>OU026075.1:10045000-12847500 GCA_907269065.1 Crocallis elinguaria
ATCTTCAAATTACTTCCTTAACACATTATCTATGATTTTATCTATTATTTACCTATGATGACTTCTCGAGAATACGGAAATCCTTATTCAATAGACACTTTGACAGTTTTTGTGATATTTTAAGAATGTGATAATTTAACTAAAGCCCGAGAATTGTGCCCCTGGATCGATCAACGACAACGATAAGATAAATTAGATAAGCTAAATGTCTGAGGAGTCTGAGCGAACATAAATAAGTTTTAAAATATCTTTAGAGGAAAATATAGCACAGGAAATCATTGCTGAACAGAGTTTTTGTAATTTGCGTGAAACATATAATATAATGGAACTGCCGCACGAGGTAATAAGTGTTGTTATACATTTTTATTGATTAATAAATTACTAATGATAAAGTTCCTTTGTTTGGATTTCGATTTATCACGTGATGGATCGGTCATTGATGTTAATTTTATCCTTTATTTGTTAAATAGTAAATAGAACACAAGGTCGTCCGATACATCCCGTGGTAGTTTAATCTGTTCGACTAAGTATTTTAGTAAAAAATATTTGTATTAAGGATAATACAAATATTTTTTACTAAAATACTTACTACTAACAGAAGTTATCATGTAATTGTCTTTTTGTAGATGTATTAAGTATTAAAAAGTTTCCTTTTACTTTTCAGGTATTGGTTATAATTTTCAAATATCTATCTGATGGAGATAGAAAGGCTGCAAGTGAAGCTTGTCAGGCGTGGTACATGGCAGCAAATGATTATACCTTCCTAAAAAAAAAACATGCAGTATTCCGCAGGGCTTGTATTATAAATGATGATAATATAACACCTATGCACATATTTGAAAACTCTTCAGTCAATCATTACAATTATGTTTTTGATGAAGTTGACATAACAGATCAGCTAAACTACTTTTGGGATATGAAGGGTGAGTACATCAAAACTTTGACCCTCAGCCGCTGTGATATATGTGAAAAGACATTCACTTATATACTGGATAAATGTATCAACTTGGAAACATTAAACATTATAAGTTGCAAAGAACTTTTTATGTCTGGCAGACTACTGGAAGGCAAGACGGAAGGTCTATTAAAATATGATATGGTTAACCTAAAAGCTCTGAGTTTATCAAATAACCAGTACCTCACAGATGCACTCTTCAACAGATTTGTAATAGCATCACCAGCATTGCAGGAATTGAATTTATCTGGGTGCTCCCTGCAATTTCACATTGGTTTGGTAAAGAAATTTTATGGCAGCAATGTAGACATGCGTCAAAATCCTTCTGAAAGTGTCCTAACTTTTAGTTTTATACTAAAAGTAATTGCTTCTAGAGCAGAAAATATCAAGCATCTAACATTTTCCCAAACTCTTATTGATGGATCAAATCTTAAAACCTTATCAGAAACTAATAATCTGAAATTAGAGACTTTATATCTACACTGCTGTGATCAACTCACTAATGTGGGTATACTTGCACTCACAAGACATCAAACTTCCTTGAAGGAACTCGATGTAGGCTTGTGTAATCGAGTGACAGATCAATCTCTTGTACATATATGCCGGGACCTAGTCAATTTAGAACGGCTTAGTATCCAACGCTGCAGAGCAGTTACCAATTTAGGAGTAGTAGAATTAAAGAATTTGTTAAAGTTAAAGTCATTAAATATCTCAGAATGTGAAAACATTACCAAAGAAGGATTGGAAAATGGAATTTGTGCTGTAGAGAACAAAACTTTAACAGAATTAGATGTGCATTCGCTTAATTTGGATGAAAGTGCACTGATTATGATATCAGAAAAATTGCCGAACTTGAGGTCACTAAACTTGAGTTGCTGTTTCAATGCTGTTACTGATGAATCCATTCAAGTTGTATTTAAAAATCAAATACTCCTTCAAGTGTTAAGAATAAGTTATTGCGACAAAGTATCTGATGCTGGATTAACTGGAATGAAAAAATTACAAGATGATGATGCTGACACTACTCCTGACAATCACGCAACTACATCTCATGATGATACACATTCAAATCATAGAATATACCTTGGATCAAAAGCTGAAGAAGAGATTGTACATGATGCCCGCAGAAAGCGTGATGTAATGCATATGTGTGAGAAGTTATCTACAGATAACTACACTGGCTATTCTTTAAGCCAGCTAAAAGGTCTCCGAGAACTAGACATTAGTCACTGTAACAGGGTTACAGATGTCAGTTTGACTTATTCATTTAACTTTAGAGAACTTACCAGTCTAAATTTGACCCGATGTCAACAAATAACACATGTAGGAATAGAACACTTGGTTAAAAAATGCCCAGCCATTGAATATATATATTTAGCAGATTGTTATAATTTAAATGATGATGCTGTTATAACGCTGGTGCAAAGGCTACGGAGATTGAGATATCTTCAGTTAAAGGTGAGGTGTTTTATTGTCTTTGGATTGATTCTTCTAGGAAATATTTGCTTTACTTACTCCTTATCTTGGCTGACCCACAGAATACATAATAGTACAAGCTAATCATTAAGGATTAAGAAAAGTATATCTGTCAAGTGTCACAACTAGCGCTCCAAGGCTTTTATATTTACTAAGCATTGATAACTAAAAACAGTGTGTAAAAAAAACTTGAACTAACAAATGGTTTTTGTTTCAGGGTTGCAATCAATTATCAGATAAGGCAATCGAAGCAGTCAAAGCTTATTGTGAAAAACTGCAAGTATTAGATTTGCACTGCTGTAGCAACATATCTGCAGAGCTAGCCTGCAACATGGGGCTTGCTACACTGCATACAGTTTTGCTGACTAAACCTAGCTTTGGCGATGTCAAAAAAATAATCCCCCGCCAGAACACCCAAGCCCTTTTTACTTCGTTTATGAGAAAAATACAATTTAAGCTGTAACCGTATAAGGTTCTCGGACACCGAAAGAGATAGCGTACCACTTGGTAGACCAACGACCTGGGCAAAATGGCGGAGAACCTCTGTATGCAAGAGGCAAGTGTCGTAGTATGGGAGAGGCATATATTCAGCAGGGGATGTAGCATTTAAGGGGCAGAATCCGGCGCGCCGCTATCTCCCTCGCGCATCTCAACATTTTTGAAGATAAACAATCACTTAATATAATTATGAAAAATCGCATTCGGTGAAATTGCTGACAATGACATTACAAAGGTTACACAAAAATTTCATTTTGTTCCATTCAGGTTTTCAAACCTAAAAATGGGATTTTATGTTTTGCCCATTTTCATGTATGAAAACTTGATCGGATCAAAATGATACTTTTGCCGTACCTTTGTAATGTTAATGCCAGCAATTTCACCGAGTGCGATTTTTCATAACTATATTAAGAACCCGAAGTATAACTCGCCCAACTCCGTGATGGGCCTAGCGCCGAGCGGTAAATATTGTTCCTGTTTCACCACGAGCAAGACGGGGCGCGGAAAAGAGCAAGACAGCACGTCTAGTCAAAGATCAAGAAGTTGGTGAAGCGCAGATGCGAATTTGACAGACAGGCCATAGAGTAATAAATAACCTACGCCTATGACGATGACGACATTATTATAATTTGAAATAATGGTTACCTACTGAAACAAATGGATAGTCATATATTGTAGCTATATTAATACTCTACTTATTGGATTCTACCTATCCGTTGTCCACCATGGAGATACAATGACACATTGCTTTTAATAAAATTTTAAAATTAGTAAGTATATGGATTTTTGAAAAAATCATGTTCATGTCCGTGACCTGGGAACTACAGTTGCTGGAAACAGGACTCGAAAGCTGAAGCCCCAGCTCAGTGGCGTGATCTTGAATAATTTGCCTTCGTTCAGCAATCGACAAGAATATAAGTTGATGGTACTATACCTATAATTCATGCAACTACATTCGACAAAGTTGAATCATGACCCACCTATTCGATTTTTTTCATATATCAATTATCGAAGTATAGAAATTATAGGATAGGCTTCGGATTGCTTCTGACCGATTTTGACCTTCATTATGGACGTGTTAGATTAACAAATTGGCTGTAAGATCATTAAAACTTTTCCGATGAGGGAAACTGAAAGATAAAGTCCAACTTGTCAATTATTATTACGCTATAAAGAAAATAAAATAAAACCTTTTTACAGAAATAACGTTGACTTTTTTGATCGTGAATATTTGTTGTTTTCTTCACCTGACTGACTTGACACTTATCACATCTATATCAATACTAGCTTCTGCCCGCGGTTTTCACCCGCGTTCCCACAGGAACCGTGCATTTTTTCGGGATAAAAAGTAGCCTATGTTACTCTCCTGTCCATAAACTATATCTATACCGAATATCACGTCGATCCGTTGTTCTGTTACTGCGTGAAAGAAGGACAAACCAACAAACACACTTTCGCATTTATAATATTACTAGGATATATAGTAGGATTACTAGGATAAAGAGATAAAATTTGTTTGTTTGTGAAAGAAATTCCACCTGGCTACCATTCCAGATGCACTCCGCAGTTTAGGTATAAAGCTACAAGTACGCGGCGCGCGGGCTCGTACTGTCGGGACGAATTCAGCGTGTTGCCGTGCGGCCGGGTCGCACGTTAGCAGTACCTACGTAATCACTCACGCGGAGCAAAAGCATATTGCTTCGCATTCAGCTGCGAGGATCCAAACCGCAAGTTTTTGCAGTTTTAGAATTTTTATCGACTTACAATGTTTTTATGTACAATGTACATATAAACAACACAATATTTGTGTAATATAAAAAATAAACTATTTTATCATCAGTCTTATTTAATAAAGTTAAATTAATCACTTCAAATAAGCTATTCTTGCATAATTATACTTTAGGGGATAATGTGAAATGAAGACGCGGCGGTGGCCTAAGGCAGCCCTTACACCTAATTCATGATTGATAGATAAGCATCAATCGCGGATCACGAGAACACCATGAAAAAACCACGATCCCCGTTTGACGCATATCGGATCGTCTATTGTGGTTGTGGTTGGGGCTTGATGGAATGATCTATTCCGAGCACGGTACCCGCTTCTACCTATGCACCTAAGCTTCTACGACCTCTATTAAAAAAAAAATGGTTTCACAACCACTGCTTGCTCAGTGCAGACGCCGCGGTAAATAAGCGGTAGTGCGCTTGATATGTATGTAGCGTAAAGCGGAGCAGTCGTTGCTTTCATCCCAGGCAGAGCTTCGAGACAGACGTTCTTTTTAGACGTTCGCTGTTAGAGTCATTTTAACTTTCATAAGTGCTCCTTTGGGGCCTATTTGAATAAAGACTTTTGAATTTTGAATATTGAAGTTCTTGTCTATTTAGTGGTTTTTTGATGGTTTTACATCCAGTCGCGCTTGCTCGTGTATTATCTCGTAATCTGCGCTGGATGCAAAAGCATGGTTATTTTGATACCAAAACGCATACTTGCATAAGTGTCAACGGTCTGCATTATGATAGCGCGGACTAGTCAGCTGCAGCACCCGTGCTGTGCTTGCGTTATGTTTGGTACGCTCAGCATAATAAACGGAATAATGAAATTTTGTTATCTAAATACGAGTAGAATAGATGTAGTAGTTTTATCCTGATTTCACATGAGTAAAGCCGCGGGGAAAAAGCTAGTATATAACGCATTAAAAATATTGAAGCTAAATTCATTCTAATCCAACCAATCCTACTTCCTTATAAATACGAAAGTGTGTTTGTCTGTTTTTTGGTTTGTCCTTCAGCAACGAAGCAACGTATTGATTTTTGGACGATTTTTGGCATAGAAATAGTTTATGGACCGGAGAGTAATATAGGCTACTTTTAATCCCGGAAAATGAACGGTGCCTGTGGGAACGCGGGTGAAACCGCGGGCAGAAGCTAGTTGATATTGTACAGCCTTTGATTATCTAGTTTATCACATAAAATAGCTATGCAAAAATAGCTATTTATCTGGGTCAGGATTCAAATTTGTTACTGCTCCCTGTAATGTCTCACACATTATACACTTATCAATCGTATATTATAGCGTACCCATACACGAGCACACTGTTTGTAATATCAAAATAACTGGTTTTTCACTAAATGCATGTGAAAGCATATAGGGTACCTATATCAAATCAACCATTCTTTAAATTTTTGTCTGTCTGTCTTTCTGTCTGCCTGTCTGTTTGTTTGTTCCGGGTAATCTCCGAAACGGCTGGACCGATTTTGACGGGACTTTCACAGGCAGATAGCTGATGTTACAAGGAGTAACATAGGCTACTTTAATTTTAGAAAAAGAATTAGGGTTCCGCGCAAAAAAATAAAAACCATGAAATCCAAAATCTCCACGAGGGTGAAACCGCGGGGCAGCAGCTAGTCTATGGAATAAATCTGAAAGTGTATCCTTTCAGACAAAAAAAATGAATTTTACAAATCAGTTTATCAATAGCGGAATATACATTAAAAAATACAACCGAATTGAGATCCTCTTTTGTTTTGAAGTTGGTTCAAAAAAAATAATTTATTTTTTCCATAACATCGCAGTGGAAACGAACCGTAGCGCACAGTCTCTCGTGAGCAGTTATCGCTTGCCTCATATTATTATTTGTGTTCTGTTTTAACCGAATTAAAAAAGGAGGAGGTTCACAATTCGTCTGTTTTTATATTAGGGTTTATATCATGGGTGGTTTAATAAATTTTATGAAAGAATACTCCTTAGAATGGAATTTAATCATCACGATATTTTTAGACAGTGTCTAAAGATAAACATCTAAAATGATTAGAAATGTCACAACAGAATTAAGTTAGACAACGGTTAGATACTACATAAATCAGGATTTGTGGTTGCTCATATTTAAACACGTGACTAAGGCATGTTTAGGAGTTAAACACTGTTTATCACAGGTTTAATGTAATAACAATATTTTTTGTGGTAAGACCGTAGGTAGGTTTCTACTCTCCAACTAGTCATAGATACTTTCGCGTTGAATCATCCATTTTTCATACCTCCGTAGTCCGAGAAAGTACCTAAAGGTTGAAAATGTAACTTACTGATACGAATCAATAGGTTCCTAAATACCTACCAAATCAACTGTCAAATACGTCTCTATAACGTTATAAATATTACCTAATCTGTGTCTCAGTTACAGAATACGAGTTGATAACTTCATCAATAGATACACTCTACGAAATTCGAAAGAATAAACGAACATGCCGCGTACAATTTGAGTTGTGAATTATTGTGTTCGAAGCGTAGACAGAGAAATAGTCCGTCGACGGTTCGAAGACTGTCAGGGCTAGATCGGCAATTGTCGGGACTCGGGAGTTTCCGTAGCCTCACTGCGTCTCCCCGTTACCTCACCCCGCGTGTGACGAAGCGGTTGCAAAATGTCGACAATATTTTACATTTTTTTGATAACTTTTCGAAGTTCCTTTTTCATTTTGAATCTACATAATCTATTTCAATTATTATGTATTATTTTCAAAGTTGACTATATTACCGAGGGGTAAGGTGCAACAGTTTTTTGATTAAACGAGTTTATTATATGAAAATAATCAGTTCAAAACGAGTCGTTTTAGTGGTGGAAATATTGAAAATTCACTTCGCTCTAATTTGATTTTAGTTGTGTTTGAACCAAAACGAAAGCGTTTTGCCCCTAGATACTGCTTATCCGCTTATACATGCAAAATTTCATTTAAATCTGACCTGTAATTTTCAAATGAACAGGGAAGTTCGTTTGTATGGGACATTCGGTTTACGTACCTCTGTTAAGTGATTATTTATCTTCAAAAATGCTAAGATACGCGAGCGAGATAGCGGCGCGCCGGATTCTGCCCCTTAAGACCAGCTGTCTTATCAGCTAACAATCTCGTGTTCGTTTTCAATACCAGACCGATTAAAACCAGCGGTCACTAGTCTTCGTGTGGAAGGAGTTGTCAATAGTTTTCGCTTCTTTTCGTTTTGTAAGAGCTTATTTCTTTAATAACCAGCGAAAATTCTAGACTATTCCTTCCACACGAAGACTAGTGACCGCTGGTTTTAATCGGTCTGGTATTGAAAACGAACACGAGATTGTTAGCTGATAAGGCAGCAGTCCATGTTTAAACAGACAGATTTAAAGAGATTGTTTCGAAAGCTGGCGTTGGTTTACGTTGCTAAGTATATCACAGCTGTTATAGCCAGCCTATCTATATCTAGATAGCCATCCATAGAAAAGTAACACAATGGAGACTTTGCTTCGGCGTGAGGCCGTGAGCCGATTCAAATTCAATGCTTTTCCAACAAAAAAAAACAATTCCTGCCAATCTATTACAAAAGTTTGTATTTATATCTAATTTTTTACTAATCCATACAGATAAATAAAATTGAAGTGTCTCTTTATAATATCAAAATAACAGCTTTTTACTAAATGCATATGAAGGTATATACGGTACCTATAACAAAACAACCATTTTTAAAATTTTTGTTTGTCTGTCTGTTTGTTCCGGGTAATCTCCGAAACGGCTGGTCCGATTTTGACGGGTCTTTCGCTGGCAGATAGCTGATGTTACAAGGACTAACATAGGCTACTTTAATTTTAGAAAAATAATTAGGGTTCCGCGCAAAAAAATAAAAACCATGTAATCCAAAATATCCACGCGGGTAAAACCGCGGGGCAGCAGCTAGTTACAAATAACTAAGTAGGTTACGTAGACTAAGCCCTGATTTTATATTAAATTAAATTTGATTACCTACTATTTACTATCATTACATTAGATACTTTGTATACCTATGTTGATAATTAATCAGAAACCAATTTATTCTTTTTAGATTTTAGATTTATTTATTTTAGATCTCATTCCTTTAACGGAATCTGTAGTGAAGCTGTGATAACATTGTTTTTAATCATTTTAGTACAAAGTGTTTAACTATAATAAACTCTATTTTAAATGTATTTACTAGCTTTTCATTTAGATGTGACCAAGACTAAAATAATAAAGAACATAGTACTTACCTTTACCTATCTACTTATGTATATGGGTAACTTAATCCATCAAGAATTCTCTTCAACAAACGATCACCATTCGCCTGTGAATCATATTAGGCGTAAAAGGTAAATAAATAAATTCACTCGAAATGATATCCGTGACGGAAGCGACTTTCTTGATCGTTTATATCTCTGAAACTTATGCAGCTGAATTGTTGAATCTAAACGACAAGATCCGTTTCCGAGATATAAGCGATCAAGAAAGTCACTTCTGACACGGATATCATTCCGAGTGAATTAAAATCAACCTGCTTGAGGACATCCCTGGGAGAGCCACGGAAACTTGGATTCGGACTCGTAGCAAACCCAGGGTCAATAAGTGCAGTGCTTTTAAGAATTTAGATATATACCTACCTACTTGGTATTAAAACTATGTACCTACTAATATAGGATTTCATTTTTATCTCAAATGTGACATGAAGTAAAAAAATAATCGGTTTCCGTTATGCGTGAATGAACAAAAAAAATAATTAAGTAGGTACTATGTAATATACCTATTTATAGATACCTACCTAACTAATATTAGTAGGGATTTTTTGCAATACTATGAGTATGAAGGACACGTTCGTGTCAACTGCAATTGTTATTATTATCAGCCTCTTACGCTTCCACTGCTGGGATACCGGCTTTCTCTCCGAGAGAAGGTATGGGCCATAATCCACCACGCGGGCCCAGTACGGCTTGGTGGATGTCACATGTCCTCGATTTTTTTGTTCTTATTGAACATACCGGTTTCCTCACGATGTTTTCCTTTACCGTTTTAGAGCGAGTCTGAATTATCCGCAATAGCTTGATGTCATTGGTGCGGGCGGAGCCGAGATTCGAACTATGGTGCGTCGGACTGAAAGTCGCACAAGTTCCCGCTCAGCCACACTCGCTCTATTGCAATTATTGTTATGGGTCGACGTTATGCTTACCATCAGGCAAACAACCAGCTCGTCTCGTAACCTAATAGAATAAAAAAACGTAGATGTCATACGTGTACGGATCCGGTATGCTCTGTCTTTATATTAGGGTTTCCGCGCACTACGCAACCTGGCTGTCACAGCCTTGGCCGTGGCTGCGGTAGCTGAAATATTGAACAAAATATAAAAACCAGAAAATCTTGACCACCTAGAGGGCGGGTTCCAACGTTCTGTGACGACAGCCAGTTGCTTAGTGTGCGGCAAGACTAGTTGGTACTAAATTTAAAATATGAACAACCAAATTATTTTACAATATTTTATTACATCGACTTAATAATAACTTTTACATCTAATACATTTCTTCTTAAATGTTACCAAAGTTTGTTCTTGATGCATATTATGTTATAATACAATGGTCTTAAAATAACGAATAATGGTGAATTATTGAATAATAATGTGGCTACATTACCTTTTCAGATTTATCACAAAATATATAATTTTCATACATAAAATCTAATTGCATAATAGAGCTGCTAACGGGAATTATTTTTAAGGTGCTTTTTATAAGGTGCTACATAGGTAATACTGGTACTTCACAATTTTTTTTAATAATAAGGAGTGGTCATCTTCACTCCATAACGCCATTCCCATTTTACATAAAATTAAAAAAAGTTAGGTAAGTATTGAATTATTATAGGTATGTACACGACTTATTTATATCAATGGCGACGGTAACAATAATAAAAAACTATTCAACGTAAATGTAATAAAAAAAATAAGAAGACAGGTACAACTAATAAAAAATACAAATACATCTGATGACGCCTCGTGGTGTACCTACGGTCGATAGACTCAAGTCCGCTTATCCTTATTTACGTTGCAGGTTCGATTCCCGTGACTGGACATATTTGTGCACTGAAAAATAGTCCAAATATTTGTTTCGTATCTATGAGACTATGGTACCCGCACTCCGCAGTTCTCAATCTCCCAGACAGAGGGCGAATCTATGTATGCGATCGCTTGTCGTATTTTATTAATTTTTGTAGAATAGTAACACTAAAGCTGTCGAAACCTCGTCTATGGTACTTTATAATAATGTTATATTACAATCAGCAATAACTTTATAAAATGCATATTAATACTATTGTATTCTAAAAAAAGTAGTATTTAAACGTGGTTTAGTGTAAATAATTGTAACATAATAATTACTAAGTGTGGTTAATGGTTTAAAAATTTTTTTTACTAAAGCGTTTAACTAATTTTAACATCGTCAATTTGCAAATATGATTGGGTGTCTGCACTTTGCAACCAACAAATCACATAGTACAAATGACCATTCTAAAATTCTATAAAAAATTTAGGTAGTTTTCCCCTGCGTAATGAACGATTGTATAATAGTTGAATATAACCAAAAGAATAATGCAGCTGCACGGTGCACCGCGTTCTAGATATCATATATTTAGTATATAATAATCATTATTATATATGTACTAGATTTTTTATTTAGTAAGGAAAAAACGCCAGTTATAAGGAATTTAAATTCAAATATTGGTATAATCCGAATATTCGAATGTTAAGAAGCACTATTTTTTTTTTTAAGTCACTCCGGGCCACCTTTTTCGGTTATGGCCCACTTCATAATATAGGAGGCTGATAAATGCGTATAATAACAATTTTTGTTTCGAACATTTCATAATAACTAGATTTGGGTATAACAGCTTTATACCGACCTCAAACTAAAACGTTATCAAAAACGATTGCTATGAACCACTAAGGCCAACCAAAAATAGTGCATATCTCTGCATTAACTTCTGTAAAACATTTTCATTGTAAAATTGTTTGTAACTTTGTGTATAGATATATTTATATATTTAATTAAGGCACCAAAGCAGTTTCATTGTTGTACTGTTCATTACAGTTTATTCATCTACAATCATTTCTAAGACTGTATTTTTTTAATTTTTCATCTGTACCAATACAATTAGAATTGTTACAAGTTGTATAACAAATAGTAAACTTTTTCGCATTCCAAATTTACAGCCAATTGTTTTGACAAATTAAACATAAAAATAAATAACCCGCATAATGAATCTATACAAAATATATACGTATATAAGTAAGTAACAGTTCTCGTATAACCTAAAAAGCAATGTACAATTTACACTGTAAATAAACCTTACACTACGATAATAATATTATCGGTAAACACTAAAGTAGTCCGTATTCATGATGACTCGTCACAGAAAGAAAACCGGAAAAGTCCCCCTCCAGCGACATCGCTATAGCGTAGGATTTCCTCACTTCAAGGTATAGGCGGGAGAGTTCATCTGAACACGAGGGGTGTTGAGCGTAGAGCTACTTGGGGACGGCATCCCGTCCTGGGAATCGTCGTATTTTAAATCCGGCATGTTTATATCCTCAAAGTCTGGAATATTTCCTGTATACGAGATTAGCTGATTCCCCTCCACTGAAAGTTGCCCAAAACATCGTTACATTAACTTATTTTTAAAATCATGGATTATCTTATTAAATATTAATTCATAAATTTCAATTCAAATGTAAATCTAAGGCTCTTATTAATAAACAGTGTTAAACGGTAGTTTAGTTAAACTATGTTTTATCTTTGTTTTTCTTTGACAATTTTAAGTGAATCGATAGGGACAAAAATTAGTTACTGATTAACACTGTTTATTAATAAGAGCCTAACTTTTCAAACCGCTACTCTAATAGTGTCTTATTACATAATCTATTTAAGAGCTTATAAATATTACATTACTGCTAAAACATGCAATCAAAATTAAATTGTATAACTATATTACATAAGCGAGAGCAAATTTATATGGATACGTACGAATTACATAATATGTAAAATAAACGTAATAGGCCCCACGAATCTACAATGAGTGCTGGCGCGTTTGGTAAAACTTAATTTCCACAAAAAATTACTTTAAACGTGAGTTCTCTTGTATTTGAAGCTATAGTAAACTTATGATAGGTAAGTATATACTAATCCAAGATTTTTTATAAACAAAGTAATACTAATCAAGAATTCAATCAAGAAAGTAATTCAATTACAATAGTAGTACTAGTAGTTATAATAGTACTTATATTAAAATAGTATTACTTTGTTTATAAAAACTGTTGGATAAAGTACTGTTGGAAAGTGTGCTTTATATTTCTCTACAATACAATATAACGCACACTAAAAACTAACGCGCTCGTGTTCACATGCACTCGGTATTGGGCCCCAGTCTCAATATATATAACTTAAATAAAATCTGTACATCTTAGAGTGACAAACACATGTCGCTTTGTGGCTAGTACGGTTTATTGATCACAGGGGTATATTAATATAATTAAAAATATAAACAATTTCATAATATGCATCCCAAAATAAAAGCATTAAAATATTTTCTAACAATGTTTTTTTTTATATGCGCTGATACAAAAATATCTGTGCAAATGTGCTAGTTTTGTCTCTACCAGCAAGGTACTACGAGGATAAAATCTACAAATGAAGCATGCTAATTCGTTTAAATGCGATGTAAGAGTCAGATATAATACCATCATCCTCTGAAAATAACTGTTGCTGCTTCTCATCGCTGCTTACATTTGATTTCCCACCCTTCTGCTTCTTGCCTTTTGCTAACAAGAAAATATTCAACTTCAATATTAACATATCTACTTTAAAGTTATTATGATATGATCAAAAACTTTGCATAGTTACATTTAGTTACATATTTTATGAAACTATTTCGTACTCATCACAGTATAGTTTCTATTATAACTATTTCGGAAATGTAATTTAACAAAAACGTAAACATTTTTTAACATTAACAATAACATAATATAAAACTATCGTTCCTATATAACTTATCTACTTAGTTATCCCTTTGAATAAATCTTGTGCTTATTTTTAATGTTGTAATGTCGCAAAAAATATAATCATTACACAATAATATAAAAAACAACTTTGTATTTTTATGTACATAAAACTTCCCAATACCTAATGGTAATCAATTCGTATACCTAAGTTTACATAACATATAGGTACCTATATGATTACTTAATTATGCACTAAGTCAGATCGGGCGGCTTCTACGAACAAAAAACTTGAAACGTTAACTTCGGTAAAACTATTTACTTCACCTCGTTTCTAACTTAGAATAATATATCAAATTTCCAACCATTGTCATGTTTCCTGGGAGAAAACCAAACCTGAAATCATGCCACTGATAACATATTGATAACTTTAGTCTAACCATATTTTTAAAAAGTTAAAAAATCGTTCAACACTATGCTATCATCGCATCAATAACCATAATAAGTATGACATCAGTTTTATATTTTGATTACTGGCAACATTTGATAATAAAAATAGAAAAATTGCCATTCATCGCCTTACCTTCGGGGCGCACGATCAAATCTGAACCAAATTTATATGGCACCCTGCGATAAAAACCCTTTCAAAATAAAAACACGGTTTATTAAAATCGGTCCATAAATATCGGATGTATACTTTAGCAAATAACAAAGCATTGAAATGAGAACTGATTTTTGGAACTTCAAACTCATTATGATCGAATGGAACTCAACATAGTGAGAAATTACAAAATGTGTCTTAGTCGATCGCATTGTAACCGAATTTCTTGACTGCGCTTAATACCACCTTAGTATCCAAACCTAACACAATATCTTGTATGGTGCGACATAAATACTCTATCGCTCACCGTCGCCGATTATAACTAAACCCTTTACCAAAATAATCCAAACATTTGGACATGATGCATAAACTCTTGACGGATGTGATATTCAGCCACCGGCTACTTTGGTGGTGGCTCTTCGCTGTTACCAATCAGCCAATCAAAATCAATCATCGGATACTGTTTGGTTGTATCTACAATTAACATAAACGTGAAATATAACTGGATAATGATAATTAGCAATGAACATTTTACCTGACAGCGTGACTTATTTGACGAGCGGATTCTTTCCACTGCTTGGGAAAACTACTTATGTGTATACCTACTAAAAACATAATAAGGGCCACTGTATTTTATCGATTTATTAAATGTCATCCCAATGTTTCCAGTGACACTGACTAAAATTAATTAAAATTGATAATTTTATACGAGTTAAACAAAATAGTTAAAATTACACAATTTAGAATAATTTATTAAAAGAGAAATTGTAGGAATTTAGTATTTCAAGGCTTTTTAACCGACTTCCAAAAAAGGAGAAGGTTCTCAATTCGGTGGGTATTGTTATTTTTATGTTTGTTACCTCTGATCTCCGTCATTTATAAATCAATTTGCAAAATTCCTTTTTTTATTTGAAAGGATATACTTTCAGATTGGTCCCATAGAAATTTCATCAAAATCGGTTCAGTAGTTTGTCACTGAAGTCGGTGCGTCACTTTTTTAAGCATTTTTTTTGTTCACTATCATGTGTGGCCTCCTCTATCCCTTATTCAAGAAGACATGCTCTCGATTAAAAGCCGCACATTTCTGGAATCTCTTTCCAGCATGTTTTAGAGCATTTATCAGGTACGGACACCTGACAGGCCACTGTTACATCTCAATTCCAGCGTCCACGTTTGGCTCATGTAAAAAATGACCATTATTAGCCGCGCCGTAATACGATCGAGTATGATCCTGCATCAAGATGAACCTTGGTCCAACGAGTTGTGCGAATGGAATAATGTGAGGTTGTACCTTCTCTTGTACATTCTCAAAGTATCTTTGGGCCGATAGAGTACATAACCTCGTTAAGAATTTCGAGCTCAGTTTTGCGTAAAGCCCCTAACCATAACACTGAGTCCACTAAAACGGTATGTTTCATGGACGCAAGGATCTGAAACCCGTTATCCAGATCTTGTCCACACTCATCGTTATCGTCATTCGAAAATTTAATCTTGCACTCATCGGTATCAAACATTGCCGCCCATTCTTGAACTGTCCAATCCAGATCTTCCCTATATATTTGCACGATGCTTCAATTAACTGAAGGCAAGCCAAGCGTCTTCTCCAGTATTGCTGGACTTCATGGAGTCGAATCAAATCATTTATTTACTTGAATATGGGTACAAAATGGTTTAAAAGATAATAGTAAGCTCTCCAATATCCTACCACAGCGACATGCAAAATTAATTTCAAAATAGCAAGTCAATTTAATAATAATAGTATCGAACATAAGAACAAATAGGTAGTATAGGTACAATTATCTAATTAAAGTAATAAAATTTATCAAAAAATATACAATAATGTCATCATTTACACTACACACTAAATTAAAACCATCATTTACAAAATTAATTACCTCTAACATTCAAATCAATATCATTTAAAAAAAGAAATAGTTATTATAACAGCATTTATGAAGTAATTGTGTTCATAATTTATGTTTGAAGATTGTAAGATTACAATTTTTTAAAGTCTCATATTATTTTTAGGAGCCATACAAAACACACTGTTATGGACTGCTTAACACAAAGTTGGTCTCTATTCCGCATTTTAAATTTATATCTGTCGTGTAACCATAGTAAAAGGATAATAGTAGATTGTGTCGAGCACTGCCCGTGAAATAAATACATAATCTGGATATAGCGGTACGACTGCCATGTCACATCATGACATCTCGAGACTCGATCGCCCGGTAGATAGGTACCTACCACCAAAACGACTAAAAATTTCTTTATTCGCGGATCCAATCGGTGCCTAGATATAAAAAGATATAAAAGGAAGCTGATGTTATAAGGAGTAACTTAGGCTTGGATGAAGCCGCGGGGCACAGCTAGTTAGTAAATAGATACATATAAATGATTGATAAAATTGATTTGATAAGTACGTAACTACTTACTAGGTACTTTAAGTATTTATTAGTATCAGCTGGTAGGTATTACTTCAAAAAGTGATATTTCCAGGTTCAAGCGATCATTATTCAAGCAGCCAAACACCACAACTTCAAGGCATTTTATTGTAGGGAACGTAATGAGCGCGATTCACGATGCACGTCTGTCACGGAGCGCAAGGCAGCCTTGACTGACGACAACCGAACTATTAGCGCGCGTCTTATAGGAGAGATAGAGGCGTTTCTATGGAGTTAACTTACTATAATTCTCATTTTACTATGGTGTAACGATAAGAAGTAGCTAGGGTTGTTTTTCACAAACAATATACAACCTTATGGCAAGCTGACTGTGACCCTCCTGGCCCAAGGTGACAACCCTAGTGGCTGTACCTACTTGCGTCCATAAGTCGCCAAACACGTGGCTCTACGCGATTTTAAAAGTACAATACACTGTTTGCACGGTGAGTTGAAGAAAACACTGGTTAAAAGTTACTAAATTAAACAACGCCAAAGAGTAAATGTCAAGTGCCCGCAAGTATCCCAATAAAAATGTTCTGAAAGTCCACTTTATACTATTTGTCACTAGAAACATTAGTTGACACTTAACAACCCATAAAGCAGCATTTACAAATTGTTATGAATATAAAACAAAAGTAAAGCTCGTTGTTCAACTTTTGTTTATAGTGCAACTAACGGGTGGCCCTTAATTTTTTTTGAGTAGTATACTTTTTTGTTAATGTGAATTTTAATAGTGCTGCATTTTTAACTATGCAAACCGGTGTTGAGTATATTTAAGACGAAGGTATAAATATCAGCCTTGATAAACTCGTATAAAATAAAAACTAAATCGTGCAGATATATTTTTTGTTGTTGTTATAAAAAAAATTGCGCTTTTTGTTTATTGACACATTATATCCTAATACTTACTATGTTATTTTCGAAAACTAAAATCCGTATCGTTACATATCTGTTATACTTACATAATACGTACAAACCTTCGTCACTTCGAAAATATAACATAAAACCGTTGCAGTAATTAATGCATAGTTAAAATTAAAAGCAGCACTGTTGTGTTGTAAACAACCTTAATTTAAATGAAGACAATTTTCGGGATTGTAATGATCTACTGTAAACTGTGTCACTCAATAAAAACATGCAAATACTTAAAAAGTGTTGTTAAACTCACCACTGCTTGGGGCCTTTGACCTCTCATCTACAGGGTTGTTGTAAGATAAACCATAGAAGGGGTCATCGGCTCCGAACAACTGAAATAACAGTTATAACAACATAGGAATTAATTCAATAAGCTTAAAAAAATAACATCTTCACATCTCGAAACATACAAAAAGCTGCGCAGGTGACCATTTCGAATTGTCCAGGACGTTGCTGCAGATGTAGCAGGAATTACAGGTCTACCACCAAGCTAATAAATCCCTTACTCACATAAAATCTCCGGAAAGTCTGCTATCAAATAGCCCAGTCCAATAAGAAATATAGTCATCGATGGGTAAAGAAAGCACTTGGTTTAACACCAATCGAATATAGATGCACTAAGCCAGTCTAAACCACATGAAAGTTAACAGCCTTGATACTTGCAAAACTGATGTGTATGCAAAATTATGGCAATAGTAGTCACAACGCATTTTATTATTGTTGTTATGAAGACTAATATAAATGAATGCAAGCTAGAATGAATAATTAACATAACGTTTCTACATGTGAAGATCTGTTGATAAAATATAATTATTACATAATCGTTTGTTGTTTGATGAGGTATAGTGAGAGACAGCGTAGGTCCTACTCTTGCGTCGGCATTCTATGGACAATACAGAAGTTACACTGATTTATTCAAAATTAAAAATAAATCCTGCAAAGGGCCAACAGCAATCGGTACTATATGAGGAAAACGAGGAACGAAATTGAACAAATATTACGCAGTTGACATTATTAGGTACATCAACATATCAAGCATTAGTACAACTGCTCAAGTGGTTAACTGTGAAAATTGGTGTAATTATTGAAGGCCGGTCAACGAAGCATCAATTGCATGTACAATGTACATGATGTACATGTTTATGCACCATTATATCAGTAAACACCGGCCCGGCCGGCGCAACTCAGGGTGACAAAAACATTTTATCAATATACACAACAGTGAACAACAGTCAACAGACCGGCAAGGCATGTTTGTGTGCAATAAAACCGGTCAGGTTTACGTAGCAACGTTCGGTGTGTGTGTGAGCCCGCTAAGGCAACACACGCGCTCATCCCACGTTGCCTGCAACGTGACTCGCGCAGGGCTGCCAACCTTACTAACATAAATGTCAATGTTTACATCAGCTCGCTGTGGTTGTGTGCGTGAGGTAGTCTTGTGAATGCATTCATTTTTTAATATTGCCGATCAATAGAGAATTTGATTAATAATTCTGATTGACCTAACAACATGTAAAGTTTACTAAAGGACTTATTACACTACGTAATAAACGCGTGGTGTAATAAGCCCGTAAAGGCGATAGGGTATTTAAATTTTAAAGTGTTATACAACATTATACATACCCCCATTAATGTATTTGTGTCAAAGGCATATGAATCACTTCTGAGTAGATCTCTCAATGACTCCAAATCAGTTTGCATCGCATCCAAGTGATCATCAATGTCACCCCTGTAACAAATTTAACAATAATCTTCACATATTAATTAGCTATAATCATTATGCAATCTTCTTCATTATATGGAAATTAATTTAGAACAAACAACCTAGGTATATTTAATTTGGTCAGTTTTATCAACTATCGAATAAAAACGAATAATGTTTTAAACTCATTATTATAAGACTTAATGCTGCACTAGTCATTTAATGGTTACCTACAAAGGAGTCCTTAGTGTAGATTTACAAAAGAAATCTACACTAAATACTCATTAAAACAAGTTTTTTTTACTATAAATGTAAGTAGATCACTTTACGGATAACATTATTTCGAATTTATACATACGTGTTTTGATTTGCTCCAAAGAGGGACGAATATTCCTCAAGATTTTTGCTGATGTTATCTCTTCTATTCCTGAATATTGAAAGTTCATTCGTAATTTACATAGAATTAATATCATTCACCATTTGCAACTTCGAGCAGATTTTTTTTTATACTACATGGTAACAGTTGTTTGCCTGATGGAAAGTATGCATGGCCATAAAAAAATGCAGCCCTTTATTTATTCTTAAATTTTGAAGGGATATAATAATGATACTCTTGAATACATTGGTGATATTCTGAATGTTAAAAGATAAAATTAAAAATAAATCTGTATACCTGGGTTGAAACCTGCTAACATTATTGTTGGGACTGACAGTAGCCAATGTCATGTTGTTCCAGTCGAAATCGTCCTGTAGCTCAGTCTTAATATCAGCCAAATTTAAATTGGGAGCCGCATTTGTATCCTTATATTTCTTTGATTTTTTGTTGGCAGATCTTGAAGGGTCCGGCGTTTCCAGTTTAATGTTGATCCCACCCAGCATCTTGTCCCTTGTAGAGATTTGAGAATCAGCTGCCAGCTCGTGCAGAACATTGTTAAGATCATCCGTATTTGTGATACCTGCATCACTTACAGAGTCATCGCTTGCAAATATTTCAGCGGGGAGCTTTAAATCAGCTGACGGATTCAAAGCATGGTAGTTGCTCGGTGAAAGTAAAGGTTTAGTTGTTGTTGGAGTTTTCATAGAATTCCGTGTTCTTGCTTTGGATGTGGATGGTTGAACCACATTATTAATCAATGGGCTCATTGCAGGATTATCCATTGGTGACATAGCTTGCTTTGGAGAAGGAGATAGATTAATCTGTGTCATGTCATTGCTTGCTCTTGATATCCCCGTACTACAACTAACTGGGTATATACCCCCTGTAATTTAAAAAGACAATCGTAATAATATTGCACTGTGATCATAACAAACTATAGGCTTGTAAACACATAAAAAAGAAAACGCCAAAGGACATAAACCTATGAAAAATTTACCTGTGTCTACATCTTCCCCATCTTCCATTGTAACATGATACTGCATACCCGCAGGGTCAATGGGACTGCGATTGGCTGCTGTGTTGCTTGACGGTATTTCAATGGTGATGTAATCACTAGGTACCAGTGAGTCCTGAGATGCTTCATTGTGAAGAATGTCATCATGTGCCAGCTCATGAATGGTTGGTCCATCCTCCTTTAAAGAAATTACCAAAAAACACAATTATTTCTTCAAACAAAATACAACTTCTTTTTATTTTTTGAAATAAAATATAGCCAGTGAAATTACTGGGCTTATGAGACTTAATACCTAATGTCTCAGGGTAACAAGCACACTGCAGTGACGCGCAGGCCTTTGTGTTTCAAAGTTCTGAGTGGCACTGCAATTGTTAAGGGCCAGCGTTAGGCTTACCATCAGGCAAACGACTAGCTCGTCTCGTTAACAAACAGCATAAAAAAATTATCAACAAATATCCACTATTGCTTACCAAGTTATCTTCATTCAAGTCTTCCAATAAGTGCTCTTTATCAAGCTTGAGATTTTTTAATCGGCCTGGGTAACCATTGTCACCTGAGTTGTGTGCTGCATTATTGATCATCAATTGGTATGGCCTCTTTACCCCAACATTATTGCTGTTAGGGTTGCTACCTCTGCTTGGTTGCACCAGAGACATCAAAAATTGAATTAGCTGAAAATTTTAACACATGTTAAGTTGTTTTGCTTCAATAAGTTTTGAAAGGCATAACTTTTTCACTCTTTAGGTATAACAATATCACTAACACAGTCATTTTTTTAAGTGTGAAATTATTTTACTAGGTATTCCTAGCCCTCAAAAAGTTTTTTATTACTTCTTGTATAGACAAATGCCCCTTGACCAGTTTGATATCAAAAATGTTTATGTCACCTTTAGGCCTGTTATGTGACGTAACAATAATAACTGCTTCCATGAAAAAACTGAGACAACTAAACATTTCCTCCGAAATGCTCATAAACACCACGGGCCATCCAGACACTAACAGGTCCAAACATTTTGTCAAGCTGCTAATACAATTGGAATTAAGCTTTCATACTGTTTATCTTACACTGTTGAAACTATAGAAAAAAATATTTGAAAGATACTGACATTGTTGACAATCTGCTGTTGCTTGATATGCTTCTGCCTTAGAATAGCTACTTCCCTCCAAAGAGCTTCATTCTCCTGCTTCATGGCACTGAACTTGGCATCAAGGCTTTCTTGTTTCCCTTTCATTGATTTCACATCCGCCAACACTTTATTCATTAGCTCAGGCTTTAAAAGTATCTTCTCCCCACTTTCATTGCTTGTAACTATGGACTTTGGATTGGCTATTTTTCGTTTGATATGCTCTAGTAGGTAAGCATGACCTTTCATGAAACATGGATGTGAAAATTCAATCTCATCCTTTTCATATCTCAGTCCACCATTCTCGACTGAGGTGATCTTATGAAAGCCATACATATTCAGCTGTCTTATGAAGCTCGCCATGTTGTTATGTTTATAGTACAAAGGCAAAAGTTCCCTTGCAAAGTCTGCTTGATTTTTTATAACAAAAGTTTTTCCTCCCTATAATTAACAATAATTTAATCAACAGTTAATAGAATTTCAAAATTGGAATTATTTTAGTATCTACATATTTTTACAATCCTTAAAACCAATTTTCCTGTCAACTGGAAGTTCAAATATAGATTGGGTTTTTAAAACCATTTTTGGAGATTGGTGTAGATAATAAATTGGTATTTACCTAAGATTATATAATGTTTTAAATATTCTTTTATACCTAGCAAGTATTGAAGGATATTATATTATTATGATCTGATAAATGCTAGTATCTTTGGGCAGATGAAAGTATACTAAGAAAGTCCAATATTATTTTATTTCTAAACTCGTCCTTTCTTCCTTCACTTGTCCCATTTTTATGAGCACAGTACATGTTTACTGACATACACTTTTACATTCTAGCAATTTTAATAGTCTGACTCCAACCCTCTTATATTTTTAAACTCATAAAACAAATCTAATTTATTTGTTAAATGTGGCAAAAAATAAACAAAATGAGCTTGTACTGAAACTGATTTAATTTTGATGGCTTTATTTTAAAATCTATACAAATAAATAAAATTGAAGTGCTTCTTTGTAATTTCAAAATATCAGCTTTTTACAAACTGCACAAGAAAGTTATACAATACTAACAAAAACACAATTTTAGAATTTTTTGTTTGTCTGTTTATTCTGGCTAATCTCCAGCTGATTTATATAATTGGTAATTGGAGACAGTGCCGTGATCTTACTAACTCGCCCCATGATACATTGTTGCTTACAATATGTAGGGTTGATGATCAAAACACTGCCATTCAAAAAATTTTCCATAGGAATAACAATGAGTGACATCATAACAGCTGTTCTCAAACCCTCAATAATATGATGACCATAAAACAACACATAACGTGATAAGTCGAGAGCGATAATATTCGCGTCGGTTCTGACCGGCAGCATGGTAGAAAACGTGACTTGTAACTATTTATTTATTGAATAATGTTTAGGGTCTGACAACTTACGACATTTTTTAGGTTGTTTTCGTAATTACTTTCTAATGTAAAATCTTACAGCAACCCATTTGCAACTCAAAGGAAATACGAGTAAACTTAATTAAAGTTGTTGATAATCTCGATTATAAACAAAAACACTTACGGCACTCCATGATATCAAATGATTTGTTTCGGAATCGTTCACCAACTTCCACAATTTTCCAAGAAAAGCAGGGACACTAGCCCCGATTTCCACTACTGAGCGCATTTTGTATGTTCTTTTTTGTATTAAACACAATAACCGAACAAAATTAGTAGTCTATATGAAGTTTATTCTGACGAATATAGTATTTCACATTCAGAATATCTGTTTCAATTTTCAATACGCCATTTTAATTATAAACACACACATCAACAACTTTTACCACTGTCCACTGCAAACCTTTTGAATGTGTGCAAAGATAATAATTTACTACGCATCATACGCATGTGTGAATTTGTGTAATGTGTATACATAGTAACATCACAGAGTACATAAAAGTAGTGGCATAGACATACCAACTTGTTTTTTTATAAGTTCCGTATATACTTTCATAAGCATTTAGTAAAAAGCTTTTATTTTGATATTACAAACAGACACTTCAATTTTAGTTATTTGTATAGATAAAAATTTGTGGGACGGTATCTCGATGTTGTTAACCACGGGCTGGACTTAGCATAGTCACTCGGATTGATTAGAAAACGCAGAGTGATTTATGTTAACATCACTGATTATGTCGATATCGTTTCAGCGGAGGAACTAACTTCGGATACTATTACAGCAACGGTACAACACTATTCAACTATTTTGTCTATTAAGGTGCAGAACCCGGCGCGCCGCTATCTCGCTCGCGCATCTTAACATTTTTGAAGATAAATAATCACTTAATATAATAATGAAAAATCCCATTCGGTGAAATTGCTGGCAATGACCAGCAGGGCTATTCCGTATCTCGGTTGACAACTCAAAGTGATGATCACTTGGCAAAGTGTACAACGATGAACTGTCAAACAGCTAGTTTCGTATTGGCTAACCTCAGTTATCAACTTGGATGACGTCATGAGCACCGAGTTTCGCGGTTAGTCACTTGTTAGTCACCATAACTCATTTTGACAGATGTTTCTGTATCGATAGTTTAAAATTGCGATTATGTAAGCATAGTGGACATCAAATTTGATAATCACCGAGGTTTGTGATAGACACTACCCAAAAGCAGTGTTTTTTTAAATTCGAGTGATTAACACCGTCGATCGACAACAACGATTTTGTTGTGATAGTGATGCTGGAGTATTTATTATTATATATTTTATGATTAGATGGTAGGGCTAAGTCTTCTGCGAGTGTCCGTCTGGGTTGGTACCACTACTATGCTCGTGAAGTCTGCTACCAAGCAGTAATGTGCGAGCATTACTGTGTTCCCTTTTGATGAACAAAGTAGCCAGTGAAATTCAGTGGCTTATGCTGAGAATTAATACCTAATGTCTCAGGGTAACGAGTGTACTGCAGTGCTGCGCAGGTCTTAGTGTTTCAAAGTGTGAGTGGCACTGTAATTGTTATGGGCCGCCGTTATGCTTACCATCAGGCAAAGAACCCGCTCGTCTCGTTATCCAATAGTATAAAAAATAATTTTACATAATATTAGCTGTGTCCCGCGGCTTCGTTCACGTAGCCTAAGTTACTCCTTGTAACATCAGCTATCTGTCATCGAAAGTCAGGTCAAAATCGGTCCAACCATTTCGGAGATTACCCGGAACAAACAGACAGACAAAAATTTAAAAAATGGTTAATTTGTTGTAGGTACCGTATATACTTTCATATGCATTTGGTAAAAAGCTGTTATTTTGATATTACAAACAGACACTTCAATTTTATTTATTTGTATGAGTTTTTAATTTTCCTCCTTTATTAATTCGGTATCATAACCTACTTACTTTATTTACTATCACCAAATTTCTACTAATGAACTAACTTTTAAACAGTAATTAATCGAATGTTGCTCGAATGGAATGAAGATTACCTACGTAATGAATTACTATGAATTTTACCCAAAGAGTTTACATATATTTTACCATACATAGTTATAGTATAGTCTGTGATTTTATTTTACCGCCACTTTATCTTAAATACACCGCCTAAAATGAAATGTCCTCAAAATGTTCCACGCACAACTCTCAAAAAGCATTAAATAACTTAGTCGTATAATAGTCGATAAAACATAGTGTTGCGCTAGTGAAGTCCTGAAAGACACCGTTAGTCACTATAACCAGTTATCCACTCAATGTGATACGCAATACCAAAGTTATGATAAATCAGTTGACATCAAATGTCGGTGTACAACCAGACTCGGTTGATCACTAGAAATGTAAAAGATAGCGAATAGGGGGGCAGTATATAGAATAGTACTCTGTGGCAATGACATTGCAAAGGTACGGCAAAAGTATCATTTTGATCCGATCAAGATTTCATACATGAAAATGGGCAAAACATAAAATCCCATTTTTAGGTTTGAAAACTTGAATGGATCAAAATGAAAATTTTGTATAACCTTTGTAATGTTATTGTCAGCAATTTCACCGAATGCGATTTTTCATAATTATAGTAAGTGATTGTTTATCTTCAAAAATGTTGAGATGCGCGAGCGAGATAGCGGCGCGCTGAATTCTGCCCCTTAAAATGGCTGATATGGCACTTACCTACCACTGTCACTACTATAGAAATAGTCTAGAACACAATATTTCCATAGATAATTATGCCGCTTCTATCTGTATTATATTGGAATCTCTTTGATAGACCGGCACCTCCATGTATTTCCTACCTCCATGATTTCCTAAATCTATGGCTCAGAGTGACAGTGACAGTGACAGTGACAGTCAGTGTTGCCGTTTTGGCGTATTTAATGCTAAGTTTGTCATTTTTTAAAACCTTTGGTAAGATAAAATTGGCCTTAGCATATTGCATTTAGCATTTTTCGGATTTTACGTTATAGTAATGACAACTTCTTTCTATAAATGTTCACACCTCTGTAAGATAAATACTCTGTCCAAAAGATAGAAATAAAATCAGACCTGCATGCAGGGTGATTTTAATTCACTCGGAATGATATCCGTGTTTGAAGCGACTTTTTTGATCGTTTTTATCAAATCAAATCAAATCAAACATTTATTTGCAAGAATACATAATATTACATATATCTCGGAAACACATCCCGATAGAGAAATATTGTTGGTATTATATCCATGTTTATGCAGCTGAGTTGTGGAATCTAAACGGGAAATTTCTCTAACGGGAAGCGATTCCGAAATATAAACGATCAAGTCTATCGCTTCCGACACGGATGTCATTCCAAGTGAATTAAAATAACCCTGCTAAAAACAGATCACAGGGGTTAGAGAGTCGCTTGTGATGCCAATGCCTAATGATTCTGAAGCTGATAGAGAATCAACATCACAAGCACAAGAAGACGAACATATTAATTAATGATCTACAAATATTATTTGATTTCGATTATAAAATGTACATTAAAATAGCACAGCGTTTTTATTTACATTATCATCATCATTACTTACGATTATTACCATTTGTTATCTATGATTTAAGAATGATCTAGCACTTTTTCAGCATTATCGTCGCCAAAATCTAGCAGTTTCTCCAAATCAGTGTCTCCAACTACACCGTAATTACGGTAGACATACCGTAATTTTGCTGGTTTTACCACCTACCGTACCATCTATGATACGGTATCAAAAACTACCGTAATTTTCATTATTGAAATGTTCCACCATTTTAGTATCATTATTATTTTTTAGATATAGCAAAGTGACAAAATTGATAAAAAAAATATGCTGTAGACTTTTTCAAATATGTATACAAAAGTACATAATATTTTAGACCGAGTGAACCAATAATTGTACGCATATTGTAATATACTTTTGTAACCAATTATGAGGACCTGATCTAAGCGGGAAATCCCCATGCTGTTTCCACGGTTCGTTCGATCAAAACCCGACCAAATAGAAGTGTACCTTTTTGTAACAACATTGAATGAAATGAACGATTACTTATTTTGCCAGGGTAATAACATCTATACTCTTTAGATGTAGTATGTTTTCTTTCACAGTTTCTTAATCCAATTAGGTACGTTTCATTGCATTTAAAAGTTCCTGTTATCGATTTATATTTTGAAGATGGCTAGTTTCGACAGTAATAGTGACGGTGATTGGGGGGGGGGGGGGGGGGGGGTAACTCCTAAAAAACAAAAGGCACAGGCAAGTGAGACACAAAAAAGTAAATATAAGTAAACAGAAATTTAGATCTGAATGGTTAACCAACAAGGATTTTTCATCTTGGTTACTAAAACTATAAATGGAAATTTGTTAGCCGAACAAGGTATCAAAAGAAACGGCAAAAATTGTGTTGATTTCACCCCAACCGATAAAATGACTAGTATGATGAACGCTTCAATGTATAAAGATAAACAATAAATAATTATGTAATTCAAACTGATGGTTTTTCTTTTAAATAAACTTACCGTAATGTTTCAATCTTTTTTTTATTATGTACACCGTAATCTACCGTATTTTTTACCTGGTAACACCGTATTTTCGAATGAACGAGTTTTTTTTTTTTTTTTTTTTTTTTTTTTTTTTTGTTTTTGGCTCCACGCGATTAGCGTATTTAGCCAGTGTCGAGTTATATGAATAATAATATAGGTATAATAAATCTCTAGTTGTCGTGAATGAAAGTCGTTAAAGTTTAGTCTAGGCGTGGTCAAGTCGAAGTAATGCTTCAGTAAAGCGGTGGATACTTTACTGAAGCTTAGATGGAGTTTTGGATAGAATACGAAAATACACGTTTTTCGTCTTTGTACTATTTGCCTTTCACTCATGCACGTTTACGAACACTTAATGGTTAATAATCCACCATTATTACACATTAACACTCGATAAAACACAGGTTTTAGTAAATAACACAAAATCAACAACAGCACATTTTCGCATTCCCGCCAAAACTCCAACGAGTTGGAGACACTGCTCCAAATATAAAACAGCAACACTGGTGACAGTAGTGAAGTGACTCGAAGTCACTCGAAGTCGATCTATATAATTTGTGGTCGATAGTTTATTTGAAATTGATTCCAATCGAATAGGGGAAAGTCAAGGATTTCTTTGATCGCATATCGCTTCACGCTTGATATTTACGTAGTATTTCAACTTTTCAAGTATATTTTATTTTTATTCTCTTTGCTTGGTTTGGTAGTTGGTACGTGTTCCGCGTGTCCCACAAATTACTAAGGGATACTACGTATCAGACGGTCATGATATCGACGATGTATCGTTGCAAAGTTAGAAGATGACAGTTGAGGCCGTGCTATATATACATATTTGTATATATTTTCATAGGTATGTTTATCGTACCTTGATATTTTCCTACTAGTTCTATTTGTAATATTATCTATTCTGTGCTAGTTCCTACTTCCTACACTATAGAATAGTAAATAAAGATGGACATGGGTTAAGAAAAAAAGAAACAAGCAAATAACTCGGTATTTTTTTAATACACATAATAACGTCACTAAACAATGTTAGATATAGTGTTTATAGCACACAAACAGTAAACACTTTGTTAGACGCTGTCCATTCAGTCCATAAATAAAAGCTTTTTCACAGTTAACACATTTTAACCCCTGGTTCCGTTTTCACAAGAAATCGTATGTAATTTAACGCCCTGTCGTTGGCTATCACGCTTAGGAACACAACCCTTACGATACATTTTGTTTTGCGGTAGTCAAGTCACGTTATTACTGAATATTATGTGGATTTAAAAAGATTAATCGACGCAAACACGTGGCAAACACTTCGCAATGCGAAGTTCGCATCGACACAAACACAAATCACAATATGGCCGCCGGCACCGAGCAGAGGCGGGAGCGGCGGCAACCGCGGGGGTGAAGAAAGAGGAGAGACGAGACACTGACGTCATTTTCTAACCTTGCACCTCAATTCCCTACGGCTATTACGATTTTACTAGGCAGATTAACAGGCGTGGCGTGTTCGCCTGTTCGCCAGTGTAAAGTGCAAAGAGAATATAATCCCGGGTAAAGTCACAGATTACTATATATGTAGCTAGGGTAAAGTGTTCGCGCGAGTCGCGTCTGGATAGAGCTGTAAAAGTAACGAGAAATCGAGTACTCGTATGTATTCGATATTGAAATCATCAGTACTCGTTACTTTCGTATCGTTACTTTTCTCGTTACTTTTGATACAATCGAGTATCGAACTTACGATTACCTGACTTCGTAAAATGACTAATATATAAATGTAGGTACATACGTATTGTCTAACGTATGAACTATTCTCGTCTTGCTTAGATATAGTTAATGACATTATTGGCACAAAGTAACACCATAAAAAATCCTTAGTAAAATAATGAAATAAAAAAATTTGAAAATCAGTTGAATCGGTCGATAAATGGCGGAGATAAAGAGTAACATCTCCACAAAAAAAATACAGGTGAATTGAGGACCCTTCTGCTCCATATTTTGAAGTTGGATAAAAATATGAACAATACGAAGCTACGATGCTATTTCTCACTCGCATTCATTCGATCGCTGGACAAACCGTTTCAGTTCACGCATCGTGCGTTGTATTCGTACGGATAACGAATCAAGCTGACATGATACGAAACATACCGAAGTAACGAATTGAATTTGTAAGTAACGATTCGATACTTCGAATCTGGCGATGTACTCGTTACTCAGTAACGAATACATACGGTTTCTTACAGCTCTACGTCTGGATATTATTATTACGTAGTATTATACAAAGAGAATATATTCTCATTGCGACTGGACACGGCTTGTCTTTGGCCTATCTATATTGAAACGCGATTTTCTAATCACACGCATAGCTGTTAGATACCTTAGATAATTTGTGGCTGTTAGCAACAATGGAGGTAAGTAATTTCTCTTCTTCAAGGAAAGTAGAAATAAGGACGGCATAAAAATTGTAAAACAACTCCTTTGCAGATTGAAATCCTCAACGTTGCCGGCTCTAAACCACTGGGCAAGGTTCAAGTAAATGCGGATACAACAATCAAAAATGTTAAAGACAAAATTCAACAAAGTCTTAAAAAGTCATTGTATCCAGAAAGACAAGCCATCAAATTGGAAGCTAAAGGAAAACCATTAAACGATGAAGATACTATAAAGAGTTTGAATCTTGACAGCAGTTCTAAATTGTTTGTGAAAGATTTGGGACCGCAGATATCGTGGAAGACTGTATTCTTAGCTGAGTATGCAGGACCATTTTTTGTATACTTGTGGGTGTATCAAAGGCCTTGGATTCTGTATGGGTCTCAGACCTTATCTCCTGGGAATGTAGCCACGTATGTATCTGTAAATATCGCATAGAATCTGTAAATAGCACTAACTAGATTTGATTTCTTTTTTTTTGGAGCTATTTTCAACATTGATCAAGAGTATCACACCTAATGTAAGGAATCTTAATTTGTATCTAGGCTAATTCCTTAGAAATTGTGGCTAAGTCATATTCATATATCTATTTGTAAGTTAATAAACTCTCTTCTAATGTTACAGCGTAGCAGCAGTGTGTTGGTCTGTGCATTATGCCAAACGTGTCTTGGAGACACTGTTTGTCCATCGGTTCTCGCATGGCACTATGCCCTTACGGAACCTGTTTAGAAATTGCTCATACTACTGGCTGTTCACCTTGTATGTGGCATACCATGTGAACCATCCCCTTTACACTGCTCCTTGCAGTGTCTGCTTCTATGTGGGGCTAGCAGGATTTACTGTAAGTTGATGACATACATATTTTCCTTTCATATTCATAATTAGCTGTTCCCAGATGCCGTTAAGTTTTTGTATAATTTTGAATAATAATGCATAGGTATTGTATTAATGCATATGCAATTGGATATAATCTTAGTTAGAGCAATTACATATAAAAATAACTAATAAATACTATAAAATTAATGATCATGTCAATGAGGAGATGTATGGAAGAATACTGTGCCTACTAAACTATTTTTATGCCTAGTTTATTTTAAACATTAACCATGATACCACAAAAACCACTTTTAGATCCCTGATTAGCTAGACAGTGTCTAAAGGTAAAAGTTGAAAATGAATAGAAATGTCTCAACAGAATGGAGTTAGATAATGGTTAGACAATTAAATCAAGATTTGTGGTTGCTCATATTTAAACACGCGACTAAGGGATGTTTATGAGTTATACGCTGTTTAACGCAGGTTTAAGGTCAATTTTTTATTATTTTAATTATTACATAGGTTATTACACATTATTATTATTACACATATAAAAAAGAAAAAATGATAAGTTTCATGCTCCTTTTTACACTACAACTATTGAAGTGGAATAGACACTTAAATTAATTTAATGTTCATTAATACTTTCTTCGTGCTCATGTTAATAAAATATTTTGAATTTGAACAATAGAAATGTCAGGTCTTCCTGCCATACATATATAAATATGCAACTATTTCTATTCAGTTTCTGGCATTACAAAATGTAAACTTGGCACAGAGTGATATATATTAGAACTTCAGTTTCAGTGTTATTCATTAATTTAACATTCTACACAAGTCACAACATTGTCAGTTGTATTTTAGAAGATGGATTAATGGTTTCAATTGGATCTTGCAGACATGCGACCATAAAGTTTTGTCAGCTAATAAGAGAAACTTATTAGTGTTATTTCATTTACAATATAATATTACAATAAGTATGTTATTTACAATACAATTTGACGTCTGAGCTTGGCCTTTCAGTTTTGGAGGCAAAGTTTAATTTATTACATAACATTACAGAGATTGTAAATTCTTATGTACTGAGATTTTAAAGTATTATTTATTACCGAGATTGTAAATTCTGTTATAGGGATACAGGCTTATTCCTGTTGAATTCATTAATTAATGTTATGTCTATTTGTTTTACCATGTCATATTTGTGCCATATAGATAGACTTTTAGTTTGGTATTGAGTCTGTTTACCTATAACTTCATTTTCTACTGTATTTTGCTTGACCTTGTTGGTCAAAGTCCATTATGTTTGTGTTAGCTCTCAGTCTGATATACAGTTTTTTATGGTAACCTTTACTTCCTGTTCTTAAGAAGACTGTAATGGTTCAATAGTCTTTTTTTATGCTATAATTGAGAATGTGGTATACTAGCTGCGGCCTGTGGTTTCACCAATGTGGAAATTCACACAGGAACTGTGCATTTCCAGAGAAAAAGTAGCTTATATAATATGTATCTGGTCCATAAACTTTGTCTATCGAAAAAATCGTGTTCATACATGAAAGAAGGACAAACCAACCAACACACAATTGCGTATATAATAGTACGGATGATTTTTAAACACAGTCATGAAAGATTTCTCATCTGATTTTAACTGTATTCTTGAAATTGCAATGAAGCCACATGCATAATCTGAATATTAGAGTCAGTAGTCAAAATTCACGTACTGACAGCATAACTATGTTAATATTTACTTCAGACATTAATTATCATTTTCAGATATGTGAGCTGGGCAACTTAAGCATTCACATTTTGCTCAAGAACCTTCGTCCTCCAGGCACTAAAGTAAGGCGCGTGCCTGTCCCTGATGGAAACCCATTATCCAATCTCTTCAACTATGTCTCTTGCCCCAACTACACCTACGAGTTTGGTTCCTGGCTCTTCTTCACCATCATGACTAAATGCGCTCCTGGTAAATATTAATAATTTAATAAATATTTAAAAACTTTCGCTCTTGACTGCCTGTTAATGCTTCATCCAGGCTAAACAGCAAGTCCTAGTTACATAAAAATATAACAATAAATAAATAGCACCCAACAATTACATAACATGAGGCCTGGGTCTGTGGTATATTGATGGTTCAGGGAACTAGGTGAGTTTCACAGCTATACAAAACTGTGCTTTTGGTTCTAAGAGCACAAATATTTGACCTTAACCCTTATGCACTGCACTATAGAAGTTAATCGATGAGCTGATCTTCTTGATTGGTCTATACCAATTTGGATTGGGCATTTAGAGTAATTTATTTTTACTTTAATGAGTGCTCCTTGGGGATCTTGTGAATAAAGAATTTTGAATTTTGCTGCCATTAGACGGCAAAGCGAGTTTGCGTTCTGCTGTAAAAATAACCATGGTAATAACTAATACGCGCGGGTTACGTAGTTAGAGGTATTACACATTCACACGCGGCTTGAAATAAAACCATCAAAAATCCATGAAACAGACAAGAACAGCAATTCGGCCAGATAGTGATGTCTCTTTTACTCCCTCGAAGCCCTGCATGAGCTAAAAGTGACGACTGCTCCGTTACAATATACATCACTTGCGCACCACCGCGTATTTACCGCGACTTCTGCACTGAGCACGCAATGGTTGTGAAACAATTTTTTTAGTAGAAGTTGTAGAAGCGGCGCTTTACCTGGTTTCTCCATGGTTTCCGCGTGGTTCGCGATTGATGCATAACCATATCATCCATGCATTACCATCTAATGGCAGCTGGCCCCAATTCTACTAAACAAATGATTTAAAAATGACAATGGTTTCGTCGCGAAAAACATCACTTTGATGAAGAGCATACGAGAATTATTATCAAAGGTTTATTGATGACCGTCATTGTCATAAGCCACCATAATCAAACGATTTTGCTATAAAATAGCGAGAGTGCCTAAAGTGATCATTTTGTGACGAATTCATTATAATTTTTTAATCTTTTTTTAGTAGAATTGTTGCCCTGTAGGTACAAGGTAAACCACAGGGGCTGTCAACCTAATCTGAGCAAAGCTGCGGGCAGTCTCAAGCGAGGATCTTTATAAAAAATGCTTAAAATCATGTTGAAACTATCATGACTACCATAAGTTTGAACCAAACGTCGAAACCGCATTCGAAAGATACTATATTAAATGATAAGGTACATAATACCACGCGAATTTTAAGTCCTAAATTCATGAAGTAAATCAATGCATACAATAGTAAATTTTATTCACTCTAAATGCCTCCGAAGTTTAACCTCCAAGCTTCGAATGAGTTTAAAAATACAATGAATCGTAATATTCCCCACATCACGAACCGTACTCGCCGTCCGAAGTAATTATCATAAATCACCTATTTGATAATCATTTATTCATTAACACTACTGTACGATTTCGAAATGAGTCGTCAATTTCGACAAACTGGATTTGCACTAATATGCTACGTTACGTGATTCATCAAAAATTTAAAATCGACTAGCTTATACCCGCGGCTTCGTTCGCGTGGTAAAGTGAAACTATCGACGCGTTTAGAAATAGTTTGAAACTATACAAATAATAACAATGTAAGGAGCTTTTCAATTTTGCTGTCAGCTTTGCTAAAGGTTCCTTTTTAATGATTTCAAATAAAGAGTTTTTTTTTTAATTTTCATACAACGTTTTTGACAATTTTGTTGAGGGCGCCAAGATAACTAGGCCTTTAGAGGAACTTAATCGCGAGCAAGGCACGTGTGACTGAACATGTGAAAAACAGTCTTATGGTCTTAGGTCAACTCTAAGTTTATCTCTGAGTCTGAGCCTTATTTATTGTCATGACAACAAATAGTCAAAAACGTCGACGTTTTGTAAATTACGTTTTGCTGAAGTCTTTTAATTGTTATTTCAGCTGGCCTCTTCGCCGCAGCCGGTTTCTACCAGATGGCAATATGGGCGATCGGCAAGCACCGCAACTACAAGAAGGAATTCCCCGACTACCCTAAAGGCCGTAAAGCTATTTTACCTTTCGTTCTTTAAAACCTTTAACAACAGCTTATCTTGTGCTCAGATTTAATCACAAATACCAAACTACGAAGCCTTTGCAGCCTTATAATTACTGTCGACTATACATTTTGTATTAATTGGAATTGTTTAAATATAGAGTGAGGCGTAGCAAAGCGAGGGCATGTTTTAGCCTATTCTTTTTGTAGACCAGCAGGGTGATTTAATTCACTCGGAATAATTCCGTGTAGGAAGCGACTGTTACTGGCCGTTTATATCTCGGAAACGCATCCCGACAGAGAAACATTGTCGGGATTATATCCGTTTTTATGCAGCTGAGTTGTCCAATCTCAACGGGAAATTTCTTCGAAATTCCGTAAATAAACGCTTCCGACACGGATATGATTCCGAGTCAATTAAAATAGCCCTATGTCAGGATTTCGAAGCCACCTGAAGACTTGATATTGCTTAAAGGCCGTTGTCTTACGATAACAACGTGGAGCAACGGGTCAGCCACTCAGCGTCTCGGTCACCCATCCATGTACTGAACGCAGGCGTAGCGAACGTTGTGTAACTTTACCAATAGGGATGTTGACTCCATTTGTGTATGCTGGAAATCGAAAGTCAAAAATGAGAGCTGAAGTTGGGCGTATCTACTACTGAGCGCTAATACGCATACAAACTGATCTAAACGCGTGACGTCACATCTTATACGCGGGCCGTAATGTTGTACATACTAAAAACATGCATTTCGTTCATTTTGGCCGTAGAAACTGACTATTCGGTGATAAAAAAGAATCGTTGAATTCGTTTGAGATAAGTACTATAAGTACTAGAACTTTTTTATTTTTTGTAAATTAGATTTTTGTGTGTTAGTTTGATGTTCTTAAACCTGTATAACGTCAGTAATTATATATTTTGTGTTTCGTGCAACATTACTAGTCATTAAAAACGATGACTTGAGCTAAGCTATGAGCACTACAGCTTAGCATAATGCAAGCACGCATCACTTCCGGGCTTCAACATCATATCTGTACATCTCTTCTTATTGCAATAGCAACATCAATGTCACTCAATGCTATCTCAGGGAACCAATAGACACTCCTATATACATAAAAAAGGGGCCAGCTTGTGTATATATACAAAATAAGTCGATCTAACAAAAGTTATATATAAAACACGACTGCCCTAGCCAGTGTCAGCCGGGATGTACCCATACATCCATATCTGTTCAGGCATTTAAAAGATATAGTGAAATAAAGAAATTCAGATACATATATGAACCCTTATAATAAAAACATTACACTCCTTTTTGTGCAGTAGTGTAAAAATACAAGAGTAAAAATGTGAATAGGTTTCTTCTAGGCGAGCGTGCTCCATCGTCGACCGCATCGTCGCTTAACATTAGGTGAGATCGTGATGAAACGGAAGCCTATTTCGGATAAAAATAAATAAATACAAATTTACACAATTAGACACAACATAAGAGAAATTAATACTCATACTGTGCTACTGGCTTTCACAGAATAATAAGTTTGAGGAGCAGTTTTAACATTGGTGTCGATTCTATCATCTCATACCTAAACCTAATTTAAGTTTCAATCTCTCTTTCTAAATGAAAACATGAGAAAGAGATGGAGTATATTTTAGACCTCGCAAATTAATCCACTTGCTTGTGTTTAGTGTAAATTTAACGTCAATGAATTTAGTGCCGTCTAATTTATCAAGGATGGAAGATATTTGACAGCCCTATAACTAAATTAAGATCTCTCAAACATCTTCCATCTCTTTCTCATGTTATGTATTAGAAAGAGAGAGCGAAACTTAAATTAGGTTTAGGTATGAAACGACAGAATCGACACCAATGACAATACTTGAAGCTTGTGCCTTCAAGTATACCTCTATCAATTGGTAGCATTCTGAAATGTTAATGACTACTTATGTCAGATATTTGGTATTGATTAGTATCTATTCATCACCAGCCAAATCCACCACAGACCTGTCAGAATGAGACACATGTACATTAACTATTCACCACACCGGCAGATAAGCGGATGCCACAAGTCCTTAGATTTTTATTTTTTTGACATGTTTATAAAAACAATTTGCTTCCAGGCAGCATGTAAGTACACGGACATTGAACAAAAAATATAAAAATATATTGTTATAGACTCACATTAATTTAAAGTAAACAATTAAAAGCTTTAATATAAAACACCAAAATAAAATCGACTGCAGTTCTAATCAGATTATAATATAAATTATACTACCATACATTAAAAGCTTAAGCAATGTTTTCCATAATTAATTTTAAAGGTTTTAATAGGGTAGTTATTCGGGTTATGGTTATTATTTATTGTGGGTGTGAATGTGGGTTATAATAAAAAATTGTTAAAGTAAATCTTATGTAATTATTACTATTAGAGTATTATCAACAGATAATGTTATCACAATATTTTTATTTTCGCTAGGTGCATTATTCGATAAGAGTGTCTTTCCATGTATAATTACCGGAGGCATTTATGTTTTTAATAAAAGTTTTGATACAAAAAGTTTCTTTCTTTAAGTCCTAGACCATAGATTATATACAGTAGGTAGTTAAATCCTTGCGCTGCTTCGCGGTACATACCGAAATTATCAATCATAAGTTTTCCCTACAATTTATTTGTTTACTTAAATGGTATATTAATTTAAGGGGCGGCTAAAGCAAAACCTCAAAAAAAGAGTCCTGTTATTTGTCGCACAAATTGCGTTTTCATAGATTTTACGAGCAAAAAGAAATACAATAGTATAGCCAAGATTATAGAAAATACTTATCTATAAAATGTTATATAGAAATGGCCAAGAAGCTTGTGAAAAAATCGCAAAAAAGGCCCCAAAAAATTTCTTTCGTCTCGGAATGCTCAATATTGAGAGCGACAACTATCATATTTTTGTAACCACAAAAAAGGAAATTTAATCATCTAAAGACATAATACTTATATAAAAATATTTGAATTCTATGGTAAGTATCTCTTTTTATTAATTAAATAAAAACTACGAAATAACCTTCAATTAAAAGCAAACGCATCGATATTTTCAACCGCTTTAATAAGCTCGCCAAACACAAATACGACTCCGGGGCTCCCGACTAAAGACAGTAGCACACAAGATGACATATTTTCAACTAGATGAGGGTAGCTAGCCAGGCAAGTCCTATACAACGCCTTGTCTTTGGCAAGAAAAAAATAATAAACTCTTACACCTTTAACACAATATATTTATTATTTAAAGATATGGTTTAGGATCTTCCTTGGTCTCTATATGATTAGGATCGTCAATACAGCGAGCCTTGATTACCAAATTTTGGTTCTCTTCCATAAGTGCTGTTATAATATCTTCTCGTTCCTGTGAAAAGAAGTGCATGCGGATAAAGTGACGAAAACTCAATCTCTAGTGCAGTGTGACTACGAGGAGTCAAAATTACTCGTGGACCCACCCACCAGCAGTGGCACAAGGCAGTGGGACCACGGGTAAAAACCTCAATTAATATTAAAACAGTTTTTTCTATTCTTTAAGGGTGATGGCAATGACAAAGGAAATAGCTTCGCAAAACATTCTGATGAGTAGGATAGAAACCACCTGGGTCTAATTTGAAGACTCTTACGATAAGAGATATCAAGATACATTAAGAATCCGTCAAAAATGTTGAGATGCGCGAGCGAGATAGCGGCGCGCCATATTCTGCGCCTTAAATAAATATCTTATCGCAGAATCAAAGTTAAATTGTACTTAAATATAGCATGTTGCTGGTGCACTAGGATTCCCTGTGTCGCAGGTGGGATGGATGCACAGATACCTACTCGATGTAAACATTATGGTCAAACTCACACCATACAATGTTTGCCCCGGCCTGGTATCGAATCTGGGGCTGAAGTTAGTTGCTGAACGCTTGCAATAATAGTTACCTATCAATTTAGTCGCAGTTTCTAGATCTAAGTATTTATTAATTCTCGTGAAGCTCTTTTCTTCAGTGATGTCTCATCTTAACCCGAACTATATCAAGTGGGTTGTGTTTATGTAAGTATTATAAAAGTCAGGCGTGGAAACATGTTTGAAAACTTTCATGAGTTTTATGAGGTATGATAGTGCACTTACGACCATCTGCTTCTTGAACTTCTTATCAAGCTCCTCCCTGTTTTCTGTGACGTGTTTTAGCTTCGCTCGAGCCGTCGCAGGCGGTACGTATCTTGCAGAAAGTCCCAAAATGGATTCCATCTGGATACACCTGGTGCGGGTAGATTTCAACTCTGTGCGAAGGTTGTTTATCTCTGACAGTAGTGTGCAGTTTTCCTGTAGAGAAAAATAACATACGTATAAATATTCGTAAACGCTTATAATATTAAAATACACGCATTATTACAATAATAGTAATAGTAAGCCACAACAGTTAGAAATTTAGGTATGCTATTATTAAAATTGAACATTTATAGCTAACTAGCTCCTGTCCGAGGTTTCACCCGTGAGGAGAATCACAGGAACCCGGCATTTTCCGGGATAAAAGTAGCCTATGGTACTCTCCAGTCCATAAACTATATCAACCTATCAATGACGATATGATTTTTTGTCCGTTGCTCCTTCGCGTTAGAGGGACAAAACAACAAACACACTTTCGCATTCATAATAGTACGGATGGAGAAGTACCATCTCTCGTGCGAATCTTTATTTTTAACGTGTGAGAGGGATGGCGTTCACTATCTCACACGTTTTTTGTATTAACTTTTGTCATGCAAGGATAACACCATAAGGATGAGGTGAGTGATATCGTTAGTAGGTAATTCATCACTATAAGTAGGTATTATAGACGTATCGCTTGGTGACTTGCTCGAAATTGTGAAAATTTGTTTGAAAAAGTTTTTAAATTAGATGTATGATGATATAGCTATAGCATGGCAAAAAAAATAGATAAAAATGTTACGTGTCTCGAAATTAGAATAAAATTAGATTCGTAATCCGTTATTTCTATTAATCTGATTGTTATTACCTAAGATGTTTCAGACTTCATGGATTTTTTGTGAAACCAATAAAAAAATTCTCGGTTTCGTAACGATGTCGATGAACTGCAATTTTAATTTGCTTTGTCTCTAATACCGAAGACGTTTCCGGCCAGCAATTCTCACGATGACTGTTTTGATAAACTTTTTTATTACTTACCTAATCATATTTTGAACTCTTAATTTGATCAAAGTGATAATGCGTTTTGTTTAGCAAACTCTTTCTTAGCAGCACTATATTTCCTTTAGTAGTAGTATTGCTTCATGGTTCCAGAGATTACCGCCCTTTGGGACGGTAACCACTGATCCATAGAGATAGAGTAAGATCTGTGCACTGATCCGACTTGGAAAATCACTGATAAACACTATCCTAATCACAGGCATGTGATTTATATATATATATATTGTGATCTAAACTTCCCCCCGCAGCTTTGCTTGCGTTATGTCTAGTGCCTGCACACATCTCTGTAACGACTTAACAGATTTTGATAAAACTGAATTTTAAAATAGGTAAGTACGTACCTACCTACATAAAAGCCTGATGCGACGCAGGCAAAAGCCAGTTGAGATTTTTTTTAGGTTTCTGTGTTGACTTTTATTAAACACACACAAACTTGTCTATGGTATATAGACTTTACCATAGACATGTTTTTATTTATAGCTTGACTGTGTATACTTACGTCCATAATCCTGCCGATATCGTTCTTGGATCCTCCGAGGGACTTAGCGAGCTGGTGCTTCAGTCCTGCCACCTGCTTCTCGAGATGGTCCCTCTGCCTGTTGAACTCGCGTATAGCTTCGTCTTCAGCGACTCGACTCCTAACAAAGTCTATGTCTTCTACGTATTTGTGGAATAATTCCTGTTGGGATAAAAGACTATTTCTAGTAACATTCTAACCGACTCCTGTACTTACCCGGTTTCAATTTTGACCTTGCTTTTTTGTTTATTTTATAGTAACAAATATCTCTTATGCTATAACAGGTGTTCGCATATAAAATTATATATTTATTTATTTACTCTTTATAGGTTAGCGTTTAACTATTATTATTACTAAACACCGAAAACTGAACCGGGAAAAACCTTTGACCAGCCTTGATCTTACGAGAAGCTAGGTTATCTGTTTTCCCTATGTATTATTGTCATATCCAATTTCATATTCCTACGTGTTCGACTTCACGGACGACCTCGCTGTTTCAGTAGTTTGCAAAATCACAGTTCGAAATAGTCATTTCAAAATATCATGATTAATTGCAATACCCACTTTTACGTTCAGTTTCAATTTCATCGGATCTTGGAAATTGGCAGTCATGTTGTGCAAATCAATTTTGATTTTCTTCAGAGTGCCTTTTAAAGTAAGATTTCGGTTGGCTTCCGTGAGATAATCCTTTTTAGCTGACATATGTTTTTCCTGTAGCTGATTAATCTTAAGTTCTGAAACATAAAAATATACAACTTCAAACATTTCGCAGATTCAATTTGGCTATTGCATACCTACCTACAAAATATTCTTTATGACAGTGTAAAATTAGATTTAGTTAGGTATAATAAAGGAGCCTCCTAAATATGTGCTCTACTATACTATACGCATGCCCTATCTACATATTACGTGTGAAAATGAATACATTACGTACTTCTAACATGATAGTGTTGACATAACTAAATGAGACTACATGACATGAGAAAAAAATTACAACTGAATTAATATTTTACCGCGGAAAGATCTTTGGTGTAAAAGGTTCTCCAGTGACACTTCCAATTCGAGTATACGGACCTTTTTCGCTTTGATATCGCGCTCTAGTGGGTCTATCTGTTGGATTTCATAAACAAAATTATAATCGGTAACTAAAACAGCTGTAACTTTTTTCTGTATGTGGGACCTCTCTCAGTGCTAAATATAAAATTCATCCTAAGAATCATACCAAGTTCATGTTTAAAATTTAACAGCTTCAGTTCTTCGTTTTCCATATCGTCTATTTGAATCTTCAATTCTCGAATCTCTCTTTCTTTAGGCTCAATCTAACGAAAATTAGTATCTTATCGTCAGTGTGATTGTACTGATCATCTAATTTTGCATTAGGTAATTTAATATCTTATTTGAAAAACCAACTCACCTGATTCTTAAGCTCAGTAATTTTAAAGTTAAGCACGAATTTGTACTTCTCCAATTCTTGCTTCTTTCTTTTTAATTCGTAAATACGTTTTTCTTTATCTTGAATAGTTCCATCTCTTTCGGCTATTTCTTTTTTCAAGTCTGCCACGTCTCGCTCCAATGTTGAAATCACTTTTTGAAACTGTTTGTGTTCAGCTGCAATATAAAATAGATACCCAATATAATAAGATAACAAAGACGTATTGTATTGATTTTATTTACTAACGGTATTTCCTATTTCTATTATTTATTTCTGGATATTTGATATCCTTTTAGTACCTTTTAGCTGCATAACTTGATGTTTAAATTCGTCAATTTCCTTATTCGCAGTGATCAGTTTCTTTTTCATGAGCCCTGTCTCTCCCTTGAGCCTGACGTTAGCATCTTTTTCTTCCTTTAATTGAACTTCGTAGGAAGTTCTTATTTCTATGATTTCACGATCTGCATCTTCTTCAATTGATGCTTTTACCGTTTCATGTTCTCTTGTTTCCATATCAGCTTGTTCTTGTAGCTTTAAATTGAAATCACAATTTACATCATGAAACTTTATAAATACCTAACTAATATTGTCATATCATATGTACCTATATCATGATTGTTTTTACCTCTTGCAAAACGAGATCCTTTTCTTCTAATTTGGCTTCAAACGCGTCGTTTAACTCTCTCAAAGCTTTACGTTTGCTTTCAGCCAAATCTTCTAGTCTTTGCTCATAATCTTTCCTCATTCTCGCTGTTTTGTCTTCAAGGCTCTACAAACATTCGATGACGTAATGTCGCCTACTGTTTAGAGCTCACCAAATAAAACACTAAAATAACATTTCCGTACCTGATATCTGTCGTACTCACTAATAAGTCTGACATTGAAATCTGCTTCTAGCGCTTGCAGCGTTCTCTCGTGTCCCGATCTTAGTTTGGCAATGTCTTGTTGAATCATGCCAATTTCGTGTGTATGCTCATTTTCCATTGTCTGTCGAGATAAAATGGGTTAAAAAAGTAATTTTTCCTTATGACATTTTCTATAATGGTTTATCGAACCTCATTCTTATCTTTTAGTTCTTCGATTGCCGCGCAGTATCCCTCGTGCACTTCTTTTAACTTCTCTGCCTGGGTTGCCTCCGCTTGACGCAACTGGTACGTGTGCTCCGTTTCCAATTCACTCATCCTCGTACTAAGCAACTATTTAAGAAAAATACATTTATCAAACAATTGCTGTCCAAGGTTTATTTAAATCGAGTTAAATAAGTGCATATTAGCGCCTGTGTCCACATAAACCATAAAAACAATACACACATAATAAACGCTTATACTTACATTGATACTGTTGATTTTCTCTTGTAAATCTTTCTTGCTTATCAATATTTCCTTTGAGTATGCGAAATCTTTATCAAGTGCGATTGCTCTACCGTCAGCGTTAGTTAATCTCCACAAGCAGATCGAGGCATCTTCCGCAACCGAGACTAATGCCTGATCATCGTATGCCAGAGCAATGCACGTGACCTTTTGGTTGTGCATATGAAACTCGTTGAAAATAGCCTTATCTAATAAGGGCAACTGGACAGCAGTAACGCCGCCCGATCCACCAGTTATGAAAAGCATCATATCCGATCTCGACAGTACGATCGTATCTAATGACCGCCCAATCAATGGCAAATTCCTTCGGATCGTATTTGAGCCTATTTCTTTAACTTCTCCATCTGTCCCCACAGCGTATGTTGTTTTTCCAACACTAGAATTATAATTGACCTTAGCTTATCACTCATCACTCTCTTATTCTATTGCATTTCAAATTAAATACAATGTAGACAAAATAACCTATTGACGGAACATGCGGCGAACTGATTGGTCTTTAAGATGATCTCTCCGACTCTTTGACCAGATGACATACTCCACTCATACACTGCACCCTCAGTTCCACATGATACTAAAGTCAGGTCATTTGCTGACCAAGCCAAGCATGATATCTGAAATAAAGGCCTCAATAAATATATGTCCGATCCATGTCTGTTAGAATTTTTCGATTGAAAATATATTCTTACGCGTCCATTGTGCCCTTTTAAATTGAATACGTTTTGAAATGAAACAGAGGAGAACACCTGTACCACTTGACCATTGACAGCAGCAAACATGTGCCCGTTAGTGCTAAACTTTGCCTGCTTGCAATTCCTGATAGGAAACTCTCGCATCACTTCAAAGTCATCAATCAGTACTACCATGAAACGCAGCTTATCAGAAAAACCCACTATGGAGAATAGGCCTGCAAAACAAACCGTAATTTAAAGTGTCATATACATCGGATACATTGAGTTAATAATATAAAAACTAGTTTGACTTAAACCTGTTGGGTGCAGAGACACGCAGTGGATCTCCTCTTGATACAACTTGATCAATTCAACGTCATCAGTCATGTAATTCCAAATTCTTATGCTCTTGTCCTGCTCTCCCGACGTCATGAATATCGGCTTCCAGGCGCACATTGAGAGCGAGTTTATTCGTCCATAATGCATTGCCGGTCCGAGCTCAATAAATGGTATTTCCGGGCTCTAGATATTGTTGATCAATTACTTATCAATTGGAGTATTGAGTGATGTTACTTTACAAATGCATATTTACTAGGGCAAAAAGATAATTAACGACCTAAGTATAAGTATTTTCGATCGGGATTACAAAATATACAGCGATGTCGTATGATGTGAGGTAACATTGTATGGTGGCGTTGTATATGTCTCGCGACATAATCATACTGTCGCAAGCAGATGTCGTGACAGATCGACCATCGTTGTTCCCTGGTAAAAATATGATATATGTGAAGACTTGTTTACCTGTAGCATATGTATGCCGAATAGCTTCACATAATAAAGTTGCTTTCTTAAGGTAGTGATCAGAAGGGTTTCTTGGTTGGGGTCGATTGTAATATGCTGTATAGCGTCAAGCTCTGACCACAACGGGTTATCTCGAGTGTGCCTTTAAACAAAGTTGAAAGTGAGAATTTGTGCGTTCGACTCACAGAGATTTTCGAATACAATGTGAATATTGATAATGGTCGTACTTGTAAGATTTCTTCGAAATTCTGAAGAGATTCCTCTTTCTCCAATGATGAGGAGTTTCTTTTTCGAACATGTGTACAAAACCAGGTCCACAGGCGAATGCAAATCCTGTAATTGATATGTACTTTGAGTGCTACCTTATCACATTAAAATGTTCAGTATCTAGGAAGCGTCTATCAAAATGTCGTAACATTAAATGTAAAGCCAAGTCTGTTTCGAAGTTGTAATTGGCGTACTGACAATCTGATTAATGATTATTTCCAAAGTACCCTTCTCAACCGATTTAGGAATTCCAATTTAAATCGATACCGACCTACACAAAAAACCTGATTAGTTTTGAACCTGGCTATATAAAGTAGATCAAACGTCAATCAAAATTTCAAAGATACCTTTAGAAAAGTTCGTAAAGCAGGTAACAGGATAGGCTTCATCTGAAAAGATGGTTTCTTCCGTGGTATCTTGCTTGCTCGAGGTACTAACTTTGTCGCCGCTCTCTTCTGCCCTGTTTTTATCATTATGTGATGTAATTAATAATTATTATTATTTATCTATTTACCCAATAACTGTCTAAGTATAGTTTTATCACAAATAAAGAACAGTTCAGCTCAGCAGCTGATAGATTTTATAAGCAATCTGACAGGTAGGTAAGTTCTTATTTACTACTTTTTTTTCTAGTGTCGATACGAGTACCTGTATCTACCATGGCTCTTATTAATAAACAGTTTTAAACGTCCAAAGGTCCAAAGGTATGCTTACCATCAGGCAAACGACCCGCTCGTTTCGTTATCCAATAGTATAAAAAAGGTATCCGGAGCCACTCGCTATGTGTTAAATGAGTAAAATAAAGCTTACTCTCATCTAGGTCAAGCAACCCCCTCCCGCCCCCACCAAACCAAAATCCTGGATCCGCCACTGGGGGCGGCTGTCTATTAAGTAATTTATAGAAACTGTAGGTGTAGGTAACCCAAAATAACAGATACGGAACGAGATGAAAGCAAAAAAGTGAGATTGTTTACGTAAGATTTGAGAATATTTGTCGCACATCTGACATCACACAATGGTAAAGTCACGGTAAAGGGCAAGGCTTACTGCTGTACATGCTAATCATAATACTTCTAAGGTTATATAACTTAGGTATACAGGATGAGTTTGAATTGGTATGTTATCCCGGAAGGAGTGATTAGGTCCATGGCTGTCCAGTGTCCACAAGTTGTGAGAATCTCCCTTCGATATACGTCATTTCAAATTTCCATACAAAAAAATAAATTCAACTTCAAAGGTGATGTGCGCGCCATTTTCTGGAATTAATTGTAAGTCTCTTCTAAATCTTCTAATCAGCATCATCATTTAACATAGTTCAAGTTAACCAGCTGATTTAGGGCTGTCCGTAAAGTCTGTAGTACAATTTGGACGTAAACTTTAAATGCCATTTCTTCAATGTAAAATTCCAAATTTCAAAAAGTCGTAAAACTAATGGTGTTGACCTCCGGGAGTAGATTGACCTCCTTTCGGGATAACATCCCAATTCAAACTCAGGCTGTATAATGAATAAATAACTAGCCTAGTGTTATTACGTAACTTACTCTGCATCGACCTTCTTCAGTGACATCTCCAAGACCTCAGCCGCTTTGAAGACGCAGTTCTGCCTCAGTTCACCGTTCTCCACCATCATGATAACTCCATTGTGCGTCCCGAACAAGATACGGTCCGAATTCAGCCACATGGAAGTTGTTATGTTGATCTGAACCAAACAATCCTAGTCAAGGAATCATACATTATGGGTATTTATGAATTATGTGAACTTACGTGTCGTACCAATTGAAGAATCTGCGTTCTAGGATGATGTTAATCGTAGATTGTAGGTAGATCATTTCGTGAGCGTCGAGAAAATATTATGTTAAAATAATTTATATGACTAGTTGCATCCCGCGCCTGCGAGCTGCAGTTCAATCTGCAGCCCAGAAATCCACCGACCAATGTACCTATTTCTCGAGATGAATATGTGCACTATATGTTAATCCAAATTGTTTGTATGTACCTACCTCCCGGAGATATTATATCTTACATATACCTATAGGTACTTGTTATAGCTTTACCTGTTGTCTACTTTTAACTATCAGACCAATATATAAGCATTATTATATAGCGAATGGTTCATTAAGTTTCACTGAATGCCTTATTATAATATTAGGTTGATTTGATAGTTTACGGTCAGACAACAAGCACTTATATATTTGATAGTGTTCAGGTAGAATATGACAGTACTGCTTATTAAAAAAAATGTAATTAGTAATATCTTACATTTTCAGCTTTACACCAACCCCACTGTCGCCAAACAGTCTCGGATACATTCATTATACGGAAAGTGTATGGTCCTGTTATCACCACCAACGTAGCGTCTGACGGATTACACTGTACCTATAACGAACAAGTCGAAATCAAGCAATTTGTACGATATAGGAAAAGCCCAAGACCTATGACACAGAATAGATAATAGTACAATATTAATGTGCTGTAAATAGGGCGGTGCCAGCGGTGCCCAGGCACAGGGCGCAAACCCTGTAGGGACGCAAAAATGACCAGACCCGGGTTAGATTAGAATATTAGGGCGCAGTTGTAAAAGCTCCGAACACATATAAGGCGCTTGCACCGGGCGCTCAAAGGCTAGCAACGACACTGTTAATATATTACCTAGGTACATGATTATTGTTAACCCAACTTACGGCCTCCACAACTCCCTGGCCGCTAGGATTTTGAGCTTTGGCATGACTTTCAACCTTTCCTTTATCCCAATTATAATAATACAGATACCAATCCGGTTCCCCAGTTACAGCCACAAGATACTTCGAGTCGAAAGTGAACTGCACACAAGCAAACTCTCTTGCGGTTGACGTCTCGAAAGGTACTGTTAGAATCTTCCGCCTTTTGTAAGTAGTTAGGTCGTAAATCGTTATAATGGGCTTCTGACCCTCTTCAGCGATCTCGTTCAGTGCTAGCCATCGTCTGGAAAAGTGCCAAATGTAACTAATGTACGTATAACAAACATACCTCTAAGATCTTGCTAGACTGTATGATCATCGTATTCGATGATTATACCATCATCTGAAGAATGTTACCAAAATAAAAATGCTTTACATCACTTTACCAAGAGCCAAACAAGCTTCGTTGTACTTAATTAAGCAGAGTAGCCAGTGAAATTACTGGATTTATGAGACTTAATATCTAATGTCTCAGGGTAACGAGCGCACTGCAGTGCCGCGCAGGCCTTTGCATGTCAAATTTCTGGATGGCACTGCAATTGTTATGGGCCAGCGTTGTGCTTACCATCAGGCAAACGACCAGCTCGTCTCGATACCAAACAACATAAAAACAAAAAAAAAACTTAAATATGACTAAAGAAATTTATGCATATTAAGTAGGTACAAAGCGCAAAGGCAGAGGTAGGTACCTGTTTGGTGCCAGCACCAAAGACTTGATTGGCTTGTGTTTGTCCTGAAGCCGAATGAACTTCTGCTTCTTCTGAAGATGATTGTGTATAACAATGACCCCTCCAGCTGGGTAGATAATCTCGGACTCCGACAAATAGTGGGCATTGTACCTACACAAAACTCTAGGTCAAGATTGAAAGGAAGATCCAATCAAAAGCATACAGGTTTGTTCAGGTTTCATATTAGATTCATTTGAACAATAACATTACAAATAAAGTTTTTTGAATGTTTGGTTGAATACCTAGGCCATTGTTCGCCAACCTTGGAGCTAGTGAATGGTAATAAACCAATAAATAACCTAATTAAATGTGTTTAATTAATCGGCTAGTAGGTTTAGATTTTCAATAATTCTATTCTTGGTACTTACTGTATATCCGTGCGGAGGCCATAAAATATTCGTGACTGTATATTCGGAGGTGTTACTACTGCCATGATTGTTTATGCTGTGATAAAATAAAATCTTAAAATAACTAATATGATATCATAAACGTAAACGTTTTTAAAAACTTCTCCACGAAATTCGGTCTTTCAAACTGAGCGAAATGTCTGCAGTTGTCAATGTTGCTATGGATACGTTTGCTGACCTACTTTACTTGTTAATAGTTGTTCATTGGGGAAGTTGTGTGCAACCAAATCCTTCGAAAGCCAAATAATTATAATACATAGCTACTAAGTACCTATTTATTATTTGAAGAAAAATATTTTGCTGTAGAGCTCATTTTCCATCATGTGGTTTAACTAACTCGTTTATTAAACCTAGCTAAGCTATGCACTAGAACTGGCAAAAAGCACCTCGCAGCCAGTCATGAAACAAGAACAGCCCAAATAAAACCCATCAGCGAAATACAAACTGAAAAGAAATTAAACCCTATCGGCCTTATTACAAAACGAGTTTTAACGCTAACCTGGAGTTTAAACCGTAGTTTTGTCAAATTTCTTATTACGAAACGCAGATTAGCACTTAGGTCTTGGTTGACTATGGTGTCAAAGTTAGTCTTGCCGGACACCTAGTTTAGCGAAGGTTTAATCCTTTATTTGAATGGCGGCCACGTCTTCTACTTGTCAAACGTGTCAAATCGTAAGGTTAAAAATGAAATTTGATTTAATTATTTCGCCAGATATTTGCTTCAGCAGATAGGCATAGTTTCATTTTGTGAATAATGAATGATAGAACAAGAAGAAGGCATCATAACAAGGATTTTGAAGTGATGAAGATTTTCGATCCAAAAATCGCTATACAAAAACTCTTGTGGAGAGAATTGTAGATTTGCAACGAGAAGACCTGCCACGAGATTCCCAGAGAATGCTAATCACCCCAGAAATAACAAGTATTTTGTGCAAGTACCTACGCATCAAGACTGGGCTCGCTATGAAGTAGGTATGTATTATCGGGAGACATAATTTAATATTGCAAGAGACGAGTAGCTGATCCAAGTCACGTTCTAAGGAGCAGGCGTATGTTCAGCAGTGGACGTGTTCCAGCTGATGATGATGATTTAATACCTACTAACCCACACTATTTTAATAGTCAAGGTGATTTTTTAGTAGTAAAGCTCTGCTGTTGTCCCCATATTGAAGGTATACCAGTCTTTTTAGCACACATGCAAGATCCTACATAATTATATTATATACAAATATCCCAGAAGACATCCTTTTACCTTTTATCATATTTTGATGCATAAGAAATTAAATAGTGACAAATAATTTGCCATAGTAAACTTATTATTTTCTGTTACAGATCTATACAAGATGATAATTTAGGCTACGTGGGCGAAGCCGCTGGGTACATCTAGTCAAAAATATTTTACGCGCATGAAGTATCAACAATTAATAATTACGGTGATGGAAATAAAATATGTCCTGAGTACTTTTTCTTATAGATTCTATTTTCATTTCCTATTTTCTTTTTATAACAATTTTAGAAATACGATTCGAACACGGAGACATTCCTAAAAAAATAGTTTTGGTTTTCCAATATATTATCTTGTGTTTTGGTGCCTAGAATTACGTTTCATTACTCGAAACGAATAGAACTCACATGCATATATTTTTTATTAAAGTAAGAAGGGGGGGGGGTGAGGTATATTAGGAAGCGTGGATGAGTAGAATAATAGCTTTTAGCAAAATATATAGGAAATACGAATACGTATAATATCGAAAGTAGGTATACATAGTAAAAACAGAATATATTACAAGAATTGACAGTACACACAATCAACAAAACATGTTGCTATGGTTACTTAGCCATAGTGTGCCATTGTATAGGTTGGATAATAAGGAGTATCTCCTCAACATTTTTTTCATATAAATAGCTAATTAGGATGTTTTGAATTACTCGCAATGATCAAAAGTCATTTAAAAATGACCTACAATATTTTTCGATATTAGAAAATAGTATTGTGTGACAAAACAGCTACTTATATTCCAAAATAAAAATTAGTACATTGTGTCACGGAACGTTAAGATCGAACGATATTCAACATTTCGTGTATCCGGAGCATAAAGACATTTATTATCTGTGGAAATAATTTATACCATAGCTACAGTTTGGTAATAAGTTGTCTTGGCTTTATTCATCTTTTGTAATAAGGTGTGGTTTATAGGTCGATTCTAAAGATAGTTGAAGACAAATTGGTTCTCGACCAAAGTCGAGTTTAACGAGTTTTTTGTAATAAGGCCGTATATCACTCGCACAATTATAACGACTCTAATCTACGTAGTATTATTTCCTCTGTGTCTAATGCCACCTCATATTTATGTTAAAATCCGTCAAACCGTACAGAGTATGCCAAAGAAAAGGACATAGGTACATACGCTCGAAAAACATTACATTACCTCCTTTCCTTCGGCAGTCGGGTAACAACGTAGGTAGAGTGAAATGGATAGGTGCAGTGCAAGAATATCATTCTATAAATATTTCTACTGGTCTCTAATTTTACTTATATCTTCATTTCTCTGATTAACATTTACTACAAAATTACTTATATTCTGTAACAAATGAGGCCCATGTAAATACACTCTACCACGTACCTTGTGTACCAAGGAGGATGGTATCTAGTCATTGGTATTTAGCCTACTTATTAATAGGTGTACGGGGTATACAGTACTACAACATACACATCTTCAACTACGTTCATAAAACAAATTCTGTAACGCCGCGTGCCGTGTAAGTTTCTGAACAGAAAATGTATATGAAAGCGCCATCGTGTTCTCTTTGTGCCGCAGAGTAATTACATGCAGTTAAATCTGAAAATACGTCGAGAAATGGTAAAGAACTGCGTCGTTGAGCCCTACCTGATTGCTGCTCAATGCCGTCTGTAGTGGCGCATCCTCTTTGCAATGTTCGAGATAAGTCCTCGCTTCCGGCAGCGTCCGACACGCTTACATATTACTCATATCACTCACATGCGAATACCTGGTGAGATAAAACGCAACAGACACCTTCTTGTTCTCAAAAAGAACTGTTAAAATTAATCTTGCTGATCGTAGCCCTGTTTACAGTTCAGGAAAGTTCAGCTGATGTTGATAGAACTTATATAGCCAGCCTCAGCGTGCTGCATGTTTTAAATTATATGGTTGCGAGGTGTGCAGTCCCGCCAGATAAATATTTGATCTAGGTAGATCGTTCTTTCGAAAGATCTTTACCTTTTTAGTAAAACTTTAGATTGTGTCGGTAGCTCATGTTGCTGTCATGCATTGGAATTAAAATGTATAACAACATTTGCACGCCTCCCTGCAGGTTGTATACCTACATTGATTAATATTATAATTTAAGACCTTACGCTAACATGTATTCTAACAAATAAACGATTTGATTTGATTTGTTGTAACTCGAGTCTCGACCCCGCTTATTTTTCTGTGTAATGATTCCTAGATTTCCTATTCGTCAATCGTCTGGCACATTGCTAATTTCTCGGTCTGATTTCACGCCTTACTTTTTATTTGCTCGTCAGTCTGTAGTGAGAGGCTAAAGCTTTCTTTTTTTACTTCCTATTTTAGTTTCAGTAATAAATAATCGAGTTACCAATACCTAGTTTCTTTTTTAAGCATGTAAAAGACTCGGTTGGTAATTGGTACTTTTATGATATTTACAAAAAAATACCTTCCGAAGATAGAAGAAATCTAAGTTTCTGATGATTTCAAAAATCGTTTGTTCTAATTATTAATTAGCGGTTGACAAATAATTAAGCAACGTTAATATTAATATTAGGTACAACTACCTAAATAACGTCAAAATGTACGTACCTAGTCTATTAATAAAAAATGTTGCTACTGGTTACCTTAATGACTGTCTCTATTATGATCAAAATTAAATTAATGCAGGACGTAGAGCTCAAGGTGAAATGGAAAATTACTAGAACTATAATGCACATGTGTGAACTATAACGTCTCGAGAAAGGAGATAATGGCACGTCAACAAGTGACCCACTCAATGGATTGGCAATACCGAGCATAATAGAGGATGGCGTAATGTAGTGAAAATAATTTTCTTATTGAGAGCAAGTGCTGCTCGGCACATCCTGATTAGCCATGCGAGGCCCAAAAAGCATCATATAATCACTACGTATGCGAGGTCTTTCTTCGTTCTAACGTTAAATGGCTTTCGCCTTACATTTACGATTTCTTTTTCTCTATGATCATGATATAAGTAATTTGCCTCTACGTTTTATAAGAAATAGAGTTTTTTCTCTATCAGGTTATAGAGCCATATTATGATCTTAACTTTATAATTAAATCTCAAAGCAAAATACGTAGGTAGGTTTAAACAATGTCGTTGATGCCGGTTAAAATTTTCAATTGGGACGATTTCGTTCACCCGTATCGTGCAATTGTCTTCAAACCAAATCAAGATATCAATGAACTCTGCATACCAAGGTTTTCTGGACAGCTAGGTACCCTTTGTTTAAAAATTTAAGTATACAAAGAAACAAAAGCAGACGGTGACTAAGGGCCGATCTTTCAATTGCACGTTAGCGAACTGATCGCTATTGAATTAATACATTTTCGTGTTTTTTGGTGTGTTTTTCGGGTCTTTCATGTCGTAATTAATAGACCGTTAGCTAACTAAGATTTGTTTCTTTAGAATGGCATAAAATTTACTTACGTCTGCCTTCACCACAGACTTAGATGATACAGGGAATTATCTAACAGGACATTATCTGAACGAAAAAAATCGGCCCTTAGTCGTTTTGGTTTTATTACTGTGAGCAGTAATAAAACCAAAACCAAATAATTTTAATCCAAATAATAATAATAATTAATAAAATAATAATAAATCCAAATAATTTTATTTGACTCCTATGACCTGAGGGTCATAGGAGTCAAATAAAATTATTTGGATTTCACGCAACTTTAGATAACATTTCACGTTATTTGCCTTCGCTCATTGGTGTTGACTGTCAAGGATAATACTGCCCAGTAACAGTAACTACTTCATGTAAAATGTATTAACATTAGCAAAGTACCTACGTCCTACGTATACCTTCCTAAATAAAAGTTACATAGAAAAACTATTTTATATTTCAAACGATATAAAAGCATAGCAAGGTAAGATACGATAAAAGATAAATTTTAGGGGACTTATGGGATAATACATAATTGCCTCTACAATGGTACGTCTCTACACTTGCCGTGACCGCCTTAGTGTACGATCAATAAGTATGATCCTCTATATTACTACACTTATAAGTATTTATAAGTTCAATGGCAGGTAGGGTAGCGTTTCAATATTTTATACCGTGGATCGATACGAGGTAGGTCAGGTCAGTCCATTAGTAGTTATTTTGGGCCGCCTTATCCTCTTGTGGTGAGCGTGATTCACGAATCTAATCAACCTGAGTTTAAATTGGTATGTTATCCCGAAAGGGTTCAACCTACTCATGGAGGTCAACAACATTTGTTTTACAACTTTTTGAAATTCGGACTTTTTCATTAAAGAAAAGGCATTTAAAGTTTACGTCAAAATTCTATACTACAGAAATTCCGGGCAGCCCTAGATCAGCTGATTCACTTGAACTATGTTGAACTTTGTTAAATGGTAATTTTGATTAGAAGAGAAACAAACAATTATTCCAGAAAAATGCCCGCGCACTTCACTTTTGAACTAAATTTCTTTTTTTGTATGGATGTTTTAATGTCGTATTTCCAAGGGCGGTTCTCACACCTTGTCGACAACCATGGTCCTAATCATCCCCTTCCGGGATAACATACCAATTCAAACTCACACTGTATAGGATTATAAGTTGAATGGCATAATACGGTCGTTTTACTCATCAGTTCTAAAATCATCTACTTATCTGTATTTTCGGAGAGGTAGGTTTTCCATTCCTTCTAAATTATAATTAAGAGTTAGGTAGGTAGAGGTAGGTACCTTGGGAGGGTCACGAATCACGATCTTGCGTATGTTATTTTCCTCATCTTGGCTGTATGTAAGGCTTGACGTATAGGTACCTATAGAGCGCCTTAGGTACCTACCTACTACTGTAATGTAATGTACATACTTACCTACACGATGCAGACTTTTAGTCAATTAGCACCATCTATAATATTGTAGGTAAAGGCTAATTAATTTTATGTAGGCAAGTATCAATGTCATGTCTGAAAAATGCCTTGACTGATTCATAGGTAAGCGCCTAGGTACATACTTACAATGCAAGTGCAGAAAATAATTAGTCACTATTACAAAGCAAAATACAAGAAAACTTTAATAGCACGCTCTAATAAAATCTGGCAGATAGCCCACTATAATATCAGCATTCTCATACGTAATTTTCCAATTTCAGAATTTCCAGTCTTATACCTACCAAGTACGTACAAGAAGTTACTAAAATCTTACCTGAAGATGATCTGTGACGATAACAATGCGGTGAAAATAAGGCTTATTGAATATGGTAGGTAAGCAACACCTGGTGTAAGTAAATGAAATAACTAGGACGACTAGAATATACGTAAATATCAATTTCGTTACATATTATTATTAAAACAAAATACTTACAAACATATCCTAAGAAATATAAACAAATTAAAAGTAAGAAATCCCAGAACTAATTATGGTTATAGAAATATAATGTTTGAGGGTGCACAACTATATAACAAACTACCTAATGACCTCAAGGATAGTAAGAAGCTGTCTCTTTTTAAGAAAAAATTAAGAAAATATTTATTTAGAGTCATAGATTTAAATTGATAATTATCTGGATGTAAAAATAGATAAAGTAACTATTTAAGTAGATAGTAATCTAATAATTAGTTATAACCTAGTTTTGAACTCATTGTAAGTGAACTACGAGTATGTTCTTTATGAGAAATAAATTCGTTAACCATATTTCAGGATCCTATCCTTGCTAAAAGTGCAGCATAACTTTGATAAACATGCAATGGTTTAAGTTCCAAAATCGATAAATAATAACCTCACGACCAACCAAGTAAACATGTCAAAACAGTATTTTATGAAGTTTTCAAGGTGTTATTATTTTCCCTAGTTTCACGACATCGCGACCTTCGCCCATGCGGGTGACGCGGCTTCATCATACAAGTAGGTATGGCGTCATCCTTAGTAAATAAAGTCTGCATTTTACAGTAAGATACTGAGCAAACACGGCAGGCCGCGTGGGTGCTTGCATAAGAAATTAAATTTTCTTGAATTCAAAACACTTAACTATACCGAGAGTCAAATAACATGGCTAAGCAATTTCTATCTCCATCTAGGTAGGTACTTTAGACCTAAATAGTTACCGGTGAGTGACAAATCTTATTGGATTACTTAATTTATGCATTGCACTAGAATATATAAAGAATCTGGTGTCAAGCAAAGTTCAAGTCTTCATCCATATTGATTACCTAAATAGTAAGCATACTCTACTTACTATCTTATACCTTAACAATACGGTAATGGTTTTTAATTCTACTGATGCAATTACCGATTTCTAAACACTACAATATAACAACCTTTATACCAATATTAACTAAACCTATAAGGAATATAGGTCATTCAATAAAATCAATATAATATCAGTAGAGGTAACAAAAGACAACTTTTAGACGCCTGTTTAGCTAGACATTGTTTAAAGATAAACGTCTAAAATAATAAGAAATGTCGCAACAGAATGGAGTTAGACAACGGTTAGACAGTAGATACTAAAAAAATCAAGATTTGCGGTTGCCTATATTTAAGAGTTAACCCCTATTTAAAACATGTTTGGGTATGTTTAATTTTTTAGTGGTAAGACCAGTATTTTTGTTTTTTTTCTGATATCTATTATATGGAAAGGTGGAGCAATTCAACGACCGAACTTATTCGATAGTATTAAATCCATAAAATGAGAGAAAGTTCCCAACTACAGTAGCAAAGTTTGATTCCACACGAGTGAGCACGATCGGATGAGTTCACACTGTGTGTGAAGTGTGAACTGTGCAGTGGTGCTCAGACGACCGCACAGCGCGGCCTGCAGTGGAAATGCGACTCGGCGATGTGATAACGACCGCAAGGCGGACGGCAGCGAGCCAGAGCCACCGCTACCCAGCTAGTGTGCCGCAAGACACGACGCCGAACGCCGCGACGCTAACAACTCTCCACGGCGCCCCATCCGCGAAAACAAACATTGTAATTATCTGCCGCGATAAAACTACGCTATCGGTGATAACTCACCAAAGTGATAAAAGATAAAGGCAGTGCCCAACGCCTGTGTATTATGTAAAAGCATAATAAAAGTGAGTTTCCCTGAGGATCAATTATTATGGCCGCGATGGCTGCTCCTCGCAAGAGTGTTTCCATTCACGACTATCCAGAGCACCTGAACCCGTTCCATGAAGATGATAACCACAACAAGATACGGTTCTGGACGCTTGGGAGGAAGCTGACTAGGTCTAACAGCATCACCTTTTCTGGGATCAAAGACCTTAAAAACTCATGGTGAGCGATGTTTCTTTTCATATTAGAACTAAACTCGAAACCGTGTCAGTATCTAGGTTATTGGATAATCATGATTCATCGATTATGAGTAGATTTCGGTCAATGATTTCACTAATATTTTCACCCTGAAAGAGTAATTAGACTCCTAACGCTACCTTAGCGGTATATGCGCGGAGGCTATTTGTATTCTACATTCGTACCTAAGTATTAAATAATACCTTAGCAATATATATATATTAGCTATATTACCATTTCATTTGCGACTACCTAGTACTGTTTTATTTTGCGTGCTCAAGAGTAATGTGCATAAGATCATTCTCAGAATTTGCAATGCTCATTGGCCATTCTATATAAGAACGGATGATGCTCTTGACATATTAGATTAGGTAGATATACGAGTGTAGGTTTCATTTCAAATTTATATATATGAAGGTTTCTATTAGTAAGAATGTTTATGAGAAATAATATGAACGTATTATTCTTAGCAAACTTGGAAATAACTTCCGCTTTCCCGGTAACAATGGAAAGAAGTAGACGTACGTACTTATATGTACCTATAAGTTATTGTGCAGGTCACACGCTCGTATCATTATGAAGTTAAAGTGATTCATAAAAGAAACACAAAGAATATGCAGTTTTAGGTTAATAACGTTTACGCAATAATTGTGACGTTGCGTGGTAATGCCCCGCGTGATTTCGTTATCAATCTAATAAAGATACCTACACATTTAAAAATCTATCAATCGCTTTAGGCTAGGGCCTACGTTTTACAAAACATTTGTTCAACAGTAATAATAATACTAATAATCTAATAGAGATTGGTGAAATCACACTTTGTAAGAATACTAGCTTCTGCCCGCGGTTTTACCCGCATTTCCACAGGATCCTCGCATTATTCCGGGATAAAAAGTAGCCTATGTTACTCTCTGGAGTCTCCGGTCCATAAACTACATATATGGCAAAAATCACGTCGATCCTTTGCTGCGAGAAAGAAGGACAAACCAGCAAACACACATTCGCATTTATAATATTAGTACTTAGTATAAATAAACCTAACTACTTACCTATTAAAGTTCATTTTAATCATGAAAAGTTAAAAGAAATGCCCGTTCCAAATTGGGATAGAGTTATAAACCGATCAAGAAGAGCAATAAACACGGCGGCATTATTCTCAAAAAAGTTTTCTAACGCTAACAGTCATGTTTAAAATCTAAGTCTCAGTAGTAGAGTAGTCACCAGGAGGCTCCAGAGCAGTTTGCCTCCATGCATCTTAGTCATCTAGGCACATAATCCTTAACTTTATAATTAATAGGTACTTCACTAAAGCACAGAATAGATAAAAAAGCTACGTTAAAACTTAGGTGGTAACTCAAAACAGGCTCGACCATCAGTTTATTAAATAACAAGATAGTCGAGAACAACTGGACCCTTATCACTTGGCACCTAAGGTCCAGTCATTAATTTAATTTAAAAGCATTTTTTGTTGTACTATTTTGAGTTCAAAGCAGTTCTTTCAAGCACGTGATCCTAGCGTCACGCTACTAATAAGTATAATCGATATCAGCTGCATCAGAACACCATCTAGAAGAACGAAACACAAGTTTTCCAGTAATAAGCCGTAAATAGAGGAAAAAAAACAGTTATTTATCTATCTACAGGGTCTGAGTAATGTACTTAACCTAAGTATCGTCAGCGCTTATTTATAGTGTTGAACTCACTATTGTCACTTGTGTTCTGTAGTTATTTGCATAATTATATCGCACTAACTTAAGAGACATCGGCGGGTTTCTATTAAGTACCTAATTCTGACTCTTCAATTAAATTTATAATGGTAGACAATACATTTGTGTTTTAGATAGAAACTGCAATGGATGAGATTTTTGACAGCATTTTTTTTTACGTAAGATAAGTAGACGTGTGGCACTGTGCTTGTGGGCTGTGGGCCTGTGGCATATTCCCAGGTCTTGTTACTTTATTTAGGTGTAGAAAAGTCAAAGAATCGGATCTTTGTGATAATGATAGATACGAGTGCTGAGAACAAAACAAAACGATTCTGCAATCTTCATTGCCTGCAGTTAGTAAGCTTTGTACCATTTCTACTGATATGATATAATAGACCTCTAGCTCTCAATCTATAACAATGCACATACGTGATTGACATTAGCTTGTACGTTATGTCTAAATAATTCATTGGCACTTTACGCAAGGTTTTGCATAATAATAACAAACATATCGATCTAGCGTTTAAGTAACAAAATGACTACATACCTATATTTGTTTATTAGGTGTGTAAATATCCTATCTAGGTAGCATTGTGTAAGTATATTGGACTTACTTTTCCTTATAGCATGCATTACAAAATGTAATTTTATACCTTTACACTTACAGTGTCAATATGGAAAAAAATATGTTTTTAGATTAGACTCGAAATTTTGTAATTTGTTCCGAAGCTTATATGATATTTATATGTGTCGATTCTGTGAGTGAGAACATGAGAAAGAGATGGAATATATTTTAGACCTGTCAAAGTAATCCACTTACTTGTGTCTAGGTAGTGTAAGATCGGCAATGAATTTAGTGGCGTCCAATTTATCAAGGATGGAAAATATTAATTGACAGCTCTAAAACTAAATTGAGATGTATGTGGTAAAAATATTTCATCTCTTTCCCAAGTTATGTATTGGAATGAGAGAGAATGAAACTAAAATTAGGTTTAGGTACCTATGAAACGAAAGAATCGACACCAAAACAGTTCAACCACACGATTTTTGAAAACTTGAGACTTGAGACTTGCAATTGTGCTCTATCACAACAAAATATGTACCTAGGTAAGTAGGTACTTGTCAACTGAAATGCTAACGCCAGAATTTATAGACTGCTAGGTTCTGTCCGTGGCTTCACCCTCCTGATATTTATCTATATATTACTATAGCTTATATGTTATTCCAGACCCCTAAACTATTTACATTCCAAATTTCATCAATAGTGACGCAGATACGTGGTAACAAACATTTACAGTTACAAACACAAACTTTCGCATTTATAATATTAGTAGGATCTTCAATAGCTCTACGAGTAGGTACCTACTAATATTTCAGTGTATTTATATTGTAACGTGTCTGCATATCTCCGCACCGGCCGCGGTTGCGGCTAGCGTGAGTTCGGAACGTCACAAAGCAAAACAAAGCAATGCATTTCTAGATCGCGTCGCAACACGCGAGTTGGCAGTTTGGCACCGATTCAATAACCTCTTTTACGAGTACCTACACTTACTTTGACTCAAAATTTAATCATAATTATTTTTATGATAAGCTTGTTTACAATCCGAGTTTTTATATTTAGCAGGTTGGTGTACCTAATAAGTATTCGTATACATAAATCATTTGTGAAATAAATGTTTGGTAGCAGATAATTTTTACACAAAGGGTTTGTTTACCTACCTAACTGTATACATACATAATATATAAGACTTCTTTGACTATACAATTGTCAATCATCATGCTTATTTTTAACCGACTTCCAAAAAAGGAGTAGGTTCTCAATTCGTCTGTATTTTTTTGGCGATGTAACCAATAAAATGTAATAGGATGTAGCTCGGTTTCTAAAAAAATTGTCAACCGGTTTACCTAAATGATTCTTTTTTTTAATGAGTAGGTTATATCTCAAGGGTGGTTCTTTTATAAATTATATTAAAAAATACCAAGAATACTAAGGGTGGAAAAATGGGGAATGAAATTTCAAATATCGTGATATTTTCTTCAAAGTCGGTTCCCGCTTTTTTAAGTCATTTATTTTCTACATGATTAAATAAAAATTTTAAACTCTCTTTCTCTTCTTTATATGACATGTCTACTTCTTTAAAACCTAACCAAATTTAAATTAATCTTTAGTAAATTTTTTAATCTCTGTAGGTATATTTTACGTAGTTTAATCATGGTTTTCAAATTTGTTTAATCTTCAGCAGATTTCGAAAAAGCATTCAAATTAGTATTTAGTTATTTTCCAGAGCTCTCTTCTATTCGAAAACTTCTATGAATTCATTTTTTTTAATTCTTTCTGTTTTTCAAAAGACACAGGTTTTTAAATAGGTTGGTACATCATTTTCTCTTATCATCTGAATTCTAAATTGAGGTGGTATGGTAAAGTTATCAAATAAGCGAAAAATCTAATTGATCTAATATACGTGCTCTCACTTCCGATAAATTTCTTGGAGGATAATTACTATAGTAGCTAGATGTTATTCATTCTGCTCTAGATACCGGTAAAGTCTTAAAAATTATTCACGCTTGTCTTTATGCAAACACTCTGATTACACACACTTATCATGTAGGTAAGTTATATGAGCTATCTCGACCTACTAACCTTCATAATTGCCTGTGCCATACTCGGCAATTTATTTTTACTGGCTATATGCATTCGTAACTCTATAACGTGGGCATTCAATAAATAAGCGTCTTATTGTGGCTTATGTATTGATGATTTTGATGACATTTTTCTAATTCGTTTTTTATCTATGTTGGCGTATTCGCCATCTTCGACCTTATAATCCTACTAATATTATAAATGCGAAAGTGTGTTTGTTGGTTTGTCCTTCTTTGACGCAGTAACGGAGAAAATGATCGACGTGATTTTTGGCATAGATATAATTTAGGGCAAAATAGACGGAAAAAGACCTAGTCTGACGCTGGTCTGATATAGTGAAGGAGATTACGGGACTCCCTGTTACTGCTGCTCTCAGACAAGCCGAAGACAGAGTGGTGTGGAAGCAGCTAGTCAGCTCCTCGACCAAGGCCTTCCAGAGCGGGCACGACCTTCAGTAATGAAGAAAACGACAAAGAAGAAGAGATAATTTAAGTACCGAAGAGTAACATAGGCTACTTTTTATCTCGGAAAAATGCACGGTTCCTGTGGGAACGCGGGTGAAAACCGCGGGAGGAAGCTAGTACTTAATATAGTCAAATTTAAAAACTAGGTACGAGTAAAAACTGCTGTTAGTAATTTAACAGATATATATATAAACTATCTGCTGCCCGCGGTTTCACCCGAGCGGAGTTATTGGATTTCATGGGTTTTATTTTTTTGCGCGGAACTCTAATTATTTTTTTGAAAATAAAAGTAGCCTAAGTTACTCCTTATAACTTCAGCTATCTACCAGCGAAAGTCCCGTCAAAATTGGTCCTGCCGTTTCGGAGATTACCCGGAACAAACTGACAGACAGACAGACAAACATTTTTTTAAAATTGTGTTTTTGTTGTAGGTACCGTATATATACACTTTCATATGCATTTAGTAAAAAGCTGTTATTTTGATATTACAAATGGACACTTCAATTTTATTTATTTGTATAGATTGTATAGATAGATATATCAAAATAACACTGTTGTTTTTGAAGTTGGGGCGTGCCGCTTGATAGACCGTTCGGTAGGTAGGTAGAGGTCTAGCTAGGTAGAGGCATTGTTTAACAAGTTTATTGAACTGAACTTGAACTTTTGACAAAGGGAGAACAAAAAACAATTAGACGCCTGTTTAGGTAGACAGTGTCTAAACATAAACGTCTAAAATTATTAGAAATGTCATAACAGAATTCGGAGTTTGACAACGGTTTTACACGCTACTTAAATCAAGATTTGTGGTTGTTCATATTCAAACACGCAACTAAAGCGTGTTTAGCAGTTAAACGCTGTTTAACACAGGTTTTGATGTTTGTCATGTCTTGCACCATAGATAAGTTTCTATGCCATGCATACATATTTTATTTTGAACTAGCTGCTGCCCCGCGGTTTCAACCGCGTGGAGATTTTAGATTTCATGGTTTTTATTTTTTTGCGCGGAACCCTAATTCTTTTTCCAAAATAAAAGTAGCCTATGTTACTCCTTGTAACATCAGCTAACTGCCAGTGAAAGTCCGGTCAAAATCGGCCCAGCCGTTTCGGAGATTACCCGGACCAAACAGACAGACAGACAGACAAACAAAAATTTTAAAAATGGCTGTTTTGGTGTAGGTCCCGTATATACTGTCATATGCATTTAGTAGAAAGCTGTTATTTTGATATTACAAACAGACACTTCAATTTTATTTATCTGTATGGATTTGGAACACTTCTACGCCTATGTCTCCACGAGTAACTTCTCACTCGTGGAGACATATTATCTCACGGTGCCCATTATAGCCCTGCTGGTTGTAGCTCACCTACAAACTTCTACACTGTAGCCTGTAGGTACATTATCATTGATAACAGATAAGAAATTATGTACCAATCTTAATCCAATCTGCACACATATTCGGTACCTTACCTATGCCCTTGGTTTAACTATATTGACCAAGCCCACAAGTCATTAGAAGTACTACCTACAGTGCAACAGGATATAATACCACATTCTTTTTAAATAAATAAAATAAATAAAAAAAAAACAGGAAAATAGCAATTGTTTTTCTTTAGCATTAGAATCATGGTAAAAAAACTATTTTTTTTTAAAAAGAATGCCGAGGCGAGTTTCTTGCCCTACTTGCTCGGCATATAAGTACTAATTTGGAACGGGCACGGTGGGTTTCTGAAAGGTTCGTTGACTTTGAGCACGGATTGGGTCTGTTGGTGTCTTTGTCATTTATTATGTTCTGATAAAGACAGCATTAGTTTTAGTCTGTGTCAGCATTAGTTTATTCGGGTAAACGAATGTTGCAGAGGCCCGCTGTTAGAGTCATTTATTTTAACTTTCATAAGTGCTCCTTTGGGGCCTATTTGAATTTGAACTTTGAAAGTGTTTTAAAGTGGTTGTAAAGGATTGTATTCCTAGAGTGGTATAGCTTTATTTCTGCAGGCGTCGTGTCTAATAGGTGTCTAAAAGTGTCTTTTTTTTTGTGGTACACGGTTAATGAATAGATATATGTCATAACAGAATTCAGTTAAGCACGTCTTAAATCAAGGTTTGTGCATGATATTTATAGTTAAAAACGCCAATAAAAAAAATTACAAACTAACAACGATATGTTATTATAAAAATAAAAATACACAAAACGACAAGTCAGACCTAACAAAACATATTCAAAGGTATCCAAAGACGAATAAACAAAGTGCTAATTTAATAATAACCGACATTCTAACGTCATTATCAGCTTAACACAACGTACAGTTGTATTGTGTCTAAGAACACAAGATAAAGAGGATAAGGTGCGTCATTTGTTCTGTAAAATAGTGATAAAACTTCACAAGAATGCACCTCTGGGTCAGACTGGTACTAGGTCAGTTAGAGCCAAATTAATAGCCATATGAAGGTCACAACCTTGGACCTACTAAAACTATGAAAGGAAATCCAGAACACAAAGGTACCACACTCTTACTCCTAGGTATGAGTACGGTATTAAAAGACATAGGTATCATATTCGATTACTTGTATATTTTTATTTCGCTTTGGGAATGTTTTTACATACGCAACTATTATTGACGCAACGTTCATACAAAAAAAACATTTGGTACATAGAAATCTATGATTTGGTACATCCATCGAGAAATTACTCCTCCTAATCAATGTTGGTATCGCTACTTAAAAGTCGGTAAGAATCAATCAATCGTAGGTAGGTATACTGGGTGTTTGGACCACAGACTACTATATTACAAATCTGTGGGTTGGACTAACTCTTATGCGAGAGTCCGTCTGGGTTGGTACCACCGCCAAGCAGTAATGTGGAAGCATTACGGTGTTCCGGTTTGATAAGCAAAGGAGTCAGTAAAATTACTGGGCTTATAAGATTTAACTATACCGAATGTCTCAGTGTAACGAGCGCACTCTTACCACATAGGTAATTCTGGTGGACTTTGCTACTTTTCCTAAGAATACAGTGACCTCAGAAACGTATACAGGTAACCTACTTGTTCTTTAAAATCAAAATTGCACATTAATCACATGTGAAACCTAACTCCACAAAAGAGTACTTATAAACCGGATTCGCGTACTCATGTGGTATTAATTTAAATGCAGTAAATCATTAACTTAGATAAGAATGCAATTAGTAACATGTATTTATTACAAGAAGACGACAAGGAACAGTGGGTTCAAGAACGGGTCAAACAAATCTCTGTTTTATCTAAACGACCTAGGAGATTTTAATGTCATGCAAGCATTCAGTTTGTTTATGAATCCTAACGATTGGAACGTGAAATATACCTATGACTCTTTGTTGTTTTGCACAAGGACGTTGAAGTAATATAGTGGGTCGGGAGATCTTTAGTGCGTCGTTAAACTCGACAGACGTCTGGATTTTATGACCTAGACTAGCCCTGATTTGACACAGTGGAACAGCATAGTTGTCTACTTGTTTCTTTCAATTCTACAAGTGTTGAACCAACACACATTTACTATCTCCAATTAACTTCAGTACACGTCTACACATGTGACGGTACATACGCAAAGTTGGGTACTATCAGCACACTATATGTACAACTATTATAGGTATGTACGGCGGTCTACCTAATTTAACCTAGATAAATATTTTTGTGGTTTTTAAACGCAGTACCTACTGAAGCACTTTACGTAGGTAATTATCTATACCTACCTATCTATATATCCAAAAGTTTTAACTGAATCGTGACATTCGATGGGAAATCAAAACAACAACCACCTAAGGGCTGAATTTTTTCTGAAATATTATACTGTACTTATCCAGCAGTATAAGGTTGGTGCTTAAATCACATCTTATTTTGGATAACCAAACTTATACTAATTATGTATAAGTAATGGCTAATATAGTAGTGGGCTAAAACATTTTGATTATCTATAGGTAATAGACCTACTTTGGCTTGTAGATTATCCAATTTATATGTTTTTGTTGCTAGGTTAGATGTACCTAGTGTTTATTTATGTATTAGCAAGTTAACAAAGGTAATGAGCGCGTAAAAAAAGCTATAGCGACATAGGTAAACAGATTTTCGAAATACAACCTCATTATTGAAAAAAAACTGTAAGGTTTTGATATAATTTTTCGTTGTGGCGAATCTCTCAAATTACCGAACCTATCATTTTGGAAGTTGTACTATATACTCATAGAGTAGTACTATAATAAGGTATATACTCTTTGGGAAGTTGGTGTAGTAGGTATAAGTAGGTAGGTAGCTTATTATCGTGTTTGCTAGAAACTAAGAAAGAAGTAATAAGAACGACATCAGTTATAGGCAGTTATAGCCTAGGTCCCTAATCTGTAACAAAGCCCGATTAAAACAAATCGTTTATAGTTTAATCGGGATCTTTCTAATCGTCATTGAATAGGGCTGTTAGCTGTTACCGTCTTGGCCATTGAACGTCCAATACAGCACAATGGCCGGTGGGCGTGCGATGCCGACCTATGGACGGTCACGACATTATTGTGACCGCTCAAGTGGCATCAAGTCCACTAAACTTAGGTAGACCTTTGGTATTGTTTCGCCTACAAGCTACCGCATTCTCTTTCGAATGTTCGGAGAATATTATTAAATTTATCTCCACAAATATGGGCCCCTTCACCGTTGGCGTAGTGGATGTTGTCGGTCGATAGATTTAACATTTGGACTGCGTACCTACAGATTGCGGGTTCGATTCTTACACCTACACCGAATAGCGCAAGTAGATGTTGATTTTATATCTCGGTGTTGTGAAACAATGGTTCTTGAAGGTCCTTATTTACCTAATTACAAGATTAGCCTATTTTAGTATGATTCGTATATGTACCTATAGGATAGAGGTAGAAACCTAGATATTAAAACAAACATAGGTCTCCTTGAAATTGTCAACTTTTTTTTATGCTATTTGGTAACGAAACGAGCTGGTCGTTTGCCTGATCGTAAGCATAACGCCGGCCCCACCGCCGCGCCGGGCAGTACTCGTTGACATCACCATCCCCCACGATGAGAAGGCTGAGAAGGACAAGCTCAGTAAATATCATTAATGTGCCGATAGTTGTTTCGGCGAACGGCCTTATAGCGAAGAGCCTCGATCAATATCCCAAGAGGCTCTCGCTAGACGGTTGGATCAAGGGTCTAATGCAGAAGGCAGTGCTCCTTGACACGGTATTGTCAGATTTAGGAACAAGTTATCTAAATCTGTGGTCAGGAGGTTACTCACTCTGCAACCCTAACCACCGATAGCTTGGGCCAAGCCCCGCTGCCGGCGACACCCTATAGGTTTAGCTAATATATTATGTTCTGCAGTTTAGGTTACATTAATAATTAATTTAATTACATGCGTTATTTTGCTATAACCTACTAATAATTAAATTCATCTATTTCAGGGCATTTAGGTCGTTTATGAAGAAGGGGAAGAAAAGTACACAAGAAAAGTCTGGCAGCCAAGTCAATGGAGACACAAGCCCCATCGTCTACCGGCGCGCAAATCAATGTAAGAAAATACTTGAAACCTTAAAATTAAAATTTACTTGTGTCCAACTCGAAAGATGAAAAGGCTACGTTATCCACACTATATTTAGTTACTAGATAGGGACATAAATTCGTAGACACCTTTTAGGGTTCTGAACATTCGAATTATAAAACGGAACCGTTGATAGATCACTCGTGTGGCTAGGTCTGTCGGTCAGTCTGTTTACAGCCAATTTGCTCCGAATCTACTTGGAATTTAGTGTATAGGCATATGTATTTGTTTGACCCAAACACAGACGTGTAACGTAACTGAATTAATTTTGATATGGGGGCAAAGCAGAAAATAAAAAAGCAAACTGTAGTAGGTACCGTGTGGCATCAAAAGAGAATTTCAAATCTTTTTTATTTCTAATATTAAAATAGGTAACTGTCTATTCATCTATTCTATTGTCTTTCCATCATCCCCCATCATCCGATCAAATACCTATGAATTTAAAATTTTGAACGCATATTTACCTACGTTTTCAAAATATCGAAAGAATTTTTTTTTATGCTTTTTGGTAACGAGACGAGCTGGTCGTTTGCCTGATGGTAAGCATAACGCCGGCCCATAACAATTACAGTGCCACCCAGAACTTTGAAACACAAAGGCCTGCGCGGCACTGCAGTGCGCTCGTTACCCTGAAACATTAGGTATTGTCTGATAAGCCCAGTTATTTCACTGGCTACTCTACTCATCAAACTAAAACACAGTAATGCTTGCACATTACTGCTTGGCAGCAGACTTCACGAACAAAGGGGTGATAACAACCCAGATGGACACTCGCAGAAGAATTAGTCCTACCACTAACAAAACTACTAGTATAATACTGCTATAGGTGCTACTATTGTTATTTTCAGACGCTTCCGGAGCGCGCAGTACTGTTGCCTCGCCAGAGCGCTACGTGTACGGAGGCTCCATCACGCCGCTGCCGCGCTCGCGGTTCCAAGAGCGACTGCGGAGCACCAGTCAGTACGACGCAAACTCGCTCAGGTATGTTTTAAAATTAGCGTTTGAACTTCTACCCCGGCTAACAATCTCGTGTTCGTTTTCTATTCCAAACCGATTAAAACCAGCGGTCACTAGTCTACGTATGAAAGGAGTTGTCTAGAGTTTCCGCTTCTTTTCGTTTTGTAACAACTTGTTCCTAATAACGTTCGTTCTAAAATGATAACTAGCGAAAATTCTAGACTATTCCTTCCAGTCGCAGATCTAGCGACCGCTAGTCTTAATCGGGTTGGAGTCGAAAACGAACATGAGATTGTTAGCCGGTAAGGCCCTGGATCTTATTATGAGGAAGCACGCTAAGCCTAGAAATGCTATCAAGGACAATCAGGTAGAGCGAGATTGTGTTTCAACATTCAGCGTCATTTGGTCGACACTTTCAGATCAACTGGGATCTATATTTCTGTTTTTGCTAAATATAACAGTAATAAGTAGAATGTTACTACTATTAAATATAAATACATATAAAACAAATTTTTTTAAATTTTTTTTTTATCGAATCTAAATCCGAAATGAAGATACTTTTCTTTTCACTTATACAATTTGGCGCCCATTGCCACTTTACGCCTAGACAGCTCGTCTCGTTCTACCACAGAGCCGGCGCAGCGCTATAGGAGCAATCTCTCTAATGCCCCCGAACATACAAATACTTGCTTAACGACGGATTACCAAGTAGACTAGGCCTTAACTTATTCTAGGTACATATTTATAAAACCACACAAAGCAGGCTATATCGATTGTGATGACCACAAACAGTCCAGTTTCAACAGAACACGCAATGCATGCGAGCTGATCGTGATTTTTTCAATATAATTTCAGCCAATCGTCTGTAACTAATTCACGAATACTTAATACCTAATGTCTCAGGGTAACGAGCGCATTGCAGTGCCGCGCAGGCCTTTGCGTTTCAAAGTTCGTTATGGGCCGGCGTTATGCTTACCATCAGGCAAACGACCAGCTCGTCTCGTTACCAAATAACATAAAAAAAAAAAAAAAAACTAATTCACGAATATTATTTAGGTACTGTAAATAGTAATGGATGTTGGTACAGGAATTAGGTAACCTAAATACGTAGCTCTAACAGCAGTGCTTAGCAAAAGGGTCATTTGAGGTTAATATCGTAGGTACCTACATCAAAATATTCTTTCACCAGTATATCACCGTAAATTCGTGATATCATTAATTTTAATATTCGAAGAGACACTTCCCATTACATCACAACCGGGACCCCATTACCAGCCTACACAAAGACGAAACGTATAGTGTAACATAATTTATGATCGTTGTGGCATTTCCTTTTAGTATTAGCCTAGACCTAGATATCTACTAACACTAACTCCTTACTGGATTGCGTCGGTTATCACCGAGAACAACCAAAAGTGCAATTCTAAAGGGATGTGATTTAGATAGCGCATACAACACGCAGAACTTTAACTACCCAAACAGGAAGTTAATAAATATATCCCTGATTTCATCACGTTCATACGTATCATATGAGTAGGAAGAATAAGAAGTTCATACGTACGTACGTATAGACTAGTTAGTATACCTAATATCTACTCAATAAATATAGCGCGGCGCGGCGCGGCGCCTCCGTGTGACCATCATTACTGACTTAGGTGTGGCTTGTTTACTATATTATCTACTTCAGAAGATAATGGTCAGATTATTTTAACAGCGATTACGTACGGGGCTATAAAAATAATCGCTAAAGAGTGGTTATTTAGATATTTTACAAGAATATAGTTATATTATGATTGGGACACATTTGGGTAAAATAATCGAGTGTAGGTAGTACTAGTAGCTCAATCATCATCAACCTCATTTTGTTCCCACTTCTGCACTTAAGTATTCTTTAAAAAAAGAGAAGAAATTAGAAAAGCTAGAATGGAACATAATTCCCTATTGTGGGTACTGTGGCCTAGTGCATGTTAGATAGGGTACGTGGATGTAAGATGTCCATTGTAGATGAATACTACGGTTCTCTTGAACATGCCCTTAAAATAGTTAAAATGTTTTTCTTCGCTTCGATGGTTTACGAATCATATACCAGCAGATTGAAAGTCCAGCCGATTTACCGGTCATCGTCTCTCTTCATCTCTGTTAATACCTACGTGGTCCTTACTATGGAAACTGCTTGTGGAGTTAGCGGCATTACTCGTATTAGACTGTTTTAGATAGATGGTTCTTATTAGGAAACCATTACGCAGTATATTGATGCGATGCCACTTTCTGTTAGTGCATGCTTTGCTCGATTTATTTCTAGTTCCGACTAGTTTTGCGTTTGTCCTTTATCTCACCTGATGACGTGGTCGAAGGTAACACGCCAAGTCTGGATAATAGACTGGCTAGAGCCAGTAATCTTCGGATCGTATTAGTACCTATCTATTTAGAGTAGAACTGCCGGAGATCACATATTAAGCCCCGTATGTTTGTTTATTTCAGTATAACGCCCCGTATGGCGCGCAGCGAAGTCTCCGGGTCCCGGCTCAGTATGGAGAGCACGAACCCCTTCGATGAGGATGAGGCGCCGGTGCCTCCGGTACGCGCCGCGAGACGCAAGAAAAAGCGAGCGCCGCCGCCGCCCTCGCCTCTCACTACAAGCCCTTCGACGTCTGCCGTTGCTGATATTTCGGTAAGAGCAGGTCTACACATTCGCATTTCCAACACATTGATGTAACCTAGTGTACCTAACTAAATCCAAGACTTTATCCACCTTTTTATTAGTTTTGTTTTATAGACTTCACTGTTTTGTTTCATTAACTTGTTTGCTTAGACTTACTACGTACTACTTATTAAGTACTTGGTGGTAGAGGTGGTAGGACTAACTCTTCTGCGAGTGTCCGTCTTGGTAGCAATGTGCGAGGCAGAAGCAGTAATGTGCGAGAATAACTGTGTTCCGGTTTTATGAGCCGAGTAGCCAGTGAAATTACTGGGCTTATGAGACTTACTACCTAATGTCTTAGGGTAGCGTGTGTCGTAGGGTAGGGCGCACTGCAGTGCCGCCCAGGACTTTGTGTTTCAAAGTTCTGAGTGGCACTGCAATTGTTATGGGCCGGCATTATGCTTACCATCAGGCAAACGACCAGCTCGTCTCGCTATCAAGTAACATAACAAAAGTCTTCATTTTTAACAGACTTCCAAAAGAGGAGATGCTTAATTCGGTTTGTATTTTTTTATGTTTGTTACTTCAAAGCTCCGTCATTTATAAACTTATGGAAAATTCTATTTTCCATAAAAAATATTTGAAAGGATATACTTTCATACATTTGTCCTATAGAAATTTCATCAAAATTTCAGTAGTTTGTCACTAAAGTCAGCTCGTCGCTTTTTTAAAGCAATTTTACTTGTTCTTTACAGGTTAGCAGCGAAACCTCCGAATTGCATATAAGTGAGATCGAAGATAAAAAACCATCCAAAGCAGACGGTGATATAGATTTAGATGACATGAATATTGAACTCAAAATAACTGAAGAAAAAGATGTAACCAACAAAAACACAGAGGCAACTAATAAAACTGAAGTTACTAATGGCAATCAAGTTGAAACTATTGTAGTGACCAGTCAAGTACACAACGGAACATATGAATCAAAAGATGAAGACAAGAAACAAGAGGAAACACCGGAAAAAGAAGAAAGCTCTTTGAAAGAAAGTGGATCAGACGATGATATTATAAATTCTGTTTCATTCCCTAAAGTAGACATACATTTATATCGGAGAAACTCCAGTGTTAATGAGGACGATATTAAATTGCGGCGAGGAAACCTAGAAGATTTCCATGCACTTTCCAACAAGAGGAGCAAAAGCCTTAACAACAGTCTTGATACTACATACTTGACTTATGATATCGACCTCAATGAGAATATCGCGAGCAAAGACGCGAACGGCAACGAACCACAACGAGTCATTTGTAGATATGACGAGACGGCCAGAAAGCAGAGCATTGACACTATTTCTAGCACAGAAAAAGAGTTTATGGAAATAGATAGAGCTACGAGGGAACTCGAAAGGGAGATAAGCAAACTGAATTCAGCTTTGAACGAAGATGATATCCCAAGCGCAGATGATCGCCTGTCAGTATCAGAGATTAAAAGAAGATTCGACAAAAGCGGTGCTTCGTCGCCCAACCCTATACCAAAGCCTAGGAGAAGTCATTACGGTGGTTCCAACTCACCTTAAGTTTAACCGTTAAGTATCATACTACTAGTGTTGTATTGTATCCAACATAGATTTTGTGTACAAATCGCATAAATACATACATAATAAAATATTTAATGGAGCGAAAGAATATTTAGGTAATTGGATCTCGTAAATTAACATAAGGGGAACATGCAATATCAGTAATAACATGTCATATAAAACAGCCTTAGGACAGTGCCTTCAACGAGTTGAGACTTTTTATACAATATTATATCCAAATAGCCTAATGTTATGCCATGAAATAACACGGCCTAATGCAACTTTTTTTAATTGTGATAACTACATTTAAAACGCATAATATGTTCACATTATATCTATATACATTGTTTGACATCATCAGCTATACAAAGCTTTCATGGCATATTTATTTTATGGGAGTTCTATGTGGAGCTAGATGTTATTTTTATTTATATTAATTCTTTTAGCTGCTATATTTGTGTTAATGATAGGTACCTACATCTACATTATTTATGTTTTAAATGTAAACTAACTGGTACGTAAAGGTAAATTGATGATGCTTGTTTAATTTTTTAGTGTATGTAAGTACAAGAACATTATTCCTAAAAAACTTGTCACTTTGGGTTTAGCGTTATTGTTAGATCAGTCATTGTTGTTCAATAAATTATTATTTTACTAAACATTTTTCTTTCTTACCTTTGAAATAAATTCAAATAAAATAATAATATTTAAAATAAATTTAAATGATATTTTTGAAACGCTTATGGCTTACTGGTAGTGAGGTCACCCACTGATTAAAGGTTCGAATTCTACAATCAGTTCCAGCTTCCGATAAAGAAAACATCAGGATGCCATGGTATTAGGCCATTTTCTTGTGTTCGATTAGCTAGCTACCATCGTCAAGTTGAAAATCGTCTGTACCTTTCTATGTGTTTAGTTTCCATTCTAGGTTAAGCCTGTTTACCAGCTTCGTACAAATTGTTACCCAGAATAAGGCGATACAGTCCCCAGCTAAGAATTCTTTATAACATTTCAGTACTAATGTTACAAACAAAGAGGCAGTTAATAATTAATAATACAAAGTGTGTAAAAATAGTACATATAATATGTAAACAATATTTATAATGATCACTAACAAAATATTATGTAACTTACACTTACAGCTTGCTTACTCTACTTTTCTTGTACTGTATAAATCTCGGTAAGTTTGTTACGGCTGTACTCACAAGTACTTTGTATTCCTTAGGGAGTTTCTTTTGTTGTCTCGCCTGCAAAAACAAAAAGTAAAATAAATCATTGTGCAACATTATCAGCCTCTTACGCTCCCACTGCTGGGATACCGGCCTTCTCTCAGAGGGAGAGGTATGGGCCATAATCCACCACGCGGGCCCAGTGCGGCTTGGTGGATGTCACACGTCTTCGAATTTTGTGGTTCTTGAACATGCCGGTTTCCTTACGAAGTTTTCCTTCGCCGTTTTAGAGCGAGTGTCAATAATGCGCACATAACATGATATAAGTCATTGGTGCGGGCCGAGTCGAGATTCGAACTATGGTGCGTCGGATTGCAAGTCGCACAAGTTTCCGCTCGATCACACTCGCAATAGTTGTGCAATAGTCGCATTGTGCAATAGTTTTGTATATTTGTTATGTAAAATACATATACATGTCCCGTTGCGGAAATCAAAACCACAACCGTTAGAGTCTATAGAACTTGAGTACATCGATGTATCGACTAGATACACCACAGGGGTATTCGAAGGCTGCAGTAGCCTATGTTCAAAGTTCATACCTTATTCTTCAAAATAGGCGACAATATCGCAAGCTTATCGACCAGCTTAACTTTAGCAGCCAGGGCATCAGTTTCGTCTTCGGAATACAAATCTACAATAGTATCTACAGCTTCCGCTAGAACCCATACTTCGTTCTCTTTGTGCGCCTGCTCCAGAATAAACTCAGTGATGGTGCATATCACAGTGGTCGTTGTGTCGTTCAATGTGTTGACCAATAATAACGCTAGGAGGCCCGTCATACGGATGAGGTTGGATCTTATCTCGGGCACTCGACATTCTCTGATGCCTGTTAGCATTATCTGCAATGACGTCATAATTGTTTATTCAGTTCAGATAAGAATAGGTGTGAGGAAAGCATTATGTTAATTTTGCCTGACATGAATAATATTTTTATCTTGAAAGGTAGGTTTTGACTTCTGACCTCCATTTCACCTGATCTTAGGTGAAATGGAGGTTAGAAGGTGATAAGGCAAAATTGAGGGACGCGCTTTCAAGTGTGGCTACGATAAGCGCTTAGCTCAGATTTCTCAACTTAAGAGATAGCTAGCCAGGCAAGAAATGAGCTCTCCAACATGCTGTGGTTGCATCACTGTATTCCCAAGCCCAATCTTATTGTAAGATTTCTACAGATCGACATGCGATCTCAATACCACTGAGCTATCATCATCGAAAGTAACCCAGCATTATTCAAAAATATTACAGTACTTAATTCAGGTGAAGGACTGGTCTAGTCTTGCCATTTAAAGGCAAATAAGACAGAATACATTATAGCTATGAAAGTTTGTGACTGCACTTTAAATTTTGTAGTATATTTATAAATAAGAGGGACTAGCTACTATAACATCAAAGCTACCGACAATCCTTCAGTATTTGATATGGTGTTAAAATAATCATAAGAAAATTAATAATTATAAATCATTTATTCACTAAATATACATGCAAATTTAAACAATTTTACAGTACCTCTATATCTGACAGAGCCAGATCATTGAACAGATTACAATCACTTGTATTGCCGTTTTCTCTGAATTTAATCTTGTCCAAAGCTGCTCTCATAACCGCTGTGGCAGACTCCAACAAGTTAACATTGTCAGAGCTCTGTTTGAAGACTAATTTGCCAACTTCTACCCAGATTTTGTAAACTCCATTTACACCGCCGAGGTTTTCGATCGGTAGGGTAGATAGCAAGTTGTTTACGCACAGAAGAGCACGAGTTTGTAAACTGTGGATCCTAAAAACAACATGAAGGTTAATTGTGTTTATGACTACACACTTTTAACCGACTTACTAAAAAGGAGGAGGTTCTCAATTTGATGCGTATTTTTTTATGTTTGTTACCTCAGATCTCTGTTATTTATAAACCGATTTGGATTTTTTTTAATTTGAATACTTTCAGATTGGTCCCATAGAAATATCATCAAAATCGGTTCAGTAGGTTGTCACCGAAGTGAGTTCGTCGCTTTTTAAAAACAAATTATTTTTATTTATATTGCCACACATTTTTAGGATTATAGGAAAATTGGAACCATTCCTATAATGGTTCCAATTTTCCTAAGCAATCCTATATTGCTTTCTACCAGTCAAAACTCAAAGCTCTTTATCTCAAAAATTACTACAGTAAAATTACTTCAATATCATAATTACGCTAAGAACTATAAAAAGGGTTAAATAAGGTCCAGTCTCCGACTCCTGTACGAAATTCAAGGTCTAACTCTTCTAGAACGAAAAAGATTTGGCCATGAAAAGCTTGATTTTGTACAAAAGTTAACATCATTAAAACCTATCTCCGTCTATGTCTTTATCTATTAGATACTTATATTATGACATAGTAAGTTTGTTTGTTTGTTACCGCTAATCTCTGGAACCGCTGCCTGGTCTGATTCTAAAAATTCTTTCACTAATAGGAAGCTACATTATCCCTGGGCAGATGCTAGTCCACCACAAGTTCTAGCTTGTGGCAAAGTGGCAAACTAGAATATCTACTACACTTTTTTTTTACGTTGGACACTATCTCACCTCATGGTATGTGACCATGCGGTCGAAGATGGAGCACGCTTACCTAGAAGAAACCTGTTCACTGGTGACTTGAAGACACTCAGGTTATAGCGACTCACACAGACTGCCAAGGCATTCCACTCTAGCGGTGCGCCAAATGAATGTAGAAGCAAAACACTCCACTATACTATCTCACATGATTTAAAGAATTTTAGATGTTAAACACACTAAACCTAAAATAAGATTGGCTCTCTTGTCTAGCAACCAAAACAAACCAATAGGTGGCTTTAATCTCAAATGATATCATACATATAAAGAAATAACTTACTTTTTGTATATCAGAAGTGATCCTTCATATTCCTTCAATATTAACAGGACATTCTGGGCAGGGACTTGTGTCCTGGCCCAGACTTTCTCAAACATTTCCAGAGATACCAAAGCTTCTATGACCTGGATGGGCAACCTGTCTTCAGCCAGGACTGACTGCTCACAATTGATTTGGTTGGACTCCTCCTCCATTTCATCACTTTCAGAGGAGTCATTTGCTTCATCATTGTCACCATCTATCAATTATACAAATTAACAAGCTGAAGATGATGATGACGAATGATGATACAAAAAAGATTGTACATTTATTACAAGCAAACTGGATTAAATGAAATGGGCAAGATTCACAGATGAGACCAGCAGGGTTATTTTAATTCACTCGGAAAGATATCGATGTCGGAAGCGACTATCTTGATCGTTTATATCACGGAAACGCATCACGACAGAGGAATATTGTCGGGATTATATCCGTGTTTATGCAGCTGAGGTGTCAAATCTAAACGGGAAATGTATCTAACAGGATGCGTTTCCTAGACATAAACAACCAAGAAAGTCGCTTCCGACACGGATATCATTCAGAGTGAAATAAAATCACCCTGCAGGTGGTTTTACTCTGTGGTAGGTAGATACATTTTAGACTTACCTTCGCAAGAGCAGATATTAGCAATGATTTCTACAGCACTCTGCTGTGCATCCAACATCTGCGACACAGATTTCAACTGCTTCTCTAGAACTTGAGCTTCTTTCCCTTTGAACTCTGGTATCTTTCCAGCTGGATTTGCTAATGGTATATTGCTAGATAACTGGCTGCAAGACAGCCGATGGTCTATTGATAGTGTGATAGCCAATATTGAAATTATTTGGTTTATAACATTCACAGGTAAAGTAGTAATGTTGCCACCACATGTATTTATGATAACACCGGCAGACAATGTTTTTAGGAGCAACACTGATGGGTCACTTCCTTCTAAAGACAACAGTCTTTGTAGCTGATCCTCTGAGTTGGTTTTTATTTTCTCCATAGCTACAGGATTATCTTCTACAACAACAAACAAGCATTGTAGTGCAGCGGTTACAATGTCACTGTCTGATGTTGAGTCATCATAAACCAGAAATCTTGGCAGTATATCCAGTATTCTCGTTTGTCCAAGGTATTTTATTGCTAATTCTGAAAATTATGAATAATTGTGTATCAGTTAAAACCTGGGACAAAACATACATTATAATCATCGGCTCAATCTTCTATACAAATAAATAAAATTGTAGTGTCTGTTTGTAATATATAATAAACAAAATAACAGCTATACACTAAATGCATATAAAATTATAGGTATACGGTATCTATAACAAAACAACAATTTTTAAATTTTAGTCTGTATGTTTGTTTGTTCCGGGTAATCTACGAAACGGATGGATCTATTTTGACGGGACTTCTACTGGCAGATAACTGATGTTTTAAGGAATAACTTAGGCTACGTGGGCGAAGCCGATGGCCATAGCTAGTAAATAAGTTTAATATAAGAAAATTAAACAGACCCTAAACCCGTGTTAAAAAGTGTTTAACTAAATATGCTTTAGTCGAGTGTTTAAATAAGAGCAACCACAATTCTTGATTTAAGTAGTGTCTAAATGTTGTCTAACTCCATTCTGTTTGACATTTCTAATCATTTAAAACGTTTATCTTTAGACACTGTCTAGCTAAACGGGCGACAAAAAGTTGTTTTTTGTGGTCGGTTAATCTCTACAATTACTTGAACTATGAAACGGAAGTTTCGAAGGTAGGTAGTTTATAAGTAGGAGACGTCAGCTAAGAACGGATTATGCGACAAGGCCGAATTAAGGGGGTCTAAGGGCTACCAAGTCTATAATTATGAAAGTCTTAACAATAAGAATAATCAAATGTATTAAGATATTCATTTTGAAGTTAAAAACTTCAAAACTTTATTTATAACTTATTATTATTATTGATCTTACCCGCACCGCGTGTCGATTCCCACAAGAACAGTGCATTTTCATATAAAAAAATATAAAGGTAGCTTATATTACTCTCCAGTCCATAAACTATATCAATGCCAAAAATTAAGTTGATCTGTTACGCCGCCATCGGTGCTGCGCAAAAGATGGACAAATCAACAAACCTACAAACACACTTTGGCATTTATTATAGTATGGTTTTTGAAAAAAACCATTGACTATGCAAAAAAAATTTAAAACTAACCATTTGTCAAATGTATACCTATTAGGTCAATTATATTATTATGTTAAAGGACCAAACATTGTTCAAGCTGTTAGTAGTTGTTTTATAGTTATAACAAATAAAAATTACCTGAACTTTCGCAAAGGTTCATTAACAAATTAATGCATTGCACCAATGTGTCAATATCTTCTTGATTTGATTTAGAATTAGGATCCGGGTTCCAGGATTCAATGTGCTGTAACAAAAAGATACAAAATAGTCAATTTTGAAGCAAGAGTTCATTCAGTTTTTTATATCTACTAAATAAAATTGGTTGGTGTATAAAATTACACAACGGAAGAAACTTTTCCATGGCTTGACTGTCTAACTAGCACCTTATTAGTGTAAGGTAAGCAACCTATTTGTAGAGTTTGGGTACAAGGAATTAAATTAACTTGTGGCCTAACTGGCAGGGGCGTATTTACCCTAACGCCAAGAGGGCCATGGCCTGGGGCGGCAGCCTGCAAGGGGTGGTGCAAGCAGAAGAAATATAAAAAAAAATACGTAACTAAGGCTCTAATTAATGAACAGTGTTAAACTGTGTGTTGTCTCTTTCGATACAGTTTAAAATTGTCAAAAAAAGGGCGCCGGGGCCTGCAGGCCCAGGGCGCTGAATTCTAAAATATGCCACTGCTAACTGGCAAACACCCTTAAGAGATTTGTGTATTTAATCTCATAGAGCAAAGAATTGTTGTTGAATTGTTTATGTGTATGATCGTTGCCAATTATGATGACACCTGATACTACTGTTAAGAAACTTATTAACAAAAAACAGTAAGCCAGTCTACAGGCCTATGAAGACCTACAGATAATCCATTTACTGAGCAAGTGTGCCAATTATAATGGTCAAATACTGCTATAATAAATTTTTTTTAAATTTTCTGCTTGCTGATGGCATTGCCTCATAGCCACCAACCTGATGTAAGTGATGATGAAGCTTAATATGAAACATACATTTCAATTGTCATGACCACAGGTGATTCAAAGTTGGTAGAAATTTTAGTTAATAAGAAAATCATAAAAGAGCAAGTCTCCTTATTCATACAGTATTATAGGTTTAGGATATTCTTATATTGATAATGGAAATTAGTAGGAATTATGCATTAAATGAGATCCCTTAATCATTTCACATATTGCAAGACAGCAGCTGTGACAGTAGCAATGTTAATTTGTTTGTTCTGACTTCAGCTAGAGGAAAAAAGTTGATGATTTTGATTATCATACCTCGTGGAAATAACAAGTCAATGGAGTCATCACATCCTGGTCCATCATAACATCGCATACTTCCAAATTCACGGTAGAGAGATTCCTGAGCATTCCTGCAGCAGCATTTCTCACCGAACTTGCTGCATCCAAGAGCAAAGGTGCAGCAACCTTTACCAATCCTCGTCTAATGATCTTGCCAACATTCTCGGGATCCTCGATTAAAAGCGCCATGGTCTGGAGCCCACAGTACTTCTCTTCAACATCAGCAGCCTAAGAATTAGTTAAAATTATTATACATATTTGAGAACACTTCATAAATACCGGCAGACGGCAACAGATTTAGCTCAATGTGACTTATTTATGACTAGCGTCTGCCTAATGTACTCAGAAATGTAAGCTTCCTATTAGTGAAGGAATTTTTAGAATTGGACCAGCGGTTCCAGAGATTAGCGGTAACAAACAAACAAAAAACTCACAAACATTACTGCTTTATAATATTAGTATAGATATTAGGTGACTATATTAGGTACTTCTCATTTTGCAGCATCAGCATGCTCAGATTTGTTTTGTCTGTGGAACGTTCGGAGCCTGTTAAATGCGGCTTAGATAGCGCGCACTGTAAATTTGTGAAATTCAGCTGAATTCTACAAATTAACCCTAAATTTAGACTAGAAATGTCAAAAATACATTTAAAATAATATTAACTAACCTGCAATTGATCCAATATTGTCTGAATCGCAGTTTCTTTACTATCAACCTGAATTTCTTCTTCTTGAACATCATTGTCTACCAGCACGGTTTTCTTAACTTTGCTTGGTTTAGTTTTACGCACTTTTCCCATAATCCCGAATAATTTAATACTTGAAAAATAAATAACCTATAAATTATTATCCCAAAACCCAACAAAATCCCAAAACCTGAACCAATCGGCAATCACCCAATCTGACAGCAGAGCAGACCTAATCCAACGCTGCGTAATCGTAGTCGAATGACATCGACAACTAACTTGAACTGACAGTTAATTGTCAAAGAGCATATAGGTTGATCTCAGAATCATGTATTATTTCCAATGATAAAAGAAAACCTTCTTGATAATTACTAATAATTATTTACGTTAGTTGTCAGCTAGCAGTGAACTATCCATGGAATTCATATACGTACGTACTACGTAACTGGAACGTTCACTCGACATTCAATATAAAAAACAATTTTGAACCTTATCATAACTGTATAACGTTCTTTTTCAATTCAATGTAGTTATAAGGGAAAATAGTCTCGAGAGAGACTAACTTTTCAATCGCCGTGTCCCTTTCACACTGTTGCTAGCATAATATAATGAAAGTCAGCATGGTACGAACATTGGGATTTACGTAATTTCACTAGAAAAGTCCCAAGGATCATTTTTGATATGCAACTAAATAAATTAATTTTCAGTTGTCACTAAATACAAAAATGTGTCTACATTCTGATAAAAGTTGTTGAAAGATATGAGTAATGCTGGTAACTCATTGCAAACAAAAACAAAATGGCTCATTATTTGTCTTTGCGATTGGCGTCGGTTTTATAATAATGGGATTTTCGGTTTTATAAATTGTTTTACTGCAATTTTTTTAACTAAAATGGTCCAGATATAATAAGACAGCAGGACCAGAAGGACAGTGTAGCTGTCGCGCATTGAGTCTAAAACAAACAAGCGTCCCGCACTCGTCTCACTTGCCGTAATGTTGCCAACAAAAAACTTTCTCGACCCCTTTCATTTTAATTCATGTTTATTTGGAAAGAACGTTTACGTATACTTTCATATTTTAGCGATCGTAGAGTATTGACACGTATTTTTTATATCGTTTAATTAATTATTATTCGAAGAAATACTATAGGCAGTTATAGCCTAATGACAAATGTTGATTGGAAAGGAACACTACCTGTTTATCCAATATTGTCTGAATCTCAGTTTCTTTACTATCAACCTGAATTTCTTCTTGGCCGTATTGTGTATCTGTAGGTTCATAATCAAAGGGGCCGGTTGGGGCACAGAACACTATTACTCCTAGTTGGGGGCCGGCGTTATGCTTACCATGTGCTTACCATCAGGCAATCTACCAGCTCGTCTCGTTATCAAATAGTATAAAAAAATAGAACTTTTCACCAAATAGAATTAAAAAAAAATCAATTCGTGGCAAATAGAAATTCCGGTCCATTCCATCATTGACTGAACTTAATAATTCCTCTTCAAAATCACGCTGATTTACAGCTCCAAGTTATATGAAACAGTTCTCCAGACTCCACCGTTGTTGATCCGCTGAGTAGGATGTAAACTTTTGTTGATAGATCTTGTTCAAACACTAAAGGGGAGGGAGAGAATTGAAAATGCAAACCTCGCTCCGCCAAACCGGCGCCAACGACTTAGCTGAATTGCATTGAATTCCCCCCTTGGAAAGTAGATAACTAAGTAAACTGTAGGTAGGTAGGTACCTACCTAGTAATATTGTAATGAAACAATGGATACGTATACTATACTATGGTAGTAGGTATGCGGAATTCACAAGCAATGCTAGCTCGTTTTCATAGGTAAGCCATTACCGAATATTCCAAGTTGCTATTAAACTATAATTAACTTGAATTTTTAGAATCACTATCCTTCCTACATAAATAACGCCTGTAATTTTTAGCTTAGCATAATGTTAATGCTTATAAGCTACGATAGGAGGTAGGTCGAGCAGAAAGAATTTGAGATTCCAATTTACATTATCCATTCAACTTCAGATTAATTTAGATAACAGCCCATTATGATCGACATAAATAATTGTAAGAATCAGCATGTCACATGTCGGCAAAAGACGCCGAATAAATAAATATTCAATAGTTTTATCTTAATCTGCAATATTTCATTTCGTTTTTTTTTCATACATAAATGTTTTTAGAATTAAAGCGTAGCTAATAAAAGGCTTGGGCGCGAGAGGCAAAGCGGCTCCTTTGAGCTTCGGCCCCCGCGCCGCTCATTTACATATGTTTCAAAATCTGGCCGCGGGACCAGTGTTGCCAACTCAGTGGATTTTCCACTAGATCTGGTGGTTTAGGCTTACCTTTTAGTGGGCAAATTTTGGTTTTAGTGGCTAGTGGATTTTTTTAGTGGCTTTGGTTGTTTCAGTTAGTGGTAAGGTACCCCTTTTAACCACTAGCACGAATTAAATATAGGAAAGTACTTGAACGTTTACATTACAGTACAAGTGTATATTTTTTGATGTGTAGGCAACACAGAACTGAGGTGGCGGTTTTGAGGGATTCCCCGAAAACAGTTTGTCAATTTCTTGAATAATTTTGATTATGGACTTTATTCGTATGAATACTGCCGTGCGTCAAGTTTGGTTTGAATTGAAAAGATGTGTTTGTGATTATTTCCTATGCATTAGCGATTATTTATCAGAAACCGAATGAAGTTATATCTGTTATCTTCAATTCTCACAGTCCGTACTAGTTTAAAACGCGAGGGAAGATGCTGCAATAACAACATATTATTACCAAATATCGTAGTTTGTACAAAAATATGGGAATAAAGAAATTTATTCTTCAAAAAATTGTGGAAGAAGCCTATTCTTCCGAAGATGACAGTCTTTAATGTGTGACTAATGTCTATAAGGATTTATTTTTTGTTAACAAAAATAAACTATAATTTTATAGTATAAATTACAGCCGGTAATTGATGTTTTATTTCCAAATAATATTTTGAAGCATGTCTGCCTGGCATAATATGTTAGTGGTTTTCTGGTGGTTTGAGGGATCGCCAAATTTAGTGGTTTTCTGGTGGGTAACGACACCACAATTAGTGGGTTCGTTAAAATAAAGTTGGCAACACTGCGCGGGACGAGTTTTCGACTCTCCGCTGCGCTAGTGATGTCCAGCCGGCAGTCCTCCACACCTGTCGACATTCAAAATAATACTTAAATAAAAGATAATGATGGTGAGGTTGTTATTTTGGGCACTATTGTCGTATTTTTCGTCCTCAGTGATTTAGGTCGAATAAAAACTATCATTAGGCAATCTTCTCGGAAGAATGCTTTGTGGTGCACAGATTCTCAGTCGCTACGTTCCAAAGTTTCAGTTTATATTCTAAAAATGTGGGATACTCCAACAGAGATAAAGTTAGTGTGTCCTATTTATTGTTTAGAATTTTGATCATGAGTTTTTGTTCAGCTAAATTTAAGTAAGTACCTATCTAGGAGCCTATCTACATGGTGATTTCATGATTTGTTTAAAATTCATGTCGCGTTTTCTAACGGCTGACACCTAAATGACACCTAAGAAAAAATAGTGAAATTTACATTTACCTACCTATTTCTCTAACATTTTATTCAAAATTCGATGTAGCAATCTTAGGTCCGATTGATGTGAGTCAGCGAATACCTGCGAAGTGACTTCACTAGTCGAAGCGCGGCAAGGCGCGGCGCCCAGTAGCCGCATCTCCGGCTTTCTTCATAAATCAAAAAGTTGTTTTTGTGTCTTATCGGCGGATAATCGGCGGCTGCTACTGCGCTACCATTCCTGCTCCCTCCCCGCTACTCCCCACACGTCACCCTCTCCCATCCAATCGTGCTGCTTGTCCGGATGGACATTAACTTTTTGTCGGATTTTTACGTGAATTAAACTTAACGAACCGATATGATTAAAGGTAGAGATACTCACCGAGTCACCGCTATCGGCTTCCCGATACCGGTTAAATGGAAGCTATTAAAGGATTGTAGAGCAGTAGATAATGGTTACAAAGTAGCCATTAGGAAGGTTCGTTTGCTTACTTGTCGACGTAATAGTAAAGACGTGACTCTGTGGGTTGGTATGTGTCTGCCGTGCCGTGTCCCCTTCACATCCCACAAATGTCTGCACTAGCTATTATTAGTTTAATAATGGCTAATGGAGTTTCTTCAGTCAACTGAAAGATCATAAAATAAATCTAGTTTGTCTCATGATCAATTTATAAAACAGGTGATAGAAGGCGTGACGTGAGTATTTACCTAATATAGATCGTACCTACACAATCCCCAAAAAATTGATCCTTACACAAGGAGTCTTCTTGAGGTCAACCTTGTCCCAACCTAAATAGTAGGTAAAGAAGGTAGGTTCTAGGTACCTATTCACCAATTCTAATTCCACCTAAAAAGTTCGCGGTAGCTATGCTGTGAGCAGTGCACTTGTGCAATGCTAGATTTTTAGAACACGAAAGGTAAAAGAAGCTTGTCCGAGGCCCTGACAGTTACCTGACAGATACCTCATGCATGCACTTCTTTTGGTGTCGTAATTTCAAGTGACTAGAATATTGTAGACGCCCTATACATATACCTACCAATGGTAGATAACTCTATTCTCATCAGAACTGTTGAATCGCGTAAGCGCGTAATTAAAACTGCATTAGATGCATTATGCATGGGCAAGTGTACGCGCGGCGACTCAGCGCAGCGGCCGCGTTCGTGTCAGCACATCCACTTCGGCCTAATTGCACCCCCGCCGCGTGATGGATGGTCCGCTGGGCCGGCCTCCCCGCACCGCCGCAACCCCACCCCGCGGCACACCCCACAAGGGTTGTTCCCAGAAATTCCATTATCATCGCTTTGCCTCACAGCTCCGGTCGCTTCATTTGACACTGACATCACCGCTAACAACCTACGCATTGTAATGACAGGACATTTTCAAGAATTTACGAAAGTCGATTTTGGAATAAGTATAGACGTACCTACTAACCTAAACCTAAGACGAATGTTGCAGAGGCCCGCTGTTAGAGTCATTTATTTTAACTTTCATAAGTGCTCCTTTGGGGCCTATTAGAATAAAGCAATTTGAATTTTAATTTGAAATTGACTATGGTAATAAGGCTGATACGATTTCACCTCATCTTCGTTTGCGACACACGTTGTACTTAGGTACCTATGCAGAAAGCAACAGTTTGTACAGGTTACGTCTCCCTCATATAGGTTGGTTACATACCGTAGACGATACGCGAACGGCGTAGACGAATTTATACCGAATAGATAGGTATAGGTACTCTTTCATTGATAAAATCTTAATATGGCCTTAGACATGCACAGGACACGTATGGAATATAGTCATCTGATATCATAACTTTTATTGGGTCATTTTATGACTAAGCCGGCGATGAGACACTACGACCCCTAATCGCCATTTTAATGCTTTCTGTTTTATGGTCACAGATATAACAAAGACTTCTATAGAATTCTGTGATTTATACGCGCCATAAAGAATATTTTATGGCATGCCTTAAATATAAACTATAAAAACAACTATAGCCAGGTTCACAATAGCTCCGACTTCAGATATCAACCACAGAATAGATATTTAGTGCGGCGACACTCGTAGAGTTTGGCTTTTAGTTGCGTGTCCAACCACCATGGAAATCTTATCGTGTTCCCCACTATAACGTAATAAAGGGGTGTCTAAAGAGTATTGCTTACGAGGTTGTCGACTAAAATCCACCCTTTTCCGGCTGATCGAATAGAGCGGAAGCGAAAAAAGATCAATATTTGGACAGAAATGATTAGGGAACGCACGACCGGACGCGAATGCGCTCACTGGCGCTAATAAATGTAAGAACAGGATGCGATTTCCGACAGAATGGTGCGTTCTCAACGTTCTCTTGTCACAACAATGATCAGTTTTTTGGTTCAATGCAATGGATTGGATCGGATATCGAGCCCCGAAGCTGAATGCCGACCCAACAGTTCGCATTGAATTGGCATGGCACTTCCTCCACTAAATCCGATCCTTTCGCTATTCATCACGATTCAATTTTGTTTTGGGGAATTTATACCTCCCTCGTGTAAGTAGGTATGTACTATTATGTACCTACTTATACACATAGGGGTGAATTTTTTTTAGAAATGGTAAATATGTGCCGAATGTGGCTTAGACACTCTTTACTCAAACGAATTGATGGATTTGAATTTCGACTAATAATACCTACCCCTTTATCTAATAGCGAAAGTTCACTCACTAACTTACTAAACAGGAAATCTAGAAAACTATTTTTAACCTATAAAACTGAAATTCGACAGGTAGGTACTTAGTTTACAGGTAGGAGACGTCAGCTAAGTACAGAATTTGCAATAGAGCCGAATTAAGGGTGCCTAAGGGCTATCGTAAATATATGAAAGTCAAACTTAATCGCGTGAAGCCGGGGCGATTTTGGCAGTCGTCATCCGTCCGGTTTAAACTTTCATGGTCAAAATTCTAGCACTAACACCAAAACCTAATATTTGTATTTCCTATTGTTGAGACTAAATTATTGCCTATAGCTATGGGCTATAAAACCGCAGTAAAGTATCTTTTGCCCGCAATTTAAATCGGCCCACTCATATAAAATAGAATTCTACCGATGCACATCGATAGAGAAGAAAACTCCAACACGATAGCAATTTCCTATCAAGTTGTAGGTAAATTCAATTACACTTGAAGGCTTCTTGAGGGTTTGCTTTACCTCCCCTTGGGGAGAGACGGCTTTCAGCGGCGCCATCGACCCGATGGTTACAGTGAGAACTCAATCAACTCGCAGTAACCACACAGGAAATAAAGTCTTTATATACACGTCATCCTGTTTACGTCTGATGCCAACTGTTTATTTTAGCTCCTAAATGAGAGCCATGGGAGCGTTCGATTATTTTGTTCCATACACTCTGGATAGGCTCTTCAATCTTATAAAAATTTCATTGCCCTCTACTGTAAACACCGCGTAAGAAAACATATGCCCTCTTATATTTTACCGCGATTATTTTCTTATTTACACGCTATAATTCCTGCGGAGTTTACACTAGACTGATAATAATTCTCTCTTTATTTATTTTGAGGCAATGGTTCCGGCTTATTTACACTAGGTGATAGATAAAAAGCGATAGCGCAGCGGCGCTCTTGTCATTAGAAAGAAAAGTAAACAAATAAAGAAATCCTGCTCTTATAAGTCCACTGTGTAACACCAGGGGTTACGCCGATAAGGACAACAACGAGATACTAAAATTAAATATTCTCTAACTAAAATAACAATCTGAACAAACATCAGTCTGTCGGAAGATAGGTACCTAACAAGAAAAAGTTGAAAACACGACGTTGGATAATGTTTTCCCTAGATACATCAAAGGCTACCTAAATGTCGCGATCTAGGGAGGAAACAGTCGCAGCATACTTGGCACTATGCCTATACCATCCTAAAGTAATTTAATTTCGTTGCTCTGACTTTGAGTAATGCGCCTCGGACCTACGCAAACAGCTCGCTATGGATGTAGATTGTAGAAGGTAAGTCTGGTACCTAATTACGAGCCTACGTTTAGAAACGTAGAATCGTCACATAAAGAAGACTAATTATTATTTGATTCTGCTTTTCGATTTACTAGTTATTAGGTAGTGATTGCTAGGTATCCAAAATAATCTAAGTCCGAATTTGGTTTATCTTCTTAACAATGATTTAAAACCTGTAGAAATCTATTTCTTTTTTACAAAGGACTTCTTAGAGCTAGTGTTTATAGATAGCACTGGGCGCTCTAGGGTCACTAAGCTGGATTTTAAACGCGGCCATGTTATTAAAGCTCCTTAATAGAAAATTCATAGAAAGTGGTTACATCCGGCGCGGTAGCAAGAAAGCCGTCTGGATACAAAATCAAACCTGTAATTTGAATATGGAAGGAAGGCGGTCTGGCCATTGAGCCGGACTCTGGCATGACTGTCTTTAAATCACCCATGTGGAAACTTGCTCCTGCTCCTATTGCGGTTTAGAAACTCGATACAGTCCTAGAGGACTTTATCGATTTTTTACTGTAAAGGTAAAATTTTTAGAATTTTATTAAGTGTACCTAATTATTAATTTATCTATGTTTTCCCTATACTACTTAACTTTTCATTTCATTTGACGTAGATTATGACCAAGTTACCTACTAAATAAATAATATTTTTTTAAAATGAAATTAAAAATTACAAACAAAAGAAAAATTAAATGAAAACAAAACCAAAATAACTAAATGCCTAGAACAGTTTTAGCGACGCAATTTAGAGAGACGCAATGAAGATGAAAAACGCGATATACTGAAATTGTTTATGGCAAACAATAAAAAAAATAATGTGCCCTGAGAGTACCTATCTGTCTCCGAATCATTGCGAGTCTATTCTTATTATAGTGAAGAGGACATGTTCCTAGAATGTCGGAAATAGCGCTTCCGAGTAACACTTGTATCGGATCTCTTCTCGCTCGGCTTGCACAGGGTTTTCAGATGTCTCATTATTTGTTTATTTTTCTTCTAATATTAATGGATAACGAGACGAGTGCGTCGTTGGCGTAAAGATAAAGATAGTTCATTTGTCAGAAACATGAGAGGTTACCTACATTATCAGTGCATGTATGCTGATCTTTTTTTACAATATTAATTGTCAACATGTTTTGCCTAGTAGACGTACAAACACAAGAGAAAGGCTTATCTAAATCTATGTCAAAAAATTAAGTAAAAAATAATCGCATTTCAAAAATAATTTAACTACGTACAAGAGTCTAAACTACAAATTCGAGAAAAAATAATTTCAAAATAACATAAACTAGTCTAATAATTTCTTATCAATTAAGAGTAATTCGCACCATAATAGCATTTTTTTTTTGTGAAAACGATCAAGCTTATCCTTAAAGATGTTGATATTTAGCTATCTAAGCCATTGGGATAATCTGTTGTAAATGATGGAGCCCATACCAAAAATGCTATTACGCATGAGCGTCTTCTTTGCCGCACTTAGGTATATACACGAAGTATATTCCTATGACGTCTATTCCGCTGTACAGTGTCAGATAAATGTGGAAACAGTTTAGCATTGTAGTAGTCCTGACAAATAAAGCAACCTCCAAAATATAGAGCGATGGAAGTGTTAGGATTCTGTACTCAATAAATTTTGGTTTGCAACTATCAATTGTATGTAATCCAAACAGGGCCCTAACACGTCGTTTTTGAGCTTTGAATACAATATTAGCCGTATTGAATTTCCCCAGAATACCAGACCGTACCTCAAAACTGAAGCAACTAAAGCATGGTAAGATGTCATAAGTGTGTCTACCCTTATAGCCTTTTCAACAGATCTTCAACGTGCGCTTTCTCTCTGCTGAAAATCTCATTTGCTGAAAAATTTGGCCAAGTTAACTTCATTAAGTTTTTTATCTTAATAATTAATGTTTATGTCCGTTATATTATTAAATCGTTTTTTTCTTGTAAATACGCAATTTTACACAAAAAAGTTTTCTGTCACCCAGACTAAAATATCTTAGTTTTTTAGTTGGCAACCCTCCTCTAGTATATATTTATATGTCTTCTGTAATCTGATGGCAACCACAACGACTGCTCGTAGAATAACAGTCTTTAATCGTCAATCCTTTTGTTGTGTCAGGAGACAGAGCTTAAAACCATATAATATAATTACCACGCACTTCCTTTCAGATAATAATCTCGGTAGTGAACTTAAATATACGTTTATCTGTAAAAAACATCAGCCGCCTGTGTTTTAAATATGGCTTTAAAAATATATTCATACTGAACCACAGAATAGATAATAGTACAAATAAATGTACGTATAGATGAAATTCATACGAATGGCACAGACGTATATTTACATACATAATAATATATGTTTATTTGATATTATAATTATATATCATATATCCTTCTTTGTTATATATTTATTCTATTTTAAATGTATTATTTATATACTAAATTAACATTTAAAATATTTATTGCCTGTTAACAAATGTATATTCCACTCAATCGGTTTCACAGCCGAAGTCAGCAGAACCCTCTGTTTTTCTAATCATGATGATTGAAACAGTGTTTATACTTATAACAGTTTGGTATTGTTGTTTTAGCTTCGATCTTTCTAACAACGCCTTTCATCGCTTAAGGATTCTCCATCGGTAATCGATATTCGCTGTAAAATGATGCTTTTCCATTTCATTACATTTGGGATTTCAGTTTCCTTTGTTTTGTTTTATTCTCATATACGAGCATATAATAAGCATACGGCTCAGCTGTCAAAGTTCATGTCATGTCCCAGTTTATTACAAGATTTACTTACATGCTTTTGTTTCAGGGATAAATCTGGCGAATGGCCATCCGTATTGCAACCACTTCCCGATATCTAACCATACTGAACTTTTGCACACACCTCTAATTATTGTTTTCCGATCCATTCTAGTTCTTGGGTCTTTGATACGCGTTAATGGAGTCCTATCCAACTATAAGTAGCCCTTTTTATAATTAACCCTTAGCCCTTCTTGGACCTTTGATATAGGAACCGTACTACCGTCAATGGAACAGGCCCTTTTTAATTAAAGTAGTAGTAAACTATGCGTTTGTAGTGATGAGATGGACTATTTTAAATTTAGAGTAAATACTACTTGGTCCGCTCATGCAGCACACGATATTTCCAAAATGCTGGTTATACCGAAGAATTGAGGGAAATTGTCATATTGTCATACATGGAAATGACAATTTTATTTGTATCTCCAAAAAAAACAGCGCAAGAGGGCAATAAGACCAATTGAAGACCTAGTCGAATTATCAGGGCAGTTTGTTGATGCTGCCATAAACGGAGGGAGGTACTATCTATCACCATCAAGATAAGATACTGATAAAATCAGTATTATTATTATTATTCTCATATCTATTCTAATTGTTGGGTCTTTGATAGGCGTTAATGGAGCAGTATCCAACAATAAGAAGCACTTTTTATAACCATGCGTTAAGAAGGGGAGAGGGTAACGTTGGCGTGGATTGCGTAAATGGTATCGAGAAGTGTGCTGCAGTTTCACTGTGACGCTACTCCCGTGCATTATGCTTTTTGTCACTTCCATCCTGGATCTTATGGTATTAGCTCTTGCAGTATGTTGAGTCCCTTTTTAATTAAAGTACTAGTAAATTATGCGTTGGGGAGGGGGTAGCGATGAATCATGAGATGGGCTATTGCAAGATATGAGTAAAAACTCTGGAATAATATAATGAATGTTTAATGACTTTAAACCGGTCTGTGAAATGAGACTATTTTATTATTATGAAGACAATACAAATTATTCGATATTAAAGTTTGTTAAAAAATTCTTATGGTTTTTTAGTAGGTACAGGTTACCTCAAAAATCTATTGTTGACAACTTTGAGTGGAGTAAATACAAACCATAATATAGGACATCAAATGAAAAACGAAACTGTTTCAGATTCATTATATCAATACATTCAGGCAAACGACCAGCTCGTCTTGTTACCAAATAATATAAAAAAAACCTACAAGGCACCTAAGTATATTATACTTAGGTAGGTACCTTGTAGGTAAGTATATTGTTTTGGCCAAGTCCCTAGTGCATCTCTCTGAGTGGCATTGCATTGTGAGGAACTTTGGAAGTTGTGTTGTGAAGTTGTGAGGTAGGTAGTAGGCTTGTGTCCGAGTCGGACGGCGCGGGCAGTCGGCGGCGAGATCAAAGCTCGCCGCGGGTCGACGCACGCGGCTCTCGATCGTCCCGTCACGTCCCGCGCGCGCCGCCCCCTCTCTACACAACAACAACCTTGGAACACTTAGATATGGCACCTGGAGAAGAAACTGTTTTATGTAAGAAATTAGAGAAAATAATCAAAGCACTGAAGTTTAGCAGTAAGTATCAGACTATCAGGCCATGCAAGCGAAATAATAACAAAATTTGTCTTCGTGGACTGAGGATAAAATTTTAAGTTAACGTCTTTAACGTTTAAATTATCGGGTTGAGCCAATATAATAAAAGGGAATGACTAATCTCTAGGCAAACGTTGGTTATCGTAAACTTAGAGCCTCTACTCAAGTAGGTACTCACGGTGCAGCGCGACTTGTTTGTCTCTACTATACGAGCAAGCAAATTGCAACGTAAGTAATTAAAGCTTACCTGTGTTTACATGTTTGTTGCGACAAATTGTAGGTTAAATTGTACAGTGAGGCATTTACATTTTTTAAAATCTAAAAAAAATATCGCCTAGAAAAATTATTTTAAGTCTACAGTCCACTTCGATATTTGTTTTGTTAGTTTATTTTTTTTTATTTTTAATATGTGTGTCTTTTGGATTGCTATCACTAATATTTAAATAGTTAAGGCCTATTATTTCGTTGTAGACGCTGACAAAATACGAGATACAATCTTCGGCCCTGTCTAAAGGTTACATTTTCTTATCGTTAGGCTTCAATTCGTTTGTACGACTTCCGATGCCGCGATGCCGCCCTATCCGCACTCAGGTCGCAAAATAACGCCCAAACAAAACCAACCATCTTAGAACCGGTTGTTGTTTACAGACGAACACTGTTTAATGCCCATAAATTGCACCGGCGAATATAAGTAATATTATTCTTCTGAGAAATGCGAAACGTGATCTTTCCGTACCTATTTAAATACCTAGAGTACCTACCTAGTTACCTTTGCGCTGGCCGCTGACATGCCAGACTGAATTCTGAGTGATTAAATTGCAGTATGTTACTATTGGGGATATCTGATGAGGCTTAATTCAGTTATAATTTTCCAGTAAGATGGTAAAATGTAATCTCAGTGATGCAATCAAATCAAAAGGTGGATCGCTCGCGGCGCGGTCTCCGGCGCCGTACGTGTAACGCAACGGGTTGAATTAATTAGTAGTGCACCAGGCGGCGGGCGCGCCACTCACTGTCTTTTATAACATAATTTGCACTTCGCGCGGCGAGATCAAAGCCGAGGCCATCCGATGGCGGCGCCTTTGATCACGCCGGGCCTTTGACTGCCGCCGCCTCCGCTGGCCACGCCTCGAAATAGTCAATTTGTCGCCGGTTTTTTACATTATAATATGACAAGAGTCGAGTAGTGCGAGCAGAAACAGTAAAATTAAATTGAATAATTATCCATGAAATTTAACGAAAGCAGTTTCTGTCTCAATTATAGTAGGTATTTTATTTTGATTATAGAGACGCTTGTACTGATAGTTTGAATAAAAAGTTCTATTTTTATTTTTTAGAGTTATGCAAAGTTTTTAAAAGGCACTTAAAGAGAATAAGAAGTACCTATGACTATTCTCAAATCATTACATACTTGCGTAGGTACTTATTACATTTGAACGCCAAAAATACATTTATTTACCTCTATCCATGATAAATGGTGATAATGTTATGTACCTACTAAACCTATTTAAGCATTCAAATATACTAGGTATAGCTTTAGTTGCCTTAATGAAAACACCGTGAAAAAATTATGTACTAGGTACCTACCTAAATTTAAATGCAAGTAGTGCCCTATTTTGCATAGCCTTATTACGTGCCTGTGCTTATTAAACAAAACTCACTTTCATATTTTCAGCTTGATATCGTAAAGAAGACCCAGTCAAAAATTAAAAATAAAATATTTCAAATAGGTAACATTACCTATAATAGTAAACAAGTAGGTACCTACCTAAGTAGTACTATATCTATGTATTTCCGTTCATTACAATTACCACTTAAATATAACATTTAAAACCAATAAAATTATCGATACGTACCTAGGTGATAAGCATCTCTAAATACCTACATTCATGGAGTGTAGACCTACGTATGTAATCTAAGAGATCTGTGGTAATACCGAATTAGTAATTATTAAGTAGGTAAACATACTTAATACCTACCTACGTGATGAGGTAGGTCATGTCGTGATAAAATATCTCTGCAAAAAGTGCCAAACCAAAAAAGATAAGTAGGTTCAATTAATCAGAGAGATGTTCAGCTGTAAACAGCACATCACACTAGCATATTTAAGTAATAATAATCCAAATTCAAATGTTATTATTGAATGTAATTAACGCGCGTGTAGCGAGAGCGAGGCCCTCGCGGCGCATCAAAGGAGCCGAGATGAGTATCAGCCCGCCGCCAGCGCAGCCCGAGGGTCGCTTCATTTTTTGTATACTTTTTAACAGCTAACCGACGCCGCGCCGTACCTACGTTTCCTCGTTTACAAATAGCGAGCCGATAAATGTTAGTTAGGCCACAGAATAGATAATAGTACAATTATTATTAGGCCAAGGTGTGCTTTTGTGTCTCTCTAGTTATTGCAGCGATCGTGAAAGCAATAAGTCATTGCGTCGACTTTAAATTGGTTTCAAATGAGAACTGTTTGTACCTACCTGTATAACGTCAATGGAGATCTCATAGACTTTTTTGACAAGTTGACATATATATAAAAACCTTAGATTGGTCGTTAATATAAACAAAATTTTCATTAAGTAGTATAAACTGTAAAGCCAGATAAAAGCGAAAATAAAAGAATTTTGATATTACATAATATGTACCTACTGCTTTAGGGAAGAGGAAGCCCTTTTTGCAGCATTATCTAAATGTTGCAAAGGTTGCCAAATGATGACACGTGACGCAATTGCCGGCGGCTCTTTTGATGTTCTCTTTGTAAAGTAATGGATTGGCCGGCGACAGAGTCGTCGCCTGTGATGTCGCCGACGAAAACGTGCCGACAAAGGGCTCAGCGGAAGCACAAAGGTACTGATATCATTTAAATCCCTTTGATCGTCGCCGATGCGTTCATCCCTCAATGGAATGGGAACAGAAAATAAAACTAGAAAGGACTTCATTTTACAAAACGCTATCACAGTTTTACAACGGCAACGCTATCATGCATGTGTAATTTGTGTATCGCGGTACTCAAAAGTTTTTTTTTTCTCACATGATGTAGTAGAGCAAGCTATGCATTTACATAATATTACAACAATTATTTACGAGAAGGAAGAGCTTGATCAGCCATTATTACGTTTTATTAGAGAGTGTATAGAGCAGTAATCACACCTCGAAGCTATTAAGTCGGGTTCAGTTTTTACTTCGACACGGGAGAGAACTGGTTTCGATGTAGGCGAATGTGCAAGAGTGATGCCAGCCCAGTATCAACATTTCCCCAAATATTACATAATATTTGAAACGATATAGAAGTTGAAAAATAAAGCTGATCATTGCTTTACTCTATATAAAAAAATATGCTGAAATTTTTTTCTATTTTTAACGATAAGTATATGAATCAAAGTTGCATTTAATTTTTAGTATAAAAAAAGACGATCACCGAAACAATGAACGTTTTATACTAAATAGTGATTCTTAGAAACAAATTGCCACACGATTTCCCTGATTATATCGGAAAAGCTTACAACTGGTAGCACTAAAGAGAAGTTTGTGAAGTAAAAGAAACGCCTCGTGTTCGGATAAGGGATACAACAATCGTGGGTTATTACTGCTTTGAAGCGCCGCCGGACGATAATGATCGCGTTATATCAAACTGCATGGTCCTGTCCGGACAGTCTGTCCGTCGGGCTGCGTTATAGGACAAGGCACGAGTGAAGGTTCTGTCGCGAGGAACGGAATGCAATTTTGTTATAGTTTACATGCAAGACCAAGAAAATTAGTTTAATTAGTTAATTATGTATTTTTCTTACTTATTTTAACACAATTTTATTTTTATTTTTTCTTTTGCTTATTCACATGACAATTTAATAACATTTATGTAATTTATTAATGATTTTGATCTATGGATGTAGTATTTCGTAAAAATGATAATTATTGTTCTTGTTTATTTCCATGATTTGATATTTGTACGCCTCTGCAGGCAGAATTTTGATGGAAACACCCTGCTGTAACACCAATGCTCATACTGTACCCAAAATTCTCACAAATAAACTAATTTCACTTAATTTCAATTTCATTATAATATTGTCAATTTCTGTTTTTGCAGGAACGTAAAAATTAAACGAACCGCAAGAGCGATAAGATAAAAAATATATCTAGACCGATTTTGAGTATCTTCTACTAAACAATTAATTATAATATAGCACTTTTTGTACAGCTTATTACAGGTCAATAATAAAACAGCCTCTTATAGTTTTTAATTATCCAGATGCCTAATACCTTCTGCTTTCCTATAATTTTTTCTAGAGGTTCCAATTTGAACCAACACTTTCCCCCCATTAGTCGTCCTGAGTACTGTCTCGCATAAAATATACAAATTGATTGAATGGAAAAAAAATTCAATGGTTTAGTCTAAAATAAAGCATACTTGATAAACATACTACACTGATGATACATGTAACAATGATAGGTACTTGCTTACCTACGTAACTTACTTACCTAGGTAACTTACTTACCAAGGTAACATACTTACCTAGGTAAGTAAGTATCACGTTTTAATCTTACATCATATAAATTTTAGATAAATACCTAATCTTATTAAGCTGGTTTTCCTTGCTGTTTTTCCTTTGAAATAATTTTCCCTTTGCTTCATTATTTACAATACGAACAGTTTATTTCAGATTTATTTTCTGAACATTTCATACGATAAGTAGATACAAATAATAAATCTAGAGTTGAGTTATTACACAAAACACCTCATTATGTATTTTTTTATTTAGAGGAAACATCAAGATTGGAGTGTGGTGAAAATACGTGAGTGGGCAATGCCCACGCTATAGTTACACGGCTGGTAGTGGCCGCGAGACCGCATCTGGCCGCGTGCCAGCCGGCTAAATAGCAGAAATAACGCCACTATCAACATTCCAGGTCACTTCGTAAGATTATCTTTTATTACAAGATCGTACACAAAGATTTGATCCCCTTATGGGTTGTATAAATAAACATAACACTAACGAAGATGCGGCTTAGGACTTTTGCCACGTTTGTTTGGAAGTTCTCTCCAGAAGCTTTCATTTTAAAAATAGTTCCGGTTTTTTATATAGGTAAGAACCTCCTTTACCTAGATGACCAGTGGCGGCTGAATAGAATTTCGAATCTGTGATCTAACTGCATCATCTATCATCCTGTTTGAGATGCGTGACGAATCGAATTAATAGGAATTCGGTAGGAAGTCTCTAAGCTGACGTATATTAGGTAGTACCCAGACTAATTAAATAAATTACTATATTATATACGTACTGGGAACACAGTATCGATGAGGGTGGTCAATCAATACGATCGCAGAGCGTGATTTAACTGTTTTATAATTAATTTCCTCCAAGGCTTTTACCATAAAACTGATATGTATGAGCTGTTGGGTTTTATTGAGTATCGAGTGCCAGAGTTTATCGATGGATGATATTGAAGACTGGCCATCAACACTATTTCGTGGAACACTCGCCACCCACGTCGACCTGCGACGGTGCGCCGCCGCGCCGCCGCCGTTGTGCGGGAGCCTCCCGCCCGCTATGCGTGCTCATTCTCTTGTGACATCATCAGGCATTAGATAATGATTCTATGAAACATCCCAACCCAAATTAAAAGCATTCCTTTCGTAGTGTATATAGCATAAAATAACAGCGACCTTAACAGAGAAACATTTGTTTGATTTACAAACTCGCGTAAACAGAATTACCTCAAGGCGCATTGTTACGATACGTGTGCTATTTTTCGGTGTCGAGGAGATTTCTTTATTACTCACATAAAACTTGCATAAAACAGTGTTTGTTGTAAGTCAGTTTTGGAATACGACCTCATCTCGGTCGACGATTACTCTTCGACAATAAACCTAACACGAAGAGGCCGTAAAATTCTAATTCGAAGCGCCTGATAGTCGCCGGCTGCGTCTGCCCTACTGGCACCCCACGACCGGCCTCTACTCTAGCACCCTTGGTATTAGAAAAGATGCCGGGTATCCACTGGGCCGTGGCCAAAAGGATAGCCTTCTTAGAATATCCAACAATACATTAAAATACTACAATACCGACTATTTACAAGCCGATTTCTAAAGAAGTCTTTAACTTTTTAACCTTTACGCAAAAACCCAGTAAACTATTATTAAAACTGAGAATGTTATTAGGAGGATATTTGGTCGATGCTTTGTTCTAAGATTAATGCTAAGTAAGACAGTAATCGCAGGCAAATGTCGCCGATTATGAGGTTTAAATCTTGGTTTAGAGCAGTGTCGAGTTCCCATCGCCACTGCCAGGTACCTATCTGCCTTCCATAATCTTTTTGTAATCGCTGAGTCAGGGTCGTCGACCGCATGGAGGCTGCCATTGCCAACGTAGCGGATGCGCGGCACCTTTCTCTCTATTACTGCCCTGCCCTGTAGGTATTTACTACTTTCTTAGCGAAGTAAAAGTTAGCGAGTTGCGTGATCACATTGATACTGGCGCTATGTCACATAACATAACTATAATAAGCTATGTGAGCAGCGGAGGTAGGTAGCTAGCTATAAAACAATGGGTAATTCAGTCAATATGATAATTTGGTCGGCATTTGAAGGTTCAAATGCATTAATGCGTAATGAGTGTTTGCCATCATCATCATTATCAGTCTGCAAGCGTATCGTGCCTGACATACATAAACCTCGTTAAGAGTCATGCTTCATTGGTCGATTTGCTTGCAAACGATAATTATTAGCATATACAATTCTTTATGATGTTTCTACTTAAAAAAGGAATGTGAAGTTTCATAATTATGTTAGAAAATACCCTTCAGTACAAAATATAGTAGCGCTCTAAAACTGAAAAGTTGACAACCCCTTAGCACAGTTTTACAAACCCCATAGTAGGTACCTAACGCTGCGTTACTAATAAGTGTATGAGGAATTACTAGGTAGGTAAGACAGGCCATTGACAATGCCCATCAATGGGATTTGTGAACTTTTCTTCCACGAAATGCCTTTACGCACATCTCCGCAGCCGGGGGGCTGCGGAGATAGTGTGGGACTCGCCGCCAATCCACTGCACAGCGCCCTACCCACTAAAACCACCGGGGTGTTTCCTGTTGGCTCAGCATTCGGACGGGGTCACGGGCCCGTTAACACACTCCTCGCGACCCTCTCAGCCGTCGCGCGTCGTCCGCCCTCTAGGACGGACCCGCCTCGCGGTGAGAGGAAACTCCCCCGCACGGCTCTGGCGATGCGCCGGAACACGAGCGCATCGCCTCCGCCTCGGGATGGCCCTACCTAAACAGGTGTGTGACGCTGGATGCCTCCGCATCCAGCACCCCGGGCCCTCCCAGTGGAGACGCACCCGTCTCTATGCTCTTCAGAGCATCCTCACAACCCCCATCCACCACGGGTACCGCTACACCGCTTATAGGATGGGGGTCCCTCTCGTCCATTGTTGACGCGCTGCCAGCGGGAGCAGGGGTGCTCCTTTACCCCTGGTCCCACGCTGGAATACAGCGCGCCCCACCTCTTCATCACCCTACCCGTCCCTGCGGCCTTCGGGCCCCACTTAGCCCTTGCGCCCCATCCGCTGAGCCCTCTGCTGACGCATTCAGAGGGGCACGCGGAGGGGACCACCTCGCCGGGTTATTAGCGACCTGTCAGCAACCTCTCCGGGGCCAAAATCAGTCAACCAGGAGAGGATGCTGGCAGGTACCCAGGGTGCACCGCGTGGAGGTTACCCGGCTTAGCACCCCGTAATCGTTACCCTGAGACAATTGATATTCATATTCTTAATCATTAATACAAAAAGTTCCTTAACTCACGCTTTCTCTCCAAACATTCTCACAATCAATATTTTTAGTCACTATTTTGCCACTTCTCGACTAAGGTTTCGGCTGAGGCATGACGTCATGACATGAAGGAAATTATTTTTTTGATGTCGGCGAAACTTCAATTTATTAATGTTTTTCGTTAATTTTCCATTCTTTTTTATTTAAACAGCCGAAGTCAATGACGACAAAAATACACTTCATTTTTCGTTTTAAAGTGTTTTGAACAGATGTCCGTTGAGGTTAATCTGAAACCATTTTTTTTATTACTACCGATTTGAGTATGGCTGGGAGAGTCGCGATCTACCTTGAGTTTGGCAATTCTTTACAACACTCGAAGTAGTAAAGCCGTCAAGTAGAAGGATTTTTACGACTAAAACTGCCAGTTTCTTTGAGTACCGCAAAGTGAAGGTAAGGAAAGTTTTGTATTACGATTAAGAATATGGATGTAAGTCTCATAAGTCCAGTAATTTCACTGGTTACTCTACTCATCAAACCGTGTGATAATTTTAATTATGTATTGTGTGTAAATGGAATAATGGAAGTATAAATAAATAACGATTATGTTGGCGGTCACTTATACGAATAAAGAAGTAGAAATGTCACATATTTTAAAAGTAATTTTAAATTTTATTTTATTCTTACCATTTGAAACTACGTGCAATCTATTTATGAAGAATTTAATTACAGTATAAATCTTCTTAGCCCTTAGCGTGAAATGTTACTGATGCGGAGTATCCAGTATTGCAAACGATTTTATCTCACTAAATATTTTTGTTTACTTTACGCGCCGTAAACTCAAGGGGCAGTGTTGCTAGAGCGAGTGTGCCTCGTATTTTGAATGAAAAGTACCCAAACATCAATGCTGCCGACCGTACGGCACGCCACGCTACGAGACCGAGCCGAGAGACGGGCGCCACACCGCGCCGACCCTCGCCCGCCCCTCCCTTCGCTTCACCCTTCTTCATCCATCAGTCAGTCACTCGACGTTATACGAGTAGGACGCTCGTTCGTTCCCTCCTAACAACAGCGGTTCACGCGGCCAACTGGGTCACAGTTTACGCACAAACAAAGTGAGCCGAAGCCAATGAGTTCTGTGTTGTGATCGATTGCAGTGAAGTGGTAGAATTGTTTTACGTGACCTTACAAACTCGCGGCTCTTTTGAAGTGTACGGGATGCGTGCGTGAGCGCAGCGCATGACGTGCTACGAAACATTGAGAACTCCGGCACCGGCCGCGGACGCCCCCATGGCGCACCACTTCGTCAAGTGGTGGCGCAACAAGTTTAGAAATGGATATAAGAAATTCAGCAGTAAGTTATTATATTGCTAAACAATTTATGCATCGAATACCCTCATACCATCTGTTGACAACTTTATGAATAGTTGGCAGCAAAAACAAAACAAACGCACATTCTTTACAGTGTTGTTTTTTATATTTACGATTGCAACAAAATCTTTAGAAATTACAATAAGTGTTAGTAGACTTAGTAATTCCAAATAAGATAAATCTGTTGAATCTTTGATTAATGTTTTTAATCGGAAATCAAATAGTACATACACTATAATAATTAGATATAAAAAACCAAACAAACAAACTTTCATTATTACGTATGTAGGTATAATTGATGCGGAATATAAAAACTAGGATTTGTAAATTAACATAATTGATTGAAAATAAACCAACGTAGCTCAATTTGAATTATTATAACTGTTATTTATTTATTACTGAGAACCTTAAAATCTTGCTCGCGAAGTCCTAACAGTATTCAAACCGACAAGCACCCATGAAAATTAAATTTCTAAGTTACCGACCTATTAGTAAATTATAGTAGAGAGATATTAGATTCGAAAACATTGAAATAGCTTAATACCACAATTAAAATCTTTTGATATAAATCTGCCTTAGTCCGTTCCAAATACCTGTTTTAGAGGTAAATGGGTAGGCACATATATTGAGCTTATGAGATTTTATGATCTCAGTCGGACATAATCAAAAGTCGGCGAGATCAAACAAACGGCCCGCCCCGCCGCGCCGGCTGGGCTTACCGGCACGACCTCGACCGCGGCAACGACAAGAACAGAAAAAACGCAATAAAAACGAGATAAATCGACATTAGCTTCTCAGTTTAGCTTGGATGACTCGCGAAAATGTTTTAACAACGATATGAGAAAGTATTTAAGTACGGTAATTTAAAGCGCTGAAATTGTTTTGCTGAGAAATGTATTAAAAAGTTTAAAGATAGTAGATAATCTTAACTTAATTACAAGAACTATTAAAATTCAAGACAGCGTTAATATCTGAATCATAAATAAATATAAGGTGTAAAGCAATTATAACGTTAGTTATTTAGTTGAAGGAATCCCAAAAAAGAATAAAGGGCTTTGTCAATGGCCAACGTGGATTTAAAACAAATAAAACTGAGCAAAAGTGAAGACAAGACAACTAATGTTATTAACGTCAAAGAGAAGAAAAGCATCAAACGTAATCTTGGCTGAAAATTAAATTCTTTTCTCACTGATTCACGTCATCAACAACTAGAACTGTTGATTCCAATATGAGAGTATTAACAGTCTGATCTGATCCTACTTCAAAGCAGACGAATATCACTTTGATCTCGTTCTATTTAATGATGAAATAACGAATGTTGAACACTTCAATTTACAAGGCGGCTTCATTTTTTAACTCTCATACGAGCACGCATTTAAAATCTGTGAAGCGGAGTTTGTTAATCAAGTTTTTGATGCAAATGGAACTACGCCGCTCATTTGATCTACTTCAAAGGGAGCTTTTGAAGCACGTTGAGTTGCCGCCGAAGCGAAGACAATGATACCTTTTATTTAATATCAAAGAAAAACTCCGCCCCTCGGATTTATGCTTCTCTTTGCGTTCCTTTGAAGACTTGACTCGCATACAATTATGTTGATGATCCTCGAATATTCACAATGATAAAACATGTGAAGATTAAAGAAACAACACGGGCCTTGACACAACAATACAGTACAAAAGCATAAAAGCGTTTAAGAAAATAAACGTAACAATTAGCCCAACGACTTCAAAATTTGTCAAGAACATGAACAGAACCTAGTGATAAGTCTACTAGACGAGATCAATGTACACTGATTGTTTTAACAACAAAGTAATGTTACTAGCCCACATAGTCTCCAAAAATATTTAAATAGAATTCAGATAAAAATAAACCTTACTACTCAAACCCTTATTAATGATTTATATTAATACTTCCCGAGTGATGGACCATTATAGTCAATTATTAAACCGGTCTGGCATAAAGTGCTTTTTACCTCAAATTATACACTGAATAAAACATACTTATACCTGGTGTTATGCACGTAACATAACACTGTTCTTTATAATATAGTAAATTAAAACGCTGGAATGTGGTTGTGCTTTGACTCCTGACGCGATCATGTATGTAACACTATAGTTAGTAGGTAGTTGTAACGATAATCATATACACTCATAAATCTACAACATACTGCGGTTATGATAGTTACAGCGCGATCGATAAAAAACAGTCATTTGCCAAGACAACATAACTCATTCAGTCATGTCAACATTAGTCGTACTAATAAGTAATAAGCTTGTACTAACTCCCGTGAGTCAAGAAATTACAGAAAACCATAAATCAGCAAAGCTATTTGGAAACATTAATTGCAGAACATAGGATTAATCGAAGTTGTAAGTTATAAGTTTACATCAAAGCCAGGCCAATGTTATGTTCGTTTAAGCTTTGGAGAAGCTCAATATACTTCATGCACACACCTACCTAAATTGTTTCCATTTATTCCACTTAATCCCCATTTTAGGCTAAACGTAACATAATTTTTGATCCTATCGTCGTGTAAGATTTTTATCAAAGCGTCAATTTTTAATTGGATACTCAAGGTCACTAGGTCAGATAACGTCACGAGCAGAGCGGTGGTAACAACCCAGACGGACACTCGCAGAAGAGTTAGTCCTCCCACTAACAATACATATAAACAAAAATATAAATAATGACGACTTTTTTGTGCATATACATCTTTTTACATTGAGTGAAATTGTTAAGACTGAATTGGGTATTGAAGATAACTTTATACCGTGAACCATTTTGATCCTCAAGGATCCACTGGGCCCTGGCATACTGCTCCTATGCTGGTTAATCTTGATAATTGCTCTGAATAGGGTCCGCATCTTGGTCCGCTTAGTGCTGAATTTTGTTAAAAGGCTTGTCTTTGTGTGGGGGATGAACATAGACACGGAGGTTAATAATTATAACCAATCGAGGACATAGACCACAATATTAAACATAAAAATTGCATAAGTATAACATTTTAAATAGAGCCAAAAAAGTGCCTCAATTCTAGAGTGGACAACAAACAAATTCTCACGACACGTCGAGTTATCTTTTTTAGCCGACTTTAAAAGTTCTTATTCGTCTGAAAGTTTTTTATAGCAATATTTCTCGTTTCTCGATAGATTTTCAACCGATTTAAATTTAGCGTCCTTTTGAAAATTTTACTACAGAATATCACCCCTAAAGGTGGAAAACAGGGGATGAAATTTTCAAGATCGCGATATTTTAGAAGAAGTCGGTTCCCGCTTTTTTAAAATCAATTTTCTAGACATATAATAAAGTATTTTATGCTAGATGAATTTTATTTAGTTATATTAGTTTATGTTGTTTACTTTTTCTGTTAATATAATACTTATTAGTCCACTTTTTATTTATTCACCTTCTTTTGGTTTCATAATGCTTTTTTACCAATATAACAATTTTTTCTATTTATATTTATTTTAAAGCCCAAACAAACTTCTTCGAACATTGAGATACTACTCTACCACCAAACCACTAAACTCGAACTACTCGAACTATACCTAACTACTAACTCGAACTGTAACAGAACTGAACGAACTACTCTTATATAATCACCTTAGCGTCTGTCACATTTTAAGTACTTACCTAATTTAGTTTGAAATCAACTGACGTTAAAAGTTGATTTTGTGGCAGATATAAAATTGAGGTTCAAAGATAGAATAAAGTGATATTTAAAATATTAGGGAAGTCTTAGGATGTCACATGGAATTGAAATAGCAATTTTTAAAAATTAGTAAATAATGTCTGAATGTGGATGCACTACAATAATTGGTTAGAAAAAACGTATCTAAAGAATATTGTCAAGGAACCAGCACGCGTCGAAGAGAAACTGTTCAAGACTAAAAAATTACGGACCAGCACTAGGTGTGTACCACATAAATAAAGAATAACTACTCTAAAACCGTAGCCAGAAATTCTGAATAAAAATATTCGAAACAATGACTAGGTACGCAACTTGCACTCGATATGTTTTAGTCCCGTAACCTGTTTATGTGATATGAATTAATGGACACCCTACAACAATAATGGAGTTACATAAAACTACCTTCTGCCCGCTGTTTTCACCCGCGTTCCCACAGGAACCATGCATTTGTCCGGGATAAAACGTGAAACGTAAAACGCCTGTTACTCTCTGGTCCATAAACTATATCTATGCCAAAAATCACGTCGATTCGTGCTCCGTTACTGCGTCAACAAAGGACAAATAAACAAACCAACAAACACACTTTCGCATTTATAATATTAGTAGCAAGTAGGATGTACCTATTCATTATCCTACTAGGACGAAACAATAAACTAAATATTCAGTCCATGTGCTGCCGTCACCATCAGCGTCATTTGAAGACGAGAATAATTCAAAACCTTTGATTATGAACTTTTCAAAACAAATAAATCGTCTTATGTAACTTTTTACTTCCTCAATTAGATTATGTAGCAGATTTTTTTTGTTCATTTCTCGAGTTGCCTAACCAGAAATCGGCAGATGAAGTAGGGCGAGGCCGTCAGCGTAGCTAGTTTTATAAGGGCAGATGTTGCCACAGCCCAAGCGGTGCGGCCGTCTCGCCCCTCAGGCCTTCCAGGAAACGTCTCGTGGCAGGCCCGTGTCGCTTACATCTCGCCCGTATCGTGCTGCGATTCAGAAAAACTTATTGAGCTTCGCCGACAAAATTGTTTCGGCCGTTCGCCGTATTTCTCCCGCCATTGTACGCGCTCGTTATTATGTCGCAGTGATAACAATAACCGAAATAGCGTGAAATAGGCACATAATAGTATGAGATTTCAATAGTATGTATTTACCTGTGGGCTGCCGATCTTTACGTTAGAGGTTTAAGGTTCTCTAATCTTTGATGCTTCGTGCTCACAATTTGCCCGCAGCAGCCGTAGGTACACGCCGCCGCAAGGCACTGAAACAAAAAACCGATGTATTTTGCGCTGAACTTATTTGCTTTTTTATGTCAAAGTGCATAATAAACATTCGTAGCTTTCCTACCGCACTAAGTATATATACCTAATACAAAAAAGAACTTCGTTGATCACAGATACAGGTTTTTTTCTATGTGATGTGTGATGATTCATCTAATTTTTATGAAAATAATGCAATTATTTAAAGTTTTTCAAGAACCTATTAGTTAAAAAATATTTTTACGAGCTCGGATCCATCCATCGTTCACTGGAAAATTTCTTGAACCAGAGTATCTACGTATACAATAGTACCCATCTATTTATTCAGTGAGAAAAAACGGGCTCAAATATGGTGGCATTATTCCGTTGACAAATTGAAGTTAGTTTCTGCAAACGTATCGCCATACTTGGTCCTAGTTTTTGTATGTTTCATAATTATGTAATGCAATGCAATTTTGTTAGTAAACACACAGCAGTTTCAGCAAAAGAAATGTGAAAAACAAGAGGTCTGATTAAAAAGATAACGTAGAATTCTTACAATTGCAGTCGGCACGGAGAGTGAGCGCACTGACACGGAAGAGCTGGTGGGACGCGCAGCATCACAGTGCTCCGCCCCGCCAGACCTGCTGCCGAGCGAGGCGCGTGCCCTGCTGCAGACGCCGCCGCCACCACCGCCCCGCCCTGCTCGGACCTCAGAGCCTGCGGGCAAGCCTCCGCCCTCGCCCGCTCCTGTCCGGGACGATGACAAGCCGAGACTGCGGTTTGAGGTGAGCTAAAGTAACATCTTCATTTCTAGCAAATTCCTCTCTCTCAAGCGTCGCCTGAGCCCAAGAAGGAAAGTCAAAACTTTCCTAGAAGTAAGATGGTGAATTTCTTCACTGGTTATGGTTTTACAATAGTTTTAAATTTTAATTGAGTTGCGCAACGGGCCTCATTAAACAATAGGATCTTATTGTAAGGTCCATTTTATATAGAACTTTAATGATTCTGTACTATAAAAATTTAGGTATAAGTAGGTAAGTTATTCCATAATGATCAGCCTAGTCCTAGTCTCGAAATCCGAATAGTCGGATGATGAATTATACAATCAGACAACAAAAAGTTAGAAAGTTGGGTTTGAGGAAACCTAAGTCGTGACTTCTGATTTTTATCTAAAAATTCCGTCTTTACAAATGGCATAGATTTCATCTTCTCATGAATAAACCTAGGTACATTACCCGCACTTAAACTGGGATTGTAACCTACAACTAAAAACCACCGCTCCGAAAAACCTTGATCGAAACTTTACGGTAATTATACTCACAGTAACTATAATTAGTTCAGAAGCTTAGTAAGTAACTTACTGAGCTTTTGAAAATAGCAGCCATTTAGACTTACCTATACATAATTGAACTGAAAATTGTCTCACCACTTTGAATCTTGTTGAAAGCTTTCAAACATCTCGCAAGTTGTACTTATGCTAGTAAGTACACTAAAGATGTTGTTACCAGTGTTTAAGGGGACTTTTTAGCTTCAAAAATAAACACATAATTTTCAGTTCACTGTATAAGCCGTACATTTAACGATGATTGATCATATTTTACGGCTCATTACTTTGCCTTACTTCGCTTCACCCCTCATTCAATACCTACAGCCGCAGCGACAGTAGGTACTTTTCAAGTCATCCAATTCATCACGTAATTTAATTTAGTAACTCAGCGCGTTTTTTAAATCAATTGTCGTTACTTGGTAAAAAAGTGTGTGCGAAAAAATGTTTGTTGTCCCGATTTTTTAGTTAAATATATGGGCCCTCGTCTATTTGTATCTTGCGTACAGTGCCGCAATGCGAGCGGCACCACTTTGCTTCATATCTTAGTGATCGTAAAGGCGTTGCTAGTTTCCTTTTAAAGCTTGCGATAAGGAGGACGCCGCCGCGCCGCCTTGTCCGGCGCCTAGAATATCTCCTACCTACATAACGTACATATAGGTACTTACAATTCTCGACCGTAACCCCATAACAATATGCTATAAAGAACTCTTAACTGCCCCGAGAATCACCTCGTTGGAGGAAAGCCAAAGTCGTTAAGATCAGTGTTAGTCATTCGGTTTCTATAATATGGATCGTGATTGCTCTCTTCCTCGGATAAACGATCGATCCGTATCATTACGCGGCACGATCAAATTGCTGATTTGCAAGAAGACCCTGTAGATTTGAATAGATGTACCTGTGATATGGTAGTAATCTATTTTTTTGTAACTAATTATTTTTACCTAGGTTTTTTTGAGGATAGAGTGTACAAGTAATATAATAACTAATAGAATAGAAGAACTAAGTATCAGGTTTTTATATAAAGCTCCATTCATATTTATGCATTATTTATCGCCCAATCCATTGCAATTGAGTATAAAATAATGGACAATGTTGTTACTCAGTTGGCTAGTAACAAACGGATGGGGGTCATTGTTTTATGGTCCAGTTCACGGCGGAGTCGTTCCCTTCCTATTGCGACATTAACTGCGAATGTTTCAGTTGATTTATAGATACTTAGATAGTCGAGCCATTAAAATGTAGCGAGTGGGGAAGTATTTTTAGACATAGGTGGTTTCAATGTGATTTAACTTATAACTTTAACTTTATAGGAGCTGACGTGCGACGTCGAGTTGCAGCACCCAGAACCTTCTAAGCAGCAGCCACTGCAGTTCTCCTTCACACTTTATGATTTGGACGGACACGGTCGCATGACCAAAGATGTAAGCGCATACCAAATTAGCCAAGAATTATATTGAATTAAGCAAATTTAACTGTCAATGGGCAGGCCACACCGCTCGCAGAACTGATAACTGATGGGGAATATTATCACTTAGTGTAATAATTCCTTCAGAAATGAATACGCAAGAATTAGCTAATATTACAGCTCTTAATTACTTTTTACATAATAATGTTACAGGATATAGCGGGCATCGTCTCGACGATATACGAATCGATCGGAAAATCGGTTACGGTTCCGCACTACGGATCGAAAACTATACAAGTGCGACTAACGGTCGTGCCGGAAGACGGTAAAATGCGGAGTCAGCGGGAGAGGCGCGAGAGGCGGCGACATCGCCGACGGGAGTGCCAGTCTGTGGCGGCCCCTGCGCCTGACTGCGACCACACGGACGACGAGCAGCGCGAGCGACTGTCGCCCGACGACGACGCTTCTTCAAAGTCATCGTGCTCGGGCGACCGCCGGCCGGAACAACGGCCCGCCACCTACAACCACCCGCGCTCGCACAGACACCCGCGACGGGACCACCGCGAACGCAAACATAGTAAAAAGCGCTCAGGAAGTCTACAGAGACGTGAATTGCTCGAAATCATTCAGGCCAACATGGAGAAAAACCATCTGAGCTTTCAAGCTTCAAGGTACGGGTCTTTTCGTTTATGCATGTTTCTTTTTATATTTTTGGCTTCCGTAAATCACAATGCAAAAAAATCAGGAACATGCAGTTGCAGAGGTTTAAAAAAAATAGTATGAAGGTACTTAGTCCACTGTCTTATAGAGCTGTTCAATTTGCATTTAAAATTTGAATCATGTTTTCTTTCTAACAGAAAGCCCTGCGATCCTGTTGTGTACGAAGAAGAGAGAGAGCACGCGCCCAAATATCAAAAAATCCGTAACAGATCGCACACGATCAGCGAGAAGCCGGTTAATGCATTCCAAAAGTTGAAAACCGAGAACACCGCAAATGGGTACTTGGACTTGGCGAGCGGAGGAGACTCGCATTTGTGCAGGTATGATCGGTACTTGCACGCGGTTATATGCTCATCAGCCCGGCATGCCAATACTGGGTACCATCAGAAGCAAGTGCAACCACCACGACCACGCGAAGCGCGCACGACACACCACGCACGCTCCAGGTCCCACGACACGCCAGCTCAAGCACAGACCCCACAACAACCCAGAGTACTTCAAATAATATTCTTATAGAACTTGAGAAAGGACATCGCCGGCGAAGGCTGTCCTTTTCTATTTATGAGTGTGCACTGCCGAGTGTATCAACTGTGAGTTACCAAGTGCTGTACTGAGACAATTAGATAAGATTGGAACTGATTCTATGAATGAGTGCAAACGAATGTAACCTTAGTCAGTAATCAGTATTTATTCGAGCTGCAGTATAGTGTTACGTTATTCTATGCAGGAAATTCCATGACACGATGTAGGTATAGGTAAAGACTGTATAAATGTATTGAAATTAATGCAACAAAGCATTTGTAATTTTTTTTATGACAGGTATGAATTAATATTTGTTGTATAGTAATATTATACATAAATTTGTAGTTGCTGCTCAAATATTTATGTGTAAGGTATAATTGCCTAAATATCTCGTTAAAAATTCTACCGTACGAAATTCTACTGTATATTGATTAATATTACATGTAAATTATTATGTACCTACTATCTACTTAGATGTTTGTGCAAAGTGCCTTTAGTAAATTTCTAAGCTGTATGTAATGTAAAGTCAATATCACATTACTAAGCATGTCGTGTTTCAAATTTTAAAATATAGGTACACAATTAAACACTTAATAAGGTACAACAAAAGTCAATATTGCTGACTAAAAACAATGCAATATACTTGCTACTACTAATGGAACTACTTTTATCAGATTTACCCAACTATACATATCTAGTAAGTTTCAATAACCCTACCTTGGTAATAGAATTGGCTCCCCACAGGTCATAACTATGGGCTTTATTTTACAAGATCTGTAGTAATTAATCTCTTGCAATTATTATTTACCAGCGCTATTGTTAATGCTCAGTAGTGTAGTGTACCTATCGTAAACTCATTTTCGAGTTAACAGACTGATTTTAGATTTAAGTGTTTTTGTATAGGTGCTTGAAGATGATAGTTTAACTTTGTTATTCTTACTATGAAATCGACTGTAATTAGGAGCTAAAATTAATTGTTGACTCGCTTACAAGATCCCTCCGAACAAAAATTCAGTTGGGCTCCATTCCTTCTCATTCGCATATACAGTGGCGTATTTTAGGATTCAGCGCCCTGGGCCTGCAGGTCCCGCCACCCTTTTTTTTTGACAATTTTAAACTGAATCGAAAGAGACAAAACACAGTTTAACACTGTTCATTAATAAGAGCCTTAGTTAGATAGTCTTTTTTAAATTTCTTCTGCTTGCACCGCCCCTAGCAGCCTGCCGCCCCGGACCATGGCCCTTTTGGCCCTAGGGTAAATACGCCCCTGCACATATAGGCTATGTATGTGGCCACTGGCCAGCCCAGCCGGGCTAAGTTGCGCGCCTTTTTGTCGTGTCGAAATAGAGATATTCACGTCTACCGGTACCAACATGCAGCACAAAAAACTCTTCCGATTAAGAGATATCCAACACACAGATGCCTATTACGTCAGTAATAAAGATGAGAGCAATGTAAAGCCGTTAAAAAGGATACTTTTTTCATTTATGATACAGTTTAATGCCTGATACAAATTTAAACCTAAGTATTTTATTTTCTTCGTAGATTAGCTACAGATATATCAAATTATTTTATTTCGCAATCGAAAGAGTATCCGAAATTCATACATTTTGGCATGATTATAAAAAGTGTGACGTATAAGTTTTCTATTAACCCCTACATCAATTTTTGTTTTGTTTATGATATTTCATTTAATTATGAAACGTCTTATCGTTTAATGTATAGTAAGTTGGTGTTTTGGTTTTAGTTTTTCCCGACAAAATCACTAAAACCTTCTGCGCTGGTAGCACTTTTAGCCTGCGTTATGCAGGTGTCACTCAAACATACACTTAAACAGTGAGAACTATGAAGCGCATGGTGTCAGACAAAGCTCCATCTGGTGATTTGTTAGATCTTTAATATATTTTATCATACCAAGCACCACAGATAATTATTTTTCTATGCCATGCACGTCTATTTTATCTCAAATTTCGAACACGTCTGCGCGTGAAGTAACTCTTGGAGACATAATAGGTCGGGGAAAAAGTTTCTTCGCATTTTTTAAGAAAATTCAAAACATTTTTTAATATAGTTTATTTACATTTAACTAAACTATGTAGGTACCATTTTGTTCGATAACTTTTTGCCATCTTGTAGGTAGGGACATGATCCCATTGCTATAGAAATTATGGGACTTCTGATCAAAATACCGCGACAAGTGGTTTTGGCAGTCCTCTCGTGATGTTAACCTGACACTGCCTAAAGAATTCTTAAGAGACCGAAACAGGTGGAAATCTGAAGCTGCAAGGTCAGGACTATACGGCGGATGCATTAACACCTCCCAGCCAAACTCTCTTAATTTTTTCTGAGTGGCTAAAGATGTGTGAGGTCTAGCGTTATCATGATGTTAGCGTTATCATGAACCACACCCCTTCTGTTGATTAATTCCGGCCGCTTTCTCTCAACTTCTTGCTTTAATCTCATCAGTTGTTCGCAGTAGAGTTCAGAATCGATGGTCCTGCCTGGTGGTAACAGCTCATAATGAATAATGCCCTTCCAATCCCACCACACACACAGCATCACCTTGTTGCGAGTTAACGCGGGTTTCGCCACAGTCTGTGAAGCCTGACCGGTCTTTGACCACGACCTTTTTCGCACGTTCTTGTCGTACGTGATCCACTTTTCATCACCAGTTATCAGCTTCTTCAAAAATGGTTCGGTTTCATTACGTCGTAGTAAAGAATCACAAATGAGTACACGGTTCATTAGGTTTCTTTCAGTGAGCTCGTGAGGTACCCAAATATCGAGCTTTTTTGTGTACCCAGTTTTTTTCAAATGCGCCAAAACTGTTTTGTGGTCAATTCCCAGTTCTTCAGCTACGTCGTAACTACAGATATGCCGATCTTGTTCCACTTTTTCAAAAATGGCATCCATTTTATCCGTAATAGGGCGACCAGAGCGACGTGCATCTTTAAGATCAAAATTTCCGGATTGAAAACGCTTAAACCAAATTTGTGCTACTCTCACAGACACTGCACCAGGTCCATAAACATCGCAAATTGTTTTTCGCGGCTTGCGTTGCATTTTTACCTTTTCTGTAGTAAAATTTTAAAATGTATCGAATTTCTTCATTAGATTCACTCATTTTGACAGTACGAACTTTGATTATAAACCTTAGCAGATACACAATACGGCGATAAACAATGACGCTACAATAAAGGAGTGAGGACTCATACTAACTCCATTTACGTCAGTCAGTGCTGTCAGCGCCGCGCACGTCACTACACGAAACGGATATTGAGAAAATATGACGAGCTGTGCGATTAAATTCTGCCGAAATAACACGAGGGTTAAAAAGAAAGACAAAATAATACATTTCCACAAGTACGTATCACATATTTCTCACTTTGATGTGTTTTTATGCAAATATTTCTATTCAAAACCGGTGACAACAAACAGAGGCGTTGGGTTGCCATTAAATTCAATTAGGTTTCCCACTTTCCCGTCTATTGACAATCGTTTGAATGAATGACACATCGTGCAAAAAAATGTACACAATGCGATTTACGCCAGCACCGTCCTTTCACAGATAATACAAGGCGATGGTATTTATTCAAATAATTAGTTAAACGATAGACATGTAATCTACAATGCGATTAAAATAAGAATAGAACTGGCCAAAGAGTATTTAGCCAAACTACACTCAGTCCTATGTTTTTCTGTGTCGATTGTACATAAAATCTATAAATAAAATTGAAGTGTCTGTTTGTAATACCTATCAAAATAACAGTTTTTTACCAAATGCATATGAAAGTATATACGATCCCTGTAACTAAACACCCATTTTTAAAATCTTGGTCTGTCTGTTTGTTCCGGGTAATCTCCGAAACAGCTAGGCCGATTTTGATGGGACTTTCACTGGCAGATAGCTGATGGTACAAGGAGTTACTTAGGCTATTTTTATTTTAGGAAAAGAATTAGGGTTCTGCACAAAAAATTAAAAACCATGAAATCCAATATCTCCGCGCGGGTGAAACCGCGGGCAGCAGCTAGTCATATCATATAATATATATATGATATGTATATATCATATATATATCACACGTGCCTTTCTATGATAATTTGTTTCTGTAATAAATTGATTTTTCATTCCAATATGATATCTATAATAGGATATATTTAAAAAAATATTATAAAATAAATAAATTATATTATAAATAAATATAGTTAACCTACGTTTTCTTTTTGCTTTTTGACTATTTTAAACTGAATCGAAAGAGACAAAACATACTTTAAGAAAGGTACGAGAGTAGCGGGAAATTAAAAAAAAACATTTTCTTGTTTTTTTAACTACGTTAAGATAAACGTTTTGAGAATATTTTGGAAAATATTTATATCTATTAACCGGATTCACTTACGTGGTTCAGCCGAGCTATTAATCAAAAAATATTTTGGAATTCATTTGAATAACAATTTAATATCTTATTTAATGTGTACCCCAAAAACGGGTAAGTAATGACGGTCATAGCAACACTACACGGGTGGGAAGGGAGGCGGCCGCGGGACGTTTGTGTTGTTTATGGCGTCAGTGCGCTCCTTGCACACGCCGCTTGTCTGTGATTCTACTAATTTTACTTCTATGAGTACGAAAAACAAATGAAAATCACACATTTTCCTAATTTGAATTTGGAATTATGTTCTTTAAAATTTAAACTTTCATATGATACCAAAACCAGCCAGATACAAATAGTATAGCCAAAGAGATTTTATTACAAGTTCATACATACTATAATGCGAAAAGACTTTTTCCCCAACCTAATATCTCTCGGTGCACATCTTAGCCATGCGGGTGTTGGATTTTTTAAGCCGGCCAAAGACTTCTGACATACGTGGCTTAAAGACGAACCAGTAATTGTGCTGCAACGTTACATTCATATGATAATATCAGTGTTTCAAGTCCTTTAAACCACACTGAAGAACAAAATGAAGTCAACAATCAATTTCAGAGCAAAACTAAAACTTCTTCAGACAGATGCCAGCATCTTTATATCAAAATCTTCTTTCCTCATTAACATTACCAATATCAGTATTCCTTATCATATAAGTTTAATGAATGAATCTCTAAAATGTAATCTACCTCTTATTTTGCTTTCATAGTGTATTGATAACTTATTATTGACATTGGAATTCTTAAATCTTATGTTATTATAAGCAGATATTATGTACGCCAACCTTTTTGACCGGTTTGAATATTTGTGCGATTACTGCACAGTTGTATCTAATTGTAAATTCACAAGAGTGAAAGCGGCGAAGCGTGTGTATAGTCAAATCGGCCATAAAATTTGACGCGTTTTGTGATAATTTGTTAAATGATGGAATCAATTTGTAAGTGTAAACAGAAACATTAATCCGCAAGGGTATCCTGAATTCTTAAACAATGTACGTTATTATAAGAATCATTATTGTACTTAACACTGTAGGTACTTTTGTATTGTCATTTCTTATTACACTAGTTTTGTGATACCTTTGCGAACGTTTCAATTTAGGGTGTACACTAGTGTACAGTATAGAATTTGTACAAAGTGCTCGATCTTGTCAAATATATTTATTGTCGAATATAACCATGAGATTAATTTACAACAGTCTCTTATTGTCATCTCCCAATGATTTTCGTAGTTGCGGTATACCAGACCACTATGGACAGTAGTATCACGGCAGTTAACGCCATTGTCGTCTCCAAAGGTAAGCCGCATTTGTTTACAGCGTAATCATCAGTCGTTATTGATACCTAAAAGTGTTTAGAATTTCTTAATCGACCTTAAATCTTTGGGCATTCACTTCACGGTAAGACACAAATTAATTTCACGCACAAGTCTTCTCATGACCACGATGAAAGCAAATTGATCGAAACCTTGAAGTACCAAAGTCAAAACGAAAATCTGATATTAACTTGTGCTCGAATAATACCTCTTCGTATCTTAATACCAACGGTCATAAAGTAAATGAAATTACTTAAAACAATTGATAAAATCAAGCGTTGAACTGTTTTGCGTGCATTGGAATTATTGTTTGCTTGAGTGATTACATTACACCAAGACGAATATAAATTTGATAACTGCGTGTAAAACTATACTCACCAGCATATATTGTGGATCTGGCCTATTTCGCCACGAAAACGATGGCACCGAATACTCGTAGAAATCTTTATCCTTATAAGAATGTTGTAACAAACAGCCGTAGTGCGTATGTCCACCGAACACAACTCTAGGGTTAAACTTAGAGACTAAATACTCAGTCGCATCTTTAGATAATGTATCTATTTTCTGTTTATATGGTTTAATAGTTGGTGGTAAAGGTCCATCGGACTCAGTGCATTCAGCGTCAGATAATCTGTACAGTGGAAAATGCTGAAAATATAAGTAAAAATTAATACCTGCCTATTATTTAGTTGAGGTGAGTTTGATATACACAATGGTATAAAATATTACGTCTCATACCTGCATCAGAATTGGTCGACTGTAATTTAACATTTGATGTAGGCTAGCGTGGCACTGGGTAGGGTCTTGAGAGCACTTCAATTTCTCTGAAACGTAAATAACATGGTTAAGTTAACGTGTATACATACCTTTTTTCTTTTTCAAACGCCACATGAAATAAACCTCCATGGAGCCCTCGCAGTGCGAGTAGCAGGCCGCTAAACGGACATAGTGGAGAAAATAGGAGAGGGTTTTTGATAGATGCAAAGCACGACAAATTGAAAACCCGACTCAACAGTATTACTGTCTACTACATTCCTTCAATGCTAGAGGTTCTTCACAAAAAAGGTACATACACCACATGAGGACACATAGTAAAAAGCTCAAGAGCTGAAGTGTAGTAGGTATTATGCAGTCACCGTGGTCGAAATCGGCCAGGACGGCTGTCACCATCATCACGATTTATCTTGTACCTGATATACTATCGATTCTTCTTCTCGCATCTGTGCACATTTTGCAAGAGTCTCCTTCCATTGCCATTGAATTAATAAGGATGAAATGGTTGTCTTTCAGAGTTAGAAATTGCGCTGTCGACGTGTTCGTCGCCTTTTCAAACCTTTGCACCGCACCGCGTCTTATTCTGAAAATGCAAACAATTTTTGTCATTTTGACTTCATCATCGGGAAACGTGCACTGTTGAATACAACACAACCTGCCGCTTTGCGTATACATACGCCTGATGGAGAAGGCGGCACCAATACACTCTTCAGGGACGTATTTTTTCTTCCTTGTTGCTATTTTTAGGTCTTTTATGGTTTAAATACCTACTTAATTGTTTTCTTGTAATGAAATGAACCTATACCTGTTATGGAATCCAATGTCGTGATTCCCCGGGGCGATATGCATACTGACATCAGCATGCACTGAAAACAGCCTGTAGAATCGTTCCACGTAGTCTTGGAACTGCTTTTCGTTACTCATATCACCTTCGTCAAAAAGGTCGCCTGAAATTATAGGGTAAGGTTTTTAAGTGCATTGTAGGTACAGTGCGACATGTTGCATCGTACAGCGCAACATGTTGTTATAGTACTTATGTGATTTTGTTAGAGTTTATGGGATTACAGACTATTTGCATAACATGCAATGCAACGCAAAAATATTTGGAAGAACGTAGCGCAGTTGTTCCATCTATTGTTGTTGCGTTATATGTAAAATGTTACATTCCATATATTTTTGTGTTACATTGCATGTTGTGTTGCAAATAGTCTAAGACTGTAACCGGTTTTACAATATACATAGTATTGTGTAAGCAGGTATGACACAAGACGACATCCTATGTCTATATCAGGATGAAATCATAGGGTATTACCACAAAAAGTTTTTATTCTAAGTTTAATGTGTTTATAAATAACGTAATTGCTATAGCTTTGAACATATCACTATCAGATAAATTGAAGTGCTAAAAAAATGCTTATCAAAATACTGACCTAAAACAAACACGGCGTCTGGTCTGTGGACAGACATTATGGTCTGAAAAGCACGATGCATCTGTAATTCTCTTCTCCATTTATCCAGCCAGTGGCCTTTTCTGGGACCTAATAGGTGAATGTCGGCCAATATAAGTGCCTTTAAAACGCTGTCACCGTGTTGGGTTTGTCTTGTGATTGGCCAGCTACACTGTAATTTAAAAAAATAGGTTTATTAACAATTCAAAATAATGCGTATGTATGTCTATAGAAACATATTTTTCGCAACATATAAAATGACAGAAAACTTTTTCGGGTTGAACACAGTAGTTGGGAGCAAATAAAATAATTAAAGACGTGGAAGCATCAAGCAATAGATAACTATGGTATGCAAAATGCTAGCTTTTACTTGTCACAAAGGCTATAAGCAATGCTATCTACCGCGGTATTGCCGCCAGCATTTTGGGAACTATGACAAGTAGTTTGTTAAAAAGCACAGTTTAGGTACCTAGATTTTAGATGAATAAAATTGAAGTTTCTCAAATCGTTATCGTCTTTAAACGTCAGATTTATGTTGCAAAGAAATCAGAATATTAAATGTGTACATACCTGTGCAATCACCACATAATATATTAGATATTCACAATAAATACCGGTAAACAAAACTCCGAAAACCAACCCTAAAACTATTTTGGTCACACGACGCATGGCAGTGGACAACCTTGTTCAACTATATTTTTCTATCTTAATCTTATCTTTCCCGTTTACTTCATTTGTTATCATTAAATTTCATTGGTGGGATAAGCCAAGATAAGTTTCTCAGCAGATCTGTTCAATTTCTATACAAATAAATAAAATTGACGTGTCTGTTTGTAATGTCAAAATAACAGTAATATAAAAGAACAATTTTTATTTTTTTTGTCTTTTTCAACGGCTTCAGTGACAGACATCTGATGTTATAAGGAGTAACGTAGGCTACGTGGAAGAAGCCGCGGGCTGTACGAAGTGGCGGGCACAGCTATTATGAAATATAATGATGATGGAGCCGGATGGCGGCCATAGGTACTCTGTAATGAAACGAGCGACGTAGCCCCTTCGAGTTTAGGTTCATTTGATTTGTCTTTTTAGTTTCTATAAAGACTTAGTAAGCACTCAGGTACTCTGATCCTAGATGATGTCCAGGGTCCTGATGATGGAGCCGGAAGGTGGTCACAGGAACTCTGTAACGAAACGACGTAGCCCTACCGAGTTTGGGCTTGTTTGATTTGTCTTTAAAAGTACTCTGATCCTAGATGTCCAGGATCCTGATGATGGAGCCGGAAGGTTACAGTACCAATTACAAATTTTTATAAAAGCTTGTCTGGAAAAATATTTTTTCCACAAAAAAACTTTTTACATCGTCTTCGTGCTTCAGAGATTCTATTTTATGAAGAAATTATTATTATACATAGTAGTATAATTATAGACCAGTAAGGTATTGATAGCATGAAAGTAAAAAAAGACATTCAGAGCGAATCAGTTTTTCGCAAACCATTTGAAATTTTAGCTTTTATTTATCTATCGACGAAATAATAATAGGTAGTCAATTACGCTCAGATGATAATGATGTAGCGGTCAAACGCAACAAAAAAAGTGTAATAAATACCTACTAAAAAAACGATGTTGAATGATTGTTAGCCTCATTTATTGTTTATTTATAACTTTAGGATTTTGTTATAACAAGCATAGTTGTCGAACTTAGAAAGCTATTGTTAGTTATATAAGATATTACCAAAAATAGATATTATTATAACATTTGATTTTATTATTACACAACGTGCTGTACTTATTTTTAATAGTTCATAATTATTATTGATAATGTTAGTACTTAATTATTTTTTAAATCATGTCTTATAAATTAACTTATTTTACATTTCAATTTATCATTAAAAAATTCATTTTGTTTTATAATAGAAACAAAATGCATCAAATGGAATTACAGAAAAGATACTTAAAATATTTGGTATGATAATAATACTTCATTGAAAAGTACATATTTTTGGAACAAAATAGACGGACCAATGTAAAAATTGTAATTTTTGTAAGATAAGGCGCTCATTTCTTATGCATTATGTCTACACCATGCTACGTTTTACACTTATTATAGAACTTACTGTTGAGCAAAAATATCAAAAGGTTGACATTAATTTTAGCTTTACCAAACATATCCATTATAGCGCAACCTTCATACTGCTTCTGCAACAAATCCTGTATATCTACATCGACAGACTCCATTTCCACTCCCATAAACTTCCCTTTAACTGTGAAGACACCGTTATGATCTGTTGGCGTGATTTCAAATTGTACGTTCTTGAATTGTGACGTTGTTAATCCATCTATTTCAAGTAAGACACCGCGTTCCATCAGTTTGGCGCCTGAATATTTAACGGTGAGTTTGGATTTCAGCTTTTGCATGTCTTTGCCAGAACGTCGTAGACAAGCGTGGACGCTTCTGAAAGAAAACTTCTTTGTTAGTGGTAGGACTAACTCTTCTACGAGTGTCCGTCTGGGTTGTTACCACCGCTTTGCTCGTGAAGCAGTAATGTGCAAGCATTAGTGTGTTCCGGTTTGACGAGCAGAGTGACCAGTGAATTACTGGGCTTATGAGACATAATACCTAATGTCTCAGGGTAACGAGCGCACTGCAGTGCCGCGCAGGCCTTTGTGTTTCAAAGTTCTGAGTGGCACAGCAATTGTTATGAGCCGGCGTTATGCTTACCATCAGGCAAACGACCAGCTCCTCTCGTTACCAAATAGCATATAAAAAATATACGCTATTTTATGTACCTACGTAAAGTGAATGGTAAAGAGTTCTATCACCAACGGTCGAATTCATTGCCTCACTATAAGCGAAGTTGCCCATTGGTACGATTAGGGTCAGTTTCCGTCAAGCGGAAAAATCCTCGCGCACTTTATTGATGTCACTAAAGGACTTGTACCAAATTTGTACGGAGCTTGGCACTTTATTCCCCGAAAAAATTAACTAGCCACAAATTTGTTCTTATGTGCCTGAAATAAAGAGCCTAGTAGAATAATAAAAAAATTTATTGAGGCCTGCCTTTTTTAAAACTGGTCTTAAAGAAAAGCTCATTTCTCAATGCATAAATAATTAACAGCAACATTCCGTTCCTAAAAATATCCAAAAAGCAGCAACATTATAAAAGTATGGCGTCACCGTCATGTCATTTTTGACAGTTTTGACAAATAATAAGCCGTGTTGTCATCTGTTCTGTGAATTGTTATTTTTAAAACGTCAACTTACCTTTTACCAGCATGAAGATTGTTCAAACAAGATTTGATATACTGATCATAAGATTTGCATTTCTCCTGATAATACTTAGTCTTCTCTCCCAAACTTTGCTTGGTCCTTGTAAGCGTCATTAAGGCTCTCCTCTGAGCTTGTCTGTACTTTCCTTTATTGCATAGATCCAGTGCTATCGATGTTATTAGAGCTTGGTAGCCGTCTTCACGGGTCACGTATCCTTCTTCTTCGAGTAGTTGAAGATTCTTTCGCAGTTTTGCAATATGTTCCCGCAGTGTCATAGCTTCGTCTTGCCGCGCTTGTCCGGAGTAGATGCGTCTTTGGATTTTCTTTGCATACTGTTCTTGTTGCTCTTTCGTAGTGCCGATACATATAGCTTCTAATAGATGTTCACCTTAAATGTAAAGAGATTTTTTCATTTAGATTAATAGTTAAACATTTGAAGCATATTTAACTTTTTTCTTTTCTTTAACGTTATATACCTAATTAATTTACTAACTCTTATCAAACTAATTTTAATATTGTGTTCGAAATCTTAATAGCTGTACACTTAGTTAATTACTCTTTATATAAACTAATTTTAACTAGAGTTAATAGATATACTTAGGACTTCGGAGTATACCTTTGTTTAGAAAGTTTGTGAAGAAATTTTGACAAACTAATTTAGTTTATTTACTGACCAAAATAAGGTGCGAGCCCTGGAGTTTGCAGAGTATAGTTTAATTAATAATAATAATGAAAAAAAAAGCTTATGTACTTTATTTTTGATATGTGTAATATTTTTGTGTCCAAACAAATTATTTGTACTAGTTTAAAATAACAAGAACACTTACCATTCAAGAAGGGTATGATAGCTACGCACAGCTCCTTAGTCTTGATGAAGAGTTTGTTCAGATCGGTCATGTCATCGGCCGGCGCCTGGAACTTGTTCACGAGCGCCAAGCACACTTCTAGTCGCGCGTTTTCTTCACTGCAGTCTCCCATTTGCTTTAAAATTAATTGAAGTTTTAGTTGGTAACAAAACGGGTAACAATTCGTTTTCCGTGTATGTTAAGGCGCAGAATTTGGCGCGCCGCTATCTCGCTCGCGCATCTCATAATTTTTAACCAACTTCCAAAAAAGGAGGAGGTTATCAATTCGTCGGGTTTTCTTTTTTTATGTTTGTTACCTCAGATCTCGGTCATTTATAAACCGATTTGGAAAATTCTTTTTTTATTTGAAAGGGTATACTTTCAGATTGGTCCCATAGAAATTTCATTAAAATCGGTTCAGTAGTTTGTCACTGAAGTCGGTTCTTCGCTTTTTTAAAGCAATTTTTTGAAGATAACAAATCACTTGATATAATTATGTAAAATCGCATTTCACATCACATCGTCTATTAACTTACATTGTCGACATCTCGCGAAGCAAGCGCCGCGACAGTCGGCACCTCACCGAGATCGTCCAACAACTCGTTGAGGCGGTCGCGCGCGTCCGGCGCTATTATATCCTGGTATTCCACTAGAAGAGCATGCGTATCCACAATTTCCTGAAATAAAGTATTGGGATGTTGCATGAAACACAAAATAGATAATCTCTGTAGTTGTATAACTACAGAGATTATCTATTTTGTGTTCCTGAACTGTAGTTCTAAGATCTCATTACACATTAAAACTGAAATACACAAAAAATATAGAATTTCCACAAAGATATACTGCATCTAAAATTTTCCCAAATTCAAAATTTTTTTTATCATTCATTAGTAATTTTAACACCATCAGATTATTTACATTTTAATGAATAATAAAATGTATGACAACTATGTAGTTAAACGCAGTTTCTTACGGTCAAATCAACAAATTGCATGTTTGTACTTTTGTAGTACAGCTTTACGACCCGCGTAGAACAAGTGACGTCAGATGTTCTGTCTAATTTGTATGGGGCGTTTTAGCGCTCAGTAGATACTCTCACTCTCGACTTTGACTCTCATTTTTGACGTTTCTAGCGTTCGATTTCCAGTTTTTTTCGATATATACATTTGATTATCATGAGAAAACGACATGATTGACATTATAAAAAAAATGGAGTCAACAACCCAATTGAGTTTATTTATCAAAGTATTGCTTATTTATATTGTATGTACAATATTAACGACATGTTTTGCTATCACAGCACAGATCAATCAAGATGGGTCAGTATGGGGAAGTCTGAAACTATAAGAGATAAACAAAATTGTTCGAAGGGACCATGTCGCAGATTTTAAAGTTATGTAAGAAAAACTGCATTCAAAGAATTTGTAAAAATCTGATTATACAACTTCGGAAACGAAACTACTCTTTAAAAAAATCGCTTCCTCAATAAACGTATCGAAAGTAATAAACTTGTTAGTGGTAGGACTAACTCTTCTGCGAGTGTCCGTCTGGGTTGATACGACCGCTTTGCTCGTGTAGTCTGCCGCCAAGCAGTAATGTGCAAGCATTACTGTGTTCCGGTTTGATGAGCAAAGTAGCCAGTGAAATTACTGGGCTTATGAGACTTGATACCTAGTGTCTCAGGGTAACGAGCGCACTGCAGTGCCGCGCAGGTCTTTGTGTTTCAAAGTTCTGCACTGCCATTGTTATGGGCCGGCGTTATGCTTACCACCAGGCAAACGACCAGCTCGTCTCGTTACCAAAAATAATTTAAAAAAAAACTTACGCTAATTGTGAGAACCTACTTACCTGAACAGTAATGTAAATATGTGGATGGTTTAGCAAAGTCGCCTCAGTGTACTCGTCGACTGCGAAATACTCTTCCAGTGTGGGTCCGCGGCAGCATCTCCGGAACAGTTCCTTCATCCGCTCGTGGCACTCGATTATGAAAGGGTTTAGGCAACGAAGGTGGCTGGATTCTTCGCCGAACTGAGTACAACAATGAAAATAGTAAAAGAAATTTATATTCATATTAAGTAATCGATTTTTAATGATAGACACTCATAAACTTGTAAAGTTAATCCACCTCTTTTTAGCTGCGCTGAAAAAACCATTTCTTCGCTAGCATCGCTTGCTCCCATAGTTCAGTTGGAAGAACCCAGGCCGAAGAGAAGAAGCGAGTTCGAGAATCGAGTCCCGTTAGAGTGAAATTTAAAGACACTTAATGTTTTCATTGTGTTTTTATTGATTGTAATAAATAATGATACGAAATATTTTTCTAGTAGAAAACGTTATGAACAATGAACATTTATATGAACTGAAAACTCTAGCTACGGTATAGACAATTTTAATTATGTTGGGTGGTAGGCAAAGACTATAAATCCTGTTGACTAATGATACAACTTCCCCTCAAGCGAAAACGACATATTTAAATGCACTACTCGCCACTGCGAGTACGAGTGCAGACTTATAACTTATCGATATTCAATGTATACTTTACAATTAATATATATACTATTATTAATTATTTTGGAAAAATAATAACCTTTCGTTTGGATTTGTTAACCGACTTCGAAAAAAGAGGAGGAGGTTAAATGTTCGACTGTATGTATTTTTTTAAGTATTTTAACTGATTTCTCCGTCAATTGCGGACCGATATTGAAAATTATTTTTGTTGTTTGAAAGTGTATCATCTCAAGATGGTCCCATATACACTTTATGGAAGAACATCTAAAGATGAAAAAATGGTACTTGAATTTTCATATATCGCGATATTTTCATCGAAGTAGGTTCCCGGTTTTTTTAAAGTATTTCTGCTTTTTGTTGTTAGATTTCCAGACATCCCAGAAATAAAGGAAAAGTGGATAGAAGCGACTCAAAAAGAGAATTGGTTCCATACATCGCAAGTCATGGAATCCATTCAGTAGCTTCGACGTGATGCGTGGCCAAAATACAGACAGACAGACAAAAATAAAAATACAGTTTTGGCTTCAGTATAGATAGGAGTGCCATCCAAAAAAAATGTGACCTGGAGTTTTATTATAAGTAGTATTATAGATTAATTTATAAAGTAGGTATGTATTGTCTAGGTTTTCCATATAATAATTTATTATTAATCGTATATGTCAGGGAATCAAGAATGCGATGCTAACTACCTATTCAATTTTATCGATATTATTCTGTTCAGTAGTAGTCGTACCACATCACTAAATTACGTCATCCAAATGATCGGCCAATTGCAAGCATAGAATATTACCTCGCCCCCTGCCCGCGCCGGTGAGATATGTTTGTATGAGGAATTGTCTTTATGAGCTATCAACAGGCTAAATAATCTGTGGTGGTAGGACATTACCTAGCAGCTTACATGGTGGATTATGACCCACAGAACTCACAAGGAGGGATTTTATCAGGGAGGCAGCCGGCTGTAAAAGATTGCCAAAACCTAATGTAGTTTGTTACATACTGCGCCGACCCCATGTAAAGATGGGACAAGGGCAAGAGGGAGAAGGTAGGACATTTCCTGGCTAGCTGAAAATAAATCGCCAAGTATATCTATCGGTGTGTTCCAACAACCACACTTGAGAACTAGTCCCCATCCTACACTTAGCATGTTGATCCACATAGTGAGATTCCCAAATCCTACTTCCTACTAATATTATAAAATGCAAAAGTGTTTGTACGTTTGTTGGTTTGTCCTTCTTTCACGCAGAAACGGATTGCGTGATTTTTGGCATAGACATAGTTTATGGACCGGAGAGTAATCTAGGCTACTTTTTATCCCAGAAAAATGCAGGGTTCCTGTGGGAACGCGCGTGAAAACCGCGGCCAGAAGCTAGTATAGGGTGTCCCAACAAGAGCGCCCGATTTAAGTTTGCCACCATTTTGTTAATACGAGTTGTACGGTGATTTTTTTCGACTGTCGTCACGTACAGACCACCCGATTTAAGAATATGGAGAAGCATGCAAACCAACAACGTTTAGTTATTGTGAAAACACATTACAAAAATGGTGAAAGTTTTGCGAAAACAGTTCGAAAGTTTCGAAGTACAAAATTTGAGACCAATTTACCCTGATGGATCAGAAGATCATTGTTTGTTGTCGTCCTTGTCGGTCAGTCGAAAATATAGCCACAGTAAGGGAATCTGTGGCCGATATTACAGGAACTTCCATTCGGCATCGTGGTCAAGAATTAAACATTTCCAGAAGCACTGACCAACGAATTTTGGTAAAATCAGCTGATTTACACACGTACAAGGTTCAATTGGTGCAAGAAATCAAGCCAAGGGACCATGCGCAGCGCCGTGAATTTACTTTTAAATTAAATCGGGCGCTCTTGTTGGGACATCCTTTATATATAGGCTTATAAATGTTAAGTTTCGCGAGTACATTACTCACCCCTTTCTTGGCAGCGGAAAAGTGCAAAATTTTCGCAACTGAAGCGAGATTCTTTCGTTGGTCCGTCGTCAGCGCCGCGCCATTCGGTAGATTTATGATGTGGAACGCATCTGGTGCTACAATCGCAGCATTCAGGAACTGGTAGTACACCAAGTTTCCAATTACCTACAAATAGATAATGTTTTAGAATTGGTTTAATCATGCTTATGTCACTGCCTCAACACAACAGTACCACTATGTGATCAACCGCTTTATCACTAGTTCCTTTTTTAAATATAAAATACCTAACTTTTTTATGGCACTGCTTGACCTATCTGCGGCGAGAGTACGGATCTTTTCGATAAATAAAATTCGATAAAATTGACAGTTAAAATCGATTAAGTGAGTTTTATTCGATAAAATTGAAACCCACTTTATCGATTTTAACTGTCAATTTTATCGAATTTTATTTATCGAAAAGATCCGTACTCGCGCCGCTTATCGCCAAAAAAGTGCTCCTTAGCTATGAAAATAAATATAAACACCATAATAATCATACTCATTAGTCATTACATATAAAAAATTAGTTTACCTTCAAAATATCTTTTTCCGGAGTATGAGGAAATTTTGACGTAAGAGATCTGTGTAACACGCGAGCCATGTATGTGATGCAAAAAGGTAGGACTTCTGTTGAACTAGTGATCTTATCTAAGAAAATCGTAACAATGGTCTTCAACTGGCTCAGAGCAGTCTCAAGCCGAGACTTCACTTCTGGATATGTGAGAGCTTCCTCTTGTGTCACATTGTAGGGCAATTTTCTGAAAAAACATATATACACAGTACTACTTCGTTCATCTTTTGCAATCCTGACCAAAACGTCCTGTGATATACTTACGAAATCTGCCCGCTTTTCATTTCCGTGTCATTCCTCCAAGCTTTGTAAATCTCCACAGGTCCAGTTTCAATATTCAAACTCTTGTCTTTTAACATCATCTCAACTAAAGGCCCAATAATCGATTGCAAGCTGTTTAAACCAGACAACTGCCGGGACAAACTAACCGCCATTTTTAGTACTAAAGGTGTCGACGCGATTATGTCAAACGGTTTGACCACCTTACAGCTTATCTCCTCTTCCAAAGTAAATCTAAAGAGTTTCAGCAGCAAATACTCGTCTCTTGCGTAAGCGCCAAAGTTGTAAAGGCTCAATACCACATTTTGCAAGAAAAAGTTAGTCTTATTTTGGGGAATACAAAACAAAAGCTTTGATAAGTATGTGGGATTCGTTTGCAGCTCGTAAAACAAATGCTGGTATCCATCCAACAGGTGTTTGCTTTCTTTAGTTAAAGATTTTAAGCCCTTAACTGCTGTTGTGATCGTCATCAGTCCTTTGTTTTCAGTGCCTCTTTGAAACACCAATTTAGTCATTGAATTATGCTTCACCAGATTATTAAGTTTTAACCCGTGCGCTGCTACTTCTTGTAACGCAATACGATTTTGAACTAAAAGACCAATTTTTAGGTCCATGTCATCGATTTGTTTAGATAGTTCTTGATTCTTTCTTATTGACTGAACTACTTCCGATTTCAAAGACTGTAATTCTATTTCTCGATCGTAATCTTCAGTGGAGAAATCTAACATTGGTATGAATTTTTTAATCACTTTTAGAGGCGGATTTGGTGAATGGAATAATGACGTAAATGCGTCGCGAGCGCGACGTCCACGCCATAAAGCCTGTATTTTTACTATTTTGTGCTCCTGAAATAAAAATATTCTTACATTAAAGCAATAGTTATTTGTTACGCAAGGCTGCAGTTGTTATTTGGTTCAAGTACTTTTATTGAACCCCGAGGAAGCAAAGGATTCTAACATTAAACCCTGAGCGTAGCGATAGTTTCAAATGTACGAGACGAAAAATAACTTTGATGCCGAGGGAAACACAATTTTCCACCTCACAACAGCGAGGAAATATTTTTTTATCATTCGAAATCCGCGCGCAAAAGTGCTTTTTAAACGAACTTTAAATAAGACCTTTAGGGGGATAAACAAGACCTTTCCGAGCTCGTGAAGTGTAAACATTATTAAACCATCTCCAAATTTCGATAGTACAATCCCACATACCTGAATTTTGTACCATGCCATTGGGTTTTGCTTTCTCTCCCTTTTCAATTTAGCTTCAATAGCCTTTATTTTGATCAAAGTCCCATATTTCTTTTCGACAACAACTCTCCTCCACCAAGCTTGAATTTTCACAACATATTCTTCGTTTTGTTTGAAATACTTCAGTCTCATAATAAGACGCTGTCTTAACAGGTAGCCTCTACAATAAGCTTGTATTATGACAATAGATTTTTCCAAAATCATCTGCTTGTATTTGTTAATGTGGTGTTTATTTGTCTTCTCTATAATAGCATTAATATCTTTCCTAGTCAAGTAGCGAGCATAGGGAACAAAATCTTTAGGAGTCGTCCAGCTGTATGTGTATGATTCAACATCAATGTAAACTGTATTGCCAGCATCTGTGTGGCACACAATCCAGGGGCAATTGTATTGACCTCTCTTCTTTAAAGCCTTAGAAAACATTTGAAAGTAGACATCTTGGTAAGAGCCTTCTATTATTCCAGTCGTGGAAAGAATTGGACTGGAGAGTGAATTCCAAAACTCGTCTACACTATTGTTTAGTACAGCCAAATTCAACTGAACTAGAGCTTCTGTTAGCTCCTTGACCTTTAGTGATTCGTCATTTACTTCATTTATTGTTTCAATAATATCGTCATACCAGAGATTCTGAGATTCCTTAAGGACAAGAGCCTTCTTCAACATGCGCATATAAAGGTGGTTCTCCTCTTTATGTAAAGGAGTAGATAGCTTTAAACAAGCACTCTTTAGAAGAGTCATAAGTGAATCAAGTTTTTCCTCAGATACTGCTTTATTGATGCCATCAATAACCATTACCACTAAAAAGAAGCACAGGTAGCATTGTAATACATTAATTTCCTTGGGGAAAATGTACTCAAAGGTGGTGAATATGCTAAGCCTAGAATAAAGACTAGCTCTCAAATGTAGCTACTGGAAAATGTAAAGTTGCCTGGCGACATATTTTAGACTTGAGGGTGGCTTGAAACTAGGCTTTCGAGCACCAGAAAATATCCTTCTTACGAACATACTAAAAGTGCTATAACTGATTTTTATAACTTTTGGCAGAAACATTCGGAATTCAATTCTAAACAAGATATGAGAAAAAAAAATAGAAAGGGTTTAAAATATTTATACTGATTATGATTTACTTATATACTTATTTCTTCTATGTGGGTTCATAATGCCGTATCACATACTCCGTAGTCATAATCGCTTATTTAACCTACTTAATTGATATTTAATACTATACTTACATTCTTCATTGACATCATCCTTCATGTTGACCATATCAATAGTGTCGCGAATATCTTCGAAAGTTAGCAGTGGACAGACACATTCCTCTCTCATCTTCACTTGCAAAGCTGTTGCTAGGGCAGACAAGTAGCGCCTACGACAATGTGGTCTTAACCCTTCCAAATGTATATAGTTAGAATTAAGAGAGTTCCACACAAGTGCGTCATCACTTCTTTCGACAGCTTGTGAAATAGCAGCAACAGCAGTCAAGTATGATATAGAAGCTGCTATTTCACTTTCATTGAGATTCTTTTCTAGTTCAAATTTTTCCAATTTCATTTCCTCAAATAATAGAGGTACAGCATATTTTTCAATTTTGAAACTAAGCTCTAAATGTGGATCTGTTAAAGCAGTAAAAAGGTCTTCAGGTGTTCCTTCTTCTAAAGCCTTATTAACATTAGCTATAGCTATTTTATGATCTGTATGTTCATGTGATTTGCGATTCCCTTCATTGATTATGTTTTGAAAAATCTTATGCCAATTTGTGACACTTTCTACATCAATATCTTTGTTGCATTCAATGATTTCTCTCACAACATCGCAGTAGAAATCTAGGTTTTTGCTGTTATATTTCTTTACTTTCACCCAATCTTCTGTGAATACTTTATGCAAATTGCTGATATCATTTCCTTGCGATGCTTTGCATAAACTTTTCCACAGATATTTATAGTTGACAGCAGTGATGTGGCCTTGTATTTCCACTATAGTAAGAAGGTCATCATATTCATCAGGAACGTAGCTATCATTCAGGGATCGGTTTTGAGCTGCTTGCACTTTTTCATACTTTGCAGCTTGTAATACTTTTTTATATTCATCTATTAGTATATTTTGGACATGCTTCAGTTTTAAATGTGGGTTTAGTAAAGCTGATGTAATGGATTTTTTCGTGTCTAAAAGTTTGTTTAAATCAATAACCGCTTTATGAGAGATGGCATCATCATCTGCATTACTTTTGGATAAGATACCTCCAATCTTTTGGAACATTGGTAGTGGATGTGCACAGTTTTGTAGATCTTTTGATACTAAATCTAGTACCTCATCTGAAAAAGAAATAAATATAAAAATATAATTTCAAAAAGTATTTAGTTCAACAACCAATTTCAACGCTTTTTAAACTTATTATTATAATGTAATATTTCATTTGAATACCTGTGAAAACCACTTTCCCAAAGACATCATGTATGAGAGGAGCTTTGCCAAGTTTGAATAGATGTGAACTAAGGGCATGAATGCAGTAAATAAGTCTTGGAATATTTTTCTTGTCATAAATATCTGTAGTCTCCGGTTGAAAAGTCTGTAAATTGTATGTGATAAAAATGCAATCAAGTCATTCTTTGTTAAGAAAACTTTAATAACTTCATCATTTCTTGATGGATATTAATCATTTTAAAAATGTGATCTTCAGAAATTTATAGCGCATACGCAAATTAGTTAAAAAAACAAATATCTGTTATGTGATTGTTCCTCATTGTCATATTTTTTAAAATAATGTCTGTTACAAAATAATAAAAAAATTAAACTTGTACCTACACAATTTGTTGTCACCTTATAAACCAGGCTTCATTTTAAATTTTTTATTCTACCTGCGGCGCGAGTACGGATGTCGGTTCGATAAATTTGTCGAACCGAAAAACTCGATAAATTTATCGAATGTTGCGAGTACCGAAGTCTGAACGTAAAGTATTGTAGTAGCTCTATATTATCTTTGGATTCGACCTAGCTTTTCGATAACTTTTGTCCATTGTTTCGAGGCTCGATAAATCCCTCTTCATCGATTGGAACTGTCAATTTTATCGAATATTATCGACCCGAATAGATCCTTACTTGCGCCGCTGTTTCTCTATTTACTACTACTAGGTGGTAGGAATAACTCTGCGAGTGGTCGTCTGGGTTGGTATCACTATTTTGCTTGTGAAGTCTGCTGCCAAGAGGTAATGTGTAACCTTTACTGTGTTCCGATTTTACAAGCAAAGTGGAAATTACTGGGCTTATGAGGCTTAAAAACTAATATCTCAGGACAACGAATGCACTGCGGAGCCGCGCAGGCCTTTGTGTTTTAAAGTTCTTAGTGGCACTGCAATTGATATGGGCCGGTGTTATGCTTCCGACATCAAGCAAACGACCAGCTCGTTTCGTCTCTATTTGATAAAAATAGCATAAAAATAAATATATATATATTATATGTATAACAATACTTAGATGTAGATGGTATAGTGGCAGTAAGAAAAGATTCATCACCTTAACATCCATTTTTGTTCGCACAGTAGTTATTTTGTGTTAAGACTCCTTGCTCAAGCTTATGTGTATAGACTATGCCAGTATTGCATTACCATGACAACGATTCTATTGTAATAAGATTTATGAACAAAGAGAAAATTAATGAGGAGATGCCGAGATGCAAGTGAAGCAGACTGACACTTAAATAAAACAAATTTGATTTATTTTTCTAAATAGTCAGACCATTAAGGTTTTATGCTATTTAACGTTTGTTATCACTGCATTAAATAAATAATAATATTCTATACAGTAGTCTGCTAACTGCCGTAAGATCAAAAGTTACTAAGTGTCCTTACTTGATAATGGAAAGAATTTGGAAACTGATGAAGGTATTCTTACTGTGACTATATATCATGGTACATCCAAATAGAGATTAAAATAGTTTAGTTTCTAATGTAATACTTACAATAGGAAGTTCAGATTTCTTCAATATTTGAAGAAATTTATTAATATTGTCAGTATGTTTAAACTGGAGTCCCATTATCTGTAATTCATTGCACAGTACTTAATTACACATTTTAAAAAATGACAGTAATTTCATAATGACATTACTTAGTATAATAGTTTGAGAAAAGTTGTTTTTTGTTTATGTAGTACAGCTAGTTGAGTGCTAAACGGTGGTTTAGCTAAACATTGTCGGCCTTATTACAAAACGAGTTTTAACGCTAAACTGGAGTTTAAACCGTAGTTTTGTCAAATTTCTTATTACAAAAAGCAGATTAGCACTTAGGTCTTGGTTGACTATGGTGTCAAAGTTAGTCTTGCCGGGCACCTAGTTTAGCGACGGTTTAAGCATTTATTTTAATGGCGGCCACGTATTCTACTTGTCAAATCGTAAAAAAATTCATATATTTTGTATTAAAGTAAGAAGGGGTGGTGAGGTATTAGGAAGCGTGCATGAGTAGAATAATAGCTTTTAGCAAAATATATAGGAAATACCTACTTATAATATCGAAAGTATACATAGTAAAAACAGAATATATTCCAAGAATTAACAGTACACACAATCAACAAAACATGTTGCTATGGTTACTTAGCCATAGTGTGCCATTGTATAGGTTGGATATATAAGGAGTATCTCCTTAACATTTTTTCATATACGTAAATACCTAATTAGGATGTTTTGAATTACTCGCAATGATCAAAAGTCATTTAAAAATTACCTACAATATTTTTCGATATTAGAAAATAGTATTGTGTGACAAAATAGCTACTTATATTCCAAAATAAAAATTAGTACATTGTGTCAATTCTACATTTCGTGTATCCGTAGCATAAAGACATTTATTATCTGTGGAAATAATTTCTACCATAGCTACAGTTTGGTATTAAGTTGTCTTGGCTTTATTCATCTTTTGTAATAAGGTTTGGTTTATAGGTCGACTCTAAAGATAGTTGAAGACAAATTGGTTGTCGACCAAAGTCGAGTTTAACGAGTTTTTTGTAATAAGGCCGTGTGGGTTTTACCACAAAAAAATTAACCACACGTTAAACCATGTTAAATATGAGCAACCAAAATCCTGATTAAAGTAGTGTCTAACCATTGTCTAACACAATTCTGTTGTGACATTTCTAATAATTTTTGATGTTTATCTTTAGACGCTGTCTAGCTAAACAGGTGACTAAAAATTGATTTTTTGTGGTAACACCCATTTGTTTTTGTGAAATTCATTTTGATTGTGATAATGTGATGTTCTTAAACTTGAACAACAGTTAGTAAAAATTTTTTTAAATTGCCTTTATCTTACCTTGTAGCGTTTCTGGTCAATATCGTAAATTTTATTTAGAGGAAGCATGTCTGGAGCAATGAAATTCCCTAATTTTGCTAAATATACGCCATTTCTTAGATTCTCCTCAAATTCAGTGACTTGGGGGAGCTTCTCTTTTAAGCATGCTTCCATCCACGTCTTGGCTTCTTCTAAGCGGCATAGGTATTCGTAAGCTATAGTCCTCTGTCGAATAACATCCATTTCTTGTCCAGTTTTGCGAACATCTGTATCGCCTAAAATATCAAGTAAATTCTCGTCATCAGCGCATGAAATATTTAGAACAAACACGAAAATACGGCAAAAGTAAGACACTTAAAAACATACAATCATCGATCTTCCCAATTCGTATTTCATCAGAGTCTTCTAGCCCCATAATTGGTTAAAATTTAACTTAGCCACTAGAAACTTTATAAAATTGAACATTTATAATATTATGTAATAAGACCAAAGAAAGATACAATTCTTTTTACACAAAGGACGATTAAAATTTCAAAATACGCACGGCCGGTTAGTATTTTTTTTTTTTTTTTTTTCCCCTCTTCCGGGGCTTTGGCTTCGCACGTCTTATGCATTCGCCAGTGTCAGGTTTTCAAATTCAATTCTCTGTCTTCTGTGTGTTCTCAGGTTCAGCCTTTTCAAAGCTTTGCTTGAAATTGTCGAATTAATTTTGTAGACATCAGGCAAAATATTTACATAACATGTAGTATATACAATTTATTTACAATGAAAACGGGGAAACGATAATAATTAACAAAAATTGGATTTAAGGAAATAAGGAAGGATAGGGTCAGAGGAGCAAGGATATAGGTTGAAAATAAAAATAATAAATACAATAAATAGGCATACTATAGTTATATACATATAAATTATAATTTGATGTCATTAGCTTCGATAAATGAAGCTAAGACTGTGTAAATAGAAATGTGATTAAATAAAAGTAAACAAGATATATTCGTAGGGAGAGGGACTTTGAGGTCAACTAAAGCTTTATATAATGAAGTGTGATCATATAGCGGGCAGTTAAGTACGATGTGGTTTATGCTACCCACATCTCCACATTCACAGTTTGGCGAGTCGATAATGCGAAGTCGAGCAAGATGTGACGGGCTACACGAGTGACCCAATCGCATCCGTATGAGTACTGATGTAGCTCTTTTACTGAGCCTCGCCTTGAAAAACCAAGGTTTGGCTGGAATTAAAGGTTGGATATGATGATAATATTTCCCTTTTGTCGTGGCACTGCTCGTCCAAGCCTCATTCCAAGACTCTTGGAGATGAAGCTTTGGAAGAGCAGCAAGATCTTGAGTAAAATTTTTATATGGAAATAGGTCTCCACACCCTATTGCTTCGTTAGCAAGTTTATCGGCTTTTTCGTTTCCCTTTATTCCACAGTGACTGGGAATCCAGGCAAACGAAACAGAACAACCCCTGTCCATGCATTTGACTAATTGTTCCCTAGCCATGATAATTATGGGAGAACAGGCATTTCTTATAAAAGGAAATTTAGCAAGAGCCTGTAAAGCACTAAAAGAGTCAGTAAAAATTATGGTATTAGGAAGATTCATTATTTGTATGTATTCTAAAGCTTTAAATAAACCAAAACACTCAGCTGTAAATATTGAGGTTTGTGGAGGAAATTTAACCTTTTCTACTATGTTATATTGTTCATGGTAAAGTCCAACACCAACACAATCATTAATTGAATGTTTAGACGCATCACAATAAATATAATGCGCTTCGGGCCAGCACTCAATCTTTACTGAATTAAAAATGATGTTTGCATTTACATCGCCTTTGGAAATACCTATATTGAGATACATGTTCGGAGAAACGATTAAAGCTTTATAATTTGTTTCAAAGAGAGGAAGATTAAGTGTGCGATGAGTTGGAGCCTCTATGGTTTTATATTTTTTGTAACTAACAATTAAATGTGGTGTGGATTTATGACTCCAATATTGAGAAGAGACAATTTGATCTGAAAGATTAATGAGTTTGGAAACGAGCGGGTGTGTAGAGAATTGTAAAATGCGGAAGAAGAACCTATCTGCCAGAAATTGCCGTCGGAGTAGAAGAGGAGGTTCAACGCATTCGACCTGTAGAGCATTTATTGGGCTAGACTTCATGGCACCTGTTATAATCCTCATAGCTTTAGCCTGGACGGCATCCAGTTTCCTCATTGCAGCCACGCTACAAGGCTCTAACAAAAAGGTTCCGTAATCGAGGACGCTTCTGATCAGAGCATTATAGACCAACTTCAAAGAAAAGGGATGCGCGCCCCACCAAACGCCAGAAAGACATCTAATGATGTTAAGTGAGCGTTCACACCTATCAACAACATACTCACAATGAGGCATTCCCGATAGCTTTGAATCTAGAATTAGCCCTAAAAATTTGGCTTGCGTTTTAACAGGAATAGGCTCTTCATTAAATTTAACAGTTATGGGTGGAGGCATACGCTGTCTGGTGAACAAAACCACGCAACTCTTGGGCACAGACAGTTCTAAACCATTTCTGTCCAACCAAATTTTAAGGAGGTTTAGGGAATTTGATAGTGAGGAACATGCGTTATTTATATCTTTATTTGAATTATATATTACTACATCATCGGCATATTGCAAAATAAAAGAATTTCTATTGAGCGAATTATCTAAATCATATGTGTATATATTGAACAGGATTGGACTGAGCACAGATCCCTGTGGGAGTCCTTTCCATAATGTTCTACTTAATGATTCTATTTTAATTGAGCGTCCCGACATTAAATTGATAACAAATCTTATTAGGTTTTGAGGTACTTTTAATTGTTCCAGTTTATTTCTTAAAATATTTATATTTACATTGTCATATGCCGATTTGATGTCTAAGAATGCAGCCACCACTGATTCTTTTTGAGAGAATGCCAATCGGATATCAGAAACCAAAATGCCGATGCTGTCCAGAGTACCCTTACCTTTCCGGAATCCGTATTGAGACTGAGGAAGTAAATTTTTGCTTTCAATAAACCATTCGAGTCTATTTTTTACTAAACGTTCAGTAATTTTTGTTATGACTGGTGATAACGCAATAGGTCGGTAGGAAGAAACTTCTGACGGATTTTTATTTTGTTTCAAAATTGGCAACACTATCTGAGACTTCCAAAAAGCTGGAACGTCACCTGTCATAATTACAGAGTTAATAACCTCTAAACAATAATTTAAACTTTTTTCTCCAAGATTGACAAAAAAGGAATAAGGAATTCCGTCTTCGCCGGGAGCTGAATCCTGGACGCTAGAAAGAACGCCTTTGAGTTCGTTGAGTGAAAAAGAAGAGTTTAAATCTGTATTAATAGAGTTTGTACTACTAAATGAATATTGAATAGGTTGGACTAATTCTTGTTCTGGAACAGAAGGAGGGGCTAGACAACTCAAGAACTCACTATACATGGATTCTGGAAGTGTACTAAAAGTGCTACTGGACATGCCTAACCGGAAACGTTTGATGTTATTCCACACTACTGTGGATGGAGTATGTGGAGAAATGGTGCTGCAAAATTTTCTCCAACTTAGGAATCTTTTTTCTTTAACTAGTTTCTTTGTTTCATTTATTAAGTCTAATAAATTTGTAAAATTTTCATCTGTCATATTTGTGTTGTAATTTATCTCTGCCTCCTTCCTTTTTTTAATAGCATCTGATAACTCACTATCCCACCATGGTGGAGAAGGTTGTTTTCCACTGGATGCATTTTTAATGGGAAAAAATGCATCTGCTGCTTCTAACATTAATTTAGTAAATTCTAAAGAACTGTTTTTTGTAGATGTTGGAACTGGTAAACTATGAATATTATTTTCCACATGATCTTTATATTTAGTCCAATTCTCTTTTAATAGTCTGTATTTCATTCGGGGTATTGATATCTTATTACAAATTTTATCTCCAGGGAATGTTATAAGAATTGGATAGTGGTCACTACCAAATGTTGAAGGAAGGGTGCGCCAAGAAAGTGAAGATGCCAAAGTTGGAGTTACAATTGATAGGTCAATGGCACTTAAGTTTTCATTAGGATTGGTTCGACGTGTTGGTACACCTGTATTTAGGATACAAAGATTGTGTAGATCCAATAATTCTAACAGTTCTTCTCCATATGAGTTAGATAGGGAACTACCCCATGACCTGTGTTGGGAATTGAAGTCTCCTAATACAAGGAAAGGTTTTGGAAGAAAGTTTAATATGTCATTTATTTCCTGGAATGCAACAGAAGATGGTTGAGAAATATATATGGAAACAAAACATATATCAATAATAAGAGCAGCAACTATAGAAAAGGCACTATGTTGCGGAAGAGGAATAAATTTAACTAAAAGGCTATTTTTGACGAGTAAGGCTACTCCACCATACCCGTCACTTCTGTCTTCACGAAGACAGGTGTAACCACTTAATTTAAAGGCAGATCCTGGGCGAAGCCAAGTCTCTGCCAAAGCGATTACAGATGGTTCATACTTATTGATTAAATAACTAACTTCAAATTTCTTACTAATCACACTCCGGCAGTTCCACTGCACCACCACATGTGGGTAGTGCAGTGGAACCGCCACAGTGTGATTATTGTTGTTCACCATTTGTTGGTGTAAATCCATGATGGGCATGGATTATTTTTTCTAACGTTTTAATCATAGGGGCAGCGTGGTTCGGTTTTATTAGGTTGGACTGAGAAAGAGTACTAATTAGGAGAATGATAATGTCTGTTAAAGACTGTTCTTCATTATCAGAGGAAGTGGATCTCAATGCACATCCATCAACAGGAGGTGGCATATCATATCCCTTAATGAGTTCTTGATGAGCTGTACGATCATAACCTTTTTGGGGCTGATGTGGTGAACGTGGTTTTATGGCAATTGTTTTCTTATAGGACATATTGGTTGAAGATGGAGGGGGCATTCTACCAAATACATTGGTTGGTCGAGAGGTAGCAATTACATCAGCATATGATTTGGAAATGAGTGGGTGTTGTTTACTTGCTTCTGAATAGGATATGCAACATTCAGCCATAGACTGCTTGATTCTTTTTTGTCTCTCAAGCTCTGGGCAGCATTTGCTAGTTGCAAAATGAGACCCAGAACAAAGACAACAGGTAGCACAATCTTCTTCAACGGTACAGCTGTCTGCAGTGTGTGCTTGGCCACACTTATAGCAGCGAGGCTTGGACCTACACTGGACTTTAGTATGACCAAAACGACAACAACTATAGCATTGTATGGTTGGATATGTGTAAAGTTCTACTGGTAATGCATTGTAGCACATGAATATTCTTTTTGGTAAAACCTGACCATCAAAAGTTAATACAACTGTCTGTGACGGTTTCCACGTTGGGGATCCTCCCTCTGTTGATTTATAATTAAGGCGCCTAGTTTTTAAAATTTTGCCGCAACCTATTGGTACATTTATGTTTTCAACGATTTCTTCAGGAGACCATTCAGCTGGCACCCCTCGAACTATGCCCATGCGTGTTAGATTAAAGGATGGGATGAAAGCTTTGAACTTATCTTTACTTAAGCTATCATGGCTTAGGAATGTATTGGCGCTATCGAAATTTGTAAATGCAAGTGCTATTCTGTTGCGGCCAATTCGTTTCAAGCTACCATTCACTATATTTTTGAAACATTGCCTCTGTAAGAATTTTCCAAATGCAATAGGGTGTAGAGTGATTCCATCATCAGCGTTTGTGTATTCTCTTTGAACATGAACTATGTAAGGAGCTACATCCATAGCTTCATATCTTATTCGACCTACTGGAGGCGGACGGGATTGCAGTTGGTTTGAAATGTCATTAGATTTAGTGTTGTTAGTCGGGACTGTAGTTGTGTTTGGTTCAATACTATTTAATTGATGTTTCACAATAGGTTGAGATTTTTCATCAATGTTGTTGATTGGATCACATGTGCAATCAGTATCTTTTATTTCTGAAGTAGAGTTACGTTTACGCCTACGTTTATTACAATGTCTACACATCCTGCTCGGACGACTACGCTTTAAAGAGCGGGTAGACACGGAACCATCAGTCTCCATGCCCGACTCGTTTGATATTACCGTCACAAAACATGCCGCCGGAGGAACTGAGCCCCCCGGGTCGGGGGGCTCCTCCATCCCGAAAAAGAAGCAAAAATGGACTTACCAACAGAAATAAGCACTAATAAATAAACTATATATAAAATAGACTATGAATATTTACAGTTTTAACTCCCCTGACCACTATTTAATGCCTAAAAATATTTTCCAAAATTATTAAATTGAAAACGCTCCCGCCTAGTTCAAACGTTTCCCGCGCTTTTTCGGTTAGTATTTGAAAACTTTGAAATGTTTTGACAATAATTTTGACATCAGTTTGACAATTGAAGTGACCAATCAGAGTAACTTCAACTTCAACTCTTCTTATGTGGCTTCTGTGGAGGTGCCACCACAATTTCGCCAATGTCGCGTGGTACGATAGAACATCAAACGAAGGAGATTGTTCGGTGGGAAGATATTTTTGCCAGTGAAATCCGAGAGTAAAGTAATAAACAAAAGCTAACGCTAGAGTCTATGAATGGCGAGGAACTTATTCTACTGGAATGTGCACTGACAATTTGATATCAATAGAAAATGAATCTAATGCTCACATACATATGATCTGTTATAAACAATCACTTGGTGAGAGAGAAAAACGGTCCGAGAGAGATAGTGCTAGAAGAGCACTGTGTTCCTTTCTTTTTTTTTTTTGTTTTGTTTTTGGCTCCATGTGATTTGCGTATTTAGCCAGTGTCAAGTTATAATAAATCTCTAGTTTTGGTGTATAAAACTCGTCAAAGTCACGTTAAAGTTTAGTCTAGGCGCGGTCAAGTCGAAGTGATACTTCAGTAAAGCGGTGGATACTTTACTGAACCTTCTATGGAGTTTTGGATAAAATACGACATTATTATACATTAACACTCGATAAAACACAGGTTTTAGTAAATAACACAAACACAACAACAGCACATTTTCGCATTCCCGCCAAAACTCCATTCTGTGTTTTAAACAATAAAAAAAAATCATTAAAAAGCTGTCAGATTTGAATAATAAGTAATTAACCTAGATCATAGAGTAGTACTATAATAAAACCTAGATATTTGTGATTGTTTCAGATAATTCAAAATTCCGTTTATTTTTTTTCTCTTTTGACATGACGCTGGCAAGAATGTTGTAAACAATTGCCATAACAAAAAAAAAAAAAAAAAGAAAAGATATTTGTGTTGTGAGTGAGATATATACTCTTTGAGTGAGATCGCTACGACGGTTTTCATTGGTTAAGTAATTATATATTTTGTAAAAGTTTTCACGAAAGAATGGAAGAAGAGGTTTTTGACCCAAACTCGGCTCTGCAACAACCAATTCCCGGTCATCACAAATGGACACTAGAAGACCCAACTAAAGATACAGATTGTATATGTCTTCGAGAGGGCTTAATGCCGGAAAAAGAAGAAATGTCTGTGCGTAAACTACAAATACTTACTATAGTTGGAAGAACTGAGGCCTATTTGAGAGAACGCCGTATCCCTGAACTGATTAGGTATCTCTTGACTAAAGTTATAACACAAGATTCAGAAAAGCCTGTAGCTTATCTTGAAAAATTATTGAATGATTGTATGATGTTCCGAGCAGGCCATGGAGTTGCACCGGTATTGTACGAACGCAAGTAAGTAAATGATCTATGATCAATTGATCACAGATCAGACTATACTATTATACTTAAGACCATATATATAAAACTGATATGGTTAGGTACACCAAAGTAATAATATTTATCTTTCAGGCATTTAGAAGCAGTGGTAAAGAGTTTTGATCCGGGTCAACGTGGATGGTTGAGTGCTGGACAAGTACGACGTGCATACAACACTCTAGGGCTCATACCAAATGAGAATTTGGAAGACAGGGTACCTACTGAAGTTGTACTACATAATTTGGAATTAGCTCAAGAAACTGAACTACATCTCTTACTATCGGCTGGTACGCGTCATCAAGAAAGCAGCGAAGAATCTTTTCATCCTTTCTGAATATATTTAAAATGGTACCTACTTCATGTTATAGCATCAAATAAGATGTTATCATGATAATGCACAGCTATTTACAAATAATTACCAAGTTATAGGTACATACTAATGATGCATTTTAATTTATGAAAAGATAGCGTATGCAACGTAATCGACAATTTTCTATAGTCCAGCAGGGCTAACATGCGCGCCACGACAAAATTTTGTCTACTATTTTGTCTCGCTCTTTCTCTCGCGAACATGAGACAAATGCACGACATAAGGATCGAGAAAATTTTGTCACGGTGCGCATGAGTAATGCAAACAATCTTGGCGGATTCCACCCAATGACAGCAATAGTGATACGATAACTAACCATTGACATGATTCGAATTTGGATTTATTGAGTGTTGAGCCGTCAAGTTTGTTTACATTATTGGACAAATACGTATAGCAAATTGTCATAATAATAGGTATGCAGTCAGAAACGGACATGCGGCGGTCAGTTTTTTTTTCTATTATTTTTTTTTGTATCGGTTTCCATGGTAGCCACTTGTAGCATCTTTGAAACCATTTGATGGAGTTTTGGCGGGAATGCGAAAATGTGCTGTTGTTTGATTTTGTGTTATTTACTAAAACCTATGTTTTATCGAGTGTTAATGTGTAATAATGGTGGATTATTAACCATTAAGTGTTCGTAAATGTGCATGAGTGAAAGGCAAACAGTACAAATACGAAAAACGTGTATTTTCGTATTCTATCCAAAACTCCATAGAAGCATATCAATATCCTTATTCCTTGTATGCACTCTTTTTTCAATGTAAAGTAAAGTATCCACCGCTTTACTGAAGCGTCACTTCGACTCGACCGCGCCTAGACTAAACTTGAATGTGACTTTGACGACTTTCATGCACCAAAAGTATAACATTATTATTATATATTCTTATTTATGTAACTTGTCACTGGCTAAATACGCAAATCACGTGGAGCCAAAAACAAATAAAAAAAAACATTTTGACTTTGACATTTATAGTAACGTCAAAATAGATCCACGCTTGTAGACAGATGACACCACAGAAGCCAGGAAATAAAGAAAGAAGTAGACAGATGACTAAAATGACACTGGCAGAATCATAGAGTAGTACTATAATAAAAGGAATAGAGTGCGCTCTCTCGTCGATTCCACGATGTATCGCGATCAGCGCCACCTACAAAAGGCCGGTGAAACTACTTTACTATATTATATGTGTGCGTTCTGTATTTTACACACACATTCTTACTTTACTATCTATGTGTGAGTTATGTGTTTTATACACCCACTCATACTTGTTTATCTATGTGTGCATTCTATATTTCACACACACATTCACACTAATCTATGGATCCTGCTTAGTTCCTGTGAAAGTAAATGTATCTACTTATATGTGACTTATATGGAAAATAGCAGCCTTTCCCATGTTTGTGCCTAGGAGTAGGAACACAATATACAGTACCAAACGTAATATTTAGATGTAGAGCAGCATAAAGGAAATAACAAAAGCTAACACGTACATAATAATTGAAACTCTTTATATTTAAAACATCAAGAAAAACAATGCATAATTAGACTGAAAACACTAAAACTGAGCACTTAAAAGTAACAAATACATTACTAGAACACAACAATTACTTAAACCACTAATTTATATCACTTAAACCGCAAAAAATATCTAGAAATCACAATAGTATTTTTCGAAACGGAAAATATTTTATTTTATTTGTTATCGGTTTCCATGGTAACCATTTTAACTTTGACATTTTGAAGTAACGTCAAAATAGTGCCACGCCCTTTAACAGATGGCGTTAGTTCCTGTGTCTCGGGGCTCGACTATGGAACTGTCACAAAGTGTGCCCCCCCCTGGGCAGAATATTCGAAGTCGTTATTTGTACGTCATTTTTTCCTCCATTTTGACAGTTCCAAGACCGAATGGAATGAATGAACTTTATTAAGGTGAATGATGTGAACGTATATAGTTATCTGTGACGTGTACGCCCGACATATATGACCAAAAATAATTTCTGCCTGAAAGATTTGGAGGAAAATATTATTTCGAAGGTTTTATTTGTAAGAATTTTTTATCTCCATTTTGACAAACCCACACTTTTTTCAGGTAGGAAATGATAGATGGAACTGAATTATTTTGAATGACGTGTATGCCCGCCATGGTGACAAAAAATCTTCCTGGAAGATGTTTATAGACCAAAAAAGACAGTTTATTGAAGGAAAAATATTAATTAGAAGTAAAATAAAACGAATTAACAATTTTTACTTTCACTATTTCTGATTTACAAAACTAGCGAAATGAAGATTGAGACTAATTATTTATCCTGGCAATTTTAAATTCCGTTTTCGGTTATGTGTGAGTAAAATTTCTTTGCATGTGTGTTCATTTAATCTATGATTCTATCTATGTGTGCAGTTTCTGACGTTTATAATGGTTTGTTGATTCTTATTTCACGTCATACCAAGATAATTCTGCGTTCATTAGCAGTCGTATAACCATAATGATAAGGTCTATTATTGAAAGTTTATGTAGCTTTTTACCTTGTCGATGATTTTCCGTGTACATGTAGATCCTCTTGCGTACGATTAGTGGTGATTACGTTTCGTTCAACGCAGATTTTTTAATTAATACAAATATGAATTCAAATAGGGAATTATTTTAGAGAACAATTTTATCATATCTTAAATAATTACTTTTCTTTGCTAGCAAATTAAACCATATTGTAAGATAAATAAATAAAATAATGTATATCAATATAAATATCTATACAAATAAATAAAATTGAAGTGTCTGTTTGTAATATCAAAATAACAGCTTTTTACTAAATGCAAACAAAAAACAAATCAAATTTATCAAAACAAAATTTTTTTTATTTTTTTTTTGTCTGTCTGTCTGTATGTTTCGGCTAATCTCTGAAATAGCTCGATTGATTTTGGCGGGACTTGCGTTGATAGATATCTGATTTTCTAAGGAGTAACTTATACTACGTAACAACTGCATTTGTTACTGAATATAAATAAAGATGAAGGCAGATCGAGCGAAAATGAACCATATTACCTGGAAATAATGTCAGTGACTTATCATTTTCCACGCGTTGTTTAATTAAATTCTATTGTGATATTTTAAAGACACATTCTTGCTAAACAGGCGTCAAAAGTTGTTTTAAGTGGTAACAGTTCCTCCTTTTTTTCGAAGTCAGTTAAAAAGAAGTAGATTCGGAGCAAATTGGCTACGACATACGGATAGACATTTATATGAGTGATCCTATAAAGTTTCCAATTATTATCATTCAGATGTACGGAATCCAAAAAAATGTAAAAAACATAAATCATCGGGTTTACTTGGTTTAAAATTCTCTTTAATACGGACCCCACTACTGCACCGCACGCCACAGTCGAATGCAGTGAGGAATTAGGAAAAAGATTTACTTATCAGGCAAATGTCCCTCTCGTCTCGTTATCTATACAAATAAATAAAATTGAAGTGTCTGTTTGTAGTATCAAAATAACAGCTTTTTACTAAATGCATATGAAAATGTAAGTATAAAAAAAAACAATCATTTAAAAAAAAATGTTTGTCTCTTTGTTCCAGTAATCTCCGAAACGGCTAGACCGATTTTGGCAGGACTTTCACTGGCAGATAGCTGATGTTATATGGAGTAACTTAGGCTACTATTATAGTAGGAAAATAATTCCGCAAAAAAAAAACCCATGAAATCCAATATCTCCACGCGGGTGAAACCGCTGGCAGCAGCTAGTCCAATAGTATAAAAAAGGTATCAGACAGACTCCCTATGCCTTAAATGAGAAAAATAAAGCCTACTCTCACCTAGGTCAAGCCCCTCCAAACCAAAATCCTGGATCCACCACTGCTTGCATATTACTGCTTGGCGGCAGAATTCACGAGCAAAGCGGCGCGGTACCAACCCAAGTACGGATCTATGCGGGCCGATAAAATTCGATAAAATTGACAGTTCAAATCGATAAAGTGGGTTTTATCGATTTGAGCTGTCAATTTTATCGAATAAAGTGGGTTTTATCGATTCGAAGTGTCAATTTTATCGAATTTTTTTGACCAAAAATATCCGTACTTGCGCTGCAGATTAGCCCAAGTTTGAAGTTTCCCATTCACGGGTTTTACAGTCTCAGAAACATGGCAGCACAGATATAAATTTAGTTATCTGTGGTAATTTTATGTATGTGTGAAATTCCGTGAAAATAGCCACTGCCCAGAATATTGTTTGATTACATATCTTAATTGATTTTGATTTTTTTCCAAAATACCTACAGTTCTTTGATTATTATGCTACAGTTCATAATCAAAGACCTAACCTCCACTCCAGTCTCCACCATAGCACCAATTCCACCATTCACCATTGTCCATTACACAATTTACACAGAACAGAATCCAAGCCAGGGAAAAAATAGTTGAAAATATTTACTGATTTGATAACTAATTGATAAGATTACCTATGTTATGATTAAAGCGATTTGTTTTATGAAAACACCGAGTTTATATAATGGATATGATTTATGTATAATGTCATTATGTTCGTTTTGGGTATTCTAATACATCTAACATTTCTATATTCCATTTTTGATATTTACTTCAAGTCGCCAATTGTGAAGAATGTCGTACCCTATCAGCCTCAACATCATGCAGCGGCCGACCGGTTGGTTTTATTTGTGGTGGATGGATTGCGGGCGGAATCATTCGTCAATTACACCACTCTAAAATATTTAAGGTTAGTATCTCTTCTGTTACTTACAATAATAAAATCTGCCCAAGAACAACAGCAGCCAAATATCTAATATCTATAATGTAATATAAATTAAATTTGCAGATCAGTGGCTAACACAAATGGCAGATGGGGAATTTCTAACACTCAAGTGCCAACTGAATCACGCCCTGGACATGTAGCACTTATAGCAGGTTTTTATGAAGATCCTTCTGCAGTATTCAAAGGATGGAAAGAGAATCCTGTAGACTTCGACTCTGTATTTAACCAATCCACATATACCTGGAGTTGGGGAACATATGACATTGTCAATATATTTACTAAAGGAATCACAAACAACCATATGATTGTCCAAGATTTTGACCCTTACGAGCAGAGTTTCAGTACAGATAAAGATACTGCACAATTAGATGCATGGGTTTTCAAAAAAGTGAAAGGATTCTTTGATAATGCTAAAAATGATTCTAATATTCAAGAGATGCTGCAGAAAAAAGAAATTGTTTTTTTTTTGCACTTGCTTGGCACAGACACTGCTGGACACACACATAAACCAAAAACTCCGTATGTAACTTTATATATTTCTTTCACTAAGTGACATTTACAGCTGACTAGGTTCCGCCCGCGGCTTCGCCTGCATGATATATAACTTTATAAATTGTACTCTATGTGTTATTCTGATGTATAAGCTATATTGCTGTAAAATTTCATCTAAGTCCTTCGTTTTTGCGTGAAAGAATAACAAACAAACATCATGGATGCATCCTCACAAACTTTCATTTTTATCATTATTAGGATTAATTGCATAGAAGTTATAACCCACAGCACAATAGCATAAGTGCACAGATTTAAACTTAACATTGTAAGAACATGTTAGATATTGCACAGTATTTTCGTAGTTTGAAAAAAAATGGAGGAATAATCCTTACTATAACTGCTATTATTGTTGTCATAATCTTTGATTGAACTTTGATGTTCCTACAACTTTGATGAAATTTTGATGAAGTCATCCAAGTTCTTTGAACAAATGCAACTTGGACAAATATCTTTGATGAGTGGAAGTAACCTGTCGCTATGTTATATTGTTTGTTAGATTAAATCCAATATTTATCGTTTTATAGGAACTTTTTAGCTACATTGTTACATGTTGATAAGGGTATAAAAGAGATTGAACAGGTTATAAGAGATTACTATGGTGATGATGGAAAGACCACATTCCTTATGACTTCAGACCATGGAATGACTGACTGGGGTGAGTATTGATTTAATAGGATGTTATATTATATTGATTATTACTTATAGAAAAAAAGTTTGTATCACATGTTTTTTAGTTCTAATAGTAGCTCATCTATGCAATCTTTACTTATATCTATGACCAATCAATATCTGTCAGACTGTCAATGCTCAATATCTACATAATCATATTTATAATATACTAGCTTCTGTCCGCGGTTTCACATACAGGAACGTTGTTTGTACAGTACAGGATCAAATATTTAATACATAGAAATATGTAGGTAGTTGCTTTATTTTTAAGATTATTTTGTTTTCGGAACAAACACACGTGACAAGACATTTTAGTGCACTATATCAATATATTTTCTGTCCTCTATCCAAATCTAAAGGTTTTTCTGTGCTCTGCTGAATTGAAAAAAACCAAGACAAACTAATAAGTTAAATAAAAGCATTTATGTACTGTGATAAAAGCAAGTAGATACCTACATATTATTGTTAACTGTTTCAGGGTCACATGGATCAGGTGACAACCACGAAACTGAGACACCGTATGTTATATGGGGCTCAGGAGTAAAGCAAGTCAATGAAGGAATATTAGATCCTATAACTAATGACATGTCATTGGAACATAGACTAGATGTTGACCAAGTTGACCTCGCACCACTTATGTCGACCATACTGTCTATTCCAGTACCTGTTAATTCTATTGCAAGTATTGTTACACTTTTTTGCTATATTTTAAAGTTGCCTTTTAAAATTATTATCTACTGCAATCACTAAGGTTAAGATTCAGAGACGAATCTAAGGGTGGACTTTTGCTTCCATATGTCAAAACTGTATAGAATTTGACATATGGAAGCACAAATCCCCGCTTAGATTGGTCTCTGAATCTGAGCCTTAGACACCTGCCAAGTGTGATACAGTATGACATTACCCCCTTTACGGGGAGGCCTATGTTCAGCAATAGTTGTCTTCAAGCATCATGAATGAGTGATTTTTTTAAACTGTTCCACCATACTCATGAAACTGAAGCAAGTAGGTTTTGTAGCCATAGTACACCATTGTAAGTCTGTTCCACCATACTCATGAAACTGAAGCAAGTAGGTTTTGTAGCCATAGTACACCATTGTATTGATCTTAACAGATTTCTGACATATGTTGACTTTGGTTCTTTGAGGTTCAATATTTCCTTCCAAGTTTTGTTACTATCTTTAGTACCTGCTCATTTTACTTTTAACAAACCAAAACATGAACACTTATGTAGTCTGTATGTTACTCATTCTCACATAGGCTTGCGTTTGACCGCAATCTCACCTGGTGGTAAGCGACGATGCGGTCGGCGATGTAGCACGCTTGCCTAGAAGATACCTGTTCACTCTTGTCTTGAACACACCCAAATTGTATTTGAGTATTCAGGAAATACAGATTTCCATTCCTTCCCTGTCCGCATGATGAATGTTGAAGCAAAACGCTTGGTGCGGATAGAAGGTATGTCTACCATAAATGGGTGACGAATCGATGGTGGAAAAGGGATGATGGAATTAAATCGTTATTATTATCGTTACAGGGAAAACCAATAAATGGCCTGTTGGATATGGCTCTACCAGACAAAGCTAAAGCGATGTACAGTGTAAGTCGACAGCTTGCTTCACAATACAACAAGAAGAGGCAAGATGTTGAGACAAATGCTCTGCCAATGTTATACAAACCATATGAACCATTCACAAAGAAGAAACATGACGAGATGATCAGCTTCACAGAGCAATTATTGCGAGACCAAAGTTATCAAGAACTGATTGCATTTAGTAAAGAGATAACTACTTTAAGTCTCTCAGGGCTGAGATATTATCATGATTATTATCAGAAGCCGCTACTTGTCCTAGTCACTTTGTCTTTTTTGGGATGGACTGCATGTTTGTTGAGAGTGTTATCGGAACAAAAATTAGTTTCGCTAGCAGATGCTACCACTTTAAATAGAGTCAGATCATATTGGACAAGTATGGTCACATACAGCATACAAGTAGTATTGCTAATTTTATTTTTGATAGGAACCTATCTTGTGTACGGTAATTATTTGAATTTTTATCATTGTTATTTATGTTTTTTTGGTTAATTAATCGATTGTAATACCTAATTGTTTTTTTTTTCAGCGCAAAGTTTATCAATTCAGTATTATGTTTACGTCCAAATGCCTTTACTATTGTGGTACAGGGCTTTGATTCCTATTGATGTTTGGGTGCATACATTGAAATATTTGAAAAGCAGCGGGAACCTTAGTTCAATATTTATTGAAGTTACAATCTATGCTGTTGGTTGTTTGGCATTGGTAAGTAAATTTCTATTGCGTAGAACTGTACGTATATTGTCCGCCGTGATCAAATTCCTAGTCATCTTACCAACGACGATAGGTGAATGTTACGCGTAGGTACGCGCAAAGTGACCCAACTCACAACTTGGCTAACTTTGTCCAGATACATTAATTACGATGATATTTGGTTTGTGGAAAAAATTTGCGCCCTGGTGTGAAGCAGTTTAACTTTTCTTTTTTTTGTATTTTGTAATGAGACAAGCTGGTCGTTTGCCTGATGGTAATATGCTTACTTATGTGTTATGCACGCCGGCCCATAACAATTGCAGTGCCACTCAGAACTTTGAAACACAAAGGCCAGCGCGGCACTGCAGTGCGCTCGTTACCCTGAAACACTAGGTATTAAGTCTCATAAGCCCAGTAATTTCACTGCCTTCCTACATAGATTGAGCCAAGGCTGTAGAGAATATATTTTATAAGTTTCGTTGCTTTCGTTACTTGCTACCACATCTCTGTTGGCATAGCCCGGAAAGACGTAAGATTCTCGTTCATGTGCCATGGGTAGCGAACATTTTGGAGAATCCGTCAATGTAACAATGAAACATTTCTTTTGGAATACGCACAATTGTAACTTTCACGATACGGTTATTAATTAACTTCTTATAATGTGACAATATTTCTTCTGTTTCAGGCGCTGTCGTTCACTTACAGATGGACTCTATGCATTGCGTTGCTCGGCATGGCTTTCTGGCCGTTTTTGTCATCGTCACGTATTCATATTTTGAAACCTATTGATTGTAAGGCGTACTATTGGTTGGGAGGGTGCATGGCACTCGGCAAGTTTGCTGTAACGCCAGTTGTGGGAAAAAACACTTATATCGAATTAGTGTGAGTAGGTATATCTTTTTAATCTGTACTAGTATAAATTCGAAAGTGTGCCTGCGTCATAGGCAATCCTAGTGCAGGGGTATGAGTGTGTAAGCTTTATGAGATAGATACATAAACTCTATTGAAACATACACAATATAACCTTTACAATAACTCCACATAACCCTTAAAAACTAAAAAAAATTAACAATATTACCACAAGAAATTATACACACCCTAAACACATGTTAAATGATGTCTAACTCCTAAACATGCGTTAGTCATGTGTTTAAATAATAACCACCACAAATCTCGAATTATGTTGTGTCTAACCGTTGTCTGTTCGACTTCTATCTATAGACTGTCTAGCTAAACAGGCGTCTAAAATTTGATTTTGTGGTAACATGGCGTTAAAATTGGCGGTCTTATCGCGATCTCTTCTAGACAACCGTGCATGGATGGTAGCTATGTGGATGGTGATATTCTATTATTTATGTATTTATCAATATACCTACATTATAAGAGCATCGCCGACAATGACCGCCGACCCATGAGAGCATGAATTTACTCAAAGTACTCCACGATAACTGATAAAGTTTCACTTGCCCATTTCAGGTTATTAGCTGGATTGATATGTCTAGGCGACCTCGCCATGCACATTAAGAAAGTATTCTTACCATTGGCACCTAACGGAGGAAAACGGAGAGAGCTCATGCTGACTTTTGCACAAATGGCCCTGTTGGTGATCGCCCTTTACAACATATTTGTGCAATCAAAAAGATTTGAAACGGGAAGCCCTGTTTCTTATTTTGATCAGACTGTAGCTTGGATAATTGCAGGTAAAGAGTTTATTTTGTTCCTACATAAGTTGGTATACTTCTCAAACAATAAACTGGCTTTACCAAGCCATAGCATAAGTAATAGTACAAGTATAAAAAGACTAGCTTCCGCCCGCGGATTTCACCCGCGTTCCCACTGGAACCGTGCATTATCCGGGATAAAAAGTTACTCTCCGGTCCATAAACTATCATCATCAGCCGGAAGACGTCCACTGCTGAACATAGTCCTCCCCCATAGGGGCAGGTAGACGCTTATGCAATCGTACGTTTGCTTGTCAGAATAACAACGCGTTTGCGTCAAGCGCGGATTTCGTGATACTCGAAATGCGCGCTCCCCACTGCTGGGATACCGGCCTTCTCTCAGAGAGAGAGGTATGGGCCATAATCCACCACGCGGGCCCAGTGCGGCTTGGTGGATGTCACATGTCCTCGAATTTTGTGAGTCTTTAATATGCCGGTTTCCTCACGATGTTTTTCCTTCACCGTTTTAGAGCGAGTGTGAATAAACGCACATAACTTGATATAAGTAATTGGTACGGGCAGAGTCGAGATTCGAACTATGGTGCGTCGGATTGAAAGACGCACAAGTTCCCGCTCGGCAACACTCGATCCATCCATTACTCACATATAAAAAAATCCAACAGAATTTTTTTTAAAACATTTATTTTTTTCAGTACTATCACCTGTCCTTCCATTGTTTTTTTCAAAGAAAATGGAAACTCGTTTGAAGGCAATCAATACCTCGTTGGTAACCTTTTATCTTATGATGTCGGTGGCACATGAAGGACTTTTCATGCTATGTTTAACAGTTCATGTTTGGACTTGGGTACAAATAGAATTCTATCTACTTCATATGGAAAAGGTAGAGGTAAGAAAGGTTATTTGAATTAAATAACTATAGTTGATGTTACATTGCACTGGCATTACACTCGTTTCAGTAACTAAATGATTGTCATAAAATATTTTGGAACAAGAAGTCTGCAGTAGTTTTCCAATAGACAGGGATGGTGAACCTTTATTGATAAAGTACCATTTGAACCTAAAAAAACAATGATGTGACAACGTGCTGTCAAAGCATCTTGACTTTACTGGAACAGTTATTCTATTTCTGCTGTTGCAAATTATATGCTGATATCTTAAATTAAGCTCATACTTGTTTAATCTTAGCAGAATGCAAGCTGGAGTAATCTGATACTTAAACCATTTTTTTCGATCAAATAGCGGATGTTCATATTTCATGTATTTTTACATCTAAAACCGTTATATAGATAGATTCATTAAATTATTAATTATTGATGTTGTCACGTTCGTCACCTTTTGGCGCGCGTGCCATTGGTTCGCCTTCCCTGGCCTAATACTAGTTTGAACCAACTAAATTAATAATAAATTAACTTGCATATGTTTTTTCAGTTATCGGACTGCACATTTGATACAAAAAAGCCTGAACACGTAAATGAGATATACGTGGAAAGAAGTATATGCCAACAAGATTTTCGAAGAGCTTTCTTCTTTGTATCCTTTTATGTGTGAGATTGCTGCTATCTATCTCGTTCGTAGTTTGTCTATTTGTTTAAATATCTGCATCTAAGAAATAGTTTAAGTTGCCATACCTATGTATAGTAGATATAATGCCGCATCGATACTCTCCGTACCTTTTTTATAATATTGGAGAACGAGACAAGCGGGTCAATTGCTTGAGCCTCCTCACCTCCCCCTTCCTTTATCTATTATATTAGTGAGTTAGGGACTGGTCTGAACCTACTGTTTGAGATATAAATTTAAGATCGAATTGTGCATTATCACTGGGTGGCTCCTGTGGATTTGGTTAAACTAGACTAGATCTATACTTTCTACGTCGAATCACCCAAATCCTGCAATGCCAATTCAAGCAGTATCTACATTTCCTTAACATATCTTCAGGTGTTTTACATAATTGCTGCTTTCTTCGGCACAGGCAATATAGCGTCACTGAATTCTTTCGAAGTTAGATGGGTAACTTGCTTCGTAACATCGTTCCAGCCGTTTCTTATCACCACACTGATATTGCTGAAGACTTTTGCTCCCTTTGTGGTTGTTGGTTGTGGCTTTGTGGCTGTGCAAACTTTGACTAAGGTGAGACTGGTTTCTTTTAACCTATTAGCTATTTGGTAAGTACGAGTACTATCTTAGGCGCTTACCTAACGCACATGCAGCATTCAAACAAGACGGATGGAGTCAAATGCATTGTGACAGCTGTCAAGTCTTAGAACAGGATGTTCTCATAGCAAGGACTCAAGAAGTCGGCACGCTCAAGTATCAATTGCCAACGTAAGACTGTCTATCCCCCGCCTATCACTCCATGCTCTTCAAAGTTCAGTTCAAAAAGCGCAAAAAAATACTGGTAAATTGAGAACCGCCTCCTTTTTTGGAAATCAGCTAAAAATGGCAATAATGAATATAGTAAGTAGCAAGTTTAGAGCGTGTTATGTCACTTCTACTTGCTTCTTCCAATGTAATGGCTCGCAGTAGATTGTAATGACAAGTTGGAAATAGTAATTGGAACTGAGTAGAGCTTGTAAAGGCAAAGTTGCGATCGTCTTCAGAAAAAAACTCTTGAGTATAATTTTAAATTTCACCAAACCTAATTTTTTTCAGGCTCCGATTGGGTCATTGAATATCATAGTCCTGATCTACTCCAACCTGATGGGCATACAGTTGTTGTACAAAGTTCGGAACACAGGCAGTTGGCTGGAAATCGGCACATCAATATCACAATTCGTCATTGTCCAACTTATTACAGTATTTATAGTAATAATTAATAAGATAGCTAAGCTTTACACGGACACGAGCGTAGCTGGTAAAATTTATAAGAGCACAAAGAAAAATGTTTAAAATCATGATGTAACCTAAAAAACTTAACCTTGGACCTTTGTGAAGTTTACCATTACTACTGTGTTCTGGTTTAAATGGCTACTAGTCAGTAAAATTACTAAGCATATTAAACTTATTTGATATCTCAGGGTACTAGTTAGTTAGAGCACTGCAGCATATCATCTATCATGTTCATATCATAAATGGCACATCAAAATTAATTGCGGTTTGCTTTGATGGCTCCGTGGCAGTAACCCTGCCAAGCGGGGGACCCGGATTTGATTAAATGTAGGTATTCAGTAGTCTATACAATGCAATGCAAAGTTTGTGAGATATTGTTAAAATAGCTTAGTGGATAGTAATGCTGACACTATGTGGAATAGTAATAACAGAATGGTTTGTTGGTAATCAGTTTACTATACTTATGAAATGTTGCATTTACAGCTTATAAGGTAGTAGGTATTGAATTAATTATTGTAAGTAATGAATTGCTTACTTATTATTTTTTGTGTGTAAGCTATGTTATGTTGTGTATGCTTATTACTTCATTTTTTTTCACAAAGATTATCATTGAAAATTACATCAAAATTTGTAATATTGAATCACATTTCATATTTACTGTAGTTAAGACTTGAGATTTAAGACTTGTCTAAAAAAAGTTGTTTAGAAGATAAGAATTGTTGTGTGTACTCTTGTGTGTAACTTTTTGCTACTAATAATATAATTTATTATACATATTCTGTCTACCTATTTTCCAAAGATAATAAAATAAACTTTAAAATATGGCAGCACATATGGTTTTATTACAACTTTTACATAGAATAAAAATTAGGTACTATTGAAGTAAAACAGACTTACTGAAATATGCATATAGATAAGTATTTACATGTACAATTCAAAATCCATTCTATTTGAGTTGTAAAATTGGCAATCTTCACCATATTTCCTCACCCACACACCAGTTTTGAAGTAACCTTCTTCTGACCATTTATGCATCTGTTCTGTGGAATGTGGTCCAGATATTTCGGAGTCACTCTGACTCCATTTAAATTCCCATTTTATTATATTTGTGTTCTCTTCTGCTTCTTCTTTATTATCTGTGGGCTGATCTTCTGGTTTGCCCAAAGTTTCCTTCTCTTTCTGGTCAAAATCATCAGCATACATGTCCAAGTCTGCATCTCCATGCTTATTTTTATCCTTGGCTAGGATGCTTGTAATTTTTTCATGAGTTTCTTGATAGATGTCCATGTTGCCAGTTTTTGTTAATATTTGGTTGGCGAGTTCTGTTACTCTTGTGACAATTTTGCCACTCTCATCAACAATTCCGGCTTTCTTCCTTTTCCAACGTTCTGCACTTGAAATTCTAGTGCTTGAACCTGAAACAATACCCATTATAAATACTACATAACCTTGCCTGTAATTAATTCTTAACAATAAACTACAAGCTTCATAATTATTATAATATGTAGTGGACTAGTATAAGCACCAGTTTCATCTTGGAAATATAGTGTAGAAAACTAAAATTACCAAGTCTCTGCAAAGATTTAGCAATTGTCTCCCTCGGTTTCATATGCTGCACAATTTCTTTGTAATTCTCAATCAAGTCGAATTTCTCTTCTGGCTCCTCATCTTCACTGCTTGATTCATCACCTAGTCCTTTATTATCATCATCATCTTTGTGTACTTTATATTTGTCTTCAGGCCTTCCTTTGACCTTGACCCAGTCAATGTTGTCAAGCCATCCATCTCGGACCTCTTTTTCTTTCTTCCAGTGGTAGTGACCTTGGGTGTCAAAATGGCCTTCTTCTAACTCTTCTTTCATGTTGAAAGGAGTGATTGTTATCTGAGAAATAAATTAGTTTTGGATGATTGTGGAAATACGGTAATAAAAAATCAAAGAGAACACAACATGAAGATATTTTTTAAGTAATCTCCATTAAAATTATTATTATTATTATTTGAAAACAAATTATTTCATCTGCTCATATGTCATAACAGTAACAACACCCTAGCCCGAGAATGGACTGGTTCTCAAGGAGATTAAAGAACAGATATGTTTTGTTTTACTTGTATTATGTATGAGCATTGGTGGTAAATTACTGTGAATAGAAGTATGACACTGCATCACCCGTATATGGTTGATATCCCTCCATATCAAGTGTTTTGCTTAAATCTTCATTACTCGTATATGGATGGCTAAGGAGTGGAAATCTTTGCCAGCCTCTGTTTCCCAATAATATAATCACACATTGACAGGAAAACTTTTACTTGTTAAGTTCAACAAACATCATGGTATAGATATCTGTAGCAGCTCACTGCATATATTGTGCTAAACACAATATATGCAGTGATCAATTATTGGCTAGTAAACAGGACAGTGAATGCTTGAATATTGCAAATGATATAATTTATTGTGCTCTGCGCACGATTATCTTTGTTATTTTGACCAGCAAATATAAGTAGCCGTGCTGCTATTATTACAATTAAAGCCATTACATGGCATTGCAACACAACTACAATTTGGTATATTTTACATAAATATATACATCACAAAAATTTCGCTTCCAACAGGATTTCGAACCTGCGTCTTCTGGCTTGCCGGGCCAGACGCCTTAACCACTAGGCCATGGGAGCAATCACTGTTGACTGCGAAATTCTTGATATGATGTATTTCTTTTCGGCTTACAAGCAGGTATATTTTAGTTTAGAATAGCACTGCATCATCTTGAGCACCAACTAAGTGCCACTTACTTCACCTTCCATTCCAGCAATGCCATCCTCCTCGCCTTCAATGTCGTCAGCGTTGAGAACATTGTTCTTTTCCTCCTCGGCGCCGCTGTCCTCTTCATCTGAATCTAACGAGTGCTTCTTGCCTTCATTCTTTCCTTTTTGCAGCTTTTCTGGATTTTCTTCTACATCGAACGCAACTGAAGCTGAACGTTTAGCCATCTCTTGTCACATAGATATTAAGCTGTATGTTTAAACAAAATAGTGTAAGGGTCACGAACTATATAGGGGAGTAAGTATCACAACACAAATTATACACAAAAATTACGGTAAGTATATACTGCATCGAGCTACAAATTACAAAATATTTTCTAATTTCTACAAACGTAGTTTTTTTTTTTTAAATTTATTTCATGACCTGCAGGGCTATTCCGTATCTCGGTTGACAACTCAAAGTGATGATCACTTGGCAAAGTGTACAACGATGAACTGTCAAACAGCTAGTTTCGTATTGGCTAACCTCAGTTATCAACTTGGATGACGTCATGAGCACCGAGTTTCGCGGTTAGTCACTTGTTAGTCACCATAACTCATTTTGACAGATGTTTCTGTATCGATAGTTTAAAATTGCGATTATGTAAGCATAGTGGACATCAAATTTGATAATCACCGAGGTTTGTGATAGACACTACCCAAAAGCAGTGTTTTATAAATTCGAGTGATTAACACCGTCGATCGACAACAACGATTTTGTTGTGATTGTGATGCTGGAGTCTTTATTGCTATATATTTTATGATTAGATGGGAGTCTGCGAGTGTCCGTCTGGGTTGGTATACCACTACTATGCTCGTGAAGTCTGCCACCTAGCAGGAATGTGCGAGCATTACTGTGTTCCCTTTTTATGAACAAAGTAGCCAGTGAAATTCAGTGGCTTACGCTGAGAATTAATACCTAATGTCTCAGGGTAACGAGTGTACTGCAGTGCTGCGCAGGTCTTTGTGTTTCAAAGTTCTGAGTGGCACTGTAATTGTTATGGGCCGGCGTTATGCATACCATCAGGCAAAGGACCCGCTCGTCTCGTTATCCAATAGTAGGTATAAAGAATAATTTTAGATAATACTAGCTATGCCCCGCGGCTTCACCCACGTAGCCTAAGTTACTCCTTGTAAGGGGCACCTTAGACGCTCAAGGAAACGTACGTTTGCTTGAGCATCTAAGGTGCCCCTGACATCAGCTATCTGCCAGTAAAAGTCCCGTCAAAATCGGTCCTGCCGTTTCGGAGATTAACCGGAACAAACAGACAGAAAATTTTTTTAAATATGGTTGATTTGTTGTAGGTACCGTATATAATTTCATATGCATTTAGTAAAAAGCTGTTATTTTGATATTACATACAGACACTTGAATTTTATTTATTTCTATAGATTTTGAATTTGCCTCCTTTATTAATTTGGTATCATAACCTACTTACTTTATTTACTATCACCAAATTTCTAATATTGTAGGTACTAACAATATTTGCACACCTGCCTGCAGGTTGAATACATAGATCAAAAACGCTAACATGTATACTAGCAAATAAACGACTGGATTTGATTTGACTTGATTAACTTTTAACAGTAGGTAATTAATAGAATGGTGCTCGAATGAAGATTACGTAATGAATTACTATGAATTTTACCCAAAGAGTTTACATATATTTTACCATACATACTTATAGTATAGTCTGTGATTTTATTTTACCGCCACTTTATCTTAAGTATACCGTCTAAAATGAAATGTCCTCAAAATTTTACACGCATAACCCTCAAAAAGCATTAAACAACTTAGTCGTATAATAGTCGATAACAAATAGTGTTGCGCTAGTGAAGCCCTGAAAGACATCGTTAGTCACTATAACCAGTTATCCACTCAATGTGATACGCAATACCAAAGTTATGATAAATTAGTTGACATCAATTGTCGGTGTACAACCAGACTCGGTTGATCACTAGAAATGTAAAAGTTAGCGAATAGGGGGGCAGGAACTACAAACGTAGTGGTATTCAGTGTTGCCAGCGCGTATGAGCGATTTAGGACGATAATCTGTCTGAAAAGGGACGGTTTTGGAGGTTAGCGGACGGCTTTAAAAAAAAATGTGTTTTTTATATAGTCCATAGACAATAGTGGTTACATTACTGTCGAGGCCATTATTTGCTGATTCGGCCGAGACTTGTTTAAGTACGTTTCTCCAAATTGCGACGAAACTATCAATTTAAAATCCTCAGTTTGGTATGAAACTTACATTTGCACCAAATTGATCGCACGCGTTTTTTTGTACTTTTATTAACTTTTGAAAATGAATGTGTATTCAGCCCTCATAAAATAAATACTACATTAATTTATGTTAAATTGTCCTTAATGTGTATGTTTTACAAATTCCTGTTGGTCTGAAGTTTCGTCCTAAAAGGGACGGTCTTGGTGAAGGGACTTCAATAGGACGGATGGACATTGAATAGGACGGAAAACCATCCTAAATAGGACGGTCTGGCAACACTGGTGGTTATATTCTCTTTGATTTCTATTTTCTACCACGCCTGTTAATCTGCCTAGTAAAATCTATAGCCGTAGGGAATTGAGGTGCAAGATTAGAAAATGACGTCAGTGTCTCGTCTCTTCTCTTTCTTCACCCCCGCGGTTGCAGTCGCTCCCGCCTCTGCTCAGTGCCGGCGGCCATATTGTGATTTGTGTTTGTGTCGATGCGAAGTGTTTGCCACGTGTTTGCGTCGATTAATCTTTTTAATCCACATAATATTCAGTAACAACGTGACTTGACTACCGCAAAACAAAATGTATCGTAAGGGTTGTGTTCCTAAGCGTGATAGCCAACGACAGGGCGTTAAATTACATACGATTTCTTGTGAAAACGGAACCAAAGGTTAAAATGTGTTAACTGTGAAAAAGCTTTTATTTATGGACTGAATGGACAGCGTCTAACAAAATGTGTACTGTTTATGTGCTATAAACACTATATCTAACATTGTTTAGTGACGTTATTATGTGTATTAAAAAAATACCGAGTCATTTGCTTGTTTCTTTTTTTCTTAACCCATGTCCATCTTTATTTACTATTCTGTAGTGTAGGAAGTAGGAACTAGCACAGAATAGATAATATTACAAATAGAACTAGTAGGAAAATATCAAGGTACGATAAACATACCTATGAAAATATATACAAATATGTATATATAGCACGGCTTCAACTGTCATCTTCTAACTTTGCAACGATACATCGTCGATGTAGGTAACATGACCGTCTGATACGTAGTATCCCTTAGTAGTTTGTGTTTCTACGGCACAGATCACTGTGGGTAATTTTTTTTTTTATAATTTATTTCTTGACCTGGATACATAGTCCTTAAGTCGCAATATTAGAAACAATTTTCGAGTCGATGTGACGCTTCAGTAAAGCGGTGGATACTTTACTGAAGCTTCTATGGAGTTTTGGATAGAATACGAAAATACACGTTTTTCGCCTTTGCACTATTTGCCTTTCACTCATGCACGTTTACGAACACTTAATGGTTAATAATCCACCATTATTACACATTAACACTCGAAGAAACATAGGTTTTAGTAAATAACACAAAATCAACAACAGCACATTTTCGCATTCCCGCCAAAACTCTCTTAATTTCTCAGTGTTGCCATCGTAAAAATCTGAGCTGCCGTATTTGAAGGGAATAAATACTAAATTGCCATATATCAGTATTTATTTTAAAAAGGGCTGTATATAATTTTACTCTTTGGGCTGTACGTGTACCCTGAGACACTAGCTGTACTACTCTCATCAGTCATAAGTCCAGTAATTTCACTGGCTACTTTTCTCATCAAATCGGAACACAGTAATGCTTGTACATTACTGCTTGGCGGCAGCATTGTAATAAAACAATAGGATAACTAGTTTAAATATGTTTAATCTAAAATAATGCTGTAAAAGCTTGCAATACTTTATTTTCATCTTTTATACATTATCCGATTTGAATTTTTTAAGCATTATAGTATTGGTTCTAATCTACAGCAACCTCGTCCTGAGATTGTACCGCACTCTCATAATATGGACTGTTATGCTTCCGTCCATCCTATATTGATTTCACGTCATGATACAAATTTTCCCCCAAAATAGGGAAAAAACGCCCAATCTGGACTTGCGCGATCAGCGCGCGATGCGAATTTGCGATCGATTACAATCATGTATGTAAGTTCGATTGCTTTGCATTTACCTGCAAATCACAATTGGTAGTGTGACCAAGTGCGGCATTCCCGCGGGACGGAAGGAAGTGTGGCCGAGCGCCGCCACCTGGTACCGCGGGAGGACCCGGCCGGAGTTGCCAGCTGACACTTTATATAGTACGATTTCGTAGCTTTACCATCTCACAAATCAAAATTGCAGAATGTCCCTAATGGACTGGCTAGAAATCAGCCATACTCTCGCTTACGTACAGCATGCGGGTTCCTCATGATGCGCGATGTTTTCCTTTACCATTTTAGAGCGAGTGTGATAAATCCACACACAAGTTAATGTAAGTCACTGGCACAACCGACTTTTAGTATTTTGTAGGTACCTACTACTGATTTCAACTTTATTTGTAAATCATGTAAGGTAATGAATGTTTTTATATTGCATATTTTATGCCTTGGAGCGTAGGTCATGAACTTATGAACTTATGACACATAGTATTTCTTTTCTTACTTCCCTGTGAAGGCTTTGAGATTTAAATCCTCCATTTCCCACTGTCTAATAAGATTCTGTCTATGTACTAAGCAAACTACTGTTTATATTTTGTAGAGAATACATAATATCTATCAATTATTGCAAGACATTTTAACATAGATTTAAAATATTTAAGTCCTTGCATTGCAATATCGCCAGGATTGTATAAATCAAGTATACTGGTGCATGCTGTAAAATAGTCCACAATATTGGTACCTATTTCACTACTGAAAAGAAAGCATGCCTACATAAATCTTTTCAGATCCTTTAATATTTTTCTATTAGTTATATTAGTTCTTCTTCCATATCAGTGTAAAATTGTTTGAAGGCATTTCTACTGTATCCATAAGACATAAATTGTTTTCATCTGCCAATTTGACTAGCTCAGTTATATCACGAAGACCCCACGATGGATCTCTTGCTTTCAATGAAGCATCAAATTGTATATTACTTTCTGGTGTTATAACACCATCTTTGCTATAAGGCCCATATGTGATCAAGAGAGCATCAGGTTTTAAATAATCTCCGGCATTCTCAAACAGCCCAATTGTACATTCATAACCACTTATGTGAATCATGTTAGCATTGTACATGTAATCTATGCTGTTCTCGTCAAACCCATAGTTTGACATCTTGTTTCTTATATCAAGAAGCATTGGTTGGTTGATGTTCTTTGTTGGACAATTGTTTGCATAGTATCTTATACTTCCCAGTAAGTTTTCATCAAATTCAGTGGGTTGAAAAGTAACAGCCGGAAAATGTGGAGCAAAATGTGCTAAGTGTTGACCTGAGCCTGAAGAAATCTCCACAAAAACTGGATCCTCATCTTCATTGCTCTCATCACAGAATATAAGTCTTTTTAGTACTTGCAATATCGGTTCTTGGTTTCTTGTTGCAGCTGGATAGATCAGCTTTTCATTTTTTATACTGAAACAAAAGAAAAGGGCATTGTGTGATCACAATCACATTAATAGTATACAGCCAAATTCCAGTCAACATAAATAGTTTTTAGACAAAAATAATAGAGAGTAGAATATTACAAAGAAGTTAATGGATACTGTAATACCATTTTATTATGTTGCATTGATTGTGGTCTAATTGGTCTTGGCTTGTCGTAAACTCCACCAATGCATGTATGTTGGATTTTTGTAGTTCTAATTTGTTTGTAAGCTAGGAATTTTATCCATAAAATTTAATAAGGCACTAGTGGTGGTAGGGCATTTTGTAGTGCTCACTGGGCTAGCTACCATCCTCAAGTTGATAAAATGTCACCGCACCAACAGCATTATTCCACTGCAGCTGCATATGCCAACCATACATAAATCAAATATGTCACCACACCAACGATATTGTTCCATCCCAGCCACATATGACATCCACTCAAATCAAATATTATGTCAACACACCAACAGTATTGTTCCACTGCAGCCGCATATGACAACCACACAAAAATCAATTAATATGTCACTGCACCAATAGTATTGTTCCACTGCAGCCGCATATGACAACCACACACAAATCATCTCATTTCATCATCGGGCGAGATAGTGGTAACATGCTAAGGAAAATAGAAAAATAAAACATGGAAAACTCAAAACAATAACTAGTCATCGCGACGCACGAATAGTGGTTATCGTGTGCGAAGAGCTGGAGTTGATGAAAATTATTTTGTCTTATTTTGGGGAATTATTTACAAGAGTTGCCTAGAAATATTTTTTATTATAATAAGCTCACCTTCCATTTGAATGAAAGTCGGTACCGAAATCTTGTGATTTCGACATAGCTCTAAGCAGAAATCTCAATGATAAAACCCTGAGGAAATGAATTTTACTGACTGACTTGATGTCCTTGATGAACGTTCTGATCAAAGAGAATATAATCCCGGGTTCTGATCAAAGAGAATATAATCCCGGGTTCTGATGCTAACAAGTACTAAGAAGGTAAGAAGACTATACAATTACGTATCAGTTCGCGACATACAAATTACAAAACTGTTTTCACAAATAATTGAAAATAAATGAAATATACTCTTTGTTACCTACTTTCAAAAATCAAAAGACGGAAAAGTTTTTTTTTAATTTCATGACCTGGATACATATCGGTCAATCAGTGTTGCCTTTTTATATTTGGAGAAAATGCTAGATTTTGGCGGCGATGCTAACAGAATCAATAGGTATTGGCATCACAAGCGAAGCGACTGTCTAACCCCTGTCACAGAATAGATAATAGTACAAGTAGACAATAATACAGTTATAGCCCCTGTGATCTATTTTCTGGTAGGTATGTGACACTTAGACTGTTTAGTTTATTTGAACAGAGGTGTGAACATCTTGCCAATCCCATAGAAAGAGTTGCCAGCACTCGCACGTAAAATCCGCAAAATGCTAAATATGCAATTTGCTATGGCCAATGTTTTAATGCCAACGGGTTTAAAAAATGCCAAAAGCATTATTAATTCCAAAACGGAGGGCAATGGCAATGACAAAAATTGCAGCAGAAATCAGAATTCAGAAAATGTAAAGCTCAACTTCAACTCAGGAACTTGATTATGTATAAGGCTCTCCTCATGGTATAAGTTCACAGATTCATGTATAAGTTCCTTGCTGAAATGTCAGCTGATAAAATATGATAATGACAACTTCAATTGGCTGACTCCAATGAGCTAGGAAATTACATGGTGGTACCATGTTATTCTATTCTATACGTAGGACAGTTGTAGGTAAGTGCCATATCAGCCATTTTAATACACTTTCGTGTAGTTAAGCTGTCAAATGTTTGTTTATTTTTTGTATTATTGTGTTTTACGAGAAAAATTATATGATGTTACACAAGGATAAATGTCAGCATTTTGTTATTTGTTTTAATTGCATATTAGAGCTATAACCAAAACGATTTATTGATAAAAATACTTGAATTATAAATCCAAATGTGATTTAAAATAGGATTTGGAGCATAGTAAGGGTTCAGACCTAGCGATCTTACGAATGGAATGCATGCTTTTTCTTAGGTATATCTTTTCTGTTTTTACAATAAGTTTTTCCGATTAGATGTGATTCCTGTGAAACAGATATCTTTCTTCGATACTCGTTATAGTAACACTTATGTTTCTTGATTAGCACAACCCTAGCAATGGCAGCCATTTTATGCGACAATATGAGTTGTAGGTATGCACGTTTTTTTGTTGGTATTTCTAGTCCATAACTTATATGTCAGTGTTGTATATATACTCTGTGTTCAGTGTTGACTGTTGTATTTATACTCTTTGGTTGTATTGTTTTGTAAATATTATTGTTATTACATGTGTATTGTTATAAATTCGAAGAAGTGAAAAGAATATTAACTGCTGTTCTTGATTTAGTAATAACCAACATCCAAAGCCAAATGGATAAATGGATAATTTCCAAAAGGAATTTGTTATGGGACTGTTCATGGACAATGACGGTGTTTCTACAACCAACAGAATAGCGCTTGCTGTTGCAGATGTTATAAATGATTATAACGACAATTTGTGTTGTTTTAATGAGGTAGTGAAGGAAGAGTTTGGTGACAATCCTGAAATTGAGCCTAGTTTTAGAGGGACCGTACCTGTCTCTAGAAGGCATAAAGATTATTATGAAAAGGAAGTTCGTACGATTACCAACGAAGACTTTGAAGCAACATTCAGGATGAAGAGAAGTACTGTACAGGTGAATAGAACATATTATATTAATGACGTGTATTTTTGCTTCAGACAAGCTTTTGTTCTATAATGCCTACTATAATAGTGTAGGTACAAACTACTGACATTAGTGTTTCTGTGTCCCAGTGCTGGGCAAAAAGATTGAACCTATTTTGTGTCTTACTTCCAACAATCTCGGTACTTAAAACTTTCATCTAATCTAGGCTGACAATAGCTTTTCATTTCAAAAAATGACTGACAGCAGTTATTCTCCGAGTATTATCATTAGAAACGGGATATTTACCATTTACTTATATTTTTTATTTTATTTTCGGATATTCCATTCCTGAAGTTTTTTTTGTCTTTGTTAACAAGACAAGCTGGTTGTTTGCCTGATGGTAGGCATAACACCGACCTATAACAATTGCAGTGCCATTCAGAACTTATTAACTAACTTATTTATTTCATATTATTTGTTTCAGGCGCTGATTAAATATTTGAAAGGTTTGGTGCAGCCTGGTATTATCCCACTGGACAAGAAAGTTCATGTGTTTATAATGTTTCTAATGAGTGACTTGTCATACAATGATGTTGGGAAACTTTTTGGCCTCCACAAGTCTTCAGTGAGCCACATATTTCATGAAATCGGATCACATCTTACTGAGAATAGATATAACTATATAAGCTGGCCATCTGTTGAAGACCAACATGTGACTAGAATAAAGGTAAACAGTAGGTTTAAAATTCCAAACTGTGTAGGTTTCATTGATGCTTGCCGACTAAAAGTTGGACTAAAAAGGAAAAAGCATGATACTATTCTACTACAAGCAGTTTGTGATGAGTCCCTGATGTTCATAGATATCCACATTGGAGAAATTGGTAAAATGAAGAAAAGCAAAGTGTTCAAAGATAGTGCATTGTCACAAGAGCTTCAAAACTTTGTTGAATTTGATAATCACATATTAGGAGATTCAGCATACAAATTACAAATGAATATAGTAACACCATTTACTAGTGAAGAGTTATTACCCAGTGAAGAAATGAAATTCAATGAGGTACATTGGAAGGCACGCTCATATATTCAATATGCTTTTGAGTTGCTCAAACACAAATTTTGTAAACTTAATCGAATTGACATGTTTAAGCCGGAGTTTGTCAACATATTAATATACTCAGCATGTGTTTTACACAATTTTATATTAATGCATGAAGGAACCTCTGTAGTCAAAGAGGAAGCCATAATTTGTGATGATGGAGTCACCATGAATGCTGATATAGTTCTGACTCCAGTTGAAAAGAGACAATTTCTTTGTAATTATATCAATTATATTGATTCTGACAGCGAGACTTTGGACCCAGACTGGGTAATGGAAACATAATTTTTGTGGATGAAATAAATTCAATGATTTTAGATTATGTTATAAGGGAAAGTTTCACAGTTTGTATTGGTAGGAAAATAAAATACAAAATGTAATATTTATAATACTTATATTTTCTCCACTAATATGGGAAATTAATAAAGATCCTAGTTTAATGGATTTATCGTAATATAAAAATATAAATAAAAATGTTTTTGTCAATATTGATTTATCAGTAATGGAAATGATATATATACAAATGTATTTACTAGATAGATAAAAAAAATACCTAGTGTATAGATGTCTAGAAACATTTTATTACAAGAAAACATGATGTACATATGTAACTTAATATATTTGCTAATGATTATATTTTTATAAAATAATATAATATATACAGAAACTGATACTCGTCCATAAAGAGACTTTGATTTTTACACGGTGGGAACACTTCATAATTTTTAGATCTCTGGTGGTTACGGCAGCCTAATATTTTAAAAATAATAAAACAACTTTCAAACATACATGGGGATATTCACCATTCATAACTTCCATTCGGTGGAGTTTTCATTTTGGAAAGTATTTGTGCAACAAAGAATTAGAGACAACATGTCTGCATCAAAGCTTTCGTTAACAGGAATTTTATAATGTAGGTTATAAATATTTCACTCTGTCCTAACATTAGGCACTAAATTGGCAACCTACAAGGCACTATGCACTTAGCACAGCAATTTATGCTATACATAACTATAATAATTTCATATTTCAACAAAATCTAATAACTTTTATACTATAATATGCTATGATAAACTTCTTACAACTGTAATGCCAGCCTTTGCAGTATTGCTTGCAACAAGAGTTAGATGAGAAATAAAATAGCTAATTAATTAGACATAACCCTTAACAGGCCTGCGGCGCGAGTACGGATCTTTTCGATAAATAAAATTGGATAAAATTGACAGTTAAAATCGATAAAGTGGGTTTTATTCGATACAATTGACATTTAAAATCAATAAAGTGGGTTTTATCGATTTTAACTGTCAATTTTATCGAATTTTATTTATCGAAAAGACCCGTACTCGCACCGCTGGTCCGTTTAGAATTCAAGCCAGAATGAGACTGAGTCTGATGAGTAAGCACTCATCCAAGGGAATGAAGGACTAAGAATACTAGGTCCTTTATTGCAAAATAATAATTACTAACCTCTGAATTCCCTTGAGCTGGCAATCAGCCTGGTACAGAAATCATGTAACTTTATTTAAAATGCAAATGTGAATACAGGTCTAATATAAATGTTGTTACAACTTTTATACATAAGTTTTGCTTTCTATATCTCTCAAATGTTTAAAATACAATGTTTTTAAAATAGCTTACACTATTCTAGGATGAAGCCGACATTACAATATTAATGATTTTGAGATAACTGACCATCTTGTGTCATGTCTGACCATGTCAAACAAAGTTCTTGAGCCCTTTGGCTTTATATATTAGCACTATATACACTTTTCATTATATTTACAAAATTAGCTGCACCGCGATATTAATCTACAATATTTTTTATGGAATGTAACAAATTAATATTATTGTGGATTTAAAACCAAAGCAGGAATATCTTTAACAGTTCGCGATAGAAGTTGCTGAACATTTCTCATCTTTCACACAGCAAATTATTTATATTTTTCACATATTGTCTATACAAATAAATAAAACTGAAGTGTCTCTTTGTAATATCAAAATAACAGCTTTTTACTAAATGCACATGAAAGTACCTATAACAAAACAACCATTTATAAAATTTTTGCCTGTCCGTTTGTTCTGGGCAATCTCCGAAACGGCTGGACCGATTTTGACGGGACTTTCACTGGCAGATAGCTGATGTTACGTGGACGAAGCCGCGGGGCACGGCTAGTATAGAATATAAGTTCTAAAGTTTGGACTGCTCAGCAACCTTTGTTGCCAACATTATAATATAATTTGCCACTTCGTCACGTTAATGCTCTACCACGACGTCGACATGACGTTGTTCTTAACATGACGTTGTGACCAAAGTGGACCTTTTGCAACAGAAATATGTCAAAATAATCCTCGTGTATTTTTGCTTTGGTCTTAACCACTCAATTGATTTTGTTTATAAGGACAGTGGTCCTGATATCCTACTTTTAAATGCATACTCAACTTTTGTTCACATTAAAAGTCTTAGGCATATCTAAACTGTACACGCATTCGGCGATATTTACAGGATTCAACCAGCACTTGTACCTCACTCACGTTACACAATTCATCTAACATTGCCTTAGCCGATTTGCTCGGAAGACTTGGCACACACGACGCATTACATCGTTCCAATCACTTAGAAATGGACCCGTACACAGTCTGTTTGGGTAATTCTCAAATATATGTCTTTTTTACTTTTTGCAACGTGCCACACTTGAGATCTTTGTCGAGGGATTCCGTTGAGTTCCGCAAGTCGAGCGTGCGTTCCTTGCCGAGCTCAAGGTGCAGATTGTCGGGTTTGGGGCAAACGTTTGCCACCATGTTAACATTCTTCGACCGCGGGGGCATGTAGGTAGTGTTCGCATTCAGTGGCGTTTCTAAGGCACATCTGAAAAGAAAACTGAACGTCAGCGCAAGTTTTCACTCCCAAAAAAGACGGAACATCAACGACTTTGCTGTACATTTTCAAAGGTTTTTGAGTACTTTGAATAGAACATTCAGGTGCTTAAGCGAAAAATTGTAAAGAAGCGGAACGGTAGGTAGTTGAATATTAAACGATGTACTACAATCAGTGCAAAAAGAGCGTAAGTAAAAAAAAACTCGGCGAGTTTGGACTCACTTTCGGAAATTATAAAAACTCGCCTGTAAACGAAAACTATAGCATCAGTATTACATAGAGATGGGGAAATGTCATTCATATGTTTTGGTAAGGATTTGAGCGGTACCTGTTCAATCGATTGTGTTGTTCGTTGAAGGGTGAGGTATCCTGGAGAAAAGGGTGTCGAAATCGACGTGAGAAGAGGTATCCTATGACGAATCCAACCATGAGGGTTACGAGGCATGAAGCCACGACAGCCGTTAGAAGTGCTTGTGCGCTGTAGATATTTCCTTCGGCAGCTTCCACAGTCAACAAGTCTGAAAAGAAATGGGTTAAGTATTAAAAAAAACATTTGACACGAGCACTGATATCCTAAACACGGGGTCACCTAGTTAATAGGTAATAAATAGGTGCTATCTATTAGGTTAGTTCTAATTTCTAAGTATATTATACATATATACCTATCTAGTAGGTAGTTTAACTATTAGAGTTTTATTTTATATGGTATTTAAGTAGGTACATGAAAAATGTTACTTTTTTTTTTTTTTTTTTTAATCTGAAAAAAAGGGCTTTATCGCTTATGCGATTATGCCGCCCTGGTTTGGTAGCACAAGAGGTAGGGACTTAAAAAAAAAATATTCTATACAAAACAACACTAATCCCGACTCTCTGCTAATTTATACAATTTTCTGGCATCATCCGAGAGTGGATTAGCCAGTATACTATTACAGTAGCTCATTTGAGCCAGATTGAGTCCGCAACTGTTTCTAGTATGTGCGTTCCGGGCACATTCCATCAATATATGATATACGTCGTCAATAGTATTGCAGGTCTGGCAATTTAAAAATGTTACTTTAGTTTGATATAAGCAGAAAGAAAGTATTATTATAGGTACAGCTTTTAGTGTAGATACGTATAGATTTTAATAGGATGATTTACCTGTTTCGTGTTTGTCACTGTTCGTGTTTTTGTCTTCAGACAAAACGTTCGTTTCGACGACTTCTATTAAAATTTCATTTTGTATGTCGTCTGTTTTCTGACGCATGTCGGACTCTGATTGCGTAGGCTTCTTTGTGCCCGGATTTCTGTTACTATGTCGGTCGCCCGGCAGGAGGGCTGGCAGCTTATTACATATTTCAGTCTTTCCATACTCTACATTTTGTAGAAATCTCTCGGGATTTGGAAATTGCCGGTTTCCAACCCAAGAACATTGCTGTTGCTTGGAATCCCACGCGCAGTGTGGATCTTGAAGCGCAACACATTCTCTGTAACACAAAATGTATGTTATTTTAGAAATTCCTATTGTAGGTATAGTACAATCAACGATATAAGCTGATAACGATTGTAGAGCTACTAAATATTCTTTAATTAATTTAATATTTATTAGAAGCCCAATAGTTCATCAAGAAGCTACTTTCAAGTACATTTGTAAGATTTAATAAATTTATATAATTCTTTTAGCCTAAGAGGACGGCAAAGCCAGCAAAAATTCAGATTTCACCCGCAAGCTCTTTACCACGCTCACTGAACAAGCGATCACACGCTTTGAGGCGATATTCAAACTCACTTTCGCTGGATGGCTCTATTTTGCCAGCGCATACTAACCTGCATGATTGCACGTTCCCGCAATGAGACAGCGTTACAGCCTTTATTATATCCCCTGAAGACACTATCAGCTTCTCTGTAGTGAGTGCGACTTGCATCTGTTTTATCGGTACGCCTTGCGGTAAAACTTGCATCTCGGAAATGACAGCCGTTCTGACTGGGTTTCTGCTATACTCATCAGAGCTAGCGTCAAACACGCCTTCATTTGATGCTACATTCACAGCCTTAATCACTCTACCGTCATCAGTACCGACATACATAACATCGTATCTGTTCCCATTCATCGCTTGCACTTGAGGATGGACAGCGATTGCTGAAAATCTATACTGTAAGCTGACTCTAATCAGAATTGGTCGCGCTAAAAACGATGAAACCGCTTTATCCATGAGTGAGTGCGTTTTTATAAAGTTGACCGACGAATCGGAAAGCGTTCGACTATCTTCCACGCAAGATCCTGGCCTGTTTTCGGGGACTTTTTCTCTCACCGGTAGCCAATTCGAGTTCATACCCTCTTGACCTTTAAATGACCCTTCAAACGCATCCAAAATGTCTCTCATTGAGAATGCGCATACAGCTGATCCACCAATTGCGTTTTGTGGCGTCGTAAAAACTGCGTACACGATATCGTTTCTACTGCTGCCACTCCCATAAACTCCGTTGACAAGTTCTGTTGTAGCCTCTGAAATAATAGAATCGACATTTCAATATCGTTAAATTAGAGATAATAGCATTTTAAGGCCTTAAATAAACTTTAGTAAGAACTTACGTATTTCGTCAAAGTAGAACGGATACTCTCCGGGTATGGAGCAATTGAGCCGAGCTTTTAAAAATGAAGTCCACCGATCGCTGAATGTGTGAGGACCGCCTTTGTCGTTTGTGCATACCCTCGCCACTCTTGAATAAACAGCCTGCAGAAGAAGGAACCCATGTTTAAGAAAATTCCTATAGAATGGTTCTTATTGAATTCAAAAGAGATACATGATTTGACAGTTACCTTCCCACAGTTCATGTACTCGACAGCAGTTTCGCGGTAGAAGAAGTAGACATGACTCGTCGAAGCCACCGCGCTAACGAAGGATGGGTCGTTTAGCAATAGTGAGTCTGACCGCTCAGTGCGCACTGGCTCACGGTAGATCAGCGGATCTGTTCCAGAAAAGTCCGCTGCTGTTGCCGTGAATAGTTGACCGTCTGGAAAGAAAATAATTACGATCAAACTTTATTTGTGCCAAGAAAGTAATTTAGACAATTCTAATCGAAACGCACGGCTTATAACCATGAACAGTTGAAAACTGCACGAAAATTACGGAATCGTGATGCAAATTATCTGATCTCCATATGTTCCGAAATTCTTCCGGACAGACGACATAATTATAGAGTTATCCGTGAAAGGCACAAATATAATTATTAACACAGGACTAAACAAGGAAATTAGACAGTAGAAGCCACTTAATATTGTATAACTTTACGTACCAATAAAAGACAATCGATAGGTATACCTACGGAGTTTTGTTTACATCATAATAATGATGTATGGCGCTTCAGATCACAAAATTAATAGTTTTTCCGTGTCGTGCTCGTTAGATCTGTTATTATATGTATACAAACAAACTAAATATTCAGTAAAAACCCGTTTTGTATTCACTATGTTGTAGTATTTAACGGGAAAGGTAATAAATCGATCGGTATCGGGGTCTTGGCTCCGTCGTGCTCAATGCAACCCCTCTCCAAGCGACGCGAGCACAGCTTCGTGCCTAGTTTTCAGATCATCTTCACAATGTGTGTTCACGACGGTACCAGGAAGCAGCAGAATAAAGGTTACATGATAAATCGGTGACATTTGAGTGGATTAACTACAACGAATAAGGCTGCAGGTTCATGAGAATTAACTGCTATAAAGTTCGGGGCTTCAAAAATAATAGCTTGTCAATACAGTGTATTTAAAGATATACCTACTTGGTAGGGTAGTACTTAGTAGGGTATTTTCTATTGAAGATCTGACTAGCTAGTCAGTCTAGTATATAGTAGAGACTGAAGATGGAAATCACCAAGCACATTCTATCGGGTTGTTTTGGCACTCTAGTCTCTTTAGTGACTAGGTTTATCGTATTTAACACGCCTAGAAGCCTGACAAGAGTAATAACAAGTAGAATTGCTTTTTAAAAACGACAACTCACTTTGTTGAAAATACCGCGATATATGAAATTCAACTGTTTTTTTCACGTGTGCTTTCATAAAATTGGACCACCGATAAAGTTTACCCTTTCAAACAAGAAAATAAGTTTCAAAATCAGTCCTCAACTACCGGAGAAATCGGTGAACATACATAAAAAAATTATATGTAACACATTTATTGTCAAAAATTAAAATTATTATTAAAAAGAATACACAGGTACAGTCAAACATAATTATTAACCTTCTACCGCTTAAAAACGTACCAGTAAAAATTGAGGTAGAGTTGTGTTGCGGGTCGTACGGGCAACGGCCGGAACCGTCGAATTCTTCGAGGTGGTGGTTCGCTGGGTGCCTGGCGTACCGCCTGCACAGAGGCTTGAAAGCGTTGGTCCCACAGACTAGGAGCCGGCCATGAGACCGCGCAGCCACACGAGGGTAGTTCTGGCATTCGTCTGCGGATTTTCCCTTGAGCTGGCATAGTTCTCTGTGGGCATCTGTTGATTGCCATTCTATTCGCTGTGGACAAAACGATTATTTTTGTAGGACTTCTCTTATTTGATGTAGACTTCGTATGAAAATTCAGCATGACAATAATATCGCTCTATACTCTGTATTTTTTTAAATATTATTTGGTAACGAGACGAGCTGGTCATTTGCCTGATGGTAAGCATAACGTCGGCCCATAAAAATTGCAGTCCCACCCAGTACTTTGAAACACAAAGGCCTGCGCGGCTCTGCAGTGCGCTCGTTACCCTGAAACATTTGGTATTATGTCTCATAAGCCCAGTAATTTCAGTGGCTACTCTGCTCATCAAACCGGAACACAGTAATGATTGCACATTACTGCTTGGCGACAGACTTCACGAGCAGAGCGGTGGTAACAACCCAGACGGACACTCGCAGAAGAGTTAGTCCTACCATTACCTATACCTACATTACATTTATATTACTCGCTGGAACATTTCTATTGTTTAAAACGAGATAGCGATCTCCAAATATAGATACGACTACTTGTGAATGATAGACGACGCACGTGCGACTTGTACGTACGTGCGTAGTGGCTATGTATTTACAGAAAACATAGTTTCCTACATAACGTATGTACGTTCGCAGCAAACTAATTTTACGATTTAATTCAAAATGGTGTTAGTAACAAAAAGCTGTACGTGGCAGGAGTCGAAGAAAAGTAACCATGTAAGGTCGATTAGTATTCGGACGACGAGGAGTGGACGCTCTGCGTCGCTGCGCTTGAATAATTCAACGCTCCACCGGTCAGCTCAGCTCTAATATGTGACGAGTAATTTAAAACATCAACTTGACACAAACATTTATTTGTTATTTTCTACTTTGTGAGTTTTTAGCAGTGATTGTTTTAATTAAAATGCAATTATCGGACGACGACTTACGGTTACGGTTAAAGAATTTATTTCTCATAAGAATTTACAAATTCACTTTCTGAGAAAAACAATTTTATCTTAAATATAATATTAATGCCGGTAAGCTAAGTGTAAGTATGGTAATTATAAAACTTAGTAATATTATAGGTAATAGATTAAAATTTAGGTAGATATTTGCAGTTGGTTAACAATTAATAAGGATTTGGTACGTAACGGTGGCTATGTATAAAATCCAAATTTACAGATAGTGTTAGTTTTTTTTTGACGACGACTTGCTTGGACTTAAAACATAAACTGGCCTTAACCTGAGGTTAATGGTCCAGCTTCTGTTTACAAGTTTAATTTAAACCGAGGTAAACAACAAACTTAAAACGATGCTAAAACGGTACGCTTGTTTAATGAAAGAATTGTTTGTTATCAAATAATTCACACTAAAATTAGGGTTCAGTGTTCATGACCTTTTTTTAGGTTGAATTTGTTTAACGGGGTTAACATTTAATTGCGTTTCATGTACTAATGATATTTCAATGTTAGTTCCAGAGGACGTTGAACGCAATTCCATAAAATCCTTACCATGCCTGCAGTATAAATAAACTGAACATTTTTTGATGAGTGAAACGTTAGCGATTTCTGGCTGCGAGCCAAAAGCGGGTCTGGCCCTATGTCCGTCCGTATCGTATTTTTATTTCATGCGCAGATTGTGATGCCATTAATCGTAGTCTCGAATGAATTATATATTTTGCTCTCACGAGAGCCAGATTGAAGTTCAGCGCCGGTAGTAGACGAAAATGTTTTACTACCGCGCCTATTATTTTTTTATTTCTCTTTTGTTTTATCCCTTTCAGCTAGATGTTTTATAGGCTTCTCCCATTCTACGTAATGTGATATTGGTCATTTTGAAAGCGATACGTTTGGGAAAAATGTAGATAAATCCTTTGCAATAATGCACTTGAATAACTTGCGTAATCTCATGATTTACGTGCTGGAAGTTAAAAGCACTCGAGCGCTCGAAATGTTAATGCGGAGTGTAGGTACGGTGCAGATATTATTGTAAATAAAACCAACATGATTTAGAAAATAAACAGTTCGCCGGGCGAAATGGGTCGTAACTAAGAATAAACAGTAAGTGCAGCGTAAGAAACGGGGTTCCGTGGTTGTTTGCGCAAGTTTAGATAACATAAACCTGTAGTTGAGTGCGATAGATACCTAAAGGGTTACATGGTAGACGGTCGCCGTCCGGTAGACGGTAGCTATCTCTGACCGGATTTAATAAAAAAATAATCGCCTCTATCAATTTGGAGTACCTGGTTACAGTACCTCGGTGAGATAGCTGTATGTATGTTTTACATTTTTTTTACTTATCACAACTTTGATAAGTTTTTTCGGTTCCTTGCAACAGTGACTTGGACACTTCTGGTGTTGAATCGATCTTTATATGTATTTATTTAGTGTTTGTTTAACACAGTTGAAGATACGAAGTGCGAAATCACAGCCTGTTTCTTAATATTATAAAATGCAATAGGTGCTATAAAGCAATTTTTTTTCTATATGCTATCAGAAAATTAACTTGAAATATGTAGTAGAAAATTCATACTTAGTCAACATACCTGATCGATATTTTCTGACAAGTCGTAAAGGCTGAGGTTGTACACTGTGTTTCTGTAAAAGATAAAATCTATTAAGTACCATTATACCTACATAGGTAAGCGGGACGCATATTTGGCCACCGAACGCAACCACTAGAAACGGCCACCAGAAGAGGCGACTGGGCGCTTAGCTGTCCCACAGACCAGTAAGCCTAAAGACTTGACAATGTATAAGCTTGGATGTACGGCTAAGTGCCTAAGTGGCGTCTTTAAGTTTTGGTCTGTGGGCCACCCTTACGCGCTCCGTCTGTTCTCTATTTTGCGCGGGCGGAAAAAAGCCGGCGTTTGTGGACGAAAAATTTAGCTGTGCCCCGCGGCTTCGGCCACGTAGCCTAAATTACTCCTTATACATATATAACATCAGCTATCTGCCAGTGAAAGGCCCGTCAAAATAGGTTCAGCCGTTTCGGATATTAGCCGGAACGAACGGACACAAATTTTAAAAATTGTTTTTTTTAAGTGTTGCGTTATACACTTTCATATGCATTTAGTAAAAAGCTGTTATTTTGACATTACAAAGAGACAATTCTGTTTTATTTAATTGTGGTTGCCACAGCAAAATTCGGTCGCTAAGACTTTTGCTAAATGGCTCGATGAATGCTGTGATTATGCTAAACTTCAAAGTCAAAGGTGAAACATGATAAAAGGCAGTTTGAAACTGTAGTTTTCAATGTGGAGATAAAACTTTAGTTCTTCAAATTACACTGGTCCCTCAAACGCGATAATATTTGTACATAATTTAAATGGCAAAATTTGTCTGTATAAAGCATAAAGTTTACATTCCTACATTAAATGTATTCGCAAATAAATAGGTAAGCTGTTTATTTGCGAGTATATTTATGTAGGAATGTAAACCTTATGCTAACGGGTTTTAACATAATTACAAAGCTTGATACTTATCGGCTTTTATAAATTGTAAGTATTTATTAGAAATAGTATAGTGGTATCCCAAACCCAAAATCCTGCAAACTCGACATATCCATTGCAAATCTAGTCAAAAGTAGTTCCTAATTATCAAATGCATATGGCTGTACCCGTGTAGGCTATTCTATCTTATGAGTTTGCACCATTGTGACCGGTGTTATACTGTCTCTCCACACCATGTACCTAACAAAAGTCTAAACTTTTCAAAAAATCATGAGAAGTAAACTTTCTGATACAGTGAAAAGTTTCTTACCTGCCACCAACTATGATAGAGAAGTCATCTTTGTCTAAGATGCGGAAGTGGTCTGGCGCCGTCGCGTTGCCCACGAACTGTTCTGAAGTTTCATCGCCTGTAACAAACCAATTCATTAAAACTTTCGCACTACTACAGTCTACGATTCGATAATAATCTTTAACTTTATGGATATGAACTACGAGTAGGTATCTACTAATAATTATTCTTTAATCATTGAATGAGGTTGGCATAACATTTTCGGAGATAACAATATAAAGAAAGAAAACGAAATGCGTACCTACGGTGCGCGTTTCGTTTTCGGGATAATTTTTATCCGGAATTGTCTTCGAATAAGTATTATATTTTCACTTATTCCATAAATAGATACATTTATCGTACAAAATCATGTAATTGCAAAAACGTACCTACCATTTGTTATTTTTTATAGTACCTACGGCAAGGGCATAACTTTTACTTCGTTTTGGGTAGCATAGCAAACCGTTATTATGTCTAATAAATAAAAGAAGTGCAAAATGAATTTCTAGGAATCCGAAAGGTTAACACGGTCTGTCTGAAGTTGGCAGTCGCAAATGTCTATAGAAATCTCTTTTTGTCAGATCAAACGAACAATGCGCCTATTGTAGAGCGATTAAACAACAATGAACGATCGAGATTTCATAACAATCGGTGGGGAGATTCTCACGTGGCAATCCACCGAAATCATATGGTAGGTAGATATTACTAGAGTTTCTTCGAGTTTCTTGCACCTGCAGTGTCGGCTGCATGTGGTGGGAATCGTTTAACTTCCATGATTAAATTTTGCTTCCGTTACTCAACGTGTCGTTTCCAATGAAATTACACTTTTTATGATGAGAAATATTATTATAAAATTTTTTGAAAGGCATATTCTGAATGGCTTTTAGATGTTGGCCTTATAGTAAAGGGCCAGTAGTGATTTATGCCTCCTATAGGGCATTTAATTTCGTCCATACTAAAACTAGCTAAACCGGTATTGCACTCATTAAAGATCTTTGTCCAAGTTCTGTTTCCCTTATTTGATCAAAGTTCTTTGAAAGAAGAAATCTTGTGCGAGTGGAATGGTCCACTCGTTCAAGATTTCTTAGTAGGTATATTTTGCACAGTATTTTGCGTAGTTTGATAAAATGGGGTAACTTCGACCTTATGTGCTGCTGTAGTCGTAGCCATAATCTTTGATCAAAGTTTGATCAATTATCGGTGTTCCTATATAGGTGATTTGATGAAGTCATCCAAGTTCTTTGATCAAATGCACCTTGGACTAAGATCTTTGATGAGTGGAATGTTACACTAAAGAATGCATAGGTACTTTTCTATTACATTAAAACTATTTTTAAATTATCCTTAGTCTAAGGCGAGGTCTAAAATCTAAACTAGATAGAGATATTAGAGTATAGTTACATGTTGTGGCATAGCAGGTACATATATAGCTAGAGATAACATACCTGTATGCGCTGGCGCATGGCATAGCTACTTTTCTCTTTCTTTTTTTCTATTAGTACGATGAAAAGCAGGGCCCTCAAAATCAATATAAGTGATTCTATATATTAATGTTTACCTTGTTTAACGTATATCCTAGCATTCGCGTCCGGCATCCAGGCATGCGCCGTGGATGCGAGCAGCACGAAGACCGCGCGGGCGACGGCCATTTTGTTTTAATCTCTCCTTTCCACGCACGCCATCTTTCCGCGTCTTTCTCGCCGTTCTGGAACAAAAGATACAAAAGTTATAGATTTTTTAAACATTGTTAATATAATTTAATTATTTATATTATTCTGGCATCGGCACGATAAATTTTAATGTAAAAATTTTGTATGTACATTAAAAAAAATAATTATTGTTATGTTTTGTCCTTCGTTTCGTATTCGTGAATATAATTTAAATAACACGAAATGATAATAAAATTAATACTTATTGTGTCTTAATGTTATTTGATGTTGAAAGATTTAAATAATTTTCAAGTATATCTTCAAAATTAGCAGGTACTTAAAAATAAGATGGTTGACCTCACGCGATCAATGTATAATCTATTATTAATGTAGTTAATGAAACTCGTATTATTAATAATTGTATAAACAACGTGTTAATGTAAACAAAGTTATCTTAAAAAGATAAGAAAACATACATTGTAAATAATATTTTTGCTATCAATTAATTGGCCTGCTTCGTATGTTGTAGTTTCATTTGCTTTGTTCATGTTCCTATCTAATAAGGTCTCACAAATAATATGTAAATAGAATTCATTTACGTTCAAAAACAAACGGTAAACGAGCGAAGACACAAGACCGCATGATATAATCGCCCACTTGTGAATTAAAAACATCTCAAAATTTAACGGTGCCACTTTAAGAAACAAAACTGGAATAATATAAAGTGATAATGGTACACAATGATACAGCAGATGATATTTACTGCACGCTATACTCGTGCGGTGAGTTCTTGGTCCCACGGGACGCTTGCTTGACGCACGCATTGCATCCTCCCGCACTGGTTGGTCAGGACTTGGCGATACAGTCCTTTTTATTTTACTATTACTAGGTAGTACCTATGTATACGTAGTCGTGAGAAGCAAAACTGGATCCTCTAGCTCTGGACATCTGATGCCATTTCGATATCTCATTTTAATACAGCTTTTATATCTCGATCAAAATAGTTTATTGTGAGGCGCTCACGTTTTTATTTAGACGTTTAAGTTCGTATAGCCATCGTAAACCTTATAGATAGGTAGGTACCTATTACAGAACGGGTTATAAATATTTATTAGGTTCGCATGAGGTTTATAACTAATATAAGTTGTTTAATAATAGCATGTAATGTGAGTGGGGACGGATGGACTATAGGTCCTTTTACTGCGTGTTGTAACATTTTATTGGAGAAGTTAGTATTTGCCGGCAAAACGTATGTCACTATGGTTACAAGACAATAGAGTCTTAAAGTCATTACAATTTATCTATAGTAAATAATAGGTCACTAATTCCAAGGTAATGAATATGCAAGTAGGCTTGGATGAGAAGATTGAGAAAAGAGAGAAATAGCACCAAAATGAACTTTGGATGGACTTGTGGAAGGTCTTTGCTCAGGGCAGTGAGATCATAATTTATACAGGTAGGTATCGTTTATTTTAGGAGGGCTTATTCAAGGAGTAGTCCTTGCTAAAATAAACAGATAAATAGCTCAATTATGAACTATATGTAAGTTATTGTAAATTGCTTAACTTTTGCCAGCTCAGCTTGCATTAAATGCCTTAGGATTAAAAGTTTCACAAAGAACGTTACATCCTTTGTATTCAACTATCAAGTCCACATGGCTTTGATATGCAGTATTGTGCAGATGTACGCCACTAGGTACAACATTTGCATATGACGTTAAGCAGCGTTATTACTCAAAGGGTATAGAGAGTTTCATGTAATATGAGGCGTGCTGCACAATTGCGCAGATGTTGCACTAAAGGATCGCGAGGGGTTTGTGCGCCAACATTACTTTCCGCCGTTCTATCCATCTGTTTCGGGATTGCGATGTTTTGGGAGTAGGCTGTCTGATGTGTATTGTTACGGTTACAACATTTTAGCTGGTCAGGTTTTGCCGCGTCGATATATCACCTCGAACCTGCAATTTATCGGCGCTCGAACTAGCGGTACAATTGCTGGGCTAAACAAACATGCGGTCACTTGACATAGGGCATATATAACACCCCCGTTATATTTTCGCTTTTCATACCTACGCTGCGTAGTCCTGTACACTCGAATGCCCTTGTTAGCTGAATATGTACCTTCATGAAATATGTATAAAAAGTCCAACCCTGACAATCCCTCTAAATACATAGGTATCAACGCAAAATAATACCAGGGATGGAAACAGGATAATAATAAATTATAATGGGTATTGAATAAGTCGAAATAAGATATGCAAAGGAATATGATTTTATAGAAAAGGTTACGGCCGTTGTTCACCACTCTCGATCTCTCGTAACATCCCGGTTTAGAGTGTCGGCCGTGCTATATCGTCTAGTTCAATCATTATCATCATCATCATCATCATCAATCGGAAGACACAGCTGAACATAGACCTACCCCACAGGATGACACTTGGATTGGTTACTCGCCTCGTGCATTTAATTCGTTTTTTATGTAAAATACCTATATACTATGCTTGCATTTCAATTTGTACTTATTCTCACATTAGTGTGATTGGCTTCAGACTTTCTTAATTACACTGTGGGGGGACTGTGTGTGTGGCATAAATGAGATAAGGCTGTAATTACGCAGCCGCGGTTGACACCCGAGCCCTTATGTCGTGACGAAGACCTATGCGATCCCACGCACTTGGGGAAGCTGCGGTTCTTATGTCTGCGACGAATGAATCCGAAACCACAAGCGCGTTAACGTACAGGGTAAGGGGGTTAGAGGGTTTACCCTAAGAAGATAAAAGACAGTTTTTCGCGACATTTTTCTATATCAACGCACGATTTATAGCCGTTTCCGGCGCTGTCACGTCTGAAATATGCAGCTTTTCAAATAAAAATATGTGATAGAGATTGGATAAAAACGTGACGGTATACTTTGGGGCGATATGAGGATAGGACTTTCGCTTTGTAAATTATGAGCATTCAATTCAAATGTCTAACGAATTGTCTAATTGATAAAGCGATTGCTTTATTATTAGAGCTAGTTGTACAATGACTTTATTATATAATCTTTGATCTCTGTGTATATTCTGTTAATAATATTAGTCTGGACTTTAGTGTAAACAAAAGTTAGAAGACGGAGTCTATGTATTCCCTAGACATAGGTACAACTTTGTTGAATATGTATTTTTGAAAGATACACCTATGTACAGCAAACTTACCTATTAAATTTCGCTGCCTATGTAGTGGTATAATAAACGAATCTATTCAAATAATCTTATATGGTATCTAATCTAGCCTAATTACAAATAACTATGTGTTTTATCGTTCTGTATTATAGTTTCTACATTTTATTTGCCCTACCCATGTTGGTACCACTCACAATATGATAAGAATGATAAACTACGACGAAACAATGATGCATTTTGTTTGACTTTCTGAAAAATACTTTTTATGGTACCTATGCATTTTCAATGCGAGGGGACTTATTAGGTAGGTACATGAGTTTTCTTTTAATTTTATCACGAGTGGTGCTCCTGACTTTCACTTTTGCATCTTATGATAGTTTATGGTTACTTAGTTCGATACCTGTATTATTTATTGTTATTATCTGGTTTGCCATTTCAACAAGAATTGAGACCGAAACAAACATTAAATTAAATGTAAGTCTGTGTGACCAACTAATAATATTGATAGGTATTAATAGGTAGGAAGGTGTGCCAATTATCATAACTTAGTTCATTACGTATACATTTTCCATGTTTCACTGTAAAATGGATTTTTGTAGGGTTGTAATGTTAACATTCGTGTCGTTACGATAAAATATTAAAATTTAAGGAATATAAGGATATGGTACTCGTAATATAGTGACGTAGAACAACGTCCAAGACATCACTTTAAAAACCCCAAGTTATGTTATTGTATGTGTAGGTCAATCGCTACTATATTATGTGTTTGCTATAGAGTTTAATTATGCTCTGCAAGCACCAGGACTCGATTTGTTACATTATAATTCGTTAAACCAAACAGATACCCGATGGACTAACTCTTATGAGTTAGTCCTACCACCTAGTATCAGTTTAGTTGTTATGAGTTAGTCCTACCACCTAGGATCAGTTTGGTTGTTATGAGTTAGTCCTACCACCTAGTATCAGTTTAGTTGTTATGAGTTAGTCCTACCACCTAGGATCAGTTTGGTTGTTATGAGTTAGTCCTACCACCTAGTATCAGTTTAGTTGTTATGAGTTAGTCCTACCACCTAGGATCAGTTTGGTTGTTATAAGTTAGTCCTACCACCTAGTATCAGTTTGGTTGTTAGCCAAAACTAGAACAGAAACTGCCTTCAGTCTCAGAGAGTACTTTAACAAACTGATAAATAATAAAAGGGTTACTTTACTGTGTTTCTTGGATCAGTTAAGATACCGTGATCCATAGACAGAATATTTAATACCTAATGTAGCTATATAGTAAACTAGATTTTGTGTTATAAATTGAGAAAGATGTTATCAATTATTGATGAATATTATAGTAGGTGATTATAGGTGTAGTCTAAGACTAACCGAATGTTCATATTATAGTATAACGCTGTGATTGTACGTGCGTTTTTCTTTTTAGTCATGCATAGCGTGTCTGATAGCTATTTAGTGCTGATTCATTGGGTTCGTGGATATGCTGCTATATAATATTTATTTAAAAGCATATTTTTTTGCAAAGTGCAACTGTTTGCGTGTTCTACAGTATAGAACGCAAAGGAATACACATGATGTATTTATAGCCTTTGTCGATATTGTCGATGCACTAAGAGTGACTAACGTATTCCATACCTATTTATTCCCAGCTGCGCACGTTCAAAAAAAGATGGAATTTGGAAAATTCTCGCAATAAAATGGGAAAACTGCGGGTGTTTGACTTACGTCATACAATATGGGGTCGTAAAATTTATTTGAACACACTATTGGACATACCTAATTATGTAGGTGTTTTGTTCAAAGTATTTTATTTTCAGTAGGCGAATAAGTTAGGTAGGCTAAGTACGGCAAATTCGGCAAGATATATACCTATCCCGTCAAAGCCGTACAGGATGTGTCTCCCCCAGTAGTTCTGTAATTTGATTCAGAATTTGTAAAAAGCTTTACTTTGACCTAAGAATCTATAAAAGGCCATAGTACGAGTAAAAACTCTTTACGAAAATAGTTTCGGATGTTTTTTTACTTACTTATGGTAGGCACAGAACCTTTGCCTATACTTGGCTCTACCCGCACTTGGTTTTTTTGCAGTTTTATTGTATGTTAAGTAAATATTGTAACTTCCTGTATTTCCTTATCTTCTCTGGTTGGAGGGTAACTATACTAGGTGTAAATTAAATAACTGAAAATCTGAAAGTAATTTGTTCAGAATCGAGAGTAGAATCGATTACACTATAATATTTAAAATCAGATCGCTTTTTTATTTTGCCTTGTCTAAAAGTTGTAAATGCCACGTGATGACAATAAAAATTTTTTGGCGATGTTGCACATATTTTAATTGTATTAGAAATTAAGACTAGACTAGAGCGCCGTCAAATGTTACGTCAAACGTAACAAAAAACGGCGAAGCGCATCTGACAAGTAGAAATTACGAGTGTAGGGTTACAAATAAATTAGAATTATGTACTTAGTAAAACATACGAATATCTTTTGAAATAAGTAAGGTATTTGCAAATATACACATTAAACTAACTTAAAAAAAAAAACAGTTGGAGTGTATGAGGTTTTCCGTATATCCATTTAAACCGTGTATATATATATATATCTTATAGGTGCCGGTGTCATTCACGAAACGAGTGACCGTCTGCATTAATTGAATTGTCGTTAGTTTTATTATGTTAAGCAAACACCTACTATGGATGTATTACCATTTATCGTGAGTAGATGTGAGGGCTACCACGTGGGAGTCTTTAGTAGTTTACTACGCGTTAGTAACGTCAAGAATCAAGACTAGTTGGTTGCCTATTCCGGCGTGCCTAACTACGCCGCTGACCCATTGGCCTCTGCTACAATTATTAGTTAACGTTTAGTCTGCGCGGACGCATCTGGTATTTTGGTCTAATCAGGGTTGCCATACGTTCCCGTCCCGACTTCCCGAGAACAATAATACACCATTAATCATTTTATACTGAATCTGTTTAGAGAGTAAAAAGCGAGCCTAGACAAAATACATCTAATTGTTTTTCCGTACACGCTACAGATAGAAGGTTAGCGTGAGCAAAATGATAGACAATGTAGCAAGCTGACGACTAACGTTTATTCCGCAGCGTCGAAAGGAAGCTTATTTGTCTATGGAAGCTATAGTGAGCAGTGTTGCCAAATTACTCAGATTTCTGAAAACACGTAGGCTTCACTAGAAAATTTCGTAGAAATAGTAAAACTTTCTGTCACGCTTCAAATGTTTTTCTCGAAGGAAAGGGGAATGGTTCCATTCTAAAAAAACGTTATTTTGCTAATTTGAATACCTATTTAATTGAAAGTACGTAGATTTTGGGACTGAAGTTTGTAGGTTTGCGAAAAAGAACAAAATACGTAGATCTACGTAAAAATGCGTAGAATTGGCTACGCTGAGCGTGAGTACCAAACAATACAGTCAAGCTACAAAACAGCTGTCAATTTTTTTAATTTTTATTTTGTTGCTCACATTTTTTGCATTTAGCCAGGGTCAAGTATCCGAAATCTCTGCAATAACCTCCATTTTACAGCGATTTATTCTCTTTCGGGGCCTTATCCACGCTTCTTCATTATTTGCCGCCCATAATAGCCGAAGGCAATGAGTCTCAAACCAAACCACATAGCGTCAGGGTTCGAGGTCCCGCTAAGGAACGTGATGAAATAACGACAAAACTAGTGCTTGCGTTTGTCAAAAGCTTCACTTGTCTACCATTTGTATGAAAACTTGCGACATTGTCAAATATAATGTCAACCCTAGGTCCACTCCACATTCATTATCAAGACACATGACATGACGCATACATAATTACGCCAGGATGTTGATAATGTAATTCATTCATGCTATTGTTGTAACATAGTTTTACTACGAGTATAATAGTGCTTCTACTATTTATAACCAAGACTTCAAGAAATCCGAGACGAATCAGGATCTCATAAATATGTAAGATAGCCAGTCTTGCTTTGTCTTTTGTCTTGGATATTTCAATGCGAGACGTTTCGATGTAGAATAGGTATGTACTAACCCGGTACAATCATGAGCTGACTGCAAGTATTTTTCATTTATGCTTTGTTTGCGTAAGTGATTGTACTCCTGAATGATTAGATAAATTATTATCATTAGTTTTGCAAAGGCTACACTGTCTTGTTTACCTGACGAAATGACGCTCAGAAGATGTGTTTTTTACATAAGAAGAGTGGTGCTTTCCGCCTACACACATACACGCATTATTTGCTTCTCTCCCTTTAATTTTGGTGTTAGGTAGAGTAAGGACTAGCCTCTACATTTAAGAATGAACTATTCGTTATCTCTACCCACTTTCTATTTACGATAGAACCGTGTGTGAGGTCTGAATAACAAATGAGAGGGCTCTTATCTAATTACTCACAGTTTATCAAGAAATCGTCATTTAGATAGGAGAGTATCTACCTGCCTGTGCGGTTAAAGTTAATGGGCAACTAATGGCAACAATAGATTCAGAAGAAAACTGAGTATTGAAATAGGTATCAGAACTGTTTTTCAATTAACAGAAACCGCTATTTCAAAACTGCTATTGCAAACGATTGTGGTACAAAAAGAGGGCATAACAGTATGCTTTTGACTGATCAATTTACACCGTTTTGAGTCGTGGATTTTGACGCGTTCGTAGAGCGCGGCGTAGGCTAGCCGCTCGCTCGCTAGTTACTTGTCCTGTGTCAACAATGCACGCTCTCTCCTTCGCTCCCCTATTCGTTTTTGTTTGTACCGCCTCCACAACGCGGCCGGTGACCGTCAATTCACCGCGTACGGTTAGCTACATTTATTTATTGTACAGCGGACACTCACCACTTGAAAATATTCTCCGTTCTGTAATCCAATTACGGTCCTTTTCCAACTCCCGGGTCATGAGGGCAGTAAAATCCAATTTTGGTTACACAAACACTCACAATTTAAACTTTTCTGACTGTCAGTCAGTACACAGCGTACACAATAAAATCACAAAATCGGTCGAAGACACAGTATCACAGCAGACAGTGCAAACCGGTTGTAAAGTTGGAGAGTGTAACAACTTGGTAGTGTTTACAGTGGACGCGTCGGTGTGCTTGGAGCCAGGCGAGTAGCGCTGTCGCGTGCTCTCTCGGCGCTCTCGGCAGGGGCACTGGCACACAGGGGCGCCCCGCCCCGCGGACGCGGTTGGAACTCGCCCAACAGGCTTCTATGCCATGCGTGTGCGCCGCTGCCACGTAAACCACTCGCCCGATACAAGCGATGCCAGTCCTACGATATTTTTTGTTTTATGTTGACGCTTCCAAATGAGGGGCCATAAAACAGAAACGTAGTTCGACGAAGAAAAAAATTGAAGGGTACACCATAGTATTAGTTGTTACCAAGATGGTGGGCAGAGAGAATAAGTATAGCAATGTGCATCTTCAATGCAAATGTATAGCTTTGAATAACACCATCTTTTATGGCAGTCGAAATATTTTGATGGTCAGCAAAACATAGTTCATACATAATAATACTTATTACGTATTATAATTTTTTTAAGTATTATTATATGTTGTTCCTAAAACGAAAACACTATTATTATTAATCATAGTACAACATATAATTAAAATTATTATTATTAATTAATGCAAACTTCTATACCAGAACAGCAACTAGCAACAGCCACATATGGCGATCGCAGTTTATTTTCATTATTATCCCTCGAGCACCCCTCGCTGTGCGCCAGGTAGGGACCGTAGTATGTCCATTAAAAAAAACTGGGGGAACCATGGCTCTAGCGAAACAAAGTAGACGCTCTACCACAATGTTTGTCTCAACTAGCTTTTAACGCGAGAAATCTTATTGTGATGATATGATTGAATGTATGGATGTATACATTACATGTTGATTTAAAAGAAATAATTCTTATACTACTATTCTATTACCATTGAAGATTTATGGTTATAACAACCCATGTCCCTCTAAGCTGCCAGTCTGGCACCTATTATAGCCACAAGGCTATAATTTTGTTGAATTGATTATATGTCAAAATAAACGTAATTGAATTTGTGATTTACTTACTTCTGCTTTCACTTATCGATTAATTGTGGGTTCTGTGTGGGAAGCTATGCTCATCCAAGAAATGGGTTTCCAATGTCTTTAACAAGAATCATAGTGCACTGTTTCGGAGAATTATAATACGTTGTTACGTCGAGGAGTCATTTTACTAAAAAAAAAAAGGCTCAAAAGCTCCAGGAGCATTTAAGAGTTAAATAAAACTAATCCAACAGTTGAAAATATGAGGAATTCCACAGAATTTGGTACCTATATTTGTTGTGGGAATATTTGTAGGTACCTACGTGTAATGTACTCTACCTGCGGTAACACCATTATACAAACATAACTTTCTGTCAAATCTACTCGCAGTCGAGAATTTGAGATATTCGTAACCAAGTGTTGATGCGCTTGGTGAAGCGATTTGATTTTCAACTTCGTTTTCCTGCATTCGAGCAATAATATTCCACAACTCTAGAGATTTGTAAAACATTTTCTCGAAATAGAAAAATCACAACCTAGGCCACCTACTTTTATCACACCTACTGTCTCAGAACTTTATAGTATCACTATTTTCACAAGCGTCTCATCTCTTGTCAAGCCGTATATGATCTTAAATTTATATTCATAAAGTGGTCAAAGTATCATCAACAACCAATGCCCTGTGGCTACAAACGTTAGACTTTCCCTTGAATAACATATAACGAAAGATAAGTAAGAAGAGGTCCGAGATTTCTCTCTGCCGATAGGCGACGCAGGTAGTAGAACCCCTGGTGGGTACAACGCGGCGGGTTATCGCGAACATTTGTCACGAACCGGGCTATTCAGCTATATGATAAAATGCTCCCCAAACTAGGATACGCCAGCTAACTTTCCAACTTTGTATCAGTTACATTGCTTACCAAATAATCTAGAACAACTTCGCAGTAACAAGGCACCTAGAACAAACTCAGATTAACTGAATAAGTTATTGTATAGATATTATTTTAGCTCTGTGTACTTAGCTCCGAATTACGTTATCAGATATGAAACGGTTTACGATCTCTCTGGAGCCTATTTGCATATCAGTGCCGGGTGTGGGCGCGGAGTGCGCGGCTTCTTGGGACAATATATTTCAGCAAAAGACGACGTCGCTATCTCTGCCTATTGTACGAAACACCAAGAAAGGTGCTTTTGCGACTGGAGTCGTGCCATAGCCGAACAAAAGTCTTTTGGTACCTACTGAACCTTGGTATTCGCCCGTGTAAAGACCAACTTTTGCGTCGCAGCCCGTGCCTTTTCTGTACTTTCTGGTAGATATCTCGTTTCTCTAAAAAATATTCTATAAAAAAGCATCATCAGAAGGCAGATTTTGTTACACTTGCCCCAGATAAGCCACGTCGACTAGTCAGGCTATAAAATAATCTACTCGAAAAGTTGTGCAGTTTGCAATATCATCGATAAATCGAAAAGAAATAGGCATCTCCGGTGTGCCAAGAGGGTGGCGCAGATAGCAGTCGGTCGGAGTTCTGCTAACGACATCGACGGCGTTTCACTTCGCGAAGAAAACGGCTACATCGTTTCTCCTCAGACCGCCCTGATAAGGCACACAGCGCGCCATTTGTCATTACCATTTCTCGTCTATTGGTTTGCTTCTTTTTATGCCTTTACCTTTACCACGACGAAATCAGATTTATTCAATTGGATTACACGTGGTCAAATAATAATGTCAATTACATCGTACAAGCACTAGCGGCATCATCTTTAAAACTAATATTCATCAAGTAATACCTAACATATTTTTTATTTGGTACTAATAAAATTAATCTTTACTATTTATAAAAGTCAACGAAGGTTTTCTGATTCTCTAAGGTTAATTATGTGGAACAGTATATAATGCGCAATTATTATATTAGGGATTTTATCAATTTGTTTATTCAGTTGTGTCAGGATGCAACCATAATTTAGTGGTTAGAGTATTTCCTAGTGTTTACTTAATTACCTACCAAATTCATGTTGAACATCGGTCGCCGGGGACATATCAGTGTTTTCCAGCAACCGCGTCTCAGAGACAGGCAACATTATAAACTTAGCGTGTCACTTGACCATATATATGTATAATATAATATAAATAAGATAGAGATAGACGAGATCAAACACCGACCAACCGCGTTTACAATTTGATTTTGTTACCAAGAAGTATGTAACAAAATCAAATATGCATGGATACATATTTGATGTCCGTCTGGGTTGGTACTACTACTTTGCTCGTGAAGTCAGCCGCCAAGCAGTGATGTGCGAGCATTACTGTGTTTTTGATGAGCAGAGTAGCCAGTGAAATTACCGTGCTTATAATACTTAATATGTAATGTCTCAGGGTAGAGGGGCACTGCAGTGCCGCGCAGGACTTTGTGTTTTAAAGCTCTGACTGGCAATGCAATTGTTATGGGCTGGCGTTATGCTTACCATCAGGAAAACGACCAGCTCGTCTTGCTATCTAATAAAATAAAAAAATACATATTGTGGATTGGTTTTTATTTTTGCGCTAAATAGGTCAATCGGTCAATTAAATTACATATTGCTTACCTACTTAAAAAAATAAACCGCTCGAAGAATTCTATAAATAGGCCGGTAAACCATCTAACCCAAAAAAATTACGTCTCACAGTCTAATCCACTCGAGTTTTCTAAATTCGTCTCGTCTACGCCGACGATAAAATTAGAGCGAAAGAACGCGTGTGTTCCTCTCTTGTATTATAATGCCCATAATACGAGTTGCGTGACTTTGAAATCGGAATGCCATGCTTTTGGTATGGTAATGACTGTTACGTAAATTCTCGAAAATGTTATGCTTTTAAAAATGTGTTCTATATTTGGCTCGCAAAGCCGGACAATACGATACAACATTTCCATTCTAATAAGTATAATCTACACGCGAAAGATGTGACTAGAACAGTTACATGCAGCCATATTATGGCTATTAAAGATAAACACAGGATCACCTTGCCGATAAACAAAGCCTATTCTGTCATAAATCAACGCAATTCGTTGATCTAAGCATGACCAGTGACCACTGCGATATACCGACTAATTATGAAAAATCAATCTGGCAACAATGTTTTTCACAGTGCCTATAGTAAATTGAATTTAATTGCGAAAGTAGAGTAAAATATTAGAGTTATTAAGACGTTGCTATGTTGACGTTGACGTCGCATACCTACAACATCAAAAGTAATACTATTAATCAAACGTAATTTTTATTTGAAATGGGTAATAAACCATGTTATGAGTTTGCGAACAATGACGCGATTAAGTTGGCCGCATGAATTTTGGTGGACGTTATGAAAGCGCTTCGACACATAGGCTCGTATAACAGGTGATACATAGCTCGGGGACGCGCGATGGCCATCTATTACTAAACAAATGCAAATTGTGTGGGCGCTTGTAGGCCGAGCTGGACATCCGCTTAATAGCCGCTTATTGTGCTGCGTACTTTAATGGGCGGGTAATTGGCACGAGGTCAGCCGCGGTCAGCTGCCGGCCAGCTCTACAGCTACACTCCACCAGGTACCCAGCGCTCTCTCATCTCGCGGTGCCTGCTCCCTGCACTCGACGCCTCTCAGCCGTAAGATTTAATTATACACGTAATTAAATCCAATCGAGACTTCAATTTCATAACAGTTACGCTCGTTTACCAGATCAAGATGGCGAGCATAGAACGTCTGCACGCTAGAAGCATTGGAGCAGAAATATTGGTACGTCTAGTCTATACTGTTTTAAGCCAATTTAGTGTCTACAAAGGCAATACCTATATGTGAAAAGGAATATGAAATCAGAGTGAAAACGGATTTATAAGGATAGGTGGGTATGTTAGTAAACCGCACAGCTATAGTTCGCGTTCAATAGGTAAGCTCAACGTCAAGTTTCAGCCGATCACGTTAGCTTTATGTCAGAGCTGTAAGCTGCGGGTACATATTCTGATTTGGGATATGTTGAAATAGAGTTTAAATTGGGGTACAGCGATTGTAAGATAAGTGAGCGGTCTCGCGTGTCAGCCGGCTTGTCCTTGCTCGCCCGCTGCCGCTGGCCACAGGAAGTGGCTCATTGTGTAGCGGTGACCCGTGGCCACTGCGTCCACACACCTAGAGTTGATACTGATCTATTGTGCTGCTTTGCAAGTATCACTTGCTCATCACAATGGAACTTCCACAGGGACCAATGTTAGGCCTTTTATTTTGTCTCATTTTTATTCACCAGACAATGTTCCACAATGCTTAGTGGTTAAGTGCAAGCACATGGGTGTTAATAAACCCGGTGTCTGTCCGGATGCAAGCAAGTAATTAGTCAATGTGACGTCACGCGTAGTCGCTCGGCTCCCACACGACTACTCCCTTATCGCGACAATTAAATTGCACTGACCCGCTGCAACTGACCCCTGTCGTCTCGGCTTGACACTTTTAATAACACACTTTTCAGGAAATGAAAACTCGCAATTAAAGAACATTTTTAATAATATTTTAGCGCAAGATTAAATGGTAGTTGCTATTCAGAATCTCGTTATCCAAGCACAGTACAACAATTATTGTTCAAGGGTGGGTATGGATCTAATCACACAATTCAGATAACGTTAACAGAACGGAAGGAAGCATTTCGTGTGTAATTAAGATTTCATTTCCGTATGTACCGGCGTCACAATGGTATCTTGTATTCAGAGCCGCCGGCGAAGCCACATAACGTGTAATAATTATTGTTAATGCCAACTTAGTATTGAGTGTGAGAAAATGAAGTATAATAGTGTCGTGTAACCAAAGGAAGACAAAAGTCGGTACTACAGGCGCGGGGCGTCACATAACACTATTTCCCACAACTGGCAATATATTTGTTGGGAATTGCTTTGTGTAAAAACACAGTGTTACTTACTAATCAGTGAGGACGAGAATAAGATAAGGACAATGGGTAATTTTGCTTATGCGTTCCCAACCACTACAATCTTTTACGTGCATACGTAGTGCAGTAAAATTCGCACGGGCTTGTATTATGTAGGTACCTACGTGTACCGTGTACCTACGTCCTACGTATATCATTCATGCAATGTCCAGTGAGCATGATAAATAATGGACTTTTGAGTTTGCAGTCACGAATGATGCAGTTGCAGAAACTATATTTTTTACACGACTGCACAAGGAAGGAGTGTAATGTTTTTATGGTTCATGTATGTACTTATGTGAGTTGCTTTATTCCACTATAACTTTTAAATGCCTAAATAGATTTGGATGTATGGGGTATGGTTAGAATCCTTATATCATCCCAAGTGGGATGATGTAACGGTACTCTGGCTGGAGTCATGTTTTTTTATGTACCTAACTTTTGTTACATAGACTTGGTTTATCTTAGTTAACACCGGTTTATGGTGCTTTTTCCTGTTGGTGTAAGTTAATTTTGAAGATTTTTTATATTTTCCGCTGTATTTTGACGCAATATTTAGAGATTAGCTAGTTAGTATTAAAAACACAAAATGAAAAAAAAAATAACATTAAATGACACTACTACGCTATATGTGGTCATCAAGTCACATCTGTCCTTTGTAAACCCAATTTGTGCGGACCACTATCGCCATTGCCACCGCCGCATTGTCTCAGTCTTTAACGAATTTCCTAAACATTATAATATTGCTCGTGAAATCGACCATAAGTTTATAAAATATCGATATTATTCTTTGCAAGACACCTCATTGTTATACCGCTATGGTTAGCCTAGGTATTGTGTCACCGCATCATTACACACGTCGACTAATCTAATCGGTAATTCATACTATAATGAGCATCATTATCAGTCCTGTACATCACTACATTACGAGGTAGATTCCGCAATTATTACACTGACAATCTCATAGAAAGTTGGCTCTTGCACTCTGCAGCGATGGCAATAAGTGGCGCAATGAACCAGACTCCCTCGCCAGAAATACGAGTTTACTCATAGAATTAACACATTGCTAATAGGAGTAGCCACAGTCATAAAACAAGCATAAACCGCGAGGAAAATTTCAGCGGTTAACTGGTTACAAAGATTGGCTTTTAATTAAAATTCAACAATAGATTGACCTCGATCGGAAATTGGAATATACCTTTCGAAACGTTAGAGAGGTTTTGAAAGACATCTCCCTAAAATAACAACTGAAGTACCTACGTAAGTGTCATTGGACAATGTTATCGATTACTTCTTTAGTAACAAAGAAATAGAGTTGGGTTTTCAAGATCTACAGACAGTGGAAGTGGTGAGTTAGGTACTGCAAATGTATCTAATAGGAGCCAAATAACCACGCCCGGTTATGGTTAGTTTAAAATGTGTGTTCAACGAGTTGAGTCTAATTTTGGCGCGGTCAGTAGTCAGCAATAAAGCGGCAACTAGTCGGTTAAAGTGACAAAACCTCATTTGTCATGAGTTGTAATGTTTAACATCCTGCTTGGCTCGTGCCCTTTTTGTGCGACGTTTCGCGATGTTTTGTGCGGTCGCCGGACACCGGAAGTCCGGAACGTTGCGAGATGTGGTACTTTACTATTTGGGTTGTATGTTGGGTGTGCTACGCGGTGATGGTTCTACCACAGTTTTACAATCCATTGTAAAACTGTGATTCTACTGAACATCATTGTTAAGCCTGCGCTATTTAGATTTACTTTCAGTGGCCTATCTTGGCTATAGAGGTCAATCTGTAAAATAGTTTGATTTAGGAATTAGGACTCTTACGTGTAAATCCAAATGCATGGAGTACCTATTGCTTTGCACCTAACCCAAATTAATTATTCATCAGCCCGTTATGTCCCAGTGCAGGTCAAAGCCCTCCCTTTCTTTCTTAAATTCTCAAATTAGATTAGAGAGCATAAAAATAAATGGTAGGTATACGTTCTCAGTACGCGTTCGCACGTGTGCACGTAATTGCACGGGTTTAGAACTCAATACGTTGCTTGTTAGACGATTAGCTAGGTGTAACATTATGTGTAACCCAATACAGCCGGCAAGTGTTTGAAATGTATTCCTACTTCCTAGGTTGCATGAGGTAGTTATTAGTTTGGCTTATATAGCGTTTTCTACCTTAGTACCTAAACTGCTAAGAACGAAATTGGCATTGAGGTCAAAGTAGATAAGTTAAAAGCAGATTAGAGTGAAGATAGCCACTTTATCATCTGACGATGTGGTAGAAAAATGCACCTATAATAGGGTTTACCTATGCACGCTTTCTTTCTTTCTTACTAGAACGTCGTGCTTCGGTTGAAACCTTGATAACATCTGCTCGAAATGTGTTACATATACTTTGAAAGATCAATAAAATTTCAGTATGAAATAGCCTATATAAATAAACTAGCATAATGAGAATTGGTTTAAATCCAGGGAATGTCAATAAATAATGTCTAACAATAATGTAGACTTATTACAGTGATTCCTTGAGTGGATTGTTTCTCGGAAAAACAATCTCAAACGTTTTGTTTGTCTAACCTCGAGACTTAACCAACAAACGAAAGACTTATTTGCATACTTAAACGAATTCGACGAATGACACCACCCGGGGATTATTTAATGAGGATTACCTAACATAACAACGGGTTATAAAACAAACCTGTGAATTTTACGCCGGATGAGACGCGTTATGATAAAATAAATCGCAAGAACAAGATGTTTTCTAAGCGCCCATTCAGCTGGCGTTTGCTTTGGATATTGAATCGTTTTGTTTTGAAGAAACTATTTTGTTATTCTAAACAGCGCAAACTATAGTTACAAGCACCTGTTTGCAGAAGTCTAAAACAAGCCAATGAGGCTGATGCTCGCCGTTTCCTTATGAACGAAGACTGTGGGCGTTGCGGGCGCGGTTGGTCCCACTTGCCTTAGCCAGTTTATGCTTCCCGAGACCGAAATAATCCACAATCGTCGGCATCCGTTATTGAAAGGAGAATTGCAGCATGAACATGTTATGATGATGGAACAACATTACAGGCCGGTCCAAAAATATCACCGATTGCAAATAATATCTTACCACGCATCTATATGCCATGCATTGCATAGATACTTTCATTCACTGGTTATCTTATATTAATATCTGCCGACGAGAATGTTTCTGGCACACAGCATACTGGAGTATATGTAGGTATACAAATGTTATTATTGGGTATGTATAGTATTTGATGTACATTTTCTACCATCATTCCACGTATTACTGCACCAAATTGCTATACCTACCCACTTTCATTCGTGTTTCATCGAATTGAATCATCACAATCGACAACATCCGTTATTGGTCAAGAGCATTGGCGCATTCAGGTATTATGATGATGGAGCCACGGTCCGAAAATAGCCCGTATTGCTGCTGAGTTGATCTGCTTACTGTAGGAAACCAGATGAAACATTTTGGAAAGCAAAACAATCGCGTAGAAAAATTATGAAATGTTCTTAAAATTCCCCTGGTCTTTATCATAACTGTCTATACCTTCACGTATGTAAGTAGTTCAATAACAAGTCCAAACGATAAATTTGTGGAATAGAAAAAAAACTGATAAATTTATCGAATATTGTGAGTACCGAAGCCTGATAGTAAAGTATTGTAGTAGCTCTATATTCTCTTTGGATTTGACCTACCTATTCGATAACTTTTTTCGATTGTATCGAGGCTCGATAAATTATATAAAATAGTCGATAAAAACCACTTTATTGATTTAAACTGTCAATTTTATCGATTGAATATATCCGTACTTGCGCTGCTGCTGGTCTATTTCTCAATGACCTCGCCTGTTACCTACTATACCTAAGAAACGTAAAGACGTAAAAAAAATATTGTTCTTTCAAAGAAGAATCTATGAGAAACTTATCAATACATTCATCAAATAAGTATCTAAGTTAGAACAACAAAAACAATGTGGCCTCAACGAACTTTTAATTTTTAATGCATAAATAATTAATTTCCTCTTTTGACATTAAAACATGTTCTTAGATATTATGTCACTTGAGCACAAATTAATAATAAAACAACAGAACCAAAAAATAAAGAATAAAAATTAAATTATACATTCATCGTATTATATCATTAGTAATTGTAAAAATGTTCTTGTCAGCTTCGTCCAATTTATAAACATATCTTATTTATAAAATGAATTCTAACGCAGTTTTTAAATTCTTTGTCACATTTTTTTCGTACATCCAAAGGAATTTTACTATATAATTTTATAGAAATGCTTACATAGCTGTGGAAGCACTATCCATGTATTAAAATCATTAATGTATGTTTAATATCATGGTATCTAAATTCACCATGTTCATTACGTTTAATTCTTAAACCTTTCTCTACAAGAGTTTCTCTGCTTTAGACCCTGAATTCAACAGCTCGTTTTTGTAAGATAAATTACTCTTTGAGCTTGGCTGGCTACCCCCATAAGATAGTTCTATAGGTCATCAAAGGATGAAAATATGCAAAGTACTAATAATTGTTTCTTGCTGCTTCTTGGCCCCCTAATTACTTGTTATTTTTTATTGCATAAGTAGACGAGCAAATTGTTTGGCCAGTTGTTTTATACGCACGGCCTATGTAAGTTTTCTATCAATCCTAATCCCCAGAAATTGAATGTGGTCTGTGCAGGATATGATAAGGACAGACCATCAAAAGATTCAAAAGAATTAGGTATCTTTGAGATTTTCTAGAATCTGAAATTGATTGCACCTGTGAAAAACGTTAGGTAGATGGAACAGCATAAAATTTAGTGATGAACAGAGGTAAACGAGGACTCAAAATGCGTGGTACCTATTTGGTATAAAACCGATTACAAGACTTGTGCTCGCGATCCATTTATTTTATTACTTCACATATTGCGTGACCTGTCGTCCACTAGCGTTCCATATCCGTGACATTCTTAATTCTTCGGAAGAAAGTGATTGGGTACGATCATTATCGATTTCCTTTAGGCTACGATTTATAGTTAAATCTTTTGTTTTGCATGAATCACGAATATACTTTCAATTGCTTAACTAGGCATGCTTTATGCAGCGTTAAACACAATTTAATGCAGTTTTAATGTTTGTTGTGAAGCGGAAGGCCGATTAGCGGTAACTGGTATATAGGCCCAAATGGTCGCGTGTTGTTCTATTGCGCTATATAAATTGCTGCTTGCAGAGACAATGAAACTGCCTGAGCCATTAAACGAACAAAAATATCTTCAATCTAGCGCCAACTTTTATGTAGGGCAAGTGGATTGCTAAACCTTGATAATGGGGTGGCTAATGATGCTATTCAAGTTGCACAAGTGCTTAAAGACTTTTCGAATGTATCGATAAGTGGGTGTACTTTAAGTTACAAGTACCTATGTTATGCTATTAAAGACCCCAATATTTTGGAATGAAGTTTCGCACGAATGGGTACTTATATCTTTGCACTGGTAAATCAATTATGCGTATAAATATGCATGCCCATTACAATACTTGAATTTGTTCTGTGAAATTCCAACGTATGTATGTCTACAAATATACATGAAAAAGTGCTCAACTGTACGCGTTGGGGTATGAGGAAACACCTAGTTACATATTTGGGTCGTCACGATGACACGCTTGCGTGATCGCAAGATTTATTAGGATTACTTTTTCAACTACAATGCGTAAACTAGCAATAGCTGGCACATTTCACAACGGCTAATCATAACGAGGGAACTAAAATAGCCTGGAATTTGTTCTTGTTATTGAATGAGTGTGACGGTAGCTTCTCGTTGAGTGCCGACACAAATTGTTGATTACAAAAGAGCAGCAATTGAGACGTCAGAAAAGCAGGAAACGTACAGATTGAAACATATGTCTGGATTGGACAATCTCAGCTCAGCCAGCCTACATTGTTTAACACATATAATTTAACATGCATTATCTCTTTAGCAGAAATGAGTACAATTGCTGCAAAAAGCCTTAGTAACGCAAAGAAAGCATTAGATTGCTTTATATGATGTCACTTTTTCCTAACATTTTGTTAGTGGTAGGACTAACTATTCCGCGAATGTCCGTCTGGGTTGTTACCACCGCTTTGCTCGTGAAGTCTGCCGCCAAGCAGTAGTGTGCAAGCATTACTGTGTTCCGGTTTGATGAGAAGAGTAGCCAGTGAAATTACTGGGCTTATGAGACTAATGTCTCAGGGCAACGAGCGCACTGCAGTGCCGCGCAGGCCTTTGTGTTTCAAAGTTCTGAATGTCACTGCAATTGGTATGGGCCGGCTTTATGCTTACCAGCAGGCAAACGACCAGGTCGTCTCGTTACCAAAACATAAAAAAAATAATGCAATTATCTCTTTAGCAGGAATGAGTACAATTGCGGCAAAAAGCCGTAGTAACGCAAAGAAAGCATTAGATTGCTTTATATGATGTCACTTTTTCCTAACATTGATGTCAATCATGTAATCGTATCTGAGGAGAAAGTATAACATCTACTTACGAGTTCTGAGTCCATATCGTTTCCGGTTTGCTATTGTTTGCAAATGACGCGTATACTATTGTTCTTTAAAGAACATTTTGCGTTGACGTAAGTATTAACATCATAGCAGTACAAGAGATTTCGGTTCTATTTAAATAAGCTCGTTACAAAAAATGTCTGGGAGAATAATTTAATTGGTTGGAAAGCGTTGGGGACTCGTGGGCCAGGCGGTGAAAGCGTGGTCGGAGGTCGCGGTTGAGGCCCCAGGGGATGTGTCATCCGATTAGATACAAACTATGTGATACACCAAGTTTCAGGTTTTCCCATACCTAATTTACAAACCCATTTTAACCGACTCGCTTTGAGGATACTCTGTCTGCAAGCTACCACGGAATTGACTAAGTTCGAATGAGTTAAGTACATTATGCTATCTTGTTTCAGCATTTCAAATATATGAGGGGTTTTATTTGTGAACAATAAAGTAAACAAAGGTTTGTCAAACAATAAAAGTTGATATCCCGTTGTCAGCAATTCATGGTGACTACGGCCGTTGGTTTTACGATTGTCTCGGTGAAGACAAGGATCTTTTGTAGAGGTTTGGAAGGACGTACATTTTTTGCGTTACGACTCATAGTGGAAATGACGAACTGTATCGTTGTAATGGAAGTGAACTATTAATCTAGTGAGTAGATGTTATAGATGAGATCATTTTATGAGGCATTAGTTGCTTCCAGCTTCATACTCGTATTTCATCGAGTCGCAACGTGGCACAAATTGGTGGACGCAATCGCGCCGGTCGCGGCGATGGCAAGCGGCGGCCGCGGACGATTCTCATTAACAGCCCAGATTGATAGCCCCTGGAAAATGCTTTAAATTATTTCACGCCACATTAATATTGAATATTATGCCGATGCTACTTCGCTGATGTCGGACACCTAGTTAATTACGCTTTGAATATTATTTTGCTCGGAGCGAATTAACTACCTACTTATTCTATTTGGAGTTGCTGCTAGCAAACTTTCACTACTACTTAATGCTCTTCTGGGTTTTTAAACTCTGCTTTCTGGTTGTTAACTCTTCACGGCTAACCTATTGGATTTAAATTTGACAGCGATTTAGCTTCAAGCCCAAGAAAGGACATACTGCCATCCAGTATTCTATTTGTTACTACTACTATACTAGCGAGAGCGAGTGTGGCCGAGCGGGAACTTGTGCGACTTTCAATCCGACGTAGTACCACAGTTCGAATCTCGACTCGGCCCGCACCAATGAATTATGTTTATATATTAGTTATGTGCGGATTATTCAAATTCGCTCTAAAACGGTGAAGGAAAACATTGTGAGGAAACCGGTATGTTCAAGAACCACAAAATTAGAGGACATGTGATCCACCACGCCGCATTGGGCCTGCGTGGTGGATTAGGGCCCATACTTCTCTCTCTGAGAGAAGGTTGGTATCCCAGCAGTGGGAGCGTAAGAGGCTGATAATGAACTATACTAACTGCTATGTATCCTTGTTTAAAAGTCACATGCAAATTTACTCTACTAATAAACTTACGAGCATAACTTTTAGCGTGTGACGTGACTTCCTAGAATACGTCTAATAATTTCCCGAAAATTGTGAGCATGACTACGTATCTATGCTTCCAACCTGGCATTGTATAGTTAACAGTTATAAAGCTTCGGGCTTAAAATGCACCTCACGATAACATCAAAGTTTTCGTAACGGGTGACATAATTGCGAGAAGCAGTCTAAAGTCACGTAGTGCTGTGCAATCTGTCGGTTATTGTGCTCGAGTTCCAAGCGGCGGCAAACATCTCGCCCCGAGCGCCCAAGAGGCCGCAGCGCCTGCTGCTACATCGAATCAATCCGAGCCCAATTTAAATAGATAGGTAACGGTTTGTTGCGCAATGGAACATCGCGACCATCGACCCATGGTCCGTGAAGTCCATTTGATCACTTATGCATCAAACGCGTTCCGACTTCCCGACACTCCCCGCTCCGCCGGCACCATAACAGCCTCGGCATCGCGTCCCGCTCTTAATAACACTTTAATAGCCCCCGTCAAGTTCAAAAACATTTTAAATTTAATAGGCGGTTGCTGCCATATACTCGTGTTGGCTCTACATCAATCAAACTGCCTTTTTTTGTTTTTATAGCGCTGGCCAAGCATGCTCCTAGAGGTTTTTATGTCGTTTGAAATAACTAAAAAACGGAAAATTTATAAAGCTACTTGAGCATGAATTTAAAGAGAAATCCAAGCGACTGTACTTGAATAAAATGATAAATTAGCTTAGATAGTGAATTACGGACAGATAGCTTATCTCTGCCAACTTGTAATACTTATGCCTGTTCTTTTGTTTAATTCACGAATGCAATGCGAAAAAACTACTTACCTGATCCTCCGTTACATAAAAACTTTTATGAGGTACATAACTTGCTGTTTGGATGTTTTTTATTTAAAAAACGTATTAACAAACAACAGTCCGTAAAAAAATTCCTCCTAGCGAACTTTACTTTCATTGGGGCCGGGACATATATACTCTACAGACCTACCGCATTATCAACGTTACAAGAATTTCTGTGGCGTAAGTACCGTGCTTTTCTAAGGTTAAAATTGATGGCTTACGGTCCGTGAATGCGTGCTGGAATGCTGCCCTTGCAGATTTGTGCTGTTTGTGTTATAATAAATAGTTTATCCTTCTGTGATAAGCCGGCTCCATCAGGCTTTTGGCTAGTTAACATACGAGCATACCACGGATATTCCATCTATAACTTATAAATCTAATATGATTTTACGTAGAGAAATTAATAATTTTATGTGCTCGTTAAAATATCAGCCAATTAAGTTTACCGAGTGGTCGCACAGAGCTAACCGTCGCGTCGTCGCAAGGAACTACACCGGTAAATGGAGCGAATCGTTGTTTGTTCTATTTGATTTGGTTTTTAGACATTTTACGTAAATGCTGTAGCATTCAATATTTCAATCTTCATTAATTTATACAGTTTTATTACTACTGTAATTAAACTGTAAACTGATTATCAAACCTACTGGTTTGATTTTTATTAATTAAGAAACAATGGGTTAATAGGGAGATAAATTAAGAATTTATTGCCATGTACGAGCTCGTTACGCTTCAGTGAGAGCTTGTCTGTTGTCACTTCCCTCTATCACGGATCATTGAACAGGATTGTCTGCTAGTCCTGTTACTGAACTCTGCTGTTGGTTTATTGAACTGCCGACGTTGAACGATTCTTAGTCAACTAATTCTTTGTTTTTATACGAGATTGTAATACATTTGTATAAGAAGAGTCGCATGTCATTCATAAACTTTACGTTATTGAACTTTAAACCGAAGCACTTCCAAATCGAACCAAGGACTCGAGCGTCATGTCTACATATTGAGGTTGTTGTAACACACGTTGTATTTATAACCGATCATCATAGTGAGTTTATCTCAACGACTACGAATCCAACTAATCGATTGCATAAACACCCTTCTCGGGAAATAATACGTATGAGCACATACAACTTCATGCACGTCTATCAACAAATGTGAATAGACAATATACTATTTTGAATTTGAGCTCTATATCCCTCGCATAAAGCACAATTTTATGTTGACTTGCAAATGTTCTTTCATATGTCGCTAAAGCAAAACGGTCTCCAAATTTTGTAAAGATGCGTGAGGTCAGATTGCTCACGACAGAAGGTTTTCCTCACAAATAACGATTTACGTAAACTGTAAGGGACATTCATCAATCATAATGTTGTGATATAATAGTATTTAAATTTAAAATTGAGTTGTTAGTAACGTCAGACTTTACAATGCTACAAATTATTCTTGACGTCTGAGCCAAAACATATAGGTTTTGGCACAAACTTATTTTATAGGATGGTAATAATAAAATATCAATGACTGTTCATGGTAGAGTGCTTGTTACTGACTATTCCTTCCCTGATGGGTCCAGAAGACAGCTTAGTCGAAAAAGCCCAAAGAAATGTCACGATATAAGAAAAGTCATCAATCAAGTCTCACAAAAAGAATGAATCCGCGACGGGATAAGAGAGACAACATCTCAAGGAGAGTTTATAAAAAATGAAATATTTTCCCCTCAGCGTTGACACGAAGAATTGAAATGTAACCGAGTTGTTTTGAGAATAAATTTAAACGGGAAATAAAACATTTTTTACTTGAAGATCATAAAGAGCACTTGATCTCGTAATATGGTTAGGAAACGGCGAGTGGCTGCGGAGCGAGGTTCGTTTACGGTAAAGATACTCGTTTTAAGTTCTTGTTTGCTATTGGCATTGCGTGTTACTTATTTGGGAGCAGTATTGCTGCCTTTATCTTGAGTTTTTCCTCTCCCATGGTTGTAGTTACACATGTTTCCGATTGATGATAACTAAAATACAAATAAAGAATTACTTTTTAAACGAGCGGATTCGCGACTTTTATTGTCTTATCTTCGAAGTTCATGTTCAGTACTTGACCTTAATTGGCGTATAAATGACAGATACGTATTATAATTATAGAACAAGCAAAAAGAAATGTAATAAATGGGGAAAATTAAGTAGTAGGTACTGTTTCTTATTGGAAATCGTTAAAAATTGTGAAATAAGACTAGATATGCGCAACATAGGAATTTATGCCACTCCCCGTTTATAGTTTCACACTTCACGTTATCATTTAATGCATGTAAGCACTTTATATCGCCGCAGGCAAAAATGTAGGACTTACCAACTTCCATCGTCCATTAATTAACAAGTGTTACGAGAACCGGCCAAGGTTATGCAATATTAGCGGTAAGCATGCGAGCGGTGTCGTACGCGCTTATATGTAGGTATAAACTTATAAATTTTCGACGTATCTAGAGCCGTTTTGGGAGCTCAGTGCCCCTTTCATAACCGACGCGGTGCAAGTCGATGCAACGTCGCAAATCGCGACAGAAAAAATGACTTTAATTGGGATGTTGCATGATAAACAAAATAAGTACACAATTACTGTCGTCATCCAGGTTGACACAATAAAAATAAAACACACACACAAAAAAAAAAACATAAAACACAATAAAAATGAAATTCTTAATATTTAGAATTTTGCCAAAGAAGTTCATCTAAAAGTTTCCAGAATTCAACGATTTTTTTATCATCCAATAGTAATTTAAATGATACTATTTAGATTACTTTCCCATACAATGAATAAAAAAATATTACAACTATATATTTAAAAGCAGTTTTTCACGGCCAAATCAATAAAATGCTTGTATTTAGTACAGCTTTACGGCCCGCGTTGAACAAGTGACGTCAGATGTTCTGTCCAATTTGTATGGCGCATTGTAGCGCTCAGTAGGATGCGCTCATTACTCTCATTTTTGAAGTTTCTACCGTTAGATTTCCACTTTTTTCGATTTGATTCTCGTGAGAAAACGAATTGAATGGCATCATAAAAAAATTTTGTCTACATCCCCCAATTACCTATTTTATTTTACTTATATTTTATTCTCATCATAACCAAAAGTCTACGTGTTAGGAAGGGGTCGAAAAATCAGTTGCTTGATTTGTCCTGACAAAAAGCCGAAGATCATTTCTATACTAATATTATAAAGCAGTATATGAGTTAGTTTGTTTGTTACCGCTAGTCACTGGAACCGCTGGCCCGATACTAAAAATTCTTTCACTAATAGGAAGCTACTTTATCCCTGTTTGCTATACTTAGGGTGTATTTTAACCTGATTCCATGCGTGCGAAGCCGCGGGCAGGCCCTAGGCTTAAATAAAACGCGTTGTCCGATACGAAATTACCTAAAGATCATCAAAACACTTATGTAAGTATGTTTTAAACGCTCAGTTATAACTTCCTTTCCGCCCCTGAAATGAACGCCTCAGTACAACCACGATACGGCTGATGACGTGATAGTTCGCAGTACAGCCTGCAGTAGGCACCGTGTCATTGCACGTGAGAATTGTGATCGGAATACCTAACCACAGTCCACAGTAACGGTCACTCCAGTTTAGATAGCAACGGATAAGAGCGTACAATTTCCCTACTGAACTGAATTTATGTCCGTGAAAGTAAGACGGTCTAGACTTGTTGAATTTGTACTGTCCAATTTCAATAATGTTTCTGTCATTAAGGTCTTGCTATTTAGATTGTCGTGTTGTTTTCAACTCTCTGTTATTGCCATAAGATGGTGTTTTATGACCTTTGTTTGTTTCTGTCAATCTTGGCTAGTGACCGCTATTTTCTTTCGCCATGTGACATTACCTGTTCCTAATAAAGGCGACCTGCAACGCTCAGTAGCTGAGGTATCCAATGTCTACATATAATTTCAGACAATATTTTATGTCAGAATATGAGTTGATGATGTTAGAGATAAAAGAAGGTTCTTTGATATATTAAACCTTGTAGGTATTGGAACGGTTGGGTGTAACCTGAGACGGGATCACGTGCAGAATCCTACTTCTAAGGGTCTAACGATTTCCGATTTATAATATGGATAGCAGAATGACATACGCTTTGTTTTGTAAAAATTTGAAGTCGTAGCGACGCTGTGACAGTTTGCAACGAACGGACAGACTGGAGACTTATTAACCAATTTAATATCATTTCTAATATATTACATAATTTATTTTAGATAATATAATAACGGTTCATTCTCTCTAACAAAAATGGCAGAACATAATATATGAATTTTATACCGCATAGAGAGGTAGAGTTTTATCCTAGCCACAGCAGTTGTGCGTGTGACATGAGAGATAAAAATCATTAGATTAATGATGGTCCGAATTCACCGCCGTCGCACGGGACCCGTCGATCCCGCGGGACCCGCACCATTTGTTACGCCTGGCATTTTGCTCGATCAATGCGCGGAACATTTGCCCATTAATTGTGTTTTAAATTGTACGGGGATATGTTTGGATAAATCTTAGCATCCTTATGTATGTGCCTAGTTTAGTATGTGCACAAAATCATTGGATCGAATCGATAGTTCCCGTGAAGTGTTTAGCAGGTTTTTTTACAAAAAACTTCGGCACATTAAAAGCGAATTGAATTTAGCAAATAAATATTAATAATGTATAAAAAATCTATTTGCTTTACACGTCTGGTTTCAATTTAATAACCCGTGATTGTCATGTATAAATAGACTGAAAAGATAACTACAGCAATGCAATTCTTAAGCTGAAAGAATATTACCAATTTAAAATATGGACACCGAAGACCTGGTAAAACTATAAAACACTCCTTGTCAAAATCAACATAGGGACACGAAAGACGAGGTCGCATCATTTTCATCTGAAATTCAGAAAGCCAAAGAAGCGCGATATGTGTTCATCAAACACAAACATGTCGGTCTATTTTCGTTTACCTAATCTCCGGTATCTGTGTACTCTTTTAGGGTTGTCGACGCTTCAACATTTTTGCAGCAACCAATATTGTAGATGAAATAACTACCTACGTGTGCAATAAAATTGAATGGTGGAACAAAACAAAACGACGCGCGTCACTGTGCAGTCGAACCAGTTTTATCTAAAAATATAAACTGGTGGAAATGTCCGAATGCAAATCACGGCGCTTCGACACTATACCAACCCTGTTCGGAAAGCGTGTGCCGACGGGTATGGTCCGACGTGAATAGCATGTCGAGCGCAAGGCCCGCGATCCCACTGAAGACTGCCTCATCCATTCCACTTGCATAGTTGCATCACCAAGATTTTTGCATAATACCCGCTTTATTGCATCCGAGCTGAATGTCAACCGCGAGGCCAAATCCTTTTCATATACCACCGGCGGCGCCGCGGTATCGTTATTCAGTGCTCATCTTATTTAAATACAGTACAATATAAACCTTACACTGCAGCTTAGAGTTGTTAAGTCGTTTAGGGAGAGAGCAATAGACGATGTAGCGAGTCTATACGGTCTGGTAGTTTCAGGGATTATCGCAAACTTTTTTGTAGGAGAGACCTATAGATTTATACTGAAAGCGATCGCTTGGGGCTTTGCTCGGAAACTAATTTCGATCCTAGTTTAAATTTGCATTGCGATTTATATCTTCGCCCTTCTGGGAAACGCTTTCTGTCTCGTGTTTATTTAAGCGCGAATGAGTGTGAAGTGGATAAGTAAACAATATTTTGAGAAATTTCGTTGATGTTAATAGGCTTAACCTTTTATAACACTTCAGTTTTATCCTACTCAGCTTAGTCTTTCCCTTTTAAGACTTAACATAATTTGGAAGCATTTCGTCTGATGAAGGATTCTTGGTATCGGTAAGAAAATTATTAACTAAGTAAACAGTTTCCTTGCACAAAATGTTTTTTTCGGTCTTGTTATACTTTTTCTTGTGGCTGTCAGTCAAATCCACATGTAAAATAGGTAGGTATACTTAGACTGTTCTGTTGTTTTTTAATGATCAATTAAAGTTAACGGTATGCGGGTAGTTCCTTTAAATTAACCATAAGAATATCTTCAAAATGTGTCTTAAATAGAGCAAATTATCGGGAAACAATCGAGTGATGCAGAGTCAGTGATTCATGAGGTAGGGTTGCGAACTGACTCACGGCCGCAAACAGATATTCTGAGAATAGTAACAGCCAACCTTGACAATCACCACGAATTGCTCATTGAACCACGGTCGAGCAAGAGGCAGCAAACTTGCTTTCCCAATAGTAGATCATGGCTGTGATCATGTATTTGAAAGAGAAGATCTCTTATTACTTGCAGTGTAATAACTTGAGTCTGAGTTTACCGATGCGATCGTCGATTAAAAGCTAAGAAGATGAAAATAAAATATTAAAGGCATAACTACGGTTGTTCAAATTATAGCTCTTAAGTTTAATAACACACCATTGGTTCTAAGAGTTTTATAAGCGCTATAAATTTAACCGGTCATTGTACGTGTGTCACTGGCAGTCTCAGAGGCGAGTTAAGAAAGTTCTAAGCGATCGGAGACTCAATCGGGGAGGGTATCGCAACGCCATTCACAGCGAACGAGTGCGTCGTTCGATTCTATCGAATAAAGATAAATGGGGGTACGTACGACTGAACGTTTAGACGCAAGAGGAATGGGGTTAATTTGTATGAATAGAGATGTCTGAATTCGAATTCCGTGATACCAGCTGCGTAGAAACTGGAAAAGGCTTTACATAGTTCCATGTTGTTAGAAAATCGTCAATTTGTTGAAATGCCATTATAATAGACCATTATACTCATTATATTTTACATACTTACAAAAAGTGCTAACTAACAAAACACCATTATAGATCGCATCAGAAAAAGTATGCTTCACCATTTATCTTTTATTTTATAGCAGAATGGGATGATTCAAATGAAAGCTAACTGCGTAGTCCATACATCGTCTATACAGATACCTAAATAAAATTGAAGTGTCTGTTTGTAATATAAAAATAACAGCTTTTTACTAAATGCACATGAAAGTATATACGGGACCTATACGAAAACAGCCATTTTTAAAATTTTTGTCTGTCTGTTTGTTCCGGGTAATCTCCGAAACGGCAGGGCCGATTTTGACCGAACTTTCACTGGTAGATAGCTGATGTTACAAGGAGTAACATAGGCTACTTTTATTTTGGAAAAAGATTTGGGTTCCGCGCAAAAAAATAAAAACCATGAAGTCTAAAATCTCCACGCGGGTGTAACCGCGGGGCAGCAGCTAGTTCATAATATGACCACTCATTACGTTCTAAATCGTTCTGAATCTGATTATATGTCAAGTTTGCGCGCGTAGACTCGTGCGAGCGAGGCACGGGGGCACGGGGGTATGAGGCTAATTGGTTGTCAGCGATGAGTCCTACTGTGCTCATCTACTCGACAGACGAGTGCTATAGACGTTTCACCAACGACGCCGCCGGATGGCGCCCGAGCGGCCTCGTGACCATGTGCCCAAACAAAACAATGACGCTTGATTGGTTAGGGAACGTCGAATTATGAGGGTATCCACAAACTAAGCCATCGCGATATAGGCATATTACGTTACTACAAAAGAGGATTGAATTTACGAATTGGCTACCCATTAAAATCTATCTTACCAATATGTTCCATAAGCATTAATACTTACAACTACAACAATATAACCTTTGATTATTAATATACACATCATCAATGAATATAACTACAATTCATTCTTGATAAGTTTGCGGTAATATTACCTAAAGCACACACCTACTGCATAAGTATTTGCTTTTGTACCGCTTATATTAGGTATGCGCCAAAGAAGGTTACGGACTCAATCGTAGTTACGACAGTTTTACAATTAGAAGTGAACGTTGGCTTCTGAGTCTGACAAAAGTAAAAAAAGTTGGTAAGTATAATTACTTGCCTAAATATTCGAGGATACCGAAAGATGTTAACCGTCTTCCATTTTCATAAATACCTATCTTTTAAACAAATAGAACGAGATAATAACTAATATCTATTCAGAGAAGGTTATAATCTAACACCCTAAATATTAAATTCATAAAGGGCTTGCGTAAATTAGTTAGGCCAAGGTAAATATATTATATTGATAAACCTAAAAAGGCCTGTGCTATGTAGTTATTATAAAGGAACATCAGAATCAGAGGGAATAACTAACTGGTATTTATTATAATAGGATAAGATATAAGATGTTGGTACTTTTGGCTTAGGTACATACATATCTTTAGGTACTTAGTAGTGATAAACTAAGGCGGAAATGATGGCCCGCTACCTGGCGAGTTGTCTCGGCCGCTGCGAACGAGGCAGGTGTGCTCATTAGCATTATACATTAACGGTATCGTCCGGTAGTAGCTGAGCCTCATAAAACGTGTTTACCCACTAAACTTGAACTTACTAACCATTATCCGAAATAATTCCTACAAAACACAATTCTACTTGAGACCTTTTTATCGTCATTTGTTTTTATCTGATTCTGTTACAACATTACTTTTAATAAATCCAAGGCCAAGTGTCCATTTGCATTGGCCAAGGTTTACTTACCGAATCACATAAAACGACAAAAAGTTCTCTGATCTTCCTCGCTTCACTACTCAAGGTATATTTCATTATTCTTTATTAAGATTATATGCACAACAAGCTTTCAATTACAACTCGGAACTGTTCAGATTTAAATTTTGGTTTAGAGTCCACTTTATCCTTATTCATTGGAGCCTATTACCGCGTCCTTATTTCGGCAATTTATACGGAGGGTAAAAAAAAACGTAATTTCGTATTCCGGCCCACAGCAAAACACGGAGGCTCACATAAATCTGTGGAGACATACAAAGCGGGGAAGAGCGACCCGGGACAAAGTAATGAACTAATTACATTAGTCTCACGATGCTCGCGAGAGATGCCACTGAAATGGCTAAACCGACCGACTATTAGAGGCGTGATGTCCCAAGAATAATGATGATTGCGGCTTAACTTATCTCACAATTACTGGCTTAAGTCCTGTCTATTAAATTATATTTAGCGAAGATATTGGATGTAAGTTCAAGCGAGCACCCGTACCGTGTCGTCAGTGACCTAAACACAATTTCAACAACGGAGCTAATAAATTTCCATAAACACGAGTTTAATCTATTTTGGGTGCACGATTTGTCATTGAACAAATGTTTACAGAGATTAACATAAAATCACGTAGCATTGCAATTACGGGTTTGATGTGTGGAGTTTGTTTTGTTTGATAATAGGATTTGCGATTATTCGATACGTAGTCGTGAGGTTTTTGCCGGTTTGTGGACGCTAATGCTGGTTTCTCTTCTCCGCAAATGCGGAAGACAGTTCGGTGCCGTTATCCTTACTGCAGTATAATAGTGGTTTTGCGGCTGCTTTCGACCGCACGCTGTGTTCCATCATACCTATCAAAACTTACAAACGTTAGGAAGCTTGTACTATAACAATTTTACGCTCATAACACAGTTGGACATAATAAATAACTGTACCTAATACTAATTTATACATCGATAAACTCCCCGTTAAACCTTTGCTAGTAAATTTTATTAGAATTTATAGTTTACGACGAAATACTTTTATAGTTTCTTTTATTTTAAAATTCACTGGCCATCAATTTAATTGCAATTATAAATGTTACGACACGTTTATAAAGTAGTGAATTCAGCACAATATTTAATAACATTTTAAAGGTTGAGGTTATCGGTATCGACGTTGGGTAATGGATGAATATTAACTTGATTAACAAAATGTTCTCAAATCTTCAACGAGATTATGGTTTATTATTCCCATTCGATTCGGCAATAATCAATTAAAGATTGTAAAATTTTTGCAAAGATCGTTTTTACTCTTGTCCTTCGGAAATCGTTTTTAGATACGGATTAAATAATACCAGTTGAATATGTTACGTTTAATGGCAAGTGGGTCTTTTTTTTGGCTGGGCCGGACTTTTTTGTGTCTACGTGTGTTCCTAATCAATTTTAGATTTGGAGTGGAGTCGTGACCTGACCAGTAAGCCTGCGGGCTTCCGTGCAAATTGGTATGGAGCGAACGACACGATGAATTAACTGTGCCGTAGCTGTGCTTTTGTCAGCCTTTTCATGGTGCTCTCACGCAAAGAGTAATCAACAGATAAACGGTTCAGGGCGCACGATGCCTTCGCTGAGAATTCCAATAGCTCCAGTACTTTTAACACTCGATAGTGTCTAATGAGTATGTTTTGATGCACGTTTCTCAATTTCGTGTTCAGCTCAAGTGGTTTCCTATACGTCTTAGCCGAAATATTTACATGATAGCACGTGAATATTCCACAAAAATATCTCATCCATACAGATAAATAAAATTGAAGTGTCTGTTTGTAATATCAAAATAACAGCTTTTTAATAAATGCATATGAATATATAAGGTACCTATAACAAAACAACCATTTTTTAAATTATTATCTGTCTGTCTGTCTGTCTGTCTGTTTGTTCCGGGTAATCTCCGAAACGGCTGGACCGATTTTAACGGGACTTTCACTGGCAGATAGCTGATGTTACAAGGAATAACAAAGGCTACTTTAATTTTAGAAAAATAATTAGGGTTCCGCGCAAAAAAATAAAAACCATGTAATCCAAAATCTTCACGCGGGTGAAACCGCGGGGCAGCAGCTAGTATATAATATATTGTGCAATCTTTCGTTCCCGTGATATTTCAAGGAATGTGTTAATTTCCTCCACTGCTCGAATTCATATTCATTGAGGCCATCAAACAATCTTGCTCATGTTTTCTTTAATGTTCAAGCGGTTCGTCTGTGGATGATATAAGACCTGCTTATACCAGTTTCAATTGGACGTGCAATAAGTGTTTTTGCATATTACATTTAAAGAACGAATTATTTTTCGTATCTAGCTCATTAAAATTGTAGTAGGTATATTTTTTGTTGTGTATCACTTAAACTGTTTAAAATAATATGTTTTGTGCCTATATCTATATATGTGTTATAGTTACCATTTTCTGACTTATCTTTAGTTTGATTTTTCTCGCAACTGTTCAGATTGGAGATGTTACTTCACTTATCTGTTGATTCCATACAAATTTTAGTGTAGGTTCTCAGTGGCACTTTGTTTGGCTGTACAGTTTACACCGCCCGTTCCGGTATTTGTGTTATTTTACGTCATAACTTAGGATCAAATGTCAAAGCAATACCAATTTGGTACAGGTGGCTCCCACAGCGGATAAGCAAGTCGTGTTACAACAGCTACTAGTACGGCAATATTGATTTCCTGTTCCACCTACTTAAAACAACACTTTAATAGAGTAATTATTATTCATCTACAATTAACTCCGTGGAAAGCGCTCCACCTCAATTCCCTGGTTAATTTATGGAACATCCTTGCAATTTGCATACAAGAAAAGAACTCGGGGAGCGCGGGATTTATAACTGAAACGTTCCAAAATAGGAGAGAATTCTAGAATGTACAGTTGAGTAAAGTCCGGGACAAATTGTCGCCGTGGCTTTTGCAGAACGGCGGGGATCTTCGAGGATTGTTATTGATGTGAGAAGCGGGTCGTGGTATCCCGGCTTCCATTGCGTGGACTATCTGATAGTCTTCATTAAGGGCGATCATGCGTGCCCACGACGGCTCCGTTGCGTTGGAGGCGGAAAAATCGGGAAATATCGTTCTGGACGTCAGACTTAACGTATATGAATTGCCGCAAATCCCACCGTATTGAGTTTCCTTCCCGGAATATCCCTCTGCCGCTCGTGAGTTAATCAACGTTTATACACTTCCTATATCTGCCTACGAAAATATGATTCTGCGTATCTCAATCAACTTAACCAATATGTGTGTATACGAGTATATATCGGATTTAATTAAGTAATTATAGTGTTTCTAGATATTGTGTGAATCCTACTTTAGTATAATTTGAAATGTAATTAATGCACCCATAGCGTTGAAATGTTTACTTTTCGAGGCGTGAACTCTATTTGGTCTGTATAAAGTGTCGGTAGCGTTAATACACATTTCACTTAGTTTCTGTGTCGCCTCGTGTTTAAACAGTTGTCTGTGTGAGGTTACGAAATGGCTTATTTGGATATGAAATTGAATAGATAAATGCAGTTTTAGGATAAAAGGTAAATTTAATAATAATTGTATCTAATCAAAATACCTGTAGTCTACTTCCATTACCAAAAAGGCAATATCATTAACATAGGTGCATTGTTTAAAGAACAGGATAATAATCTCTTGATACCAGTACAACCTTATTAGTAAAACGTTTGCGTTGACATCGTTAATCCATAATATTAATAACGTGTTAATAAGGGACACAATAAGTAGGTAAATAGGCCTAAACGTGCGGGTGCGCAGGTTGGCCGACATTCCTGTCAAACGAGCGCGGCCCAATTTCAACGACAGACGACAATATTCTGGAATGTCTAATTTGCTCACGTAATTCTGCCGGAATCCGTTCCGGATGCCCGGAACTATTTTTATTACTTGTTTCCTATTTTCTCCAAGGGGAACAATATAAGTGGAGGTCGCGTCGCGGACTCTAACCAACTTATCTGGGAACAAGTGTATTGTGAATTGCACGTCGGTCCTGTTACCGGTTGCGACGCTTAATATGTTTCCTTTTTGTTTCTTGTTGGGCCCGTGGGAACAGTGTTGCTGTCAATGTTCGCCCGGGGTTATAAAGCTTTTTAAACAGTTTGTCTTTGGATCGATGAACTCAATAGTGGTAATGATTAAGCCTTTATTATGCTTTTAGATCTATACTACTATTAAACGGCTACGGCTTGTAAGCCGGAAAGGAAAACATCATACTTAGGTATCAAGAATTTCGCAGTCAACATCTATTGCTCCTATAGCCTAGTTGGTTAAGGCGTCTGGTCTAGAAAAACAGAAGACGCAGTTTCGAATCCTGTTGGAAGCGAAATTTTTGTGATTTATATATTTGTATACTACTATTATAAAGAGGTAAAGTTTGTTTGTTTGTTCTGCTAATCTCCGGAACCACTAGTCCGATTCTAATAATTCTTTCACTAAAAGCAAACTAGAGCTACATAATTCCTTATTGCTATATTATCTAGGCTACTTTTTATTCCGATTTTATGCGTGCAATAAGCCGCAGGCAGAAGCTATTTTATATAAAATAATAAATATATTATATATAATGAATAACGACCAGGGCTCACATACCTTACATAAATCCTGAGCCCTCACTAAGTTTCCATGTATCTAAGAGAAATCAAGGACTGTTAAGATTATGGTACAATTAGTTTATTTTCTATTGCTTCCATATCTAGTTACTATCCTCAAGTTAAAAATGTGTCGGTATCTATTTGTAGGTTTTCCGCAGCCGCTAAAATTAGTGTATTTTTCATCTTCGACCACATAATAGCTATAGATCAGAATGTTATATTAAATAAGGGTTCTTTGTGTTTTGTGTATTCCTATAGAAGCCTAAAATTAAATTTAAGGCTAATTATGTAAATTAACTAATCCTACTGTTATTATAAATGCGAAAGTGTGTTTGTTGGTTTGGTGAGTTGTTGGTTTGTCCTTCTTTCACGCAGTAACGGAGCAACGGATCGACGTGATTTTTGGCATAGATATAGTTTATGGACCGGAGAGTACTATAGGCTACTTTTATCCTGGAAATATGCACAGTTCCTCTGGGAACGCGGGTGAAAACCACGGGCAAAAGCTAATAATAATATATTTTTATAGTAGGTTTAAATATATTACGGTAACGGGTACAATTAAACCAGTAATAATAAGCATGCAATTGTATTATGTTACTTATATGACTTCAAATTAATTAATAAAAAAACATTACAACTAAACAATATAAGAGTAACTAATTACTAATAGTATCAGATTCCGAATTGTCACTTAGTTCATCAGAAAATTCAGAACTGTCACATGACATATCAATGTCATCATCATCATCTTCGTCAGACTCAGAATCCGGCAAATCATATATGAAGCCATTCAAATCAAATTCAAAGTTCTTCATGTACTCTTCTTCAATCTTCTCAACATCACGACATGCATTGGCCCAATTGCTGTTCGCTTTCTCAAATGCTTCGTTTAAAGCACATAAAATGTTAGTGCTGTTTTGTCCACTACGAGTGACAACGTGGTTTCTTACGAGGTCCCAAATGTTTGACAACGGATTGATATCCAAGTGGTAGGCAGGCAGACGTAAGACTGTGAAATTGTGTTCTTTCAATATCTCGTCTACTTTATATTTTATGAACTTCTTTTTGTTTTTTTCTATTAAATCTTCGAGTTCAGCTTTTATAAAATCTTCTTCGTAAGCTATGTTTTTAGCTGTCAGCCAGGCTTGCATTTCTGCCTTAGTTGATTCTAGCATATTAGGAATCTTTTCAGTAGTGGCGTTGTGGTATGGAGCATCGTCCATCACCACCACAGCATCCTTTGGAAGATTGGGTATTAGATGGGTTTGTAACCACTTAAGGTATTTGTTGGAGTCCATTTGACCGCAATAATCACCTGTTTTATCATCTGTTTTGTACATCAGTAATGCATTCGGTATAAATCCTGCTGAACTTCCAGCATGTACTATTATCAAGCGCGGTCCTCGAGTTGATATTAGTTGTTTTGCTTCTGCCCTTGGATCTTTCTTCAACAAAGATTTGTTTTGCTCGTTATTAGTATAAATATAAGACTCGTCCGTGTAAACAATCGGCTTCCCTGAATCGCGCAATTCTTTTACTTTTTTTAAATAAGTGAGCCTTGACATCTCCATTTCATGTTTTTCCAGTAAAACCTTTGTGTTAGTTTCAGTTTTATGCCATCTATAACCAATTTTAAGCAATAATTTTCTTAAAGTATCTTGACACCATTCAAACTGAATTTTCTCTTTTAAAATTTGTCTCAGACTAAACAATGTCGGTGTCTCATTGTCCTTTTGAAAGTCTTGAGTTGCTCTTCTAATTATACCGACATCAAATTCTTCTATGTCTATTTTCACTGGTTTCATTTTTCTGCGTTTCAGCGGAGATGTGAAAGAAGTAGAAGGATTTGTCCTTTTTTCGCTCAATATTTTTGTAATCGTTTTTTCTGAGACGCCTGTGACTTGAGCTGTTTGCCAGAGAACGTCGGTTATTTTTTCTGCGTCTTTTTCTTCTTTCATAATAGTGTCCACTTTCGAGAAGAGTTCCTTGGTCTGTAAGAAAAAAAAATAGGTTAAGACTATATAGTCATTTTTTTAAACACTGTTTTTTTAAACTATCACGGTTATTCAAATTTTTATTCATTATAACGGGATATTTACCGTGGTTATTATAAACTGATGAGCTCCCGATATTTTAACACTGTTTTACTACATATCATGTTTTCGGGAATACTATTAATAACGGTAAAACATTCCCATGAACATGATTAGCTTGCAATTTCTGAATGAAATTGCAATGAACATGATAGGTACTTCACGTTATAATGTCTAAAGTTATAATTTTTGTGTCCAATAGATAAGTATACAAAACAGAAAGTAACTCACTTGGCAATCTGACATTTTGAGTTTCTAAAGTGGCATTATCAAATCAAGGTTGAGCTACTTTTTAAACGGATTTGTATTGAACTAATGGGTAAGGGACTACGGTAATGGGTTAACATACTAAAATAAACAAAATACCTGTGCACAGTCTCGCAGTCAGCTCGCTAGTCGCTACTGATGCTCGCACAGGCAACTCAAGTCCCCGCGCCCCGCAGCCCCCGCACTATTGCCATCTTGCACCGCACCAGGCCACACATCGAGAATGAAAAAGACAGAACGAGCGTGTGCTCATAAAATAATATATCGAACGTTTATTTGCAATGTTCGTAAAGGAACGAGCGGGACGGGCGCGTCGTTGCGCGGCGTGAATTGAAAACAATACAAAACCAGTTCATTTATGATTAGCACTAAAATATACTCCAGTTATCTATAGATGAGTCCGAAAACACTGTTGGAAAAAGAGAACTAATAAAAATACTTACGATCTTCATTTTTAATTTTATTTACCTAATGGTGTCTATTCTGTCGTTTCATACCGAAACCTAATTTTAGTTTCAATCTCTTTTTAAAAATGGTAACATAGGAATGAGATGGAATATATTATAGACCTGTCAAATTAATCCACTTGCTTGTGTTTAGTGTAAATTTAACGGCAATTAATTTAATGCCGTCTATCCAGGATGGAAGATATTTGACAGCTCTAAAACTAAATTTAGACCTGTAAAACATCTTCTCATGTTATGTTTTGGAAAGAGAGAGAGCGAAACTAAAATTACTCGAACCTAAGTACCTAATACATTTTGTGACTCAGTGAAATCATGTGTTAGATAAAAGGCACCTAAACAAAGCAATAACAATAAAGCTTTCCAAACCAACAGTGTATTTCCGGGCAGGATAAACCCGTTACATTCGAAATGATAAATCGCATTGGCAGTTGCACAATCTATAGGTATATCCGTATCGCTGTTCCTGTTAACAATAAAGCGAGATAAGTGATTTTGGAATGATGCCAGGACAGGGCCCGTGCCGTGCCCGTGGCCCGTCTAGCCCCACTCCATTTGCTCTTTACATAACTCAGTATTCACGGCATCATTAATCTTCCTAGTTCCACGCCAGACCGAGTTTAATTTTAATAAACGGCTTTGGCCTTACTACGGTATTAATTTACATGCCTTAATGAATGGTACTTGTTTCAAATCGTAGATTTATTCAAGATTCTAATTGTGATACCACGCTACTTCACTCCCGAAGTTTGAGGAATATAATTTAATTAAGATTATGTGATTCATAAATCGTGAATCATAAAGTTTGTGAACCTACTTCGCCTAATCGAGTTTAATCTAAATTAGCCATGCCCACTGCCTAGACCAGCCATTCTCAAAGTGTGTTCCGCGGAACCCTAGGGTTCCGCGATACACCTGTAGGGGTTCCGCAAGTATTTAGAAAAAAATTTATGGTACTTTTATTATGCTTATTAATAAATAATACACTTTTAATAAAAAGTATTGTTTTATTGTAGGGTTCCGTCAAGTATTTCGCTTTCCAAAAGGGTTCCCTCACCAAACAAGATTGAGAACCACTGGCCTAGACCATTGTTTTATCGCACTCCGTTTAAAGTTAAGAAACTTACAAGCAATAAAAATGGAATATTTTTCTCAGAATTGCGATTTTGTCTTGAAATTTGTCACGGTTCAATTCGTGGAACTAGCTAGTGATATTTGCTTTATCCAATTTGTCCTAAAGGGCACGGTTTATTGGGTTTCGGCCGAGGTCCTGTAATAATCGTGAATGAAACCATAATTCACGTTCCATCGGCGGCTAGTAATTCAGCGGCCGCTGATGTGGCACGGTGGCACGTAATACAAGATTTTAGAAGCGCTCCAACCCCCGGGAATGACCCTCGAATGGTCGAATTCGTCCTTCATCGCAGACGCTACCGTGTTTTATAGCTTAGGGTCAAAATTTTACTAGTGCCCGTCGGATCACAGGTGCGCCCGTATTTGGGTTAGGTACCTACTAACTTTACCTGCCTTTTCCTAGAAAGGTCACTAAAACTATCGAAATGTAAGTCAAACAGCTAATTAAGTATAGAAGGAAAATAAGCATGATTTTCTTCCGTCATTCATGAGAAAACTCACGTACCTATGCGCAGAACAATGTTTACAAATGTCCGCATATGAGTGCCTGTTATTAAAGGCAAGAACGTTTTGAATTTACATTTGTAAGTAGAAACACGGCGTGAAACAGAACGTATTCGCTACTTTTCCGAGAATATCATGACACGTAAATTCAGAGTATTAACATCACCTGTGCTCCCACAATGAACAAAACAAATATTTTACTGAAATAGAAGCCGCAAGCCGTTCGAACGTAGCCATGAAAATCGTAATTTATCTGTCTTCAGGGAAATACCTCCGAATGCCGTCTGTCGGTGTCGATGCGGGCGTAATACCTTAATTCGGCTAATCTCGGCATTGAGTCGAGTCTGCGGCTTCAGCCTCTCCGATAGTACTCACTGCGCTGAGCCTAAACATCTCCTCCTGATAGCTTATTTGTCATCTGAATAATTCAACAGACAATCACTAGCTTACTTTACTTACGCAAACAGCGACTATTATTACCTAGATTGTTTCTCAAAACATTTCAGAATTTACTTTGTACTCCTTTAGTTTAATAAAACAATGTAGTCGACGCTTTTGTTAGTTACGTACGAGCTGTGAATAGCAATGTCAGAAATAAATAAAGAAACTGCTTTAGACAATTATGTGAGTGTACACTTATGATGCTATACGTGGAAAAATTTGCTGCTCGACTGAGTCCAGAAGCAAGTCGTGCAATCTTTAGCGTTTTTTCTATCGCAAATTTACATCGACATGCAAATCTCTATCACGACACTTGCCTTAGTTTAAAGTAGTTTCGAGAAAAGTGTCTCAAGTTGTGCAGAGTCGCTTACTTAACTTTTTATGTTTCCTTTTACAAGGCGATAAATATATTGCTTGCTGCATAGGACGCATTTTCGCTCCCACATTTGGTTTCGGAAACGGAATTATTTGTATGAAGTAGGTACTTACACTATCTAGAAGAAAATTTAAAACTATTCGCATCGGTTCGGGAGAGCGCTCATGAAAGGATAGAGGTGCCCGTTCTATAAGTATGCAAACGACCAAGAAGAAGAGCAAGACACTCTTCAGATTCGTTAAGTACAGTACCCAACACACTGTAAGTATTCTGTTATATTGAGACTATACAAGGTGTATCCGTAAACGGTATCAATTTTTAAAGAGGTGAATATACAGGTGATATATTACATGAAACCAAAGAAACAATTTTTATTTACCTTTTTTATCATTAAATTATCCTTAATTATTACAAAGCAGAGTCAATGCGTCTGCCGCAGGCTTGAAGCGCGGGCGCGAGCTGCGCGGGAGACATAGACAGCTGGATCGCGTGTCATTGACCGACTACCGTTAGGGGCACATTAGACGCTCAAGCAAACGTGCGCATTTCGACTATCACGAAATCCGCGCTTAACGCGAAAGCATTGTTATTCTGACAAGCAAACGTACGTTTGCTTGACCGTCTAAGGTGCCTCTTAGGGTGTCCATATTCTCTCGTAATTACCTTGCAAAGTCTAATGACATTTTACTTCTTTGTTTTTTACTGATATGGATTTATAATTACTTCCTTATTATTTAAGAACCCAGTACGATATTATGTTCGAATATTGCTACACCTGTATATGGTTACATGAAACTAGTTCATTCTGATCATAAATTCGAAGACAAAGAAGCACTAGACAATGATTTACAAATATAGATGAAGTAAAATCGTATTGGAAAGTGTGCGGAGCGGGACTTTCGCTAGCACCATTATTTTCATGTCGACTTCGATTCCTTAAAAGGTTCAAGAGTTAAGTGCAGTTTCTAAGTACGTCAACGGAACTGAACGGTTGTCCTGATTTACATAGCACTTGGAAACTATAAACGAAGTGGTTCAGGGTAGAAGAAAAACTGAACGCAAACTTGAAATTTGTTCGAAAATTTGGATGTACACTGACTTTAACACTTACCTTTTGAACTTAAATAATGCTTAGCAACTATAAAGTAGCAGCAGAATTTAACATCTATGATGAAAGAACGATGGAAGGTACCTAGTACCTACTCTACCCACAGATGGAAAGTCCCGTCGAAGATATAGTCTATATACTAAGATAAGTTAGAAACAGTACGTTGTTTATAGGTACTAATATGGGTTACCGAGACGAGGTTCGTTTGCACGTTGGTAACCACAACGCCAGTCCATAACAATTGCAGTGCGCTAGGAACTTTGAAATACAAAGGCATGCTAGCTTAGAGTATAAACTACGATTTTTCCTCTAAGCATGCAAGGATGCATTCCGGCTGCTACTCTGAGATATTGGATAATAAGACTGGGCTTATCCCATGCAGTAATTTCACTGACTACTTTGCTCATCAAAGCGGAAAACAGTAATGCTTCCACATTACTGCTTGGCGGCAGACTACACATTAGCAACCTACACATTAGAAACCCTATTCTCACCACACAAAATGTACCCGGGCCGGGACTCGAACCCGGGGTCCCTCGTTTTGCTGACAGGGTTACTATACCAATTACTTAGTCACGGATCCGTCAAGTAGTGAGTAAATTAGAAGCTGTAAATTTAGTAAATTATGATTTAAGTACAACTACTACTACTTTTACCTATACTGTTTTACTATGTAGATATAATTTATCTTTAATAATTTAGTTCTGGAATAACTTTTTAATGTGCCTAAAATTATACTTAAATATAAATTATAATAATTACTAATTAAGTTAATGTATCAATTTACTAAAGCAAAAGCATATAAATAAAAGTTGGCAAATAAGCAAATAAACAGGTTCCCTAAGTAGATAAGTACTTAAATAGAGTGCAGTTAATCGTTTACTTGCAACAAAGTTAAGTTTAGGCAGGGCCACAGACTGGTCCGTGGGCAGGGTTTAAGTTACCTACGCTTACGTAGGCGTTTAAATATTTAACTTTTACTTAACATTCCAACAAGCGCGCAAAATATCCTGAATAATAACACTTGTTGTATTTGTCAAATTTTAATGCACCTGTGATGTGAGTGATGTCAGCTGCTTCGCGATTATGTTGTTATTTTGCACCCGTTGTATGGTCCAGCATTATTGATGAACCACGCGCCAACCATAGAAAAACCTTGATCACTGCTTGACGCATATCGTACTGTCTAATGACTCTATTATTGTGCTTGATAGAAATCTAGTAAAACCGTGGTATTTAAAAGTTCTACTCAAAACAATAGTTTCACAAGCACTGCGTGTTCAATGAAGAAAGCTGCGGTAAACGCGTGGTGGTGCGCAAGTGATGTAGGTATGTAGCGTAAAGCGGAGCATTTGTCGCTATGAGCTCAGGCAGGGTTTTGTGGGAATGAAAGAGACAGTCCTATTGCTGGTGCTGTTGCCTGTTCTTATCTGTTTCATGGATTTTCGATGGATTTACTTCAAGCCACGCACGAGCGTGTCCTCGTAATCCGCGCATGAGCGTGCCCTCGTAGTCCTCGCATGAGCGTGTCCTCGTAATCCGCGCTTGTTGCAAAACCTTGGTTATTTGGCAGCAAAATGCAAACATGTATGGTCGTGGAATGGCAGCATATGACGCTACGGGACGTTGTGGAAGATGGACGCTAGATCCTGGTGCCTTATAGGTACTTCGAAAATCGAACGTCGAAGCTTCGACTGACGGATCGCAACTTTCCTACCATGAAAGACAAAATGTCAAGTTACGAACATCGCAACGAAAGTTGGTTCCGAAACACTTTCTACTGGGACAATCTATTATTGCATTCTACAGAACTACAACATGCTTCATGGTTTATTTCAAAGCGACATTTTTGTTTATTTTCCTCCTAAAGCTCAATTTAACTACCCGGAACGCTTCAAATTCGCCTACAAAACTTGAACACAATTCGATTACACTTTTATTATGCCAGATGCTCAGTTCTGAATTCCGATCTCTTTTATTTTCTCCGCAGCAAACCTCCGTCTTTTGTTTACATTAATCATTAGTTAACGTGTCTGCAAAAAACCTCACCAACTTTGATAGCCGAAACGTTCGCTACTTCAAAAGAAAAAGTTCTATAAAATGGTAGCCGTGAGGTTTGTTTTTCCAAATAAATATTGTGTGTAAGGAAACTCGTTTAGAGAGGTTATCTCTTGCAGAAAATTGCTTTGCATCTCCAAGGAAATATCACGGGACGAAAAATCGTTTTTTCGTTACTCGGGGAGGCACTTGAAACAAATATTGCCGAACTTATATCGGCACTGACAAAGGATATTATGTGAACGATTTCTCACTTCACTTTTATTTATGATTCCGTATATTGAACCCGTGTCTATTTCAGACAACTATATACGCTTTTGAAATAAGAGAATGTGTGGTTAGTTTCCATACCTACTACAAAAAACTTTTTTGTTAAATTGTTTATAGGTAAATTACAGTTTAAGGAGTAAAATGATTATGAATACTATGGGTGATTTTACTAGGTAATAGTGTTGTAAATGAATTTATTACAAATTAATCACTTTATACAATTCGCTAAATAATTATTGTAATGAAGAAATTTGAGCAGCTGCGATGACGCCGCCCGGTGGTTAATTTGTGATAAATAGTGATAAGAAATGTAACCCTGTTATCGGTTGGAAGGGTGAGATAATACAAAATTCAATAACTCTAAGGTCTTTTATAATTTTGTCATTGTTTTATTTTCTTATCTAGTTAATTTATCGGATCAAACGTACGGTAAGTTTATTCACAAACAATATTCTAGAAAAAGCATTGCTAAAATTTCTTCCTAACGAGAATAAAATATAGAGTACCAAAACAACTTTGTTCACCGAAGCAGACACTGACGTTTTAATAAGCGGGGTGGGTAATTTAGTTTCGGAAGGGATGCAAGGGTGCAAGTCACGCGACTTGCCCTGACAGCCGCTACATATTCATATTTTTCTTTGATATGTAACCATGATTTCTGAATATTTTTTTCTGTAATCTCGCCAATCAATTCAGACATTTTGAGCCCAGCTCAAACTGGTAGCGTAGTGCGTCCTATTATTATATGTTCTGGGGCCTGTTTCATAAAAAAATATATGTCTAATATTATGAGTATTAGCGTCATATAATGGATGAAAAAAAGAAAATAAAAGACTCATAATATTAGACTAATATTTTTTATGAAATAGGCCCCTGTGCTGGTAGTCTGCAATACATTTTGTATTTAGAAAGGACAACATTTATGTAAAGTATGTTGTTTTAAAAGAAAAAATGTTTTGTCACGTGCAAAGTACGATGAAACCATTTTCCATAGTGGTAAGTCATTTTCTTGTGCTCGCTAGCTAGTTACCACTCTCAATTGAAAATCTGTCGTCAAGTACCAATTGGTTTGTTCCGGCAGCTGCACATGAGCGACAGTTTTATTCTTTGTTTCAACGGCTCAGATCAGATGAGATCACTATCTCATGATCTAAAATGTATTGTAAGAATTAAATGAATATTTCTACAGGGTAGGCAACGCGCTGCCAATGCCTCTGGTATTGCAGACGTTCATAGGCCGGTATTCACTTAACATCAGGCGGACCGCTTGCATGTTTTGGCCACCAAAAATAAAAAATACCTTAAATATTTTATATATAAAAATTCAGCCAGTTTTGGGTGAATACGCTTATACCTCCAATACCACAAAAAGCCATTACCACCAATTGCAAAACCCCAATTAATATTCTTAATTACCACCGAGAGCGTCTAATAAATCCCATGATTTAACAACGGGATACTCCCTATGCAGATATACATCTACCATATCAATTATGGGGTAAAACGGTCGAGTAATGAAAGGGGAGTACACACAATGCTGGAGAGCCCGGTGACTCATCATGAGGCGACTAGACGGCGCCAGGGCCCGGACACGCACTGTCTTGCCCACCCCTTACTTTCAAACTGTGAGCACTAGGCACAACAATACAATACGAATAAGTACGACTGGAGTGTATGTAAGCAAACTTCACGCAAAGTCCAATGTTTTTTTCATGTTGATTGTACAAAATACCTATTTGTTTTAATTATCAATTGTGTGTTATTTACGACATTTATAATAAGAAATAAAAATAAAATTAACACAATTTGATGAGTAGTCGAAGTCATTATTTTTGTAGAAATCCAGTTGTGACGTCACAACATTGCGTTAGGCTGCCAGCCGGTGCTATTCTTATTATAATCGCATTGTACAACTAAGTTATTATTTTCGCTGGCGGAAGCCTGTTTTGCATATAAAGGGTTTCATTGATCGCTGCGTTCGATAAATATTTAATTTGTACGCAATCGGCAATGTAGCGGTCTGTTGCTCTAGATGGACAGCTGTACTTTCGCTTTCGCTCCGATTTTTGTCAAATTTAAATATTCCAAGGCTTAATGAGGTGACACAAGAGTTCTTTAATTAAGATAGGTTACTTAATGTATGCTAACGAGTGTCGTTATTGAAATTAGCTCTATCAGCAATCGTGGCGAATGAAATTAGTCGACAATACTCAGTTGACTTACAAACGAGGACCATTATCTAATTAATTTCTAGTAATTTTGATATTTTTGATTATTATGCGTAGTTAATATATTTTGTTTTATAATTTGACTCAAGGGGCTTTGAGTCATTGGCAGATGTGCCATGTGGCATCGAAATAATTAAAAAAATCTATTTAGGTACTTAGTGCAATTTATAATCATACAGTTTGCAATATTTTGTAACATCCTTTTCCTGCACGAGTCTGCGATAGAGAACAAAACTATATAATAAATGTGAGTGATAAAGTTTCAAGTCGATGTACTTAGTTGTCAGATTCATACACTAATGCGTGGGTAGGTATATACTTAGCTCACGGGATACCCACCTAGATGTCCCTAGAGCTAGGTTACATGGTATTGCATTAGGCATGAATCGATACTATAAAAGAAAACGGTCGATTCAGAGCTGACTAATTCACGACCTACCTGTTGATCTGTCGGAAATAATTGCAAGCCTTTTAATTCATCATGCAATTGACATGATAATGTACTACCCAAATACTTAAATGTATGAGCACTTCCGCGGGATTGGCAAGCACGCGGCGGTGCCGGGTGTGACCACTCCCCATCAAGATAATATTACGAGATACAGACTATAGAGACTGCCAGAACTGAGCGCAGACCGCCTTGCGGTTTGAAAGCGCTCTGCACTTCTGATATGCCGTCGAAACCATGCTGTTGAAGCAGTTCCTAGCTATTTGCGGCGGTACTACTATAAACTATTACTTTGGCTTATAGCCGCATCGACAGTCGAAATTTCTGCTTCGAAATGATATTCAAATTTTCAAATTCAAATATTTATTGATTTCTAGATATCTTAGATCTATTTTGTTAGTATACACATATAAAACAAGTTTTGTTAGTATGTAGATACATAATAATAGAAAATAAAAATAAAACAATTAACCAGGAGGAGGACGATCAAAAAGGTTGGACCTGAGTACTTACACTCACTCACACCCCCCTCACTCAATCATCATCCTCCTGAAATGCCTCGCAAAGGGAGAGTTCAGTCTCTCTGCTATGGTTCTCACGATGCTGTTGTGACTTGCCCTTAACCTCCTCATCAGTGACACTACTTGGCATGAAAGCCATCAGTTCGGTTTTGTGCGAACATTTCAGAGGCACTACAAAAACGCGGTAGTCCCAAAAGCATCATCATCAAAGTTATGAGGATGAACTAGTTTTATGGTTGGGGATCTCCAGACAGTTAGGACGTATAATTCACGATTGATAACTTCTTCATGGCTACAATGTTCTCAAGCTGTGCTTAATAAGTATTTCAGCGGCGCTTTATTAAAATAAAAGCTTCAAATCTAAACGTTTGCTTAAACTTTGGCAATATCACGCATAATGATGTCTCCTAGGTCTAGACTTTTACGAATTTTCTCAATTATGATAATTTCAAAGCACAGATGTTCTGGAACAAAGATGAATATTTAATGTCTGCACATATGAACTGCAAATGTATGAGACAGTGCGGCAGACGGGTGTATGTGATCTTTTTATAGAGCGGGCGTCTCATAGCAAATATAGCAGCAAGCAGACGCGGGCGGTGGCGTCGGCGCGTACTGCTTGTGTTGTAAACAAACAGCGAAATGAGGGTACTTTAGAATAAAACCTAGAATGACAAACCCAAAACGATTGTAACGAAGTGCTTACAAACATAAAGCCAGACGAGCAGACTAAGCGCCGGCGTCAAGGCGTCGTTGTTAGTACCATTTGTACGATTATCTATTCTGGGGTACCACAAAAAGAATTATTATTTGAGGGTAATCGGAATAACGCTTTCAGTTTCACTCTTTAGGCTTGTGATGTTTGGGTTCGGGGAGTTCTTTTTATGAAGCGACTGGGCTTATAGTTACAAATACTATGTTTGAAATATCTATAGGCCTTTTATAAATGATCCAATAATTGTTTTTGTAAAGTTAGATATAAATAGCTTTAATATTGCATATATGTATAATGTATATGTGTATAGTTAATAAAGACGTTCGACCCGTTTATAATTATTTAATGGAGTGAAACAAATGAAAATTTTTAGCTTATTTATTAAAAGAATTATACCTAAATCACGATTCTTACTGTAAAGCCTATACTAACTAATGGTTGCTATGAACTGACGTATAAACTTGTTCAGTTGCAGACAAAGTTATATTTGCTCTAGTACTTGTACAAGTCTGTATCGCTAACTTTCACTAGGTTCAATGCCCTGTTAAAGGCAAACAGAGGAAAATAGCCGAAGGAGCAGTTATAGTCCAGTTTCAACAAAGATGTTCCGTGCTTCTCGCTCCGTTGACTTAGGCCCGTTGCCTTAGGCCCGTTGCAGTTACATTGCACTTAGCGCTAATACTGCTGACTGGTAACAGCTAACAGAACTTATTTCATTTAATGGTTGTGTTTAAATTGCTTTCTGTTAGCAGTTAGTGTAATTAAATTTAAATGTATCGTGACTGCGGCCATTGGAATATAGTGTTTAATTTTAAAGAGCTTTCAAGCAGTTTTTTAATAGGTAGAATTGTTTTCATGGTTAAAACAGGACTGACTTTCAAGAGCGGCTGCCGAAATATAAAATTTTTGGTGATAGATTTTCAATTTGATGGTGGTAGAGAGGCGGATATCGAGAAAATGCCCTACCCACTATAATGCTATGGATACTTCACGATGTCATCTTAACTTAATGCACCAGCTCGTTGCGAAATTCGAACCATTGACCTACGGATGTATGGAAGACATAATACACCCTGAGTTTAAATTGGTATGTTATCCCGAAAGGGGGTCAATGTATCCCTGGAGGTCAACAACATTTGCTTTACGAGATTTTGAAATTGAAAGTTTACGTTTAAATTCTACTACAGAAATTCCTGGCAGTCATAGATCGGCTGAGTCACTTGAACTATGTTAAACTTTGTCAAATGATAAAGTTGATTAGAAGAGACTTAAAAAAATCCAGAAAATGCCACGCACTTCCGGTTTGAAATCTTTTTCTTTTTTTATGGAAATTTTGAATGACGTATTTCCATGGAAGGTTCTCACAACCTGTCGACGACCGTGGTCCTAATTACCCCCTTCCGGGGTAACATACCAATTCAAACTCACCCTGTATACTACTAAGCCATCATATTTTCAAGAGCAAAACCATAAAGGTGGAGATAAATGGAAATAAACCATCTATTTACAGATTTTTTATGACGGCGCTTAAATGAACATACATAACGTCACTTTTGCATTTTACATCCTTTTCAGAAATAACTAGAGCGAAACTTTTGCTAGCACGAATTGTAGTCGAGGAGTCAGTAAACATAAAAATTAATCACGTTTCTAAATATAGCGTTATAAAGAGAGCACCGAGGCTAGGCGTCGCTGTCGCAAGTCAATTTATCGCTCGAAACTCGAAACGGTAGCAACGCGCTGACGAGCGACGCCCCATTTACATTCTACCATGTGAACAAACCCTTAATAACAATGTGCACCTAGCACTAAAACTGTGAACTCAAATAACTTATTCTTTTATTTGAATACATAATATAATAAAAAATAGAGAATAGTACTCTGAGCTAGACAGATGCCTAATCGGAATTTCATGAGCTGTTTGTCTCAAAGTGACTATGTTCTATTCAGATGATAATGTCTACCTTGATATAACAAAATATGATATCTTGAAGTCTTATACATAAAGTTAAAAGCGCTATATGTTATAGTCGTTTTGTTATCGCGGAGAAAAAGTGTTACTTTAATAAAGTAAGACGACCCGGGTCCTAATGTAACCGCGGCCATTACTCGCCTGGCCTAATGGATATTTACTCTTGCCACTAACATAAAAAGTCACATCTTACGGACATGTCGATAGCTATACTGTTTAGGTAACTATACTATACATGGATTATTATATAAAAACTAACGCGGGTTTAGTCATCAGCTGTTACCCTGTGACCTGACTTAAGTTAAATTTCTACCAAATTTAAACTGAATGTATACTTACATAGGTGCGATTCTGGCGTACAATTTAAAACTATGTGCTCTTGCACATACGTTTATCTTTTGACAATAAGAAAATGAATTAGTGTTCATTTTATCTTAGATTTAGTTTGAAATGGAACGTTAAAATTGCATCCTTTGTTATACTTTCCATAATGGATTCAAATAGTGAATTGGCTATCTCTTAGGGGTATGGGTATGAATTTTCTTTACATCGTTTTTGAGCAGTAATATATAAGAGCGTATGTAACATTGCGGACCGCGCTGTTTATTGAAGTGACCTTTACAGCGTCGAAAAATCGAGAAAATTGACAAACAGTACAAACTTTACAATAATAAAATAGTAAGGATACATACCTAAAGCAGTCCCATGTCAGGTTCCTGTTTATCACCTTCAACAGCATCATCATTTATGGGAGATAGTGATCAAAATACCTATGAGAATTAAAATAAAAACTCATAAAATATTTATAGAATTCAGAAAACGTAGGTATCTATAGTTCTAAAAATATTTAAATTGTTGTTATCAAGTACGAGTATCATGAATTATGACGAAGCTCCAACTAATAACTTTATCAATAAAAAAGCTAGAAAGGACATGTCTTATTTCGAATTTCGAAAGCTGTCCCGAATTTAAAAAGTTATTTTTATTTATTAAAAGAAGTGTCTGTAATATCGGCCTCCCATTTGGATATTAAATGTCAAAGAGTAGACGTACAATTTTGTAAGAATTAAAATAGGCATGATGAATAGTAATGGAAAATAGCGCGTGTTTATTTAACCGTTGCTAAATGGAAGATTGGGCGTGGGCGGGCGGCCGGCTGCACCACAGTACAAAAACAACAGGGACAATGTGAAGAAAATTTCGATTCGAATCGTCGTTAATTTGGAATATTCGGATCAAAGTGAAGTCGACGCAAGACCACAACATGCTATCAGGTCTACTTTTTAAGGCTTTGTATCGATTTTCCAGGTTGGAAACGTCATAACCTTCTTACATACTCTGAGTCCAAGACGTATTAATTTGATACTGACCTTCACCTGATCAGTCTGTTAGTTTTACTATAAGTAAAAAGTACCTGGTCCACTATTGTGTAGTATAATGAAGGTGCGGGATGAGAGCTTTTTTAACCAAGCCTTACACGCTTATGTCTGTTTGCGTTTTGCTGTCAAAAAAAACATGGTTTTGCAACAAGCGCGGATTACGAGGTATTACACGAGCACCCGCAGCTTGAAGTAAAATCATCAAAAATCCACGAAACAGACAAGAATGACAATACAGCCAGATAGTGCTGTCTCCTTCACTCCCCGCCTGGGCTCAAAGCGATGACTGCTGCGTTTTACGCTACATATATCACTTGCGCACCAACGCGTATTTATAGCGGCTTCTGCACTGAACACGCAATGGTTTGGAAACTATTTTTTTTAGTGGATATCGTAGAAGCAGCTGCGTTGCGTGTTTGTCACTACCACTAACCGTGGAACGGTTAACGCTCGGACTATATAGTTCCATCAAGCACCACCTTAGACGGTACGCGCCAAGCAACGATCATGGTTTTTACATGCTTTGTGCGTGGTCCGTGATTGATGCTTATCCATCAATCATTGATTAAGGGCTTCAGAGAAATCATCGCGAGAGACGCCACATTTCCTTCCCTTGCCGCACCGCCTTTTTATCGCAGACTTATCACGAACAAAGTTGATCGACTATTTGTTTTACTTCACACTAATTACTTAATTTCTTTGTAATTAATTTCAATCTAATTTTATTGATCACACAAAAGTGACACATTACAGTTTTTATACTTAATCAATTGATTATAAAAACTATAATGTAATTCTTGTTTTTGTCCACTATCTCCAAATCGAAAAAGTTTAGTTTAAAATAAAGTTTAGTTTCGGCGTAGTACCCATTCTGCTTTTTTTACTGTGGCAGACCAAACAACGGCGGAAACAGCACATTTTCATTGACCCTGAAAACTAATAACTGCATTGTCTGGAATTTTAGTTCGCATGCGCACGTCTAGATCATCGACTTACTAAAATAGAATATCTACCAATGCCGAACAAAGTAAAGCTCTATAAATCAGTAGGGTGGCAGATATCGTGACTTATAGGTTGTGACTTCATTTTAAACAGTTCGAATACAGATAATTAACACAATCTAAGTAATTGGTCTACTTCTAAACCATTTCTACCTGAGATAGCAGAATATTTTGTCCTAACGGAAAATTACTGCCTACTACAAATGAGCTGTAAATACCGCTATTTATACTATATGTGGTAATTACGTCACAGCAGTAACGGTCACCATTCCACCCCACTGGGCACAAGCTTTACTGCACCGCCCCTAAATGCTACCTGTAATTGCACGTTTAGAAAACCAGAAAAACCCGGCAATGATGCCACAGAAAAAGTTAAATAAGGCTGCACAGAATGATAACTCCAGAGAGAGGTCACTGTCCAGAGTGATTTTCTTGTAGAGCGGTATAATATTATAACCTTTCGTTATTCGTTTAATGCCTTGTTTACTAACTAAATGTAATAAAAATATTACAGTTTACAGTAGGGTATTTGACTCAATTTTTTTTATCACCGCCTTCTCCAATCCAAAGGAAAATTACCTGACAAAATTATCAACCAATCACAGCCTGTCTTGTCATTTACAGCGCTACGAAAAATGGCGGGAAAATCAGGTCCTGATATTGGGCCTCCCAAAACACGTAACATAACAAAACCATGTAAAAAATCGTCTATTTTATGAACATTCCCTACTGGTAACATCTCCACGTCATTACTCAGGCCTGAACTAACGGCGGCTTGCCAGTAACTAGCAGCATTAACGTTCTCAGCGCTATAATATGAGACGCCAGAGTTATGTTAAACGAACCCATCTATAAGAGCGGTGCCGGAAAAGGACAAATGACAGAAAATGTCGAGATTCCCGACATTTTCTGGGAGTGCCTCCATAATGGAACCAGAGCGAAGTGTACTTAGTAGCAGGAATGGGCCTTTTTATCAGGCTAGGTAATAAACAGATGATTAAAACATCCGTTATTGGTCCCAGTCTAGTTCTTGCGAATGTGAAGTATTTCAATGGATTAGTTTATAGCTGAAGCTATTTTGTGGATGTGCAGTATTATCATACTTAGTAACTGGAATGGATTACTACATTTAAAACATTGTGCCTTAGATACTTTCCTGTGTACTGCTTCGCAGGTAGCAAAAGATATAGGAGAACATATAGGCTTACACAGGGTAATGTAGGGAATGATATAAGTTACTTTTAAAAGGATTTTAAAATGATTAAGTTCTCATTTCCACCCGCTTTTTAATGTAGTTTCGTTAGTTCATAAGTACTTTTGAATTTCATAAACCCCGTTGTTTCGAAAATATTATTATTTTTAAAATATTGCAATCTTTACTTCTATAATCTACTAAGGATGCACTGCGATGTAAGGCGATGCAGATAGAATAAACTTTCCAGTTATTTCTTTTATAACTTTTGTTTTTCTCTTAGAAAATATACTTACTTATAACTTGTTATCAAGCTGAGTATTATCTGCCTTTGTTACGAATTACATCGACGTCCCATAAATTTGTAACATGAAACTATACGCTATATTTTATAGACGGGTCCAATTCTTGCGCTATTGTTTGTTTGAGACACGGAAGATAACTTCAGAATTAACGACTGCCCTTTGTATGAGTTCAGTTATCTATTGATAAATCATGATTGCACTTCTGATGTAAGATCATCATCAGATACTTATACATTTTCTAAGGTTATTATTTACTACGTAATTAATCAGACATAATATGGCGTCTATTAAATAAATAGTAAAAGAAAGTATTGTGATGTGTGTGTGTATTACTATAATGCATATAAAGATACGTTTACATCATAGTGAGACCCCATTTTCGAACACTTAGAATCAATTGAGATACCTAGTGGAAGATCATGGCTGGTTTTTCGACATAAAATAACAAAACCTTAATCAATCAGTTATGTACACTCTACACAGTAATATAGTTCACGTCTTTTACTCCACCGAAGCTTAAATTAAACCCGAATACTTAAGTTTAAGTTTTTGCTAAGAATATCAGAAGGTTGTCTGGCCATCGTACCGTATTCAAGGACATGAATACATCTGCCATTCATTAGAGTATGGAGTATCAGGTGATCGCAACATAGCGTTAAATAAGGTGCATAATAGCTTTGTAGATATATCTATAGCCAGATGGTAGGTGAGGAAAGGTCGAGAGAGTTCAGCGTTCCCTGATAAACCAGCCAGGTGCGTTGGCACCTGTCAAATTGTTAGCACGCGCCGATTATAAGAAATAATTGCAATAGTAAAAAAATAATTAGAAAATATGGAAAAAACGAATAACAGCATTTGATGTTCGCGCAAAATAGGATATTCTATGTTAAAAAAGATCGAAGCGTTATGAGGATACTTAATTATCCACAATGCTATATCTGGTGATGATTAAATTAGTAATGCATTGGCATCTGAATGGCAGGTAAGTATTTGTAATTATAGCTTTCAACCTATGTATAGGTAGGTTGGTGCAGGTATAGGTAATGATTTCAAGTTAAATTATAACTATACACACAAAACCTACTGCATAGTTATAATTATTATATATAATAATGCAAATTGCATAACAGCTGTATCCGTTCTCCGCAATACCTTGTACTTAGATTTGGTTCTAACGAAATATATCTTATTCAGTTGAAGATTAGTTCGAAGTAGATGACGCTATACTGTGAGTAGGGGTGGCACTCTCAGAACTTTCGATCCTCGATCATCAATCATCCTGAATCCATATATCAGCTCACGCGGGCTCCATTTCACACGCTTCAGACTCTTCACTACAAATACAGAAACGAATGAATACAACACATTTCGGTGATTTCGCCTGATCATGAATCTATTGATCGTCAATAGTGTTAATCTACACTTAAAGTCATAAAACAATACCAACGATAATCTTAACCCGTGGCAGCTGGTAAGTGTACACAACAGGGAATCTGGAACCTATAATCATAAATTCCATTAAATTAGAGGGTGATAAATGTCAGCGCTCGGTGTTTCGATTAACCTTCCGTGGAACTAGGCTTAAACGGCTCTTTTCTATAGTTGAATTTACCACGTGGATAGCCGGCCGCATTCTTAGAAAATTGTAGGGTATATGTGCGAGCTAGTTACTGCTGGTAATATTTTTTCGTTAGTCAGCGGTTATTGGCTTGCCGCGCAGCGTAAAGTCGGTGTTACAAAGGTTAATAAACTAGACCAATGGGATTTATTTTATTGTTGTCCCACGAGTGAAAGAAGGCCATTGATTCGCTTCAAGAGCACAAGAGCACGCAACAATACAAATGCTAATTCCGACATTTCGGCGCGACCTCCACTTTTCATTTCTCACTCGCTAGTCCTCTGATTCAAAGTTTCACTGACACGACACGATTTAGCAATTATCGAACTACATTTGAATACTGTACTGATTTCATAAGCTTCGTTTTGAACATTCACATAATTTTAAATTTTATCAGTATAAATTGACTCAGTAAAAAAATACGATTTTATATCATGAGTGTCGCCGGTCAGTCTGGCAGCTGTACAATTTCAAACATTTTCCTCTACCTCTGAGTGAATGATGTAGTTTTCCTAGGCGGTGATGTCAGCAGCTCGCCTTGAGAGGGCAACATTCCACCTCATTCCTTCACTGCACGTGGAAACATTATTACCTAGTAGGTACGTATATTTAGCTGCAATTCAACATACGTCAGAGTTTAAAGGCTTGGCTAGTGCGGTGATTGGTTCATTCCAAAGACTATAAATCCTGGTTCATTCATACATGTAACGCAAATCATAAAAGTAACAAACATATTTATTTTACTTCCAAATTGCTTGGCGCCCAATTTCTTCATAATGTGGCTTACAAGTAAAAGGAAATGAACACGTAATTATTTTAAGGCTTCCGTTACAATGATGGCGTTGGAAACCATAAAAAAATCAGCTTTCTGTTTCTGATAACTCCATCGTAAGCCCTTACTCCTTGCTTCAAATTGACTTATATCTCCCAGAACCCCACTGTTTACAATCGTCGCTCGACACTGAACTAGCTAATCCATCGGCTCGAGGCGGCACCGTCGCCGTCGTCTCGTATAGCCTTTAATCTTAAACAATACCCACTGAGTGATTTGATATACGATCGGTTCGAAGAAAAGTGTTTTATAGTTACTTACCCAGAACCCACTACCTTTCAGTAGAATTACTATACTAATAAGGGGTAAAGTAACATAAGGTAACTTTTGTGATTTCTGTTTGTTTTTAATGGGTTGCATAACTTGCATATCACGCTGTTATTGTATGAGGTTTAAGTTTACGATAATCTCTATACTTAGTAGGTTGCTAGTATCCTACTTCCTACTAACCCTAGCGTATAACCTAACTTTCATGCGCGCTAAACCGATTGTGATGAAATTTTGAATGTAGATAGTTTAGGTAATAACACATAGGCTTATAAAGATATAAACCACGGGGGCGAAGCCACGGGCGGAAGCTAATGGTATATAAAACGTGTAGCTATCGCTAAGACCAATCACTCTCCCAATTCACTTTATTTGGATGTAAAAAATTAGTCATATAATGATTATGCTTTATAAATTCATAGAGTCTGAGATACTTATCTACATAAAAAAATAGACTGCACTGATACTTTTTCCGTTTCAAATATGCGATCCACTGAAATATAAAGTACTATATACTTACTATATTATGTACCTTATTAACGTCTTAGCGTACAGTCCACTATCTAAGTCATTATAAAATCAATAGGCTCATCAAAAAGTTTAATGTAGTTTTGAAAGTCAGTATTTCGAAATCAATAATAACTAAGTCGTCACCCGTCATCGTTAACATATTTAAAGGAATTTGGCATGAACATAGTATTCATATCTTGCATATAATTTTGTCTTGCGTTGTGACTATAACGATTAAAAACAGTTATTATAGGTTCACATAATGCTGGTTTTTCATCCACGCTCATGAAAGCATTCTAATATTCATTTCGTTCGTCCAATTTACATAAAACTAAGTGCATTGAGCTGTATCGCATAGAAGTTTCTCAATAAGTATTTAATATAAAGCAAGTCGTGCTAAGACATTATAAAGTTGTCTGAGCCGTACCTATTGAATGGGCTGTTGACCTGTTGCTGCAGAAAACTTTTATTTTACCTGGAATATTTTAGTCAAAGCATCATAATACACGAGCACAGCAAATATACTACAGTAGAAAATAGTAAAGGACATCGCTCTGGCGTTGAAGATTGCTTTTTAGAGTTTGGTAGTATACCACTGTTAAGTCCATTAGTCGGTACCTTTGTTCCAGTTCTGTTAAAGCATCTCAAATTGTATAATAAAAGAGGAAAGGTGTGGAAAGGTGACCACAATTTTCCCAATGACACGTAGTATCAAACGAAGAAGATTAGTTTATTCAATGAGGAATTTTGCCGGATGAAATGAGTGTGAGGACTATGAATCTAATTTACAGAAACAAAACAAAGTCGACATGATTCTACATGACTATATTATTGACGATATTATTTACAAGTTTACAACAATTAAAATTCAATGAGACTAGATATTAAAAATGAAAATAAGAAACTAAATACTCGATTAATAAGTCTACAAGTTAATTTTATTCACTGTATATTAATAAATAATTAGAAATAAAATACTTGTTATATTATTTTCCCTCAGTGGAACGGAACGCAACAGGTTAAGAAAAAGAAAAAGCAATGTACATGAAATTCGACGCCTTAGTTATCTATAGTTTAAAATATAATACGTTACGTTCTTTCTTACATATGTTATGGATTTTGGCACGAGGATATTTTTTTCTGCTTCGCCTCTTGATGGTTATATCGATAAAAAAGTATTTAATATGGTTTCATAAAAAACTAATTAAAACTCGTTAACCTAGCAACTAGTAATCTGCCATGTTAGTACGCCGCTATGCCGTACAGGAAACTAATGAAAGTCGTTCTGTAATGAAAACTTATCGAGCCATGCGAAGAAAACTACAAAATGTTATACAATCTGTGGGTCGATTCGCACTTAGCCGGTTTTTAATTTCAGCTCTGAAAAGTCATATTTTCATTTTCGTAAAATTGCTTGTTATATTTTATCGTTCACATAACATGACTCGACAATCGCAGTAAAATAATTTTGGTACAAATGAAAACATAGGAGTCAGTTGTATGAATAATAAAAACTGATTTATTTTTTATTTAGATTCTGACTGTAATTTCTTAGAAGATGTTCTTATAAGTTCTCTTTAACTTTTTCTTTATAAAAGTTTTCAATATTTAGTTTCGTCTACAAGCTTATAAACATGTAGTTTCGAATTGATGTTGTTGGTTCAATGGTAGTTCCGCCGATTCGTGTATATAAGTCAGAGTTACAGTCCTACGGGTTTACATTATTAACTTTAGCTTTCGATGAAGGAAATAATAATTGTGATGTTATCATACCATTTGTTTGGACGTAATGCCAGGCGAGCTGCGTGCACTTGTGGTCGCCTTGCTAACTACTACCTCTCTAGTTGAAAATCTGCCCCGAAAGCACCGTTCTCATATTTTCGTAGTCGTACTTGAGAGTTAGTCCATAATTAGATTTTGCGTGTTTACCACCTTTGACAACAAAGAGCATTTTCTTATTTATTCATGAGAATAATAACGAGACGAGCAGGTCGTTTGCCTAATGGTAAGTATAACGCCGGCCCAAAACAATTGCAGTGCCACTCAGAACATTGACACACAAAGGTCTGCGCGGCACTGCAATGCGCTTGTTACCCTGAGACATTAGGTATAAAGTCTCATAAGCTCAGTAATTTCTCTGGCTACTCTGCTCATCAAACCGGAACACAAAATAGTAATGCTTGCACATTATTGCTTGGCGATAGACTACAGCATGAGCAAATCGGTGGTACCCGTAAACGGCAACACCCAGAAGAGTACTTAGATCGTTTGCCAAACGGTGAGCATAACGCCTGATAGAGCCACGGGCGGTGCAGCACTACTATTAAATCTCATATAAAATATACCTAGTCATTTCACAGCTTATTATCTATCCTTATTGTGTACCATTAAGAATGATCATCAGTAGAAACCAGTTTATATCTATATATTTATTAAAACTTTACAGTCATAACTCGTAACATATTTAAATTATTTTCTATTTTGTACTCTAGATGTAGACTGTAAAGCAAAACCCTCGAGGTTGCTCAAGTGGGCGATACCCCTTCGGATTACCTTCCGTTGTCTTATGAATGAACAGGTGATATCCGCCCACACCAAGCAGTCCATTTATCGTAGATGGGTATCACCACTGAGGCCAGCACCGTCACAGACACTCTGGCTGATAACCTCTACATGGTCGCAATCTTTAGAACAATCAGGTTAATAAGTAACTGGGCTTTCTAGTAGTCTTTAAGTGCACTGTGGTTTGGATTGTGATAAATGGATGTTCTGATAAAGACAGCATTAGTTTTAGTCTGTGATTCGGGTAGATGAATGTTGCAGAGGCCCGCTGTTAGAGTCATTTTAACTTTCATAAGTGCTCCTATGGGGCCTATTTGAATAAAGACTTTTGAATTTGAATTTGAATTGGAAACTTTAATGGATATCGATAGTAGAGAGCTTCTAATGTAGTCACTAAACAAAAAGTTACCTAACATTGCGTCATCGCAAATAACTCTTTTCAGATATTTAACAGTATTTTTCTATAGCGTTCTTTCAATAATTAAAAGAAGAATAAATATTTTGGAATCATTAGAAGATTATTAATACCAACTCACCCATTACTTTGTGGTGTTACAGCTTCGAATTTCAGTTTGTTCTTTATCTGAAACAAAATAATACGTAGCTTTTAATCCGCAGAGCGCTATCAAAACATATTTGTTTTTCGTACATAGTCTTCATCAACTTCATGACTACAAGGAATTAAGTATATCATGCAAGGCCAGCTTGTTTTTCTAAGTTCTAAATACCAACTCACATTACAATATTTCCAGAACTATAAAGCCTTAACATATAAATTAACTGTCCGTACGTTTGTTTCATGGTTTCTATAGGTAAGAAAGGGCGTTGTAAAAAACGAGGTGGAGTGGGCACAGCTAGTAATCAATATTGTGCAAATGCCAATATGAAGCCATAAAATCAATTCCGATGGTGTTTCGATCTTACATAATATTTATACAGCCTGGCTCTTATTAATAAACAGTGTTAATCCATGGTTTAGTTAAACTATGTTTTGTCTTTGTTGTTCTTTGACAATTTTAAACTGAATTGAGAGAGACAAAACATAGTTTAACTAAACCATGGATTAACACTGTTTATTAATAAGAGCCCGAGTTTAAATCGGTATGTTATCCCGAAAGAGGGTCGATCTACTCCTGGAGGTAAGCAACATTGAAATTAACTATTTTTAATTGAAGAAAAGGCCGTTTGAAGACCGTTAAAGTTTACGTCAAAATTCTGCTACAGAACTTCCGGGCAGCCTTAGATCAGCTGATTCACTTCGATTATGTTGAATTTAGTTAAATGATGTTGATTAGAAAAGACTAAGAAATAATTCTAGAAAATGCCGTGTACTTTTTTTTTGAGGAGGTTATCACAACTTGTCGACAACCGTGGTCCTAATCACCCCCTCCCAATTCATACTCACTCTGTATATTTAATTGTAAAATTACGCTAAAAATTTATGATTGATTACCGAAGCGTAGCTAAAGATTAGAATCGTTTAGAAAACTAGTCACAAAATGACAACAGCTATTATTTCACAGACGGGTTAGTCAAAACCGGTGCATGCACCGACATTGACAAAATGCTACAAGCATATCTTCCAATGAATCTGCGTGGCGAATCTACCATCACGGTTTTTAGCCTCAATTTCAACTGTTATACAATATTTGTGACCCACTTGTGAAATTTGTGTTGTTTATATTTCCCCGACTTCTAAAAAGGAGGACGTTCCAATTTCGTCTGTAATTTTTGTGGCGATTTTACTAGATTTCCTCGTCAATTGGCAGCGTATAACTGTGTATAAGGGTGGTCTTTTAATAAATTTTATGAAAGACTACCAACCCTACGGGTGGAAAAATGAGGGTGAAATTTCGTATAAAATTTTTATATATTTTTGTCGAAGTTAATTCCCGCTTGTTTAAACGCAATTTTTATGCTAAGTAATGTGTGGGTTGTGTAAACATGTGGATTTTGGAAATGTTGGATAAGTAGTTTTTATTCAACATTGCCATAATTGCACTGCGAGTAGAATAAAATATGAAAAAGGTATGAAGATTGAGTTCAGTGAGTAAGTCCGACCCTAAACAAGATGGAACGAAGAAGTTTGAAGACTTTAATAAGGTATAAAGTACATCGCTTCGCCGTTTGCAAAGTTCGTCAGATACTAAATTACAACACTCATCTTGTATTTTATTTCCTTGAGGGTCTTGTTTTTCTTAAAACCATCCTTCAAGAAGTAAAAAGTATTTTACTTTAAATTATTAATTGATGAATTATGACACACATTTTGTCACAACATCGACGTATTTGTAAATACCATCCGCTATAAATCAGCAAGAATCATCAAACAGGAAAGCATTTATCACGAGATTAAGTCGCTTAATTTAGTTTATTAACACATTTATGTAATTTAATTAATTCAACATCCCATCCGCCATATTTGTGGGTGCTAATAGGGCCAACTGGCAGGGTCATCGTGACCTAACACTGTGTTAAAACATTTCCAAATAGGTAAGCCACAGACGCGCCGCACCCAATGTTGTTGTGAAGATTCCACCCAAATTTATTATCAGTTTATAAATCAGAAACGGCCAGTTTGTGTAGCAATTAAAAATAATTTTACATTTACACCTACTCAATCGATTCGTTAGCTTGATATACCTGTTTTCACCGTTAAACGCCGCGTGAATAAACAACAGAGTTTACTCTTATAAATTATGCATAGGCTATTATTTAACAATCACTTAGTTCTACAAAGAGTAATTAACAAACATTCAATCATTCTGTTTTTCTACCGTGACTGTGTCGCGATAATTGCACTCATAATGGACGATAAAAGAAAATGAATCGAATTTTTTAAGTACCACCGTTTCTAGTAACATTGAGTTAGTCCGCAAAGGTGACCGACATGGTAAAAGTTTCTATGTTCACTTTGCTCTGCCAAGTAATGAAAAACAATTGAAGTTCGCAACTTATTTCCCTTCTCGTTTTGGTAGAGCCGGCCCACTCTTATTTGTAACTCTGAGAAAGAGTGAAAATTGTGGCAGTTGTGTTAGGTAACTATCGTTTTCGTCTGGGTACACGTAGTAATCGAATTTAACGGTTATTGATCTCTGTAAAAAAGTTGCAACCGTTGGCACCGGCGGCAGCGTGACGGGCTGCTGAACCGAAGCGGGGTCGGTCACTGTTATGATTCATAACTCCTGACTTTATTACAAAATGGTTTGTTACGAAACTTTAATGGACGTTACAAGATTGTTTTTCTTTACGTTAATTCCCAGGATGTGGCATAAAAAGGTTCCGGACGAAATGGATATAAAACTTTCTTACGCGCGCGCGCATCCCTCCGTGACGGGCGCGTTCCTCTTTTTTTCCGTTGGCGATAATATTCGATTTCCGTGTCGTTAACATAATGACGAACGTGATTAAGTGCAATGTGTGTAATATCATCATTGATGAAATGTTATCATACATTCAGAACAAGGTGTCCGTGATAGATGAGGAGACGTTAGTGCGTGTGTGTATGACGTCGTTCACGACTGAAGAGATCAAAACATCAAAATCGCTACTTTTTAACTCCGTTAGTACGAATGAGCGTAAAATCAAACGCAAGAATAAAGGTAAAGAGGAGAGGGACCTGGCAGACATCGTCAATCTATTCAAATCTGCGGAACCTGACGATATGCCGGTGTTTGTAGCTCGACAGCTGGAGCGATTGCCGCCTATTACCTTTGATCACTTAGACTGTACCAAACTTCTAAAAGACCTACTGCGAATGCAAGCACAAATTGACGAGGTAAAATCCACGTATGCTACGCTAGACCATCTGAAATCCTTGAAGAAAGAATGTCTTCAGTTAAAACACGATTCCTTGCCCCCTGGGTCAGCGTTTAAAGTCAACGTGAAGCGAGGTGCCTGGCTGGACAGTGGCCCTATGGGACTTTCTAACTTGCATAATTCCTCTATGAACGAGTCATACGATAATAATGATGTCTCGGTGAATAACATAATTAAATCAAATTCGCCAAAGTACAGAGATATAATGCGGGTGGTTGGAAAACAAAATGAACATGAGTCATGTGTGCATCAACGGTCGGTGGCTAGCAGCGGCGCAGGCGCGGACGCCCCCGCGCCTGTCTCTGTCCCCGCTCCCGCCTGTGGAGTGCAAGCGACGAGTCACGAGGCTCGTGAGGAAGCGGTCGGTGCGAGCGAGGCGGTTACATCACAGTCACAGCGTCAGCTGACTGTCACTGATAACATTGAAGGCAATAATTATGTTCCGCGGAATCCAGATATAATTCGGCCGCTCATCGTGGATAAAACATCTCAAATTAAAGATAATAAAGAGGGCGAGGAATGGCAGACGGTGTTGCATCATAGGAAACAGTCAAAGTATCGTTTCTTAGGAAAGTCTGGGATAGCGAGAGACGTAGAATGTAAATTTAAAGCCGCTGACAAAAAAGTTCCCATGTTTATAACGAATGTACATAGCGATACTACTGAGAAAGATATAATTAGTTATATACGATTAAAGACGCAAGAAACAGTAAGTCTGGAGAAAATAAATATGAAAAAAGAAAGAGGTCACAGTGCTTTTAAATTTATGGTATCTGAGAATAAACTTTCTATGTATTTAGACGAAAAAATATGGCCTAGTGGTATCATATTTAGGCGTTTTGTTAATTTCAAACGCACTCATACGAACAGGTCTTCATCTGTGAACGGTCTAAATCACAAAAATGGTTAGTAGTACCTATCGATTTGCTACTTTTAACTGTAAGAACGTAAAGCGTTCAGTGGACGGAATCAGGGAGCTGTGTCGCACCTGTGATTTGATAGCGCTGCAAGAGACATGGTTGCTGCCAGAAGAAATACCCTATCTAAGCACGATCGACAGCGGCTACGGGTATACTGGAACATCAGCGGTAGATACGTCGGCAGGCATACTGCGCGGACGCCCGTATGGTGGCGTCGCTTTGCTATGGAGAAGCAGTGTATTCCAGAAAGTCTCAGTGTTACAGTGCGATAATGCTCGGGTGTGCGCGATTAAAATAATAACTAACGATCGACCACTTATAGTGATGAGTGTGTATATGCCTACGAACTCTGTGGACAATTTACCGGATTTTACGGATTGCCTAAGTACGGTGAGCGCTATTATAGAGGAATATGGTATTGAATCATGTTATATTATGGGCGATTTTAACGCTAATCCACACGAACTGTTTTTCAAGGAATTAACGAGTGTGTGCAATGACAACTTATGGACATGTATTGATGTTGACATGTTAGGTATGACGTCGGATACGTATACTTTTATTAGTGACGTTTACGGGTCCTGCAGTTGGCTAGATCATTGTATTGTAACTGAATCGGCAAAACGTTCTGTACTTAATGTAGTTGTTAACTATGACATTCTGTGGTCTGACCATTTCCCACTTATAATCGAATGCAATTTAAATTTATTAACACCTACTATACTGCATAGCATGTCACTGAACGAGGGTGTAGTATGGGGCGTGAGAAGTGACGAAGAACTTAGTAAATATAAAACAGAGTGTCATAGAAAGCTGAGGGTAATTGATTTCCCTGATGATTTTACAAGTTGTGCTGATCGGTTTTGTAATGAAATCGGCCACAGAGCTTCTCTTGACAGAATGTACGGTGATATTGTTTCTGCCCTTCGCGATGCGGCGGTGGTGAGTCGAGGGGGTGCGAGGGTGGGTGGGGGTGTGTCTCGTATAGCTGGGTGGAACAGGCATGTCAGCGAGGCTCACCGGTTGGCCAGGTCGAGGTTTATAGAATGGGTACAGTGTGGGAAGCCAAGGTCCGGTCTTATGTATGATGAAATGTATGAGAGCAGAAGAGTGTTCAAGTCGCGATTAAAATGGTGCCAGAATCATCAGGACCAAATTAAAATGGACGCTCTGGCTGAGAAACATATAAAAGGTGACTTCCGCGGCTTCTGGAAGGATACTAGTAAAGTAAACGTGCGGCCTGGTCTGCCGGTGAGCGTCGATGGCGTGAGTGACCCGAAGGGCATTGCAGGCATATTTAGGGAACTTTTTACGGTCCAATCTCCTTTGGGTTCGGCGAGTGGGATGCTCGGTGCTGGGTTGCCAGGCGAGGTTGTGGGGACAAGATTCACTGCCAAGGACGTGTCCAATGCCATTAAACGCATGTCAAGAGGTAAATCCCCAGGCCACGATGGGCTCAGCATTGAGCACTTACAACATGCTGGTCCACATATATATGGCGTGTTAGCTATGTTCTACTCGCTGTGCGTGAGCCATTCATACCTGCCTTCGGATGTTATGAAAACTGTTGTGGTGCCTGTAGTTAAAAACAAAACGGGCGACCTGTCCGATAAAAATAATTACAGGCCTATTTCTCTTGCAACAGTTATTGCAAAAGTATTTGACGGTTTGCTTAATACACAGTTAGATAAATACGTAACTTTACATGATAATCAGTTTGGGTTTCGGCCTAAACTGTCCACTGAAAGTGCTATACTGTGTCTTAAGCACACCGTCAGATATTATACTAACAGAAAGACGCCAGTGTATGCATGTTTCCTCGACTTGTCCAAGGCCTTTGACTTGGTTGCGTATGACCTACTCTGGAAAAAGTTGGACAGCATTAATCTGCCCCGTGAACTCATAAACATATTTAAATATTGGTATGCGCATCAGTTGAACAATGTCAGATGGGCGGGAGCAATGTCGGAACCGTACAGACTTCAATGTGGGGTTCGACAGGGAGGATTGACATCGCCAACTCTGTTCAACCTCTACATGAATGCGCTGATCGTCGCGCTCAGCAAACAACATATTGGGTGTCACATTGACGACGTTTGCGTCAACAACTTCAGCTACGCGGATGATATGGTGTTGCTGAGCGCGTCGGTCTGTGGTCTGCGGAGGTTGATAGGAGTTTGTGAGGAATACACCACCACACATGGGTTGACGTATAATGTAAAAAAAAACACAATGCATGGTGTTTGAGGCCGGTGCTAAATGTCCGAAGAACATACCGGCTGTCCGGCTCAATGGTGTGTCGTTGGATTGGGTCGAACAATTTAAATACTTGGGGCATGTAGTTACCACCGGCCTCAGAGATCATGCGGACATTGAGCGCGAGCGGAGAGCTCTGTCAAGAAGAGCTAACATGATAGCCCGCAGGTTTGTACGGTGTACCAGAGAAGTGAAGGTGACGCTCTTCAGAGCATATTGCACCTCTATGTACACGTGCAGCCTGTGGGCTAATTACACCCAGAAATGTTACGGAGCTCTCCGAGTTCAATATAATAATGCCTTCAGAGCGGTGATGGGGCTGCCCCGCTTTTGCAGTGCATCGGGGATGTTCGCGGAGGCACGCACTAACTGTTTTTTCGCTACAATGCGTAAGCGCTGTGCCTCCATGGTGCGCAGAGTGCGGGCCAGCTCCAACACCGTTCTGGTGATGATTGCTGGGCGGTTTGACTGTCCTTACATGCGCCACTGCAGTGACCGACAGGTAGCTTACAGTGGTAGATACAATAATTTTATTTTATTTTGATTTTGATTTTAATTGATGTATTTATATAAAGCTAATTATTATTGTATTTTGATTTCATATATTATTTTATTATATTGTTCCTTATTTTTTCTTAATATTTATTCAATTAATAATGTATTAATGTATCATTGACATTTTTGTAACTATGGGTGCTCAATACCTGAAATAAATGATTTTAATTTTTTTTTTAATTTTAATTTAATTTATAAAAGTTTAGGCGAAAATACAAAACCTAATTTAGTAAAACGTTCATCAACGTTGTTTGATGTCCGCTCGCTGACATTTCAATTACCGAGCAAATAGGAGTTCTAGTTTACGAAATGTATACTAGACTTCTGTAAATTAAGTTACATGCCTCCCTACAATATCTGTCCAGAGCCGGAGGGCGACGGGTATTTTTTTGTATTTTTTTTAAATTATTTGCTATACGTACTTTTTTAAACGATTAAAAAAAAGGCCTCCGCCTTTTTTCTCAATTCGTTTGTATTAGGATTCCTTAGCCCAAAATGAAAAAAAGTAACTCTAACTTATAGTCACACTTCGTTGGTGCAATGGTTTGTGCTAGGAGTACCTACAGCTGATCTTACGACTTTGTTGTCTAAGATGGTAAATAAGCTAAACCTAGATTGGGACCTGGATCTCAAGTGTGACAGAAAAACCTATAGTTTAATGACAGAATTTTATCTTTAGGGTGGTAGCTGGTATGGCTAGCATTAGAAAATGCGCATCGAGTAGGCCACCATTTCATAAAACATGTACCTATAAACTAAAATTGTCTTATACGCTTAATATCTTAACATTTGTGAAATTCTTTAAATTTAATTAAGTAATGTTCCAAATAAATTCATCTATTAGTCATATAGTTGTACATTAATGCCTCCCAATTCCCAAGAAGCATTCAGTAAATTCTAATTCTGGTTTACGAGATCTCACGCCACAGACCATAATGAAGCCGCAATCTTTCACAAGCGTTATCGCCGTCGAGAAAATGTTCAGATATTTGAAAAGTACGAGTAATGGCCGCCCGGGGAAATAGCATAATGGGTGTCTTAATCGGTAACCGCGAGATCGAGGTGTAATTAACATTAAGGCGCGGTATTATTCCGAAATCAACTAAAAGAGGTATTTCTAAACGCTTAGTGTGTTGGTAACAAAAACAAAACGGTGAGATATAAAAAATACCGTAGGTAGGCAAAACTCTGTGGAGGTGGAGAACCGAAATATAATTGCAAATAGATATCCGGTTTCTCTTTAAAAAAATAAATAAAAATAGTCAGCTCAAAAAGCTGCATAAATTCGAGTACTCCGAATTTTCAGCGACGACACCCACTTTTTTTTTACAAAACAAATAGCCAAGCTAGTTGTCTAAGGGAGTACCGAATTAGATTTTTAATTTTATATATATATTGTAAGTAATTAAATGAAAACCCGCAAAAATATACAACAACTTCGAACACCAAGACATCATCACCAACAAGTGTGATTTGCAATTTTCGACTTAAAATAAGGGGCATTAGGCAAAAAATTGACTGAGGAATGAGCGGGTGAAAAACGAACTTAAAATCACGATAAGACCGCGTCTTAATCATAGAGATGTGGGCCCTGAGTAATCACGCATATCACTCCCGGATGACGGCTTGTGAGCTCGGTGGCTCGGTGAACTGCCCGTGCGTGCCCTCGACGGCGGCTCTCGCGTTATGGATGACGTCATGAGGTTGTGACAAAAGAAATGTTCTGCGGATGACGCTGACAAATAGTCCCGCGTTGTTTAGCAAAGGCTGCTACGGTAACCTTTTCTACGTGGGTTAATTAAAGGTCACAAATGACAGATGGAGAGTGTGCTTTATGAGCTGGAGTGACGCAACTTCCGCTCGTTAAGTTGTACATGATTCTTGAATGGGATTCGTTTTGAGAAGATTTTATTTTTGTAAGCTAACGATTTAACCTAACAAAATCTGAACTGCAAGTAGGCATCAAGACCAGACGAAACGTTAAAATTGTTAACTTTTGCTATAAATTGCGTGGCAATTGTTGACATAGTACTATAAGCTCAAACGTAACCTTAGATCAAAATTAGATCAAAAAGTAGGTACTTAGTTCCTATTCACAGTTTTTTTTATAAAGTAGTGAATTTACGGTTAGGTACAGAACTCGTAGTTTGCCATAATTTTCTTATAATACTAGCATTTTTCTTATTCCAATTTTGTGCGGTGAGATCGCGTGAGGCGAATGGCGGCGGTGCCTGGCGGTGTCCCGGTTGCCGTCACCGCTGTCATGTGTCTGGTCACGCCACCACGCCGCGCCACGCCACAAAGCGCCACGCCGGTCGACATCGACCACTCCGGGGAAATAAGAAACTTACATACAACGAAACTTATAAATACAAAGGGAAGTGGAATAGTTGAGTAAACTAATGTTATCTAAATACATACAATTTTTACATTTTCAGAAAAAATAACAAACATTAAAAAAGTGTTCAATAACTTCCCCATTGTGATTCCCTGTCTTGGGAAGACTGTTTTCAGTACCATTTTAAGTAAACGTATGGTTTATAAAATGCGATTAAACAAATTATACATAAGAGATTTTGTTAGTGACTAATGTAAGTATTTGTGCATAGGTACTACTATATGTGTAATTATGTATTTCTAGGTACGAAGCTTGATTTAAGCAAACAATCTACTATACTTTAAAAGATTAGATGGTAGAGAATTTTAGATGTAACCAACGGCTTTAGTGTTTTCTTCCTCATTATAATAATTAAAGGCAGCTGTGGTTTTCGATCTTGTCAATCTCGAGTTTTAATAGGTATTACATTAATTGATCTTTCTCGTCTCTTCTGCATTTGATGTCGTAATGTCTTTCGTGATTAAAGTTCCGTTTATTTAAAATAGGTATAATAGCAGTTCACCGTTATTAAAATCGGTATAATAACAGGTTAGCTGTTATTATACCTTCCGAATAAATGTGTGAGGTGAACGTAGAAAAACACAATTCGCCAAGTGCGTTTGTCAGCTTATTCAATTTACAAAATATTGTTTCTTCACTTCGATAGAGTTACGAAAAGACATCTTCAAGATTAGACAAGTGTTCCCCTGTTGTCTGCATTGTTTCCTTACCTACTGTATAAATAAGACGTTTCCGAAACTGCAATCCACTGCAACATGTTACTCAGCAATTTATGTTACAGAATAAAATGCATATAAAGATACAGCCTGGCGACATGTTAAAATAAATAAACGTACCAAGACTGCAGGCCGATAGATGCGTTTCCTAGACCATATAAGACTACTTTACGATACAATCAAATTGGTCAGCGAACAAGTTATGGTTATCTAACGTTTATTAATACGCAGACATGTCGAAATGACATTACTAGATCGGGTCTAGAGACACCAGGCGGACCATAAATAGATCGATGAAATTGGACACTAACTAAGCTACCACCTGCCTGAACGGGATCTCGTTTCGCAACTTCCTTCATCTGACATGTCTAAACAGTGACTTCCTAGCATCAGTGAGCCTGTTCCCGTCTCTAAATGTAGCAGCTGTGTATCCCGATGTAAATCAGCGCCTGCGCATCGCATCGGCCAATAGGAAGCCTCGAAGCGCGGCGTTAAACACCTGCCGGGAAGCTTTAATGATACCCACTGTGTCTTGAACCTTTCGTAGTTTTATCGACTTTTAAGGCAAGGTGATGAGTGAATCATCCGCTAGTAAGCGTAACTTGTTGAAAATGCATCACCAAAAGGCGTGATCCATATCAAATCTTAAAGAAAGGAATATGCGAAGGCACAGCGAAGGGATCATTAACTCGTATCTAATGATTAGCGAAGTATTCCCCGTTTAATGGTTTTAATAATATAGGCAGTGTCCCGTATAAATTGAATGCGCCACGATCTAGAGTAGTGGAAGAGCGTGTGTGCGGTTCGTGCCCGGTATGCCCGCAAACGATTAAAATTCAAAGCTTGTAGAAATGTAATTACTTCACTTGTACCTACTGTGGATGTAGTCAGGATTTATATTTGATGGAATCAGCGGCGCGAGTACGGAAGTCGGTTCGATAATAAAATTCGATAAAATTGACAGTTCAAATCGATGAAGTGGATTTTATCGAGCCGTCACGTGGGTGTGAAACAATCGACAAAAGTTACCGAAAGGAGCGAAATATGACGGTTTTTCTCGATAAATTATCTATGATCGAGTCCGAACCGAAAACTTATGAAAACTATATAAGTCGATGCGGACGAATAACGCCATTTATAAGTGCAAAAATGGACTTCGGTTTAATTTTGTTACTGGCAGAAGAGCGGAGACCCAATAGAGATAGAGATTCGCTGATGATGCACAGGCGCGGCTTACGGGATGCAAATAATCCCTTGGAACTCTCTGAAGAGCGTTTTGTAACTCTCTTCCGAATTTCGAAGGAAATTGCTTTGGTACTTATTCAAGGTGTCGAGGATAACATAAGAAGAACCCGATCTCACGGAATTCGAGACGATCAAACAAAAATAACGAGACGAAGAATGGATGGAGTATGGATAAAATAATCACGCCTGTTAATGTGCCTAGTAAAATCTATAGCCGTAGGGAATTGAGGTGCAAGGTTAGAAAATGACGTCAGTGTCTCGTCTCTCCTCTTTCTTCACCCCCGCCGGTTGCCACCGCCCGCCTCTGCCCGGTGCCGGCGGCCATATTGTGATTTGTGTTTGTGTTGATACAAAGTGTTTGCCACGTGTTTGCGTCGATTAATCTTTTTAATCCACATAATATTCAGTAATAACGTGATTTGACTACCGCAAAACAAAATGTATCGTAAGGGTTGTGTTCCTAAGTGTGATAGCCAACGACAGGGCGTTAAATTACATAGATTTCTTGTGAAAACGGAACCAGAAGTTAAAATGTGTTAACTGTGAAAAAAGGACTGAATGGACAGCGTCTAACAAAGTGTTTACTGTTTGTGTGCCATAAACACTATATCTAACATTGTTTAGTGACGTCATTATGTGTATTAAAAAAATACTGAGTCATTTGCTCGTTTCTTTTTTTCTTAACCCATGTCCATCTTTATTTACTCTTCTATAGTGTAGGAAGTAGGAACTAGCACAGAATAGATAATATTACAAATAGAACTAGTAGGAAAATATCAAGGTACGATAAACATACCTATGAAAATGTATACAAATATGTATATATAGCACGGTTTCAACTGTCATCTTCTAACTTTGCAACGATACATCGTCGATGTAGGTAACATGACCGTCTGATACGTAGTATCCCTTAGTACCTAGTTTGTGAAAATAATATTAAAGTCTGACAGTATGAAGTAGTATGAACTATGATTATATTCTCTTTGGTAGTATGAACAAAATGAACAAAGAGAATAATAAAATAATATGACTATGGTCGAAAACCTTTTTTGTTATTTATTTTTTACCAGTATACAGAGTCACAATGTTAGTATAATATTAAACCAATTCATTTTAAAAATAAAATATGGTGATTGAAGTAAAATATCATAAAACATTATTTTTATACACTATCCCACTAAACTTAAAAATAGATTTAAAAAAAGTTAGGTCGAATATACTGATCTGTGGGTCGAATCCAAAGAGAATTTTCGACAAAAGCTTACGACGACTTCGGTACTCGCAACTTTCGATAAAATTATCGAGTTTTTCGGTTCGACAATTTTATCGAACCGAGTTCCGTACTCGCGCCGCAGGCGTTACTTTGCGGAAGTCCATTTTAAATAAGATTATATAATGTGGGTAATTTATAGTTTTAATTCCGCGATAAAGAATGTCTAATGGCCTAATTTCGATCTATACTGAATTTAACCAAACGTAACGCGCGACGCTGGACAACGAAACCTGAGTTAGTTTGTTATAAAAATAAATGAAAAACTTTCTTAAGCTCGCAACGATGGACTTTAAAACCAGCAATTAGTATTTTTTAGTTAGTTAAAAACCCTTGGTTGGAATATGTGAACCACCTCCGGCACGGCTGGAACTCTAAACGCAGAACTCAAAAAAGTTAGTATTATTATTTTTCTTTCTTATTTTAGAGGTCGACAAATCGTGAACAAACGAGTATGCTGGTCTGGTCTAATATCGCGATATAGGGCGATTTAGATATAGGGCGATTTAGGTATAAAAGACTTATATCGATTTGGTATATAATTATATCGATTAGGTAGCACAGTGCGGGACTGTCATGCGCATATTTTGAACAGGAAGCATTACATTTATAATTTATCAACGCTAGGTAATTCTACTCCTGTGGAAGCCAGCCGTGAAGTTTAAAAACATTTTCAAAAACATCTAAATAAGTCTATTATAGCAAACTGCTTAGAAATTACTTAATTATAACAGAAGAAAAACAAAGATATTTTTATTACACGACTGTCCAAAAAAGGAATGTAATGTTTTCAGGTTTCATGTATGTATGTATGTGAGATTCTGTATTCGACTATAACTTTTGAATGCCTGAACAGATCTGGATATACCTATGGGAATCCTTACATTATCCCGTGTGACACTGTCTAGGGCAATCGTGTTTTTTATTTTTTTAAATTATTTTTGCCCCTTTCATTGACAGTAGATTTATTTAACTCCCTGAGTACGCCCCTGGCCTATAACTGGTTCTACTTACTTTACGTCTGGTCAGAGTTCTGCCGACTTTTATTCATAGTAATTAAGTTTAATGCAGGCTTTTACAATTTGACGAGAGTTCGGATCGACTCGTCGGATGGGTCGCCATCTATCAAGATTATAACAATTATCATTAGATGTTGTAAATGTCAAAGCATTTTGATAACGGTAATGTTTAACACATTTTCTAGCTGTTTCTAAGTAACTTCGAGGATAGAAATTAGTTCTTACATCAAGGGACGTAGTTATCAACATAGTTTAACTTAGTTTACCTGCCATTCAACTACTGCCGATGAAAATAGATGCGAAGTTCCTATCCAAATTAAAAATTATGTTGTTTAACTTGTTTAAAATTAACCAAAATAAATAACGCCCAGTGGCCTCAAGACTTTCATGCAGCTAATTTTATAGAATAAAGAATTTATAAATACGAGGAACATGATCTCAAACTACTCAGAAATATAATCACACTTTTCTTCTGTGCACAAATATACAAATTTGTCTTATCGCATTGCATCAGTCGATCCCGCAACCTTTATGCGCTATGAGTTGAGACTTGAGTCCATCAACCTATTATTATGACGCGTCAAGTACTAAGGCTGTATAGGTATTCTTATATTTCTTGGTTTATGAAAATCAGGCAAAAGTTCGTAAACTCCCATACCTACCTCCTCCGACTCATAATTTCTGAAACTAGGTGGCACAGGCGCTGTTGGAACATGGCAGAGCCTTCGTTCCTATTGTTCTAACAGAGCCGCTCTCAGTTTGCTCAGGTGTTCAGACCGCACAATCTGCAGTAAAAAGGAATAGACTTCCTCGAAGACATCCAAGACATCCTACCACCGGCCTTTATGCTTCTTAATGGGTTGGTTAAAATTTTATAACCGGGTTTATCTCCAGACCATTCAGAATTTAATGACCCCACCAAAATTGCTATCGTAACACAAAACAAAACTCGTTTTACGATTGTAATGATAAAAAATAAATGGTGTAAATGTTTTGATTTTCAGGCCATTAGTTCATTTGCTGATAAGGTTATAACATGCCATTTACCAGCATCAAATAATAACAATTCAAATAGTACAATTACGTAGGGGTTAATACGTATTTAAGTTGTTTGGTGTTGAAACATTGAGTCCTTTGGGGACCGGCGCTCAACGTATTTTCACAAAAGTATTCGAGTGAAATGACATGTGACCAAAATGCTAATATTTGTAGGGTTCTTAAGGGCAATACGAGTATCACCACCATGCGATAGTCGTTGTAACGCATGACAAGTCATCATCAAGTCATCATAACTAAGAAAGAACAAGTTAACAAAGCAAGAATATTTACATTTTGCTGTGTATCGACTATTTATGTAAATTATTAGTTATTTCCACGTAGAAAAACAACTAAAGAATACTTACTTAAAAATAAACAGTGCTACCACAAAAGAACCATTTAAGTCGCCTGTTTAGCTAGACAGCGTCTAAAGATAAACGTCAAAAATGATTAGAAATGTCAAAACAGACTTGTGTTAGACAACGGTTAGATACTACTTAAATCAGGATTTGTGGTTACTCATATTTAATCGCGCGACTAAGGCATGTTTAGGCCTTAAACAGTGATTAAGACAGGTTTAACGTTTGTTTAATTTTTTTGTGGTCAGACCCATATTATATAGTATTTTTTGCTAAAAAAGAGACTTTTCAGTATCCTAAGATCGTTATCCAAGTCTGAGAAGACTTCTCAGTTACGCAACCCGTACCGGTTTAGTAGTAATGCAATTTCCATGTAAAACGTTACAAAGTGTCTTCAAGATTTCATGATTAAACAATAGTTTTAACGGCGGAGTATTCTGTGAATCCGCGCGTGTTATTTCAAGATCTAACTGAGTTTACTTTGAAGAAAGGACCGACTAACCTAAACATTTCGCTAGTGTATATTTAGCGGTAGATATTACATTTGGTGCCGGTTCGTATTAACATACACTCATGTATATTTAAGAATAAGAGTATCTAGAATATATTTAGCTAAGTATTCGCTTCAAATATCAGTTAAGTAAAAATAATAAAAATATTTATCCGTACTATATTATAAATGCAAAAGTGTGTCTTATCCTCCTTTCAAGCAGGAATGAAGCAACGAATCGACTTGATTTTTTGCAATCATAGTTTATGAGCCGGAGAATGACATTAGCTCTAATGCTACTTTTTCTCAGAAAACTGTACGGTTTCCGTGGAAAATTTCACATGAGTGAAACCATGACTCGCAGCTAGTTAAGAAATAAACTATACGTTATAGATATTCATCTTAATATCTTTACAGTTAGTAAATAAATAATTAAACTCAATACAGGAATATTTATCTCAGTAGCTATTGGTAAAAGCATGTAAGTAATTTATCATTCTTTTTTATTAATCTACCTATGTAAAAAACAAATTAAGACAAATGAAACTTCTGCTACAAAAATTGATAGGGACGCCAGAAGGTTTGAGATAAAAGTACCGATTCTCTATACCGATTCAATATCTCAATTCGACCGCTCCGAGTAACTTTGCTCGTTTATCGCAGCACTTTGTTTACACTAATGCCTTACGTCTAGTGGAATAACAAATACTCCAAAGTCGGAGCCCATTCCATATAGAATATTTCGGAGAACTTCTTAAAGATAGAATTCTTGAAAATGTAGAGTTTTTTTATAACGATTAATTATATGATTATAAATGCACATAGAAGTATGCGCATAGATATTTAAGTCTCTAGAAAAACAGTAGGTTGTAAATAATAAACCCTGAAGTAGGATATTATTTTTATAAATTAATTGAAAAGTAAATAATTACGGTACCGCTTGACGTATAATGCGCTTTTGATGGCAGATTTTAGAACTCATAAATACAGGCGGCTAGGAAACAGTATTATGTTTGCTTAGTCCTATATGAGCAACAATTTTTGACCTGAATATAGGCTTGTTTATACAACAGACTATAGATAATAGTTACTAAGTATTTTATATCTACATAGTTTATTCGTAGTTTTATTAACTAATAGTTTTATTAGGACTGTTATAACTATCATTCAGCATTCATTATAGATGTCTTACGTTGGACGTAGATAAATGCTCCTACTATAAGTACGTATTAATGTTCAATTTTGAGTTTAAAACATTTGAGATATGTTAACTCTGGTTAACTCCTACGAAATTAGGTAATAACGAGTACCTATGTAATATGTATACTTAACGCTTATCAGCTATGACAAACAAGGTAAATACCAATATATCTGCTGCGTATATCGATTGGGCATTAAACTTTATCGACTATTGACTGCTATCGATATCAAGTGATTTAATACTGTACCTGACCCGCATTCACTTAAATACAATTAGGGTACCTATTGACTTACGGCGATAAAATGTATTTCGACTTAAGATTGAATTATTGAGAGTGGGTGCGAGCTTAAAGGTTAAAGGTGCAGACACCAGCAGAACTCCCTTTGTTGGCTGCTATAAGATGCTAATATAATTTAATTTCTCGATAAATCAATTTCGAGATATTTTTTACAGACCTTTTTGTTAACCTCGTAGTCCATCTGCACCGCACGAATTGCAATTTTGAATTCGTATTATGAAATCTCCTTTGACACTAAGTAATTAGACTCTCATTCCTATGCATCCACAAGCACGTAATGTACTTGCACGTATTACTGTGGTGTTGTAGCCTCCATACACTAGCACTCTACTTCTCCACTCCAGAACATTCCATGCAACGTTCTAAAAACAGCCCGTGTATGGAGAATCTCAGATGGATTATGTGCTGGAGTGATTTATCAGAGAGTCAGAGATTCCAAAACTGATTTGTAGGATATTTTCTCAGACAGCGAGAAAATCTTTTCAATGCATTGTTAATTGTATTAGCAGTATGAACACAAAGCCTTTAATTACGGTTGCCGCTCACTTGCAGTGTGGCACGTTGATTGTGTGTCATTAAATACTGAAGGTATTTAAATAGAATGTACAATGTACAGTCAGCTACTGCGAATATGAACATTCTGAGACCCATAAAATATTCTAAATACATGTTACGTTCAAATACAGAACGCTTGCCAGTGCAAGCGTTCTGTATTTGAACGTACCATTATTTTGTATTGAAATGAGGTTGAAAATGGCGATGCGTTTGCTGTTAATTGCAGGCTATTTCGTAGTTTTTATTTGATTATGAAAAAGACACACCATATTGTTTAAATATTTGTACATATATTTGTCTTTAGATGATTAAATTTCCTTTATTTGGTTACAAAACATATGATTTGTCGCTCAAAATATTGATGATCATTTCGAGACGAAAGAAATTTTTCGGGGTCTTTTTTCGATTTTTTACATGATTCTGTGCCATTCCGATATAACATCTTATAGATGTTATATCAACATCTAACATATTATAGATATAATATCTTTTATAGAAACACTTGGCTGTACTACTGTATTTTTATTTTGCTTGTAATATTCTATGAAAACGGAGATTTGTGCGACGAAAAACAGGAGTTTTTCGGACATTTTGCTTTTATAGCCGTCCCTTAAATCACCGATCGTTCTCGGACAGCAAAGGAATAGTATTTTTATTTCTATTAAAATAGCTTTTGATCAGTGTATCACTGCAATGTGGTCCAAAGTATATGGAAAAACGCTAAGTCCAAAATGGGGGCTGGCTCTCAAGATGCGGTTGCCGGAAGTGATCTAGAGAAAGAGCTAATTTCGGGTCATAGGGGACTACACGTTGAACTGCTTAGAAGTCTACTATCACATGTTTTGATAAAAAGGCGTGCTGAGAGGGACTCTATCAGGTATATATATATTTTAAAACACTGTACTTGTCCTTGTACGTTATTTGTCTACTTATTTTAATTGAAATAAGCTATATAAGAAAAACTATACATTTTGAAGCATGGTTATTTTCAGTTTTTTTTATATACATTTTAAACTGCTTTATTATACACATGCCACTCGCGTTAATGTCATACGCAGTTGAATCGTCAGCATTCCTAAGTTAAGATTAATAATCAGAAGACCGCTTGGCGGCGGCTAACGCAGGTGGGCCCTATTGCATCACAGTACGGCATTCTTCGTGTTAACTGTACGACTCAACGATATCTATGAATATATTCACTCTGTTATTAGCTATAAATAATGTTAGTTACTGGTACTCAACCAACGGTTACATAACCCACGTGTGTACAATCAACTCTACACACTATCCAGGTATAACAAACTTTAGGTTACAAGATCCTTCAAGTTGCTTAAAATTAGGCAGTGTTAAAACATACAGAAGTGAAAAGAAAAAAACAATTTACTCCTCAGAACCAACGGTTGCATAACCCACGTTACAACCAACTCTTTAAACTATCCAGGTATAACAAACCTTAGGCTTCTAAAATGCAAAAATCCTTCAATCAAGCCGCCTAAAATAAGGCAGTGCTAAAACTTACAGGAGTGAAAACAAACACCAGTTTACTCCTTTTACGATTGCGTTATTTACGTGGTAAGAACGCGCTTAAGTTTATTACCTGCCAGTATTTTACTTATAAGGTACGATTTCGCACCTTTGCATGCATACTGAACAGGAACGATTCTGAAACGCTGGGCCTGATAAGGGGTTAGGTAAAGCAAATACGAGTACACAATGTTCTGTACAAGACTACAAGTACTCGTTGGTACCTTAGCAGTGAAGTTTGAAGTTTATTTTGTAGGTACAACTGAAGAATAAACATCGCTGTGGGCGATTCCATATTAGCTGAGATGGTGCCGTCAGCCGTGTAACTGGTATCAGTGTTCGTAAAATGTCAAGTTAATTGAACGTTACGCTACATACGCATAAGACTTTGTATTAAAACACTCGCAATATATTGAAGCTATTTTAGATTAGTTGTGTGAGTGAACTGCGTGACTTGACATCTACATGTCCCTGTCAAATGTGACTTTTAGTTATCCAGACATCTAGACATTTTTACCAAAAAAGTGGATAAATGCTTTGTCATGTAATTGGATGGTTGTGACCTACAAAATAAGGCTGAAACTACACTAAGTGAAATAGCGTGACCTTATTAGCTACTTTACCAATTTGGAATATTCAGTTTCAATACGCGCAATTAGGTACCTACCTAGGTTTCTATACATCATTGTTCTAAGAAGTTACGTAACAACGCGATGTGACGATTCAAGTAATATTCATGCTTAGATATTGCCACATTTTAGTTTCCAAAAAATAAGCCACTGAGGAAAATTATAACTGTAAATGTCTTTTTACATTCTAAATTAGCTTATTTCATTAGAAGACATTGCCTCAAATACGTCGATAGAAACAATTTATTATAATTTTATACATAGATTTAAATGGAATATTAAATTGTTTTACAATTACCTCTATAAGTTGGAATACCACGTTTAGCAATTCAATTGAGACACAGACTAAGTAATAGTACAGCGGAGTATTGAATTGATAAAATATAAAGTACCTACGCGAATTATGTAGGTACCTATGCCTTTTGTGGGTTCAGCTCACGCGCTGTTGAGCCGCGATATAGCCTTGGGAGCACAGACGGCGTGCCTCCGTAGAAACGATGACATACACAGATGTCTCCAAAATAAACACGCATGTCGCATTAATCATAAGTATCATATAACCTACATTATGTAAGCCACGCTATACATTACCAGCTAGCTCAACAACAATATTTTTACATGTTTTTTACAACAGTGTTTCATGTTTATGCTCACTGACCTTTTTTGTTCTGACTAAAATAACACAGACAATTTGATTTGCTATTCAATTAACTTGATTGATATTTTGACGTGGAATAAAAAGATAATTTATTCAAGATCTCGTCATCGTAAGTTCGAATTCGAAACGACTAGAATCTAGACGCTCAAGCAGGCACTTTTTGTGTAAGTTTTTCCTTGAGGCTTGAGAAACTAGAAATTGTATCGTTTAATCTGCGTCCAATCGATATAAAGTAACTGACACCGCCGACTGCTCGAGCTGTTGCTAATCGATTGCCAATATCGAATTAGGCTTTGCTGCACTGATTTTTATATTTTACGGCTACTGCGCAATACCTACCGTTTTTTTCGCACTCCGACTTCAGTTCAATAATAATTGACAGCGGTAATTTAGATAAACAAACTGTTTACTTAAAAGTTATGTAATCTACTAGACTAGGATTCTTTGCTCTTATTCGTTTATTACCTGTGGCCAGCGGTTTCTTCCGCGTGGAAGTTCGCACAATAACTGTGAATTTTTCCGGGCGAAATGTAGTCTATGTCACTCTCTGGTCCATAAGTTATCATAAAGATAACTTATTCAAGAGTTGCATATATAGCTCCGTGAAAGAAGAATAAACCAACAAACACACTTTTGTATTTATAAATACTAACTTCCACCGCGGCTACGCCCACGTGGTATATATCGTTTTAAATTTAATTCTGTATGTCATTCTGATGTATAAGATAATTACTCTAAAGTTTCATCAAATTCCGTTCAGAAGATTTTGCGTGAAAGGGTAACAAACAACTATCCATATATATATATCCATCCTCACAAACTTACTCATTTATAATATGAGTAGGAGTAGGATAGGAAGTAGGAAGTATTAGTAGGATCTTATATAACTAGGCATGTTTCTAGCATATCAACAGATATACATTATTATACATAGGTACGATCGCTGTTACGTCAATATGCCCGTTGCATTCACTGCATCTAATCTCATTTCTAAATATACGGTCTGTACCGGTTCCAAATGTTCGAATGGAACAAATTATAGCAAATGGCCACCTACGCAGCGGCTAATCGGTTCTCCAAACACCCGTTTAAAAGCTCCAGTTTACTTTACACCTCCATACATTACCGGTCGACACATAGCGCTCGTTATTTGTTACAGAACATTTCTTTACACAACATTGAATACACATAAATGTGCTTATATGGGATTTTACGCTGCTGTGTAAAATGGAACAGAATTCGAATTACTATCTTGTAACTGTCCCGGCAATTTATAGGATCCCCTTTCTATTTCGATTTACGGAGTCGGGTAACGAATGTGCCTATTGGACTTTTGCAATTAGATCCTTAAAATTGGATTTGGCTTAAATTTCGGTAACCATTCTGTATAACTATTTATATGGGCTACGAGGTGGACAAAGACAAAACAAGGATTGTAATTAAATTATATTTGAAATTGAATTGGTCTCTCGCAGTGTTGATGAGAGCAGTACGGTACGGTGCAGTGACGCACAGTAGACCGATAGCGCTGATTTTAAGGTTTCAAAAATATAAAAGTTGATGCTGTTTTGCATATAGGTTCCGGACTATTAGCACAACCTAACACCTTAGTTTGTGTCATCCTAGGTGCTTGCGTAGGTAGAAATTTAGGTATTTGTCTTTTCGAATGATATCGGACGATACGAAAATTGTAGTTGAAAATTTTACTTTCGTGATCCTAACGAAGTAGTAGCCGATGTACATGGGTTTTTTAGTCATCTCTGTCCACGGGAACACTGTTATTTAACCAAACCTAACACGGCACCTAAATAGCTCTAAAAGAATATTACAATTTATTAAGTAGGTGTTACGCATTTGAAATCACTGGTAGGTATCTGTTGTTCAAAATAGTTTGTGTCGAATTAATTCACAGCTTTTGTAGCTTGATTTAAATTAAACAAATCAGTCACATATCATTGGATTCCTGAAAATGCAAGTGCAATATGTGACACAAAATGCAATAATAGGCTTTTAGGTACTGTATCCCTAGGCAAAAAATTAGAAACTTTAGAATTTTTGTAAGTTATGATATAAAAAGCGCTAGCGCTATCGGACTACAGTATAACTTTGCAATTCAATGTTTAAGGCACTTAAGTATTTACGACCCGTCTCGTCACGTTGTAAAAACAAACACTGTTTTTTATCTACGTAGTAGTAAATAAACTTGCATTCCAAATTCAATCAGTTTTTTAAACCTAAGGTTTGAAAATAAATAACAAACTTCGTCTAAGTAAAAAATAAGCTTTCTTGCAATTAGTTTGACTTGTCACGTTCTAACTTTTCCCATGAAAACATACAGCTGAGTTTAATAGAATCGAATCACTTTCGATTCGATTAATAGTCAGACCATGTCGGTATTGTGCTTATTTTCACAAAAGACCGAGTTTTTCACCTCTTTAAAAATATTTCAATTGCTTAAAAGACACAGTACTTATACAATTTATGTAGGTCTGCTACTCTAGCCGACTTTCATTATCATTTGTTTTATTTTTTTGTACTACGAGATAAAGAAACGAGCATTTCGTGTGCCTGATGGTAAGCATAATGCCTGTCCATAATAATTTCACTACCACTGCATAGATATTTGAAACACAAAAGCTTGCGCACTGCAGTGCGCTTGTTACCGTTAGACGTCAATGTCATTATATTATTATGCACATCAAACACGAACAAAGTAATGCATGCACACTACTGCTTGGCGACAAGCAAAGCGGTGGTGCATACACACACGGACTTTTGGAGAAGAGTTACCTTTGTCCTGCCATCAAGTAAAAAACTACTAGACTACCTGCCAAGTCAACTTTGATATAATATTAACGTCATTTTGAAGCTTCAGTACACGCCAGTACGTAAGTATGAGTAGGACTATAGCACCTACGTAATCTATGAAAATTAATTTATGTTTTAAGATGTAGAGCACGAAGTTCCAAGGTTTGTCGTTGATTAATCGTGGTTTGGCTGCTTCCATCGCTACGCACCGAACTATAGAATTGTAAACACGCGATATGAATGGAGATGAATTAATATGAGGCTTTATTATTACTCCTTAAACCTTGACAAGTACCTACGTAGGCAGCATTAGATTGGTATTCATTAAGTTATTATCTCAACTGCAATTAATCATTGAAAGCTTTTGAGGTATTGTTGAATCAGCGTATGCTTTTAAAGTTGGGAAATGTTTATTTTCTATCGCTTACTTGCTTAAGGCCGTGACTTCGCTCGCTTTGACTACGGGTCAGAACACGACCATAAATTAATCACATATTAAAAAAAAAATTGCTTTAAAAAAGCGAAGAACCGACTTCAGTGACAAACTACTGAACCGATTTTAATGAAATTTCTATGGGACCAATCTGAAAGTATACCCTTTCAAATGAAAAAAGAATTTTCCAAATAGGTTTATAAATGACCGAGATCTGAGGTAACAAACATAAAAAAAAATACCCGACGAATTGATAACCTCCTCCTTTTTTGAAAGTCGGTTAAAAAGCACGAAATGGACTGTGGCCAAAAGTAGAGACAGACGTTCCTTGCCACGCCGATGAAAGTTGAAGGACAAAGTGCCTTTACTCGTATTATGCCTTTGCCTGAGATGTGCTGCATATGTTTTACCGAGCAATATAGCAGCTACTACATGAACTGATACTCAACTAGGAAGCAAAGTTGTAGGCGAGGAAGGAACTGGGTACTATTTGTTTTCCAGCCTCAAAACAGAAAACTAGTGCTCATGTATGTGTATTCTTGTCGTAATGCTCGGAAATGTTACTTCTAGTATCCCGGGAAATTGCTTTAAAAAATCGTAGAACCGACTTCAGTGAAAAACTACTGAACCAATTTTGATCAAATCTCTATGGGACCAATCTGAAAGTATATCCTTTCAAATAAAAAATAATTTTCCAAATCGGTTTATAAATGACGGAAATCTGAGGTAGCAAACATAAAAAGAAACACTTCACCAAATTGAGAATGTCCTCCTTTTTTAGAAGTGGGTTAAAACACTGACTCAGCAGCCTTATCACGTAAGAACCCAGACTCGCAAGCCTGAACTCAGACTGGACCCAGACATCGTATCCAGTCTGGGCTTTATTGGTATCACCTAACTTTATTCATTTAGTTCGGTTTGGAACGAACCATATTAAGGGAGCCACTAAGTACAATTATAGTCTGTGAGTTTCGGTCTATTTGCGTTTCGTATATGTAAGAATAAAAAAGGTGACACCTAAGTGTCACTTGACTCCAAGTTAAATAAAAACAAAGTTAAAGTATCAAACAAGTTCCAAAACGTTCAAAAATATTTGGGGAAGATCATTTAATTACTAATCATTGCTATTCTAACACTAGCGCTTTATATATATAAATCATAAATTTCTTTAAAATAATAACGAAACGCAAGTTATTATGTATTATTTCTGTCAGTGTCAACTGAGTCGTTTCGCAGTTTTTCCGTCCGTTGGAATTTTGGAAAACTAACTTGGTAACTAACATTCCACCGAAGCCAGAAAATAAAGAAAGAAGAAGAACTTTTAAATTAATCATATATACAATTATACAGGGAAAACCACCGAAAGAGAACTGTAAGTTCTTAATCGTTTGTACTTGTGAATCATGTGATTGTGTTTTTATGGTTATAACTTCTTACGAAAAATCTTCTTTTATCAGATGCCGAATGCCGAATTTGGTGTCCGAAAGGCAAATGGCCCAGCTGGTGGATTACATGGAGAGGAACAAAGGCTTTGCGGTGGGGAGGCAACAAAATAGCGGCCCATCTGCAAAGGGTAACTCCGGCAAAAAATGGGAGGAGTTAGCGGCAATCCTAAATGCCGGTGGGGCGGGATGCACAAGAACCCCAAAAAAATGGAGAGACGTAAGTTTTAAATAATATTTTCAATGTTCTGATAAGAAAGTAACATGGAAGGTGAATACATACTTGAAAGTTTTGTGCACTCTGCTACATAAAAGGTTTGTGTTTGCTTGGATATATGCTGGCAGGGGGAAATAATTATACATAATAATGCTTAATACATTTCAAGAGATAGAGGCCTTATTGATAAGAATAGTGGGACATGTAATAATATTATATTACATGAGGTGTGTACAAGCCAAGCGATGGAAATATTGGTTACAGTTTGTTCTTTGAGATTTTGCCCACCATTTTTTTTGGTTTAGGCAAGAATACTTTTTTTGAATAAAAATTGGTCACCATGTCCAGTAATTGTTCAAAACTTACTGTTAATTTGCCAATAATAGGTTTGGACAGTGGCATTTCTATTTCTTAATAGTGAACAGTGGCATATTTGTACCTAAACAAATGGACAGTGTCACAATCCTTATCCGCTGAATGGCAGTTTTGAAGTTGAATCTGCACAGGACTGTGTTATTTTTGGACCTAAGTCTGCACTTTAAGCTCTGTTTTCTATAGACAGTGGCAAAATTGAATGTCTATCAGCTACACCTTTAAAATAGAAACGCAACAAATAGACTCGGCTATGCTCGACTGGTACATGCATGAAAACATATTTCTAGTTCTAATCTTCTCTACCTATTATTACAGACATATGGTTACCGAACGTGCCACAAAGGGCATATGAGATGGAGGAGAGGCAGCTTGCAGTGGAGCAAGATCAAGCGAGAGCGATGGCGAGCATTGCCGAACAAGTCTGACCTACTTAGAACTTTTAACATTACCTATATAATATGTTGAAGCTCGAATCTCGTCGTATGTTACTTATCACAGTCTTTCGGTATATGTAATAGCAAATTTAATAATGTTAAACTTAGTAATAAACTGTGTTACATTGTGCCAACGTTATAGGCCAATGTTATAGGCGTCAAGTACGCTCTCGTCGATTATTTTATACCTGTAATTGTAGATAACTGCTACCTACTGCCTATGTGGTTAAGTATGCAGTACATTTTGTAGATAGCTTGTAGCAACACATACTAACCGCAGCATGTGAATCTGTGTACTATGGTGTGGGTCTAACATTTAATTTTGTAATTCTTAGTGTAATCAATGTTACTCTCCGGTCCATAAACTATATGTATGCCAAAAATCACGACAATCCATTGCTTCGTTACTGCGTGAAAGGACAAACCAACAAACACACTTTCGCATTTATAATATTAGTATGGATCTACTCTTGTTTTACTATGTTAATGTTTTAATGTTAGCACTGTTTGTAGTTCCAAAATAAATAATAGGTATGATGTTTTCAAAAGTTCTTTTTTAAGCGCTATTAAAATTTGCAATTGATTGATAGCTTTCACGCAACAACGGAGCAACGGATCGACGTGATTTTTGGTATAAATATAGTTTATGGACCGGAGGAACATAGGCTACTTTTTATCCCGGAAAATGCACGGTTCCGGTGGGAACGCGGAACCGCGGGCATAAGCTAGCTGTTAGATGAATGTAAACTGTTAACTTACCTACTTTTTAAACCACTAATTGCATAGTTAAACAATAAAGTTCTATTGGAATATTTCTATTTAAACTTGTTTCTCTATCTCCCTTTTTATTTGGGTAAGGTAATAATTATAGCTATTACCACCTGAATGCAATCAATAAGCAAATGTATGGGTTGTTAGGTCATATAACTCATAATTAAGGTGTTTTGTGGAAAAATGTATAAGTAAAAAGTGTATAGACCTCACAGGAGTACAGTAAAAAACTTAATAAACATATCAAATTATTCTTTATTTTGTGCCTCGTTCCAATTGTAAAACCTACTCAACAATTTAGCCATTTACAGTGTGTCAGAGACCTACTACATAATCAACAATTTAGGTAAACCTATTTACAGAGTTTGTCGGACACCTACTATATAATTAACAATTTAGGCAAATATATTTACAGAGTGAGCCAAAGAAATATACATAGACATATTCGAAGAACATTCCCCAGACTGCCGAAGGAAAGCCTTCGGCAGTCGGGCGGGAAATGGACCAAATGCCTTTATTAGCTATAACTACTACACGTAAACTACAACAAAAAACATCTAGAATCTCTAAGCGGTGATCCAACGAACGTTGTGCTTGTTGCTGCGCCGCACTGCAACACATTCCACATAAGCTCGAAATCTTGAACACCGCGCTGCTACATTCCGCATAAGTTTGAAGTCTTGAAATATCTGTAATTGTATTTATATTTTCATAAAACTTCGAGTTTATAAGAGTGGCACAACAAATTACAAGTATGAATGATACCTATGAATAAGAATAAAATACCTATGGCAAAATAAGCTAGTTAAACTGTGATTTTGCTTCTGTCTTGGTTAGGTGACAGATTTTCAATTGAGGATGGAGCTACCAAGACAGCACTTTTTATATTGCTCTATCATTTTTGGTCACCAATATAACTACCACGGAATCATTGCATCAAATTTATTTTTTAAGTCCAAGTTCATTGTAGGATTCAAAACACAGACCTAAAGGTGGCAGCCGACATTACTACCACTGAGGCATCACTTGAATACATTTTTTTTAAGTAACTGAATCTAATGACATAATTTATGTTAAATAATAGTAACTTTACCTATACAACTCTGCTACTCCACAATCTGTCTACAACAGCAAGCCTTCCTCCATCAACACGATGGTGCTCGCGTATAGGGAGCTGCAGTGGTGGCTGCTGTGCATGGTCCATTGTCATCTCCTCCTCGTTTATATTGAGGGGCGCATCATAGTTGAGGTTGTGCAAGACCACACATGCATTGGTGATTTTGCCCGCTTTGATGGGTGCATAGTGCATTACCCTAAGGAAAAAGAGGAACGGATATTATAAACATATTAGTTTTAAAGGTGTTATGATTGGCTGTTTGAAAGACTGAATAATTTACACACCTGTGCTAAGAGGCAGCGCCAGAGAGTTTTCAACACTCCAATGCATCGCTCAACCACATTCCTGGCGCTAATGTGTTTCCTAGTGTATAACTCTTCAGGAGAGTTTGGTGCTGCATTGACGATGGGAGTCATCAACCACGGCCGCTGTGCATACCCCGAATCATCTGTAATGTTATAGAGTATTGAGTAAATCTTATATTGAAATAGTTATAAACTTACAGTTACAAATGAATAATGAATGAATATAGGTACATGTGTGATATATACCTTTCACAAGTCTATAATGCATTTTTGATTCAAGAGTCATCTAAGATTAACTTACTGACACAGGATCAGTTAAACATCTCATGTACCGACATGACTTATGACACAGTAAAGTTAAACTTAGTGTTGTTTGACACACAGGCACAGTAGGGAAAAATGTTTTACATACCCAACAGCCAACAGTCAACACATTACATACTAGCTATGTTAATCAAACTTGTGATTATTTTGAGTCAAATCAACAGATTTAAACTCTCACCTCCTTGTAATAGCCTCACGCTCTATCTGTGTTCTAGGAAATTGTATATATTTCGCCAGAATTGTAGGGTTATTGAGTGCTTCAGTCACATCCCGGAGACAGTATGATACTGATGCTTGAGAAAGACCCAAGTGATAATAAGCCCCTACCTTTTTTTGGTAACAGCCATTGGCATAATATCTGCAAGACAAATTCATACAACAATTACTATTAGCACACACATTTGTCAAAAAGCAACATTTAGGGATATGATGTTATCATCAAAGAGAATATAACCACTACGTTATCATTTTATATGTTAGGCTACCTTTTTCAGGCCTCACAGCGCTAGTGCACTGTGTCTCCGGCAAAAGTGGAATAACATCTTCACAAAGAGTCTCAAAATGGGATTTGTGAAGACGGTAGTGACCGACGAACTCCTTTTCTGGCAACATTAGAAGCTTACTAGCCTCTCTGATCATCCTGCGATTGATATTTGAATATCTTTTCAGGCGTTCCTCTTCGGGGCCGCCATCAAAACCGAACGCGCCATTCTTGCTGTATTCCTAAAACAAATAAATTAATTGTAAGATATATATCGCACTCTTAATAAAATACTGACCTAATTCAAAATCACTAACTTTTGGCAATTGAAGTGTAACTAGCATTTTTTTTTAAATTGCTGTAGAATTACAACTAAATATCCTTATAATAATAAAATAAAATACCTTATTTTCAAATTAGGGTTGTTTTTTATTAGACTAGGTTATCGGATTTGATTTTTTAGGTCGCTATTTCACTATAACTCATTTTGGTCAAATTTTGAGTTCGGTCGATGTTTTACTAAGGGTGCGATATATAGTTAAGCAGAATACTAATTAATGAATACTCCCTGTATGACTTCCGTAATTCGAAAGTACACTTTCCGTAGAAAAAGGCCTAAAAACAGAAAATACAAGTAATTAGAAACAAATATTTTTAAATAAACCGACAAGACACGAAACTCAGAGTCGGAATCCGGCAGCGAAAGAGGTCTCTTATTCATTTGACGTTTCAATCTTTCCATGGATTACAATTCTTCAGTCTCGGGAGTTACATGATACCATTTATCTGTCAAAGTATGAATTTTGTTCACTCTCATGTATCAAAACTATCGCAGTCTGGGTTGAGTCTGAGTTTCGTAAAAAGCTGCCGCGAATATTTGAAATTTGACAGATGAACACAAGAGTCGAGGCGGAAATGACGTTTTTGACTGTCTGGGTCCAGTCTGGGTTCTTACGTGATAAGGCTGCAGGTCTCAGTCTGGACTTACATTTTTATAATAGGCTAAAGTATAATAAATAAAAACTATATATTATTAAACATCATAGACTATACGTAATTATCTAAACATTACAAAGTTACAAAGTTATAGTGATGTAACTGAAGATTGGTTGTGAGGGTTGAAAGTGGATAAAACTCTGAGTCTAAAATGTTGACTCTGCCAAATACCGTCAGAACATACACAAAGTTGCTTGACGGTTGATTTTTTGAATATTGTTTGAAACCTATCATGAATACTTTAAGAAACATATTGGGAAATGTTTCAATCACTTTACGGTATTCGTCCATTATGATAATGCGCTCTACATTAGGTTTACGTATCTTTGTACCGTTTTCTCCGTTACTCCCATTATGGAATCAATGGCAGTTATTCCGAGTACAATCGTCCACTTTACTTTCCCCGACGGTCAGTAAATAGCTCTCGCCTTGGTGCAAGTTCCTGTTACCGAGATTATTTCCAACTGTGTTTGTAGTTTGTACACTTTACAATACTTTATTAGACGCTTGAGGTTCTCAAACAACACTAAACACTTCGTTACACTTTACAGAACAGGAAATTTAATTAGTATAGTAAAGTAATTTGGTTTTATTCTTCTCAGTTTCCTGTGTTCTGTAAACCGGTTGTAGCGAAGTGAAGTTTAGATCAAGGCTTTGTATAAAAAGCGGTTTGAATACGTTTCATTGAAAGCAAGGGGTCGAATGATATTAAAACACTTGGCGGGTACAATGCGGCTCGGATGACACTGGCTACCCTCCGGACAATGGCCTCGTTACTGCAACAATAACTGCTCACCTGCCACCATCCGACCCCCATTATACCCGGTTAAAAATATTTCAATTGGAAGCCTCCACACGTTCTGATTTCGATTACCCGTGGTCCATTTATCCTAGCGACATTTAGCACTGTCACAACCGGTCCGTCCGGTGTAACTATACTCTGCGGTTGTAGGGTATATAGTCATATAGCTATCGGGTTAAGTTAAGCCCGATACATAAACTAGCATGTTGCAGAGTCGTTGTTTAAACATCAAGTTTTATTGCTTGGCTGTGTTCCACGCAGGAGCGTTAAACCCGGCTGAGCCCTCGAGCTGTTAGTATTTACACGATAGTTTGTGTCGGGGCTGCCCGTTGCCAGAATTGGCGGCCGTCGACGGGACAACGGAGAAAGCCTCATGGGAACAACCCATTTTCCATTTCATGAGGGATATACATTGATTAAGGAAAGGGGATATACCATATAACAATAAAAACAAAATCTATATGAAGAAAAGAAGATGTGCTACTTTGTACGTTGTTTCAATAAATATGAAAAATAGCTCGAATTGTGAAATTGTTTGTTATTTAGATTAATTTCATTGTGTCAGAGGAAATATAGTCTTAAACAAATCAAGGCAGAGACCTCAGATTCTTTTAATGGTAGAGGGTGGACTGATCCCACGTCACAACGCACGAGCAGGCAACGCGTGGTGACGTGTGACGAAGGTTCACTTTACGTTGTATCAAGAATTTTAGCCGCTAAAGTAAAATATCTTTGTATTACGTATTTCCTACAAAACAAATTCATCTCTGTTCAGAAGAATTTGACTACACTAACTACTATACGCTTGTTAATTGTGTCACGCAACGCTGTATGATTCTATCATCTAGCACCGCTGCTAATTTTAAGGCTTGTTCTTTATCATCGAGGGCCTATTCAACTGTGTCATGCTCCTAACCATCAGTTAAATAGGCATGTTCCTACCTATCTATTTTGTGGTAGTAGGGATCTAGGCTCAATAGTACTCATCGAGGTCGTGCATCAAAATGCGGCGTGCGCGCTACTTGCCGCCGTAGGCTTTCACGTACACAGTACATGTGAAGATTTAACGATACGTTCTGTTTTCTGTTCTTTTTGGTTTATTCATCTGAAACTGTGAAATATTTATGACCCTTAGTAAGAACAAAACTGCTCACGTGTTGGGATATTTTGTCATCTGAGGTAGGGTGCGCGATGATGCGTAGCAACTTTCATGGTATTCTTAGCAACAGTTAAAACGTTAGTTAATGTTCTATTTGTGAATACAATTGACTTTAACAATTTGTATGAACATTGAGATATATTAAGTAACCGTGATAAACACGGTGACATATATAAATTCCCTACATTTGTTACTTTTGTACTATTGAAAGCGCTAATTCGATTCAATTGTCTGGGCCCTCAGCTCCATAGTAGATGCAAATTATTGTCTTATTGTTGATAATATATTATGTTTATCAGGTAGTAGGGCTGACTCAAGTGTCGAATGGCACTGTAATTGTTATGGGCTGGCGATATGGTTTTTTTTATTAATTGATAACGAGACTGGCCGGTCGATTGCCAGTAAGCATAACGCCGGCCCATAACAATTGCAGTGCAGCTCAGAACATTGAAAATCAAAGGACAGCGTGGCACTGCAGTGCGCTCGTTACCCTGAAATATTAAGTCTCGTAAGTTTCAGGCAAACGACCCGCTTCTCTCGTTATCAAATAGTATAAAAACAATAATTTTGTGCCTAAGACACCGAGACGTATTATATGCATTTATATAGAGAATGTTCTAATTTTATGTAGGTGATTCGTGTTTTAACTAAATACATTGTGTGGTTCGTGCTGCCATTGTGGTTACTAGAATATTAACGTGACAGCGTGCCATCCAAATTATTGAAATACATGTAGGCACGACATTTGGCATATCAACCAAAAAATACAATGTACCTAAAATAACAAACGCTATGCTTCCCAAACGAGAAATATTTTTCTGACATGATAAAAGAATACAAAAAAAGTATTATGGAAATCACAAATTCTTGATTTTCCTTATCCTCATTGTGGCGTCTTTATTTTCCAACAGAATATTAACACAAAACAAAGCTAGACGTCAACAATCTAAACTCCAATCGAGTATGTGAAACTTTTTCATAAAAGCGTGCATATCCAATATCGATCAACAAAATGCCAGCGTGCAGCGCGGCGTTGAAAGCAGTTCGACTCCTTTCCTCGTTCGATAGTCGCTAGTGGATGACTGCCAACTAACAAGAGCATAGCAAGCTACGACTAAAGCCAAAACAATATATTATAACGCTAAAAGGGGTATTCCAGAATTCAGTACAACGTCGCATTTCTCTCTCACTCGGTCTCGGAATTCCTTAATAAATCTATGAAGTTCAATAATAGACTTGTTTCCGGAGTTTGCTTTGGTGTGCTACTACGTAGTTTACAATAATGTTTGAGTTCTCTCTTATTCATCCAAAACTGTATAGAAAAAGGTTGAGTTCAGATTTGTTTACAAGCTTTTCACTAGTGAGTTGTATGTTAGAATGTGTGGGACAAATTTTGCAACAGAATTTTGGACCAGTTCCCGTGACTTGAATAAGCTGATTGTTTTGATTTATGTGTAAACCTGGTCAATGCAATATTATAGGAAAAAGGCTGGTTTTAAACTCATTTTTTAAATTACTTTTAAAGCCACGCACGGAAACTCAGAATCCACTATATTGATGAGCTAAAGATTTGTTAGAGGTAGTCATTGGATCTACTTACCCGATTAAAATCTTCTACTGATAATATTAGGCTAGTCCTCTGGATAAGGGACTCCTACCTACTCAGGCTAGGTCCTTACTTACATGCAGATGTCAACAAGAACGAGGCTTGACCTCTGAGGTAAGGTGTCATAATTCTTATTCCAATCTACTCGTACTACTGTTCAATTGTTTTTTATTCTTTTGGATAATGAGACGATCTGGCCGTTTGCTTGATAGCATAACGCGGGGCCATAAGAACTGCAGTAGAAACACTCAGAACTTTGAAATTCAAAGTTCTGCTCGACACTGCATTGCGCTCGTTACCCTGAGACATTAGGTATTTCATCTCATAAGCCCAGTAATTTCACTAACTACTATGCTCAAATCGGAAGTAATGCTTGCACATTGCTTGGCGGCCGACTGAACGAGCAAAGTGGTGGTACCAGACGGACACTCGTGGAAGAGTCAGTCCTATCACTTGGTGAAGTACGCGTGCACAGCTTTAATAATGCCAATATTATGCATCAGAATTAGAACTGATAAGAGCGCTAATAGCACACCGCTATGTCATTATCAACGATCGTCGATAGGAACAGAGATCATGAGCACAGATTACTGCGGTTGTGTTTTAGCTAAACCCTAATTTATTATTCAGCCGCTGTCGCAGGCGGGGTAATTTATATACCTAGTGCATTTATCCCAGACGAATGCGGCTGCGTCGCTTTGAGAGCTGATTACGGCTTCTAGCGGTGAGATAACATAGTAGGGGCGCTGTGTTTTACATTTGCGGGGCTTTGACACAGTTTGAGCTAATTCAGCATGCAATAATTGCAAGGAGGTAAATATATAAGAGCATTGGCATTCGGAACGTGTCCGAGGCCCGGCGGCAAGTGAACATCCTCGCGCGCATCCAAATAAGCATCAGCAGCCCGCCAGCCTACGAATGAACGTTAAACTTAATGGTCCCTATAGAAATACGTTTCATAACAATAGCGTTGAATGACCAGCGTTGTGGCTGTAAACAATGTACGGAATCGGCTACTCCTTTAGTTCATTTATGGGTATTAATATTCTAAGTAGGTGCTTTAACATAATTCTTATGCGTATGTAGTGAATGTAGACCCGCGGGTCTCGTCCGTGTGTACAATGAATTATAAATAAATTGAGTGTAACATTTAATAGTACATAACCAGTTGTGATAATAGTGCCCAATTGAAAGCTCCCATAAGTGTTTATTCGCTGGCTTGTGTTTGCATTGTGAAGTAAAGCAAGCAGAGGTAGAGTTGTATGTAGGTAAACACGGGATGTACCGCTATCGGCCTCCCAACCAGTTTAATGAAGAGATTTGGCACGACTGCACGAGCTTTAACGGTGTCTGTCGCTTCGCTGAGATAAACAAGTTTATTACACACAATAATTATACAAATCTGTGTTTCACATTACCCCACTAAAATTTGCGTTCAAATTGAGCACATTATAAACACGTGTAGCACGATATTGTATAAAATTTTACTGTATGATTTGATTGTATTGTATTGTCCAAAATTGTATGATTTGATTGTAACATTTTTTAAAATCTGAGCTTTGTTTGGCTTTACCTAAATATCAATATGCAATTTTGTGATTAGTAATAATAAGTACTTACTACAGTAGGTACTTCTGTAGCCACCTATGGGATGGCTCGGCAAAATATCAGCTAGCCATGGCCACCTTGGATTCTGTAGACAAGCGCGCTATGAAAATTATTAACGACGAGTTCCACCTTCGGCCAGTCTCGCTTTCCACCAGGTGAAATGAGGCCAAAAGCATGTAAAAAAAAACCATGATATCGGCCTAAGTACAGTGCAGTATTTTTTATTCCGATTGAGCCTTCCTAAGTGCAGTTCTTCAGATTGCCTCGTCAAATTGTCCATTTGGAGCGGTCACGAGCGCCGTCACGACGGCAACCCACGAGCAAAACGCAGCAAGTAAGATACCCGTCAGAATCAATCACGATTCACGACTCGAAACAAACTCTCCGGTGGTACAGTTTTGTCATGCGGAGGACGATTGTCTCTCGGGCCCACATGTATCGAGTACATTCGCCGACAAAAAAACTGCAGGAGTTTTTGTTTACTTTAAATATAGAACTTAATCGAGCGAACCCCATAATTTTTATTAACCTCGATATTTAAACTTTGTGTGCCACTCAGAACTTTGAAACACAAAGACCTGTGCGGCACTACAGTGCAGTCGTTACCCTGAGACATGCCCAGTAATTTCACTGACTACTTTGCTCATCAAACAGGAACATATTAACGCATGCATATTACTTCTTGGCGGCAGACATTACGAGCAAAGCGGTGATACCAACCTAGACGACACTCGCAGAAGAGTTTGTCCTACCACCAAGTATGAAAAATCTTGTCCGCAGTTTGTGGTCACGTTAGTGGCCGCGTTCGATGGCCCAATGTGCGCAGTGCGGCGGTTAGTAGGTACTTTGTTTCGTGAAAGTTAGCACGAAAATATATGTTTATTTATATATGTAAGTGTACATTTAAATCGTGTCTTCAGGCCCCCCCAAGGCCTTTCTTTCCTTTATCGCTCTGCTAACGCGTTTCAGAATTTAAAAGATTAAATTGAACTGAACGCCTGGTTACACATTGTTAAAAGCAAACATCAAAGCAAAATTGTATCTCTCATTTCTTTCACCTTTTCTACGATGTTTGTCTGTTCCACGAGCAAAGTCTAAAGTTGAACGACAGATCTGTTTACAGACTCTCCTTTAATAAATTAACTCTCTGAAGAAAAGCCACTTCGTTCAAGTATTTCGAGCGGAACAATGTTGTCTTCATAGCTTCCTTAAAAGCTTAAGCACATTTTGTGGGGCATAGTACTAGCGTATCACTCGGCCCACACAATGGGTATACGACGACAATGGCGCACCAAGCGACGTCTCCGTTACTCCCAATATTTCTCATTTGCATGCTCCTGACGACGTCCCCTCTATCCCGCCCTAAGCTTTGAGACGCTCTCGTATACAAAAGTGAACATAGCGATACATTTGCTAAACTTTAACTGAGGAATAATATTGTATCAGTTCCATACAGACAATAACCCGATATTATAAAAAGAAAATAAGTTTGTGAGGATGGATGATGGGTATATTTGTTAGTCTTTCTCGCAAAAATTACTCAACGGATTTTGACGAAACTTTACAGTTATATACCATATACATCAGAATAAAAACATATAATACATGGACTGCAATTTTCAAGGTATAAAGCACGCGAGTGAAGCCGTAGGCGGACGCTACTTATAAATAAATCTGTCATGTGCGAAATTGCTGTCCTAGGTTTCCGTAGTTACTTCGACTATCGACAATAACATTATATAATAACACAGTTATAGAAAGTACCGCACTTATTTCGACTGATTACTTCAATACGTTTTTGATTCCACTTAGGTTTGATCGATAGACAGACAACAAAGTGATTGCATAAGGGTGCAATTGAACGATACACCACGCCACCACACACAACCCAAATGAATAGCTGTATAGTAAGTTTCCCTATATACTAACTGCATAGTATAAAAATATGCACCAGGTAATAATGTGCACAGTAGGCGGTTAAGTACATGAGGCAATAGTCCTTCCTTTCTAAGAGAAAAAACTTGAGTCCCACTAGGGGAAATGTAAAATTTATTATGATAAATGCGTTAGGTTACTTATTATTTGTGCCAAATAATATAATTCACTGAATTGCAACGATGCGCATCAATTTTTGGGGTCAGTAAAATCTGCTCGGCAAAATTTTTAGAACTCGCAAATTGAATAACAGAAGATAGGCGGTCCTGATGTTACATTGTAAAAGGAAAAACGCGAGAAGACAATTGCAAAACGAGAAAAACGCTGGAAACAATCCAGCGGGCGTGCTCTTAATTGGATGAGACCACTTCCTCTAAACGACATCGCGCTCTGTGCCGCTGCTTTCGACTCTAGCTCTCTACTCTTTCATATTCAAGTAACAAGACTCATCTGGGAAACTTCTACAGTTGCTACCTTTAAAAGTTATTTGGAATAGTTTCGTGCACTAGTACGCGCAGGCAAATGGCTGTAGTGTTGGCAAAAAGACGGCTTTGTTCGAGCGATATACAATATGTTATCATGTATTGCTACAATCACGATGTTGAGGAGCCGAGAGTGGTTCTTGTGGAGTCATGTCACGCGACGTGGCCTATTGTTCTACGCGATGTCAAATGACGCTAGATTGTTCAAGATTTTTTGCTCGCAATTGGCGAGCCGAGAATTAATGAGGTCAATGTTAAATACAGGCGCGACGGCACGAGTGAACTAAACAAATCGTAAAATACACAGTTTAGTATATTTTATTTCTAAAGTTTTATGACCATGACAATTATGTTTTGCGTATATCTTTACTTGTCATCTTAATTGCGGCAATATTAACATTTATAACATTTTTTACATTTGAGTTGACGGACGTTGTAAATAATTTATGGGTAAGTATAGTAATCCACAATCGCAAAAAATCTTTTGCCTAATTAGTTGTAAAACAAAATATAGAAGTTTGCTTAATTTAGAGAGTTCACCTTTTGTAAGGTATAGGTATTATTTTCTTCTGAAGTGCGTAGGTATCTACCTAAATTACTGACTTGTTTTAATTTTTTTACTTATTCTAAACATTTTTACTATCCAGCTGATTTAATATGGAACCCTATCAAATTTACATAAACAACAAAGGACGTTTAGACAAGGGTTGAATTTTAATACGAATCTACCTACAGGTGGCGTGGTGTGTCGGTCGGTGGCTATCCAAAAATAGGTTCGGCGGGGTCAATGCCACGTTTTGTCTGGCAGGTGGTCCCTACCCAAATGTTATTGCTACAAACCTGTACTCTGGCCACCATGATTTATAGCTAAATCCTCTAAAATATAATCAAGGCGTTAAAAACGCATATTAGATAAGAAATGAACATAAAAGTTGATACGCGTCAAACTAATACTTAGATTTATGCTTATGTTATTTTAGTACCTGCCAGTTGAAATTTGACATTAATGTAACAAAATGAACATAGAAGCTTATAACTTCATGAAATTCATCAGCAAGTTGTGAAATTCCTGTTAGTATTCCACTGAATATATGCGATGTTTTCTAATTGGAACATTATTTATTAAAAGCCTATAAACTAATCAAAATACTTTTCAGCGTTGTGATTTTCCTGTACTCGGCATAAATATTATTTCAACTCAAATTTACACTTTATACTTGTATCTTATCATCTCTTTGTTTCTTATTCATAAATCTTTTTTTTTTTCTATAAAATATAGATTTATTTCTTTCTTCCATATCTCGTGAGAAACCTTTCGGTTTTCGCTTCGTTTCGTTGATAATAAACTTTTTAGATCATTATTTTTATACCGACTTTATCTTTTCACAGTAATGGGATTAACTTCATATTTTATTGTTTGTTTTGTTAAACTTTTTCATGTCATATTTCTTCAACCCTCTTATCATTAATTATTTTGATAGGTCGATGTACAAGATATACAGGATTATGGCAATTTCGTAAAAAAGATCAACCTTAACACCAGTGCAAGCAAGGTCAAATATTTATTGTTACTTGAAATCTTGAACTAAACCAAGCAATGTCATGAATTAACCTAGAAAGTCGTAAACTTATTTATTAACATGGAATTGCAAACGTGAAGACTTCGCTGAGTAGATATACAAAGTTCCAATCGAGAAACGTTGGTTCATGAATTTTAAACGAAAATTGCTCTTATCACGCAGATAATACAATCAACTGGGGTTCGCAACCAGTACAATGGTCCATAAAACAGATTTCAAAGTATTTTATTAAAAGTTCCGCGCGTTGTCTATGACGTTAACCCGCAGCTTTTGTCCCTTCTCTTTTAAAAGTTTATTTAACGCTAACTCGCTTAGTGTCTAAGTCAGTTTAAAGAACTTAACAATGAATTCAATCTTTTTCTCTGGCAAGTGTCTATTAAGGCACAAAGAACCGTCTTTCAGCCCTAAAGTGGCTACTTACTGAGAGGCATAATGACAGGCAATGAGGAAAAATAACGTTGGGTAGTCGGTCTATTTTTACAATTTACAAAGCTGCTAAGGGTTAATCTCAAAGCTCGCTTATAAAGTAAACCTTTGTTCTATTTAATGTAGAGAGGCCTTTCGTCTCTTTTTTCAGAAAAAATGTTTTATAAAGCTAAATAAGTGAAACGCTCGCTGAATGTTGACAAACTCTAATTGGGATTATGGAGACGGTTCATTGAACGAATGTCACAGTTGAAAACTTCGGTGCTGCGGTTAGCAAACGAGGTGAACGAATCTTTGAATGAAATGGAAATGAATGGGTGGAAGTGAGCTCGAGGTTTGAACATTCAGTAGGTATAATTGTTGCATCTTTTGATCGCAAATCGGTCAAGCGGACTCAGCATCGTGACCCACTTACTGCAATTGCCTCGAATTGATCTCCATCAATAAAGTAGTCTCTATCGTATCAATCAAAATCTATTCTCTGTTCTAGCGCAATCATGAATGCTTATTAATCTCCAGAGCAGCCGCATTGGTTGAAAGATCAATGCTTATTTCATAGATAGTAGCTGAGATGATAAGAGAAGACTGAAATAATGAATCTCTACGACTTTCTCTTATCATAGTTTAATTTCTTTTGTTTCGTAAAAGTATCTTTGAAAATTGTATTCGTATAGACATCGTCATTAGGCGTAAGATTTTTTCGCTACTAGAGACATTCATGTAACACTCTTTATCAAAATCAAACAACTCCATGAGCAAAATAAAATAAACTTTTAAATTTCGAAAGATGCAAAGATTTAGTTCTTTTTCCAACAGCGGGAAGCTTGTATGAAAAACAATACACATAACAAAACTCAATTGCGTATTCGGCAAGTGACACAGCACTTGTTAGGCCTCCGCAAATGTAAGTAACGGCATTGAGACTTGTTAAATTCAATGATTTGTTATTACTTGTTGCCCTAGTTGCGCTACCGAAGTTTGGTACCTACCTTTAATTGCCTTTGTATACACTTCGCTAGGAATGTCTTGCAAGAACCTGCATTGATTCTTGACTTCAAACATGTATTCATGTTTGCATAATACAGTTTGGTACTATTAGCTTGTCTGGCTTGGTTAATGGTTTCTAGTCTAAACCATTAACTTATCTAAGCTTTAGACTTTCCAGAATAGTAGGTAAATGTGTGGATGTTCTACGCTACGCGCTATTCTGTATTCATCAACATTCTCTTATATTATACACATGAGTACTTGCAGTAAATTATTATGTAGGTTGATGTACGTGAAACACTATCTCCTGTGTAAAGTGAGTTTCTACGTAGTAAATTCATCCACTGCGTCTTCTTAATAACTAAAGTAAGTGCTACCTCTCTAATCTTGAAAATTTAACGCTTCAACACAGTAAATTTTGATTAAATACCTAATGTTAAAATTAAATACTTAGCTTTAGCGAATTATGGAGTTCAGTATATTTTAAAATCAGCTTTGTAAAATCTTCTTTGTTTTTACCATCACACTTTCATCAGAATGGCAGACATAGCTGTACCTATTCACGTTTATTTAAATTAATTGATCAAGAAAGTCTCCAATATTTGTATTGAGTAGGCTGCGCTCACTGGCCGCAAAGGTCAGATCCCAAGTTCAACAACTTTTCTCTACTTGTGAATTCAATATCGAACTGCAAAAGTACGTACATAATTAGCAATCTCGATTTCTTCTACGTGTTCAGATCCAAATCTGGCCACCATTGTTTTGCATCTAGTGCTACTATTGTGTCTAGATCATTGCGCTTTATAGCCTAAAGTTTGTCTCTCCTGCCGAATTCAATAAAATTTAAATTCTCTCTAATAAGTAATGAAGAGACTGTTAACGCCACTAATAAAAATAAATTACCTACAAGGCGACTTTCAAGTCGCCAATTTGCATTTTTGTGCCGTTTACCAAGTCCAAGCTAATCTTAATATTTTAATAAATAGCCGTGTCTATCTCGGCAAGATAGTTGTGCAGACAAATAGTTTAAAGCTTTGGGTGAGGTTTGTGTTTATGAAAATGTCATTATTATATAATCACGTAAGTAGATCGCGGTGGGGTCAGATTGGTGTGAGATAAGTGAGACGCAGTGGATCACAGGTCACCGTACCCCGTGTTTGATACACTGCAGTCATGCAATGGTTCGACCATCTGCTATAATCGACTCTCGCAACTTCACGCACTTTTACATCATGCGGGTGTGATAAACATGCGCTCAAAACTTGTTGGAATGAAGAATACGAAATGATAACATCTTGCCTCATAAAACGTCAAGTGGCAATGTCTATATTGCACAATTGAGCTGTTACGCTGTACGCTACTACAATTAGATTAAAATCTAGTGCAGTCACCAAGTACTCGGTAGAGATCTTACTATCTTACGTACTGTTTAATATCGTGTGGTCTTTGATCTGATACAGCCTGTGAGTGTAGGCATACTGATGCTAACGAGTGCATCATGCCTCTACGTCAGGACAGCTGTTAGTCTTGCTAGAGTCCCGTTAAACAATGTTCAAGAAACGTCAATGTTAAAGAAAGCCAGATCAAAGTGTGCCTATGCTAAGACATAACAAAAAGCATGCATATAGGTACATCTACGACCCTTCACGGCTATACTGTACTCATATACGTATACTAGTGTGGATTCACAGTGGGGTTGTTTACGTTGATCGATCTTTGCGGTACAAAATATAAAGGAATGATGTAGTGCGGATTTATCGTACCTACTGGAAATACGTATACCTACTCAGAATACTAGTATGTAGTTGGCTAATATATTTGGCTTATCTATAGGCTAATATTATATTATATAATCACTCTATAAAGATGGTCGCCTCTAGGTAGATGGTCGAACTGTTTTCGAAGATTAGTTTTATATCATGATTTTGAACGTGGTTGATATTCTAAAACTAGGATAGAACGCTGCATTTGGCTGTAGTATACCTACGCATATAATAGCTAGTTAATAAAGACAGATTGCCCGTTAAAAAGAATGAAAAATTTGTAAGCTTTATAATAATTTCGTCCTGCCATTCCATAATCGATTAGTTAAACGAAGCAGGTTCTTACTGTACCGCTGTCATGGTGCGGTGCGCGCCGAGTCACGGGTCGTAGCTCGCGCCGACCTCATCTGCATGTCGCTTCCTGAGATCCTTGTAATTGTTTTTGCGATTCTATTAAAAATTCCTTTCCATGCTAAAATAAAAAATTTACTTCGTAGATTATCAGCTTTCCGATCCCGATCACGTAACGGCCGACCCAGGAGATACATTTTTAATTGGGTGTTGCAAAATTAGCTAGGATCGGTCGGCTTTGTTTACCCTAACTTTGTAATGTGGAAAACGTAACCTTATTTGTAATTTAATATTTGTTTACACCCAATAATTCAAGGCTTTGATGATGCTGATGGTTTAATAACTAGGTGGTAGGATTAAAGAGTTGTGTGTTGTATTTTATATTGTTAGCTACATGGTAATTACTCAACTTTTAGGAGTATGAGGTGAATAATTAAAAAACTTTCATTACTTTGCGCTATTGCTGTATTAAGTTAATTGCTCTTTGCCTTGGCGTTCAATGTTAAAGTCAGGCTACATTCACCGGCAGCGTGCGCTCGTGGGCCTTATTCCTACCACTGAATTACCGGCAGTCACCCACTTTCAATCACACAAACCGGTCCAGACAAAGAGCTTGTAGTTTCTTAACATTGTAGCACTAAAAATATTGAAACTTGTTGATATTTAATTAAAATAGCGGGTGTCAACATGGAAATTGTTTTTAAGTCGACTTGTACGTTCATAATACGCGTTGAAAGTAACATGCAAATATTTCCAAAGTTCAAGTCTGAAGAGATTAATCCAATTATGTTGTAACAAGAGCGTTACGTGTTATTTTTATACAAAACAAGTATGTAGTCAATGAATAACGTCACAGACCAAAAACTACAACACGCGTGGGTGTTGTGAGCTTGTGAGTGTTGGCAAAGCAGACACGAGACAGCCGGCGCGCGCGCTTCGGAAGTTTTCGGATAGCTCCGGCAAACTAACGTAAAAAGAAAAAGCTTTCCTTTCTCGCTCTCACTCGCTTGAGTGAGGAGTCTTCAGATTAGATCACTGAACCAAAAAGAAACAGAGACTGTCGTCCGGTCGCGTCGCAGAACCGGTTTAGTGTAGCTTTTGAGTCCTTACAAATAAAAACTCATGCATAGATAATCGTGCAACACTCGGTGCAAGCTTACATAAGGGCTGCCTACGTATAATAATAATAATTATACTTAGCTGAAAGGAAACTCTTAGTGAACGGAAATGGATGCGGGTGCACGGTGCAGCGATTAAAATAGAATTATATTTTAATATGTTTGAAGAAGGAATGGTTTTATAAAAAGATATATTATGGTTCTTTTATTTGTTTCTTTAAATTATAGCTGAAGTTTTTTAAATAAAATTGTGTAAAAATTTAGAAAGCAGTGAGTGAGGTTGCTAACACATTATTTGTACGTAGTCACAAAGACATGGACTGCATGCTTGCAGCCGATTCCACTAGATACCATTACTTATATACCTTGAGCGGTTTACTTATATTTTTGTTAAACCTGACAAGAAAAAGCTTATCATTTGAAGTTGTTATTTAGAGTTGCTGTTTTAAATAGTGCAAAGCCTTCTTGACTCTGTTAAACAAGACCGTCCATTAGTATACAAAGTTAACCGTCCTAAATACATACAATAAAGAGATTTCCCAGTGTTTTTCTTGAGTCGTAACACAACAGGCTGGCGCTACATTTTACTGTCCCGAATAAATATTACAGGAGCGGACTCGGGGCTGTCACAATCGCGTTACTTTAATAGCGGTTTTATTGCGGTGGCTTAAAGTTGAAATTGGAATGTAAATCTTGGTGACAATTGCAGCGTTTCCACGGCTCCAGTGGCAGTGGAGGACAAGAGGCCGTTAACGAGAACAACGGTTGTTTGTTTTCCCACGCCTCTTGAGCGGCGACAATCAGTGGAAACCGCGACGAAATTGTCGATCATAGACTGCTGTCCGCCTGTTTACAATCGCCACGGTTAGAGCGGTTGACAAAGTGTCCGGGGGTCGTTGGTCATGGCAATATTTTTAAAGTGTTGCGATGCGATCATTAACAGAATTTAGAGCTGTGAACGATCACCTTAGCACAGCGAATTACCAATCACGACATTGCTGCTATCATTTTCTACATAAACATTAAATAACATACAAAGTATTATTTGTTTGCAATATTCATCAGTTTTCCACTAGTATTTATTCCGTGGAAATACAAAAAATAGGTAGTGTTCATACAAAGATATTATCTATAGCTTAGGAAAATGAAAATGACTTGTACGAATAAACATTTTTCTAAGTCTTAGGCTAAGATTCAGAGACGATTCTAAGCGTAGACTTTGGCTTCCATATGTCAAAACTGTATAGAATATTGACGTATGGAAGCGTGAGTCCACGCTTAGATTCGTCTCTGAATCTCAGCCTAAGACATTTGTCTAAACGTAGGACTGTAGGTACTTGAATTCAATTGTCCAAATACATTGTCAATTATAGGTACCTACGCAAAATTGAAAAGCTTGCAAACCAATAAAATTAATTACATCGCATGAAAGTTAAACGAATCACTTCAGCACGCTACAGCGAAGAGAATGTAATTTGGATTTTTCCTTCAATTAATTTGCTTGGAAGTTTATATTTTACATTCTTCAAAGGTTATGTTAAACAATTATCCACCGTCCCACATTTCCCTTTTTCAATTTTCTCCGTGCGCTACGAAAATTATTCATAAAATGTTAACTCAAAAGGTTTCAGGCTTACCTTTTTTCCAGAGGTCATACAAGTTCGTATTTTCGTGAAGAAATGCGCAGTCCCCTCACTTGAGAAGTTTTTGGGAAATCCGTAAAGTTTGTTCAAGAGTTTATTCACTTATAAAGATATGATCCTTTAGTGGCAGTCAGTATAAGATAAGCATTATCATAAATCACTTGCTGAGCGAGAAAAAAAGTTGTGAGACTTCTTTTAATATTCTTGTAAAAAATAAAACATAACATGTGTTATTTATCAAAAGAAGTAGGTAGATATTTAAATGATATCCAAAGTACAAATCGTGTAATATTGTAACGTATATAGTATGACGTACGTATGATAATTCAATGAACTATAATAATGTCGGCTGGCTAATGTGGTGAATATGTTTATTTTTTTAATACTTCCGCCCACAACTTTACCCTTGTGATCACGGATTATGACGCTTTAATTTAACACATTGTTAAGCTTTCAACAGTTCAAAACACCTTCCATATATGATGTATGAAGAGTGATTCATAATTTCATATGCCTTACTTATCGTATAGTTTTACAAATAGCTCAGTAACTTAGTAAGTAGTTAGGTAATAACTTTTTAAAGAGCCAGTTCTCATCAATTTTACAAGAAAAATTAAAACTCCTTCAAAATGAACCGTAAAAAGTAGGTCACGCTTGACTTGACTCTTCAATAAATTTTAATTATGATAACATCAACTAATTACATCAATAATTCAATTATCATAATTCAGTTACGAACATGTTTAGCGGAAAAACTATTTCAAAGCCTCTTATTATTGTTACAATGTATTTGTCGCTCAGCAAGTTCATTACATTTCAACACTTTCGCCACTCACTGCGCAATTATTCGTAAAGTATGAGTCCAACTGTCGGTTGTGTTTACGATACCAATCTATTTTCAGAGTGGCAACACGCGTTCGTCCGTCTGGGCGGCTCGCGCTACACTGGGCGGGCGGGATTCAGCGATCGCGCCTCGCGGCCGCCCGCCCTTGCGTAAAGTTCACGGCAACACTGACTTTCTTTCTGCTCAGTGACGTTATTACATTTCAATCGTATCGGATGTTTGCTAAATAAATATAGAATTCATTTCTACCGGGAGTACAATTGCCATTACGTTGGAAAGATAAACTCAATGATATAAGGCATGGATATGAGCAAAGTTATTGACGAAAACAACTAATTCGGTGATATCAGTTCGCAATCCAAAAAGCACAATTTTTTGGTGGAGACATAAATCGGACGTTTTAGTAGTTGAACTTTCGTTTGTAATTCCTATATTTTACGATCTTACTTCTACTAAACGAGTCAGAAGTGTATTATGCTTAAGCTTTTATTAATCACAGTTTGTCAGGCAAGGAAACTATCAGCGTATTTTCAATTTATATTTGCGTATAAACTGCGAACGGTATGTAAGTAAGTTTTATTTTTATATTCCTTACTTTCACAGCAAAAAACACTAATGAGTAGTTAAATAGGATTCAGCGTCAAGAGCAAGAACAAAAAGTAAATACGGTCTATATTTTGTGAACAACGACGATACGAATACATCATTATATTACAAATACCTTTTAATTAAGTACAAAATGATAGGTCATGTTAGTTGTAATAGTAGATTGGTAACAGTTACTAATGAGTGCTTGATAATGTAACGAGTAATATCAAAACATGCTTTGATTTATTTCTATGGGCAAAAACGAAAGCATCAAGACATATTATTTTAGAAGTTATACTTTACTCAATATTGTTATGTTTGAAAGACCTCAGAAAACGACCATTAGCCTAACATCTACGTTTAGGTAAATACTTATAATTGTTCTATCTATCGTCTTATTTGCAGAATCGTTTTCCAAATATGTTTGTATAAATATAGCAGCACCCTGAAGCCGAACTTCCAGATGTTTTTAAACGGTATATAAATAACCGAGAATTTTTACAACCACAAAGTATTCAATTGTGAGCTCTCGTTTCTAAAGTGCAGACGTATGAGAATTGAGTTGTAAAGCTGATTAAAACGCTTTCTGAGGTAGCTAAGTAGTGGCTGGTGTCTGAGGTTTGACGAGTTCAGTATTGAAATTATCTGCAAGTTCACGTGTTATTGAGCAAATGTTAAATTAATATCGTAGCTAGCCTTTGTAATATGTTGACTTTCAATCAATGTTGCTTCATAAGTACGTGAGGTTAAGGTACGCGTGTCTAGAGGTTATCGAGCTCTCCTATAACGTATCTTACGTTAAAGTTTACGTTTAAAAGTTCGTTAACGTGAAAATAAAACTGTAAACAAAAGCAAATTACAGCTGACATATCAACGACCCATCATCTAATACCTCACAATCACCAATCTTAAACTTAAACTTGAACGTAAGATATGTTAAGGAGAGCTCTCACAATTTTTACATATTACAAAGAAATAGAAGTTATGAAAAATAACCATAAATTCACAATCTGGAAGCTTAAACTCCGCACTTCAATGTCCCTGGCTTTGCTTATAACTCATCCTTTGACTAAAGATTCTTCATTCTTCATTAATAAGAATGACACTTTAAAAATGAAGGTTAGAGAAGCATTTATCGTGTCATCTTCTAAATATATTTGCGGATATAATAAAGGTAACCAACACTCCCCGTCTCTGTGTTATTAGGTCATTAGATAGCCGTTTTCGACGCAGAGGAACAAGAAAGGTATTCCAGTTATCCGGGAATCGATGACAGCATTCTAAACAGTACGTTCTACCAACGGATCTAACAAACATTTGTTACAAGGCTCACAGTATGCAGATCGAGCTTAAACGGAGAGGAATCTGTAATCTAGTAAAACAATAGATACGGAATTGGATAAAGCTCTGGCGCAAACTACGATACATATTGATGTGGTTAACAGATTTATTTCTCATAAAGAACATAGTTCAGTTACAATGAGTTTAAAACTAGGTTATAACTAATTATTAGATTACCATCTACTTAAATAGTTACTTTATCTAATTTTACATCCAGATAGTTATCAATTTAAATCCACTGTTTTTAAAATATATTCTCTTTGTTTTTAAAAAGTTACAGCGTCTTACAATCCTTTGAGGTTATTAGGTAGCTTGTTAAATAATTTTGCTCCCTCAAACATTATATTTCAATTACCACAATTAGTTCTAGGATTTCTTACTTTTAATTTGTTTACATTTCTTAGGATATGTTTGTTAGTCTTTTTTGTAAATGTTATTAGTGTGTGTACGTCATTAGAAAGTATTCTTTTAACTAATTTGCTGAATAAATGTTTTTTTCATAAAGGGCACGGGTATTCAAGTAATCATAGTTAAACGGTACCTTTACGAGTTTGTTTTGCGAGATTTGAAGATCTTTGATATTAGTTTAGGAGCACAGCCCCATACTTCAATAAGAAACTACAAATGATACTTTACCAGTGAGATATAGTCATACGGACTCTTCGGGGACATCCAACCGCTCTTCGTAATGCTCCTGTTACTGATGGCACCTTTGACCTAACATAGTCGATATCTGCTTTCCAATTGAGTTTGTCATTTAGATAGATACCAAGATATTTTTCTTTATGGGAGCAGTCACAACATTGTCGATAGTCAATGGTACGTACGGCGGAATCTTTCCATTTTTTAATGGATCCAAGGCTAAACGTATTATTAAAAAATGTTTCTCTAAGTAGGTACTGTCCAAAAAAATTAGTACACACATAATGTAATTATAACGACGGTGAGAACGAAAGTAATATTTATAATACCTATTAATACAAATTGTTACAAATTTTGTAAAAGTTTTACTATTTTAGATACATTTTTCAAGTTTGCTTAATGTAAAGAATCCGTGTAAGCATATACATCTCGAAAATTTCGCTGCCAACGTGATAATTTTTGAGATGTATAACTTTTGGATAGGTTGATGTGGCGTTCCCTTTGGCCTACCCCAATGAGGACTTGGCTTGATGATAGTAGTTGCGCTTCTTTACAACCTACCTATATCTACCAACTGTTATGTATAGATGTCCTCTTTTACACGCAATCTAGGCTTCTATAGGTAAATCCTTGGAACTCGCTGTCGTCTGATATAGTCACGTAACACTTTTCTATTTTGGTTTATTTGCAGTGACAATATCAGATTTATGTGAAGGCGAGACGGATTTGTGTCAATAATATTATGAGGATTTACGAGCGAATACGTTATAAGTAGACGTAAAAGACGCAAAGCGAAGATACGACGGTTTGACACGCAGATGGTATCGGCGGCGCGTGTTATATGAGAAAAATATAAGCCCGATATTATGAGCTTTCCCCATCTCATCGCTTTCAAACGATTCATTATTTGATAAATTTTTATGTAGCAAAAAGGGCATAAATCCTAAACACGACGCCTAAAATTTACAACATCTATACAATGCGAGTATAGCGTAACCAACAATTTTCTTAGTAAGATTTTATGTACTAGGGTAAAACCCCAAAATAATATAAATTCGAACAGTTTACTTATGGTTTTATCTTTTCTAGTTTTACCAGGTGGTAGGACTAACTCTTCTGCGAGGTGGATACCACCGCTTTGCTTGTAGTCTTCCGCCAAACAGTAACGTGCAAGCATGACTGTGTTCCGGTTTGATCAGCAATCAGTGAAATTGCCGGGGTTATGAGACTTGATACCTAATGTCTTAGGCTAACGAGCGATTGGCGTACCACGCAAGCCTTTGTGTTCCTTACCACATTGGCATGGCAGCAACCGATGTTTTGGTTTATCTGAGGCTCATATTACTGTAGGATTGATAATTATAACCTATAATATGGTTCAGGACTCATATCGCTACAAGCCTTTAAACATTTGTAAAGATAAATAATATAAACAAAAGAAAGCAGAATGTTATTAGACCATAAAGCAAAACTGTAGAACTGAACTGGGATCAACACCCACCGAGCCAGAAAAAACATTCACAGCTTTTATTAAACACAGTTTACATGTATGATAACATCAACAAATTATTGTTTACTATCACTATCAGAGCTTGGCAATGGCTTCTGTTCACTCCCTGCTGTTTGTGTTTGCCAATCCTTTAAGAATGCGTCAAAAGTCAAAAGCATATTTCCACCTCCTAATAATAATTGGAAAAGTGTCTGATTTAGAATTAAAAACATTTATTCAACATATTTTAGTTACAAACTAAAATTAACTATTTCTTATGCACCAAACAGAAAAGAAAATTAGTAAAAAGTAGTCAACTGATATTCAGCACAAGTTTTCAACAAAGACCCAGGCAGCGGTGGCAAAACGTTAATAAAATACCTACTTATAAGAACACAAACATAAATATAATTTTTTTTTAACTCGATTGAAATCTTGAAATCTCGACTGACATCATTCCAGACCTGGTGGGTGTTAGTTGTTCTGATGTGTATGACTGACACATGATATGAGACAACAAGCTTCGCCTTGTATCCCACGAATATCTCAGTTACTGATAACCGCGAGTTGACGTTTCGCTGATTTACAACCAGGGCCTCCAGTTCTGACCGACGACATCTCAATGAGGCCGACCCAAATATTAAATATTCATTCTGCTTTGATTTGTGGGCTCGACTACGACTGACAATCCTTTTGTTCACTCCGAAGCCCTGATTGAGTAATGATACGGTACTGTTATTAATTGACTACTGTAGAAGTAAGTATTGTACTATATTGGGTTCCGCTCCACCCACCTCCTTCTAGGAATGTTTTCATGACTCAAACGTAAACAATGTTTATCCCTTCGTTGTTTGTTTCCGAATTTGGGATGAGTCCAAGTAACAATAAACAAGAAGCGATCCTTCCTAATTATCAAAGTTAGATTGTTGATACAATAACGATACACAGCCGACACGAGCACAATCTCGCTCTTTTAGAATTACTTAAAACAAAGTACATAATAATATTATCCAATTTTACGGCACTGAATTGTTCTTCGCTGAAGACGCTCCGCTTCGACTCAAGCCTTCCCTTGGCACCCTTAAACCAAGTCCAATTAAAACGTAACAGATGAGGTTTTGTCTGGGATACATGTGCCAGTTAGTTTTAACACGTGTATGAACCAAAGCGCATTTCTAATTTAGCTATTGACTTATAATGTGCTCCATCTTACATAGCCTCAGGGCGGCGATGTCTAATATGTTTCTCGCTCATTAGAAGGCTTGTTATAAAGGAACCCTCGGTATGTTATGATACTTACGAGATAGAAAAACCGTATCGAATTCATAAGTCGTTTCGACATTCCTACTGTGATTATAATCTTTGTAGACTATATCGGGAGCCGAAAACAAATTACTCTACATAATGGAACGGTAAGTGTCGGCAGTATTAAAGACGATAGAGGTGCGTAAGCTATACAAAATCGTAATAATGTAACATTAACATAATATATTTAACGACGGGTGCTATAAGAGCTTTATAAAAGGCCTGTATGTTGGATATATGGCTTATAATATGTTTGGGTTGAATTACATTGTATGAGGCAGGAATCCGGAACATATTGGTTATACTTATAGGGTTAGATATACCCGTAGAAAATTATGTGATAGCTACTAGATGGAAAAATATTTCTTTCACAAAAATATTCTGCACAAAAGCATAGCTATGCATTTAATGTTTTGTGGTTATTTGAAAACAATATTATGCTGAAATTAATTATTATTCTTTGTTGCAACTTTTCACAATAATTTTTTACCGCAAGCTTATACATATAAAAATATTATTTTAGTTGGAAGCAATGTGGCTATCTCTCTGCTCTTTACAAGACTTTACAGTAACTGCATGACTAGCTGTTTCATGTATATAGTTGTTATCGCATAGAATTTAACCGCGGGGCAAAGATCATATAGATACTGCGGCGATCATATAGATCTTTTCAATCGATAAAATTGAAAGTTCAAATCGATAAAGTGGGTTTATCGGCTTTTTATATAATTTATCGAGTCTCGATTCAATCGACAAAAGTTATCGAATAGCTAGGTCAAATCCAAAGAGAATATAGAGCTACTACAATCCTGACTTCGGTACTCGCAACAAGACGAAAAGGTCGTTTGCAAATGGTAAGCACAACGCCTTTGAGTAATGACAATAACAATTGCAGTGCGCCCAAAACTTTGAAATACAAAGACCTGCGCAGCGCTGTAGAGCGTTCGTTCCCCTGAGAGTTGAGGCACCGGGTATTATGTCTGTATGCCAAGTAAGTTAACTGACTACTCTGCTCATAAAACCAAAATACTTAGAGTAAAGTGATGTATGCACAGTGCACACTTTTGATAGGCGGCAGACTACAAGGACGACGCGGTGCTCTCATCCAGACTGATACACGCAGAACAATGAACCACATAGTAATTAGATCAATATTTAAACAAAGCGTCTTCGAAAGATGCAATATTAGGTGAAGTACATTCAAAGCAAGGCTAAGTTTTTTTCTCATTTACGCCTATTGAGTACAACTGTGGCTGGATAAGAGTTTTCTGTGAAATGAAAAAGTTCCTGAACTTTCGGAAAGTTAGTTTCCCGAAACATTTTAGCACTACAACAAGCTTTCTTAGGAAATATCTGTAAAACTTCATAAAGGGAGAATCTGAAACTACATTCGAGTCGGGAACAGTTCACCTAAAATAACCAAAAAAAGTCTTATTTGCCGTAACACAAAATTCATTTTTTTACTTAAAATATAAGGCTTATATTTTACCGCAATCTCACCTGTATGAGTGACGATGTGGTTGAAGGTGTAGCTCCCGGTGTAGCTTTGCTCGTAAAGTCTGCCGCCAAGCAGTAATGTGCAAACATTATTGTGTTCCGATTTGATGAGCTGAGTAGCTAGTGCTGAAATTACTGCGCTTAGAAGACTTAATACCTAAGGTCTCAGGGTAAAGAGCGCACTGCAGTGCCGCGCAGGCCTTTTTGTTTCAAAGTTCTGAGTGGCACTGCAATTGTTATGGGCCGGCGTTATGCTTACAATCAGGCAAACGACCAGATCAATTCTTAGCAAATAGAACAAAAAAAAGTCGACTTGAAAAACTCGTCTTGAAAACTCCCAGATTATATGTAGCTATTGGGGAAAAAACACAGAGGTTGGCAAATAATTCCACTTCTTATATAGCCGTCTCTATAATGAAGGGCAAAACGATTGGTATAAACAGGAGGGATATCAATCAGATAAGGGCGACGCTGTGCCGTACCTCTTGCCTCCCGATGGTTGAGGGGATTAAGTTGTGTAATTCCATTGCGCACTCTTCAAAATGTATCCTTCCTCGATCTGATACTTGGTACAGCCATCCCATAACCCACAATATCTAATCCACACACGATTGTCCTCTATTCGTATATATATAATTGTGCTATAGATAATAGAATCTTTTTTTAATATTTACTAAAATTTCACTGTATATTTTTTATAATATTATTTATTTGTTAACATTTTAATTTTATTTTTAACTAGCGGCCCGCCCCATTTTCTCACGGTAAATTTATGATAGCCCTTAATTAGGCCCTGTTGTAAAATCGCTGACATCTCCTACCTACCTGCCAAAATTCAGTGTCATAGATCAAGTAATTTTCGAGATTTCTGCTTTAATCAGTGAATTAGTACTCACCGATTCACACTCATTGACTCCAGTGAATGGCCTTTCGCTTTTATAATTATCTATGTAGATTATTATTGTAGGTTGATTACCTCTTTTTGGTTGGGTCCTTTTTTATTGGCATGCAATTTTTACCCGCGACGGAACGGAGACAGTATATGCGTTTAGGGTGAGAGGTTGTTTGTTTGTTAGTGTGTGCACACATGAATGTTCCCATTTATCTCCAGAACGGTTTGACCGATTTAGATACGGTTTTCTGCGTAGGGTTTGTGATACCTCGGCGATGGTTCTTAGATACATGTTATGGCATAAACTCGCCAGGGGGCGCTGTAAATAATGTTTTAGTTAATATGAATCTTCCCGTTTATCTTCAGAACGGTTTGACCGATTTAGATATGGTTTTCTACAAAGGATTTGTGATTCATCGGCGATGGTTTTTAGATACATGTTATGGCATAAACTCGCCAGGGGGCGCTGTGAATAGGTAATATTGTTCGTTTTCATGAATGTTCCCGTTTATCTCTAGAACGGTTTGACCGATTCAGATACGGGCTTCTGCATAGGGTTTGTGATTCATCAGCAATGGTTCTTAGATACATGTTATGGTATAAACTCGCCAGGGGGCGCTGTAAAAATATTTTTTGCTTATTCCTCTATGTTTTACCTTAAGTTCAGGTGGCCATGCACTTTATTAATAGTACAATATGATTTAAGTATGATATATTGGTCATTGCACACGAGGCGTATTTATTCGCGCGAGCCGAAGGCGAGCGCAATAAGGAAGCCGAGTGTGTAATGGACCAACATAGCACACGCGTTTCATAAGACGTTTTTCAACACACTTGCGAGAAAATAAACAGACTTGTATAATTGTTATTAGCTTTTACGGAAAATTGCGCGCCGCAGGTTTATTTCCCCGCGCGCCGCGCTAGTGATGCGCGTGCAGTTAAAAGCAAAGGCGCGAACAAAATCAACAAACAGCCAATATTAAAAATATAATAAACCGAATATTTTGGTATCTATAACATAAGTTATTGTGAATAATAGAAAAATAATTAAAGAGGAACGATTTATTCATTAAAAAAATTGTTTATTCGAATGCCTGACACTGATTTTTGAATTTTGAAACTATTGGTTACGTATGTAGATGCGCTAGGGTCATAGACAGTTAAGAAGAAATTCTCTAAAAAGAGTAAAATAAAAACAAAATTAAAAACTTTGAAAAATCCCACGACGGATGTAAACATTGTAATTGAAAAAGAATTAAATAATTTTCTTGAAAAACCCCCGACTAAAAGGGAAAGTAACGAAAGATAAGTTAAACCCAAGAAAATCCGTCGGGGACTGCCAATACCATCTGTGTTCCCAATTTCCGTTTAAAATGAAGCAGTACAGAAAATCTATTGAAAGAGATGCAGCAATTTATATTTAAAAGAGACTCATTTGGTCACAAACTCATAAACAGCAAAATTCCAGTTAATTTCAGGGCAGGCAACTGCAGCCCCGAAGGATTTTCTTGGGTTTAACTTATCTTTCGTTACTTTCCCTTTTAGTCGGGGGTTTTTCAAGAAAATTATTTAATTCTTTTTCAATTACAATGTTTACATCCGTCGTGGGATTTTTCAAAATTTTTTATTTTTTTTTTATATTATTATCAGTCGCGACTTGTGCCCAACTCTGGCCAAAGTAAGTTAGTTATCTATAATCTTTGTCGAGTAACAAGAAGCAACACTATATGGAGAGCGCACCGGATGCCGTCGTGCCGGAGGGAAAAACTCATAATTGGTTTTCTGTATCTTCTCCGGTCACTTGATAATAATCTGCGACACCACCTAGGAGAGATGCTTGGAGCAAATAAAAATAGGAAGCTTAAGATTTGAACGAAACACTTATGTATAATTATGAAGCCATTTTGTTTTAGCTGTGGGCGTGAGCAGCTTATTATAATATCCTCTTCCTCTAAAAGTTTATTACGCCGTGTTAGCACTCGTTGTAATATTTTTCTTTCTATCTTTTTTCATTCTGTGGTGTATGTAAAGTGTTTATCTATCTGAAAGGCTTTTCATAAAAGTGTGGCTATTAGTTATGATATTCAGTTATTCCTCCCTTATAATTGGGTAAATGAGATTGCTGTAATTCACGAAATATGAAAACGCAATTTTTGTGTTTCAAAGTTGTGGTTGTACTATCTATTCTGTGGTTGTGGGTAAATTTACTGAAATTGATATGGATAGACATTATGCTAAAAACTTTGCAAACGATCTATGCTAGTCTTGTTACACGGTACTATAAAAAATTGTGGTCAACTCACTCAGACCAGTCGTGAGTAGTTCTTGGGAATTGATGACGATTGTAAGCCAGCATCCTGTTTCTCGGCCGCATAATTGTGAACCACTTTTTACGAGGTAATCTTTCTAATGAAAAGCAAGCTGTGAGTTTATCTCGCTCCATCTAGATACATTTCCAGTAGAATAGAAGAGTGGGAATACCACCCGCGTGTTTATACAGAGTCATGAAATTTTTATTCTTGTAAGCACATCACTTACGTTATGTACTTTTATGTAACACGTTTATGGATGTAAAATAAAATCATTTTGTATCTCGACCTTTTCTTCCTTCTTTATTCTTAAATAGGTATTGCAAATATTCTGCCCTACAGTCAGTTTTTAGGTGTCGAACAAGATGACATTGTGGCCTCCAAAGCTCCATAATATGCTACCTACTACATACTATTAGCACCTATCCAAGAACTGACTGAACATATACCTCAATGTACTCAATTTAGTCCAGTACCTAATGAAAGGAAGGTCAGATTCCGCTACGTGCTTTCATCCCTCTATGGATGAATATTAGAATCCTTACATAGTTAAAGTTAAGAAGCGTGCCCTAGTAACCTTTTAAAATATTAATTTGCATAGTCATTAGTAGGCTAAGTAGCCACTCGAAGTCTGCTTTCCAGGTTCCTAAGTCAATAAACAAGTGGAGGGTCGATCTACATAGAATTAATTATTCGCGTTTTAGAGACACGAATTGAATTTTAAATAAATTCATTATAATACGAATGATAGCGTTACAAGTGTCCCTAGCATCAGGGTCGCTATCCCACTGGCGTTTTTCGATCGTTGGCGTTTCTTCGACGTCTACCCAGCGACAACGCAAACGCAGGGCGCGGTCGCGCAGCCGCTGAACGCAACGTTCAAGCCACGATTAGCGCCGTATTGCCAAAATACGCTGCACAAACGTCGCGATAACGTTGCAAAAGCGCGGTGCGAACGCTTGCAGCTAGGAACTCGTGACGTCAACGTCGCGTGCTCACAGCGTTGTCGCTGGTCAAACGTTTGAGAAACGCCAGCGGCCTTAAAGTGATCCGGTCACGCTTTCCTCGCAGGCTTTACCTACCTTACATACAATCCCTTCCTTAGAAATCTACAGTCAATCAAAGCAGTACCACAAGTTCCCTCTTGCAACGAATGCATGCAGTCCGGCTATTGTCTACATACTGCAGTTGTTTGTAATTCATAAGTCTCGTGTAGTGGTGTAGTGATACCAATTTGGTCGATAGCGTCGAGAGTTCTGCAACCACAAAGGGCATGGGGACATGCAAATTGTGTCTGTACTATAATGCCGTCGGATGCGGCAGCAAGATTTACATAGAAATGGAGGCGACGTTAGCGACAGTTAGGCGCTTCCGTGCGGCCGCGGGCCCGGCCCGGGCGGCGGCCACCCGGCCTGGCCGCCAGCCTTCACGACGGACGATTACAGACGCAAATCTGCAACGCTCATTCATAACTCCAGGCGAAACGTTCCCGAACTAAATCTGCATAAACGGCCCATTACAGCTCTGAAAATCTAATTTAAAGACCTACATTCAGAAGAACTGAAATTGTCACGTTTTGCTGAATAAGGCACAGCTTTCAATTTCATATTTTGCAAGTTCCACGCAGATGCTTTTGATAATTTTGATATTTCTCTTACTAGATTCGCATTCGATTACCGCAGTACGAATTGACACTTTACGCAACCGAGAGACTCTTCAATTCTGTAATCAGAATTCCATTAGAATACCTCTCCCACTTACATAAACGGTTGGTAACTTTTTGTCAGTTGCTCAATTGGCACGGCTAAAGTTCAAATTAATGTTTAGAAAACATGATTCGTTTCGTCACATCGATCTGTCTAAAAGCGTCTGTTCGTAATTAATTTGGCTGTTGGTCAGTCCCGGTAGACATGACATGTATTGTGCAACCGGTAACGTATAATTGCGGTTCTGCAGTCTGCGCTCGCGCATGCCAAATGCACGCGACTGCATTAACCTTGGACTCGAAGAATGAGTGGTAAGAGTGTGGTGTAAAGGACAGGCTGTGAAGAAAACTAGTTTCTTTTGTGTGCAAACTTATGAACTTGTTTACTAAAACTAAAACCGCACGGAATGTAACTATAAATTGAAAGAATCAAAACCTTGTACGAGCATATAGAAAGAAGAAAGTACAACTTAAAGTAAACTTGTTTTAAAAAACCGACGAACCAATTTCTGTGACAAACTACTGAACCGATTTTGATAAAATTTCTATGGGACCAATCTGAAAATATATCCTTTCAAATAAAAAATAATTTGCAAATTGGTTTATAAATTGGTCCTAAGGGTGCAGTACAACAATGCGTTCAGGATGCTGATGGGGCTGAGAAGACACTGCAGTGCATCGGGGATGTTCACTGAATCAATAACGGATGGCTTTTACGCCATTCTGCGTAAAAGAATTGCTTCCCTGATGCAGAGAGTCAGGAACAGCTCCAACAGCATCTTGAAAGCACTAGCTGATAGACCTGACTGCTCTATATGGAAGCACTGGGTGAGTGCTCATGTAGAGCAGCCAGGTATAATATAAGTAGGTACTGTATGTGTCCGTGTGTTGTGTTTTTTGTTGTGTTTTTTTGTCGTGTTTTTTCAACTTTTATTTTATTTTAATATTTCACTAACAATAGGTAATAAGGTGTTTTACTAACAACAAATATGGATGTAAGTCCGAAATAAAATTTTATTATTATTATTATTATTATAAATGATAGAGATCTGAGTTAACAAACATAAAAACCCACCGAATTAATAACCTTCTCCTTTTTTGGATGTCGGTTAAAAATCATTTATTTGACGCACAAAGAATAAAGACATAATGGGACAAAACATACATTTATCTCAAGCACATGACATATTTACACTCTGGCACAAACTTCATGAGGCTCACCGATAGTCTATTAAGTATATACTGTACACAATAATAATTATGGTTAATCAATGAAATTAAAGTGAAGGAGTAGTAATAATTACTAAGCAGTAAGCAATTTCGAATCTTCGGATTCGATTTTATACGTGAGTTATTTAGGCAATTTCATCAATTTCATGGCTCCTGTAAAAGAGGTTACCTGGTCAACCTCAAATGCTTAAATCAACTAAGTCCCCAATTCAATAACTGAAATTATCTTCTAAATCTCCAAACAATAGTGCTCTCATAACTCGCGCTGGCCAATTTAGTGCGTTCACTTCATCGTAAGGACCGAATAACCTTATAATTTCGGCAGCAAGATTTGTTTACGATACAGCAGTGCAAATACCGAACTTTTTGATAAGTAAAATTTGAATGGTTAAAAATTTAAATCAGAAATAGGTCGTTCTTGATATTTTCGAAAACGAAACGAAGCTGAATTTACGTTCTTCAATATGAAGTGAATATTCGCATCACGCAATTCGAAGACTGGTTTATGAAACGAAGTTTGTTTTAACATACCTAAATCTAAAAACGCTTTTATCGTCGTTCGCAATGGTCTTCATGGCCTTCGCAAAATTAGTTATTCGGTAACTGTAATGAAAATTGAACTTCATTGTGTAGGAAATTCAAACGATACCAGATTACAAGTAAAACGTCGTCATCACAAAACTAGTTACAGTTCACGGGAAAAGGCTGTTTCGTTTTCGAAAAAATCAACATCGATTTACCTACTTATAATTTTAACTATTCGAACTGTCAATTTTATGCATCGCAAAGTTCCGTACTTGCAGGTCAGCTTGGAAATATTTTTGACTAAGCAATAAGCAATAGTTACACATATACACAGTACACATAGCTTTTACGTTTTCTTCATTTCTTTGTTGTGTGCTATAGGACGATTGTTATACATATATATATATATATATATATATGTGATGTACAGTTAATTTGTTAGCTTTCACCAGGTGGTAGAACTAATTCTTCTGCGAGTGTCCGTCTAGGTGGGTCTACCGTTTTGCTCTCGTAGTCTATCGCCAAGCAGTAATGTGCAAGCATTACTGATCAAACCGGAACAAGTTTGATGAAATAGTCAGTCAAATTAACGGGCTTATGAAACTTAATACTCGTATAAAAAATGAGCTTAAATTCTTAGCTTTTTTAATCAGATTTGTAATTTATACTAACTAACGGATACTTAAAAATATATTACAGCTAGCAATATTTGTAATATGAGGTCCTATTGTACACCGTTATTTCATACCGGTTTAATACCTAGGTATTTTTTGATTTCTACCGTTTTCGGTCCTCGTTTATCTGGCCTATCGGTCCACATCGCTACCGCTGGCATTGTAATGGACAATAAAATCCACAATCTTGATCGTGTTAGATACTTATTAACTGAGCGATCTGCTGATAATATTGACAAGCGAATAATTTGATACTTGCAGTATGTATACCTATCTAGCAGAATTCGATAGAATTTTCATGCGACTATAATTATAATAAACTTGTGAAATATTTTTTTGATCGATGAGCGTGTTGTCAGTTTTATTCATGTCTTGTTGGTCAAACGACATCGTACATACTAAATGTATGAAATTTATTGCTTAAGAAAAAATATTGCTTATATGTACTATACGATACCAAACTTTACATTTTTTCTGAGAGCTATTACCTAATAGATCCCAGAAAAAAATGTAAAAATGTAAATGTAAAAAATGTATATACACACCAGACGGTTTCCTTCTGTACAGCTTTACAATTATAATAGGGCGTAGAAGGTACCTACTTAATTCTTTAAATCTAAAAGAAATAATCAAAGAGAATATAACGATTTAACGCTAGAAATAACTCTGTATAGCTCTTCCCGGCCAAACTACTTTTTTGCAAAGGTAAAGCTTAGAGCCCAACTATACCTATAGTAAAAATATAAATTACCTACTTATTCTAACCTCGGCCTGTTTGGAAAACTTACAGAATAAACAGACATTTGAACATTTCTATTCAGTAATAAGCACAAACAAGTCTTCTGAATATTTTTCTTTGGCGCTCTTCGTCTTACCTCATTAGCTTTGAAATTCTGATACTGATCAGACATTTGGAAATATTTCTTGAGGTATACTTTTTTGAATCTAAATTTGATTATTTCTAAATGTTAAAGGATACTGTATCGCGAAATAGGGCTCCCTGTGTTTATCAAATCATAATTATCTCGTAAAGCTAATCAAATCTGGACACAAATCTGCAGGAGATTATAGACTCTGTCGATTTTTAACGCCTATAATAAGTACCTATCCAGGTGTTATTCCTTTCTACCTTGTAATGTATCATCCCTATTATGTATTCTGTGTTTCTTCTAACAAATTTCTTTCCCAATTGTTCTATTACTGCGTACTAATTAACGAAACCAATAGCTTTAAATTTATGTTTCTTTTATAATATTACAAACCGACTCTAGCAATGATTTAGGCGTTCCACAAGCGTTTGCTCGTGAATTTACAAAATTTTAAGTATGGGGAACATAAAATCTACTATGTACTTAGGAACAAAATCATAGAGCATAGATATAACTATTTATATCTTTAATTATTTTAACTAAGTTTAGTTAAAGTTGCATTCAAGCTCAAGTTTTGAAACTAGCAAACAAACTAAATCAAACTTATTAAGCAGTGGTGAAACTAGTATTAATAAATGTACTTACAGCTTACGTAAAAGTTGGTCTCATTGCATAAACATTGAGCCATAAAGTGAGCAAGCTCGAACTTATTAGTTTTAGAGTCTGGCGAACAATTCACCTGAATTTAGGCTACCAAGTGGTTGACCTAAGGTTGCGTCGGTCACCAAAACCAACAACGATTCGTGACGATAATTCACGCCAAAATTATACGGTCGACGACCGGCACACGAACCAACTCATTGATTCGTTTTTCGTTACCATAAAATTGCGCAAAGTTCGCAAAAAGTCGTTAAATAAACCAAACTTTCAAAGGTATATGCATTTTTACGCTCGGGGCATTGAATATAATTTACTGAAACTGGTTTAGTACAACTCAAATAATAACAATTGAGAAGTTTCTATCAGATTTAAAAATTCGATTCCAACCTACGCAGTATCAACACACCGATGATATTTTATTGTTATTATTCGTTTATCTAGTTTAACCAGTTGCGAGGATTTACACATCGGGGATTTTAGAAAATAAAATCTCAAAAATGAAGCCATTTTATATATTTTTTATTAGACTAGTTAGCTTAGTTTTAAGTTTGACTATTCATGCCTGATCTTAAATAAAACAGTTGTCAAGGATGTTGAACATGCGAAATCTAAAATAGGATTGGCTCAGTTTCATGCCACTAGAAACAACTCTAATTATGCTATGTACTTACATTATGAAATTTTCTTTTTGCGATAGCTCAAACACATTGTTGGACAAAAATGTTCGATGTACGACTTCACTGCCACTATTTAATTCTAGAATTCGACTGTTCGTGTCAATTTAGCATAGGCAACCTATCACGTACCTACAGCTGACTTAGTAAAGAAAAACATACGTACATTGTATTCTTTTAGGCACCATTCAACTTTAGAGAGGGCTCGTTGACACAAAGGTTTCTCTGTGAAAAAGGTCACGCACGATAAAGCTAGCGTCGTCGTCGTGGCTCGTCATGGCATGTCCCGCGCTATCTCATCTTGACGAATCCTTTGTGTTAGTAGGTTCTTGATTGATAGGCCGTGATCATCAAAGAGTATCTTGTTCTTTTTTCGTAGAAGTCTAAGTTTAAATTTACTTAGAAATCTTTCCAGTTTTTATCCTTTGAAATTTCTTTTCGTAATATCTATGTTAAGATAAAAATATTTTTAGCTGAAGGCGTGAAATAAGGATGTGTTCTGGTATATTTGGAAATAAATTTATTCTTTGTTTAGTTTAATATACAACAATATACGTCTATACATAGGATTATTTACATTTCAATAAAAAACTAAGAATTTATGAATTAAAACCAAAATTAAACAAAACCTTATAAATAAAAAACAGCATTAAGGTCGCCTTCTGCAGGTAGGGTGCCCAAAAAGCTTTGTTTTACATGTTAAAATACATAAAATAGACGTGTAAGAGAAATATTACTAGGTTTTATTCTTGTACGGTTAGACAGAAACGCATCCACACACACGGACTCTCGTCCTTAGGAAGGGCTATAAGCTTCAGAGACTAATATAAATGTGGACTCATCATTCCATATGTCACAATTGTATATAGTTTTGACATAATTATGGACGGGGAGCAAAGTCTCTGAATCTTAGCCTGAGTCTTAGTACCAGTTGGAGTAGGTAAGCCGATTGGCTTTCTACAACGACGGAGATGAAATTCCTTCTGCATCTCTCCACAGAACAAGCACAATTTGTAAAGAAAATTCCGTTGTTCAAGCAGGGTGGCATCTTACTCATTTAATCAGCCACACTGAAACCAATAGCTACTTAGGTATATACTTAAGAAGTTAAAAAAGAGCCGTGCAAAAAACTGAAATTCCTCTTCAAAACTGGGAAAAAGTAGTACTGACTTAGCTGCAAAATGATCACGTAATTCGTACCCCAGTTCGAAATTCATTTCATCGCTTGGAAACTTTTACACCGAGAAGTTCTATAAAAACGTCAAAAGAAAACAATATCGTTCACTCCATCAGCTGCGATTCCAAAATGAGCAAGTGGTGAAAAAAACAACTTTGTTATCTTCAATTAGTTTCCGAAGAGAGAGATCGGGGTCAGAATCATAAAGAGAAGGAGCAATATAGTTTGGGTCGGCCCACAGTATTGCCAGATGTCTGGATATTCCGAAAAAATACTCTGATTTCTCACAATAATGATAACAGATACTTTCTCCAATGTAATTAAAATAACAGTTTGCATTTTCCATGTTTAAAAATTAAAAATAATACAATGTTGTAAAAATAGTGCAATTATCCACCAATAATTAATGTTAGGTACTTCCGCAGCCATCTCTTGATAAATGCCAGATTAGAATTGGAAAACTATTGGATCTCAATCAATCGAGGTATCGCTCCCAAAATTTTCAAATACCTACTGACAAACTAAATATTTCAAACATGAGAGGAAAAAATCACATCATCCTGGCAGCATTACTAGGACCATCGAGGAAACCGGTTCGAAAAAAACAGTGCGGTCCAGCGGGTAGCCGAGAAAAAAGGAAAAAGGGTTATATTTCTTAGCGATGTTACACTACACCGGCCTACAGGTACCTACCTAACTATAAGTATAAAGGTGGACGTGTAGTCCGGTACTATAACGAGTTTGTAACGCTACACCCGCCCTTTACCAGTTTGAGTGAGTGGCCTAAAAGATTTTTCTGGTCTTGTTACTTTTGTGCAACAATAATTCTTGAACATGTTGGAATACGCACAGCGGATCTATGCCGATTAGTAGGTACTAAAATCCTACGAACTTCCGATGCGAAAATAGAACGTGGACATGCAAATTAAAGACTGAGATAGGAACCAACTGTCACTAATTGCAAGTCGGCTTATTAGTTGCACTTACTTTATACTTTTCTTAGTTATTTAGTCAATCTCGATAGCGATATGATATTAAGCAAGCAGTGGTAGATATAATATGGATAGGTGGAGAACCCCGGGGCCAAGACGTTTTCAACTTCCTGCATATTTTGAACCCGCTAAACCAAAACTCTCTGACCGTGCACATTTTGAAGGTGTGTATGTAGTGCGGACGAAAGATGAAATAGCTGAAGGTTGGGGGCGTTCATTAATTACTTGAGGTGATTTTCGGCGATTTTTGGACCCAACCCCCTTGGTGAGATGTCGTGAGATATGGCTCAACCCCCTCCCCCTCCCCTTTAATCTCAAGCGAGATTTTTCAAGACCAGTATTTGTCGGGTAGCCTGTTTGTGGTTGGTCGGTGGCGGCAAAACAATCAAGGTGCTACTGTGCTATTTTGCTTAGCAAGTGGCTCAAAAGTGCTATTTTGTGTCGTGCATCATAGCCACAATAAATATTTTTTTATACAATTTAGCCATATTTTAGTGTATCTCGCAGTTACTTTTTACGCAGTTTTGTATTGTTTATTGCAGAAAAAAAATTACGCGATATTTTGCTGAGACCCCCCTCTCCACACGTGAGATTGGGTGAGATTCGGCTCGACCCGTCCCCCCCTAAACGCCTCACGTAATTAATTTACGCCCACTTGGCAATGTTTTTTTTTTTTTTTGTTATCTGTACACACTGTTATCCAATCTGCCCATGTATACAGCCCCGGAAAAAATCGTGTCTGCGTAAATCTTGGAGCTCAGACTAACACTGGTGTTCTTATAATTCTGGAGATATTTATAGAGTTATTTTCTTGTTATTTATAAAATATGTGGATGAACTTATGCAAATGAGGCGTTAATCGCGGATTCATCTACCAAACAACGGAATACCTGTTATAAAATTCTATTAAATCAATAATCACATTGGATATAAATATATAATGAATGGATTTATGTATTTGGGCGACTGCTACGCGACAACAACGGTGATATAGCTATTTAGACTTCATAGGAAGGTGTATAAATAGCTTGATTCATTAATATTAATGCTATTATGCCCTCTTTGACTAGATGTGCCTTAGGATTTGTAATTAATATTTCTGTTTCTGAATAATAACTTCGTCTTATCAAGTGGCTCAAACATGCAATATGCCGTTGTGATAGTACTTTCTGTGTCTTCAAACATTGCGTTTTATGACTGAAGAAATGAGTGGAAGGAGCCAGTTAGTCGACTACCTGTGATAAGAATTAGTCATGTGAGATAGTAGGTCTGACTTAAATGGTTGTATATTGCTGTAGTTTCATTAAAATCAGTAGTAGTTTTTGCGTGAAAAATTAACAAATATCCATCCATCGTCACAAACTTTAATCGCGTTTATAATATTAGCAGGATCGTGATGAGCTAGCCCTAGTTCATCACAATCAACATTTTTACTAATGTATTGCGATCTGGTGAATCAGCTGATCTAGGGTTGTCCGGACCCTAGATTAGGTGATTCAAATGAACCATGTTGATTAGAACAAAATAACTCCAGAAACTGCCACGCAGTTCACGTTTGAAGTGTTTTTTTGTATAGAAATTTAGAATGACGTGTATCCAAAGGAGGTTCTCACAACTTATGGACAATCATGCTCCAAAACACCCCCTTTCGGTTTAACATACCAATTCAAACTCACCCTGTATTTGCTTCCTGATCCTCATGTAATTATGTAGAGCAAATTGCGTAAATCCCTACGTTGGAAAGATAGTATTAATAATATAATTATTGTAGAATTAGTTATCATAATTTCTGACCTACTAATGTAGGTATACATTCGCCTCTGCATAAGCCTTGGGGAAGCCTATGGGTCCGTGACCTCTGGGCGTTACTTTTTTAATATTAGATTTATAAAACTTGATCTAACACTATGTAAAGTCTACTAGTCTGGTAATATAGATTAATGATTAGTCTATTTCTAGTTTTCTCACACCCACACTAAAGTAGGTCACACAGCCATGCAATAACTAAAGGTCAAGTCTAAACTGGAACTACATGAATATTTTACTCCGCGTGGGGTTACATCAAATGAAGGCGCAGCCCCCTGTACGTCAAATGATGTTTTGAAACACGTCCGAGGGCGGACATTTTACAAAGTCTGTAAATATTTAATTTTGAAAACTGAGTCGTGCTCGTCGCTTTGGTCCCGAGGATTGAGGTTCGTTTATTATGGAACTAACCTTAATTGACACGCCGGGTAGCTATAAAAAATTTACGATTTGAAATAACATATTTTTTGTGAGTCTTAAATCCTCGTCATCACTGATTGCTATATTTTATTTTCCATCTCTAAAAAGGATTAGGTATTACAAGTACTGAATTTAAATTTATTCCAGCTGTCCACACTAATATATCTTTCTTATTTCTTTATGCTCTACGATACTTATCTGACCAATACAAACTCAACTGGTCCGAAAGAGGTAACGGACGGATAGATATTGTTACTTTTCTAATGAGTTACTGATACAGATTTGACCAACACTTTTTTTTTATCACAATAAACAATTTTTTAATTTAATTTTAACACTAACAGATTTACCGGATACCTAACGATCGAGAACAAGATAGACTAAGAACCCGTATGCATTGGTTGGATCTTGTTCAGGCATCACACCCGATGCCTGTGTGGCTGCAGAGTGTAGGCCAATTATTACGTAACCCGTATGAAAACTGAAAAATAAACAAATCACTGAACAATGAAAAATCGGTAAAGTTCCTTTACCCATCATACCACACACAATTAGTGCAATAGCTAAAACATTTGTGTGAAAAGACCGATAATGGAGATATTTCACTCGCAATTAAAAAGGAAAACAATAAAACTGAGTCAGTCTCAGTCAGACCGACTTCCGTTGTCGTCGTCTCAAACCGGATCAACGATTTAACCAAAGTTAAACAAAATATCAACGGGATTCGCTAACTACACAGCTGACTCGTCTCTCGTCTGCGTTGTGGCTTTTTTTTCCAAGTGGGTATTAGAATTTAAGTACTTTGTCTATTCTTTTTATCTATTATTTATTATATTATTTTGCCGCTTCAATAATGTGATTGCTCATGATAAACTAATTCCTATTTTAACGCTTTCTCTGAAATTATTTTTGCTTCTTTCGTTGTTTTTTAGGGTATCGTAGAAAAATAAGGAACTCTTTTAAGATTGTCTGTTCATGCATCTATCCTAGTCTGTGACAGCCTTTTTAAGCTAATGAATCTATATATTCTCATGTCTGGGTAGGTGTTAGGTACATGACCATAAACATATAGACCTTGCAGTTCCTGACAGCGTCAATATAAGGAATCTGCAGAATTCAGACTCTGTTTATGCCCTTATCACACTACTTGTATTGAATAACAAGGAAATCGTGAGACACACTACCAAAGAGTCACGACATTTACAGTGTAACTCTGCAATTTCTATTTCGTTTGACTGCACTTTATGTAAACATAGTATTGCCTAGGTGGTCATACATGTTTTATGGTCATTCTGTTATAAAAAAAACTATCAAGCTGTGCGTGTCTGGTTTTTCTTTTACACTCAATTAACAATATTTGAATCTTTTTTAACTATCTCATACAATCGCTTCCTACGCACGAAATACCTATATGCCGGACGAAACACAGGTTACTGATCGTTCGAAAGAGAAAGTGAATCTATGCTGATAAGAGACCGTGTAGGAAGCTGCTTACAGCAAACTTCACGTCAGTCTAGACTACATCATATTACCTGTATTTAAAATTTGGCGTAACATACGTTTGATTGGGGTCAATTAAAGGCTTTTAAGCGTCTTAAATAGAGATATGATACTACATTTATTGCATGTACTGAATAAATTTAACAGCCAAATATGTCAACAAAATTTATTAAGATAATTTTTTTCCAGATCTTGAAGGAGAAATAATTACATGCTGAGAACCTTGAAACGATTGTGAGTATTTCATTTTAAATTGAATATGACCCACACAATATTATGGGTCTGACAATATCGATAAATAGTAGTCAAAAGTTAAGCTATCGAGAAAAAAACTGGCAGACAGATAATTGTGTCAAAAAAAATAAACAACCACGATTGCTAGGGCCAGTGTCACTCGGGATGATGTAAGGATTCTGACCATATCCCATATCATCCAAAACTGTTAAGATATTTAAAAGTTCAAAAGGCATCTCTATTTCCTGAATTTGGGTGTCTTCAAGACAAGCGTGAACAGGTATCTTCTAGGCAAGGGTGCTACATCGTCGACCGCATCGTTGCTTACCATCAGGTGAGACAGCGGTCAAACGCAACGCCCATTTGCCATAAAAAAGGCGGTGCCGTGTGCACCGGGACCAATAAAACAACCAAACAAATAATCCGAAACTGCAGTTTATTTTTGGTTATCCGTTTACTTTAATTTCTTCAGCGCATTTTCACAACTTGCAGGTGTGGTATTTTTAGGCTGTCTAAAATGACATACATATACTTACATGTCTATTGACATAGATACGTAATTATCAATAAGTTCAATTTAGAAAGTAAGGTGTTGACCTTGAAACATGCGAATTCAATAAATAATGAAAATCAGCTACCTCTCGTGAAAGTGAATTCAACTGTTTGAGTCCATTGCGGTTATATCAAAATAAATTACCTATAGATACATAAATCTACTCTATTTTTTGTGTGTTGAGCGTAACGTTTGGTCTTGGTTCTTGGATGTTTGTGTTGTATATCTGTGTGTGTATGCCACCTGCTAGTTGCGACACAGGGAATCCTAGTGCACCCTGCACTAGGATTCCCTGTGAATGAGTTTGTAAGCGTTAAAAAAGTTATGCATATATATTGGGAAAATGTAATAAACTTTTGAAATATCACTATTCTTAGCTTGGGTTTAGAGTAGACTTAACCAAAATCCAATCAAATCATAACTTTATTAGTATTGGAATTGGATGTGGGTTAGTTTATATAGAAACACTGATAACATTCTGATTTGATAGTGGTTTCGACCTCGAAATTCTGAGAGACCAATCCTGAATACCTAAGCACGAAACTAATGTTAAGCTCTTTGAAGATAACTTTATATCTAGTGTCTTACTCTACCTTTTACATTATTAACTTACTAACTTTATAATTAAGATAAGATCCTGGGTCAAGTCGGTAGCCTTTTCGTTTTAGATATAATTCTGTAGTTGGGAAGTAGGTACAAATCAAAGCCATTTTTGGTACTTAGGTGTAACGCGATATCTAGACTAAAAAAGAGATGAAACAATATATTTTGATGTATGATACCAGGATAATGAGTGTGGAGCAGATCCGCGCAGGCATTAATTGTTTTTCAAAGTTCTTGGTGGCACTGCAATTATAATAGGCATGGCAACCGACCTGCTCGTCTTGTTATCTTATAAAGTTATATATACTGTAACTTAGGATATGTAGGTACTTAATTTATCTGTTTTATAAATACTACGAATAAAGAAAATTGAAGTGTCTGAATGGGATCCCAGTTTTTTAAGAATCAACCAGGGCGCGGAACGTCATGATTATAATATTGTTTTGTTGATTATTCATTATTTGACGCCCACGATGACCGCCCAGTGGGCCGCCACCGCCAAATTGTCCTCGTCTCAAATATTCTATTACTATAACTACTTTGATTTCGTAATGTCTCTCTGTCTTGGTATAGGTATCTAGGCATTGCGTCACTGCCCGCTTTAGGTAGAGGTACTCAAATAAAGACATTAACAGGTGTTCTTGTTTAACCTTTACATTCGCAATCATTCATTTTCCTGTATAAAAAAATCCAACCCACTGTCACTTCTAAACTGGTTTCACTGATATCAACCAAAGTAGTCATGATACAATACGTTTTTTTCAAAAGCTCAAAATAGCTATTACTTCGTTTAGAAGTGGATTATGGCAATAAAATGAATGTACCTGTTCACTATTAATATGCAAAGTAAAATCATTAAATTCAAAACATGCGTCGTGTTCCGACACCGATTTTATTGCTTGCGTAAGTAAACTGCTAGTAATAATGTTAAGTGTCACGTAACTAATGCTTTTAGATATGTAAAATAGTTCCATAAACTGGGCCCTTCACCTTCACTTAAAAATATTTTTAAGTTATTGTTAGCTGGAGGTTAATACCCTGTACCTACTTGTTTTACTGCAGGTTACATTAACATTTGAAAACCACAACAAACAAAACCGTGAACTATAAATTTATAAAAGCTTCTAGCAGATAAATCCTTGGTTGAGTCTTTCGGTGATGTTAAGGTTAAAGAGTATGTAAGTAATTATCGCATTCGACTTTCACGCAGATGCATTATCGAAAGTTTTTCGTCCTTTTTTTTAAGAATGAGTCAGAAGAATGAACCAATAATTGATGAGCGCCAATTGCGCTTTTCTGCCGTTTGGTGAAGCTCTAAAGGTCGCTATACCAAATGCATATAACTTGATATATCTTGACTAAAAAAAAAGAATGATTTAAACCGGTTGAGAATTGGCGGAGAAATCGAGGAACACGGCCACAAAAACAAACGAATTAAGAACCTGCTCCGTTTTTGGAAGTCGGTTAAAAATAACAAAAAACTTCGAACACGCTGTTCGTAAATCATAAGCACTCATAATAACTCATAAATAATATAAACTATGAACACACAGATAATATAAATTATGTGGAACATGCGGCTACACGCAAAATTTCACTGACGATGCTATGCAACGCTGCGCCACCACTGGACATAGGCACGCGACATCTGGCCATAACTCATCCGACTGCATAAATACCAACACCAAATAGTAGAACTATTCTGTGACAATACACGTGGAAAAATGAAAAAAAAAAGCCTCAAAATGCGTACTACTTCCTCATGCATATAAAATGATACCTACTAAGTAATTTTAGAGGAGGATTGCTTAGAAACATAACTTATTAAAGCCCAAGCTTATTGTAGGATTTTCGAATCCTATCAAATGGTGAATCCATCGAGCTGCAGATCGGCGGCTGTCACTCCCATCTGAGCCATCATTGCTTCGAAAGTTTATAAATCCATCCACTACTGGACATAGGCCTGTACCAATAAGCGCCACTGAATCCAATCTTTGACTGTCCTCATGAAATTGCTGCCAGCTATCTTATCCAGGTCGTCGCTCCATCTGGCCGGAGGGCGTCCCATATTATAACGTTTGTCTACACGTGGTCTTCAATCTAGAACTCGTCTACTCCATTGGTTAGCAGTTCTTCTACATTTGTGACCAGCCCATTGCCACTTCAGCGAGCTTATCCTTCGTGCTATTTCGGTAGCTTTAGTTCTCTGTCTGATCACCTCGTTCCAGATTCGATCTCTCAGAGAAATACCAAGCATAGCTTGTTCCATAGCTCGCTGAGCGACTATGAACTTGTGGATTAGTCCCAAAGTCAGTGCCAAAGTTTCCGCCCTGTATTTCATTACGGGTAGGACGCATTGGTTGAAAACTTTTGTCTTCAAGCTTTGTGGAATGGACGATTGAAAAACTTGGCGAAGTTTTCCGAAAGCTGCCCAGCCTAGCTGAATTCTCCTATCGGCTTCCCTCTGAAAGCTGTATTCAGTGCTTAGCGTTACGTTATTTTAATAACATACCTTTACTAAGTATATAGCTAAAACACAAAATGTATCTAAAGTATTTTAAAATAAAATGGAGACCTTTGATACAATTTTGCGCAAACAATATTTTTTTATAGTCTGGTATTTTAATAATGAAAGAAGAGGTATTTATTAATATAATAATATTAATTTGGGTCTGAATTTGGGTGGTACCTATGTTAGAATTATTTTTTGTACGTAAGTTTTAATTAGCATTTTGGTATTTGGGTTTTATAGTAGAAGTACCAGCGTCTAGAGTTATGAGAATGGATTCAAGAAAATAGAAATAAAAATAGCCGTAAGTCAGGGGTTTCGTCGTAGATATTTGTTTCATTTATCAAGGAGGTTTTATAGCTACCTATTATAAATTAATTTCCAAAATTTTTTCTCGACACAGCGTTTGACCACTCTCAAATGTTAGAGGTAGGACTAACATTTTAACACAAAAAGGAATATGTGGGAGGGAGGGTTTTACTACGTGGTAGGACTAACTCTTCTGCGAGTGTCCGTCTGGGTTGTTACCACCGCGTTGCTCGTGAAGTCTGCTGCCAAGCAGTAATGTGCAAGCATAACTGTGTTCCGTTATGATAAGCAGAGTAGCCAGTGAAATTACAGGGCTTATGAGACTTCATTCCTATATGTCTCAGGGTAACGAACGCACTGCAGTACCGCGCAGGCCTTTGTGTTTCAAAGTTCTGAGTGACGCTGCAATTGTTATGGGCCGGCGTTATGCTTACCATCAGGCAAACGACCAGCTCGTCTCGTTACCAAATAGTATAAAAGCTATACCTAGGTTAGCGATTGGTTTTCAAGTATGTAGATACCGCCTGCTGGATTACATCAACAGGTATTTAGCGAAAGATTTCCATTTTGAGAGTGGAAGTTAGCATTAGAAAATCCCTTACCACCATACTATGGATACCTTATACCATGGTCATAATATTATCGAACCACCAAAATATATTTGGTAAGCAGTTAAACCAAGTAGCTAAGTTGGTAGTAACCCTGCCTGCAAAGCGAGGGGTCCCGGGTTCGATTCCCGGCCGGGGCAGATTTTGTGTAAGCATAAAGTTTGTTCTCGGGTCTTGGATGTTTGTGATGTGTATCTGTGTGTGTCCATGCCACCTGCGACACAGGGAATCCTAGTGCGGGGGTATGCCTGTGTAAGCGTTTATTTATTTAAAAAAAAAAAAAAAAAACCTGTGGTACCGACCGGTATTTGGTACTAAAATACTTGTTCCTGAAAAATATCGAAAAATCTACAGCTTAGTCTATTCCAAGCTTGCTTTAAAGTTACTGCTGCGTGATAAAGTCAAAATGAACGTACCCGAGTAGCCGGTTAAATTCAGGTCCTCGGTTTGACTGAACAAAATATAGTTTCGTTCTTAGCCATTGGTTATGGCACTTTGCATTTAATAATGTGTAACAGTTAGTGGTATATTAGTTATTCTTTCACCACTGCACTGTCGCGATCATTTGTTACCCGACTATCCAACTCCACTGGCTGTGAAACAAGTTGGAAGTAAGTATGTAGGTTCAGTATGTTCTGTATCAATAAATCTAGTTTTCAAACAAATTTAGTTATTATTTATTCCTAGCACACAGGTACAGTTAACTGCAATAATACGTATACAGTTTCAAATATTCAAAATTAAATTTACTTAGGTATGTTACTAAACGATTTTGCGAATATAAGTGTGTTGACAATTAATTACACATTCCGTGATATGAAAACGCTTGTACGTGTATTGTAAACATATAGTTCGGATGACAAAACTATAATTTGGTATCGTGGTGCTGATCTGATGATGGAGCCCTGAAGCGGCATGGAACTCTTCAGTGGTTTCAAGTAAACCCTTCGAATTTGGGCTCATATGATTCGTTTTGACTATTCCAATACTTTGCACTTGGTGTTGAGGTTCTGATGACGGAGCCAGGAGGTTGCAGTGTGTATTTTTAGGTAGCAGTAGTGTTTGTGTAGCAGCTAGTTAATATAGACATTTAGATTTTAGCCCGTTGAAATAACTTGAAACACGAGATAGATTCGATTTTTCTACCTACTTATGTCTTTACAGGTGACATTAAACAAGAGATTAGGTATTATTATACTATAGGAATATTGTAAATCATAATCTCAAAATATGCATTTTATGAATATGCAGTTATACTATCACTTAAAATTGAAAATCTAAATCTGCAAGTACAACAGCTTCCACACTACAAACATAACACGCGTGAACATAAACTCCGCACAAATACAATATTTGGTACAGAAATTAATTAGAACAGTTCTGTTAAACCGCTCGGCCGTACGTTACACATGTTACCTCTCAGGCCGGCCAGTTCATGGGCCCATGTTAATTTAATCAAAACACGTAGACGTGAGGGTATCTAATTAAACAAATCTAACAAGTTGATCCGCCCTATTCAGCTCTTGTTAGGGTTACCAAACAATGACACAGGATCATCGTAAGTATTCATTATTTGAACATTTTGTAGCTTCAATAAATATTTCTCCCTTCTGTTTTAAATTAGCATACCAGTACATTTTTGGCTTCAAGAGCAATCTTGTCCTTCCTAGCTCAAAAACAAAAGACGAAATCAAGGATATTCTGATTTTTTGTATTTGTGCCTACTAGTTGAATTACATTGCGTCAAAGTTGTTGATCCATAAGTCCGACAAGTTTATATTGAAACTTAAAAGATGAGTGTAATGCATCTTTGCGCAGCGAGCTTGCGGGAAAATTAGTACGCACGGAACACGGGGTCGTCATGCTCGTCGCAGCTCGTACTTGATCACTCACACTACCGCCGCATATCACGAACGACTTTGACGAACAATATACCTTGACCTCATCCTGCGACATGACTTTACCTTTTCACAACAAAAAGTTGTTCCATCCAACTTTACTAGCAATGTCACCGCTTCGATTGCGAATAATCGGTACTGATTTTACAATGGTAAGTCCTTTGGATTATCTTATCTCAATTTTGAAAATAAATAAATCACATAGTCTAAGTACGAGTACATATCTTTTTCATCTGATTCATAGCCCAGCCATAATTCAAGGACATGTGAAATCCACCAAGCCGCACTGGGCCCGCGTGGTGGATTATGGCCCGCATATCTCTCACTCTCAGAGAAGGCCGGTATCCCAGCAGTGGGAGTGTAACAGGCTCATAATGTAAAAAAAATAGCCCAGCCAGCCCTGTGATATGCTCAATAGGCATAGAATATATAGACTCTGAGGTCAAACTCTCAAAGTCGGACCTTGGCATCTCACAGCATTCCTTTGTGCTCGTCCTCTGGGATACACTCTAATTAAACTTGACTAATTAACACTTTAGGCCTCTTAATACATCATTAAGGATTGTAAAATAAATTAAAGTGGAATTTCATATCTAACGAACTACTTACTTTGAGAATTGCACTTTGAGGTCCCATTTTTAGTTTAAGATACTCGTTCGCGACACTAATTTGGGGATTTTTGGGATGATTATTTATTCTCATCTCAAAATTATCATTTAAGTAACACAAATTTGTTTTTCCAATGCTTTTTATATTTCGAAGGTCTTAGTTTTGTCTGGAAATTTTACAAATTGTCTTAGACAAAAAAATATCTCATTTCTTACATAAATTACCTACTTGAATCTAATTTAAGGTGTAAAAGTATTCGTAATCTTAAATTGAATTTTGTTAAAAAATAGTTTGAGAAATGGCTGACGAAAGTGGCTTTATTAGTGCCCTCTAGTTCACATTTGGGAGACATTTTCTTCTCACTCAGCCTGGCTTTCTATTGTATCTCGCTCAAACTTAGTTCACTCTATTAGTTATTAAAGTTAATTGGACAATTTGGTTAGGCTCTTGCATTATAGAAGCCTAGGTTTTATTTAATTTATGATGGCTAACCTAAGTAGATATGTTATGAGTTCATTAAATTAGATTGATGCTTCAAGTTAGTAAATTAAAGTCACTGAACTTGAGCCACCTCGATAAAGGTCGTATTGTTACAAGATCCGTTAGACATTTTGTACAAGTCCATCATTTACAGAAATGTAATTGTTAAAAATCTTGTAAAAGGTTTTTTATACGGGCTAATGACGATGTGGTCTAAATTTAAAAAATCATTAAAGCTAGAACAGCCTGTAGGGAGAACATTTTGATGGTATTTACATTTTGCACATATAGACAATAAAATTCTCGCCGAATGTTACTGGAATGTCGCTGGATTCATATTGCAAAAAGAAGGAAAAACGCGATCCAGTAGTCCGCATTGGCAACGTAATTTGTATATACCTACTCAGTATATAAAACTAAAAAGTTTACTGTAGACCGTAGAATTCTAAAATACTGTGAAACATCAATTTCATGGAATTTGCGATAACGATACAGGGAGATTTATTGCATAGCTGCTCAATCTGAAGCATTCGATTGGTACCGGCACTTTTATAGCGTCTACTATTATAATTAAAATAAAACTGTATTTTTACCATTGCCACTAGGAAAAGGATGTTTGATTTATCGGTAACTTACTTTTACTCACAAGAGAAAAAAAACATTTTTACCACTGCCACTCGAAATAGTGCGTTTGATTCACCGATAACCGTGAATAAAATTTACTTCAATTCACAGAGAATAAAAACACTTTGAATTTAAAACAAGCACAAATTAATCGAATTATGTACAAAAAACAAATAAAACGTAATGTTCCTAATGGCTGGCCGAATGGAACTATTACTTTGATAATAATTTGATAATAACAAATACTACTATTTCTTTTCTTAAAGTCAATGATAATAAGTAGAGTAAATAACGCGTGAATTTTTATATCGGTCCTTGTATCTCTCGAATTAAATTCCCTTTTTTTACTTGTTGTGTAACCTACTATTTTACTGCAGGCAAACTGTAAAACACCACATTCATTTAAAAATACCTTGACCTAAGTTGCCGACTAATCATTGAGTTTTGATAGGAAAAGCGTATATCATATTGTTCTTTATCTACGGTTTTTCTGACGAGAAAAGCACGTGAAACTGTAGTCAACGTTACAGTGTTAAATACTGTATACAATACTGTACCATCAATATACGAGCTATTGGAAGTGTGCCACATTTCCAGCGGGGAACTCACGAGTAAATAACTTTTTAATTTAATCGTTTCCAGTTTAAATCAACTTGCAGTCTAAGTTTACGTTGCTTCAGTAACTTCACTAGTGTTTCTTTTACTAAAATCAGAGATGTGTTGCGTACCTACTCGTAAGTTAAGTCGATCCCGCGGTGAAACTCTCTCGGTAAACTTCTATTTCAATATTCCCAGGAGTGCAATGTCAAGGAAATAGAAATGAACCTAATTAGCATGGAAGTCCTGGGACTCGGGGCCTGCACATTGTCTATCGAGTTGATAATTATTAGTTCTAGTGGGCCGGCAGTCCATCGTGGTAACGTTGGGGACTGAATTCGTTGACTGATATATTCCTGATTCTAGTTTTAGCTTGTTTTTTAAATCAGCTTATTTACGTGATAATGCTTGTAAGTTACGCAAGGGAGTAAGACTGTGTTAGTCAGACTGTTTTTTCATTGCGTGGCATATTTTACTAAAGCCTATTACGTCAACTGATCCTGTCACAAACTGAACCTGCGCCGGGATGAGTTGACAAACTAGCCCGACCCGACTGTCGTTGTCTTGTCCAAATTTCAAAAAGTTATCGTTATGTCTTCGTAATCGTGTTTTTAAATTGATTTAGTTATTATTTATTCCCAGCACACAAGTACTGTTGCCTGTAATAATATGTATACACTTTCAGACGTTCAAAATTAAAAGTCAATGCACTTATTTTCGCAAAACTATTTTGTAAAATTTGAAAATCTTAAAGTGTATAATTTTAAGATATGATATGATGTCATTTCAATTTAAACTCTATATGTATCTGCTTTAGGCAATCTAAATATTATCCCACCTACAAGCACGTGATGACCACTAGTTCAAATTACCCGTAGGTAGCCACTAGGTCAAACAAATAATTCTCTTAAGTATCACCAATTTCGTCAAATCAACGCAATTAGGTCGCATATTACCGAGATGACCGCCAGAGACTACGTTTCTCTTTAGAACGTTTCAGCTTTTATAAACCGTTACCAAAATTACTCTATCTACTCAATTAGTCTAACTTCTAATTTCATCTTCCCAATTTATCTCCGAGACTCGAGATGTCTAATTTGGAAATTGGATGTATATACCTCTCAACTTAGTAGCATGCTTCATAAGGCACAAAAGTTACCCAGACGAAATTAAAATACAAGAGCTTTTTATACTTACTTTACTATAAGATTTTTGCTGGTATATTCAAACAATCAAGTATTAAATACAATAGTGCGAAGAACAACGCTAATTGCGCAAGTAATCATTTCAGTACAAATGACACCTCATTATAATCTTATTCATTTGTCAGAAATAACATCTCAATAAACTTTAACTGCTTCATTAAGTATTATTATCAAACCAAAAATGAGTCAATAGATATGCGATGGACTTACGCAATAAAATTTACATGTCTGTTGAGGTTTGTTGAGGCTCTGTTTTCCTCGTACCTATAGCTACTATAAAATGCATGAGCTACTACAAATCTTTAAATTCATATTCATTGCAATTCGTCGAACTTCGTTCTGATACCTCGTCTATAGTTGGTGTCAATTTGTGAATATTCATGAGATCTGCATCATGATGTACCCAGGACTTAAATTCAGGGGGAAACGCGAGGCAGGGGCGTTGGCTTAAAAGCGATACCGGCGAACCTTATTTATTTACTGAAGACAATTTCTAATTAGTATTTTGTTACGATTGCTCTGTGTTTAAAAGGTTTCATTGTTCTACAGTCAATTAATTCCAAATTTCGCCAGACGTTTTAAAATTTAAATCAATACAAACGGCAATTTTACACGAGCGAATTCAGTATGTATATAGTAGAGCGATTACTTGTAAGGTGTTTGTAAAAAATGAGTACATTTCTGTAAAGGGGGAGGGGGAGCTCAATACCAACCTGACTACGCCTATGATATGCATACCTCACATACCCACGTACCAAAATATGTGATACCTTAATCAATACATCTTTGTTTCGTGCCCTCGCCGTTTTGGAGAAGGAAGTGTTCAAATATTCGCGTCACAATGGGCGTTATACGTGTGCGTTTCGTCTGTGAAAATGTGGGTAATGGTGTCATTAGATTCCTAATTAGTTCCCAATTTTGGATATGGTAGCGTTTTCCTGTACATGTGTACCTACTGGCGCTTAGTATTCGAATCGTCGCGTTGTCGAGTTTTAAAACAATAGATTGGTTTGTATTTTCTTATTATTAGCCCCAGGGAATTATAGAAACCTTTGTTTTGTGTCATTTTAGCTGCAAGGAATAAACCAATTTGAAGTCTCAGTTTTTTGTGACATACCTACCTAGTTTAGCTATCGTGGTATGCCGTGTTTAATTGAAATCGGTTTAGCCGTTTCAAGATGCTCTTATCGGGGCTGTTGCATACTCTAATGTTCGATCTTTCGTCGCTAAATAACTTATCTATCCAGCTGATGGGATCGATTGCACTGATAGTGGTTAGAAGCAGTTCTCCATGACAACAATATCGTGCTTGGTTGCGTACTTAACTGTTAACTTATAATTTTTTAGTTTGATATTGAGCTATTTATAAAACGCGATGTCCTTGAAAACATAAATAAACGATACATCTAACCTAGCTACAAATACAGTTGGATAATCTACAAACTAATGTACACCTATTATAGATAATCTAATAATATAATCCAAATGTTCTAGCTAGTTACCCAGCATGCTGGCGGTATTGCTTCGTTGAACCGCAATGCTAATCCGTTGAGCCCAGCAAACTAGCTGGTTGAGCCAGATAAGTAGATACCAGCATTTTATTTACGCGGCTGTTAGCCCGTTGATCAAAAAGCTTAGGACCTTAGCTATATAAACCATTAATATTGTACAATTAACTGATGCAACATAATTATGCCCAATTAATACACCAACCTGTCATAAAAGTGGTGACTTCTGTAGGTGAAAACTTAGTAGTAATAGCACGTACACAAAATCGCGCTTTCCGAAGTACAAAGTTCCAGTAGAATTATTGATGAAGTAGACACTGTAAGTAATCAAACAACAAAGAATGGAAGATGGATGAACCCGCTTCGGGCTTGGCTTAAAATGAGGCGAGAAATCCTTTGTGGAAAGCGCAGACATGTAAGTTCTGAAAATATGGGCCAAAATATTTTTTATTCTTTGTAATTTCTCGGGATTACAGTTTTGGACGTCTGGGGAAACTCAACACGGCGTATTTTCATTAGTGTAAGTAAAAATTGCCTGCTTTATTGCTCGCATACAACATTGTGCCTAATTTGATCTAACCTGACGTAAGAACGTAAGACGTATCTTTTATTTTTAGCTGTCTATGAGCTTTTGTATTAAATGTGTGTACCCATATTTTTTATACCTACAAACATTTTCAAGTACAATACGTACCTACAGTGTGTCATGTGTATAAAGATTTCGCTTTCGCCACATTGGTATATAAGTAGATGGATATTGTATGTATCTATAATAATAATAGGTCGGGGAAAAAGTTTCTTCGCATTTTTTAAGAAAATTCAAAACATTTTTTAATATAGTTTATTTACATTTAACTAAAGTATGTAGGTACCATTTTGTTCGATAACTTTTTGCCATCTTGTAGGTAGGGACATGATCCCATTGCTATATAAATTTTGGGACTTCTGATCAAAATACCGCGACAAGTGGTTTTGGCAGTCCTCTCGTGATGTTAACCTGACACTGCCTAAAGAATTCTGAAGAGACCGAAACAGGTGGAAATCTGAAGGTGCAAGGTCAGGACTATACGGCGGATGCATTAACACCTCCCAGCCAAACTCTCTTAATTTTTTCTGAGTGGCTAAAGATGTGTGAGGTCTAGCGTTATCATGAAAAACCATGAAAATGAAAACCACACCCCTTCTGTTGATTAATTCCGGCCGCTTTCTCTCAACTTCTTGCTTTAATCTCATCAGTTGTTCGCAGTAGAGTTCAGAATCGATGGTCCTGCCTGGTGGTAACAGCTCATAATGAATAATGGCCTTCCAATCCCACCACACACACAGCATCACCTTGTTGCGAGTTAACCCGGGTTTTGCCACAGTCTGTGAAGCCTGACCGGTCTTTGACCACGACCTTTTTCGCACGTTCTTGTCGTACGTGATTCACTTTTCATCACCAGTTATCAGCTTCTTCATTAATGGTTCGGTTTCATTACGTTGTAGTAAAGAATCACAAATGAGTACACGGTTCATTAGGTTTCTTTCAGTGAGCTCGTGAGGTACCCAAATATCGAGCTTTTTTGTGTACCCAGTTTTTTTCAAATGCGCCAAAACTGTTTTGTGGTCAATTCCCAGTTCTTCAGCTACGTCGTAACTACTGATATGCCGATCTTGTTCCACTTTTTCAAAAATGGCATCCATTTTATCCGTAATAGGGCGACCAGAGCGACGTGCATCTTTGAAATCAAAATTTCCGGATTGAAAACGCTTAAACCAAATTTGTGCTACTCTCACAGACACTGCACTAGGTCCATAAACATCGCAAATTTTTTTCGCGGCTTGCATTGCATTTTTACCTTTTTTGTAGTAAAATTTTAAAATGTATCGAATTTCTTCATTAGATTCACTCATTTTGACAGTACGAAAAACAAATGAAAATCACACATTTTCCTAATTTGAATTTGGAATTATGTTCTTTAAAATTTAACCTTTGATATGATACCAAAACCAGCCAGATACAAATAGTATAGCCAAAGAGATTTTATTACAAGTTCATACATACTATAATGCGAAAAGACTTTTTCCCCAACCTAATATTATAGAGCAGTAAAGTTTGTAAGTTACCTAATTAAAGAGTATCGAGTAAGCGAGTAGGTAAGGGTTCGAATTCGGGGGACCCACGACTATGACCCACTCGTAGGTCTACAGTGATTTTTTCCCCCACAGATCCACCACGCTTCCGCAACGAGACAAATATTTGTGCAAGCTCTGGCTCTGGCTATTGCTGGACTATTGGTCCGCATGTCATTCGTAGTTCCGGAAATCCGTATATTAGAGGTCAGGGTTTATACGACTTTATAGGTTTCTTTCCGGTTTCCCAATTTCCAGACTGAATTTTAGTTCAGATTTCAGTTAAAATTAAAATATATCTAACCTCGTTAGCTGTGCATCCCTAGAGTTAAAGGCAATCCCGCGGGACGGGCCGTGGCCTTGTTTGTCCTAAATAGCAGCTTATACTGGGTCGGTGTCACTCTTGCGTATGCAGACCCAATTTCATGCAAGTTACATTTTAGATAGTTTCGCGTGCAAATTTTATTTGTGTGTCATCCCAGACTACGAATTAATTAATTATTACAAAATATTTTTAAAATACCCAATTACTTTTTAAAAAAAGTGTGACCCTTCGTCGACTAAGACATCGCTTTATATGAAATTTCATCCCCTATTTTTGTATCTTTAACAAAATTTATCAAAGGCGCTTCCTTAAGAATATCCTACTTGTGAAAAACAAAAATCATTCAATTCGGTTGACAATTGGACACCACAGCACCAAAGGTTACCTACATCAAAAAAATATTGATTAAATGTCACCCGGGTTTAGCGTACCTACTCCCTATCTGCGACCACATCGTAGCGTAAGATCAAGTGGGCTAAAGTTCAAACGCTTGTAATTATACTTGTCGGTACAATATGTCAGAAATATCGACATATTATATTTTAAATAATTATAGGTAGTTTAAGGAAACTACAAAACAAACTTCCACGTCCTGGCTCCATTATCAGAACCTCGATACCGCAAGTGCAATCTATTGGACTCGTCAAAACGAATCATACGAGCCCAAACTCGAAGGGTTTACTTGTAGTCACTGAGGAGTTCCACAATAATAATCAATAATCATTTATTTAATAATAATGATATTGGTGTCAATTCTATCATTACATACCTAAACTAATTTTAGTTTCGCTCTCTCTCTTTCCAATGCATAACATGAGAAAGAGACGGAAGATGTCTGACATATCTAAATTTTGTTTTAGAGCTGTCAAATATCTTTCGATCTTGATAAATTAGATGCCACTGAATTCATTGCCATTAAATTTACACTAGACACAAGCAAGTGGATTAATTTGACAGGTCGAAAATATATTCCATCTCTTTCTCATGTTATGCATTGGAAAGAGAGAAAGCGAAACTAAAATTAGTTTAGGTATGAAATGATAGAATTGACACCATTATACGTCAACAAGAGCAATAGAATAAATTTAATCACAATAATATTATGTGTAAACAATAATTATGCATAATAATTAAAATTTTAATTTTCAAAACAAATAATTTCATTGACATTTTACATAGAACGCCCTCTCGATGAGCCACAATTTTAATCTTTTTTTGAATATTGAAAGGCTGGGGGCGGCAGTAATGCAGTAATGGCCACTTTCCAACTCCTGGCTCCATTATCAGTCCAGCTCAATGATATCAAATTATAGTTTTGTCATCCGCACTACATATACATACAAAGTTTCATTTCGACACGACAATTAGAATTAGCTTAAAATTGACTTCTAAGATTTTTTTATTACATTGTTTTTTAGTTAGTTACAAGTGTAGCTATAAAAGTGTGTTAAAAAGGCGAGTCGAATATGTTTAATATATTTTTAGCAATCCTCTCAAATAATAGTTAAAAAAGATGTAAAGGTTAACAATTTTATACTAATTTTTCACGACGTAGATATATTCAATATCATATTATTAACACTGCCCTACGTGTAAAATTAAATTGCTGAGACTCGCTAGAAATTGTGTTTAACAAATCTTCGTGGTAATATAACTATTAATCTTCTATACATACAAATGAATAAAATGAAGTGTCTGTTTGTAATATCAAACTAACAGCTTTTTACCAAATGTGTATGAAAGTATATACGGTACCTATAACAAAACAACCATTTTTAAAATTTTTGTCTGTCTCTCTGTTTGTTCCGAGTAATCTCCGAAACGGCTGGGCCGATTTTGAAGGGACTTTCACTGGCAGATAGCTGATGTTACAAGGAGTAACATAGGCTATTTTTATTTTAGAAAAAGAATTAGGGTTCCGCGCAAAAAAATAAAAGCCATGAAATCCAATATCCCCGCGCGGGTGAAACCGCGGGGCAGCAGGTAGTTGCGTATAAAAATGATGGTCCAATGTACATATAAATTGTTATGCGGCGGCAACATTGCATTCCTTTGAGTTAGTACAGCTAGTCCCGAGTCCCACGGGAGTGCCTCACGAGGCACGCGCGCCAAGCCCTCGCTTGTCCTAAATAGTGTTGTAGCGATATTGTTCTGCACCGAGTACCTCGTTACGACTACATTGTGCAATTGTGCATGTCTCTACTATGTCAGAGCGTCTTCTCATATATGACAATGACACCCTAGCAGCTAAATTGAAATATTAGGATTCTTGAAATAAAATTTGTACGGATTTAAAATAGGGCGCTACCATCAAAAAGAGGTCAGGATACCCTGGAAATTTAAAAAAAATTATAATTGCACAAAAAAATGAAGATCAATCAGTTTTTTAATGTGTCCCGTAAAGACTTGCCTTAGTGGAAAACTTCATGGTTGGAGAGTAATGGAAATTATGTACTTCACCGGAATCGATGCTGCGAAGACTTGTTTATAATAATTATATGTAGTTTAAAGAAACTAAAAACACACTTCGACCTCCTGTCTCCATCATCAGAAACTCGACACCTTTTTTTTAACGCTTACACTCATACCCCCGCACTAGGATTGTCTGTGTCGCAGGTGGCATGGAGACACACAGATACACATCACAAACATCGAAGACCCGAGAACAAACTTTGCCGCGGCCGGGAATTGAACCCGGGACCCCTCGCTTTGCAGGCAGGTTTACTACCAACTTAGCTACGGAGCCGTCAAACCTAGTGCAATCTATTGGACTCGTCATGGATGCATAGGTAACTATCAATCATGCATTACCGTCTAATGGCAGCTTATGTCAAAAGCGAGTAAAATGCTTGATTAAAAACCAGTCGGGGTAATCCTGGCGAAGCTCGGCTGTACTACGTAAGTGAATCCGGTTAAGGATATATAAATAATTATAAGTATAAAATCCTACCGTCAAAATCCACACGTCAAAGTGAGTTAAGTAAAGGTACGACTACATCGCCACTTTAGCAACGCCATTGTTAGTCGAACTTGGTAATTGTGTATTCGATGTAAATGTTTTTGTAATGGCAGAGCCTACTCCGAGGTAATGTTTTATTCATTTCACGTCATTAGAGTGATTAATGAGACAACGCGAAACAGGAGAAATCGAGTGTCGGTCGAGTGGCTGAGGCCGATATTATTAATCTTACATCTAACACGCAAACCAATATTCGTCTTAATCCGAAAGTATGACCACTTTAATTGAAATGGAGTAGGTAGAGGTCAGTAAACCACCGAGTCATGCATAACCAACTGGCCGTGAATTATTGGGTTGACTTTATTAAGTTTGGATTAGCTTTAGTACTCGCGACTACCTTTAGAACATTAAATTCTCATTTATTCCAATCGCATTATTTCCAGCTGGGTTCAAATTACCCACAAACAAGTTTCAACTTTCGCTTAATAGAGACAGGGCAATGACGAAAAGGTTAATGTTAACAAAGTATAATATATTTTATCTACTCAGTTGAACGTCCTCAGTCCCGATTCATGCTCAGAGATAGCGTATTCTCTCGCAAATGATGTCGTCACAAAACCTAAGAAGTGTTCCGGTCGCCCGCAGCTACGGGTCCCTTCCGACGACGGTGACATCTGAAATTACCCTGCACTGAACCCCGACAGAGACATCAAAGTACCTCTCGCTCTACATGAAAATAAATGTGGACCCATTTATCTAAATAGATAAGTTTTACGCTCGTTCCATACAAAGCACAAAGGTTTACAAGAGCTTTAAATATTTGTTGAATAGATCTGAGAAACAAATAGCGAATGCAGTTATTCGGTACAAAAATGAAGCTATGAGTTTGTCTTCGTGCATAACTAATGCCGACGATTATAATGAGAGGATAAACAAAGGGAGAACTGAGAAGTGTCCGGCGGAGTAAGCTCGCAGACAAAGCGCTGGTGCGGGCAAGTTTGGCTGTTTGGGAGCAACGGGCCGAGTCGGCCCTGTCGCCGTATCTCGCAGCCGGTCGGCCGGTCGCAGGCCGCAATGCGACCGCTATTGTAGCGTTCACCCAAACACCATTATGCAAAATAAATAGCTTTTAGCATAAGTAACGACTGTGGTAATTATAGCATTATCATTGTAACAACGTTAAACTATCGGCGCGTGCTTTCTGCGCTTAATAAAAGCAAACGACCGCATAAACGTTAACCGAACACGCTGAACTGGCTCTAGACCTGAGATGGCTATTTTTGAGCGCCTATCAAATCTAAACATATTGAATTTGAAATAAAGAAAAATTGACTAGTATTATTTTCATCGTAACAATGTTTGTCTGTTATCTCTTCAACTTAACTAAACTTCTAAACCGATTATGATTTTTGATCACATGTTACAGCTAGTCTTATAAATATTATAATCACGTAAAAGCAACTTACTATTATTAAAGTGTAGTTTTTCCATTTGGCACGTCGTCAAGGCAGATGCCAGGCACAGTTGTGAGATAACGGTTAAGTTCTCAACTTTTCGCTTTTCCTCGCCAGCCGCGTCAGTCCCGCGGCAAGCATTGTCGCTTGCGAATTTGTTATTCTCAGCCCAACACGTGATTAACGAATTGCATTTGAAACTTCTAGAAGTTGAGCGCGGTTCACTCAGCTATAATTTGTCTTAAGTTTGTTGCGTTGTTCCGTCTTCTTTGTTTCGTTCTATCGATTTTCTTTATGATCGCCGCATTCATCAATAGATATAAATTTCCAATAGTTTGAGTATACAACATATAAAAATGTTAGGTAACTCAGGTAAGGCATAGACTATCAAGTTAAACCCAAAATTATACAATCTGAACACGACGTAGCACTTAGCTATAGGTAGTGCGGAGAATTAGCGTACCTTAGCAGATTATCTGGTTATTTTGTAGATAGCCTAGCTAATCCGTATGATAGCCACCGGGCATTCGTTTATGTGAAAAGAATACCTACTATTGGTTCAGCTAATGAAAGTGCATTGCCGCTGGAGAACAACCCGAGTCCACGTGGTCTGTTCTAAGTTTCGAACTCTGGGTGTTTTTGTAATTGTGTAACTAGAAACTTAACACTTATTTTATATTCTGAATTAAAAGGTGGAGTTGGAGCGTGATTAAGAGATTAAATGATGTGTTATTGCAATAGCAAAATTATTTTTTAACGACATCTTCTTTAGCATAAACGACCCCTGCTAAGCTCTCCTACATGTACATCAACGTAATAAGAAGTAAATAATCTAAGACATCGAAAATCTGCATACCGGAATGGACCCTTTGACTGGAACTTTGACTCTATGGACTGGAATACCTTCTTTATTCTACTACCCATATAGTAAACAACTTATGGCGCAATCTATGCACTCACTCTACCTAAGTTCAGACTATAATTATATATCTTTGCTAACAACCTTTCAATTGAGATTCAATTTCCTTGTTCTGTTATGTAACGTGTTGTAGGTAGTTACATTTGCTTACATAAGATGCTTGTAGGATGGCAAGTACTTACTCATAATGATTACACTATTGCTGGTGTATATAAAATCGTACTAACTAATAAATAACTGTCATTGTGTTGAGTTTTAAACGACCGTGGCAAAGTTTTTAATAAAAAAAATGTTTGAACTGAACTAAATGTAAAACACTACAAAAGTGATAGGATTTGCATTAGGACTAATCAATAAGTGATTATAGCTATTATACTATATGTATGGTAAATACCAAACGCTTTTCTGACTTTACACCTGGGGAAACGCAATTTACTTTCTTGCTCGTGCATTTATAGAAGAAGGTTAGGTACATAAGATATAAAAATTTGTGCAATAGTTGCAATAAATCCTATATAATATGTTTAACAACAAACCAATTCTGATTATTTCATTTTGGTACTTGGTTGGTACTCTTGATGGATTTGGCATAAAAGCAAATATTCCACAAGAAAGGGCAGGAGCTAAATATATCCAGCTACATAAAGAATGATATTTAATCCAAAAGTTCATTTTAAACAAGAATCATAAAACGAAACCTTAAAACTTTTACCAGAGCGCAAAAAAGTTTAACGACACATTTTTACAGTCCAAAAAGTGCCTTTCAAAAAGCACTTGCTCTATAAAAAAACAGGTGCTTAAACCGAAGTTGGTAAACGATTTCAAAGATAAACGTGTTAAACCGGTTTACACAGAAAAAATAATGTTTGTGTATCACTTCACACTTCAAGTCTGGTTTAAAAGTAATCTATTAAGTTATCTGATCACTCGAAACTTGCGGTGTGAAGTGCTCAAAGCGGAGATAAGAAAAGTATAAAAAATAGTTGTGAATCGCGCTCCAAGACGAAGTTTTGATTGCGCACTTCAGTTTAGTTAGATTTTATTCATACGTTTAATTTAAAGCTGGTTCAGCAGCTGAGAAATGAAATGGAATGGAATTGCTACATTTGATAGAATTTCATGTCACTGCAAGGACGTTTTTTTTTCCGAAGCACTAGGTTGCGATTGACGACTTTTTGGCACAGTAATTGTTATAGGTAACAAAGGAAGTAAAATATTTAAATAATTTCTAAGCCCAGTTATGATCGTATAGCTACCGTTATTATATGCTTCCCTGAGTGCACTTTAGGTCTTTGAATAACACCATTAAAAGTAATTATTACCTGTTAAAATGTAAATTACATAATATTATGGTAAAGTACTAAGGTACCTATTCATTTACTCACTGACTGTATCTACTACTTTACAGCACTGACCGCATTATTCTACAGTCTGTGTTGTGTCGTGTAAGGTTGGTAGCACCGCTTTGCTTTGCACCCGTGTGTGGGGTATTGAGATGGATTGATTGGATGGATTACGTGGAGTGATAGAAATATTAGAAATCCAAACGTTCCAAATCCAACATTCATCTCATCGTTAGTGACAGTTATACGACGACCCATTTCGCGATTATTTGGTAGTACTCGAGACGTAGAGCGACCGAAAAATGGAGCGAAGTCACGCAAGCGAATTGCTCTAAAATCTATAAAAAGATCATAAATTCCATTCATCAAACTATTTTCTAAACTCCCACGTTCTAAAATACTAATCTTTGACTCACAATTTTATTGTCATTTCAACTGTACTAGCGATGACGCGTGGACTGGTATTGTTCCTAGTTCTTATAATATTCGGCACTTACTATCAGAACTATACCGGGTGCTCACTAAATTTATACTCAAATTAAAAATTCTTTATACAAATGAGCCCCAGGAGATCATTCATGAAAGTTAAAATAGTGTTCGAACCAAGTATGTACAGAGTATAGACCGATCGAGACCTGATGATCGAGAGGCTAGTACCAAATTAACAATCTATATACTATCTAATATTATAATGAGGTCAAATTTGTTTTTTTGTATGTTTGTTACCGCAAATCTCAGGCACAACAAAACAGTATTATTGATTCTAAATAAATGTTAGCTTACTATATCTGCTGAATAAACCGCTCCCGTTATTTATCGGACACCCTGTATACAGAGTTAGCAGAACTGTTTGTCTCGTGGTTAACAAGGCTAACTTAATTTCCATAATCGTGGGGGACTGGGACTATAGAGGTCGATTACTAAGCCGATCGTCACACCGATAAGTTTCTACTCAACAATAATTAGGTAACAATTTGCTCGTTCTAATAGAACAGCCTGTGGTATCCTTAAACGGCTAGTATGTCTTGATGAGTAGAGGATACTCTAAAAAGAAATCTACACAAAATACAGCTTCAGATTTTTATTATTTCAAGTGGTTAGTTTTGTAATATTATAGTTAGGAACTTCCTTTTAATTACAGCAACTGTAAAATATCGATAGCTTGGCGACAACTAGCCAGGCAAGAGCTAGAAAATGAATCATTAACTGATTCGCACCTTCGATGTACGGACTAATGTGTGATCATACTCCCATCACAGCTTAAAAGATTAATTTGGATAAATTTATAATCTAACTAGCGTCTGCCCCCGGCTTCGCATGCTGCGGTTCCAGAGATTAGCGGTAACAAACAAACAAAATAACTCAGAAACCTTACTGCTTTATAGTATAATTAGTATTAGTATATATGTATATTAGTATAAATATTGATGATGAACAGGTATTACCGTGTTACTAGTACCTATTAGATTATGATATCCAAATCTAATAAAAGTTCGTAAAAATAAAGTTCTTTTATTTTTTAAAACATACTTAGTACGGTATGTACCCTGACTCATATTCTTCTACCTGTGTAGGTAGCTGATGAAAAATTTAAAAGTGAAGATATCCAGATTCAAGCGATGTAATTTACAAGAGAATACCTTCCTGAACACGGTCAATGGCTCCGACAACCGATTTTCACCTGAATTATAAATCGTTTAATAAATCCTTAAGTAGCAATTGAGATTGCAGTATAGACCGAGCGCTGCGGGAGCTGTTCGTCTATAAAATTAATACTCTATTTCAATTTCTCAGCGCATTTTCACCGATAAATAGGTAATATAAATTCGCATGTCCGGCGCAGGCAATCTCTATCAGTGAGGTGGTAATTCAGTGCCACCCTCCGAGTCCGGGCACATGTTTTACGGAATAACCCGGAATTCCCTGAAAACCTGCGGTGGCTCAGTAAATTCCACTGTTTATAGCTGAGTTGACCCTCTCGGTCAAAGATGTGCGATGTCATTTTTAGTGGCCGGAAACTTCTCGTTTAACAGGATCTATGTGGTAGTTTTGGATCCTTACTGGTTTCTTTTTATACATTCTGTTGCGGTAGCGGCAAGAATGTTGAAGAATAAAGGGTAACCTTTATTGAAGTGTTAAGCTTATTTTACCAAGTAAACTTTGTTGCCCTTTCACATCAGCTCTGTTTAGTTTTATAACTTTTAAACCTTTTAAAAATAATTTCGATACGTTTCGTTTAGTAGTAATACCTATCTTCTTTGATGCATGGTAATTTGTTTATAGAAATATGTTTTCTATCCAATCTACGCTTCGGTATTCAGATTGGAAACATAACGTCTATTTTATGTTTTGCTCAAGGGCAAACAGCTGAGGTTAAACTTTATGTAGGGCGAAGTAAATAGAGTTATTTTTTGCTATGCCACCCGCGGTCTCTAACTCCATCTGATTCGGCATTTATAGCGGGGATAGTGCGAAAAGAATCGTAAAATTCTCGATAAAAGTGTTTTTATCGCATTCACACTCTAACAATCGTTTCCCTTTTACGTCTCTAATCCTAATATGATTACCGAAAGTCGAAAAAGAAACTCATCTATTATTTCAAAGCAAACTTTCAATGAGTTTGGAAATAATCCGAATCAAATACAATATTTTACAGCAATAAAACCCATTAGAGATAATTTATATCGGCCATTTGGGAAGATAATTCGCCCATGAACGCTCCCGAAGGCATCGGGAGTCACGACGCGATCCAAGTCGGCGGGAGTCGGCTAACCTCGTTACTTACCGATACGGGTCTGACTAGATTTTGCAAAGCAAGCAAATTGCTCGGTAATTCATTATCTGCATTGCAACCGAGTGGCGGTCGGTGCGGCGCGCGATCATTTGTGGGCTCGTGATTACGGGAACTCTCAACGAGAGCCGATTTCCGCTCGTGCTCATCGACCGCCACTTTCTGAACGCGTTATCTTAACTATCATGACGTAAATAGTGCTTGCGATGCAATTGCATTCGCAATTTACTGTATCCGCTGCGGTCTCGTCTGGATCGTTTTGTCGGACGAAAAGTTATTGGTATAGAGGTCGAAACAGTAGTATGTGGTAATGGAATCTTTCTAAAGGTTTGCGAAACCTTACAATGTTTGTATGGTTGTCTACACCATAGTGTAATGTTGTCTTTTATTAATAACTAGATAAAGGATTTGTACCAAATTTGTATGAAGCTTGGTACTTTATTTCCAGAAAAAATTAACTAGCCTCAAAATTTCCAGATATGTGTGTTTAAGAATAAAGAGCTTAACAGAATAATAAATAATTTTGAGGAGTGCTTTTTTTAAATCTGGTTTTAAAAAAGCGTAGTAAATATGCTAAATTAATGAACAGCAACACTGCGTTCCTAAAAACATACAAAAAGTAGCTACATTATAAAAGTTAGGCGTCATCGTCACGTCATTTTTGACAGTTTTGACAGCTAATAAGCTGTGTTGTCATCTGGTCTGTCAATTTTTTTTTAATAGCTTTGGCCATTATCACTTTCACCCAAAAAGAAGCTGAAAAAACCGTTCCGTTTCGAGAAATTGCGTTCCTTTTCACGTTACGTACCAACAAAAAATTTATTTATTTTCAGTAAAGCAAAAAAGGGCTATAAAATTGTAATTTCATTACAGAATATCTCAATTTTGAGTTGAGAGCTCTTTCCGAAAAATCGAGATTGATAGCCTGGTTAATTTTTACATTTATTTTAGCACCAAAACGGAACAACTCTTTACCTTTGTACATAAACTGTGTAACAATCCATCATTATTTAATGGTGTACCTAAGCCATGGTCAACAGAACGTGGTCAGTTAACGAGCACAATCGTTCCCATAATCGAGGCATAATAAATTGTAACAATTCCCGACCATTTATCTCCGCTCGCGACCATTGGCATCGACCATCGACTTCAATACAGCGGTGGCATAAATTTCCGAGTGCGCTCACGCCAACAGAGCGGATGTCAGGGGATGAAAAATGCAGTCGCGACTGCGGTGCGGGCGTAGCCGGCGGCCCGTGGCGATGCGACTGATTGCGAACTGCAGGATGCGTAGGGTTGTGCAGTGTGCACTGACGGTTATCGAAACACGTGCTTCATCGATGTTCCTGGTATGCCTTACAATTAATTTTCTTCTTTTAACTTTACTGACTTCTAAATAGGAGGAGTTGTCATTATAAAAAGCCTAAAATTCTAGGCATATCTGGTGGATTTGAGGACTGTAGAAATTAGAATAAGCTTTAATTTCATTTCTAGAAATCGGCTAAACTAATTGAACATCGTAAACGTTTCGCGTATTACATAACTTTTTCATGTCAATATGGACCTAAATCATACGATAATAATTATTGTTTTATAGGAAGTTACTGTAAAATGAGTTATACTACATTTTGATTAGATATAGAATACCTGTTTCTTTTAAGTCTACGATAATTTCTAATACCTATTTCATTGCTCAGAATACAATTTTAAACACAAAAATAACGAATGATCGTTCAACCGCAAAATTCATGTTGCGTTAAACTCTGGTGAATAAGTCACTACTACATATTTTTTCAATTATTAAAAAAACAACTACGTCTTCTGCACATCTGTTCCATATACTCACACAGTGTTATTTTGTCGAAGAATCACTGATTAAAGAAATATCGATAGGTACAATATTCTGCCACTAACCACAACACTAGAAACTGATTCAACTCGCACATACAATGCGTCATTTATGCATACATACACGTAGACACACATGTTTGTAATGCACAATTTTATCAATGAATAAGCACTGAGCAGTCACTCTGACACATCTTCTATTTTCCTTTAGAGGACGGCGCCGGTAATGATCGTGTCATCCCTGTTAATATTATAAACTAGCTTCTGCCCGCAGCTTCACCCACGTAGCTACGCTCTTCTTTAAAGCCTATGTGTTATTCCAGAACTTTAAACTATCTGCATAGCAAAACAAAATATTGTTTCGCTAGATATTGTTAGTTTTCAGAAAAAATAATGCTCAGCTTATCCCATGTAGCTGACTACGTATATTTGTGTTAGTAATAATTAGTTTAAACGTGACTTAACAGATTGCAGGCAACTTTGTCGCAAATACGTATAAGTACTTATGCTATTTATGTTGATGTTTGTGGATAACATGGAATGGTACTAAGAGGGTCGGTCGGGAAGTATGCGGCAAATAGAGCGTGCGAAGGGAATTATTTGTAGTTGGGCGATTCGGAGCGGGCGCTGAAGCGGCCGGTGTTGCCAGGCAGAGCTTAGGCGGTCTGCCATTCGTTCCAAAATTCTTTATTATGTTTACACCAATAAAAATAAAACATTTCATCTCTAGGAAATATGTTAAACTAAAACACGTTATTTTCCTTTCACGGTGAAGTTTTGCCAAGAAAAATGTTCTATCGTAAATTTCTGCTAGTTCAAAAGGAAATTCCGATGATAACCTGGTGCTCATGGGAGATATACACCGGGAGACGAAACTAGAAGTACAAACAAGCTGGGCACTCTATTTTTTTAAAATGAAGCTAAATATTTTCCTTTTCAATTCATATAACAAGAAAATTACCACTAAGAGTTTTTTAGAGTTTGCATGGAAGAAGGGATTTAAGAGATTTTTACTACATCCTAATAATTTTTACTACATTCAAATAAATAAAATTGATACTGTTTGTAATATCAAAGTAGCAGCTTTTTACTAAATGCATATGAAATTATATACGGCACCTATAACAAAACAACAATTTATGTCTGTCTGTCTGTTTTTTCCGGGTAATCTCCGAAACGACTGGGCTGGTTTTAACGGGACTTTCAATGGAAGATAGCCGATGTTATAAGGAGTAACGTAGGCTACTTTTATTAGGTGGGCAAAGCCGCGGGCTCGGCTAGTATATAATAAAAACAGCTTATTGTTAGAGACTTTTATTTCAGTAAGTATATGTATATTGTGATTGGAAATTTGGGAATTAATCGAAAAAACGAGCGAAGTTCAGTCGCCCAAATACTTCAATTTACCTCATTCGATTTTATTTTCTCCGCAACAAAGAATTGGGTAGGTATAATATTTATCTCCCAGTCTTCAAAATGTACTCCTATGTAGATATCAGTTTATATTGGAATGTAGATAGGTAATCGGGGAAAACCTATATACTGGCATCACAGACAGTGCCGGGCGGTATTTGCTTGCGGCATCACGCTCAGATACACGCCTTAACGCAGTGGTTAACTTCGAGTTCGGATTTAACCGAATGTTGACACACTCGCCCTATTTGTATAGGTACTTGAGATAAAGCTGGTTGCTATTAAAGGATAAAAACGTTATGTATTGTAACAATATATAGGTCTATTGTTTCTACTTAGTGCGTTTAATAGTAGTTTTGATTTATATCACATAATTCCCAATTATAAGTCTTATGCAGACCGTAGACGCTTATGCAAACGTACGTTCGCTTGTCAGTATATCAAAGCTTTTACGTCAAGCGCGCATTTCGAGTATCACGAAATCCGCGCTTGACGCAAAAGCGTTGTTATTCTGACAAGCAAACGTACGTTTGCATAAGCGTCTACACTGCCCCTTACATATACACAGCGACGTGTTGTATACGGGAAGGCCGCTACATTAACGCAATCCGATGAATCTATACTAATACTTTTTATAAAGTGTTGTTTTTATAAACATTGTTGCGTATTTATTTGTTACCCCTAATCTCTGGAAAAATTGGTTCGAATCTATTTTTTTATAATCGCATATTAATCTACTTTATCACTACGAGCGCAATGCACCGCGCACGCATGTGTACCTACCAAAGTTTTGAGTGCCACTGCAATTTTTAGGCTTGCGTTATCCTTACCACGAAGTAACCTTTTTTCTGCACCACTACCACCACGCGGTTTGCAAACACCTCTAACATGTTTTACATTATTAAATTGATAGAATCGGAGTTTCAACATTTTCAACAGGCAAACAAATTATAGGTAAGGCATTAAAATTGTTTTCTGTTCTACAAAAAAATACCTACTCATGTTTTGTTTTAATTGGTTTTACTGCTGCAATTATAGACTATGACTCATAAATTTTAATATAATACTGACGAACTGGATATGTAAATAAAGTCATGTACCAGTTTCATCTTCTAGCCATATCCATCCGTCTGTCCGTTACTTCAATAAATGCGAAAGTGTGTTTGTTGTTATTCTTTCATGCTACAATGGCACCACCTACCGACGTGATTTTTGGCGTATATATAGTATACGTACCGGAGAGTAACATAAGCTACTTTCATCCCAAAAAATGTACTGTTCCTGTAGGTATCGCCACGCGGATGAAACCGCGGACAGCTGCTAGTAAACTATAATTTGCTGTTATTATATACGACATTTTGCAATTAACGGAAACGTTTCACGGAGGATTATGTTTAATTGTTTCTGCACAAATAGGTTTGGTCACTACATCGTAATATTAGGTATATTCACACCCATATTAATTATGTATAGGTATACTATATAATATGTATATGAAAAATCTTTCGCCATTTGATTGGTACTGTAACGTCTGACAATGGAGTAGGCAATCGCTATAAAGCGAGGTCTGCTGGATGGAGCTACGGCTTGTAAGCCGGAAAAAAAACATCATATCAAGAATTTCGCAGTCAATATCGATTGCTCCCATAGCCTAGTTGGTTAAGGCGTCTGGTCTAGTTAACCAGAAGACGCAGGTTCAAATCCTGTTGGAAGCGAAATTTTTGTGATGTATATATTTGTGTAAACATCCGCTAGTGTCGGTTAACAAAATATATTTCATATATAATATATATCCCGGCTGATGATGATATATCCCGTCCACCTCGTACGCGGCCTAGGGTATATAAGGCAAATGGTATCACAGAATATATAATAGTACAAGTGGTAGAAAGTGAGGAATTCGAGTAGAAATACGTTTCAGCGCACTTCTTATAGCAAAGCTAGCACCCTTGACCCTAATCGCAAGTTTGTTTGATTTGTCTTTATAGGTAATTATTCTAATCCTAGATGATGTTAACGCCGGAAGGTGGCAACACCAATATCACTATACACTACACCGATAACCCTAATTAAGTATTTTGTAAAAGCTTGTCTGGAAAAATATATTTTACCACAAGAACTTGTTAAAAAGGGAAATCAGACTTTTATTTATGAATTTTCATTTATAATAGCAGTACGGAAATACAGATAGGTACAATATGTTTGCCACATATTCAACGATACCCTCCTAAATTTCTTCAGCACAACAATTGAAACGAAAACCATCGATCATAAGTTATTTAGCACCAACCCCTGTCCGCTAAATCACAGTAAAGAGACAACAATTGCAATCTAAACTTCCAATAAGTTCAATAGTAGCACCTCCGGTCAGGGCGTAACAAATTGATTGTAGCCAGCGGCGATAACTTTCGGTAGCTATAAATGTATAAAATATCGAGATGAGATCGGATCGGATAGTATACAAAACCTACAGCAGTTCTGTTTCTTACATACGTTTGGAGGGCTTCTTGGCAAGTTAATACACTAGTAGTGTCTCAATAGACCCAACAACTACACCATTAAAGTGATTATGGCAAACTGATACGGCTCGAGAGTTCGAGCCTATAATGTAGGTACTTGAGATTTCGGTGAAGGAAAATATTTTTATACAACTTTAGTATGGGAAGCCATTTTCTCGGTTCACCTGGCTATCACCCTAAATTTAAATAGTTATAAGTAGTTATTTTACCAAACATCAGCCAGACTATAGCGGCAATCGCATTTGAGAGCTACTGTTTCATAATCCCAGGTTCCAGCGTTGTTAATTTCAACATAGGTACACACATTTTGAGAGAAACACAGTCGAATAATATTTTTTACTAACTTCCGCAATAGGTACTTGAATCCCTTCCGACAGGGCGTAACAGATTGATTGTTGCATCTGTGGCGCGCTGGCAGCGATTAGCGTTCAGTAGCACGACTATGAGATGAGATCGTATCGGACGCTATAAATTGCCTGCCTATATCCCGTAGCGAGATTTCTATTTTAAATCCCCTTGTGACTCGTGATAATAATGTCTGTTAGTCACAAGCGAGTCAGTACTAGCAAACTACCATTTCTACGAGTTCATCTCAAGATTTGCTAATCGGATGACTAGGCAAATGCTTTATCTGTCCCCTATGGAAAAAAATACTACCATTACTCCTTCGCACTCTTTGATAAGTTGGATTTTTTAGAATTTCTACAAAAAAAACAGCCGCGTGAATTTGTTTTTGGTCCCATAAATAAATATATATACGTATACAAGCGTTGCCCGGCTACGTACCTACTACCCTGTATTATGTTTATCTTCGGTGAACATACTGCTTCCTCATTTAATTATGATATGTCGCTGGCCACACACAGTGATCAGGTAACACGTGCCCTGAAGTGTGTAATTAGTATTTCAGTAAACCTATCGCTTGATACTTATACTATTGCCTAATTTATTAATGCCATAGCCCTGAACACAGGCATTATGTTACCGATGGCGAAATCGGTGATCAAGTTACTTCACTACTGCTTGCTTTATATTTGGGGAAGGAAGTAAACAGCTTAGTACCAGATGGCACTTACTCATCTGTGAGAAACCGTCTAATGGACAGATTTCATTTGGATATTTATTCTAACATTCGCGGCCGTATATAAGAAACCCTTAGATACTTGAACATATCAAATTGTCACAGCTATAATACAATTTCTTATTGTTGGAATGGTCCATAAAATTATTCAAAAATAGTATTTCTGCAATCAGGAACGTAAGACAGAGATTCGGTGCTTTCAAATTCAAATTCAAAAAGTTTTATTTCGGATACCATAGATCCATAGTTTTCCCGAGCTTTGATTGGTCTGTTTCGGAACCAACTCCAAGTAGTTATTTAAAACCAACATTTACATCATATTCTTGTACTACAATATACTTTTGATTTGATATAATAGGATTATGGGGACTACCGCATAGGTATGTACAAACAAATGCCGCAGTACTCTCAGATATTATGCGGGAGCACTGCGAAGGTAGAGCGATAGATGGCTGTTCTTTCAGAAGTGTTTTAAGATATAATTCACAGCTTTGGGTTATACTGGAGATAAAAGGGGCAAGCTTACGAAGGTGAAAAAGTGACGGTTGTTCAAAATTACTACCACGTCAATATTCTGTAGGTATAAACAACACTAACTGTACTTACTTGCATACTGACTGAAATTATCAGATAGCAAACCCCTCCCGACCCATCGTCCCAATATCAACTATAAGCTAAGAATTGGCAACACTTACATAAATTTCGCTCCATCAAACAACAAATTCTCAAATCCCCATCAAATAACGAGACGAAGCATTTCCAATTAAAAAGTAATCTGAGGAAAAGGTAGGAAGCAATTATCTCACTACTGGCTTACAGAGCTATTTGTGACTAAACAAATGGTTTGTTTCGCGATTTCTCTTCACGAGCGATTACAATCGTAGAATCCATAGGATTTCGAACTCGAGTTGAAAATATATGTTACCTATATCGATTCTAAAATCCATATCAATAATATATTCTTATCAATTTCTTCAACTCTGACTGACGAGACAGTAATCTTTTTCTAAAATTAAATGAATTACCTAATTTTTGAGAATGAAGTTGAATAATGGAACTAAAATTATCACTTATTTCCATTCCTAAAAACCTATTTGCTTTTTACCTACCTATTTGCAAGTTCTGAGTGGCACTGCAATTGTTATGGGCCAGCGTTATGCTTACCATCAGGCAAACGACCAGTTCGTCTCCTTACCAAATAGCAAAATAAGGACAGAAATTATGTTTTTTGTGTTTCACGTAACATCCCCTTTATATGTAAGTCATATAATATCTACTGGTATATAAAATGTTGGATGTCCTCAGGCTCCTCATACGAAGTCAATACTTCAATCAGCCGTAGTCACCTTATGAATATAATTTAAAATGGTTGAAATGCCAAAAGAACCTGAACAAACAACTTTGATCCTCACTACTATTAAATTAAGGACTAAATTAGCAAAAATGTTGAGAGCATAAATCATGCTGACTTCAATTATCACTCCGATACCTTGCAGCAGAGCTCCATTGTATTTTAAAAATATATATAATTAAAGTTGCAATGAAATAATGTGACATTAACACTTGTCAATACTGCTTCGAATCGAATCCATTACATATTGGAAATGTACTTAAAGCCTGTTCACACAGCGACTATTTGTTTATTTGTTATTTCTTGGAACAACAACTGTGTGTATTGTATTTTTTTTATCATCTAAACAAATAATATGTACAAATAATAAAAAAAATATAAGCGTACGTTTGTAATCTGTACATATAATACTTATACAAATAAAAAACGGAAGTGTCTGTTTGTAATGTCAAAATAACAGCTTTTTACTAAATGCATATGAAAATATATACGGTGCTTATAACAAAAAACAATTTATTATAATTTTTGTTTGTCTATCCGTCTGTTTGTTCCGGCTAATTTCCGAAATGGCTGGACCGATTTTGACGGGACTGTCACTGGCAGATATATAGCGGATGTAGGCGCGGGGTACCTACATCTTGTTATCAATAAATTAACACTAGATAGCTGTCTCACCTGATCTTAGGTGGAGATATTGTCGAAGATTGTATAATCAGCTCTCAAGTGCGACACTTGCTATCAAGTGCATGCTTGGCGATATATTTTCATATTGAAGACAGGCCGGTTACTAGCAAATGGCGTACCTGCTAGCATCCAAAAATATATTACCTATGCATAAAACGAATCATTATCTAAATTTTTATATACACAGTTCACAGACTTTTGCGAGCTAGTTCACATAAGTATATTAAGTTTATGTTAGTTTACGCTATATTATAGAAATCTTAAAAAAGTAACGGATACTTTTTAAACTTATTTTTATACTTTTTAAAAACGAAACATTTTAAAAACAAAGCGTTATTTCTGACAAGCCAAAAATTAGCTTGTGAAACGGTTCTTACAACAGCTGTATTTGACATTTTTTTTTTAATGTTATTAGGTAACGAGACGAGCTGGTCGTTTGCCTGATGGTAAGCATAACGCCGGCCCATAACGATTGCAGTGCCACCCAGAACTTTGAAACACAAAGGCCTGCGCGGCACTGCAGTGCGCTCGTTACCCTGAGACATTAGGTATTAAGTCTCATAAGCCCAGTAATTTCACTGGATACTCTGCTCATCAAACCGGAACACAGTAATGCTTGCACACTACTGCTTGGCAGCAGACTTCACGAGCAAAACATTCCGATAGACATTTGTTATTGCTAAGGATATCACATAAAATTTAAAACGTTTTTAAGTATATTGCTTTATTATATTCCTTTTTTTGCTCCGTCGCTTTCCAAATCTCTATTTGAGTGGCTCTTGCGATAGAAATAGACCATTCAATTGTATTAAACAGAACATCAAACACGTCTGATAGTGGTGATTTATTGAACTGAAAAATCGCATTTTGATCTTTCACTGCAATATGTCTATTGTAGTTCTGTAATAAATCATTCGCTCAAGTAAATAAATTCATATTCTTATTGAAACTTCTTAGAGTGTGATCAGTAAACTTATTTGAACTTCATCTTTTATAATACTCGTATAATAGTTGTGACCCGTGATTTCACCCGCGTAGAAATTCCAACAGATCGCTCTGAGCAAGCTGTATTCTATTGATTTTTGTTATTCTACGTGTTTCGATAAGTAAATAACTGATTCGTGCATTTTCCGGCATAAAAAGCCTATGTAGCTCTCGGGCCCATAAACTATCTCTGTGTAAAATACAATTATTACGTTTAAAGAAACACATTGCCACCTCCTGGCTCCATCATCAGACCAGATACCAAGTTCAATCTGTTGGACTCGTCAAAACAAATCATATGAGTCCAAACTCGAAGGGTTTTACTTGTAGCCACTGAACAGTTCCACTATCCACCTCCTGCCTCCATCATCAGACCAGCTCCGTAATACCAAATTATTGTATGGTCATTCGATGTACATATACATACAAAGTTTCATTTCGATAGTAGTTTCATTCGGAGTAGTTTGTTAGTTAGTTAGAAGTGTAGCTAATAAAAATGTGTAAAAAACACATTGATCCGTTGCTCCGTCGCTGCGTGAATGAAGAACAAACCAGCACTCCAATAATGACTTTCGCATTAGCAAGAGTACTGTATACAAGCATACGTAGATAATTACAGCTTATTGGATTTTCTAAATTTATGTGGGTCGTAATTTGTCTACATCAAGCCTAATTAAAAAGTTGAGCCTACAAAAAATCAATACGTCCCGTAAGCTCTGCAAACATGCTTCGCTTTTAGTGCGAGATCCCACTACTGAATTTCATTACCGATAAAAAATACGTATTTCATTTTCATAAGTGTTTGGTTCACACCACTAAAATGGTTTGATTCGGATTTCCTTTAGATTGCAAGATTTTGACAGCTACTGCCCGCTTCTATTTTTAGGTGTAAGTATAATTAATTATCCTTCAAAACGGTGTCGCATTTACGTTAATTACAATCCTATTGAAGTGAAACAATAAATTGAATATATTATATATTATCAGTTAAATACGCCAAAGCTTTAAAGTGTGTTCCTATAAATTATAACTATACCTATACATCTCACCCGGTATATACTTGGGTGAAACCTGGAGCTATATATACTTTTGCCGTAGGATCTCGGAGTATTACCATAATTACTTACTTTGCTAACGTTTAGATTTTTCACTAAAAACTCTTACATGCATATGTGCTTAAAAAGTTAAGCACGCTTGAATAAATAGCTCCCTTTTTGAGATAAATTGGACTCTGAGCATTTGTTTACTTCAAAGAGGTCACAATCGGTCACATTGTGTTAGAGTTCGTTACAATAGGCCGACAAAGAAACACGTGCGTGTGTTCAGGAGTTAACGTTTTTATGCGAAATACGCTACGTACGGTAACGGGCAGTTATCGACACACGTAGAATAACAAAAATCAATAGAATACAGCTTTTGGTTGTTTAAGCTCATAGCGATAAGCTAAGGGCAGGTTTGGTTATTTAAACCTACTTATAAGTAAACGTTGAGATCGTTGGTATTTTAACGGTAAGATTAAAGCTGAGATGGCTCTTAGCTTTTCATAATAGTTTTTTTTCATGTTCCATTTACGTCTTGGCAGTTATGCAAGGATATGAGTTGAGCACTATTTATGCTCTCCAGGAGCTCCTTGCAAATAACTTTTAGTGTGCAGTCTTGTGTACCAACTTACGTTCACTGTTTTACTGTTTTTTTGCATCACACAAGAATGCTAAAGGAAAAATTATAGTAGCACCTATCTCCAGTTTAATATATAAAAGCTGCACATGTACATATGGTATCGAGAATTTAGTATAATAAACATAACATTCCTAGGCACACAAAGGGTTATTACGTTCTACTGATTACCCATACTTTGCGTAAATATTGCTAAACGCTAATTAGAAAAAAAGCTACAATAGAGAATTGCAATAACGTTGTTAATGTGAACGATAGGTAAACCCATTATGCAAAATGACGTTTATAAACACGTTTGTAAGTAAGTGCACCAAATTCACTATATTTTTCACAGAAAGTTTAGTTTTTATTACCACCTACTTATACGCCACAGTGCTATAGTTGCATCATAATGTCTGCTTCACTAGAAGCTCAGTCTAATTGTGGGATACCAACATTGGGTTGACATACTTGATGACGGACCACCAAATGAAAGCCACGATTGAAACTAAATTGCGAGACACAACGAATTAGAAAACTAAATATTAATTTCATTAGATCTGGTTGTACAATTTGAAATGAAAATAACGTTATTTATAAATCTATTCATACAAATAAATAAAATTGTAGTGTCTGTTTGTAACATCAAAATAACAGCTTTTTACTAAATGCATATGAAAGTATATACGGTACATATAACAAAACAACCATTTTTAAAATTGTTTTCTATCTGTCTGTTTGTTCCGGGTAATCTCCGAAAACGGCTGGACCGATTTTGACGGGACTTTCACTGGCAGATAGCTGATGTTACAAGGAGTAACTTAGGCTACGTGGTCGTAGCCGCGGGGTACAGCTAGTTTCACATAAATTTGTGCTGCATTCATAAACTAGGTACAAAAATGGCAACGCGAACCCACCCGATAATTATTTACGTACGCGCGTAGTTATCGCGCTTACATTCAGATAGCTCACAATAGTAGCATCCCTCTTAATTGTCTCTAAAGCTGTTTAACGAACTAAATTAAGCCCTCTAGCCGTCGAGTACCTGCGGTCGTGTTCAGGACAAATTAGCAAATAATTCCAGTAATGAAAGTGCGACGGCCCGGCTGCTACTCACTAATTTATACTGCCAACCTGTAATATTCGAATTATGAGGTTAGCTACGATTCAGTTTAAGCTCACAGCGACTCACGCCACGGCGCGGCGTACTTCATAGGTCTCGTAACTGTGACAATGTCCTCGGGCACTATGATTTATAGTTCCGAAGCACGGCACGTGTGAAAAAAGCAACTTTCACTGACAATTTCATTTGGCAGCTACACGTGTCAGCATAATATTTACTCGATAGAACTACGGTAATGCTATAGTAGTCTGCGCATAGAATTGAGGTGACTGGCTGAATAGAAATCGCTTGCTGCTGTATTTCATATTTGTGTTGTTCTACTCGTATGTGAATACAATCGTGTTCGATGACAGGAACACAGTTTTACTGGCTTGTAAAACTGTGACAGCAACATCTTTTAGTACCTACCTACTACGCTTCCTATTCTAATATAGTAGACATCAGATCAAGCGTTTGGCGATAGTTTGTATTCTGGCTGCATATACCTAGACTTATAAGATAAACTGAATTGGTAATGGATTTTGTGAAGCGTTCCTTAGACAAATCTATCGCTAAGCAACTATCGGTGTGTTCCTTTATCCGCACTCTGTTTGTGTGTTGCCAACATCGATCATGAGTAAAAGTGGCCGAAACCTATTTAGAAAAAAAAAGCGTTGACAGTTCGTCACAATTTGACTAAAATTGCACAGCTGTCTCTTTCGCATTGTTTGATTAACTCAGCTTTAAAATCCAGCAAAGCTAAGGCTAAGCTTACTCATTCTAGTTAGTGTCTAGTCATTGTACCTACTGCCTTATTCTAGTTTTCCCCGAATAAATGATAACTGAAGTCTGAATCATTCCAGCGCCTCTTCATACCAGGCCTCTTTACTTGCTAACTGTCCAGGTCAACACAATGCCACAGAACATAGGTATATACTAACTAGCTGCTACCCGCGGTATCACCCGCGCGGAGATATTGGATTTCATGGTGTTTATTTTCTTGCGCGGAACTCTAATTCTTTTTCTAAAATAAAAGTAGCTTATGTTACTCCTTTAACATCAGCTCTCTACCAGTGAAAGTCCCGTCAAAATCGGCCCAGCCGTTTTGGAGATTACGCTGAACAAACAGACAGACAGACAGACAAAAATTTAAAAAATGGTTGTTTTGGTATACTGGTACCGTATATACTTTCATATGCATTTGGCAAAAAGCTGTTATTTTGATATTACAAACAAACATTTCAATTTTATTTATTTGTATAGATACTACCTATGCCTGGAAACTTTGCTAAGCTTGATTAGGTATAGACTTTGGTGACTCAGTGGAAAGTTTGAGCGCCCTAAGCTAGAAGGGGCAATGGAACATTTTTATTAATCATCGAACTTTCCCCTAATAATCACTCATACTTATTATTAATGTAAATATAGTCAGCATTAAACACTAATAGGTTTTCTCATGCGTTCTAACGCCACATTATTGTAGCATGCATGAGCTTGCTAATCGTGCTACATAGTTCTAGGCTTGTCATACGATTGGTACTTTGATAATGATGCCATGGATGAAATAGATCAGAATTTATGTTTTTACAGAAAAAAAAACAAATTCAAAATAAGTTAATAAATAAGTGAGAAAATTTTCTCTGTCCACTTGGCAGTTGAGTAAAATCCAAACGGATCCCCCAGGGGAACTGTGTGGAGAAAAACCCCATTAAAATACCCCATGGGATCCATGTCAGGTCAGCCCAGTGCAAGGAGAGCGAAATTTTGCTCACCAAGGCGATATATGTACTTTAATTCCTGACAATAGCTTGTAGTTACCGCGGCAAGGATTCTGTCATGATTTTTGTTCTTTTTTTACGTCTTGTGCTATATGGGTCCACATTGCCAAATTTCAAGATTGTAAGTCAAGACCTTCTTTTTAAGTACGTACCCTATAGATTTTGATGACACGATAGTTTTGTATGAAAATAAGCTTAGTCGTTCCGTATCTATAGCACTAAGCTATAAACATAAATTTTAACAGCACTATAAAGCTGTGAATCATGTTAATTTTAACAGAAAAGTGACATAAAGAAACAAATAACGTGACAGTTTTTTTTTAGTTTCTCTGTTTCCTTGCGATTGTGCAGATGATAAATTAAATTATTAGTTTAAAGTAATCGGTAGCCCTAGCACATACAATTTGCTAACATGTTGTTAACATGAGAGGACTTTGCATTCGAAGTACTCATTAGATACAAACTAATCAGTTGAAGGTACCTATTATTAATAATATGTCCGTGTGCATATATATAGCGCATGATGCATATAATATTAAATGAAATGTTACAGAACTGTGTATTTTTAATGCAAAAATCGGTCACGTTTCGAATTCGATACGTCAAATTAATCTTGCTAGGCCTACGGAGCAGTTCTATATACGAGCATAATGTGTATTTCCTGGCTATTGTGAACATAATCTCACATTGAACTCAAAGGACCTTTTCCGGAGTACGTACTTGAGGTCTTGAGGACTTCACCAGTCTGATCGTGTACCAACATAATGGCGACTCTACAGTTTCCACTTCCTTTGGTACTGGATACCTATTCTCCATTAATTGCATTATGAGAGCACACTTTATCATGATACACTTGATACAGGCATAATTATTGTGAGATCATCGTTCAGCATACATGTCTAATTACGCAATGACCATCCTAATTTCCAGCTCATTTGAGGTGTGAAATATATTTCAGTAGTGGGTACTGTAATTGGTAAATGTATATTACATTATACAGACAACTGAAAGCTTTGTCAACGTATTTGCACTTTCGACCACAGGACTAAAAAAGTGATAAAATAAAAAATAAAAATTACTTTTATAGTGTATTGCTTCAAAGGAAACCAAATAAGTTTCACAGCATTCCTTCTAACCGTCATATTGTAATTAAATTTAGCCATAATAGGTACACATTTTGCAATTTTTAGAAAGACGCTCTATTTATTTAATTGTTCCCACGGGAATAAATTATATCGACTTGAACCGGCCGCTTCGACTTTGAATCCAGTTTTTCTAGCGCTCGGGAATGTAGTCCAATGCACCTGCCTACTGTGGCACCTACCTTGAAAACGAATATTTTGTATCTAAGTATAGCAAGCTTATAATGACAAGTAAGTTTTAAATTAATAGTGTACAGACGTAGACTTTGTTTTTAATGTAGATATTACTGATAGAATCGTTCTAGAATAAATTTTCTCGTCTTCCATTGCGAGGGTTCGTTTTAGACGCGCGAGTAAGAAATTAACTAGCGCCATTATTTTCTTATTTTATGTAAGAACTTATAATCTAAATTCTAAAATATAACTTCAATCGTCATTACAATAATATTTTTTAACAATAGGTACTAATGCCCCTCGTAAAACTATTTGTGCAATGGGTAAATATATCGCTGGTGTTAAAAATCATCTACTCAGAAGATGTTGTGTAGTAAAACCGGTGATTTATCCACTGGGATAGATATCAACTCTTTCTTCTTCTTTTTTGATGTCTATAAAGAACGAGGTTCTCTAATAGGAGTATGTACTTATTATGTTAACGTTTGTGATCTTACTAATTGTTTATCTTCATATGAAGTTAAATAATACACTATCTAGAACGGGATTATAAATTTTATTCCTGTTTAAAATACAGTTCTTTTTATGTTATTTGATAGCGAGACGAGCTGGTCGTTTGCCGATGGCAAGCATAACGCCGGCCCATAACAATTGCAGTGCCACTCAGAACTTTGAAACACAAAGCTCTGCGCGGCACTGCAGCGCGCTCGCCATCCTGAGACACCAGGTATTAAGTCTCATAAGCCCAGTAATTTCACTGGCTACGCCGCTCATCAAACCGGAACACACCAATGCCCGCACATTACTGCTTGGCGGCTGACTTCACGAGCAAAGCGGTGGTCACGAGCAAAATATAACATGTAAGTAATCAACGTCCTTAACTAAAATAGGTTACACAATAAAATACAGAAGCCATTAAAATACAACCTATATAATAACACTACAGAGAGTCTAGACCAGTAGACTGTAGTAAAATCATTAACTGTTCGTTTTATAGTGAACCCCAAAGATACCAATAAAATGGTTGAGCATTAGTGTCTCTTGATATAATAAAGTAGGCAGAAGCTTATGGCAGACGCGATAAAATAAAATCGCCGGGGACTATCGCCTTGAATTGTTATCGCGTGATGAAAAAACTTTTTTGCAAGAAGTACTAAAAGTTTATTTCATTCGAAATGAAGAATATCCTGACTGATAGCGCGAGCGATAGGCAGTGTTGCGAGGATATAAAAAAGAAGATTTTGGTAACGTTTTGCTATAGATAGCGATGTGTGTTTGTTTGAATGATTTGCGGTTTTTTACCGTCACAGTATTATAATATACCTACTTATGGTACACCTATAAACCTATGAATTATCACAAATTCATCATCGTACAATTTGTTTTGCTTTTGCATAATAAAAAAGCTTTTAGGTACATATACATAAAAGTCAGTGATGAGGGACACATGATGGAGATCCATACAACCTGTTTGTAGCTGTAATTTTTTTTATTTGCTAATTTCGGCCGCGTCGTTGTGTCCATACATTTATAGATTATTTTTGAGATTTTTCTCTTCATCCTACCTTACATTCGTTGTTTTAATATGACTAAATGAATATTACCTTGTTCACAGTGGACTTCTTTAATCATGACATTCACACAAGGTGATAAAATGGTTCATTGATTAACTATGCAGATTGCAATTCGGAACAAATGGTGTATTGTTCGAACAGTATCGATGCCAAACCTACACAAACAATGCTAATTGTTACTACCTACGCAGAGCTGTGTACCTACCTTACCTGTGTACCTTAGGTATAGTTCGCTAGGTTCTGCCCGCAGTTTCAGTTGCGTGGTGATTCCCACAGGAACAGTTCATTTTCCCGGGATAAAAAGTCGTCTATGTTACTCTCCGGTCCATGAACTATCTATGCAATCCTTTGGACCGTTGCGTTGCTGCGTGAAAGAAGGACAAACCAACAAACACACTTTCGCATTTTATAGTACTAGCTTCTGCCCGCGGTTTTCACCCGCGTTTCCACAGGTACTTATCATGCATTTTTCGGGATAAAAAGAAGCCTATGTTACTCTCCTGTCCATCACGTCGATCCGTTGCTCCGTTACTGCGTGAAAGAAGGACAAACCAACAAATCCACTTTCGCATTTATAATATTAAGTAGGAAGTAAGACTAGTAGGAAGTAGGATTGTAGGACTAGTAGGAAGTAGGATATGGATACGGATATTATCTACTTGGCCTAGTATTCTACCTTTGCCTTCAATAATTAGAATTTTAATGAATATATTGCATCTATCGTTATAATGGTCTATTAAGATATTCAGTAACTATTTTCACTCAAGATCACCTAGACCAATTCTATGATACTTATTTTCCCCGCGACCGAAGCGTTATAACATATAATGGTTAATGAAACCCAGTGCAAAAGAAATGATATTTCAGTTTGAAATGATATTACGCACTAAGTTATAATTTGTAAACAAAAATGCTGTAAATAAACGTAGAGCTATAATAAAATGTAAAAATATAAGATAATAAATTATATAATCGTCATTTAGGTAGATCATCTTCGTGAACACAAAACCATTATTGCACAATACCACCGCAATTTGTAGATTCGCCCAACGAAAATAGAACCACTTGATACATATCTATACATTAATCTGTTTTTTTCTACAGTTTTGTTTTATAAAGCAGCTAGTTTATTTAAATTCGCTAATAACTGTTGTTTTATTGGGTAGACATTTTTAATACGGGTCTATGGTTCCAATAGCACGGTCCACCTTTCAGTAACGCTGTACCTAAAGGTAAAAGTACGGTCAAAAAAGTGGTTCATTCGAAGTGTCAGAAATGTGGTGTTATTAAAGTGAATTATTTCGTTTTAGTGCTCTTTGTTATGCTTTCGCGACTAAAAAACATCGTGAGTTATTGAAGTGGCTGAAGTTGCGCCACAGTTTTTGGCGTGCAAAAAGCTCAAAGCCGTTTCTGGTCGGTGCGTCGGCAAACACGGCTACGGAAAGTTCCCCAAGAGGGCTGACATTCATATTACAAAAGTTGTACCTACATCGATGAAATATGTGGTAAGTTAGTTTTTACCGGTTCCACGCAAACTGCGTTCGTGCTTCGGCACCGCTTATTTAGTTAAAGCTATATTTTCCTGCAGGGAATTGTGCTCAAGTTTTTTTCGTTATTGTTTATTTCTTTCAATATCCTTAGTGAAGGTTGACAGGTCACGATGATTTTAAAATAAGCCAACCAGCGGATTATGAGCAGCAGTTTAGTTGTTCTTTGGTTTTAAATATTACATGTTTGAGTGCTCTCTTGGTGAACTTCTTTAAGTTTATTAGGTTGGTACCACCCCGCTTTGCTCGTTAAGTCTGCCGACAGCAGTAATGTGCAAGCATTACTGTGTTCCGGTTTGATGAGAAGAGTAGCCAGTGATATTACTGAGCTTGTGAGACTTAAAACCTGGGTATAATATATGTTTCAAGATCACGAGCGCACTGCAGTGCCGCAACGGCCTTTTTGTTTGAAAGTTCTGAGTGGCGCTGCAATTGTTATGGGCCGGCGTTATACTTACCATCAGGCAAACCACCAGCTCGTCTCGTTATCAAATAATATACAAAAAAGTTGAAAATCTATCGCCAAGCACCTATCAGTTTGTTCCGCAAGTGCACTTGAGAGATTCTAGGTTTAGCGTATTCACCACCTTCAACCTCATTAACACGTAGGTGTTAATAAATAATAACAGATTCGATGGTGGCCAAGAGGTAAGCTACCGAAAAATTCTACTATCCTACTTCCTACTAATATAATAAATGCGAAAGTGTGTTTGTACGTTTGTTGGTTTGTCCTTCTTTCACGCAGCAACGGAGCAACGGATCGACGTGATTTTTGGCATACATTTAGTTTATGGACCAGACATTAGGTAATTTTTTTATCCCAGAAAAATGCCTGCGGTTCTTGTGGGAACGCGGTTAAATCCGCGGGCAGAAGCTAGTAATAATACATATTAAAAATGCGAAAGTTTGTGTGAATGTTTGTTAGCACGTATCTCCGTAACTACTTAACCGATTTTCATGAAATTTCGAATGTAGATCTATTAGGATCTGGAATAACACGTAGGCTATTATATACCACGTGGGTGAAGCCGCAGGCTGAAGTAGTTAAAAATAAATTGTTGCTGTCCATCTGAATGGCTTGCCTTTCTTTGCCTAACCTAGACCAGCTAAATATAAATGTCTCCTGTATTTTATTGCACTTCTGTTTCTTATCATATAGCGCCCTTACTTAGTCTAGTGTCACCTACAAATAATCTTCATAAGGGCAGCCCTTATAAGGGGCAAACGCTGCTTTGCATAATAATAAATAACATTAATATTCAGCGATGTCGTCTGTGAATTGGAGATAACAGATGGCACACACTTTCGTCTCTATTTTCGTGACTTTTTCAGGTTTAATATGGAGAATTGAGGTCGACGAGACCTCTGTTCCACTCACGTGAGACGAGAGATACGTACTTCACTACGTGACAATTTGAAATTAGATTAAGAGCATTTTAACGTAATTATTAAATACGTTGTTGTTTGTGTATAAGTTGTGATCTGGATACAAAGGGAACAGAGGTAAGCCAGATGAACCGTGAAACCTTTATGTGATCTCGAGATAATACGAGTAGACAGAAGTATTTAAGAAGTAAAAAGAATTTAATGTAAATAGACAAAAATATATATATATATAGGCCTACTAGGGCTTGTAGATTATCCAACTGTTTTTGTAGCTAGCTAGGTTAGATGTAGTGTTTATTTATGTATTAGCTAGTAAATAAAGGCATTTAGTCCGTTAAAAAAATAGACAAAAATATATATAAATAGACAAAATGTAAAGACAAATGAGTGTTTTATGGCTTACGTTGCTTATTTCCTTTGCTATGCAAGGTTAATCTAAATCATCATCGTCCCAAGAATAAATAATCACAACAACATTGTTACGTAATGCCAAATTAGCCATAGCAATTTCGTCACGGCCCCACTTCGGCATAAAAAGTTCGCTTATGTTTTTCATTTGCAGTGAAGCGCCACTTACATTATTTACAACCTAAGTAATCCCCGAACATCTGGTCATCTCCCGCACTTATGAAATATAGCTGTATCCTAAACGGGTTTATAGACCTACCACGGTTAAACTGGGTCGGGCTTGTACTAAAAATAAACATAAAAATTGTTTTAATCCGTGAGTTTTTCTATGCTATGGCGTTTTTGCGAGGGTTCTCGTTGAGTAATATAGGGTGACCATGTGTTCGTTTATGTTGACCTGTTCTAACATCCATCCACACTGTACCTTACTGGTCTGTGAATCTAATATTTATCTCAATGTTATGACATAATTATCATTAATTTTAGAATTCATTTCAACTAATATTAACATATTTAGGTGATTATACCTTAATATATAACATTTTATTCATTTCAAATTGCTCAACTTCTATCTTATCTTATCTCATCTTATATCTCATAGATAAATTTGAAGTGTCTGTTTGTAATGACAAAATAACAGCTTATTACTAAATGCGTATGAAAGTATATACGCTACCTATAACAAAAAAAACTCATTTTAAATTTTTTGTCTTTCTGTCGGTTTGTTCCGGGGTAATCTCCGAAACTAGATCGTTTTTGACGGGACTTTCACTGACAGATATCTGATTTTGTAAGGAGTAACTTAAGCTACGTGTGCAAAGCCGCAGAGCACAGCTAATTTCTAAATACGTGCGAATATATTCAATAATCGAGCAACTTATTCACGATTTTTATCGAGTATAGGTAGTTTTTGTATTATTTTAATACGTTTCGTTCAATGAACATTTTAGTTTCTGACACTCAATTTTTGCAATTTGTATGTAATGCCACCGCTACCGCCCGCGCCACCGCAGCAGTTTTTTTTTTATTTTCTTGCTCGATAACAAACTGCTTAGTTTTTATTTTACTAGGCGAATCAATAAATACAATAACTTCTACCTCATTCCACAGATAAAAATACACGTGCCGATACATATAAAAATTATGGTGACCATTGCAATGGTAGGGTTGACGATATTACCTCCCCTGGATTATGACCTACATTTTGTGCTTAACATCGGATTTAATAGGCGTCGATGTTTTATTAATACGGCAAAGGATCAGCCGTCTGCTCTACCACCTTACTCAGATATAGCTTTATTTTTGTGTATATTGACTTTACCAACTGAAGCGATGATTGCCAATAACAACAGTATTATTTTCAGGTTGTCTGATCTTTCAGATATAGTATATTATAGATTTTATGCTTTAAGATCACCACTTGTCTCTACTTTTAGGTCATTACTTTCTGTATTTTTATATGTTGGTGTCAATAAAGAGTTTTTCTAACGCATTTTAGTGAAGTAAAACAGTATAGGTGTGGCGTAAAGAATGGATAACCCTTTTTTAACGATGACGTTGAGGACATCAACACTGTTCTGATATAAATTATAAAAACCAGTAAAACCACACGTTTTAGAGTTTTTAGACATTTTGTTAATTTTTTAAATTGTCTTCCAGACCCACTCTTTTTGGTGCCCTAGTAAAAAAAGTGTGAGCCAGGTAGTGATGTATTCTGGCAATGCCTCTGAAGGCTAGACTTCAGAGATTGGCAGAATTCATCGGTAGGTGCTAGGTAGTAGATTTTAGTCTTCTAGGCGTCAATATTCTTGTTTCAATGTGTTAACACTTAACTGTTATCACTTTAGTACTGGGTGATATGACTCTGCTGCGAGTGTCTGTCTGGGTGGGTATCACCGTTTTGCTCGTGTAGTCTGCTGCCAAGCACTAGTGTGCATGCGTTACTGTAGTGTATTCCGATTCGATGACCAAAGTAGCCTTTGAAATTCCTGGGTTTATGACACTTGATGTCTCAGGGTAATTTTTTTATATATTATTTGATACCGAGACCAGCTGGTCGTTTGCATGATGGTAAGCATAACGCCGGCCCATAACAATTGCAGTGCCACCCAGAACTTTGAAACACAAAGTCCTGCGCGGAACTGCAGTGCGCCCGCTACCTTGAGTATAATATCTAATGTATTAAGTCTCATAAGCCCAGTAATTTCAAACTCTTCTCATCAAACCGGAACACAGTAATGCTCACACTTTACTTCTTGGCGGCTGACTTCACGTGCAAAGCGGTGGTATAACCAACCCAGACGGACGCTCGCAGAATAGTTAGTCCTACCACATACTTAGTGAAGGCAGTGAGCGCGCTGGAGTGCCAATGCATCAAGTTTTCCGGTCGATTCGTTGCATTTACTCAATCTGTCTTATAATATCATCATCTTCGCAACTTACACAGACAAGCTTATAAAAATATTAGGTACATTACATCATTATTTCAAGCGTATAATAACGTTTTTGTGGAAAAACGTCAACTCAAGAGATCCTCATTATCCTGCTCAGTGCCTTTTTTGCTCGAACTGTAAAAGGACCGCAAAAACGTTGAAATAACTAGGTAGGGAAATTGGTGGTTTAAAAAGTTACAATATTATACAGTTCTGTGGTTATGATAGCTGGTTTCAGCGCACTGAAGTAAATTACACAATTACTTTATGATGAAACCAATTTCTTACTTTTAGGTAAGTACGTCGCGATCATTTGCGATCCTTTGTATAGTATTATATGGAAGAGAGGTTTTTGTTTTTATCATAAGGGAGTCCTAGCTTAGGAGTTAGGGTCTATAAAAGTGATTGGTGTAATTCTCGTCAATATCATTTTTTTTACTGTAAATAAATTATTATAAGTAATTATATAAGGTTTATAACGGTTAATTTTAAGATAAATCGTTAAATAAATATTCTTTTTTAATTAAGTCCTAGTATTCATAAAATAATACCTGAATAAAAACATCGAGTTGAGTTGGCAACCAATATAAACTATATTTATACCTACTAAAACAGAAATTCTGCAAATAGATGCAAAGATGAGTGTGTGGAGAGAAGCGAGAGTGAAATATTGCCGAGCAGGTGGTAAATCCGTCCTATAGAGCTGCCCTAATTGCCACAAATGTATCCGAAAACTAAATCAGTAAAATGTCCCCACCCCATCTGTAGTAGGTAATGTATATCCCGGTACTAATTTACCGTATTGCAGGTAGTCCCGTTCGCCGGTAATCAAACATCGGGTACCCCAACTACCAATCTGAAAACTAATTTCCCTCTAAATTGTTAGGGTGCGATGTTGTTTCAGGGAGGCTGCGATCATTAGCAAAGATTACCTTAAAACGGTGTCGGCATGGCAAGGTGTAGTACATTTTGAAAACAGTAAGGCTTTTTTTTTTCAAGTAAATTTGTTAGAAACTTATTTTGATTACAACAAGATTATAAGTAATATGATGAATAATGACAAATATTTTATCCAAAGCCAGAAGCTCATCTGATTTTGCTACAAAACCTTAACAGCGCAAAAAGCTGTTGGCGGAAATAGCTTTGTGCGCTTCAAACAATGAGTCTCCGACTTTCAATGGCACACGTAACACTGGATTCTCCACCTCAACCACACGCGGCAAGAAATTAAGTTGTCCGAGTATGTTAACGAAGGAAATAAACATAACCATTATCAGATAATAAAATAAGATGCGTACAGTACGCACATTGCACCTGGCTCACCTGCAGTAAACAAAAGACGGGTTCTATATTACGTATTCACTCAACCAATGTTCGCGCTCGCTTTTACTTATCTAGGTAGGTACAAACATATTTTGCAAAACCTATACGGCCTTATTACAAAACGAGTTTTAACGCTAAACTGGAGTTTAAACCGTAGTTTTGTCAAATTTCTTATTACAAAACGCAGATTAGCACTTAGGTCTTGGTTGACTATGGTGTCAAAGTTAGTCTTGCCGGGCACCTAGTTTAGCGACGGTTTAAGCATTTATTTTAATGGCGGCCACGTATTCTACTTGTCAAATCGTAAAAAAAATCATATATGTTGTATTAAAGTAAGAAGGGGTGGTGAGGTATTAGGAAGCGTGGATGAGTAGAATAATAGCTTTTAGCAAAATATATAGGAAATACTTATAATATCGAAAGTATACATAGTAAAAACAGAATATATTACAAGAATTGACAGTACACACAATCAACAAAACATGTTGCTATGGTTACTTAGCCATAGTGTGCCATTGTATAGGTTGGATATATAAGGAGTATCTCCTTAACATTGTTTTCATATACGTAAATACCTAATTAGGATGTTTTGAATTACTCGCAATGATCAAAAGTCATTTAATAATTACCTACAATATTTTTCGATATTAGAAAATAGTATTGTGTGACAAAATAGCTACTTATATTCCAAAATAAAAATTAGTACATTGTGTCCATTCTACATTTCGTGTATCCGTAGCATAAAGACATTTATTATCTGTGGAAATAATTTATACCATAGCTACAGTTTGGTATTAAGTTGTCTTGGCTTTATTCATCTTTTGTAATAAGGTTTGGTTTATAGGTCGATTCTAAAGATAGTTCAAGACAAATTGGTTGTCGACCAAAGTCGAGTTTAACGAGTTTTTTGTAATAAGGCCGATAATATTTAGGTTGGCCTATAGATTTGTTGGACGCTCCGTGTGCGTTTCTCACCGTTCATTTCGTATTCTTGGATCGCAGTTGAGTTACTGTTTTTATATAATTATATAAACTATTGTATATTGTAGCGGCTGGGCGCTGAATAATCAAATTGTTATCATAGACCCCCAAGTCTCGCTTCGACCGTTTGTACTAAAGGTATATCGTACTTGGTAACTATTAGCGAAACAGTGGCTAGTCCTATGTATGCCAAGACACGCTCGGGCTGGTAATGATAGGTCCAATAGTGTAGCAATCATAACATTCTCTATTACTTACTATAATGTATCTGTCCTTGGGTCTATAAGCCCTCTCTGGAAATCAAAGTCATCGATGAACGAAGGTTCGATTGAGATTCGTTTCACAACCTTTTTTGATTACAGCCGGTGACCTGTTTTTCTTAGTATGCCTAGATACCTACTTACTTTACAAGTTATTTTTAGTAAGTATTTTTGATGAATGCAAAAGGCATTTTGAAAACAAAAACGTCAAAATTTAGTTTGTTTCGTTAGTTAAATAGGGGATTATACAATCCTGAATATTTCAATGCACAATGCAATGTGTCCGAATGTGTAGGAGGTAAGCTCAGCATGGATAATACAGTGAACAGTGACAAGCTGACGTCGCAGATTAGGTAACAGACAGTACAGCGCATCAGGCTTATGCCACCGATTAGGTACCAGTTAATACGACACTCACATGTTCATAAATCCTGTTAGGGTTCTACCCACGGACTTGGGACTGAATTGTACTGCAGCCTACATGTTGCTTTTGTGTTGGATTAGCTCAAGTGGACAGACGAGTTCCTGACTGTAACAACCCTTAATAAATCTTGACACGCAACGTTATATATATTACGTACATCTGCTTTCTGGTAATATAAAAGAATACGTATTCAATTATAAGGCAATTTAAGAGGAAATTAGGAAATTTCGTGAGAAGTAGGTAAGTAGATATTTCTATAATACGTCAGTTTCGTGGTAGACTTCGCAGCAATGCTAGGCAAGAGCAGATACATACGACACTTTCTCTGAACCTATAACTGGGTATAGGCGTTCGCACCCTACAACGAACTAATGAGATTGTATTAATAAACAATATTAGACGGTTCAATAGTTGTAACCAACATAATTTGAATCACAGTAAGTATTTTTATATTATACGCAGAATAAAAATTAAAAACTGAAACAGAACTATAACTTCTATAAATAAAAAAGTAAGAAAATAATTAAAAATCGTTTGAACTATCAAATGGTCAACCGAAATATCTATCGAAAGTAATAAGAAAAATAAATAAGTACGTAGATACTAATAAGTTAAAACCTGTAGCTCAAAGATGAGTCGTACGAAAGTGTTTATCATTATTTTGTGAAACTATGGCTATCGATGTGTTTGTTTTAGAGTACCTACATACTTGGCGTTTCCTCTACTTTTCTTATCAGATAACTACCCTATAACCCTTATAATAATATAAGTGTGTATTTAGTAGATCCCTATATATACAGTATTAATCTGCCACCAAAATTTCACTTTGCAATACGAAAAAATTAAAATGTCAAACAGGAGAAATGTGAGCTTATTGTGTTTTGTGTTTAGGTTGAAAAGGGAGGACCGCAGGCTTTGCATGCTTTTGGCCTCGCCTTAATCCGGATTTTAGGCCTTAACGTACCCCAACTTTCAAACGAATTTGATATTAATCCATTAAATAAACATGGCTTCTGAAAATTTAGGATTAACCTATTTAATTTATTAAATCACACATGAGCAACGGGAACACTTAAAAAAAAAGTATATACCTATATAATATCACTATGCTAAAATCAAGGCTTTACCTTGGAGAACAATCTGTTATGAAAATGCCTCTTGCACTGTTAGTATATAGCATCATAATGTTTTTTTCTTCACCAGACCTTCAAGTTTCTTTACCAGTTCGATTCTTAGACGGCAAGGTCACCAAAAGGATCGCTACACTAAACTTATAGAATACAGTTGCTTAGCGGGTTGACGGTGAATCAACAATTAGTCAGCTCAGTGAAGAATAGAAAGCGTGATTCAGAAATCACTAGTTTCAATTTGGAACTTCCAATATCACTTTCCAATATAATTAGTCAGAATTATTGAGAATACCAAATTACATAACTAACTTATCCAGTAACTACTTTTTGGCCACACAGGTGCAAATCGCAATAGCTTGTTACGTTGTCACAAAGTCCTAACATATAGCCTAATAAATCAATACAATAGACCTAAATACATAATAGTGACAAATGCCATAAATCAGACAGTCCACCTACACCCATGTCAGAACGAGTTACGAACCGCAGTTTATTAATTTATTGTGATAATTTTCAGTAATCATAGCTCTTGAGCACTACACCTCAATCATAGAGTGACAAGGAAACTTTAATGATATAAAAGATAATTATTCATAAAATATTATAATAATTAACATTTTGGGTAGATTTGTCATCGTCAAATTCACTATTTGGTGAACGACTCTACTTGTCTCGTCACTTAGGTAGCTAGTTTTAATTGCTAATTACCTATCATAGCATCAATTGATGGGAACACCAAACATCATCTCCGTTTTTGACACTACCTGATAAGCTGATACTGTCGAGATCCTGATCACGGAAATCACTGACTTGAGTACCTACCTTATGTTATAATATAAGTAGGTGATCTACTAATTACTATCCTAAATGTGTGCCATGTAGTACCTACCTACCTCATAGTGTAAACTACTATACAAAGTTAGTTAACGCGTCTTTGAACGGCATTGTTCGGTCTCCCATGTTAATCGAACTATCCCGATGTAAGTGTCGACCCCCTAAAACACCTATTCATGATTTTCATTGGAATCGTAATGGCAATATTCTATGAAGGAAACAGGTAAACAAATTATTTTAAACTAAAACACAACGGTATAGTTTTATACTAAATGTATCACTGACTGTATGATCCTCCTTGATTCAGCAAAAAATTCATAGTTTGGGCTCGTAAAAAGAATCTTGAGAAGATTTGTTTCCATTTTTATCTTTACTCGTGCCTTCAAAAATTCGAAACAATAATATTATTAGGCGCTTGCAAGCTTCGAGCTTTCTTGGAAGTCTTGGAACCAGTTTAGACTTTATTGGCCATTCTTTTATTGACCTTTTAAGCTCGACAACTTGTGTCACTTTTTTATCTTTGGACGTTTTCCTGTTATAATTTTGTAAATATACCGGCTTATTTATTTGGAAAAATATCCATTCATTTAAAAAACTCCGAGGTTCGGTTACAGCGTTACAAACTGTGGTTCAGTACTATAGTAAATGCGAACGTCTGTTTGTTATGTTGGTCAGTTGGTTCGTCCTTTTTTTACACAGCAACGGAGGAACAGATAGACGTCGTTTTTTGGCATAGATATAGTTTATGGACCGGAGCGTAACACAGGCTATTTTTTATTCCGGAAAAATCGGCGGTTCCAGTGGAAACGCGGGTGAAACCGCGGCAGACGCTAGTTTATAATCTTAATCCTAAATATAAAAAGTTCTCTCCGACTTCCGAGGAAAGACAAAGACGGAGGTTGCGGAAAATGTATCAAACGGCTCCAGATCGTTTTTGAAGGCCTATCAGCGCAAAAGTAACCCATTCAAAAATCAAAACCCTAGTCATTAGATAATTACTTACACGGTCCTTGTGCATGCCGGATGCCTCGCGGTTTTGTACTTAGAAATAAAATGTTCTTAACATTTCGCAGCGATCGCGAGTAGGTAATCAGTCTTATCAATAGCACAGGTAGCTAAGAAAATTCCTCTACGTAGCATATCTCTGGAAGTTGGAACCTATTACCTAGATGCGCGTTGCACATTCTCGCGCCGTACATTGGCGGTATCGCAATAAATAGCGATCGCAATTAGTGCCGGCAGATCAATTGATGTAGAATTTAATTACGCGACTGCAGACTGCCACTGTCTAACGCAGGCTGCAGGGCATAAATCAAGGGTGCCTAGATATGCCTATCTAGTATCTACTCCTACAATATGTCCAAGCTCGCCCTCGTTCGCTTGTGCAACGGATTGTGACCGATCGCAATCAAACCGTTTTCATAACGTTTCATATTCACACCACACGGAGGCTCTGCAAGTTTGTTACTGTTCCCTTCTGAACACGCTCGCTTTTGAATTCAGTTTTGAAATCATTGTTTTACAATTTATAAAGATTCACTAAAGAATTTTGTTGTGTCTCCCTTTGGACACAACAAAAAGTGAATCTTAGGTAAACTATGAAACTTGCTTGGAATTAGAAAAGTTAATCTAATTTTATTAGGTTGCGCAAGATTCAAATATGTAAGTAAATACGTAATGGTTTTATGTCACCAAAATAAACCTACTCATTTTTTTTTTTCAGAAATTCAAATATTATCAATGTATTACAGACGTGTGCTGCCCTCTCTTGTACGCCAGTGAAACTTCAAACCATCGCAAGTAGCAACTTTACAGTGACTTGGTTGCTAGTTTGACTTTGCTATCGTCACGTAGGTATACCTGCTTATAGTCTTTTACGTCACATATAGATGGCACTATAACGTACATAAATGCGTACGATAATAAAGGCGAAATAGGCTTGTTGGTTTGTTGATATATGTTGATTTGTGTTTATCGTTCACGCAGCAACGGCGCAACGGGTTGACGTGATTTTTTGCATATAATTTATCCCAGAAAAATGCACTGTTTCTGTGGCTGTTTTAATTCCTCTAAAGGCCTGGACTCGGGCGGAGAAAAGACGGGTTTAACACACTACCTAATATGATGAATAATAACCAAATCGCATTGGGCTTAGTAAGCCCCCTGATATACTTTTCCCAGCGCCCGAAGCTCAGCTGATCTTGCTAAAAACATTGACCTATTTTGGTGCGCTTAGTACTTATACGCTTTAATTAGGTATTTACCTTTTGACAAGAAAAAAATGTTGGTCAATGTGGAAGTGAGCTACCTTCATAAAAGCGCAGTATATTTGTTTAACTTTGCAATACCTACTAAAGTTGAATAATTATTATTTCACTCCATGCAATGTCAATGCCACTATAGGAAACTTGTTGGTGTAGACTTGTAGAGTACGAGTGACTAAACGTTTGTTTATATTTACTTTATTACTAACACCTGTATTTGCTACAAAAATAATAGTAGGCAGTTATTAAAGTATATTCTACTATTGTTATGTACACCTAGTCGAGAGTGTGAGGCCTTTATCGCACAAAGAACTTCTCTAGGTCATTGGCATTGGCTATATAGTAACACTATGTAACTTCTTCTGTATTTACATAATTTGCCTGTTCGAGCGTAAACATTGCATTCAGACGTCAACCGTAGTGAAGGTAAAAGCATTTTGCAAGTAGCTATAAAATATACCAAGTGCATTCATAATAGATGAATTGATATTATTATTGACGCATGTTTTTTTGCTGTTCGGACACCATTTTACCTGACACTGCTTAGTGGAGAGCTAACATCCTCAATTCCTCAAGTTGAATACCTATCTATCAGCATTCGCAGCATTCTATTCGCCTTCGGAGATTTGCGTAGAGAAACATACATAGATACACCGTAAAATTTAGTATTTTTGATTGGAAGTTCTAATAGGTTATATCATGTGTGAATATATTATATTCTATTATCCAACTGTTTTTGTAGCTAGCTAGGTTAGATGTAGTGTTTATTTATTTATTACCTAGTTAGTTATATTCTATTATTATATATTATGTACAATTCCAAAAATGTAGCATACATAAGTGTCGAATTGATAACCTAATATATTTTTTTAAATCGATTTAAAAATTAGGAGCCAACTTCTACGAAAATACCGCATAGGTACGTATTTGAAATTTCTTCCCCCATTATTCCACCCGTTGGAGTAGTATTCTTTAATGGAGCATCTTATATTAATAATATCTTTAAATTATTTGTAACATCGCCACAAAAATAAGAGAGGAACCTACTCATTTTTACACGACTGCACAAAAAAGGAGAGTAGAGTAGGAGAGAGGAGGAGAGATGAATGCATGTATAGGCCATCGAACATTGATAAGGAAACCATCGAACTTACATGTGTAGGAAACTGTTACTTATGTGTTTAGGTATATCAAGTTATAAAGTAACGGTTAAACTTTTTATGCTGATACAGATACTTACAAATAGATATCTAATTTCATTTATTTTTTGTACATTGTTCCATCACCATCTTTGCTGTCACGTGATGTCGTCTCGGTGGAACAAAATGTAGGTTAATATAGGGCCTCCTTATCTTATCTTGATAACTGGCAGTAGTAGGCTAGCGGTTGGATAGTTAATTTGTGTTCTAAGGAGATCTTGTAGACCGCCATGTAGTTGATCTATGGATTTAAGCTGTAGCGCGTAAGCCAGTTCGATTAGTACTTAAAAAAAGCATCATTTAGGTATTTGTTTAGTGTCTTCGATTTGTGACCATGTTTTTTATTTAGTGTCTGTACGTAGTGAGACCACGAACTATTATATCTCCTGTAAAGGCACTGGCAATCTTAGTTATAAGTCAGGCAGAGAGTAGGTATGTGATCATTGGACATTATTTATTATTATTATAAAAAAATTTGACCTTATGTGCTGCTATTATCGTTATCATATAATCTTTGATCAAACATTAATTTCGGTTAAAGTTAGTGGTTAAGGTTAGTAATTGTATGCTCTTTGATTTTGTTTTTCTTTTAACTAGATTTGCGATGTCCCCATAGACAACCATTTGTCTGTCAACATTCTTACCATATTTTTTGACAGCTTGGTATAAACATAATTTATATTGATAACTAGTTAGGCATGCAGCTTCACCTAGGTACGTAATAAATGTAGCCTAAGTTACTCCTTATAATATCAGCTATCCGCCAGTGAAAGTGCCGTCAAAATCGGTCCAGCCGTTTCGGAGATTAGCCAGAACAAACAGACAGACAGACAATTTTTGTGTTTTTTCTATAAGTTTGAGATGTTATTTTTGTACTTATGAGTTTATATTTACATATTCGCATTTTTGTTTCACATTTTATATTTTTCCAAATTATATTACCCATCCCTAGCTATAAATCTGTATTATGCGATACGAGAAGCATTCGTCCGTAAAATCACTTTAGAAAATATGCCTATGGGGCAACGTAGACGCTTATGCAAACGTATGTTTGCTTGTCAGAATAACAACGCTTTTGCGTCAAGCGCGCATTTCGAGTATCACGTAGGTAATCCGCGCTTGACGCAAAAGCGTTGTTATACTGACAAGCAAACGTACGTTTGCATAAGCGTCTACGCTGCCCCTATAACTACTAAAACGTTAGCCACAACTAAGTAAATTCTAGACTTCCATATACCCAGGGGCGTATTTACCCTAGGGCCAAAAGGGCCATGGCCCGGGGCGGCAAGCTGCGAGGGGCGGTGCAAGCAGGAGAAATTTAAAAGAAGGCATATCTAACTAAGGCCCATATTAATAAAACATAGTTTAACTAAACCACCCTTAAAAGTGCCAAAGTGCCTAAGTGCCGTAAGGTGGTCGTGGGGCTCGTGGGTGTAAGTTTGATAGACATCAAGACGCAGGACTATCGTATAAACTGAAGACCGTGGCGACGCGACGGCAGGGCAGCGGGCCTGCATGCCCAGGGCGCTGAATCCTAAAATACGCCACTGCATATACTATAATAATAAATAAGGTACGTACCTTGATGTCGTAGGGCATAAACGGTAGTATATTACTACGGGTAATAATATTAATACCTATGACTCGCACTAAAACATATATCATCGATAGCACGAAAACGTAGCGAATCTGTATCAAAATACCTAAAAGAACTCTAAACGGCAACACTTGATTAAATTATTTATGACGTATCGAAGTTATAACGTACTAGCTTCTTCCCGCGGTTTTTACGCGCGTTCCCACAGCAACCGTGCACTTTTTCTGAATAAAATGCCTATGTTACTCTCCGGTCCAGAAACTATATCTATGCCAAAAATCACGTCGATCCGTTGCTCCGGTCCTACGTGAAAGAAGGACAAACCAACTAACGTACAAACACACTTTCGCCTACTCCTATAGACTCACCGTGATGCTTTATTGCTCTATTGAGAAGTACCAATTCGCATGACTAATGTGAAAGAAGTTAAGTATCATACTACGTACGATAGCTCAATATTTATTAGGGTCACTTACATTTCCTACGCAGCGAGGCGTACTATGGTTGAAACCTAATATTCACGGAAGCCAACGTGACGTTCTTTGCTTATCGATCTACTCCATGGTTTACGTCCGGCTTGCAGTCCATATATTGTAGTAAATAGAAAGGTTAGACAAGTAAGAAAACATGAAATGTAAAGTATCTACTCGCGTGAATATTCCTACAGCAACATGCATTTTTCTGGGAAAAACTGGATCGTATGTTACTCTCCGGCTTTTTCTATGCAAAATTTTACGTCAACTTGTCTGACTTGCCTGAATAAAGGACAAAGCAACATACCAACAAACACATTTTCACATCTATATCTATAATATAGTACGTATATACAGATTGTCGTATGATAAAAAGAAAACATACGTTGGTACTTTTTTAATCTTCATAGCCTAGCATTTGACCAATGTTTTAGTAATGTCATAGCCGAAAAGAAGAAACACGCTAAATTAGAATGTTGCATGAAATACAAAATACATAATTTCTGTCGTTATACAGTTTTTTCCACAAAGATAGGTACTGCAACTAAAAGTTTCCCAAATTCAACAATTTTTTTTTATCATCTATTACTAATTTCAATGATACCATCAGATACCTTCTTCACATTTTAATGAATAAAAAAATGTATGACAATTGTGTACTTAAACGCAGTTTTTCACGGCAAAATCAATAATGCATGTTTTTAGTACAGCTTTTACGGCTCGCGTAGAACAAGTGACGTTAGATGTTCTGTCCAATTGGTATGGGTGTTTTAGCGCTCAGTAGATACGCCCGACTGAGTCTCATTTTGAAGTTTGTAGCGCCGATTTCCATTTGTTTCGATATAGACATTTGATTCTCATGAGAAAACGAATTCATTGATATAAAAAAATGGAGTCAACATCCCTATTGGTGGTCACAACATCACTGTCGACAAGCACCGGTATGTGATCAGTTTTCAATTTGATTGTGGTAGCTATCCGTCAGGAGACGAGCTCTATAAAATATCTGCAACGGTAATAGCATCACGTTGTTTTGTTTTCATTTACGAAAAGCTTTAGCTCATTTTTGTTCTTCACAAAATTTAACTATAAAATATACCTATACTCTATAGTCTATAAATTGCCTAATGTACAATTAGGACAATGATTAGCTATACCACATATTTATTGCGTTAGAAAGTTGGAACCCTCCGAACTATTCATCAACTGATGTTTATGATCATTAGTGGACTTAGCTTGGTACGTACATGTTTCTTTATTATGTAAATATTTTGATCAGGCTGTAACGAAAATAATAATATATAACATAAAGCTGAATTAAATATAACTGTCTACTTTGATATCTATACAAATAAAATTGAAGTGTCTGTTTGTAATATCAAAATAACAGCTTTTTACCAAATGTATTTGAAAGTATATACGGTAAATATAACAAAACAACCATTTTTAAAATTTTTGTCTGTCTGTTTTTTCCGGGTAATCTGCGAAACGGCTGGACCGATTTTGACGGGACTTTCACTGGCAGATAGCTGATCTTATAAGGAGTTACTTAGGCTACTTTAATTTTAAAATAGAATTAGGGTTCCACGCAAAAAAAATAAAAACCATGAAATCCAATACCCTCCGCGCGGGTGAAACCCCGGGCAGCAGCTAGTTTAATAATATGTTTATTATTTTATTATCAGATAAAAACGCATTGGTTTAAATAAACTCAGATATTTATCGTTAAACTCTCCAGGAATCTTTGTAGTTATAAGATAGATTACTTCTAACAATGGTAGTCGCCGTGATGGGGCTCACGAAGTCATACATGTAGCGGTCTCGATCCATGACACACGCACTAGCTGTGAGTGTTACAATGAAATTAAGTTACAAAAGGTGCTTGTTTGAACAAATGTGTAAATGATATTATAGTTTTATAAACTAACTTTTACAACTCGGTGTTTTAAGGAGTCTCATAATATTATTGAGTGCGCGCGAGTGTTGACAGTTGCATGTGATTTCATTTGAAAATGAGTGTGAAATACGGTTCGACCGATGTTAAAGAAAAAGAAGTTGGAAGCAAAAACGGAGTTGTCAACGAAGTAGAGATACATTTAAGGTACGAGTTATCTTCTAATCTCTTGAAGTGTATAGAGCATTATCTAATTCAGCGCGAATTCAGTATAGTCCATATTATCCAATTTGTGTCTGGAATTGGGACACGCAACGGGAAATAATTGAAGCTGTTAAGTTAATATCCTCGGAATAAGGAAACGTCAATAAATTCGTAAGATGCATGGTTGTGGTGTCTTACACGATTGAAATAGGCGTTTAGTAGGTGGTTATGGCACTTCTAACATCTAGTTATATATTCAGAAAAAATATAATTGCGTAACTAAATAATATTATAATAATATATAGGTCGCCGCGGCTTCAGTGGCGGCCCACGTGATAAATTCAAATTCAAATTCAAAAGTCTTTATTCAAATAGGCCCCAAAGGAGCACTTATGAAAGTTAAAATGACTCTAACAGCCGGCCTCTGCAACATTCATCTACCCGAATCACAGACTAAAACTAATGCTGTCTTTATCAGAACATAAATATATATCTTTATAAATTGTAGTCTATGAACAGGCTAGGTACCAATTCTGATGTAAATCTTCTTATTTTTTTCAAGTTTATCCAATCCTTTCTAAGGTTGAGTAGTAAAAAGTAAAAAAAGTGGTTGAGTAGCAAGAGATTGCTTATAACGATAAGACCACCGAATGATTTACCGTAATTTGTTAATAATTTCTGTGTTCATTGTAATAGGGGCATTTCATGTTTTTGGAATATAAGTAATAAAGAGTTCTGATATTATATTCTATTGGGTATACCTATTACTGTTAAGTTTCATCAAAATCCGTTCATTAGTTTTTGCGTGAAAGTAATCTTTGTTACTACAAACATCCAACCGTCTTCGCAATATTTCGCGTTTGTAATATATAGTAGGACTAGCTGTGCCTCGCCCCTTCGTCCACGTAGCCTAAGTTACTCCTTGAAGCATCAGCTATCTGCCAGTGAGTCCCGTCAAAATCGGTCCAGCCACTTCGGCACTTCGGAGATTACCCGGAACAAACAGATAGACAGACAGACAAAAATTTTAAAAATGGTTGTTTTGTTATTTGTTAGTACCATACCTATACGAGTATACTTTCATGTGCATTTAGTAAAAAGCTGTTATTTTGATATTACAAACATACACTTCAATTTCATTTATTTTTATAGATAGGTAAAAAGAGCAATAGTCCTACAAATGAGTAAAGGTGGAACCACGTTTCAGGGGTTCAGTAAGCCTCAAGAGAAAGCCCGTTGTGTGGTTAGAGGATGTAATATCATGCCATGAGCTATATAAGGTATTATTATTATACCTTAGCCTATTGGCTTCTGATAAAGAAACAATCATTATAGGTATTAACCAGACAGGTACCTACCTATATAAATGTAATAATGATATACCTAATACCTACCTAGTAGTACCAAAAACAAAAGAAAACGTGCTGATATATTATGTAAGTAGACGAAGATGTTCTAAATAAGTAGTGTGAAGTGATAGTGAAACTTATGGTCACAATAGTAAAGATGTAGTATAAGAATACCTAGTATTTTTAATAATGTTTGGTGATGATAGTGGAAGGAATTCACAATAATAAACTATTAATCTGTTCAAGAATGATGGATAGTACAGTAAAGAATACACGTAATCGCGCGTGAAAAGATTAATTTTAGTTGGTGAAGGGAAAAGAAGTGAAGTTTAACAGAATAAGGTCACCTTTGGGGCAAATGCTAGGTGGTAGGATTAACTCTTCTGCCAGTGTTCGTCTTGATGAGTACCACCGGTTTGCTCGTGTAGACTGCCGCCAAGCAGTAGTATGTATATATTTTTACATAGTGCACCAGGCAAAAGCTAACCTAGGAGAATAAAATGCCAAAAGATGACGTAGGTAATCTACAAAATACACACTAAGCAAACCTGCACTAACTGGCGATCACTAACAATTTGTCACATCTTATACAATACTTAGTTATAGCCTACCACTCTTTTGTTTCGATACCTATTCAAATACCTAACGCCAAAACAGAAGATTGTTTGAGTCTGTCTCAGTATTGTCCCTGACTGAGTCGAGGATATATCTTGACAAGCATCTGCCAAAGAAAACACTTTGTTTTATATAACATAAGATAGCTATTGCTTAGCCTCAGTTACAAACTGACTTACCGTCATGACATGGGTACGCCTTACAATACTTCACTGTGTTTTACATAGCCGTTTTTGTTACAGTGGCCAATACAGAAGAAGATGGTGGTGCATCAGTCAAAATGCCATATACGGTTTGGGTCATGTATACAACGACCTCTGCGCAGCAATGTGGTTCTCCTATATGATGCTCTTCTTCCAAGCGGTTCTGGATATGAGAGCGGCAGTTGCCGGAACTATGTTATTATTAGGTGAGAATAATAAGTAATAACCTCCTGAAGTAAATATCTAAACTCGGTAGACAATCTACTAGTTATCCTTATACGTCGACTTATTCGTGCACCTCCATAGTTTTATTTCTACCATGTTCGCCTAGTACTTACCTACGCGTATCTATGCGTCGCGTATGCTAAATTAGCGCTAGTTTCTAGTTCTATGATATAAGGTACTCTCCCTGACTATAGATATTCTGTCCAGTTGAGAAAGATGGCCAATCAAGCTACTACTGAGACGATATAATAATTATGATAAAATGATCACCAAAAAGGTTTTCTTGCTGACTATAACTACTTCAAAACTTCGGCCTGGAGGTGGTGGGAGAGAAACTAATCCTTCTAATAATCCTATCCTACTTAATATTATAAATCCGAAAGTGTGTTTGTTGGTTTCTTGGTTTATTGGTTTTTCCTTCTTTCACGCAGCAACGGAACAACGGATCGACGTTATTTTTGGCATATATATAGTTTATCCTGAGAGTAACATAGGCTTTTAACTTTTCATTGCGGAAAAATACACGGTTCCTGTGGGAACGCAGATGACAACTGCGGGCAGAAGCTAGTATTTAATATATTTCAATTTTAGTTTTCCTGGAGGTCCGACGAACTTATGTTTACGTCTACAACTCGTCATATTTTCTTATATGACCTATACTATTCAGTGTTTCTCAACCTACATGGGTCACGGTCCGCATGAGGTTCTCGAAGTACAGCCAAGGATCGTGATCGCAAGCTAGGTAGAAATAGAAAGTATGGATAGGTTCTAGTCTTCTAGTCTAAATATTTTCTAAGCCTAAAAAAATTAAATAACTCGTTCAGCAGTCTCAATAGAGCTGCCTTAATGTCTTAATGAGCTGGTAAAATAGCCTCATTATCTAACCTGCTGTTAGTATTTTTAAATTGTAATTATTGCATAACTTCTCCAATTATAATCTCATTAGATTTACAAAGTGTTATTAACACAAGTACCCGGTTTATTAAAAGACTATACCTAAGTCGATGTTAGCCTGCAAATTAAATATTAGGTTGGGGAAAAAGTCTTTTCGCATTATAGTATGTATGAACTTGTAATAAAATCGCTTTGGCTATACTATTTGTATCTGGCTGGTTTTGGTATCATATGAAAGTTTAAATTTTAAAGAACATAATTCCAAATTCAAATTAGGAAAATGTGTGATTTTCATTTGTTTTTCGTACTGTCAAAATGAGTGAATCTAATGAAGAAATTCGATACATTTTAAAATTTTACTACAAAAAAGGTAAAAATGCAACGCAAGCCGCGAAAAAAATTTGCGATGTTTATGGACCTAGTGCAGTGTCTGTGAGAGTAGCACAAATTTGGTTTAAGCGTTTTCAATCCGGAAATTTTGATTTCAAAGATGCACGTCGCTCTGGTCGCCCTATTACGGATAAAATGGATGCCATTTTTGAAAAAGTGGAACAAGATCGGCATATCAGTAGTTACGACGTAGCTGAAGAACTGGGAATTGACCACAAAACAGTTTTGGCGCATTTGAAAAAAACTGGGTACACAAAAAAGCTCGATATTTGGGTACCTCACGAGCTCACTGAAAGAAACCTAATGAATTGCTAATGAACCGTGTACTCATTTGTGATTCTTTACTACGACATAATGAAACCGAACCATTTTTGAAGAAGCTGATAACTGGTGATGAAAAGTGAATCACGTACGACAAGAACGTGCGAAAAAGGTCGTGATCAAAGACCGGTCAGGCTTCACAGACTGTGGCGAAACCCGGGTTAACTCGCAACAAGGTGATGCTGTGTGTGTGGTGGGATTGGAAGGCCATTATTCATTATGAGCTGTTACCACCAGGCAGGACCATCGATTCTGAACTCTACTGCGAACAACTGATGAGATTAAAGCAAGAAGTTGAGAGAAAGCGGCCGGAATTAATCAACAGAAGGGGTGTGGTTTTCATTTCATGGTTTTTCATGATAACGCTAGACCTCACACATCTTTAGCCACTCAGAAAAAAATAAGAGAGTTTGGCTGGGAGGTGTTAATGCATTCGCCGTATAGTCCTGACCTTGCACCTTCAGATTTCCACCTGTTTCGGTCTCTTCAGAATTCTTTAGGCAGTGTCAGGTTAACATCACGAGAGGACTGCCAAAACCACTTGTCGCGGTATTTTGATCAGAAGTCCCAAAATTTATATAGCAATGGGATCATGTCCCTACCTACAAGATGGCAAAAAGTTATCGAACAAAATGGTACCTACATACTTTAGTTAAATGTAAATAAACTATATTAAAAAATGTTTTGAATTTTCTTAAAAAATGCGAAGGAACTTTTTCCCCGACCTATTATTTACTATTTTTAGTTTAGTACAAATTTGTAATTTTAAAACAAACAAAGTAAACCTCTAATTATCTGAAGGTTTTTGAAATCATTGCCATAATTAATACATGTTATCTAGTTGTATTATGGACCTGGGGGATGGGGCTCGCCGGAATTTTTAACCGACTTCAAAAGAGGACGAGTTTACCAATTCGGTTGTATTTTTTTATGTTTATTCAAAACTACGTCATTTATAAACCGATTTGGAAAATTATTTCTTTATTTGAAAGGATATACTATACGTATACTTTCAGATTGAAATTTTATCAAAATCGGTTCTGTACCTACTTTGCCATAGAAGTCTTTCTTTTTTAGAATCAATTTTACTCGTAAAGGGGTTTCGATTTCAAGAAGGTTGAAAAACACTAACCAGATCAGATGATGAGGATAAACTGAAAGAAGTTCTCGATATTTAGATTCTGTTTCTTTATTTTATTGAGGGAAGATGCCTTGATTTTTGTAACTAAAAATTCTTTTTAGGTCAAGTTGTTGACGCTTTGGCCACTCCAGCTGTGGGTTTGCTGGCTGACAAATACGGTACAAAGAAAGGCTGGCATTTGTCTGGTAAGTGATTTGGACGTACATAATAATGTTAATATTAAATAGATCTATATTACATTTACACCGACCATTACACATATAGACATATGTGGCCCACTACCTAGACTCCTACTGTGGTTACGGAATCGCTGAAATCTTAGGATCAGTTACTTTTCAGGAACCCCAATGCAACCAAACCTACCTATCTATAGAAATGAAGAGCATGTTATTGGTACATACGTATCAGGATAAATACCTGATTTACACATTGATGATAATTATATACATATATACACATATATAATTATCATATATATATATATATATATATATATATATATATATATATATATATGCGTATAATAGAGAATTGTTAGTGGGAGGACTAACTATTCTGCGAGTGTCCGTCTGGGTTGTTACCACCGCTTTGCTCCTGAAGTCTGCCGCCAAGCAGTAGTGTGCAAGCATTACCTACTGTGTTCCGGTTTGATGAGCAGAGTATCCAGTGAAATTACTGGGCTTATGAGACTTAATACCTAATTTCTCAGGGTAACGAGCGCACTGCAGTGCCGCGCAGGCCTTTGTGTTGCAAAGTTCTAGGTGGCACTGCAATTGTTATGGGCCGGCGTTATGCTTACCATCAGGCAAACGACCAGCTCGTTACGTTAATAAATAACAAAAAAAGGCATTCAACAGATGTATAATTGTAGAGTAAGGAAAGCCACACACACCACGTAAGTATATAAATTGGCAACAAGCTGTCGTAAAACACCCAAACATAATCTTTTGTTGTCTATTTCAATAGCGGTAGCTTGTTGTTTAAAACATGAGCCAACTGTGACCGTTTTTCCTTGTTCACATAATTTTTTGGTAGGTATGTTTTCTTTGCCGTTTCCGCTTTGGCTGATTTTGATGATAACAATTCTACAAGAAATCTCAAAAATACATTAACATTTATAGCTCAATAGCTGTAAGGTTGCCCGCCGATATAAACTTAGTATATGGAACGGTAATGATAATTCATTACCGTCTTTTTGTCGTCTCTTTCAGATTAATATTACATTTTTTATTTTTGTTAAATAATAAACTATAATACCGATGTTGACTGACTGCAAGCTCCAGAGCTGAATGAATGTGCAACTATGAAATTTAAATGTAAAAATTGTAAACATTTCGGTCTATTTCAGGTTGCGTCTTAGTAACATGCACATTTCCTCTTCTCTTCGTGCGTTGTTGGGGCTGTTGGGTTGGAGGCACTGCGGAGTACCTCTCCTGGTGGATGCCGGTCTACTACGCGTTTCTTATCGTGTTCTTCCAAATTGGATGGGCGGTCGTGCAGATATCCCATCTGGCAATGATACCAGCCATATCAGATAATCTGCAAGTCCGAGCAGAACTTACATCGATAAGGTATGATTATTATAATAGGTCGGGGAAAAAGTTCCTTCGCATTTTTTAAGAAAATTCAAAACATTTTTTAATATAGTTTATTTACATTTAACTAAAGTATGTAGGTACCATTTTGTTCGATAACTTTTTGCCATCTTGTAGGTAGGGACATGATCCCATTGCTATATAAATTTTGGGACTTCTGATCAAAATACCGCGACAAGTGGTTTTGGAAGTCCTCTCGTGATGTTAACCTGACACTGCCTAAAGAATTCTGAAGAGACCGAAACAGGTGGAAATCTGAAGGTGCAAGGTCAGGACTATACGGCGGATGCATTAACACCTCCCAGCCAAACTCTCTTAATTTTTTCTGAGTGGCTAAAGATGTGTGAAGTCTAGCGTTATCATGATGAAAAACCACACCCCTTCTGTTGATTAATTCCGGCCGCTTTCTCTCAACTTCTTGCTTTAATCTCATCAGTTGTTCACAGTAGAGTTCAGAATCGATGGTCCTGCCTGGTGGTAACAGCTCATAATGAATAATGCCCTTCCAATCCCACCACACACACAGCATCACCTTGTTGCGAGTTAACCCGGGTTTCGCCACAGTCTGTGAAGCCTGACCGGTCTTTGACCACGACCTTTTTCGCACGTTCTTGTCGTACGTGATTCACTTTTCATCACCAGTTATCAGCTTCTTCAAAAATGGTTCGGTTTCATTATGTCGTAGTAAAGAATCACAAATGAGTACACGGTTCATTAGCAATTCATTAGGTTTCTTTCAGTGAGCTCGTGAGGTACCCAAATATCGAGCTTTTTTGTGTACCCAGTTTTTTTCAAATGCGCCAAAACTGTTTTGTGGTCAATTCCCAGTTCTTCAGCTACGTCGTAACTACTGATATGCCGATCTTGTTCCACTTTTTCAAAAATGGCATCCATTTTATCCGTAATAGGGCGACCAGAGCTACGTGCATCTTTGAAATCAAAATTTCCGGATTGAAAACGCTTAAACCAAATTTGTGCTACTCTCACAGACACTGCACTAGGTCCATAAACATCGCAAATTTTTTTCGCGGCTTGCGTTGCATTTTTATCTTTTTTGTAGTAAAATTTTAAAATGTATCGAATTTCTTCATTAGATTCACTCATTTTGACAGTACGAAAAACAAATGAAAATCACACATTTTCCTAATTTGAATTTGGAATTATGTTCTTTAAAATTTAAACTTTCATATGATACCAAAACCAGCCAGATACAAATAGTATAGCCAAAGAGATTTTATTACAACTTCATACATACTATAATGCGAAAAGACTTTTTCCCCAACCTAATATGTTCTGTGGTAGGTATATGGTGCAAAACTTTACTACTCGCCCTCATTTTCTTTGTGTACCGGAGACGGCCTGCGAGTAGTTACTAATCGGATAGCTTTCGATCGACTAAATATAATTATCGGATAGGTACAAGCCGAAAAGGAACCTTCGGGTGAGCTTACTGTCATGACAAAATCGCTTAAAAATCCTAAACTGGCGATGCCAAGTGTGTATATTTTGATATGTTCAGAAATACTTTTAGATTTTCTAAAAATCTTCGCTAGTAAAATTCATTTGCGAAAATACCCTCTGAAAACGTGATCGTTTCTTTTTTCAGATATATGGCTTCGGTGGTGTCGAGTTTAGCCGTCTACCTCATAACTTGGGTAGTGTTGAGGGCAACGAACTATAGTACTTTTATTGGACCAGCGGATGATTATAAATTCAGAGTTAGTACCAATAATTATACTTACGCATAAATATATCTACATATTAAGTCTCATACTCAGAGTAATATTTCACTGTGACCAAGTAGGTACCTACCTACTTGGCTCGTCAAGTCGAAACACAGTAACTAATATCTACAAGCACACTACTGCTTGGCTGCCGACTACATGAAGAAAAGGGTGATACATGATACGACCGGATACTACTAGAATACTACCTGAAAACACCCAGACGCGGACTCTCGCAAGAATTAGAAAATTACGTGGGCGAAGCCGCAGGGTTCAGCTAGTAGCTAATAAAATAAATGTGTTTTTCTCCGTCTACTTTCACTTGTTTTTCCAAGCTCAAGCGTCACAGCTGTTATTCTAGTAATACCTATGTTGACGGATAATTACTCTCACGATCAAGATGATTTTTTTATCTATCATACGACACATAACTTTGTTGGTAAGTAATTAGATACTTATGTGCATACTTTGGGTATGTGACTCAGATGCTGCAAAAAAACTACATGAAATATTTGTATTGTTAAAATTAAATTTCGTCGAATGGAAATCTAAATATTTTACCTCTCCCGCTACATCATCAAATGATCAAAGCCTGTCCATAGGTTATATGCTCTGTCCATCGTGATTTTTCTAAGGAGGTATCGTGGCCTTCACCATCCCATGGAATTGACTGGAGGAGGTGGCTTCTTTTACTTGGTCAGACCATCGTGTTGGCGATCTTCGGTATTGCATCAATAATCAGTTTCCTTCCCTTCGCATTATGTGGCTGAAATAGGTCAGTACGCTTTGTAAAAATGAAAATATTTCATGCAGTAGAATGTTTTCAGCGTCTTCTTCGGTCGCCTACAAAAAACGGGGGAAACTATTAGAGAGATTTTTGCAGATCTGTAACCTATTACAGTTTTTTTACTTGAAAGATGTGTCATTTGTGGGTCTTGGAATACCTAGGTACATAATACGGTTTTTTAACTCGACCACATCACCTCGTTTCTTCATTGCTAAATGAAATAGTATCAAACGAATCCATCAAACCTTTCATCAGATCACTGAAGTAGTTATAAGCCTTAAACGCGAGCTATCGTAACTAATCAATATTTTTCTTTCAAGAATGTGTCAGTTATAATATCCGGTATTGGCATCATCACCTTCGCCCTGTTTCAAATGCTCTTTAACTTAAAAGAGCAGAAGGAACAAAAAGCAAATGGCCACATGAGCAACGGGACCCATTCACTTGCTAACGAAGCGGGCGAGCCGGTGAAATTGGCAAAGTCTAAAATTATTCACTTCCTGCAGATGCCACTATTGTACCAGACGAGTTTGTTGTGAGTATTGTATTCTATAATACTTATGTAGGTGTATGTAGCGAGTCTTGATAAATTGAATGCAATTGATACGAATGATTGTGCTCGGTTATGCGGGATATGCAGTACACTTTCCTCTAGGTTTAGGGTCTGTAACGAATGGTATCTATCGCACTAATTTAATTTGTATCAATTTATTTTTAACAAGATTTTTTATATTGGCAAGTTTGTGTTTGAATTACCTACATTGTTTTCATCTTCCTACCCTTTCCATCATCCCAGGTGCACTTGGTACATAAGTAGGTACTAACGGTACTTGGTAGATAAGTACTAATATTATAAACAGGTAAGTGTGTTTGTTACCGTCTTTGGAACCAATGGTCCGTTTAAAAAAATCTATCACTAAACGAAGCTACATTAGGTACTATCCCCGAGTGCTATATGCTACATTCTATCGTAATTTCACGCGTGCAATCGCGGGACAAAGCAAACAGTGAAGATTCCGCCAATAAGAACCAATTGGGTACCTAGATAATCCACCAAAGCAAAACGTTTCATATACGTTAACGAAGCGTTGTGCTTCTCCATTTCTCATGCATATAAGGAGTGGAAATTTTAATCTTTGCCTTAGCCTTGTCCCCCAATCGATGTTACCTACTTAAAGATTGATTTTACCAACCTATAACCTTCTGGGGAAGTGTGCTCCAACGTCGACCGCGTCACGAAACAGCGGCGCAAGTACGGAAGTCCAATATATTTGTCGAATCGAAAAAACTAATAAATTTATCGAATGAAATGTATCGAAATCGAATTCTCTTTGAATTCGACCTAGCTATTCGATAACTTTTGTCTATTGTATCGATAAAACCCACTTTATGGATTTGCGGCGCGAGTACGGAAGTCGGTTCGATAAATTTGTCGAACCGATAAACTCGATAAATTTATCGAATGTTGCGAGTACCAAAGTCTGAACGTAAAGTATTGTAGTAGCTCTATATTCTCTTTGGATTCGACCTAGCTTTTCGATAACTTTTGTCGATTGTTTCGAGGCTCGATAAATCGTGGGATTTATCGATTCATCGATTGGAACTGTCAATTTTATCGAATATTATCGACCCGAATAGATCCGTACTTGCGCCGTCGAAATGTCAATTTTATCGATCTAAAAGATCCGTACTTGCGCCGCAGCTCGGTATTTTGTGACCGCGTACCGTGCGCGTACCTATCAGGATTATGGTAGAAACGCAAGCTTGCCATGTATAATAAAAAACGAAGTAACATCAAGAAACCTTTTTCATACGAAAGTGTAATTTCAAGACGGTCCTATAGGTAGATATGAATTTAGTCCAGGTTGGAATTTAATAAAACAATATTTCCTCCTTGCAGATACGTCTTTTCCCGGTTATATTGGGCACTGAGTCTGGTATACGTTCCGTTATTCTTGGAGGAACGTCTATCAGTTAACCCAAGTGCAGGGTCAGAGCTGGTGGCCAGTGTTCCTCTGGTGCTGTATATTTCGTCATTCTTCTTCTCTCTCCTACTGAAGAGCAAGATGTACACTATTGGGAACCAAGTAAGTTGAACTGCAGGGTAGTATTCATAACTCAATCGGACATGTTTCCGTTCGGATCCACATTATCCGTCTGTCATTAACATTCAGGATGAAAGAGACGGAGAATGTGCATACGAACGGAAATCTTTCTATAATATTATTTTATATCCGTTTAGTGTCCAAACATGTTCAGCAATGTTCTATGGTTTAAAGATCATAGGTAGGTACCTATGATCTTTTTATTTATTTTTTTTAAATAAAAAGATCATAGGTACCTACCTAAAAATAATAGCATCACAGATCACATCACCTCATAGATCACATTACATGATCACGTCTTAACATACATATTAAAGAAAGCAGAAACTACTAGGACCAAGGCCACACACTAGAGGACTCTGTGACTAGACACAAGTTGAGACGACACAAACGCTTGCGGTTTTTTTTATTGTATGAAGTGTTAATGTACCGACATATATAATAATACTTATCATGTTTATTTGCAGGTATCATATCTGTTAGGAAGTACCCTAAGTTTAACTAGCTGCCTATGGATAGCTATGGCTATAGACCCTCATGCCAGCATAGTGCAGATCTACTTGGTGGCCACATTAATAGGTGAGGTCTCTTCGACATTTCCCATTCTAATGTTAAAGATCATTTTGTTTATTATTACTAACATTAATAAGATAATGAACATCTTTTTTTATAGCGTTTGGGCTTGCTTTTGACCACTGTCTCACCTGATGTTAAGCGTCGACTCGCATGACACATGACATACGATCGATATTCGATACATTGTGGATACATTGCATTTCTAAAATACTGACGCCCCGGCCAAGACCTTGTAGCGTCTATGTATTTAGACATACACTAGGTCTTGCTCTCAACATCTTGCTCTAGCGTCTCTGGACCTATGTCCATCCCAGCAAAGCCGCGGGTGAACCCTAGTAATTTAATAAACCAGTGTGTGCGGGCGCTGCGTTGCAAAATAACCAGTTCGTTTTTTTTTTTTAAATTAAGTGTTCATCTTTTGTAATTTGCAGGAGCAGGCAGTTCCATCACTCTAGTCTCCAGCCTGTGTGTGACCGCCGACCTGATCGGTCCACATTCGCATCAGGGCGCTGCTATCTACTCCATCGTCACGTTTGCTGACAAACTCGTTACTGGGATAGCTGTAGTGGCGATTGAGAACTAGTAAGCTACTCCAGCTTTTGAACCTATGGGTTCCCTGTTTTTATGGGCCAGCGTTATGCTTACCATCAGGCAAACGACCGGCTCGTCTCGATATCAAATAGCGTAAAAAACCTTATAATATATCGGGCTGGATCGACCTTGAGGAACTTAGACCGCGGTCATATTCAGCTCCCGAGCTCTCGCTATACCTACCTATATGTTCTCCAACATGGTTGACTGATTTGAAAAATTACATCAGGTGTATATTAGGTATCTTATAATCTGTAGCCCGGGTCCGTCACATAGAGCGACTGTGGCCGAGCGGGAACTTGTGCGGCTTTCTATCTGAGGGACCAGAGTTCTCAGAGAAACTCGGTTCACCCTCCCCATATAACTCAAATCGAGATATGTGCGTATTCACCGCACTTGCCCTAGAACGGTGAAGGAAAGCATCGTGAGGAAACCCGCATGTTCAAGAATCACAAAATTGGAGGTGTGACTTTCACCAAGCCGTAGACGCATTGGACCCATGTGGTGGATTTGGATTATGGCTCATACTCTCAGAATTCCTAAGGAGAGTTGACGTCAGCGAGGCGGCCGGCTGTAAAAAAAGGGTTGTAGGTAAAAATAGGTATGGTTTTACAAACGTACACCGCGCCGACACTATGTAAAGTGGGGCAAGGGCAGGAAGGAGCGACCTTCACTTTTTTATGGTTTAGGGTTACAAACAAACATGCTGATGTTAAGTGGTCGTCACCGCCTATGAACGTCTTTAAAGAGGCACTGTCGCCGTGTTGCCTACCCTCTTCGGAGAAATCTCTTCACCCTTCTCTTAAAATAGTCCAGATTGTAGATGTGAGGGAAACCGTCGGGCGGGAGCTCATTTCACATCTTGCAGGTATATGTGGCAGGAACATTCGTGTGAAACAAGTTTTATGACACGACCATAAATCTATAATCTGTAGATGAGGTTTCACCCGATTGCAAGAGGTTCGGTTATAAAACCTAAAAGCCGGAATAAGGTCAGAGTTCTTCAGAGCATTCCCCATTGTATCGTAGGCGTAGGTTATATACTTAGTTACCTACTTAATAAGTACTTATATATTTATTTTTTTAGCAAATGCGACGATGCCGCTGACTGCCCTCAGTACTACCGAGGGGTCCTCACCTACGCCTGCGGTGGAAGTGCAATCCTTGGAATATTATCTCTATCCGTCACCAAAATTATATCTAAAACCAAACATGAAACTCATTTATAAATTATAATAGATAATAGAAAAATTAAAAATTGTTCCTACTTCATTCTGTCTTTTATTACGGATTTTTATATCAAACATTATTTTGGAGTTTTCGTAATCCTTTTGTAATTTATTTACGTCCAAACTTGTGTTAAAATACGTGCTAAAATACAGATGTTTGATGGCTCATTATTTTTAAGCCAGTTTTTTTTTTAAATTGCATACTAACCTAGATAGCGAAGAGATAAATCGATAATATTCTTAATTTTAGACTTAAAACGTCAAATAGTGGAGTAATCACCCAAGTACGGTTGTAAGGAGAAATGTACGGCTAGTTCGTTCTTAATATAAGAGCCTCAGAAGCTATTAACAGAACTTCAGCGCTGAACAGTTGAATGGACTGGTCACTGGACTGATGACTGATGATAATGACCTCCTCCTTATTCCTGCCCTTATCCCACTGAACATGGGGTTGGCGCAATTCCTACCTCTTTAAAAACATACTGCTTTTAGGTTTCGGCAATTTTTTTGCTGATGATAATGACCTCTCGTTTTAAGATGTTACTGCCTAAATTAAGGAATGTAAGGTTTTTCTTTGTGAATAAATTACAGAACTAAAAAGTAAACATATTCGTGATTTGGAAGTTCATTACCTACATATAATTTTCCGAAAGAAAAAGCTGTTCCATTTCAATTTTTCTTTATAACATAGGTACCTACTACCGCTTTGTGTGTTCGAACAGTACTAGGCTTTTGATAGTTCGGATTATCTAGGCTCTACCTAGAGAAATGACAACTTCACAATTACTATCATTTATATTATTAATCAGTATTATAAACAGTCATCTAAATCCTACAATAATTATCAAAAATGTCACAGAATACTAATGATTAATATAATAATGCATGTTCTTGTCTGAATCCACATACTTTTACATAGAAAAAGTATAATAAATACTAAGAAATAAATATTAATATGATATACATATATTAATTTAATAAATATTAATATGATACAGTCCATTAAATATTTACTATATTTAGATAATATTTTAGTTAACTATATAATTGACAATGTCAATTACATACACTAACCAATACTATAGAAGAATGTACATATATAAATAGGATAAATTGTGGAATGCTAAATCACACATGAATGGAAGCAATGGCAGATGATACATCAAATTACATTATTTGTTTTATTGGACTCAAATTAAAAACACTTAGGAATGGGTCGTAGCTATAAAAGATTCTGTTAATATCTGACTTGACATGCAGTACCAAATTGAGATGATGTTTGTTACAACTCATTTTAGCATTGTGTAGTATCTGAGTTTTCCTTATACGGGCTGCCTCACTCATAGGCGCTTGGATGTACAAGTGGTAAAGATCAGGGCATTCATCAATTATTACAGAAGGATCTCCAATGTCTACAGTCTCACTCATAGATAACTCCTGTACATGAATGTTTTCTAATGTCTTACATTTTGCAAGAGATGAGAATAAAGTCTCAAAATCAATCATCTTATCAGTCAGGCGCAAGTTCTTCAATCCTGGGCTCAAATGTATCGCCCGGCTAACAGGGGCTGCGCAAGGGAATATAGGCGGAGATTCAATATTCGCAGTGACTAGATTTACGCACCTTTGAAACAAAATGTTAAAAAAGTCTGCACTTAGACGCACTGATCCAGTTATACTTAAGAACGTCAATTTCTCTAAGTAATTGCAGCGGGTGGGAAGCGATACGGGATTCCTGAGAAATTCGTCAAAGATCAGAGTTAGCTGGACTCTTACTTTTGTTTTAAATAACTCATCATAATTTAAAACATTCATAGGCGGTGCTACTCGTTTTCGTCGGAATTCTGAAGGTGTAGGAGGCCTTTCACAATTATTATCAGCTCTATCTGCTGGTTCTGGGGTAATATAAAACCAATCATATCTCTCCGGGGCAGATGATCCGCTGTACAACTGGCAATCACAAGGGAAAAACGGTTTTAAAAGTGTGGTCAACTTTGCATAGAAACCATCATCAAATTCGTGAGATTCTTTGTTCCAAATCATTATTGCTGCATTACCTATTATTGCGTCTTTATATTCTGTAATGTGTATTTTATCTGCATCCACATCAAAATTCTCTTGAAAATAGTTCTGGAATGTGGGTGTAGTATAAATACAGTATTGTTTGAAATTTTGCTTAATTATGATAATAGCTTCGATTGTGCTTAAGTCTAACATAGATAATACAGGGAGCATAAAAAATGATCCAAAAAATGCATACACAGTTGTCCAATCAAGGAAACAGAGAAAGAATTGTTTGAATTTTACCATCTCTGTTCGTTCTGCTAGCTCAGGTACATATATTGTATGCAGTCTGTCACTCTCTGCTATTGTATACTTCAGCGTGTCTAGTTCTGCATCGCGCAGTAACAGGAATGGTAATCTTGAGTACAATAAATTGGTAGCTGAACCAACAAAATGAACCTGTTTAAAAGTTTTAAACATATCCTGACACTGAACCAGTGAATCTTCTGTGATTTTTGACAAGCCAGTCCTACTGACCATGAAATTTAATGAGGCATTTATGATTGTTGGACATGCCTCAAATATATCAATAAAGTCTATAATGGTAAGATTAGTATATGACACATCTATAGTTAGTAAGTTCTTCATTTTCTTCATAGCCGGTAATAAGTATGTCTTTCGGAGATCTGGAACACCACACAGGTTGAGTTCCAGTAGATGTGGGGCAACATCCTTAAAGAAATTTGTTTTGAAAGTGGTTACTGTAGCCAAAGTGTTCATGGACATTGTGCATTCTTTCACCACACCTTGCATTGAAACTATGTTCCTTAGATATCTGTTGGTGTTGTATAAATTGACTACTGACTTTGTGTCCAAATTTTGAATTATCATGATTAAAATTTCTTCAGGAAGATTTGTTAAACTCATGCTGAAAAGAAATGTAATTAACATAATTATTTATTATTAAATACAGAGTTTTAGCTAACTCTGTGGTGAAAATGATTATGTAAGTTAGTACAAATTTGAATATTACTCAGATTAAAAACTATGCTATGGCCATAGCATATCTAGTGTAGTTTTTTGGCTACCTATACCATTGAAAGACATTGAATAGGAACATATTTTTACAATGACATTAAGGTAATAAAATAAAATTATAAAGAAGATGCAACACTAACATATTTAAAACAACAACAAAAATTTAAAAGCAAAATATAAGTACATTAAGTACACTAGGTATTTTTATCTTTGATATGCATTTTTAGCACAATTCACCATGCTGTTGGTTTAACGACCTTTCCAGTATGCCAGTACGAAAATGTAAATATTTTAAATGTATAGGGTAGGACCTAAAGAAAGCTAAGCTAAGTTCTAAAAATGATGACTGAAAACTTACATGGATGGTTGAAATAGCCTTGTTTTCTTGTTTATTGAAGCTTTGGTAATGTAATATCACAGACAGTTTAAAGTGAGTTGAGGCACCAACTTTCTATCCCACAACTATATCTGAAACATAAAGGAAATGTTCAATAAAATATTAATTCATAATCAACAAAACATATATAAATATTTAACAGGATACCTATGTAATTTTATTAATACCGGCACTTGGTAGATAAAAACTAAAGATGTCAATAATTAGTTGTAGCCGTTTTTCATTTTTCTAAAGGCAATTTTACCAACGAGAAGTAAATGAAGAATGAAGCTACCTAAATCGTCTCATTTGGACACAGAAACTGCAACTTTCACATTATTCTTCCCATGCAAAGAGCACGTTTCCCATCATCAATTATTAATCATTTCCCGAGAGCTGAATAAAATGAAATTATGAATACAATAAATGTCAAAACGTCAAAGTCAAAAATTACGAAAATCAATACACTAGGCTGCATTCAGTGCCTATCTACCAAGGAATTTTTATTAAACTAGAAGACCGAAGAACCACTGTAACCTAAAACGTGGTCCGAAAGAGACTAAAATAGGTGTGCCATGTGTCTCTTTCTAAAAGGGTGACCTTACTTTATGAAATAACTGGGACAGATTTAAGATGATTTGTTGTACGTAGTACAAACGAGTCTGTTTCATATGTATTATTTAGTAGATAGTCAGCAATATACGTAAGAGATACCTACCGAAAAAAATATTCACTGTTCGAAAGAAACAGTAACCAGTGAATCAGAGATATTATTGCAATCTTGTTGATACACATTCTACCAAAAACAGTTTTATTAAAAAAAATACACTGCTTTCTTCATGTCTCAATCAATCACATCACACTGATTCTACCCTGTCCTACAAATATTATAAACGCAAAAGTTTGTGAGGATGGATGGATGTTTGTTAATCATTCACGTAAAAACTTCTGAACGGATTTTTAATGAGACTTTACAGAAAAAGAGCTTATACATCATAATAACACATAGACTACCAATATATAAAATTGACAGTTCGAATTCTTAAAAGTTTAAATCAGAGATAGGTAGTTCTTGATTTTTTCAAAAACGAAATGAAGCCAAATCTGCTTTGTTCAATATGAAGTTAATATTCGCATCTCACAATTCGAACTGAATTCAAATCACTGGAATAAGAAACGAAGACAATTTTAACATAAGTGTACAGAGGGTTTTATCGTCGTTCGCCACGGTTTTCATACAAAAATCACTTCGCAAAATTAGTTATTTGGTCAATGCAATGAAAATTGAACTTCATTGTGTAGGAAATGCAATTGATAACAGATTACAAGTAAAACTTGTCGTCGTCGCAAAACTAGTTTCGGATATTACTTATTAGTTCACGCCTGTTAATCTGCCTAGTAAAAGCTATAGCCGTAAGGAACGGTGTTGCAAACTTAGAAGATGACTTTAGTGCCTCGTCTCTGCTCATTCTTCACCCCCGCTGGGCACCGCCGTTCCCGGCCTCCCGCCGCGCCGCCGCCGCTGCCCGGTGCCGGTGGCCATATTGTGTGATGTGTTTAAGCGAAGTGTTTTCATCAATTAATCTTTTTAATCCACATATTCAGTAATAACGTGACTTGACTACTGCAAAACAAAATGTTTAGTAAGTGTTGTATTCATAATTAGTGTGATAGCCAACGACAGGGCGTTAAATTACATAAATTTTCTGTGAATGCACGGAACTAGTAGTTAAAAAGATTTAACTTTAAAAAAGCTTTTATTTATGGACCGAATGGACAGTGTCTATCAAAGTGTTTACTGTTTGCGTGCCATACACACTATATCTAACATTGTTAAGTGATGTTATTATGTATATTAAAAATAATGAGTCATTTGCTTCTTTCTGTTTTTCTTTAAAGGCATGGGGCCTTTACACATATCTTTATTTAGCTGCTGCCCACGGTTTCACCCGTGCGGAGATATTGGATTTCATATGTTTTAATTTTTAAACGGAACACTAATCATTTTTCTAAAATAAAAGTAGTCTAAGTTACTCCTTGTAACATCAGCTATCTGCCAGTGAAAGCCCCGTCAAAATCGGTCCAGCCGTTTTGGAGATTACCCGGAACAAACAGACAGACACTTCAATTTTATTTATTTGTATAGATTCTATAGTGTAGGAAGTAGGAACTAGCACAGAAATAAGAATAGATAATATTACAAATAGAACTAGCAGGAAATAACAAGGTACGATAAACATACCTACTGAAAATTTTATATAAATACGTGTATAGCATGGATTAAATGCTGCCAAAATTGCGCAAGCCATAACGTTCCAAACAATTAAAACTATCAACTGTCATCTACTAACTTTGCAATGATACAGCGTCGATCTAGCTAACATGCCCGACTGAAACGTAGTATCTCTTAGTAGTTTGTGGATTAGTCTTCTTTGTCGGGAAAAAGGTAATGTTTCGTTTTCAAATAAAATCAACAACGACCTACCTATTTCTAATTTTAACTTATCGAACTGTCATTGATTGCTTTGTATCGCAAAGTGTCAGTGGTGTAATAAGCCCTATAGCGTGAATGGCCGATTCAAACAAGCCGAAACATAATGTAAATTTCTGTTGTGCGGCCCAGCGGCGCGAGTACGGAAGTCAGTTCGATAAATTTGTCGAACCGAATAACTCGACAAATTTATCGAATGTTGCGAGTACTCTGATCGTAAAGTATTGCAGTAGCTCTATATTCTCTTTGGATTCGACCTAGCTTTTCGATAACTTTTGTCTATTGTTTCGAGGCTCGATAAATCCCACCTTATCGATTTGAACTGTCAATTTTATCGAATTCTATCGACCCGAATAGATCCGTACTTGCGCCGCAGCCGCTCAAAATCAGCGGCGCAAGTACCGAAGTCGTTTCGATAAATTTGTCGAACCGAAAAACTCGATATATTTATCGAATGTTGCGAGTGAAGTCTTATCGTAAAGTATTGTAGTAGCTCTATATTCTCTTTGGATTCGACCTAGCTAGATAACTTTTGTCGAAAGTATCGAGGTTTGATAAAAGTCTAACACCCACTTTATCGATTTGAACTGTCAATTTTATCGAATTTTATCGATCAAAAAGATCCGTACTTGCACCGCAGTAAAGCTATGGAGGATGTCGCTTTTATAAATTATAAATATTGCCAGATATTAAATCTTGAACGGAAGTTACGTTTACTTTGCACTGACAACATTGATTTCCTTAGTGCTAGTGATGGGATTGATATAACAGATACTCTATAATATGTTAGTAAATGATATCCTATTTAACATAATATTGAATTCTAGTTCAATAGTTGTAATAGTTATCTTTCACTGTTACATTTATTTTATAACATAGTTTATTGTTATTTAGTAAAAAAAGTACTACAATGAGTTAAATACACATGACACATTTTACATTCATTATTTATTTTTAATTTACATTTGTAACACATTTTATAGTAGTATGTATTTCAATAATAGAAATATTTGTTTGTTATTTTGTAACTAGTATAAATTGTAAATGAACCACTATATTCGTTATGTACTTAATTCATATTGTAATAATGTTTAGTTGTTTTAATAGCACCTTAGTGATCAAATTTGTATGTAGGTACTATTGGATATGTTTTGGTGATTATATTAGTTTGTTTTCTTCTTGAGATAACATAACTAACCATTTAGAAGCATCATTCATTTGAGATCAATCAGGATATAATTTGAGTTCACCATCAAGCAAATGAGCTGCTTGTCTTGTTACGTTTGAGTTTTTAAATAAAAACCAACATTCAATAATAGTTTGACATAATAGGTATCACAAAACTTTATGGCTCAGGCCTTACTTAGTCAGCTGAGTGGATGCATATTCCACCCCTTTCACTCTTTTACACCTCTGCTAGGCCTATCTCGGTACAGCACAGGACTATCACCAATATTTAAATTGTCTAAAAGTATGTAATGAAAAGTTTAGTATTTAAGTACTTATACTTACCACCTTGGTCTAATGGAGTTACTTTGCTTGACTAATTAAACGAATAATAATCGCAATGTAACTTTATTACGTCTGTTACTTAGAGGCTTGTGAATACTTCATTATTTAATTATTCAAATATAGCATAGCATGATTAAGTTTCTTAGAGATTTTAAAATAAAGTATTTGAAAATATTATTATATCGTTGTGTCACTTCACTAAAGAAAATTTCGCTAGGCAGCTGGCAGATGGCAATATGGCTGCAGCTTTCGAGTTTCGCTGGCAGTGCGCGGTGCTCGCATCATTTCCAGTACAGGACTAGTATATCTGACGGCCCTAAAGTTTTCATTTTCAATTTTTTAGTGATTCTTGCTTCTGTTTACCTCAATTTTACTGAATTTGTGTAGCAAAAATACTGTTTTTTCATTTCCGTCGTCACCAATTCCTGCGACGACAAAATGGCGTCGCTTGGCGAGGTTTTGCTACAAAATGATTTTTTGTAATTTAATGCCTTAACATAAAAATATTCAAAATAATATATTAACTAATGTTTTCGTTACAATTTTCTCAATGTGTTCTTCAAATTCAATATAATTTGGTCGTCAGTTACCCAAGATATAGTGTATTCCCTGAATTTGCAGCAAAATGCTTCTGGTAAGTGTATTATTGCATTTTTCGGCTTTGTTTTGGTGTTTTCAATTCTATTTTATCAATTAATGTGCTTCAAATATATGTGGAATGTTCTAGAAGTCTTGGGTGTGGCCCTGGAAGACCGTGAAAATATAAGACGTAATTCAGGATTTTAGGGTTTTAGTGATTGTTTACAATATATTTCGATGTTTTTATGTATTAAAATGTTCCTGTTCCCACAAAGAAACGTTTTCCAAAGATTCTTTGTTACGTAATCTTTCTATACTGGGTACTGAAATTTGTCTTGGAAAGGGACCCATTCCTACAATTTAGCTTTAAAATTGGTCTTCCTCAGTGCATTATACCAAAATACAAGCCTAAGAGGTTATGTTGAAGTATTTTGATAAATAAAGGTTTATTAGAACTTCTCAAAATGAGTAAATTAAGTTTTACATTTGTGGTTTTTGGAGAGATATTAATTTGATTATTTTCCTGGAATTTTATGGTGATTTACAACAAAACAAGATTGAATTTTGAGGTTGGGTCTTTGCTTTTTTAGTTGTTTACTAATGGAAGAAGTATCTGTACAACAAGGTACACTGGAGCTCCATGAAAAAAAATTCATTGGAATCTCATGAAGCCTTTTAATTATGCCCAAACATAAAGTCGCACATGTCCAGATTCAGATTAATTACATCCCTGTTCATACTTTTATTACTTGCGATAATAATGAATTGTTTTGTATATGTTTAGTTCTCTTGCATATGACAAGTATTCTTTAATTAATATTTTTTGGTAATATTTAAATTATCACTTCATACATGTCTCATAGAACGGCGAGACTTAAAAGCTGTATCAGGGAACATACAGTGCAATGCAAATTTGGGATGGTACCAAGTGCATATTTATAATAGAACTGATACTTTCAGTAAGTTAATTGTTTGTTAGCATTGATATGCAGAAAAAAAAATTGCAATTTGGGCTGTGCAAATTAGCAAAAATGATATCTTTCGAAGTTTAAAATGTATGTTTTTAAAAAGCCAACTTCGCTAATTATAAATGAATGGATTCCTTGTTCTAATATTCTGCTTATGTTTATTTATAATTACATATGTGATAAACAAGAATTTTCTTTACAGACTGGATCCATGAATGGGTCTGGAAGTGAATCTACCAGCGAGAAAGGTGAGAAGACCGATTCCAGTGGCTCGGGAACAGGAAGTGAAAGGTATGCTCTGTTTTAACTTAGCAGACTCTACTTAGGAGATTTTGTTACTTAGAATATATAAAAAATTCAAAATTATTTGTTTCTTTGTAGTGAGAGTGGTACTGAAAGTTCAGGCTCGGGTTCAGGGTCGGAAAGATCAGGATCTCCAAAATTTGGTGCGGAACGATCAAATCACAGTGATGACACTAAATCATCACCTAAACACAGTAACGCAAACTCTTCGAAATCAGATCATCACACAGATAGAAACACATCAGATGATGATTCACCAAAATCCAAATCTAGGAATAATCATGGAAAGTTGAAATCTGATCTATGGGAAGATAATCCTGATATTTATGGGATCAGGCGTTCGGCCAGATCAAGGAAAGAACCAGATAGGTTAAAACTGGCCGATAGTGACTCTAGTGAAAAAGGCAGAACACACAGTAGAAAAAGTAGAAAAAGAAGGTAGGAAAACATTTTTGGCTTGATATTATAAATGGCTCTAAAAAAATAAATTAGCATTCTTATGTTCTATTCTTTTGAAATTTATACTAGGATGTAATTTTTAGTGATTCATGGAATTCAGACACATCTGAAAGTGATAGTGACATAAAAGGTTCCCCACCACCACCTTCAAAACGACCAGGCCAAAGAAGTGTACCACTTAGAAAAAAGAAACCAGCTAGAAGAAGAAAGTTTACAAGTGATGAAGAAGAAAGCACTGAAGGCTCAGATGATGAGGGGAAAAGGTAAGTTTTCATGATGTTAAATGACAACTATAGTAGTAATCATCACAAGGTTGCCACAGTGTTACGTGAAATATTCTTTTCCCAATAGAACAGCAACAAGGCGTGGAGCAACAGCAGTTAGTTATAAGGAAGCTAGTGATGAACAAACAGATTCTTCTGATCTTTTAGAAGTTGAGGGTGATGGAGAAGCAGAAGTAGAACCAGAGCCAGAAGACCACAGTGAGACAATTGAAAGGGTTCTAGGCTTTAGACGTGGCAAGAAAGGAGGTATTTATTATGATAAATATTAATTATTTGCCATTCTGATTGTTTTCTTGAGTTACTTACTATGCTTATTTTATTTTGATTTGCATTTTGGTGCAAATGTAATATTAAATTTTAGCTAATGTCTTCTTATCATTATGCAGTCACTGGAAATGTGACTACAGTTTACTATATAGAGGAGAATGGGGACCTTAATGAAGGGTGTAATCCTGCTGATGAAGAAACAACTGAGCCTCAGTACTTGATCAAATGGAAAGGCTGGTCACACATACATAATACATGGGAGTCAGAAAAGTCCCTTGCAGAACAAAAGGTTAAGGGAATTAAGAAATTAGAAAATTTTATGAAGAAAGAAGCAGAATTATCCTGGTGGAGGTCACAGGCTGGCCCTGAAGATATAGACTACTTTGAATGCCAATCAGAGCTTCAACTAGAATTAGTCAAGACATATAACTATGTTGAACGGATAATAGGTAATACAAACCCTTTATTATAATGAATTAAATGTAAGTTAATGTTCTTATTTGAAATGAAATGTTTATGTCACCAGCTGAACAGACAAGAGAATTGGAAGGTGGTGGTACTGCTCATGAGTATTTTTGCAAATGGGAGTCTCTTCCATATGCTGATGCAACTTGGGAAGATGCAGTTTTAATAGAAAGAAGATGGCCAGAACAAGTGGAGCATTTCAAACACAGAGAGGCTGCCAAAACAACTCCTTCCAGGCATTGTCCTGTTTTGAAGAGAAGGCCAAAGTTTCATCAAGTCAAAGAGCAACCAGAGTATATGGGCAAAGATCAGGTAAGATATTCTGATAGTGGTTTCTTTCTATAATGTGATATGGCAGGTAAGGCCAATTATACTTGTTATAATAATATGATCAACTTTGATTGAAATAATAGCAATCCAGTTTAATTATTGATTTAGGCCTTTTTTTGTAAAAATGGGTTGTTAGTTGAGGCTCTAAAACAAAATGAGTATCGTTTTTAGCACCATTTAAATAATTTTATGCACTTTAGTTTATGCCCTAGGGTGTTGTACTATGTCAAGTCTTTGCAAATAGACATTATTGAAATTATTTTTTTTGCATGTTAAAATGGCTCATGAAATTACATCAATGAGCACTTGGGTGTTGGTATAAGATATTTGCAAATAAGAATTTGAGGTTAGGGTTTTTGGGGATTAAAATTCCTCATCCTAAATAATACGTCATGTAAAAATATAACACACAGTGGGCCAAAAAAAGTAGTATATTATCATTGATATGACCTTTCCCTTGAATTTTAGGGCTATTATTACAATTTAAATTGCGGGTAGGTCCACAATTTTGTAAAAACACTATAATTATTATTCTCAGACATTATTTTCGTTTCAATTGCGGGTAGGTCTATATTACAGTCGCCATTTTGTAAAAATACTAGAATTTAAATAGCGAGTAGGTTTATATTTCAGCCGCCATTTTGTAAAAATACTAAATTATAAAGATAATCAGCCAATATTTTGAATTTAAATTACGGGTAGATCTATATTACAGCCGCCATTTTGAATTGTGGGTAGATCTATATTACAGCCGCCATTTTGTAAAAACAACTTAAGACCCACTTGCGCCATAAGCTAGATTTATTATTACGGATTGAGATCAACATAGGCTACTAAAATTAAAAAAAGAAAATGGTAATTTATTCCGAGTTAGCAACTAACTCGAGTTAAATAAATCGGGCTGACGCAAGCGGGCCTAAGTATATCAGCCAATATTTAGAATTTAAATTGCGGGTAGGTCATCATTGAAGCCGCCATTTTTTAATGTATGTTATGTATTCAATATTAATATATTGATATTGCGGGTTGATTTGATTGCCGGTAATTATTATATTTATCAATATTAGAGGTGCTATTGGTAGACTGGTTTAATTCATACTTACGCGATCGTAACTTTTATGTAGTTGTTAAAGGACAAGAATCAGAATGTTTTAATATAACTTCTGGAGTTCCTCAGGGATGACCCTAGGGCCTATTTTATTTAACCTTTTCATCAATGACCTGTCTCAATGTTTCAAGCATTCAATGCCTTTTATGTGATAATGCTGAAGATGTAGCTGTACTACAGGAATATGTGGATACTCTGATGAGCTGGTGCAAAAGAAACAGTATGACGCTTAGCAACCGATATTTTCTGAAATATGTTAAATAAATGTACAACACCCATTATTTTGATTGGTATTAAGTGCTAAGGTAATAAATTAAAGCTGTAAAACTCGATTTCGTACATCATCAAATTATATTTTGTATATTTATAAACAAAATAATTCAATAGAATATTATATTTTAGCTATTATTTTGAGTTTTTTATTTTGCGGGTAGTTCGATTATAAAGACGCCATATTTTCTTTAAATTACTTATTTCTGTTTCAAAAATCCAAAATAGTTTTGAATTTATCTTGTTTCCATTACAATACTACAGCCGATCTTTGTGAACACACACACCCTTGAGTCTAAATATTTGTTTTAAATGTAGATTTTTATTGCGGGTAGACAAATATTACAGTCGCCAGTTTGCAACTTCTTATTACAAATGCACACAATGTATTTTATAATATTGCTACTATGCGTATTTATAACAAAAAAATATTGGCACAATTATTATAATTTGCACGATAATTTATCATTTTAACATGCATTTTTAAACAATTTGTGTACCCAATAAATCTATAAACGCTATTTTGTAAAGAAATTCTATGGTTATAAAAGATGGTGCATTTTGGATTCACAAGTCATGTAATGGCCGCCATCTTGTATAGGTACAACTCGAGTGAACAACTAGTATGAAGGTCAACTTCGATCAGTCAAATAAGAGTAATTGTAAAACAAGTGCAGAATTTTGGACTTTCGTCAACGTCATACCTCTTTGTATCTAATATGAAGTCTTGTTCAAATTAATTTTGACAAAAATACGTCACGTAATGAGCCAAAATTATATTTTGTTGTAAAATAGAAATCTATTGCACTAAAATGAAAAATTCCACCAATATTTTTCCATAATATAGGTACTATGGTACATATCATGGTAGATGAGCCTCCTAAAACAAAGGTTTTTGATTTAAGCTGTATAATGTTAAATCATAATACATAACATTTTTATTGGATAACCTCCAATTGTCCTTGTGACGTCAAATCTAAAAATAAAAAAAATGGACAATTTTTGCTTGAAGACCACGCGATTTTTATTTTTCAATTTTTCGGTCATATTTCTGCATTTCTTGTCCAAGGAAAATAAAGTACATGTTTATTTTCAATTAATTAAATAAATGGGTAATTTAATACAGCGCCATCTCTTGGTTTCTGGCCGAAATAGAATGTTTCCGACAGTTGACTGGTGGACTTGGTAAATTTTGCGGGAATTGTAGGTGGCGCTATATGATATGACCATGAGTTATCTAAGTGTTGAGTTGTCTTCCTGCATTTGTTTTTGAGTTTATAAATTAACATTACCTATTAAAAAAGCGATGTTATTAGCATCAATAAATTAAGTAGAAAGGAACTTTATTTCTGAATTATACACTTGTTGAAACACAAACTTGTTGACAATATCTAACTTGTTGCTTCTACATCTAGGTTTATAAATGTTATTAATTATTTAATCATAACAATATGTTAAATAAAATAATCTTTTTATTTTTTTTCAGACATATGTTCTAAGAGATTATCAAATGGACGGATTGAATTGGTTGATACATTCCTGGTGTAAAGACAACTCAGTCATTCTTGCAGATGAAATGGGCTTGGGAAAAACTATTCAGGTAATATATCCAAATCTTTAGAATTAAAAAAAAATATTTTTTACTTTTTTTACTTTGTCTGACTTGTATTTTTATTTTCAGACGATATGTTATTTATATTACCTCTTCAAGTCACAGCAGCTGTATGGACCATTCCTTTGCGTGGTGCCTTTAAGTACCATGACTGCATGGCAGAGGGAGTTCCAGCAATGGGCACCAGATATCAATGTGGTCACATACATAGGTGACCTTTCGAGTAGGGAAATTGTGAGATTTTTTCAATTATTATTTGATCTTGTACTTCTGTAGGAGAGTTTTGTTAATGCTTATGATGATCTATCATCACTGTCCACATAAAAATCTAATACTTTAACTTGAAATCCATTTAGTTGCTAAGGGTGGTGTTCACCAATGATGTTGAACCGTAGTTCAATTATGAACTAGGTTTAACTCATGAAATGAGGTTCACTTCGAATTATTTGGAAGATAATTCAGATATCTGCTGTCAAACCTAGCTCCTGAACATAGTTGAACTTGGTTCAAAATGTTTGGTGAACTCGGCCCTAAATAATTTTGTCCAACCTTACAAGTTTTTTAATGATATTCTTTCCTTTTCAGTTAAGGCAATTCGAATGGAGTTTTGCAAGCTCAAAAAGACTGAAATTCAATGCAATATTAACTACATATGAGATTTTATTGAAGGATAGGCAGTTTTTAAGGTCATTTAGCTGGGCATGTTTGCTAGTGGATGAGGCCCATAGGTTAAAAAACGATGATTCTCTATTGTACAAAGCACTAAAAGAGTTTGACACAAATCAGAGATTGCTGGTTACTGGCACACCCTTACAAAACTCACTGAAAGAACTATGGGCACTCTTACATTTCATTATGCCTTACAAGTAAGTACTATTCAGAACTACATAACTACTTATTTATTTTATTTTATTCATTTTTCTGTTAACATACCTTATTCCTTTCAGGTTTGAGTCATGGGAGGATTTTGAGAAAGACCATGAGGATGCAGCAACAAAAGGATATGAAAAGCTACATAAGCAGTTAGAGCCTTTCATACTAAGGAGGCAGAAAAAGGACGTCGAGAAGTCCCTACCAGCAAAAGTAGAACAGATTTTGAGGGTTGAAATGACCTCAATACAAAAGCAATATTACAAATGGATCCTGACAAAGAACTACAGTGCTCTGAGAAAGGGCGTGAAAGGATCGATCAACACTTTCATCAATATTGTCATTGAGTTAAAGAAATGCTGCAACCATGCACTACTGACAAAACCAGAAGACTACGATACTAGGGCGTCTTTAGCCACGACTGACGCCGTAGAGGTTAATATTTTTTTCTTCTACTTCCGTATTTCACTCGAAAATTTGACACATTTCAAATAAATAAGATTATACAATGTGGGTAATTTATAATTTGTTAATACAAAATGTTATTTACTCGCAACAAATAACAACAAATTGACTAACTTTTTGAGTTCTGCGTTTAGAGTTCCAGCCGTGCCGGAGGTGGTTCACATATTCCAACCAAGGGTTTTTAACTAACTAAAAATACTAATTGCTGGTTTTAAAGTCCATCGTTGCGAGCTCAAGAAAGTTTTTTATTTTATTTTTATAACAAACTAACCCAGGTTTCGTTGTCCAGCGTCGCGCGTTACGTTTGGTTAAATTCAGTATAGATCGAAATTAGGCCATTAGACATTCTTTATCGCGGAATTAAAACTATAAATTACCCACATTGTATCTTATTTAAAATGGACTTCCGCAAAGTAACGCCTGATTCCATCAAATACATTTCAAATATCTGCTAACAAAATAACTTATTTGTTTTTTTCAGAAATTACTAAGGGGTTCTGGCAAACTACTGCTATTAGACAAACTATTGTGCAGACTAAAAGAGACAGGGCACAGAGTCCTTATATTTTCTCAAATGGTTAGAATGTTGGATATCCTGGCTGAGTATTTGCAAAGGCGGCATTTCCCGTTCCAACGCCTTGACGGTAGCATAAAGGGCGAGATAAGAAAACAGGCTCTAGACCACTTTAATGCAGAGGGATCACAAGATTTTTGCTTCTTGCTGTCAACGAGAGCGGGAGGCTTGGGCATCAACTTGGCTACTGCTGATACTGTGATAATCTTCGACTCAGATTGGAACCCGCAAAATGATCTGCAAGCGCAGGCTCGTGCGCATCGTATCGGGCAGAAAAATCAGGTAATAACGGCTACTAGCTAATACATATTGATGATGTCGTCAGTATTTTGAACAATTCGAAATAAATGCAGTGAAATTCACAGGTCAACATTTATAGATTAGTTACTGCCAGGTCTGTTGAAGAGGATATTGTGGAAAGGGCTAAACGGAAGATGGTGTTGGACCACCTTGTGATCCAACGGATGGACACGACAGGGCGCACTGTGTTGAACAAACGCGATGGGACTCAAGGCACAACGGCGAATAATCCTTTCAATAAAGAAGATCTGAACGCCATCTTGAAGTTTGGTGCTGAGGAATTGTTCAAAGATGATGATGAGAATGATGAGGAACCTGTCGTGAGTTATTTCAGTGTTACTATATTTTTATTATTAAAGTTTAAGGGTGTGTGGGTGCCTGGCTAAGATGCGTCTTATGTGACATGACGGCTATCTTAGAGAGAGGCTTACCTTTAGATATAAGTTACGTCTACCTAGGATACCTAACGACATAACTTAGTCTAAAGGTATTCTTGAAATACAGTCCTCAAATGCCTAGAAGCCGCAACCTTCCTCTCTAAAGCGTGACTGAGGCTCGACTCGAAAGTCTTTCGTGTCTACACTGAACCTCTACTTTGCGCCATTTTGGCACTAAACCTTTCATGCCTATACACTATTTTTGTCATGAGTTTATTGAATGTTTACATTTTTAGTGCGATATTGATGACATCCTACAAAGAGCTGAGACTCGGGATGAAGGACCTGCTATGGCTGGAGATGAACTTCTCTCTGCCTTCAAAGTCGCCAGTTTTGCCTTTGATGAAGAAAAAGCTGTTATGGAAGTTAAGAAAGAAAATGCAGAAGAGGAAAGCAGAGACTGGGTATGAATTATTAACTGCATTTATGTACAAGAGTAGTGATATAAGTAAGTAATTATTTGTAATAATTATTTTGTTTTTAGGATGATATTATTCCGGAAAATATTCGAAAAACCATAGCTGAACAGGAGAAGAGTAAAGAAATGGAAGACATGTACTTACCACCGAGGCGGAAACAATTGCAGCAAAATAACGCTGATGCTAGTAAGTTAAAAAAAAACGTTTTTAAAAGTAATATACTATTATGGTGTTTGCTATTATACACATCAGGTTTAGTATTTTGATTTATGCTTTGATTGCGAGTCAGACTTGCTATTATAAATTCCAGTTAAGACTCCGTAATGAAACGTTTCAGTAATATAGTTGCAATACATTTTGAATTTATTATGTTTTTCCAATAATATTTATCATTTAATGTTAAGTATACACATAGTTATGATGAATCCATAGCCTCTCGAACTAGTTAGTATACACTGTCTTAGGAGTCAGTCAAATAATATAGGTATTATACCTTGTTCCATAATCTTAGATATTTTTTGTAAGAAAAGAAATGTCACGAAAAGTCACTGTCAAAAAAACATGCCAGTAGCCCAAAACCTTTTTCACTTGTGATAAATGTTTTTGTATCTATTTCCCCCGTCTTTGCTCTCGCGAGGCACACTTGTAACGTATCAAGAACCAACAACAAAAACTTTAACAAAACCACTACAAAATAACAAGATCTTTAACAACAACACATACGCAGCAATATACACACTCGAGTTCGGAGATTGGAACAGATCAACACACAGGAAAATAAAATAGCGGCGATTGCACAAAATGTTTCAAATCTCTGCTGTGTTCCTAGTCTAAGAAAAATAACTGCACGAAAAGAACTTCCTTTTATTATAGTTTTGTTTAAAACAACAGTCTTGCAAAAACGGTCCGTTCAAAATTTGTCAATCATTCAAGTTTATCATGTTATAATTTAAAAGCAATTAACAATAATGTCTTTCATCAAATTATGGATTACACAGTTTTCTATCAATTTTTTCGATCTGTCAACTCCTTTGTTTACATAAAATATCTTAAGATTTTGGAACAGGGTGAAGTAAACTAAAAAGCTTCTATTTATAACCGTTTTCTATGCATGTAAGATATGTCATTTTATCATCGACGATTGTGATTGTTGATCTAACAGAAGGCGGGCACAAACGTCGCGGACGATCGGGCGACGGCGGAGAGGCAGACGGTGCGGACGGGGACGGTGAAGCCGACAGTGACTATTCTGAGGGCGACGCCAGCGCTGATGACGATCGACCCAAGAAACGGGGGCGACCGCCCGCCTCACATCGCGAAAAGATCAAAGGCTTCACTGATGCCGAGGTTAGTTGCTATTAGACTGGAGATGACTTATTTCTGGAGCACATTGAAAGTTTCTAGAATATAACAAATAAACACATGACAAATAAACATATAAACTTTCACGGTTTTTCACTACTTTATTAAATGCAATGCAAGCATCATATTCACGAGATGATGCTTGCAACAGCGTAGCATGGGAGTATTCCCGTGAACATGATACTTGCAACAGCGTCGAAATACCGGGAGCGCACCAGCTTATAATAATCATGGTACATATCCCGTTACAATGTATAAAGAAAAAAACACATGTTATATTTTTACTATTTTTCGGAGTATTCTCCAACGCAATGGATCCCAGGCCTGATAATCACGATCAATTTACTTCATCATGTATTACCGTTGTGAGGATCCGTTTAGTCATGCTGTATCCATCTGGCGCAAAGGTTCCGAAGCATAGCGAAAATCATGTAAACATATCGAAAAAATCTTGTGTATGATTATTAATCTCTCATAATCACACTAATTCTGTGTGTGAAATATTGTAAGTATAAGAACGATCGAGATACGTAAACGTTCGGTATTACGTAACGTACGGCCATCAGTCACCTGTTTGAACAGAAAAAAATAAATGCATTTAGAGGGGCTCCTTACTAATAGCAAGTGACCTCAAAGCTATTGTATTTTTTTTACAGATTCGAAGATTCGTCAAGAGTTACAAGAAGTTCTCGGCCCCGCTTAAGCATTTAGATAGCATAGCATGTGATGCTGAATTACAGGAGAAACCTCTAGCAGAACTAAAGAAATTGGGTGAAATCTTAGAGGAGAGATGCAAAGCTGTATTAAATGACACCTCAGAAACGCCCAGTACGTGATAATTTTAAAATTACCTGAATTTTTTATTGAACATAAGTCATAAAATAACAAATGGTGGCTATGATTATGAATCGTTTTGGATTGATTTACGAGCATAGTTATATGATATCCATAAAATAAATAGTATAAAATATCCTTTCATAATTTTCCAGATGAACAAAATGATGGTGGTCGCAAAAATACCAGAAAAACTTTCAAGCTTGGAGGTGTTCCTGTGAATGCCAAGACATTTAAAGCTAGCTTAGATGAGCTGGCACCTTTGGATGAATTCTTGCCAGATACTAAAGAAGAGAGGCTAAAATGGCAGTTAGACTTCAGGTATGAATGATTTAACAGAATAATCATTTAGGAAATATGGCTACCCCAAAGCAACACTCTCCGTTTAATGGTTTGTTCAATCGGTGTTTTTGTTTGTTTTTGCAGGACAAGGCCAGCAAACTTTGATGTAGAATGGGGTGTTGCGGAGGATTCCAAGCTCCTTGCTGGTATTTATCAATATGGCATGGGTTCCTGGGAAGCCATAAAGATGGACTCATCCTTCGAAATTGGCGATAAAATTCTCACTAACGAGGACAAGAAACCACAAGCAAAACACCTACAATCTCGATCAGACTACCTCCTTAAACTTATTAAAAAGCTTTTAGACCAAAAGAACGGCAAGCAGAAGCAAAGGAAGCCTCGAGGGAAGCGAGGCAATAAAGAACCAGTCACAAAAGACATAATTGAAGATGATATCAGTTCTGGAGATGATAAGAAAAATAAGACTGTGAAAAATGATAAAAATGATAAGGTTAGTTTCTTGTTACTATGTTATATTAATTTGCTGTAGCCAAACAGAATTTTAATCTGTCACTGAATTACTATAAAGCTAATATTTATGTTCTATTTATTACATTTAGGGTAAACCAAAACTAGAAGATATATCAACACACGACGAGACTTCAAATGACAGAAAAGAAAAGGATAAGAAGAGAACAAGGAAAGAAGGCAAGGATCGTGCTAAGGGAGACAAAGTAAAAGGTCGGAAAAAACCAGTCGGCCCAATGCATTTTACTGCCAACAATGAACCACGGGCATTAGAAGTCTTGGGTGACCTTGATCCTTCAGTATTTGAAGAGGTAAACATCACATTGAAAACGCTGTTCTGAACGAAACATGTCCTTAGCTTTTAAAGTATCAATTTACTCACCCTGTTTATTTTGTTTCAGTGTAAAGAAAAGATGAGGCCAGTAAAGAAAGCACTCAGATCACTTGATAACCCTGATCAAACACTCACGGAGACTGAACAAGTGGCAAAGACGAGGTCTTGTCTCGCACAAATTGGAAGTCAAATAGACATCTGCTTGGAAGCATATCCTGATAATGACAAGAAAGCGGAATGGAGAAGTAATCTCTGGTATTTTGTGTCCAAGTTCACCAATTTTGATGCTAAGCAGTTGTACAGATTGTACAAATTTGGACTCAAAAAAAGTGATGGCTCCAAGAAGTCTGGGAAGCACAAAGAAAATGTTAAAGTGTGTGTCGTTTTATTAATATTTTAAGTCTCAAAAACTGTATTTGAGTTTCTAGTATATAATTGAGTTTTTGTCCACAGGCAAATAATAAAAATAATCACAATAATCATGTAAAGACAAAAAAAGACTCCAAACACAGTAATGCTAATGACAAGAAAGAGAAGAGATCAAAAAGTGAAAACCCTGAGAAAAACAATAAAATTCCGCACACATCTGGAGTAAAAAGAAAATTGGAAGACGGGGAATGCGATCCTGATACAAGTGAAAGTAAACGTCACGAGAGGTGAGTTATCGATGACGCTTTTAACATTTTTTAGCTGCTATCACATCTCCTACTCTCCTTATGACGTCATCCATAACATGAATTATTACTGAACCCATTTCCACGCATGGTTCATCATCTCTGCCATTATGATCATGTAGCTATACCCCTTAGTTTGTTCACCACCATACCGCTTCTTCCATACCTGCAGACATAAACACAAGAACAAGGATCGCAAGGATAGGGATGGGAGCCTGAAGCGGGACGATTTGATGTACAGAGAGCGGACTCGGTCGGAGCGCGAGCGGGATCGAGACCGAGATCGCGAGCGAGATCGAGACCGAGATCGAGAAAGAGATCGGGAGCGGGACAGGGACCGGGATCGCGAGCGGGATCGGGACCGTTCGCGTACGCGCCGGGACAGCGGTGGCCTGGGCACGCCGCGATCGCGGCCTCCCTACAGCATGCCACATCCGCATCCCGACCACCCCACGCACCCCGCCTGGACGCCCGCCTACCCCGGGCCCAGGCAGTACCGTGGCGACCGTAATCCTAGACCACTCGACAAGAGGAGGTGAGTTATCCTACTTATTATTATAATATTATTAATTCGAAAGTGTGTTTGTTGGTTTGTCCTTCTTTCACGCAATAATGGAGCAACGGATCGACGTGATTTTTGGCATAAATATAGTCTATGGACCGGAGAGTAACATAGGCTACTTTTTATCCCGGAAAAATGCACGGTTCCTTGTGAAAAATATTTTTGTTTCTATTTCTCCTGGCTTTGCTCTCTCGCACGGCATAATTATAACGTAACAAGAAACAAATAACAAGAACCAACAACAAAACCACTACAAAATAACAAGATCAAAACAACAACACTTACGCAGCAAGGTACACACTCGAGTTCGGAGATTGAAGCAGATCAACAGGCTGAAAAATAAAATGGCGGCGATTGCACAGAATATTTCTAATCTCTGCTGTGTTCCCCAGTATAACTGCACGGAAAAAAAACTTCCTTTTATTATAGTTTTGTTTAAAATAACAATCTTACAAAAACGATCCATTCAAACATTTTCAATAATTCAATTTTATCATGTTATAATTTAAAATTAATTAATAATAACATCTATTATCAAATTATACATTGCACAGTTTTCTATCAATTTTTTCGTTTTGTCGACCCCTTTGTTTACATAAAATATCTAAGATTTTGGAACAGGGTATAGTTGCCTCATTAAATGTTCGTTGGTTTGTTAAACGAAAATGATCGATGCCAAAAATTCGTTTATGTATTTCAGCAGGTATGCAGCTGGATTCGGTGCAGCCATGCCCGCGAACCCTTACGGGCAGTACTACGACAGTGCTGCGATGGCGAGCGGTATGGTATTTCCTCCGGTGAGAGCGTATCCTGAGGACTGGCGAGGGTACGGGCAACCTCCCGCCGACTACCAGTACGAGGAACGAGATTACGAACGAGAGGTCTACAGAAGAGACTATGACCGCCGCGCACCGCCCACGTAATCATGCGGGATGCACTCCCCGCACCTTGTATATATTAGCTGTATGGTACTTGTAAATAATCTGTAGAGTAAATAAAACATTTCCCAGGACACCACTGGTCTAACCGAAATACTGTAAAGTGTAAGTGACAAAATAGTGCTGTGGTTTTTATCTATGTGATAAGCGAAGCGCATCGATTTCAAGACTAGTGACCCCTATTTTAAGTGACTGTATAGTGAATTTATTTATTGCCGAATTTGTCGATTGTTTGGTGATGTACAGACGTTAGATGAAATACCATTAATTTTTATATTGATTGAATTTTACCGCTCATTATATCGGTCATGAATATCTTGTTTTTGTATCTGTATCTGATATTTATTAGATGCCTCATCATCACGTTGAATTTATTTTATTTAAAACGCAAGTGATATCTATAGTGGGTAGTAAAATATGTACAAAACTAGAAATAGTATGTATGCATATATTTTTAAAATCATGTGCTATTCACGGAACGTATGTATAGCTTGATGAAGGGGCACATATAATTTGTCATTGCATTTTAGCAGTGTATTTGAATTTTTGGTTTGTGCATTGTTTTCTCATTCTATGTGCATTTCTAGAGTCCTGTGGGGCTCATACAGTCCTATTTTTATACATTATGTAAATTCCTATTACTCTATTACATGAAAGAGAATGTAATAAGAGTCAAAAGCATATTTGAATGGTATATACCATTATTATAAATAAACATATTAAAGTTGTCAATATTGTTTATTTTTCTTACTTCCTGCTTCTGCTTTCAGCAGTAGCCACACATTGGGGCACCGAACGCTGGCACTAGACGCAGCCACTAAACGCGGCCTCCAATCGCACCCACTGGTAGCCACAAAACATAATAGAAGCGCTTCCCTCTGTTCTGTCTATTCTGCACGGGCGGGGAGAAGCCGGCGTTTGTGATTGAGTGTGCGCGGGAGACGAGCCACAAACATGGCCACCGCCTCAGTTTGTGGCAGTCACGGCCACATAAAAAGGGGTTTCCCATGTCCATGTCCTGTAGTTTTTTTTTAACATGCAACAGCGTCCACATTGATACGAGAATGATCGAACTCTCGATTTTTCAAACACACTTCATGTGCTAAACTTTTTTAAAAATGAAATTGATTTGAAATTGCATCATCTCAAATGGACAGGTTAGCTAAGGACCTTTAGCCATTTAGCGCTACCTCAGCCCCCGCGAATTTGCTGTGTGCGTGAACAAACTAAACATTTCCTAGGTACAAGTACTTCCATCCTACTTCCTACTAATATTATAAATGCAAAAACTGTGTTTGTTGGTTTGTCCTTCTTTATCAGGCAGTAACGGATCGACGTGATTTTTAGCATAGATTTAGTTTATGGACCGGAGAATAACACAGGCTACATTTTATCCCGGAAAAATGCACGGTTCCTGTGGGAACGCGAGTGAAAATGGGCAGAAGCTAGTACCTACTATAATAAATGCGAAAGTGTTGTATGTATGACTGTTGGTTTGTCCTTCTTTCAGACAGCAATGGAACAACGGATCGACGTGATTTTTGATATAGATATATCTTATGGACCGGAGAGTCTTAGCCTAGGCTACTTTTTAGCTAGTATAATATAATAGCCGATAGGTATAATATAGGTACACGTACGGTCTACCCATTGACGTCGCGTCGAGGCGCGGCTGAAAAGTGCCTCGAACCTATATCGCTGTCGACCGAAAAAAACCTGGCTACGTCATCTCATTAAGGATATATTACTGCGCTTGCGTGAGACTCCCAGTGGGCTTTACTTCAGTCGCCCCCTGACTTTGGGGTGGAAAACTCGTTAAACAAGCTGCTAGCAAGCTGCACTTAACGCCCACAAGTGCCATTTTAGTTGCTACGGTCAGCCCTTTATTCTGTATTGAAAAGCGATATGCTCTGGTAAGTCTTTTTATTGTATTACTTTCCTGTTGTACCCATATCTAATCAAGCTGAGGTGTATGAGGAAAATGCTCCCCACCCTTCTCCTCACAACCCTTGATAAGTATTGATCGGGTTTAACTAGATATTCGTTGTAAGTCTAGCTCAAACGCTCTGCCACACCCTACATCAAGTACCTAGCTACTTGACGTCGAATTACGAATTTTGATTTACGATAGGATTTTTAGGTAAGCATTCATAACGTTACTGCCTGATTAGAACCTTTCCGATAAACTGCGATGGAAAAGCCATTTTCGTTGACGTACCTATTCAATACGAATGGACTAAAAGCCCACCCTACCTGCGCGCGGCATCCATTTTGAACAGAACCTTGGGTTTAGAGCTTTGATAATAAATAATATCAAAGATTTAGAGATTAGTTATACGTGAGCCTGTTATACGACATCTATCAAAGAGATTATAAATACCTACCTACTAACGTAAGACCATCTATTGTCGACGTTTTTCTTTTTGGATATAAAGGAAAGTCCAAGCTGCGATTACTGATGGATGATGAATTGCAAGATACGTATAAAATTAACAATCCTTACCAGAAAGTACTACTTCACTATGATTCCATAAAATCGTCTTTGTTATCTTGTGTTTTAGACCTATGTGCGATGAAAGAGAACAATGTGTGATGGTCGGACGGCCCAAATGCGGCGCCAGTGCCGGACTATGGTGGCAAAGATAGTGCTACCACAGTTTTATTGTAAAACTGTGGTGTTACTGTCACTATTGATGGTGGCTGCTGAGGGCTGCTATTTGTTCCCTAGTGGTAAGTTATAAGTTAAGTCTAAACTCACATTAACATCAAGGTTTAGATTATTTATGTGATGGTGCAGGTAAATTGTCATTTCGTCTATTTTACTGTCACGTCTTATTGACTCTTATCAAATGTTCAGTGGTAATTATAGGTATATGCCTAATTATAGCCAATAGTGATGTTTACAAGTGGAAGTACGAATAGGTAGTTATAAATACTACTTACCAAGTAGGTAGGTAGACACGTAGGTACTTACCTACCTAGCAGCTTATTACGAAATAAAATATTTGAGATGGTCATCAGAATCCGTATCCTTAAATCTGACTTCGTCGACGATCGTTTAGTTTACATCCATTGTTTTGCTCCTTGCTGCTGCTGCTGTTTACTTCTAGGTATAGGTACCTACTGCTAGTTTAGAGAAAGTTTACACCATTGAAACATGGCGGAAGCTCTACTTAATATCGTAATACCTAAAATGTATTATGTAGAATTTCATTCCTGATCCAAAGTCTTAAGTTATACTCAATACCTTTACAATCATTTTTAATTTTGGAAGACGTACCGAACCCCTGTGAGGACGTCACTTGCGGGCCTGGTGCGCTCTGCCGCCCCACTTCCGATGGCCGCTCGCACAGCTGCGAGTGTCCTGAGTCTTGCCCCAGCTACGGCGACCACGAGGGTTCAAGGCCGCTCTGCGCCAGCGACGCTCACGACTACCCTGGGGATTGTGAGATGCGACGTGCAGCTTGCGAGTCAAACACAAATATTACTTTCAAGTACTACGGTAAATGTGGTAAGTATATGGGTAAAGATTTAACTGGGTACTCTCTTGCAGAACTATGGCCACAGTATTACATAGGTACTGTGACTATGGTCCGCGTTCGCGAGTACCTCCTATGTAGGGCGGTAGGTACTGTGTACTCTTGGTAAAGTTGATGTAATATTCTTTAAATTCTGAAAACGTTCAGTGTAACTAGTTAATACGGAAAAAGCCTACTGAAACTTTATAGTGAACTGATTGGCGAGTAAAAAGAACTTCCGTCTACGATAATCACTTTGGACACTCATTTTTAACAGCGTCAAGGTCCTCTTCTAAACCAAGACAGAAGTTTATAAAAGAGAAGAAGATGGAATAGGTAGGTTAACACTAGCTACTAGAATAATATCCAATTTGTCGTAGACAACGTAGCTACCTACGGTACCGTCGTACAATTTATCAACAACCAACCGTTACAATTGAGTTTTCCAATATTCTTCTAAAACTAATATTCTACCTTCTCAAACTCCAGACCCCTGCTCCGGCGTGACCTGCCCTGACCCAGAAGTGTGTCAGCTGGACGACAGTCGATCGCCCTCCTGTCGTTGCGCCGAGCCCTGTCCGCTAGAGTTCTCGCCTGTTTGCGCTTCCGACGGCAAGACCTACTCCAACGAGTGCCAGATGCATAGAGAATCTTGTCGAGCTAGGAAACAGTTGAAGATTATTTTTAAGGGGCAGTGCAGTACAGGTACGTACATGAGTTCAATTTATATAGGCGAGGTTCTATATCTCTCTTTTTCATGCCCGTTTTTCTTCGATGACCCAACAAGCCTTTAGGCCATTTTTGCGTTCTACTTAGGCGGGCCGGGAAGGGGCACCTTAATACCTAACGAGCGCACTGCAGTGCCGCGCAGGCCTTTGTGTTTAAAAGTTCTGAGTGGCACTGCAATTGTTATGGGCCGGCGTTATGGTTACCATCAGGCAAACGACCAGCTCGTCTTGTTACCAAGTAGCACAAAAATATAAATAAAATAGTAGCGCAATATTGCGATATTTTCAGGTGTAAATCCTTGTGCGGAAGTCGAGTGCCGACACGGCGCCGAGTGTCGAGTCGAGGGCGGCGGGGCAGTGTGCGCGTGTCCACCTGCGTGCGAGCCAGTGCTTCGGCCCGTGTGCGGCTCGGACGCGCGCACGCACGACAGCGAGTGTGAGCTGCGGCGCGCTGCGTGCCTACTCGGGCGGGAGCTTAAAGTTTTACACGCAGGAGCTTGTGGTACGTACTTTTACAGAGAACAGGCTAGAGGTGTTACGAGGGCAAGTATAAAGTACGAGTAGAAGGTGGCAATCGGTGTGGCCGACCGCGTGCAAGTTCTTGTCGCAGCCGGCACTATAGTGAGTGAACTATATAATGGCAGAGCTTGCGAGTTGCGGAGCCGGTGGGTACTTTTAGTGATGCGGCTGAATTTTCGTCATCCTAATTTATATCACTGTTAGGAATGTTTCGATTTTTTTAATCACGTATTGAATTAATATAAGGTCATAACATAAAAGTGTGCTTGTGCAAGTTTGTATGAGCTGAGGGCTGAGGCATAGTGGTGTAGATTCTGTCATCTCATACCTAAACCAAATTTTAGTTTCAATCTCTCTTTATAAATGATAACATGAGGAAGAGATGGATATTGGATATTGTTAGTGGGAGGACTAACTCTACTGCGAGTGTCCGTCTGGGTTGTTACCACCGCTTTGCTCGTGAAGTCTGCCGCCAAGCAGTATTGTGCAAGCATTACTGTGTTCCTGTTTGATGAGCAGAGTATCCAGTGAAATTACTGGGCTTATGAGACTTAATACCTAATGTCTCAGGGTAACGAGCGCACTGCAGTGCCGCGCAGGCCTTTGTGCTACAAAGTTCTAGGTGGCACTGCAATTGTTATGGGCCGGCGTTATGCTTACCATCAGGCAAACGACCAGCTCGTCTCGTTACCAAATAAGATTAAAAAAAAATTGTAGACCTGTCAAATTATCCACTTGCTTGTATCATAGACAATATTAGTACCTATACCTAGAGACTATTCATACAGTAGGAAATAGTAAATAGAGTCTTACAGGTATGGAGTAATGGATATCTTATGGAAACTATGCACTTTGGAGATGAGGCGATGGAAGCCTTCAGTTTTTAAATTATTATGGATCATGTATCACACATTTGGCAGCTTAGAACTTTTTTCTTCTTTTATACTATTTGATAATTAGACGAGCTGGTCGTTTGCCTGATGATAAGCATAACGCCTACCCACAACAAATGCAGTGCCACTCAGAACTTTGAAACACAAAGGCCTGCGCGGCACTGCAATGCGCTTATTTCTCTGAGACATTAGGTATTAAGTGTTGTTCATCGATCGTCTGCGTCGAAGAGAGTGAAGATAGAAGAGTAAGTACCCATCGACTCGTCTGCCGTTCCGACGTGTGTAGGTTTATAATCCGTACGCGCGTTGGAACGGCAAAGTTGTCGTTGGGTTAAAACGTCTGTTATAACTAGATGGCTGTCCATTACTGCGTCTGTTTGGTGAGTTTACCAATAGTTTTTACTCTCTTTCCCATAGCAAAATTACAGAACCCATTAGGTATTTTACAAAAGCTTGTTTAGATTTAGATGTTTTGAATGTTTTTTAGATGTGAATTAAATTAATATTGTAAGTGGATTCATTGTTTAGGGTACGATGGGGCTGGCATACCTTTGTTAGGTAAAAGCCTCGAAATAAATTAGAAAGAAATAGCTTGCCTGGAAAAATATATTTTCCAACAACATCTTATTTCATGACACCAGCGGCGCGAGTACGGAAGTCGGTTCGATAAATTTGTCGAACCGAAAAACTCGACAAATTTATCGAATTTTGCGAGTACCGAAGTCTGATCGTAAAGTATTGTAGTAGCTCTATATTCTCTTTGGATTCGACCTAGCGTTTCGATAACTTTTGTCGATTGTTTCGAGGCTCGATAAATCCCATGTTATCGATTTGAACTGTCATTTTTATCGAATTTTGTCGAATATTATCGACCCGAATAGATCCGTACTTGCGCCGCAGGTATATGTTCTGTGCCACAGGTTCAAACGGCGTGTGCACTGAGCGTGTGTGCCCGCACGGCGGCGAGTGCGTGGCGACGGGCGCGCGCGGCGTGTGCCGCTGCCCTCGCTGCTCCAACGAGTTCGCTCCCGTGTGCGGCTCCGACGGCATCTCCTACGGGAACCGCTGCAAGCTGCAGCTGGAGGCGTGCCGCCACCGCCGCGACGTGCGCGTTCTGTACATCGGCCCTTGCAGTGAGTGTCTTTGGGGTCGTCTATTAATTACGTCAGGTGTTCAGGTGGGGAGGGCGTCAAGCCGAATCTCACCAAATCTCACGTGGGAGAGTACGTACCAAGTATAAACTTCTGTCCAGTTAATACTTCTTGCTGGACATAATTATCCCCTCTCATTCTGTTTCTCTGAAATTATTTGAGAAAAATCAGTAATTGTGTGACTTCGCATGGTTACTTAATTAATATCTTACGGGTTTTCCAGACGGATGCGAGAACAAGAAGTGCGAGTTCTACGCGGTCTGTGAAAGTGACGGCATTTCTGAAGCCAGCTGTGTATGCCCAAAGCATTGTGAAGAAGGAACTGTAAGTAATCTAACCTAAACATCATAAGAATTTAATAATAGATGCTATGGATATTATATTATAGTAGCAACATAGACAAATATTTGTCTATGGTAGTAACACGTTATGTTTTTTCTTTATAATAATATATCAAAACACTTAAAATAGGTTTGCAAGTAGGTGTATGATGAAAGGGACATTGAAAGGGTGAAAATTAGCACGTTAATAACGTGAACACTCATAACTGAGACACCGAGTTGTGGTCTCTCACTTAAGCAGACGTTACCATAGGGATCAACTGCATAGGAGAGTTTTTTGCCCCGAGCAAATAGGTACTACCGAGAAAAAAACAGGGAGTCAAATCAATAATCTCCGTTTTTCAGGAAACTGAGGAGGTTTGTGGGAACGATAACAAGACTTACAGCAGTATTTGTGCTCTACGCGACGTAGCTTGCTGGGAAAAGAAAAGACTTCATATCAAGCACATGGGCTCTTGTGGTAAGCACCGTGAATACTCGCAGTCAAAGTAATCAAACTATATATTTTTTAAATGTACGCAAGAGATGACAATACAACAAAATTCCTAAAGTAATAACTGAATTACCACAAGGAAAGTTTAAACGTATAGTCAAGAGTGTATTATTTAAAAAAGCGTATTATAAAATTAAGGATTATGTAGATGACAAGGATGCATGGAGGCAAACAGCTCAGGAGCCTCCTGGCGACTACTAAACTTTAAATTGTTAGTTGTTAGCATTAGAATCATTGTAAAAAACTGCTTTTTTAAAAAAGAATGCCGTGACGAGTTTCTTGCCCTTCTTCTTGCTCGGCCTATACCAATTTGGAACGGGCACGGTGGGTTTCTGGAAGGTTCGTTGACTTTGAGCACGGATTGGGTCTGTTGGTGTCTTTGTCATTTATTATGTTCTGATAAAGACAGCATTAGTTTTAGTCTGTGATTCGGGTAGATGCATGTTGCAGAGGCTCGCTGTTAGAGTCATTTTAACTTTCATAAGTGCTCCTTTGGGGCCTATTTGAATAAAGACTTTTGAATTTGAATTTGAATAAGTACTTTCTTATGACGTCATAAGTAGTAGATCTGCAGGGTGATTTTAATTCACTCGGAATGATTCCGTGTAGGAAGCGACTGTCTCTGATCGTTTATAACTCGGACTCGCATCACCACAGAGTTGTCCGGATTATATCCGGGTGTTTATGCAGTTTAGTTGTCGAATATAAACGGAAAAATTCTCTAACGGGATGCGATTTGGACATATAAACGATCAAGTCGCTTCCGACACGGATATCATTCCGAGTAAGTTAAATAACACTGCAGGTCGGAATGAGACATGCTTGTGTAGGACAAGTTCAAACAAATGTAAAAGCATTGAAGATGCTAATTTGCATATTTTACAAAGAAAATTAATTCACCTTAATTGGCATAAAAAAAAATTATAAGCTCATGCTACATTTCGTCTTGTTTCTCAGAGTCTTGTCTCAGCGTGCAATGCCCGACTGGCACGTGGTGCGCCAGGGGCTCTTGCGCCTGCGCTAACCCCTGCGCAGACGCAGAACGCGAGCCCGTCTGTTCAAGCGCCGGCCTGACTTTCCTCCACGAGTGTGCGCTGCAAAAAGCCGCGTGTGAAGCTAGGATGAGAGGTGAACCACCTTTCAGGGTGGCCTACTACGGAGAGTGTACCGAGGCTCAAGACGAGAATGGTACAATAGGTATGTTACAAAACTGCGGCCTTTCCGGCTAATAACAATCGTCTCCGTTTTCGACTTCAACCCGATTAAAACTAGCGTCGCTACTCTTCAATGGGAAGGAATCGTCTAGACTTCTCGCTAGTTTCGTTTGGGAACAACTTGTTCCCTTAATATAGTTCGTTCCAAAACTAGTTTTAATCGGGTTGGACACAATCCATGGGCACATAAGTTAATTCAAACGACTGTTTTATTCCAATAAAATCAAAACACAGTGACTAAACACAAGTAAAAATCCTGACAGATACAAACAGTGGTAGCGACCGCTAGTTTTAATCGGGTTGGAGTCGAAAACGAAGACGATTGCAGTTATTAGCCGGAAAGGCCGCAAGTCTTAAATCAGTTCCCTAATAGTACTGACAAGGGTTGCAATATTTTGTCCAAAAAATAGCGTTGTACTATGTGGTTGTACCCACTTAGACTTTTTCGGTGCAATTTAGACCTTTTCAGTATTTTTCTATACTATATTTATTTTATTTTACCTGGCACTTTCGCTGTTGTACAGACTAGCCAGAGAAGTGAACATTTCTTTTGGAACCTTGTTTCTTTCCAGATTCCGCAATTTTAAAATTTTGGATATTGTTAACTTATTCAAAGAATAAAAGGCACTTGGGATTCTCGCTTAAAATATTTTTAACAACTTTCTCACCGTTCAACCTTTGTGACTCGCATTAAGGGGCTAGGATCGCCAAAACGACTACTTTCTCCTCCTAAAACTCCCACACGGCTTGGTTTAACGACTTGAAAAAAATACTACCTGAATGATCAATTCAAGGGCATTAATTTCACTGATTGATTTTTTTGTGTTACCATTACTTATGGCTTGAAAAAATATTTAACAGCATGCTGTTTTAAAACTATTTTCCCTAAAACTTCTAAATGACTTAGACGTTTGGGATTAATTTTACACCAAAAAATAAGGAAGAAAATTTTCTATAAACTGGCCGTTTCATTTGTGCATAGAGCAATATTTCGCAAAGAAATGATCAAAAAACTGAATTCCAAATGTACAAGTCTCAGAGGTGCTCTGCGCGGGCGCGCGCGGCAGTCATGCACTGGCATTCAGACGGGGAGGTTGTGTCGCTCGTTGCTCTGCAAACGCTGTCCGCCGACGTTACATATTTGTGTGCGTGAATGATATACAATACAAGTATTTGTTTTCGTGTGGGTTTGAAGCTTGCTCAAAGAGTAGCGTCTAGAGCGGTGAAATGTGATTCATTCCGTGATTTGCGCGTGGACGCTCCTCGTATACATATTGAATGGGTTACATTTTTGATTACAATTTCTTGTTTACGTACTTACATCATTTTTACGAGTGGAAAATATATGTATTGGTAAACAAATTATTAGCGGCAGCTACAGGAATATCGGGAGGTTTAGAACTGTTTAAGAAAGACTGGAAATGAAATTGAAAATTAAAATTACTCAGGTTAACGAGCACAATGCGGTACTGCATCTTTTTGTTTCAAAATATTTATTGGCACTGCAATTGTTATGGGCCGGCGTTATCTTTATCATCAGGCAAACGACCACCAAACGATCAGGGCCATCTACAGTAAAAATGATATCGAAAATGATAACAATTTTAAAATCCAAGATATCGGACATTTTTATTTTTCAATAAAATGGTATGGGTATCATTTTCGAGATTTCTCGGGGTGCTGATTACAGAAATGACAACCATTTTTAAATTCAAGATGACATTTTTTTAGCAAATCGATAATATGGGTGCCATTTTCTAGGTTTCTCGGGGTGCTGATATCGAAAATGACAACGATTTAAAATCCTACATAGCGGACAATATTTTTTTTTCAATAAAATGCTATGGGTGTAAGTTTCGAGATTTCTCGGGGTACTGTGTACAAAAATGAAAAATTCTTTTATAATCCAAGATGGTGGACAATTCTTTTGTAAAATGATATGGGTGTCGTGTTGGAGGTTTCTCAGGGTGCTGATTTTGAAAATGACTACTATTTTCAAATCCAAGATGGCGGACAAATTTTTTTAGTAAAAGGATATGGGTGTCTTTTTCGAGGTTTCTCAGGGTACTGATAATGAAAATGACAACGATTTTAAAATCCAAGATGGCGGACACGTTTTTTTTTCAATTAAATGGTATGGGTGTCATTTTCGAGATTTCTAGGGGTGCTGATTACGGAAATGACAACCATTTTTAAATCCAAGATGGCGGAATTTTTTTTAGGAAATCGATAATATGGGTGCCATTTTCTAGGTTTCTCGGGGTGCTGATATCGAAAATAATAACGATTTAAAATCCATTCAAGACCTATAGGGTGGTTCACGGAGACCTAGAGCAATAGACCAAGAGACTAGAATCATTAAATTTGGCAAGAAGTATTGTCTTATACCACAAGTAAAGCGAAAAATCCGAAAACTAATTATGTATAACACACACACGCGCACGCGCATGCACACGCTCGCGCAAGCGCACGCACGCACGCATGCACACACATGCTCACGCACACGCTCGCATACGCGCACACGTGCACACGCGCAAACGCACGCACGTACGCAAGCAAGCACGCACGCACGCACGTACGCAAGCAAGCACGCACACAAGCAAGCACGCACACAAGCAAGCACGCACACAAGCAAGCACGCACGCAAGCAAGCACGCATGCACGCACGCACGCACTCACACACACGCACATTATCAATGAGTGTATTGTGTACAATTTTTTAGGGTTAATTATTTTGTTGAATGTAGCTGTAAAAGGACCTAACGATTCCAGTCTTGAACGAACTATTTACATGCTTACAAGTCTTTTCGGAATCCTCGGCTTGCGAGTCCAACCCACACTTGTCTATTTTTTCTATTGTATTGGTTAACGAGACGAGTTGGACGTTTGCCTGATAGGAGTCATAATGCCGGCCCATAAAAATTGCAGTGCCATTTAGAACTTTGAAACACAAAAGCCTGCGCGGCACCGCAGTGTGCTCATAACTAAGTCTCATATCTTAGTAAATTCGCTGGCTACTTTGCTCAACAAACCGGAACACAATAATGCTTGCACATTACTGTTTGCCGGCAGACTTCATGAACAAAACGGAAACCCAGACGGACACTCGCAGATGACTCGATACCTCGTAAATGACATCAATATAAAAAACATGACTACAAAAGTAAAAAATAAAAAATAACCCGAAAATCATTTATTTACGTACACGTTCGTTTTTGGGTCAAAAGGTGTAACAAATTTCAACGTTACGGAGCAAATTGGCTGTCTGTACTTTTATTATAGTCCACAGCGATGTTTTGAGATAAATCTCAACGTTGTATGATCTCATGTGCGTCCGTCCCGTTTATTTACGAACTAGCTTCTACCCGCGGTTTTCACCCACGTTCCCATAGGAACCGTGCATTGTTCCGGGACAAAAAGTAGCTTATGTTATTCTCCGGTCCATAAACTATATCTATGCCAAAAACCACGTCGATCCGTTGATTCGTTACTGCGTGAAAGAAGGACAAACCAACAAATCAACAAACACACTTTCGCATTAATAATATATAATAATAATAATAATATAACTAGCTTCTGCCCGCGGTTTTCACCCGCGTTCCCACAGGAAACATGCATTTTCCGGATACAAAGAACCCTATGTTACTCTCCGGTCCATAAACTATTACTATGCCAAAAATCACGTCGATCCGACGCTCCGTTACTGCGTGAAAGAAGGACAAACCAACAAATTAACAAACCAACAAACAAACTTTCGCATTTATAATAGAGTAGGATATAGGATATATTTAGTATGGAAGTATGGATAGTATGGATAATGATGATCAAACTTCACTTTCAATGAAGAACTTTCCACTAAATGAATTCAAATAATTATAGGCAAAGAAGATGCCGTGCGCGCTACTCGCACGCGCGTTCGTTCATCCGCGTATTCTATGACGTTAGGTTTTGCGATGTTCTTGAAAGACGAAGTGTGGACCGCGCGGGTGAAGTGGGATTGACTCCACCCATTCGAGCAAGGCCATTGGCGCGTGGTAGGGTCTTAATTATGTACAGAACATATTATTTCACAGGATCAAATAAATCAGCGAAATTATTAGATATAAGCAACGAGATTCGAGCTGGCGATGAGAATGCTGAGAGTTCGAGCGAACCTGCCATGGGAACCGCCGTGTGCGCCAGAGTGCAGTGTGCTTACGAAGCAACATGTGCCGTGGACTCCAATGGACAACCAAGGTAAAAACATATTATAATAGGTTGCCTGAAACACAAAATACATAATTACTGTCGTTATTCGCTTTTTTCAGATGCGCGTGTCTATTCGATTGTGCCGCCGCCGCAGCTGCTGCCACGTCATCAAATCCTGTCTGCGCGTCAGATCTACGACTGTATCCTACATTATGCCATATGAAACTCGAAGCCTGTCGACGGCAAGAGGACCTGAGACTCCGCCCGTTGCCGCTTTGTAGAGGGTTGGAGGTGAGACTCTTTCTCAACTTTGCCATTTGAAAGATGTCAACGCCAAGGTTTTGCCTAACCGAATTCTCTGAATTAACATATTTTTAAAAATCTTGCTACCTTGTTAACATCTCTCGTATTCAAATCAGATTGTTGAATGGTCAAATGCTAACCTAACTTTATTTATTTTACTAATATCACAGATTAGAGACACACTAAATTACTTATAAATCTGAAAGTAACAATTTCTGTCTATCTGGTACCTTATATTCAAAGATTGGGTTAATTTTGTCAGAGATGAAAAAAAATGAAGCCAGTAAACGACGTGATATTCCTAAATATTTTTGTTTTCGACTTGTTGTTACAAATTGAAACAGTAAGAAGATAATAATTGTATGCAAAAGTGTTGCGTTGTTCTATTTAGTTACAAGAAAACATGAAAATTTGAGCTAAAATTGTGTAATTTGAACTTAAAAACCATATATTTTAGACTTCTTTTCACGTATCCAGTTCCGGCCGTGTGGGGATGACGAGCCCATAACGGATGTCGACGGGCAGCCGTTGGACTGCGGCGGCGGACCGCACAGGAAAGACTGTCCAATCGGCAGCTATTGCCACCACACTGCTAAAGCTGCTCGGTGCTGTAGAAAAGGTAGGAAAACTTTACTACACACCCACAACCAACAACCACATTTCTAGAACGGGCGGATTTCATTGTTAAGGAATATAGGATATTTCTATTCTTATTTGTAACTTGAACAATTCTAGATAAAGCAATAGTGGAAAAGAAAGGATGTCAAGACTCCTGGCACGGGTGCTGTGCTGATGGCGTCACACCTGCTAGGGGGCCGGGAGGGGCAGGGTGTCCCTCCCAGTGTGGCTGTCACAGGCTCGGTTCAGTGACGGAGCAGTGTGACGAGAGCGGCCAGTGTAAATGCAGACCCGGAGTCGGAGGACTTAAATGTGACCGCTGTGAGCCTGGGTACTGGGGGCTGCCGAGGATCGGAACGACTGGACACAGCGGATGTATACGTAAGTACCTATATTAACGTTTAAGTTTATGTATTAGGTGGTAGGACTAATCCTTCGAGTGTCCGTCGGAGTGCGTACCACCGCTTTGCTAAACCTGCCGCCAAGAAGTAATTACCTGTGTTTCGGTTTGATGAGCGATGTAGTCAGCGAAATTATTGAGCTTAAGAGACTTAATACTTAATGTCTCAGGGTAACGAACGCAATTCAGTACCGCGCAGGCACTTCTGTTATTTTCATAGCCTCCAGTATTACCCAGTATAAACTTAAGCGTTTTGAATACTACATCCAACATTATGATGATACATGCATGAATAGGTAAATACTAAAAGTTTTCTACAGCATGCGGTTGCTCAGCTTTCGGCTCGGTGCGAGAAGACTGTGAGCAAATGACCGGCCGCTGTGTCTGCAAGCCCGGCATACAAGGACAGAAGTGCACGATTTGTTCCAACCACGAGCACACGCTGGGTCCGAACGGGTGCTTCGATCGTGAGTAACCTAAACTAAGACCAACTTTCTGTCTTAGATTCAGCAATTTTGTGTGAGGACCACCCTACCCCTTCTTTCCCCATGGGTTCCGTAAGACCCGTCTAAGGTAATATCCAGGGAATGGGCAGCAGCATTCTCCTCGGTCAACTTCATAATTCCGGCTAATGATGATGATAATGATTTGAGGGTGAACGGTGAAAGATATTCCTCTCCATAGAGCAAGGGAACGGGAATCGTTGAGGCATCCTACTGCTGATGGTAGGACTTACTAGTTTACTCAGGCCTTTGTGTTTCTGTTTCTGAGTGACACTGCAATTGTTATTGGGCGGCGTTATGCTCACCATCAGACAAACGACTAGCACGTCTAGCTACTCGATAGTGTAAAAATAACAGAGTGTCTTAGAGGGGCGTAAAGCTTAATATGTTTTTCAATTTACAGCGGAATCTACGCAATTGCCAGCAACAAACTGCGAGCGCATGACGTGCTATTTTGGTGCTCACTGCCTTGTCCGCAGCGGTCTGGCGACTTGCGACTGCAACAACAAAGAATGCCCTAAAGCCGAAGCACCCTCAGTGTGCGGTAGCGACGGACGCACGTACCTCTCCGCTTGCCACCTTCGCAATCACGCGTGTCGCACGCAATCAGACATAGTCGTGCAAGCATTTGGACCCTGCAACGAAGAACCCCACGTCCGAAAAGGTAGCCGCGCTGGTAGATCGATCCTGCGCCAATCACAGCAATCCTCACAAGACTCGCCAACTGATAGAACCTCGCTCAAAGAGTATCAGCTAATCAGTATCCACACCGACGTATCTGTAGATACCAGCGATAGCGGTAAACCCGACAGCCCAGAACCAGAGCTAACTTGCATCGACATCCTCCCACCAGTTGGATACCGCTAGAAATTAGAGCTAGTTTACGTAGTTTAAGTAGAAAATCGACTATCTTTTTTATTCTATCTTCGACTGATTCGCAGAGAATCTCTACGCTCTTAATACAGACGATGAACCGGTTGATTGCGCGCTCAAGACAACGAAACAACCGGAAGTACCTGAAGAAGACGATTATGTTAACGAAGTAAACGAGGATTATTTGAATTACGAGTATTTTGAGGAGTACGCGAACGTAGGGTACGAAGTGCCGTTGTTCGATGGGAATGCGCAAATGGTGGCTCGGACCAGATTCCCGGCGAAGAGATTCGATGTTTGGGCGGAAGTGTCCGCGGTATGTAGTGAAGGCGCTTTAGTGAGCGCTTCGGGTGCGAGGGACCATATATGGCTTGGATTCGTGCAGAATAAGGCTGTGTTGCGCTGGGATGCTGGCAGCGGCCCTTTTGAATTACACACCGGGAAAGTGAAAATTGACGGTAGACAAAAAGTATCCGCAAGGAGGTATAAGAAGGATGCGATGTTGAAGTTGGGTTCGGCATCGGCGAGCGGGACGGCGCGCGGCCGAATGACGTCCTTGGATGTCGATCCTTTCATATACATTGGTCAGCCACCTGAGAATGTTACGAGGTAATCATTTAGTCGTATTTATAACCTCTTTGAGATACAATTATGTTAAGTATAGTAATTTCTTTGTTTATTACACAGACTAGCAGGAGCATCGAAGATACCAGGTTTCATAGGCTGCGTGCATAGACTGCGTGTGAGCGGCAGAGATCTGATCCCACCTGTCAGAGGACTCACGTTTATGTCGCAAGGCGTGCGAGCTTGCACTCCACACAACTTGGCCCAATTAGTCTGTCCTTGAAAAATTTTCAGTGTAAAGTAAATCATGCGGTAAATTTTACAGAATCCTTAACTTGGTGGCTTAGACAGTGATAAGTAATTGAACATTTTTGGAATCAAATTACAATAATATGAAAAAGCCGCAAAAAGTTTTATCTGCATCCTTTGAACATGTAATTATAATTGGTTCTAGTATTTTAACATTTCTACATATTTACTATCTCTACAAATTATGTCGCTGATCGTGCCAACTATAATTTAGTATGGGTATTTCAAAGATTAGGTAAACATATCGTTTTTGAATTCAAAGTTTTATACAATATGTACCATATTATTTGCTAGATGTGAATAATATTTTAACCTAAACCGTGGAATTGGAGGAGTAGCCTTTGGTTGACTTTAGAGTGTTACATGTTTTTTTGCACCTTTAACATTTCAGTTCCAAATAATATAAATATGGAGTTAGTGAAAAAAGTTTAAATGTGAAACAGGCAATATTATTTGTTTCCAATTTTGTGATGTGAATCATACAATTTACAATCCTTGCCAAATAAACGTAGGTACGTACGTCTTTTCTCTTTTGAAACTGTTCTGCGAAAAATTGTTCAGCGGTTCCTAAATACTTGTTAAAATATCAACCTAATTTTAATAAATTCCTGTTTGTCCTACCAGTGAGACAACGACTCATTAAAATTAATACTATATTTAAATTAAGTCCTATTTTATACCTAAGACTATCTAAGTCATTATTAAAATTTCAACTAAGTACAGTTACTGGAGAGAAATATGGCACGTCGGAAAAACTAATGAAAATGTACCTAACGTTTTTAACTGGTTTATGATGAAAATATTGCATATTGAAATGTTAGCCCACGGAAATTGTCTCCGCTTCATTTTTGACAGCCAGATTGATGTACTAGAAAGGGTTCTGTTTTCCACTGTAAGTTATGGAACTATACAAATAAGAAATTATTTGTGTTAACTTGTATGATCTCAACTGGGTACGGGGCACAGAGATGGGCTCTAGTCTCCGACGTGCTACATTTCTTACCAGGTACTGTTTAAAAGTGATGTTTGCTCGAACTTTATCTTCTACAAAATGTGATATTCGTATAACATTTATCTTCTAACAATTTCTATATTGTATCATATTGTTAACATATCTAATTCTATGCATTTTGTGATAAAAATGATCTTCATATATTATACCGTTATTTAAAAACGTAAACTAACGTCTTTCATTAAGAACTTTCCCAATATTTGTTGTCTTGTATAAGATTCTAGGCATATTTTTTGTTATCAAATGTAACGTAAAATATATTAAAAAAGGGCCATGATTAGAAAATATCCCAACAGAATCGAGGACACTAAAACTAAATAAGGAATACCATCTAGGGGTTTATGAGACTTGATACCTAAAGGTATATAAGTTTCAGGGTAACGAGCGCAATGCAGTGCCACGCAGGCCTTTGTGTTTCAAAGTCCGCACTGTTATGGGCTAGCATTATGGTTATCATAAGGCAAACGATCCGCTCGTCTTATTATTTAATAGTATATAAAAAACTTATAAGTAAGTATAATTTCTTAAAATTACGAAGTTACATAATGATCATGATTACTGAAACTTTTCAACCCAACAGTGTTCGTAACTTCACGAGTGCTTTAGCTTTACACCAGTAATTACCCCTCTCCTTTCACCGTCACCCTATTATTCTTTTATCATCCGTTCGCCTCCTCTTCTCTTTTATATTCTTCTTATCACTCCCTACTTCACAAAAGCGAACTTCATTTAAATCCCTTGTTTTTATTACTTTTGTTAAAAGAAATCCTAATAAAACGTTTTTAACATCTATTCTAATCATTAATAGAGTAATAAGTGTCTGATTTTGATTTTTATTATGGAAGTAACCTTGTGTTTTATTGTTTTGGAGAGAATTTTAGATTATGAAAGTAAAAGACTTTTTCCATTACATTTTAATTGCGTTTTCCATCAAAAAGGCACTAAGCTATAAAATATCCGCGAAGTTAAGCTATAACGGAGATAATACATCCTACGTAGAGGAGGTAAAACATCTATGCACAATACGTTTCTCGTATTTTATTTTATTTTCATTCTATAAAAAGCTTTAAGTGCAACAGCACTTGTCAGACTTAAATATGACTTGTAATTTATAGTGTCTTACGTTTAGTTTCTATGCATTAGTTAGTGAATGGGGCGGATACAAGGTTGGGTAAAGGTATATCGGCTATTTAACTCGTGCGTGTAAAACACGTCATGCCCCAGTAGTGTCGCGTAGAATTTCACTGCATTAGAATCACATTTAAGGTTGACCTACCACAGTGTAGGCACCTATTACTCGCGCAGCGAAATTACTTGACTAGAAAAAAATGTTTGATAAAAGTTCAGTGCTTGTAGTATGATGTCTAAGGATGAAGAATGGAAGGCTTACTGGTCGCGGACGCATAAAAGACCACGTGTTTAGGTACCTACCTATTTGGTCGATTTCAAACGAGGAGTGGGCTTGTCGAACAAAAGAATGGGATCGAGTTCGTAGATGGACTTATCCACGGATCTTGCATAATAGCATATTATGCGCGGGTTCACCGTAATGCGCCATTTCCGGAACCAATCACCGATATCGGTGATGGCTCGTTGGAGATAGGCGATTATGGGATTTGTGCCAACCGAAGAAATGGAGAGCGGTAGCATCTAGCGTTATATTCTCTTTGGTAGCATCCGCAAACAGAGATAAGTGCAACATGACAGTGCGATGACTTATAACCGTGAATCGTGGGTGGTGTTCATGGTAGGTACAGTGAGAATAAGGGCCCTCTATCACTAGGCGCGCGACGTCGCCAACGTATCCAAAAAATTGGATACATTAACATTGTATTGAAATTGGCTACGTTGCCAATTTCAATACATTGTTCGGAATTTAGATACTTACGTAGCTGGCGACATCTCCGTGGAAACATTGTGAGGTAGAGCCCTAAGACTAAGACGAGTCTAATCGTGGACTTTTGCTTCCATATGTAAAAACTGTATAGAATTTTAAAATGTGAAAGTATGAATCCACGCTTATATAGTAAGAGGGAGGAGTCTGAGCGTGGTACCCACTCTGGCTCATACAGGATAATAAGAGGAATTATACTGTAACTAAATGGTATCCTAATATGAACTTACCATTATAAAAATTAAAAGAAAACCTATACCTAGTAAAACCATTTGTTTATTAGCACTTTATAGGCATTGAGGAACTACCCCTAATCAATGTACATTATAGGTAGGTTTTTAGACCTAATTTTTTAGAAAAACCTAACATATGTTTTCCCACGTGCATGTGTTTAGTAAGTACCTACATACTTATTTGTGTAAATAATAATGTACCTAGGTAAATACCTACTGTCTTTGGTTGTTAAAGTCATTTCGAACCACAAAACAAATGTTTACTCACATTCGGCCTTATTACAAAAAACTCGTTAAACTCGACTTTGGTCGACAACCAATTTGTCTTCAACTATCTTTAGAGTCGACCTATAAACCAAACCTTATTACAAAAGATGAATAAAGCCAAGACAACTTAATACCAAACTGTAGCTATGGTAGAAATTATTTCCACAGATAATAAATGTCTTTATGCTACGGATACACGAAATGTAGAATTGACACAATGTACTAATTTTTATTTTGGACTATAAGTAGCTATTTTGTCACACAATACTATTTTCGAAAAATATTGTAGGTAATTTTTAAATGACTTTTGATCATTGCGAGTAATTCAAAACATCCTAATTAGGTATTTACGTATATGAAAAAAATGTTAAGGAGATACTCCTTATATAATAATATCCAACCTATACAATGGCACACTATGGCTAAGTAACCATAGCAACATGTTTTGTTGATTGTGTGTACTGTCAATTCTTGTAATATATTCTGTTTTTACTATGTATACTTTCGATATTATAAGTAGGTATTTCCTATATATTTTGCTAAAAGCTATTATTCTACTCATGCACGCTTCCTAATACCTCACCACCCCTTCTTACTTTAATACAAAATATATGAATTTTTTTACGATTTGACAAGTAGAATACGTGGCCGCCATTAAAATAAATGCTTAAACCGTCGCTAAACTAGGTGCCCGGCAAGACTAACTTTGACACCATAGTCAACCAAGACCTAAGTGCTAATCTGATTTTTGTAATAAGAAATTTGACAAAACTACGGTTTAAACTCCAGTTTAGCGTTAAAACTCGTTTTGTAATAAGGCCGATTGAGTTTACTAGTTACAAACTTAACTTTACTCTGACGTTTTGAAACAAAGTTCTATTGGCCCGACATTTCATTTTTCTGTAAATATATACTCGTATTATATACGGCTTTAGAATAAATTTCTTATGACAAAATGACAGACATATTCATTACATTCGTGATACTCGAAATGCGCGCTTGACGCAAAAGCGTTGTTATTCTGACAAGCAAACGTACGTTTGTTTGAGCGTCTAAGGTGCCCCTTAGAGTTCCGCCCGGAATACTAAAATGCAAATTTCCGCGTTTTGTAGATCTGAGTCCCATGTCTGTACAAATACCTACCTAACTTTTATAACAAATCCTGTTACACTTTTAATATCACTTGCTTATTTACCTACTACGTCAATTCCAAGCTATATGCACCATGCTCAGTACGTTCAGCTCATTATTCCCTCTCATAACTCGGATAGGCATTCAAGAGTTATGTTTATAGCTCGGCAGTAAACGCATAACTTTCTTTTATGGCGTGTTTAGCTGATGAATACTCGCTCGGAGTCGCATATGGCTCCCCCATCATCAAGAATGAGGTGAACCATAAGAGCACTCACTTAGACGGCAGACATTAATTTTGTCATAACAGTCGCTTGCTCAGCCGTCTGTGCGTCTGGGCTGTAATATACCTAAAAGCCTCTATTCATTATTACTGCTCTCCCCTGTGGATGTTTAAACGCTGTATTGAAGCGAGATTGCTTGGTTAATGTTGATTACCTACTTGATTTTTTTGCTCCGTATAGGTGCCTAATCTGATTTGCAACTGGTAACAAAGAAACAAAAAGAAAGTTTATCTACCTAGAAGATACCAGTTCACTCTCTTTTTGAAGACTCCCATATTATATTTTTCGGGAAACATAGACGCTGGTAGGGAATTCCACTCTTTAGCAGTGCGCATTATAAAGAACGAAGGAAAACGCTTAGTGCGAAGTATAGGATAAAGGGGTGACTCATTGATGAGCGTCTGGTCGTCCGCAGATAGAACGAAGTTGAAGGAATTAAGTTATGCTTTTCAGCACCTACCTCAGCACAAGAAGCATGGCTTAAACAGCGAAGTTTCGCTGAGTTTGAACGATTATTTTTAAACCAGCAAGGTCTACAGATTTCAAGTAGTCTGTAGTTACTATATTACCATACCAACCTACTTAGTTCTTTTTGCATAAATTTTGTTGCTTGAGCTAAAACTTAAAATGTGTTTGTTTTAGTCCGTAGAGGAAACCCGGACAACTAGCTCGCATTACAAAGTCCACAAAGTTTGAACCGGCTAGTCTCTAGTGTTTTACCACCGGCCGCTGAGAGAATGTTCCATCTTTATGCGCAATTTAAATCAAATTATATTACGCTCACAGCCTTTACGGAGATTAAATTAAATTTGTGGTCTCTTCGAGCTTTCTTAGATTTAATATTGCTACCTAGTTTCCTTGCGAAGACTAACGTTTTAACCTAAGTTTACGTAAGTATAGATATATAGGTACTTGGTAGTCTACGTACCTATCAATTTTATTTTGTTTGCAAGAAACTAAAGGAAGATAAACTTAGAAGTACCTACTATCTATAAATATATTACGAGTAAAAGCTTGTAAAAAGAAATTGAATAAAAGGTATATTATGAATTAAAGCTAATTGAATTCCAACAGCTTTATGAGTGAAGCGCTTATAGACAATATATTTGTTAAGATCAGCGTGAAAATAACCGCACATTTTCTAACAAACACGGCCAGCACTTAGGGTAGGTTTTAAGTGAGGGTCGACGATGTGTGCCCAAGGATAAGATGGTCGAATGTACAAAGGAATGTTTAGAAGTGGCACTGTCGGAATAAGTCTGAGATGAGTAGGTAGAAACTTGTATCTTAACCCTTATTTATTATTCAAAAGGGACCTACATTATTAAGTTGGGACGAGTTATTTGGAGGAAAGTGCTTCACATCGCTCACTACTTAAGTCTTATATACATTGTCAAGAATCTTCAGTGTTAGTATTCCATGGTGATGTGTAAAACTGGGTATGTGGTAGGTCAGATATAATTAAAGTTTTAAGTTCTGCCAGATACGTGAAATATTCAGCCAAAGACCTAAATCAGACTATTATACTTTATATTTTCACTAGTTATACATTTGGTAGCAGCATATATAGGTACACTTTTTGCTTCGTTTTTTAGGCATTCTTGTTATGAAATGAAAAATGGCACCTTTATAGATTACCTGCCTTTGTTGTCACTCCTTATTTTTAAACTGTCATGGTCATCAACAATATGAAGAAAATGGGAATTAACGGCATATTTATCATATAATATTATTTGTATTATGTTTCCGATATTAACGCCGAAATATTGGGAACTGAATACAAGTAATATACATGATAAACATCCCGTTGATTCTGACTTTGTTCGTAGTGTCCATAGATATTTGTAGTGTAACTCCGTCGTCTGTCAAAGGCCTTTAGCTTAAAAAACTGAAAGGGGTTTCAGGTCGAAATATTTTTTAAAGTTCCAAGGTGTATAATAATAATCAAAAAGATTACTTAATTGTACCTAATTATGTGTACGTTTTATAATTATGTCATCTGAAAAGTTATTATAATGTTGGTAGCTTCGACAGGTTTTTCTATTAGTATCTTTGTGTGTTTTGATAGTACGATACACTTCACACATAAATAACACACAAATGGAGTTCGCAATCACTGCACACCTATGTCTGCTAGCTGATGAAGCTGTGAGCCGAAAATAAAATCATCATCTCAAGAATTTCGGGGCTTTCGCTTCCACAGCTTAGTTGGTAAAAGCATCTGGGCTAGATAGGCATCAGAAGATGCGGGTTCGAATCCCGTTGGCAATGAAATTTTTGAGATATGTAAGTATAGGTTTTTCCTTAAAACAATTCTATTCTCTCCTATCATGAAGTTTTACGACAATCATCTGAAAATACAATGGTAGTAGATAATAACAAAGTTGAACTGGTTATTCTGCCAACAGCATTTTTATTAAACCTCGTTGCCTATCATAACAACGTAAAGGAATTTAATGTTCGCGCATGGAAGTGTTTCGGATGCCTTTTACCTTTGTAACCACCTCTTAGGACGAATTTATACAATAACTGGTGGGAAATAAGGTATTCTATGTTCCGGCTTTTCTGAGCAGAATACTACTACTTGTGAGGAAGTGTCTTGGCGAGGTATAAGTACCCGTTATCCGACCGTACTGTGTTTATTGGTATATGCTTCTTTGACGCAACCACGGAGCAACGGATCGAAGTAATTTTTCAAGCTTTTATTTTACTGCAAGCTTATGTTTGTATGTACGTTTGTTTGTTTAGGTCAAATCTTGCAAGCGAAATTTGACCATCTTCTCGGAGTTCGATTTAGCGGAAACTTTACATACATAATTATGTAAATCGGATGACAATGCTATGCAATGATTTTAGAGAGCTCGTTTGATGATGGAGCCCGAAGGTGGCCAATAGGAACTCGTAACCCCGTCGAGTTTAGGCTCGTTTTATTTGTCTTTACAAGTACTCTGACCCTAGATGATGTTCAGGATCCTGTTGATGGAGCCGGAAGGTGGCCACAGGAACGCTTTAGTAATTACACGACGTAACCTCATCGAATTTTGGTTTGTTTGATTTGTCTTTACAAGTACTCTGATCCTAGATGATGACCTTAGATGAAGTCCTAGATGATATCATAGATGATGGCCTAGATGATGTCCTGATGATGGAGCTGAAATGTGGCCAGAAGATTACATAAACGTATTTGATACCCAAACCGCGGGCTGTAGCTAGTATTTATATAATCATCATGATTTATGCAAGGAAACTTTGCAGAGGTCAATAATGCAGTTATACGATAGGTAGGGGAGACCAGGGATGAAAGTAACGCGGGATGAACGTAACAAATGAGTTTCTGAACAAACTATGTTAGCTACATTGATGGGTGGTACCACCGATATGTTCCAATTTGAACCACCTATTACCTCAGTTGCCCTCTTGGCACTGTGCCGTCGGGTTGTGGAGGTAGCAAGCTGGTGCTGCAAAAGTACCCCCAAAGTAAGGTTTGACCGTTTTTTCAACGGTGTTTTTTTTTTATTATGGGAGGTTTCTTGCTTGCGTGTCTAGTGACAGTAAAGTAGCATAAGTATTCGTCTTTCTATTTTGGCGTTCAAAACGATAGTTTATTTAGGTTATAGGCATGTATTTGGCAAATTGAGGGAAAATTTATAGTTAGGGATGAAAGTAACAACTTGTTACTTTCATCCCGATTATGATCGTGATATCTCGAAACGATTTTATTGTGTTTTTTTATATTTCAAAGTAATACAGATTTATTTTCTTTCTCCTGAATACCTAACATATATAAACGAACGACTAGCAGAGGTTTAGTTACTGCAGAAATAATGGATTTGGCTACAGAAGTACTTTATAGAAATGTATCATTTTGAGACGATGTGAATTCATATCAGCCATAAGTAAAACCACCATTGGTAGCTTCATCGGCTTTGGTAGCTTCACTATTACTGCCAAGAACCCCTCCTGAATTAACTTTGCCACCAGTAATGGCTTTGCCATTGAAAATTATTTCAGAAATAGACATTGTTTGATAATTAACAGCTTAATTTGACTCCAAACAAGCTTGAAATTCAAGAACAAGAAGAAAGAAAGCGTAGAGCCAAATAAGTTAAGAAACCTATTTTACAAACTGCTAAACAGACAAAAAAGCCGAGGGCTGCAGTTGATAATAAAACTAGTGAAATATTGAAATAAAAGACTAAAAAAGAATAAATAAATATGTACTAAAATAACTAAGAATAGTGATCATTCAGACAGCGAAGATTGCTTCTGGTTAATTTGTATGAAATCCTTTTCTAACAGTAGGTTAAATGAAAAGTAGGTAGGCACAATGCTTAGTTAACGATACTAAGCATTGTGGCTACCTGCTTTTATATTCAACATATATTAATTTCTAATCAGCGTTTTAGATTTTACCTTAGAATAAGAACAATAAAAAATCTAGGAAACAACAATCTTCTTTATTTTTAAGTAATCAACATTATTTAAAAATGAGATCTCAATCATGAGAATGCCCACAGCTGATAGTCTATGAAACTATCAGCTGTGGGCTCAAGTAGATTGTGCTAATAACGAAATAAGTTACCTACGCCTTAATTGTTTACCAGATTGAGATCTAATTTTTAAATAATGTTGATTATTTTTATAAATGAAGAAGATTGTTATGTTTCCTAGTTTTTTTTTAATTGTTGTGATTCTAATGTAAAATCTAAAAGGCTGATTAGAAATTAATATGTTGATTAAGAAAGTAACTTTGGTTTTATTTACAATGTTACAACCATCCCCTTACACTGTTACAACCAACCCTAGGGGTAGGGATAGTTGTAACAATTTCCACTTTTTTTGTTCGGTCGTATTTCTCAAAATCTGTAATATAGGTTACATTTAAGCTGGTGTTAAAAGATAGTTAAAAGACCAATCTATCATGTGTACGGATTAGAATTTTGATATTCAAAAAGCTTTGTGAGATATTACGAGAAATATGAAAATTGTTACGTTCGTCCCTGGTCTCCCCTACGTTGCAGCTCCTCATCAGAAAACAAATGAGAAATCCGCCCACTAGCAGCCCTTGCTATGACAAAGAATTCTTCAAAGTGGTCTATAAACCCTTATTAAATCCTACCAAACTGCCTCATCCATCTGACGACGTTACTGAAAATATTCTCTAAAATATTATAAGAATCTCCCATTTATTGGCAATTTAGAAATACCCGCGCTACTGCAACAGGTTGCAAAGTTGCGAGCAATTTTTCATAAATGTGCGGACCGCCAATGCGATCTACATATCACTTTACACAGAGAGATGACAAAAGCCACGACAAATATTGACGAGGTTCCACCATAATTACTGATGTCTATAAAATGCATGTATTGCATTTACTAGGTGGTAGGACTAACTCTTCTGCGAGTGTCCGTCCGGGTTGGTACCACCGCTTTGCTCGTAAAGTCTGCCACCAAGCAATAATGTGCAAGCATTAGGTACTGTGTTCCGGTTTGATGAGCTAAGTAGCCAGTGAAATTATTGGGCTTTTGAGACTTAATACATAATGTGTTAGTCAGGATAACGAGCATATATACAGGATACGATGCATCTTTATTTTAATCACCATCTTTTTTTAATTTCATTAGTCTGCAGAATAATGCAAATAATAAAAAATTTAAGCTTCGCTAAGAAAAACAGCCTCGTAAGGAATGCAACGTAGCGATCCCTACAAATCAAAGGTAGCTTTATTTATTTTTATCTCAGCTGTTGAATTGGAAACACTTCTGAGCCAGAGAGCAGAAGTGATCATTTATAACGTATCGATATTGCACTGAGGGCATTGCATTTGTTGCGAATCAATCGTGGCCCGCGCGTGCCCGGTGGGCTTTTGATTTTACGATTTAAGTTACCTAATGCCGCGTTCGAAATTCGAATTGATGGTTTACATTTGTTGATAAATCATTCGTTGTAGGCTTTGAGTATAAAGGTACATTCGCATACAGTTTGTTATGGCGCTTCACACACAATAATAAAATAGTGCTTTAGGTTTGGTAAAGATGGTTGTTCTCACAAATTCTTTAAATCTGGTTCAACCTACATACAGATTCTTTTTCAATGATGCGATGTACTTTGCACACGATAGTGACTTTAGCGTTACGACGACTTGACTATGGAGGGATTGATGTTTGTTACTCTTACACACAAAAGCTTCTGAACGAATTTTGATGAAACTTTACAGTAATATAAAGCTATAAGCTCAGAATAAGACATAGACTACATTATATATATAAAGATAAATTTCGCGCGGGCGAAGCCATGGGCGAAAGCTACGTCAGTTAAACTACCTAAGTAGTACATATTACCTATCATAATTTATTTCGCTTGACGTCACCACCTTGATCCGCATCGTCACTTCAACTTTATGTGAGATAGTGGTCAAACTCTAACCGATACATATGTATGTACGTTTGCGGTTGACTACTACAATACCCACACACACTACAATATACGAAAGGTTTCGCTAGCAAAAGCAATAAAAACATATGTAATTGTAAACAGTAGTTAGCTCAAGTAATCATGGTGCATAAATAGTCATTGATTACCTCTTTGTTAGTCCAATTGAGTTACTTTTCATTGAACTTCAACTTTGTGAGAGGAGAGCCCGGTGCTCATTTGTGATGCACTACAGCCTTCAAAATAATGCCAATAATATTGGTTGCAGATCAATTGCAACCCCGTGCTCGCTGGATTTTTGAATTTATGATTCACGTGTAGTCGATGCAGCGTTCCAGTTTGTGCGTGTTGTGTGTTTGTAATCCATTTGTATTGAATGATTCTGTAACTATTAGAGGCCTTAACGGCTTGTAGATTATCATGTTCATGTTTTTTTTTATACTATTGGATAACGAGACGAGCGGGTTATTTGCCTGATGGTAAGCATAACGCCAGCCCATAGCAAATGCAGTGTCACCCAGAACTTTACATAAATTCGTTTATGTCACCCAGGGAAATAAACCTTTAGGTACCTACCGCTCCGGAGGTGATGAAGGGAGTGTGGGGACTCCCCGCTTGTCTAACGGCCTCCCAAAGCATTGTGAGCAAATGAAACAAGAGCAATTGGGAAGGCTGTCACTGACTGTAAATACTCGTTCTGGTAACACGACCGTCGCCGGCAATAAACGTGGCCATTACTGCGTGCCGAATAGAAATGCAGATGATAGTGTCAAATAGCAACCGTTTAATTCAGATCGCACATTTATGTGCTTAAACTTAGTTATTTAGTTTTCACCATGATGCAAACTTGCTATGTTTGCGTAGGAGGGCATATCCTATCGCTTGCGTGGCTGACAACCACAGTCATGTTGCAAATCTGTCGGGGAAGGGTATACCTTTGTGCTGTTTTGGGTTGACGTTGGTGACCGGAAGCAGTCGAAATTTATAAAAGTTTAGCGGAGTGGCTTGTAGAATCGATGCGTGACCAAATTGCTGGCTTTTATCACGTTCAAAAGGATTAGCCTTGCCATCCTGCGGGGCAACGCGGCCAGAATTTTGGGAACGCCGCCTGAGGATCGTTTGAACTATATTTATACCATTTTGTTGTATGATACTTCAAACGATTTTTAATTTGATTCTTGGTTTTTATATGTAGGAGCTATAGTTCTATTTTAGTTTTAATTTTTTATTATTTAAGTTTATATTAAATAAGGTTAGTTTTACTAAGAAAAAGGAACACCATTAAATTTAAATATTTTTACGTATGATTAAATTAGATAATTAAATTTCCTTTTTTTTGGTTACAAAAAATACGATAGTTAGCGCTCAAAATATTGAGAATTTCGAGACAAAAGAATATTTTCGGGGTCTATTTCCCCTTTTTTTTTCGAGATTCCGGGTCATTTTTATAAAACATTTCATACATAAGTTTTTCAATAAACACTTGGCTATAACTGTATTTTTTTTTGTGGGTAATATGTATAGAAACAGTCATTTATGTGAGGAAAAACGGGACGTTTTGCTTCAGAGAGTCAAATGCCGTGAATAAAAAAAAGAAGTTTAATACTCGTTAATCCGACGGGCGACGTGTAAAATATACGTCACTAAATATTACGCTTGGTAATTCCGCCGTCGATATTATAAATACGACACAGGTATATTAAATTGTCTGCTTGTAGAATATATCTGGACCATTGTATCTGGGACATTCTCCAGTCCGGTGACGCTGTAAAGGTATAGCAAGAACAACAGCACGGTCCTTCAAAAAAAAAGGGACATTCTTAGTAGGATTTTTTTCTCTGTTAGCTAGTCAGGTATGCTCTAGTAAATGCCTACCACGTCATGATTACATCACGAATTCATTCATCGAAAGCCCAACCTCATTCTAGAATTCACACCATCGCCCTAATACCTACGTATCAGCGGACAACCTAACCATCTAAACCTAAAAGCCATCATCGCTTCTTAAATTCGTGTCACAGAAACATACTTGTTAATTCAAATCGGCCTAGATGTTTTTCCTACCCCCATTATAGGACCATTACGTTCTACTGAAAAGAAATTAGACGCAACGTTAAACACAGATTTATCGAGGCCCAAATTACGTTAAAGCTATCCGACAATACAATTAATTATTGGTTTGGTTAGTAGATTAGCTAATTAAACAACATCGTAATTAGCGATGTGCAACGAAACAGCCACCCACCGCCGCAGCTTGATCCCAGGGTAATTAGTTAAATCGCCTGTAATTAGCTTATAAATTATGCAAAAAGTAAACCGCTAAAAGGGACTAACTTTATTTGCAAAGTAGACATTCGCGACCTTACTAATAAACACTTACAGTGTTACCACAAAAAAACTATTTTTAGTCGCCTGTTTAGCTAGACAGTGTCTAAAGTTAAACGTCAAAAATGATTAGAAATGTCACAACAGAATAGTGTTAGACAACGGTTAGACAGTACATAAATCAGGATTTGTGGTTGCTCATATTTAATTACACAACTAAGGCATGTTTGGGTGTAAAATAGTGTTTAACACAGGTTTAACATGTCTTTAATTTTTTTTGTGGTAAGACCCTTAACATCAATATAGCTTGGTGTGCTGAACAAACCGAAGTGGTATTTCACGCCGAGGCAACGACTGTTGCTATATTATACAAGGAACAAGTTTGTCCTCACAAGGAATACTGCCCACTCCTCCCGCATACTTGCAAAATGTGGAACGAGAGTTTTTCCGCAGTGCTACAAAATGCAGTACTTACTTCAAGTGGGGTGTCAAACGAGTTCTAAAGGGTCGGCAACGCATTGGCAACGCCCCCAGTGTTGCAAATGTCCATAGGCGACGTTGACCGTTTACCATCAGGCGGGCCATTTGCATGTTCGCCAATCGTATAAATAATAAAAACCTATGATGATGATATGGTAATCGAGACATCCAAAATACTTAACTCGTACTGACAAATCGACCTCGTTTGTCGCTGAATCAGGTTTCTTATCCCAGAAGTATTAGTGTTAGTGGTTACGGTTAACCTCTTTCGTTATTATGAGGTCCTAGTCTGTAATAGCTGTGTTGGATCATTGGCTATGTTTCAGTTCTGAAGCGTTATAGCGCGGTCCGTACAATCACTATATTCCCCCTTTAATGAACCGTAATGTTGCTCAAACAGATTAATGCAATCGTTTAATGAAATATATTGTTAATGATCTGTTTTATTGGAAAATAGGGAGATAATGCGTTGTATAATGTAGTTTGCTTCGATTGGTGTATTGAATTTGTTATTAAAAGTATGAATTATCCCTAATAGAACGGGACTTAATCGCGATAAAACACAGGTTTTTATTTACCTCGACGTTTCGATCAAGTTGCATTGCGTAGAGGTAAATATAAACCTGTGATTTTATCGCGATTAAGTCCCGTTTGTTTTCGAATCGCGAAAGTTTAAAAGTTACTATCCCATTAGGGATACTAACTTTTATAATTGCAAAAGCGTGTTTTTTGTTTTGTTCTTTTTTTTACTAGCAACGGATTGACGAGATTCTTTGTATGAAGATAGGTTGTGACCCGGATAGTGTCGTAGGCGACTTGTTATCCCGGAAAAATGTACAATGTACCAGCAGCTAGTACTATGGAAAAGAAGATGTCACATAATTATGCGTCTTTATACAAATTAGTGCAATTGTAAAATTACATCGATTTATCCGCAGTCCAAGCATCCTATTTTATGCTTTACGATCAAGCTTAGCTTGATTTATGACGAAAACAATAGGTTTTTCCTTTATCAGGAACTCGTTCCGTTTCCTAGACCTCAGTTAATAGTACTCGTAAGTATCTTCTCACAGCGTCATCGTAATAAAAGCACTATTTTCTTTCTGCCACCCTATCCGAACTACATTAAATTTTATTGAGACATTTAGATAACAAATGACCCTTCGATATAGCTTGTAAAAGGAAGCGATAGTTTCTGGACCGACAAATCAAGATAGTGACGATAAATGTCGCGTCCAGTCGATTCCCGTCACTGGTGTAATGTTACTAGGTCCGTACCGTCCGTACTCTGTAGTGTCATATGCGCAGGACCAATCAGTATGTAAATATGTGGGGTAGGCGGGTAGGTGAACGATCCGAGGTGAGTGGGTGAGCCTGACAGCTTGAGGCATAGTGTAGCTATCTTGGGAGTAGCTTAGATAACGCACTGCTTGAAGATGAGTGAGCGATAAATATAACTTTTTATTGTACATGTGATATAGAAACATTTCTACTGGATCTTAAAAGTGATATCTTCAAACAATTATTTTTCGTATTGTAACTTTTTTTTATTTTCTTTTACAACGAGACGAGCCGTTCGTATGCATAACAACTGCAGTACCACGCAGAACTTTGCAACACAGAGGCCTGCGTGGCACTGCAGATGCGCTCGCAGAGACGTTAGCTATTAAGTATCATAAGCCCATGATTACTCTGCTCATCAAACCGGAATAAAGTAACAATTGCACAGTACTGCTTGACGGCAGACTACACTAGCAAAGCGGTGGTACCCACCTAGACGGACACTCGCAGAACATTTAGTGTTACAGCCATGTTGCAATTTTTTTATGTAAAGAGGTACATGATGGGGCTATCCTTCACCCGCTCTACGCTTGGTCTGTGTGCGTGCCATTGAGCCGAGTCGAAGAAATTGATCTCTGTAACTGTTTTATAGCTAGATTGCCAGAGAGCCGTTGAGACAGCCTCCGGCGCGATCTGCGTTCGTGCGCACGCTTCTAACGCATCCTTCGCGTGATAAACTCTCACTGAACAAAGACCGGGAAATACCTTGAAACAAAAAGTTTGGATGTAACTGTGCACAAACCTATGGAATATTTTATTCAACATGCGGCCTCTTACATCGTTACTCCTGCTGACAATAGTTCTGGACATCAAGGCCAGCATGGAATTGGTTCAAGTAAAACGACAGCAGTACGCGATGTCAGCCTGTAACTCTAGCGTCACGTACGATAGAGTCCTACTAAAACGCGTCACTCTACTATCGACATACATTTTCACGGGAAAAGTTTTCAGTGTGAATAAAGCGCTGAATGGCACGAGAGTGTACAAAGTGAATATTCGACGGGTTTTGAAAGGTGATCTAAATGATGTAGGAGTTGTAGTGAAGTTCGGGATGGCTAATTCGTTGCGTTTCAGTGATGCCACAGTGTTCGTGGAGAGTTTGAGTGGGGATGTGTGTGCACATTTACGAGTACGTACTTATGGCATATTCTTGACGGAGCGGAGGCACAATGGAAGGACGCTGTGGCTGAGTCTTGTGGTGGAGCCTTTAGTGCTGACTTTGCGAAGCATTGAGATTATTGAAGCCGCTGTTAAAGGTAAATCTAATCACTGCTGGGCTTTACAAACTTGTTATTTTTAATTTATGTTGAAGAAAAGACTGACGCTCAAATAATTGGGCTAAAAAGTATTTGTTCTAATGTATTTGCAGGTTTACACCATAGCCCGCGTCGCAAAGGATAGGAATGTAATATTTAAGACGCTTAGAATCGTCGACACAGAAAGTTTCAAAGCAATTACTACCAGTTTAAGTGTATGTGGATATTTAATGAGAGCTCGTAAATAAACAAGTAGGCGGCAATTAGTCCAGGGGCGGAGCGAGTGCCGTCGTCCGCCGTTACGCAGCTTTAACCTCATCTACTAGTGCAATATACGAGCTTCTTTGTAACTTTTACCTGATCTGTGACGAACTCTCCCGTAGTGCTAATCTGTGCGGCATCTGACGTGCTAGGAAATAACTTGAAACCATTGGGTAAAAGTTCTTGCTTGAAACTGATCTATGTTTGTGGATCTCTGATACCTCAATGTGGTGTGATGTGTATGTTTATGTTAATAATAAGACAAACTATTTTTTGAAAAAAAAAAAAATATCTTTATGCATTTGAAATAGGCGGAAAAAAAAGAATAGCCGGTTCTCATCCCGGGTCTAGCGTATTTATCGTCTTCATCTGCATTTTTTTAAATTCTATATATATAGGCTTAGTTTTGAGCACGATCTCCCCTGATGCTACGTAACAATCGGTCGAGCAGGCTTGCTTAGAAGAAACCTATTTAATCTCGTGTGGAATCAACATCGTCGAAATAAATTCTGTACTGAAGCCACCATCGCCACGTGTTAATAATATTTTTAAAATATCAACGACTGTTCTAAAGGAGACTCCTTTGTAACGAACAAATGTTAAATAGCAGGCTAAATAGCAGGTTACAAGTTAGAGGACCTAATATTCTGCACAGTTTACAATTAAGTCTGACTAGCTATTACCGAATTCGAGGGACCGTTCTAAAGGCATAGGTCAGCGTCACCGAAACAAACTATACACACACTTTGCACCTACGTGATTTGGCGGTACTTTTGTAATAGGTATAGAGTACACATATATTACGCTACTCATTAAAAATAATCAAATACTCGTAGGATATTACTTGGTCCTTTCAAGATATTTATGCATTTGACCGGCCTCTGTCCTTCCCCACTTTAATTGAATCTCGTGTCAGAGACGTACGAGCCCGCCCTCGGCGAGACTGGCCCACGCAAAACAATTAATCTCGCATAAATAATTATGGACGACCCATTTATATTCGATAAATTCGTTCCAACAACCCGTGCCGTCCTTCTGGTGATTTAAATCGAGGATAAGTTAATTATGTAAAGATATAGACGCCTCACGATTTCATTTAAAAACGCCTGAAGGTTTTTCGAGTTAATTATGAAATGTTGGTGCGAGAAAAACCTTACTTTTGAATGAGTTCGCGCTGTCGCTCCCTTGTCTCTTCTTTATTTATTGTGTTTTCAAACTTAATTGGAGTAAAGTGTTGTCTGTGTATAGAATCGACCTTAGTAACAGAGAGGTGAAGTCGAGAACTAACAAGAATTTGGAGGATGAAGAGGTTAAGATTGACTTACACGTATCTGGGTTGCATCACTGGCAACAAATTGTTGAGATTCTAACACGTAGAATCCTTAGTTGACTTTGAAATTACCCGTTACCGCTTGCAGAGACAGATGCAGTGGAGGTGGTACCATGACGCTGCAGTACCTATGTAGCAGAAGTGTAAAGAATCTGATGGGTATCATTTAAATTACTATTGGATAATAAAAACAAATCGTTGGATTCGGGAAACTTTTAAATGCAGTAGGTATGTTTGTGGGAGTCATATATTTTTTGTCAATTTCGTGATGATCTTAAACGTGTATAATGACAGTACCTAATTATGTATTTTGTCTTTCATGTAACATCCTATTGCCACTCAGAACTTTGAAATACAAAGGCTTGTGCGGCATTACTAGATATCCCCCGAGACATTAGGTATTAAGTCTCCTCATATAGGCCCAATAATTTCCTCGTATATCAAATATTGAAAAACCTTTCTCAAAACTACATTCTGAATCCTTCTTCATACTTTCAAGCGAGTTGCCTAAACTTCTAAAGAAAAACTACATTAATTTTTAGAAATTTAACACAGAACCACTTTGGAACGGTCTCCGTGCCTAATCCTGGAATCCCTGGGTACTCTAAACTATATGCCGTAGGAATATTAAATTTCCTAGTTTCATGTCTCTGAAACTTCTTGCGTTATGTAGAACGTGCGTACTAAGGATTGTGAATGTATTAAGGTGAACCTCGCGCACGATTTGGGGATCACGTATATTTTATTTATAAACAAGATTTTTGAAATAAAAACATTCCCATCATAGATGGAGTTAATCTGTAGCTGCTTATCATTTTGTATTTAAGGATACCGATTGATCTCAGTAACAAATGAAAACTACATATCGATGATATAATAAGTGTTGTTCCTTAATACGCGCCTGGATTTAAGTTCCGTTTACCTGTTCTCAGCGTCCCGTGATATTAATTTTATGAAAACGCGAACTTAGCTAGGACTTAGTGCAGTGCTGAACAGAGAAATCAGCACGTCGCGTCGCTTATTGAGATTTTGTTTGCATAAGGCGCTATGTATGTTTTGCTCATTTTTGACTTGAGTTTCTTGACTTGACTGGAGCTTATATTTGTGTTTTTTCGTCAGTATTTCGAGAATGCATTATTATTATTATCTATTTCATGACACTACTATACTATTTAGTACTATTTAAATTAAGCAATTAGGATTAAGATAGGTATTATATAAAAATTAAGATAATGGTTTATATATGGTATCTATTTAGTTTTTTTTAAGTATAAGGCGATTGTGGTCATCACTTTATGGCCTTCTTTACTACTCTATAATGTTCTATATTTTCTGACCAGTACTGCACGTGACATGGGCGCAGCCAAGATTGGGAACTGTTGGCAAACGATAGAAATTTTCTGGAACTTCGCATACAATTTCAACATAATAGAAACTTTAATTTTATTTTTGCTTTCAATTACCTATTCTGGTGTCTAGAAACGTAGTAGAATGTATTTTAACACCTAGTTACCTAACACAGGTTTAAGCCCTATTGTAAATTTCTACTGCAACTTTCCTACAAAAGATATTGGTGGTGGACATTGGTTCGCATGATAGTAGTAGGGCACTTTCTAATACCTCTCGAGCTCCATCCTTGAGCTAAAAACTTGTAGTTAGCCTTCAAAGTACATTATTTTATCTAGATACAAAGAATCTTTGTCCTAGGTTGACCAATGACCATGCATGAGATATGTTAAACGCTTTTTCTACCTAAATTCCAGCAAATAACACCTTCCGCTTATAACAATACTAACGAAGTAACTAATAACTAATCTGTGATACTGATGACCGAATGCAGTAATGTTCCTATTACCTATCTATTATTTTCTCTGTATCAAACAAGCATCTGTAGCTCTATACATGAGCCAGTCATAAAATGCACACGATAAATAAAACGCACTGACGATAGTCCTATTTCAATAAGTGGTACAATAAAATACCGCTTGCGTTTACGACGCGATCATGAAGAGTAAACTCAAGTGTTCTGACAATGACTTATTTGCCGAGTTATAAAAACGAGCTTCAAGAGGAATTTTATGTTTATTTCGGCCTTATATTTCACACGTCGTACTCGAGATTATAAGAAAACATAAAGTTTGACTGCTGATGTTTTATGTTGGCGCAAGCTGTAGGATTGCTAGGCGTGTAATTGCTTTGGGCAACGTTATATTAAAACAAGCTTTTTTTCAAACGATGCATTTCTCGATACTAAAGGTTGATCAAATTCAAGTTTCCTATGTTTGCAACACTGTAGATTAGCTGTCAATATTGGCCCGTATTTCAAAAGCTAAATGTCAGTTTGAAACTAATACGTCTATGATACTTACGCATCAATTAACTACCGTTCAGCGCGATAAAATTGTTAAGTTGCCCTACAGAAACAACAACTAAGTTGGACAGCTGTATAGTAATTTTAATCATCCTACTGAACGAACGATTTTATTCGAATTATCTTTTTCCGGCTTTACGCTGGAAAAAGATGTCTTGTATACTACTCGTTACTGTGGGCAAAGAGCTAGTTATCAAGTTTATAGTTTGTGGTTGGGTGGCGGGGGGACAAGGTAAGGGATGTAAGACATAGGTCCTATTCTATGTCCTGCCAGTGTGTTCTTGCAATTCAACTCAAAATATTCAGCAGTTTAGCTGTGAAGAACACAATATACAACAAACACAAGGCACAGATAGTAAAAGGTTTCGATCCTGGCATCTCAAACTTAAATCTAACCTAAATTGAAGCGTCTGTTTGTAATGTTAAAATAACAGCTATTTACTAAATGCATAATAATATGAAAGTATGTATGTGGTACCTATAACAAAAACACAATTTTTAAAATGTTTGGTTGCCTGTTGGTCCGGATCTCCGAAACGGCTGGACTGTTTTTGACGGGACTTTCACTGGCAGATATCTGATGTTATAAGGAGTTTAGGCTACGTGGGCAAAGCCGTGGAGCACAGCTAGTTCTAAATAAGAATATGAGAGTGGAATGGAATATATTTTGGACCTATCAAATTAATCCACTTGCTTGTTATCAAGTGTTTTGACGGCCATGAATTTAGTGACGTCTAATTTGTCAAGGTACAAGATATTTGACTCTAAAACTAAATTTAGACCTGTCAAATATCTTCCACCCCTTTCACATGTTCATATTCTATTTATTAGAAAGAGATAGCAAAACTAAAATTATGTTTAAGCTTGTGACTCCAAGATCGAGCCTATTGTAACTTTTAGACTGGACTAATATTTTAGGTACAATTACAATTGGAAGAGTGTGCCTACCAAAGAGATTCCAATATATAGATAGAGGCGGCATAATATCTATGGAAATATTGTGTTCTAGATATCGATACAATTAATGACGTCACACACTTCCCGCCCGTCAGCTGATTTTCAAGGCCGACATTTTGGTTCCTTGTCCAGAGCGAGTATTTGAAGTGTCACTGAATTCAATCGTGCGACTAAATTATATAAGAAATTGTTCTATAGAACTATTAATGCAAGTGAGAAGTTGCATGTGATACAGGCTACCATGCCAAAGCTGTGGCTCGACATTTGACGCCATTTTTGTTTCTGTTTCGGCGCGCAATACGTACCTTTAGTTCATATCCTCTACTTTTCTTTAATCATTGGTGCCTACCGTCAACTGAGAAGTAAGTCCGCTACAGTAGAAAACGTAAAGAGCTTTCGCTTGTTCCCAAGTCCTTCAAAGCTGTTAAAAGGTAATTAAAATATTAGTAGCATTATTGTAGAGTTAATGTCTGAAGTTCGCAAGACGTTAAAGTTGACGATCAAGTTCGGTTCCACTGCCGACTGTAAGGTAGATGAAATCCTTTAGGAATACAAAACCAGTATGAACTATGTTTGAGTTGGTCTACTTTGGCAATCTTCGTGAATAAATATTGGTAGAATGTACAGTACTACAGTATATGAAACGCACAACTTTGTACACTGAAATGTGAATTCTCGCTTCAAAGATATATATGATTCTAGTTTACCGCCAACATCAACCGTTGATCTGCATTTCGTAAAGTCAAAGTAATGATAGCTGTACTGATTTCTTATGAATAGTGTTCATTTTTAAGTATTTTTACACAATAATAATTTCTTCGACTTTTCTCGAGCTAAATTTCCCAGGAACGAGACTAGCTGATATCGCGGGAATTCCCGGGACGAGAATTTGTTAATATTAATTGTAAAGGTATCATTCCTAGACAATAAATTCTTCAAATCAGTTATATGTAATATACCTAAATTGTCCTATATGTTCCCATTTATTGCCGTTTTTTCAAAACAGGTTGCGCAACAGTCAAATAGCATCGGTATACTCGAATGGTGACTTAAATTATTGTATTCCCAATGGCTTATTATCTTAAACACCAGTATTAAGATTACAAGCTCAAAGTGGCTGTAATGATATTGCCGACAGTCATTTACAACGCAAGATTGAAACCGTTGAACGATAATTTTATTAGCTTTATTTACATATACCGTATAATCATCACATAACATTTTTATAATAGCGAGAACTAAGATTTATTTGTGAAAAGATTTGTTGTCCACTCTCTTAAAAAAATCAAGGGGGTCACTCCTGGAGAAGAACAACATTTGTTTTAAGAGATTTTGGAATTCGGATTTTTTCGTTGATGAAAAGTCATTTAAAGTTTACGTAAAAATTCTACTACAGAACTTCCGAGTCGCGCTTAGATTAGCTGATTCACTTGAACTATGTTGAACGTTGTTAAATGATAATGTTATTTAAGAAACAATTATTCTATAAAAAGGCCGCACATTTCACGTTTATGAATGAAGTGAATTTGTTTTTTTGAAGTGAATTTTCACACACTCACAATTTCTCAACAACCATGGTCCTAATCACCTCCTTCCGGGATAGCATATCAATTCAAACTCACCCTGTATAAAAAATGATGGGAACTAAGATGACTTCTTTATAATGAAACTAGCTGCTACCCGCGGTTTCACCCGCGTGGAGATTCCCACGTGCATATTTCTGTTATAAAAAGTATCTCATGTTATACACCAGTACATAAAATATCTATAGATCACTTCGATCCGTTGCTCCGTTGCTGCGTGAAAGAAGGACAAACCAACAAACACACTTTTGCATTCAGATAATTATTATCTAAAAAGCTTCTGCCCACATTTTCACCCGCGTTTCCACAGGAACCATGCATTTATCCGGGATAAAAAGTAGCCTACGTTACTACTCTTCGGTCCAAAACTATACCTATGCCAAAAATCACGCTGGATCTGTTACTTCGTTTCTTCGTGAAAGAAGGACAAACCAACAAACATACAAACACACTTTCGCTTTTATTATAGTAAATAATATTATATATACGGATATAATATAATGTATGTATGTAACGGATTATTCCATACTACTATCAGCATTGGGTGTTCGTACCTACAATCCTCGTCATTAGGCGTTCGTAGACTTCAACGGAGACTTCACGTCGCTTATTTACACTGAATCCATGTTTTATAACCCGGATTAAGTCCGACAATGCGTTTAATCGCTCGCATGAAAAGCGCAGGAGCATGCAATGCTGGTTATTATCGTGCTCACTTTTATGGGTCTGGCAAACGAGCGGCCATTGTACAGTAGCCATCGATTTACGAGTAACAATGCAATATCGTAGACGAAAACAACTCGACCTGATTGCGCTGTAGAGCCGTACACTTCACATTTTGACTGGGTGTATTGTTCGTCAGCATCGTTGAAGCTTTAATTCTTGAGGTACTTTTAAGTCAACTTTCAAGTTTGATGGATAGTATCGGGAAGTTCCTGCCAATCTCTGGGCCAGTAGTTCGAATACAAAATAAGCTTAAGGTTTCGGGGTATAGGAAAACATCGTAAATCAACCATAGCATAGTGGTCTGGATATTTTCCAGCGCTAGCTGGTCTAGCTACCACCCTCAAATAGGTATGTTGAATCCATTTTGTTATGATTTCATTCAATTCGTTTTTTCAATCTATTTATATCGAAAAAACTGGAAATCAAACGCTAGAAAAGTAAAAAATTAGAGTCAACAAGTTAAGTTGAAAGAGTTCAACGCGGGCAGTAAAGCTGTACTAAAAACGTGCATTTTGTTGATTTGTCTTAAATTTTTTTATTCATTGAAATGTAAAGAATCTGATGCTATCATAATAAAAAAAAACGGAGCTAACATCCCTATTCTTAGGCCGCCTGACCGGTGACAACGCGCACGCGACGTTGACGTCTCGAGTCTCCAGTGACAAGCATTTGCGCCGCGACTCGCAACGTTAACGCGACGTTCACGCAGCGTTTGTTGTCAATACGGTGATAATAGAATCGCGGCTTGTTTGCGACGTAAACGTTGCGTTCAGCGGGTGCACGACGTTCACGTCGATGTATACGTTGTCGCTGGGCAGACGTCGAAGAAACGTCAACGCTCGAAAAACCCCAGTGTGATATCAGGCTTAACATTTTTACTTAGGTATAGTGATACTTTGACACACTCAGCTTCAGAATCAGCACGTTGGTCACATGTAGCAGGTATCACATCACGTCAATTGAAAATTTAAATGTTTTTAGCGCTACTACAATTTAGAAACCTATTTTAAGAGAGTGCTACCTACTTTTGGCTAAGATTGAGCACTGAATCTAACCAGATGCCTTTGAATAAATTGTAGTAACGATCACATCGACATTGCCGGCACGGCTGCTGGCTCCGAGACATGCAAATGAAGACATGATCTCGACACCGGGATGTTTATGGAAGGCGGCAAGGAGGACCAGATGTTGCGAGCGCAGCTACACTAGCGTCGCGTTATCAGCCCGCACCGTCTTAAACACTTTACGTAACACCGATAGCAATTTACATAAATTTGCGGTTATTTGTAGTGTCATAACTGTGTAATTTGCGACCCGGGACGCCGAGTGGTGGCCCATTCGGCTGATGTTGTATCCGGTGATATAATCAAGCGCGTTAACGGAGGGCGAATTTTTTTGACGGCTCTATCTAAAAGCGTTTGGTGGTTAAGCTAATGTAAGCGGGCTGTTTTGCTTCTTTGTAGCAGGAATAGGTAGCACCTGATGTTTTAGGATAGGTACCTTTGTTTTTATACAGTAAAGCTTGCAGGATTTAATTACTCCGACCCGTTTTACGCGTACCTGTAATCCTGCCTATCCTGGTAATGAGTAGATATTTAGAAAATAGGGATGCCTGCTGTAAATAACCGCTTATATTTGGTTATACCGTTTTCCAAACCAAATAATCACGTTGTTGCGTAATTATTCAGCTTTTAATGAATTGATATACCACCTCAACTGACTGACTATTTAATTACTCCGCTCAGTTCATTAAGCGCGTACCTTTGTTTAAAGCGCAATTAAGCCGAGTGGAGCGTAATGCCCATGCGCACCATTAGCCCGCCGCCCTCTCCTTCCTCCCACATGCTCCTGGCTGGCCCTCCGTTCAGGGGAAAATAAGTGACAGGGGCGAGCCATCTGTCTCATTGATCCCTTTGCATACGTCTCAGTCAGTGCTCGTGGGGACCGTAGCGGAGTGGTCTACTACGGTACTTGTGTAGGTATGAATGAAATTGTATTTTAACACACTTTTACGAGTAGTAGTTTCACTTGTAACTGAGTAACAATGTGATAAAATCTTAGAAGTAAATTTAACCTACGTTTATATAGTTCGGATAACAAAACTATAATTTGGTATGGAGCTGATCTGATGATGGAGCCAGGAGGCGCATAGTGGAACTCAATTTTTAAAACGTTTGTCTTTCTGTCTGTTTGTTCCGGGTAATCTCCGAAAGGGCTGGGCCGATTTTGACGGAACTTTCACTGGCAGATAGCTTATGTTATAAGGAGTAGCTTAGGCTACGTGAGCGAGGCCGCGGGGGTCAGCTATTATCTTATAAATCTAACACATACTGTTCCATGAATTCACTATTGTGTTAAAATTATCCTACTGCCAGAGATTAGCCGTTTACCTCAAAAATGCCTGTTGCCTTTGTGATACAAGACTGTAAGCTGAAACTTCACTGCCACATGCAATGTATTCTCTTTACGTCAGCAAACCTGGATCAAGCTAGCCTACATTTAAGTGACCACCGCTAAATTTACTGGACAGATTTCGTCCACTATCAGAAACAGTTAGAGATATCCTGTAGTAGCCCCTTGCGGCAAGGATTTAAAGGATCTCGTATCAACAGAACAAGGGATATGGGGTCGTTTATGCTGGAACTCCTTGTACGTTTTTGCCGGGCGTATTGATCTATCTCGATTGACATTTCTAATAGAAGTAGATATGGGTGGTACGCGAACTGATGAACGTAGACTATTTGTGTTTCGACCAACATTCTCTGTATTGGAAGCGAGGAAAGATTGATACGTATCTTATGTACTTTTTAGGGGTCCAAGCTACGTCATTGACAAGTTTAAACTCAATTTGTTAAGTTGTTTAGAATTGAAGTGATAACAGATATTAACCTCGCAAGCGCGGTCGATATCTCATGCTTCTAATTTGGTATCCGATACCGCAACCGAAAACAGAACGCGTTTTATTATACTAAATGGGCTTACTTTTGACCTCTATCTCACCTGCGGCGCAAGTACGGATCTATTCGGGTCGATAATATTCGATAAAAATGACAGTTCAAATCGATAAAGTGGGATTTATCGAGCCTCGAAACAATCGACAAAAGTTATCGAAAAGCTAGGTCGAATCCAAAGAGAATATAGAGCTACTACAATACTTTACGATCAGACTTCGGTACTCGCAAAATTCGATAAATTTGTCGAGTATTTCGGTTCGACAAATTTATCGAACCGACTTCCGTACTCGCGCCGCTGATGGCAAGTGATGTGCCGACACCTTCCTGGACTTGACCAGCATTCAGACTGGTGTTAGATCGGGTTTAAACGGGCGATCGGGAGAGTTTAACAAAAAATATTGTAGGTACGGTAGGCCCAGTAATACTACGTCCTATAAAATACAAAATTAACAACTAGAACGCTCAGCAGCTGATTTCCAATAAAAAATAAAAGAAATTGACAATTACTTATACGTACACTTGAAATAAAAAAATACTGGTAATTCCAAGTACTCCAGTACTTTTAATTACCAGTATTTTTTTATTCTAGTCTCTACAAAAGCACAGTCACTTACCCCCAACAGTGCCCCCAACATTTATGCCATTTGGTTTTTCGAAATTGAGAATAAATAAACTTTTGAACATGAGTAATTTCACTTCTACCATTATTACCATTAATAGATGTAGTCTGAACCCAAGTGAATAATTAATGTAAGAAAAAACCTGCTTAGACGTAGGTACGTCATTATTTTCGAAACCATTATCACCAACTGTACTAGCTATTAGCGCCACTTCCTTAGTTACCTCTTTTTTCTTTTCCGTACCAAAACGATATTTGCCTTACAACATTTGAAGAGACTTATTGCTAACATGTGGTATGTTTGCTGCGTGGAGCCGCCACGCATCGGTGAGAAGAAATGCAGTTCCACGACATAAAATAAATAAACAGTAGCATAGCTCTGTGATAATAAATTGGCTTGTTTATCACGCCATTGTTATGTTTGTTTTACAGGCTTGCTTATAATTCATTCATGAAAAAAAAATTAAATTGATTTGTTTCGCGTATTACTTTGCTTTGGAAATCATCATATGAGTACTTCCTTTCAGAATAAAACAGACATCAGTCCATAAATGGCTGAAATATTTTATAACATTATATCACAAGTTAGCAAAATTATACGTGTATAAAACCACCAACCTTCAAGATTTTTAGAAAAACCATAATTTTGTTCCCTTGTTAATTTGTTAAGAATCTTATTCCGATCATACAAAATATAGTAACTCTAAATTGATTTCTTTCTAAAAGGCTTTAGATTAAGGTTGTGGTAATAGGCTACACCTTGGGGCACTACGCTTTATCTATTATAACTTTATCTGTTTATAATTATAATAATATATTTGAATTATTGCCATACAAAAACAAGGGAATTATAACTAACAGAAAAAGTAAACAACATAAACTAAAATAACTAAAGAAAATACACACTAATTTATTTACAATCTATTAATTAAAGTTTATAATTTAATGTAATTTTGAGTGTCCATCTGGGTAGTACCACCGCTTTGCTCGTGAAGTCTGCCGCCAAGCAGTAATATACAAGCATTACTAAGTATGTTACGATTTGTATGTGTTTCAAAGTTCGGAGTGGCACTGCAATTATTATGGGCCGGCGTTATGCTTACCATCAGCCAAACCCCAAGCTCATCCCTTATTAAAATTACGCATATATGCCATGTCTAATTTATTTATCAATGTGTGAGCATCCGTTTAGTAGGAAGATGAGGCACTGCATTTAACAACGTGCTTTTACTGGCTCTCATCATTTAACTTAATTGAAAACTTGACACGTACACACTATGCAAGCTATTAAAGTTTGAAGGTATGGTAAATATTTCTTTTGCGTAATTAATTAGCATTTTGTAGAGATATTTCTAAAATAAATATAACAAATCGTTAAATATGATCTAACTAGTGCGGAGTAAAGTTTGGTATCTACATTTGAAAGAATCAAAATGTTTACAATACGTCAAACTACGCGATTAACCAAATGGATGAATTTCTAAAACCCTTTTTTGGTGCTCACTTGTGTTACATATAGCTGCCACTACACGATAATGCATGATTGATCTATTGATCAGTGTCTATATCTAATGTCTCATTGTAACGAGCGCATTGCAGTGCCGCGAAGGCCTTTGTGTTCCAAAGTTCTGAGTGGCGCTGTTACGGACCGGCGACATGCTTACAAGCAGGCAAACGACTGTTTCGCCTCGTTATCAAAGAGTATTAAAAATAAGGAAAGGAAGAAGGAAGGAAATGCGTATGCGCAGCGAATCTAGGCCGACAGCAAGGTAGCAACACGAAGCTTCTTTCTTTATCTTTTGGAGAGTCTGTTCAGTTAGACTTTAAATAGATCCATTGTATGTATTGGAAATAGTACAGTCGCCGCATTTGGTTTGTGTTTCTTCCTTTAATTTTAATGCTGAACTTTGTTAGAGGCCCATTCTATTTTACGCTGTGTCGTTGCATGAAACCGATATCTTCATTTACACATGCATTTTCAATTAATATCCCAGCAGAACATAACCATAGAATACGGAATTGAAAGTTGTTATTAGAGATGTTAATGAGATAGAGATTGGACGAATGGCGGAGCATGCCGGTTCATTTCGTAATACTAAACAACAGTTTACCGAGAGCTAAAGTTACTTCGCCTATTAAAACCTATGGTTTGATATCAAAGAAGATGCGTACTAGCATTATTTTACACAGGCATACAATTTCTCTAACCTAAAGAGTTTACGGTATGTTTTAATAATAACGCCCTGCGTTTTCACTTCATTATTTTGGATGAAAAATACTTTTGTGACAAAATACGTTCAAATCCGTTCAGTTACTTTGACGTACCTTCCAATTTTTATTCACATTTAAACCCAGGAGAGCGCTTGTGAAAAATGACTCTAGGTGCCCGTTGCCACTACGGCAAAATTTATTGCAGAAAGACAAGATACGTACTCATCGTAATTATTTTTTGAAATATGTGGGTTTTGCTTCCAGTATCAACAAATAAAATTTAAGGTTAAGTACTAGAAGAGTCACCTTTTAAATTAAGTATGACATACAAAAAACCAAACATCAAAATTTTACATGCACGACAATGTCCGAAACTAAATATTTTTTTTCATCTTCTAATTTTCTCGGGCGTAGAAGTGATTCTTTTAATCTGACACGTTTTATTTCCCTAATTTAATATTCAGAAATATTGTCATTATTATGGATAATCATTAACATTCATAAGAAAATGTTTTGATAGTGCCGGATGATGAAAGAGTGATCTCTAGTTACGATCGTAACCAATATGGCTTCACTCGATTAAGGCGCAATTGTTATGCAAATAACATGCATGCATGTTATATTTCATTGGTCGTTTGCTTGTTTGGCCTCAGTTGGTTCCTAATTAATAGATTCTATATGCGAGCACACACATAACAGTAGTTCATCTTTGTACAAACCAAGAAGCTGCGTGCAAACATCGCGCTCTTCTGAGTGAAAGTACACTGCTTCCACACGAGACCTACTTAAAAATAATTGTGGCATACTGCAACGCAATAGATTTTTGCCTAAAGAAGCTTTTTTGTACAACTAGGTAAAGAGCGTTCTGTTTTTAACCCGATTGATCTACGTTGCGCAATCTCAGAGTATAAGAGTATAATCGAAAGCAGTCGAGCGATTTCAAAATCATCGTGAAACAACATAAACCGTTGCTTGAGAACATATTATAAATCGACCCATTTTAAAACGCTGTTAAAACTTATGAATCTGTCGATAATGTAGTAAGCACCTACGTGTATTTTCAGTCTATTATGAGTTATCAGAAGTTACACTCACATCTTTCTTGTGTTTAAAGTACCCCAAGATCTATTCTGCCTCGATATCGTCTCTTGACTTTGAATTCCTGCGTTTCCCATCAGGATGAGCGTAGTCGACCGATGTAACGGCTAGTTGAGTTCGCATCGATCTGCCTAATGAAGCGTGGCTTTAGATAGAGTTACCCTTTCCAAACTTTCAAAGCTACTCGTTCTGGTCGTAGGGATGTACCAATGTTTTGTTTGAACATAATTTCGACACTTATATCAATTTCATTACGTATATAATTTTAACATCTCAAATACAGTTGACCCCTTTTGCGTTTACGCCGTCGTTATAGTAGGATAAATAGTTCTAAGTTTAGTTTAACACACTGTACATAGTTGCGAACAGGTAAACAAGTTTATTCAAATTGGATGCCGTACAATCCCTTAGTGGAACTGCACTTTCATCTATCACCGCCCACTGCCTTTTATATATCTCAGCTTGGCGTGCGATCCGCTCTAGGTCACAGTATAGGTGATAGTTAGAAACGAGTCAAATAGGTTTTATCCGGATACCGGATAATATTTTTTACAATATATTTGTACCTGATAACTGACAATTTAACACAAAACATTTTTATGCCTTTAATCTTAGGTTCAAATCACTGACTTATCAAACTCTAAAGTTTTTGCGAAAGTACAAAAAACGTCAGTTTTACCCAAACGTCTTTATTTAAAAAGGTTTTATGTACAACAGAGCGTTCATGAACAATAAAATGTGTCGTAGGACTGTCGAGCAGTGACCGCGTGATTACTGCTGTTGCAGTTTTTATTAATAATTTTCAAGTGGATAGTAAAATTGATAGTATTTATGCCGGATGTCCACTATCATCTCTAGTAATAAAGGCTAGGTGGCGTCTGTCTCTTATCTTGTCTGCCATCACGACGAGTGGGCATCCTTAGATTCTGTTCCACTATTGTTGGCTGGACTATCAATCAGTAAATCTTGCTGATATTGTAGTGCTTGAACTGCAGGATATACCTTGTAGATATTTTCTATGTGGATTGTTTGTTTCCTGTTCTGAAGTAGATTGATAGTCATAGAGAATACGTTATGGATTGTGGTTTTAGTAGTTGTATAGCACGCAGATCGTTTGCGATACGTCTACAGCATGTATATGTGTGGTGCGAGAAGAAGGATTTGCGAGTGATAAAGAAAAGAATAGGAAATAACTAAAAACTCTCGTGGGATATGCCATTTGGAGTTAAAAAATTAAAGATTTTCTAACTAATCAACCTAATAACGAAACAACTGTAACAAACAATATAATTATCTCGTGTTTGTACGAAAGTCTACCTTGTCTCGATTACTATATGGATTGCTATTACCACATGCAATGGTCACGAAGCAATAAAGTTTATAGAGTTTCAAATGCGAGGATTTATTTGTTTTGTCTTAAATCCTGGTTTCACTAAATATCATGTCTCATTACCATATTTTACAATTTGCACAAAATGATATTAAGAATCAACATAAAAGACAAAATATTTATTCCAAGTTTACTTGCCAAATAAATTTTAAATAATTAAAAACAAAAGAAACAAACAAATGAAAATTACATATCGGATAGCTGTGAAGCTCACTACAAAAAAATTACCTGTATACATTAAAATATCCCCTACACTTAGCATTGTTGCAATGTGCCAGATTATTAAAGAGAAATTTTTATAATTCTTCGCTAATGGATACCACAAAGCCACGCCAAAACCTCAAAAGCTAAAAAGTGACGCTTTTTGGTCTGCATTTAAATTTAGAGGCTTATTCATTTTGGATAATCATTGTCTATAATATCGCACCTTTAGAATTACAATGACTTAAGTGCAGCTTGGTAGCTTAGCTTAGGAACTTACAGAAGTTTTAGTTTTCAGTACCACTAGGATCCCACAAAAACATCTTTAGACGCCTGTTTCGCTCGACGGTGCCTAAAAGATAAACTTCTAAAATTATTAGAAACAATGATGATGAAGCTGGAAGGTAGCCACAAGATTATAGTACCAATTACATATTTTATAAAAGTTTATCTGGAAAATTGTAAGTTTCCACAAAAAGCTTATTCACACTATTGAACAAGTAGGCATAGAAAACCAGACTGTACGCTATAAGTAACTTTAACTAACCTTAGTTCTCTTTAAAAAATGTTTACGTTCACTGCTTTTCCGCTCCCATGAAATATCGAAGCCTTAGCTCACTAATCATACTCCCCGGCTAGCCGAGTGCTACAAAGCTTAAAATATTTTCTTCATAAATATGGAATGAAGTTTCAGTTTATACCTATCTGCGACTAGCTTTTGTCCGCGTGACAATGTCAGCTATTTTCAGTTTTAACTTTGTTTAAAATTAACGTTTTGGAGGATTCGACTATTTTGCTGTGGTTTAGACAAAGTTTAAAATGTACGGAATTTATATATAATACAGAACCGAAAAGTACCAAAACATCAATCTGTCAATTATATGCATTTTTAAGTTTTCTATTATCGATAATGATTCAAAATGACTTCGTCTAGGCTTTCAGGACCTCCTGTTCTGTATGGGCACTTTAGGACCCGGTGATCTGTAATTTAACACGTACACGGACCAAACACTTCCGTTTTTTAACAACACGAATTGGCACGAATATTTGCCCTGTTACTGAAATCGACAAGTACTCTCTAACTATATTCCGATTCGAAACAACTTCTATAAAAGAGGAGGAGGTTATATGTTCGACTGCATATATTTTTTTATACATGTTCACCAATTTTCCTTCAATTGTGGACCGATTTTGAAAATTCTTTCGTTTAATAGAGTTGGCCCTATGTAAATTTTATGAAAAAATACATGGTGAAAAAATGGGAGTTGAATTCTCATATATCGCGGTGTTTTCATCGAAACCGGTACCCACTTTTTTAAATGCAATTGTATTGTTTAATGTCTTAAGGGTCCAGTGTCAAGACCGTCCCAGTTACAAAGTCATAATTTGGTAAAAAAACAATTTCTTAATAAATATTAGATGTGCAGACGTAGCCTTAAGTTTAATATTAGCGCAGCTAGAACGTAGAATACAAAGGTAGAGGTTATATTTATTTTACCAACAAAGGGAATCAAATGTGATGTGCATTCCGTCTGAGTTACTAATATCATGAATATAAATTGAAACATCATGGTTATTTATGCGGGTTTGGCGGGATATTGCTGCGAGCTATACGGCGACCAGGTGTTCAGACAATGTGCCCGATAGCGATAGATTCTTGATACCCGATGTTTATGTCTATTACCGAAACCTTTCCCTGAGGATATTATAGTAATGTAATCGACCGTTTTGGTACTTAAAAATATTCATTCACCGGTCACTCTACGTCTCCACCTGCACCATTGTTCGCCAGCAGGATTCTTCCCAAATTGAAACTATGTCTTCGTACTAATTTCATCTGTCCGGATCGATGTAATAATCACGTACAAGTCGAATTTTGCAACTAACCTTGATGAAACTTGGTATACTGCAGGTTCTACAGCGATTTTTATTGCAGAGGTATGTCCCCTAATCGCAGGGGCGCATTTTGTTGCGGTGCTATTTACATACCGATTTTGATACTACTTGGCAGAATCATTCGGTATACCTACATACTCAATTCATAACATAAAAGTGTAAAAAAATTGGAAAGGGGTTAAAAAATAATTTATATTGATTATAGATCGACGTGATGTATTGAATAATTTAATGATTAAACGAACTTACCTGTAAGTTAAGTTCTATCATAATTATGTGAAGTAGTGAGTTTGAAGAGATTTTATATATACACTTGTAGTAGCACGCATAATGTCGCCTTGTCTATGCACTAAGTTCAGAGAGAGAAAAAAAAATATGTAGGTAGACCGCACAATTTCATTATTTCGTGCGGTCGGCTGGTTCTTCATTTAGTTCAGAGCTTATCAGTTCAAGTAGATATTTCACTATTCGGGACCTATGAAATAGGTAATCTGGGTGGGCGGGATGCTATCTCTTCAAACTCACTACTTCACATAATTATGATAGAACTTAACTTACAGGTAAGTTCGTTTAATCATTAAATTATGTTACAGTATTGAGTTTGAAGAGATTTTATATATACACTTGTAGATGTTGAGAGAAGTTGTGAAATATCTATTTCAGTTGAAAGTATTACAGAAGTAAATATATTTAATATTTCTTCAATAAATGACATAATAAATGTACTTAATCACTCAATTAAAAGGTAATGTTTCTTAAATAAACTATTAACATAATAGCTACAGTAAATTTTAGCATAAATCAATCAATTTTACTTCTAGCAAAACAATGATTTGATTCTGTATATGCTGTCTGTTATATGCCTGTTATAAAACTTGGCAAATATTGTAGAGCCGCCGGACCAACCGGCAGTCTTCCTGATAACATCCAAATTCACACCGAGCTTATGAGCTTTTGAGGTGTCTAGTACTATGTGCAGAGTACTGTGTGATATCTATTCCACAGACCCACAACGTATACTCTTTATCCATCTGCTAAGTGTTTGGGGAGAAACTTTATTATATGGTTTTTTATAGAAATAAAAATAGAGGTGTGATGATCACGTAATGCCGCTACATTACTTTTAGATAATCCGTTAATAATTAAGCCGGACCTATGTCAGGTCTGTCTCGAAAAATTGGCAGCATCAGCGTTGGCTGAGTTGCGTTTACACTTGACGTTTTTATTAAGTCAGGGATCCTAATGGAAATATCATTCCGCCAATTTTGAAAATTTCGGATATCTATTTTTGAAATAGTTTGTACTCTATGTGCTGTTACCAGCGCCAGCAGGGTAACTAGCTTCTTTAGTGATTTTTTCTAAAGAATGAGATTAATTAGGAATCCAAGTGGCTAGAGTTTCAATTACTAATGTAGTATCCCAGTGGATTCATACTTGGGTAAGGGAGGGCGAAGCCTAAATATACCCTTAAAACACAGTCGTCTGTGCTTATCTGACTTCCTAATACTAAGGAAGGTGTAGATCTAAACCCATTTAGAGTGCCGTATAGCGCTCCCGATTGAAATAACTCTGTTAAAACATGAATAATAATTGGAATGTGTAAGTATCATATTACTTAATTTAATTATCTGACAGAGACGCTATTAATGTGTCTAAAGACCCGGGAGGGAGTTTTCTTATTAGAGACTCCCGCACAATACTCCGGCATCCAGGGTAATCTGCCGCTGGATCTGGCAGAAACTGGAATGAGAGATTATTAGGTCCTCAGAAGTTTGAAAAAACCAGTGGTTTAGTTTGTAAAAAACTGGTTAAATAGGGGATACCAAGGTTCAGCTGGCCATGTTGGCCCGACCAGTATGCACTTAGCTTTGTCGCTAATAATTTTCATCAATGCTTTTTTAAAATTATTGAGAAGGAAGGGAACCCGTTTTTACGGGTTCCTGGTTCATGGTATTTTTATACAATTTTGACCAATTCACAGAGAAAGCGTCAAGCATCAGGGTCTTTGTGCCATGATATGTATACAGGACATTTTTTATTTATTCAACTAGCAATCATGTCAATCTCTGGTAGCCAGAAATTGTTAATTATTTGCTGAAAGGCAAGATCAGATAGTTCCCATTCAATATCCGGGTGAATACACCTTGATTCAGTATCTGCTATAGTATTTTCTGTAGATGGAATGTATAGCGCTGTTATAAACAGAATTCGCGCTTCACACCATTGTCGTATATCTTTGGTCAGTTTGTGAGATGGGGGAATTGGATTCCTCCCATACGATTAATGTAAAAAATCTCAGTTGTATTATCTATTCGCAAGATAATATGACAATTGGATAAATCCTCTAGACACATTTTTAATCTTATGAATGTGAAGTTTTCTTTCTTCCCGACTTCAGCTACCGCTTGCCGTTTTTCCCGCACAGGCTATCCCCCAACCCCCCATAGTCGAAGCATCTGAATTCGTCAAATTTAATTTGATTTTTTGGATTTTCGATAGATTTAATCCACCAATCGAAATCTGACTGTAAACTTACAGGCAAATTCATGTATGTACTTTTCATTTTTGTAATGTTATCCATACATTCGCTATAGCTATGTGATATTAGACAGGTATCGTTAAGATATATTGCCGATAAATAATCAGCACAGCGTGGCATTCTGACCACCGTTTTCATTATTTTTGTGAAGACAAAAGGTGCCGTATTGACACCAAACGGTAGGGCATTAAATTCATACAAGTTACCGTTCAAACTAAGTCTTGAATATTTTTAGAGTTATCATGAACTTTCACTTAATAATATGCGTCTTTGAGGTCAATAGTTGACCTGAGACAACATCTTGAGATTAGTTTGATCATTATTCTAAAATCTTCTAATTCAAATGAACATGTTGAATGAACTCGTTTAGCTTTTTCAAATTTAGGATAAAGCGTGCTTTTCCGTTCGGTTTGGGTAAAAAGATATTGGATATCCTCACAGGGCTCACAGTGAGGTATAGCACCTATAGAAATTAAATTATGTATAGCTTGATCAAATTCAAGTTTTTCTGAGTGTGCATAATTTCGGGGTTGAGGTATACAATGCTGATATGGAGTTTCAGTGAACGGAATTTCATAACCACGTATCCACGATAAAACTATTTTATCTGCGGTTATTTGTGACCATTGGTTGTAAAAAACAAATAGTCTACCGGCGTAATTTACCGTATTGTCTAGCGGCGGCCGCGACTGAAGTTCAGTCGCGATGTCCTCGATGATGGCGAGTGCTGTTGCCTCTGAGGTGCAGACTCCTCTTCATCTTTGAGGGCGCCGATGGCTGCTGTCTGTGGTTTTGAACCGGAGCCTTCCCGTTTCAATTTCTGTTAACGACTTGATGCTTTGGTTTTGTAGCAGTAGTCTTGTTAGAGGTGGAAGCTTTGAGATCCACACCTGTTTTATTGATCGCTTTTGCGGTCTTTAAAGTTTCGGCTAGTTCTTGGCTACAAGAAAACTATCTATTATCGTGAGCAGCATCTGATCTTTGAAGTCCTTCTTTAGTACAGCCAATATGAAATTTCGCCTCGTTATTGACTCACTGAGTTGTGTGTCACAGATGATGCGCCCAGCATCAATCAGCAGCTTTAGAACAGTTGGATCTTTATTATCCTTACTAAGAAGAGTCTTATAGGCTCGTCAAGACAAGCAATACCGCTGCTAATTTTGCCTTAGCTTGGTTCTGTTCGTGGAACATCCTCACTGCTGGAAGCACCTTTAATCACTGGTGGTGGAGATACATCCTCCAGTATTGTCACGTTGGCTATATCCAGCGAACGATCGGAACTCGCGTGTAACGCGCTAGTCGACGGTCTTGGTTCGCGTAGCTCTTGATTTTCGTTTTCAACATTAACAGCAAATTGCAAATTTGTGTCTAATATACGTAATTATACGTATACCTTCATATTGTTATCATAGGATAACCTCAACAAGTTGCTATATGCATGGCGTATTAGGTACGCATAGGTATACAGCGAGTAAGATGAACTCGTGGCGTTGCATCGTGAACTCGAGTAAAACATAGGTTAAGTAACAACTCGAATCGTTGGAACGTGAAACCTCGTATACATTATTATCGGTAAGTGGCAACTCGAATTGTTGAAACGTGAACATTAGAACTTAACTTATATAGTTAAAATGTTACCTTCCGGTTCGTTTCATATTATTATTATAGGACAACCTCAACAGGTTGCTACATGCATGGCGTATTAGGTACGCATAGGTATACAGCGAGTAAGATGAACTCGAGTAAAAAATAGGTTAAGTAACAACTTGAACCGTTGGAACGTTAAACATCGTATGTATTTAAGTGACAACTCAAACGTGAACCGAAGAAATTGCAAATTACTTAAATAGTTAAAATGTTACCTTTCGGGTCGTTTCATCTTTTTATTATTATAGATAACCTCAACAGGTTGCTATATGAATGGCGTATTAGGTACGCATAGTTATACAGCGAGTAAAATGAACTCGAGTAAGAAGTAGGTTAAGTAACAACTTGAATCGTTGGAACGTTAAACCTCGTATGCATTATTATCGTTAAGTGACAACTCCAATCGTTGAAACGTGAACATTAGAACTTAACTTAAATAGTTAAAATGTTACCTTTCGGGTCGTTTCATATTATTATTATAGAATAACCTCAACAGGTTGCTATATGTATGGCGTATTAGGTACGCATAGGTATACAGCGAGTAAGATGAACTCGAGTAAAAAGTAGGTTAAGTAACAACTCGAATCGTTGAAACGTTAAACCTCGTATGCATTATTATCGTTAAGTGACAACTCCAATCGTAGAAACGTGAACATTAGAACTTAACTTAAATAGTTAAAATGTTACCTTTCGGGTCGTTTCATATTATTATTATAGGATAACCTCAACAGGTTGCTATATGGATGGCGTATTAAGTACGCATAGGTATACAGCGAGTAAGATGAACTCGTGGCGTTGCATCGTGAACTCGAGTAAAAAAATGGGTTAAGTAAGAACTCGAATCGTTGGAACGTGAAACCTCATATGCAATCGATAGTTATCGGTAATTGTGCAAATTACTTACAAATATTCCCACTCGTCGTTATGTTTCCTCTTCGGCATCTTGATTTTGACGAAAAAACTTGTTAACACGGAGAAACTTAGAAAAACCAACTTTGTAGTGCGACGCGGCGGAGCACTGCAACGTGAATGAAGAACCAGCCGACCGCACGAAATAATGAAATTGTGCGGTCTACCTACATATTTTTTTTTCTCTCTCTGAACTTAGTGCATAGACAAGGCGACATTATGCGTGCTACTACAAGTGTATATATAAAATCTCTTCAAACTCAATACTGTAACATAATTACATCCAAATATCATCTTAAAGTACTACATTAGTACTGTCAGTATTTCCAAGCAATCACTGCCTGAAGATGGAATATAATGTGATAAACAGACAACACCATTATTGCAAAAAAGTTAGAATTCACGAGGTCTACCATTCACAGAACTACTAGTTTTAAAATGTCTATATGTGGTGTTCCCATAATGACCGCCCTTTGTATATTTGTTAGCTATTTTCTATTATATAATGTTGGTGTACAATAAAGAATTATCTAGCTATCTACAGTGCTTATCTATCGATTCGTAGCAGTATTTCCATTCAACAATACTAAGCCACTAGCACGCAGGGTACACTATATCAACCCAATTGTTAGTAGGCTTATATGGATGAATTATAAGATGTTGGCACATTTTCTCAGTTTGTAAAGTTTGTTATTAGTTGTGTTTTTTTTCTTTATCCCTTTTCATTCACATTCGCACTTCGTCCAATTCGCAATTCGTGCAATTTGCAATTTGTGCAAATTATATTACATTTAGGTATTACAGGTTGACAACGAAAAATAAAGCACGTTCATTTCTTGTTGTTTTTTTGTTGTTACCATGTTAACTTTTTTTACAATGACTTTTTATAGGTACTTTGTGTCATCGTCATCGTCATAGTCAGCCTTATTACCTTATTATGCTTCCACTATAGCTGGAGCCTTCTCTCAGAGAGAGAGTATGGATCATAATCCATCACGCGGGCCCACTGCGGCTTCTTTGTATATAACTAATTGAAAATAGGCATACAAAAGCAACAGGTTGTATCGATATTTTTATGTGTAAAAATTATCTACCATAATTCCTGAGTTCCCATATTTCCTCTGTTTTTACTGTGTACCAATTAAGCAAAGAGCAATTTGTAACGCGGACCGATTTCAATAATCGAATTAAAAACATGAGGCGTTTAATTAAATTAATAAAAAGGATGAAGGTTCGATGATAACCGCGTCGGATGCAATTACTATAATCTGACGTCGTACATGTATTTGACCAGAGTGGTAGGTACCTTGTACTCTACTATCAAACGAAATGAAGTGACCAGCTCTTGTAGTGTAGTGGTTAAGAAACTCACTGAAATGTGCTTCGTTATTCTAGGGCCTAAACAGACGAGTATTACATGCCTTACTCATGAAAGAAAGGGATTTTTACTCCTTAGTTAAACTCCTTAGTCCTAACTAAAGTAAGATATAAACGGCCCAAGCAGTGTGTGCTAGCTAGTACCTATACCTATAAATATAGAATTATCGATAGTCTGTCCCTATCACGGACACGGGGAGCGCCGCAACTCAATGGATGAAGTTTTCGTCTGACGCGGCTAATTTCGGTTAAAACGATCAATGGTTTTTAGTGCTCAATTACAGTTTATTTCGGGATTTAGGAAGGCGGCTACTTTAATCGAATAGTTTGGATTCGTTGGCATCAATGAACTTTAGTCTATACTAACATTATTAGTAGTTTTGCGAACGGTCGACCTCGCGAGCGCAAACTTTTTTGCAACAATTTTGTACAGTCTGTGCATCAGACAGTAAACGGAGTCTAGTTCACAGATTGGTAATATGTAGCTAGCTAGTCTAGTTCTCTGTATTTTAAGATGATGTTTAAATATAGTTATTCGATACATAAATGCGATCCATAATCATTATGAATTATTTTTAACCCGTTTCGATTTTTTTCATACCCTTTTGTTTAAAATTTAGAATGTTTCTGCTAAATGTTATCTAAATGGGTTTTTAGGGGAAATATAATTTAGGGGAAATCCAATCAATAATCGCCGACGGCAAAAACATCTATAAAATTATAGAACATGTATACCAAGTTTGATCCAGATTAATTGAAAAATATGGCCTGTACGTGAGTAAGTACATCCGGACATGCACCGGACAGATGAAAGGAAAAATGGCCAGTTGTTGCAGAGACTTCGTTCGCTCCCTCGGTTAATAACTATATAGATCTAGTTTCTTTTGTATTGTTTGGTATCGCTAATATCTGGAAAACTGGTCTGATTCTAAAATGTTCACAAATGTAGCAAGCTACATTATCGCTGTATGCTATAGGCTACTTTTAAGTTGATGATTCCATGTGTATGAAGCCGCGGGTAGAAGCTAGTTATGTGTTTAAGATGTTTCGTACCTATGAACTAACCTATGAAGGAACTGTACAGAACTGGCCAGCCAGATTGTCCTATACAACCTGAGTCTAAATTGGTATTTTATCCCGAAAGGTAATCTACATGTGGAGGTCAACAACATGGATTGTTTTTGAAATTCGTAATTTTTCATCAAAGAAAAGACATTTAAAGTTTACGTCAAAATCCTATTACAGAGCTCCAGAGCAGCCCTAGATCAGCAGATTCACTTGAACTATGTTGAACTTTGTTAAATGATACCTAATGTTGATTAGAATATAGGTACTTAAAAAAAATACCGCCATTACACCGAGCACTGCACTTTTGAAGTTTCCATTCTTCTTTTTGGAAATTTTGAATGACGTTTTTTTCCAATGGAGGTTCTCACAAATTGTCAACAACCACGAGCTTTATCACCCCCATGCGTGATAACATACCAATTCAAACTCATCCTGTATACACAACTAAGCTTAGTAAAACTAAATGTAATATTAAAAATAGGTATACCTACAGAATTAAAAGCTTACCTAAAAGTTTTTGAGATTCACTGGTAAAAACTTGAATTACAATCGTACCCGTAATACTCTGCCCAGAAACTTTGCTAGCGCCTCGCAAGCCTACTTGTAGTTTCCTCGTTTTCCAACAGGAACTGTACACTTTCCTTGATGTAAAGTTAGTTTCTCTTTTGCAAATCCAAATCTATAGAAATAAATAAAATTGAAGTGTCTCTTTGTAATGTCAAAATAACAGTTTTTACTAGACGCATACGGTCCTTATAAAAACACTTTTGAAAATGTTTGTCTGTCTGTCTGTTTGTTTCCGATAATCTCCGAAACGTCTGGACCGATTTTGACGGGACTTTCACTGGCAGATAGCTGATATTATAAGGAGTAACTTAGACTATTTTTGTTATTTGGCGAAGCTGCGGGATACAGCTAATAAATACAAAATTTCAAATCTTTTTAACCAATTCAAAGGGATGACAAACAAGCAGAAATCATCCAAATTCAAAACAATAGTAGAAGATACATAATAAATAAAACTGACCTAAAGACTCGTCCTTTAAAAAATCTTTTCTATTTTTAAAAAGTCTGAAATTGGAAAGAGGGCATCATCATTAGCCTTTTACAACTTCGGTTCAATAGAGCAGAAGTGGGCTCAAAGGTGTCGCACTCAGACGGACGGCGGAGCCATAGAGCTCCCGACTCGTTTGGGGTAAAGCGACGACTGCTCTGAAGTGTGGACGCAGTTAAGGCGGTAGATTGAGGTTAAGAGTTGTACGGCTGGAAAACCAGCTATCAAAATCAAATAAGTCCCTCTCTACGCTTGGGTCCCAAATCCCTACTAAACATAACATAATGCTTACAAACTTATCCCCTACATTGCTTGTGTTGTAGGTGGCATGGACACACACAGAAACAACACAAACAACCAAGATCCAAGAACCAAACTTAGTAGGCTCACCACACAAAGTCCGCTCCAGCCAGGGATCGAACCCAGAGCTACTCGTTTTGCAGCAGGGCTACTACCAACTTAATCACGGAGCTTTGAAACATATTTGTGTGTATTTTAGTTTGTCCTCCTTTCATACAGACAGGGAGCGATGGACCTACGTGACTTTACGATAGATACATATAGCAAATAAGGGCCAGATACATTATGCTGGAAAAATGCATGTTTCCTGTGGAAATACACAAGTGCAAGCGGCTGAACCACAACTAGTTCTTAATCCGTACTGTAATAAATGTGAAATTGTGGTTGCATGTTGGTTGGTTTGTATATAGGAGAGTGAAATTAGATATTAATTGAAGTGTTAGAATTTTCTTCAATTACAATCTGGCCGACCACCAGTAAAGTTCTTTCATAGGTTCGTTCATAGGTAGGTATACATATATTTACATATATATGTACTAAAAAAGATCTTGAAAAACATAACTAGCTTCTATAATACCCGCAGTATAAGAGTTGGTGGGGCTGGTTAGCCCCGAAACCAATCCCCTGCCTACGGTTCTGGAGTAAAGCTACGGCGCGCCTGAAGTAGCGAACGTCTGTACTTTCTTGAAGTTGAAATAAATGTAATGCGATGTAGAGATTTGCATGATAGTGAAATGTAGTTTGGTACGAGCTCGTCCAAACAAGTCCCATTCATTGCTGTTAAAATCTATGCACTTTGGCATTTATTTTTCAAATTTGTGATTAAAAAACAAATGACCCAACGTCAACTGTAATTAAACTAGTAAAATATATTGAAACTTACGTTATTAGTTCTTACTGATAATATAGGGCTGTTTAGCAAAATTAAAAAATGGTCTCCACTACATACAATTTAGTACTTGTAGGCCTTTAGATGATCCAAAAGAACAGATAGCACATATCTGGCATGCTGAAACAGATAGGTAGGTATTTATAATATACGAGTATAAGTTTCTACTTAGGTTACAGTGATACAGTCTAACAAAATATAACTATCTTAATATATATAAATTACGCGTCACGTTGTTTGTCCGCGATGGACTCCTAAACTACTTAACCAATTTTAATCAAATTTGCACACCGTATGCACTTTGATCTAACTTAAAAGATAGGATAGCTTACATCTCAATTTATAGCCGCAATATTATTTTATTGCAAATTCTATTAGGGTTCCGCGCAAAAAAATAAAAACCATGAAATCCAAAATCTCCACGCGGGTGAAACCGCGGGGCAGCAGCTAGTATAATATAAATATATATTATTTGACTAAAGAGATTCTAATACAGCCAGCTCTTTAGCTTGTAGTTACTTAATTGAAACTACAAAACTCTAATAAATACGTAAAATAAAACAATAACAAATTATCTGCTACTTACGCATAGTAAAGATCATCTTCTAGCTTTCCAACGTGCATCTTCCGACATAGATAGTTGGAAATAAGGCGTACTTGAAAATACCTCAGATCTTACCAATAAAAAGTGAAATATATCCCGCAGAAGGAAACCGCAACGCTTGCAAGAACTGCCACATTACGGCGCGAGGTGCAAATTGCTTTGCATCGCAGCTCTATGCCTCCCCTATTCTGTCGAGAGTGTCGAGTCACTGCAGCGCACGCATAAAATACGAAGCCGCTTATAAAGGTAAAGGGAAAGCGTACTATTTTGAACGTACCTAATTATAGTAGCTTGTAAACTTCAGCAATTCGAAAACATTCATTGCAACACGGGATTTAATCGCGCTAAAAACCTAAGTAAAGTAAACATTTACTGCAGAACTGTCAGTACCTAGTTCACATTATATATAAATAAAAAAGAATATTAAAATATTAAGAGCAAGTAAATTAACAATTTACCCATAAATTGGGCATGCAATATTTACTAGCACCGGTCGAGTAGAACGTAATATCAGAATACCCGACAACAGGCATAAATCAAATCATCTACATTACTAACTTTTTTGTTTGATTTTTTGTGTTCTAAAAAATTACTTGCGATTATCATTTTTCTATTTTAATAAAATAAAAATCTCCTTCTTATTGAAGGTACGCACCGCAGTGTTGGACGTACTTTTAAGACACATTTTAGATTTAGTTGCATTTTTATTATGACCATAGAACAATTTTTTGGCAAAACAAACCGACTCGAGTCACGGGACGGCTAAAACACGAGCGCCTTTGTATTATAATGTGCGTAACACAGTACTCACTTGTGGCATATTCGATAACATAACTACCGCACTTATGCTCATGTTGATACTACCTATCATAACTAGTTTAACTTGAGCCCTTGGTGAAACTGCGTAACTATCTAAGCACCTAGGAGATTTTCAGACATTCGACGTCATGATGAGGGACACTTGGAAACAAAATGATACTATAGGGGCAGCGTAGACGCTTATGCAAACGTACGTTTGCTTGTCCGAATAACAACGCTTTTGCGTTAAGCGCGCATTTCGAGTATCACGAAACCCGCGCTTGACGCAAAAGCGTTGTTATTCAGACAAGCAAACGTACGTTTGCATAAGCGTCTACGCTGCCCCTTAAGGATTCCTTTCAAGGCACCTCATGTATCTACGGACCCATAAAACACATCAAGTTTGTGTAACAGCACGAAGAAACTACATTAGCGATTCCTAGTATACTGACCTATCAGTCAACTAGCCATGTCTATTACAAACCTCCACTTATGCACGAGACGATATCATTAAACGATAATTCGTCAAGGAAACTGTCGTTAAGATAATGCGCCTCGAGCGATATGATGTCTTCGCTGCTATTATAGTTTAATATGCGAAGATAAATGCTTATTGTAGAAGCAATAATAAATAGCTTCAACAATAAAAATTGCAATTGAGTACGTGAGTTATCGACATAATTAGTGGCCTGAAGTAACTGAATGTTGGTAATTGTTCCGTGTTTAAGTCCATAGGAGGAATAATACCCAACAGTAAGGTCGACACTGGCTGAATTTTTTCATGTCCTACCTACGTATTATGTGAAAATATCTTCGTAAGTTTCTCATTTTGTTACATTGAGAAAGAAATATATTTTTATGTACACCAATGATTATGAAATGGTATTAATATGAAATATATGATATTTATATAAGCTTCATACCTAAATATAAATGTCATTCAAGAAATGAAGAGCCTTGACGGACAGACTGGCGTGCAAACAAAATGCAACATGTATAGATTTAATTTTATTAATTGCGTGTAAATGAATATGGATATTTAATCTGAAATAAATGAATTATTATTATTATTATTAATAAGCGCTCTTTTTTCGTTGCAAGTAATCCTAAAAATGGTAACATTAGACAAATATTTATTTTAACCAGAACTTCATTATAAAAGTGTTATCTACAATAGCTCTAGAACTTTAAGTTTATACATATCAGAGGCGTTTGTCAACAATTTCTGGAGTGGCTTGCGGGGAAAGGGGAATGTCGACAAGCTTTTAGGTGTGCCTCCAAACCTCAAGAGGAGTCCACATTCACCACAGTACCTATAATTACTTAACTAAATACCAGAGTAAGTATTCAAAAAGTTTGCCACAGTCTAGTAATAACTAGACTGTGGCAAAATTTTATGAAAATCAAGTCAACAGGTACAGTCTGTTTTTCTATACTTGTCCAATAATGTAAACTTGGCGGATGCCAAACAATGACAGCGATAGTGATCCAATCTCCAACTAATGACATGATTCGAACTCGAACTTCTATCTATGTCATTGGTTGGTGATCCGCCAAGTTTGTTTACATTATTATTTATTGGACAACTAAGAAAATCTCCACCATAGATAGGACGATGGCCATAACCACCACAGATTAATAATAAGTTAGTTCAGGTTTAATGAGCGGCTTGTTGTATGCGACAGAGTGATTAAACACCGGCCGGTGATCGTTTCAGTAAACCGGGATTAGTTTGGGCCGCGGCCCGAAGCGTGAATTATTGCGGAATACGGGAATATACCACGTTGCTCGAACACGAATTATAATTCGACGTCAACAATGCGTCAACGGTTTAAAGCATTATTCAACATTATGCTGATATTTTGATGATGGGTTTAATGTTTATTTATGAGGTGTATGGATGCATGCAAAAATCTGTATTGGAATTTTGTTAGTACTTTTTAAAATTTCGCTGTAAACCGTATAAAAATATTTATATTTCATTTCTATGTTTTCAAATTGCATTGATAGTGGTTATGAGAAGACTTAAAAACTCCTGACCTAAAATCCAAACCCGATTTTAACTGGATTAAGGAACTGGTTCTTAAGATCAGAACATAGCAAACTACCTCCCTGAAGTAGAAATATGGCGTAAAGCACCTACCGGTGTCTTCCGGTAACTGTACCTACTTGAGAGCAAGCCCTATTTTAGACTTAGCCTGTCTACTACCTTAGACCATATCATTGCCCAGCCAGCTCAACCAGCCAAACCAGACTGTAGGACTCATTGCCAAGTCGTAGGACTAACTACCAGGTGGCAGGACTAACTCTTCTGCGAGTGTCCATCTACCCAGACAGAGAACCACTGCTTTGCTCGTGTAGTCTGCCGCCAAGCAGTAATGTGCGAGCATTACTGTGTTCCGATTCGATGACCAAAGTAGTCCGTGACATTACTGGGCTTATGAGACTTAATACCTGATATCTCAGGGTAACGAACGTAATGCAGTGCCGCGCAGGGATTTGTGGTTCAAAGTTCTGAGTAGCACTACAATCGTTACGGGCTGGCGTAATGCTTACCAACAGACAAACGACCACTCGTCGTCGTCATCCAATAGTAAAAAATTCTAACCTAACAAGACTGAACACAATTGAGCTTAAATTGCCTAACTTTACCGCTGCTCAATCTGAACCACAACAAATTTCAATGTAGCAAATTGGCATCGTTGGTGGCAATGCTACGTATGGACCTATGCTGGTCCATATTTCCACATAATAACCACATACACACATGCATAAATGTATAATAAGTGGTATCGCATCAATTACCCACACAGCTCACTACACGGACGAAACAAAAGAAAAACTACTTGAACAAGGCGCGTACGATGCGTAAAAGGTTCAAGATCAACCTACCTACTATGATTTTTCGAACACAATCTTGACGACTCAAATTCTTATTTTGCGAATTTTAAACACGCAGTTGCAAAATCTCTTTATGGAGGAAGTAGGTAAAATTTTACAGGTATTGATCATTCTCGTTGGACCCATAGCACAAAACAGAGAAAGTACAGAAAGGACTTTTCTTTATGCGCTAGGTATACTTTCAAAATTTCATATGCACATAATTAAATTATTTTGCGAAAATGAGTGTAATTTTATTGTTATGCAATCGACTTTACTTTTGCAAGGATTGGAACGGCCTAAAACAAAAAGATGAGCGAGAGGTCCTTTATATCTTTCCTTTTGTTTGCTGTCTTAGTACTATTTATTCGTTATTAATAATTACAGGTATACGACGAGATAACAATATTTCGAGTATAATAAAAACAATTCATTCTTTCACCAGACACATAAATTAAGTTTTATGTAGGTAAGTATGCAAATTATTATTTAAACCACAGTTATTATTATTTAAGCCTTTTCGTTTTTCCTTATCCAGTGTGTGAAAGTAAAAAGAAAAAACAGAAAATAAAATCAAAATCATTTATTTTACCAAACATATTTAACATTACCTCTTTGGGGTGGCAAAGAGGAAGAACCGACAATTTATACTGTCTTTGCTTACTTCTCTCGCTTCATCAATCTTATTAGAGCTTTCATCTCTCCAAAGTTCTTAAATTTAAAAAGTTTAAGGATACTAATTTTTGTATGTTATTTTGTAGAGAGACGAGCTTGTCGTTTGCCTGATGGTAAGTATAACGCCAGCCCATAACAATTACAGTGCCACTCAGAACTTTGAAACACAAAGTCCTGCGCGGCACGGCAGTGCGCCCGCTACCCTGAGACAGGAAAGCTTTACTCACTGATATAACATAATAATACAAATTGCTAACCAGGACCTCTCTCGTTTTGTTTGCTCTATGTGCCCATCACAAACCTTATCACAGGATGCTGCAGATATTAAACTGAGTTAAATTTGAAATATAAACGTTAATAATATCTGGGCTGTTTCGGATACATCGTTTTGCTATTAGAGTAGTAGTTTGTAGCCCAGATAACGTTCCCGTTTTGCTAGCGTTTCTGTTAGGGTAAGGCTGTATTTAATTATCTGGTATAAACCCAAGTAACATAATTTGTTACGGTTTTGACATCTATCAACACAAGATGATTTATATAACGTCATTTAATTTGTGTTTCAAAAGGTATTTTTGTGGATACAAAATCGTGACGACGCTTCCACCATTATTATGCTTATTGTATCCTCTCATGTGCGATACATGAGTTTGTAATGACATGAATTAGTGTTAAGCCAAAAACGGGTCTATTCGTATACAAATTAATCAAAAATAGGACTATGAGAATTAAAATCAAGTCTTCGCGTGACCACGATCAATGCAACTTGATCGGAACGTCGAGGTAGTCAAAATTATAAGTATTTTTTTTATATTAACTTGTGCGCGAACAGACCCGTTTTTGTCTCAGTTTAAAAAGTACTTACGACTTTATTCATGTTTTAGAAAGTATACAAACTAAGTGTTTAGTGCGCATAAGTAGTTACTGCAAAATCTAAGAGTCATTTCAAACGTTCTAATTGTAACAAAAGTTACATAAAAAAACACGACTGCCCTAACCAGTGTCATCTGGGATGATGTAAAGATTCTAACGATACCCCCCCATACATCCAGATCTGTTCAGGCATTTACAAGTTATAGTGGAATAAAGAAACTCACATACATACATACACGAACCCTAAACACATATACACTCCTTTTTTGTGCAGTCGTGTATAATGTATCATGTATGTATGGGGTATCGTTAGAATCCTTACATCATCCCGGGTGACACTGGCTAGGTCATTCGTGTTTTTTAATGTAATTTTTGTTAAGATATCATATCAAGCTTCAAAACTTTATAAATATTTGTAACTGCGATACGCTATTACCTTTGTAAACACGCTGCTTAACATGCAATATACAAAGTACAAAGCATATAATAGGTCGGGGAAAAAGTTCCTTCGCATTTTTTAAGAAAATTCAAAACATTTTTTAATATAGTTTATTTACATTTAACTAAAGTATGTAGGTACCATTTTGTTCGATAACTTTTTGCCATCTTGTAGGTAGGGACATGATCCCATTGCTATAGAAATTTTGGGACTTCTGATCAAAATACCGCGACAAGTGGTTTTGGCAGTCCTCTCGTGATGTTAACCTGACACTGCCTAAAGAATTCTGAAGAGACCGAAACAGGTGGAAATCTGAAGGTGCAAGGTCAGGACTATACGGCGGATGCATTAACACCTCCCAGCCAAACTCTCTTAATTTTTTCTGAGTGGTTAAAGATGTGTGAGGTCTAGCGTTATCATGATGAAAAACCACACCCCTTCTGTTGATTAATTCCGGCCGCTTTCTCTCAACTTCTTGCTTTAATCTCATCAGTTGTTCGCAGTAGAGTTCAGAATCGATGGTCCTGCCTGGTGGTAACAGCTCGTAATGAATAATGCCCTTCCAATCCCACCACACACACAGCATCACCTTGTTGCGAGTTAACCCGGGTTTCGCCACAGTCTGTGATGCTTGACCGGTCTTTGACCACGACCTTTTTCGCACGTTCTTGTCGTACGTGATTCACTTTTCATCACCAGTTATCAGCTTCTTCAAAAATGGTTCGGTTTCATTATGTCGTAGTAAAGAATCACAAATGAGTACACGGTTTATTAGCAATTCATTAGGTTTCTTTCAGTGAGCTCGTGAGGTACCCAAATATCGAGCTTTTTTGTGTACCCAGTTTTTTTCAAATGCGCCAAAACTGTTTTGTGGTCAATTCCCAGTTCTTCAGCTACGTCGTAACTACTGATATGCCGATCTTGTTCCACTTTTTCAAAAATGGCATCCATTTTATCCGTAATAGGGCGACGAGAGCGACGTGCATCTTTGAAATCAAAATTTCTGGATTGAAAACGCTCAAACCAAATTTGTGCTACTCTCAGAGACACTGCACTAGGTCCATAAACATCGCAAATTTTTTTCGCGGCTTGCGTTGCATTTTTACCTTTTTTGTAGTAAAATTTTAAAATGTATCGAATTTCTTCATTAGATTCACTCATTTTGACAGTACGAAAAACAAATGAAAATCACACATTTTCCTAATTTGAATTTGGAATTATGTTCTTTAAAATTTAAACTTTCATATGATACCAAAACCAGCCAGATACAAATAGTATAGCCAAAGAGATTTTATTACAAGTTCATACATACTATAATGCGAAAAGACTTTTTCCCCAACCTAATATATGCTGCAATTACAGCCCAAAGATTTGCTAGCAACACTGGTTGTGGTGTGTGCCACAAGTGGCAGAGGATTAGGGGTAATGGCCTAACGACCGTCATGCTAGTAGAATTGGACGTGTTATTTCGTTTGGATTTGAGGTTGCAGGTAGGCAACGTACAACTTACGTACTTACGTAGTTAAGTATTTAGTTGAATTTGTTGGAAATGTTAATATAAAAAAAATATGTTCTTTTACATTAAACAATTTGTTTATTTTTAATTTTATTGCATAGTCAATGATGGTAACGGTTAGGTTGATATAATTAATTTGCACGGCCTGAGTTTAAATTGGTATGTTATCCCGTAAGGGGGTCAATATTCTCCTGGAGGTCAACAACATTTGTTTTAAGAGTTTGTTGCTTTCACACATACATTCACACACACCCCCACTGGACTTACAATTACCTAGTGTATCGTGACTCGCACCAACATTCACACTGTCCAAAAAAATATGGCGTACATTACACGCGTCATTAGAACTGATTCCACAGGGGCCTATAAAACGCTGTAGCTTATAGCTTATGGTGCATCCACACAGGGGGTTTGCAGCTTCACGAAGCTAGCCTGTTCGCCCACGCGACACATCGCGATCACGAGCTTTCACAACATCAACCATCGCGAGCGCGCTGCTCTCGAGCTATCACGCAGTTATTTCAACGCCGTATCGATGGACTCGGATGTGTTTATGGCGTGAGGCTGTCCGAATTTGGAAAATGTACGGCTACGGCAAATCATGACTTGAAAGGCTTGTAGCAAGAATTTCATGAGCTTTAATATTCGTTAGCTGATAGGCGAAATATGCTATTTTCTGTTTGAAACTTGAAACCGAACAAAAAATAGTATTGAGGGCCTGTTTACATTTTTATAATGCTGAGTCATTAGAATAGAGTAATCTATTCAGTGACATCGCAATTTAACGTTGACATAAAAAATAATCTCGTCAAAATTGAATACGTCTCTGAAATTTGTCTCAGTTACTCTGAAATGATTTTAGAATGCGTAAAGGTAGAAAGCTACATAACTAGCATAATGTCGTTTCTGACGACCTGTTTACGCAACACGGTGCAGTCTGTCGTAGAATTGAATTTGATTAGGTACACAGTAGCTAAATCCACTTGAAGCGCGTTTAAGTTTGACGCATGCTACACCATTATATCAGCAGTAAATAGCATAGACTATGGCGGAGCCATTAGTTAAGTACATAAAAATGAGTTTGAGTGTTTACATTATGTCTCATATCGAGAGCAGAGACGGTCTCCCTATTTTCTTGCGGGAGGCTGCGAGTGACGGGCTTTCTTCAGTAAGCGCCGGCTAGCAGCGCGCGCGCACGCATTGCTAAAGCGTCCCGGTCCGAACGATCGGCATTTGTTTACAACACGATCGATCGTGTGAACAACCCGTAACCCAAAACTATGCCACATCTTAAATAAAAAAAGATAACATCTAAAATCTAGCATTAAAAGTTAATGACTTTCCGTTATTGAGATGTCGACGCCTCTACCCTTAATAAGCCGCTGGCTCTTTATGAGCCCCAGTGTGCATAAATAACGTGCATAATGTGACAGATACATTTGTACCGTATTTAGATGTGTGTAAGCGATCCAGCGATATGAAGCCCTCAATATTTATTGTATACGTTATCGCCTTGGCGATCTTCGTCGCCGGAGAGATCAAGATCAGAGGCAAAGTGAGAAAAAGACATACGCACAGGAGACATAGGGCCGTTCTCCCTCCATGCAACTTCAACGAGACAATCATAGAAGATGAATGGTCCTTGATGGAAGCGATAGGAAAGTCAAAATATATTTTTACGGGTAAAGTCTTGAGCGTCAAAAAGTCAAAGCCATCAGATGGTTTAAGAGCAAAACGTTCGAATGTGTATCGGGTTTATATGAGGCGTGTTCTAAAAGGCGATTTGAATGAAATTAAATCTTATGTGAAAATGGATGATGCTTTGGATTCTTTAAGTGGTGCTACGGTGGTGGTGGAGAAACCGAGAGCTAAGGAGTCGTGTGCTCCTGGGCCTCGTCCGCGTCTTTCTGCGATCTTCCTTAGTGATGGAGTTTACAAGGATATGGCGAGGCTTGTTCCAAGGCTGCGGCTGTTGACCGACCCAGTTCCATTGACCCTCTATCATTTGGATAGGATAAACGCTGCTGTTAAAGGTAAGTTCTTGATGATTTCAATTTGAGGGTTATCAAATAATCTCTAGGATATACAACTTTCGAAATATAAATATAACACTCAAAGAAAAATGCGTCGCTTTGGGCTTGAGATTCTTTTTTTGCGATACCTATAGGTACCTGTAGTATCAATAAAAAGTGGATAGAGATGTAAAGGATACGTGAAAATTCCGAGGGCCTTCCCATCTATACTATAAACATATTATGATCGAAGTTGACGGACTTAACTACCTACTGGTACATACCTAATTATTACTCGTATATCGAATACTATAAAATTACACAAACAAGCTAAACGAAATAAAGGGCCAGCTTTACGAGAAGCAATCAGTTTATCCAACTAACCAGAAATTACAATAACGCGTGGGCGCCACCGCATCCATAATGTTCACCATGAAGGCATTAAGACCTGATTCTGATCGACATCTTGACAACTGTTCGTTAACTTAATGGAGTGAATGCGGCCCGCGCTTCTAGCGCACTGCACAAAACAAACAAGACGTAACCAAAGGATCCACATATTACACGCTCACACACTCATTTACCATAAAGGGATTATCGATAACGCAAACACATTCCAATTAGGCGAACAAATATTACGACACCACTAAATGCCAGCCGTTAAATGTATATAATAGACTGTCATCCCTCTCCTACGCGTTAGGCAACGTTCAATAAATTTTAAGTGATATTTTTATTTCATCTGCTAATGGAGCGAGAGCCAGACACATTTATCTGCATAAGTGGCTTTATTCTCTTTTATAGTTGGTGTTAGCTTAACCAATTTCGTATTATTAACATAACGTTCCCATCTCCTTTTATAGGTAGTGTTCAAGAAACAGTCGAGCGCTAAAAGCGAAAATAATATTACGCCGAGATGGTATTTAATTGAATTCGCAGGGTCACGAATAGACTTTATTCCGAGTCAAATACTCTGCAATAAATTTTATTGCGAAAGCCATTTTAACCTAAAAATTCCGAGAAGATCCAATTTAAGCCTCGCATAATCCGGCGACGAGATGGGTATCGGCCGGCTCATCTGCAGTCTACTCGCAGTCTGCAAGTTTTAGCTTGGGATGGGCCTATCTAGTTACGTTATCTAGGCAGCTTCACCAGCTCGTAAAGTAACGTCAGCTCTCTGTTCTCGAGTATAACTCCGCTCTCTGCTTAGTTAGTGTCAGCGTCAGTGATACATATCGGTCTGCTGACCGCACGATCCGTGAGAATCCCTTCGGATAAAGTATGGGCTTCACACACGTAAGCGATTTAATCTGCTTCATTAGACGCTGAACTCGCGTATTGAAGAAGCTTGCGTGAGACGAACTTACCCTTCCACAATATAGATTTTTAACGATAAGTAAACGTGAAGCAATAACATGAAGAATGCCTATCGATGCTCATAGGCCGTCGGCTTCGTATCTCAAACTATCATCGCAGGAGGCGTTATAGACTGTAGAGAAAGTAATGACCAAGTTCATTCGTCACGATAGCTCCGAACCACACACGAAGCTTACTTCTGATTGCATACTTTTACCCTGTAACGACTATGGTATTAGAATATTAGATGTTTGTAATCAGCAGATAACATTCCATTATTATATACGAGTAGGCTAAGATCTGACCAATCGTAAAGTTCAACGGGAGAATCATAATTATTTATGTTGTTGATTTCATAATCGAGATTATGAATATTGAGTAGGTAGATAATATGATTCACGATATTGACTCACAGCTTGGCATTAAGCATAGTCATAACCTAAGTGACTATTCGCTAGCAGAGACACTAATTTGCTTTTAGATTTAAGTTACCGGAGATCAGAAAACGATGATTAAATACCGAAATTTATCGGCTAAACTATTTCACCGGGAGCTATAAAGTAAGCACTTAACAGTCCGTGAAAAATGTTAAAAATATAAAGTGCGACGTAGAAGATTCGTCAAGAGCGCGACGAGACGAAACCCGCCCGCCCACGCCCGTACCACTTTCCAAATTCCTCGAGTAAGCGCTTGCAATCACCTACGTCGTACGTGCGACAACTAACAACCATTTTAAAATGTTTTATATAAAATCTCACAAAGCCCTCTCAATGGATTTTTACAGCCTACATTGAACACAATGGAACGACAATGGCAGCGTAATTGGGGGATAGGACATCGATTCTATTGTTAAAATAACTGTTTTATAATTGAGAAATAGACGTGGGCTGACGAAATTACATTTGTACGTTTATGTTAGATGTCTAAATAATAAAATCGAACAATAAAAATACATTATATTAGCTTAAATAATTATTTAGCCTCATTTGTTAATTGATATATTGTTACGGTCCCAAAAGCACCGTGTGCTATTTTACACTTTTATTTTAAGAATGTAGGATTCAAACGTATATGTTATAGTCATGTAATTATAGTCTAGATTGTGATATATCCAAAGAAGTATCAGGCGCAGAGAGAGAGAGAGAGAGAGAGAGAGAACAATGCGTTTGTCGTGCGAGAGATGTAACAACATAGAGACATTATTTATACTGGTTCATCTAGTCCTAACTCCACCCGCACATGCTGGCAGGCGCAACATCGCTAGTGTAGTTGACGAACTATATGTTATATTTTGTTATTTAGTTAGCTAAAGCGTGGTTACACAAACCAGCGCTTCTTTATTAAACACTAATTCAACGGAACGTACATTCGGTCCACAATAGTTTAAAAGTTGAAAACAGCGGGAAAGTTCCGGAACTCGTCCCTAGCCGGGGCATGAATATTCAGGGCAGTCGGGCCGAAGCGCGTAGGCAATAACTGTTAACTTGCACCGCGCTGCACCCGACACCCGTGTCCTATCTGTTATTCTGTGGCCCCCGTGCACTATCGTCTATCCCTCACACATTGAATAACAACAGTTTCATTTTTTTTAAAGAACGCGGTTATAAAATCTTTTGCTTATCACATGTTTCAAATATTATGTACTTTCTGTTTTAAAACCGGCTGTCAATCAACACTAATTAGTTCAATTACAAGCTTTAACGTAACTTAAACGACGTTTGTTTACGTTGATGAAGGTTGCATCGAATTGCGAGGTAACCCAGTCAACGCGTGAGGCTGCGCTAGCGCACGCGTCTCGGTGGCGCCAAAGCTAATTCTTGCGCAACTTTGAGGCCGCGCTTATTTACGACCTCAGTTTTTACGTAGTCGACTGAAATGGCTCTAATACACGCCTTTTTGTACATAACTTAATTGCTGACACTCAAACCCAGCGTAAAAATGAAGCTACAGTTTTTAGTGTTATCTTTTTACTACATCACAATAATTTACGCCCAGTGTCGTACACGGGGTGTCGCGAGGAGGCGGGATACGGTTTACCGCAAGAAAGACATAAATGGTCCCAAATGTGTTTTAAACGAGACGATAACTAATGACTACGAGATTCTGTCGTCTGCTGTGTCTGAATCTAAATACATTTTCACAGCTCGAGTGTTGAATTTGAGGAAGATAAAGCGCGGCAGCAAGTACAATGTGAAAGTGTTCATGGTTTACAAACTATACATTCGGCTTGTTATGAAAGGTAGCGTCGAGGAGTTGAAAAGTCACGTCTTTTCAGGAGACGAGCGTACTCTGAACGGTGCGATTGTGTTTGTCGACTGGCTTCGGACGAATAAGTGTGCTTACAAACTGTACAGGCATTCTTCGGGCATATTTTTGAGCGACGGTTTTTACGCAGACTCGAAGAAGGGGAACCAACGATTGCGATTGTTGAAAGAGCCTCTTCCACTGTCGCTTTACGATTTGGACAGGGTTAATGCAGCGTTGAAAGGTAAACATTTACTGTCATATAAGTTGTCGGCTTTTGTGAGTGAGCATACAATGTATAAAGTTATGCAAACTCCACATCTCATCTCTGCTTTTGTCTCCGAAATTGTTCGTTCAGTCAATAAATGTTTCATTAAGTTTAGGTGCTACCAATAGAAATGTGAGGTACTGGAGTGTCAAGTAAAAGATTGCTCTGTAAATATCTACTAAATGAATCTGAGTTTAACGCCGATTTCGCAGCCAGATGTTTTTATGAAAGCTCGATAAAGCTTTTTCATTTTATGCATGCAACTGCCAGGTAAGGATTAACGTCGATATAAGATAACAGAAAATTATGCTATGTATATTTAACACAGAAAGGATTTGACAGACACTTTTGAAACGGAGATTTTATCGGATTTCAATAATTTATACATAAAAAAACGGTCGACCTTTTTGTGCGTGGTGATTTTGTAGATTTTGCTTTTGTGGAATGTATTTAAAAATAAATAATTGAATGTTACATTATGTTACCTGCGTTGTCGAGACAAAATCTTATAGTTTGCTTTATTTTATTTGTTGATTATGAAATTGTGTCGTCAATAATGATATTACGCCCATATTTATATTTCTTAATTTCAGCGTTAATTAATGCGAATATGTAGACTTCTGAACACTATTTTCTGAAAACTATCTAATTTTAGTTTTTTTATACATGAAATTACGAATTATTTTACGTTTCTACATGATATAAATTTGCAATGAGGCATCCTACGTTTACGCTACGTTCTACGCATGAAGTACCCTACATTTGAAATATCTATTTCCAATTTTCGACATTTCTAGTTTTATAACCAAAGTTTTTCCCGTGATTTTTTAGCACGCATTCTCAAAGTTGGTTTCCAACATAAAGGATTTATTTAAATAGGTCATTTGCAGTATCATTATGGTCGCCATAGGCGGGACCGTCCGTGTGGGCGAAGGCCGCACCATGCAATTTACTTGGAGAACGCTTAAGACCGTAAATTTAATGCCTTATGGTCTATTACACCCACAGTACCCGTGCGAAGGTTCGCATTGAAAGTAGGCATTTTCAATCACTGTGTTTTCCATGTATGGGAACAGAGGTTTAATATTCCTATTCGATTTAGGCGCCGCTGCTTATGCAACTAGCTGGTAATATCTTTTGTAGCCTTTTATTCTCGAATACATGGTCGTAAAAAACAATGATGGCTCAGTAGTAGTTACGTCGACCACTGACCTATTAGTCAATGCATAGAAACCTACAAGGAGCTAACCAATGCTAGCAGCATTTTGGTAACGTTGGGTACTGGTAGCGGTTTTTTAGATTCACAGACCATTAAACCGATAGACTCCGCTGAGCCGGGCACCCCTGCTTGTCATGGATAAGCATTATCACTTTTTAACGCCGCCTGCCTAGCCAAACCAATCACAACATGCCGTCTTCACTCGTCTGATGTACGAGTTTTAAACTGACCTATCACAACTCACCGTCGTCCCCCACCAAAATTTGACGATTGTGTTCTCATGCAACTTGGATTATGCAGCGTCTAGGTTTACTGGTCTGTGGTTAGATTATAGGTTTGTAAATAGTTTCTAATTGCTTATAGGAAGGTTAATTTAGATTTTTACTTTATTTAGCTTGAACTTTGAGTAAAAGTAAACACCGTGATGCAGCCATAGCATGAGGGTATCGCATTTTTTAGTGATCGCGATCTTGCCTGATCGATTAGGACTGGCTTTCAAGTGCTGGGAAACATCGATAGGTTCTTGGGAACAGATCTTCAACGTGTAGCTCACCAGGCGAGCATTAAAAATGCTCTACCATCATTGCTTGAAATTGCCCATAATTGCACCCAATTTGAAATTAATTATTTTTTCCTCAAAATTGTTTTATCCCGGATACTGACTAAGAACCGGTTAAATGAAATCCCTCGAATCCTCAAACAATAATAAATGAAACAAAATTTTGCTAAGCCAAATAGCGTTTATTCATAACCGATTTTATTATTTATCTCTCCCTTTTTTTAGGCTTCAACAATGATTAATTATTTATTTGTTTAACTAATAAATTGAAATTATAATTATTAAAAGTCACTGTCATTATATCAAAAGTTAAATCTTTAATTTATAGTTTGCTAGCCGGTTTAGTCAACAGTTCTCGAAGTACTCGCCTTAATATTTTACCACTAGGCGTTTTTGGTATCTCTAGAACAAATTTGACGCCGCCTCGTAATTGTTTCCACGAAGATACCTGAAAGTGTTTATTTATACATTTGTAGTACAATTATAAAATTAATTATAATGTAAGGAGGGTTCGGCGATAAATTCGCGAGCTTGAAACCTCAAAAACTGTGTATCTATAATATAAATATATACCAATTAAGAAGCAATAATGTTATATAGCAATCTATGCCAACTATATAATTATAATATATATGTAGCAATCTGTACACAGGTAGATAGGCGTTGAGGTTTTGAGAAGAATTTTAAACTTACTTATTATTATGATATTGAATGAGTTGCACCGCTGAGTGACTATTTATCAACAGTTGTATTGAAAAAATTTACTGTCTTATAACTATCTCATACAACTTATCAATATATTGGATATCCTGAAACGCAATATCTCAATCTTCGGTTATCGGTCTATGCATTATAAAAGATAATGTTAAGTATGATAAACCTTATACAGGATGATATCGAATTGGTATGTTATACTGGAAGGAGGTAATTGGGAAAATGGTTGTCCACAAGTTGTGAGAACCTCCCTTGGTCAAGTCATTTCAAATGTTCCAAAATATTCAACTTCAAACGTGAAGTGCACAACATTTTCTAGAATTGTTTCTAAGGCTAAGATTCAGAGACGATTCTAAGCGTAGACTTTGGCTTCCATATGTCAAAACTGTATAGAATTTTGACGTATGGAAGCGTGAGTCCACGCTTAGATTCGTCTCTGAATCTCAGCCTAAGTCTCTTCTAATCAACATCACCATTTAACAAAGATCAACGTAACTCAAGTGAACCAGCTGATCGAGGGCTGCCCAAAAATTCTGTAGTAGAATTTTGACGTAAACATTAAATGCCATTTCATCAATGAAAAATTCTAAATTTCAAATACTCTTAAAACAACCGTTGATTGATAGTGTGCATAAATGATGTTGTGTAGATCAATCCCTTTCTTGATATCATACAAATTCAAACTCAGGCTGTATATTATAACATATTGATGCTCTGTGAATATTACGATATCATATAATAACAAACTGTAGCTATGCAATAAATTTTTGCCCACCTTAGCAGCAACATAATCAACTAGTTCTTTCTCCGTAACTTCTAGCTCTGGAGTCTTTACCACGAAGGCAGCAGGCAATTCACCAACCGAAGCATCAGGTATTCCTATCACACCCACATCCTTCACACCGGGATGTTCGAGTAAAATACCTTCTAGTTCTGATGGTGCTACCTGTATAATCATTATATGTAGTGTAAAGAAACTAAAAACATCCTGGCTACATCATCAGAACCTCGAGACCAAGTACAATCTATTGGCTCCGTCAAAACGAAACATATGAGCCCAAACTCAAGGGGTTTACTTGTAGACTGTAGAGTTCTACTATCCACCTCCTGGTTCCATCATCAGATCAGCTCCATGATACCAACTTATAGTTTTGTCATCCGAACTACATAAACATACAAAGCATTAAAGCAGGTTAAAATTGATTTCTAAAATTGTATTACATTGCTTGTTAGTTAAAAGTGAAGCTAATAAATGTGTGCTAAAAACCGGTTTAATTTTTTTTTAAACTTTCGTAAATTCTTTTCTCTTTAAGTACTCCTATTTTGATTTCTACACTATTTTTATATAAAGTTTTAAATGCATAAGCAATAAGGCATTTAAAACTTTATAATGACATGAGTAATAACTCTATTGACAAAATCTATATTTACCTGCCCAGCCTTATACTTGATAAGTTCCTTTAATCTGTCGACTATATAAAAGTATCCGTCTTCATCATAATATGCCACATCACCAGTTTTGTAAAAACCTTCGTCGTCCAAATCATCGTTTAAGTCTTTGCCAATATAGCCTTGGAATAAGACCGGTCCTTTTACACATACTTCGCCAGGTTGATTTGGTCCTAGCAATTTTCTTGATTCGATGTCTACTATCTGTGATTAAAAAGTTAAAATTATATAATTTGGCCTTGCTGCAGTTGTGAAAATAATAACGCATGTTCTGAAATGAACTGTATGTAATTGATTGTATAGAGATTGTGACTTTTATTTTAGAAATGTCGGTTCACGTACATATACCAAGGAGTTTAAAAGGTAAGTTTTCAAAACATCTCACCTTTATAATATTTCCTTTTATAATCCTCCCCACGCTACCTTGTCTGGGAGCGTCTTCGTGGTCTTCTGTTAGCCCCCCTGACGTTTCTGTTGCTCCATAACCTTGCAGCACGTGTTTCAGGTTTGGGAATCTAAACATTTCAAATATTTTACTTATATGGTAATTAAAGTACCTACTTTACGAATTCTTTTAGAAGCAGTTTTACGAATTCTTTTAGAAGCAGTTTTACGCTGACACTCAGTTGATTCATCTCATTTTAGTCATGGAATAAATAGGTTATTAATATTGTCATATTAATTTCAATTGTCAAAGCGTGATTTAAAAAAAACTAGAAAGAATATCTCATAATTTTGAAGCCAAAAGTATTTAGTAATTTTTAAATATGTACATACGTTTTCTTAGCGCCTCTGATAACTCCTTCATCCAAAGGAGCTCCACCGCAATACATTAATTCAACAGATGTTAAATCGTAGTTCTTACGAATTTTGGATTTGTTCAGTAAAACCATCAGTGGAGGGACGGCTAACAATATTCCAATCTATGGAGAACAGGAGTTTTTTGTTAACATGAGTTTGACATTATGAGGCAGCCATAGCATGGTGGTGCTCATCTGGTATGCCAGGCCAAAAATAAGTTAGTAAATATGCCTCTCTACATAATTATCAAATAATAATTGAGTTTCTTTTTCATCTGTCGTCATACATGACGCATTATGGCAGTCACGCTGAGAGCCACTCTCCGTTCGAAATTAAGGCCTCGACCACATGAGAATAAATTGTGTTCAAACGTTAACTTTACGTTCGGGCCACGCTAACGTAGTCAAAATATAATGAACACATGGCCGACAAGAAACAATCTTTTTAAAAAAAATTAAAGGACTTTTTAAATGACAAATGTTATTATAGCTTGACGGATTTTTTTAATGACCCCCAATTAAATAGTAACAACTCATAAAGAAAATTTTGATACTATGCTTGTAAAATGGACCGGCCCTCTCGTCACCTATGTTGCTATACCCTAACTAGGGTCATATGTAAGCTCACCTACTAATCTAAGACCTTTCTGTAATATACATATGATGCAATAAATGATTGAATATGAATATGAATACATCGTGAGCACACAGGAGCTATGACATAGCTCAGCGCCAATGCGCACTGCAGCGACTCCTCCGGCTAACGAAACCCGGCGGAGTGCGGACCTCGCGTGGAGAGGCGCATTATCGCGATAAAAAGGGCGTTAAAACTTGTCACAAAATTTAAAAAGTACTTATACTCTTATAACTTATATCTCAATTTCATACAAATTTTAGTAATAAAGACGGTAGAATTAGAAACGCTTCGAAGCGAGATGTCTAGGCTATAAATAAGATCGACATCATGGGCGAAATGGCTGGTGCTCACCTTGTACTTTTCAATGCATTGGAAATATACTTCTTCATTAAATTTGTTCAAATAAACTACAGTTTGATTGTATACGATCTCATCCATAGTAAGAATAATTCCTACAGTGTTCGACCAAGGTGCTATCGATAGGCATACTAAATCTCGATTAAATGACCTGCAAATAAATAGGTAAATTAATAAATAAAATAGTACCTATGTACATAAATCTTCTTATATCTCATAGTTTACCATACAATTACAAATTACTTTATCTAACTAAATCCTTTAAAAGCATGGGAAATTGAAAAAAACAACGTTGAATTAAAGCAATAAGTGAATTTGTAGTTTAAGGTCGATATAGGTCACACTTAACACACAAGATCTACGAAAAATAGATAACTAGGCATAAATATATTTATGTAGCATTTTGAAAGGTATGGATTTTCTCCATAACGTAATTTATGATTCTTCAGTGAAAGCTGCTAATGCACTTCGATTCAATCAACCTAATGTACGCATTGAAAGTAATAACTATTCAATGGAATAACAAACACTTAAAAAGCCATGGTAATACAGGTAAGCTTATTGATTGTTTGGTTTAAAATATTAGGTAATATTAGTACCTACGTGTACTTAAGTTTTCTCTCATGTTGAAAGTTTTTATATAAAAGTATTGTGACCATATTAAACTGAACGCACTATAGAAAATAGAGGTGCGACTGTATGATTAATCAAATTGTTAACTCGCCCTAAAATTAATAATGTTTCTTGAATACAATTACAACTTTTGTGTAGGACATTTGTAAGTAAAAGAACGTCAGCCAAAAAACAAAAGAAAGAGCTGTGTTTTTATGACTTATACAGTATGTACAATGTACATACTTGTGTCATAATCACGGTAGAATATTAGGGATGTTACATACAAATAAAGATTTGTCTATGAAGTATACTAACTTGTGGTCAATATATATTTTATTAATAATATGTGAATACCAACACCGGACAAAACCACCAACAGATAATATTGACAGAAATAATGGAAGTCTCAAAAACGATATTTTTTTATGTAAGATTGTGGTTTATACATATAGTTTGCTATAAGTAGGTACTTTCTTCGTATACATTTTCTATCACGTATCGTTTCTTATACAAAATACGAACACATCAAAAACACGTGTACAAAATTAACTTACAAGGGTTGAAGTCCAGATATAATTAAATTGCGGTGTGACAGCTTCGCCCCTTTGGGGAGTCCCGTGGTCCCCGACGAATAAAGTATCAGAGCAGTTTGCTCGGATCCTATTAAAACGACATCCCTTGTAAAATATGATTTCAGTTATTCAGTTTGCACAACTAAAACTCCATTATTGTGTTGTCGGTTCCGTTTTAATGAATTCTTGACGAATAAAACAGGCGAGATATTAATTTGTGACAAATTGAACTACATTTCCAGTTGTCGGACTGAAATTGAGTTTGGGGACCACAAAGGAATTGACAGAGCTGAGCTAATTTTCTGAAGCAATTATAATTTAATGTTTAAAATTTCTTACGGAATTTGTCTAATTAGAGTTGTCGTCCTTTCATATTTCTTGAATCATTTCTTAGTAATATAGTTACCGACATAGATATTATAATAGATATTATAAAATCTTTGTAACTAGTTATATTTGAATTATCCGGATAGTTATTCGTCGTCAACAATCGAAACCAAATGTGTTCAGCAGCCGGATTAAGGCGTGGATAATATACGCAGGTGACACTACAGACATCCATCAGCAAATATTATTTAATTATAAAAAAAAATGACATAGGTAATATGTTACTATCCAATCCATATACTATCTTTGTACAAAATATCTCGTCGATCTGTTGCTCCATTGCAGCGTGGAAGAAATACAACCTATAAACATTTTCGCATTTATGATAGTAGTATGTATTTTGTTATTAACCGATAATACTATATTATATAATAATTTGTTCAACTTACCACTAAAACTATCTGTTTTAAATGAGTCGATGTCTACTTTAGTGGAAGTGAGGTTTTTAAAAGTAACAACATTTTTGTTGGAAATCTCAGTGCCAAATACGACCACTTTCTTCACGAAGTCCATATTTTTTATTGTATCGTAGTAACTTTTAAAAGCTTTCGGAGAGAGAAACATGAATTTTGGTTTTGAAATATTTGTTGTGTGCACCATTTCACCTGAAATATAATTAAATAAAGTTGTTTTTCTGATAGACACATTGATTGAAATGAATATGGTAACTAAGCAGATAGATATATACCTTTGTATATTATTATAACTTTCAAACTTATGATCATATTATATGCCCAAAACTGGGACGATAGCGAAGTAAATTTGAATGGGACAGAGAAGAAATTAATTCCTCTCTATCGGGTAAGTTTTCCGAATCATTGGGTAAGCAAATAATAACAGGCGAACTATCGTAGAACATTAGTTCGCAAGCATAACTGCATTCCGATTGGAAGGCAAATAGTAAGTAATATAACAGGGCGTGAAATGCAATACAACACAATATGACAGCCGATCTCTCTGAACCATGGTGAGTTGCCGCAAGGAGCTTGTCGTTGACAAATCCGGGGCTAAGTTGGTAAGTAGTGGTTGGTAACTTGGTAGTGCCTGTAAAGCACCCCGAGTTCGATTCCCAGCCGGGCTAGATTTTGTGTGGTGGACATAAAGTTTATTCTCGGGTCTTGGATGTTAAGTTTTGTTGTAGTTTATGTTTAGACTTATTCAAAGCTGTAAGTGGCACAAATTGAGAAATTATTCTTATTTACATACAAGTCAATAAAACATATTATTCTTATACTTTTTCTCTCAATGATTTGGCTTTTGACCACTATCTCTCAGTACTTTAAGGTCGAAATCCTTACCTTTGCTATAAGCAACATTAATGAAAGTGACAACAGCCCCAGTAGCCCAGCCAGCTATTGCAGTAGTCAAGAACTCAGTTCTGTTCTCACTGCAAATGCCCAATACGTCACCAACTTTAACTCCAAGTTGCTTTAGTGATGCCGCAGTGTTTACTATATACTGGGCCATATCACCGAAGGTTACGCTTTCATGCGTTGCTCCATCAATCTTGAAAAAATAAGTTCACAACTTTTATATATTTACAGTATCAATTATATATATCTACTAGCTGCTGACCGCGGTTTCACCCGCGCGGAGATATTGGATTTCATAGTTTTTATTTTTTTGCGTGGAACCCTAATTCTTTTTCTAAAATAAAAGTAACTCATTGTAACACCAGCCAGTAAAAGTACCGTCAAAATCGGCCCAGCCGTTTCGGAGATTACCCGGAACAAACAGACAGACAGACAGATAGATAGACAGACAGACAGAAAAAAATTTAAAAATGGTGGTTTTGTTATAGGTACCGTATCTACATTCATATGCATTTGGTAAGAAGCTGTTATTTTGATATTACAAACAGACACTTCAATTTTATTTATTTGTAAATAATAGATTTTTAGTGGGATATTCCGCTGGAGTGCCCAATTCTATTATTACATAGGGCTATGGCACAAAATAGGCAGAACAAATCTCTCGGTGATTAGGGCTATAGAGATATACTAAGGAATCTCTTAGCAATTCGTGTAAAATAATACTTTTCAGATCTGAACTTTGGTTCAATTCTGTAGCGGAAGCCTCTTGAGATGTTACATACACAAATAATTTCTACAAAAAAGACTACAGTGCGGAAAAAATAAAACTAAAACAACTTGACAACAAGTGTTACAATTAGAGATCTCTTAGCCAGTGAAGCGATTGTGGCGATGTTAAAGTTTATCAAATATTTTGTTTGTTTCCATTATACTTAATAATTAGTCAAGCAGGTTCGTTGATACTTGGCAACTGTATATATGTGTGAAAGCATTAGAGACATAATCTCCTAAAAGCGAAAATAAAACCTTATCTTATCACATACGCATCTATAATCTGTGGTTTTGGTAACATTAATGTACACATAATGACTTCTTTAATAATAAAACAATATATTTGTTTACTTACCAATGCAATTCTATCTTTGTTTTTCAACAATCTATCCAAAACAAATCTTCCATAGTTCATATGAGAAGGAAATTCAAAACAGAGATCAGTATATAACACACTAGGATTCTTATATTTTGCCATTCTGCTTGATTATCTATCACGGACGTTACTCGATGAGAGATACAAACAAACTGAGCCAAAATATACAGAGATATGGTTACCTACGTAATACTACGCGCTAAACGTTCAAAAATGTAGAATAAACATGACGATACGAACGTAACGTTGATAACCTGTTTTTTGATTGATTAACATTTTACCTACGAATTGATATGACGAGACACGCCGTAATAGGTACTTGTAGCTTACTCGCTAATAGCAAAATCTCAAAGACTATAATAATCTGTGCAAAATCTGCACTGCAATTGTTATGGGCTGGCGTTAGGGGCAGCGTAGACGCTTATGCAAACGTACTTTTGCTTGTCAGAATAACAACACTTTTGCGTCAAGCGCGGATTTCGTGATACTTATGCTTACCATAAGGCAAATGACCCGCTCGTCTTATTCAATAGTATAATAGAGAACAAACTACACCTCTTGATAATATGTAGATCAAACCTATTTTGAGAGAAATTAATTGATACAAAACGGAGGATAACTTACGTAGTTAAATACGAGAGATTGAACTAAGTTGAAGAAATTCTAGCTCCTCGTTACCCAAGATCCAATTGCGTTTAATAAACCCTTTAAATAGTTTCCATAGTACAACTACAGTATAGATGGAGATGTTACAGCTTGCTGGCTGGTTTAATTAGGACCTGCAGCAATAAATGTCGCACTATTTTACCGCTCGGGTTCTCAGGGGTTTCTTCCACGAATCGCACGCCTCCGCAGGCTTCTCCACGGTGACGATAAGAATAGGAATAAAGTGATCGTAACATTCCTATGAAGGTATAAAAATAAATTATTTGAGAACATTTTGTTATAGAGTATACTTATATAGGTTTTAATTTATTGCATGTTGTACTTATGGTGAAGTTAGGAACAAGTGAATCAAGTATATATAAATGGTATTTATTTTTATTACATACTATAGGCATGCGTTTGACCACTATGTCACTATGGTAAGTGGTGATGCGGTCGAAGATGGAGCACGGAGATGGTACATAAAGTACCAGATTACAATAATTTTGTGGTTATGCCATTAAAATAATTCCTTCCATAACATTTCGCATGTTCCCAGATTTGTAGGCATATTTTGCTTTGTATAACTCCGTTTCCATCATCTATCCTTGCAACACGTAATGGAGATTTGGGAATCTGTTGGAAACATGTGAATAAATGCATGTTTAATTCATGATTCATGAACAAAAAACTTTAGGTGGCATGAAAAGCTCCATTGGGTTTTAAAATTATTTTCGGCCCTTCAAAGTATTTTTTATGTACGCCGGTAATTTATTACAGTTTTATGTCAAAGTCAGAATAAACCTTTTGCATATACGACTGTCCCGTGGTTGGATTGAATAGATGGACTCAACTACCATCTCGCGTAATGGTTGTGGCTATTATACTTCGCTGGGTTGTGGTTTTAATCTCCACGACGCGACAGCACAATAAAAAATATGTGCTAGTAATTATTTACTTGTGGGATTATGATTGTTTCCTCGTAACTTAAATTCCTAGAAATACTAGGATTCCTAATTTGGGAACAGGAATGACACATGTAAAATAATTCGTATTTAATTTCATTTTATGTATTTATTTTACAATTCTAGAACAGACAGTCGCTATCATCATAATCATCATTTTTGAAACGATAATGGCTTAGTAGTAGTGCATCATTTCTTTTTTATTTTTTTATACTATTGCTTAACGAGACCGGTCATTTGCCTGACGGTAAGGACTACGCCGTCCCATAACAATTGCAGTGGCGCTCAGAACTTTGAAAGCCTGCACGGCACTGCAGTGCGCTGGTTACCCTAAGACATTAGGTATTAAGTCTCATAAGCCCAGTAATTTCACTGATGGCTGCTCTGCTCATCAAACCGGAATACAGTAATGCTTGCACATTACTGCTTGGCGGCAGACTTCACTAGCAAAGCGGCGGTACTGGCATATCGCTGGCAGATAGCTGATGTAGGAGTAACTTCGACTACGTGAGCGAAGCCGCGGGGCACAGCTAGTTCTGAATATGCTTCCTGTTGTCTTCTTAATCGATTCGATAACGATGAAATACTATAACAAACACAAACATTAAATGTTAAAAAAGAAACATTAATTAAATACAGAGAATTATGCCAAACTTAACCAACTAAACTAACAACTAACTAAGTAAAACTTGAGTCTATAATGATTATACAAAACAAAAAAATCACGTTCAGAAGTCTAGTTTCACGAATTTCCACGCCTTCCTTGGGATCAAGACTGTGAACAATTGGGCTACCCTTGTAGTTTAAGCAGTTAGAAACAAAACTAGTATAATGACGCCTTTTCAATAATGCTTTTACATAAAAAATATTATACTTCATTTAAATCAATTAATTATCTTTAAGAGAAGCTCTGATACCTTATTGCCCATTAATTCCTAATATTTCTAAGATAATCAAACATCTAGTAAAATAAATACACTACTACAGAAAGCTCGACAGACGCTTCAATTTCCGCTGCTGATGTTGTATTTTGTAGTTATATCTTAACTCTCAGCCCCAGGGCTATTTAACATGTAAGCCTTAATACATGTACTTTACTTACGCAACTTGATAGGCAGTGGTAATGTAATTTAGATGAGTAAGGGAGTGAGTCCCTTGGGCAGACCCGTCGTGCCGGATGAATAGAGAATTAGGTCCGTATGTGCTCCACCCTAGAAAATCCTAATTCACAACTTCGGTAATTGGCCATTAATTTGCATATTATGACGTTTAAAACCGAAGTGGGATAGTAATTTCCATACCTTAGTCAGATGTATGTAGATAATTTGTATTTGAAAACAATTTACCGAAAAAATGTAACTTGAATTCAATATATACCGATGACGCAAAGAACTTGTATTCTCGTAAAGTTTTTCATGTCTTGTAAATGTACATCGTAATGCAAATAAAGCTTGTTACTAAGAAATTTTATATTACTCGACTATCTATTCATATGTTCCAGCATCTGCACTTGAAAGCCAGTCAGGCCAGGTGCTAGGACTAACTCTTCTGTGAGTGTCTATTTCGGTGGGTACCACCGCTTTGCTAGTATAGTCTCCCACAAGAAGTACCTAATGTGCAAGCAATACGGGATTCCGGTTTGATGAGCAGTGAAGTTACTGGGCTTATGAGATTCAATACCTAATGTCTCAGAGTAACGAGCGCAATCAAGAGACTTTGTGTTTCAAAGTTCTGAGTGGCACTGCAATTGTTATGAGCTGGCGTTATACTTACCTTCAAGCAAACGACTCGCTCGTCTCGTTTTTCAATAGTATAAAAAAAGATTCATTCATTCGTTTAATTACATTAAATGTATTCCTTCCTTTCTTCTAGCGCTAGTATCAAAATAACACTTAAGATCAGCTGATATCGTAGTCAAACGCTAATCTATTGAGGAGAAAAAAAGTTTAGTTAAAATTTAATTTTACTAAACGCTACTGTCTCATGGCACAAATTATTTTTTTCTGTTTTTGTAGTACTAATTTTAATTCGGTGCTGTATACCAAAAATGTTCTATTTGGCATAAATAAATCTTTTATAAAGCTCTATGTCAACAGATTTTCCTGAGAGTTCCACGAAACATATGACATCAGTGCGACCTTTGTTCTTTCCTAACATACAGTATTGTTTTATTGTGTTATCGTCCTTCAGAGCCTTGTAATGGGCATGAGCGGCGGAAAATAGAAACGTATTTGTGCTTTGAGATATTTACTATTCACTATCAACATTATTATATCCCCAGAGAGATAAAAGCATTACTTGATAAAGAATCAGTTCCTTCAGTAAAGAGCGCGAGCACGGAGTCATTTAATATCCTGCCCTGTGCACAATACTGTGCACTTTAGCAGCAATTTTATACAAAATAATAAGAAATAACAAGGAATAAGATTTTCCATAGGGAAACTCTTATTCCTTGTTTCGATTCACTCTAAACTCGATATAAAAAAACTTTAAAATAAATATTTTTTCAAAATGACCCCTAGGGATGCAATACTATGAAAAATTTTGTTCCTTGGTTCGATTCACTCTAAACGCGGTACAACTTTAAATTAAATAATAAAACATTGTTATTTTTTCTCAAATCTATCCTCTAGGGAGAGTGCGTGCAAGATAGTTCGTAATTTTATCTAACTCGGTACATATAAACTTTAAAATCCTCAACCCCCACATCCTACTTCCTATCCTATGTGTGTGTGTATGTGTATGGGCGCGTGGAAGTGCGAGTGTGAATATGTGAATGTTTTTACTACGTATCTCTATAACAACTACCTACACCGATTTTGATGAAATTTGGAATGTATCTACATTCCAAATTTCGTTGTCTAGGTTATGTAATAACGCATAAACTATAGTAAAGATATATACCACGCAGGTGACGCCACGGGCAGCAGCAAGTACAAAAATATGATTAATATAAAGAAATACCATGCCGATCTTTGCTATACGTGGTAATTGTAAATTATAACAGCAAAACCACTTATCACATATTTCTCGCAACTTGCAACTTTTTGCTCATCAGATAAAATAAACAGTTTCATTACGCGTAATAATAATAACTCTCAAGTTAGAAAATACATAGTAACTTAATGAACGCTAGACAGGAGAAATAACTACTAACCACGGTAACTTTGTTTTCACAATCAAATATTCTATAAAAATACATTGCGAAACTTCATCGAAACAAAACTTCAAATCACTATATTATAATATTGTATTCCTTTCTATTCAGACACACTAAAGTTTATGCCAATCTAAAAAAACTGGTAGGTACTCTTTTGTTAAATAGGTAATTTTAAATTAGATATGTCTAGAACAAGAGTTCTGAAGCTGTGGGGCGTAGTAAGACCGAAGATGTTTGAAAGCGATCTTTATTGTGCATACATACAGCACATCAATTCAAAGCAATTGCTTATCGATATGAACCAGCGAAACAAAACAATCACGGTGAGTCAGATCGTGAGAAGTACTAGGGGGCCGTGGGCGGGCTGGTCCTGTAAGTACGTACGGCGTACTCAAACTGAAGATAAGGCGTTAAACGTGGTGGTTGAGCAGTTGTTAGGTGGTAAACCGTTTTGTTTAAATGCATTCCTTTGCGTGCATGTCTGTTGACATTGTAAAGGTCATTTTCTAAGGAGTGCTGTTGGTTTATTGACCTTTACAGCATCCCCGAACGTTGGGAGAGTGCTGAGAGAGATCGCTCAGCCCTAATATAGTGGTGAGTATGGAACATGCAAATGAATGTATGTTGCTCAGAATAATAAAGCGTAGGTACGTATAGTAAAGCAGATTCAGTTTTTTTATTATGTTTTTGTTTATTAAGATAATAGCGTTATGACTACGTACTATCTTGAGTTTGAACGTGAAGTAATATCAGTGTGCAAATAAAATTATGTTACTGTTAGCTTTGAATCATGTTACTATTCTTTTTAGGGACTTTAACCACTATCAAATCTTTCTTTTTATCCATGATAGTTTAGCGTTCTGCCACTTTATCCTCAATGACGATTATAATTATATATTTTTTTATATTAATTGATAACGAGACGAGCTGGTCGTTTGCCTGATGGCAACGCCGGCCCATAACAATGCAGTGCCACTCAGAACTTTGAAACACAAAGGCCTGTGCTCTTTACCTTGAGATATTAGGAAATATGTCTCATAAGCCAAATAATTTCATTGGCTACTTTGCTCATCAAACCGGAACACACAGTTGTGCTTGCACATTACCACTTGGCGGCAGATTTGTACTAAGCAACCTTTGTATGGATAGCGTTGTAGGATTCAAAACCCAACCTATACAAATTGGAAAGCTCACCAGCTTATCATTATCGCTTTTTTTGGTAAAGGTTTATCATGTGCCACGGCAGAATACCAATTCATAACTTACAAAAATTCTTCTGACCTATTCACTTGGTACATATTTTATTGTACCTACATATCGTAAATTTTGAAGTTAAAATATTAGCCAATACTAAAAATGTATTTTATTTACCATTCCCACACAGCTTTACGAAAGTGTATATAAAAGCACAAAGTTAGACATTACAAGTCAACATTAACAAAACTTCACGACCGTTTTCCCACGAGGTTGTTGTTTGAGAAGGAAAAATATTCCCAATAGTCGTCTTTTCCACATTCTTAAGGTAATCTTGAGGATAATTGTTTTCTCTTTTAATAATAATTTCTAATTGTTTCTGCGATACTTTTTATATCACTTAGTACTAGCTTCTGCTCGCGGTTTCACCTGCGTGCCTACACTAACCGTGCATTTTCCGGGATAAAAAGTAACCTGTGTTACTCTCCGGTCCATAAACTATGTCTAGGTATGAAAAAAATCACGTCGATCCGTTGATCCGTGAAAGTAGGACAAACCAACAAACGTACAAACACACTTACGCACATATATACGTGCGATTTATGCTTTTTATTAATCGGTATCATTTATCAATAACGACGTATGTGATGGTTACATTTTACTGTTTCTCGCTTATCATTTTACCATCTTGTTTAAGTCCTAAGATATATTTGTATTTTTATATTTGATTTTATTTATTTCAATATCTGTAATAAAAACAACATTGTTCAGTACTATTTATTTTATGTTCGTTTTATTTTGAAGTTATTCTCAATGGTCAGTACCATGGTCTCAATAAAATTGCCCCCTGTAGTGATGTACCTAGAAATGTTGATAAACCGGTCTTGGGGACTGGGACTTAATGTCCTTATTCATTAAACTATCGGAAGAAGCGCCGTGGTGGTCGCAACTTGTAAAATTATGCTTTAAACATTGCACTTAAAGCTAATGGATACTTAGAGGCATTAAAAGTAAGGCAATGTTTGTGAAAGCACGATGAGAATGCTGGGCAGTTAAATCTTCATAAAATAGTCAAAGAGTTTGTAACTGCTGGCACGTTATTAAAAACTACAGACCTTTTTAACATTTTACAAAAGACTTTAAATGAGTGCGTTTAAGCTTTGATCTTTGTTGCAAAACGATTCTAAAGTTGTAAAAGAAGTTGCGAAACGGACGCCAGGTTTTTATTTTTTGTGTTCTTTTGTCTCTTGGCACTTGCATCTAAATAAAGCTAGAGTTACCAGTAGTTTGAAATTACTATGTAAAAGCATAAAGTGCTCGTAATATTGCATAGTTTTTTGTCAGAGAAGACCAAGTTTATAGCAGACAAACCGATTGTATCAAATTCTATTTTAATTAAGTATATGAAAATTGGGGTAATCTTTGTCACCTTATAATTTTTTGTTTAATTCTACATAATTATTACAAACATATTAAATCATTTTTGTGTGTTATTAGTCAATAGAGACTCCCTATTGACTAATAACACTATTAAATTAAGAGATTGTTATAAACTGCATACAAATGATTTACCCATATCGATGATGGCTAATTATATTGGCATGTATGTGAACTTGACTTATATTGTAACATACAAGAATTAATACAGTGAGTTACCAGAACTCCCTTTAGCAGGGACACTACCATTCCCTTTAATTCGTAAAATCTTAGTCTTATTTTAAAAATCAATAATAATTAAAATTAAGCAGGTATTTATATTTGCGCGTTGCCGGCACGGATGATCTAGACCACAGAATAATTATACCGTAGACTGCAACGGCTGATCCAGTTGAGCATGTCGGCCATATATAATTGAATTAGTCATTAACAATGAAAATATAGGTATCAATAAATTAGTTTATTTAAACAATAAATAAACCGATAATACAGTACCCCAATATTAGTTGGAATAATATCATTCACATTACATAATAACTTATTTTTTAATTCTCGATTGACTATAGCATAATTTGACCGTGCTATTTTACACAAAGTTGAAAATGAACAGAAGCTAAATCTAGAATAGGGCATACCTCACTCGCAACACATCGGTAGGTGCTAGGCGTCAGTTACAATTTGAGAAATAGCTAATAAATTAATTTTAGAAAAGTATCTATTCTGTGAACTAGAAACCTCTCACCACCATGCTATGTTTGTATCACGTTTTTTTTCTTTCAACTAAAGCTTTATAAGTAGTTTCTGACTACCACACTGAGCCAGCGTCGCTGAGAATTATTTGTTCAGATGTCTCTTTATCTTCAGCCACATCCATTACCTCTTACATAGACAATCAAGCATAGGCATCCCATTGATACATGGACTAGTCCGCGATATGTTAGCATAAACAATAGGCCTGATTTGATTTAGATCATAAATACACTACGTCCATAATATTGCCGCATTAACTGAGCCAATATCTGCTTAATATCTGCGCGCCCCGAGGTAATTATGACGTAATCAGCCACTACGTTATGGGATATGGCTTTCATTAATTTTCCTTGTGTTGGCGGCTTGTTGATATTGTTTTTTGCTTGGGTAGTTTGCGCTAAATGCTCTAAATTGTTGCGGCTGCTGGGAAACACACCGGTAGCGGTGAATTATATTATATACACAATTCATGAAAACGTGGTAGAATTGTAGTAGTGGTAGGACTAACTCTTCTGCGAGTGTCCATCTGGGTTGTTATCACCGCTTTGCTAGTGAAGTCTGTCACCAAGCAGTAGTGTGCAAGCATTACTGTGTTCCAGTTTGATGAGCAGAGTAGCCAGTGAAATTACTGGGCTTATGAGACTTAATACCTAATGTCTCATGGTATATAACGAGCGCACTGAAGTGCCGCGCCGGCCTTTGTGTTACTAAGTTCTGGGTGGCACTGCAATTGTTATGGGCCGGCAAAATGCTTACCATGAGGCGAACGACCAGCTCGTCTCGTTACCAAATAAAAAAAAAATTAATTATGAATGTGGTTGTAAAAAAAATGTATTCTTATATATAGTGATAATCAGCCCATATTATCGACTTTAGCAGTAAAAATTTGTATGTCTTTATGGTTATACTAGGTTATCCGATTAACCTACTGTCAAAAACCACTGAAGTAAACTAAAAAGTTACTTATTACTATTATCAGAGATTAGACAGTAACGATACATTACCTCGCTGAATAGCTAAACAATGCATATCTAATACATTTAAACATAAGCATTTATTGTTTTGGTTCAGTCTGTTTTAAAATTTAATACCTATTTCTTATTTCAATCCATTCAAGCTTTCTTAATGTATTTTTGCTAAAGACGCGTGACGTCACTTGGCTCCTGTAATTTTCACGAGATAACTTTCCTCCAAAATACGCAACTCCGTTTTTACTACACCTATTAATTATACCTACTTTCATACTGCCATAAGCGAAGGTTCATGACGTAAACGTCCAAGTTTGCGTTCGTCGAAAATGACTAATGATATTTCTCCTCATAATGGAGTTTACACGTAGCTCGGTGATCGCGTTGGAACTTAGGCGTGATACAACCTGTGCATAAATATTAAGTTTGCGTAACTTGGGTAAAATACCTAAACGGGTAGGCTTATTATTCAACGGAACTGATAAACTTCACTGCTTTGAGAAATCCTCGTTCGAATCTCGTTTTTTTTTAGATAGGTAAATGGTGGAAAATTCGAGGACATGCGTCATCCACCAAGCCGCACTGGGCCCGCTTGGTGGATTATGTCCCATACCACTCTCTGAGAGAAGGCCGGTATGCCAGTAGTGGGAGCTTAAGAGGCTGAGAATGAAATGGTGGAAAATTGGAATATTACAATTTTAAATGTTATACTATATAATAACGATAAATTACAATTTCAAATGTATATTCAACCTTTCAACATTTTCTATCGTTCATTTCGGGAACGTAGAAAAGCTCATCGACTTATTACTGAGTTGTGGAAATTTATGATTTACACAATCCTTTCTGCCGCACACCTGCAAAATGTGGAAATGAAAGATCATACCCGCTTGCTTGCTCATTTTTTATTTCGCCAGAGAGCTACAAAAATACATAGACTTCTTCAAAAAAGATGCTAAAGCATCTAATAAGCTATGCGGCAATATTACTACCAGTAAGTAGTGTTGTGGTAGAGGCAGTATGCATGTTAGCTACCATTGCATAGTAATAAACCTACTTCTGCTGCAGACAGTAAAATAATAGTGAAAGAAGCTACTGTTCATTATTATTACAAATGTTATCGTAATTTTACTTTGACTAGCCACGAAACTTCTGATATTAATTTCACCCTGATACCATATAACCGTTTTGTGGAAAAGGTCTTTGACGTATTATATACGAATGGAAAACAAAATAAAATTAAAAGTTTGCCGCGTACTCAATTAAGTATGTCCATGCGAAACGTGACAAAGGTAATCTTGTGGATACGAAAAATAAAGGCTTATTCACAATTTGGTGTTTCACGACAAATTCGCAGTGTATAACGACAGAAGAACCATCGAAAAGGAAACAAAAATTGAGACGAGCTTCTGAAAGTTTCCGTAGGTTTTATATTGACGATTCATCGACCCGCGGCAATATTTAGAATTCGTGTAAGAGACGTCCGATTACAACTCACTTAACAGCGTTTGAAGTATATATTAACGGCTTCTACAGATGCGACATAATTCATTAATGTGCATCTAAGTGGTCGGCCACTTATGGTGGTCACACACGCACTTTACTGCATTGATAAAACGGTACGTAAGCTTGCGACGTTCTTATGACCGGTCGTTAAAGAAGGCTGAAATACCGTGCACTAAATTTTGTAGTAAAAATGTGTGTATTTTCATTATAGTTCGGTATAGAAAACATTTATTAAATAATCTGATAAAATATCTAAACAATATAAGAACCAAACCAAACCTCAAAAGGACTTACTGTATTTTTATGCAATTTTGCAGAATCACATAATATCTAGTCTAGATTGAATAAAAGCCAATTGCCAAACAAATAAATAAAATAAAAATTATATGAATGTTCAAGTTTTTTTAGATACAATACAATACAAATGTCCATGCATAAAACAAATTATTTTTTATCATTGTAACAAAGTCTGATTATTAAAATGCCAACAAGTCACACCAATTAACAAAATTCGTTCCGTTACATATTTCATTTTATAATTACTTAAACATTTCAATTTGGATCTATGACTTGTAGATATTAAAACTTAAATCGACTCGTCCGCAATAGAAAAAAAAATGTATCGATCGACGTTATTCTTAAATTATATACTTATTATTATTGGGAGGTTGTATAAAGCTTGAGCTCTGCAACAAAATGCGTCCACGGTTGTAAGTGCAAACGTAAATATGACTTGTTTCACAGTCGGCGTTCGAACCGCTTATTACGTGTCAATAATGGTAATGGAAGTTATTGCCATAATTGGTGGCGCACAGGCTGTGGATGGTCTCGTAATAGACACGCGATAGCGAGATGCTGTAGTTTCGTAAATCTTCTAGGCTAAGGTAGTTACGGAGATGTGGTATTGTTTAAATGCTTAAAATGTGTGTACACAGGTTACGTAACTATTTTTTTTTCTTTTAAGTAGGTACCCTTCACTCCGGCGCAGAATTTGTCGGAACAGAATGACCGCCCCCTGTCTTCCGTTGAATTTTCAAGGATTCCGGAGAATTCAACGGAAGAATTACAGCTATGTACATAAAGTTCATTATGCAATGCGCACACCATTCCGGCGAATACCGAAGAATGCCGCGGCGGTTTGAATTGAGCCTTAGTCTATAATAATTTATATTAAAAACGTATGTACCGGCGACAATTGCGAGCAGGTACTAAGCACTAGAATGTTATCCTAAGCATGGCAGACGATCGAGCATTAAAAATGTACTTAGAAGTATACAAAACAGTCGCCTAGTTAAGAGCGTTTACGCGGCATTTCAATACAACTTTTCAAGTCCAAACTGTCCAAAATGAACAATTTAATGAAATTCAAACATGCATAAGCAGTATAAATAAGCTCAGGTCTAAACAGCTAAATAGTGAACATGCATTTTCGAAAAATAGTATTAAATTATATTAGATCGATTTTAAGTTTTCCTTACGAACATAAAATTGCATTAATCTTTTTTAAATTGGAAATGTAAAAATACAAGTTTTTTACAATTTAGATCGATGTATCTTGCTTATGCGTATAAAGTTTCATGAATATCAGTTTATTCATTTTGTACATTTTAGAATTGATCAAATTTGTATGAAAGATTGTGTGAGTCACATCCTTAAAACTAAATATTATTTTCCAGTATTATGATATGACACTTCTGGGAATCAGAAGGTTCATCGACACCACAATCGTTTGTTCGGTCCACAACCTAAAACTTTTGCAATCAAGTCAAGCGATTGATCGTTACATCAATCGAAGCACTAATGGAATAAATCGTCAAAACCAAAGCCCCATCACTACCTATGTCCCTACAGCTTAACTCCAAAATAAACACCATAATTTCCAGGCCAGGCCAGCACATTTAGCTATTCCACTTAGCACTGGGTAACCGCCTAAGTCCACATTTTCACAGAATCTGCCCAGTGGGCGGGTGCGACCGTGAGAAACAAATACCCTGACACATTCACGCACAGTAACTGTTCACTAATCTGCCCTCAAACATCAGTTACTTGATGCTTCTGACTAATCTCTGGTAAAAGCTCAGTAACTGCTGGTTATGCTGTGGTCACGTTTCTGATGAAGAATTGTACAGCTTAATGGGGTATGGTTGTAATTGCTTTTGAGTAATCAGGATTTATTGCTTGGACAATATGATTTAGAAAGCTTGTAATATTTATTAACATTGAGCCCTGCATCTGTTAAGCTATCTGGGATTTCTCAGTGGAGATCTAGTTGCATGTAGTTTTGTGTCGCTGTGATATTATTTCCTTTAGCAATGATTCTGCACCAACATAGAGTTTCTAGTGAAAATTCATTTACGCACAGATGTGCCGAAATATATGGGAAAAAAGTAGAAGATAATGTGAGTGTTAAGCGGTGGTATTTTAAATTGGTGGTATTTTTGGTGGTAATTTACTTTGTTTTGTCTTTGTTCTTCTTTGACAATTTTAAACTGAATCAAAAGCAACAAAACATAGTTTAACTATTCTACGGTTTAAAGCCGTTTATAATTAATAAGAGCCAATGGTCTCAGCCAATGGTTTCGGAAAAATATATGGGGACAAGTGTTTTTTTGTTTACTATCAATAGGGTTGCCATTCACCACTATAATTACTCACTGGATCTTAATTCTTAGGGAACGATGTCATTGAAAGTGGTAAACCTCCTACAAAGGGACCAAACAAATTTTTAACTCAAGAGTGATAGCCAGGCAAGTTTCGAAAATGCTTTACCAAAACGCTTTATTGTATGCATAGCAAATCGAAAACACAACATTACCTATATACCTGCAGTTATTTTTGTAATATTTTTATTTCTATTCATTGTTACCAACCAAGATTAGGTTTTAAGCCTAAGATATTTATTATTTTAGGTTTGCTTTTATGTTTTTGTCATTCATTAAAATCTGCGAGATAGGATTCATCTTCCGTCTTCATTTTCTTATTACAACTTTCACATCAAAGGCATTCCTATTCAGAATACTCCGGAAGCTAATGACGTCATACGAGGAATCCAAAACCTCTCTCTACGCAAAAACATAATATTACCTCAGCATTCCGCAATAAGCCGAGAGATACGGTAGTACCTAACGATAACATATTCCACAGTTTCCGATACTCTCGACACAAATTGCCAGTAGGAGAGGTACTTCTTAAATAATCACCTATACTCGTGCATACGATTGTATGGTAGCGATTGCTAGCATACACTTTACATTACAATTACCATAGTATTCAAGTCCGTATTTATGCGTTACAGTTAGAGTATAAGCTATGCGAAATGTTACGACATTCTTTGGTTGTATGGGCAGAAGATTGACAGTGTATTACAGTGACGAATGTTCGAATTTATGGCTACAATGGATGAAACAAATGAAGTAAGATGTTAACTGAGTGATGGCTGAGAAAATAGCTTTAAAAGCGTCTAATGTCCAGAGTTACAAACGTAGGTCAAATATGGGTACACGCTGCATATTGTACAAGGGCGATATGACTAACCTACGGAAAGGCCGCCATATGTATAGTAGGCGGATTTTTTTATGTATAGTAGGAATGTCTACAATCCGTGCGTGCAATACACGTGCCTACTCTCTTTGCTTTTTCTTAAAGCAGTCCAAATCGTAATTCCGAGGAAAACCTCAGAAAGAAGAAGCTCATTTGACTATGCGCATATGAAACAAAATAGATAGGAAATGAAAAGGTCAATAACTATTTGTACACACAAAAAAATCTGAGCCTTGCTACTTAACTGTCCACATATATTTTATAAAAGAGTTACAAGGTACAGGCCCGATTGGTCAACAGACAAACAGTGGGCTGTAAAACACGCGGTCAGTATTGACATGGCATTTGCATGGAATGTGGACATCGACTTCATTGGTTTGTGCCTGCATGTGAAATACTGAGGACGGAGACCATTTACTACTTTCTATACATATTACGTCCCAAAAGATTTTTTTTTTATATTTTCTATTTCAAATTCTATATTCTTTATTCACTTGGGTCATGAGAGTAAAAATAAGTAAAATTACTCTTTTTTAATATAAATGTCATTTCTTTTGACCGCCATCTCACCTGAGTGACGCGGTCAAAGATATAATAATAATAATACGCCTATCAAAGGTCCGGGCAAAGTATTATAATATGTAAGAGAATAATAATAAAAAACACAGGACCGGCTTTGTGTTGAGCCGTCACAAAAACCGGCTTCTCCGCGCAAATACAAGAGAGAGAGAGAGAGAGAGAGAGAGAGAGAGAGAACAGAAGAGACTATTGGGTGGGTAAGAACGGCCTAACAGGACGAGAGCCTCTTCTTTTCTCTCCATTTTCTGCGTGGCTGCGACTGGAGGCCACTGGTGGCCGCATCTAAGTGGCTGAGTCTATATATTAGCCATGTCTAGTGGCTGCTTCTATATAGTGGCCGCATACGGTGGTCCAATCATGTGGGTCAGTACTTCAGAGGCCTACCAATAGATAGCTTTGACATAATTAAATTATCTGTTTTCCAGCACGAATATATTCATTTCAAACTTCATTTGATAGTTAACGTTGCTACGTGTTCGAGAACTCATTTTTTATTTTCAATTGTTAGTGGGAGGACTAACTCTTCTGCGAGTGTCCGTCTGGGTTGTTACCAACGCTTTGCTCGTGAAGTCTGCCGCCAAGCAGTAGTGTGCAAGCATTACTGTGTTCCAGTTTGATGAGCAGAGTAACCTTTATGTACATAACTGAAAATGGTTAAACAATAATAAAAATGAGAACCTAGTATCTATGTTTCTTTAATATTAAAGCCATGCAATACAGTAAGTTTCTTTGTGTTCAATTAATTGTATGCCGTTTAAGAAATCAAATTTATAACAATAACTTTGAACTTGGAATTAATCTTAATCTTAATTGTGGCGGTAGAATATAACACACAACAAAAACAATTTAAGTTGAATAATTTAAACTGATCGGATAACTCATTAACATAATCCAATGAGTCCATTTAAGATGTATAACATAGCGACCAAATAGCACCCTTCAAGATAGCCCAGAACAAGATTAACGAGCGAACATGCAAAACGTTTAAACCCATTTCCAACTGAAATCCGACCAGTCAGTAACATATATTAGTGGCAGCAGAACGCTTCTGCCCCAGACCATCACTTACATTAACCGAATTAGTTGGCTTTAAGCCGTTTGCGAACTGGCCGAAGCCCGAATCCAGGCCATTACGAACGATCTGAATATATTAAGGGGTTAATCAATGTTTAAAATTATATCAATATGTCAGCAGTAGAAAGTACAAACCTTTCTAAGACTAAAAAATTAAATGTGTATCATTTAGATTGATACTAGAGACACAAACTGGGGCTGGCGCCGCGGCTTCTTCGGCTGAGCGACTCAAGCGGCGCAAATATGCTAACATCAGGAGCGGTTACATATAATGAGCCGTTTAGTGTTGAAACATTGGCTCCGTGGCGGCCGGGAGCTCATAATATTTTCAGAATTTTTGCATATTCTTTGATTGATGGGACGCGTAACCAAAATGCTGGTACTTATCTTGCTCAACGGCAGCGTTGCAGTTCAACAACGCAGTGCCGTCAGCATGCTGGGTACGCTTTGAGCTGGTAGTGGGCTAGAAGGGGACAGAAAAGTGCAAAATGGTAATAGAGCGAATTTAAGCATTGCATCACCGACCCCTGGCTGGCTGTATTGTATTTCATGTCATCTTATTATCGTCTGTGCCGCACTCCGTCACGACTATAAAGTCGTATCGTAGGTGGTCGCACCAAGAAAGATACACTAACATATTTTTATTGAACAGTATAGCATTTACTGCCCCATCCAACAAATCTTTATAGCGAACTTGAAGACTTCTCGAAAACACACTGCGCAATGAAGCGAAGCGATTTTCAGATTTATTTTGTGGTAATAGTGGTGATGGTTGACGCGTGTATTGAACTTATTGTGTTCATAAATTACATTTATGTTTATTATTTGTTGTGTTTCTATATTTTGGTTTTATTGTTGGTTTGAGATCTACGAATGCTTTCGTATCCATTTCATTTTAACTTTTTATTTTGCATTCGGTAAGTAGGTAAATACATTTTTACGTCATTTTTCGTTCACAACTTTGCTATGATGCTATAAGGCTCTTTAAGTACTAAAACGTTAGCAGGTAAATTGAATATTAAAAAAATATTTCATCATTATTAAAACACTTTTTAACTTAAAAGCATAAAGCTATTCTCCATTTGCTACATTTTTCCAGTAATTTATAAAACATTTAACAAATGACATGCGTTAGAAGACTTTAATAATATGAAACTTTTTTTTGGTATGATGTTTAAAGTAATGTCTAAAATAAAAAACGATGTTCTGTAGATAAATGTAGCAGTCATAATATTGTACGGGCGCTCGCCGACATGAATGGAAGTTATATTCGGATCACAGACAGCAGACACTTTCTAAAGTAAAATAATTGAGTCAATTTATTGAGCGTCGACTCGTCTGAAGGCTCGGTGACACTTAACAGGGTATTGATTATGATTACCACTTGAGTGATTACTCATACTGTGGTCGTTTGTAACAAGACTAACAAGAGACTTGCGCTCCTTGTTGGCATTTGTATTAAACTCATTCAAATGGTTTTTAGTGACAGCAATGTCCTTTATATTCGACTTTGTATGCTCTGCTGACTATATTTTTCAGTTGTAACGTGCATAGTTGGAATCCACAATAAGACATGAATGTGGATTTATTACATGGAATGTTTACGTACTCATAGCGGGTAGGCAAATTACGGCACGTTTTGGTTTAAATCGAGCGTTTAGGTGACCTAATTAGTTTACAAAGCTCGCCTTCACACCTGGACTCCCGAGTGAAAAATAAAAGCAGCCCGTTTTTATTAAATAAGCTTTTATTAAATACCTGTCGTACCGTCCGTCAGAACGTCCGGATTTTGAAATTCAATGTAGCATGCGAGATTTTCTGCTTATATTTTGCTCGCATGATTAATATCAGAATATTATTTTTACTAATTAAGGTTATGCATAAGGTGTTGCAATCAATCGTTGATCCCGATGACGAGAAGTCTCACGAGATAGAAACGTCATAGTAGTCAATATTACTAATGTGTGGGTGAATATCTGGTATTGTTATAAAAATATAAAGTCAATTCGGGAAAGTTAAAATGGATATTATCATTTCCATTTTTGTCAAAAACAATACTTTGACACCTCCCTAAAGTGTTGTAACAGTTTCTTCTTGAACTGGGCCAAAACTTCTTAGGCTTTAAATAACCTTATAATTCATAATTCTGATTTTCGAATGAAACTTATTTTACCTTTGCGAGTGGCGAGTTCAACGTTTTGCCTTTCTTATACATTTATACATATACATGATGAAGGTTAAGTGGTCTGCTGTCTGTTTCACTTAAGCACCAGCATATAGCGCAAAGCAGTATTTGAATTCACATGATTAATGAATTATTTGCGATATGTTTATTTATCACTTCATTATGTAAGTAGTTTAACTACTATGTATGTTTAATGTATTTTTTAAAAACGATTTAATTATTTTATCAAGGTGTTTATTTTATGTTGTGATTAAAGAAAATGCATATATAAATTTTGCACCTGATGATAGCACCTCCACTGTTTTCTAGGCGGAAATGTAGAAGCTATATTAAATAGTAATAAAAATAGATTTAAAATAAGAAATTAAACATACAATTTTGTTTCTATGAAAGAAACAAAAATTTTAATCAGTCAGAAAAATCAGAGCGTTTGGCGGCTTTATCAGCATGCGCGTTTTTTTATGGAGGCGCCGATTCATGTAGTTTTTAAACATCTTTGGCATAGTAAGTACTTAAACATATATTATGTTTTTGGGTAGCTACGGTAATCTTCATTTTATGAGCACTCTGCTGGGCCCAATATATTTTTTGTTTGTAAAACAAAAATGTGAATAAAGAACTTTGTATTTGAGTATATCCACGCATGGATGTGCGTGATTCTCAAATCCCAAAACACAAAAGGACCTCAATCACTGTCTAAAGGATGAGCGGTAGCCACTTCTGCTCACATGTTACCTACATTATCATCTTGCTGGGTGGGTTCTGTATCTATAGGCGGGGTAAAACAAAACCTTTCCTCGTCAAGGATTTGTATTGCAGTTCGCGACGCTCTTAAAAGATACTGGTTTGTCAAGTAATTGGTATGTACAGATGTTATTAACTTCATTACATACAGTCACCATATAAACTACCAATGCTAATTAACCAGAGACAAACGCCTAAAAATGAAAAACTAATATGATAAAAATGATGAGAGCTTAGTGGTTGTGCGGTTGTCGGCCAAGGGTTCGAGCCTTAAAATGAGCTTAAGCTGTCATAGCATTGTGAATGGGAATTTCGTAATGCACGCTTGGCTAGTTACCACTACTAAATTAATAATCTGTCATCAAGTACACTTAAAACTAGTCCTCATTCTTAGTCTAGCGTGTTGCCACCTTTTATCACCAGTCGCTTACCATGAGAAGAGATAGAGATCAAACGAAAACTCAGACAACTGAAATGGTACTAAGATACGACATCACCAAAGTTCAATGACACGCAAAACAATCACCACAGTTAGCAAATAAAAACGCAGCAAAATAATTAAGCCTCTTATATGCCAACATAAACGAAATCAATTCCGTATTCCTCTCAATCGTTAACGAGGACTGAGAGAAATTGGTTTTATAAACTACATAAGAATATACAGTTTCATCGCGGACGAGAGCGCTCAGGGTGCTCCAAAGCACTCGTAAGTTCATCTCAATCGTTCGCAATCGTCCTCAATAGCCGTCGAGATTGGTTATGTTGTTGCTTTTGATTGAATTCGTCCGAGCGACCGCGTCGCGCTGAACCCGGAAAATTAACCCCCGAGATAAATACCGATATGTGTCAAGTGGTCACGAGTATTACTCAGGCAGGAGCTTAACGGCCTGTTACATTTTTTCCTGTTGAGAAAAATTGCTAACAGGAGAAAAAGTTGACGTCATTTCCTGGAAAATGTTTTTGAGATGTACTAAACACAGTTAAGTGGGACTATTGAGTTGAATTTGCCGTTTCGTGAAGATACGCCTGCGGTGTGAGGGACGCTGTGGGAGACGGGAAATAATGTTCAAATCACAAATAACGTTTTCCACTTGCCATTACCTATTTCCCCGTATTAGGGAGTTTCGGGACCCACCAATGCGGCGCTATACTTGACTGGTATTTTAACAGATCTAGTTTTCAAATCAAAGAATCGTATTGCAAACAAAAAAAAAAACAATACAAGTATTGGATTACTTGGGGCATAGATACGTTAAAAACGAAACATAAAGAATTGGACGGCTCCCTGCCGTTCGACAAAAATAAATAATATTAGGTTGGGGAAAAAGTCTTTTCGCATTATAGTATGTATGAACTTGTAATAAAATCTCTTTGGCTATACTATTTGTATCTGGCTGGTTTTGGTATCATATGAAAGTTTAAATTTTAAAGAACATAATTCCATATTCAAATTAGGAAAATGTGTGATTTTCATTTGTTTTTCGTACTGTCAAAATGAGTGAATCTAATGAAGAAATTCGATACATTTTAAAATTTTACTACAAAAAAGGTAAAAATGCAACGCAAGCCGCGAAAAAAATTTGCGATGTTTATGGACCTAGTGCAGTGTCTGTGAGAGTAGCACAAATTTGGTTTAAGCGTTTTCAATCCGGAAATTTTGATTTCAAAGATGCACGTCGCTCTGGTCGCCCTATTACGGATAAAATGGATGCCATTTTTGAAAAAGTGGAACAAGATCGGCATATCAGTAGTTACGACGTAGCTGAAGAACTGGGAATTGACCACAAAACAGTTTTGGCGCATTTGAAAAAAACTGGGTACACAAAAAAGCTCGATATTTGGGTACCTCACGAGCTCACTGAAAGAAACCTAATGAACCGTGTACTCATTTGTGATTCTTTACTACAACGTAATGAAACCGAACCATTTTTGAAGAAGCTGATAACTGGTGATGAAAAGTGAATCACGTACGACAAGAACGTGCGAAAAAGGTCGTGGTCAAAGACCGGTCAGGTTTCACAGACTGTGGCGAAACCCGGGTTAACTCGCAACAAGGTGATGCTGTGTGTGTGGTGGGATTGGAAGGGCATTATTCATTATGAGCTGTTACCACCAGGCAGGACCATCGATTCTGAACAACTGATGAGATTAAAGCAAGAAGTTGAGAGAAAGCGGCCGGAATTAATCAACAGAAGGGGTGTGGTTTTCATTTTCATGGTTTTTCATGATAACGCTAGACCTCACACATCTTTAGCCACTCAGAAAAAATTAAGAGAGTTTGGCTGGGAGGTGTTAATGCATCCGCCGTATAGTCCTGACCTTGCACCTTCAGATTTCCACCTGTTTCGGTCTCTTCAGAATTCTTTAGGCAGTGTCAGGTTAACATCACGAGAGGACTGCCAAAACCACTTGTCGTGGTATTTTGATCAGAAGTCCCAAAATTTATATAGCAATGGGATCATGTCCCTACCTACAAGATGGCAAAAAGTTATCGAACAAAATGGTACCTACATACTTTAGTTAAATGTAAATAAACTATATTAAAAAATGTTTTGAATATTCTTAAAAAATGCGAAGAAACTTTTTCCCCGACCTATTACAAAACTAACAAAGTAGGAAGTTTACGGCAAGAAAAGCAATTTAATCTTTAACCTGAATCATTATGGTATTCAACCCATTGAGAGACAGTAGCGTATACCAGAAGTAGTAAACTGGAAGCTCGGGAACAGAGTAAACATATTTTATATAGTATGTGTAGAATCATAAAAACAACGTAACTTTGTACCATGTAATGTTTTTACAGGGCCATATTAATCTCTCTTGAAACTAAAGATGCGACGTGTCGTAGTTTGGCCGGATAGTCGGCTACCAGATTACCGGTGCATTATTTATTCCCTTCAGCTAAATGGTAATAGATAAAAAGTGTAACTGCATACTTTTAGATTGCTTTGATTAGTATTAAACGATTCTGACGAGATATACGGAAATACACTTAAAAAATTTGTCCCCACAGTAACTATACAATGTGCTCGAACCGCATGTACAAAGAAAATTGAATGTTAACATTAACATTAGAACAAGGTAAGAATTTAGAACAATATTCGTGAAATTAAGTTAAATTTACGAGTCACTTTTGCAAATATTACAAGTTTAGAACCCAAAAATGACCGTGTTGATATGGTGGTATCACTGTTTTATGTATACATACAAGGAGAGCTGACAGATTTGACACTGTGTTTTATGAGTTTCCAATTATGGAAATACTTTTTTGTCTCTTATTGTATGCAAGTAGTATCCGGTACCTATACCTACTTAGTAAATTTCACGAGACTTTTTAAAAAAGTACTAGGTTTGGTCGTGATCCCGAATAAGCCGGAGATTTTTCACATTTCTACTATGAACGCTATCAGTAGTATAAAGTGTGAAATCTCTGTGGTTTATAGCGGCATAAATGAAGCAATTAACACCACGAGGATTTACATCGTCCAATTTAAAATGACCGACTGTGGTTATTGTTTTTTAATTACGCTCTCATAGTTCTTAATAGCCCCGGAATATATAATAGTAAGGTCTCTTCATAATTTTAACATTTGTGTGTGTTATTGTTCCGTGACCCTTACAAAAGTTTCTAGTGGAAACGTGGTTAGAAATGTTACATACATACAAGAGTAAACTCATTATTTTAATTAGAAAACAAGTATAATTAAATAAAAACAGGACAGCCTTAGCCAGTGTCACTTGGGATTTTGTAAGGATTCCAGCGATATCCCATACATCCAAATCTATTCAGGCATTTAAAGGTTATGGTGGAATAAAGGATCTCACATACATATACATGAACCCTGAAACCGTTACACTCCTTTTTTGGGCAGTCGTTGTGGTTGAAGGTGGTGTGGTTCATATAGAATACAGTAATCTATATAGTTAAGCACAGCACCGGAAGGCTGGAATGTCGTCTCCGTCGCACACTTGGACTTTAAGGTATTTCATAATTTAAAGTATGAACAACGGATTTACCGATCAGTAAATATAATAATTTGTTCAGTGCCTCCCAAAACAACCTGGTGGGAAGAAGTAGCTCGGAAATGAAATAGTCACAAAAACACGGAACAAGCGCTCTTAATTATCTAAAGCCGACAAAGATATAGACGCTCGCAAAGGAAGTCCTCGCAGGGTTTCATCCTAACCTAATTAAAAATTCTATTTAAGGCAACACAAAGTTGGTAATTAAGGAGGGTAAATGTCCTAATATAGAGCGCCACCGGCGACGTTAAAGCCCTCAAAGTTGCAGCCTCGTTAGTCGGGTCAGACGTTTGTCACCTACGCGAGATCTGTACATTCCTTTCATTGAACTCCAATTCAATCGCATTACAAGTGCATTATGGTGATTTAAGGTTGACTCAAGTTAAACGCAGCTTTGACGGAGCCATGCCTCGGCCGCAGTACGTTAACCGAACCAGCGGCGCAAGTATGGAAGTCGGTTCGATAAATTTGTCGAATCCAAAAACTCGATAAATTTATCGAATGTTGCGAGTACCGAAGTCTGATCGTAAGTATTGTAGTAGCTCTATATTATCTTTGGATTCGACCTAGCTATTAGATTTTTGTCGATTTTATCGACGCTCGATAATTTTTTAAAAAAATCGATAAAACTTACTTTATCTATTTGATCTGTCAATTTTATCGATCGATAAGATCCGTACTTGCGCTGCTGTACCGTGCTTTTATTCGAACTACTCCGGGCCACTACGGAGCTAATCGATACGGGGGTTTCCCTACGTCGCTGCTACAGCTGTTTATAAGCCAAATTGATATCTGTGTGACCGAGGCTGAACAGATCTATCTCAAAGTTTCGTATGTTGCTCAGCTCATATTTTATCGCCACTTGTTTTAACATGCAAAATGCGCACGGGTTACAATTTGATAGTGCTAAGGCCGAGTCTCGTCTCGGTGAGAACTCGGTTCTCACCGAAAGGACTATTATAAACAAAAAAGGTTGCTAGTATTTATGTAGTTGTATATAAGTATAATATAGCACCTTAATATGTATGATTATTTTTTGATTACGTGTGTATATGTATTTATGTATGTTATATTAATTTATAATTGTTTTTTATGTTAGGTATTGGGTATGTCTTACTATGTATATTATGTAGGTATTATTAACTCTATCTATAATATATCTTTGCGTCTCTGTACACCACCGACCACAGTCATTATTTTTTCATTTTAGTCCCGTCCATCCAAAGGTTGTCAGGTAGAAATCGCTATAAGCAATAATACCGCCCAATGTACTACCATTTTAAGTTATTGTTTTTTTTATTTTCCCTTTATATGTTTTTGTTTGCAATAATACTTTATTCTATTATTGTATTGTAGTTTACTTTCACAATTTGACGGACAAAGTGACTCACAAGAGAATTTATACTTTCCATTACTAATTTGGCGCACAAAAATAAGAACATAAAGTCTCAATAAACTTCTAAAAGCCGGTAAGCGCTGATATTAATTAAATTTATGCCAAAATACTTATCATAGCAGACAACCTAATACGCTTCACCGTTGACTATAAAGGCCTCAAATTGCAGCCTCGTTAGCGAGGTCATGCGTTTGTCACACGTACGAGTGTTGCGCATTCATTTCTTTGAGCTTTGATACAGTCGCGCGCTTCGTTCAGAATATGAAAGCGGCTTACGGATCGTATACCTAGCTGTTTGTATTGCGATGTTAACAACGTAAATAACACTTTATGTTACTGTGCTGTAGAAAAAAGTTAGTGGTTAGCGCTTACGTCTTTGCCTATGTAGACGTCTTTTGGAAATTATATATTTTTGTGAATTTCATTTTTATGGTGTGAATGTGATCTTGTTAAAACTGTAAAACGATAGAAATTATGTATATTGTGTTTCATGAAACAGCCCACAAAGAAAAAAAAAATTACCTGTTATTAACTCTGTATTATTTAGTAACATTATATACGTTAGTGGGAGGACTAACTCTTCTGCGAGTGTCCGTCTGGGTTGTTACCACCGCTTTGCTCGTGAAGTCTGCCGCCAAGCAGTAGTGTGCAAGCATTACTGTGTTCCGGTTTGATGAGCAGAGTATCCAGTGAAATTACTGGGCTTATGAGACTTAATACCTAATGTCTCAGGGTAACGAGCGCACTGCAGTGCCGCGCAGGCCTTTGTGTTTCAAAGTTCTGGGTGGCACTGCAATCGTTATGGGCTGGCGTTATGCTTACCATCAGGCAAACGACCAGCTTGTCTCGTTAGCTAATAACATAAAAAAAATATAGCATTTTTAACACCTAAGATAAATAAATATAATTTAAAAAAAGGCAAGACTGCCCTAGCCTGTGTCAATCCGATATTGTAAGGATTCTAACGACGGACGAAAGGATTCATCCAAATGTGTTCAAGCATTTAAAAGTTATGATTACTTATACCTACATACATGAACCCTGAAAACATAACACTCTTTTTATGGAGTTTCCCTTCTATGGAGTTTTGGATAGAATACGAAAATACACGTTTTTCGTCTTTGTACCATTTGACTTTCACTCATGCACGTTTATGAACACTTCATGGTTAATAATCCACCATTATTACACATTAACACTCGATAAAACATAGGTTGTAGTAAATAACACAAAATCAACAACAGCACATTTTTGCATTCCCGCCAAAACTCCAATGTCAAAGTTGCTATGATATTTGTCACCTACACGAGCTTTGCGCATTCATTCTTCGAGGCTTGGTCGCGGGCTCCGTTCATAAATTGAATGAAGCGAGATATTGCTGGTTGTGTCACCACAGCGTGAAGCCTGCGGTCTTAATATGAATAAGCTTTACTGAAATCCGTTGCTGCAGTATGAGGCAGCTCGTAGATATTATAATATTATAATTCTGTCAGACAGATAGATTCAGACAGTTATTAAAAGTCACTGACGTACATGATAACATTGCCTAGATTGTACTGCCGTCTTTAATTACCTACTGAAAGTCAGTGATTTATTACACGAATAAATTGTATCAAGAATTCGATTTTAATACACTAATAGATTTTCACTATTGATTTCCTTATGTAAATGTAACTGTATATTTAGTAAATAAACAGATTTGTAAATCTTGTATTATACAAATGACACAAAAAGATTTTACTATCAGTTGATTTTTTTTATTTACAAAATTTAATAGTTAATACTTTTTGTAAAAATATCAAGATTAATAAACCGACATGCAGGTCAACCCTAGCTCTAGAAAAGAAAACGTCCTATCTGTGCAACTGCCTTTATTAAACTGAAACGCATTTAACATAATTACCATTAAATTTTAAGAGATATCGCGCTCGGGATTGCTTCCTTGTTGGACATAATCTGTGACAGTCTGACAGACTTTATCTGCTATATTCGTATATGTGTGAAATAAAATACTTATATAATTACACAGTCAGCACAAAGCAAAAGTCACTGAGCATATGAATTATAAAATTAGCAATAGCTGGACGTAAAATTAAAATAACATATAGGATAGGAGATGTATATCAATTGTGGAGATTTTCTTAGTTGTCCAATAATGTAAACTAATTTGACGGCTCACCAACCAATGACATTGATAGAAATTCAAATTCGAATCGTGTCATTGGTTAGCGATCCGATCACTATGGCTGTCATTGGCTGGCATCCGCCAAGTTTGTTTACATTATTTGACCAGTAGTATAGAAAACCATAGTTTACATAATATACGTATAGACTCTCTAATAGATCATCTGCGTAAATAATTTGATAGATATATTTTACCAGTTCTTCTCTCTCTCTTATTTACGTCGCTGACTTTACATGATTATACAGGCTACTTATTGGCTGTGTAATAAATGTATGTAATATTTAAGTCTGGGTGACGTTAAATAGACGTTTGGTTTATTACGCGCAGGGAGTCGAGTAATCGTTTCACACGTTTGTGATGTGTCATTGCGACACGTAAATCAAGGTAAAATGGTGATGTCTTATATATTTGAACTAAGTTATACGTGATATTTTTAAGATGCAAACATTAACTTAACCGCGTGATATAAGTAAATTAAACAAATAAGTTGAATCTTTATTATGTAGAAGGAATGCGGAATTATGTCTTTAGTTCATGAACATATTGAAAGCGACTAATAATATAAGATGAAGGAAAAAAAATGAATAAAAAGAAAGTGAAAGAATAAAGTAAACAAGTATAAGCAACTTCTTTTTCAATGAATGTAAAACTAACCCAAAATAATTATGTGTAGTATTCTAAATGTAACACCATAAAATGCGTCTGCTAGTAGACTTGTACGTAATGTGGGACCATCCTAATGCAAAGCGTACACGCCTAGCATTAATGAATGCTGATGACGTCAAAATACACCAAGCCTTATCTCCTGACGTCACACCACCAATGTCCCTAAACGACCGCTAACTTTACTACCTATCACACCGCACCACGCCGGTTAGCTAAGCTAATGTTTAAACGGCTAACAAAGTTGATAGGGCATGCGGTCCAATAAATGCGTTTAACTCGGCAGGGGAGGTGTAGCGCATAAATCATCGCTAAGTGAGATCGGACCCTATGTGTGATCTCGTAAATCAACCGTGTAAATGAGGCTGCCGACCCGCACTGATGGTGGCCTATCTGGTAAGCGCATTATTATTAATCTTGCCAAAGGACGATTTTTAAAGCGATTATGGCTCAGTGCTATTGGCGTCGGCCGACAAAATAAAGAAAGAAAAAAATGTGATTAGTTGACACAAAAATAAATGTAATAAGAAACAAAGGAGTTATGTGACATAAACAAAATTATAATTAAACGTGCTTCAAATGTAATGTAACCTAGTTAAATACTGCGCCAAAAAGAACTATAGGTTATTACTACTAGGCTGGCTCCAAACGTTGGCCCCAACGTTGGTGCAAGTATTCACAGTGCTATTTTGTGTTTCATGAAACATCCCTATTGTCAAAATTGATTGCTATTATAATCAGATTTTGACTAATTATTATTTCAATTAGGCCTAGCATACTATTTTATACACCAGTTGCACAATAAATGAATCTGAAACTATGATACATTTTTGTGGCATTATTATAAACAAAATATTTATAGGCATCAACATAGATAGTAAAAGCTGTCATCGCTTCGTCCTAAAATTACCGATGTTATAATATATCTATACAGTCATAAGAACTACAAAATGATGAGGTTTACAACAAAATTGGTTTCCCTAGGTGATCCTCAAACCAGTAATTGTAATTAAATGTAACAGAGGCTCATAAAGCTTCGTTAAAATATAGCTGGTGTAATGCCATACACACGCTATCACTACGTTAAGATTAAACCAGAAACAGAGTCGTTTATGTCGCAGTGTACGTGAAAAGATATACTTAGATACTAGATACTACTTACTTAGATACTAGAAATCTAGGAAAAGATGAAAATGTCCAAACTGCTTTTTTGATGGTAATCCAATTTATAAAAAGCTCTAATCTCTTTACTTAGACGAGTACATATTTAACATTTGACAGCAATCTCTTGAGAACCATAATGTAGTTAGGTAAATGAAGTTTATAAAAATTTGCTTCTTTCAATGTTTTCTTAATATTTTATGATAGAATGAAAATATAAATATCGTGTTGTGACCCAGAAAATAATCAAGAACGTTTTCACAAAACAACATATATTTTTATTAGATCAAAACCGGGAATATTTGATTGTTTACTCTTGAATCAAAAATACCTAGATGGATTTGGGATTTCGCATGAAAATTATTCATATATTACTATTGCATACATTTTTTCGTCGAATCGGTTCATCATATTATTATAAACTAGCTGCTGAACGCGTTTTCATCCACGTCGAGATTCTCATAGCAGCCGTGTATTTTGGGAAGAAGTAGCCTATGTCACACTGTCCGGCCTATAAACAATCTCTATGTAGACAATCACGTCGAACCGTTGCTTCGTTGCTGCGTGAAAGAAGTACAAACAAATAAACACAGCATACTTTATAATAGTAGGTACGGATTTTTCTTAAAACGATTTGAGACTTCAAACATTCTATGAAGCAGCTGCACAGACTGTTTAGGCCGCATTAGCCTATCTGTTGGTTAAGTATCATTCCCGCCGCCGCCCCTGTCCGTTCGAACTCTGCGATGGTATCTGCTACCAAATGGTTCCCATCTCTGATGGCCATTTTGAGGTTGTAATGAGTGATCCTTTGGATAGAAGCTGCCTTCATCATCACGAAGCGGCCTATCGCATCGTCGCTAGTGTCGGTGTAGTATGTACAACTACGATGACGCGATACTGCTATTACTGCATGCATGTGGGACGCTGTCGTGCAGGTTCAGCTTTTGACCTTTAGTAACTGTGTAATTGTTATAATTTGATTTCATAACCGTGCGTTGATTGTTATAATTAAATCAGTTTGTGATGGAAGCCAATTAATGTTGTTAGGTGTCAAACATTGATTAGCGATGGCTGGCACATGCGTCACACTCGTGAACGGGTGCTGCTTGTGGAATCTCGTCCGCTCCGATTGTGTACTTAGTATTTAATTTAAGTATTTCTATTTTTAACATTTGTATTTATATAAAACTATATGTATATATAACATGTATGTACCTATGTCAACGACACTTTAGTTAGGCTTTCGGAGTAAGTTTACTTTTGTTAACTTGATGATAAGTTAAAAAAAAATTCTGTATATATAATTTGAATTATCAAACAAAGGGTGCGAGCCCTGGAGCTTGCAGAGGAAAATAGAATAATTAAAAAAAAACATTGATTAATATACAGAGTTGCAAATTTAAATACTTATAATGTACAATTACTGAAAACATTAGTAAAGTAGGTAATACAAAATTTTTAATTTTTTTACCCCTGCTCCTATAAGACTGGTTGGCGGAATCGTAGTATCTTAAATTACCTAAAAGGAAGCTAAATTATCTATTTGCCTAAGCGATTGCTACAAGCATAAGATGTTTTCGCGGTAAAATAGTTTCATGTTTCACAAACACGCGATTGCTTCGCGACAGGACCCGTTTACAAAACATTGCGTTTACAAAACATGCGATACTGTCGCGTTTTAGTATCACTTCTGTAATACCGAAAAATGCATCAAACGCGCGGCTGTATTTTTATGTATTTGTATCGCGATATATCTTAGCGATACAGAATTATAATAACGTGTGCACAGGTTCACGGTTAGCGAAACCACCGCGACGTTTTCTGAACGTGTCGCCTAAAATTGCCGAATGCTTTTAGTCGTTTACAACAACAAAACCTACTCATGTCCTTTTAGGATTCCCTGTGTCGCAGATGGCATGGACACACAGATACAAAACACATCCAAGAGAACAAACTTTATGCTCGCACCACACAAAATCTGCCCCGGCCGGGATTCGAACCTTGGGCCCTTCGCTTGGCATGCCGGTTTACTACCAACTTAGTTACAGAGCCGTCAATAATAGTGAAGTGAGCGTGGTATTCTTGAATAATAAAATATGCATGATAGTTAATAATAACGATTGTACCTAATACATTTTTTTATAATTTGATTTTAAATTCAAAAAACATTTTTTTTAATTTTATTTTTATATAATATTGGAAAACTGTTAACCAAACCCAGGCTTACTTGCAAAAAATAATATTTCGGACTTCCCAGCAACATGCACTGTATATTAAACATAGAACATTCTCGGACGAGGTGTAAATGCTTTTGTAATGACCAGCATACATAGCACCTGTCTATAACTCAATACATTTCAATATGCAATGAGATCAGAGAAGTAGGTACTTAATGTCTTTTTAGACTTGTTGCTTAAATGGTTTTGCAATAAGCTCATGCTTTAAATGAACACTGATAAAAGAGAGAAGTTCAAATCCAGATATTGACTCCAAGTATGATACCTAGTACTTCTTTGGTGCTACCTAGACGTAGCTTGTACAGTTTTCTGAGTATAGGTACAGCAATATTTGTCCTCAGAATACATGTTATATAAAAAAGAATGTTACTTTATTGAGACAATTTATAATACTGGACGCCCTGTGGCGGTAGCAGTGGCCTTCCATGCAAATTGAATTTCCAGCTTAAATTGTTTTCAAGGTTCCGTACCTCTACATAAAAAAACGCACAAGTACGAGTCGGACTCGGGCACAGAGGATTCCGTACAAATTTGTAGGTATGTAAATAATTCGTCCATCACGGGAATCGTTAGGTAATTAGCGACAATCACCATAATAATTATTTTAAAAAATTGTGATGTACCCACAAATTTACGGTTTTCGGATTTTTCCCTTTATTTGTGCTAAGAAATTGCTCCTTGCCAAATTTTATGACTGTAGGTCAACAGGAAGTACCTAGATTTTGATTCCTGATCTTGACAGACAGACGGACATCTCGAAGTCTTTTTTCTTTTTGAGGTACGCAAACCAAAAAATGGGACTCCTTATGATCACTTTGTATAATGTCTGTCAAGATCTTTTATCTCAAAAATGGATTTAGATGCTTTAGAGTGTAGCTTCCACTAGTCAACTTTTGATAAAACTCTACAGTGATATAGCTTATATATTAGGATTTTTATTTTCAGTGGGCTAATAGCCTTTATTAACCAGCTAATACATAAATAAAAACTACAAAATCTAGCAACAAAAACAGTTCGATAATCTACTAGCCTAAGGCTATTAGATAATCAAAATGTTCTATTATAGCTCACATTAGAACAGCACATACGACTACAATTTATAAAGATATATGCCACGCGGGCGACGCCGCGTGCGAATGCTAGTTTTATAATAGTAACACACGGAGGCGTAGTAAAGTCCAAACAAACAGGTAAGTGCTCATTGGAAGCATAAACATACTAAAGTCTCTCTAATTTACAGTTTTTTATAATTGCCATGAACTTAAAATAGGTGTACCACTGTGCAATAATGTCTTCTTGAGCTAAGTGCATACCTGTGCGGTTTCATTCTGTTTAAAGCAACACTATCACGCGAGCCAACTTATCATAATACACTTTCTTGCGCTTAAATATTCAATTTAATAACTGGTTTAATCTATTCCCCTACAAGCAGATTAAATTCTTATTAAGTAGAAGTCACGGTCGTTTTTTGTATACGTTTGGAGTAAACTGGGGGTTGTAAGTAATTGCACGTTCTGTATTAATTGAGTTAGTTCGGTATAATAACGTGGTATCGGTATTTAAGCTCGCATCATTAGCTTAATGATCGAGGTTCAGGGTGGTACTTGTGGTTCTTGAGGAAGCTTTGAGTTGGTAACGAGCGGGGATTGACAGGGTATCTATGTCGTATTGATTGTAATCAAGATGTTGAGATCTATTTAATAAGACCGGAAGCTTTTTTGATACGTTAACGTTGCCATTATATTTCTAAAGGTACGTAAGCAGCTATTTATCTATACCTATAGGACGGCGCATTTACCCAAAATGTGTCTTGGCCTCCGATAAGAACTGCCACCTCAGTCCGTCAGCGCCAACTCCTGTTAATTTTCGTATCGGAGTTCACACAAGTTTTTGTCAACACTCCGGTGGTGTTTTGTGCAGTTTTACAATCCATGTAATACTGTGACATAAGTGACCATGTATAATCGAATAGGTATATGATAAAAACGCTAAACGTGGAAAGCGTACTGGCCCTCAAGTATGGCAACCGGAACAAACCAGTAGGGGCTGGGCGACAGATTTTCATTTTGATGGTGGTAATTACTAGCCATGGCGAACTCTAGAAAAAGCCTTACCACCAATTTAATCTGCAACAAAATATTTGGAAACGCTATTCCTTAGTTTATTTAGGGCGGATCTTTCAAGAGTGAGATAACGTCCTTAGTCTAGCGTTAAAGAATCAACTAAGACTTATTGCTCTGATAGAAGAAATTTGAATCTTTCAAGTGACAGTTACGAGTTAACGGAGGAATAAAACACGTAGCGGAGGTATAACTTTATCGGACTGTTTTATGGCCAGATAAGGTTGTTATTCTCTCGCTAACTCGTCATGTCAAAGCCAAACTACCTTATCCTAGTGTGTTTGTCTGTTTGTTAATTTGTTGGCTTGTTTGTTTGTCCTTCTTTCATGCAGCAACGAAGCAACGGATCGAGGTGATTTTTGACAAACTTATATATAGTTTATGGACCGGAGAGTAACATAGGCTATTTTTTATCCCGGATAATACTCGGTTCCTGTGGGAACGCGGGTGAAAACCGCTGGCAGAAGCTAGTAAGGTTATAACAGTTTCTATAGAAGTTAAATGGATAATAATTGAGGAATAGGATGATCACTGATTAGAATATTTTAGTTGTAGGTGCTAGGTGGTATGTGTCCCTATAGGTATGTGCTCACTCTACTAGATAGGAAATCATAAGCCCGAAGTCACATTAATTAATGCTCATTTATTACGACACACGTAAACATAAAAGCGAGGGCTGCCGGGCACGCGGTTGCAGGGTGGTGGTGCGACTGGCGCCAAGAGCGCGTTTTGCCTCGCTTGCTAAATATCAACCTGCAACGCCTGACCCCACATCAACACTCCTCATTTTGAAAAAAAAGTTTTACAGAAACACAATTGTAAAAAAGTATAAATATAATTATATACAAAACACTGTAAACTTATAAAAATCTAACATTATAAATAATATGTGGAAGCTGAAGTGATGTGACTGGCGCCAAGTGCGCGTTTTGCCTCGCTTGCAAAATATCAACCAGCAACGCATGCCCCCATAATATATTGTTCGGAATCGCACTGATCATTGGGAAGAATGCAAATGGGACGAAACTTATTTTGTTCATTGAGGAAATTTACAGCCCTTTTCTTTTCGTTTTGGTAATTTTGCGTTCAGTTTTTCACTCATTTTGAACCTCACGGTAAAAGCGATATTCTTCTTTCTTTATTTCCTGGCTTCTGTGGAATGTTCGCCACAGAAAAAGCGATATTTTAAATCCAATGAAAAAACTCAAAAAAACAACAAGTAACCAAGGAGAAGCGGTCGCTATGCAAACAACAACACGTAGAAGTGACATAAAAACGACGTTTAACCAGATATGTTCCGGGCTGCCTCGCTCGCTTGACTACAGGATGGCTATATGTATTTATTGCAAATAAGAAAAGGATTCCAACAATATAATGCCAAGAAAAAAACTTTTCGTAAATTCTCTGAATCATCAGAGCTATAGTAACTTTTTGGTGAAGGCAGACGTAAATAAATTGTTGCCATTCTAAAGAAATAAACCTTAGGTAGCTAACGGTCTGTTAAATTCGTATTGAAAGACCCGAAAAAAAATGACAAGCACATAACGGATCAATAAAATTTATCGGTTCACTAGCAATCAGTCCACTAACGCTGCAATTGAAAGATTGGCCCTAATTTGTCTGCAATCCGTACGCTAACCCTGCTAAGACGGTTCGTAGCTCCAAAAAATACTGGCATTTTTTGACACAACTAATAAAAAAGAAACACAAACAAGCTTGCTCCTTTATTAAATTCATCTGCTTTACCTGACACATTACCCCACGGCCGCTGACACGCATAATTATTTACAGCGTTACAATGCGTCTAAATCATATTTTATGGTCGGTTAAATGCGAAATAAGATCTTTATGAGCGTGTTCCCGGTTTCGCGAGTGGCGCCATCTATGTAACGTTATATCTTTAGTTGAGAGAAGAAACTTTTCGAGAATTAAGAGAAGATAATCTAATTTCAAATTTACGATTGTGACGTTCGAAATATTTTTGTAAAGTAAAAACTTTCGTTTTTTTTTGTTTCTATAGGTACAAAAATATAAAATTAATCAGTTTGTTATTGAAATAAGGTTTCGGTTATCTGATTTTTTTTAAGTAAATCTATTAATAGACTTTTTTTAGATGCAAGCTTTTTAAACTCATTTATTTGCGTGATACATGCTGACCTTAGCCAGCTATATATAGGTTATACATAGGTCTACATTTATAGTACCTATAGACCGGAAAGTGAATGAAAATCATATTACAATAATGAATGTTGATAGATTAGGAAATGAGCAAAAGCATTTTTTCGGTCAGCATCATAATATGCTTTCGATCCCCAGCAAGATGTCTGCCAAGCATGGTGTATTATATGGCAAAATCTCCATATTCATGGAGAAGGCTTAATGTTCGGCAGTGGACGTTCACCGGCTGATGATGAGGATGATAATAGATCAGCTACAAACAAAAGGTTTAAAATGCGTGGTGATTTTGGTTCGGTGGTGAGGCATTTTTTTTATGCTGGCCTAGTATCCACCACCCTCGAGGGTAATGTAATATATCGCCCTAGTATCCATAGCTACTGGCATCACCATCACCACTAAGAACATTATTGTTAGTACATCTTAGTGAAAACAAAAATAAAAAAGAACTTTCATTAATACCAATGCTCAAACCAAAATTTTGAAATCAATCATCAACATTCTCCCAACTCTAAAGTATCAAGTATCTTCAATGCTGTCGATTATGTTACAATTGTGTTTATTTGCAGTTTACAACTGGCTCACAAGCTGAATCATAAATAACTAGTGTAACATCTAGCATCTACAATCTAGATCATATTCTGAAGGCGATCCTATTTTATGTTGCATAGAAATTGTACCAGGAATAAATTGTAAGGAGATATTTTGCGATTCAAAGGAAGTTGTTAAGTTACCTATATCTATTCTTCCTAATACAAATACGAGTAGTAAAAATCAATTGCGCATTGTTTTTGTACGTTAAGAAATGAAGTGTTATTATTATAGTATTGTTAAACGTTATCGAAGGACTTAATTTAATTGTTGTTTTATTTGTTATTATCTAATCATGGTTTAACTTTTTTTAATACTATGAATTAGATAACGAGGCGAGCGGAGCTTTTGCCTTATGGTAAGTATAACACTGCCCATAACAATTTCAGTGCCACTCAGAACTTTAAATTGTACTGTACTGTGCGTGTTCTGAGTACCTATAACAATTGTAATTTCGTTTAGAAATAAATGCATTTGCACGGAACACTACTCTTACTGTGTATGGTGAGGGGGAAACATCATGAGGAAACCCGCATGTTCAAGAACAACAAAATCGAGGACATAACATAATATAATGACATCCATCACGCCAGGCTGGGCCTACGTGATGTACCTCTCTCTCTCTCTCTCTATGAGAACGACTGTATCCCAGCAATGGGCGCCTAGGTATAATATAAAGCTGACCATGTACCTATACAATTATTATTGCATGGACTTCTAATGCACCTTTTTGAAAAGCTTGATAAGTCGGCACAATAAAGAACGTACCACGCCCAACAACTAACGGTCTATCACCATCGCTTTTGTCGGGATAACAATATACGAGCTTGCTCTGAAATTAAAATGGTCTCACTTGTCTTTACGTTTCTCAAATCGAACCTTTTTCTCATGTCATTAGAGTTTGAGCTTTGCCTTTTTGAGTTAAGGGATTAATTTGTTTGCGACTTCGAAGGTTTATGTTGTTATTTGTGCCTTTAGTGCAGCCAGGATGTTTCAAGGTGATGATTGAGTGACAGGTTGACAGCCGTTCGTTAACGTAATGGTTCCTTGGTCTTTAATTAAGACGGATATATCATTTGGGGTGAAAGGCGTTTGTTCGGCTGAGATGTGAACTCTCGGGCTGATATTTTGAATTCAGGTTGTGATGTATAAATGTAATTAAATATAAAGTAATGCAACTAACGACGGGGGCTATCGAAAATATTTTTTCAAAATTAATCCTCCGGCAGGTAACCAGCGGACATAAACAACACAATAATTTACGCATGTACGAGATCCTTCACACAGCGTAACAATTACATTTAATCCGTACAAATAAACGGCCCCAACGGAAAATAACGGAAATTAATGCTCCGAATGAGCAGGTATACGTTCGAATATGTTTTTATTTGTCAAATATATACTGAAGTGTAAATATGGATGCTCGCTGTCCGGATGCAGGCCGGATGTCGGTACCCGAAACCATGTCAGCGGATGTGCCTACCGAATTATACAGCCAAATACGGGAGAGTTTTTTTCGATAAAATTAATGTATTTGGGGTTGTTTTCATTTGACAAAATAGTAATTTCATAGATTTTAGAGATCGTTAAGTACACTTTGAATTTATCAACTTTTGTACGCTACTACAAAACCGACTTGTCACTAGGAAAAACTATGTTTATGGATAATAATTTTAGAGCGGGATGGGAGAATTCGTGGGGTTGTATCGCTTTTATGTAGGTATCTTCCGAACTTTGTATGAGTAAAGAAAGCTAAAGCTTCATAATCTATAACAAAAACAGTTCAACTTCCTGATTTGTAGTCGTAAAAAAAACAACGTAAAAGTAAACATGATATTATAAGATTAGCTGATAACTGCCTCAACGACAAGGAACAAACCAAAGACGAAGGCACAGCTGATGAAGATAAATCGAGACCACCCTGGAATGTGCTATCCATGAACCAAAACTCAGGCGTGAGGAACATATAGCATGAATATTCACAGGATTCTGTCTGTAGGCACGAACTAATCAATGTCAATTAACGCATACTTGGCGTCTTGTGCTATTGTGGGTAGCAAGCTAATCAGGTTAGGCGCTCGGTTGGTTTTAGGAGTGATTAGGGTGTTAATTTGGGAAATCTGGAATGATTAGTCTATACAACAATTGTCTATACTTGTAGTAGGCAATCGCTCCAAAGCGGATCTGCTAGGTGGAGCTACGGCTTGTAAGCCGGAAAGAAATACATCATATCAAGAATTTCGCAGTCAACATCGATTGCTCCCATAGCCTAGTTGGTTAAGGCGTCTGGCCCGGATTGCCAGAAGACGCAGGTTCGTATCCTGTTGGAAGCGAAATTTTTGTGATGTATAATGTATATATTTGTGCGAACATCCGCTAGTGTCAGTTAACACTATAAAATATATTTCATAATGTCTATACTTGATCAATAATGTAAACAAACTCGGCGGATGCCAACCAATGACAACAATAGTGATCAGATCGCTAACCAATGATAGGATTCGAATTCGAATTTTTTTCTATGTCATTGATTGGTGAGCCGTTAAGTTTGTTTACATTATTGGACAATTAGTATAGAAAATTGTCGTATTGTTGTTATTTATTATTATTGGATATCTTTGTATCTCAAATTTCTGGGTGGTACTGAAATTGTTATGGGCTGGAGTGATGCTTTCCATCAGGCAAACGGCCAGGTCGTCTTGTTATCCAATGTTATATAAAAAAAACAATTATTAAGAATTTGAATCTTCGACCCTCCCTATACACGACCAGTGGAAAATCTCACAGAGCCCTTATTGAGAACCTTTTTACTTATTTATCAAAAGACCAACACAAATTATAAATACAGATAAGATACATAGTTTAAAATTAAAAATTCTTAATATTCCTTTTTATATCTCTGAGGGTAAAGAGACGGCTTAAAAAAGTAGGTTTAGGTAAGGAATAATTGTTTTCATTAATAATTTAAAACTTAAGACGTCTTACATCATGAGCTAAAAAACTATGATTTCACAAAAGCTTACGAAGAACTTACTTCAAGGTGGCATTGAGTAACCTACTCAAACTATTGATCGTAATTTTTGTTTGTTGGAATCTAGAGTTGCAACACTCACATGTAGGCAAGATTTTGTTAGGAGTTAACTTACGTAACTTGAGATAAATCAAGTTTATGTGACATCTTCTGCCACACTAGGATTTATGTGACTGCGAGAGCGTCTAACGTATTCCATAGGTAAACTATTTGGGAAAGTATAAAGTTTTATCGTAAAATATGTGTTCATTTCTCTTTGAAAATAGTTTGCTTATCGATGTTGACGTGAAGTATGTAATCATGAAGATGGGTTTGTTATTTGTTTTTTTTTCAAAGACTTTCTGTTAAAAGTATTTTTTAAATGTTGTGTGGTGTTAATTGTTTAAGATGTACCCAATGAGCGAGATTTTGATTGAAGTCAACAAATTTTAACGGTATATATCGCGTATATTTATATTATTTTATTAATAGGGAAAATACTTTCCAGGTACCAAAAGCACGCAGCATGCGTTATGCAGAGGGACAGACAGAAAATAATAGTTCGAATTCTAACTTTTTCTTCCTGTTCGTCCCCCTGGGGGGACAGAACAGGGGGACAAACAAGAATAATCCCAATTAACCGCACATTTTACAAATCGATAAGATCTTTCCAAAATCGCGTCGCCTCCTCGATGAATCATATCAATTGCTCGGCAACCAAAGTAAACAGCACTTTCACTGAAGCCATAAACGATAATTGTTTGAGTTTTAACAACTCAATTTTTTAAGCTTTTAGTAGGATCTAATCGCACCACGACTACGCCTCAGTTCAGCTAGATAGCTACAGTAGGACATTTTAATCCTATGGTAGACTGTAAAGTTTCAATGCATTGGCAAAACAATTTTTGTTAGCTTTGTAACACAAAAATGTTGTATGCACCTATAAAGTAATAAATTATTGTCTACTAGTTTCCGCCGGACGGCTTCACCTGCATGATATATAAAGATATATAACTTATAATCTAATACATCCCAAGTTTCACCAAAATCGGTTTAGTATTTACGGAGATACATGGTAACAATCATAAAATTAGTAGCATAGGATAGTAGTATTAAGGGTTCATCAAAAATTTCGTTTTACTAAAGGTCAAACGGATTCTAATTTTTTCCCACTCTGACAACTGAGGTATATGGACCTCGGCTTAATCTTCTGTTTAAATTTAGTTTTAAGAATTTAACTGCCGATCGTTTACTTAACAATTTTTTATCCCTCTATAACCAAACCGTATAGGCGTGACGATTTCGGTTCATATCAATTGCAAAATTAAGACAGTTTGTATAGATCGCCACCGCCACCACGCGCCACTTGTGTGGTAGGTACTCCTATCCGTTGAATTTCCCTGGTTTTAAACTATTGATGATTATTATTATTTTTAAATAAATATCACTTTTTACGATAATCGGTCAGTTGAAAAATATAAGCATCATTCTGTTACGTAGTTACAATTGGGTTTGTATATTCCAACATCAGTCTTAGTGCGTCTTAACCTTTATACACCGCATACGTGACTCATTTGAATATCAAAAAACCATCCCCGAATTTAAACACAAAGAACAATAATTAGGGCCGATAATAAGAAGGCATTTATTCCACGTCGCCTCACTATGTAAATGATTATGATAATATAGAATCTGAGTTAAATGGAGCGGAGTTGTGGAGTCATGGCTGAAGTAAGCTTTCGAACGTTTCCCGGCTACGGAACCGGTGTACTGACAGGCATGATGCAGCAAATATAGATGTGTGGTGTAGGTGACAAGCGTTTAGATACATTTTTATTATTCCTAGCCTTTCTCCCACTGATAGGCAAAGGTCTTCCCTCCTTCCATTGCTTGAGGTCCAAAGTTTGCGTCTGCCAATCCTTCGTGTATGAGTCAAGTTCCTCTCTCCACTTTCGTCTAGGCCGGCCATGTAAACATAAAAGTGAATCATTCCATGTCATTAATTAATCGCCTGTGCATAAATTGTTGCACCTCAATTTGGTTGTACCGTAGAGGTAATATTGGCTTTAGATAAATTTTCTTTAAAAAAGTTGTATTTACTTCCTTGACCACATCTTTGGAATCCACGATTAATCGTCCCAAATTTAACTTGCTGCTTGTTTTCAGGCTGCTATCATATTGAAAACTCTGTTTGAAACCATGTTTGAAATGAAGACTTTTCTAAAATAAACATGATATATTATATAAGCATAATATCTCCAATTGCTTTGACAGGGCTTGTTGGCATTCGTTAATAAATTTAAAATGATTCTATTTGTAAGCTTAATCGTAAATCGCGGTAACACAACAAGAATATGATTACGCTGTATCACTATTCCGTTTGGTATACGAGTACTGTGTTACATAAACGCTGCTTCTTATAACTTGGCTTGAAGGTAAGAATAGGTACTGTCGTGATATTTTAACCAAACGTGGGCGTCAACGTTAAGTCATATTTCAGCCTTTTGTGTCGAATCTCTTTATAGCTTGAGCTATTCATTACCGACTTATTAAATAACTAGGGTTCGCTTGCGGCGTCACTTGTGTCACTAAAAATTATTTTAGACGACGTAAATTGAGAAATTTCTTCTCATTCATATTTATCACTAGGTTCTAACCATGTTCTTACCGCCTAATGCTTTAAGACACTAAATATGAACGGTTGTTTTACGAACGACCTTCTTTTGTCAGTTTGAAACGAATGAGAAAAGAAATTGACCTAACCGAATATCAAGAAATTCAAATTAGGTACGTCACTGAAGAATTTGTCCTCGATTCCGCCACTCAAACTTTTCATTACTGTTTACGATAATCGGATGCAATAAGTTGAGAAACCACATCAATCATTTCTCAAATGGCGTCTGTTTTATACGACATACAATTAATATTTAATAAATTGACCATTCCAGCTGTTTATATACCCATATGCATAACAATTTTTGAGTTAATAAAATAACAATTACAAGGTTTTATGGGCATTATATTGAAATCTCATCGAAAATGTGACAGGTTGATGAATAAAAAGAGCCGAAAAGGAAATTTCTTGAATCAATTAATCAATATTTAATGGTGCAATACTCATAAAAATGCCGTACGAGGTTTTTGTGTTTGTACGTCCAATTTCAGCCTTTTTTGATCCAATGTTGGACTAGCTGGTTGTTTAAAAGATTTGCTACAAAATATTGTGGTACAATGATTTTACTTTATTAATATCAGTTCGTAAATTCAAGCCAGTGAAATTACTGGGCAGTTGGGCATATAATTATGAGACTGATACATTTATATCTCAGCAATGTAGTGCAATTGTTGAAGGCAGGCGCTATTCTGACCATCAACCTGACTTGCTTGTTTTATTACCTTGTAGTGTAAAATAAAATTGGCAGCAAGATTGCTGTAGCTATTAACATCTATTACGTTCTTATGAGAGCATCCAAAGCTTTTGGACTCATTTATATTTCCTAGTATAGCTGCCCTTACTCTACATCAAATAACCTGTGAAATAACCATGAATCCCAATTCTCTACTTTTCAAATGACATACAAAATACGTAACTTTACACAAGGGAAATGAAATAACAATAACCGTTGTGAATATGATTTACAATTCACCGAAAGGTCCTTTTTGTTCTCAAATCCTATTCTACTAATATTATAAACGTGAAAGTTTGTAAGGATGGATATATGCATGTTTGTTACTTTTTCACGCAAAAACTGCTAAACGGATTTTGATGAAACTTTACAATACTGTAACTTATACATTAGAATAACATGTAGATTATAATTTATAAAGATATATACCACGCGGGTGAAGCCGCGACCGGAAGCTAGTCATATTATAAATCTGACCATGAACGTTTACGACTAAGTTGATAGTAATCCTGCCTGCAAAGCGTATAGGGCTCCAGGAACAATCCTCGGCCGAAGAAAATGTTGTGTGGTGAGCAAATTTCGTTCTCGGATCTTGCAAGTTTTTGTTGTGTGTGTCCATCCTTCCCGCGACACAAGTAATTCTAGTGGAATGAGTGTCAGCGTTTTTTGTCTTTTTTTCTTTTGAATCGTAAATTGGTCTGTTCACAAACGTTTAAAAACGGTACGTTTCATATTTGCATGTTAGTTTGAAGCCGGGGGCATATCGGCTCGAATTACAGTGCGGCAGCGGGCGTAAAGAAAACCAATAGTCGCTTCACACCAACGGTTTTATTGAAAAGCTTCGTACGCGCTATTTTTAGAGCCTTTTTACTCCACAATCACTACAGTTATTTCAGTTTTCTGCCTGCGAGCGCTTTGGTTGGTTTGTTTTTGCTCATATTCATAGAAACACTTGCCGTTCCAATTTAACCGTAGTCAAATCGTTAGTTTTTATCTTCTAACCATGCAATTTAACGGGAGGAGCTAAAGTCCTGGATTAATTTGACTATAGATAATAATACACCACTGTTTGTTACTGGTTTTCCATTACTATCAATCCAAAGATTACTTGGAAGAGATTAATTTTTAGCGGTAAGACCACCCGTTGTAGGACACTAGGAGTAATGTGTTATTTATTTACGCTACTTTACTGTTTTTCATTTCTCCTTTTTTGTACAATGTAGGTATATGTATTATATAGTTGTATATCTATACTGAGGAAAAATAGACGTGACTTCTAGAATCAAAACCGGCAGTTGTATGTATAAATCCGTTACTTAATGACTACTGCTTACTAAATACGTATAATAGTTGTAGATAGTATCTAGATTGCCGTTATTTGAACTTAATAGTAACTCTCTTCGTAAATTTATTAACTTCGTTGTAAAGGAATAGTTTTATTAACATTTTATTTACTAGTGGAATCAGAGTGAAATCTCTATAAAATATATAACTTCATGATAGTGAATGATTTTTGAGAAATAGGGCTATTGATTTTAGAGATTACCAGCAAGAAATAATCAAAACAAACATAAATAAAAACTTGTTTATATGTAACTTGTTTGTGTTTGTTTGTTTGTTCATAATAAAAAAACTACTATACCTATTCCTATGTCTTTTATCTATGGCGTATGACAAAGATTTGATCTTATTTCTGAAGTGTACATAAAAGACTTTAAACTTATCAATCGAAATACCGTTTTCTGCTTTTTAAAACTAACTTTTTTAAAATTAGTATAAATTTGGGCCACTTTCGCTCACATTTCGAAACGAAATCCTATAAAACAAAGCCGCATATAAACATGCACCGACATACTGTTTCTTTCTTTATTACTCCGTTAACTGAGCATCAAGAATCCACTCCCGCCCGCCCACGTCTGCCCACCGCCCGTCACATAGATTCAGTTGCGTGGTCGCCCGCGACAGCGCGAACATGGTTTATAGGGCCTATAAAAATATAATGGCTTGGGACTGTTTTACCCCATAAGTGCTATCTGACTGATAAACAGAACGACAAGCGTCCGTAAATCTGGGAGTGTATTGCGTCGTCCCGTCACCATTAAAATCCTTGATGTTGTGCACCCAACGGCTAAGATTCAAAACGTGGCTACAAAACATCCCATTATGGGAGGTCAGTCAAAGTTATAACAACTTGTCATACTTTTTATAAGTAACTAGCTGCTGCCCCGCGGTTTCACCCGCGCGGATATATTGGATTTCATGGTTTTTATTTTTTGCGCGGAACCCTAATTATTTTTCCAAAACAAAAGTAGCCTATGTTACTGCTTGTAACATCAGCTATCTGCCAGTGAAAGTCCGGTCAAAATCGGCCCAGCCGTTTCAGAGATTACCCGAAACAAACAGACAGACAGACAGACAAAAATTTAAAAAATGGCTGTTTTGGTGTAGGTCCCGTATATACTTTCATATGCATTTACTAAAAAGCTGTTATTTTGATATTACAAACAGACACTTCAATTTTATTTATCTGTATGGAGTATGGATTAGGAATCGAGACGTCGCTTCATGTTATACGTCATCATTATGTCTATCTCTAATTGTATTGCCATCCATGATTTATAAAAAAATTGTGTCCTTAATTTCCTGCCTCTCTTTTCCCCCTCTCTCTTCTGTCATTGTCCCATTTTACACAGGGTTGGCACAGTACGTCTTTACAAACATACTGCTTTTAGGTTTTGGCAATTTTTTACATCCAGCCGATCTTCTGTGTCAAATATCCAGTAATTTCATTGATTACTTTGCGCGTCTAACAGGGACACTATAATGTTTGCATACTACTATTTGGTAGCAGATTAAACGGTCTTGCCGCAACCAGTCCCCTACATACCTACTGTATTCTGATCTGTGTACTTGGGCCTTTTTCAAATATTAAACTTTTTTTAACAGCTCAATCCGAAATACCGTATTTTATTAATAAGAAACTACATAAAAAGTTAAAATCTCCGCTAAACAGACTCCTTAAAATGTATACTGAATGATAAAGTTATGACTAATTGTTACAGGTAATGGTGACTATGGTGAGGTGATGCTTAATTCGGTTTGGATTTGGTAAGGTTTAGGAGAAATCCGACATTTAGCATGATAAATTCGCCTCCGGCTTATAATGTACAACACGCAAAATGTACATGACGTAAAATGTACATTATGTCAAATGTACAATGCGTAGAACGTACACGCAAAATGTACAGTAGGAAAAAAGTACAAAACGAGAGTTGTACATTATCACAAACGGACAAAATCCACTATTCCTGTCATTGTAATGCGTTCAAATAGTGTTTAATTTATCGTAAGAAATAAAAAACGTATTCAGCAGAATAAAATAAAATGTTTTTTTCATCTTAATTTTATTATTAACAATAATGATGTAAAAAACAACAACATTTTGTTGTTATTGTATAATCATGTTTCAGCTATTTGATGAATAATTGAGATTGCTTGATTTGATTTTGCACGTCAAAGTTTAGGTTTCAATTTTTTAAGTACAAGTCATTCTGTTTTGCACACTTATGCTGGGAAAGATCTAGTCTGAAAGCCACAAAAATACACAAATTGTACACAATCTTGTTCATTCATTCAATGATCTATTCGTGTATAATACAATTGAATTTCAAACAAAAGTAATTTTGAGTATATTTTTTTTCTGCATTTTTTTACTAGGTATATAATTTTCTGTCATATACCTATCGACTAAATTGATTGCGTCCGTGATTTTAGTTGACAGGTCCATTCCCTCAACGAGCCAAATATTTTGTGCACTCAAAAATGCATAAGTATTTCTTGAAACTTGTTTGAAAATTTGTTGTCGTTTTAGTTGAAGGTTTTTTTCGTAGTTTAATAAACAAATTGATACACGATGAAGTTTAAATATTTTTACATAATATGTCTTTGGATGATTATATTTCCTTTTTTCGGTCACAAAAAATATGATAGTTGTCCCTCAAACTATTGAGCATAATTTCACGACAAGGGAATATTTTTTGGGGTCTTTTTTGTGTTTTTTTTACAAGATTCTGGCCCATTTCTGTATAGTATTAAGTATATAGATAAGTCTCTGCTATAAACACTTGGCTATATTGCTGTATTTTTTTTTCTTGTAATATCTATGACAACGGAGATTTGTGCGACGAAAAACAGGACTTTTTCAGACTTTTGCTTTAGCCGTGTCTTAAGGATCAGCGTCTATATATATTTATTACTATGCCTCATGATATGTTCGTTGGCTGTTTCTTGTATGATTTCAGACTCATGTTACCGACACCTAAGAAATACTACATCTGACTGTCCCAACTTTAAGTAGATTTAATAATTAAATATCCTGTCACATCCAGCTGGTCCACTAGGTGAAGCTACTGGGTAACATTTGTTACGCGCCTGCCAAGTTTCGCCACAGAATACTTAAAAAGCTTTTAGAGAAGTAAAGTGCGTCTAACTGCTATTAGTCAACGTTAGTTTCACTAGACGCTCTGTTATTAGCCTATTAGACGACGATGTACGACCGTATCATTAGACGTGTCTTAGAAGAAAATTAAACGAGCTATGTTGCAGCTCAGTCGTCTGCTTTCTACTAAAGTAAGGTGGCTTTATTTAGTTACTCGTACGTGGTAGTAATTAAAGTTTTCATAGAGTTTGTATTCCAGCATTTATTACACTACTTTATTATTCTGTTTTAATTTGCTTAGGCTAATTTGTATTTTATTCGAAATGTAGGTGTATTTTTTGTTGCAAATAAGAGCACATTTACTTCTCTTTATGAGTTTTTACCGTGCATTTTAGTACAGTTTGTAATTACAAACTTTAAAAACGTTGACAACATTGAAGAGTTGTTTATTAAGATTATCAAAGACAATTAATGTTTTGATGACACAATTTGTGGCTTTATGGATCCCCTGTTAATAAAAACAGGTGAATATCAATGATAAATATATTTATACTCATATATTAATCTTCATAGAACCGATATTTTCTTTGAAACAACAATAACTGATTTGATTTTTTGGTAAAAAAATGTAAGGTCTAAAAACATTAAAGCTCCCTTTAAGCCGCTGTTGTAAAGCTTAATACCATTAGAGTAGGTATATTTATACCTACGTCGACGTCAGGGAACAATAGTGGACTAATCCATTAGACAATACGTCATTGATCTTCGAGGACAGATGCTGGGAGGTAGAATAGTGGACGGTAGAATAAAATTGTGCTTTCTAAAGTTTAAAGATGGTAACATTAAAGAGATATCCCATTTGTTGTTCTTATTCTGAAATGTGGTTACTTTTTGGGATGTTTTTTTATAAGATTCACAGAGACAAATCTGGCTATCGATTATTTGACCATTATGCGATATTAAATCATGCTAAAATTTTACACGAACCTTTGGTTTCTTGAAATTGTGCACAAAAAACTTGTCATACAAAAAAATATTTAAAAAAAGTGAGTACTGACTTCGACGAAAATATTGCGATATTTGAAAGTTCATCCTTAATTTTTCGACCCTTAGGGATAGTAGTCTTTCATGAAATTTATAAAAGAACCACCCTTGATATTTACTTTACTTTTAGAATTGAAGGAGAAATCGAGTAACATCGCCAAAAAAACTACCACGAATTGAAAACCTCTCTCTTTTGGAAGTCTGTTAAAAATAAAAATCAATCACTATTTTACAGCAGTTAAATTCAACCAAAATTGGGGATTGTCTATGTAATATTGTTACTCTACTTGCTCTAGGTACTCTACTTATTATCTACCAAATGGACTTCAATAAGATGGTGACTTTCAATATAAATCAAAACAGCAAATCCAATCGATGTTCATGTATTAAATCTTCTTTGAAACTGTCAATCGAAGCATCTAACAATTAATCACTAGGCTTTACAATGATATAATTTAAAGTCTTACTCTTAGGCTTAAAGTTCCAATTTAAATTTAATATTCATCACTCTACGAGTAAGACTCCAGAATTGAATTAGAAACTAAGCTCTTTATTCAAAATGGAATTAATTTTGTGTTTAGCCATTTGTTTATACTGTATTACTCAGTATATTAGTTAACGGTAAGTCATACAACTCATTTAATTTTGCTGGTCATCCCTTTTGAATAGTCAACATCATTTTGGCTTAGAGTCCACATAGGTCGTTGCCAATCGGCATCGCCCGTAATATGTTGTTGCCCTTTGAAGGTTACCGTCTTGTATGTTTATAGTGTACTAGCTTTTGTCCATGGTTTTCACCCGCTTTCCCACAGGAACTATGCATTTTTACGGGATAAAAAGTAGCCTATGTTACTCTCCGATCCATAAACTATATCTATGCCAAAAATCACGTCGATCCGTTGCTCCGTTACTGCGTGAAAGAAGGACAAACCAACAAACACACTTTTGCATTTATAATATTAGTATAGAAGTATAGATATCAATACAGGTATTATAATAATACAGAAATCTCGAAAATGTTAAGCATGCTGAATGTTTGTTAGTTGGTAAAACGGCCTGTCTTATCACTACGTGTAGACCGATGTTATGAGAGAGTCGCGTAGAAACGGAAAACCATTTTGGTTTACTGTGGGGAATGCGATTATATTCCCAAGTCTGTCGTCTAACGTTGATGCCGACATAAAGGTCGTTCAGGATTAGCGTAATTTTAGGTTTGTGGTCACACCAACAGCATGCTCTGTCAAAACAAGAAACCTGAAGAGGGAGAAAGCCCATGTTTAGCAGACTGTCTTCTAGTTAATATTGATCGCTCCTGTAATACATGCAAACTCAGATTCATTTATACATATGACTTTTTGTAAGTTTTTATATTTCGTCTCAGGTCACGATCAAACTAACTGATGATATTATTTTCAAAATCTTAAAACTAGAAACCATAGAGCTAGAAACAGTATTAATCATTAGTAGGTACACCTACAACATTGTCATGAGATTCTACCCGGGGTTCTCTCCAAGGACGGTAAATAACATTGTGGGATAAAACAAATCTTTTTAGTACGTGACTATTATATATATACCTAGTATTCAGTTTAAGTGGTTTAACTATTGGTTCAGTTCTGTACACACGATCAAAGTACATATAAGGAGAAATGGAGAAATTGTCTTTTTTGCTTTTAGGAAAATAATAATTTACCCTGCTTTTATGTACTTGTATACGAAAGCAGTTGCTCAAAAGTAAAGCATTCGAAAAATTTTGGAAGGTTTATTTTCATTCTGATACATTTATTCGAAGACTGAATAAATTGCTTTAAAAAAAAAGTATAAATAATAATATGTTTAAACAGTAAATCATGATTAAATCATGATAGTGTGTCAAGCAGTCAAGCAATTGTTAGTTAACAGCTTTTTGGAAAACTACCAAGACTTCTATAAGAAGCTAGTTCTTCTCGCAAATTGGGAAATTAAGTTAGTAGTAAGAGTATATTAACGATAAAAGTTTTATAATAATTATGTCATTTCGTCCTTCCTCGTATCACTACAATCACCAGTAGTTTAATATCCAATCTCTATTAAACAAGAACACGAGCAGATGAATAGGTATTATATTAAGTTTCAATTATGCTAACTGGGAGATACCCGACCTCAGTAAGCCGTGGATCAAAATCTGGGTTGGTTTGAAATTATAGTAAGGTGATATTACTAAACTGTGATTTAGGAGGCAGGGTATGGTATTACAAGATTAGTCTGGAAAGATTAAAATCTAAAATGTATCCAATCTACTTTTTTTTTTATGAAGTTTGGTAATGAGACTAGCTGGTCGTTTGCCTGATGGTAAGCATAACGCCGGCCCATAACAATTGCAGTGCCACCCAGAACTTTGAAACACAAAGGCCTGCGCACACTACAGTGCGCTCGTTACCCTGAGACATTAGGTATTAAGTCTCATAAGCCCAGTAATTTCACTGGCTATTCTGCTCATCAAACCGGAACACAGTAATACTTGCACATAAATGCTTGGCGGCAGACTACACGATCAAAGCGGTGATACCTACCAGATGCTCGCAGAACTCGCGGTGATACTCGCAGAAGATTTAGCCCTACTACCAGACGAAAAGTCTATAATGTTATTGCCTGTTTTATTATTTAGAATTAATCATTGAGATTTTTTGAGTAATTTTCACAATACAGAAATAAAGAGGCAATATATGAGTGGTCTGCCCAATTTATGACATACTTTTGTACAAGTCATGATTCTCTCATTTTTTAAATAAATTGGGAAAGCTCTGAATTGATTCATACATTTGTAACCTATACTATTATTAAACGACTGCACAAAAAAGCAGTGTCTATGTGTTTAGGGTTCATATATGTATGTATATATGAAGTATATATATAATAAATATGTATTATATATATACTTCATAATTATTATTGATAGTCGGTCATACATCTTTTAATTTTATTTGCAGTAACTTAAATAATGTAAAACCATTATTGGCTTTAGGTAACGTATATAAGTAATGTTAAGATTATTTTAAGAGCTGTGGTTTTTATGAATAAATAAATAAAATAAATAAATGTATATATGTGAGTTTCTTTATTCCACCGTAACTTGTAAATGCATGACCATATTTGGAATATCGTTAGAATCATTACATCATCCCGAGTGACAGTGGCTAGGGCAGTCGTGTTTTTTTATGTAATTTAGTAAAGAGGTTGAGTTTGTTATATCTCTAACTCTGATATCTAGAACTATCTATCTTTGTTTGTTACCACTAATCTTAACCACTCACTTGTCCAATTCTAAACATATAACTTTCCCTAATAGAAAACTAGATTAATTCTGAGTGCTGTAGGCTACATTATATTCGGTGCGCGCGAAGCTGCAAGCAAAAGCTAGTTTTAAATAAAACATTGTATAATGATTGAGTCTACATTTGCGTAGGTTAAGTTTCGAAATAAAATCTTTTATTCGAATTAGAAAAAGTTTAAGTCATCTGCCCATATCTGGAACAACGGCAATGTATTCATAACATGTTAATATATCTCCTATATCTTCAATACTATAATGGTTTATTTGAATTTCTTAGAAAACAGAGCAGTTTTAGGCTAAAACGTGATTTACTCATGGTCAGGCTTGTTTTTTTAAATAGTTAAACGACATGATGGTTTCATGGTACCTAAATATATATATATAATATTATAAATATAATTTTAAACCTAGTCCATAATTGAACTTCGGTTGAAAATTGTTGGTGAACTCTGCCCTTACTTAGCGTATAAATATGAATAAAGGTTGATAAAAAAATAGTAGAGAAAAAAACTGAAAGTCTAAAATTTTTTTATTTTTCTTCAAACACAGCATCGGCTTTGACTTAAAAAAGGGCGCTCGTAAAGAGTCAAAGTAAACAAACTTCGTGTGGAAGTGTGCCTTATTACTAGAGTTACCATCAATACGGCAGAAGTCCGTAGAAACTTTTCTTTCTTTCTTAATAAATGATGATGATAAGATGATGATGATAACATGATAAAAGATCTGTGGTAATAGGTAATTGATAATTATTAAGTTACAATGTAGGTTAAAATTCAGAAGAATAAATAAAAACATTACTTCTATACTTACTTGTAAAAAGTTACCAACCAACATGGAATTTATGAATATGTATAAATAATAAAGCAATTGCTATTCACGGATCGCTTCAACAGATCATTCATGACTTGTCCCAAAAATATCGTAAAAATTACTGGCACCAGTACGGAAAACGTCGGCAAAATACTGGTGCAATGAACTTCTTGGAAGCGTAACTACGTTATTAATACATACACGAGTCAACATAATTACATCCACCTCTCCTGTGCTCCCCACTACAGACGTTAGTATTTTTCTTAGTAAGCTTAGAGCATACGAATGCAATGCGATGTCGCAATTCAAAACTATGCGATAGGAAATATCGCAGAATGCGTCGCACATAATTTGCTGGATGCAAAAGCACAAATGTGGACCGCGCTTTACCACCGCCCCAATTATTATGCTCAGCATAATTAGAAAAAAGGAAATTGAATAAGTATACTTATTTTATTATGTCTATCAATGTAAAAGTGAGTTATTATAAGTTTTTTGTAGTATATTCTTGTAGCAGTGAAATTATTAGCCTCGATTTTACGTGTTATAAACATGATGCTGATCATAGATTCAGTGTCTCTTAGATGAGTTGTGTATCAAGATATCAACACAGAAAGTATTCATTTGCGAGGATTACACTTCTGTCCTGCCATATCGCGTTGTATCGATATGTACCAGTCCTTATAAGAAGGCAATGAGAACATCATCCTGTTATAGAAAGACGTTATGCCCCTTTCCGCTGGTAAATTTTAAACATGTAGAAGTAAGGTTGTAAGTTGTGTGCAGTTTGCAAGTGACATTTGCAAATGTAAGTTTGCGATTGGAGTTTGTACGCCGCGGGGCCCGGAATAACGAGCCGCGAAGACGGGCGGCGGCGATTTTGGGGTTTTTTATTTTCGTAAGACACCACACAACAGGGTCGTCCGATTTCGTCGTACACACATCACGTAGCGATAACATGTCTCCTTAACATTTTGTGTGATGAAGCTACATGTTCCCTTCGTGATCGCCATTTGTATGTACGTAATAATCGAAGAGCCTAAGGCTAAAATTTTACCAAAATAATTGTATTCATTAAAATTTTCGTCAGCCTGTGACTTCTTTCGGAATAATACTGGTCTAATAGGTATGCTAACGATGCTTCTATTGAGTTGAAGTTATGTAAGAATATTACCTGATCGAGTATATAGGTATATACTCTCTGTAATTTGCAAAAGTTATTTGGTTACTGTCACACAGACTTTGATTCAATTACCTAAGCTTAGTAACTTAAGCTTATAATTATAGATCTAAATATAAGTACCTAGTATCGAAGATGCTAGCAGTTATTGAAATACGTAGGTATTATTCAGTTTATGTGATATTTCATCCAATTAATTACGTCAAAGCCTGAACTGGTGTTCTATTAGCAGTGACATTTCTAAACTTAACGTTTATTGCATAATAAATAGAATTGAATAGAGACAGCCAATAGATTCCCACGATCGTGCAAATTAAATTGTCTTTCAATTAATACATTTCGATTCATTTTTTAACTTAAACATAGGTATTTTGTGTGCGCTCACCGACTTCAGTTGTTCAGTTAAATTACATGCTACAGAATGCTTTTGAACTTAAAAGCTTTCTGCAAAAAGGAATTCCGCGTACATTGTTTTATTTGTAGGCCGTAAAACTTTACGCCGAGGATGTAAAACAAAAATAATGATATTGCAAAAAGTAATGCGACGGTTATCCCTGCCGCTCAAACAATTCATACCTCAAATGTCAGATTAATCTAAGGCTGCGTGTACACCGTTGATTGTGCGAATAATAATCCGCGAGCTTCGTAGTCCAGGAGAGCGTCAAAGCCGAGCGCAAAGGAACAAAGCCTCCAATTACCCAAGCGAGCACGCCGTGGGCTTTTAGTGAATAATGAGGCCGCTTATCCCAGCGGATGACGGCTTCACTAGAATTGTTTTTGAGTGGGACTGCGGACCACCCGAACGCCACTCTGGGGCCAGGTTACACGTTCGTTTCGCCAGCTCGTCACACTGTGCCAGGCGGCTGACATGGGCGTAATGTAGGTGTGGTACAGTGTTAAAGCTACGAGCTTGATTAATGAACGCACACTATCGCACGATGCTCACGTGCTTGGTTTTAAATTCCAGAACATTTTCCAGTATGTTTTTGGTATAATTTTTACATAAACCGTCTGTTGTTTTAAATGCTTAATGCATTTCTTTTGATATTTGAACGCTAATTAGAAAAGGTCTAACTTATGACGTTTTCCTTTGCTCAGGTTCATTCTAGGATTCAAACTTTAGACCTATATACGGATTTAAAAACGGTGACTCTACTACCACTGAGTCATCATTGTTCAAAATACATACCAAATTATGACAAAATACACTTTTAGACGCCTGTTTAGCTAGACAGTGTCCAAAGATAAACATTTAAAATGATTAGAAATGTCACAACAGAATGGAGTTAGACAACATTTGTGTTTGCTCATATATAAACCCGCGACTAAGGCATGTTTAGGATTTAATCGCTGCTTAACACAGGTTTAGGGTGTGTTTAATTTTTTTGTGATGCGACGACAGTGTATCTCAAGAATAGTAAAAGCTAGCATACTGTTTAGATTAATGTAATGTTCTAAAGCATGTTCCGAGCCTCGCACGTTTGCCGCCGCGGTCACTGCGTCAACACAATTTGCGCCCGCCTCGCGCTCTTTCCCTTACTTTGACATTTTACACAAAACGAACTCGGCGCCGCACAATCCTTTTCAATGCAGCGTTTATACCTTGACACAAAAGACAATTCCGTCGAAACAAAACATGCTTTCCCAACGAAATTAACTAAAAAGTTAAAATTTTCAACGCTAAATTGTGTTCTAACAGTCTACGCTTTCAGAAGTCTTCAACGACTTGCGAGTGAGTCAGTTGGAGCCTTATCTTTTTATTTAAGTAGGTTAACATTCGCCATCCTCAAGTGTCGTTTAAGTTTACCAGTTTATGACAATGGCGTAAGTTCAAGAGATAATATTAAGGGTGGCAATGTAGCAGTTTGCGAAGGAATTTTCAGGTCCAAAGATAGACGGTCCTAAACCAACAAATATGAAGCGAGGTTTTAACATGTTTACCGAGCCAGCCAGATTTAATATTATTAGGGTCATGTAGTAATTAAATTCATAGGTAGATACAGTACCTATAACCCTCGGGTTCGTGAGAATCTTGGTACTACCTGGCTTTTTTGCATTTTAATGTGGAGACCAGATGAAAATGTTGAAATTCTTGCTTTAAAATACCGTATTGGCACCAATTGATGCTTGGCTTAAGTTTATGGTGTTTTAGAACTTGTGCGAAATGGTTTGCAAATGCCGACAAGTTTATAGCAGTATTTATGAGCGAGTACTTAATGCTTACTATACCTACATCATTGAGTAGGTAACCATACTAAGTTCATCTGTTAAGATCATCGGTTTTACGTACAAGCACAGCTCTACAGATTTAGTTATAGTCATTATTCGTCGTGGGGTTGCTTCTCGCAATAGGACCAATATATAATGTAATTTTATAAGACAATTATAATACATCAAAATATAATTATTCTATGAAATTAAATTTCTTATGTCAATACAAATCTACATTCTTTCACTTTTAGTCTAGTATATTTTATTTACCTTTTTTGGATATACTATTGTACTTTTCTGACACTGAAATAAAACGCACCAATATTTTAACCGCCCTTGATTTTATCCGCAACATTGAGGAGAATTTTCATTAGGAAACAAGTGCGCACCTGCCAACTCGCAAATCACTATGAGTAAGCGGTGTTTTCGCTAAGTTTGGTATCCTTTTTATGTTACCCATTTTCTTGTTTAGAATGTAAATGAAACGCTACGAGGTTAGCGATAGCGATGGCGCTTTGCAAATGATGCCGACTTTTCTTTCCTTATGACGACTTTAGCTTCTGTACCGTGACATAGGGAATCTTAGTCAGGGATATAGTGTGAACTGTTATGAAAAATATAGATAGGGACTTTGAGGTAAAATAGCATAATAATAAATATCGTATAGGAAAAAAGCAATTAAAAGAAAAATAAATTACAATAAGGCAAGCCACCCCTCGTCTATAATTCAGTGACCAATTTGCTGTACTTTTTGAAATGCTAAGGAGTGAAATTCGTTGCTAGCGTCTGTGTTTCCCGATAAATATAATGTATGGGAGTCTTCAAAACAAGAGTGAACAGGTACCTTCTAGGCAAACGTGCCATACCTTCCAAAGCGTCGTCGCTTACCATCAGGCGAGATTGCGGTCAAACGTGAGCCTATAGAATATAAACTTTTTTTTATATTTTATATATTCTATAGTGATATAATTTCTACAATGATATAACGTCACGAGTAGATCATACAGAATAGATGGCTCTACTGCCCACCATTACAAACATCAGTAGCAAGCATTGCACCACGCTAATCACTTTGAGACAAATTAGGTACTTATCTGGTATAGGTATCAGTTTTGAAGTCCCCTTTCAATAGTAACCTCACTCCTTTTTTTAAATCATTTAATTTCACCACTTTGCTCGTCAAACGGCAGTACTGTTTAAATATTTTACTTTAAGTTATAAAGATGCTATCATAATCTATACAAACTGCATTTATTTAATTTCTCGAACAAGTTTCTCCGCTGTTCGAAAGAAAAATGATGCTATTTATTTTCTCTCCCAAAAAAAAAAAACCAACAAGCAACATCAGATTCAAGTGCCATCTTATGTAAGAATCAGTTTTATCGACCATGAATTATTTTTTTACGTTAAACACTCCGCTCTAGGTGTGACGTTAATTTTCTGCAAACACATTAAAGGAAACTTTAATGCGCTCCTTAAACACGACACAAAAAACACAAGCAGTAGCTCAACTATACAGCATGCCAACTCTGGCACAACACATACATACAGTTACATTTTTCAGATTCTCAGCGCGTCTCTTGTAATCCCATGCCTCTAAAATCGTAAGTAACTTGAAGCGATTGTACAAAGATCGGTTACTGTATGCTTTATATTGTGCTCTGAACGATGGGACTGAACAGCTCACCATGTTTTATTGTGAGTAGCTATTCCTTGACACAAAATTGCGAATTAAAAGAAAATTCACGTTTTTATTGCGTCGTAATTTTGGTCCCTGGCAATTCCGCTGTTTAGTGCCCGTATTTAAATGTTCCGACTTTTGATATTTGATAAGAGGTTAAAGTAAATATGTTTGGACAGTTTATGGGATTGAGGACGCTAAGGTGTAATAATGAAAAAGAAATATCGCTAAACGTTTAAAAGGATATCCTATAAACATAATTGCTGATCAGAATTTGGAGTTTATTAGACTAATTTAGAAAGCATTTTTTAGGATTTTTATAATTATATAACATAATATCGAGAGAGAGAGAGAGAGAGAGAGAGAGAGAGAATGGTGAAAAAAGGCTTGCCAGACAGTGAACAAAATCAACTTTTTATGTTGATTATGCCGAGTAATCTATTTGGAAGCTTTTCAGACCTCAATTGTTGTGGACAGGCCAAAGATCAGGCCAAAGACCTGCAGGTTCCTTTATTTTATATAATAAACAAAAAAATATAATGGTGTATCATGTGTAAGATGTATGTATACAATTTTGGAAAATCAGAGACCCGCAATGTAATTTAACCAGAATTAGTGACCTAGCGGACCCGTGGTCCAACGGCCGGGTGGTCGGGTCGCCTGTTGGGATCAGACATGTAGGACGCGACGCATTCAGGCAGACGCAATTTGTAGTCCATTTCTATCGCTTGTTTCGCGACAGCCCTGCAGATTTATACGCAAGGACTTATAGGGATGGTTCTTTGCTAAAATGCTTCTTAAGAAATAACTGGAAATCATGTGACTACAATGTATGCAATTAAAGCTTTCCTGTATTTAAGAGTCAGTATTAGCGCCACAGAACATATCATAATTAGCGCTTCGGAGTGATTCGGATGGTCCATTTTTAAGCTAGCAATAAAGTAGTAACCGCTTTGTAATATTTTTTTATGGTAAATGAGGTCGTCCAATATGAGATATTACTATAATATTATCACTAGTATAAAAATCAGATCATCCGAAGCACTGCGAATTTGTCTGAGGTGGTATCGATTCTTATCAATCATCCAATATTACTTGTTATTATAAGATTTATTAAACCTTTGTTATTGTTTTACGAAGTCAAAAGTATGCAAGTTCATTTTTCATCGTGTCTGGTTCAAGCATGAAAATTAAAAATAAAAAACTTATCAGTAAACTGTTAAAGAATTTTAATACAAAGTAGTATAAGCGTCTTCGGAAAGTCGCGCTCTCGTTTTCTCGTTTACAAGTTTGCGAAATTGTTGAGTGTTGTTGAAATTTTTCCACTAACTTCGACAGCCACTTTGTTAGTGCTCCCAGTTTTAATATGCATAAAATAACTATTCATGCTGCTAGGCTTTGTGTTCACGCAGTGGACAATCGACATAGAAAAGCTTGGATTCGTGCGAGTTTTACGAGTTTCTGAAATTGGTAATTTTTCATTGAAGAAAAGACATTTAATAGGTACCTATTTATGTCAAAATTCTGCTACAGAACTTCTGGGCAACCCTAGATCAGCTAATGCTGAACTTTCTTGAATAATGATGTTGATTAGAAGAGACTTAAAAAAATCCCAAAAATGCCGCGCACTTTACGTTGGAAGTGAATTTTTTTTGTATGGAAATTTGGAAAGACCTATTTCCAAGTGGGGTTCTCACGAGTTGTCGACAATCATGGTCCTTATCCCTCACCCCTTCCGGGATAGCATACCAATTCAAACTCACCTTGTATACTTATACCGTAAAAAAAATTAAAGTACAAACACAAATACTCATGTATACAAATGATGGTGAATCGAGCCTTATGTGTTCAGCATAGTTACTATGTTCTACTGTGATTGTATTCAAGCCATGCCGCTCTCGCACGACGCAATTTGTCGGACATTTCTCTTGTGTGTCGTCGTAACAAAGCTACGATTCTAGCTGACGCGAACTATCGATAACTCTGAGCGGAATTAGTGCTTTTGTTCTTATTGTCGATTTCGCTCAACGCTTTTTCTACACGTTTTTAAAAGAATAGCCATAACTAGCGCACTCGTTGAGAGCTGTCTCGTTAGTTTAACTCGATAAGCGTAGAATTAGTTGAAATAATTCTCGGTATTGGACAGGGACAAAGGTGGCTGGATTTTTTCATCTATAGAGTTGTCCGTTTTGAAAGGAAGGCAATATTTTATTTGAATGTCGTTTGAATGTAGAGTAATATTTTAGCGAATGGCAGTGGCAGGCGGCACGGCCCGGCGTTTAATCTCGCGGTTGGGCGTGGGCATCTCATTTTTGTAGCAATTGCAATTCAGTGCCAGAACCAACTGTGACTTAGACCTGTGAATACCGTTCATGTTTTATGATTAAATTGTGAATTTTATGCCATCTTTTTGACTTGAAAACTAGTGAAAAATAATGATCCAAGAGTAATAGAAAAAAGAAATGTAAATCATTAGAAAACGTAAGTAATCCATTAGTATTGAAGGGATCTTAGTTAAATGAAACAACTGTTGTTGATGAAATACTCTTTATTACTGATGAAACTTAACTAGTCTTGTCTACTCATACATAGTCACCACAATATACTCAGTGATAAAACTATAACTTAATAAAAATCTCCTATGGATCATATAGAGCGTTATGTATGTAAATATTTATTTTTTCAACACATTATATTAGTTCTTATTATACGTAAAAAAACAAGTTTTACTTACTTCCTGCAAATGTGCACTTAGCACGAGTGTAAAGAAAAGTAACCGTAAAAAACATTCAGTGCATACGGAATTAATTAAATTTGAATTAAAATTAGTTTAATAACAACAGTTGGTCTGGTGGTTCCACCCAGTTTTAATGTAGTGGAGTTCTCTAACACAATATCTACATGATGCAATGATGTTAACCTTTATACCATCATTGGAAATTTGCAATAAAAATGAACAATTTTCAACCACCGCGCAGGTTGGACCTAACTTATTGATGAAACAAAACTGCTTAATACTGATCATCTTTCCAAGCAGTCTCATCTCGCCATTCAATTACGTTAAGTCAATCTGAAGCTATTTGTCTACTATTCGAGCGGGTATGAAAGCGTTTCGCAGCTCGACTCGGATCGTGTTTATCCGATTGAGATTTTCTAGAAGAAAACTGAAGTTGTTTGCGTTCCGTTCAATCGGGCTTGTTAGCTCGAAGTGGGAGGCAGACCACGAAACATGGACTGAAGAATCCGAAAAATGCGGTAATTCAAAATGACGTAAGATTTGATGTCCTATTTATTTTTGGAGGTGGCATTCCAGTAAGTGTTTGTTTAAGTGGCTTTATGTTTCTGAACTCATTTTTGTTTGGCCACTGACATAACTTGGTTTAATTCAGACGTTGCCGGAGCGAGGCAGTATTCAATCTCTGGTGCTTCAGATTGGAAGTCGCACAAGTTCCTGCTCGGCCACACTCTTTCATAACTTAAAACTATTTATTAAAAATAAACAAATAATTGAATTCGCGAACTAATAACTAATATATGTATGGTTGAAAAATTATGTGGGACGGGTAGGTACTGCCTCTATGTGTAGAAGAAGTAAAAAGGAGCTTTGCTGTTATTTGTATGATCAACCAGTACTGTGCAATCATTACTTTTTTTTATTTAGGGCGAAATACTTCGTGAAGTTTCAGTAATTTTGTGAAGAACGTATGAGTTTCTAAAGAGAAGAACTCGAAATTAATATATTAAAGCTTAATTTAGTATCACGTAGAAGTTCGTTATTCAAAGTTCTATATGATAATGCAATTATTATAGAAAGGCGTGAATCTTAATATCAGGTAAACAATTTGTTTGGCTCGTCACACAATAGCATACAAAATATCGTTTATTTTTTACAGTTTTCGGTCCTTATAGGCTGACCACAAAATGCAATTATCGACCGATGTCCGCCGCAGCTATGCTCAAATTGCATTCCGATGCCGGGCCAACTCTGAGCCGGTAAACAAGACAGGCCATCGATGTATGAGCGACAACGACAAGTCGACTTGACTTGTCATCTCGAACGCTGTCGGATATTCGGACCCTGAAAGCAATATCTCCGATATTTCCTGAACGTTGCGCCAGTAATTCTTACTTGCTCCTTTGGAAATTTGGAATTCACTTTCTCGTTATATATAGGAGTGGAGATCTGTAAAACTTAAAAGCTTACAATAGCTTACAACAGCTACTTTGACAGCTGTGCAATTGTTTTGGTCAGACGTGGTGCTATAAATTCGACCTGCTAGAAAAATATTCAAAACACATTTTTAAAGAATTAATAAAACAAAAGAATTTGCTTTTGGTTATTTAGGAATGTTAGTTTATTTATGAAATTTTGTAGTTTGAACTCGCTGCATTAAGTGACACGAAAAAGGAAAGAAACGTTTTCTTATTCATTTTCATTATCAGCCGGCAGGCGTCCACTGCTGAACATAAGCCTCCATCATGGAACGCCACTCTAAAACACCGGCTGCTCAACTCTTGCATCATGGTTTTGACAAGGTCGTGGGTCCACATTGTGGGCGGCCGCATTTTCTCATTATTTTAACATTTTTCAAATATTTAAAGTAAAAAACTGCAGCATCTTTCTTAACTGTCAATATACGCAAATCCAAGCCCGTAATGAATGCTTAGGTATTATCAGCCGTCTTAATCTACATACTGTATAATGTTAATGTGGTCCCGCCATCGGATTTCGATTCATTGCTATTCACTTGCAATTTCGATATTATGTTCGTGAGCTACCGATGAAATTTTATGGTGCCAGTAAATGCTTATTACTGCAGCTAACAACTTAGAAGTGGCTTACAACTATTCCTTAATGCAGTGCTTATATGAGCATGTTGACTTAGAGATTGTGAACACGCAGTGTAGCGTAGAACAGTTTATAAACTTATGGCACAGCATCCGATATCTAGTTTACTCAATAGACTTTACATCTGTGGTGCGTAAGGGCCAAAACAAATATATGTCGCATCGTGGTACGATGCACGGCACGAACAGAACGCTGACTATATAATTGCAATCCTGAGCTGGTGGCATGTTTGATGTTCAATCGATTATGTATGTGTATTGGCCCTAAGGAACTTGCAAGGGATTTGATTCATGCATATGTTACAAATATATTTCTACTAAAAAAGCGCAAGAATTAAAATTCAGATGCTTTTTTCAATTATGCCCCAAGAGAGCACTTATGAAGGTTAGAATAAATTACTCTAACAGATCGGTTTACACCACTGCCCAAAAAAGGATTGTAATGTTTTCAGGGTTCATGTATGTATGTGAGTTTCTTTATTTCACCATAACTTTTTAATGCCTGAACAAATTTGGATGTATGGGGTATCGTTAGAATGCTTACATCATCTCGAGTGACACTGGCTAGGGCAATCGTGTTTTTAATTATTTTTTTACTATCTTGAATGCACGATTTTTATAACTAAACTGAAAAGTACATGTCTTTGTAGCCATTTTGACTGACTTGAAAATCACGTGACGTTAGGTACTGTTTATGCACATGTTTAGGAAAACAGCTCTCAATCTTGAGCTTATTGCATTCACGTCGTCCTTTCCTGGCAACTTTTGCAATATAAACCTCCTAAGGCAGATAGTTTGAATCCGTGATAACTGAGTTGTAGTAGGATCACACGTAGATCCGTAGGTCAAGGCTTCGAATCTTACAATGAACGTAGCTGGTGAAAAAAATATGTACCATAGCACGGTAGTAGGGCGTATTAAAGTACTCACATGGATAGATACCATGAGACGTTTTATTCTGAAAATAATTTGAAATCCTAAGGTCCTTCAAATGTAGGGTTTCGCAAATTTAAATAGTTTTATCGTTTCATAACTCGATCTTATTTATTAGATCACTCAAGTAGTTTTATTAATATTTTTTACTGGCAATGTACACTTGTACAGCTTGACTTGTCAATGGCGGCATTAGTAGCCAATCACAAGGCCAGGTCCTTTCTTGCTATTTTTAGATGCGGTGCAAGTGTCAGGATATGATGTGATTGGTAGATGATATTGTCAGGTGATTTTCCCTTGGGTTGGAAAAGACGGTGGTCAGTGCAGCTTTTGGTGATAGATCAGAGAAGAAGTTACACGGTGTGATTACGGTAAAGTGCTCTAGAAGTGTAATAAGTTAGCTTCAAACTATGTATAAAGTGTTGAAAAGATTTCCGACGAGTTTCTTGTCTCGATCTTCTCTTCTTCTGCCTTTCTCTTCTCTCTTGCCTTCTTCTCGATCGCCTACCTATACCTACTTGGAAGTGGCACCTAGAGTCAGAAAATGAGAAATAAAGTAAATATTCAATGTAAAATGAACAAAGCCCCATCACCTCAATCGCTATAGACTAGGTTCTAGGCTATGGGATGGAGTTTCATTCGGTACCTCAAGCTTCCTAAATTTTCCTGGGATTGAGATTTAGATAATGTTGTTCCCTAACACTATCCTTTATATACCTTTATGAATATCGTTAGAGGTATTTTCTGTTACAGTTTTTTTGTGTACATTATGCGATTATAAAAATATATTATATTTCTGTATGCTGTACCATTTCCTCATAGAATTGACACAAATGTATCGCAGCTTTGTTTGGTTATAGTATATGAAGTATTCTATAACCAATATACAGCTTACTGTATGTATGCATAATCCGTACTATGTATGTTTGTTGGTTTGTTGATTTGTTCTTCTTTCACGCAGCAACGGAGCAACAAATCGACGTGATTTTTGACATAGATATACTTTATGAACCGGAGAGTAACATAGGCAACAATCCACGGTTCTTATGGTGTTGGGGAGCGCAACAAGACTTGCCTGTAGTTAGTACTACTACTTATTCTGTGCCTGTATAGATTTAAGATTGTATGTAATATAAGTAATTGAAGGTTTGGGACGAATAGTAGTAAACGAGAGAAAGCTATGGAAACAATACGTAGCTATTTTAACGTAATGCATCTGTAACGGGATCTTTAGAGTTTGATGGTACCGTTAGGCCAAGGATAATAGCACCTCGTAGGTAACTGCCATTATCCATTGTTCTTTGACCATCCCTCAGCCTAACGGTACATTTCGACCCTTACGTGGGAATCTTGAAATACCACGTGCGAGCGTCTTTAGCCCCGCGTCGGTTGGGCGAGCCCTTTATATAGGCCCGTTACTTTACCGTTACGTTTATATGGATAATGGCAGTTACCTACGAGGTGCTATTATCCTTGGCCTAACGGTACCATCAAACTCTAAAGATCCCGTTACAGATGCATTACGTTAAAATAGCTACGTATTGTTTCCATAGCTTTCTCTCGTTTACTACTATTCGTCCCAAACCTTCAATTACTTATATTACATACAATTTTAAATCTATACAGGCACAGAAAAAGTAGTAGTACTAACTACAGGCAAGTCTTGTTGCGCTCCCCAACATATGGGAAAACGGTTGAAACCGCGGACAGAATCTAGTTTTATTTAGACAAAACTACAGAATCACTAAGACATAACTTATTCCTAACAATCCTGTGTATCGAACAAGTCACCTAAACTTCTCCATTTTGTTTCAGCATAAAGTTACAAAGTGTAGCAACGTTCTGAATAAACTCATGTTAATCAGACAACTTTGTGTTGCGACTTTACTTTGAATGAAATATTACTTAGTGAGAACTTGTTTGTTCGTCTCAAATTACAGAATATCTCTGTCATAGGTGTTTCGCATCGTCGGCTTAAAATGATTAAACACAACTAGGGTATGCATCGCTTTTAATAATGTTTTATAAAATAACAGAAGTATCTATATCAATGTTACGAAGTATGTTTTCTTTGTTTTTAAATTTGGTGCTTAATGTCCAATGCATTTTTAGAAGCAGTCAATTCTGCAGTCCAATGCCCATCTGAAAATAGAAAATTCTACCAGTTTTTTTTCGTCAAGCAAATTATTGTTTATTTTCTCAGGTAACGTCCGCGTTCGGAAACGTGAATTTACACGAAGCTTCAGCCCAAGTACAATTTACGATAGAGTTAACAATATTGTGTCAGATATTTGTAATAAATCAAGCTTGGTACGTTTATGGTCCGGATTACAGGAATTTTGTTTATAGTGAAACGGCAGCGTGATATTTTTGGCAATATTTCGGCAAGTGTCACGCACTTGTGTTGTACCCAGAACTTACATTCTTTGGATTTTACCGAGAACTTAACCTTAAGGACGAACTAGTCGTTCATTTCTCCATACAACCGTACTTGGGTGATTACTCCACTACTTGACGTTTTAAGTCCAAAATTAAGAATAATATCGATTTATCTCTTCGTTATCTAGGTCAGCCTGCTAATTATACAGAAAAAAAATAAGTGGCTTAAAAGTAATGAGAGAGTGTGTAATTGTGTATGTGCGAGCATTAGCCTCATACTACTCATCGCTGCACAGTTCTACCTTGTCCCACGAATGTTAGATGAAATAGCATGCATTTTAGCCGCGCCCACCGATGAGTTCGCTCCATGGACTAGTAGGCTCTTAACTCTGTATTCTGGGTGGCACTGTAATAGTTAAAGTTCACCTGCCGGATCACTCCTATACGTGTTTGGAGCAGATTTTTAACTAGGTATATCGTAACATAAAATTGGCACTGGCCAAGGCATTGGATCAAATTTTTTTTCTATTATAATGCAGTAAACATAGGTAATTGTAATTAAAAAGTTTCGAAAATATGTAATCGCAATACAGATATTCCAAACGACCCTATTTTGCAAATATTACCACGTCATAAACAATGGTATTTGTAATTTTATTGGTAACAAATAGCTTACAATAGCAATTCAAATCGCGTTATCAATATTTAAATAGCGGTTTTATCCAGTTACAATTTGGAGTGAAACAATACGGGCTATTATCGGAGACCTAATATTTTAAACAGAATGAGCCTTTATATTTAATTATGTAGGCCCAAATTAGTGTTTGAAGGTATTTTAGAGACGTAGGTCTTGTATTATCTGGTCATGGAATAATGTTACGCTCAAATTACTCTGCATATTTTATTACTGTGTTTAATACTGTGTTGTGCCGGCCGGGGCAGATTTTGTGTAAGTATAAAGTTTGTTCTCGGGTCTTGGATGTTTGTGATGTGTATCTGTGTATGTCCATGCCACCTGCGAAACAGGGAATCCTAGTGGGGGGTATGAGTGTGTTAAAAAAAATAGATTTGCATTTTACTACTGCCTCACCTGATAAAAAGGCATAGGTAACCTAATTTCTGCCTCCTCCAAAAGTTAGCATGGTGGTAAGACTGGTAAAGCTCACCTGGCTAGCTACCAAACCCAATTTGAAAATATGTCATCAAGCCTCTATTAGTGTGTTCTAGAAGCTGCACTTGAGTGCCAGTTCTAATGGTCTATGATCACCTGAGTGATATCACCTAGGTTTTTTATATACTATATGATAACAAGATGAGCTGGACATTTGCCTGATGGTAAGCGTAACGACGGCCCATAACAATAGCAGTGCCACTCAGAACTTTGAAACACAAAGGCTTGCGCGGCACTGCAGCAGTGCGCTCGTTACCCAGAAACGAGTAATTTAGCCAGTAATTTCACTGGCTACTTTGTTCATCAAACTGGGACATAGTAATGCTTGTACATTACTGCTTAGCTGACTTCACTAGCAAACCGGCGGTACCAACCCAGACGGACACTCGTAGATGTAGTAAGTCCTACCACTTAGTGAAAGGTTATCATAGGCGACGCTTTAGTATCCTTTGATCATCAGTGAATATAATCACCAACTTCAACCACATGCCAAATGCTACGACATCGACCTTAGATGGATAACAGTAGTACCTAATAGATGTATTACTATGTGCTTAAATATTAGCCATATTAGATGTCTGTTCTGAGTAAATCAAGTTAAAAAGTCGTTTGCCTAATCTAACCCAGCTTTCTTATGCAGCATAACATGCTATAGTTACCTAGCCATAGCTAAGAATATGTATATCACAAACAGAAAGGTGTAAAGCAAGGATTGGAGCGTACGCAAATTGCAATATATTGATATAGTATCTGCTCTGGCATAGTTCTGGTCCCTAGAGATACTGTATCATATTGAACCTTATGCCCCTATGATAGGGATGAAGAAATATGTAAGTTATACCAAGAGTTGATCGTACTACGGTTGTACACTACTCGTTCGCCCACGCAAACCCACGTGCTTAAGATGCACTGAACCTTGCCGTGTCTTCACGGACGTGTTCAATAACGCATAATATTGATTTTTATTATATTGAAAAAGCACCGTAGAAATAAATGATTGGTCGAACGAAATGCACCGGTTTTTTATGAATGCTACATTTGGAGTGGAATATATTTTGTGTCTTGGAAAAAATATCACCGAGGAATACTTGGATATATTGATGAAGTGAAAGTAGTAACGTACATATAGATGTGGAGTTAAGAAGCAAGAATATACCTAGTGAAGTGGCGGTCTTTCTCTATGTGGAACCCTGTTTGGGAAAAGCTCAGCGTAATGTTAATTTTGAAGTCGTATTTTCTTTATAAGTTTACAATAAAACTATAAAAAATAATCCGCTAAAACATAAAATGGCTGTAAATACGTCCAAACTCTTTATTCACTGTTCCACAATATTTTGGTTATAATAATAAACGAAATATTTAGACTAACATCTAATTTTTTATCTTTAAGCGTGTATGCTTACCTACCTTTAATAAAAGTAAGCTAACAAAGAATATATTACAGAATATTGTATAAATGATAAATAATTTATTCGACCCAATATTTTGTCAAAAGTTGTGATTTATATTATATTCCAATAGGCTACAAATTGTGAATCGGAAGTGTTGGAATTCCTCTGGGCTTAGGTCAAAAGAGTAGGCGGTGGGCGTTGAAACAACGAACCCGAGCAGAAATTAATAATTGCAGCCTTTTCCTCATACGTAAATGTTCTTTACAAATTATAATCTTATCTCTTTGGGCGGTGCGCTATGAGTATTGTGACTATTCTTTTTACTGTGGTATATGAGTTAAAAAAACCGCTATAAAATTACTTCGATAAAGTCATGCTCTAAGAGTCAGGTCACTCCGAGAAGCGATGCGATGCGCACTTTTTAATATACCTACTGATATAATATATGTAGGACTTATTTGCAACACAAAAAGTTCCAATGCGGTGCATCGACACATATCGAATTTGCTTTCTTGCTGCCACTATGAACCTTTTTGTGTAGCATATAAGTTCTAAATCAAAAAGTGCGCTCCGCGTCGCGAAGCTTCGTGTTTCGATGTGAGCTGACTCTTTCGATTTCGTTCGTAGAAATATCGCCAATAACAAATAGAAAGTACCTTATAATTATGTTGATTTTATCATGGCTAGTTAATTTGAGCTCACGTCGAAAAAGCGTAAAGCAAAGAAAGCTTCAACATTGTTGGTCAACTTGGAAGTATCAGACAGATATTGATGAAAATACATTTCACATAATATTTATGTGATACTAATAATAATACACATATGTGAAAATAGTTCAATAGACCAAAATATTATTAAACCACAATATTATATATTATTAAAATATTATTTTTGTTTTTGTTTTTTATTTACGGCACTGTAAGTTTTCTGTAGGTCTGAAGTATACTATACATTAATTTCAACCTCTTCAAACGTTTTTAAGACTGTAGAAACCGATACAGAAATACAGTCAAGGAAGTGATTCTATAAGAGGAGGTAAGGAATCTCAAAAACGATATCCAATGTTGGGACAATACATATTTAACAAATACTATGGCAAATATTGGAGTTCCTCCCTTGTCAGTCCGATAAAAATCAGATGGATAGCACAAACTGAAAAGAGGTTTTTACTTTGTTACTAAAATTAGCGTAGTTTTTTTATTAAATAATTTATAAACTGTTTGTTGTCATAACTAGGTACGTATAGTCAAGATGTTATTCTCAAATAATAGAAATTTAAAAGCTACTCTTGATTTATTTTCTCAAGAAAGTATTCACGTTTTTTTTGGCTTTATCATCTTGGCTTGTATCGTTATTAATTAAATTGAGATGTTACATGCAAAAATTTAGTTCAATCAAATAACGGAAAAATGTTCGAAGTCAATTTGCAAAAAAAATAAGACGTTTAGTTTGTATACGCGGTAGAAACTGTAAAAAGTCGCTTAATTCATTAGGTTTCAATCCGCAATGGGCAGTTAAATTTCAATACAAACAAGCTCAACCAAAAATAAAAGTAGTAAGATTAAACAATGACTTCCTTTCAAAGGTATAAGCGCTGAAAACGTTCAATAAGTACTAAAAAATAGTACCATTCAATTTATCTTTATCTTCAAAATATTCTACCTTTTGGCTCACGTTAACTGCCGACTCGACCGTTTTACTGAAAGCGACCAATTTATTGCATAGCCTAGAGGTTTCCTAAGCAATTTTCAATTTTAGGTCAAACCATAAAGATTTTTCACATATTCATTTAGGTAACAGTTCTTGCATAGGCATCTTTATGATTGTGTGAACGTCGTCACCACTTAGCGCTCCACTGGAGGTACCTGCACCAGTCATGCATATTTAAAATACTTGCTAATTTTACCTGAGCTGCTGTCTTGGTAGTATAATTAGAATTTTTATTTGCGAAAGGCTCAATTAGCATGTGAGTAGGTACAGTCAGCTGCAAATAAAATATGGAACGATTCAAATTCGTCGAAACCAATGACGATAGTTTCAACTTTTATTTCTTGAAGGACCAATGCTAAAAGTTAATCGTATCCGATCAAAACTTTACAACACTTTTTTACTTATTTGTTTTAGTCTGATCAATGCCCTTATATTGATGAGGAGAGTGTTGTGAATTTGTGTTGTGAGTTGTTATTTTAGTGTCCGAATTTTATTTCAACCGGATTGGATACTTCTTACTGGTGCTGACTGTGAATTCGCGTAGTAACATACCAATCGCCTACTTGTAAATACCTAAGAACTTGTACTTACGTGTTTTCACTTACCTATTGGTATTTACATTCTAGCATTGGCTCGCGAATAAACTGTTACGATATATTTGTAATATACGCTAAGTTGTATGGACCACTGCTATTTCAATTTCGTACGAAAAAAAGGAGGATTTATTTATGTTGAAATTGCTAAAAGATTTGTTTTTTCACATAGCTGTAATTGCTTTTTTGCCCAAATATAAGTAACTTAATTAAAAATCTTTGAAAGATAATAAAAGCTCGTAGCTTATATTGTGCAAATAAAAAGAAAAACACATTAAATTAAAAATAATAAGCCATGGATACTTCTCATAATTAAAACAATGAATTTATTCGTTCTTTGTTCTGTTTACCTTGTAATGTCCAGACAAATGATTATAAGCTTTTAAGTTAAAGACGTTTGTAAATATCGTAGACGTGTTTGTAGTGTGTTTACAAAAGCTGTGGTAGTGAGCTTAAGGATTAACATACAACAGGTTGCAAGTTGCAGCGGGTTCTATAAAGCCTCCAGTCGAGGTTGGCACGGCGTGCGACGCGCGCGCACCACTTGCACTAAGTCTTTACAATTACGAGCACCTGTGACAATTTCTAGTTATCCTGAACGTAAAAAAACTGTTGATAAGTAAAAAAATGCGTAAACAAAACCGAGGGAAAAACAAAAAGAACGAGACCATAAATTCAAAATGATAAAAACAATTTGGATCATACTACTTGTATTAATTTTCACGACGGACGCCGACTTTGTCATAAAGGGAAAAGTCAGAAAGCGGAACACGGTAATAAAAATAAACGACATTTCGCCACCAAGATGTTACGGCAACAATTCCATATTTAGAAACAATGACACGCTGAAGCGGATTGTGTTCGCGTCAAAGTATATTTTTACGGGGAAAATTTCGGGCGAGGTGAGAAGGAAACGCGGGAAAGTGAAGAAGAAAATCTTTAAAGTGTTTGTGAGAAGAGTGTTAAAGGGAGACGTTGGAGATTTAAGTGATGTACTGAATTTTGAAACTAGAACGTATAATTCGTCGAATCGTGCGTATGTTTTCGTTGAAGGGAAAATTTCGAAAAAAGGGTGTGTGAGTTTGCCTCAAGGTTGGGCAGCTCTGCTATTCAGTGGTGGAGAGTTTGATTCTCCTCTGAAACTGTTGGTAGATCCTGTGCCGTCAAATCTCGAGAGTTTGCGTCGCGTAAAAGCTGTGATAAAAGGTAATCAATATAAAATTAAATTATTTTAGCTCGCTGTTAATTTTTTAAACAGGCTTATTTAACACTTTTTCTACTGATATGTAGTAGTGATTAATTTTTATAACATATGGTTCATCTAAGGGACGTAGATGACCCAACTGTTTATGTAGACTATACCTAGTTAGGTATCATATTATTTAAAAAGTAGATGCGTTATTTCGACCACATTCCCATGATATTGACAGTATAACTTTACCATTGAAAATGTACATTTACATGTTCGTGAATTCACTTATTCACCTTTTGATTTTAACTAGCAAAACCTCCGTGAACATGATGCTTGCAACAGCGTTGAAATATCCGGAGCTCGCCAGATGTATAAAGTAGTAAAGAAACCAGCCAAGTGCGAGTCGGACTCGCACAGTAAGGGTTCCGTAGAAACGAGTCTCAGAATCATTCCCCAAAATGTATAATATTTTTTTGTGTGATAAGTACAAAAAAGGTTTCGGAAAAAAATTACGGTTTTCTGATTTTATCCTTTACTTGTGCTATAACACATTCTTTCTTGCCAAATTTCATGATTCTAGGACTTTATAGGATATGATTGCCGGTCGTGACAGACAGACATACGGTCGATCTGTCTAGACGGACAACGAAGTGAGACTATAACCCTAAAAAAAGAGAACAATCCTAAATTTGATATTTAATAGATTTCTTAAAAGAAGGTATTTAATTTGATAAGAAGATAATCAATTCTAAGTAGTTTGAAATACACCAACATTTTAAACAAATTTAATGAACAATATTTTTGGCTGAAAGAATACAAGTTAACCTCAGGATAGCTGTGCCACTTAAATTTGACCTAGATATGATTTATTGTGATAATAAAGTGATGGATGACAGCTTTCTGTTTTTTTAGATATCAGTTAAAAGATATTACACAAACAATCCGGCAGAGCGAAACAATCCAATAGGATTCAATTTTAAGTAACTTTATTTTGATTTTCGGGCATCAAACCAGACATTAGCCTAAAATGTTTCTTTTTCTGTATTCTGCACAATTATATTTCAGATTCCTACCAACCAGATTAAGTACCAAAAGAAGAACAGTATCTAAAATAGCTAAGCCATCTCCTTAACGTAATCTGTACCGAAACTCTCAAACAAATGTAACTATATGACGGCTCCGTAGCTAAGTTGGTAGTAACCCTGCCTGCAAAGCGAGGGGTCCCGGGTTCGATTCCCGGCCGGGGCAGATTTTGTGTAAGCATAAAGTTTGTTCTCGGGTCTTGGATGTTTGTGATGTGTATTTGTGTGTGTCCATGCCACCTGCGACACAGGGAATCCTAGTGCGGGGGTATGAGTGTGTAAGCGTTTATTTATTTATTTATTTATTTATTATAACACAAAACTACAGCCGGCGTTCCTGCTTTCATTCAATCCACAAAGCCATAAAACCAATATCAGGAAAGGAGTGGTGTTGCATCTACTGTCAGAGGCGTGGTTTTATCTCAAACGTGATTATCGAGTGTGAATTGGTGTGAATTGTCGGCCTAAAGGTAGACTGTAGTTGTAAAAACGTAGATGATTAACGAAGGGTGGAGGCGGCATTTTTGTTTGTTAGTTTTATGGTTGGTGATGTAATCGTAAAATCTTTGCTGCGTTGAATTTTATTTGAGTTTTATCACAAAGTTAAATTGTTTCATGAGAAGTAAAAAAATAATGAAATAAAAGAACAAAATAAGACATTTACTCAAAATTAAATAAAGAACAATATTGTAAAGAAAGAAAGTCACTCAAGCTTTGTAAAACAAAACAATGAAGCAACTCAAAGATTAAAATGAAGTAGGTACTATAGGGGGATAATAATATCATCAGTGTTTGTGATACATACAAAAATTTTAACCCAAAATTTCACCAAACTATAGTAGAATGTGGTATAAATATTATGAATTTTATACCACATGTATATTTTTTTATCAAAGTACTAGCTGCTGCCCGCGGTTACACCCGCGTGGAGATATTGGATTTCATGGGTTTTATTTTATATATTTGATGGAATCAGGCGTTACTTTGCGGGTTTTATTTTTTTGCGCGGAACCCTAATTCTTTTTCTAAAATTAAAGTAGCCTAATTTACTCCTTGTAACATCAGCTATCTGCCAGCGAAAATCCCGCCAAAATCGGTCCAGCCGTTTCGGAGATTACCCGGAACAAACAGGCAGACAGAATTTAAAAAAAAAAAATAGGTTGTTTTGTTATAGGCACCGTATATACTTTTATATGCGTTTAGTAAAAAGCGGTTATTTTGATATTTTAAACAGACACTTCAATTTTATTTATTTGTATACATTGGTAATTTTTTTCTTACGATTAATACCTATCACAAAATGTTCTGTGGTTCTACCCACCATTGTTACATTATGTCGCGCAGATATCTATAAAGCTATATTTAGGTGATAAATGATGACACATCAAAAAGCTTGCCCATACGTTTATCCACGTTATAGCTAAATTATGAACACAAAGTTCCACTCCTTGGTCTGAAATGTGTTCGTGGAAGCCGACGTGGGCGTACTGGCACCGTGAGAAACTCAATCCGAAAATTGTACCATTGTGCCTCCAAAAGACATGGCAACATAACTCCATGTTATTAAACCAAATTAGAGGTCCTTCAGTTGTATTTTTAAGGGCTCGACGTGTTAAATTCTACGTAATTGAAGTCCTGTCGGCTTGTTCCCAATAAAACACGTACGGTTGCAATTAAGAAGTAGAGATTTTGGAGCGGACGCGTTAAATTGTCTTCCGGTGATTGTTTGATTGCAGCCAATTTATCAACAATCAAAAAGCTCGAAGATTTACAGCCGCGCTTACTTCGTACGGGTTCCGAGATTACCCATTCGATTGTGTAGATAAAATCTTCGAAAGATATATTAAAATGAGGACAAGGTCGGAGATAAAAACAAACATTTGTCCCGGAACGGGTCGATCCTCCGGGACGTGTCGCGCCGTCCCGGGACGGCATATTTATCGGGACCACCGACGACGATGCAGGATCGCCGAACTATCTCGACAAATTTATTGACACTCTTTCAATTAAATCTATTGTTGTCGGGAAGAGAACAGTCATAACAGAATAAAACATGATAACACGCCGCGTGTTCCTGTAAATGCGTTTCGTATCGGCCGCCCGCTCCGGCCGCCGTAAAAGGAGATTTATTAAAACTATTTGGAAACTGATTCGATCGAAACCGAACGATTTGACATTTAGATAAAGAGTAAAATTTATTTTTCCCTCGGATACGCCGCATCGTCCGAGTGACAATGGAATAAAAAGGTTATAAAATGCGGCAGTTGTGGCTCGCCCACGTCCCTCGGGTGTAGTCGGATGTTCAGCCGGTGCGGTGCATATCTGCCGGAGCCGGGCCGCAGCTGCCACGCTGGCAGATAAAATGCGACGATTGCATTATTACGGCCCGCTACTCGCAAGCACGTGTAAATTTCTATGTGAGAACAGGGCCGATAAGCGGCGCGTGGGCGCAGAGAAAATTCACGGCGGCGCCGCAAACGGCCTTAGGCGCCAGCCCGCAACGGTTTCGCGGCAATCTTTACGCTTTTTATAAGACAAGGCGAGTCTGTGCTAATGAGATTCTCTTATAAGTGGATAATCTATCCCATATTTGACAGCTCGCAAAAAGTTTTAAATCCCTTGATTTATTACTCGCAGCCTTGTGTTTCATTACTTACCTACAGTAAAAAACAAAGCGACATATAAGATTTTTTGAATTACTAAGAAATTCTGCTAGCAATTCGTACAATAAAGAAAACCATAAGTGTTTCCAATCGGCAAATTTATTTATATTCTAAATAGCTGATAATATATTTTCTCAATTTGTAGAATCATTAAAATTTAATCTTGAGTCATACGAATGAGGTTTTAATTTACGACGCCGTAAAACTTTGCGATTATAGTTTTGACAGCGAACCACTATATCGTCTTTTAACTATTAACACGATAGGAAATATACGTAGGCTTACATTTAGAGTCATAAATATACGCCTACAAATTTGATGAAGGTGAGCTATTGTTCAGTTTTTAAATAAAAAAAAAACTTCTTAGAATATAAAAATTCAAGACCGACCGAGATATATTTTTAAGTACAAGTGAGATAGATCAGTGCGACAACGATAATCTTCTTAAAGAACGTGACACAAGAATGAGCCCTTTTTGCTGACACATTGTTTTCGGAAAAAAAGGGTCATGTCATTCTATTCGAAGTGTCTTACATACCAACGATATTATTTTTTTGTTTCTAAAGACATTCGATTGCTTATTCTCGACTCACAACAAACAAATGGAATTTATTCCTCAAAGAGTTTCATGCTGCTGAGAAATTTACATTATATACAAAGAGCACTCCTGGGGACACTATTCGCTTGCTTTTAGCTGAATAGAATATTGTGAATGTTAACGTCACGTCATGAATTTGAATTTAACGACTGACGACGATTCCACAGTACAATCTTAGCAAGGAATAAAATCCTCGATGGCTCTCTACGACTAAGTCTCTACATTATTGATTCGGCAAAATTCAAAAGCGATTTCTATATGTAATACGATACGTAATTTACATATTTTCCATTGTATCCGACAGTTTCCATAAAATTTAACAACATTCGAGTTCATGTGTCCTGTGAGCACCCAAGATGCTACTTTACGACGATCTTCAAGACCGAGTTAAGGTTATGGCTATAATTCAGTTTTATGAAACCCCTTTCAGGTAGCAAAGTGAGTATTTCGAAAGTTCTCACATAAGTTACATTAGGCTTGAACGAGTGGTTGAGTTATAATACTCAAGCGCAACTATCTTAGATAATTCCAAGATTATTTCCAACTACGCAGGAAGTGTAATGCGCCTGTTTCGTTTTACTTGAGTTCTTAGATGAACACGTACGCGTTAAAAAGCATGCAATTGTCTGTCAATAAGCAAACGTCTTTGACAAAGCTAGTCGAAAATTGGATTTCTAAAATATTCCCCATAAAATTAGTACTACATCATTATAGCCAAGACATGTTCGACAATCGTCTAATCCTGTTACAAAATGACATTAAAATTAATTAGTTTTCATATTCAGAGGTGTATCAAATATCTTGAAACAATCTTAGAATTGGGACGTATTATAATGTTCATTGTATTATACTAATATTTTCCTTTCTGGAGCTTTATCTGGCCCTGAATTCCGTTTTATTCTCCTTACGAGATGTTATAGCAATGAGGAATTCTTAACAAAGGTTTATGGCTTCAATAACGTGGTTTACGACTCATACCGCGGTGAGCACGTGTCAAAAGTATAACACATAGCTCTTCACGCGGTATGCCTTATAATAAAATTGGTTTTTCCATAAATTATGATGGAAGTCTTGCGATGGTGAAGCTGGTTTTTCAAACTAAGAGAATATAAAGACATATAAATGTTCATATTGAATTAGTTTTAGAAATCTATATTAATTAGTTAAGGATTAAATTAACAAATAGCTTAGGTCCCTAATTACTGTTTTATACAGGATTATTGGTAACTCGAAGTATCCGGCAGGAGGTGGTCGGGATGACAAATACAACAAATCTTAGCACCCCAATGTATATAGTCGAAAGTTAATAGGTTTTGAGATATTTAAAATTAACTGATTTTTTTAATATGAGTAATACAATATCTAAAAACATTTAAAATGTGATTAGATACTATGACTAATAGTGTTTTGTATTTAGTTGAAAGTTTTTATGCTACTTGGCAAATAAACTCAAGCGTTTAAAAAGTGTGCAAAGGACTAAAAAGCCCGCATGAAAAATGATCATTTGTGTTTTAACATCACCAAATAAGTAAGTACAGTCAACGTTGACTAGATACATAATGGCGTAGGTAAGTATTCTTTTAACCGTTTTACTTCCAAACAAGACGGTTGGAAGAGGATGCTAGGGTCGTAAACCCCGAGCAGGGTGTTTCTGTCATAAACCGAACCGACCCCGCCTGAGGTTTCACCGTATTGGAACTCAGCAGTTTTAATGGCTAAGTGAATCCTATCCCAATGCATTGGCTTGTCTAAGGACTTACCTAGGAGTAGTAAAACTGCAGGCTTTTTAAGAACTTTGATACAATTCCCGGCCGGGGCAGATTTTGTGTGGTGTGCATAAACTTTGTTTTCGGGCCTTAGGTGTTTTTGTTGTGTGTCCATACCACCTATGACACAAGGAATCCTAGTGCAGGGTGTGAGTGGTTATGTTTGTTTTATGCTTAAATTAACATAGGAAATGTAAATTATGCTATCGTCTTCAAAAATATTCGCAACAATTTGTCCCATGTTTGGGAGTTATGGGACCATGGGTCCCTTACTTCCTGATTCTCTAGAAACAAGAAATCCTAGTTTTATGCATTATGTATGTGATAGTAAGGTGTTACTAACTATTTATATAATTACGGGTTCTGTTAGTATCTTCTACTAAATTACTTTGAATCTTTCCGATTCCAGATTTATTGAGCACATACAACCTACAGTACTATAAATCAAACAAATCTTAGTCAGGATGGATAGATGTTAAACGTTAGGATAATTGATTGAAAACTAGTAGATTAAATTGTAAATTGTAGTTGTTGAACGAATATGCACAATTATGCATTTCTTTTACATTATACAAATATTGTGCATCTCTAAAGCGCACTCAAAGTTAACGTATAAACGTTAAGTAAGATAAGTAAATATAAAAATGACAAAGTGAAATCACGTAACATTATTCATTCAAACCCAAGAAAGGACCCAAAACTTGAATGAAAAAGTGTCCAAAAGGTTCAATTAACACACTCAGCCGAACAAAGCGTGCGTTGAAATCGTTTATTTGTCGAAGTGGGGAGCCATTTTTTTTATCTACCACTATATAATATATATTTTGTATTATAAGTCCTCTTATCTCCTTGCATTAATAACCCTTCACCAAAAACTTCTAGCCCAAGTTATTTGAACTGTAATGGCTAAGGAATAGAGTTTTTTCTTCTTTGATACACTTTAGAAATCTTCGTGTGCAGGTAGGACTCGAACGACATTCCATCTTTTTCTTCAACAAAATCCTCCTCCCACGTACTTCCGGATGTTGTAACTGTTTAAATCATTAAATTAGTCTTCTGTTACTAAACATTTTATTGTTACGAGACAAAATATGTCACTTTCAAAAAGACAAAAAGGGCTACTTATACTACTACTTCTGGCTTTATCTTAGTGAGAAATCTATTAATCTTATTAATTATATTCAAATTAATCTCAAAACAAACAGAAAAAAACTAAAACTTAAAAATAAATTTAGGAAACATTAAGTAACTTGAACTAGCCTTAAATAAAAATTTAACCAAAAAAACTCAAGCCCTAATCTTTATATTTGGCAGTGCCCAAAATGCTGGCCGCTTTACTGGTTGCCTTGCTAGATAGCCAGACTGATCCTTTGAATAAAGTCCCACATATATTTTGTTATGTGCAGATTCTAGAAGTCGCACGATTCTAAAATTTAAAAATAGAACTAGAAAAAGTTAGTGAACTTGAACTAGCCTTAAATAACAATTTACCTAAAAAAACTCAATCCCTAATCTTTATATTTGGCAGTGCCCAAAATGCTGGCCGCTTTGCTGGTTGCCTTGCTAGGAGCCAGACTGATCCTTTGAGTAAAGTCCCACTTTAATTTTGCCATCGTGCAGATTTTAGAAGTCGCACCATCAATTCTTTATACGAGTTGATTAAAAAAACATGAGAGTTTCTGAAAGTTGTGGCCCCTTCTAGGGCAGAATCAAAACCTTTAAAATTAACGACACAGGCTAATTCCCCTCAAAATCTGATGCGTTAATATGTTAACAAGATGCGGCGAGATCATACCCGACGGCATTTCTAACCGGTACCGAATATCTGGACCGCTCACTGAGTTCCGTAGGAGGTAATTAATGTTTTTTTAACTGTCAACACGACAAGCCCTAAGTAATGACGTATGTCATTAATCAACTTTGGTGATTAATAGGGTTGATTTTTACGTTAACTTTTTTGTTGGTAATGGTTGGGGTATACTGAGTGAATGTTCGTGCGGTTTTGCTGTTTACTTCTTGTTTTCCCCGATTTATTGTTGCCATTGAAACATTTAAAGTTGAATTTAAAAACAATCGTTGAATTGCTAATAAAACAATAGACTGTTTTTGGAAGACCGTGCTCATTTTCTAGCGACCTTCCAGCGACCCAGTATCACAGAATGTTGACTGAACAAATGAAGCCAAGTCAGTGGTTGTTTACTTTCAATGATAATGGATTTAAGATTTAACCAATAATGTGGGGAGAGTCCCTTCTAATTTTTTTTAAACCTTATTTATTAGTTGCGACCGCGACCCATGACCGCAAGATACATTGTTTCTATGTTAAAAATACCTTTGAACCAGTAGATGGATTTGAAAATTTAATCCTAATAAATTTATATTTCAAGGCGAAGGAAAACAATCTTATTAGTGATGCACTTTATGATTGTATTCCTTAAAGATAGTAGCAAGTCAAGCGGGTACTAATAAACCCTTTCCAGGATGCAAAGCACTGCCTTCAGGCTCGTGGTTAAACATGGTTTGCGTTTGAATCTAGAGTCATCTTTTTGACTGTACTGGAGACCAGACTTTAATACTGCGCAATTAATCGGCCTCATAAAATTAAATTATCATGTTTGCTTAGAGCGTGTCTTCGCCCAGCTATACAACTGACACCCACCTTGATTTACTTGCAACAATGATGCGGGGGCCCTGATATATTGTTATTGGCTCGTGAGGTAACTTATTTACTAATTGTTTTTATTCTTTTGTTACAGGTAAGGCGGTGTTGCTGTCAATCAAGGTCGTGATGGTGAATTATTATAAGTACTTATCTACAATAATTTAGACAAGATAGATTTGAGTTATTTATTGACGAGGAAGATATTTTACGTCTATTAAAATGTGTCCCAATAATTTCTATTCTTTCTGAGCTTCGTCAATCCTATACTTCTTGCTTTGAACAGCCAGACGAGATAAGGGGTGTTTTCGTACCCCGGGATATCAGGTTACAACGTGACGCTGCTGGTAAATGCTACCCTCAATGTAAATGTGTTTGTATTAATATTATTTTTATTTCCTTTTGTAAGACCAAGTTCAGTATATTCTTACCTTTTAAGCGGCTCATTGGTAACCAGAAACTGAAGCTTATTGTATTCTTAATATGGAGTTAACAATGTAAATTACTTAGTAAGTGACAGTTGGCTAATTGCTTTTGAAGCCCGTCCTTTTACAAAGTAGCAAACTTAGCAGTCATTATAATATTATATAACTTTTCTGCCTGAAGCAGCAAAGCGATAGCACTGCATTATCTAAAATAATCATTTTTCTCAAAGTTATTTTTGCATGTTTGGATAAAGAATGGAAATAAAAAATAAGTTTAATTTAAAGAAAATTATCACATAAGATGTTTGATAAATAAGATAATTTGTTAGTGGGAGGACTAACTGTTAGTGGGAGGACTAACTGTTAGTGGGAGGACTAACTCTTCTGCGAGTGTCCGTCTGGGTTGTTACCACCGCTTTGCTTGTGAAGTCTGCCGCCAAGCAGTAGTGTGCAAGCATTACTGTGTTCCGGTTTGATGAGCAGAGTATCCAGTGAAATTACTGGGCTTATGAGACTTAATACCTAATGTCTCAGGGTAACGAGCGCACTGCAGAGCCGCGCAGGCCTTTTTGTTTCAAAGTTCTGGGTGGCACTGCAAATGTTATGGGCCGGCGTTATGCTTACCATCAGGCTAACGACCAGCTCGTGTCGTTACCAAATAACATAAAAAAAAATGTAATTTCACTGATAACATTATTTGTAAACTGAAAGAACGGGTTCACACTATAGCTTGGTTGTATAATATAAGTGTAACAAAGCAGTGTTGTTATCCAGACGAACTGCACAAAATCTACCACCTTCTAAATTTATTACCTCAGTATTGAGTACAAAAATTGTATATCTCATGTCACTACTCTCTTAACAGTCTTTGATCTTTTAACAACATCGATTTGTAAACGTGTAAAAGTTTATTGGTTGAGAATAGGAACGGTCTTTAACTAATGGAAGTTGTTAATTGTAGGAAGAGAAATCTATAATAAATAAAGTAACTAGCTTATTTGTAAACAAATCAAACTTTCGATAAATTATAAATAAATAAAAAATTAGATGAGAAAACGGACACTGATTCCATAAGAACTAACGTATGAAATACGATAATCAATCTACATGGAACTCTAGGTATTGTAATAATTTTATGAAGCATCAATTTATTCAAGCCTTATAATAAGTATCTCCTGCTTCCCTTTTTGTCATTTTTATTTGAATGTTTAGGTACGTTCATGTTAGTCCATGTCGAGGATCTGTCTACGATTGGCAAATATTTTTCACCAAAGCGGTTTGCTAAAATGATCCTTTTTAATCGATCAACGGCAAAGCGACTATAAACTACGTATTCAGTAAATACGCCATCGTGACCAGAAGTCATCTTATTTCGTCCAAAGTCAAGACTTCACTTAGTAAATAAAATAAGTTGGAGGCGTGCCTAGGGGCTGGCTTTCGCCAACTTCTGTTTACGTATGTCGGCACGTTGTTGACAGTGGTGCCACCAACGTAGCCACAAAGCCGATGTAGTACGAGTACAAGTCAACGTAAATATAACAGATTTTAGAGAAATCAAAATTCAAGTGTAAAGACATGAGAAGTCTCTGGATGTTCTGTCGTGGAGACGGCATGTGGAGTGTTTCTGCATATCTTGTAGATTGCAAATGCGGTAAGCATAAACATATTCTGACAGCCTTATCAACATTTCCGTATTCTCTGAACCGCGACGCCAGTACATATTCAAATAAGACCAAGGGGCTTGAGTTTTAAAAACATTGACGAAAAGAAACTGTAAATATAAATCCACAGTTTCTTCTCTTTGACACATCTGTATGAACTAAGATAATTTTAATGAAGAGGGGGAAGGGCTAAAAAAATATCGATAGCGATTGTAGAAAGTGACTTTGTGTTTGTCAATACATTTTTGAACTCTTAGAGGAACGGACGGATATATCGTATTTATATTTATTTGTTAAATACGCGGTCACTGTCAATAGATAAAGTCTAGATGTAAACCCTTTTTCATCATCATCATCATCACCGCCAGCCGGAAAACTGCAACTGCTGGCCATATCCAGTATGAAGAGAAGATTTTGTCATAATACACGACGCTTAGCAGGCGTCTTGGATGGTCGCAGTAGATTATGATGTCGATGCGAGGTAAATGCTGCTGCCGTTTCCCTAGATATTCCCTTGGCCCGTTTTTACGGCACCCATGGGAAGAGATGGGGTGCTACTACCACATGGCCAGACCTTTTTAAACTATAATATGTATATTTTTCTGCCTATTTGTCACAGTAAAACACCTCATCCCATTTTGAACTGTACTGTACCATCCTACAGTTGTTTTAATTCTAAAGCAGTGCTCACTAAACATTAACTACTATAGTATGTTACGTCTACGTCAAGCACATTCGTCATGCGTGCCCAGAGTCGCGTGCGATCACAGATCATTTCACTTCACACACATTGGCTTTCGGAGTTTCTAACTTTATTGGTATTATAAACAGGGACTGAATAATTGCACTAAGTCGGTACTGTAATATTAATTGATTAAAGAACAATGTTTATTGAATTGAAAGTTTGAAAGAAAAAGTAATCCGAAATCGAATAATATTTGAATATTAATTTATTGTTATTAATTTATTTCCAAGTAGCAAAGTTCAGCAGGAAATTTTAAAACTTAAATATTCGATGTCGCTGACATTATATCCAGTGAAATTACTGGGCTTATGAGACTTAATACCTAATGTCTCAGGGTAACGAGCGCACTGCAGTGCCGCGCAGGCCTTTGTGTTTCAAAGTTCTGGGTGGCACTGCAATAATTGTTATGGGCCGGCGTTATGCTTACCATCAGGCAAACGACCAGCTCGTCTCGTTACCAAATAAAAATAATAATAATAATTATATTTTAGATCAATTAATTTTTTTCTTTCTGTAGCTTTATATTTACTTAGTTGCCATTCTAAAGAAGTTTTTCTCAACGATGGATTTTTAAACTATACGTGAGTAGTATCAAACAATATAAAAGCTGAATAATTGCGGTCTGCATCAAAATTGCAGAGAGAACTGCATTGTTACTTTATATGGGAAATTACCGTTAAATTTTGACTCGTTCGGTCCCAACTCATAAGTACGGCACAGTTATGGAAATATGCGATTGACAAATACTTTGGTGAATGTAGATGATCAGTAAACAGTAAAACGGCCAGAGATTTGAATTAAATCACAGCCATTTACATGTCTAAATTGTGGTGCAATTTGTAGGAAGCTATACGATACTAAAAATTTTTTTGGAGAATGGTGCATGGTTATTTTGGGAATGGTTATGAGAATGGTTATGTGTAAACAAATTAGGCGTGTCCTGGCTGTTGTTCCTTTACTATTTTAGACCACACCATCTCATAGATCAGGTGAGAATTGAGATAGTGATCTCATCACGAGTTTTTTTATGCTACTGATAACGTGAGCTACTACTAGCGTGTCGTTTGGCTGATGTTAAGTATAAGGTCAGCCCATCAAAATTGTAATACCACTCAAAACTTTGAAACATAAAGGCCTGCGCGACACTGCATTGCGCTCGTTGACTCTGAAACATCCAGGTATTAAGTCTCATAAGCCCTATCATTTCTATTACTTTGACTACTTAGCTCATCAAACCGGAACACAGTAATGTGGCTTGGCGGCAGACTTCAAAAGCAAAGCGGTAGCAGCGCCACCTAGACGAACACTAGCAGAAGAGTTACTCCAGCCATCTGGCAAAAAAAAAAAAACTTTAGAGGGGCGGAGTTACTTTTGTCGTGATTTTTGGTAAGCGTAGGTACAGTAAAATGGAAATAGTAATACACGTACAGTAATTAGAGCTTAGTATAGATATGTGATTGTAAACTATACGGAATACAGTGAAATCTGTTTTGGTTTATCTTATAGATGAAACATCAAATTAATTATTGCGTAGGTATAATTAGGGACAGAAGCAAAGGACCGCAAGGTGTCAGGTCGTTTATAGCAATAGAACTGTAAACAGGTAATGGTCGGAGACGTGTACGGATTGCGAGCTCAGATATGAATGAAGCTCCGTTTCAGCAGAAGGTTTAACTGTTGTGGTGAACCTCATAAAGGTTAGGTTAGGTGAGGATTGTGTCGTGAGTGCTAAGTAGTTGACAGATACGCGCTTTATGATCCTGATTATAGAGTACGTTGTACGTTGCTTGGTTCAAGATCAGTAAATTTGTCGCTTAAGATTATAGGTCGCTGATAATGGCGATACTTGGCTGTTTTAAAGTCGCTCACCTTAGTACCTCTTGAAGTTACTTAAGGCGCTCTCTGAAGCAAAAGGCGTTCTGTTTTTCGTCGCAATAATCCCCGTTTTCATACATATTACCAGCAAAAAATACAGTAGTATACATATAGAAAAGAGTTATCTATAAAATACATTCGAGAAACGGCCCAGAATATTGAAAAAAAAATCGAAAAAGGACCCTAAAATTTGTTTTGTCTCGAAATGCTTATTATTTTGAGCAACAACAATCATATTTTTTGTAATCAAAGCAAGAAAATTTAATCATCTAAACACGCATGAAAAAATAATTAAACTTATTTGTGTCTCTTTTTAAAAACTACGAAATAATGTTTAGCTAATTATTCCGGGTTCGATTCCCGGCTGGGGCAGATTTTGTGTAAGCATAAAGTTTGTTCTGGGGTCTTGGATGTCTGTGATGTGTATCTGTATGTGTCCATGCCACCTGCGACACAGAGAATCCTAGTGCGGGGGTATGAGTGTGTAAGCGTTTATTTATTTATTATTTATTTAATAGAAAACGCATCGCCATTTTCAACCTTATTGGTATACAAAAGGCGTAAAATTGTACATATTATGTACAAAAAGGTAAATATGGCTTATCACATTAAGTGAAAATAAATAGAGCACATAAACAAATATATAATGATTTTTGTAGTCTTAGAACTTATGATATCTTTTTTGTGTCCGGAGGATTTAAAATTTTGAATTAGTTCACAGGTTAAAAATTCTCTGCCTGTAAAAAGAACAAGCTGTAAAATTAAAGAACGGTATTTGTTTTATTCGTGTTCCGTGAATCTTTGAAAAGCTATAATATACTCGTGATACCATTTCACACTATGGCTAAGCACAGAAATAGTTTTCTTAGGAATTTTATCAGTTATCTTGCAGTAAACCTATAAAACTCACACTTTGTGGTTAAGCCTGTAGTGAACCCACGCGATGCCACGCAAGAATAGTTTGAATAGGCGATACAGATATTGTGAAAGGCAGTAATTCAACTTTAAAACAATCAATGGTCATAACATCGAGTTTGGCAATAGACATTATAATAATTAGATTATAATTCAACAGACATTATAATAATTTCATTCGTATTCTTTACAATAATAATGTAAGCGGTCGCCAGTGTCTACTAGTGTATTCGTTCTGGCGATTACACTTGAAAGCCAGTCTTATTCTAGGTGTGGTGTGTTCAACATTTCTCAATTTCAAATTGTTCAAACAACAAATGGTTCGCTTCGAAGTGATTTTCGCTATTGATAGTACATTAGACAAAAATGTTGGAAATTTACTTATATAAATTACATTAAATCACAATTTCATATAAATGTATAAGTAACAACCGTAGAAAAGATTGTTTCGAAACGAGTGGCATTTGTCTAGGCCTAGTTATCGAAAATAAAAAAGCCAATTCAACTTTCTTTTCGAAAAATACCTAATCCTGGTGCGCAGTCAAGTCATTTCTTTAATAGATATCTATGATATTTTTTTATTATTCTCTTTGGCTATTTAAAAACACGCAACACACCAAACACATCCGCAACTATTAATGATGAGCACAATATACCTTAAACACGTAAAATATCGAAGTTAATCTCTGCGTTCATTTCCGAACATTTCTAGGCGCCATACATTTCTGTCCAGCATTCCAATTAATCAACTGAAAAGTGCAACAATGGTGAGCAGCCGAGTAGTCAATATTTCACGTCCACCTGAATTTTAAAGGTTCGCAGGTATCGGCAATGATTACAACTGTCCGGTTTAGTTGTATGCTATGCACAGTTAATCACCGCGGGAGTTAAGCCTCGGGTGTGTTAGTGAGCGGAGCGGGGGCGCAGATTGCAGAGTCGTATTTCGCATCCATTGCAGCTTTGCCAACACTATTGCTATGTGTCAATGATTACAACTAGCTAACCAGTTTAGTTGTACGAGGTACACTGATAAATATTTCGAATGTTAGGCGTAGGGCCCTGATATATTATGTGGGACCGGAGATGTAGCGGAAAGCGTTGATGATATAAATTAAAATTATCAGGTACAAACAGATACTTTAATTTTATTTATTTGTATAGATATTACATTATCAACCCCTTACACTCCCACTGCTGGGATACCGGCCTCCACTCTTTGTATATATATGCATTTAGTAAAACGCTGTTATTATTACATTACAAACGAGACACTTCAATTTTATTTATTTGCGTAGAGTATAGATATAATCGACTCCAGAAGGCAACAATGGAGGGGAGACGCCAAGACAGGCATTCCCCTCTGTCAAAGTATATGTCCAGGCGGCCATGTCACGCAGCAACGGATTGACGCGATCATAGAGGTAGTTTATGGACCTGAGACTAACAAAGGCTGCTTTTAATGCTATCAATTAAGTCTGGTAGCACAAAAATATACCAAAGTAATTATTCACAATAGTTAAATTAAATTTTAATTACTGTCGATAAAGTGGACTTGTCATAATGATAAAAGTATGAATTATCCAAATTCATAGAACGTTTGGTAAACAAAAAAGAGTCTTATGTTTTTGATACAAAATAGTGTATTTCAAAGATCCGCATCGCATGTCTCCGGTAAATCAAAATAATAGGTGTTTATTTTTAACACATTTATATTGTTGGCTTTAGATACATTACGTATTCAATGTGATCAAAACAGTAGAATACCAACACAAAAAAAAAATCGCGCTCGCTTTCACTTGCACTTGTCCCATACCTTATTTCGCAGTGGTACTCGTCCGCCCACGCGTCCAGTCCACTGGCGCCAATTGCTAGATAACTGACCAGAGATATTCCGCTTTCGAAGTTCTAACAATTTATATTCTCCTGGTAATTAGATTTTTAAACGACGTTCAACTGTTGTTTGTTGGAGTTGTTAATAACATAGAGTTGAATTGATGTATTTAACATACATACGTCGTCAGTGGAGTGAGATTTAAGATAAAAAAATAGTAAATATACGGTGTTCTGAGCAGAAATATTGTGTTCGCTTTAGATACTCACGTTTACTGAGCTATGACGGCTCATTTGTTTAGTGAAGTCATCCGCTTAACCGTAGTTCGAGGTTTCGAATCCTATTATGAGTTTCGGTTATTGAAAACATCATGTTGCAATCATAGCATAGTAGGGAATTTTCTAGCGATCTGAGATTGAGAAAGTGTGTCTGGTTAACTACCCTTCTCGAGTAGAAAATCTGTCACCGATGCTGATTGCTTGTTTGAAAGATACATCAAATTTGACAGCCAGTCCTAGAATGAATATTATATTTAGAACTAGCTACTGCCCGCGGTTTCACCCGCGTGGAGATATTGGATTTCACGGGTTTTATTTTTTGCGCCGAACCCTAATTCTTTTTCTCAAATAAAAGTATGTAGCCTAATTTACTCCTTATAACATCAGCATGCCAGTGAAAGTCCCGCCAAAATCGGCCCAGCCATTTCGGACATTACGCGGACAGCCATACAGCCAGACAAAAATTAAAAATATGTGTATTTGTTATAAATAGGTACCGTATATACTTTCATATTCATTTGGTATAAATCTGTTAATTTGACATTACAAACAGACACTTAAATTTTATTTATTTGTAGTATATAAAATATGCTAGTCATATTCTAAAATAGGCTCCTATATTTCAATTAAGAGCACGTAGGTACTTACTAATTACTACCCCGTCTTAGTTGCCAAGGTATTTGATACCAGTTACGATACTTACATTACGATATAGAAGGGAATTATTAATGATCATTAGACATCCATCCGTGGACTAATTGTTGTTTCTGAGTTACGGTGACTTATTGATCACAGAATGGTGAATTATTAACCCACTTTTGTGGAGTTGGGACACTGTTTGAAAGATTTGTTGGCTGTGTATAACTGCCAAGTGTAATAAGAGTGGGGTCACACGGATGCGTTGCGATGCGTTGTGATGCCTGAGCGGTGACGCAGCGCAGCGTTACCGCTCAGAATGGTATATAAGCAACTTGTGTGGAGTTCGGACACTGCTTGAAAGATTTGTTGGCTGTATATAACTGCCAAGTGTAATAAGTGTGGGGTCACATGGATGCGTTACGGTGCGTTGTGATACCTGAGCGGTAACGCAGCGCAGCGTTACCGCTGAGAATAGTATAAGCAACATGTGTGGAGTTCGGACACTGCTTGAAAGATTTGCTGTGCTGGTAACTAATAAGAGTGAGGCCATAAGGATGCGTTGCAGTGTGTCATGTGTATTTTAAAGAAACTAAAAAACACACTTCCATCTCCTGGCTGCATCACTAGAACTATGTGCAATCTATTGGACTCAAAATGAATCATATGAGTAAAAACTCGAAGGGTTTACTTGTAGCCAATGAAGAGTTCTGCTATCCATTTCCTGGCTCATCAGATCAGCTCCATGATACCAAATTATATCTTTTGTCATACAAACTACTTATTTACATACAGTTTATTTTGATAGGACAATTAGAAGTAGGTTAAAATTGACTTCTCTAAGATTTTATTACATTGTTAATTACAAGTGAAACTAATAAAAGTGTGGTAAAAAAGGCTTTTTCACTCTCCGGCTCATAAACTATGTCTGCCACATTTGTAATAGTAGTTAATTATTAGGTATACCATTTTATTTATAAAGGGCCAAAGACAAGTCATAAGAACAGTTACACATACCCATTAAAGTTAGTTTCCACGATGTAAAAAGAGGATTAAACACAGAGACCTCATCGCAAATTCGTCTTTAAATATTCCTACCGACAACCAACCGCTATTCAGTATAAAATATAATATGACACAAGTAGGTAAACACACGTCTCAATCAAGAGAAAGGCCACACACATAAAGCTCATATTGTTTGTAGCTTATATTGTTAGTATTCATACAATCAGGATGAGACCCGTTATAAATTGCAAAAAGGCGAAGCTCGCTTTTGAGAAAGCGTTTTCTCGAAATGCTTTACAATACAATACCCGCCCGCCTCGCATTGTGTCGAGATCTGGGCGTTACACTGCATCCTTCACTGAATTTATACATACACTTTTGTATTTTATTCTAATACCGTATAAGGGATTGCACTTATTTGAACAGCGGAATATATGGCTTCGCTGTAAAACGTTTAGTAAATTTAGAATGTTACAACATCACAAAAAATGTGATTGGAACTCTATTTTTTTGTGTAACATACAACATAGGGAATATGCGTCCATTTTTTTCTCTAGTGCTAAGCATGATTTGGCTATACGGTATCGGTTTTCCATCGGGTGAACCGGTTTCTTGTTTCTCCCTTTTTAGACTTTAGTTTTATTTCTTCTTTTTTTGAAAAAGCTTACGTTTGACCACGACTTTAATAAGACAAATTAAAAAAACTGGCCAAGTACGAGTCGAACTCGCACACTGAGGGTTTCGTCGCCAACTTGTAGGTATGTAAATAGTTCGTTCATCAATCGTTAGGTAATTAGCTACATTTAACAAAATAATTAATTTAAAAAAAATGCATTTGCTTGTTGCATAACTTTATGATTCTTGGTCAAGTGAAAGTACCTTTAGCTTTTGATTCCCGGTCTTAACAGACAGATAGACAGACAGTAGGACAACGAAGTGAGACTAGAAGGTTTCCTTTTTTCGTTTAGAGTTACGGAACCTTAAAAAAGAAAAGGACAGATTATATTTCAGCTTATTTCTGCTCCAAGTCCGACCTACTTTGCGGATAGCGCATACCGTCGGAACTAAGTCGTGACGCAATCTAACTTAAAATGCAATAAGGCGTTCGGTCTTTCAATAGACGACCAGTTTTGGTCTCACTTGATTGCATCGCAGTAATGACTTAATACAAAGCTTTCACGGAAATTGTACGCCATTACAGCACTCACGATGTCCAAGCCGGTCATTAGAGTCTCATCAGGGTAATATTAATCTACAGTTCGTGCTGTGTATTGTTGGTTTAAATGAAATATTTAAAAGTTTTTTTAAAGTGATAGAAGGTATTGAGATCGTGGGCCAATCGCTCGACTAACTCGAGGCTATATGAATCCTATATACTAGAAGGTTGAGGTTTCGGCAAAGGAAAACTTGATAATAATATGTAATCTCGGAAGGGGGTGATTAGGACCATGGTTGTCGACAAGTGGTGAGAACCTCCATTGGAAACACGTCATTCAAAATTTCCATACAAAAAAATAAATTCACTTCAAAAGTGCATGGCAAAGGCATGGCATATTACATAGTTCAAGTGAATCAGCTGATCTAAAGCTGCCCGGAAGTTCTGTAGTAGATTTTTGACGTAAGCTTTAAATGCCTTTTCTTCAATGAAAAATTCTGAATTTGAGAACCTCGTAAAACAAATTTTGTCGACCTCCAGGTATAGGATCTTTCGAATTTCACTAGTGAACTATTCTAATTTAACAAAAGATAGTGACCGTCATAAATAAAGACATTACAGTCAACAGTAAAAGAGAATAGGTATTCTTCGTTCCTCTACCCAAACCACCATGTTTTGTAAAACGATTACGGAATAATTTCACCCATTCTAAAGTCGGTCGTGTAGTTGAGCCCTTGACTCGTCCACCCGTGTAATTCACGTCAGAATACCGGCATAAGCCGACTGGAAGACAAACGGAGTAAATAACGTTGGCTTAATTATATAAAGGTTTTGTTTTGATTATTCCGCTGAGTAAACGGAAAGTTGCGGGTGGAAAATGTTTTTCATGAAAGCGTTCTCTGTTGTTACTGTGAGTAGATTTTATGTAAAACACTAACCAGAAAAAAAAAATCGTAATCAATTTCTTGATTTCACTCTAAACAGTAGCCGAAACTGGCTCCTGATTACTTGCTTAATTCCACCATTAGTATGAGTCTGAGATATATTTGAACATCTGTAAGTTAATTAAAAGCCGGTTTACCTTATCCAAGTATTGCTGCGTCAAAATGTTCCAAGTTTGCGGCAAGTTATCTCTAAAGTTGGCCAATCTACCTCATAGGTTGGGTCGATCGCTCTGCAAATGGCTCTCTAAGTAGCCTAAAGTAGTCTTGGCCCTGCTACAATTCCCGAACGTTGATATGAATCCTTTCTGCATTATGAGAACTAGCAGTTCTCTCCAAACCAGACTTGACCAGTTCAACCGATACAGTAAAGCTGCACGTGATAGGAAAATAATTTTATTTTACCCGCACGCTCATTCCAATTCCGCTCAGCTAGTACCGACGTAACATTACAAGCAAATGCTACCCAAACAGAAACTTTAAAATGCAATCTTTGCGGAAGTGAAAGATTAATGGTAGAAACGTTTAAACGGTGGTTGGTGACGGTGCCAAAAATCCTCTTCGTGTGCTCGCTAACAAAAACGTCTCTGCGGAGAATCCCCTTCATTAACGCTGTGAAATTAGTGCACGTTAGTTTGAGGCACATTCGCGAGAGGGTGGCCGCATGCAAGTCATTATGCGGACGATCATTGAATTAATTACGCGGACGTTACGAGAGCGGAAGTGTTGCAAAACCGAGTCGCCCCACCAGTCTGTGCTACACTTCACTTACAGACAGTAGCATAACTTGAAAATTTTCAGGCAGTAATGCTCTCGTTTTATTATTAATAAGGAAGCGGTAAGTGATAGTTGAATTATCTAGATTTTTTTCGGACAAGAATAGCGATAATTATTTTAATAGTCTGTGTATGCTTATATTTCTTTTGGCCTCTATAGTTTCTTTGTGACCCACTAAGAGCTTACAAAATAATTTAACTGGCTGGCCATGGTTGAGCGTATAAAATTGCCGTTTAAGGCAGTTTTCAATCTTAACAACGTTTAATGCCACTCTGTAACCTGTCAGCGTGAGCTTTTGTGGTTATAAGAGATGGAAAGCCTCGGCTAGCAGTGGGTTATGGGTCTAATAGACATTCAACCTTGGGTGCCACGTACCAGGAGTATTTTACAACCCGGGCACGAAGAAATTGTAAAGTAAAAAAATATTTTATTAAGTAAATAGGTATTTATTAAAAAGTTAAGTTTACACAAAATGAGTTGGTTTATTTAAAGAAATATTTTACTCTTAGACACTACTTACACCTTCTTATATTCTAGAATTATCTAGTCCTTCTAGAGCAGATCTAGCCTAGGGAATTTATTACATTTATATCGAAAGCTACAGTGGCGCTATCTATGTTAACTTTGTATTTACATGTATAATGGCGTTTGACAAGAGAGAATCTGGGTATAAAATCTACTAGATGGAGTTAAACGCAATTTATTTGCTAACCCGAATGCGCAATCCCTTTCACAATAGACGCTCTGCTCTGATGAATGGACTTTTTCAGATCTGTTTTCGTTTAAATGCATTTTTATACTATTCAAAGCTTTATCTTGTTAACTTATTCACGCGAAAACTATGTAAATTTTAAAACTTGTTACTACTCTCTATTCAAGATAAAACTTTTATGATGCTCTGGAAAACTTGGTGTTACGAAGTCGTTGCTTTTAATATCCATATAATCGTAAATATTAAGAATACAAGATACTAAGCGAAGCTAGTACTTCTAGTTACTTTAGATATCGCTTTGGGGCCTAGTTTGCGCACAAAACTTTAAAAGTTAAAACAAGATTTGCAAAGTTTTAATGTAATATTGAACGTTAAAGAAAACCATTTCACTAGCATTTTCGAGTTGATGCAGAGAAAGTGATGGAACAAAATTGCGAATTGATTATCGTGAGGCACCGCCGGGTTTGCATGTTACTCCAGATAAGGGAGCGATTTGTTACATGCCCTCGTTAGAACACAGCTTTGCTTGACCAGTAGTATTAGATGATAATAATATACTGTAACTTTGCATCAGGTGCAGGTTGTGTAAAGAATCTGTTACTATTATTATCTGTTCCGTTCCAATTTATGTATGGAACATATTAGGTTGGGGAAAAAGTCTTTTCGCATTATAGTATGTATGAACTTGTAATAAAATCTCTTTGGCTATACTATTTGTATCTGGCTGGTTTTGGTATCATATGAAAGTTTAAATTTTAAAGAACATAATTTCAAATTCAAATTAGGAAAATGTGTGATTTTCATTTGTTTTTCGGACTGTCAAAATGAGTGAATCTAATGAAGAAATTCGATACATTTTAAAATTTTACTACAAAAAAGGTAAAAATGCAACGCAAGCCGCGAAAAAAATTTGCGATGTTTATGGACCTAGTGCAGTGTCTGTGAGAGTAGCACAAATTTGGTTTAAGCGTTTTCAATCCGGAAATTTTGATTTCAAAGATGCACGTCGCTCTGGTCGCCCTATTACGGATAAAATGGATGCCATTTTTGAAAAAGTGGAACAAGATCGGCATATCAGTAGTTACGACGTAGCTGAAGAACTGGGAATTGACCACAAAATGGTTTTGGCGCATTTGAAAAAAACTGGGTACACAAAAAAGCTCGATATTTGCGTACCTCACGAGCTCACTGAAAGAAACCTAATGAACCGTGTACTCATTTGTGATTCTTTACTACAACGTAATGAAACCGAACCATTTTTGAAGAAGCTGATAACTGGTGATGAAAAGTGAATCACGTACGACAAGAACGTGCGAAAAAGGTCGTGATCAAAGACCGGTCAGGCTTCACAGACTGTGGCGAAACCCGGGTTAACTCGCAACAAGGTGATGCTGTGTGTGTGGTGGGATTGGAAGGCCATTATTCATTATGAGCTGTTACCACCAGGCAGGACCATCGATTCTGAACTCTACTGCGAACAACTGATGAGATTAAAGCAAGAAGTTGAGAGAAAGCGGCCGGAATTAATCAACAGAAGGGGTGTGGTTTTCATTTTCATGGTTTTCATGATAACGCCTAGACCTCACACATCTTTAGCCACTCAGAAAAAATTAAGAGAGTTTGGCTGGGAGGTGTTAATGCATCCGCCGTATAGTCCTGACCTTGCACCTTCAGATTTCCACCTGTTTCGGTCTCTTCAGAATTCTTTAGGCAGTGTCAGGTTAACATCACGAGAGGACTGCCAAAACCACTTGTCGCGGTATTTTGATCAGAAGTCCCAAAATTTCTATAGCAATGGGATCATGTCCCTACCTACAAGATGGCAAAAAGTTATCGAACAAAATGGTACCTACATACTTTAGTTAAATGTAAATAAACTATATTAAAAAATGTTTTGAATTTTCTTAAAAAATGCGAAGAAACTTTTTCCCCGACCTATTAATATTTGTAATAAGTTACGTAACCGTATGCAATAAATTATTGATTGAATGCCAGAAAGAAAAAAAAAACGCATCATAATGTTTAACAATTATTATGTGAAATAGACATAAATTCATAACATAAAGAAAGCCACTATTATGAATCACATACCTACGCTCATATAAGTAACATTTTATTTCTATTTCCTTTATTTTATGAAATAAAAAATTCTTTTTGGAAACTTACTTTTCCTTGTTCAGTCATACAGTTTAATATACCACTTGTAATGATTCAAGCATGCAGAGTACAATTTTAAACAGTTGTAGGTGCTATGCGATATTCAACAACAAGACACGTCAGGCGTTAGGGTTACAATGTTAACCATATAATCGGCAGCCATTTCGGATCGCAGATTTAGTTCGGTTACATAACAAGCGGGCTGACTTGGCGGTAGGCGGAATAGTGTAGCTAGCAAACTGACGGGCTGGCAAGCTGGCGGACTGGCGGAGTTGGCCACCTCAACTAGCGAATCGAATTAGGTCGGGTGCGCGATGGTATCTCGCCTGCAGCGCTCGCCGTCCGCCCGCCGATAACAACGTCTGAACGCCAGATACCAGCGTTCATTTGCTTATTGCTCTCTGCCTGATGACGACTCCTTTAATAAGCCACGGAAAGGTTTTCCGTGTCCGTGCCTTATCTACGGTTTTCTCATTTAAATAAAATCGAGCCGACCCACTCGATGACGTGTTTTTGCTCCGCTACATTACCATATCGTTTGTGCAAGGATTTTGTGGCGACGGCGGCGGAATTTCAGGGGAACTTTTCTAATTTGAAATAAACATTTTCCATTCTATATTTATCACGAATGAGGCTGTCTTTGTACACAATTAGTCAACCAGATGCACGTATACGATAGGTTTAGTCCAGTTTATCAAATGTCTTTTCTCAATATACTCTAGTGTATATTTAAAACTGGTATACATAAAATGCATAGCAGCTTATTATGGATTGCCACTACGATAATGTCATGTTTGTCGCACAGCATTCGAAGGACAGTATTTCATTTAAGTGTTTTCCGAGCTCGTCTCTTATAAGACGTCTTATCCTTGCTATAGTGGACAAGTGCTATATAAATTTCAAGAGGGATTAAGGGATTTAGAAAAGGAAATTGTCTTCGGTGTATTTTGTTGCCAAATATAGGTTTACAAGTGACATGGCAAGCTTTATTTAGAAGACGATGTGCGTAAAAAGTCAAACTTGTACGACATAATTTTAATGCTCACAATAACGAAGACGTTATAATTAAATAGGTACGTCAAATAACATAAAAACTTTGGATGAACTAAAGGCGGTGTTATCACTTACAATTTTTTTTACAATTTCCACTGAATATTTTAACTTCTGAATCATAAAACGAGATCGTAAGCAAAAATAAACCAGCATTTTCGCATACAAAACTTTGTATCGCTCATGCCTGCATATGGCCTGATTTGCCCTACAAGTCTCCCAGTGAAACTAAGTTTGCGCTACCTAATTAACTAAGCCTGAGCACTTAAGGTTGACTTCGTTATGAGACCTACCTACTAGGCAAAGGGAAAATGTAGGTAAATGACACAACGGTTATAAAACTTCCCTCATCGCGCCGTACCCCGGGACTTTTATAAATAGGGTGCCGGTTCTTCCGTGTCCCAATGAATTACTGCGACCTCATTAACCTATATGAGCTACTGGATACTCATAGTACGGCATTAACAATTAAATGAATCACCCTTGTAGCTAAGGGCGACCCAAAACGATCCTATTGAGCTACTCAAGTGAGAGTTAGGACGAAAGGCTTGGAAAATTGGGTCCTACTTGGTACCTATTAATTAAAACGAAAATGATTTGACGGATTGTAAAGATTTATTTAACATGATGTGCTACCATAAAAAATATCTTTTTTGTGTCTGTTTATAACTAGACAGTATGTAAAGATAAAAGTCTAAAATGATTAGATAAAAGGTTAGACACCGTTTAAATTAAGATTTATGGTTTTTCATATTTAAACACGTGACTACGGCATTAGGGTTTAGACGTTGTCTAACACGTGTTTAGAGTGCGTTTAACTTTTTTCTTGTGAGATCGTAAATGTTTACCTTTTTTAATTCCAAATAGTAAGGAGACTAGCATTTCGTTTGCCTAATGATAAGCATAACATCATCGTCATCATCATCATCATCAGCAGAAACCGTCCACTGCTGAACAGCCTCCCCCATTATATAGTGTTTGCCCAAAAATAAAGTCACTCCGTAAGGAGGTGACATACGGATAGACATTCAGATTTATATATCTCTTATAAGTTTTAGTAGATATGTTGATTATTTTAATACAAATAATAGAATTAACCACTAAAACAGTTTAGAGAAATATAGATAAGAGTTTGGCATAGTTAGGTTTTTGTTTCAATTTGGCTTATTGATTTAAATTGAAGTAAAAAGTAAACACGGAAGAAACTGAACTGATAAAAGACAAAAAAAGTGTCGCAGCCTTTTTATAACTGAATTATGATAAAATATGTTTATTTCGTTGATTTTTCATGCACAAATAAAGAGTATATCAATTTGTAAGCCGACGACACTTCTTCAAATCTTACTTCCATTTTATCATATTTCATAAGGCTTATTATTAATGACGAAGTGAGCGTCTTGCGCCAAACACCGAACTCTTCACCAACATATAAAGTTAGGCTATATTCTGTTAATAGAGCAAACCCACATGGCCCCAGCAATAAAATGTCCCACAGTCACGTGACAAAATGTCGAGTCCACAATAAGCTATACATGGAGGCCGTAAGTAAACCAACGGCGGTAGTAAACTGTGGAACCATTTCTTCTAGATGTTGGCAACGAATACAGCTGTTTAATTTGAGAAGGTAAATAATCAAAGGTAACGTCTTTTACGACTCGCTCGACTTTGAAACCGACACTGAAAATATCTATACGTAAGACGTATAGATATTTTATCAGGAACCTATACGAAATTCGTAGAACGACTGCAATCCTACTTCCTACTTCTTATTATTTATATGTTTAATATTATAAATGCGAAAGTGTGTTTGTACGTTTGTTGGTTTGTCAAGCGCGGATTTCGTGATACTCGAAATCCGTGCTTGACGTAAAAGCGTTGTTATTCTGACAAGCAAACGTACGTTTGCATAAGCGTCTACACTGCCCCTTATAGTCCATTGTTGCGAGCTCAAGAAAGTTTTTATTTTCGTCGTCCAGCGTCGCGCGTGGCGTTTGTTTAAATTCAGTATCTAAGATCGAACTTAGGCCATTAGACATCCTCTATAGCGGAATTAAAACTATAAATTACCCACATTATTTAACTTTCTTCATCATCACTGTTAGTACGCACCTACGGACTAACTGAAGTCCTTAATCAATAAACAGTTTCATTTGAATTTATGTCACTGTTCCACAGGTCTACGTCCTACGTAAGTGTTGTTTTAGCACAAGTACATTCAAGAACCTTCAAAAACCCCGTTTCGAGTTATCGAATGATCCTGCGGCATATTTATCAGCATGTTTACTGCGGACCTGCAACCCTTACGCACTACGGAAGTTAAGTCGATCGATTTATCCACTGTATCAAGAGGACTGTTAGGAATGATATTTGTTATATATCTATAAAGCAGATTCTTCAGTTTAGCGTCCGACTGTAAAGCCGTTCGTGCTGATTTGATCGATGATTTATTAAATTCCATTACACGTCATTCACGGTCACTTAAATGATTGATTGTTGAATCAAAATATTTGAATATATTCGTCCCCAAATTTTGTTCGTTAGCCATGACGTAGCCTACTCTATTATGACAGGTTAGTATTATGGTAAAATTGACACCTCCATGAATCTCTACCATAAGTAAACGATTTAATCATGAGATTGATCAAATGGCCTTCGAGACGATAACGTCACACTTTTAAATAGGCAAGTAGAAGCTGATCACGATTTTGGGATCGATAAATTATTGCGCAATGAGTTGCGAATAGAGTTCTACTACTGTATAGCTAAGGATATTATTCTTTTAGAATAGGACGAATCGAACTGTCGCATTGCAGTTCTTCGTAAAAATATTTCCTTGTTTGTTAGTTCTTTTATAAAAGTCGAATTTATTTCAAATTCACCCAGTATGTTTTTCGAAATTTATGATTTTATGAGCATCGATTTTACTTGACTCTTCGATTTTTAACTGATTATTTTTAATTATGTACATTGTTTACAAGAATTAAATTTAGGTTGATCGATGAAACTTTCCTTACCTCTCGATTTATGTGATCCTTTATCCCGCATACTTGAAAAATGTGGAACGTGGTGCTCCAATATGCAGTCCTTTAATATGGGTGTCAAACGAGTTCTCAAGGATCGGCAACGCATTGGCAACGCTCCCAGTGCAAGTGTTGCAAATGTCCATAGGCGACGGCGACCGCTTACCATCAGGCGGGCCGTTTGCTTGTATACCACCTGTTTTATAACGTTTACTGTTTAGTCTTGATTTATAGATCTTTACCTAAGCAGACGTTTGATTCATGTACTTAACTTGAAATTATAACTCAAACTACATTTAGCACACTTAGTTAATATTTCCTGCAGTTTAGACCCATTTACTACCAAACGTTAATACTTTAATAAAGATTTTCCATAGGTCAGTATCGATGGTACTATTTAGAAGAGAAATAGCAGCAACATGACCAGAGGCCGTGTCGAGGCTCCATAGAGGCTATAAGGCTGTAAAGTGCACATGTTACGGGCAGTTACGCCGGCCGGTGCCGACCCGATCCCTCATGACTGTGGGACTCCGCAGTAAACATGCTGATAAATATGCCGCAGGATCATTCGATTACTCGAAATTGGGTTTTTGAAGGTTCTTGAATGTACTTGTACTAAAACAACACTTAGGTAAGACGTAGACCAGCGTGCCGAGTGTGAGTTTCGTAATTAAAATCCGTTTACGCGAACGACCACGTTTGTCGAGTAAATACCGTACGAAACAAATGCGCGATGATAGTTCATAAATGCGGCGCTAGGTTCGCTGTACATTTCTTCATACAAAAAAACGTTTACGCGTACGTGGTAGAATGCGTTAACTTGTCACAAAACTCACAATAGGCATACTGTGGAAGAGTGACGTAAAAATAAATGAAACCGTTTCTTGATTGAAGACTTCGGTTAGTCCGTAGCTGCATAATTACAGTGATGATGACGAAAATTATTAACAGGTAAAGTATAATAAGTAAATAAGTTAAAAAGATTTAGAAAAAAGAGAACGGCTTATCTTAAAACAGACTTTTAAAAATCTTTCAATTGTGTAGCGGTGCATACTGTGCGCTGTAGGTATACGTAACGTGTTTTGACCCTGACGGAACGAGATGAGAATTTTCGGAAACATTGTTTCTTGTAATATACGAAAGAGCATACGCCACGTGTGGATGGATAGGACGGCGACATGGCACTCAAGGGCCGGGAAAAATATCGTTGGTGACGATGTTTACCACGTCCAGTCTGTGATTCCACTGCATATACCTACACAGTCGTTCCGGTCGCTCCGGATAGCTTAGTAGTAACGCGCGCATATATCGTATTTATCAAGCGAACAAAATTGTTAAAGAAAAATTATCAGAATGTGTATGATCACACCCAGCATTGTATATGTAATCGTGTAGACCCAAAGTATTAACTCTAAATAAAAAAATATCTGTGCCGTAAAATTGCAGTAGAATCATGACTCAATGAAAACGGTACGTAAATACATATGAAAATTTTATTTACCTATTTACTTCATTGCATCTTCTATTGCATTCATTCGCCCTAATATTGTATTCAATGAAAACTAGGTTTGATTTGTAGAATAATATGTTTAATTTTCTGTTTTTTGTCGATTAATGCTGCATGACACACAAAATACACAATTACTGTCGTTATACAGGTTTAAAAATATCACATTAATGTGATGTTTTTACACAACAAAAATAAAATTCACAAAAAATATATTTGCCACAAAGATACTGCATATAAAAGTTTCCCAAATTCATAAATTTTTTATGATCTAAAAGTTATTTAAATGATACCATCAGAATCATTACATTTCAATAAATAAAAAAACGAATGACAACCAGTTTTTCACGGCCAAATCAACAAAATGCATATTTTTTGGTACAGCTTTGCGGCCCGCGTTGAACAAGTGACGTCAGATGTTCTGTCTAATTTACGGGGGCGTCAGATGTTCTGTCCAATTTATGGGGCGTTTTAGCACTCAGTAGATACACCCGAATTTGACTCTCATTTTTGACATTTCTAGCGTTCTTGATTGGTAAAATAAAACAAACAACATTCAGTTCAAGAATCACTTAAGTTTCAGAAGTGTACCGAGAATCGTAGCAATATTATTTATTCAGAAGTTCTGCTTCAGTATCGAACTCAAGGTAATAAACTCGATGAGTGCTCGTCAGATCCTCCTCGTAAATTGTCAACGTTTCTGCATAAAACAGCCACTTAACTATCATCATAGATATACGCTCAACCGGTTAATAATTGAGCTTTTATAAATATCTGCTGAATTTCTACCATCAGCTGCTCTTTTGCCTACTACTTTTTAATTGTTCCTTGGATTCGAACCGACAAAAAACTGACGTAAATGCCTCAAAGGTGTAATTTAAAAGGTATTGAGTATCACAATTAAAATGAATAATGATGTCCGTATAAATCAAGCCCATAAAAGTGAGCGTGGGCCGTACTAATAGGCGCATCGCCATGTACTATTGCGCCACTCTTTGTCTATATTTTTTGTAATTGACTCTGTTATTAATCGCAGTAATTCTTTTACAAAGAGCTGTAATTGTTTAGATGGCGCTTAGTAAATATTGAATGTTGTGATAGCGAAAGGTTAAAAGAAATTTGAACCCACTCATTGTGTTGCTTATTTATGTTTGAAGACATAATGTTGTTTCTTATTCACTGCTTGCGGCAAGTGGGAGGTTCAATGCGTGTCGGATTTTGTATAAACTTTATTGGGAAACTCGATATGCCCCAACAATACAGAGCGGTAACATTGCTACCATAATCTGAAAATTGCTTGCACGAAGAGAGGTCAAACATTTGTGGTCACGGCACAGTTGTAAAATAGGTACGGTGCGTGCCGTTTACATGACTGGGACCATAATATTATAGGCATGTAGGTAATTAGAGCGGGACTAAAGACGTGTGTGCGTGCCTTTAAATAGGCCTGTCGGATTTATTGTTTACGTCGTTGAAGCTATTTGCAAAAGTAATTTCGTGACGGGGAAATTGTGTTTCACAAGCCACTGGGTTAGAGTTTAACTTTATAATAACTTGAGTAATATATCGCTGTCGGCGTAAGATCCAGACTTGTGTATTTTATTATAACTGTAGCTCAAAGTATATTTTTTATGCTAATAAGTAAGGATGCTCAAATATTTAGAAGCAGACCACCAGCCCGATGTTCGGATGATATCAGTACAGTAGCAAAAAGGGGTCAGTGGTATGAACTAGTAAATATAAATAAATGTAATGGAAACAAGTCGTTTGCTTGAGGGTAAGCGTCAAGATAATGCTAATAACAATTGCAGTGCCAGGCAGGGAATTGGATAACATAATATTTACATCCTTAAATGTCATGTTTTACTATTGTACTTGAAATTTAAGAGATAGTGAAATTATAGATGATGAAATGATAGATAGTGAAATGATAGATGATGAAATGATAGATAGTGAAAGTTAAGCCTCTTTTTCTCCAAAAGCGAGCGTGAACTATTACAGGTACATCTGCCCGTCAATAAATAAAAACCATTTTAATACATATAAAAGTGTTGCTTCCAACGGCAGTGGGACGCGGGCGACGGGCTCGGCTCGACCCAGCATATTGCATTCGCACAATTTAAGCTCGCTAATATGCCTGAACTCGCTCGATAAAACCTAAAATCGTACAAGTTATTTTACTGCAGGAATAATTCTTCGGATTTTTGACAGCGCAATCGAAGTTTCACGCTAGGCCCTGCAGCTGGCTCTAATTAAGTGCTGTAAACTCCGCTACGTAAGTATTGGAAATCTGCTTTGCGAATAGTCGGTTACTTAATGCTATTACACACAAACTTCTTTGATACTTTCTACTACTTACTACTTTAATTTATTTATTTATTATTTTTACTACTTTAATTTGTTTAATCCTTGTTTATTTGCAACGACTTCCTTTCATCCATATATTTAAATGCTATTCGAGTAACTAAGTTTGTTATAGCTAAGTAGATATCTAATTAGTAAATGAAATTATAGAAAAGGCTTAGGCAAATGGAAAGGTTTTGCGTGTAGCATTCCTACTGTACGATATTTTAATTATCGTAAGTTTAAAACTGGATGTGATTTACGTATGGTTAAAGGGATCGCTCATTAAGAAGCGATTACGGCAATACCACCAAATTCGCAACTGCAAAATCAGGCTAAAAAAGGAACGAACTTTTTTATTGCTTGTCCGAGGCCCGTGCCGGACCGATTCTAACGAGCTCATTGGAAATTCAAATCGGACTGGACCGCCGCACCCTGTAATCAATAATATTACATGTACGTGCTTCCTGGACTCTGCTTCGGAACCGAAGATCGGACGTGGTAATACTGCATGAGCCGCAGCTTAATCGAATATACCGCCGGAGAAATACCAACTCTTATTCGAAACATTTCTACAAACTGTATATATAGAATGTTAATTAACTTTATTAACTTACTAGCTGCTGCCCGCGGCTTCACCCGTGCGGTGATATTGCATTTTATGGTTTTTATTTTTTTGCGCGGAACCCGAATTCTTTGTCAAAAATAAAAGTAGCCTAAGTTACTCCCTGTAACATCAGCTATCTGCCAGTGAAAGTCCCGTCAAAATCGGCCCAGCCGTTTCGGAAATTACCCGGAACAAACAGACAGACAGACGAAAATTTAAAAAATGGTTGTTTTGTTATAATTCAAATTCAAATTCAAATTCAAATTCAAAAGTCTTTATTCAAATAGGCCCCAAAGGAGCACTTATGAAAGTTAAAATGACTCTAACAGCCGGCCTCTGCAACATTCATCTACCCGAATCACAGACTAAAACTAATGCTGTCTTTATCAGAACATAATAAATGACAAAGACACCAACAGACCCAATCCGTGCTCAAAGTCAACGAACCTTCCAGAAACCCACCGTGCCCGTTCCAAATTGGTATAGGCCGAGCAAGAAGAAGGGCAAGAAACTCGTCACGGCATTCTTTTTTAAAAAAAAAAGTAGTTTATTACAATGATTCTAATGCTAACAACTAACAATTTAAAGTTTAGTAGTCGCCAGGAGGCTCCTGAGCTGTTTGCCTCCATGCATCCTTGTCATCCACATAATCCTTAATTTTATAATACGCTTTTTTAATTAATACACTCTTGACTATACGTTTAAACTTTCCTTGTGGTAATTCAGTTAATACTTTAGGAATTTTGTTGTAGAATCTGACACCATTTGCCAGGAACGATTTGTTAGTTTTACTTAATCTGAACCCGGGTACAACAATTTTATGTTTACTTCTAGTATTTAACTCATGTACATCACTTTTTAAGTTAAATTTAGTAATATTCTTCCGTACATACATTATATTTTCCAAAATGTATAGCGAAGGCAGGGTTAGAATACCTATTTCTTTAAAAAAGTCTCTTAGAGATTCGCGTGGACCCATGTCATAGATGGCGCGTACTGCTCTCTTTTGTAATATGAAGATGGTATCTATATCGGCAGCAGATCCCCAAAGTAGGACGCCATAAGACATCAAACTATGAAAATATGCAAAATATACCAACCTTGCCGTCGCCACATCAGTCAGCTGCCTAATTTTACGTACTGCAAATGCAGCGGAACTCAAACGACCCGATAGGGCATTGATGTGAGGACCCCACTGCATTTTGGAGTCAATAGTTAATCCTAAGAATACAGTGTTATTCACCAGGTCAAGTTTGCTGCCTTCCAATTCCACTTTAGATTCCACGTGTGGTACGTTGGGAAGTGAAAATTTAATACATTTAGTTTTACTAGCGTTAAGTAGTAGATTATTAGCAGCAAACCATTCTGAGATTTTGTCAAGGTTATCATTTAATTCCTTTAGTTCACTGTCTTTCCTATCAGTTTTAAAAATGAGTGAAGTATCATCAGCAAACAAAACTATGTCCAATGCTATATGGTCTGTCATAAAGGGTAAGTCATTTATATATACTAGAAAGAGAAAGGGGCCCAGTATTGATCCCTGCGGTACGCCTATCTTCACTGAAGAACCACAAGATGTTACTCTATCGATGCCAACCTTCTGCTGTCTACCCGTCAAGTAAGAATTTACAAGATCAAGAGCTGTCCCACGCACGCCGTAATGATGCATTTTTTTAATAAGCGTTCTGTGGTCCACACAATCAAATGCTTTGGAGAGGTCACAGAATACTCCAATAGCATCCTGTGAACCCTCCCAAGCTTCAAAGATGTGGGACATCAGTTTAGCTCCGGCATCGACTGTTGATCTGCCTTTCGTGAAACCAAACTGGTGACCATGCAATATTCTATACTCGTTGAAATGTGAAAGTAACTGTTCTAAAATAATTTTTTCAAAGATTTTGCTAAGAGCTGGAAGTACAGAAACTGGTCTATAGTTAGAGGGGGTGTCCTTACAACCAGATTTAAAAATAGGGGTGACTTTACTGTGTTTCATTAGATCAGGAAAGACACCCTGATCTATAGAAAGATTAAAAATAATAACTAGATAGGGCGCAATTGTATCAATTAAGGATCCTATTACTTTTACCGATATACCCCACAAGTCTTCGGTGTTTTTCATATTGATGGATTTAAACGCTTTTTTGATACTAGTGGTTGTTATGTAACGAAAACTAAAATCCGGAATTAATTTAGAAAAGCTGTTTAGCAAAAGCATTTCTGCTTTTGCTGGAGAAGAGTCTAGTGATTTAGTAGCCTCCAATGGTATGTTTGTAAAAAACTTATTAAACTCATTGGCTATATCGAGTTGATCAGTAACTACTTTATCGTTAATTTTTAGTTTAAATTCACAATCTCTGTTTTTATTTTTACCAGTTTCTGTGTTAATAATTTTCCAAACAGTTTTGATTTTATTATTAGATTTTGTCACTTTATCCCTAATGTAGTTGGATTTAGCTTGCATACATACGCGTTTAAAGATCTTTGAATATTGACTGACATATTCGTGAAATTTTTTGTTCTTAGTGAGTGATTTTTTATAATATAATTCGTACATAACATCTCTACTTTTTCTAATACCCTTAGTGGCCCAGTCACTAAATTGAAATCTGTTCTTTACTTTTACTGTTTTCTTGGGGCACACTTTGCCAAATTCATTACAAATAATTGAAGACAACATTGCATAGATATCATTTGGGTCTTCAAGTGGAAAATTCGCGAGGGCTAGTCTTGAATCTATGTTTTCATTTAGTATTTCTAATTTATTATCTGTAAGGGCTCGTATTTCAATCTTAGCGTCTATAGATTTAGTTTTATTTTCTAAGCCTATTTTCTGTCCCATGTGGTCGGATCTAACACCAGTTAATAGACTTTTTTGTTTAACACTAAAATTAACAACGATGTTGTCAATGCAGGTAGCAGAGGAATGACATACCCTAGTAGGTTCTGTAAACAGAAATTTCAAATCAAATGACTCAAATAGGGACACAAATTTTTGTTTATCTGATGACTGTCCTAATAAATCTATGTTGAAATCCCCACAAACACATATACTTTTTTTACATTTAAATATTTTTCTTAAAATCTCTTCCATAATCAGTAAAAAGTGGGAAAAACAAGATGCAGGAGGTCTATACACACATAAAATTATATATCCAGCTAGTTCAACGCAGGCAACCTCACAGACTCGTTCCACAGAGCAAGCCACTACGTCACTTCGTTCTTTAAATTTCAAATTATTTCTCAATAATATTATTGAGCCCCCGCCTTCAGCAGACACCCTGTTGAACGTACTGGCGACTACATAGTTGTTTACATGGAATTGCATTGTATTTGGCTTCAGCCATGTTTCAGAGAAGCATAAAATGTCTAGATTGTACTTATCGGTCAATAACTCGATATCTAGAATTTTGCCTGAGAAGCGATTAATATTTTGGTGATATAAAATTAATTCATTACTTTGCATTTGATGCTTCTCTGTCGTCGGTAAATCACTACAAATAACGGGATCTACCTTTTTGCTGGAAATGCTTTTATTGACTTGTACTATATGTGGGGTATTGAGCTTTTCCATTGTCGGACTAGTCAGTTTAAATTATTGTAACCTGACGCTTGATCTAAATAGCTCTCATTAGTAACACTACTAACAATGAGATTGTCATTTGTCTGCGTTATACTACATATAACGGAGTTCTCAATATTAAATGCTAACAACTTAGCAATAATTATTTTATTAAATTTTGACAGGTACAATGTATCCTGAGTCAAAGTAAATTCACTAATAAATAAATTAGTGTCAAAATACAATATGTCGCTATGACGATATGTCAAATTATACAATGTCATATTTAAATTAAAAATGTCATTATTTTGTTTGTCCGTCAATTTAGATGAGTATGGGAAAGCACATAGTATTATCTTCCTCACACCCGACTCTAACTTAACAGTTAACATGTCAATAGGTTCCGTATATACTTTCATATGCATTTGGTAAAAAGCTGTTATTTTGATATTACAAACAGACACTTCAATTTTATTTAGTTGTAATAGATTAAATAGCAGCAATGACAGAACAAGAAATGAAACATAACAACATAACGTAATTACCCGTCTCATTACGCACGTCTATAAAAGTAAGTACCTTGTTTATACATCCAGAAAACAACTTTATGATGAGAAGCGAGGCCAATAGCTGACTTCGGTTATCTTAAGAGGAGGAACGAGGTGACAATTCTTGAGTCTTCGCTTGCTTAAGTAAAAGAGGCACTTACTTAAGAGGTTTAAATGAATAGCGATAACGATACCGTGTTACTTACACGAAAAATTATGCGAAATAGCTTGTGATAGGATGCTGCGAACATTATGCATATGATTGCAGTTAACGTTGATATTGAGTTATACAATTATACTACGTAAAGAGGGCACATCACGGAAAATATCCTTACAAATTATCAAAGTCCAGTCGCTAAACTCGATTTACAAGTCAGATTCAGAAAGCAATTACAAAGTATTATTCATTCCAACCATAACGTACCCGACGATAGCATTCGTGCAGTGGATGCGAAGAAAATTGCACTAACTAATGATCATATCGTTTCTTGAATACAAATTCAGGTCTTTCAGCGCACGCCGGGAAGCGGCTGGCCTATTACGGCCGTGTTACACTCGCTAAATTGAAATGGCGTTATGTTTTGTAGTAAGACTTCACGAACCGGCATTACGGCAGCTTCATAGACGGACGTGACGGGACGTTCCAAAGTAAAAAATAATAAAAACTGGCCAGATGCGAGTCTGACTCGCGTACCTAGGGTTCCGTACAAACTTGTAGGTATGCAGTAAATAGTACGTCCGTCACGGGAATCATTTAGTAATTGTACGTTCACCATATACGGATTTCGGATTTTTTCCTTTACTTGTGCTATAAGATACTGCTTCTTGCGTCAAAGGGATTACAGGCCTGAATATTTAATATTAATTTTAACTTGATACCTCCACGCGTTCCTGAGAAAAAGGTCTTGACAGAACGACAGACAGACAGACTGACATACAGACAGATAGACGGACAACGAAGTGAGACTTTATAGTCTAAAAGGAACCCGTAAAGTCTCACTTCAAAGGAACCCTTAGGTATGGGTTCCTATTTCCTTTTGAGGTATGAAACCCTAAAAACCAGCATAATTCCCACGCTCAACCCTCACCTGAAATTAACGTTACGTCTCTAAAACACGGAAAATCCAATCAGCAATCCTAATAGCAATGAAAAAAGCATACTTAATGTGTATAGGTGCTTCGGAAACGGATGCGTGTTTTTTTTACTGGAAAGCGCCGCCCCGGTAAAATATTCACCGAGCGTTTTACCCGTTGCGTAGCTCAAATTCAAATCGCATTAATCTCACATGATAACATTTTGACGAGTTGGTGTAAATTTCTTCGCAGCCAAATTAAATATCAGGGTGGGAATGGGACGTACGGAAATGTGCTCTTTAGCAAAAAGGTTGGAATATGGAGAGGCTTCTGGCGGCGAGCTCTTAGTTTAAAAGTCATATTTAGCTAATTACGCGGCGGCCGCCCGAATGGCGGTTTGGCGTACTGTAGCCGGGAATTCCACTTAGGATAGGGTTGGTGACGATTGCTTTTTAAAAAAGCTTAAAAGTGCCTTTGGATTGCATAATATCGGGCCAGTTCACGTCCTGCTGTCAGATAAAACAAAACATAAATTCCTTTTTTACCGGGTATTTAAGGAATAAATATTATATTAAGTATATTATACTATATAGTAAGTAAGTAGTAGTACTAAGAGTGTTAGTGGTAGGTTTTGTTAGTGGTAGGACTAACTCTTCTGCGAGTGTCCGTCTGGGTTGTTACCACCGCATTGCTCGTAAAGTCTGCCGCCAAGCATTAATTTGCAAGCATTACTGTGTTCCGGTTTGATGAGCAGAGTAGCCAGTGAAATTACTGGGCTTATGACCTAATGTTTCAGGGTAACGGAGGCACTGCAGTGCCACGCAGGCCTTTGTGTTTCCACCACCAATTTTAAAACTTATTGTTAAATAGTTTGAATGTTGAAATATCTGCATTGTGGTGTATCAATAAAGAGTTTATCTAACAAGATATAAAAAATAATCTTTAAAATAATATAATGCCAACCCTAACTTGGAACTGTATCTGAATATATTATAACCTCTATGTGCTATTAACTCGACAATTTAAAACCTGTGTGAAGCATACCTACCTTCTATTATGGTTCGCAATCCCCTGCTCAGTTGGATTGTAAACAGTGGGATAGGTACGTCTGCAGATTGAACATTTTTTTACGTTTTTATCTTTACGTTGGTTATATAAAGAATAGTCTTGCGGTTAAAATCGGGTAAAAACTGAGCAATAATTAAGTTAATTATTACCATAACATTTTTTTCTATTGGATTCAAAATTGGTGGATCTGTGGTCAAGATTGCTGGGATCCGTTGGTGTGTCAAACAGCTGTTCAAAGATGGCGTTCTATACAAGGCGTATACGTAAATGGTATCAATTTTTAAGGAGGTGAATTATATACAGATGATATACGACACGAATCTAAAGGAATTTTTTTTTTACCTTTTCTGCATCAAAATATCCTTAATTATTACAAAGTAGAGTCACCACGTCTGCCGCAGGCTTGACGCACGGGCACGAGTTGCGCGGGAAGCGTAGACACCTTGATCGCGTGTCATTGACCGACTGCCGTTAGGGTGTCCATATTCACTCGTAATTACTTTGCAAAGTCTAATGACATTTTAGTAGATGTTTTTTATTGATAATTATGGATTTATAATTATTTCCTATATTTTTTAAGAACCCACTATGACATTGTGTTCGAATATTCAACCCCTTTACATATAAATCCTGTGTAGTATAGTAGCCCTAATGTTGAACAGTGAATGTTTTCCAGCTGATGATAATAATATCACAGGATTCCTAAAATCTCAACTATGTGTCAAACATGGACACACATTTTTCATGAGAAACTTCGCAAACATTGGTTGAGGGAGCGAAATGTTATTCCCGAGAAAAACAATTGTTAACTTCTGTAGAAATTATTGCTGTCGTAATAAATTTGTCTGTACCAAACCAAACTTACACAGTATGTTGGGCAACTATATTCAACTTAACGCATCGTTATTCGATAATAAAACAATAGGCACTACTTCATTCCGCAGCGAGAGTTACTTGACTAGTTTTAGATAAAAATTTGCAGTGGCTACAGCGTGCACGGCAAACTGAATAGCTTTGCATTCTGTTTACCTGTATAGCCTATTTTGTATCGGCTTGTCTATTGTGAACTTTCTTTCCTTGTGTTAGAGTCTAGTTTCAATTGTTGCCATGGATCTTACGCCTTTAGTAGAGTGGAAGAATTATAGCGATTAGGCACGATAACTGCAATAATGTTAAACTTCATACACAGTAAGTAAAACATGTAAAGGAAAATCTGATCCCACGACCTGACGAGATTGATTCTATTGATTCTTCACTTCATTGCTTCTCGCCAGTAATCTGTAAATGCATTTGAAAATATTTAGATATAATAGATGCAAGACACAACATGTACCTAATTAATTGTAATATTAGATTAAAGGATCATTAACAAGGAAACTGTAATTGACTTCTCACTCTAGCTCTCGCTCTAGAAAACGAAAGTTGGTTCATTAACGCCCGAAATTAATAAAAGATCCTAATCCGTTTTTGGCTGTATAACTGTCAAAAACAATCCAATTTCTAAGTTTTACTTGTTAATAACACATCCACGGTTCGAGATTGGCATCTAAAAATACGTCGGATCTTTCGGAGTTCGGGATCACAACTTTGGATTGTCCTCTATTCGTAAATGACAGTTTATTTCAGTTGGAGCATGTCCATAACCATATCTGTAGTCATTAACGTCCGACATTAATAAAATATCCTAATCCGTTTTTGGCTGTATAACTGTCAAAAACAATCCAATTTCTAAGTTTTACTTGTTAATAACACATCCACGATTCGAGATTGGCATCTAAAAATACGTCGGATCTTTCGGAGTTCGGGATCACAACTTTGGATTGTCCTCTATTCGTAAATGACAGTTTATTTCAGTTGGAGCATGTCCATAATCATATCTGTAGTTTGATGTTTGATTGAATAGAGTTTTCTAAAGTGAATCATTTCCTCATTGTATGCAAGGTAGTTGCGCCTTGTGGATTTGGTCGCTATCCAGAAGAAAACTGTGCGTTTTTCTAGGGTAAGATATATCGCCATAACAAGTTTCATGTTATCGATTCAGATGTTTCAGCGTGATTCAGTAACAAACATCCAAACTTTCTCATTTATAATTAGTAGGATTAGTAAGGAAGTAGAAATGTTGTTGCTGTTCGCCCCGATTACTACTTTCCCCCTCGCTCTAAGGTGTTAGTATGCATCCCACACGCGTATTTCTACATACGTAAGAGTCGAGTGTGCAGTTCATAAAGTTCAGTGCTAATTTATAACGAGTTCAGGTTAATAAGTGGGTTATGGTTTCCTCTAATTCCCCGTCTTGAATTTTTCGCTACAGTGATTCGTTAAAGTTATCTTAGACGATGTGTAGGTACGTGTGTGTGTTGTGCTATTTTAGGTAGACGCCGCAAAAACTTTTTTTCACAAATTATGCATCAGGTAAATATTTATATCGAATGCAGATTGCCTAATGCATAATTTGTGAAAAAAAGTGGCTTCTACTTTGGGATTGCAGTAGTTTAAAACAAAATTTTTCGCTTCTGTAGCAAAAATGTTAATAACTCTAAAATAATATAACGGTTTTAACGGACCTAAGTGAAAATTTTATGTTTTTTTATTACGCTAAAGTAAAGTAACCCGCATCCCTTCCCCTTTAGATCCCCTAAGTTATTTAGTTGCCCAATAACTGTAACCGCAAATTCAGTTATTAGTTCTATAGAATTTTTTTTTCGAGCATAGTATCGAAATGACACAGATTTCAATTAAGTATTGCTATTATTTAATTATACTTTGATATTCTTTTATGATATTACTATTTTTATTAAAATGCGAATATAGTAATAAAATTATTGATGTCGCTGAATACCTTAAATCTACATTAGGAGTGATTCTGAAGTGCAGCTGTCGGAGCACTGATATATGATTGACGATAGATTTTCAACTGGATTATGATAGCTAGGTAGATAAGCAGTAACAAATTACTTATCACCATCTTATGGTTGCGTCACGTTGTTTTTCACCATCAAAAAAAGCTTTTGTTAGTGGGAGTGGACTAACTCTTCTGCGAGTGTCCGTCTGGGTTGTTACCACTGCTTTGCTCGTGAAGTCTGCCGCCAAGCAGTACTGTGAAAGCATTACTGTGTTCCAGTTTGATGAGCAGAGTATCCAGTGAAATTACTGGGCTTATATGAGACTTAATACCTAATGTCTCAGGGTAACGAGCGCACTGCATTGCCACGCAGGCCTTTGTGTTTCAATGTTCTGGGTGGCACTGCAATTGTCATGGGCTGGCGTTATTTAGATTTTTTATAAGCTTGAACTATACATAGGTAATCAATATTGGTTGTGTGAGTAGCTCAATTGTCTATACTGTAAGACTCCACGTCTTTCATTACAAAGGTCACGTATCATCGAAGTTAACGTAAACCAAGTGCACCCCTCAGATTGCCTTCCTACATACGGATGTTGGGACATTAATACAACATGCGAAGTAACATATCGACTAAAATATAGTTTTCAAACAGTACCTATATCTTAGCCAGTTTTTTTCGCATGACTTTATTAATGCTCGCATTGGTATTTTATATATTGTTCATTGTAATGAACAATTTGATACTTACAACATTTTTCGCACATAAAACTATTGTTTTATGCGAAAACAAAAATCAATCAAATTGAAGCTGTTTTTTAAGGAGTTGTCCCGACGCTTAGTAGAAGTGACAGGTGACCAACGAGCTGGCGCTTACCTCGGTCAACGTATTAGTTTAGCTATTCAGCGAGGTAATGTCGCCAGCTTTTTGGGCACCCTACCTGCAGAAGGCGACCTTAATGCTGTTTTTTATTTATAAGGTTTTGTTTAATTTTGTTTTTAATTGATAAATTCTTAGTTTTTTATTGAAATGTAAATATTTATTAGTATGTACTTATAAATTTTAATTGAATGCAATACATAACAAAATTAATTAAATAATAATATATAAAAAAATATAAAATAATTTATACTCTTCTTTGGAAGTCTGTACTCTTTATGTACCTCCTTTGAAATCAGATATACTCTATTTCTTCTAATAAAAGTTGGCAACCCTACCTAAAAAAAAAAAAAAAAAACAAATTGTATTTTCATTTTAGATTAATTAAATTTATATGAACACAAGCTTCAGCCCGCGGCTTCGCCTGCATGGTATATATCTTTATAGCCTATGTACTAATCCAGAACCTAAACTATCTACATTACAAATTTCATCATAATCGGATTGGTAGTTACGGAGTAAGTAACAAACATTCACAAACACACACAGAAACATTCGTATTTATAATATTAAAATAGGATAGGATGTACAGAATTCGACCTGTTCCAATTTTATTATAAATGGACCTAATACTGAGGGTTGTGACGTCTAAGATTTCTGAACTACAAAACTACTACAAAACTGATGACCTTGAAATATTTACGGTACAATCTAACAAAAAAAGAATGAATACGACGCGTTAATTAATTACAACTAAGTACACATTTTGACTTTCGTCCCCTCTCCCAAGGGCCTAATTTTGGGATAAAAAGTATCCTATATGTCCTACCTCGTAGTATGAACTCAAATCATGCCAAGTTTCATTTGAATTCATTCAGTAGGTACTTTCGTCACGATGTGCGGCCAAGACAGACAGATAAAAATACAGTTTTGGCTTCAGCATCGATGGTAGATTGTCCTCAACACAAAAATTTAAATTTCTTCAATGTACAGAATTGGACAGGTTACAGTTTTATTATACGTATAGATGTATCAGAACTACATTTATAGAGCTGAGAACTCTACATCGACGGGAAAACAAAATAAGGTTGACTAAAGTTTTCCAAAGAGAGCGCGCAATCTCGACCCAATGCTTGACTTGTTGTATAATCACTGTTTGCTCAAGTGTGCGTGACTTGATCTTACAACTTTTAAGAAGATCTACAACTGTTCCACTGTACTATCGATGCGACAAGGTACGTAGGTGACCCGGTTACTTAGAAGCCTTAGCTTATTGCGGTGCTCTTACAAGTGTCTAGGGAAACTGCGAGCTGTTATTACACAGAAATTTATGAGGTGAATTGCTCCCGCTAAGTTCCAAGTTTGTCGTAAACAACAATATAGAACTTATCCAATGTTTGGGTGGCGAGTGTAATGTGACGGTGGAAACGGCAAGGAGTCCACCCTGAAAAATTTGTGTTAAAGCCGCGTTATGAGAGTTTATTATTTTCTTGGGAGAAGTTCTCTTGTTATCTTTTCTGAAGTTATTTAAAATCCGTTTGCGACACGTTTCGAATGAATCACGTCTAGGTTTCGCTTTCAGCTATTGTATTATCTTTACGCTAGAAATGATAGCACAATAGCTGAAAGCGAAACGTTTGAAAATAGAATGATAAATTATAATGTTATTTTTTACAATCGATGAGTAATTAGGTACAGTTTGATTTACATGACCTGATGTAAAATACTGAAGTTGGTAACAGGTTGTTACCACCGCTTTGCTCGTGAAGTCTGCCGCCAAGCAGTAGTGTGCAAGCATTAGTGTGTTCCGGTTTGATGAGCAGACTATCCAATGAAATTACTGGGCTTATGAGACTTAATACCTAATGTCTCAGGGTAACGAGCGCAATGCAGTGCCGCGCAGGCCTTTGTGTTTCAAAGTTATGGGTGGCACTGCAATTGTTATGGGCCGGCGTTATGCTTGCCATCAGGCAAACGACCAGCTCGTCTCGTTACTAAACAAAATAATAAAAAAACAAAAACTATTACTTCTAGTACTACAAAGCCTCTATATACTCATATATATCTCTATATATTATACTCATATCCCTCTATATATAACAGTTGTACTCGTATAATACAAAAATAATGTAGGTAGGTATTTGAAAATATTAAAATTTTGAAATGGAGAGATAAAGAACTTTAATCTAGAAATTATCGAAATCACTTAAGATAGTCCATGTGTATGTGATGCAAATTAAATTGAAACAACTATGCAATGAGATAAAAGCCTTATCATAAAAGGCTTTGAAAATATTTCTTATCCAAAACATCAAATTATGAAAATGAATTCGATTTTGCACTTATGCTGCTGTCGAAATGATAATCTTAGATTTTATGCAATTTGTTTATTGATATTTCGTATCAGCTACTGTTAAAATGTTATAATAATGTATTAAATAGACGAAAGTTAAAAATGTATTGTTACGGAGATGGGTTAAAGGAGAACTCGCAGAAACATTTTTTTTAATTTTCCACCACTTCTAGGCGTTTTCAGCAGGCTGAAACATGTTTTCGGGTCGTTTCGGAGGAAGGCCTAACACATATCAGTTAATCAAAAATTACTCCTAGTTAACGCCGTTTTCAGCAGACTGAAACATGTTTTCAGTCCGTTTCAGGACACGAGTAATCACATGGCACCATTTCCTGAAAACCCATTTTCAGGCCATTTCAGGCCAAGTTACACCCCTCCGGTCCGCGGAACATTCTCGAAGGTGTGTGAGAGGGACAGCCTATCGTGTGAAAGAGAGAGACGATTAGCCTCGATCATGTCTCTCAAAACTTCCAGAAGAAAGTGTGAGCAGGATGGCTATATGCGCAAAAGAGAGGAACAATTGTACCTATTACCTAACCGAATGTTCTAGAATAATGCGAGAGAGAGATAGCTACACACATGATAGAACGAGATGGACATAATCTACTACCATCTGGAAAGTCCTCGATGTGTGTACAAGGGACGGTTGTATGCGTAAGAGAGAGATGTCCATATTTGACCTTGAACTAGATCATTCAGGAACTTGGTAGTACAATTTGCGGCGCATATATAAGCGGATCGAGACGCGGCCAGGGACAGTTTTCGATTGAGATACCAAGCGATACACATCGGAGTGATTTCAAAGCGACTAGTAGTGATTGTGATATCTGTGACTAAATCTGTCTCTGTGAAAAAGTGAAATACTAGTGATTTTTATAGTGAATAGTGTTGTAAGTGATTCCTTTTGAATTCAATAAAGTAACTGTTTGTTTCACGGCTTCTTTCTATCAAACGTTACCCTATAGCTCGTAACATTTTGGTGTCAGAAGTGGGATAGAAAGATGCCTGTTACACCGAGGCACGATCAAGAGGAGTCTGGAGGAGAAACGCCGGGGATGCAGACACGAGCACAAGCAGCACGTGACGCAGCACGTCGTCAAAGTGTTGGTGCCAACCGCACCATGGGCGAACACCAGGATCCCTCCGACCTATTACTGACTTTGCAACGCCTGTTGGAGGAACAAGCTCGTCGTCAAGAGGAACAAGCTCGCCGTCAAGAGGAGCAGATACGTGGTCTGTTGGAGGAACAGGCTCGCCGTCAAGAGGAGCAGACACGACGTCTGTTGGAGGAACAGACTCGCCGTCTAAAGGAGCAGACACGTGGTCTGTTGAAGGAACAGGCTCGCCATCAAGAGGAGCAGGCTCGCCGTCAAGAGGAGCAGATACGTGGTCTGTTGGAGGAACAGACTCGCCGTCCAAAGGAGCAGACACGTGGTCTGTTGGAGGAACAGGTTCGCCATCAAGAGAAGCAGACGTGCCGTATCGAGGAACGTTTGGAGGTGATAGGCGTGCAGTTCAAGGAAAAACTAGAGAAGTTGAAATTAGAAATGGAGGATCATGGTGACAAGCTTTCTAAACACGAGAAGCAAATACTGGGAGTAGAAAAGGAGCTAAAATCTTTGAAAATTAATGGAGTAGTGACATCTGGTGCTCCAGCAGTTAAACTAAAAGCACCTCCATTCGACGGTACTTCCTCCTGGGGGGCTTACAGGCTTCAGTTTGAGACCGTGTCAAAGGCGAACGGTTGGACCAGTGAACAGGCAGTAACTGCCCTTATGTTAGGGCTGCGGGATCAAGCCTTGTCCGTATTAGAGACCATGGCGGGAGAGGTGACTTTTGAGCGACTCTGGAATGCCCTAGAGTGTCGTTATGGTGACTCACACCTGGAGCACGTTTACAGGGCGCAATTAAAGGACAGAGTGCAGCTAGCTAGTGAGAGCCTGCAACAATGGAGCCTCGAAATTGAAAAACTTGTTAGAAAGGCTTATTTATCCTTACCATCTCTGGTTGACAGCATGCTAGTGCAAGCATTTGTAGATGGAATTAGAGATCGGGAAGTCAGGACAACTGTAAGCCTTGGTCACCACAAGACGTTAAAGGATGCTCTAGCCCACGCATTGGAAGTGGAGACAGTTCGTAGAGATCCTCGATCCTACTGCGTTCGAGTGGTAACAGACAATAAAGTAAAACGTAGAGGTGGACCAAGATGTTATGCGTGTGGAGAGTTAGGGCATATGAGATTTTCGTGCCCAAAACGAGGTTCACGGAGAGATGTGGAGATTCGACGCAGTGATTTGGGAGCAGCTGTAGTATTAACGGGCGCTACCGCAGAACAGCGTCAAGGAAAGGATTACGCCAGGACTGCCGGGCGGATGCTGTCCGATAGTGTGAAGAAGGTGCCAAAAGTGATGATCTCTCAGACTCAAGACGGGAATACGTTAGTCATTGACGGGGAAGTCAACGGGACTAAATGTGAGTTAAACTTGGACACTGGAGCTTCGCGCACGGTAATCAGCTACCAGCTTCTGGAAGATTTTTCTGGGAGATATTCACCTTCACTTGGCAATATTCAGCTCCTGACAGCTAATGGCCAGCACATAACCGTCCGAGGAGAAGGTGTCGTTACTTTCAAAGTTGGTGAAAGCTTCTACCGGCATAAAGTTGTTATTGCAGATATAGTAAGTGACTGCATCATTGGTTTGGACTTCATGAAGAACCATAACTGCAAAATTGATTTTGAAAGCAGCGTCTTCATATGTGGCGTAGAGAAAGTTTTTCTTAAAGGTAGTTTGCCCGGAGGTGTTTACGATTTCCACAGAACGGTTGTTTTAGGAAACTCACAGACACATGACAGCGGCAAACAGGAAGTAGTAGAAAAAGTGGACAACTCCGAACCTTGGATAGTAGCCCAAGAAGGGCTCGAAGGATTTAAAGAGACCTTATCAACGAAAGAGTTGTCAAAAGCAAAGGAACTATTACGGCAACTTTCCGAGATGTTCGCCACAAGTGATGAAGACCTAGGAAGGACAGGTATAGTTAAACACAAAATTAAGCCCGGAACAGAAATAAAGATACATCAGCGGCCACGCAGAGTTCCTGTTGCGTACGTAAATAGAATGAATGAAAGAACGGAAACTGGATATAACAGGAAGATGCACCATGTAGACTTTGAAGAAGGTTCACTAGTCTGGCTTCATAATCCAGTAAGACGAAAAGGAAAATCTCCCAAACTTCAAGCTGATTGGGATGGTCCTTACACAGTGATTACGAAGATCAATGACGTAACATATCGCATAAAGAAGATGGGTAGTGCCAGAAACCAGCCTAAGATTGTACATGTGAATCGATTGGCACGTTACAATGGATCTAATGATGCTCGGGACGAGCATGTCTAAGGAGGGGGCAGTGTTACGGAGATGGGTTAAAGGAGAACTCGCAGAAACATTTTTTTTAATTTTCCACCACTTCTAGGCGTTTTCAGCAGGCTGAAACATGTTTTCGGGTCGTTTCGGAGGAAGGCCTAACACATATCAGTTAATCAAAAATTACTCCTAGTTAACGCCGTTTTCAGCAGACTGAAACATGTTTTCAGTCCGTTTCAGGACACGAGTAATCACATGGCACCATTTCCTGAAAACCCATTTTCAGGCCATTTCAGGCCAAGTTACACCCCTCCGGTCCGCGGAACATTCTCGAAGGTGTGTGAGAGGGACAGCCTATCGTGTGAAAGAGAGAGACGATTAGCCTCGATCATGTCTCTCAAAACTTCCAGAAGAAAGTGTGAGCAGGATGGCTATATGCGCAAAAGAGAGGAACAATTGTACCTATTACCTAACCGAATGTTCTAGAATAATGCGAGAGAGAGATAGCTACACACATGATAGAACGAGATGGACATAATCTACTACCATCTGGAAAGTCCTCGATGTGTGTACAAGGGACGGTTGTATGCGTAAGAGAGAGATGTCCATATTTGACCTTGAACTAGATCATTCAGGAACTTGGTAGTACAATTTGCGGCGCATATATAAGCGGATCGAGACGCGGCCAGGGACAGTTTTCGATTGAGATACCAAGCGATACACATCGGAGTGATTTCAAAGCGACTAGTAGTGATTGTGATATCTGTGACTAAATCTGTCTCTGTGAAAAAGTGAAATACTAGTGATTTTTATAGTGAATAGTGTTGTAAGTGATTCCTTTTGAATTCAATAAAGTAACTGTTTGTTTCACGGCTTCTTTCTATCAAACGTTACCCTATAGCTCGTAACAGTATTAAAGACACGCAAAGTGATTGGATATACGATGTTAGGGTGGAAAAGTTTAAATTTATTAATTTTTATGAATGTTCAATTCTATTTAAGTATATTTCATCAGTTCAACCACAGTATTTCAAACACTAATCGTTCATAATCTACTATGAATGTCAATGTTCAAGTCTCAGAACCAATGACATAGATAGTGAAGGTTAAAGCTGTAGTTATTTAGTTATTAGGTACCTAAAATTAAACTGGTCAAAAGTTTTTCGAAACGTTAACTTAATATCGTCAGTTGTAAACAAATACAAAATTGTTTAATTACTATTAAACACGCTATAGCAAAATTTGTCGTTTCGTACAGTTCATAGGACGTCCCGAGACAGTTTATGAATTCTCTTGTCGCTAGATATATTACTAGAAAGTTTTATGGTTTCACACGAATGTATGTTTATTTATGGGCTGTTAATACCTGGCGTGGGCTGTTAAAACATTAAAATAGTGCTATACATACTATATGTTTGTTTAGATATATTTGTTAATATTAATAATGTCTTTTTTATAATATTGTTTTTATAATTATGTGGATAAGAGTCAAATTAGCGTGCAATTGGCTCTAGGTACCGTACAGACTGATACTCTTTTAAGTTTGTGCTAAATCAAGGACATAATTCAACCATGTTCTCTTTATTTAGCTCATATCGTGAAATATATTAGATTATCTACTGAGAGTTTATATAGTAGGCGGATACAACATTTCCTTCAAAACAAACCTACCTTTCAGCATCCTAATTCTGTATAAGCAATATACATATATATATTTAGGCACAGAATATTGGCTAAAAATAGGTGTCAAAGACATGTCACGCACGGAACATAGATCGAATTATGTATTTTGGGATTCCCATCCGTAGGGTAGCACTGTCAAATTCTCACCAATTGTGGAAAATAAGATCTTATCATGCGAAACCTTCATTCCAGTAAATCGAGGCTGCCAAATACAATCAGTTCGGGGCGTGTATTAAATCAAACGTCAAGGGCGAGATTCGGGGCCAATATAGAACCGGAGCATGGAGCCTTCACATGTGGCGTTCATTAACTGAATATGATCGATAGCAGAGCAGAACCGGAGGTTGGCCGTAGCGGCGCTAGATCATTACTGATACGCGAATGGCGCCCGACTGCGGTTCGAAAACGCCCTTCTGCACGTTATTAATTGCCCCACGAACAAAAGCAAATGACTCGGTAGAGGTGATCCTGCGAGCGAGGCCCGACGTTATCCATTCACCCGGTTTAGACGTCCGCGCTGAGAAATGTTCATTCACGATAGGAGAATTTATGACTTTGATTTACGCGAGACTTTTCACGTGGCGCCTTCCAAGTCAGCCCATAAATAGAGAAGGGTCGCCTGACGTTTTGGGCGTCTCGTTATTATTGCATGCTTTTTCGCGCATCGCTTGTCGCTATTCAGCTTCCATAGGCCCGGATGAATTGATACCGGAAGCGGAAACACTCATATTTGCATATTGGCTTTTTCACTCCATTTTTAGGTAGCGATGCTCGTTGTTTGCGCTAGTGGTTTGATTGACATTGCGCGGATGTTCGATGTATAAAAATAACTGAATCCGAAAATATTGTTGTATATTCTATGGTTTCCCGTTTGAAGGTAACAAGGTGAGCGTCGCATCGCAATTCGCGCTCTTAAAATATTTCTGGCCACAAATAGAGTTGTAAAGTGTGTGGTAAAAGTCGTTGTTGTCGCCACATTGTTTGGTCGGCATTGCAGCGGCAGTTAGGTAGTTTTATCTCTCACACAATTTCAATTTTTCATCTGCAGCTGTCAGCTCGGCGGCGGCAGATAAGTAACGTCCACGTTCGCGTCGCGTCCCGGCATAAAAGTTTGTTCCCAGCCAGTTTGTTCGCTCCACTTCCTTTTATAAACTTTTTGTATGAGCCACTGGCGCGATATCAATAATTCTTACAATTTGTGCCCGGATTCAATCGATAAAAAGCGTACCGCTTACCTGATTTTGAAAAAAAGTTCTGATATCTAAATGTGTTTGAGTTGAAAAAGTGAGATTCAGGGATAAATCAAATCCAACACACATATCAACTTAATTACCTAATTATTGCCCCATTATGTGATATTATGTCATATATGCATCAATATAACATGCATTTAAAACAATACATAAACTTTTTGTTTGCCTAACAATTTTGGAATAACGAATGTTTATACGATTTGCCGTTACACAATTACTTAATACGCAAAATATGACGTACCTATATTCCAGTTTACAATTTACCTTTAGAATAAAACGTGGAATCTTGAATTTAAATAAACTATTTTATTTTATAGGTGCGTGACAACCAAATCCCGTTAATACAAACACATACTTGACCCAAAACTCACAAACACAGACTCACATTCAGCGTACTCGCAAACATATCACTAAAAAGTGTAGCATCCTGGAAGAGAACTAGCTCTAGCAAACTCAGGTTATCCTACCGTGAGAGCTATATAGGGTATTTCAAATCTGTTAATTTAATCTCTAGTTAAATTCTAAGTATTATTATTTACACTGTCATATTGTGGTATGTTTTTATGCTAAGATGCATTTTCGGATCAATAAATGATTATTATTATTATTAAAAAACTGTATATAATAAACCGATGTAAGATTTTGTCGCATTCAATTGTTAATAAACTGGACAACTTTGTTTGTTGTTCTTTATACGAACAACTATTTCCAAACTACTATACATAGTGCACTTTACATCAGCAACATAAAACGATTTATCCGCGTTTAACCACAATTCAAAAGAAAAAACAACGTTTTCTATCTCTAACCGAATTAAGTACACCCCAATGTTTATCAAAATAATACAGGCTTGTTTACTTATTCCGTATTGGAAGTCAATCAACGTCCCGCCCGCCCTATTCTCGAAGTTGTGCTCAACTGATAACTACTGAAGGCTGTCGTGTCGGATCTTTGCGTTTGTTTAGCTATTTTACGGACAGTTAATTAAAGCCCGCGTTCTTAGTTTGACTTGGTGGAACTTTTACACAGATAACAACATTAATGAAAACTCGTTTGGATTTGGGGGAAGAGTGCCAGTGACGGTGACAGAGCGGGCGAGGCGAGGGCGGGCGGGGTTCGCTCCTCGGGCGGCTGTCAGTCCGCGCTTTGCTGTGGCGAAGGAACGACGCCGCCCTACGCTTGGTTCCACCCGCTCGCAATCGTAACTGGACAATTTCGGATTTTCGAACTGTAGTTCTTGAACAATAATGGGGCCATTTACGATTCAAAGAACTGGAAAATTTATTTCTTGGTTGAGTGTGTCGTGTGTCTGTGTGGTTCCAAGTAATGTGTGAAACGTCCATTTGTATGGGTGCACTGGTTCGACGCCCGGCTCGGTTTGTCACCCACTTTCGATGATTGCTTACCAGTTTGTGTCACTTGGATAATTTGATGACGTTACTATGATGCTATTTTTATCTACTTCAATTAATCAACTTAATTGCTTTTGTAATCAAGTTTCGTAACCATTATAATCATCATGTTTTAGTACAAAAAAATTAAATACACCTTAAACCTGAGTTAAAAAGCGTTTAACTCCTAAACATGCTTTAGTCACGTGTTTAAATATGAACAACCACAAATCTTGATTTACAGTGGTGTCTGGCCGTTGCTTAACGACATTCTATTATGACATTTTTAATCATTTTAGACGTTTATATTTAGACACAGTCCAGCTAAACAAGCATCTAAAAATTTTTTTTTCTGATAACACGGTTCTAGTTTATAATTATTATGATGGGGTTGAAAAAACTTCCCTTAATAACGAGTGAAATATGGAAATTGATAGACAAATTCTAACAATTTACAAAAGATTTATTGAAGTTCATTTATAAGGGCGATTAAAACAAAATTAGATACCGAGAGACGGTAATTATAAAACTAAATGAAGGTAACATGAAGATACCGATCCGTAGATAGATTGTTCAAATCCTATAATCAGCTTTCGATTAATAATCTGATTATGATGCAACCATAGCATGGTATACGGATTTTTTACAGACTGGTTAACAACCCTAAAGATGAAAATTTGTCTAGCCACTTCTAAGTCCTAGCCTAGCTAAGCCTTTTCTAGGTCCTAGGTACGCTAAGTTATATAAATTATAGAAAATGTTACATAAAAAAACACGTCTGCCCTAGCCAGTGTCACTCGGGGTGATGTAAGTATTCTAACGATACCAATACATCCAAATCTGTTCAGGCATTTACAAGTTTTTTTTTGTTATTTGGTAACATTACGAGCTTGTCGTTTGCCTATGGTTGCGTATGGTAAGCATAACGCCGGCCCATAACTATTGCAGTGCCACCCAGAACTTTGAAACACAAAGGCCTGCGCGGCACTACAGTGCGCTCGTTACCCTGAGACATTAGGTATTTAAGTCTCATAAGCCCAGTAATTTCACTAGATACTTATATTTCTTTAAGTGCGCATAGAGACATATTATACCGTCTACAAAATTCCTATACAAGTCAGCCGTTCAACAAACGTATAACTATACATAGTACGTAATATACGTCGTAGACAAGACACAAAAAGTAAAAGGGGCTACGAAGACAAAGTTCCTTTTTGTCCTTACATAGCCCGCATCGTGTTCAGGATCGCTTTACTTTCCCCGAGCCCGCACTGATGCGTTAAACTACTTCAGAAAAAACGTGGCCACACTTTCTGGGCATTAGCTACGGTGTACTGGCTATGAGATAAGATACTGCCTTTCAACCGAGATTTAGTTTGTTTAAGGTTATAATAACATAAAGGGTACTGCAGAAAGTAAAATAATAAAAAGATGACTAGGTGGTAGTTTTAGTAATGGAATCCTACATGGTTAACTTTCAGTGAACAAAAACTTATGAAGAAACCGTAGATAGTATGGTGGTTGGGCATTTTTTAATGCTCAGTTGGCTCTCGTACTATTCTTCAGGTGGAAGGGATATTGTAAGAAAAAAGCTAGGCCTGGTTCAGTCAGTTAAAAATACTCAATTGTTTTTGATAACAAATGAGTCATTTGGATAAATAATTGTAAAGTATATAAAAATGAGATAAGAACAGGAAGGAGCAGTAATACGAAGCCATGTATGGTTTATGAGTGGGTAGGTAAACGGTCTTGGTATTCACGGTCGACACAAGCGGTCAGCGGATTACCCTTTTCATACATTTTGAAAGGACTCGTCGCGCGCATAGATGCAAGTAGTCGGTTGTGGTTACCGCTACACAGCCCTAGCCAGTAGACAGCTCAGGTAAGTTATCACTAGTGAATGTCGCGTCTGGACCATATGTTGTAGCATTAGCATACTTTTAAACGACTGCCCAAAAAAGGAGTTTAATGTTTTCAGGGTATCTGACTTTCTTTATTACACCATAACTTTTAAATGCCTCAACCGATCTGAATGTAGATAGTATCGTTAGAAACCTTACAACATCCCGAGTAACACTGGGTATAGCTGTCGCGTTGTTAATTTTTTTTAATTATACTTGTTGAATACGGAATTATATGGATATTAGTTCAGTGGTATAATATAGCAATGCTAAAGACATGAAGGGGCTTTAGTGTTGGTGTTATTGTAGATATGTAGAGGCTACCGTAATACTATTGAGCCACTGAAAATATATGTTATATGGATATAGAAGTTTCAGTGGTATAACCCAGGTTTCGTTGTCCAGCGTCGCGCGTTACGTTTGGTTAAATTCAGTATAGATCGAAATTAGGCCATTAGACATTCTTTATCGCGGAATTAAAACTATAAATTACCCACATTATATAATCTTATTTGTTGAATACGATTTCATAGTTTGATTACTACCTTACCTGACCTTAAAATATGCAGCTGGTCAGAATCATTGAACTGGAATCATTTCAACTTGATATTTATTTCAATTGCGAAATAAGTATAGCTGTTCTGACAGCTGTTCTTGAGAGTGAGTCCTATTGTTGGTCGTAGGTACATCAAACCTCGTCCAAATCACAGTCATGATTAGATCTATTCAACAACTAAATACTTAAGTATATCATAGAACGTGTGGTGGGGAGAAAGGGAATTTGATTTTTTAAATTCCCTTTCTGCTTGCTGCCAAAACATTAATGTATTTATAAGGGAATACAATTTTTATTTTTCACACTGGCGGGACAAAGCTGGTGGGGAGAAAAGGAATAACCTAATCTACGGGGAGTAAACAGTGGTGCCCGTAGTACAAACTCTCGGTTGTACCAACGGTAAGACGAAGTACTCATAGTCCACCCAGGTGAACTTGTCAGGCGGACCAAGTGTACTTAACCTAAAAGAAGCATATTTTTCTAAAAGCTTAAATCACCAAAAAATTTCCATCAAACTTTCCGCACCGAAACAATCGCCTACTGAAGCAATTAAAAAAGTTCCAAAACATTCAGCACTTATTTTGTTTTTCTATTGCTGACGTTTCTATCGAGCGCTGAAAAGATTCCCGTGAAAAAAGCGAGAAGACTCAATAAAACATTTCGTTCAATTCGAACATTTAGGATTGAGTTCCAAAGATTTCATTCGACGCTATTGTTTTGAGTATCAATCTAATCGAGAAGTTTGAACAGAACATAATTTGATTTCGGGTTCCTTTTATTTTTTTCCCACTCTGTAAAGATACAGTGAAGTGATCAATCAATCGTCAGCTCAGTTGTAAGTATCCTCTCATAAACTTAAGCTTCGCAAGCGATGGAAAACAACAGGAAACAACTCCAGCATGTTGTTGGGTATTTACGAGTACTCGCCTGGATAACTATTGATCGTAAGCTGTATATCTATCGTTATATACATATATATGATATATATATTACGGTAGCTACACTCGAAAGCCAGCAGCCATTTAACGTTTAATATGTTACTAAATAACACTTAACAATGGACGAGGCTGTTTTCAAGTATCTATTATTAATCTATAGATAAAAACTCTTTGTTGCAACAAAATTGTGCGTGAGCTTAATGCTAAAGAGCTAAAGAGCTTAATGCTATCTTCCAGTTAATCACGGTAGGATGCGGTGATTTTATGCGGTACTGCAGATAATATTGCTTAAAGGAATATATTTTTTAACAATTTATAAAAATTACGACTTAACGTAAAACAATAGAAGAACAATGTTTAAACATGTATTCGTTCCATATTTGTATCTATACTGTATCTCCTATGACCGTGGGTAATGTAATTACGAAACGGATCTAACGTTTATTTCAAAATTTACGGTTTGGTAGATTTTCGGGTCAATAAATTGATCTCGACGGCATGTGAAAACTCAATTTTACCCCGGCCCTGCCACACGGGTTAGGCACCTAGGTTCTAAAAATAGGACATCAGCTTTTTATTTCGATATAGAACTAAAGAGGATCAAGCTAATTTTTTATAATCGTAATTCAAAGCCCTTCTTTTTAACCAACGATAACGGACGGAGTTTTAATACCTAATGTCTCAGGGTAACGAGCGCAATGCAGTGCCGCACAGGCAAGACCTGAAACTTTGAAACACAAAGTTGTTTTAAAGTTCTGAGTGGCACTGCAATTGGTAAGGGCCAGCGTCATGCTTACCTTCGGGCAAACGACCAGCTCATCTCATTATCCATTAGGATAAAAAAAACAGTATATTTCCTACGAGCGGAATATGTAAAAAGATTTTGATGTTAGAATCTCTTTTTTTTAAACGATTCATAGTTGCAGCAGAACAAATATAATCATTTATGCAGGCTCACTCTTTGTTGATCTTAAAATAAAACAATCTAAGTTGGGAACAGAGATACGCTTTGTGAGGATTCTACCTCCATTAGATAACTCTATTAACCTAACTAAACAACCAACTATCCAAGCTTGGTTTGTAAAGTTGTTCTTACACAGAGCAGCTGTTCACTAAAACTACTGATACGTACTATTACCTCGTCAAGTTCATTCACGATACTCCTTGTGGCATTCAATAAAATCTGGAAGAATATTTTTTACGGTCAGGCGATACGCTAATTTATTTTTTAGAAAAAAGGGCTTTTTCTCGATGTCTACACTTAAAATTCAAATTCAAAATGCTTTATTCATAAAAGCCGCAAGGGAGCACTCATGAAGGTTAAAATAAATTAATCTAACAGCGGGCTGTAACGCTTGTCTAACCGAATCACAAACTAACGCTGTCTTTATCAAAACATAACAAATGACAAAGCCATCAACAGACCCAATCCGTGCTCAAAGTCAACGAACGTTCCAGAAACCCTTAGTTTATATAATTGGTTAGTTAGCGTTTGACCACTATCTCTATTGGTCACAAATGTCGGTTATATGATCGAAGATGGCGTATACGCTAGACCTAGATTATGACTGGTTCTCGAGTATAGATACCGAAATAAACTGATAGGTGCTTGGCGAAATATGATCTCAGGTCTACTTGTGGATGGTTCCAAGTCTATCTGCAATAAAAAAGGCCATTCTACCATGCAAAACGTTGCCAGTTAAGTATATGAAGCACAAAGTCCCGCATGGTACTGCAATGCGATCGACACTATGAGACATCACGCCTAGTAATTTACTGACTATATTTTTGCTTTTAAACCGCAACACAGTCTTGGTTGCACACCAAGAAATATTTAACTTACATTAGAAGTTTTAGGACGTTAACACAGAGAGGGCACGTCTGTTACACACTTGACTGTACGTTTATAAATAAACTCGACGCAGGTGTGCGCAATAGTTTGCAGTTATATTGAGCTGCGGTCGAAAGCTTGTGGTCACTTTATATTAGCAACAAACAGATAGAAATATCTGTCACATTTTTTTCTACCATGGAATATTTTGTTTTGTAACAGAACATTAAAGTAAGAAAAAGAAATAACTAAATTTTAATTGTTACAATCAATGAAAAACAAAAATACGTCATTTGATCATTAAACGACCTATTCAATTCGACGTAACTTGTATCGCGTATATTATATAATTGTATTTCATTGAATGTTTCTAACTGCTGATAAATTATAGGTACTACTGAAATGCGTTTATCATCATCATCTAGTAACTATATACATACATAAATGCTACAGCAAACTAAGCCCAGTAAAACAGTCGGACCATCTAAACCATTGTAGGCCTATATAAATCCAAATGCTCTAGTCTACTATCAGATGGCGCTTTATCTAGCATGGAGGTGGTAGTTCCTCGTGATAGATATAGATCTAGATACTAATACAAAACATGGGGAAGTGTGCAATTCCCCATTTTTGTGGAAATATACATGTTTTAAACATTCTCGGGTTTTCAGTATTTTTTATTTTATTTGGTAACGAGAGCTGGTCGTTTGCCTGATGGTAAGCATAACGCTGGCCCATAATAATTGCAGTGCCTTCCAGAATTTTGAAACAAAAGGCCTGCACGGCACTGCAGTGCGCTCGTTACCCTGTGATATTAGGTATTAAGTCTCATAAGCCCAGTAATTTCACTGGCTACTCTGCTCATCAAACCGGAACACAGTAATGCTTGCACACTACTGCTTGGCGGCAGACTTCACGAGAAAAGCGGTGGTAACAACCCAGACCGACACTCACTGAAGACTTAGTCCTACCACTAACAAAACAGTATTTTCAATATTGTAACGGGGTATTTACCGTGATTATTATTGAGCGATAAGCACCCGATATTAATGCTATTAGGTATATATAACAAGTACTCCTTCCCGTAAACAGCAAGATACTTATAACGTTGTTAAAAGATCGAGTGCTCAACTGCTCATCGCTCAATAATAATCATGGCAAATATCCTGATACAATGTATAAAATATAGTGCACACAAATATTTCTTTACTTGACAACTAGTTAATATCAATCGACTAATAAAAAATTAAATAAAATGATACTTATTTGGGTTACCAAACAAGGTACTTTTCATTCTTGAAAAATGCACTGATTTTGCAGGAAAAACACTGCCGATATAATAATATTTAAAACTCTAAAAAACCTAAAACAATCGTGGGTGTAAGTAGGTGTTCGGTAAGTTGTAAGGTTTCACTCTAAAAATATGTAATCCTATACTTTGGCAGCGGTTGTTTTTCTGTTCATAAAATTACACCCAAATTAAAGAAGAGTACAATTGTAAGGTATCCTCACAAAACTTTGAAATTGTATACACGTCTTTTTCCTCAACTTTCATGTCAGGTAAACAAAATATGTTGTTCGAGATATTTTGCTGTTTTTCCATTGTGCTTAACTTTTAAATATGTCGAGTAATGTGGTAGGGCACGCGAGATTTTCGATAGCTTTCATTTACTCGTATGTCACTTGGTCTTAAATAATGATATGGTTGAACGTGATGAGCATAGGAAATATAAAATAAAAATTTACTCTCAGATGTGGTTTTCAGTTCCGTCACGGCTTTGTTCTTATCCATCGGTGGTTGGTGACAGATTTTCATCTTGAGGCTTGTAGCTAGCCAGTGAATACTGTACATCATGATGTTTTTCTTTCGTTTCTGGGTACCATTTATTATTTTCTTATGCAGATTAGGCTGGTATAGTAACCTAACTAGCTAACCTAACCTAACCTAACCAAACTAAAAAAATTGTCGAAGTTGTGCTTGAACACGATTTGGGAATACAAAGGGCAAAGAAAAACGTAAAGAATATTTTCACGATAATCACTTTCAACCCTGCAAGACGTGGCAGTAAAACAATAACTAAGTCACACATCAGCTAACTTTACTCAAAACGCTAGGTGCGTTATAGTTTGGCAAATCAAATAACAAACCAGAAGTTTTGATGTATTACTTAACTCTACAGCAAAACCACCTACATATCTCTACACACAAGCAAATAACCTATCCACTATTTGGTAACAGGGGCATTTAGGTAAAAGTCGTTACTTAGGTAAACGCTCTAGCTATTTGCATGCATTTACAAACAGATACTTACCGATGGCTGCAGTGCCGGCCGTCTGTAATAGATTTGACCCAGTCTGCAGTGGTGCTACGTTGAAATGTCTGAAATGTCTGTCTTGCCGTTAGAAACGATACTCGTGAAAGATACAAAGCTACTTTCGTATCAGTGTATTTATTACTGTTCTTTGTCGTGATGTTTAAAAGTTAGCACCCTGGTAATAATGGCACTAAGTACGAGTAGGTAATAAATATGTACATTTTTAGTCAGGTTAACTTTTTCTATAAATTTTAATGGTTCGTACCTCAATGTAAAAATTAATGATTTTTTATTATTTGATCGTGTCTTTTTCAAGGCTCTTTAATCTCTTTATGTTAAAAAAACTGGTTTGTTTTTTAATGTTCAAATGAATAATCTAATACAAATGTCCATAACAGGCCACTGAAAATCTGCCAAAAGTTTTTCCACAAAGCGAACTATCATCAACTTTGTGAGTTTTTCTATCATAAAAAGCCTGACGTAAATGAAACTACGTTTTACGTTGTACTACGTTTACGCCCACTAACGTCAACACGTTCGGTGAACCCGTGAATCAAAGATAAAGGCAAACGAGAACATTTTTTCCGCTTACCTAGTTTATGTTCCTATTACACTTGGGCAATATTTTACGGTCTTTCCACGCATACCCTTCAATATTTTTTATACGAGTAGGAAAAGGTTACAATTTTTACATTGCAATATCAGCGTATGTTTTATTGATTTGATTACTTAAAAATACAATCATCATTTTACTTTACGCTATCTCTATTTTTAACCGACTTCCAAAAAAGGAGGAGGTTATCAATTCGGTCGGTATTTTTTTTTATATTTGTTACCTATGATCTCCGTCATTTATAAACCGATTTGGAAAAATCTTTTTTTTTATTTGAAAGGATGTACTTTCAGATTGGTCCCATAGAAATTTCATCAAAATCGGTTCAGTAGTTTGTCACTGAAGTCGCTTCGTCGCTTTTTTAAAGTAATTTGTTTTGGAAATACCTCCTTTTTATGTATCAGTTTGCACTGTTTTCTTGTCGTGTAAATAAACCCCTTCAGTAATGCACGATAATCCAGACCGAAAATCACAGAAGAGTTTACCCGAACACCTGGTAAAACTTGCCTTTTAACTACTACAGTTATTAACCAAAAAGCTTGAAATTGTGTAGCGAGAGGTTAGATATGAAGAAACAGCGTTATACTGCAGGTGTATTGGGAACGAATTACATGAATTATTTATGGTATTAAACGAGTACATACAGATCCAAAGTAAATATATACAATAAAAACAAATGGTTTATTTTTTGTTGTAATTTTCAAACAGTAACGTTGCAGTAATACCCAGGTTTTATAGTTTCAGCAGTTAGAGGTGGTTCACCTCGTTCAGTTCAACAGTTCATGTCGGTGTAACACGAAGAATTCTATATATTTGTAATGAAGGACATGCAAGTTATGACGTCTGTCTGGTTTCATTTTATACACTCGAAATATATACGATTACATAGGTAGATAGATATATCTATTTTGTTATTTGACTTCAGGTTTTGTTTTTCAAAAAGAAATGAAAGTGAAAAAATATTTGAAACCATGTTGAAAATGTCTGAAGTACTTGTAGGGTTGTATACAATATTTTGTGTATTAGTACAGAAAAATGATGATAACTTACGAGATAAGTAACCGATCTTAGGATCGGTTAGCATCTCAGGACCTTAGGGTTGAGGTTTCGATTTTTCCTAATATAAACTTGAGGTTTTAGGGAAGAAAAAAATTATAATTGCATACACATTTAGTGGGGGATATAATATCGTATTTTGGTGTGTACTCTCAGCAAGCTAACTATGATTTACAAGTTGGGTAATATTTTTAAAATTATTCGGTGTGTTTAAACTACAAGCCATGTTAATGTTTTCCTTTTAACCAGATTGCCGTATAACTTTAGTTAAGATGGAAGTCAAAGCTACCCAATATGAACATAAAATAAGATACATAGGTATACGTATTTATTTTAAGCACGGCTTACCCAAAATAAATAAAATGCGTAACAAGTGGTATAGAGTAATTAATGCCCAGACTGTGGACAGGCCCTTAATTTACAACTGAGCCGGCCAGTGCGAGCCTCAACTTTCTGCCCCCAACTTTTATGTAATGACTTCTGTTTGTTTTTAATTTAATTAATTGAAACGGATTATCCTAGTTATCGCAGGGATTCACGCCGAAACTTTGTTATTCACTCTAACTGAGGTCAACGATCTTTTATTCAATGATCGTAACTTTTGTTTCACCGACACAAAGAGTAGACGTAATTAAATCAGAACTTCCGTAAGATACTTATCTCCCTACTCACTTTTGTTTCTTTCCCAATCTAGTTACATAACTGTGTCGTGTCAAAATCAGGGAGATAAATACGGCTAATTTAGGAAGGCCTTATTTACACACGTCGCTACTTTCTTTGTCTACCTACGTGCGTTGGTTGTGGGTGTGTGGCGCGCGCTTTTTGTAATACAGAAGATAAATACCGCCGCCCAACAAGAGGAGGTAATTGAGATAAACAGATGTGTATTCTGCTCTATAACATTCCGCTTTTGGCTGCGACGCGTAGCAAAATCAGGGATGTTTGCTTGTCAAATTATATTCCGAAAGGGCGAGCTTGAGCGTCGCTTTACATCTCTTATACGTATATCCTTATTGACACTATATTTAATAGCATCATAGTAAGCGTCCAAACGTCCATGCGTCTAATCTTAATGGCGCAAATATCATAGTTGAGCTAACGACGTATTATGAAATGAAACATAAGCTCAAATGAGGCCATTGAGCGTTGAAGATGAACAGGCCGGCCTACGATTATACCGTGCCTGTATCCACAACATATTACGCGAGCAATAACCGGCCACCGCAATACGAGCGCGGGTACGGCCAACTCACTGCCGGCCCCGTGTACAGTCCATCCTCGCACCCGCTTTCCAATTACGCAGATGTTTACGAGGGAAACAACGATACTACTCTCCGAGCGGAGGAGAGGCACTGGTATTTAGAGAATCACAAAAACCTACAATCGAACTATGGCGTCAGCCATGAGACTATACCTCAAGATGCCAAAATTAAGAAAGAAGAGGAGAAGAAAAGCGAGGTGCCTGTCAGGAGGCCCGATGTGACGCAGCCACGGCAGAGGCGGAAAGAGGACCGGTGCTCTTGTGAATGTTGGCCTACTACTGACAATAATGTGGTACAAGATAGTGCGGGGAATGAAACAACGAGGTCACTGTCGGGGGTTGATATGGTGGCTTCCTATGGAGTGTACGGAAATCCTCACGAGGACGATAGTTCGGGGTTTGCTCGCCTATCGGAAAAAAGTGCAATGTATGGACAAGGGAGTGATGCTCCTGTGCAGGGTGTGATAGTGAACCAGCAAGGAAATAGTGCAGTAGTGCGAGCAACTACTCCCGTCACTGCGTCTTCTTGCAAGTGCTGTTCGTGGTGCTCATCAAATCCTCCGGCTGCTAATTCAGAAGACTACTGTTGGATACACTACTGCCGACCTGCGCTGATAGTTCTACTGCTGCTGTTTTTTCTAGTCCTGCTGGGAGTTTCAACAGGGTTTTTACTGACAAATAATTGTAAGTATACTCTTTTATCATCAACGACCTTTTTACTTATTCTAAATTGCAGATTTAGAACACTAAAATATGACAGCATGGAGATGAAAATATTTCAATTACAATCATAGCTTAGCTTTAGAAGACATTAAAAGACTGAAATTTCTACTATTCCCTACAAATAAAAAAGTATTTCTTATAATTACTTAAAAACCGTACTAAGTACCGGCTCTCCCGTAATAAATGCAAAAGTGTGGTTGTACGTTTCTCGGTTTGTTCTTCTTTCACACAGCAATGGAGCAACGGATCAACGTGATTTTTGGCATAGATACATACATTTTGCATACATTAAAAAATGCACGGTTCCTGTGGGAACGCAGGTGAAACCGCGGGCAGAAGCTAGTATTTAATAAAAGTCTTCTTATTTCTTTTCGTACGAGTAAACAGATTTTAAAATTTTTTGAACACTTCATGATTGACCATCGTCTACCGAATAATATAGAAACTTTCAATTGCAGTTACATCCATTATGGCTCACTTACCAAGGTACTGTAACCAGTTGGTCAGTACTAATCCGAATGTTGTTTAAAGCTGATCTGTTATAAACGGCTAACCGGACTTCACTACATATGAGCGTTTAAACATAAAAATAAACATCTGCACGAATACCTACTCTACACAACAAAACTCGACACACGATGTCGATGACTCTGTCAATGAATTCAATGATCAAGTTGATCGAATTAATCCGTTTAGCGGGATATGTGACTGCAGTTGCCAATGCGCCAGTTTACGTATTCGCAGCCATACCTATAGTACATTCGATGGGCATGTAATAGGTATTCGCTAATAGAGAAACACTTTATTGAAAAATCACACGGACTTGGCGCTACCCCGAGTCAATGACATCCATCATTATGTCCTCTTTGCAATATACTGTCGGTTTGCATTGAAGTAAAAGAGAAGGAAGACCGCGCGGGCTGCTAAAATTGAGTAAAAATCCATACGCCTTAAATCAATGTGCCAAACTGAGAGTCTCTTCCCACGGTCTCATGAGATTTAAACAATATCTAGATAAATAAATTTAAGAAGATAAAGGCAACTACTCATGGATATTTTGTTATTGGTTGGCCTCTTTTCGTTTCAGTAATTTATAAGTAATTACAAAATACTGGCCATTGATATCATGTAACACAACACATATCACCTTTAGCTGAGATTTTGCGTCTATTAAGGAATCATAAACTACGAGGACGTAAAATAAACATACTTAAGGATATAATATTAATCATTGTAATATATCTGTAAAGGTGATACTGTAGAGGTCGTTAGATCAATAGCACGATCCTTAAAAAAAAATGATAATATTATATAGGTACGCGATACTACAAAATATCACGTCCGACACAAACAAATTATGCGAGGCTAATCGAAGATGGAATCTAGGTCGAATCTAATGTTGCATGTTACGGTTTCCACCCAAGGTTTTTCCTCGCATCTACAATCTGGACTATTTTAAGAGAAGGGTGAAGAGATTCGTTTCCAAAAAAGTATAGGCAACGCGTTGACAGTGCTTCTGGTATTACAGATGTTCATAGGCTGCGGTAACCACTTCACATCAGTTGGGCCGCACTCTTGTATGTCGTCCTTATTTTGTGACCCAGGAAAAAACTCTTTTACGAGCTTACCTCTCCGCGCCCCGGGGGGAGCGAGGGAGAGAGTTTGGGGCTCCCGCCTGCCCACGTCACAGCGTCCTACCCACTAGAAACGACTGGGATGTTTCCGTACGGCTTAGCTTTAAGGACGGGGTGGCGGTCCCGCTCACGCATGCCACGCATGACCCCGTAAGCCACTGTCCACCCTTCGGGGCGGACTCGCCTCGAGGGGAGAGAACCTCTCCGCCACACAGCTTAGGCGATACGCTGAAACGTAAGCGTGCCGGTCACAGCGGGAGTTCACTCCTCCTCTGTCACGTCCAGTTACCCTAAACCATTAAAAAGAGGTGGGAGTGCCATTTTTAACAGACTTCCAAAAACAGGAGGGGTTCTCAATCCGTCTGTATTTTTATGTTTGTTACCTCAGAGTGATTTTTAAACCGATTTGTAAAATTATTTCTTTATTTGAAAGGATATACTTTAAGATTGATCCCATAGCAATTTTATGAAAATCGGTTTTTCATGGAAATCGGTTCCCGCTTTTTTAAGCAAATTTTTATTTAAATAAAAATTGCTTTTAATAAATAAAAAATATTTTAATGAAAATGTAATTTTTCGTAACCTTCCTCACACTTTGATCCCCCTACAAACTCATTGCCTGTTACGAAACAGACATGACTAGCCTTGGTATCAGACTGCCTTGTATCTTGCAAACAGTATTGTCAGCTGTTGCATTTCGACAAAAACCAGGACAGCCGGTTTACAGCGCCCTCCGAAATAAGCGTTTCATCATAAATCGGAAAACGTCCACGGGAGAACGTATCGGCCTCCCCATAAAGGGGAGATTTTGGGGACTCTTGGCAGCGTTTAGGTGATCGCAGGAGAGTATGTGTTGACCGAAGAGAACGCTGCTGCCCATGCCTTATTTTATCGATATTCTCTTAGCCAGCTCTTATATACAGCAACCGCGGGAAGAAATAGGGTGGTACTAATCTTAGCCAGGACCACACTCATACAAATCATTTGTTTATAGTTAAACAGTACTACTTATTAAGGTTATGTGGTTCTATTTGTACTCAGACTATAATATTTATGTGGTTCACGAAAACAAAAGAAGCACCTACGCGTAAAAGCATTATAAATAGTTGAACAAAAAGTCGCCTATCACTGAAAGGGGTCCTTAAAACTTAAACTTGATTTTATCCCAGTAAATGGAGGTGTGTAGATGTGGATGTATGGCTGGCAGGTTCCGCTCGTTTTTCTCTCTGGCAGCACATTAATTTTAGTGGCACTCTGGGCGGCGCAACGACTCGGATTTTGAAATTGCGGTGAAGCCACTGGAATTAAGGAAGTGCCTTAAATATTCCGGATAGGCGACGATAAACACTTACGTTGGAATTATTAATATGCTACGTTTGGAGATGGGTGGAGCAGAGAGTATGTTGAAAGGTATCCCCGAAATTTAATATAAGTCAGCACAACACTATTATATGCCATAGGGAATACTACTACTATCAGTGTACAGTAATATTTATCATGTATTCGATTTAATAAAATATTCTATTTATAGTACCATAAAAGGGTTTATGTAATCTTTTCTCTACATTAAGAAATCGTTTTTATTTGCTAGAGATAGAAGCGACTCTATATCTCTAGCAAATAGAAACCTTGTCATGACAATTTGGAGAATCAATGATAGGTAGCTTAACTCAAAATCGTCCTAATTTTTGTCGAGTAGTGTTTGTAATTCTACATCGGTATTAGGCAGTTTACCTGTTAACTCATTTTGGACGTACAAGAACAGTTTGGTACTAAATGGAGTATGCATAGACGCAATTTGGGCCGAACAACTTCTACTGCCACCTCACAGATAAGTCTATTAAGTAATTTATTTTTTTCAACGTGGGATAGTCATAGACTCGATAACTGTCGTTACAAACTATGCATGAATACATTATCAAAGTGGGTATTTTGTGTTGTGCTGGAAAATTATTAAGGAGAACCGAACTCCAAAATTTTAACGACGAATAAAAAAGAGAAGAAATGTTCCGTCCGATATCTAATGTAAATAAATTACGATACACAAATACATTTCCAAGTTCCACCCCAAACGACCTATGCGAGGCTAAATCTTCGAAACTGGCAGTAAACCGCTGAACGGTATTGATTTGTCAAACCTACGCGCAGTAGGTGCAATAACTGGAGCAATATTCGAAGTCATATATTTACGTAAACAATATTGCACTGCAACAACCGAAGAGTTATTCGGAATTCCATGCAATAGATTGTCGAAAACTCGGAAAGGATCATTCGTTTTTTACGGGCAAAATTAATTTCCACTAGCGCCGGTGCGGCAGGAGACCGGTTCACGAGTCACGTTCAACTTTAGCTTTGAAGCCGAACGAGAATAGCTAATCGATCGATTAATTTTCACACCGTTTGAACACAAAATTCTGGAATGCATTCCAATTTGCCGCGATAGATATGCGGGTAGAAATCAATGACGCTTATTCGTAATAAACTCCTATACAGTACTGCATTACAGCCTGTAAAACTTCACCAGAACCATTTCAGTTAATGTTTATCATTTCGGAGTTAAATTATTTCCACCCTACCATAAATCTCCGTTTTATTGAATTCCATCGAACACGAAATTAAATAGATATCGGTATAAACAGCAATGATTCCGAGCGAGCATTTCAATCGACCGATTCGAGATTAAGTCCGATGCGGACGCAACAGGAAACTGGAGCGAAATCGATTCATACAACGAATCGAGCAGAGGCGGCTGTTATGGCGCCGCAACAAATTGAAATTGATACCATCGGTGGGCAGCAGCGAGCGACCGGATATTACGGGTGTCAAGCGCAATCACGCACTTGGTACGAGTAAAGGCTTGGTGCGGCCGTGTCTAACACTTCATTAGATCTATGGCTGTACTCGACTTATCTTGGAATCGCTTTTAATTGCAGTTTTAACTACTGTTTAGTGATACGAAACGTAGTTTGTATTTAATTTTCATTGAATGAGCGAGTTTTTCGTTTTTATTTCTTGCTCGTAGCGACATTTCTAAAGGAGCTCATTAAAACAGTTGTGTGAGAAATGAAGTGAAATTTAATAGCTTGAACATGCAAAAGAAAAATAATAGGATTCAAAGCAAAATACACAACTTTAGGTATTTATTATATACCACACATTATTTATAAAATAAACAGTAATTAAATTGTAGTTTTCACGTCACAAACATAATAATTACAGAATTATTATGTTTATAGTGACTATGTACTTGGATTTATTAATGATTATTTACATTATTGAAAATGCAAAGGACCCTTAGCAGACCTAAAGCAAGAATGATAACAAATATCTTCTAAACATAGCTAAAATCTGCCTCCCACAATCATGCCTTCCTTCTAGTAGGTATATCTTTATTTAAATGTGAGACTATCTTAGAACTTTATTTTTACATAATTTCATTTACTTACAATAATATTGCTAAATAACTCGATGCAACTATTTATCGGTATTATTATTATGCAAATATTAATTAGAACCTGAAATCTAATCGTAAATGACGGTCTTTGACATACTTACAAAAGATATTTTTTTTATAGAAGTCGAATAAAAATATTGTAAGCAGGCTCGGTCTCTTTCGTCCTAACATATGATTCATTACAGACAAAGGCAGGTATGTTCACGAAAGGCTTCCCCTGAGTAATAATTCAATACCTATTGTGCACACTTTTTGTGACTCGACGCTACTTATTAGGGTAAAAACCTTCGTGATAGGGAACCGTTAGTCATATTCATTATCGTTGTATAAATTATAGCTTTATACACGTTTATTGTATATATTGTAACGCAGGCGGTGCGTGCTCCATAAAATTTAACATGAACTCGCTGACATCTGATAATCTGGTCATGATACTGCATTGATCTTATCATGCTAATTACAATTTTGTTGATAAATATTGTTGTGGAATGTACAATACCTTATTGTTTGCGTCAGAGCCAATCAAGTAACTTTGTTATGTTGGGACTGTATGTGTGAAATTGTTGTGGTAGCTCGCGCTCCAATTAAACTAGTGAAATTCATTTTTTTATTTTTTGTGAAATGTACCATTTCATCCTAGAGTTCGCTACGTCTATTTAATGTTAAAAATAATATAAAACTGATAGGCAAGCTATCGAGAAAACCTACTTCTTTTTTATTTTGGCAACTAGTCCTTCTATATTTATATTTCATTGTGATCCATTACGTCTATGAATTGCTTCTGATGATTTAATATTTCAGTGTTGATTGCAAAAAAAGCCTTTGACACATTGCACCCACTATAACATGCTGTTTTTTATTTACGCTTGGTATGCACGTGATTGTTAGGCAATCTCAATTGAAGTGCCACTTCAAAAAACTTAAAAAAGTTTTACAGGTCCAGGAACGTGACGGGCTGTGCATTATAATAACATTACAAAGGCAGCTTTAGTAACAGTTTTCAAACACAGAATAAAATTATGACAGCTAGATTAACCCTGCTACGAATTTTGATAATAGTTTAATAATGTGAAGAAATATTTTACGTTGACTTTTTCACCAAGTATGTGTTTTGCTTTAATAATTATGTAATTTTTATTAATTTTTTTTACCTATAAAAATGCCTATGAATATATTGTGATTATTATCGTTGTGAATTAAGTGTTCCAAAGCACACAAGTCATGGTCGTGTTTAAATCGCCTAAGTTGAAAATGGAATAAATTCAAACTTAAAAATAGGTAAATCAATCGGGTATATCATAAAGGTAATGTTGATCTTTTCCCCGAGTCATGTGTTCAAACGTTAGCCGTTTTATGGCTCACAATGGAAGCGAAACTTTTATGTTGCTTAAAAAGCGTTAAGCGGAACAAAACAACCTGAACTGGAAATTTAGTTTGGGACAGCAATACGAGCGTTTGAACAGCGGTGGATTACGAAAACCTGAGTAACATGACAGGAGCAGCGGCCACAGTCCACCGTCTCACATTGTATGCAGCGATCGGATTCGTTTAACACGTGACTGGACACTACCCGTAGTTTAATAGCCTCGTATATGTAAAGGACAGGCGCGGTCTACGTCCAACCAATTTGCAATAAAACAATATGGCGCGCCGTCCGACTCGCCCCGGCTTGCGGCGGCCGTTCAGCCTCTTGTATTTTATATTTATCCCAAATACGACTGCGAACCCATTATTCGCGACCTCTTTGTGTCACATTCCGAAACATATTCCTTACCCAGGGGCAAAATTAATCCGCGATCTCGTTGCGCCTTTGAATTTTGAATCCCATCTCCCCTTTTTTCTTCCGCTCCAAGTCAAAGAGGAGCCAAGGTAAACTAATTAATATGCACGAGAAGAAAATCGGATTAAAATAACTTTTAATGAACCTCATCCTTTAATATTCATGGAAAACCTGCGACACAGGGAATCCTAGTGCGGGGGTATGAGTGTGTAAGCGTTAAGCGTTAAAAAAAAAGTAGAGTAGCCAATTGAAAATATCTGTTAAAGTTTTTTCGATAAATGCGCAAGGGCGTCTTTTTGAGCTTCGTTCACCAAGTAAAACTAATTGGGTTGAGGTACAGAATTAACAATAAAAAACATGACAAACTAGGCCGCACAGCAAGGTGATGCATTAATGCAACACATTCATTTGCATACAGCGTAAACTTCAACTATTTGGTGTGGCACCAGAAATTTCCACGATGCGTTGTACGATTTCGTAGATTTCTACGGTGCGGCGCCACACCGCAGTGTTGTAGTCACGCCGTAAGGACATGATTGATTTGTTATTTTGTATTTTTTCATGACTGATTTTTTAAGAAAAATCTTTACGCATAATTAAGATGTCCACTTGTTATCTTGTTAGTTCTGTTAAATGTATAGTAAGTATGCAAATTGCAAGTAATATTATTTTATTGTAATAAACGTTAAGAGTTTCTCCTTTACAACGTAAAAATATGTGACTTAAAAATGATGTCAAGAGCAAAGAAATTAGTTCGCCAATCATTCGTTGCAAGATATTATTTTTATTAAATCACCGCTAATGGCAGGCTAGACTCTTTCACTTACACAAACCTGTGGAACAATTTACTTTTTAAAAATTCCCATAAAATGTACAAAATCTCCCACTAGTCTGTAAATATAAAATAATAATGGTTTATTATATTTAAATTAAATCATTAAAATTTTAAGACTACTCGTAGACAGAGAAATATCTGAGAATCAAAACAATATCAAAAGGTGTGTGAGTGACATGGGTCTCGAAATTTTCTTTAATTCCTGATGATCTTTAATCTGGTACTGACTGGCACGCTGTGATATTTGTTAATTTAATTTATTTTGATAATTGATATTTGATATTTTTTCTGTTCTCACAGACACGGTTTGTGTATTTTGCTAATTTCAAGTAAAAAATATTCAATATTGTTATTTATGAAACATGCTAATATCAGTAAAAACTTATTGTTTGATTGTCTTTTGTTTCAGATTTACATTATCAACCTAGACCGCCTGCTCCAGAAGGTAAGTACTAAGGAACATTGTCACTAAATAATTATACACACTAAAGTATTTTAATATTAAGTGAGTAGGTGGTCAGTAGTCAGTTCTCAAAGTTTAACCGCTTTCAAGGTGCAGCGTCGCTCAGAACATAGAGAACGCACGCTTATATAGTAGGTATTAAATAATAAAGCTGCAATTCACGACTGACGACGACCCGTGCCACTTAACTGAGTCAGTAGTTTTGTCAACTAACTTGAAAATAACAGTACAGGAACGGATATAAAGGTATTGCGCATCGTTTCACATAAATACACAACAAATAATTAAAAAATGTCAACAGTTTTTGTGCCGTGTAGTGTATTTTATATTATTTGTCATCACTAGGCTCGGTAAGTCATTAATGACTCAAAATGCTGGCGGAAATATAACTTTGCCTCCCTAGAGGGATAAAGTAATTTTAAAATCAAACTAGTGCCATGTCAAAAATACCATTGAGCCATGGAGCTTACTTTTTCTTTTCTTCGACCATGTAGGTCCGTACCATTTCAGGAACTTTTTACTCTGATAACAACTATTTAAAACCTATGTCGTGTGAACCTGGAGCTTTGCTCATTTATTTTTGTGGCGGGAAAATTTAAATGACACTTTTTTAAATGCTTTCTGAATTAAAAGCTGGGAAATAACTAAACTGATTTTTTCTCAAGCTTTTTTTGTCTTACTTTACACTGGTGATGAAAAGTAGATTATTTACATCCCTTGTGTAACAATCTACTATGATTTCCCAGCATTTGTTAGTAGTTGAAACTACTCATAACCACGAACGAATGCAAACTCCATTGAGATATAGAGGAGGCATTACTATTCCGGACCCTTATAAATTGATTGACCTAAATTGACCCAAATAAATTGATTTTGATTTGATTTGATTTTAAAAACATTTAATCTCTTTCTAAATAAGAACATGAAAAAGATATAGATTATATTTAAGACGTGTCAAATTAACCCTCTTCCTTGTATAGCTAGTGAAAATGTAGCGGCATGACCTTAACTGCGTCTATAATTTGTAAAGGATAGTATATATTTGATAGCTCTAAAATTAAATTTAAACCTGTCAAACATCTTCCATTCTGTTCTCATGTTATTTGTTGGAAACGGAGAGTGAAAATAAATTAGATATGGTTTTGTGACGCCAGAATTGACACCTATGTATCATCAAAATTCGTAACAAATGATTGTGTGTATTAAGTAATAAACATAATCATTTGTTACGAATTTTGAGGGTACTCACTCATAGGTAGCATTTAGTGAAATACCCTGCTTTATACATGGTGCGAGCCTAGCCATATTTATTTTGAACACCCGATAAATTTTTAACAATATATTCCCAAATAAATCTTCTATTACATATTGCATGTTCTTACATAGGTAGTATTTTTCATATAGCATTTGACGACGTATTGCTTTACGCGTAAGCGCCCCCCCCTCACTCAGTTTAACCCTTACAAGTTTAGGCAGATTCTCGTACCTAATTATAATCTCGTATCGTAATTCCGGTAAAATAGCTGGGGTACATCTTCAAAGCTACAAAGAGCTTATCGTTGGCTCACAATCCACATATTATGTTGTAGTGTGGGTGACATGCCAACTAAGTCGGGTGCACGGAATAATAAGTGTTTCCAGTACTGAAGCTACGCTGTTGTTCCTAGACACGGTTGCCGTAGAATGCATTGTCAAACACAAATAGCTGAAAGTTAGCTTCAACACAATTTACTTAATCACATTGCAATTGTCTTATACAACGCCGTATAAATAGAAGGTGCCAACCTCCAAAGTAACTCGACTCAGTGCTATTAAGCCTTTAGTTTTTTCCACTCCACTTTCGAGTCTACGCAGGCTACTTCTGCCGCCAATTTTGCAAGTCTTTAACCAACATTCAAAAATGGTGGAGGTTCCTAATTCGGTTGGTATTTTTTTAATTTTGTTACCTTTGTACTCCGTCATTTATAAACCTATTTAGAAAATTCTTTTTTAATTGAAAGTTCTAAAATTAAAAATAAGCAGAGGCAGACACAAATAGTGATAAAACAAGTAAAATTGCTTTAAAAAAACAGAAATCGATTTCAATGGCAAGCTAGTGATTTTAATGAAACTTCTATGGGACCAATCTGAAAGTATAACCTTTCCAAATCGGTTTATAAATAGCAGAGTCCTGAAGTAACAAACATAAAATAACCAGACGAATGAGAAACTGCTCCTTTTTTGGAAGTCGGTTAAAAAACAAACCTATAAACTCGAGTAGCACTGAGCTGAGTTATCTTGGAGTTTGCATTCAAAGGTATGAAGGTTAATGTCTTCACAATTGTTATACAAATAAGCGGTCGACACGTTCCAATAATAGCCAACAAGGCAGTACAGGTAAACTTATAAGTTATAATCCAGGTTAAATACAGCTATATGTATGAAGATTTTCCACTGGCTCATATTGTGTGGTGTCTCGAGCCAGCAAAATTGCTTTGTCTGTGAGACTTTGGAAGCGTCCCACATTATGTGGGTGAGAGTAACGCCGTATATTCCGTCGTGTTATTATTTTCGTCCCATTTCTTTGAAACGCTTTGTTTAAGCGGACCGCGGTGTATTACGTTTCTGTACATTTGGGACACCTGCTTGTTTATTGTGACCTTCTGTGATGTAGGCGTCGTCATCGCTTCAGCTCTCTTTGCATCCTCTCGGGAAATCAAGTCGTTAAAGTACATTTCGGCGATTCCAAAATTAGATGTTTGAGAAAAGGCTACGAGTTTAGAATATTAAATAAATAAAATGATCTCGAACATGCGTAGTTATAAAGTCCCATGTCATGCCTAACTTGATAAAAAAAAACTCATTTTTAACAGAAAAAATATAAAAGATACCGATATTGGTATAGATTATAAATTATACACAGTGAAATTTACTAATATAACGATTACGTCAGTAAATATTGATTGTCCTACATATTGACGGCTCCGTAGCTAAGTTGGTAGTAACCCTGCCTGCAAAGCGAGGGGTCCCGGGTTCGATTCCCGGCCGGGGTACCAGATTTTGTGTAAGCATAAAGTTTGTTCTCGGGTCTTGGATGTTTGTGATGTGTACTGTGTGTGTCCATGCCACCTGCGACAAAGGGAATCCTAGTGTGGGGGTATGAGTGTAAGCGTTTACTTATTTATTATTTAATGTTTCCTTGGGTTTGATAGACAATATCCAAAGTCTTATTATTATCTCTTCCTACTATTTTGTAGATTACGACGCAAGTAATTTTTTTTTTTATTCCCCATTTCCCAGTAGTTTGGCAGAATTTAGATTTTGCTATAATGTATGTTTGAAAAAAAAAAATTAAAAAAAAAAATAACTTCCTCAGATGATATCAACTTTTTAAAAAAAGATCAGCATAAATGTACAGAGTATTACCCATTTACTCTGGTAGTATTGACTAGTTAGGTATCAGATATACCTACGTAGGTACGGTAATATATTGCGAAGGTATACCTACCCTAAAGTTAGTGAAATAATACATCGCATATTATTATATCGCTCCACATGCCAAACGCTTATACGAATTTATGTTCGGATAATGCGGATAATTTAAACAGCTTTCGGAACCGAAAAGGCGGCGCGGTGAATTTCCTAATTTTCTTCCATTCACAAGGCATCCGCCATCATTTTTATCTCCCTCCCCTGTCTCCATTTATCTCGGGCTTCTTCTACAGCTATTTCGCCTTCCTACATTTTTGTTTGTTTCTTACGAAATTGTTATTTCCGTCTGCTTTCTTTTCTTTAAGCGGATTCGTCGACAGCCTTTATATGAAAGTCAAGGAAATGAGATCGCGCCTGAATTCTGATACTTGACCTCTTTTGAAGACAAATGTGATATTATAAACCATTTTCGCGGTGATTGTATTACGATTGGTATGAAACAGAAAGGGTTTATTATTTTTGTATTTATAGGTGATAAGCAGAATTGAGCTTTATCTATTATATAATAACATTGGCTGTTTTGTGAACGTTAAGTGAATTGACTTTTTAATACTATCTGACGGAGCTGGTCGTTTAAGTCTCATAAGCCCAGTAATTTCACTGACTACTTTGCTCATCAAATCGGAACACGTACACACACACACACACACTTGTTATAGCAAAATGGAAATAAACACAAAAAGTTATCCTTTGTACTTAACACACACAGTTTTAATCGCGTGTATGCTACATTAATTATCAAATCCTTTTCACATACACACAAATAGAAATTGCTTTAAGCTAAAAAATGTTTTCTTTTTATAATAAAAAACACTATCCCGCATCCAGCTAAGCAATATAAATCCATAATTTACAACCTTCAGACGCTTATAAGTTTAAAAATGAAAAGAAAATTCTAAATTAACTTTTACCATACCGCTGTGTGACTTTGCACCCAACAATCTGCTCAGAATATTAACTAGACGATAGAAATCGTTGATCCTTAAAGGCAGCTCCAACACAATGCTGTGGCAAAACGGAACTTCGCATCTTATTTTGGTCTTCCTTAATAATTTAGTCACGCTTTCGACTCCCCAGGTAGAAAATTGGAAATTGTGTCATCCTTAGCAGAGTTCTGCGAAGAATTATGTCTTCTTTAAAAGAATTTGCCTTTCACCCGCGTCACGGGATATCAGCTTTAACATACTTACCTACGCTCAGTAGACGAAGCGTGAAAATCAGTAATATTTTCTCAACCCAGTGAACATATTTCATTCGAAGTGACAAAATTAGGTAGGTGATCCCATCCAAACGTCCGAAATTGATTAAAATCAATTGAGTTATGACGCGACCGGAGACTATCAAGCGTTTTATCGTGGATTGTTTGAAAAATCGGTAGCTTTTTATTTTTTTGGCAAATAACTCAATCACTTTCGCAATGTACAATCTGTATCATGGGAGAGATAAACACAATTGGAGGGTTCGTGTGATTTGTGGGATGCATTTCCATAAAAAAATTGATTAGAGATGTGAATAAGAGTCACTCTGAAAGATGCCAACAACAGTTGAAGATAATTTTGTAGTAAAACGAACCCTGAAAAAAGAACTGGTCATCTCAATCCAGTCTGCAGGCAGAAGAAGAAAAGTAGACAAAATGCTTCATGAGTTTTTTTTGCTTACAGAAGCGTGTGAAAAGACTTTCTGTCGGTGGGGTGCGGAGTGTGTGTCCCTTGGAGACGGACGGGCGCACTGCGCGTGTCCTACCAGCTGCCCACCCTCACCGGCACCCGTGTGCTCGACCGCCGGCCGCACTTACCGTAACCACTGCTACTTGAGAAAAGAAGCCTGCGAAAGGAGACTGAACTTACGCGTCAAACACGAGGGTGAATGTGGTAAGTATCGTTTAATGGTCATTGATGATTTCAGTTGTCACTACCAATGATTTCTGACTGCGAAATTTAAATCCATAATGTCAACTTTTATTAATGACCGTTTTCATGACATGCACACTGGTGTGGCGGGGATGACTATTTAACGTTAGTATTGAACACATCATTTGTTAATATGTTTTTTTTTACTTTTTAATTTTCAGGAACTTGTCTAACTTGCTTTTTATGTGCAGAATTTGGAGATCCGTGTTCCGGAATGCCATGTCCAGTAGGGGCCAGATGTGTTCCAACGTTGAACGGTGCGGAATGTCGATGCCCAAGAAGTTGTCAAAAACGGAAACCAGTGTGCGGAGTAGACGGAAAAGAATACGCATCGTCTTGTCATTTAGACAAACATGCATGTGACAATCTGTTTAATATTACTATTAAATACCACGGGAAATGCGGTGAGTTTAAATTTAGTACATAAATTATTATGTGTTTGTTGTTATGTGTTAGAATACGAAATTGTGACCATCGTGTTGTAATTTAATTGGATTGGCACAATTAGTTTGCTAGTTTTGAGAGCTGGTTATTTAAGATATTGGCGTGTATTTTAATTGTTTGTATTAAAAGCATTAACTTGCATACTAAATTATCTTTTCACTAGCTCGTTTACTGAAGTTAAAATGAGAACAGTTTTAATGAGAATCTAGTAATTGAAACAAATGAGCGCGTTTTGTTGATCTCTTGAGACTTAAAAGGAACTCATTAAGAGGGTTTCCTTTCCTAATAGGAGAAAAGTGGGTTAGATACAAAGAGGGTTCATTCTCACAGCTGTAGGAAAACGTGACTGTTTTCACCTAAACAAAATCGGATTTCTCAAACAAACGTGAGTAAATTTGAAGGTTGTATACCCGGACATTCATCATACCACTTTCATGCATTACCTGCGCGATATTATAAAAAGTTATCAAGCAATATTTTGTAAGCACTGAAATATGTTTCCCGTAACTTTCCGATAATATAGGCCCGGGCACGTAAGTAAATTACCTGAACTCCTAAAAGTTCCACAAACTCTACGCGTTACAATATTTTCATACACAAAATCGGGAAATGTGTCGCCTGCTTTCTTTTTCATAAAAGTAATTTAATCTCGTCTGCTTCACGTGGGTACTTACGTTTCGCTAACCCTTTTCAACTTGTCCCAGAACATTCGATCTGAACTAAATTTGAACAAGACCAAATGCCCGCACATTCCGACATCCTTTGTGAGATTCTCTATTTACATTACTAGCTTTGCTTTTGCGCTTTTATTGAATTGTTTCACGTTTTCTGTCTCTTGTTCTTAGTTCGTCCAACGTGATTGGTCAGATACTTTATTCAGAAGAATTTACGAGCGTTTCCATCACAGTCCGCGTTCTTGCTATAGTAAACAAACGTATTATTTGGATATATATTATTCGGGGTAATGTGAACAATCCAGTGTCGTATTTCATTAAATATTTTTAACATATATTTTTTTATTTTGTCATAGATCCATGTTCAGAACATGAATGCCTCGATGGGGGCGTATGTCAGTTGAACGAAGTTCGTACTCCAGTATGCAAGTGTGGACCACCGTGCGATCTGATTGTGAGACCCGGTTCCGCCGTTTGTGGCTCGGACTATAAAGACTACCCAAGCGAATGTGCCCTTAGAAGAGAGTCGTGTCGAACGAGGCAGCAGATCACAATCGCTTACAGAGGAGAATGCGCTTCAGGTAACCATCGCATCTGCATACTATTTCGTTAATCAATATCAAGTTTTCAAAAATAAGCTTCGGAATCTGCAACAGCACAATTTACCCTTATGCATAAACAGTACCTACTGTAACATTTTTTACGCTACCACCCATTATGCCCGACAAAGCGTAACAATGTAGATAATTGTAATTAGAGTCGAATTATACACCTATGATGAGCAGTCATTATGTTGGCAAATGTACGGACTAATGTTATTTTGTATTATTTTGAACTAATGTACTAAGCAAAAAATAACGATGAAAAATACTTTACTTGTAACCGTATGAGCTACAGATAAGGAAGATCATAAACCAGCGAAAGTTATTGCAATATTTTTAATGCGGTACGCAGTTGTTTTTATTGCGCGGATGTTACCAGACCCAATAATTCGCATTACTGCCAGTTACATAGAAATATTTGCGTAAATCGTAAAGCGAATATTCCAAGCATCTAACGTGAAAAAAACATCTCGCAAGCATGTTTCGTTTCCAGCAAGTATTTTCGATATAAGATATTTTTCATGGCAAGTTTGTGAGCTTCGTGCGGATATAGGATTTCAGTTCAGCTCATAAGTTGTTCAATAACTTGTGTTAAGTTAGTCCAATTCTAGCTTACTTTTCGTCACACATAAAATACATTAGTACATAATCATAACAATAAAAACGTATTTACATTAAACTTGTCATTTGTAAGACCTTTATACTAAAATTTTCATCTATATTATTGTGTAATTATATTGGGATCTTTGTTTAAAGATTAGCTGCAGCTGTTCTCCCCCAATATGTAACATTATTTATTGAGATTTATCATTAATATGCAAGATGTACATGAATTAAATAAATACCTGTAAGTAGTTTGTTCAGAATCGAGAGGTGTCTGAGGTTTTCAGTATATTCATTTACACCTTGTATAACTAGCCCTGCCTACACACGGGCATCACGTTAGAGCCACAAAAGGCGGCCACATGAAGCTTGTGTCTATGTTTAGTGGTCGAGGTCGCCTACGTGAATCGAGAACCGGTTTTTGTGGCGTGTAGCGACCATAGGCGTCTCCGTGTGCCGCGAGATCATACAAAATGTATGAAAACTGCAGTCCGCAGCGCGGCATTTTGTGGTTGTAGACTTATAGCGCGCCCGTGTGCGAGCAAAGTAAATGAAAAAAAAAAAAATGAAAATACTTTTAATTACAACAAAAAATAAATACAGACGACTTACTCTAACATTAATATCTAAAAACAATTGGATCATATATATTTTTGTAGACTGATTATTATAAAATATAAATACCCGTCGGTTCTCTCACTAGGCAAGCCTGTATCGAGAGAGCCTGATTCCGATAAAAACAGTTTCGAAAATTCCTCAGCAGACAGTAGGTAGGTATACAACTATTGTTCTGATAAAAAGAGAGAAGAAAAAAATACAAGAAAGAAAATAGGGTACTTATGGTTTGTGTTGTGTGAGCGTGCGTGAAGTGTGTTTCATTGTGTGTGGTATATGCATGTGTTTGTACGCCTCTTCTGCCAGTAATAGTCTCTTAAGAGACTGACGAAGCATAAGAGGTGCGAGTGTTTAGGTGGTGTGTGTGAATGTGTTGTGTGTGTAAATAGATATCTACAGAAAAATATCCAAAAGATATTTTACCATTTGAACCAACTTTTCAATCTTCTAGTTAACAATATGGAATATTGTTAACTATATATGAAATCTATAGCTATATCCATGTAAAAGAATGTATAGTGTATTTAAAGAAATAAGAATCGAGAAAATCCATTTATTTTTAGATTCTGTAAGTAAACATGGTCCCTTCAAATATTATTTCACAACAATGTTACCGTCCATAAACTTTTCTTACAAGTTTTTCATTCGACATCCTACTTTCCTAATCTAAAATTAAATCTTTATTCGAAAATGCAAAGAGCCAGCGTTATTGGTCCATGTTGAAAAGACATTTTGTTCTAAAGAAAGTAATAAGACACGAGCAACAGACCCTGAAGAATTTGAGATGGGAACGAAATAATTTTATTATGTAGATAGTCTTATAGCCTTAACAGTTTGGAAGGGTTGTAGTTTAATTTTAACGTTAATTTAATTATCACATTAATTCGTTCGTTAATCCTCTTTGATGAAATTTGATAGGTTTAATCGAAAAATAATTCGATATGAATTGAAGACTACTTTTAATAAAGTAATTCAATAACTGGACTATGTTCTTTTGTTTTACGGTTGTGGGGAACTACACGCAAAAACCACTTTCGCATTTTGGAAGCAAAGTTGAGTTAGTAGCCGCCGCTCCATAGGTCGAAAGCTCGAATCCTATAATGAGCAGAAGCACAGAATATACAAGTTTTCTTGAAACTGTTTATTTTTTATCTTAATTTAAAAAAAAAATATCGTATCCTTGTTTATGCTTCAGAAAAGTTAACAGTTTAATATCACGCCTTTTGTTTGGCTACAATCTACATATATCCCTACTAATATAATGCGAAAGTGTGTTTCTTGGTTTGTCTTTCTTTCACGCAGCAACGGAGCTACGAATAGACTTCATTTTTTGCATAGAGACATAGGCTACTTTTCCGGAAAACATGGACGGTTCCTTTGAGAATTTCCACGTGGGGGCCGCGGGCTCCATAATATAATCATATCACTCACTACTTGAACGCACGCACAGCAATATCAATATACCTTATGCCGTCTTCAAAGTTATATATTTATCTGAGAATAAACGAAATAGATTAGACGTAGTTACATTAGCAACTTTAATGTCTATGGCTACGTATTTTTTACCAGCTCAACATCCATGTGACTCGGTGAAGTGTGGAGTTCGCGAACACTGTTCGCTCGACGCTCGCGGGGTCGCCGTATGCGGATGTGGGGCGGACTGCGAAGAGGTTGTGCGACCAGTCTGCGGCACTGATGGACGGACGTACGACAGCCCGTGTTTTTTAGAACATGCGGCATGCCTTGAGAATAGAGATATCAGAGTCGCTTATATGGGAACTTGTGGTGAGTTTGAAATGAGTGTATATGAATTAGTATCGATGAAGGACACAGCTAAAAGACAGAACCGTTGGTGGTGTCAGATATCATAGTACCATTTCTTCATTGGTTTTTTAGTTTAAAAAATGTAACATCAGAAATTGTCTAATTATAAATTGCTGAGCCGGAAAATGTCTCAGGGTGGATGACTGTAGTGCTTTACAAGTATTTTTTATTCATCGTTTCATTGATATTTAATTTTAATGTAATCTGACGAACGGTAAGATCGTGTACCATTGTATTGTAAAAATAATGAGTTAGTTATGTCAAAAGCTTATAAAAATACCAATAGTAAAATATATAAACAAAAAATATTTCAGGAATAATGTAAAAAATGTCCTTAGGTGTAGAAAATCCGTGCGCTCGCGCATCATGCCCGTGGAGCGGCGCATGCATTGCAAGGAACGGTGCTGCGCAATGCGCATGCCCTGTCTGCGACGCAACGCTAGCGCCAATCTGCGCATCAGACCATAACACATACGGCAGCGAGTGTAAAATGCGTATGCATGCTTGTCAAGAAGGCCTAAAAGAAGGAGACTTGAAAGTACTCTATAATGGAACATGTCGTGAGTATTTTTCGCCATTTTAATTATTGTTCTTTTTTTGTTTCTCATAGCTAATGAGTCTTAATTATTATAACGAAAAAACATTGAACATATCTCTTTATTATACAAGTTTAAAAAAGCAAAAGTAAAAAATTGGATCATTATTAAACGTCAGCAAATTTAAGTATCATACCGCAACGTCGGTAAACGTTAAGATGAAATGAATTAATGAATTCCATTCCAAGAAAAATTGCTATCAATTTTCAGCGATGAAAATCTTTCCTTAAGAAATTCATCAATAAATGGCGCACAGGATTCCTTTGAAATATAAATTATTTTGCGTTGTTTTGACGAGTGTGCTTCTTTGGGAATGAGATGCGATAAAATAAAATCTCGACGTCAGCTATTGATGGAGAAAAGTAGATTACCTGCTTTTTGTTTCGCAATTTTTGAGAATATATAAATGAAAACCCTGGCAAGGTAAAGATAAACATCATGTTTCAGGTTTGTTTGATTAGACAAACAGTGGGCCGCTCCCCGGAGATAGGCTATTTGATTGATTGTGAACTGCGAGAGATACAAATTATTCTTTCCTGATTGAAACTGATGTTTGTTATCACTTGCTCGTTTAATTCGTTCACGAGTCTGTTATAAATTCCACTTGACTCTATAATTGCGCGCTCAAATGTCAATTAGAGATTAAAATTGCTGAATGAAATTGAAGCCGAAGGGGATTCAGGAACGAGATTTAATTATTATGAAGACACTTAAACGGCTATTGATTATAGAAATAATATTCGATAGAAGCTCAGTTGCTCAACGTCTGAATTTAATGAAATTTCTTAGACGTGCCTTTTCGTTACCACTAGTTGTAACTTGTTGTCGAAGTAGTAAATATTTTGTCTTTCATTGTTTATTCTTTGGAAAGGCTTAAACACATTTAAGAAAAATTAAATGTTTAAAACTCTATAAGTTACGAGTAAGTTGTTTCTTTAGCCTTAGTCTGAATTTGTGACTAGGAAGACAATTTTGTTATTCTACCGTCGAGTTTGATATAAATAGAACCGCCTTGGCTACGTTGTAAAATCTTATGCAAATGCATGAAAGTTTTTCACTTAGCTTCGTTCCGTACTACCGTTTGGGAATTTCATTATTTTTTGGTGGCAACATTGAAAATTCTGAATTCTAGGAAGTGTCTAAAGTTTCTGAAAACACGATTCGATTACCATTTTCACAAATTGTGCCAAAATATCTCTGCAGAAACTAAAACAGTATTTCAAATTCGTAATACATATTTGTTCGTATAAAAGTATTTAGAATATAAAATGGAAAGTTTGTTTTCCTTTTTAAAATAATTTATGGGATACACTATGCTTGGAAGTACGCGCAGGAGCTTATTGATTGTAGATTATTTTTGTTATGATCTTTCTCAACAGAAGAAGCACTTTTAGATGATTATTATTATAGTTCTTTAAATGCTTCCAGAATATTTTTAGTTATAACTTGGCTTTTTATATTTGGCTTTATTTTACAAATACGGTTGGAGATAAATTAGATTCTAAATCAATATGTTTTTGCAGAATCATGTGCTGACATCGTGTGCTTAGGAGGTGGAGACTGTGTTGTTTCTTCGGACACAGGGCGACCGGTCTGCCAATGCAACCACAACTGTTCAGAAGCTCAGGTAAAGAATTCAATAAAATAAATAATAAACTATTTCATAAATTTAATACGTACAGTCCGTAAACAGAATCAATAGGGATGTTGAGTTTATTTTTTTATGATCAATCAATTCGTTTTCTCATGTGAATCAAATGTCTATACCTATCGAAAAAACTGGAAATCGAACGCTAAAAAATGAGAGTTAAAGTTGGGCGCATCTACTGTACGCTAAAACGTTCCATATAAATTGGACAGAACATCTGACGTCACTTGTTCAACGCGGGCCATAAAGTGTACTAAAACATGCATTTTGTCGATTTTGCTCGTGAAAACCTGCGTTTAAGTCCATAGTTGTCATACATTTTTTTATTCTTTGAAATGTAAAGAATCTGATGGTATAATTTAAATTACTAATGAATGATAAATAAACATTGTTGAATTTGGGAAACTTTTAGATGCGGTATCTTTGTGGAAATTATATATTTTTTTTATGAATTTCATTTTTATTGTGTTAATGTAAAACTTAAAACTGTATAACGATAGAAATTATGTATTTTGTGTTTCATGCAACATCTCAATTGATGAAGTGATTTAATAACATTTTAGCTTAATTACATTAGGCAGTCAATGCGATTGTATTTTTGTCACATTTCCGTCACTTTTCGTATTATTAGAAACGTTTAAAGTAGGTGTCTCCCAATATGTCTGATTACTGACTTCAAGTGACCCAACGTTTCCTGATAACCGTCCGGTTTAACCGTGCCAACGCCTGAGGTAATATTGGCAGCGGCCAAAGCTACAGGTGATTTAACAGAGAAACATTTTAGAGGACATTTTTATCTTTCTTCTAAATAAGATTATATAAAGTGAGTAATTTATAGTTTCAATTCCGCGATAAAGAATGTCTAATGGCCTAAGTTCGATCTACACTGAATGATGGCTTTGCGAGACTTTTTGTGATGGTCAAATGAACCACTATTTTCAAATCTTAATGAGAATTATAAGGGTGGAAAGGTCGCTCCTCTTGGAAATATAAATTATTTATAGTTATTATATTCAAACGGTGCTATGAAGCGACCGGTTTGATTGGAAGGACTGGGTCCAAGTGGGTCGCAGCCTGGAGCCAGACAACTCTCTTCACTTGCGCAGTGAAGGAGATAAAAAAAAAATATCTTTCTTCTTTAATTTTTCTAATACCACGTTATACTATTTCTTATTTTTACAAGCTTTTATTGTACTTCCAATGTTCGTATTTTATTCTACACCTATCGTATATAAAATCAAAATAAGAAAACAAAATATAAAATTGTTAGTTTCACTGATAAAGTTATTTGGAAAGAAATTGTTGTTTCTTGTCTGTTAGTATAGAATAAGACACTAATGTTAAAAAAATATTCCTAAAGCGGTAACTTTTCAAAGCTATCTAAAATAAATGTGGTTTTGTTAAGTGTGTTTACCGAGGTTAAACTACTTAGACAGTAAATTAAATATTTAAGTTTAAATACATGTTTTGGTTACGATACGTTAAGAAAATATACGCAGTAAGAATATATACTAATTAAGATTTTATACATTGAGTGAACAGGTATCTAGGTAAGCGTGATACATCGTCGACCGCATCGTCACTTACCACCAGGTGAGATAGTGGTCAAACGCAAGCCTATTAATATATATATAAAAAAAAAAAAAACATACCTATTATGTTTTTATATCAACCATAATTCACAACCAGCTGTAATCGTACTTATTCAGCTGACACAAAATTTCATAATCAAATTTTACGTAAACGTTTTTTTTACTTAATACTTTTGAATTTAATTATCTTGCTTGATCTGAAGCGAATTTGAGGTTTGGTCAAAGAAGACGAAACCGTTACGCTTACCATCAGGCAAACGGCCTGCTCATATCATTACTGTGTAGTAAAAAGTTTACCATAGCAAAAAACTTGCCAGTATCGCCATTAATAATGATTATTTTTTATACTATTGTATAATGAGACAAGCTGGTCGTTTGCCTGATGATAAGTGTGTAACGATACAAACTGGTTGTTTGCCTAGTGGTAAGCAGAACTTTAAAAAACACAAAGGTCTGCGCGGTATTTCAGTGCGCTCGTTACCCTGAGACATTAAGGAGACCTGAGACATAAGCCCTTAGGGAAAAAACTTAATCAATGAATAAGCCCAGTAATTTCACTGACTACTTTGTTCATCAAACTGGAACACAGTGATGTTTGCACATTACTGTTAGGCAGCAGACTACACCAGCAAAGCGGTGGTACACACCCAGATCGACATTCGCAGAAGAGTTAGTCTTACCTCTTGATAAAAATATACTTATTCAAAAGTGCCAAAATTGAATAACAATATAATCACATCATACAACTTTGTAAAACAACAATTCAACAACAAATAACCAACAAAATCATACAGGCCCCAACTGACACCTAAACAATTCCTGAGAACACCTCTTATTACAATCCCTTGGTTCCGGAAACCGGATAAACAGCTTTGCAACAATACCGCTTTGAGTTATCTTCCGAGTGGTTAATTGAGATTTTCACGTTTATTGTAAACAGATTGTAGGGTCCCGAAATTAATAGCTTAATGGAATTGATTAATTGAGATCTAGATAACGAGAACAGAAGACTATAGTCTAGAAGTACCTATGTTTATTAATCTTATTCATTACACCTTTGAAGGTCACAGCTCAAATAATATCGGCTAATGATTGTCGATGAAACGTGAACTAGTGCGATGAATTTCGATACTTCAAAACACAATTATTTGGTTAAAAATACAGTTTGAAAAATGTAGTCTCGACATTGGTTGTTTTTTATTTCGTCATTTTTTTAAAACTGTATTTGATAATAAAATGTGCCGGTCGTTTGCCTGATAGTAACCATAACGCCGGCCCATAGCAAATAGCCAATGGACCAATGTTACCTTTCCAATTATAATTCATCAGCCTTTTGCGCTCCCACTGCTGGGATACCGGCCTTCTTTCAGAGAGAGATTATGATTTATCAGTATTTTAAAGGACGTCCCATTTTTCAGCTACGAATTTAGCCATGTCCCTATTTCACCAAAACCAATAAAGGACAGTATTGATGTTTCGTACTTTAACTACGGGCGGTGGGTAGGGAGCTGTGTGATGTGAAATTTTCAAATGTTTGCGTCAAATTCAAGATATGAATGTAAGCATATTGAAAGCCGCTAGGTCTATTAATAAATACACCTATTCAAAATAAGAGAATTTTTATCAATAAAAAATATTGAAAATAGATTGTACCTTATTTTCATCCCAATCCGAAATCGGACCCCTGGTTTCGTCTGTTGTACCTTCTTACTAGAATTACTATTAGGTGCTCGCTCTATGCGGTGTTGTCAGAAAAACCTCTTTATCCGCAAGATTTTTTGACGCGTATCATCAGCTCACTTAACAGTCCATAGCATTTATATTATTTCTCAAAGCAACCATCTCAAAGTTACAAGTGGTCAAACTTATGCAGTATGTATTTTGTTGAGTCGAGGATAAACTATGCAAAGTGTGACGTGTCTTTAACAAAATATTGGTTGTTACCAAGTTATTTGTCTTTCACACCAGGAATCGGACGTGGTTTGCGGTGTTGATGGCCAAACGTATCCTTCGCGATGTGAGCTCGACTCGTCGGCATGTCGGGAACAGAGTGACCTGCGGCTGGCGTTTAAGGGCGATTGCGGTAAGTTCTTGCGGTTTCCTACCATTCTACGAAGCTTGATCACTATTCATTCAGAAAATAGGTATGAATAGCTATGGCGAAGTGAAATAGATTTCTCAATGTATCTGCAACTGAATGTCAGGAGTTTACTTCTCCACTCACTTGCTTTAGTCCAGGAAGAAAACAATGGTTGACTGAATGTGGTTTCAAAAAATAATTGCGGGTATAAAAGTGTACCACGCTCGCACTGACTCAAATAACGGTTATCAAAGATCGTTTTACGTATATTTCGTGTATTTTGATCTCCTTCTGGAAAAACATGCTTTAAATCGTCTTTAAGTAGTAGTATAGGTACATATTCCATCCGTCAGCAAATGAACTCAAATGCTAAGTAAACTACAGTATAGAAAAGTGTGAGTCACCGTGTTGAACAAAGTTATATAGATCATGATTTACTTATCGGTGTCCAGGACTCGGGAAGTTTTGTATTAGCCTAGATTAAGTGATACAGGATCCCAAAAAAGTTTTGTGGGACCTCGCCGGTCGTTCATAATGCGGTATTTAAAACAAAAAGTTTAAGTGTATGCGAAGGACCCACAAGGTCCAATCCCCTCATTCTTTACAAGAATAATGGAAGGCCTCCTTAATACCAACCGTACGTTAATTTATAACATTTGCACTACACGAGAATGAAAGTTCTTTTGACCTTTCTTGTTAAGAACTAGCTGCTGCCCACGGTTTCACCCGCGCGGAGATATTGGATTTCATGGGTTTTAACATTCTTGCGCGGAACCCTAATTATTTTTTTTAAATAAAATAGGCTCAATTACTCCTTAAAACATCAGCTAAGTACCTGCCAGTGAAAGTCCCGTCAAAATCGGTCCTGCCGTTTTGGCGATTACCCGGAACAAGCAGACAGACAGACAAAAATGTTAAAAATTGCTTTTTTGTTACATGTACTGTACCAGTGTACCTATATAATTTCATATGCATTTAGTAAAAAAAAACTGTTAGTTTGATGTTACAAACAGACACTCGATTTTTATTTATCTGTATGTACGTATATGTATATATTATAAACTGGAATTCTTCAAGGTTAGAAGAAGATGAGAATCATCCAGATCTGTTCCAACTTCGACCACGTTTTAGTTTACTCTCAGAGGTGTTGGTCAAACATATATTTATTTATATCTAATGAATGATAATGAATGAAATGATAAGTCCGTAATTAGTTTTCTATATAAGTAACTAAGAATTTTTCCACTTTTTAAAATTCTTATCACATAAACTGATGCTACTATCCGTTCCCAAGTCGCTAAATAAAGAAACTTAATTGTGATTTTATTCAGAAAAGCTTTTCGCAATTTTGTATTATAAACATTATTTTCGTCAGTAGTCAGCCTCCCTCTCGTAATCAAATCCTCCCTTTTCCTGTTCCTTCCCGTGGTTTATTTGTTTAATCTCTAATCTGCAGAGTTTCAGTAATCGCACTGAGGCAGGTTTTACCTCACTGAATTCATTTAAATAAAAAAGGTTTTAGAGTTCAAATCTGAGCCTCAGTCATATAGCATGTTGGTATACCAAAACCTTTTTGGAGCCAAATATTGCAGTTCTGCTAAGCCTATATAATTCGTATAAAAGTAGTACAAAAGACGATTCTTCGTATATTGAAAAACTCTATAAACTTTAAATTTTATTCGATTTAAATTGAAATCGATTACTAAGAAGGTAAACATTATTTTTTATTTTGGTGTTCATTTCCATTGTGTCAGTGAATTTACTGTGTGTATAGATTCTTAATCAATTGACCTTTCAGGGTTACTTAAACTTGATGCAATATAGTGCAGAACATATTTTATAGTTATTCAAAGCACTGGGTGGTATTAAACGAATATGCGTAAATGTGACTTTACAAAACGGCGTGAAAACTTTCTCCATCAATTGTCATTCAAAGCTCTGGCTGAGTTTTTCAACCAAGCCATCAATACCATAATTTGATTAGGAGCACTGACAAGTTTAACAAGTTGTAACAATAATGAGACATTTCCCAAGTTGCCTGAATATCAAAGCCGAGGCTTCAACCTCGAACTTGTCATATAATCAAATGTATGCAAGGTACCTATATAACACCCGAACACTCCAAGCAACTCGATCAATTTCAGAATATACCATTAAATTCCAAAGGCTTTGTATTATGAAATTACACGAAAGTTTGAGTCACCGACGGGAAAATATTCGTAATTGTTGCGTAAACTTCGCTCCAAGGAGGAATTTTAATCAAAAATTGTTATAGATAGTCATAAAATTGCAGGTGGAGACAAGCTATTTCGCGAAGTACAGTTAACTGCAAAAAAGTATTTTCATCCTCAGAGACTTCACATCCAAAAAATCAAACTGAAAAGGCGAAAAAAATTAAACATTGTTTTTAAATTAGTACTATGTACTCTTCTATGTAATAGGCTCTTAAAAACCTGCCGTATAAAATATTTATCTTTGTCTTGGTCGTTATCTGTCGGTCTGTGTATAACATCGAATTTCGAGAACGGTTCTGTTTAGAAATTAGTATTCTCAAGACGATACGGGCACTTAGAGTAATTTATTTTAACTTTCATGAACACTCTCCTGAGGCTCATATGAAATAAATTTGAATTTGATACCATCAGTTTTTATTAATACTAGTGCTAGTAATTTAATAAAACTTCTAAATGAATGCACTATTCTCTTGGTGAAATTATTCACAATTTGGTAAGGACAAAATACAAGCTACATTATTATAACACTGTAATTTTATAATAGCTTGTATATAATGCACGACGTTCTGTGGCACTCTCTATTGAAATACTACAATATATACAAAACATGTTAGAAACTAAAGATTTTGAAAACCGTGTGACATTGCCTGGTGTAATCGCTCGCAGTGATCTTCTTCGTAGCAATCCTTATGAATTATTTGTTCTTGATAAAATAGAATATTTTAAGATTTAGAGATTGATTCTTAGATGGGTTAATATTTTATAGAAAGGAATAACAATACATCCTAGTGTTATAAATCATACGAACAATTACAAATACACATTCACCCAAGACCCGAGAACAAACATTATGCACACCACCAAAAAAAGTGTTCCCCGGTCGGGGATCGTACCCGGGGGCCACTCGTTTTGTAGGCATCAGGGTTACCACCAAATCAGCCACTGAGCCGTCGAGTAGTTAACACAGACATTGATTGATTACTGGATTGTACCCCTGATGTATATTGCACTATAAGGATTATAGAGACCAATATCGGATTAAACCCCACCATAGCTATACATCCAAAACCAAGCCCGGCTAAGTAAATCATCTTTGTCATGAACCATCGAGCTACTTTGTGTCTCGCGATGTAAAGTTTCATTCAATTAGTGCAACGGTAGTTTAGAGAGAGAGTTTAGTCACATTGCCCTAAGGTCTAATAGACCATTCGAGATTGGATCTGACTAAACTGATCTGAATCACCCTAATATCAATTGCATAAGGTAATTTATGCTATCTATCGTATCGGATCATTCAGTCTGCCGATTCGTGCTGAATCGATATTTACACGTCGCAACACTGACAAATGTAATGCAACTCATAATGCCTTTGAGAATTTGGTTAGACCACATAGTTAATCGATTTGAATACGTTTAAAACTGTTTTTTAGTCGAGATAAATTTTGACTACTATGATAGAAAGATGGCCCGTAGTGTTTGACGATTATGCGGTACAAGGAGTTATCATCCAGACGGTATATTAAAAATCTGAGTCAAATAAATAATTTAAACCATGAAAATGTAAGCAATTTGAAATTAGCTCTTAGCCTCGGTTTCACCCGCGAGAAGATTTGCACAGGAACCGTGCATTTTCCGAGATAAAAGGGGTCTATATTATTATACTCTCCGGTCCATAAACTATAGCTATGCAAAAAATGTCGATCTGTTGAATAATTGTTGCGTGAAAGAAGAATAAACCAGCAACCTAATAGAACAGTAAAAATATTGAAAATTTAGATTTTAATGGAGTATTTACATAATTTCATCAGCACCCTAAGTCCTCTTAAGAGTAAGCAGTCTCCAGCAAGACATTTACTAAAGCTTCCTATATGCTCACTCTTGAAATCTTATTAAGAAATATCTTTCATTTCCCGTCCGGCATTAATCGACCGCTTTCGCAAGGCTTTCATTTTGTGGAGAAGTGGTAAACAATCGTTATTAAATTTGCACGGGTGTCTTCACTCGTTCCTCATTGAAGAAAAGAGAACACCAACTTTTTCTCATTGAGGGAACGAGATAGAAAGATGGGAAGCTCGCAATTGTCCAACGTAATGACATTATCCTGTTCAGCCATTCGTTTCTTGGAAAACTTCTGCCGGGTGCTTACAAAGTCGTAACCTTGCTGGCGCACGAAATAAAACTCGAGCCTTTATTATTATTTATGGTTCACACCAATACTTACCAGCGCGGCTTTGTAAAGACTTTCGAAGTGTAATTTGGTAAATAAAACTTCCGTTGAAGATTGAAAATAAAACTTTGTCGACAGCTCTTTGCGATGGAGTGCAGTGTTCTTTCGGAGCTCATTGCGCAGCCGGGGAGTGTGTTTGCCCTACTGATTGTGCTGGTTCGGCAAGAGAACCGGTTTGTGGCAGTACAATGCAGACCTATCCCAACGAATGTGAACTGCAAAAAGCTGCATGCCGACTGCCACCACCCGCAACATTACACGTCATCTTTTATGGAGACTGCAAGGACAGGCTAGCTGTCGTTCCACCAATAGCCATGAGTAAGTTCCTAAAATTATAGATATAATAACAACTTCGCCATTAACTTTACTAACTTATGGGTTGCAGTAACTCTATCTCCTCCACTAATGAAACTTACCCAATTTAAGGGAAGTGATCAACACTTCCACTTAACGACATTCCCTTAGCAGATGTGATCGCTGACAAAATATTTACCATCAGACCGTCATCAAGCCAGTTGTTAGCAGTAATTCCAATAAAGCGACCCGTCCTCGATCAATTAACTAACTTTCCGCTTTATCGCTCGACTAACACGCAAATATTTGGGGTAGCCACGACCGCTATGACTACGACCGAGCTGGAAGAAGGTTCAACGGATTCCTCGGCCATTGACGAAACGGGAACTGTCAGTTCGTCTGCTTGCCGCGACATTAGATGCGACTTTGGTGCTAGCTGCGAGATTGGCAACGATGGATACCCGCGGTGTTCGTGCCTTTTCGAATGCCCACCCGATGATGAGTACTTCCCAGTTTGCGCTTCTGATTTTCGCCTATATCCGAGTCTGTGTGCAATGCGAAAAGAAGGTTGTCAGAAGCAGTTGGAGTTGAGACTTCGACCTTTGGATCTTTGTAAAGGTTGGTCGCTTTTTTACTAACACCGATCATTCTGGTGTAACTGTTAACTTATCATGTTTCTCTAAAGTTTCAAAATAAAATGTAAATATCTAAAAGGACGTAAATCTTTAATTCTCAGTTAATATTCTAAAACTCAGAAGCTTACGAGAAAGTTTTCATAATGACTTTAAAACTTTTGTTTCCTTGCAATTCTATATCCAAGACAAAATTGTCCTCACCACAGGTATGGAAGTGAGGCCTTGCGGTAACAACAAAGCGATGGTGGATACGACAACAGGTCTTGAAATTGACTGTGGCAACGGACCGCACAGGCAAGATTGCCCCGTCGGTAGCTATTGCCACATTACCTTGACTGCCGCAAGATGTTGCCCTAAAAGTAAGTATTACCTATTCTCAGTACTGAACGGTGGTGTTTCAATTTGTATTATTTAACATACAAACTGCCTTAACGTAATAACACAGTTGTTTATAGAAATGTTGCCATTTTTATTCAAGTACTTGTTCATAATACTTTGAATGGAACTACTTGGTTTTATAAATAGACTGCTTAATATTTTTCTCAATATGATATCTTTATATATTTTAGATTTCTTTTTGTAAATTTGACTTGTTTAACAGGTGCTTAAATTTTAGATATTCATAACCCATTGGATATTATGAATGCAGACGTTGTTTGGTATCTTGTACAAACTACATTTTAGTTTGGGCTGCTTATCTATCATTATTTAGTGATACGACTAAGAAAATAGTACACGAAGAAAATGCCATTGGGCATTTTCTTCGCATCTGAAACAAACAACTATTATTCTCTAGGATATTATATCATACATATAATACGGTAACAACTGGTGATTTGTCAGAGTGAAGATACTAACGGTACGCGGCACCGTTGGTAAATTGGACACAATCACGCTACGTACTGCTTTGTTAGTAGCTGACTGAAACCTTTGTTTCATTCATTTACGGGGTTTTGTTGTTTATAGAGGTTCTCAGATTTGTATATTGTGTGATGAGCCATTGATAACTTGAAATTAAAATTTGTTCTGCTTTCATAGGCAATGTTGAGTTAAATATAGTCATATACATTTTTGTTTCTAATTTCTTTATAAAAGTATTTATATATCAGAGTATCACAAAACATAGTATAGAGATCAGTTCAGCAGTCTTTTAATTTTCTGACAGATGACTCTAAGCAACTGGATGAAAAGAAAAGTCACTGTTATGACACCACACACGGGTGTTGCTCTGATGGAATTAACGCCGCTACCGGCCCCAACGAAGATGGCTGCCCGATTGCAAGTTCGACTTGCGGTTGTAATCGACTAGGATCGGTTTCCGATCGATGCGATGAAAGTGGCCAGTGTCAGTGCAGGCCAGGGGTAGGAGGACTTAAGTGCGACCGATGTGAACCTGGATACTGGGGCCTGCCCAGGATTGGTACTGGACATACGGGATGTATACGTAAGTATTACAAACTAATAGTTACCACAATTTTACCAGGTAGGACTAACTCTTCTGTGAGTGTCCGTCTGGGTGGCTACCACCAAAGTAGTCAGTGAAAGTACTGGGATTATGAGAGTTATAGTATTATCTCAGGATAACGAGCGCACTTTTACCAGGTCGTAGGACTAACTCTTCTGCAAGTGTCCGTCTGGGTGGCTACCACCAAAGTAGTCGGTGAAAGTACTGGGATTATGAGAGTTATAGTATTATCTCAGGATAACGAGCGCACTGCAGTGCCACGTAGGCCTTTGTGTTTTAATGTTTTGAGAGGCACTGCAATTGTTATAGGCTGACGTTGTACTTAACCATCAGGCAATCAACCAGGTCGTCTCGTAACCCAATAATATAAAAAATGCAATTATTCACGAAGCTTCTACAGTTGCAAAGAGTTGCACTACTTCCACTTCCGGTTACTATCTGGTTCAGCTTGAAGCAACGGTATTATTATATAGTCATTAAAGTTATTGGTTTTTCCGTGCTTGAATATCTCTTGTTTTCATTTTACAAGGATAGATAATGAATAATGCCATTGAAATCACCTATGGTATAAATTCGAAGCAATAGGTTTTTGCGTTGAAACTTAAAATAATAGTGATTTGTGCCAATGGTGCAATATTAGAGCAAGTTGTATGGAAATTTAACGGTCGAACAACGTTTCTGAAGTCATAAAGCTATTACTTTTTTACTTGTTTCGATCGATATGAAGCTTCACCCTTGTCATTCGTCCCACGTCAGACTCGTGAGTAGAGTAAGCTATACGCATAGCTATCTTCACGCGCTGCGTTTAAACTGCAGACGTATTGCGAGCCAACTTGATGAACAATTAAGTGCTCTCGCACATTGGGCCACAGAACGCGGACATTAGACGCAGCCAATAGACGCGGCCACCAGTAGCTGGATGCAGCTTCCAATGCCAGCGACTCGCAGTCTCAAAGCATAGAGAACAGAACGCTTAATAGGTCGTCCTTACGCGCCCAATCCCTCCTTCTGTTCTCTCTCTATTTCGTGCGGATGGGGAGACGCCGGGATTTGTGGTCGAGTGTGCGTGGGAGGCGAGCCGCAAACGTAGCCACTGTTTCAACTTGTATCTTTGTTGCGGCTACTCGAACGCTCAGTTTGCGCCGATGCCATTCTAAATGTATGAAAATTATTGTCCGCAGCTGCACTAAAACAAATACTTTATTTTTAGCATGTGGATGTTCAGCGTTCGGTTCAGTAAGAGAAGACTGTGAACAGATGACGGGGCGGTGCGTTTGTCGTAATGGCGTCCAAGGCCAGAAGTGCACTGTTTGCGCTGACCACAGAAGAAGATTGGGTCCTAATGGATGTTCGGATCGTAAGTATACTATCTATAGTATACTATAGTATATCTATAGCCTTCTAAGGCTAGATACTGTTTTAAGGATTTATCATAGTTTTAATGCATCTAATAATCTTAGAGAAATTAATAAATTATTATGCCGATCACTATTGTTTTTCGTAGACGTTGTAGGAATCTTATTGTTATTATTACAGTCTCGTAATATTTCATCCGTGTAAGGAATGTTTGCGTGCAATTTCGATATTATTTCTGTTGCTGATTTCTTTCCTCATGCGTTAGTGGCGTGTATTGAGACAGTCACATATTATTATGTTTTCCTGAAATATTAGCGCCTCTCCTGTGACAGGCGCTCTGAGAATCTATCGGCACCTAAACAATAACTCTGTACTAATTATGGGATATTTAAATGCACTGTTTTAGACTTTCACGGTTATTAACTAATTCACACATTATAACGGGATATTTACCGTGATTATTATTGAGCGATGAGCACGGTAGTTCGCGTAATAAAAGACTGAGAAAGCGGGTAGACAGATTTGTCTGCTCGTAATTTTTTGTCTACAAACCACCCGCAGTGTCGCCAGTATTCCTGTGAACATGATGCTTGCAATAGCGTCGAAATATCGGGTGCCCATCGCTCAATAATAATCACGGTAAATATCCCGTTATAATGTGTGAATTATTTAAATGCAGGCATTGCGTTATGTTAGCTCCAATTAAGTTAAACTACAATTTATATGAATTCTGTAAGTTTTTTTATTCTATTATATTATCTCAATGTTTTATAATGCTTATGATATCTAGCACAATTGACATTAAAGTTTGAGCAGCTTGTCTTCCAGTATTTAGTAGTTTCTTAGGTTTAATTGATAGGTCAATAGACTTAGCTGTAGCGCGTGAGCGCTATGGGTTCGATTCCGAATTTAATTAAAAAAGCGCAAGTGTTTGTTCTGTCTGATTATCTAGCTAGATACAAAGAAATCTTGGTTAGGGTTAGGATCAATGTTCGTTGTTTGTTTATTCATATGATATTCAGCGTCATTTTCCTTTCGGTTAAATCTCCTATGCTTTACTGTAGGTAGGTATTTTAGATAAAACTCTAGCCTCGTTCATCATAAATCTTTTTTAACCGCTTCCTATTCCAAGATAGTATTTTAGGACGCGATCCTCATTACGTAACCGGTTGACCCGCCGGACCCGTGTCAAGTGAATTCTTTCTTTGGACACATTTTTACGAATGGGGCTACCTGTTTTTATTCGCCGTCAACTATTTATGTTGGGATTTAGTGATACAATATTTGATATTTTTCGTCTACTCAACTTTAATATTATTTTGAATACCTTTAACACGGTATTCACAATTCAAACTATCAGCTCGTTTCGTTATCAATTAGAATTTAAAAAATATCCAACGTCTATGGAAATGTTGGTTTTTCTTGAGCTACAATGGTTATAATGAAAATAGTTATGAATGTTGGCAGTGACCCAATATATTTACCAGCTTTGATCACATCTTCACAAATTTGATAGAGGTCAAAAACTAACTTATCAAGAATAAAAACATAAAACAAGGAATAAATAAGGAAATTAGAGGTGCGTGGCGTAAATTATGGTACCTATATAAAATTAACGCTACTTCAAATTTTTAAAATTCACGTCAATATATTCTGACCTACTACGAGTCGGATTTTCCGTATCAGAAACTTCCTAGTTTCTCGATGGTGACCACGGTCTCACAATTCTCAGAAACGGAATAAAAACGAGAGGTTTAGTGCATAAAATATATACGTCTTTTACGAGAATCGCACCCACAAGCCTTCCGTGCTATAGCATATAACTTCAACAATCTACTAACTAAACCACGGATGCAAAAGTAAAATAAAAAATATTTCTCGTACCAGCTTGTGTTATGAACAAATTGAATACGTTTATCGTATATCAACACGTACAACCTCGACTGGCCTAGTGAGTTGTATTCACAGCGGCCAGTCAATCCATCAGTCTGTGCGACACTTGGATCTCTGGCCGATGCCATACATTTCGCTTATCACTGAATGGCGTATAGAATGCACGGTCTGGCTTACTAGCAAAGATACTGGCCATAAACATTAGAGATCAACTGAAAAGTCCGTGTAGCGCTTTTCATGGATAGAATAAATTAAACCTAGACTCGGTATAAATTGTATTTATTATTAGTATTGCACACAGGTGCGGTGCGTCGTTGCGCCAAATCCATACATTTTTTATAGGATCCGATGTGGAGATGCGGCTGTGTGTGTGCGAGTGTGTGTTTTGTGTACTTGCCTTAGCTTGTTGATTTTATTATAACACGTATCTTTGGATGCACGCTACTGATGTTATTAAAATTAAATAACGATATAAACATATAATGACTTTTTGTTGGCACTCATTAAACTGTGGTATAATTACCTATAATATTTTTCTATATTAATTCATTACGTTTTTGTTATAAAACTGTATAAACTGAAATTCTTTGTATCCAATTCATTAAGATCTACTCTGTTTATGGCTTTATAAACCAACTCGTAAATTATAGAGATGAAATGCTGTGGCAGTGTACAGTGAAGGCGTCTAGCAATTTTTTTTCTAATCTCATAGTCTTTGGACACAAGAAAACTCAGTGTACATTTAGGACTACGTATAATTGAACGTTACTTAATTATTACATTTAATTTCTAGCGGAAATGGGTGGTGTGGTCGGTTCTTGCGCAGAACTGTCTTGCTACTTCGGTGCGGTTTGCACCGAGCGCACTGGGGGAGCTTTGTGTGAGTGCGCTGCTGCGCCGTGCTCAGACAGCGATACAAATATGCTGGTATGTAAAATCAATATCTATGGTATCCGAATAACTTTTCAATTTATGGTTTTGTTTTGAATTTTGTTACAAAACTTAGGGCTTGGACAATTGGTCATGGTGCAGACGATTTTAAGCTCGACTTCAGCCAGTACGGCTCGAAACAAGTTGCTGTTTAGAGATAGAAAGGCTATCTAAAGATAGACTTTATCTAAAGATAAAGTAAACTTTTATATCCATTTCGTAGTATCGTCCGAAGTTGCGTGAAGCGCATCGCCAGAATGCTGTCTAAGCCCTTAGCCCTTTCCTTCCTAAATAATAGTAATCCTTCCTTATTAATAGGTTTACTTCCTTCAAATGATATTTCAAATGATTATATTTTTGATATATCACATACGTGAGACATTGGTATAATTAATTATTATTTTTCTACTAAATATGGTGGATTATGGCCCATATTCTCGCTCTCTCTCTGTAAGAGAAGGCCGGTATCCCAGAAGTAGGAGCGTTCGGAGTTCAACTATTTCACTAATCAACTCCAACTTATCACGAATTAAACAAAACAATTTTATAAATCCACCAATCGCACGTCAATAAATAACCCAACAGGTATGTGGCAGCGACGGGAAAACCTATGAATCAGAGTGTCACCTCAAGCTCCAAGCCTGTCGCACACAAGAAGACATCGTCGTGCAAGCATTTGGGCCCTGCAAGCTTGGAGAGATCGCCGGAACAGCTGGACCGCCCAGACCATCCTCACCCATACAGTTCACTCAGCAAGATGACGGTGCAGCTTCTAAGTCGACGAGACATCTGCTCAATCCAGATAAATATTACAATAAATACGACTGGGCGCGGAAAGAAACTCCCAGTGATTTTGATAATATACTGTCGGGGCAGAAGTTTAAAGGTACGTATTCTTGTAAATTTTGAAGTGTTAACGGAGCATTTACATAAAACTTGTTATATTTTGGTTAATCAAATTCGATTGTACTACTCATGCTGTAGGCAGGGTATCCAAAACAAATGACGTTACTCTCAAATCGACGTTAAAAAGAATTAGATGGATTGTGAATATAAAAACACTAAAAACTTAAATGGGAACTGTAAATGATAGAATCGTGATTTATCATGACGATTACACCAATATCACTCTTTTGCAAAGCAAGCTTTCTGCCCATATTACTATTGTGTTTATAAAACTAACTGTTGTTTACAAAATTCGTACAAGGATATTTTCAATTTCACAGTACAACTGTTAAGGTTTTACTCCACCTGCAATCACGTAGTTTTGTTACGTGGTTGGCGGGACAATCGCGTTTCATTACGTTTTATCATGCACAACATAACAATTAAGTTGCCACGAAAGCAAAGGAACAAAACTTAATCGCTTAGCAACCTACAATAAAAATATTTACTACATAAGCCGCAAAAAGACATGCATTCGTTGTTAAAACTAATTTGACGGGCTCACTTCTGAAAGAAAGCAATTTTGCAAAAAAAAATTTGTTAGATTCTGTCATTTAGGACATAGACATTAAAATAACTTCATCATAACATTAACCGTTACCAAATATCGGGAGCTCACCAGCTTATAATAATCATGGTAAATATCCCGTTACAATGTATAAAGTAGTGAATAACCGTGAAAGTCTAAAACAGTGTTTAACATTAACCGTGTTACCACAAAAAACACTTTTAGAAGCTTGTTTAGCTAGACAGTGGCTAAAGATAAACTGTACTAAACACGATAAAAAATAAATGTATTTTCTTTCTTTCTTTCTTTCTTTCTTTCAAACTTCTAAAATGATTTGAAATTTCACAATAGAATGTGATAACTGTTAGACACTACTTAAATCAAGATTTGAGGTTGCTCATATTTAAACATGCGACTAAAGTATATTTAGGAGCTAAACACGTATAAAATGGGATTAGGGTGTGTTTAATTTTAAATTTTAACCTCGGATACACAAATAAACACCTTGTTTATTTATAGCATTTTACCTTTCAAAAGTGAAATATCATTTTTTATTCAGATTGGTAAAATATTTCATTAAAACTGTTTGTTCACAAACAAATTCAGTGTTGGCATCCGCTTTTTTATCATCCAGAAGATTATTGCGTCAATATTGGACTTCAATATTAGTATTTACTTTTGTTTTATTATTTTAACCCAGAAACGTTTTGATCGGTGTCTATTTTAGCTTCTAAAACATCAAGGGCGTATCATAAAGATTCATATCGTCTGTAAAGCCGTGCTTACTAGCTAGGATAAGCACCGTTCAGTGAAGTCAGTTTGAACGGGTGCTCCATCCGGGGATACTAGCGTGCTATTGAGCGTGCATTGTTTCGTGCACGCTACTAGGTTTTGCAAGAGCAGGGCGTCCTATTGTATTGACCAATCGGGGCCCGCCGTTCAAGGGCAAGTGTCATTACATCAATGGCAAAACGAAACGCTGCAACGCTGAATCGCTTTATCAAAGACATTTTAGTACATTTCATTAAAACTGTATTTTAGATACGTTAAGTGTACCAGCGTGCACGCTTACTACAATGCCCCGCTCTTCCAATGATTGCACAGCCTAGCTGCACGCTGTAAACGCTGCTACAAAAACACCAGTAGAGAGAAGTCTATACAATATTCAGTAACCCAGCGTGCACGCTCAAAACAACGCCCCGCTGCACGCGCCGAATTTTCAAATTTACGGCCTTATATTCAATTTTACGTCACGTAAAGTTGTTCGCGTGTTTTTTCCCGACACTCATTATAGTTTCCGATGTAGATTTACACGATTTGAAACAAATTTAGGAACCAATTTTGTTAGTGATTTGAGATTTGGCTGGAACATTACGTAAAGCTTTTTCATTTCACTTGTATTACGAGTTCAAAACTTTTTTTATACAGTTTTAGCTCGGACTGAACTAATATTAATGGAGTACCTAGTTTTTTATTACTAATATAATGGAAGTAAATAAAATATACCCTGCTCAAAAATGAAGAAAACTAAGTGGAAGTAGTTCAAATAGTAAAACTATTAGGTACATTTAAAAAATATGAAGAACGTAAACAGATCTTTTAGTCCATCCGTCCGTCGATCTCCTCGATTCTATCCGTCCAGTCCAGTAATCTGTACGTAATGTTGACAACTCATCTCATCACAATCAAATGAGTAGTTTAGGCGCTACGGTAGAACATACGAAAGTACAAACTTACATAGACTGCTTAAAACATAACACTTTCTTTTGGCTTTGCCGTAGTCGTAGAAAAAGAAAAGAATACTCAGATATAATAAAGATTTTTATGCGCAAATTGCGAAATCATGAAAATATATAATGCAATAGTAAACCTTATTTGTTGAGACATAATTGTGAATGTAGTTTGCAGCGCAAAACGTATTGTACTAAGGTAAGACTTCTGAATTTTTATTTCATTGTTCGAACGAAGTCTCTAATATTTATGAAAGCGATACAAAAGGTTATTGTTCGTTGTAATAACCGTTGATTCGATTTTTGTTCAATAAGTATGTGGTAGTAGATTATTATTAAACCAAATCGGGCCGGGCTCGTATAATATCATATTAACAAGGTATATTTAACTCCTCACGGTTAACAATAGCTGTACCGTGTAAGGGTCCCTCGTTATAATCCACGTTAGGACCTTCCTCGCGGAATCGACCTTTCAGATGGTGACTAATTAGAGAGTACACAAAGAAGCATGACCATAGCTAAGTAAATATTCACAGACTAATTATTTTTTGTTACTCAGTCATGGCTCTCTACGTGTTGGACTATTTATATAGTTTCTAATTACCATTGGGACAAACAAAGACGGTGGCTGAACAAATCAATATGGGAGCGACGTCGTCTACAGTCAGTAAAAAGCAACAGCAAGCGTGTGATGCGAATGTTGGATTTACGTCACTGCACTTTCTTGCGATTTTAATCCCGTTAGGATAAAATATTTGTGAATATTTTGTACCTAATTTGCGTAAATAACAAACAATTAAGCTAATTTCAACGCCTTAGTTTGGCTTTCAAACTAAACTAATTTTAAATATTGGTTTCAAAGCCAAACTAAGGAATTTAAAGTAGCATTATATTGCTTCTTATTCACGCGAATCACTAAATATTCTCAACTTATCTGGTTAATATCACAAAAAAGTATATTTTTTTTTAAATATCCGGCTACTTCATCTTATTCTTATTTTCCAATACAGCAACAACGGCAACAGTCGGTGCAGTCGGCGCTCTACTAGGCGACCTTTGTGCTGACGACTCGGACTGCGCTGTACTGCCCGGGGCTCACTGCGCCCGCGGTGGTTGCGAATGCCGACCGGGGTTCACACCAACCGTGCACAGAAAGGCTTGTATAGGTAAGTTTAGTTGACCATGACTATAATATTGTGAACTTAACGTATTATTAAATTGGGATGTTGACTGTATTCAAATAAAAATATAATTTTGCCACGAAACGGTAGTTTTTGTGACAGAAATCCTATAAAACACAATATTTTTGTTTATTTTTAAGGAATATAATTTTAATTTAATAATCAAAATGTAATCACATCACTCCGAAGTCACGTGACATAAAACGCGCGTGACGTCACTTTCTCAATCGTGACGTCACTTTCTCAATCGGAATGAGTATACCTATTGCTCTTTCTGCCTAGTATTTTAGAGTGATTTCTGTGAATTTAGTTATCTGTGCCAGGAATCGTGACGTCACATCGACCACGTGACCAGTATTGGCATTTTGGAGCGAAATTTAAAACGGCATTTAAAATACATGATAATTAAAATATTAGTTGTTTTAAAAAGTAAATTTAAATATTTTGGGTTATATTAGGCCCATACGCATAGTTTTAAACACTTTCCCAAAATCAGTCAACATCCCAATTGTTAACCTACATTAGTGGCACATAGTGGGATTGTAAGCCGAATCAAAGTCATCATATCAAGAATTAGCTCATTTCAAAATTTAATTTTAAGGCTAACATCGATAGCTTCTATAACTTAGGTGGTTAAAGCGTCTGTCTGGTTTAGATAATCTAGAAGACGCCTGTTCGATTGTCTATGTGAAATTTTTGGGATATATATATTCATGAATATTTTCCACACAAATAAACTCATTGGGTACGTTGATGGCTCGTAAAATGATTAAAGATCAATTAATTCAGAGTGTATAATGCATGTTATCGAATTTGCGTACTCTCAACAAAGAATATTAATCGAATTTGTACTACATGACACGTTAAATACAATAATTATATGTAGTTCGAAGAAAATAAAAAACACACTTCCACCTACTTGCTCTATCATCAGAACCTCGGCTTTCGCGGGTTCGAATCCCGTTGGCAGCGTAATTTTGAGATGTTGGCTAATTAAATGCACATGACCATGTTAGCAATCAAACCAAGATTTACCTGGTGCAGTCGTTAGCGTCACTTGCTGCCATACGCAAAACAAATGCATGGCGTTAAAATAAACATAATTATAACATATTCTTTTAAATCCGCAGCTTAAATATCTTACGTTTGTGTGTAATATCTGTATTTTATGTGTATTAATATTATTGCTACGTTTACTACGACTACGTTGCAATATGCTACGGATAGATGACTAGCTAATTTCTCGCCACAGTGCGTTACATCTTACAAACACAAGTAGTAACTAAATAGAAAGTTTTATTTCTTAGCATACGTACACGTGCTACGAATGGCATATTAAATGTGCTACGAAAATCAAATTCAAATCGTCGACAAAGAAAATTGGTTGTTAAAGTTAATAAACACCAATTAACTAAGGTTGTACTGAATCAAGGACCTAATCGACCTTGTTCAGAAATAAAGGGTTTCTGAAAATATTTTGTATACGTCTGAGTGGCCTAAAACTTTTAGTTACCTTTTCATAAGATACATTTTTGATGAAAATAATAATTATAATGTGTGCTTGGAGTTGAAAAATAGAGACGATATTTTACCGTTTATTTTGTACTTCAAGGTTTCAGAACAATATCAATTTATAAATGTAATACGTATCTACTATATTAAGGTTTTTATATAAGATTACTTTCAACAGAAAACGTGCCTCAGGAGACTACAGAAGAATATAGCGCGTGCCTATCGGAGCCTTGTTATAATTTGGGCACTTGTATTGATTTGCCTGGGTCCACTTACACGTGTGTCTGTACCCCGCCTTTCACCGGCCTCAATTGTGAAACACTGGCGAAAGAAGGATTATTAGCTTCATATATCGATACACCTTCGTTTGATGGCTCGTCGTATATTAGATTGAAACCGTTGAAGGCTTACCACAAACTAAATATCGATATAGAATTTAAAGCGTTCTCTGAAAATGGACTCATTCTTTACAATCAGCAGAAATCTGACGGCACCGGTGACTTTGTTTCACTGGCATTGGTCAGCGGATATTTGGAATTTAGGTGAGCAATGTTCCAAGAAAATTATATAGGTACCTAATTTATTATTCGTCCGGCCACGAAATAACTGTGCCTATTTGCTGGAAATGGAAAATATGGAAATTTTCTTTAGGCTTTCCACTTAATTAATTTGACCTCGTTTTCAATTCAGGTACAATCTTGGCAACGGAGTACTTATTCTTACGTCCCTCGAGAAAATAACGTTGAATGAATATCACAAGGTTTCGGCAAAGCGATATCATCGCGACGGAATATTATCGGTCGATGATATGGAGGACGTTGTAGGACAATCATCCGGTCATTTGAAAGCATTAGACCTTGCGGACGATACTTACATCGGCAGCATGCCCACTAATTACTCCAGGTAAGCTATACCTCCATTTATTATTCATTACAATATCTTTAATAAGCACTTATGGGCAATTAAATCCTCGTAGTAACTAATCAAGACACATACTATACTTTTTTACTATTGTACAGGGTATTCGATAATATTGGCACTCGCAGCAGTTTTATCGGCTGCGTAAAATACTTGAGAATAATACGTCATCAAGTGACAAAGAAATTGGGCCGTCCAGACTCATTAGTCGTTGCTATAGAAAACGTTCAAGAGTGCCAATCCAACCCGTGTATGAGTATTCCGTGCAAGAATGGAGCTACGTGTACGTCTGTAGAAGGGTCGGCGACGGAATATACTTGTAGCTGCCCTATCGGATTCCAAGGAGCCAATTGTGACGAGAGATTAGATCCGTGCGAGTCGAATCCCTGCGGATATGATGAGGGGCTATTGTGCGACGTTGGACCCGACGGCGGACACGTCTGCCGCTGTTTGTTTGGAGGTGAAATTGGATCCACTGGAAATACCTGTAACAACGGTAGGGATCTCATAAATAACATCAGAATCACGTCTCTACCTTCAGGTTCTGTTATTGACTCAAATTTAAATTTTGCAGATGTAACCGTTGTTCAAGAAACGTGGTCTCCCCAGTTCAATGGGACGAGCTATATCGAATTACCGCCACTCGAAGGGCTAGGTAAAGCGTTTCGCATTGAAATTTGGTTTTTAACGAACCGATTTTCCGGAATGCTCCTTTACACCGGCCAGTCTAATAAAGCCAAAGGGGATTTCGTTGCGATTAACTTGGTTAATGGTTATCTACAGTTTAGATACAATTTGGGGAGCGGGATCGCTAATATAACGTAAGTGGTGCTTTCTGTTTAGAAGTAATAGCCCTTTTTATTGCCCAAGGATTAACTTTTAAATAAATGTTGAGGAAAATTTTATCACAAGGAAACTTTATGTTGAGGCCAGAATCTTGAGGATAAAATTGCCTTTTATTTTTTACAAATATTAAACAAGTCCGACGTTAATCTTGCTTACAAGTGTTGCTAATTAATTTGGTTCTGTTATATCCTGTTGTAATATTAATGCCAGCAAATTTTATCATCTTTTGTTTTAAATATTCTTTCTTTCATTGAAAAATGCTTAAAAAATTAGAGTAAAAATTCAGAAACGAATGATTATACTTCATTTTTACCAGTACCTATTTAAAAAGTTTAAATAACATAAGAGGATTTTAAAAACATTATAAACTTAACTTAATAGTTAAACGCAAACTTTGTTTTTTTATCAACTTTCATGTTAAATTCGAGAATAAGTATTTTTCACCCGGGTGGTAGGACTAACCCTTCTGCGAGTGTCCGTCTGGGTGTGTACCACCACTTTCTTCGAGAAGTTTGCTGTCAAGCAGTAACGTGCAACAATTACTGTGTTTTGATTTAATGACCAAAGTACACACAGCGAAATTACTGCTACATCAGCTTGATGCAGACTCAAAAGTTGATACAAAAACCAAAACCCTTAGACTCGAATAGCTATAGCACTGAGTCGAGTAATGTTAGAGTTTGCATTTAACGATATGGTAAAAAGCTGTTATTTTGACATTACAAACAGACACTTCACTTTAGTAAATTTATAAATGGTTTTATCGATTCCGAATTTATAACTCGATCTTATTTATTAGATCACTCGAGTAGTTTTAATTTTCTATGTTACAATATAATATTTTTGTGTACCAAGGTCTCCGGTTACAATTACGAAAGGTCGCTGGCACAGAGCTAGAGTGTCTAGATCGGGTCGCCATGGAAGCCTTCAACTTGACCATCACCCTACTCAAAGAGGACATTCTTCTCCACCATTGACTCATTTGGAGCTGACGCTGCCTCTGTTCGTTGGCTCATTGCCGTAAGTATTTACTGTTAATAAGTATAAAGTAGTATTAAATACTATAGTAAGTTTCAACATTTGTTCTTAAGAGATCGCATAGAAAACGCTCGCGGTGGTTATTTGGACGGTGACTGGTTGAAGTCATTGTAAATTGCATTGCAGTATAAATGATAAAAATCGTATGAATTGTAGTATGTAGTTACACAATGCGTGTCATAAACCATTGGAAAACAAATAACATATTTGTTTAATCCAGATACGATTCACAAATTCAGAAATACAAAAGAAAATGCTGTCCTATTTTACTATAGTTCGATTTTTACTTTTTATTTTGTTGAAATATTACATGAATTTTGAAGAAAAAAGGGCGGAACTCAGAATACCACAATAGTGTGGGTCTTTTCCTATAAAGTGAACACAGTATGTCAATCGACCTTTTCCCTTCCGAAACACTATTCACACGGAAACACAGCAGATGAAAATGTTCGGGTTGATTTAGAGCTTTGGAAATCAACCGTGTCATTCAATTCTTGGTTGGGATAGAGGCTCTCCGTATAACCCCTTTATCTTTTGTAGTTCAGTGTTCATGTCGATTGAAAATATTACCTGAGGTTGAAAGGAATGTTTGATATAGGTTGCGGTTAGACGAAGTAATAAATAAAGCTTTCTTTCTATATTGATATTGTTAGTAGGAGAACTAACTCTTCTGCGAGTGTCCGTCTGGGTTGTTACCACCGCTTTGCTCGTGAAGTCTGCCGCCAAGCAGTAGTGTGCAAGCATTACTGTGTTCCGGTTTGATGAGCAGAGTATCCAGTGAAATTACTGGGCTTATGAGACTTCATACCTAATGTCTCAGGATAACGAGCGCACTGCAGTGCCGCGCAGGCCTTTGTGTTTCAAAGTTCTGGGTGGCACTGCAATCGTTATGGGCCGGCGTTATGCTTACCATCAGGCAAACGACCAGCTCGTCTCGTTACCAAATAACATAAAAAAAAAAATTATCTAGCTTTTAATCAATCTTATACTAAACCCATACGCAAAATATAGCTATGATTGCACGGCATCGCAGAACACGTAGCAGTGAAGTGTGCAGGAAGGGATTGGTCAAGTTAAGTATTTATGTGCGATGTTTGATTTCATAGAGACATGAGTATAGACAACAAAAATAATTACATTGAAGCTATTAAATATGTTAGTAAGGGGTCATTAGAAAGTTCCTTAGTAGTTTGTGTTTTGGAAAATCTTTAGTTGATCAGGACGTAGTAAGATTAAATTTTCTGCGAATGTCTGCTACTGTGAATGCGAGTATAAACCCAGAGAGGGACTACTACTACGTACGTACTATGAGACCACCGATTTGCTCGTGTAGCCTGCCACCAATCAGTACTGCTTGCATACTACAGCTTGTCATTATAATATGTTCCAATTTGATGAGATAAGTAGTCAGTATAGAAGCCGTATTGCCTGATGCCTTGGACTAACGAATGCACTGTATTTCCGCGGAGGCCTTTGTGTTTTAAAGTTTCCGGATAGCTCTGCAGCTGCAAGGGAAACAAAATGTACTTAAAATACTCCTTAGTTGGCAACAGTGTCAGTAGTTTTAATGAGCGTGCTTTAAGGGGCAGAATTCAGCGCGCCGCTATCTCGCTCGCGCATCTCAACATTTTTGAAGATAAACAATCACTTACTATAATTATGAAAAATTCCATTCGGTGAAATTGCTGACAATAACATTACAAAGGTTATACAAAATTTTCATTTTGATCCATTCAAGTTTTCAAACCTAAAAATGGGATTTTATGTTTTGCCCATTTTCATGTATGAAATCTTGATCGGATCAAAATGATACTTTTGCCGTACCTTTGCAATGTCATTGCCAGCAATTTCACCGAATGCGATTTTTCATTATTATATTAAGTGATTATTTATCTTCAAAAATGTTAAGATGCGCGAGCGAGATAGCGGCGCGCCGGGTTCTGCACCTTAAGGTAGTTTTAATAGGACTGGCGTACTTCAACTGTTTCTCTAGAAGGTACAATAACGTCCTATCTATATAGGATATTTTAAAGATCTGTAAGAATTTTTCGTATATAAATCGGGATAGTATCAATAAAGGTCAAAATGAGTCTTCAATCTAGACTGATTATCTACAACGCTGTATTGTTTTAGGTCCTACATACGCCCACATAAGATGTCAGGGGTGACGAGCAGTTTCATAGGAGCAGTTCAACAGGTTTTCGTAAATGGTGTTCCTCTGTCACTATACAGTGCAGAAACGGCAAAATGTGCTATAGTCCAAGATGAAGAAAAACTGCCGTGTTCTACTACTGGCGTGACGAGGTATACTGGTCCGCCTTGTGGAGATGGTAAGACTGGTTTTACTTCTATGGTGTTTTTCTTAACAATTTTGCCTAGAACTAAGGTCTCTAGGAAGTCACTAGAATTCGCTGTATCGCAAGAGCCATGGACATGCACAGTACACACCGTTCTTTGACGTTTTGTCAAGATTGTTACTTGAGCAATAGCACGGATATTCGATTATATTTTAAGCCATAAAATATGTGCGTGTATCGACAACCCTATTTTAAGGAATTCTAAACCTTAAATTTTGCACCTCGCATAAATTCCCACTATAAATCTCATCTTGTCAAACTTCAATTTCACATTGAAAATTTCAAAGACTTACAAGATACGCTCGTGTAATAGTTACTACAGATATATCACGTCGTAAATACTAACTGTTACATAAATCTCTTGATATTGGACAGAAATCTCATCGCAAAGTGGTACTTGGAGAGCAGTAAGTAACCGCTATGCGATACTTAGGTGTGCTTGGGAATAACTAGGAGACATGAAGTCTAATAGTTTCTGCGGTAAGATTTATAAGACCTTTAGGTTGTGGCAACTTTGTGGGATTAATCGTCGCGTCAAACTGAAGGAAACTCATATTCCTAAGTTTATTTTCAATTTATAAATTTATAATTGTGGTTTTGTTCCTTATTTAATCTTTTTGAGTTATTTTGATATCAATCATAAAATTATAACAAATTATTTGCTTATTTCGGGCCTATTGACCGAAACTATTACATTAAAATATTAGGTACCTATTTTTTCTGTTATGATATGTATAATTGTATATACTTGATAATTACAAATATGAATAACTACATAATTACGCCTACGTCAATTTTGGACGGTGTTCAATAACTGATTCAAGAACACTTCGGTGATACTTCCAGTGTTAAGGATGTTCATAGGCAATGGTGACCCTTTTGTATGAGACCATTAGTTTGATTCATTATTAGCATCTTACACTCCCACTGCTGGAATACCGGCCGTCTCTAAGAAAGAGACAGTATGGGTCATAATCCAGCACGTGGGTCCAGTGCGGCTTATATTCGTATTTTGTGGTTCTTGAACATGTGGGTTTCCTCACGATGTTTTCATTCACCTTTTAGAGCGAGTGTGTTAAAAAGATTTCTTTGATTGCATATGGTAAAAACATTTATTAAACATATTCCAATATTTTAGGTCTAACTCCTTGTAAAAACAACGGTTCGTGCATACCGCTCCTGAATGAGTACAAGTGCGTATGCCAGGACGGCTTCCAAGGGCGGAACTGCGAAGTACAAATAAACGTTGAAATGTTAAACGACAGAAGTCCAGTACATTTCGACGGGAACAATTATTTCTCGTACAGAAGCCGGGGAAGCCGAAGGTAATTGCTGTCTTTTATTTTGATTGTACAATATTTTGTTCTAATGGCTTTATGAATACTTGAAAAGTGGTATTATTGGTCAGCCGTTTAAGGTCGAAGAAATATTGTATCTAACCAATTTTCTTTTTCCAATTCAAATTAATAGGTGTACTTACGTTTGGTTTATTTCTTGATAAAATTTGGTCCAATCAAGTAAAATATACTTTTACAACAATGAAGTTTCTAAATAACGTTTATTATACTAATAACCATTAAACGCTCTAAAATTGCTTTAAAATTTAGTTTAATTGCTTTACTAACAGTTTCACTAATGTTAATTCTATTTTCTAGCTTACATACTAACACAGGCGACGGTATGGGGAATTACAGTGTAAGATAACATTCGGAGGACGCCGACAAATATTTAATTTAGTAACAGTAACGCACCACTGCCGAATTTAGATTAGGTATGAACCGATCTTATGGCTAAGTTGTATTTGAAGGAATCGTAGACTCAATACGAAATTGTACCATGTAAACGGTACCTTAGTTTTGACTGTTTTTAGTTGACTTTTCTTACTAACAAATATGTGTCCTTACTACTACTTTTATCATCATGCCAAGTCTCCCTTAGTCTTGCATGATGATACAAGGGTGATAAATAGGAACGCTTTTCTTCACTTTGCACACTTCTACGCTTCCACAAAATTAATTAATCTTTTCATGCAATGTCACCTACCTGTATATCTTTTATGCATGCAGTTTGAGTGCAGAAATAGAATTTTTTTTCGATTCCTTTAAATTTGATCTAGGTATTGCTTTACTTTCAACTTTGAATATTCATTTATGACGTTTCAAATACTATACTTACTCCATCGTTACTTCTAATAACATATTGTTTTACATAAAATGAACTACAAAAGTTTTTGATTGGTTATAATAAAGTCACCTTGAGTAGTTGTCAAAGCATCGTTTTAAATATTAAATCGACTTAGAAACTTCAGTCATGTAATTTAGATAATTGAGTAATCGATACTCATTACTAGTACCAAATATTTTTCAAGTTTGTTTAATTGGTATCATTACGAAAAAGTAGAGTATAGTAATGGCTATTTAATATATTTAACTCAAAATAAAAACTTAAATATTGTTATTAAAAAGCGAGCATACTATTGTGAGCTCCCCTATCATTGTACAAGTAGATAAATAATAATAGAAACAAACAAAGAACTGCACAGTATTTAAGAAATATTATATTTATATTGAGTATCCTAAAACAATGGATCAAATTTACTCAACGATACGACTCTACTATCGACAATCGACTCGACTCGGCGATATCACGAGATGAAATCAAAAAAAAACTCTTAGAGATATGTTTAATATGAATGTGTTACCAAAACTCGGGAACGTGAATAGGAAGATCATTATTATTATAATTCAACATACATTCTCGACTCCTATTCTGCTTCAGCTAATAGTAAACATTAGTTGGTACTTGACGTTGGCAGCGCACAAATTCAAGTCGAGTCAAATAAGTTACGTGAAACTTTACGAATTTACATAAACGCGTTAACGTAACTACGTGAATGGAAATACAGTTTCGAGATATCCTCGTGTACCTTGACTTGTGCTTTTATTTACTTGCAAACATTTGCTGTTCGCACTGTTCACGTGGAATACAAACTAAAGTGTATTTCAGTTATTACTTTATTGACGTAGCTTCATTGGAAGTTCCTAATATTTTACGTTTTGTCAGTTTAAAGTTTGAACATGCGATCGTTATTTAACTGTTGTAGGTATAAAAATACCTGAAGCAGCTGTTTAATCCCCATAAAATGCTGTTATAATTCATGGTAGCGACACGGAAACAAAGTTTCAGCTAACATGTTTAATTTTCCTTTAATTTGTACATTGTAATCTTTTTGCATGAATCTAAATGGTCAGGTGTCATAAAGTTTAAATTTACGTCACTAGAATCACTGAATAATAACAAATTGATAATTGTAGGAACAGCAACGCCCGCGGCATTCGCTACGAAATAAAATTCCGAACTCAGAATGACTCTGGACTCCTCATGTGGCGACGAAAAATCGGTATCCGACCTCGCGACTTCATCGGATTAGGTATTAGCGAAGGAAAATTACAATTGATATATACCGACACAGACACCCGAGAGAGTAACTCGATACATGAGGACTGGTTTCAAAGTATAGAGTCGAAAGTCAGAGTCGACGATGGGAGATGGCATACGGCGACAATGAGGAGACGAAAAAGGCTTGCGATGTTGCAAGTAGATGATACACCCCCTGTTAGAGGGTACTCGCAGTCACTGCTGGTGCCTTCAAAAGCGAACCCCAAACTGTGGATTGGTATGTTTCCTATTGTTTTTTTTTTAATGTTGTCACTGTTAACAACTTAGTTCCTATACCTTTGTTAGTGGTAGGACTAACTCTTCTGCGAGTGTCCGTCTGGGTTGTTACCACCGCTTTGCTCGTGAAGTCTGCCGCCAAGCAGTAATGTGCGAGCATTATTCCGGTTTGATGAACAGAGTAGCCAGTGAAATTACTGGGCTTATGAGCAGGGTAACGAGTGCAATGCAGTGCCGCGCAGGCCTTTGTGTTTCAAAGCTCTGAGTGGCACAGCAATTGTTATGAGCCAGCGTTATGCTTACCATCAGGCAAACGACCAGCTCGTCTCGTTACCAAATAGCATAAAAAATAATTTAAAAAAACCGTATATACTATATCGTGTCCTAACTATTGTTACCAATATCATACCAATATCAATACCAATATATATATTGATCTATTCTTTCTGTGGAACAGCGACTTCATGGAAAGAACTACTGTTACTTTTTTAAGCGATTGGTTATCATTTCACCTAATCTTAAGTGAGACCGTGATAAAATATGGTAAACAAGCTAAATTTGGAATTTGGCCTAATAAATATAAATTTATACTGTCTATTTTCGGCATGTCGAAGTTCCCTTCCAAAAACTGTTAGCCAGCGCTTTAATGGCTTTCCCAAACTTTTCTCATAATACGGGTAATTACGACCATGACAGACTTCCCAGAATCTATTTGCCTTCTATTATTACCTACCTAAAAAATCGATGGTAGCTATACTGTTGAGTTTGTCGTCAATTTCACCGATATCTAAAATTAAAGCGCTTTTAATAATTTGAAATAAGAAAACGTACGATATGAACTTCAAAGGTCAGGTGTTAAACTTGAACTGGGGTGTAATACTTTTTTTTTGTTCGTAGGGGGATCACCTACTTTGCCATTGGGACTACCTTCAGCTTTATACAATGGGCTACGGGGATGCGTTGCAAGCGTCAAAGCTAATGGAAGACACCTTGATCTGACATCGCCCATCCGACCGATGACAACGATACGTCATTGCGACTAGGCGCACGATAAAAAATCGTGAAGCATTTACACGTAGTGGCTGCCACAAGGATTGTGAGACAAAAAGTATTATTTTTAGCTGTTTGTAGTACCTGTTTATAAAAAACGTACCTACCTTATACATATCTATTCCAATCATTACAATCCATATCGATTAGTACGTAAAATACTACAACAAATATATGTTATATTTTTAACCAAAATAATGTGTTGCCATAATAACATTACGTTTATAGCTATAGGTTTATTAGGCAAATAAAAAAATATCATTCTCATATCGGTGCTCGAGAGACACATCAGTGGTATAAATTCAATAGAATTTCGTACTGAAAAAGATAATATGGAAATTTTTCGATATTTTGTTGTTATCCCTAGCAGAAAATATTATATTTAGATCTAGATTTATAGTCCTAAATATGAATCAATATGAATCGTATATGGTGAATGTACGATATTGAGTAATAAAATTAATGGTAAAAGTTTGAGAAACTTTGTTTGTGTAGAAAGATTTATTGGGCTTTAATGACAACATTCCAATTTTCGCAAATACCATTTTATTAATATATTTTTATTTCCTTATATTTTTGTGTCACAGTTCGATTGCAACTTTTAACATTCCTTTGATGACTTTAATAGTGTAATATTTATTGGCCTGTTTTTAGAATCCACCAAACTACCTATAAACAACACTATAGTAAAAATAAAAGAGATTTATTACTTATTAATGAAAAATGTGAATGTTGTATTTAGTTTGGTGGTTTCCGATTTGGCCTTCAGTGCCATAGTACTTGTATAATAGTAGACTTTATTATGTGTATCTCTTCATTGTATACTCGCTAAAATTGTAAGATAATTAAATTAAATAATTATATAAGACTACAATTGTAAACTAGTACTCGTACTTCAAAGTAACTGTTTCAAAATCAGATCGTTATTAGCAGTTACTATTTTATTTCAAATCTTCGCATGTTTATTTTTTGATTCCAATACAAACTAATTAAAATTTCATAATCTTAACATTATTTTTACTGTACCTACATGTTTCATTATCAGCCTCTTACGCTCCCACTGCTGGGATATCGGCCTTCTGTCAGAGAGTGAGGTATGGGCCAAAATCCACCACGTGGGCCAAGTGCAGCTTGGTGGATGACACATGTCCTCGAATTTTGAGGTTCTTGAATATGCCGGTTTCCTCACGATGTTTTCCATCACCGTTTTAGAGCGAGTTGTAATAATCCGCACATAACTTGATATAAGTCATTGGTGCGAGCAGAGGCGAGATTCGAACTATGGTGCGTCGGATTGAAAGTCGCACAAGTTCCCGCTCGGCCACACTCGCTCTACACGTTACATGTTTACATTTTCATAAATGACTTTTTCTACTTTAAAATATATATTTTGCCTAATGTTGTTTTGTTTGCCTGCCAAGATATTATTTGTGATGCCATACTAATTTTAGTTCCGCGTATTTAAGTACTTAAATAGTTGTAGCGTATTTTTTTACTACTCAGACTATATTTTGAGATTATTAGTTTACAGTTTTAACGACTTGATTGTAAGCATTTAATACATTTTGTAATATATGTATATAATTGATTAGATATAGATTTTTTTACGAGCCGCTTTATGACTTCTTAAAATTAATACTGTCCATTATGCGTTTCAAGTTATTACTAAAAAATGCATAACTTTGATGTTTGGCTGCTTTGGGGTATCCTCTAGAGCTAGAGAGAAAAAGTTTCTGTAGACGAAATAGCGAAACATAATAGTAGAGTCGTGAATACATAAAAATATTCTGACGCAGTATTATTTCAATTAAAATAATTTTAATAAACGGTTCTGTACGTAAAACAAGGTTATAAAAAGTAAATTAAGCAATCCATTACAAATAACTTCTGAAAAAAGAATGGTAATATCGGCTGTTGTAGCTAAGTTATATATATACGTATTAAATTATAACGAATTTGAATATTATTTCTAAGCCTGTACATTTTTTCTAAATAACTACGTAATGTTATAGTAAAATTAATGGATAAAACTAGCGTAGAACGAATTACCTAAGGTAAAATGAATTAATTGATTTGAATTATTTTTTAATATTGCTAATGCAAAAATGAACGCTATATACATTGTTTTTTCTACTTTCGTCTAGCGGAATTTGTAAAGAATACTTACTAATTAAATAAAACAATGACAATATTAAAAATATTTATCACAATGGCGTTTAGAATTACTTTACGTGTTAGACATGCTTCGTGAATTACGAAACATAATCAGTACCTACACTTTTAGATAAATATATGTTAGGTGGTACTTTTTCGCCGTTTATTCGGGGAAATATGTGAAGGAAGATGGCAATTTCATTCCGTAGATGTATTTATATTATGCTTATACAGTGAGAATGCTAAGCATTTTGTACTAAGAAGATTCCCTCGTTTCCCGATAAACGGCGCGGCGTAAGGGTGAGCAGCAATAAATCCTACCCTTAGGTACAGTATTGTATCACTGGTTCTTACATATCTTCCAGTCCAATTTGTTACGCAATGTGTGTTTTGATGTAACTATCTTAGTTAAATGAAAAACGATTAAATAAAATGAGACTGCAAACACAATTTGTTTCTTTTATTAGCTTTAGATTTACCTATGACCTTCAACGAAAGTTTGTTAGTGGGAGGACTAACTCTTCTGCGAGTGTCCGTCTGGGTTGTTACCACCGCTTTGCTCGTGAAGTCTGCCGCCAAGCAGTAGTGTGCAAGCATTACTGTGTTCCGGTTTGATGAGCAGAGTATCCAGTGAAATTACTGGGCTTATGAGACTTAATACCTAATGTCTCAGGGTAACGAGCGCACTGCAGTGCCGCGCAGGCCTTTGTGTTTCAAAGTTCTGGGTGGCACTGCAATCGTTATGGGCCGGCGTTATGCTTACCATCAGGCAAACGACCAGCTCGTCTCGTTACCTATTAACATAAAAAAAAAAAAAAAAACGATCCACCCGCTTCTTTGATTTTAGACATAGGTATGTCATAGGCGTTGTAGGAAATATGTTATTCTTCTTCATATTATTATCTTATAATATGTTATTCTACATATAGGATCTTTTCATGTCTCAGGTTTCATGAAAACAAAAAAGCGTAGATAGGATTATAGCTATGTTAAGAAATAATGCAAAAGACTCAGATACCGCAATTAAATGTATGTGTGCAATAAATAAATAAATAAATAAATTAGCAGACAGACTAAAATGCTATATATAGCTTAAATTTGACGCATTAGACTTTGGACCATTATTCTTAAAATCTGATTATAAATAACAATATTATGTATAGTAGAAAGTGAAAGCACGTTGAGTCTAATTTTAATAGTATTTGTTTTAAAAAGTAACTGTTTTATACGTTTGAAATATAGTGTTGTATTACGACTTACAACAATAAATTCTTCATATATAGGCAGTTGCAGATCGGCATCTTTGTCTTGTTCTGATGATAGTTAGAAATACTATATAAAATACGACTATAAAGTCGCAAATTTGATGACCTAGATTTCAGATAAGCCTAAAGCTTGTAAGAGTGTTGGACCGTGATCATCTTAGACCCTATGCTCGAGAACATAATTTTAATGTCTCATAGTCATAAACATTTTATAAAGAAAACTGCAACCCAAATCTCTCTTATTTTCTTCATTCTATTTAATACTAAACAAATTTGTTATTTTATTAAATCTATTTTTTAATCGTTTCAACTGACTTAGACATCAGTAATTTTTGTAGCCCTAGTACCTACCTACCGCATTTTTTAGAATATATTATATTGAATACTGATAAATTACGTTTTGGAAACAGCGTTCTATCAAGCAAACCGCTTATAATTTGACATCAAACCTTTAACGTAGTATAAACGAATCATGGCAAAATATCATGACGTAAACCAGGGTATCATTAAAACTACCAAATTCTCCAGCTAAATAAATTCTTGCTAAAATCAAATCCGACTACAGTTACTAAGCAAGTAAATTAACTCCATTCGTCCGTGTTTTATCTACACCGGGACTGGATTAAAGGCTTTAAAGGAATAATAACCCCTATTGATAGACAACTTAGACACCTAAATCCAAGCAGTTTTCAATCTTAAGACCTGATTAAGCTTGGGCTATACTCGTAAAGGCTTCTAAGGACGTGTCTTATCAACTTCTTGATCACAAATTTATGGTTAATAAATTAACGAACTGGGCCCCGATCGCGCTAATTTGAAATGACAGCGTACAGTAATGGTTTGATTGTGGTTTGATACCAACTGTTGTTTAGTTTCGGTTCAGGCGTGTGGAATTCGATATTGCCGTTCATTTGACAGCGTTAACTGTCAGTTGTTTTCGAAAAACGTCTCAACTTTTGGTAAAACTATTAGCGCGATACGAAACGGTCAAAAAGCTGTGATGCGGTCGTGGTTTAGTAGCAGTTTGGTTGATAATTTTTAACGCGATTGTCCTCCTGTTTAGCAGGCCGTGCCCTTGTACAGCCACCTAAACATGTTGACACGTTAGAACCTTGTCACTATGAGATTACAAACACAACATTGCTATTTATAGGAATTCGCTAACTTTATTATAATGAAAAGGAACTAAATTGTTAGCTTAATGTAGTAGTTATTTGTACGAATGAGGCTTAGGTGCCGCGAATATTACAAACGACCTTCCAACACGAAAGCTTTCAATTTAATGATGGTGTAAACAATTGTGAAACTACACCGGCTTTTAATATACTTATCAATGTTTGATAGCCATTTCCTGATTAGTTTGGTCCGATGCTATGCTTCAGTACTACGGGATATTGGTAAACACTTATTGACTACTATTTGTACTGAGGCCAGTGCATTACCTGGACTAGTAGGTATACAATAAGTCATACTCACAATAGACTTGGCTACGGAAAGGGGTGTTGTAATTTATAAATGTATCTATGATGCTTACTTTAATGGTGTGCTAATTATGCAGTTTGGTGGTGTGATAACAACGTGGAAATTGTATAATTTTCTGTCTAGGAGGTAGAGCAAATTAAAAATACAATTATTTGTATGGTGTTTATTATATTTTTAGTTAATTACAAAATAAGTACCAGACAGTAAAAATACAAGTTTTATATGTGTCTAGGCTCGTCTGCTAGTTGCTTTTCATTAGGCTATCGGTTCATAGTTTCTAATTTACTAACTGTATATAGACTAGATAGATAAATAACATTTATTACATTGCACAATAAACAAAATTACAACATTTTATACATAACCATATTTTTAATGAGTACAATTGAACTTGCCACCTTGCCACTAAGTAGAAATCTCGGGGCTAGGTAATCTTCATTCTAACCTCAGCATGTTTAGCTAGTGTCGAAAATCAATGTCACAAAAAACAAAATATTTTTTTAAGTTTTTACACCGCAAATTAACTTGATCTCTCTCAAAAAGAATAGCTTTAGACAAAGAAAGATCAAATTAAACTATAGGCATATGTTCAGATTGATATAACATCCTCACAAACCCGCCTCTAATCTCAACTAGCTTGAATTATGGCGTAGAAAATATCCTCTCATTCTTTGCATAAGCTATAAATCACGCGAGCCACCGGATTCCCCAGAGGCATTATGAAACAGGAAAAATAAGCAATAGGTAGATATTAACCAAAAAGTGAAACGACGCTCGGGAATTCATGGAAAGGAAAACGGGTGCCGTAAAAACTGCTTACCTTCTTTTTCACACTCTTTATCTTATTATGACAAACGCCTAAGACGTTTGGCCGAAGGCCCCCAAATGTTTATACCTTTTTTATACAAACAAGTAAAGAGATGAGCAACAGTCAGCACATAAAAATTGGGATGTTCCATGAAACACAAAATACATAATTTCTGTCGTATGTAAGAGATTTAATAAGATCATACACACCATAAAAATTAAATTCACAAAAAATATATAATTTTCCTAGATACTGCATCTAAAAGTTTCCCAAATTAAACAATTTTTTTATCATCCATTCGTAATTTAAATGATACAAAAGATTCTTTACATTTTAATGAATAAAAAAATGTAGAACAACTGTGTTCTTAAACGCAGTTTTTCACGGCAAAATCAAGGTAGAAAAAGTGACGTCTGATGTTCTATCCAACTTGTATGGGGCGTTTTAGTGCTCAATACAGACTTTGACTTTCATTTTTGACGGTTATAGCGTGCCATTTCCAATTTTTTTGATATAGAGATTTGATTCTCATGAGAAAACGATTGACATCATAAAAAATGGAGTCAACATCCCTATTACAGCGTCCCGCAAAACTTTGGATGACAGAGTCTGGCAGGGCATAATATTTCTTCGTACTTTAGTAGTTTAATATATTTAGCTTCAAATGATCTATAATAATATGACTGATGACTAACTGTGCCCTGTGGCTTCAGCACGTTACAGAAGTAGCCTAAGTTACTCCTTATATAACTATCTGCCAGTGATAGTCCCGTTAAAATCGGTTCAGCCGGTTTGGTGATTAGCCGGAACAAACAAACAGACAGACAGACAGACAGACAAAAATTTTAAAAATGGTTGTTTTGTTATCGGTGCCATATATACTTTCATATAAATGCATTTAGTAAAAAGCTGTTATTTTGATAATACAAACAGACACTTCAATTTTATTTATATGTATAGATATTGTTTACTTCAGCTCCGCTACCGAGTGTATGAGAGACAAACCCGTTTACCCCACCACCCCACCCGTTTTGTCCTAAAGAGTCGACCTGATTTGTGTGATCTTGAAATTTATTCTAAACAGTTCTCGAGGGAAAATGAAATTAGTTTAAAAAACATAGAAGAAAGATTTCAAAGAATCTCGTCTAAATTCTAATTCGTCACATTTTATTTCAGAAGTGCTTTTCGTCCCTTGATAGTTTCTTTCGAAGTCAACGTAACTACTGCTCCACGTTATTAAGGTTAAAAGTATGGCCATATAAAAATAAAAGGTAACGAAATGGTCTATAAAACTATCGCGTGTATCGCAAGCATTTTATCACTTTACTAAATGTTCAAGTTGTATTTGCAGCAGTTGTAGGTGTAAGAAGTTCATTCTACGGTACAATTGTGCCATTGCATGGCGAAGAGTAATAATCACACTTTTACACCATTCTTTCGGTCCAACATCTTCGCTGCGATAAATTAACTTTTTTAACAACTTCATTTTCATGCACGCTGTGGAAAGGTTTACGAGAACGATGAACTTATATTTGAAAGTTAAAGTGGTTAGATGGTGCTGTTGAATTTAAAGCTACAATCACTCAATTTTATTCAGCCGTAACACTATATAAAACAGTTGATCATGTTGCCAATTATGAGTGGAATACAATGATAAAAAAATAAACCCGGTCACCTTTAACACCTTTACGTTCGCTCAATTGGGATGTTGACTGATTTTGGGAAAGTGTTTAAAACGATGCGAATGGGCCTAATATAACCCAAAATATTTAAAATTACTTTTTGAATACAGCTAATACTTTAATTTTCATGTATTTTAAATGCCATTTCAAGTTTCGCTCCAAAACGACAATACTGGTCACGTGGTGAATGTGACGTCACGATTCCTGGCACAGATAACTATATTCACAGAAATCACTCTAAAATACTAGGCAGAAAGAGCTATATACTCATTCCGATTGAGAAAGTGACGTCACGCGCGTTTTATGTCACGTGACTTCGGAGTGATGTGATTACATTTTGATTATTAAATTTAAATTATATTCCTTAAAAATAAACAAAAATATTGTGTTTTATAGGATTTCTGTCACAAAAACTACCGTTTCGCGGCAAAATTATATTTTTATTTTAATACAGTCTACATCCCAATTCTGATAGCAACGTCACGTCATCCTAAAACTAGACTCAAGCACCTACGATATTGTTCACAACAAAACGTACGTTTTATTCGCGTGACAAAATTCTGAAACACCGATCATATTTTGCCCGACCCAAGTACAGAACAAAATGTAACCTTTGTATTGGCACACGATCATGCGCATATTTTTCTTTCAATCGCATATAAATAAGGCTAAGGTGAACATGGTATACAGATTCGTACCTGCTCCAGGGATTTGTATCTCGCCCCTCCACAGCATGGGACGTGTCGTGAATAAAATCGTGATACGCGACACCCGGTAGGTCTGGAGTTGCACTGAAAGAAATTGGGTCGTTTAAATACGGAGCTTGACAGGTGTTGTACTTGTTTTGAATTTGATTTGGATGGATGTTTAACGCCTTCATCCCAGGCGGCGCAAAAAGATATCAATTGATCCTCAGATAAAACTCAGTTGATTTATTTTCGGAGTGCCTTACTTACTTTATGATTAAATTGCAGCATTGCTATTGTGACTAAGTATAGATAGGCCTAATTGAATTTTTTTTGACAGAAATGTTATACGTATTATTTTAATCAATTAATGTGCTGTAGGTAATTTGTTAAACTAATATTAAATCTGTTGAATTATTTAAGTATGTATTTAGTTTGCACTAATGCACTGCTTGCTAAGAAATTTAAGATTTTTATTTTGTGTAATAAGTACTAGTCAGTTTCAGACACATTCATTTAAAGTTAAATTTGTTTTTTCATCAGTTGATATTTCAAACAGTCTAGAGTCTCTTCACTCCAATGTCTAATCATCTTGTTTTTGTACTTGTGAGAAATTCTATTACAAAATTTTACGTCTATTCTCTATGTTTTTCTTTTCGTTCTTTTAGTACTTTTGTTTTACTCGTTCACTTGCTAATCGCTGCTGGAGTAGGTGCCATGATTTGACATATCACGATCACGGAAACCATACAATTTACTGTCGTAATATAAGTACTAATAAACAGTTCGAGTTATATAAGCACGTGTTCTTAATCACATAATATCTATTATACAAAACTGTTCTTTAAATAATAATATAGTCAGTAAAAACACACAACAATGCTATGTACGAGTAAGTTAGTTCAAAACTGAAACCCACGGAAATCCACCCTACTTCCTAACTCAAAATTAAGCACACGTTTCGAGTGGTCCCATGAAACAACAATATTGCAAGCTGTCACTGACATAGATCAATGTAAAACAGTATCAAAACCTAGCACAAATGAATACAATTTACACACGTATTAAATACAATATTTTCATAGTAAAGTAATATCCGTTGGGAATAAACCAACCCAATATTAGGTGGACGTCATTACATGATTTGAATATAAGTGCTGCCACAGGTTTGGCCACCGAACGCAGTCACTATACAAGGCCATCAGTGGCTGAGTAGAGCCTCCAGTCGCAGTCCACTGATAGCTGCACAATAGAGGAAACCAACTGGGCAGTTGGGCATTTAGGCCGTCCTTACACGGCCAAACACCCCTACTGCTATGTGTATATTTTGTACGGGCTAGCAGAAGCTTGTGGTCGAGAGTGAGGTGAGCCCCAAACGCGGCCACCGCCTGTATATGTGTCTCGGTTGTGGCTACTTAAACGGTCAGTTTGAACCGATTCCATACAAAATGTATGGCAAATCTTGTCCGCAGCTTGTCGCGTTAGTGGTCGAGTTCGGTGGTCCAATGTGTGGCTGCACTTACAAGTTAAACTGGTGTGATTTCTTTTTTCAGAATCTTAGCGTAATATCACTTCTATATTTACCAGTATAAAATGAACTTAGAGATTTAGCAGACGTCATATTTCCCGAGTACCTACCAAGAACAAAGTAGTTAGTTTCATATCGAAACCAACGCTAGGTACTACAATATCAAAAGATACTGTACTGTAAATTTCACCCCAACAATGATCCGTACTCCGTGACTACTATAAATCGTTTAATTCCAACCGGGTGACTCCGCCGAGGCCAAGCGCCATCGCAATTTACTAGGCATCCCATCGAACCGATACCTGTTCCAATTGTTGGGCTATTTCAATGGAGTTAATAGCTACCCCATCTTCACTTAAATAAACCCCAGTAGTAACTGTAGGAGCTCTGTGCGTTTGAACGTATACTGGATATTTGTTTGGAGGAGCTTTTGTAAGCAATATTATTGTTGAATTTGAGTTGTCAAAACCCAAAAGTACGTAAAATGGAACAATGGTAGGAAGGAGAGAGAAAGTTAAATTTGAATTGAACTGTAGATAATAATGCAAAACTTTAAAAGAGAACATATAGATTTCATAAGTTGTGCTTTTTAGTACCTACAAGATTTAACAACTAAATATTTGGCGGTTTTGTACTAAATTTTAGATCGTATAAATAAAGGAGTAAAATTGTTTTTTTTCTTCTAAAACGAGTGGTCTAAACCTCAATACATCATATATGCTAGAAAAGGTAATGCAATATTGCGTAGTCAAATCTTTAAACTATTTTGAAGTTAATTGTAATTTTGTCACAAGATAAGATAAGTTATAGAAATAAATATATTATTATTATTTTATTATTATTAATTCTATACTTCAATTAAGACGTAACAAATTTCAATCGAGGTTGTATTTCCAATAGTTTATGTCAACAAATTTAAGCCGTAAAATACTATCGTGAAGTGAACTGAGCCTAAAAGTAGACGCAATTAAATCAGATGGAATAATTTATTACTCGGTAAAAAACGTCACCAATTGGGTTTTGGAACTATTTATATATTATCAGCAGTAGGGTATGCCCTCGACATCCTATTTGTTTACATATTTTAGTAAATGAAATAGAACGGGCGTGTTGGAAGAAGGATCAATTACCTTGATTATGTTTCTTGACTAGATACAGACTACTACTTACTAGAACCTTACCTATACATTTTTTTATGCTATTTGATAACGAGATGAGCTGGTCGTTTTCCTGATGGTAAGCATAACGCCGGCCCATAAAAATTGCAGTGCCACTCAGAACTTTGAAACACAAAGGCCTGCGCGGCACTGCAGTGCGCTCGCTACCCTGAGACATTCGGTATTAAGACTCATAAGCCCAGTAATTTCACTGGCTACTCTGCTCATCAAACTGGAACACAGCACATTACTGCTTGGCGACAGACTTCACGAGCAAAGCGGTGGCAAACCCAGACGGACACTCGCTGAAGAGTTAGTCCTACTACTAACAAAAGATAAATTATTGGCAGGACAACAAAATTACACCAACGTAAAAAATATTTTTCAGTACTTTTATTTATTCCATGTTATATATTCAAATGGGATTTGAAGTACCTAATTCGTAATTAAAAATAACAGTAACCAGATAAAATATTTATAATAAAGGTCTTAGAAACCAATTTCAGTATTCTAAACAGGAATGTTATTGAAAGCGAATAATTCCTCAGTTATGAATGGCTGAAAAAACTCGATAGGAAATTTGAATAAGGTAAAACCTCAAATCGAAAGTCCCACATAGAAAGTAAAAGAGAAAATATTAAAATGATTGCGGGCTATTTGGACGTCGGATATATAATAATATTATGGCCTTCAGGTTTTTATTGAATATAAGTTTTCTATGTTAAGCCTCATTGATGTTGGCCTTAGATATGCAAGTACATGAAATTAGGTGAACGTTAATATGTTTCTTATGCAATACTACCCTATTAGGTTATTGGAAAATCCATACATCCATACAGATAAATAAAATTGAAGTGTCTGTTTGTAATATCGAAACAACATTTTTAATAAATGAAAGTATATACGGTACCTATAGCAAAACAACCATTTTCAAAATCTCCGAAACGGCTAGACCGATTTTGACGGGACTTTCACTGGCAGATAGCTGATGTTACAAGGAGTAACAAAGGCTACTAGTCTAAGTATATAATTAAGTAGGTACATACATATATAAATACATATACATAATTATGTAAATGCCGTGGATTAACTGCAAAGTAAAGTCTCCTGTCCTGCTATAATTTAAAGAAAAAAAGTGTTTACAACCAAACCAGATAGATTTGTATGTATACCAGCAGGCTCTCACTGGTGTGTACACTAGTAAAAAATATAACATTTTTTTTAATTATTTATTCTTGCATCAATAATATCCTTGTCTGCAACGAAATGACGCCATCTACTATTTGTCTGTAATTTTTTAAACGACTTCCAAAAAGGGTCACACGCAACTCGATGTTTATCTCGACAGACGTAACTTATGGTATCTGCTCGCGAACTTTTTTCGACTGATAAGGTAGCTGATATTCTCCGCAAATATTCAGTGAATACGGTCTTCACTCCATTCAAGAAGATATCTCAGATGCTGCGTACACCCAAAGATAAATTTCCCTTGGAAAAGCCCGGTGTTTACAAGGTTGACTGTAGTTGTGGTGAGTCCTACATCGGACAGACTAAGCGTACGGTAGCATGTCGAATTAGGGAACACATAAGAGCGGTCAAAAACAACGACACCGAGAAATCTGCTATAGCACAACATCTGTTGGAAGCAGGTTCGAACCACTGGATTGAGTTACACAACCCTCAGGTGATCTCGACAGAACGCCATTATATACCTAGATTGGTTCGAGAGGCTATTGAAATAACCAAATATAGGAATTTTAACAGAGATGATGGGTTTCAACTGTCGAGAACCTGGAATCCAGTGGTAAATCTATGCAAAAACTATAAATGTGTCGAAAAAAGTTCGCGAGCAGATACCATAAGTTACGTCTGTCGAGATAAACATCGAGTTGCGTGTGACTCTTGTGTTGGTGGTAACGGCATCGAGCCGAAAAAACGCGAACGAAAGAAGGTAGACCGGTTCGTTTGCTCGTAGCTGTATCGAAGTCTACAATCTACCCGCAGTAACTTCAGTTACCTCGTGAACATGGCGCTTGCAACAGTGCCGAAATATCGAGTGCTCAAAAGAAATAAAGTACATGGTAAATATCCCGTTACTAAAGTTAACTCTTGTGTTAGTGACCATGAAAGTTTAAAAACTTAGACTTCCAAAAAAAATAGAAGATTATCAATTCGGTGGGTATTTTTTTATTTTTTATTTTTATTAGCTCATATCTCTGTCATTTATAAAACGATTTGGAAAACTATTTTTTTTTATTTGAAAGGATATACTTTCGATTGGTCCCATAGAAATTTAATCAAAATCGGTTCAGTAGTTTGTCACTGAAGTCAGTTCGTCGCTTTGTTAAAGCAATTTTTTACCAATTTGAGGTTATTAGGTAATCTCTCAACACCCTTAACATCAAATGTGCAAACCTCTTTCCGGAGTAATTTCATAGCACAAACTCTCTTAAGTTAAGCAGCACGTAATACGTGATTCAACCTCTGCTCTACAGTATAACAATATCAGACCAAGTATATAACAAAGCGCAGTTTCGCAGCCAAAACTGGCGTCTTAGTTCCGTGTGTCTGAGAACTTGGACTTGCTCGTATTCAACTTTGGGAACACAGCTTGTGTTGCAACCGCATACCAACAAATTTTGACACCGTGTATATGTGATTAACTACGAATTTCATTAAGGCTAAAGTGTTTACTTAGGCATAAAATGGCATAAATTTGAGATGAAAAGGTGTATGTGGCGGGACATATGCTATTTTAGTAACCGAATTAGCGGCTTCTCAAAGGAGCTTGAAGTTATATACTTTGTTCTTTATGACAATGCTTCCAGCGTCGCAAAGTAAAAACAGTGTGGCAAAAGATCTATTGTCCCGGTGTTTTAAATTTGCTTTAACAAACTCAGTACTGTATTTGGTAACAATGGTTGTAATAATTTTTATATTCATATGTAGGGATACTCTATCGTTCTTTTAACACGTTAGCTGCAGCACCAATTTTTGCAAACTTTCCGTTCCTGCGGTACGAGGTATTATCGGCCCGCACCGTGACCAGACGTTAGGGCGACACGCGGTCTATTAGACCCCACCTCCTTTAACAGACTAAAATCCATAATCCATTTTCTAGCGCGAAATCAAAGATAAATGAAAATTTTGGTCCTTATCGATATAGACAGTGAATTGATGAATCCTAATGTACCGTCGCCCCGGGATCTGATAGCTAGTTTATTAATTATTGGCAAAACAAAATATGGGATCTTATACACCTCGTAACGCACTGAAAAAGGGTAAATTTTTGCTAAGATTAGTGATGAGAAAAATAATATCGACGCAACGACGTTTATCTATTTTTGTGTGAAAGTCTTAATGCGGTTCACAGAATAGAAAAAAAAGAATGTTGTTTTCGCGGCTTGCGTTGCATTTTTACCTTTTTTGTAGTAAAATTTTAAAATGTATCGAATTTCTTCATTAGATTCACTCATTTTGACAGTACGAAAAACAAGTGAAAATCACACATTTTCCTAATTTGAATTTGGAATTATGTTCTTTAAAATTTAAACTTTCAATGATACCAAAACCAGCCAGATAGGCAAATAGTATAGCCAAAGAGATTTTATTACAAGTTCATACATGCTATAATGCGAAAAGACTTTTTCCCCTATCAACATCTTTCGATACGGAACCCTAAAAATCGTTAGGTAATCTTTATTTACTTTCAAAACCTAGACAAAGATCTACTGAATTATTAATTAATTACTTACCTGTTTTGTCAACGGCTGCTTTGCGTTTTTTGTGGAGTTTTTCACTAACTACAAAAATATCAATTAAAAAACTTACCTGTTTTGGTTCTGTTTCTGGGTTTTTTAAAATTAACTTCTTCCGACATCGTTTAGACATGTTCGGCGATGTAAAAGGACGTGCTCTCCAATCGATGTGATGCACAACACTAGTCGCGGGAAGCTCGCGTTGGGTGCGGTACGAGGTCCGGGGGGATATGGGAAGTTTTAGCCTCGTTCCGCACTGCATTAAAATTATATTAATTCAGTGCGGTACGAGGCCAATATCATCCGGTACCAAGGTAGGTATACCACCAAGTCCGGGACCATTAGCGCGTCTCAAATATATATTTATCTCTTTTCTATACTGGACCAAACCAACGCTATGCCCTTCGCACGACAGAGATGTTCACGTTTTTCCTTGCCGCACCACAAGGAAGTTGCATGAGGGGTGATTTAGGCCTCGTTTCGCACTTAACGTGTTAAAAGCTTGTGGTTCCTTGCAATGATTTAAAAATATTATTTTAAGGCCGCAGCCGCTTTGATAAACCGGTGGCGACGCGACAGTGACGAATAATATGCGAGCTTACAAAGCTTATTATTATACAAGCTATCGCAATATTTAAAATTATAGAACGCTTTTCATTGAAGCTATAATTTTGAAATGTGTGTAAAATAGCAGGTTTGTATTTCAACAGTAATGCAAATTTAACTTAGGTAGGTTGGTAGTTACGCAGAAAAAAGGTGATCCATTGTCGACCAAGTTCCCCTACCAAAACAGCTATCTAACACAACAGCTAAACTTTAATTTACTTTACCTTATCTAACTATGTAGTTTGAACGAGTTGTATTGTTCACTCTATCTGGGTAACAAAATCAGGTAGTTAAAGTTGTTCTGTTATCGGGACAAAAGGAAACAGATAGGATACTAATGTTATGTCTCGAGATTTTATCGACGTCGTTTTTGCTATTTATTTACTTAAGGATAGCAAACAGCTACATTATTCGTGTTAGTAGAAAGGGTTAGAATGATAATATCATACATTTTAACCATAACGTACCGTAGCCCACAACCTTATCCACTATAGGAAAAATAACTGTCAAGTAGAAAAAATCGCTTTCCGAGACTCAATATCTGCTGCAACAATAATTGCAACAATAATAATTGCAGTGCCACTCAGATCTTTGAAACACAAAGGCTTGCGTGGCACTGCACTGAGCTCTTTACCCCCAGGCGATAGGAATTATGTCTCATAAGCCCAGCAATTTAATCCTTTGCTCATCAAACCGGAACACAGTAATGCGTGCACATTACTGTTTGATGGTAGACCACACGAGCACAGCGGTGGAACCCACCCAAACAGACACTCGCAGAAGAGTTAGTCCTACCACCCGATAAAACACTGAAGATCAGGTAATATCCGGTATATTACATATATATTCAAACGATTATCTACCGAATATGAAAAATGAAATTCCCCAAATTGCCCAAATTGTGTGCAGACTTTATATATTACAATTATAGCGTTTACATATCATATATATAGAAAGCACCACTAATAGATAACCAATCTCAGTCTTAATCCTATACACAATAGCAATGTTATTTAAGTAGAGATAATTCCAGTTTGTCCCCCTGATCTGTCCCCCCCCCCCCCTCCCCCGGGGGACAAACAGGAAATAATCGTTCGATTTAGTACAACACTTTTCCTAATCACTGAGTACGACAGACCGACGCAAATGTGTTAGTACATAGTATGCCTATTTCTATGTAGTGTTTAACATTAAGTAATTGTATTTTTAAAAGAGTTTTCTACCCAATATTATCCGCTTTCATCTTACGCTCAGTTGGTTGAGTCTTGATACCGTAGACAATGCTACGAAACTCTACGCGCCTACGAGATTTCTTATTATAAACTGGTTAATATATTACTATTCAAGTATTCATGCTGTATGATGGAATCCTAGCTTTTTAGTAATTTGTCATGATTTTAATGTATATTGCTTTATATGTTTTTTTTTTCAAAACTCTGGCTGGCACTGGTGGTTGGTGGCAGGTGGTAGGCAGACGTGACACTTAACCATCAAATAAAAGGCATATTGTCAAACATGTTGAGGTTGAAGCGATGATGATGATCTTCAATGTCATTCATCTTGAATCAGTTGATATAGTGGTCAAATACTACTTACTTTTATAGGCAAGTAAAACGCTTAAGGTTTGCTCGAATTTATCTAATCATTGAATATTACAGCTAATATCTCCCTGAATCAGCCAATTTTTTGGTAATGAATTAGAATTACGAATAATTGAGAACCAGTTCCGTTCTATTATAAGTATATTTATCATGACCACATACGACCAGGTGGTAGACTTAACTCTTCTGCTAGTGTTCGTCCTGGTGGGTACTTACTACCGCTTTGCTCGTCTAGTCTCCCACCAAGCAGCAGTAACGTGAGACGAGGGGTCTCCCCTTGTTATCGAAATTATAAAAAAAATATAGTGTCTTCAGATCCGTGGTCAGATCAGATAGTGGTCATACACTAACAGTAAAGCTTTATATCTAAAAAGTTGCAAATTACCCCAGATAAGCCAATTACAGTCTAATTTATCTAACAATAACAATTAGTGCGACAAGGCTATAAAACGAAGATTTTCCCAGTCATTAACTGTCGAAAATTAGGTCGTACTTACGACGCCTAAGCACGAGAATCCACCGGTTAATACCTTTAAACATGCAATTTTTCAATCATTACAAACGCTATACTGTTTCTGTGATAAATATAGCGGACCTAATGATTGAGAGCTTGCCTACGTTAGTAGCCAATTTTATTTGATGATGCAATGAGGGCATGGACATACCACGCACGGACACACTGCGGCTTAGGCCATCCATACAAAGTGAAGTTAATTGTCATATGTTTTAGGTAATTTGTACGTAATGATGCTGCAAGAGGCGCACTGTGTCTGTACTCGAAAAAAATGCCATCAAAGATATTAAACTAAAAATGAGGTTGTACTAATGAGTGGTTTTGTGTTGTTTGTAAGTAACAAGCCGCCACTTGCGAATTTTAATTATTTTACACCCCTTTTCACCACCAAAGATTTTACAAAATTATGATGAATCACGTGTCTATTATTTTAAATTGCGTAGTCTATTTCCAAACTTTGATTATGCTGACATAAAAATAATTCTCCAAACAAACTTTAACACCCTCTTTCGTCCCCTTAAGTGTCAAATATCGCAAATTCGAAACAATTGTTCAAATTTCAGTTTTATTTTTTTAGTGGTTTAGGCTGTGCCTGCGATCAGTTCGGACATCTCCTTTTATTTAATGATACAAAAAAGTTATGCATTAGCTCCAAATTCTCTTCCAGAATGTGATCAGTGCTGGGTTGAAAGAAATCTATAAAAGGTCAAAGTTTGGTTTCGAACAGAAAAAGATAGAAAAAAGGTTATTTAAGTAAAGATAAACGTCTCTCCCAATTTGCTCCAAAGCTTTATAACGTCAACTTCAACTGTCAAAGTTCCCAGACAATACTTATTTTCAGTGGGACTGTAATTTATATAATATTAAACTATGCAGACAGTTGACAGTAACTTAAGATATCATAGCAAGACATTTATTAGAATGAAAAGAAGCTAAATCTTCTCACTTTGCAGACAAATCTATAACGTTTTAGTGGCTTTCTCGTGTTGCTTGCTCGGCTTGCTGAAAAAGATACAACTTTATATTTTATTCGCAAATGACTTACTTACTAATGCTTTACCTTTAGGGTGTCACAAGTCTCCAACCATTTTTTTTAATACATCTTCGATACTCAAACTTTATCACTCAATAAGTGACAGCACTAATATTAACAACTAGCTGTTGCTCGCGGTTTCACCTGCGTGGAGATTTTGGATATTATGGTTTTTATTTTTTTTTGCACGGAACCCTAATTCTTTTTCTAAAATAAAAGTAGCCGAAGTTACTTCTTATAACATTAGCTAACTGACAGTGAAATTTCCGTCAAAATAGGTCCAGCCATTTCGGAGATTACCCGGAACAAACAGACAGACAAACAAACGCAAAAAATTAAAAAAGTTTGTTTTGTTATAGATCAAAACAACCATTTTTAATTTTTTTGCGTTCGGCCCCCATTAGGGCTACTAATACCGGCTCAGTTGTAGATAATTACAATAATGATAATTAACACTAGTCAAAAGCATCGTAAGTAAAGTTACTGTTCTTATGTGTAGTATAATATCATGGCTCTCAAGTAATTTGAGAGCCATGATATTCTAGGATCAACTTGATTCTGCTGTCACTTCTTTTCTTAGCCGTTTTTGGCTTTAGCTCTACCGAGTTTCTACTTACTGGGAACCAAAAGTATTCAAATAAAACTTCAACACAAAATGGCCGTGTATTTTTTACTCAAACTTAATTAAGGATTTGAGTTAATATCTATCATGTATCTTGTGTTTGTTTTCGTAACAATAGCGTAAAAACCTCCACATGAGACGAAACACTAATATAATTAGCTTTTAGTCTCCCGGGAGAAAAAGCTATCATAGTGTGTGAGAAAAAATAGATTACAGATAAAAGAATCTTTTGTTATTTGGATATAATAGCTATTAAATAGCCTTCAGAATATTGGATGAAAAGATATTGATGAAATAAATCTCTAAGCAACAGAAAATCGATTCGTTTATTGTAGTACCTACGATTATACAACTTGTTAGGTAGAGATTTATCTAATAGTAATTTCTAGGGATTTACTTACAAATGTGATGGAACTATGAACGGCACCGATAGTGCATTTTACATAGGCACATTGTACAAAATATTTTTTCGTATAGGTAACAGTAGATTCCGAGAAGTATTTTGTACTTTCAGAATATAAACAAACATTACACATACATAAACATAAACATTTTGTGTTAGTTTTTGTGGGTTTAACATTAAACATTGGCTTTAATAGAATGTGAAAAAATGGTTCCTGTAGGATATGGTAGGCGTAAAAAATTATATATCACTCTTCGATTTATGAGAAAAAGTGTTGATTTATAATATTTTATTTTTATAGATAATTTTGTATATTTATTTGGTAAACAAAAGTTAATTATTTCGACATAAAAATACACGCGTGATTTTAGGGCAAAACGTTTTATGGGAATTATTGCACTGGGAGACAGCTTAGTTCCGAAAACAGTTCAGTCAGAAAAAAAAATCCAATATTTACTCATATATGAAGATTTCAATTGCAGGTATCAAATATATTTCAGCATCAATCTAAGTTTCAGCACGCTTTACAGCAGAAAGAAACCTCTCGCAACCTTCACTAATTTTCCAACTGCCATGAATATATGTAGGATATACCATTACCCAATCGTATTTTTTCATCGGCTCCAATTGCCCGGGTGATACCCCCCCAGGGGCATTTAGATATCAATTTATTCAGTACCAAAAGGCCGTTCTGTGGCTATCCCATAGTTATTCTGGGAGTTTCACCTCTTTGGCTTAATATTACGTATACAATAGAAATAAGGTTTTATTAAGACGTAGCTATGTTATTTAGGTGATTGTAGTAGTTTTGACTATAATTTAGGAGCTTTCCTCGGAGCTTACTTGTTTTCACTCTGGGACAATTGCTTACTGCAATAGAAAGTAAGGTATACTTGATTTAATCTAAACCATTCACTATATACATAATTATAATTAAATGTGAGTTTAGTCAAACGAACTAGATTCTCTGCTAGTTACATCTTTCTGCGATTACTAGGTGGTAGGACTAACTCTTCTGCGATTGTCCGTCTGGGTTGGTACCACCATTATTTTTCGTGAAGTCTGCCGCCAAGCGGCAATCATTACTGTGTTCCGGTTCGATGAGCAAAGTAGCCAGTGAAATTACTGGGCTTGTGATACATACCTAATGTCTCAAGTAACAAGCGCGCTACAGTGCCGCGAAGGCTTTTATTCTGAGTGACACTGCAATTGTTATGTATGTGGTTTGTATTGTAAACGACCAGCTCGTCTCGATATAAAACAGCATAAAAACATTGTAGTGTAGTAAAATACTTAGTTTTAACTGTAGACTACCATCATTGAGCAATGCCAGTATAGTTTAAAAAACTCTCATGGTCAGTCTTGGTCAACTTAAAAAATTATGACTAGCTACTTTTCTATACGAAAATGAATAGACAAGGTATAAAAAATCTAGGGATCTCAGCAAAATCCTAAAGCGATATTTTATCATAATATCCCAAACTCATACCTCAAACTCTTTTAAGATTCCAAAGTTCCCCTAGTTTTTACAGGAAAAGTGGATTAAGATTTCCTATATCTACGTAATATTTCAACATTACGTTAAGTTCTTATGATTTATAGGCTAAGTTTTGAAAGTTGTGCATGTCATCCCGTGGCTCTTTGCGAAATTTTCTAAAGGAACTTTAAACTTTTTACATTAGCGGGATGGTGAGTGACCTGGATATGTGGTCTTTTATTTGGTAAGACTGTTATATTTAATAAAAGTACGTGTGCGTACTTAAAATATTTCTCATTGCTTTTAACGTGACTCGTCAAAACAAATCATATGAGTCTACTTGTCGGGTTTACTTGTATCCACTGAAGAAATCCACTTTCCAACTCCTGGCTCCATCATCAGATCAGCTCCATGATACCAAATTATTGTTTTGTCATCTGAACTACATACAAAATTTCATTTCGCTACGGCAATTAGAAGTAGGTTAAAATTGACTTCTAAAATGTTATTACACTGTTTGTTAGTTACAAGTGAAGCTAATAAAAGTGTGTCAAAATACATTAATCCTCCCCTATTCACAAGTAAACCAGTGCTGTTCGATGCAGCTACTGGAACAGAATTTTGCATTCTTGATTTCAACTAGAAGATGGTAGCAGTCTTTAGTTCTTTTAAATATACTTAATAATAAACGCTTACACACCCATACCCCCGCACTAGGATTCCCTGTGTCGCAGGTGGCATTGACACATACAGATACACATCACAAACATCCAAGACCCGAGAGCAAACTTTATGATTACACAAAATCTGCCCCGGCCGGGAATCGAACCCAGGACCCCTCGCTTTGCAGGTAGGGTTACTACCAACTTAACTACGGAGCCGTCAAAATATATCTCTTCAAGCAAAATATACTAGAATTCCCAATAAATGTCCAAAATCAAAACTAGAGACAGAACACTTGCAAACTGAAGTTTATCGTTTTAATCATAATTAATAAACATTATTAGGAGTTTTATGTAGCACTAACCGACCCACACGCGTATTGAACAAGCTATATTCCTGTCAGTGATTAATGGTAAAGCGACTACAGGATTGTTCGAGCGAGATGAGTTCTGAAGAAGCATTCACAGCCCGTGAAATTAACTTTCGTCGCCTTTCGAAGGCCCGTCAGTTTGTTTTCAGAAACGTTTCGCTTTTTCGCAATACGACGCTTGAAATGGTATTGGGAACGTTTGATTATTGTTGACTATTACGCTGGGATGGGATTGGAGCGTCTTGCTGGGTAGTTTTGTTTTACAAGGTTTTTGGAATGTTTGTGTGAAAAATTTGTGAATGGTTACAGTGAAATAAGTTCAAGGAAATAGTGTCCAGATGTTGTTGATATATATAATTATGTGTTTTATCGGTTTCTCATCAAAGACTAAACTTAGTCTAAATGGACACTAGACCAATGTTTATTGAGATGAACTAAATAACAGCTATAACCACCCAGCATTAAATGTAAAAGCTTTAGAAGATGATGGTTAAACTATAATTTAAAAAGAAATAAATATACCTGTCCAATGAAAAATATTTCACTGTATTGTACTCAGGCTTAGCTGTTAAAGTTTGTGTTACAATTTCACGCAAGATACGCTTGAATTCGTAGAAAAATGTGCTATAAACATTGTTTTTAAATATCTTGATTGATATGAAATTCCTCAAAAGTAACACCTGATTCCGTCAATTATAATGGATTACCAGATTCAAAAACTGATAATTAATAGTTTAGTATGACCAAGTATTATAACAATTATTAAATTATGGTTGTAACAATTTCAATTTTTTTTGTTTGGTCGTATTTCTCATTATTTGTAATAAAATTTACATTTAAGCTGATGTTAAAAGATAGTTAAAAGACCACTCTATCATGTGTATGGATTAGAATTTTGATATTCAAAAAGCTTTGTGAGATATTACGAGAAATTTGAAAATTGTTATGTTCATCCCTGGTCTCCCCTACCTGTATTTTATGCAAATAATTAACTTGAATCTTGAACAAGTATTCATGTATCACTTCTAAACAAAAGGTTTAGTGGATTTCAACATGTCATTCCAAAACAAATGCAAGCATAACAGAATTAGGTTAATACGAGTACAAACACCAATAAAAGTGATAACTCACGCGTAACAATCATCGTGGTTTGCGCAAATGGTGGCAGTGTTATGTAATTTAACCAAACATACCCGAACAAGGAATTTTGTGGCCGCTACAATTATGCCATATACGAACACGGCACGTAACGGGCTTTCTAGTGGAACGATGCTTAGAATTAGTATCTTATACGCTAGGCAGGTACATTGAAATGGCTGGAAGTGGCCAAGTTTGGAAGCTTATGTAAAATAAGTGGATGTTTCGTTTAGATATAAATGTTTGCTAAACAGCCCTAAGAAAACAAGATAAATACCTCTTTTTAACCGACTTCAAAAAGGCGATTTCTCCGCCTATTGTCAACCGGTTTAAATGATACTTTTTATTCCTGAGTACGGTATATGTAAAGGGTGGTCCTATAAGGGCGGTAAGTGGGAAATTAAATTTCATTTATCGCGTTATTGTCATTGAAATTGCCCACTTTTTTTTAAAAGCATTATTTACCTACGTTCAAAGGCTACACGCCAAGTCTAAAATGGCTTTCAAGTGCTGGTACAAATAATTAACTTGCGCTTGGTGTTAGCTCGATAAATGCTTGAAAATTCCACGATGTTGCGCCACCAGAAGCTTGTAAACCCGTTGTAGAATCACATTCCTTAATTGACAGGTCAGTAAGGGACTTTACCCATAGACATTACCCCACTTTAAACATAGAAAATTTGTAACATGTCTTTCCAGCGATGTTTTCTTGTTTTTATACGCAAAAAAGTTATGATGTGAAGGCTATAGTCTAGCTCTTTTAAGTACAACAAAAGTTTCAAGCTCCATTTGCATCCAAACGATCTCAGTGATGCTCTCTCAAATCCCTCAAAGCGCAAACTATTGACAATTCCCATTGAAATCCATTCAGCGACCGCTCAATAATCGAAATCAGTGAAGGTACCTAGAGCTAACAGTGGATGGAAACGGTAAATTAATCAAGTTTCGACAAGCGATCCACTGGAGCTTACCCGAGTCCCACCCAAACGGACTCGGTGCAAGTTAGCAAGAAACTGCAGTTGTGACAATAGGTAGGTACACGCTTGTATTGTGTCGAGGTAGAAACGTCATATTGGCTACTGGACAAATTTACGTCGAGAAACGAATCGGTTGTAAGACCGGCCAAGTGCGAGTCGTACTAGCACACCGAGGGTTCCGTACAAACTTGTAGGTATTACATCGTGGCCGATACAACGGCCGCGATGGGATCAACCGATCAGTTAAATTGTAGCACCAGTTCATATATGCTGGTGCAGGAAGACCTTTAGCCTTCGGTATTGGTATTGGGTACCAAATTAGAAGTCATTAACCTCGGCGCCGGCAAGGTCAATTCTTTGGTAGATAAGTTTAGGTTTATAGGGATAGAACTTCACTCCACCTTCGAGTTTATTGCCCTTCTTCTCCATGGTGTAGCTTTGGCACGAGGAAAATAGAGTCACTACAACTTCCACGAGAACTCACCTCGGGCTCACTTCAAACGAACGCACTCCGCCGGGGCTTTTCTCTCCTGACTCACGGCGACGGCCCAAGCCGAAGTTCGTATACCGACATTTGTTTTATGTATTCTATAGACTCACGTTTGACCGTTGAGACTTTTCACCTCATGGTAAGCGACGATGTGGATTTAAATACTCCCACATTATATTTTTCGAGACACACAGACACTGGTAGGGAATTCCACTCCTTAGATGTGGTCCGATCCCACGCGGTGCCCTTGAGCAGTCACCACATACTACTTTTTTTAGGGCTGAGCTCCGTCTGCACTCTGCCACCGTAAACTGTAAAGGCGACACCGTAAAGGATTAGCACGATCCATCAAATAAAAAAAACTGTTACAACTTTTAGAGTAAGGCAGCAAATGCAATTCAGCACTATCATGACCTGGTATAAACCTTTTACCACTTTAAGTTTGTTTTCAGAGTGGGAGAAGACTCAAATCGTATCTACAGAGTAGAAACTTGAGCTGACATATCAAAAAAAAACCGGCAAACCTTTAATTCAATACTGCAGTCAATAAAGTCTAACACATTTCTATAATAGCAAACTTTATCGCTAACCTCACCCATTGTAAACATCTAACCTTACCATTGTTTGTGATAAATTATCCTTTTGGGGATACTACAATCAATCCGATAGTTAAATACATCAAAGAATACAGCTAGGGTCGCCAAAAATCTAACACCATTCGATAACCAGCTTAATCGCTGACCTAACTCAATGTAAGCATCCAAACTCCTATCATTGCCATGTGACAAATGGCCCTTCTGGGTCCGTCACAGCAGCAGTTACCAGAACACACACCCGGGGGATGGGCGATATCACCACTAATGGATCGCTACGTGCGTCATGCTCTATGTCAATAATGCCTGGCTTTTAATGCTGCCTTTGTTGAAGTAGGCCAATTACTATCAGTGATGGCAATTACGGACGTATTTGTGCAGTGAATTTCGTTTGGATACAGTCCGTTTGATGGATTTTAACAATGGAATGTAATTGATTTATGACCGTTGCTTGATGTATGGACGGCATAACGATTCAAATGGGTTTGTTACGTAAAACGTTATCGTTATAGCTCGATAGGTGAAGGTAAAGATAGAAGCTATTCTGAAGCATAAATTATTTTTCTCGTATAACATTTTTCGATTTGTTTTATTTATCTCATTACCATGACATTAGTGGCAATAGTAATAATACCTAGTCAATTTTCATTTTAGAGCTTAGTCGCCTTTCTCCCCAGAACTTCGTACGTATTATAAACACGAAAGTGTGTTTGTTGGTTTGTCTTTTTCTCCCGGTTTAATTAACCAACGGATCGACGTGATATAGTTTAAAAGCCGTAACATTACTGCTGCCGGCTGTTTCAACTGCGTGGTCATTCCTACCGGAACCGTTCCGGAATAAAAACTAACTCTCCAGTGAATAAGCTACATCTATGCCAAAAATTACATCGATCCCTTGCTCTGAAAAAGAAGGACAAACCAACGCAACAACAGACACACTAGAAATAGCTCTTACTCTGTTATAATTCCACCAAGTTATGTGCTAGGCCTTTATCGCTTCAAAGTAAAAGTAAGTACAGTTAGCAAGAACTAAAAGCTCTGAATCCTTAGGGATAAAATGTACTTTTTCGCATTGAGAGACAGTCAGTGTGATTTTGAGATCAATATGTAAATGTGCTAGTGAGTGCGCGCCCGAGGCGTGAGTGCATTTTGTCGTAGACAGCGCAGCCAGCCGTGATACCCAGCTATGTGCACTGACTTTGAGCTTGTGCTCAAAGTAAAGGTCCTATAATATATTCAACGTTGAAAAGCAATGTGTTGATTTTAATGCGGTGTTGAATTAATAACTCGTTTATTAAATATCCTTTGAAGTAAGAAATGGTGCTTATAACACTGTAAATAAAATCTTCCACAAAACCCTTTTTATTTACACCTACATTATCAGATCCTGAAAAATAGTTCGTTTTCGGAAAGTACTCAGTAAGACAAATAAAACGAGTCGAAACTCGGTTCCTAAGACCACCTTTTGGGAAACTTATCGGCATCGATCTAGCTGAACAGTACCTGAAGCTTTTATCGTCAATATCTCCGTCTATATCGTTAATATTACTATCGTAAGTTACTTACTACATACATTTATTTTTAACAAGCACACATATAAACAAATTTAATATAAAAAAACATGACAAACAAGTACTATCCCTGATATAAACTACCAAAATATAGTACTTAAAACTTTTATTCCTCAGTTGAATTTTAGCTACAAAAACGGTTATGATAAACCCGTTAAATTATGTAAATCATTTGAGTTACTAAAAAATGGTAGCATTGCAGAGATAGAGAACCATTGGCACAATAAAACGGGTACATTGTTAAAAATGCCACAGCACTCTACGGAATAGAGCGCTTCATAAAACGATACGTCCAAGAATAAATGAAACATGGCAAGTCGTTCCAAACTCGATGGGATGTAACCCGTTAACCGTTCCCGGTGGAATCCCGGGGGATCGTAGACACGTTTCGTTCGCTCAGCACTCCAGTTTCAACTATTCTCAAAGACAATTCCACTGTTCTTTTGCCCGGCTCAAAAGCTTGCGATATAGCCGGCATAACACTTAATTTTGACGCTCTGTTGGCAGGGATGACGTTGTGTTGCTTTGAAAGTATTTGGCAAAGCGTCAACACATAAGTGCAGGTTTCACTGATATTATGTTGGAATGCAAAACGTTGCTAAATTATGTTTGTACTTTATATTTAGTATAAATTTGGCATACAACTAAATTTCCAACAATTCTCTTCTGATATTTTGATGTATAAGTAGATAGAAGTGTATTTGCTCCTACAATATTTGATGCATGTTGACCAAATATCCTTTTTGCACTACTGATGCATTCAATCACCACATTAGACCTTGGTCTAATGTTAACTTGAAGGTTAGTGTCCCATGGATACAAAATTTGTTTATGCTCATCGAGATACAACTAATCAATGTTTGTGCTAAAGAAAATATATCTGCTGTAAGTATTATACTTACAGCAGATACATTTTATTATAAAGGAGACATTACGTGGTGCGCTCCCTTATCCATCAAATTCGTTCGTGATACGCCAGTATAATGGATGGCATTACACTTCAATTATCTGTATCTCGTACACATTAAATTCAGCACCTAAATCCTCTTTCGTCCTTCTTTGCACCACAAGTGTATTGAGATTAAAGATAAGGAACTACCAATACATTGACTAATTGTCTTTAAAATTTCAATATTGTAAAAGAAGACAAAAAATTAATTTACTTACTGCCAACTTATCAAATATTCAAATAAGTGTTTTTCACTGATTTAAATTTCACTTTGGAGTCATACAGTTTAGGACATAACCAGTCTAAGGAATATAATAACTAAAACATAAGTCCATGAAGTTATGGTTGTAGAGCGCTCGCTCTATTCGTATTTGTTGAACAAAGTTAAGGACATTTACAAGGATTCCGTTAAACCTTACAAATATACCAAAGCAAGCTAGCTCGTAGGTATCACTTTACTTTAGATGAACGCTGTTGATAATCTACACGTACTGTATTTTCTTGTATAAGCTTCACGTTTAAAAGTTCAACCAAGGCTTTCCGATAAGACAGTGTAGCTTCATCCACACACCCTGAGTTCTACTATGAAATGGTATCTAAGCAAACTTCTTCATTGGAAAACTTGACGGAATCACTTAGGGGTTCTAATTAGTTTTCGAAATTTAGTTTCACTTGTGAGGAGCTGTTGAAGCTTCTTTTTGTTGGTGTAGCAATGGTAGCAGGTACGGGTTTGACTTTTAAGTTTCTTCAAGTTGTTCTAGTGTCATAACGGAGTAGCTTTCGCCCGCGTGTTATATATCTTTATAAATGTATATGTGTTATTTTGATGTATAAGCTATAATACTGTAAAGTTTCATCAAAATTCGTTCAGTAATTTTGGCGTGAAAGGGTAAAAAAGGTCCATTCATCCTCACAAACTATCGTATTTGTAATATTAGTAGTATTTCGGACGGTGGTAGAGCATTGTTGGTGTTCACCAGCAGCTATAGCTACCGTAGTGAGGCCGCACATTGGGCCAAGCGCGGCCACTTGACGCAGCTACTATACTAGCTACATTATCACGAGGTAGCAGGGGCTGGGTGCTGGGACCTTCAGTAGCACTGGTAGCCACAAAATTGAGAGAAAAGTAGGGGTGATCCTGCGTTTAGGGCGACGTTACGCACCGAAGCGGCCCTTCTGGTAAACTTGCCTTCTCTCTATATTGTGCGGGCGAGGAGAAGTATTTGTGTACCACCTCAGCTTGTGGCTCGGTCGCGGCAACCCAGAACACTCAGTTTGCGCCGATGTCATACAAAATGTATGAAAAATCTTGTCCACAGCTTATGGTTTCTTTAATGACCGCGACCATTGGCATAATGTGCGGCTGCACTTAAAGTTAAAAATGGTTACTAAGCATCAATATATGTATTCTGGGAGAGTCATTATAAGGACTTAGTTCCTTATTTTGAGCCTAAAAACTGGGTGGAGACTATAAAATAACGGCTTAAAACTTAATAAGCCCGCGTTTCGTCGAAGATTAAAAAGGGCTTTAAGTAGAATTCTGAAACACAAAATTGTGTATTTGTTAAATTATCAAATATTTAAAACGCTGTTCTTAATTTAGCCTTTATTAATAACCCAAAGAAGTTTCAATAAAGAAATAAATGAACGGAAAGCACTCAGGCCCGATGTTTCGATGTCGGTTTATTACAGAATTTACAAAATTATTCGAAACGATTTAAACTTAGTTTATTAGACAGAATTAAAGCGGTGTCTGAGGATTTCGGACTTCAAACCTTGATACTTAAGACTTAGTGGATAAATAAAGTTACTTGTGATGAGACAACTTGACATTTCTTAGACTAGGCTTTACCAAGTTTACGACCTTTAAATTTTTAATGAGAGATTCTCGATAAAGACAAAGTATTATAGTTATACTATTATATTTTATTTATATTACTATTATAACTATTAGTTCTATTTTACTTAACATATTTTCAAGTAAAGAAAGATGTTATGAGTTATTGTGAGACATTGAAATTTAGAACCGAACCTTAAGTCCAAGCAACATGAAATTTCGAAGAGACGAGTCTTTTTATTTTCATTGTGTAATTTTGTGTACACGATGTATAATGTTTCTTAAACGACATTGAAAATTCTAACAGCAAAACGTAGTAAGTAATAAAATGAAAGGTTGTAAACTAATTGGTTTGTTAATTATCTGCAACTACAACATATGGAACAACTATACGAAAACTGGAATAAATGGAATTAAAAATAAACATTTATTTACATTACTGCAAATGGCTGGACAAATCAGCTTCGTCTACATAATGATTTGGTTTAACAACATTCATACCTTTAACCTAATCTATGGCAAAGCTAATAATTTACTAATAGTAACATAACTATTAACACTACACTTGTTATGATTTCTGAACTACAGTTTTTCCTCTGCATATTAATAAGCAGGTAGACTTTGTAAACATATCAGATTTATGAAAGACTAGCTGCTGCCCGCGGTTTTACCCGCGCGGTGATATTGGATTTCATGGTTTTTATTTTTTTGCGCGGAACACTAATTCATTTTCTAAAATGAAAGTTAAGTTAAGTTAGTAAGTTACTCCCTATAGCATCAGCTATCTGCCAGTGAAAGTCCTGTCAAAATCAGCCCAGCCGTTTTGGAGATTACCCGAACCAAACACACAGCCAGACGGACAGACAGACATTTTTTTTTTAAAATGGTTGATTTTTTATACGTACCGTATATACTTTCATATGCATTTGGTAAAAAGCTGTTATTTTGATATTAAAAACAGACACTTCAATATTATTTATTTGTATAGATAAGAAAGCTCTTTTTAACTGTGTTGTTATGTTAATATGTTATGACTTCAATACGATGTACTTAGTTCAATTAAAAGTTTTTCAGAAGGTTTGTTAAAAACACGATTTTCTTGAAAAGTATACAAACGGAAACTAAAACATGCAAATGGGACGTACCCATTAAATTGCATAATGTGGTAATTCTACTTCACAAATTATTTTCCATCTATGCTCATGTGAAATGTAGTATAAATAATAGAGTATGTACTAGTACCATCTCCAAGTAGTTATTATTATTAAGCTACTCGCAAAGGTAAAGCAATTAAATTCTAACCGAGCCCGAGAGATGCGCTTCCGTCACACACCGAAGACTGTCCCTACATAGACATACCAGTGTTCTGAATTATTCACGGTTATGATTCTGTCGAGAAAAGTAGGGGAAAGAGGGGTGAAAACAGATAGGGGGTAAGAGCAGATAGTCACTGTTTCACCTTTCCGGGTATCGCTGTCTTATTCTATGCAGTCGTCAAATACTTGGGAGCGCACGCTCAGCACGGTAGCAAATGGTGACCACGATTGAATCTCAGCGCGTGCGTCAACACGAGAAATAAGAAAGCAAACGTAAGCAATCTAATAGTTTTTAATTTTTAACGTATTCTCATTGGTTTTTGACATGTGCTATCTTGGTGTTAGGCTTTTTTATTATAATAATGAATATCATAGCTAAGAAAATTGCAGTAATTGTAGGCGCTAGGCTTAATATAAAGTGTGTGCAAATTATAGTTCCAATATCGCAGCCGTGGGGTACGTTCGGACGGGGTGATTTCGGGTATCCGGTTTCACCCGCAATGTATTTGTTACCTACAATGTTATATGCATTTTTTTATTTTTTTTTTATAAATGATGTATTTTTATTATTAGGTACAAGGACCAAGTTATGCCACGAATATATAACGTGAAAAAATCTAATAGGCTGCAATGGTCGGAGTCAGACATGCTTTTGGCTATCAATTCTATGATGGATGACAGAATGGGATACCTTTGAGCCGCAAACACATATAATGTACCCAAGAGTTCTTTGGGCAATGGGCTTCAACAGAGCTGTTGTATCATCATTTTTTTATCTCTTAGTATCGAACCGTATCCACCCCCCCTAGTTACAAATGCGTATCCGGTTTTACCCATAGGTAAGGGGTGAATACGGATTTATATTTTTAAATAAAATATGTTCTAGTTCCTATAATTGTAATTAATCTCGAATAATTATTTGTTAAAGTAATGACTAATGAATAGTCGTTGATAAATTGATATTGATTTTTTAAATATATAATAATTTGATTAATTGACGGTACTTTTACCTTAACTATCCGGTGCCACCCCACACTCCCCTAATTAAGTTTTCCTTCGTGGAAGCTTCACTTGTGGCCGACTCTCTGTTAATTAATCATCCAAGCCGTCTCCTTCGCCCACTACCAGAAATAGGTTTATAAATGGTTGTCTTTTTCGCATCCTTTATGCAATTTCCATTATTAAATAAGCAAATAAATTTCTTTGAGTTTTAATTAAATGCTAAGTTGTTTTTTGCTGGTGGATGTTAAGTTAGTTCGTTCGTTTTTAATTAAGCGGCAAATGTTAAATTTATTTGTATTGAGACTGAATAAGTTATATGAATATCATTAATTTACCTGAGATAATTGGGATGATATGTTGACATTGATCAATACAAGCTTTTCACAGTAATTGAAATGCTGAAATAACGAAAATCATAAAATTGAAATCTATTGTAAAAAATATAAATGATTAGAGGCGACATTCTGTTATTGACACAGATTATTTAGCCTGAGTCTTTGGTTATTGACACAGATTTTCAGGATTTATAGTCTTTGGTTATACCACTCGCTATGAAAATATAATTTGGGGAGGGAGGGGGGTGTTTTTGGAAACTTTAATAGCTGCAACTGTATCAGCTTTTTATTTGTATGTTAGTGTGGGTTTTCCCTCATTACTATGCTAAAGATTTACCTTACAATTATCCCGGGTGGCTTGCGATACCGTTGCATCTTAATGAGTATTCTGAGATAACAAGGAAACGCAACTTGTTATAACAAAGTTTCGCTGCAACCAACCGTTTAGATTTTACGTGGTGATACGATATCTACCTATATACTAACCTCAGTTGAAAATCCATATTCAAGCATCTATCGAGTGTTTCGGTACCGCACTCCAGAGTTGGTGAAATTACTAAGCTAATATACATGTCTTAATAATGTTTCAGGGTAACGAGTGCAATTCTGCGCAGCCCTTTGTGGTCCGAAGTTCTGAGAGGTACTGCAATTTTTATGGGCTGGCGTTATGCTTACCATCAAACAAACTACCCACTCGTCTCTTTATCCTCTCCTCCTCCTTCGTGCCAGTGTCCCATTTTAAATGAGGTCGACGCAGTAAGTCTTTACTTACAGACATACTACTTTTAGGTTTTACCAAATTTTTACAGCCGGCTGCCTGCCTGACACAAATTCTCTTTAGGTTTTCTGATAGTATAGGCCATAATCCAGCATTCGGGCCCTTGGAATGACACATGTCCAAGATTTTATATTTTTGCTCATCTCGTAATAAATGTCAATTATAAATCAGATGAGATAGTGGTCAAACACTAACCAATCGAGAATAAGAAAAAAAAAGAAAAAAATCTTTTAACTTAAAAGCGTCTGAAGAATAAATTATCCTAAACATTTGTTTGTAAGAAGTTAAAAACATTTCAAATATTTGTTTTAATTTCGCAAAAAGGTTTTACGGGGCGACAGTAAATATCAATTAGGGACCGACCGTTTGTAAGATGAAAAAAATAAATTGTTGAGCACAATTAGTTGTCGTTCATTAGCGAGAGACAAATCCTTTCAGAAGTATTTCTCGTTCTAATTGCAGCATTAGGGAAGCAGAATGAGCTATTGTAGAACACCATTCGCTTCTTGCGTTTTATTTTAAACGTTTCTAAAGCTCACAACAAGCGGGCTTGGACTCCGTTACGCTAAAGACTTTTGTTCGCACAGAAATAGGGCATTGATGAAAAAGTGCTTCGATTTCTTTCCTTTTTATCTGTCGTATTTCTTAGCGCATTGGAATTCTTGAACAAAACTTTATTCTCTGTTTTGAAATAGTCAATTCTTTGTTTAACAATTTATTCTTATAAGTAGTTATAGTTGAATATATTATTACCATTTCTATTCTGATTCACTAGTATAACGCATCATTATAGTGTTTTAGAATAATCAGCGAAAAAATAACATTTCAAGTCCCTGTCTTACTACACGTCTATACGTCTATGATAGATAGACACAGTTGACAAAACAAGAGTTCCGTTTGGACTCTAAAAATATATTTTCCCTCACAATACTTTAGAACTAGCTACAATTTGAGTGTTTTTAATAGAAGGGTGAAGAAAATTCTGTCTGAGAAGGTTAGACAACACGCTGACAATGCATCTGGTATTGTGCGCGTGAAGATGACAATTCGCATAAAAACCAAAATGATTATTCTTCAGAGCATAAATTATATAAATTATGCAAAAGTAAGTACATAAGAACTACTGTATTACAAGAATCATTATAATTGGATAGATAATTGGAGGTATCCGTTTCGTAAACATAATTTTCGACATAGTTCTCAGTATTTTCATTGAAAATAATTGAAAGTGCCGCTTATAGGCTAATACATACCGTTATACTATAGCTCTAATCAGTGGCTTCAAAACAGTGTATAAATCTTGACTTTGTGTTGTGTAAACAGTGAGCTATCACGTTATAAATAAATTACGTCCTACCGGCGAGGATCAGCTGTGACGCGCCCGATATCGGCTTGCGTTGTCTCACTCACACTTTTGGAGGAACATATATCTCTGTCACTGTCACTGCACTTCGAAAACAAGGTTTGGAATAAACACTATTCTATCAATTTTACGGGATTTTAATCTAATTTGTATCATAATGACGAGCACGTGTGACGCTTGCCGCGCCCCGATTGCAACTAAACAGAGCATTCGATGCAAGAAATGTAGTGGCGATTTTCACCTGGAATGCGTGAATCTGTCACAAGTGGAGTTGACTGCTGAGATTAACTCTGACTGGGCTTGTCCAACTTGTCGTAGTAAAATACCTAAAGGGGATAATACGCACACCCCGATACGATCATCGACTACGAAGACATCAGGACGTGAAAATGTCACCTTGCGTAATAGGAAAGAAGCCGATTTATCCTCTGCCGAAACTACCTCGGAGGTTACGATGATACTATCGGAAGTTAGACTCATGCGACAAGACATGAATGATTTTAAACATCAGTTAAAAGTGGCCACCGAGAGTAATAACAAAAGGATGGATGAGTTCGACTGCTCGTTAAAAAATCTTCAGCAGCAGTTCAACGAGGTGACTAAAAATTACAATAACAGGATGGAAGAATTTGACAACTCATTGTACGCTTCCGTGCAAAGATTATCGGGACTAGAGGAAACTCAGCCTGATGTGACCCATCTTGAACAACGGTTAGAGAAACTGACAGAAGTAGTTCAGTTCCAGTTGCAGTCGTCTCTGAGGAATGAAGTAGAAATTATTGGTATTCCTGAATCCTCGAATGAAAATTTAACACACATAGTTCGCGTGGTGGCTAGCCGGTTAGGAGAGGACCTCCTGGACTGTGAACTTGACTGGGTTGAGAGAGTGGGACCCAAACTGGCAAAAGGCCCCAACGGCGAGCGCTCTCGCCTTGTTGTTGTACGGTTTGTCAGGCGCGCGAAACGAGACGCGTTCCTGAAGTCCGCCAGGGCAAGGCGTAACTTCATGTCCAGCGACCTTCAAATAGATGGCCCGGCGGTGAAGGTTTATTTTAATGAGCGCCTCACAAAGCCTAACAGGCAGTTATTTCAGGAAGCGCGACGTAGAACGAAGCTATGCGGCTTCAAGCATTGCTGGACTAGTTATGGAACTGTTCTCATCCGCAAAGAAGATGGTCGGCCAGCGATTTCTATACGCAGCCAAGCGGATCTGGATCGTCACCTTAAGTCCGGTGACGTCACGGCAGCGCCGACGGCAGCGGCGTCGGTCTCATCCTGATATCAGCATTGAACCTAGTTGTACTTTCCTTTATAGTGCCTATCAATACAGAGTTTTTTTGTTTTTTTATTACTATTATTGTAATAATTGCAATTGATTACTTTTGTTCTGAATATAGACAAGACAAATGTTTTATTTTCTTGCTTAAACACAGCATTGTATTTCATGTCAATTTCCATAATTATCCATCTTTATATAACTTTTTTAACTATTTACCTTTTGTAACTTACATAACTCAAACAAATAGAACACATACACACTTACTCCCACAAGTAGCTCGCTTATACTCACATAACACACATACATTCAGCCGTACAATGGTCACTTATTGTGAAGCTCATATTTTTTGGCTTTTTAATTTTACGTCATATTCTAGTAGCAACATAGCACAAGTAAATTTGCATACTGCGCGTCCTTATGTATTTTACCATACATAATGGCGGACACTATGGATAATCTGGATAATTCGTTTCTTGTTAAGTGCTATGCTACAGAAAGCCTTGAATCATGTGAAAATTATTTTACGGCTGACCATAAGATAAAGATTCTTAGTTTTAATATAAGAAGTTTACAACAAAACTTTGATTCCTTCATGGTTTCATTAAGGCGAGTGAAGGTCATATTCGATGTCATCATACTTACAGAGTGCTGGCTGAATAATGACATAACTGTGCCTAGCATCCCTGGCTATAACTCACACTGCACAAAAAAGTATATAAACAAGAGTGGTGGAGTCACAGCCTACATCCGCGATATTTGGTCCGCCGCTGTGATCGAACCCGACATTCTTGACTGCAATAGTTTGGAAATTTGCATAAATGAGGATTGTACAATATTCGGTATTTATCGTTCACCATCTTTTAAGCAAATCGACAATTTTTTAATATCTCTAAATAAGGCAGTAACGCAGCATAAAAATAAGAAATGCGTATTATGGGCCGGCGATTTAAATCTTGACCTCCTCGGTGACCCCTTAAGCTCACAGTGTACTGAATATCTCTGCTTGGCTGCAGAACATCAACTTATACCTGCTATCTCTTTGCCGACAAGAAACAAGGCTTGCCTTGACCATATTTTTATAAAAAAATGTATTGGGGCTGTAGGGGTCGTGTGTACCACGGATATAACTGACCACGATATGTGTATGCTGGGGTTTGATTGCAACACGACTCAACCATTCAAACCATCTAATCGTTCTCGACTGAAAATTGACTTTTCGGCCGTAATTGGCGACATGAAAAAAATCAATTGGAACTCCGTCACATCAGTAGCAAACATAAACCAGGCTGTTCAAGAGTTCAATTCAATCCTCTCCTCCACTATCTCTAATCATAGCCGTACTGTCACTATCAGCCGCTCTCGTTTTAATTTAAAACCGTGGATTACTCCTGGGCTCATCAGATGCCAAAATAATCGTGACCAATTGCATCTGAAAGCTAGGAAGGAACCAAAAAATAAAAATCTTCAAACTACATACAAAAGATATCGCAACTTTTTTAAAGAACTTCTAAGACGTGTTAGAACAGATTTTGAAAAGGGAGAACTGATTAAAAATAAGAATAATCCGAAGAAAATGTGGGAGACTATAAATAACATCTGTGGTAATTCAAAGTTTCATAGCGAGCCGTCAGAGCTAATCTCAAGCCTGGACCCCGTTGCTTCTCTAAATCAGTGTAATGACTATTTTTCAAATGTTGGGAAAGATCTTGCAGCAAAAATTCTAAAGAAATTAAATGAAACAGAAATATCTTTGTCTACTTCAGTAAAACCGATAATTTCTACTCCAAACTCTTTCTTTATGTCTCCAACAGATTCTTACGAAGTGGAGAAACTCATCTCAGGTCTGAAATTGGGAAGTGCACCTGGTCTCGATGGCTACACTTCTACTTTACTAAAGCACATTAAGCCCTATATTCTCGAGCCTCTCACCTTTATTTTTAACCTTAGCCTGGAAACTGGTCAATTTCCAGACAGCTGGAAATTGGCGGTGGTTGTTCCGGTACATAAAGACGGAGTTAAAAATATCCCAAGTAATTACCGGCCTATATCACTTTTAGGTGTTTTTTCCAAACTGCTGGAAAAAGTTGTGAACACTAGGTTAGTTGATTATCTGGAACAAAATCAACTTCTGTCAGACAGACAATTTGGATTTAGGCGAGGTAAATGTGCGGAGGATGCAGTTGTATTAGTAACTAATACAATCTCATCTGCCGTGGATCAGAATCAACGCTGCTTAGGAGTCTTCCTCGACCTCGCTAAGGCTTTTGACACCGTATCGATCCCGATACTTGAAAAAAAGTTGGAAGCTTTGGGGATTCGAGGCTTGGCGCATAACTGGTTCTCGAGCTACTTAACAAATCGTAAGCAGTGTGTGAGGGTAGGTTCCAGCCTGAGCAGCGAGTGTCTGGTGATGTATGGCGTGCCGCAAGGCAGTATACTGGGCCCAACTCTTTTCGCAATATATATTAATGACGTCTTGAAACTTTCTATCACGGGGGCCGAGGTGATTTGTTACGCCGATGACACAGTTGTGATTTTCCAAGATACCTCTTGGGAAAAAGTTTCTTGTCTGGCACAGTCGGGGCTTAATCAAATTGCAGCATGGCTAGATCGAAATCTTCTCACTTTGAACGCCAAAAAGACATATTTTGTTACCTTTTACAAAACCCATCAATCTAAACCTACAGCCGATATAGGTATTAAAATCCATTCATGCGGATTCGGGCAGAGGGACTACTCTTTATGTCGTAACTGTGAGGGCGTTGCTCAAGTGGCTCATATCAAATATTTAGGCGTTGAATTAGATGAAGTTTTAAATTTCAAACATCATATCAGAAAGTTGTCAGGCCGTGTAAGAAAGGTAATTTACATAATGAAAGCCTTGCGCTACGCCTGCGATATAAAAACACTCACTGTGGTTTATAAGTCGCTCTGCGAATCAATCTTATCTTATTGTGCACTGGCGTGGGGTGGTGCTTGTAAAACAGTTTTTATAGAACTTGAAAGAGCTCAACGTGCGGTTTTGAAAGTGATGCTGGGAAAGTCTTTCTTGTACCCTACTGACACTCTTTATAAGGAAACTGAAGTACTGAGAGTGCGGCAGTTATTTATCCTAAAAGCCATAGTTTCAGTTCATAAAGAAATAGCGAAGTCACAAGATCTTCTGGCATTATCACAGAGACGCGTTTTCAGAGTTCCAATACCGACAGCAAGATCAAGTTATGCTTCTCGTCACCCAAACATTCTTCTCCCTCGCATCTATAATAAAATATGCAAAGTCTACGACATTAAGTATGAATGCACGACTAAAGCCAAACTTCTGGTACAGCAATTCTTACTGACCCAGTCATATATCGAGACTGAAAACTTTATTTATTAGTGAGCTGACACCAACATTTACTCACATCCACTCATACATTCGTACACAGTACATTTACAATCATATTTTCACTTTCACACCCATCCTCCCCATACAACTCACACACAGCTAATACTCACATAAACATACAAACAACACTCAAATTCAAACACATCAAGTTCCTACTATATATTGATTACTTATCTAATTTCTAAGTTTCTAAATTACAAGGATACCTCTAATTTCTTGTATTATGTCTAATGTAGTATCTATGGAAATCTTTAAATTTTGGTCTCCACGACACGGGCCTTGAGCCTAGTGTGGGGCCGCTGTATCTGATTATTGGAAAATTTTAACTACTGTTTCTCGTTGATGTTACTCTTTGTTTCCTTTGTAATGTATTTTTGGTTAATAAACATATTATTATTATTATTATTATAATTATGGCTCTCCATCAGTATCTACTAATGGGCATATTATGTACTAATATTCCTATGTATTTAACAATGTTTACAATTATTCATCTACCTATTAGTATCTACTGCATACAATATACATAGTATACATACATATACACGCTTACATAATCATATCCCTGCACTAATATTCCCTGTATGGCAGGAGGCTCAACACACACACAGATACACAACACAAGCATGCAAGATCCAGCAACAAATTTTATGTTCACCATAAAAATCTGCTCCAACCGGGAATCGAACGCGGGGACTATCTCTTTGCAGGCACATGCATGCAAAAAATCGATTAGTGTGCATCGCTTACTTGGCCACAGTAACTTGCGCGAGTATTAATCGAAAACAGTTAGGTAACTCGTGCAAGTAGACACGCACCATCACATGATAATATATGCAGATCCAAAGCTCCAATAATTTAGGATAAGTGCTCACGTAGCGCGCAACGATCCAAATGTACCTCATTCGACGCGCCGCGACAAATAATGATCCTTAGAATACGACAAGTAATGATCCTCGTGAAATACGCTCGATGTGTTTCTTACTGAGCTTCGTGAGGCTCTTACTTGGAGTAATTTTGATGCCGGGGTCTGCTATTTTAAGCTCAACTGGCTACATTTCTAGATAAACTTAAACGAACCTCGTCAAGTTACGAGTAACTATTGTGATCGGATTGTTCAATTGTATTGTACGGAAATTCAAAGATGTAACGAGTAACTGTAGCTTTAGAAGAATCTTGTTTTTGATGATATTGTAATACAGTATAGTTCAGTTGTATATACATAGGTAATTTATAATAATGTAGTTTTTATCGGATATTTACGAGCATATCTTTCCCAATTAATATTGTATGGTAGGATTACGAACCATGGAATATGGAAGGACTACGACCACACATAAACAATACATAATGCGGGATTTACTATGATGATGCTGTAAAAGTTACGTAATGGACGATGTGGTCGAAAAAGCACAATACATACGGAAGATGGATCAGAACGGATCCTCAAATGTTACTGCCGGAACACACCATTAGGGGCTTGGTGACATATTTTCAACTTAATGCTGGCAACTACCCTGTCGAGCACTAGAAAATATCCTACCAACATGCAATCACGATTTTCCCTCCAACGGAAACTTATGCTCGTTGTAGGATTCGAATCTTTGGCTTACAAATCCGTAACCAACGTCACTACCACTAAGTCATCATAAGTTCACCTAAAGATATATTTTTACTTATTCTATAATCTAAATGCAAAATATCACCAAAGGCACCTCCCAAAATGAAGCGAGTAGTAGGTTAGTACCGCATTACACGTACATTCAACTTAAGCTCAACCCATTTCTATAACTCATCAAAGCCCACTGAACCGTGCGCTCGCCAAAACATAAAAATACAGTCGCCATCTTACACGTGACCTCGTTTTAAGATGCAACTTTAAAATATAAAGCAGGGAACAGATTGATCCTGTGATCAATATTAGTGCATTCGTAGTTGAGTGCACGCGGGACGGGCGCGGGCTGCGAGACGTGAGTGCATTTTGTCGTCGTGGAAACCAGTGGAGCGTGCCTCTTGCTGCATAAACACACGCCAGGAACTGAACAGCTAAGCTCCTTGCCATACGCGACGGCGGCAGATTTTTCTACTGGCTCTGAATATTGATGTTGTATAAACACTTCGTGGGTCGCGCGCTCTTGGTTTTTTTGTGACATGAAGAGCGCGGTGTGGAAAATCGCGTATCTCGTGTCGTTTTATTTGTGCGGCATGAAATATGAAATGGCGAACTATGAAATACGAAATTACGTTCGGTGTGTTGGGTTTGTGGTTATGAAAATGTAAAAACGATGTTTGTGGCTTTGCTGTCACGTTTTTAACTTTTATATCGTGAAGAGAACAATAATGGAAATGTGACACGACCTATGTTATAGATAGCTCATAGATACACTCAAACAATATCTTCGTTAATTAAAAGAATTATTTATTTATTATTATTAAAACCTGCGGTTTCAAGCAACAGATTTCCACAGGAATCAAACACTTATTAGGGGAAAAAGGAGCCTATGTCAGTCTCACGCCCACTAAACTATCTCAAAGCAAAAATCAAGTCGATCTGTTTCTTTGTTGCTGCGTGAAAGAAAATCAATACCACAAAGAAACAAACACAGTTTTGCATATGTAATATTACTTAATTAGAAATAAAGATTACTCAAAAAAATACATTTTTGTTAGTATTTTCCTTGTCGCAGAAAAAATCAGCCACCATCTTAACCATGACGCCACTCTCTGAGAGATCAATGCAACCGCGATCTAAATTAAATTTCTCTTGGTTCCTTTTACTTAATAGACAAAACAGATGTTACGATAACAAACACTTTATCGGCGAAATGTCTACGTCCGAATCACAACAATTACACAGTAAGGGCGGCGTAAAAACTCTGATACCAGAACAGCTGGTTACTTACTAGTACTGGCTATTTTTTCGCCATTGAGAAGGAAGAAAGGGACAGTTTCATAAAAGGTAGGTATTTTTTAATTTGAATTTTTGAATTTTTCAACTAATCTTGATTAAACTTGGTATACAGGTTCTACGATTTTGTAGAATTTGTTCGTCTTCCTCGATTTTTGTTTGGGTATGGTGGCGCCATTTACCTGCCTATTTCGATAATATTTGACTAATAAATTTGGCTATTTTGTTAATAAAACAGCTTCAATTTAAAATGGAGTTAATTTTAGCCTTAACCCTAATTTTTCTAGATTATTACCAGAAATCATAAACCTTTTACTATGTATAGCGTTGTGCGTTTGATAATCTTTATGACGTAGCCTCTTTTCATTCATGTTCGTGCTTTAGATGATACGTATCTAAGTACATTATTGAAGTGGATTCGTAAGATCAATTTACAGATTAACCAAACCATAAGTTTAGTAGTTGGTCGTGTGGACCAATAATAGTACCACCTCATCTCTTCCCGTGGGTGTCGTAAGAACCAGTTAACGGAATGTCCAGAAAATGGTTAGCAGCCCTAGTCTCCGGGTAACTAGCGCAATGCAGTGCCACGCAGGCCTTTGTGTTTTAAAGTTCTGACAATGCAATTGTTATGGGACGGCGTTATGCTTACTATCACACGGGGTTGGCCAATGTTGAGAAGCGGACGTTTTCCAGATGATAATGATACTTTTAGTCTGTACATATTTGTTCAATTGTACATGTCAATAGAGTACGAGTAGTAGAGAGTACAATACCCTAGTTGTATCCATACTGATAATTTGGTGCGTCCACGTCGTCTTCGGAACCAGCGACAGAATAAATAGCCTTTAATTTAGACGTAGCCTGAGAAAGAATTGCCCATTTCGTTGAACAGATTATTTCTCAGACCATCTCGAGGATTTACGTCAAAAAATACTGAAATGGTTTATTTACATTCAAAATATCTGTACCATTTTTGTAATGATTGTTATTCAAGGAATGTCTAGTTCTTCTTATTTGTTGAGTGGACAGTTTGAGGTCTGAAAATGTTCGGTGAGGGTTCGAAAAACAGAGAATATGTTATCTTTTAGTAGTTTATTAAACACACGCAGGTTCACTTTACATTTTTAGGTTTTATATTATAGTTTTTTTAGTATATTGCGCAGCGGCCATTTCTTAGTAAGTAGCACAGAGATTGACACAGACATTTTGACAAGCGATTGTGACAGTGACAACATAATTATCTGTCAGACATATGTTGCCACTAACACCTTCTCCTATTTTTTAAACAATTTTTATTTACTTCACAAAAAAAATTTTTTTAACAAATACAAAGTGTTGTCCATCTCTGCGCCTTAATATTTTCTATACATGTTGTTATATATACTCATTTACTAAACTATATTTATCTTAACTAGTTATATTAAAACTTTAATTTCAACAAAAAATAGTCTTTCCGACAAACAAAAAAAACTTCTAAACTTAATTATTGATTTTTAACACATCTTTAAATGCTCTAGTATCTATGTATTATACAGAACACTCTCAAACAAACCTATTTATTATTTTATTTTATTACTCTAGTTTTAAGTACCTTAAAATGAATTTAAAGTTTACTTAGTTTTCTTAACTCTACCTATCAAATAAACAATATTATTAAACTTAATGTTTTGTTTTTTTATTTCTTATTTAATAACAATACAAAGAAAAAAAACTTATCTAAGTAATAATTTTACTTAGTTAATCTTAACCAATAACTATGGTTGTACATTAATCTTTTACTGTAACAAGTTCTTGCAATGAAACACAAATTTTACTTTTGCAAGTGGTTTTGTAAAAATATCTGCTATTTGCTGATCTGTAGGACAATATTTTAGAATAATATTTCCCTTTACAAAATGTTCATGTATAAAATAGTATCTCACATCAATGTGTTTCGAACGTTTATTAAACGATCCTGTTTTTATTAATTGTATTGAGCTCTGGTTATCTATATTTAAAGTTATACCTATTTTACTATCAATTAATTCACTCAGTAATGACTTTAAGTACAGTGTTTCTTTACAGCAATCAGCTGCTGCTATATATTCAGCCTCTGTTGATGACAGGGCAACTATTGGTTGTCTTTTAGAACACCATGAAATAGGTCCATCAGATAACATTATTACATATCCTGTTGTACTACGTCTTGTTGAGAAATCATTTGCATAGTCAGAATCACAATATGCATTTAACATAGATATATTTCCGTTTCTTGTATACTTTATGCCTTTATTTTTTGTTCCTACCAAATATTTTAATATCTTTTTAATTGATATGACATCAGCCATACTGGGATTTTCTATTTTTCTACTGGCTTCATTGACAGCTTGTGCTATATCTGGTCTAGTTCTTGTTGACAAATATAACAATCCTCCTACACATTCTCTGTAGGGAAAGTTTGTTTGTAGAGTCATGTCCGTCTCAGTCCTTTTGTCAATGTTACCTGGTATGCAAGTGGGTTTAGCATCTATCATATTAAAATTCCTAAGTAAGTTTTCTATGTAATTTTCCTGTTTTAATGTAATACCTGTCTCATTTTTATATATTTCTAAACCGACAAAATTTTTTGGTTCTTTATAGATCTTTATTTCAAACTCCTTTTTCAAACAACTGAGGATGCTGTCTAATTCTTGTTTATTTGTGGCAACAGCAAGCCCGTCGTCAACATATACAGCTATAATAATACTTTTACTTGCATTTATGAAAACACAACGATCTGTCTTAGTTGGAATTAAACCTAATTTTAGCATTGTTTGTGTAAAAGTCTTATTCCATGTAATTGGAGCTTGTTTAAGTCCATACAGGGCTTTATTTAATTTACATACTTTGTTAGATTGTTTACTGTAACCATCGGGAATATTCATATAAATATCATCATCTAATTCACCATACAAAAATGCGGTTTTTACATCAAAAGTTACTATTTCTGAATTTTTAGATGCAGCTATAGCAAATAAAGATTTAATTGCTGACTGACTCACCACTGGACTGTAGATCTCGTCAAAATCAATACCTTGTTGTTCAAAGCCTCTCACAACAAGTCTTGCTTTATACATACCATCTTCCTTCACACGAAATACCCATTTGTTTGTCAGTATTTTCTTTCCTTTTGCTTCCTCTTTGTCTACTAATTTCCATGTATTATTTTTATGAAGCGATTCCTTCTCCAAATCTATTGCCTTCTCCCAATTTTGCTTTTCTAAACCTGTTGTAGCCTCGTTGTATGTCATCAGTACATAGTCATGTAGTCTTTTCGGTAAGTGTATTATCCTTTTACTTCTTCTTAGTTCTTCTTCTGTGTTATTTATTATGTTACTTTCGGTTATTTCCTGGCAACTTCTTTGTTCATTCTGTGAATCTTCTAGTCTTCTACTTTCTATATTACATTCTGTTTCTTCTATATCTGAGTCTGGAATGTCTATTGTTTCTTCTTCTGTCTGTTGTCCTTGATTTTCTGTGTTCATGTTTTCCTCTTCTTCATTATTTATTACCTCTTCTATTGGTTTTATTTTATTTTCTTCTTCAGTTGTTTCTATTTTTGAGATTATTATGTCTCTATGTATTTCTACTCTTCTCTTCTCAATATTCCATAGTCGATATCCATTATTTGCATATCCAATCATTATAAGCTTTTTACTTCTTGGATCTAGTTTTCTTATTGGTCCCAATTGTTTAGCATACACGCAACTTCCAAATACTTGTATGTTAGATAGGTCTGGTCTTCTTTCATTCCACATCTCATATGGGGTTTTATTGTTTAGCGTTTGACTGGGCAATCGATTAAGTAAATAGGTTGCACAGTAAACGGCTTCACCCCACATCTCATCTTTCATATTAGATTCAAAAAGTAATGCTCTGACCTTTTCTAGTAGTGTGCGGTTTAAACGTTCTGCTTTTCCATTTAATTGCGGTGTGTATGGTATGGTGTAGTCAAGTTTTATTCCTTTCTTTAAGCACCATGCCTTGAAATCATTGCTTCTGTATTCTCCTCCATTATCGCACCTTATAATAGACACCTTTTCTTTTCTTTCTCTTTCTACTTCTTCGATGTAGTTTTTTAATATTTCTGATGTTTCACTTTTATGTCTAATCAAACATGTTTTGGTTAGGTGGCTGTAATCATCCATTATTGTGATGAAGTAACGATAACCGTCATGTGTAGGTGCATCGAATGGTCCACAGATGTCCGTGTGAATAATTTCTAGTATACGTTCTGCTCGCTTTCTTTCTGTGCTGAATGGTAATCGACATTGTTTAGCTTTTATGCATATTTCACACTCTTCTTCTATTTTTCCTTTTCCTTCTAATTTTATACCATCGGCAATTTGTGGTAATATTTCTAAAACTTCTTTTCCCGGATGTCCTAGCCTTTTATGCCATTCTAGGGCTGTGCCCTTCTCATTAGCTAGATATAATTTTTCTTTGCAGTTTTCATTATTTAATTTTATGTAGTATAATCCATTTTCTCTTTCTCCTTTTAAAATTAACTGTCCTTTTTTATATATCTTTACATCATTGTTTGTGAATAGTACAGATCCCTTATTATTTGTAACAGCATTAACTGACAGTAGGTTTTGTGCCAGTTCAGGAACATAAAGTGTTTGGTTGAGTTCACAGTTCTCACCTTGAACAGTTCCGATTCCATGCGACATTATGGTATCGTCATTTGCAACTGATACTTTTGACTGTTGTTTTCGATAATTGCTCAAAATGTTAATGTTGCTTGTCATATGCGATGTACTTCCGGAGTCAACTACAAATTTTATATTATTATTTTTATTCTTCTCATTGGTAGTTAATAATGCTGTATCTGTATTTTCCTTTTTATTTTTATTTCTGAAGTAACAGTTTTGTTCTGAATGATTTGTTTTCTTGCATATATTACACTGTTTTGTTTTATTTCTGTACCTGCAATCTTTTTCTAGATGATTTGTCCTTTTACAAATGTTGCAAACTTTACACTGTGACTGGAAGTGACCTGTTTTATTGCACTTGTAGCATCTTTTATTTGAAACAGCTTTAAATGCAATTTGTTCCTCGTGACTTGAAAAACGACTTTCTTCAAGTAACAAACGGTTGGTAAGGTTTGTTAGGGTTTTTTCAGTACTCGGAGTGGATTCCCATGCTGTAGCAAAATACTTATAGGTCTCAGGTAAGCATGTAAGTATTTTTGACATCACAAGGTCATTATCAATTGTTTGTCCAAGATTATTTAGTCTCATTGCTAGATTTTCTATGTTTGTAATTAACTGACTTACCGTTTGTATCTTTTTATCATATTTATAGTTGAAAAAGTCTTGCAGCAGGTTTGATTTGTTTCTAGCTTCACTGCCTTCAAATATACTGCATAATTTGTTGAACATTTCGTTGGCGGTTTTACAATTAATTATGTGACTTTTTAACTTTTTCTCAATAGTTTGCAATATAATTTTTTGCGCTTTGGCATCTTTTATTTCGTCATACTTCACGGGTGGTTCGTTTGTAGAATATGTAACCTCGTTCAGGCCATGTGCTTTTAGGTATACTGCAATTTCAAACTTCCATAGATGAAATGATTCGATATCTGACAACTTTTCGATATTTTGTTGTTCTTGCATTTTCTTGGTTTATTATTTTAAACTGTGTTACGGTAATAAAAGAGTTTTTACGATGTTTCAAGTTTTCTTGTCTGGTTTTCATAACCTCACTTATATTTTATTTTATGTATTTTTACTTTACTTTTTTAATACGTCTCTGGGCCCATAACCTGTTCGGTGAGGGTTCGAAAAACAGAGAATATGTTATCTTTTAGTAGTTTATTAAACACACGCAGGTTCACTTTACATTTTTAGGTTTTATATTATAGTTTTTTTAGTATATTGCGCAGCGGCCATTTCTTAGTAAGTAGCACAGAGATTGACACAGACATTTTGACAAGCGATTGTGACAGTGACAACATAATTATCTGTCAGACATATGTTGCCACTAACAGAAAATAACCTTAGTATTATTACCCTGGAGAACTCATCACCCGAAATAAATGTCCAGACTACAAAGTTTAGAAACAGAAAAGAAAGACATTTGAAGTTGCTCGTTAATTTTTCAGTTCAGCAAAAGATAAGATAGACGGAAATGGAGAGTCAAGGACTTTCTGGCTTACCAACGGAAATCTTTATAATACATCTATCTATACAAATAAATAAATTGAAGTGTCTGTTTGTAATGTCAAAAAAAAGCTTTTTACTTCTTGAAGGGAAGGGTAACAATTAGGAGATGGCGCTAGATAGACCGACGTGACAGCTCTGATAATGGTGGCCCAAGATTCCTTTTGCGTGACTGCGACCTATTAATTAGTTACTTTTTTTAGTTATTTACCAAGATTTAACTCATTCACAATGAAAGAAATGAACTCATTCTCAATGAAAGAAATTAAGATATTGATTTTTAAAACCCACTTTTTGACCAAAAACGCTGTTATGATTATTTTATTACTCTTTTTATGTAATTCGTTAGTGGGAGGACTAACTCTTCTGCGAGTGTCCGTCTGGGTTGTTACCACCGCTTTGCTCGTGAAGTCTGCCGCCAAGCAGTAGTGTGAAAGCATTACTGTGTTCCGGTTTGATGAGCAGAGTATCCAGTGACTGGGCTTATGAGACTTAATACCTAATGTCTCAGGGTAATGAGCGCACTGCAGTGCCGCGCAGGCCTTTGTGTTTCAAAGTTCTGGGTGGCACTGCAATTGTTATGGGCCGGCGTTATGCTTACCATCAGGCAAACGACCAGCTCGTCTCGTTACCTATAACATAAAAAAAAAATATTGATGCTCCTTTTTGCTTACGTAGGTATTAAAAAAATAATGAAAAAACATGAAAGTGCTTATATTACATAATCACTGTACTATCCGTTACTATAATTTTGACCGCAAATAAATCACAAAGCAAATATTTATAGATCGTTATTTCCAAATATGAATTTATGAACACTGATGAAAATATTTACAAACATCAAACATTTCCGTCAAAGAATTCTGGAATCACACCGTAATAGAGCCGGTCCTTCTCTGAATAGAACTTATTCGTGCGGTTCACTCATAAAAAAGGTCTCTAGCCGTGAGCGATTTTCAGAACAACAGGCCGCTTTCAAAGCGTTTTACCTCTCTTCAATACGATAGCCAAAAATCCAAGATAAAAACCCGTTTGATTTTGAAGTGATCTCGAAAGTTTAACCTTTTAGTTTATCTACGGTTTGCCCGCTGACAGGATTTAGGAATTCTGTTCAAAGAGAAAATAATACTGATAGTGTGGCGCATAAAATTGTTTAGACATAGAAGCAAATTTACTAAACTTACTTACAAGTTAAAAATAAAAAAGAGTGCAATTTTGTAAGTTCTGAAGAAATATACTATCAGAAACGTGACAGAAAACTCCACAAAATAATTCGTGCTAGATAAAAAAACTTCCACACCTTTCAAACAAATCACTGAACAAACAATATTTACTTAACAAAAATCAACTTAAATTTCTCAGCTCCCCTCTATGATTCCCCAAAGCCGGATACATTGTGGCATTAATTGCGGAGGCCCAAAGAGCCCAGGGCGATCGCCCTAGCTTAAAATTTGTAGAGTGGCAACCCTTGCGCAACTTTGTAGGATAAGAAAATAGAGAAACACCTAATTAGCTTTCCGTTGGTCAGCGTTCTTTCCATGTAACCGAAACTATTTTTCGCCACGGCTCCGCGTTATCTTTCGAATATAATCATCATTTATTTGTTGAGAACTATAAACGTTACCTCATAGTATTTTTAATGGATTTTAGTGAAAACGACAGCCACAGTCATGTACATACCATTTTGACAGCTATTAAATCATTACTTAATGACTTTTAACGCTAAGTCGCATTACTCGTGTAAGTAGACATTTATGCTTTAGCGTGTTTTATAGGTACTATTGAGTAATGAGACGAGCGAGTGATGGTATGCATAACGCCAGCCCATAACAATTGCATTGCCACTCAGAACTTTGAAACACAAATGCCTGCACGTACTGTAGTGCACTCAGGGCACTTTACCCTGAGACATTAGGGCCTCACAAGCCCAGCAAATGCACGACTTTAAATAGTCACAAATTTCTCATCAAAGTGCCCTCATCACAAACAGCCCTTAGTAAATTCCAGCAGCGTAGCTCTGCGGATCCGCTGTTGGTATTAATAAAGCAATTTCAATTCATACAACCTTCATCCATTATGGCATGGCGAAGAGTAATACACGGGTTTATGGCCCGCGCTGGCCTCGGCACCTCGCACGCAATTTATAGCACATGTTTTCCTATCTGCTGGTTACATGAGTTTACGTTTAATTTGGATGTCAGATAGTAGGGGAAGTTACGAATTAACTTTGTAGAGGATATTTTTAAGATAATAAATGTTTTGTTTATTTGTGTAGTTCAACAAGCTTTATTGGCTTTAATTGTAACTAACAATGGAATACAATCTTGGAAGCAATTTAAAGTGTTGTCGTGTCGTATCGAAATTAAACATTGTTTAAGTATTTGTAGTTTGGATGACAATACAATAATTAAGTATGTATCTTAGGATATGACTTCTTACAATATTAATACATAAAGCATTACCCAGTAATATTAGCTTGACATCTTATCGTGCTCGAGGCACCTACGAGTAAATGTCCCAAACTCAACAAGAAAACGCTCAAAAAAATCTTGAATTTAGCACAACGCAAGACACACATTACGACATTTAGTTGATCATGACAACGTCATCATAATCTGTTATAACGAGTCTCATAGGTAATTTACTGTCGCAAATTACGACGTCAAGTTGATCAAGACGTCGTGTGTGATTTATTCTAGAAATCCTTCCCTCAGAAATATCAATTTAAGAGAACGCTCCGCCGTCGGCAGTACGAGCCTCCTTACTTAGACTATGACTTTTCATTTACTGTCTCAAGAAAAGTATTAAGCCTTATTACTCTAAAAGCATTTTCACGAAGAATTGAACAAGTCATAAAAAAGCTATAATAAGCGTTGAGAACATTTTATTTGTATTACTGCTGCTTGTTAGGTTAATGGCCAAGCGATTTTATGTTTTGACTGGCATGCCCTCTGTCTAGGGATTGAATTATAATATATAATATGTACATTGTGCATGTTGGTAGAGCATAGTCTAGAGCTTAACTGGCTAGCAACAACCCTCCAGATGAAAATCTGTCGCCAAAAACCTAACAGTTTATTTTGGTTTATTTGGTTCGAGAGCTATCTGATCAGTCAGAATTCTACGATGTTACCATATAGCTGTGTTTTAGGCTGTTAACCACGTTATCATTAACAATCAAATGAGAAAGTGATTGAATACTCTAAAGTAAAAACATTTAATCAAAGACTAGCTGTGCCCCGCGGCTTCGCCCACGTAAACTAAGTGACTCCTTGTAATATCAGCTATCTGCCAGTGACTGTATCTGCCGATTCTGAGCTGTTACAAAACTCGACTAAAATGCTGGCTTATCGAGCAGACGTTCTACAGCTTCGACGAATTTATTAATTTGTAAATTGCAAGTTTTTCGTGTGACTTATACACATATATTTCTAGTTTTGACATTGAATTATATTTTTTTCTTTCCGTTTATAATATTATTTATAGATTGTATACAATTGTATGCTTTAACTGTTTTTATGTTTAAATTGACTTGTAAATGTATTTTATCAATAAATGATTATGATTATTATAATTATGAGAGTCCCGTCAAAATCGGTTCAGCCGTTTTGGCGATTACCCGGAACAAACAAACGGACAGACTGACAGACAAAAAATTTAAAAATGGGTGTTTTGTTGTAGGTACCGTATATACTTTCATATGCATTTAGTAAAACGCTGTTATTTTGATATTACAAACAGATACTTCAATTTTATTTATTTGTATAGATGTAGCAGGAACAAAGTTGTAGAATGAATTATCATCGTATTTTACATTTAATCGGTTTCAACAGCGAGTTGTCAATAAATCAACATTAAAGTAGTAAATATTTGCGATCCAAGTTACACAATCTCGGGCTTTAATTCAATTTGCTCTACAAATATTCAACACCGGCGGAAACTTGGTACCGAACATTTTATTGGTAAAGGCATTTATGGCAAAGAAACAATGAATTGCTTTGGCTACTTTATGATCCTTAGTTAGGCATACACGATAGTTTAAGGCCCGTCTTTACGTTTAGTATTTACCTTTGACAGCTATTTTTACTGTACTTTGGCTAGTTCCAAAATCGTACCAAAGGTACGTGAGGGTAAAGTGGGGATAATTAATATTTGAATATTGTTTGGAATTACAAGATTTAATAGACACTAAAAATAATTCTAGCCCTATGAAACTTATTAGGCATCATGCCAAAAAGGCATACCTAAGCAAACACACGAAAGCAGTTGGCAAACTCAAAAGGATATGGTTGATGTCCTGTACTTCAATAGCGTGTGGTTGATAAACCGTTAAAATCAAATGGTTCATACCTACGCTTGCATTTGACCAACTCTATACTGCACTATCGATATAGGTTTACTTCGACTGCGCGTGGTAGAGTCTAAGGAGGATACCTAGGTAGCACAAAGCTTGTAAGTTTGCAGATGATATCCAACTTTAGACGGTTGATCGCGATCATTCGCAGTCTAGTTTATAACTGAGATCATGGGGTCCAAACATAGCAAAAGTTGTAAGCCGTTTCTGTTCTATACATCTTTTTTTTTATGTTATTTGGTAACGAGACGAGCTGGTCGTTTGCCTGATGGTAAGCATAACGCCGGCCCATAACAATTGCAGTGCCACCCAGAACTTTGAAACACAAAGGCCTGCGCGGCACTGCAGTGCGCTCGTTACCCTGAGACATTAGGTATTAAGTCTCATAAGCCCAGTAATTTCACTGGATACTCTGCTCATCAAACCGGAACACAGTAATGCTTGTACATTACTGCTTAGCGGCTGACTTCACGAGCAAAGCGGTGGTAACAACCCAGACGGACACTCACAGAAGAGTTAGTCCTCCCACTAACACACCTGTGTTTTTAAAGTATACTATGAACATCACATTGATCTTAACTATTTTTTATAATAAGAAGCCTTCAATTTTTTTTTAAATATAACGTCTGTGTGCTTATATGTTACTAAAAAGTACTTAAGTATTTACTTTTCATTGGCCACTAGAACCAGCGTATATTACAGAAAAAGAAAATAGCCACTACAGAAAACGTTGATACTTACTCACGTTTTCATGTAAGTTATTTTTCTTTAAAAAAATGGCACTAACTCGTATAATTATAATAACATGTAGCTTGGCATCATGCTAGTTGGCGAAGCTAACTTTGTCACAACGTTTTTGTTACAAATCACACCAGAACTTTTAATTAATTGAGAATGTTGCTAGGGACTTTAAGTTTGTAAATATATTACAGACTGCCAATAAGTGGTGTTACAGTTACAGATGAACTTTTATTTCTGAACGAGTTTTGGCTATTATATTGTGTTTTTCAAGCAAGCCAAAAATACTCTCCAAAGGATCACAGGAACGAGTGAACAGGAAACCTTCTAAGGAAGCGTGCTACACCTTCGACCGCATCGTCGCTTATCATCAGGCGAGATTGAGATAAGGCGTGAGCCAATCGAAAAAAAAATAGGAGAGACTTTCCATTTTCCTTTTCCATTTTCCACTGTTGTGGAAACCATTCTGTGGAAGCTATAGTCCACACGTACCTATCTACACAAATAAATAAAATTGAAGTGTCTGTTTGTAATGGCAAAATAACAGCTTTTTACTAAATTAAAATTTTTGTCTGTCTGTCTATCTGTTTGTTCCGGCTAATCTCTTCCCGATTTTGTCGGGACTTTCACTGGCAGATAGCTGATTTTAGAAGGAGTAACTTAGCCTATACGTGGGCGAAGCCGCGGGACACAATTAGTATAAAATAAAAAAAGATAAGGCAATGGAAAGTCAATTTTCAAACTTTTTAAAGCAATTATAACATTGAATCACTACGAATACCTAATCAGAGTCTGCGTTTGTCTCTCGAATTTCAACGAAGAGAAGCCAATCTTTGTTGGCTTTTTAATGTGATTGATTTAATGGCAAATCCAAGTTACTCTACAAAATAAGTAACCAAAATGCTGGTACTTATTTGGCTCAACAATCAGCATTGCGGTTCAACGAGGCAATGCCGCCAGCATGCTGGGTACGCTTCCAGCTGGTAGTGGGCTAGAACATTTGGATTATCTATAGGCGTACTTGGGCTTGTAGATTATCCAACTGTTTTTGTAGCTAGCTAGGTTAGATGTAGTGTTTATTTATGTATTAGCTAGTTTACAAAAATATACATTTGAAATTTAAAAAAACAAAACTACAAAATCGATTAAATGATATGGGCCCTGTTTAAGAATCTACAACCGTGGTGGGCTTACTCTTCTGCGTCCGTCTGGTTGGGTACTTGTGGCTTTGCTCGTGCATTTTGTTGCAAAACAGTATGCATTCAAGCTTGACTGTGTCCCGGTTCGGAGCAAAAAGTTTCACATTAAATTACTGAACAAATGAGTCTTACCTGCTGATGGCATGCGGCACTGAGGGGCCTACGAGTAGGCCTATGTGTATTATAGTTCTGGGAGGCAATGTATTTGTGTGTGTGTGTGTGTTTGTATACACTTACCAGCAAGCAAACGATCCGTACGTCTTTACTAAACAGTATAAAAAACGATTTACAAACGCACATTCGACAAAAACGTTTAGTAATCGATAGTGTACCATTTATTTATACAAGCAACTGGGGCAATGGTATTTGTGTGGGCTAGACATTTAGCTGGCTCTCATTACGCACAGAGCAATCAGACCCGATCCGCTTTAGTTTTGTAACTGCTGCGTGATTACGCTGCGGTTTTCACTCGCAAATTTACTGTGTAAAACATTGTTGATTTTTGGTATGAACTTTAAAATGTGTGTTTTTTGTTTGCAGAGTCAAGCTTTTGTGAATGCATAGCCAAAGCATTTCAATGCTTTATAATGACAGGGACCGTGCTTGCTAGTGTCTAGTGTTAATTTAATGCCGTCTAATTTATCAAGGATGGAAGATATCCATCTCTTTCCATCCATCATACTATGCATTGGAAAGAGAGAGCGAAAATTAGGTTTAGGTATGAAACGACAGAATCGACATCAGATTGTTACTAACATTAGTTAATTATGTCACAACAGTATCTCTATCGGGGCTATTAGTTTAGGTTATGAAAAAAACTAAGATACCAGGTTGTCGGCTAAGAGAAAAATACCAGCCGTCAAACCAGTGTGTTGGTTAGGTTAGAATCAAAGTAGTTCAAATCAACTGAACAACTAGATTGTCGGTTACGAGAAAAAAAATTCAAACCGACAACCCAGGATTTCGGTTAGGGAAAAAAATGTCAAGTGACCAACCAGGTTGCTGGTTAAAAAAAAATTACTAACCGCCCAACTATAAGGACAGTCAGTCAGTTGGTAACAGACGCAATAGTTTACTAAGAGCCTTCACAAAGGAACATTGTCTGGTCGTTATGACTTGACTGTGGGTACGATCATAATGTATATATAATGTGAGGCTAAAATAATGATGGTATGATGTGACCGTATACCGGATGTCTTCCTAAATGCCTGATAAGCAGATATTTTGGTAATTTGTTCCCTTGATAGGGGTTCGCACCCCATGCAATTATTTTGAGTTTAGCATTAACCCGTTTTAATGTTTAACGTTCCAGTACCGAATTAAATAGTAATAATGGAAGATCTAACTTATTGTTGACAAAAATATCAAAAAACAATAATCATTAGAAACTTTTCGGTAAGGTAATATCAATAGGAATTAATTCATTTTATCAAGAAAGATTTATAAGAACATAAAAAGAGCGCCTGTATAAGCACTAATAAATAAGCGTTGTTAAATGATATACTATGATGTCTACCACTGAATTATTACAAAATATGTTATGTAAGTCCCAAAGCGAATATTTTTTTTTGGTATAGTTACGCACCCGAGAACGCAATTTAGGTCTTATGACGGTAGGTAGCAAATTATGGCTCTAAGCCCTCAGACAACAAAAGCCCTAAAATAAATCACGGGAAAAAGCGAGAACTCCCTTTAGATAATACGCGGGCTTACAAGGGGAAATTAATTAGGTTTACTGTTAATAATTATTTTGCAGAAGGGTAAGAGGTAGAGAGGCGCAAGTCCGGCCATTATCCGCGCTCCGGCATGATTGGCAAAAGTGCTCTTCAACTGATCTTAAGCGGCTTTCAGAAGAAATCGATAGGTTGGCGGTAGATTTTCATCTTGATAATGGTAGTATGTATCATCAGCACCAGGCGGAAATCGTCCAATGGTTAACATCAGCCTCGACCATTAAGGGGGATTTTGCCATAATGTTTGGCAGGCGTCTTGGTGATCGCAGCAGAATATGATGTTGACCGAGCAGAATTCTGCTGCCCTTTCTCTGGATACTACTTTAGCCACCTCTTACAGCACCCTCGGGAAGAGATGGTATGGTACTATATATTCTTATTTCACAGAAATAAAAACGTGGGCAGCAGCTAGTCTTGTATAAATAAGGGTTATACGCGTTGAACTACGACTGGCATTCCGGCCAAATGACCACCTTGCATCTCTAATAAGAGGTACAGTGAATAATTCCGAGAGCTACCCCCAGAGGGGTAGTCCTTGTTAATTAATCGTGCCACTAGCCAAGGTCCCCTTCCACTTTAGTAACAGAGAGGCATCGCTGACATGAAAAACTTATAATGAAATAGCCAACTATGATAGTTGGAAAATTGTTTTCTATTATCGTTGTAATTGTTTTTATTAACAATGCGCACAAGTTTCAGTACGTAATATAGAAAAATAGGTAGAACTTCTGAGGGATAAGGGGTAATTCATACGAATATTAAGTAATAATGTTTGGTTGTTTACTTTTCACTGATGAGCAGAATGAGTTTATTTGGTAGAAAAATTTACCTATGTATCTTTAAATCCAAACTCCAGCATAACTCGACTACATCACTTGAGTCGAGCTATGGTTTTGTTTCTTTTTTCACGATTTTAAAGAAGGTTAGAGAGAGCCCTAGGAAATATAAGCATGGGTAAAGAAACAAATAAAACAACAGAGTAAGAGCTAAAAAAGGGTAAGTTTTGTGAGTTATTTTAATCAGTGAAGGACTGAAGTCAGGGCATTTTTTATTCCTCTATCAAGAATGTAGGTTCTCAAATCAGCCTCATTTGTTAATACATAACTCTACTAACGTTATAAATTAAAGTGATGTATAATATACCTATTACAAAATTATAAGTTGTAAAATTCAATCAATAACTCCCGTGTTTGTGTATTCACGTAATTGTTTTCTTTTTTTATCTGAAAGGGTAAAATCTCGAGACCCCGTGTAAATTTAGCCAAGATCTGACGGTGCACTCAGAAGATAACACGGTGGTTTTTGTAACAGCAATTATCCTCAAACAGTTTCCGGCTGAAAACCCTACGGCAAATTAACCGGTGCTACGCCCGGACCCCAGTCTACAGTTTTGTATTAGGGTGTTTGATGAATACAATAACGGTATCGCAAGGTAGAGCCAAATTTCACAGTTCAAAGGTTTTACCTTTATATTTAATACTAGATGTGCCCCACGGCTTATCTCATATAGCAAAAAGTAGCCTAAGTTACTCCTAATAACATCTGCTATCTGCCAGTCACAGTCCAGTAACAATCGGTCTAGCTGTTTCGGAGATTAGCCGGAACAAACAGACGGACAAACAAAAAATTTGAGAAAATTTTGGATTAATTGAACGTGATAAAATAGTACAAAGGCGAAACAACATAAAACCCTAATTAAAATACAAAAAAGTGTAATAGAAAACTTTAAAAAATAAATTTTGTCCTATTTAAAGTGTAATTCTAATGATTGTTTGACACACCACTACCAGTAGGCAACGATCCTTGTGTAGTCGTGGTGCCCTGTAAAATTCTTCATTTTGGTCACGTGTTAAGTCCGTCAGAAATGCCGACAGACCTTTAATAATTCTGTCTAGGTAAACCAAAACCTTAATCTCAATTTCAAGCCTAAAAATATACAACGTAGACCATGAATAAAGAATCGGTTAATTTTTTTGGATTCCTTAAAATAAAATAGTACTGTAAAATCTTTGATTTCAACATTTCGATTTCCCTTCTTCGTTATAAGTGACTAAGCAGTATTTTCTAGCCCTATCAATTGGAAAGCAGGGAAAAAACTTCTAGATTATCTTGTTTGCGTAGGACCAATTCATGAGGGACGTAACCTCACTCGAATCGTCAATTTAAAACGATTGGATAGGTATCTGTTTTATTTCTGGGTGTCTCAGGTTTTTTGCACAAGTAAAACAGTTTTTAATATAAAAGAAAAATATATCAAAGAAAATGGGAAAGCGTGATGTTTTTGTCCACCCTGGATGATGGTGTTTGTAAATGTCACATGTACTTAGACTCAATTAAGTTTATATATTAAAAAACCTAACAACTTGATACATTATAACAGGATATTTACCGTGGTTATTATGAATTGATAAATTACGGCTATTTTGAAATTGTTGCAAATATCATGTTCACGTAATACCTACTCCCGTGACCGCGGTCAGTATTCCTATCATCAATTCACAATAATCACGGTAAAAATCCCATTATAATGTATGAATTTGTAAACAGCCCTGCTAGTTTAAAACTTAACAAGTTGCTAAAACTTGTGCTAATTAATTAGAATTTTACAAATAAAAGCAGAACTTAGAAGGAAAAATTAATTCTACTTTGTAACTTTTACTTCAAAGGAACACGTACACGCCTGATCAAAACAAAGCATCAAACTGCTTGTTTACAGCGGTATTTTTTTTCATAACAGCCGTTTCTTATCCAACGCATCGCGCGTAGCATTAATAAAAAGGGAAAACAGAGGTAAACCTCAACCATGTTGCGTACACTAACAGTATGGGTACTAGACTTGTAATAGACAAGCGGGCAGACAAATTTTGTGTTTCTGTTGTATTTGGTTGTTTCTATTTTCAACTGCGTTCATAAAATTAATCGTCATCAACTCCAATATTTTATAATGTCTTGTATTAAATTACTGACTCGATTTTTAAGCAAGGACTTTGGCCAAAACTAAAACATATAAATCTGTCAGAGTGCCTCGTTGATGCGACGCGTAATCAAAATGATGGTACTTATCTGGTTCAATGGATAAGCATTACAACTCAACGAGGCAATGCCGCCAGATGGGTACGCTGCCAACTGGTAGTTCGCAAGAACATTTGGATTATCTATAGGTCTACATTGGCTTGTAGATTATCCAACTATTTTTGTAGGTAGGTTAGATTATGAGTTTATGTAGTAGCTAGTTAATAAATCATTAATTTATACTTCAAAATTATTGTAACTACGACGTTTACATTGAATAAAAAAAGGATGCTAAAAGTCTAGAATCTGGTTTTCAATCATTTATTGACAGCGGTTTCTTAGACGCTGGCAAAACTGGCGAAAAGTTGGTAGTAACCCTGCCTGCAAAGCGAGGGGTCCCGGGTTCGATTCCCGGCCGAGGCAGATTTTTTGTAAAACATAAAGTTTGTTCTCGGGTCTTGGATGTTTGTGATGTGTATCTGTGTGTGTCCATGCCACCTGCGACACAGGGAATCCTAGTGCGGGGGTATGAGTGTAAGCGTTTATAAAAAAAAAATATAGTCCCTGTAGACAAAAGCTCAAACCAAACGCAGTAGGTAAGTAGACATTGTTAAACGATGGTTGTGAGACGATGTTGTCCATACTGTTATTATTTTGCCTTTCGGCCATCCGAGTAAATTGAGCACTTTTTCACCTTTACAGAATTTGCAGCGTCTTTCAGTAAATGCGGATTACTTGGTAATAATGTTCGGGCACCGCCTCGTTTGTTTTCTCGAGGGCTGGTAATGAAGGTCGCTGGTAAATTGTACTGGTAAGCCTAAGGTTAGAGCCTGTCTAATAGAATGGAAGAAGACGCGTCTCAAATTATTTATTTAATAAAATGTGAACCTTCCTTTGTTTTTCGTAAAATCATCTGGATTTCAACCATCTGAGGATGAGGCCATGTATAAATCCCACTCCCTCAGAAGAAACTTATTCACTTGCTCAAAATTAAAAAAGCAGATGATAAATGTACGGGAAATAAGATGCTAAAAGGGAGTTCTACTCGCTTGCTGAGCGTGCTATAAAAGAGCCAGCGAACCGCTTGTAAATAAATGAATTAATCTGGGCTAACTTTTAGTTTAGTCCTAATCACCCCCTTCCGGGATAACATACCAATTCACACTCACCCTGTATAAGAAAACATATAAAATTAACCATGCCCCTACTAATTTCTGAAACTAATGAGCCTAAAATTTTGAAAAAATACAAAATGAATTCTTTCTTTAGTTTACAGTAAAACCTATAGGGAAGTCTATGATTTTAAAATAACATAGCAAATCTCTCAGTATTATACGTACATTATAACCTACATATGCAGTTGAAATGTATGGGAGAACAGTTTTTTCAAACACAATATTAAGTTTTTTCTTGGGATACGTTTCTGTGTAAGATTTCTTAAAAAAACCTTTCTCGCCTATTCTATTCTTATAGGCTTTCCTGTGATTTATAAGTAAAGAACTATTTTCTGTATTTTTTTTCTAAATTTTGGACTTTATATTTTCGGAGACCCTCGGTTACCTGATAAAAATTGACCAACCTTTGATAACAAACGATGGTCAATTTTTATCTATTTTCTTAAATACCTTTCAAAATTACAAAAATAATAATTATGTACATGACGGGGCGGCGAGTCCAGGGGTCTTTTTAAAAACGGTGACATCACCACCGGTGACGTCAACATCTTCAGCATCATGGTGACCGCTCACCCCTCGTAGAAAGAAAACACGAAGTAGCTCCATTTTATCTCAACCATTTATTTCGGCAAGGTTATATGGGAGATCTGAACGGTCCGACGGTAGGCGCAACACTGCTCTTTCCAACAGTCGGTCGCTCGTATTTATAGCAAAACAGATTGTGACAAAGAATCTTTATAAAACTTGTTAGATCTTGTCATTCTACTTTAGATTTTAATCTTCAATTGAAATTCATTACTTTTTATTAACATGGGGCCCAGGAGAGCACTCATGATAGTTAAAATAAATGACTCTAGGCGCCCATTCCAAGTAATAGGCCGTACAAGAAGAATGGGCAAGAAACTTGTCGGCAATCTTTTAAAAAATTGTGTTTACAGTGAATTTGTTCAGTTTTACAATCATTTGTCTAGTTTTAACAATTCGATGAGTAATTAATGGTTCACAAACATTAATTAGTTAATCAAAGTTTAAGTGAAATTATTTACAATCCAATGAGTAATTTATGGTTCTAAACGTTAATTAGTAAACCAAAGTTAACATGTTTTGATTGTTGTCATTTTACACCGTCCATGAAGCTCGCCTGTGACGTCGTTGCTCCGATACGGCCATTCTGATAGATGGTGCGTGCTCTGCACCAGTCCAGTTATGTTCTGAAACAATGAGACGTTTCCTTCTGAGTTTGGTATCTGTAAGCAACCACCGTTGCTTGCAGTTAAGTTTGCAAGAATAACAGTTTGCATTCTTTAAGAGAAAAGAAATTTTTTTTTTTTTGTTCTTTTTCTTTTCTTTTTTTTTTTATTTTTATTTTACTTTTATTTTCTTTTTGCTTTATTTTCTTTTATAAATTATCTTTACAGTGAAGTTATCTAGTTTCGACAATCTAATGAGCAAACTATTTAGCTAACCAAAGTAGGTAAACATTTAGTTAATCAAAGTAGGTAAACAAGTTTCGTTTCCTATTGCCCTGCTCAACACCGTAGACGTAGCCCGCTTCGCGCCGACTCGGCCATTCTGACAGGTGGTGCGCGCCCTGCACCAGGCACGGTGTTTCTGAAAACTAGAAATTTGGTTTTGAGGTAGGTACCCGTACACCGGTACACTAGCTGTTAACTTTGTTTCTCATCACTGCATAAATTAAGCTACATTGCTTATTTTCCATATTGTCAAGATTTAACTTTATGTTAGAGTGAAACAATATTCACGTAACAAAATTATCAGCCAACTTTTAGTACCTTCTTAATAATATTCTGTAAATATAACAGTTCACATGCAAACATTCGTAGTTAAACGTAAATAAATTTGATGCTCAAGGGAATGTGAGCAGAGTGTGTATTTGTTTTTGCCAATGCTCCACGCATCATGGCATGAATAGATTTATTATAGGTTCAATGCAAATGCTCCACGCATCATTGCATGAATAGATTTATTATAGGTTCAATGCAAATGCTCCACGCATCATTGCATGATTTTTAAATTCTCGTAGACATGGAGACTGGGAGACAGGGATGTTGCTGTGGTCTGGGCGGTCTTGTACGCCGTGGTCCACAGAGGCTCTAAAGGAAATGGGATACAGGTCGATGCTGCGGTCTGGGCCTTATTGTTATGACCGTGGTCCGCAGAGGCTCTGAAAATGACGGGAATGGAGGGTACACAAGGAATAAAATAATTTAAAATGACGAATATAGAGGGTACACAAGGAATGAAATAATTTGTACAGTGTTACAGACGATTCAAAACTATTACGTTTTATAATTCAGATCCCGAATTGTTAACCGAATATCACTTATCCGTAACAGTCCCCGCGCTGTTGCTAACGCTGCGAATCTAGTTCAATGAAAGCTCAGTATCGTCAATGAATTTTGATAACTACCACATCGCGTATTTACGCGTATCGGAATAGAAAGAACTTAATGAACGCTAGTGCCACTAAGTTTTCAAACTAGCATACAAACAGGCACTTCGTCTTGAATAAATTGCACAAGATTCACAAAAATACCTCAAAGACAAATAATCAGCGATAATAATAATTAAGAATTGTGATGTCGATTAAAGACACTGCCAAACTTGAAAAGATTTGGAGGCCTTTTTATTAAGTTGGGTTAGAATTACTAGGTATGGATTTTCGTAGATATCTCGTGGAAATCTCGTGACAATCTCATCGGATATCTCCGGATATCTCGTCGGATATCTCGTCGGACATCTCACGGATCACTCGCGGCCATCTCTTGGACTAACTCGCGGCTACCTCTTTGGATTAACTCACGGCTATCTCTTTGGATTAACTCGCGGCTACCTCTTGGATTAACTCACGGCCATCTCTTGGATTGACTCACGGATCACTCGCGGATTGCCCGGGATAACTCGCGGATACCTCGGGATAACTCGCGGACAGCACACGGATAACTCGTAGATTTTTGGTATTTGTGGGTATCTCGTGAAAAACTTTTAAAAATAAAACTCAAGAAACTAAGAAATCTCGTGAAATTAGAAGTAATCTCTTGGATTATTTGTAAGTTGTAAGTTGCGTTTATGCGCATGCAAGTCTAAAGTTAAAATATGGTAGAAAAAGTTACGATTCACCTGTATTCTGATGTCATGAGTCCATCGCCTTTTTCTTGGTTTGGTTGCACGTGTTGACCCGTTCGTGTAGATACCACGGACGCGGCTGGTGTGCCAGCATAATCTTCAGGAGCTGGTAGTGATGGGTCATCTCTCGCCAATACGGTGGTGTGTCAGCATAATCTTCAGGAGCTGGTAGTGATGGGTCATCTCACGCCAATACGGTGGTGTGTCAGCATAATCTTCAGGAGCTGGTAGTGATGGGTCATCTCACGCCAATACGGTGGTGTGTCAGCATAATCTTCAGGAGCTGGTGTCCGATGTGGGGACCTCTGCTGCGTCTGGGCTCGGCTGCATTGCCCATTTGTGCTGGTCCTTCAGGTGACAAGCGGGTGAGAAGGCTAGGATTGGAAAGCTAGGTTGTTCCGTTCCAATCCCACTTCTGATGACGGGGCGGCGAGTCCAGGGGTCTTTTTAAAAACGGTGACATCACCACCGGTGACGTCAACATCTTCAGCATCATGGTGACCGCTCACCCCTCGTAGAAAGAAAACACGAAGTAGCTCCATTTTATCTCAACCATTTATTTCGGCAAGGTTATATGGGAGATCTGAACGGTCCGACGGTAGGCGCAACACTGCTCTTTCCAACAGTCGGTCGCTCGTATTTATAGCAAAACAGATTGTGACAAAGAATCTTTATAAAACTTGTTAGATCTTGTCATTCTACTTTAGATTTTAATCTTCAATTGAAATTCATTACTTTTTATTAACATGGGGCCCAGGAGAGCACTCATGATAGTTAAAATAAATGACTCTAGGCGCCCATTCCAAGTAATAGGCCGTACAAGAAGAATGGGCAAGAAACTTGTCGGCAATCTTTTAAAAAATTGTGTTTACAGTGAATTTGTTCAGTTTTACAATCATTTGTCTAGTTTTAACAATTCGATGAGTAATTAATGGTTCACAAACATTAATTAGTTAATCAAAGTTTAAGTGAAATTATTTACAATCCAATGAGTAATTTATGGTTCTAAACGTTAATTAGTAAACCAAAGTTAACATGTTTTGATTGTTGTCATTTTACACCGTCCATGAAGCTCGCCTGTGACGTCGTTGCTCCGATATACATATTATTTGAAACGCTCACACCCTTTGATTAGATTTGCTACGGTAAAGTGCGCAAAACTTTTTTTAATTTTCTAATTTGCCTACCTAAAATGATCATCATATTCAAAATTTTGTTTATTTACATTACACGTTCGTGTTTGGGTTCACTGAAATTCATATGTGTGCCAAACTTCAACTTTATCGGTCCAGTGGATTCGAAACAAATTAGCTGTGCCAGACGGACGAACATCCACACGAGTGATCCTATGGGTTCCTGTCCATTTTTCCTTTGAACGCACGGAAGCCTAAAAAGAAGCGAAAATAGGTAAAGCAAAAACAGCCTTTGCTCAGAATGACGATAAACACTGCAAGTAATAAAAGATAAACCCATTTTATCTTTTTAAAAGTAGTCACCTGATTTTGTTTGCTGTCTTTAATCATTTATACACCCTCCCTTGCCCTATAATAATAACTTATCTAATACATTTCTCTGTTCGCCAAAACAAGCCTACGTTTTCCAGATAATTGTAAAACGGGTCACGCGCCTTGGCGATCTAATTTACCGTCCCCCAAAAGTGCTGGTAGCATCAGTGGCCCAAATTAGTTCGTACATTTGGTGACTTTACTTTTAGTATTTTCTTAGAGATTCTTCTTGCTTGGAGATGAACCTTGTTGACCAGAGATATTTTGAGAATCATCCAAAAACTGCAATATATTAAACAAGCAAGTTTTAACTAGATGGTAGGACTAACTCTTCTGCGAGTGTCTTACTGGGTTCGTATCACCGCTGTGCTCATGAAGTTTACCACCAAGCAGTAATGTGCAAGCATTAATGTGTTTGAGTGGCACTGCAATTGTTATGGGCTGGCATTATGCTTACTATCAGGCAAACGACCCGCTTGTCTCGTTACCAAATAGCATAAAAAAACCATATTTTTTGCAGTTTTTCTGAAATATTGGCGCAATATAGTATGCATTTTTAAAAGAGTAATGGCGGAATCCAGGTGCTCGCAAGCACTATTGGAAAATAAAAACAAAGCAAGATAACGCAATATGCATTCGCAGTTCTGCATGGAGTAAATATGTTTTGTTAAAATTTATCGTATGTTCAATGAGAAGAAGCAAGCCAAGTTTTCAGCTAAAAACCCTAAAATTTCCTTGCAAAGACATCTGGATACTACATAACGCTTCTAAATTTAAAAAGCAAGTTGGAAAGCAAAATGTTCCAGCGCCAGAAACACTAACTTTGTGTTCTTTATAGACATCTACAATTTTATTATAACACTCACTTTTTGAGTACCTATTTATACCTATTGAATACTTTTACCCTAAAATCATCCTGCAAAATATGTTACCAACGCATAATACAATAATTTTAAAACGTATTTTCTTTCATCTTCAAAGCGTAGTTTCTGTGCCAACCCAAAATCCCATTTTAAAAGGTTTTAATATCATTGTTCCGTTATTCAAAACAGTAAGCACGGTCGCTTGTGGGTACTTTCAGGATACAATATGCAGATACTAATCTCTGAAACTAAACTATCGCAGTGCGGGACTCTAACTCATAGACCTATACATTGTCTTTGTAAACTAATTTAAAGTGAACCTGTGTGCTCTCATCTCGTGTTGTGTAGAGTATTAAGTTTATGTTCCCGTGTATCAACTTGTCTAACAATATACAGGTAATGAGAATACGCCAAACCTCGCCATTTTACTAAAGTTATTGAAATATTTATTATAGAATGTCGCAGAAGTTAGTTACAATTAGTTACATTGATTAGTATCTCGATGACATATTGTTACAAATACCTACTTACCGTCTTATCATAACAAAACAACTTAGACGCCTGTTTAGCTAGACAGTGTCTAAAAGATAAAGGTATTAAATGATTAGAAATGTAACAACAGAATTGAATTAGACAAAGGTTAGAATCTACTTAAATCAAGTTTTGTGGTTATTCATATTTAAATACGCGATTAACGCACATTTAAGGGCTGGACGCTGTTAAAAACGTGTTTATTAATTATTTGTGTTTCCATTGGATAACGAGGCGAGCTGGTCATTTGTCTCATGGCAGGCTTAACGCTTGCCCAAAACAATTGCAGTGCTACTCAGAACTTTGAAACACAAAGGCTAGCGCGACACTGCCTTCCGCTCGTTACCCTGAGATATTATGGATGATCAAATCATAGAATGACAACATAGTTATGTTGCGTTGCGTCGACGCAGTTGCGTCGTAGCTGGTTTAATCTGAGGCGCTTTACATTTTGACGAGACATTTTGCATATTACTAAAAAATGTAGAGGCTATATTTTAATATATCCAAACTTTTTGGCTGGTGTAAACATTGATGTAAGTCCTTCGTAACAACTAATTTTAGAGCTAATTGTGAAATGAATTATGTAAAAGAATAATTAAAATTGGTTGACAATTTTACTGGCAGAGAAATCAAGAAACAAAAAAAATACAGACGAATTGAGGACCTCCTTTTTCAGTAGGTTAAAAACTAAAGGCGAACACGTGCGTACTCAGACATAAAGTTTGATGATATTTATATCCACTCGTACATACTTACTTCGTTACGTCACCAGTTTTAACTTCGAAAGAAATCTTGCGTTTCAAAATAATATTAGTTTGCCACAACAAAATTGTAGTTGAAGCTTCATACGAGTGAAATACATATCATTCCACTAAAACCAATAGTCATTATACAGTCTTAAATGATAAAGCAGGGTAGGGAGGCAAGTTTTGTTTAACGAAGAGGATCGCGAAGGCTTAAACTTTAAGCCCGATCAAGATCCCTGCTCACTTAAGTTGGACAAACATTTCTAGAATATCAAAGTTAATGAAAAACAGTGTACTCGTACATATATATTACATTTCGTCTGTTAGCTGTATGTTCGTGAAACAATATTAGTAACTTTATATTTGGATTGAGTCAATTTGTACCACAATGTTGCCCTGTGGTTGAAAGTGTCAGATATCTGATGTTATAAGAAGTAATATAGGCTATTTTTATTTTAGAAAAAGAATTAGGGTTCCGCGCAAAAAAATAAAACCACGAATTCCAATATCTCCGCGCGGGTGAAACCGCGGGCAGCAGCGAGTAAATAATAATTTTGAAACAGATTAAATTTCCCAAAACTATTTCCACGCAAATCTCGGTGAGAGAATAGAATATATTTTTTTATGGAACGCGATTGTGTAGGTAGTGATTAGTGATCACCGCGGAACTTCAGTTCTTCTAGATTAAAAGTTCAGAAAAGTTCTCTCATAAGGAGCTCTTAATTTTTATTCACGGTGAATAAATATGTTCCTGTGCGTAAGTAACTTGGTACCTTGTATAATATCAACTGGCTTTGTCATACAAATAAATGCACAGCAGCTACGTCACCTCGCGACATGAATTGCTTGTAAGTTCGCGAGACTGAAAGATGACGTCAGCTACTGGTATTGCGTGCTTCATGGAACCTAGCACGCAAACACGTATGTTAGGTACTTAAAGCATATCAATCAATCAATCTATCAATCAATGCTTTATTTACTAAAAATGTTACAAATTACTTTATGCATAGACTAATCTACACACAAAAATGTGTGAAAATTAACAACCCACAACAATCCGACCTCGTAGCTCGCGTAAATACGATGCCTGCAAGTTTCGGAATGTACAAAGACCCTTACTGGAACTACATCAAATTTATCTCACCAAAATCAAATTATAAAACATGAAATATTTTCAGGATATCATCAAAATTTTAATTAACACCATAAATTAAAGCCCCGCAACAAAACAGATCACAATTAACAAACCTAATTCCGGTCTGGTGTACGTAAGCGACTTCAGTGATTTATGTACCCTTTCCTACTATATATTCTTTTCTATAGGAACCGAGACTGATCAGGTATTCGTGAGGCATGTAGACCGTACGTCGTCTAAGGATACCTTTAATTTTTCCGGATGCTGAATTATTGATATCGACTGTCAATTCCTGACCTCGATTCGTGACACGGAGGATGCGTGGTATTTTATTTAGACGGTCATTTATGTGTATGTCAACTATTCGAAATTTATTGAATCTATTGAAAATCAATCGTTGGTCAACAAAAACTGATTCGTAAAAATGACCTGCTGTTCCCGTTTTGCACTAGTATAAGAAAGAAATCAAAGGCGATCATAGCATTGCTGGCACCTTTTCAGGGTACGGCATAACTTCAAACTCCAGTCTGATTATCCAGTCCGAATTTCTCTAATCAGAACCGCAACAAATTATGAAAAAAAAAGCAAAAAAGTGGTTTCGACCACAGACCATGTGAGTTAATGATCAAAAGATAACCGGAGTTAAAAAAATCAGTAAAGCCGCCGCGCTGTGCAGAGCCAACTTAACCGTAACCGAGACATTTTCTGAAGCCATTACTAAAACTACGATACCGGTTAAACATAAGACATCCTCAGACCCTAGTCCATACATAGTCAAGGAGGATATTGGCACGTCGAGCGTAAAATAAGACTCAGGTGTACTTGATAGCTTTTATCCGCCAAAACTGATAAAATATGCCTTCGCTCAAGCCCGGTCGTTGCCGTTAGTTTCTGTTATGAAATTAGGACTCCGCTGTGGGTCTTTTGCCTATATCACATTGTTTGTACCTACTTCATTTACTTTAAGGAAACCAAATTAATTTTAATAGAAAATTAGGTGAGTTCGCATTCGTACTACCAATTTAAATATCAAACTCAATTATTTTCTCCCGCCTGCCAAAAACGGGAGATACCCAATTTTAACCGTAAGTACATATTTTCACGTTTGTACTTTACACACATTTTTTCATTTTACTTTTAAAAATGTTTTAGATGATAATCATTTATATTGTTACACACTTCTACGGTGGTTCGATTTGATAGCGGTCTCGTAATACGTAGAACGGTGAAAGACGTTTTTCTTTCATAAAATTACTTGTATACATTGAATTTTCTACTATTACCCTAAAGCCATGTCCTCTTCTATTTGGTATAGGCAGTGAGGTAACAATGTAATAATAAAAATAATTAACTATCTTCAACCGCAGCTTCACTTACCATCACATGAGCTGTCTAACGCAACCACCGTCGTCTTCACTCTATTGCATCTAATAAAAAATACATTAAACTAATTTAAAGTTTAAAACTAGACAAATATTGTATTATAGCGTGGTTAATCCACCACCCGTACGTTTTCATAACAAGGTTTGGGTGATATTCATAAAATGAAATATAATTTTCCTAGAATGAGACCTTTTTATACTTCACAAAGTATTTGTTTTACTAAAACAAAATGTTATTCTTACCTTAAAATACAAAGAACTTGGCCGTTACACAACATTCCGAGTTTTACCTAGAAGTTATCTACATGAGATTTTACTACCACTCTTGTTACATATTTTTCTATAATAAAGAGTTAGTGGCACTTAAATATAAGTGGCAATAACTGTAGCGGAAGGAGGGTAGCTGATGCCTCGAGGCAAGGGTGATAAGGCACTCGTCACACGTTCTAGACCTCTAACCGCGATGTTGTTAGCCTGCGGACTGACTTTGACTACGTAGCTGTGCGTGTCAGTATTATAAAACTTTAGACTGATTTTATTTCTATTTTAGAACTTTTTAATGTCAGTAACTTTTAATAATGGTAACATAATTTTAAATTAAATGTTTTATATTTTAGATGAAGATTCATAGGTCTCTTTTGACCAATGTAAATTCAATACGTAAAATAAAGGTATTTAATAATTAGTACACGTACACAATTTTGTTATATTTCTTACCGTAAAACAGATCGATATATAACATTATTATAACAGAGATAGTTGTTTCTCATATATTATTTTTACAATATTTTAATAATTTCTTGATATTCGATTGATTCAGAGATTACTGACAAATTGGTCACAGTCTTTTGTGCTCGTCTTCAGAATTAATTCTATAAAATTGTAAGGAAATATTTGAAGATGTAGCTAAAAACAGCTCCAATCACGTGTGTATCCTTACATTATGGTCAAAACTTTACCTATACTTACCCCATATATATATGTGGGAATGAAAGAGACTACCAAATAAAGTGGGTCCCCACACGTGGAGACGACGTGGAAACCGTTATTTTACCATAATTTACATTTAATACATACATTTACCTTTTCGTATAAGCTCGAACCCATTCATATTCAATCAAGTTTTATATCCAACCCGATCGGATTATTATGAATACGTTATTAGGTAATCTTCAATTTCATCAGCGGAAAACATTTTGCGAAGCCTACTCGAACCTAACTCTGACCATATACATTGATATACTCATCTAAATTCAGTTTGTTCGTGACTGGAAATCCAATTGGCGGACTTCGCTCCTAGTTAATTTGTACAGAAACTGCCACTTCAAGACGATCACGGGTTGCTTTAATTGGTTTAGAAGTTACAGTAAACAAAATATTACCGTGTTACCACAAAAAAACACTTTAGACGCCTGTTTAGCTAGACAGTATCTAAAGATAAACGCCAAAAATAATTGTTAGTAATGTCACAACAGAATTGTGTTAGACAACGTTCAAACCACTTAAATCAGCATTTGTGGTTGCTCATATTTAAACACGCGACTGAGGCATATAAACATAAACATAAACGCTTACACACTCATACCCCCGCACTAGGATTCCCTGTGTCGCAGGTGGCATGGACATACACAGATACACATCACAAACATCCAAGACCCGAGAACAAACTTTATGCTTACACAAAATCTGCCCCGGCCGGGAATCGAACCCGGGACCCATCGCCTTGCAGGCAGGGTTACTACCAACTTAGCTACGGAGCCGTCAATATAATAATATATTTAGGAGTTAAACGTTATTTATCACAGGTTTAAAGTCTGTTTAATTTTTTATGGTAAGATCGTTATTGTCACGCGATGAGATGGTAGTTATTTTCATAGACCATATGGTATTAGTAGTTTTTTAAGGGGATAATACAACAATAATTTAATTATAAAAGTGAAGCTAAAACGTGGCTGAGTTTTGCAGCCATCATTTTTTAAGATAAATTCTTAAATTTATTAAGCTATTTTTTCCGAAATGCTGCCTAATTATTGTGGCTTTCTTGAAAGTTTGTGGTTTCCCCGAAGCCACATCGAATTTCAGTGAAAGAAGATTGTATTGAGTTTTCATTGAATGTAGATTGGGGAGATTTTGTTCTTACAATAAAAATATTTTAAAACAAGGTGGAATATTTTACTAAATTTCTTAAACATTTTTTCTTAGGTTGAACGTACCCATCAGTTTCTTTTTTTTTTTCTAAAAATGTGCGTTTTTTTTTTACTTGACAACGTTGTTTATTTTGGGTCACAGATGCTGCATTAAACTAGTTTCAGAAACTAAAATGCTCCTTATTTTCTGTTATTTTAATGTTGAATTGTAGCGTATTGTAGAGCTCGCTGTTCGAGAAATCCGTTTTAATGCTTCTCCTGGTTCCCGTGATCCGCTTTAAGCGTAGGATTCAGCTTCCTAGCTAGAGAAATAATAAGACTAGACATCACAGCGAGAAAGAGTCTCTAGTCATACAATATTAGAAAAGCACATTTAATACCTTGTAGTAGGAATTATTTATATGGTTGACTAGTTCTAGAACATATTATTATATTGGATTATTATATTATTCTAGTTTTCAATAGTTAGTTAAAATCTTGTTAATTATATTAAATAGTTATATTCTTGTTTTCAATCGGGTACTACAATTTTATGACCACAAATAAATTGGTCCTCGCTAATGGTATCAGATTCTACAGTAAAATTCTTAAAACAATAACTGAATTACCACTAGGAAAGATTAAACGTGTAGTTGAGAATTTATTAATTAAAAAGCATATTATGAAGTTAAGGATTATATAGTTAACAAAGATGTATGGAGGCAAACATTTCAGGAGCCTGCTGGCGACTACTCCAATACATAAGTATTTACAACATTTAAGTCTATAAAGACTTAAATGTTGTTAGCATTAGAAACAACGGCAACGCCCCCAACGTTGCAAAGGCCATGTTCATCGCTTACCATCAGGCAGGCCGTTTACTTATTTCCCACTCGATTAGGTACAAAAAAAAGACATCGTCACTTGACCAGGCGAGGCAGTGGTAAACTCCTAACCTAGTATACTCCGAATCCCATTTCACTTTCTATTCTGTTGTGTTATTTGAAAACACAAATAAGTAGGCATGTAGGACGGTCGCCCAACAAAACCTTAATTTACTAAACACCACATATCGGTGCCCAATCTACATATTTACCGTAACTTGCGACCCTTTCGATAGTTTTGACGACGACGGCAGATTGTGCGACATCCCGCACTCATAGAAACTACGGCAACGCGTGATCAGAATGCCGATGCGGGGATTACGTCCCGATGCGACCGACTTGGCTTTAGATATCTTACTGATGGCTCGTAATTAGGACGGAGCTAATGGAGAGACATGCTGCGGTGTTTTGACGTTAGAAATTCTATTACAAAGTTTGTGAGATAGTTGGTACACAGAGGATAATGGGTCTTAAGATTAACTATCGCTATCATGACGCTGTTGGACGTAGCTTTATATAAGCTGTCCATTTATGCAGTTATTAATCGTAAATTAAGTTTCCTAAATACAGGCGTTTATTTGTTTGCAACAAAAAATACCGATAGGTTTCTATCATTTCTTCGCTTACTTGGGGAATCTAGAGTAATTTAACATTGATCAGCGCTTTCTTGGGGCCTTTGAGAATAAGTAATTTTGAAGGATCTCATGAGAAAGAAGACAGCGAAAAAAATTTTTTTCACTTGATGGTAGGATTAACTCTTCTGCGCGTGTCCCTCTGGGTTGATACCACCGCTTTGCTAGTGAAGTCTGCCGCCAAGCTACTGCTTTATCTTGATAAGCAAAGTAGTCAGTGATGAAATTATTGGGCTTATGAGACTTTAGTGCCAAATGTCTCAGGGTAATGACGAGCATACTGCAGAGCCGCGCAGGCTTTTATGTTTCTAAGTACTGAGTGGCACTGTAATTGTTATGGACCGGCGTTATACTTACCATCAGGCAAACGATCAGCTTGTCTCGTTATCAAACAGTATAAAAAGTCTTATACGTTCAAAATTAAAAGAAAAGGTTTATGTATGAACTCCAACAAACTCTTTACCAATAGAAATGCAGCGTATTTCTCTTATATCCAAGTTGTATAAACAAGAGCAAAGGAGCTCATGTTTTCCCTCTTTAATTAGAGCTAAGGTTTAGCGCGCCCTCGAGCGTCGAGCCACGAACTACTTACGTCGATTCGACTTCATTAACTTTTATTATTTTTTAATCAAAAACACCGCACGCTGTTTGTGCAAGATGAAAGGAACGAGACAGTTACTTTCCTTCACGCAAAAGTAACATCTTTCAGTGTTCATTATAATTACAACAACATATTATTCTTACACAAACTGATACTTATTCAAAGGTGTTTATTTCCCTTTGTACATTCACATACATTTAGTTCGTAAATTAAATACCCATAATAAAACAGATCCACCCAATAGGGTCCTACCGAATAATATAACTGAGAGAAGGCCTAAGGATAAAGAAAAATATTGTGTTAGTAATAGATCTGAACAAAAATGTAATTGAGTATTGCTTTAGGTTATTTTTACCAACAAAAAAAATTCTATACAGTATTGTAAAAAGGCCCGATGGAATGACTCTTATTCCGTGGAAGATGGGGCGACCTTTGGTATGGGACGCTACCTGTGTTGACACCCTTGCGCCGTCACATCTTCCCGGTACTCAAAATAAGGCTGGTGCGGCAGCTGAATCCGCTGAGAACCTCAAAAGGCGCAAATATAGTAGTCTTGATAGCAGTTACATATTTGAGCCTTTTGGGGTTGAGACACTTGGACCGTGGGGACCTGGAGCTCATAGAATTTTTAAAGAACTTTCAGGGCGTCTGGTCGAAGCCACACGTGACCAAAATGCTCGCCTCTACTTAGGTCAAAGATTAAGCATTGCCATTCAACGTGGCAATGCGGCCAGCATTTTGGGAACGTTGCCTACTGGTAGCGGATTATTAGATTAAGATTGTAAATAAATTAGTGTGTATTTTATTTAGTTATTTTAGTTTATGTTGTTTACTTTTTCTGTTATTATAAGAAAATTAGTAATTTGACAAGAAATAAATAACAGGTATTGTAAAATAAACTTTAGTTTGCCATTTTGTTAGTGGGAGGACTAACTCTTCTGCGAGTGTCCGTCTGGGTTGTTACCACCGCTTTGCTCGTGAAGTCAGCCGCTGAGCAGTAGTGTGCAAGCATTACTGTGTTCCGGTTTGATGAGCAGAGTATCCAGTGAAATTACTGGGCTTATGAGACTTAATACCTAATGTCTCAGGGTAACGAGCGCACTGCAGTGCCGCGCAGGCCTTTGTGTTTCAAAGTTCTGGGTGGCACTGCAATTGTTATGGGCCGGCGTTATGCTTACCATCAGGCAAACGACCAGCTCGTCTCGTTACCAAATAACATAAAAAAAAAAAAAAAAAAATAGGTTGCAGTTTTTTTATTTTTGATTATGTGTATAATTATTTCCAAAGATGATGATAGTTTTGGCTGACACACAATTGGTAAACTACTCCAATAGGAAATAATCGTGGTAAGTCAACAGTCAGTATAGAGATCTCACCTATGCCTATATAAGCTCTTTAGCTCCAGGTCTTTTCATTTGACACTATAAAGGGAATGCGTACTTGGTGTGTGTGAAGGACTATTAATGGGAGTAGGGTGATGCTAAAAGCGATATTTTTCCATCGTGATATATAGGGATCTTACTTGGAGCAGTAATGAGAAATTCCGATGTCACAGAATTCTGTATGACGTTCCCTTAGTGGAATTTTTGAACTTGCAGTTTGATACAATTAATATGGTGGGGTTTTGATGTTGACTCTCAAGAAGGCTGAATGGATGGAATAAATTTAACGTACTTTTGCAAAAACAAAGATATTTTTGCATACTCGTCCTGGCCACAGCTATTAATTTAAAATCTAATAGTGAGCCACACGATTGGGAAATGCAGCGTCCGCCCGCGCTACGCTTATATTTGGTATAGTTATCACCGAACTCGGTAATTATTATTGAAAGGTTTTTAATGAAATTTTATTATACAAATAGATTAGACGTCGTAGTAACACTAAATTTTATCCTTCCCCCACGCGTGTAAAGCCGCGAGCAAAAGCAAGTTGTATATAAAAAAAAATATTCACGTAATTATTACAACAAAAACCCGTCTTAGCAATGTCTGCTCAAAAAACGTATTTTGTGCCCGAATTTTCATAGAAATCTTCAATTTTATTTCCCCGAGGAGAAGTCGATCGCATCTCGATCCCATTGTAGTGCCCAAGTGATATCCGCAAAAGGGCTCAATTTTGCACCAAGCGATAACATTTTCATGATTATGCGAAGAGGATACCATCTTTTGTATTATGGTAAAATTTTCTATCTACATAAAAGCGCTACAATTTGGTAATATTCAAAACGTTGTTGTTTGGGAAAATTTTCGCAACTTTCCTTTCGAGAACGGTTGTCTAATTTTATTGTTTCGTTAAACTTTATATTATTGTTTAAATACATCGTTTTCAGCACAGAGGTGATTACAAAATGAAACTGAAGGTAACCCGTTTCAAAATGGACCTCATTTGCGTTCAAACGGACCAAGTACGTTTGAAAGTTTTGAGTGGCACTGCAGTTATTTTGTGCCGGCGCTACGTGTATCATCAGGCAAACGACCAGCTCCAATAGTATAAAAAAGTGTCGTTTGTCTATAGTCATACAAAATATACTGTTTCAAATCAATATGTACAAGATAAGATTACACACATAAACTTACAAACTTTATTGCAAAGCCCCCACTATTCACTATAATTTAGTGTAAAAATACAAAACAAAGAACAAACCAACTATTTCTCAGAAAACCGTTTTCTGTCTAGCGACAGTATGAACAAGAAAACAGGGTTCCAATGTGGTGGCAGTAACGCAAAAATTATACGGTCTTAACCGTTCCACGACACGCGACCGGGCGTAAACGGTAACGTCGCGTGACCCTAATCAAAAGAAACCGTAATTTTTAATTTTAATTACTGGAATTCATACTGTGCAACATTTTTTAATCTATTAGTCTTAGTGGTATTGAGGTCTGTAGGTATGAGTATGTAAGCGTTTGTTGAGGTCGCGTGCTGATTTGAAGGGCTTCTCTAAAATAACAAAGTACGATGTGTTTCGTTTTTGCTAATTGTATTATAATGAAATGAGTTTTGAAGTTTTGCTACGCAGTTAATAATTTGGCTACGAAGTGTTGTACCATCGAATTGAGAAAAAAATATCTAATATTTGATTTTTTAAGTGTTCGATTTCTATTTCGTAAACTAGAGTATAGTAAGAGCCAATTGATCTGCGGTCATTTTCCATTCAGTAATCCGTTGAAAAGTTAAAAATAACGACGCATTTTTTAACAAAATGCAATTTCACGATTTCTGTGCAAAGCTGCCACGTTCCATTTACTGGAATCAATCACTGGTACGGATTTACTCAAACGAAACTTGTGCGTTAAATGTAGCGTAAAGTTCTCTCGCATAGTGTTTTTGTTGCGCCAGAATACTCTCTGTTAAAATGTTATTATATTTAAATGTATAAGATAACTTAATCTCGCCTTATAATTGAATGTATGAAAATGTTCATTACGAAACAAAACATTGAAACATTTGTTCTAATTTGACTTCATTCCAAGTTCTTTGTACTATGTTTTACGCAAGGTTCTTTTTACTGTAGGTATTTGATAGCTTAGTGAACCCTACTTCTACCTGATCTGTGGATGAAGGCGGTAAATAGGGACATGATATAACAGGGATTGACTTTAAATAGCCACCGCCGGCATTAAATATTATTATTATAAGCTAAGCCTACTAATATTATAAATTCAAAAGATTGTGTGTGTGGATGTTTGTCACGTATCTGCGTAACTAAGCCGATTTTGATGAAATTTGATATGTAGATAGTTTAGGTTCTGGAATAACACAGGCTGTAAAGATAAATGCCACGCGGGTGAAGCCACGGGTGGAAGCTAGTAATCAATAATTAAAGACTGCTTTTTCCATTATTATTAATTTAGAAGCACTAAAAATAAACTTTACATAACGAAAAAAAACAAACCCAAAAAGAGATGATATTACCTCATAATTAGAAGATTGCTGTATATTAAGCACTGTCAACATCATACAATTTACTTAAAAAATCTTAACAAATTATGAAAAGTAATATCTCAGAAATAAACAACGCGTCTTTTTAATTATATTTTTATTTTCTCTGACTAGCAACTGAAATACCGTCTCATTTCTAATTCTCCTATTTGTTAAAAATGTGCTTTAGCTAACTAGTCTAGGTTTTATTTGCGCCTAGATCGTAACTGCCCTGTGCCATAAAACTAAGTCCAATTTACATAAAGCCCTGATTTTTCCACTTAAAATAAAACGACAAGAACCACATTTATGCGTTTCTTTTTAAGGCGCAAAGGTACGAGAATTACCCTCTCTTTGTAATGCTAATTTAAAAACCAAGGAATTCATTTTTTATTCATAAGTTTTTCTGCTCTAAAGCCAGCAGTCAGAGCATCCAACTCGTTTGTGATGAGTTTGAAGTTAAAAATATAAATTTCACGTGCTTTTTTTGTGCAAACTTTTTTATACTAAAAGCGCGGTTGTGTTTCGACCTCTCATTTGATATTTACCGACATACGCAAACTCAAACAATGCTATAAAATAATGCCAGGTGGAGTTTTGAAAGCTATGATGGTTGCCGTGTATTTTATTGTGTTACTAAATAATAACGCAATACAAGTGGAAAATTGTACCACGATGAGCCTAGCTTCGGTGAAATTAATACTACTTATTGAATGGTTAGCTTGTATAAAAACCCTAGGGCGATTTAATTTTGCCCAAGAAAATGCCAGCTTTGTTTGCGTCACATTTTTTTTTTCTATTTTAATCTGTGGAGATTACATGAAATCTCTAATTGAAATCATGAAATTCACTACTATCCCGACAAGCTGCCGCTTAAAATGCAAATCGAGGTTATCACTAATTTATTTATATTTAATCCATACATACATTGTATGGCCTTTGGTGTCTACTACGACGTTTTTTGCAGTATCAGAAGTCTGCGAAAGACACTTGCGACGGTATTAAATCTACATACATGGTAAAACGATACCATCATAATAATTAGTTCCTTTTCATGCTATCCACATTTAAACTCTAAAATGCAAAAACACAAAATGAAAATTTTTCGTTTTTCTATGATTTTTTCCTTCTGAAAATTGTTATGAGCTTTCAAAGCCAGTTAAGAGAACTGAGGAAAAAACTTGCAAAACAAATTAATGTAAGTTACGTTGAATTTGAAGAGGTATGCTTTTCCAAGCGCTTGGAATGTGATACAAAAATTCAAGTATTTTTTATTTGAGAGAGCGCAGGAATTCTCTATTAAAATAAACGTGGAGCATTACATTTTTAAAGTAGATTAAAGTTTCATTAATTTTAATTCTAGTGATCCAGAGTAGTTACGGTACCTATGCATCTACTTGGTTTTGTTATCACAAATTATAGTTTTAGTCTATATAGAAGTAAAATTGATATGAAATTATGTTGTTTACTTTTAGAATTTTTAGTTGGACTAAAACTATAATTTGTGATTCTAAAACCATTTAAATAAGCATAGAAAATGTCACTCTACCTTTGCAATGTTTTTTTGTTTAGTAGATAATCATACTTTTCTTGCTTATTAAGATTAGTATTCTTATTCTGATGCAAATAACGTGTTGTTTTTTGAATAAATTAGGAAAGCTCGTAGTGATTGATGATAAAACAATAGTCAGACTCCGTCGTAAACAATAACATTCTTAACCTATTCTGGACTCCTTTTCTCAGTCCCACACATTTCTGTAAATAGAAATTGCTGGATCCTTATGTAAATACGTTGTTAAAATACACATCAATCGAAAGAACAAACAAAGAAGCCGCAAAACTATTCTGTTTGTCTTCAAACAGTTGTCATCGTAATTTATGTTCCAACTTCAGCAAGTTCCCTGCTTAGTCAACTAACGGCAACTCTAAGTGGGTACGGCCGACCCTCGAACAAAAAGGAGAATTACAAATAGATACTGATCTCATTCGGGGGCCTGTTCTCATTGCGAAGAGCCAATATTCGATACTTTGTCCCGAGTGGCACACTTTTACATTTGGACTGGTGCTCATTGACGATTCAACCCTTGCGCGGTCGAACAAACTGGATTAGCCCGGGACATGTTCGCCCGCAAGGGAAATAAATTGATTTTTTTTATTTTGTTGTGTTTCCAACTCGCGTCCGCAATAACAGGCCACAATGAAAAATAATAATGCACGGAAGATTGGGCCGCAGTAAATGTTTTACGGTGTGTTAATTTTTGAGGAAATAGGTCGCATTTGTAACGTGGTTCACTCACAATGATGCTATGCAAAACAGGTCTGAAAAAGATCTTTTTGCGGCGTTCCGGTGAAACAATGACATTTTTCCGCGAGTTATTTTTTATAACAAGCATGGTTGGAGCGATTTGGTTAAATGGGGTTTTATGTTTCTTCTATTTAGAAAAAGCTTTGACTTTTTCGTTCTGGCGGGGTAAAAAGGTTTTTTGACTCTTCTATGTATGGCAAAATGTTTTGAAACTGGATGAAATTGTGTTGTAGATTTTGTTTGATATTTTTAGAACGGAATATGGATTATGTTTATGCATAATTATTAACGTTACGCTTGTATCATAGTGTAATTAAGAGATAGCTGTGCTAGTGTTCACAAAATTTTGTTTTGACATTGTACATTTGAGGTTTAGTTAAACTATATTTTGTCTGTGTTGCTCTTTGACAATTTTAAATTGAATCAAAACACCCAAAATATTGTTAAAACTATTGAACCTTTCATCACTATTTATTAATAAGAGCCTTAATGTTCAAAATTTTACCTATTATAGACTACAAATTTAGACTAAAAACAGTCACAAACAAATGACAGAAATCTTACTATGATTCTCCTTATTCATATTACCTATAAGAAATGGCTATTTTTTTTTTAAATAAAAATTACCGGATTCCTGCACTCTGAACTCCAAACTAGGATACTCTGTACCTGTGGAACAGTAACTAAAAAAATCGGACTTCCCACACAAAACCTAGATAAGGAAAAAGTGATTGCACTTTTTTAAATGCACAATTATTGGTGGTATCTTTGAGTGCTACAGAAGCAATTCCATTGACCTATCAACTATAAGGAAGTTGATACTGTCGCGTACTTAAGTCACAGTAGACTAACTTCTGTATTTGGTATTTAGGAGGCCTACTCACAAAGACATGCAGACAAGGCTCAATATCGCACTCAACGACCGTGCCACTCAACGTTCTTTTCAAAAAATGGTATCGAAAATTTTCTTTATTGCTCGGCCTAGTTGCCGATTTTTTACCGCTATGAAATGTCCATCGGCAGTTTTTTAGGTCGTTAGCGAACCTACGCCTAACGGAAAATGTTTTATCCCCACAGAACTAATACCGTTAACTTTTCTTTCATAACCACTTATACGTGTTACGTGTAAGAAGTACTTGGACTGAAATCTGAGGGCCTAGTGTGAGTTTTGCAACAAGTTAACGCGTTCTGCATTGACCGCGATTACGTGGATTTTGTATGAAATAATGTATAGCGCCCTTAGCACTGCGTTTATGAACTATCATCGCTCATGCTTTTAGTATAGCGTTTCCTTGATAAACGCGATGGTCGCGTAAATGGTTTTTAACTACGAAACTCACACTCATCATACAGTAGACAGTATGAAAACCCCCAAAGGTAAAACCGTTACAAGTTGTTTTCTACTATTTGTATACAAGTGACGTTGAATAACTTTAATGTTAAGCGCCCGCGTAGCGTTAGAACACCGATTTTTACTAGGAAGTTATTATAGGATGTCTTAAGGAATTAATACACCGCCTAAGATTCGTGCAACGCATTTTGCATTCCTTGCTAAGTAAACGCTGTGTGGTTTAGAAATGGTTTGCTGTGACGTAGACCAAATAAGGAAAGTGTAAGAATTGTTTATAAATTCGCTTGATAGTTTTTATTACTGTCAAATATTATTAATAAGTAGTTCTAAGAATGTTTTTAGAAAATAAAAATTCAATTGTTACAATAGGAAGACCACACCTGAACTACTGAACTACTGAAACATTGATAAAAAGTCTTCTAACCCCCTATACCTACTGAGTATATCATCAGATCTAAAGTTATTGGGACAATCCTAGGAGATAATTTCTGAGAACGAAAATTAAATTAAAGATTTAGTCAAATCGTACATGCTGTAGGTAAGTATTCTATCCGCTTATGTTGACATTATATAGTAAAACTGATATCCTCTTACTCCTTTTTAGAAATTGATCGAAAATACGGGTTACAAATACATTTACATAAGATCGATTATGAATGATGGTAAATCGTGCGATATCAACTGTCAAAACAAATAAACAAACATTACAAAGAATATTCAAAGTTTTCCCGAGTGAGAAAGATGTGACAGGAATCACGAACAATTTCAATTGTCAATATTGGTACTATTTGTAGCATTATATTTCTCTTTGTTATTTGCATTCATCTGCTGTGCCAGGTAATACAATAACAAAGAGCTTGGTGATATATTTAGCGTTTATTTTCCACCACATCGTCCCTTTCCAGTAGATGAGATTGTGGTAACCCCATTAATGATTTAAAGAAATTAATTACACATTTGAGTTTGTCGAGAATCATTCTATAATTATAATAGGACTAAATAAAAAAAAACCCTGTCCATATCTTTCATTCACTGTCTGCACAAGGAGGCTGGTTTACGTTGCGGTACAATGCAATTTTCTGAACGAGTTTCAACGTTCGCGGACACTGTATTTGTTCGAGGGATAGAGAATCTAAGGAGATGAGAATTGCCTCCGAAAGGATTGGATGACAGTGGTCTTGGTAGTTTCTAATACATTTCTACATTTGTTTGGACCAGCACCCGTAATTATCTTGTAGATCCGGTTTGAAAATACAAGAAGTAAAATACCTTTCATAGTGACAATTTTAATCTAGGTTCAGCGTGTCCACCATCGTCAACCACGTCGTCACGAAAGTGGACAAGCCCTTAATCTACGTGAAAAAACTACGTAGTGTAATTTTGTGATATTATTAATTCACTTCTGTAAAATCGTGCAACGTAGTAAGCAGATCTTTTTGTTGTGAAATAAGGTTGAAAGTGGCGACTTTTTGCTTTTAGTCGAATGTTGTTTCGTAGTTTAATTACTTTAATTACGAAAAAAAACCGTATTAAGCTTAAATATTTTTACATATATCTCTCTAGATGATGAAATTTTCTTTTTTTTTGTTACAAAAAATATGATAGCATTTTGAGACAAAAAAGTTTGTTTGTGGTATTTTTTGTGATTTTTTTTTCTAAAATTCTAGATGAATAAGTCTTTAATAACACTTCATTATAATACTGTATTTTTGCGGGTAATGTGTAGGCAAACGTACATTTGTGCGATGAAAAACAGGACGTTTTGCTTTATACAGCGCCTTGAGGCTTATATAGCAGTAAAATAGCTTCACTTAAAATATTTTTAAGCAAAATTAGGTAAGCTTCTGGCACTGGGAAAAATATAGAAAAGATATATACAGAAAAAGAAATAGCTTGTAGTTACAGATTGCGAAAATTAATATTGAAAAGTTTTGTTTCTATTTGAATTGAAGGGTATTAATCATACTGTTAATAATTTAATATTTACTTTGTATATATTTACATAGTCTAGATGTAAACAGACTCTCAGAGAAAATTTGGATGGTCATTTCAAATTCCAACTCTAACTTAAACAACACGGTTTAGCTTTGAGGTAAAACTCACTTCGAACTCTACTAGAAACTGAACTGAAACTTATATAAGATATTATTTTAGTTGGCCTTTCGGTCATTTGCTACATTTGTAAAAAGTGTGTGGCTTTATTTTTGTATAATAATAAAGGAAATCTTGCGAATGAATTTATATAAATACTAGCTGTTGCCCATGTTTTTACCCGCGTGGAGATTCCCATGGTAATCCTGATCCTCCCATGGTCATGGGAATCCTGTGCATTTTCTGAGATAAAAAGTATCCTAACATAGGATAGGTTTCGGCCCATAAACTACATCTATACAAAAAATCACGTGAATCCTTCGCTCCATTGCAGAGTGAAAGAAGGAAAACCAACAAACACACTTGCGGATTTATAACGTATTTCTCTGTATATGTATGTTACAGTACAACACGTACTGAAACAATGGCACACAAAACACACATTTGGTACTCAAATAATAAACGTTGAGTCGAAATTTCTAGAGCAATTAGCTTGTGCATATGTATTTTAAATCTCAACAAAAGCTTCGCAAGCCATGCGTACATTAAAAACCTGCCAACTTCATGTATATTTCCCAATTCAATCGCAAACAAGAGATCGTGTTTTTCAATGGTACAAAATGGCATTGTAAGGTACGGTGCAGGTAACTTCCAATTTTCCGCGCGCCAAACAAATTAACTCCGTTCCACTGAGCATTATTACAGTTAATAAACGACTAAATGGCTGACCTATTTATATCAGATTAGAGTGCACGTCAGTTTGGCTGGCTGAAAGGACGAGGTTAGTTTGGCCCATGAAATTATTCGTGGCTTAGGCAAATTATCTGAAATTAAGGTAGGTAATTATGAATCGTGGCAGTTTTGAACTAAATTGATTTGTCGTTTATACCTTGAGCTTTATGAGCAAATTATTTATTATTGCTATAATTTCATTCGTTTTACGAACAAAGCTTAAAACTGTGTGGCTTCAAATTTTCAAATCACATAATGACAGTGACACCATTATCAAGGAATCGTTTATACTTATAGTGTAATTTATTACACTAAACAAACTTCCATACAATTATGCTCTTTGATAGATTCTTGTAGTTTTACTACAAATTGATTAATGCCAATAAAGACTATATAATATTTCTAGTCGTTCCTGAGAAAAAGGCCTTTTCAAATAGCAACAAAGTGACACAATAAAGGTTCGGTCTTTTTTTCGGCAGAACGGAACTCTAAAAAAAATGAATAAAGACTTAAATTAATTGCATCTAGTTACATCGATGCGGGATATAGATAAGGAACCTAATGCTAGGTCAAATTTTCAACTAGTCATATAGGTTGTCGTCACGTTGTTATCATTCCATCAAGTCTAGAATACCCATAGTTCTCGATACAATATCGTCTCGTGAGATCCAAGACAAACTTCAAATAGTTTGCTTAACTAAAAGCGGGATTTCTGCTTGTATGTATATCGGTTTTATTAAATCCAGGAGAACATATGTTGGTATGTGTGTACAGTAGATAAGACTACACTAGACGTGTCCAGAATATAAAATGCAGAAATATATTTGACTGTAGTGTGTGTGCATTGAGATTGTAGAGTGCTGTGAATTGAGGTTTGATTTACTTCGACAAGAAGATGAATAGATATGTATACATACTTACTTATATACTACATAATTTAAAGAGAGTTATGAGTTGAACTAAAGGCGTTTTCAAAATATTTTTTCTAAATTTTTCCCGTTTTCCCTATAAACAATTTTATACGCAAAATCATAGCAATCTATGATTTTGCGTCAAAAAATAATTTAAAACCCTCTTCAGAACAAACTATTGTAAGTCAGAAATATTATCGAACAAAAACTATTTATTTAATATTACATATTAATATTTGCGGATATTGTGGTTTCAACTTTGTAGTGTAAATAAAGAATTATAATTATTATTATTTAGGCCCGATTAACTGCAACCACTACCAATTAATTATGGCGCTTCACCTAAACCACCTCGAAATAATACTAATAAACGCGGCAAACCTATATAACCTTAACTTTTGTATAATTTACCGCCAGTTGCTCTTTTCTAGTACATTACAAACCGTTACAAAATAACGTGTTCAAAATGAACAGTTTTAATCAACCACCGCGTTTGACTTGATGAATTCCTTCCTGGAAAGCAATCCATCAATATCAAAAGCACGCGGCGCGAAGACGTATAGGTTCTTATTTTCACGTGCTCCAGTTACAAAACTAACATGAGTTCTTGGGTTTATTTTGATTTATAAAAATTGAAACAAATGACTGCATGTGAGTTGCAACTAAAGTTTTTACAGCGTTTTTTTTTCCTCAGAAGTATGTTATTGTTTCACCTGTTTCTAATTGTGTAGTGCTTGTTGACTAAAAATAAACAGTAAGCATATAACTCTTAGGATATCTGACGTAGATTGTACCTACAGTGTACAGTTGGCATATGTGAATAAAATGTAAAGTCTTCACAAAAAGATTGGGATCTCATTTTTAGTTACCTTGCCGGGCGGTGTGTATACCTTTATTATATTCATTAGCTACATATACGTATGAGCCTAATTCAAAACGTCCTCACTCCGCGTTTCTAACTCGTAAAACGGTAACATCGCCATCCGCATGTTAAAAGTTAAAAACACAACATCAATATTTGTCCACGCGAATTAATTTCACAAAACGAGTTCGTACCATGCTCGTACGCAAAGCAAATAAGCACCTCAATTACACATTCAAAAGAGGTTGGCATAAACTCTGGCTCGGTTTTAATAAACAGAACCGCTCGCGGTGTCAGATATGAATGTTATGTTATTATGTATACTGTAATAAGACGCAGTAACAATGCTGGTAGGTACAGGCTACAGTACAGACTGCGTAAAGCATAACACGAGCGTGGTTTAGTAGCAGAAAGCCCGTTTTACCTTTTGTAGTGGCTTTATGCTCGGGGGTTAACCGTCGCCTCGCAACGGGCACAATGGTTAGGTCCTTTTTTAAAATGCCTCTCTCATTTCTTGCTGGGACCGAAACGGTTTCAACTTGATCAAATTGATTCTACAGTTTAGGGAGCACTTTAAGCCTAGAAGCAAACGAATCTGCACAGCTGAAAACTGACTGAATGAAAGTTATTGTGAAATGTTTTTTTAAACTATATAGATTTTGAATTGTAGGTAATTTTAATCACATAATTTTATAATACTAATTTTTTCATGATTGTGTATTAGTGTATGTAAAAAATCGTAAGATTTTTAAAAACTATTGCGTATATTAGAGTACAACTCAGTGTATACTCAAAATCTTTTTAAATACTACTAGCTTCGGTCCACGGTTTCACCTACGTTTCAACAGGAACCGTGCGTTTTGCTGAGATAAAATGTAGCATAATTATGTTATTCTCCGGTTCATAAACAATATCTATGCAAAAAATCATGTGGATCTGTTGCTTCGCTGATGTGTGAAAGAAGGACCAACTGACCAACAAACCAATAAACATACAAACACACATTTGCATTTATATAGTACGGAAATACGGTTAGTACGGATTAGCGACCGCCCCGGCTTCGCACGGGTACTAGTTTAAGACTTTCAAATAAACTTACGATATACCTTAATCCGCCTGAATTCAGCCCTGTCGCAAAATCCGTTCTTAGCTGACGCCTCCTACTTATAAACTACCTATCTAGCAAATTTCAGTTTCGCCCGGCAAAATATAGTTTTCGAGATTTCGTGTTTAGTCAGTGAGTACCTTTTCGCTTTATAATATCATCTACAATATATACAGATAGCTTGACGTAGTTTCCTAATAACCAACGATACTATTTCGACATAGTATAATAAATATTTCCTAAAGTAATTCAAAAAGGATTATTTATCTTATCATATATTCATAAAGCATTAAAATATATAAAACACAGAGTGCCTAAAGTCAAGCAGAAACTACATTCTATAGAAAAAAAAGAACAAAATTGGAAACCACATTCTAAAAGCGGAAACCCAGGGGATCAGTTTGCCTTTTTACAAAATTACTCATACCCATTTACACGACCGAACGAAAGTGGGCTACATTAACTATGCATAGACCAAATTACTGATGCCGTCGTGCTAAATACATTACAAAGTGTACAAAGTTACAGTGTAAGAACGCTGTAGTAGATAAAACTTTATGTTCCTCTTTAAGCTTCTCATTGTTGAACTTATTATACTTCGTCTATTTGTCTTGCTAACTACAGATTCAAATGGCAAATATGGCACATCTGACAGATTGTGCATAATTACATTTTGGTTTGATTTGATGAGGCTTGAAATTATAACTTTTGGGATGCTTAATACTGCTACGATTATTGACCTATCAACTACGTATACCGTCGTCAATAATAACAATAATTTATAAAAAAGGTGTAAAAATATGCATGTGTATTGTGTATATAGAAATCAATCATCATCAGCCGGAAGAACTCCACTGCCTTCCCATGCTCATTTGGTATTCTCCTAGCCGGCTCTTATGGTGAGATGGAAGAGGAAGCGATGGGGACAAAGTTCAGACGCTGAGAACACACAGCACAGAAAAGAAAACCATTCTAGAAATCAATGGTTTTAAAAAGAAAACGATAGATTGGCGTTTGACCCGATTATTCATTATTTCACCTGATTTTTAAGGCATTTTATAAGGCATTGAACGGCAGTCTTCCCTTGCATTACCATTAGAGTAAATAATCAGATTCTGACCAAAGTTGAATGGAATCACCCTTGGGTCCATAAATATAGCTGATATTGAACAAAATACATAACAATTAAAATTAATTCGGACAAAGTGCGAGCAGAACTCGCGGGCCGAGTTTTCCGTACTTACTACCAATAACGATAATTAACTATTCAAAAGTTAGTGATTATACGCAAATTGTTTCAAAATGTTATTAACACACTGTTACTGCATTTCAACTTGATACAGGACTTTTAATGTAATATTTTAATGAACGATTGTTTTTCATTGAAACTTTTTTTTTTTTAAAAACTGCAAGATGCTGCCACTTTGTTTTAATTTAGTCTCTTTTAGTTATAATACACAAGAAATAATTTTAGAGTCACATATCCCGAAACGAAAAAAATAGAACATTGATTTGAGTGATTGTTCTGCTAAGTTCGGAGGAATATATAATCCCTACTAATATTATAAATGCAAAAGTGTGTTTGTTGATTTGTCCTTCTTTCACGCAGTAACGGAGCAACGGATCGACGTGATTTTTGGTATAGATATAGTTTATGAACCGGAGAGTAACATAGGCTACTTTTTATCCCGATAAATGCACGGTTCCTGTGGGAACGTGGGTGAAAACCGCGGGCAGAAGCTAGTAAAATAATATATACCGTACCACTTATTGTAATATTATTATGTATGTATTTTTCTTTAGTATGCACATTAAAGTGTCTATTTATGTTACTATCTACGAAGTTTGTACAAAGTTTTCACAATTTTGCATTCTTTCAATACCAAACTAAATCCAATATCGGAACCCAGTCCTTGCTTCTCAATTAAGTTGTTTCTGTGTTAGTTTTGCAAATTACAAACAAACAATATGTTGCGAGATTGGTTTTGTTTCGCTTTCCACACAGAGCGGTGTAGACAAACTCTACTGTAAATTTGTAATGTCTGAGATAGTCAATAAAAACATTTACTGGTACGTATTCTTACTAGAAATTATCATTTTCAGCCTTTTTATTATTACAAGCTTTTATTTAATTTGCAATATTTTTATGTATGTATGTTTTATATGTACGTGTCTGTTTGTTTAGGTCAAACCTTGCAAGCTAAATTTGATCCACTTCTTGGTGTTCGATTATTATTAATACAAATTATTTATAGGAAATTACGAACAATTTTTGCACCAAAATACTTAAGAAGAATATGAAGGTTGTAACAGATCAAGACTTGAAAAAAAATTGATTAAAAATTCGAAAAATATTAAAGCTATTAACAATTCGTAAAGAATTTTGAGCTATGTTAAGACATATAAGATTTAAATAGGTATATTTTTAATGGCATTTCTTTAAGTAACAATTACAAATACAAACTAACGAAATCACTAGCGCTAAAACTTACTAGCAAAAGTAATAGTGTTCTATAGTAGTCGAAATATTTGGAATAGTGGAAAACCTAGCGGTATGACTCGAAATAAAGGCGTTAGGATTCAAAGTCAGCTTTTCGCGTGAATACATAAATTGACTAATCTGAAAAAGCTGGAAACGTGAGCCTGAATTCACGATAAAGGATAAAGGTCATTTTTTAGCCGTCTGCTCTACGACATCGGCAGATTTCATTGCACGTGTGCCATTTCAGTACTATGTCTGATATTAAAACAATATGAATTTTTATCATGTAACGTACCTTTATATTCACAAAAAGCGATAAATGATACGTTTTTTTGTACGGTCCCGATATAACGAGACGAGCAAGTAGTGAGTAGTGTACCTGATCATAACCATAATGCTGGGCCCTAACAATTGCTAGCGATTCTCAGAATTTTGCAACACAAAAGCCTGCGTGGCATACAGTCCGCTCGCTATGCTGAAACATCTGAATTGTCCAGTAATGGGCAGACTATAATACATGAAGTGGTAGCCACCCAGTCGGATACCAGAAAACTTGTACTATTATGTATTCAGTGTCTGAAAAAAGAGTTAACTGTAAATTAACCTTGAAAGCCGAAAGAAGAAAGTTTTCAGATGTTGTACAATCGTCTTAACTGCAAACTTTGGTGTGATAATCAACAAAACTCAAAGTAATAAAGGTTAACATCCCCATGTTATTAACCCATTTAAAAAAGGTGGAGGTTTTCAATTCGTCTGTGGTTTTTTAAAACAAGTGACTACAGATGTTACACTAAACTTTTTTTGCTACACAGAGACAATGAAATAACTGATAGTCTTAACCCGTATAAAATAACACTGACACCGAGTCTAAAACCGTTACTCGAGTGTTTCTCTCCGAACAATATTTTCCAATTTAAGTGACAAAGTGCACTTAGGTCGGCTTGTCTCAAACCAAAACTTTGCCATTTGAACTGCGGAGCGAGTTGCACTGGGAGAAAGAAATCTCTTTTTGTGTTGTTTATTGCCTTAAGTAATGCGTTAGGTTTTTGGGTCAGAGTATGTCATCAGCTCGCCTCGTATGGTCTTGAATATAAAATAGAATAGATGTAGAAACCAAATGCTCTTTAGAAATATATCTAACACAATCAAATCGCGCTAGAACTTAATCAATTCATTAAATGCGCTTTTTGGCGTGTATTATTTTTAGCAAGTAGGACATCCATGCTCACATTCCATTGGAAACTGAACTCTGTGACTATGTTTCATATATAAAATTTTCCGCTTTTCCAGTATGAAACTTTTTCTGAAAAGGCACAGAATAATAATTTTACCAACCAGTTGACAACCCCGCTTACACTGTAGACAAAAACGCGGCACAATTTTTCGATAAATATTCATTTTCATAAAGGGTCGCTAGCTCTCTTTGTAACTTTGCAACAAAGCTAACCTTACTTTGTATTTGAAAAAGTAAAATTGATATTCACTTTATTAAATTAGTAAGTGTGGTGTGATGTGAAGAATAATTTAGGCACAATTCTGTGTGTAGGCTGTTTAAAACCCAATTTATTTTTTTCTGATATTTTTTTGTAGTTGGTCCAAGTGGTGACGGAATATACAAAGCAATATTTTACGAACGAATCCATAATTGTTAGTTTTACTCAAGGCGCTTATCCATTTTTTTTTAAGAAAAAGGAGCCTAATACTCGATCCTGTATAAGTTACACTGTCTAGTTTTCTAATAATATGTCTTGTTATTTTTTTGAGAGCAGACAAACCTCTATAATTGTCCATATCATACTTCCATATAATAAATGCGAAAGTGTGTTTGTACGTTCATTGGTTTGTCCTTCTTTACGTAGCAACGGAGCAACGGATCGACGTAATTTTTGGCATAGATATAGTAACCGGAAAGTAACATTGTCTCTACTTTTTATCCCGGAAAAATGCATTGTTCCATTTGAACCACAACCAAGTTTTACGTTATTATATAACACGTAAGTCTTGTTATTTCTATCAATATACATTTATAAATAACACAGATATTTCATTGCAAACTTATTTTTAGGTTTGTAATTTTTTTGATAGATTAAATTTGGTATTTTGATCACAACAAGACTATCGGTAATGTGATGAATAATGACACATATTTTTTTCAGTGCCAGAATATCATCTAAAAAAACCTTTTAAGTGATGCTTCTATATATACCTTAAGTGACTGCCAAAGTACCTAATGAGTTGAAACCTAAACCAGTCTGGAACGTCTCACTCATTCTGTTTGTTCAGTAAACTCGTTCATTAGAGGGCTTAAAACGATAGTCTCCGATCAAAGAGCTGTCAAGGTAAACAATGGTTTCCTCGTAGCTCGTAGTTGCAGTCTGCCTCATCAACACCGATAGGACAGGCGTCCAATCATTGCGTGGTCTATGTTGTTGCGTTAACTGTGTCACTGCTCCACAGTTTGTTTGACTGACATTGTGATTGATTGAAAAACCTTTCTTTACTTTATTTTGAAGCGAATATACAGCTCAGTTTTTTTTCGCTTTATTTTGTTTTTTTAACAACGCACTGAGCGTTTATTAATAACCATTTGTGGTATATCTAGTCTACCGCTCTTGAGAGCTAGTGTATTGGAATAAGATTGAAAATTGGTTGTTTCGTAATTTTTATTTCATTAAGAAAAAGAGACTCCATATATAAGGTTTATATTCTTTTACATATCTCTTTATATGGCTAAATTTCCTTTTTTCGGTTACGTAAAATGTGATAGTTGTCTCACGAAATATTGAGCTTTTCTAGACAAAAGAAATTTTTCAAGGTCTTTTTTGTGATCTTTTTACAAGATTCTAGGCCATTTCTATATAATGTTTTATAGATAATAAATCATTTCTATAAACATTTAGCTATATTATTGTTTTTTTTTTGCTTGTAATATCTATGAAAACGGAGATTTGTGCGCCGAAAAACAGGACTTTTCGGACATTTTGGTTTAGCCACGCCTAAAGAATAGATGGAGTGAAACTGTGGTCTATCTAACCCCAATAAAACAAAACGACACACATAAAAAGTACCTTTAGCACTCAGAGATCTAGCTTCCCATTGTAGATTTTTTTTAGAATTCGACCAGTTGTTCCAAAAATTAGCACTAACAAACAAACATACGATAAACTTCACCTCATTATAACGTTATGGCTACAGTAATAAGTATGTATTATGACACTACGGTAAATAACTTTCATAAATATCAGTTCAATTGAAATGTGCCCCGATGCTCTCCACAACCCCAAAAACGCCAGCATAAAGGTTATTTTAATGTATATTTATAAGCGTTTCCCATAGTCCGTGAGGTGTGGACCGGTGTGACTAATTTCACGTAAGTGCTCACGTAGGCATGCCATCTACGTAAGGGGCACGGTGTAAGAGGCTTAAGTGGAAATTATAGTGCAATTTCTTCGCAATTTCATACATGAAACGCCGTATTTCAGATTTTCCGAATAAATTGACGAGGCTAAGGAATGGCGGGAAATATCTTAGAGGATTTAAGGCTTTTCTTCATGGTGCGTCTTGGCTTTATATACAACGAAGAGAAGTAATGTTCAAGTAAAAATTGTAATTGGTTACATTATTGTGTAGTAAATACAATTGTATATAAGCAAAATGTTGTTATAGTTATTTTAGATGAGTAGGTATATATTTTTAAAAGGGCTTATTGTCTTTATTAACTAGCTAAGACATAAATAAAATCTAACCTAACTACAAAAACAGTTGAAAATCTACAAGACAAAGTAGGCCTATAGATAATCCAAATGTTCCAGCCCACTACCAGTTGCAAGCGTACCCAGCATGCTGGCGGCATTGCCTCGTCGTTGATCCGCAATGCTGATTCTTTGAGCCAAGTATATAGGTACCTAATTCAATGAAAGCATTGGAGTTGTTATAAAATGACGATCGCCACCAAGCGAACAAAATTATCCATCTATAATCTTCACACCTAAATCATTATTATTCTCATTTATCATTAATAATTATTCTCTTAAATACACTCTCCATCATCTTTTGTCATAGCTTGACAACATTTTCGTGTGGTACACCGATGAATTATAGCTTTGCACCCGAAAAATGTTCGTAAACGATTTTCAATAAAAAATATTTTAATAGCCCTTTGAAAATGTCAATAATGGCTTCCGAATATTACAATAGGGTTCCGTCCATCGACAGCCAGTATTGTGAAAGCTCAATAGGTGCCTTGCCAGTGGAAAATGGCTCGTTGAATCATTTGCTTTTATACAGTGAAGGGTGACAAGTTATTTTTTGAGTAGGCGAAGTAGTAAATTGAAATCTCATTTCAGATTTATGTGTTTCATTGTTTTTTTCCTTTCATTTTAGTTTCAAAAAAGGATATAATACATATCGCTACCATAATACACTAATTAGTACTATTATGTTTTAAAAATGTTGTTCGTCGCAGAACCATTTTCTAGTGCTAAGTTGGCTATAGCCGAGTATGAGGATGGTCGTTGAGTATAAGTTAAGTATACGTAAGTAATATAAGGATAGTCGCCCGTCGTCGCTGCCCTCGGCATATCTTGGGCGATCCGGACAATTCCATCGCGACCGTTGTATCGGCCGCGCTGGGATCGCTCGAGCAATCAAATCGTATCACAAGTTCATATGCTGGTGCATGTAGGCCTTCAGTCTTCGGCATTGGTATTGGGTATCAAATAAGCCTTAGTCCTCGCCGGCGAGGACGATTACCACGATGATGAGTTATGACAATCATAGAGTGGTACTGTAAAACAAGGAATGACCATCGTGGCATCATGGCATCCGTACGTCAAAGCCAGTTCCAATTCTATGTATAGAACCTTACTACATAATCACTTAAGTTCAAAGAAGTTATTGATCAAAGTCAAACGATTTAACTACCTTCTTCGGATATAAAAGTACTTGTAAATATCAGGATTTAAGAGGAAAACTTGAATACAGTTCCCAAAAGTTTTAACAATTATATTCAAAACTAGCGACCCACCCCGGCTTCACACGGGTAGGTAATTGTAAACTTGCGATAGCCCTTAGACCTCCTTAATTCGGCTTTGTCGCAAAATCCGTTCTTAGCTGACGTCTCCTACCTATAAACTACCTGCCTACCAAATTTTATTTTCATAAGTTAAGTAGTTTTCGAGATTTCATCTTTAGTCAGTGAGTCAGTATGCGACCTTTCGCTTTTATAGTATTTACGGTTTTTTAAAATGCGTTGTTACATTTAAAAGATAACAAACTAGTTCATTCTACACAGTGCTTTTCTCAACATTTCTCCAAACGTAAGAACACATTTAAAAATACAATAAATGCTATAAGTTTGAAAACCATACTCCGAAAGAAAACAATAAGATAGAGACACCAGCATAGGTTTTGCATCTACATTCTCGAGAGTTATCTCAAATGGTTCTGCGCTTTCAAAGCACTCCATGTACAATAAACTCCAGCGAGACCGAATCATATAAACAGTATGACCAATTGGCAATAATTTTAATACAAATGTACTTATTTTACAATATGTATGATATATTCAGTTGTGGTAATATTAAGAGACCATAAACTGATAAACCTAGTACTAAGAAAAGTTTTCTAAGCAAGCTACTTGTATTTTAAACGCTTACCTTTAACGCGCCTGGTTTGTAATTAGTTTGCTGCGGGATTAAATTGCTACTCCAGGGTTTTGCAAAAACAGGACTCGAGGTGCGTAAAATAATATTATTGTTTATAAGATAAAGTTAGCTAGACGAACAGCCTTGGGGCAATAAGTCTCGAATAACATCTCAAGAGGTTAGACGATTCAATCAAAGTTCACTTTTAAAATCAGTCTTAGGTATAACACATATTGTCAAGAGATTTTTGACGCTGTATGACGCACCACTCTGTATATCGACTGTATATTAAGTGACAAAAGTTATCGAATAGCTAGGTCGAATCCAAAGAGAATATAAAGCTACTACAATACTTTACGATCAGACTTCGGTACTCGCAACATTCGATAAATTTATCAGTTTTTTCGATTCGATAAATTTATCAGTTTTTTCTATTCGACAAATTTACTGTTTGAACTTCCGTATTTGCGCCGTTGTTGGTAATAGTGACGATCCGGTCGACAATGTAGCTTATCTAGAAGATACCTATTCACTTGTGACTTAAGTTATCATTCTATAGTTCAACAGTAATTCAAAGCGGTAAATCCATACAGATAAATAAAATTGAAGTGTCTGCTTGTAATATCAAAATAACAGCTTTTTACTAAATGCATATTAAAGTATATACGGTAACTATAACAAAACAACCATTTTTAAAATTTTTGTCTGTCTGTCTGTCTGTTTGTTCCGGGTAATCTCCGAAACTGCTGGACCAATTTTGACGGGACTTTCACTGGGAGATAGCTGATGTTACAAGGAGTAACATAAGCTACTTTAATTTTAGAAAAATAATTAGGGTTCCGCGCAAAAAAATAAGAACCATGTAATCCAAAATCTCCACGCGGGTGAAACCGCGGGGCAGCAGCTCGTCTATGGAATAAGTATTATACGTATAAGTAGTACTAAAAATGTTGTTTATGCTAAGCCTATGTAACGTCCATACTGTTACCCTGTTTTACTGTGAAGAGACGGTGGCAGTGCATTTGTGCCAGATAAAACTTTTAATGACTAAGAGCATTGGAGTATAAAGGATGCGATCGCGGTGTTCCTTCATCTGGACGACAGCACAGTCGAGGCTAATAGATAAGAAAACTTCTCAATTGAAAAACTTTGTTTGCTCACCTTAAAATTGAAGTGCCATTCAAATTCGATTCGTTAAAAGTTATAATTTGAAAGCTGATTATTTTAATGGGCTTAATGCTTTTTGTTCGAGTTCAATTTGATCAGCTTAATAGTGTAGTGTACTGAAATTAGTGTTATTGGCTGTATCGAATTACTACGTGATTTTGTAATTGTGTAATTATATTGTAGTCATTATTGTAGCGTTAATTTTACTACTCGTGATTGTTTCATGATCATTGCATATAATAATGCAATAATAATGCGAGGGTTAAAATGCTGATAAAAGGTGTTCTTGTATAAAAAGTTTAATGATGCATCGTAAATTCGATTAGTAGACGATTTCAAATACCTAAATAGATTATATTATTTACTAGCTATGCCCTATGGCTTCCCCCACGGAAAACTCTAAGTTACTCCTCATAACATCAACTATCTGCCAGTGAAAGTCTCATCAAAATTGGTTCAGCCGTTTCGGAGATTAGCCGGAACAAACAGACAGACAGATAAAAAAATTAAAAGTTGTGTTTTGTTTTAAGTACCGTACTATATACTTTCATATGCATTTAGTAAAAAGCTGTTATTTTGACATTATAAACAGACACTTCAATTTTATTTATTTGTATAGATAGCATGTCAATGTTCACTGATGACAGATAGTTCTTACCCTGTAAAGTTCTATATTGATGTTCTATGTTAATTATTGGTGGTTTTAGGTTTATACCTAAAGGAACATTTAACCCTGAAATATTTGTACCTACGGAGTCAGGATTTAAGCAAATTAAGGTTAACATCCATACAGGGAACAAATACTTGCACTCTTTTTTTAATGCACAAATATTTGAACCCGACCCGCAGATGCTACCGTGCTAGAAGTTAGGTACTTATACGTATTGAATTATTAACTACCTATATCACAGTGGCTGTTAGTATATGCGCATATTATGACTCTCTACCACAAGTGTCACCTATATTCCTCACCTAAACTTTGTCGTGGGTTTCGGTTACGCTTCTCACGCTTGAAGGGTGAATGTAGGACACTAAAAGGTCGTCCCATTGTCTCTTGTGATGTTATTTTGTTTAGGTTCAAAAATATATTTTTTCTTTATGAAGATTACCTATACGATTTTTTGGGAATGTCAACACCCAAAAACTGGGTAAAAAAGGTTGGTTGTTAAGAGGCCTTGTTCAGACCACTCTTATAAAACTATTTTATATTTATCGCAACTTCGTCAATCTACATTGAAAGTTATTTAGTATGGGGAAGTTATTTAGTTATTTATGTGAATCGAGTGCCTCGGTAGAGTTTTTTTTTAAATATTTAAATAAAGAGTAAATCCACGATAATTTCAGTGCTTTTTAAAAATATTTAATCACTCCTTACTTACGTCCCTTGTTATTATGGACTAAACTTAGATGTTGAAATATCATTTTTTTTTATTTAACTTAAAGGCCTTCGATATAAACGTAAAAAATTATTTACTTACAACCCAAAAAATCGAAGTCACCAAAAAGTCTGCTGCCGAACTAAGCCAAACTTTACACCTACAACGAGGAACAAAAAAAAAACTAAAATTAAACGAACAAGCATCCAAGTTTGCCAGCAAAAAAAGATTTACCGAGTTAACAGGAAACAAACAATATCGGACGGCTGTAAGCTGTAAACTTTTTTCGGGAGTTTATATCGGTTCAACGTTAAAATAAAAAGAATCAACGATTTATCCTTACCTGTTAAATTGAAAAAGTTACCGGGACCACTGTAAGGGCAGATTTACGTGCGCCGGCTGCTGAGTAATATCAAAAAAGTTTATAGCAAACGGTTACCGTTTGTAGGAGTTGCGACAGCATACTGCGGGGATTTTAATAATTTTCGAACGGATTGAAAAATGTAAGGGTGTTCGGTATCTGGTCGAGAATTGGACTGGCTTTTGGGAGATTACTGCGGCTTCGTTCTGGATTAAAATGTTCTCTGGACTCTGACTTGAATAGTTATTTGATATGAATGGACTCCTATTTTTAAAATAGATTTTTTAATTTAAGTTTGTTGATAATTATTTTTAATATCCAACAAAATAGATCATAAAGGAAGCTTATATCCAAACAGAAAACAATAGTCAACATTTTCTAATCAACTGTACCCTACCATTACAACCCACACTTGTGTGTGGGTTGCTTAACAATACTTAACGGTACTATTAATTGGTTTTGTAAAACCTGCTCTAGACCCGTGGCGTAGAAGCCAATATTTAGTAGATTTTCGTAATTATTACAAAAATATATTTCCATTTTTTCCACACTGAGTGCAGTACCCCAGTTTCGATGTAAATAACATGAGTAAAATATACATGAACAAATTTTCTAATATTACTTTCAAATACGCACATCAAGCTATTTAAAACTGTATCAAAACAGATTTACAAACACCGTCCTATTTACGAATACAATATGTTAGAATTGATTCGTAGAACTTAAATAGTTTTCCACAGGCGTAACGCAATTCTTTCAGTATAGTTTTTAATTACTTTTATTACAACATGACCTGATTGTTTTTAATATAAGGTTGAAAACTATTTTTATTATGAATAACTATTTTCCATACGATTGCTAGCTGATGAATAAGAGCTTTTTGAGTCTTTTAGCTGGATCACACGTATTTGTGATTGGTAATTGTGACGTGTGACAACGTGACTAGTAATGTGGGGCGTGGTCACAATAAGGTTTTACTTAATGACCGAAAGTTGTACTGTCACAAACAAAATTGCGCTTGTGATAGTCCCAGCTATGTTTTTAGGTAAAAATGTGTAAATGAATCAGTAGATAAGGATTGTAATTTTTATTAAAAAAAATTAATGAGGTTAGTGATATTAACCTCAGCGCCCGGTTTGTTTTATAATAATATACACTTGTGTAAAGCAAACAAAATATTCGGTCATTATTTAATCGTCTAAATGGAAAGTACAGTAATAATGAACCGTAATGTCGACTGCTACGCAGTTGTTTGTTAATCTGGATTTATGGCAAAATAAATCCAATTTCCGATAATTTACATATGGTAACCTTAATCACCTAACGGCAACATTAATTTTGGCTTTGTTTGCCACGCAATACACATGCAGCCATTAAAATACAAAATATGATTGTCATTCTGACGTTATAATAGGCAAACTATATATATTTATAATATTATTATCTTCTGCCCACGGTTTCACCTGTGTTCCCACATGAGCGTTTTTCCGGGATAAAATGTAGCCTATGTTACTCTCCGGTTCATAAACTATATCTTTGCTAAAAATCATTTCGATCCGTTGCTTCGTTGTTGCGTGAAAGGACAAACCATCTTACCAACAAATGTACAAACACACTTTCGCATTTTTATAGTACATTAACTTGTATAGGTGCATGCAAGTATAGAAAGAAATTGTATAAAATTGCAATAGACGTGAAAATTTCATATGACATTATCATAATAAAATAAAACGATCCATGAAACCATTTCCAATGTAACCATCATACGTAGCTGGATTGCTGCACAAATGTTTGCTCAAGACTGAACGTAGCGTTACTACATCTACGATGCTACGACGCTTTGAGCTACGGAGGCTCGTAGCCCCTCTACGCGACGTGTCCGAGCCATTGGGCTGGAAACATTTACTCGATTAGACGGAACTCGGAAGGCACACGCTTTAGTGGTGACGGAATTCTCGTGCTCAGCTCTCGTCCAGTGGGTGTCTGATTTGTGTACCCCATGCACGTTCCAATTTCACACTGAACGATAACAATGTCTTTGTTAGCGTTTGAGAACGCGTTCACATGTTGTGTCTGTCACGTCACATCCGGTCGATCGACAATCGCGTCATTTCAGCACCTAAATCAACTATGTATTATTGGGGCTAGTTCCGATTTCCGTGAGTTATTTCTGCTGTTATCTCGTATTCGAGGAATAGAGTCGTGACGCATCGAACACTTATCAATGTCGCTTTACGGTCGCTTGGGTTAAAACGAAATGTAGAGGCGGGGGCCCTCCCCTCGCATTAGTCACGGGACCGACTTAAGTGGAAGAATTTGCGGTAACACTTGAACAATGGACACGTTTAGAGGTCTAACTTTTTCGGCCAGATTTCTGTGGCACAATTTCGTGCGACATTTTATTATAGCCGTTCTTTGCGCTGGTTCACCAAAGGCCTTTTTTGAGATAATTAACTACATTGCTTTTTATACTTTTATTTTATCAAATACTTTCTTTGACGTTATTTTTTTCTTAATCCCCGGATCTATTGCTGGGACTTAGTAATATGGTACTGGTACTTATGGTTACAACAAATAAACATTAATAACAGAAAGGTGGGAATTAGACATTTAAGTACCAAATATCGACATATTTTGACCGTTAGGCTGACTAGTATCTCATAATATTATTATGATGATGTAATGCAAAATTACGGTTAGCTTAAAATAAATGAACTACGCGTATACTTATATTTTAAACTAAACCCAGCTTTTTTTTTCAAAGGGGAATATTGTTGGGTTATGAATAGAACTTTGTTTTCTTCATATAATAATAATATATCTATTTCGTTTATTATTATTATATTTTATATATATACAATACATACATATCACAAAGAAACATAATTCGTTTCCCTAAAGTGCTTACACACTCTCAGTAAAATAAAAACGCGACGTCAAACTATGCTTACATAGATCGACGTCGGATACTTATATTCGGGTACTTATATCCGAAGTCTCGCAAAATACTCGCGCATCATTCACTTCTGCTTCATTGGACTTTGTGTTTTAGGCGTGTCATTTACGTTCAAAAGGTTTCGTGTACCTTTCTGGAGTGGTAAGGGAATTTATGAAGGAAAACGCAGCGGTTTTTGTGAAGTAAAACTCCATTACGATAAAAAAGATTGGTAAACCGAATGACTTTCCCGTTACTAGTAATCTTCTGTTGAATGCAGTTTAATGAAGCAAATTTTCGACTGTGATAAATTTTCACGTTAGGTCTGTAAGAACCTAATTATTTGTGACTTCTCGAAACATCAAGCGTACGTCCAAAAGTTTATAATGTATGCAGAATTGGTGTTCGTTAGAGTTTCTATGATTGTCAGTATCTAAGCACAATGTTATGACCTTAAAAATAACAATAAGTAAGTACCTAAAAAAGTTCAATTTTACAAAATTTCAAACTACAATTTCATCAACCTTGTGAAAATAAATGTAACCTACAATACTACCAATCTAAAAAATCTCTGCTTAAATACCTAAAATAAAGAAACCCAAACTAAAACAAGCTCCTGTACCAATACAGTAAATTTCAGTTACGGGTCCAAACAGACTTAACCAGGCTCACTCGTCCGGAAAAATACGGACTCATTTGTACGTCTCATTACCCAGGCTACCCATTGGGAAACTAGTGTTGCTACTGCTTATTCCTTTACATCACAAGTTTAAATAACAAGAAGATTCTGGCATAAACATCGAGTAGTAATAAAAACCTGTTACCGCAATTGAAGCCAGATGCCGCAGCATTTAATAAAAAATAAACGAGAGCGGCAGGCGGTAATCTATCACGCTCAGTCATAAGCTGACTTTAATGCTGGGTCACTTCAGACCTTTTTGTTGACGTTAATATTACTTAACGTTTTCCGAAATAATAAAAAATACGTAGTCATCGGGCGCTCTCTAAATGAAACGTCAACGTCGAGATAAACGTCTGAATATTCATGGGGATCCCATGACGTGACGTCATTCAATTTTAATAACGTTGAAAAATGCGAAGTTTTACATAAATATTGTATAGTGACGTGACAAATTTGATAGCAATGTCGTTAGGGACAGACTGCGGTCAACTATGTTCAAGAAAAACGAATAAATATACACTAAAAGGTTCTCAAATAAATAGAGTATTGTAGCACGAAATCGCTATTTGAAAACGTGCGGTGAAAGAACTCGTTAGTGTGTAAAAAGATGCTTTTACAGATGTAGCGTGGCCACAATGGCCTCGACTGCGGTCAATGTACAAAAGAGAACTGGAGAATGCATGCTGTCTCAGGCAATTTCAGCCTTTGTTTTAAATGACGAGAAGTCGTCTTTGCAAGGACGTTAAGTGGGAAGATGTCACTGTTACGTTGCTCCCTGCACTCGAAATGTCGAGGATTCTTCACGAGTCGCGATGTAAGACGAGTGAAGATTTTCAACAGCCTTTTGTTATTACGTGGTAGGGTGAAAGTTTGTGAAAGTTAAGGGGTTAAAGCATTTCTTAAAAAATGTTTATAATGCATGGTTTAAAAAACAAATAGTATTGTACCATACTTAAAGGTTTATGTACAAAATCTGATAAAAATGAAACCAGTTGGTTAGTATTATTTAGTAGGTAATTAAAAAGGTCATAATGTTTTTTGCGTGATTGACTCAGGCAGTAATTGTCACCAAATTTTTGTTTGTTTATTAATGGAGCAACATGCCTGAGTCTGCCTGTCTGTCAAGACCCTTTTTTTTCGCGGCTTCCTGACGCGTGGAGATAAATTAATACAGACCTGAGCCTGCAATCCCTTGGAACTGTGAAATAATCAGAATTCTAATTCAACGCAATCAAAAGATATGGCTGTTTATGCCACATATTTTGACACTCGAAAGGGAATCTAGCATAACAATCTAAAATCATAGAATCACGAAATTTGGCAAGATGAAAATTAGCACAAAAAACGGAAAAATATACGAAAACCGTAAATTTGTAGCTATCTCACGAAAAAAAATATTTTGGTGAATGTACAGTTATCTAACTATTCCCATGATGGAGGAACAACCTACAAGTGTGGTAACTCTCGGTGCGCGTGTCCAACTCTGCTTTGGCTGATTTTTTAATTTATATAGTATAATCCCAGACCTTGCCATAATTATTTGGAGATTTATTTACTTGATTAAAAATCTGGTGTACTCTGAAGACAGTGAAAGGTGGTTTTCAGGTTATGCATAATATAATAGAGTGACAAAATGCTGATAATGGTCACCGTTACATACGAAATCCTGCAACGCCCGGAGCGCTGCCAATACAAAGCATATCCTTAATAATTCTCTTTTCACCGGTTTTCAGTCGAACTTTTCAATTCTGCTAATATTAAATGGAATCGAATTGAAAAGGTAATAAAATCTCAAATAATACTCTAAATTACTCCGGCTCACATTAAACCAAGTCTCTTATACGTCTTTGCCAAGGCATTCGCACGATAAATCATTAGGCAGCAATTAGCAAGAATAGCGTGCTCCTTTAACGATCCACATGTTGTAAGTAACCGCTTCAGATCCACTACAAACGCAAATGAGGATCGTTCCCAGAGGCTCCGTGCAAATGAGTTTCTCAAATGAATCGTTACTGAGTGAACGAGAAATCATTCTGTGGGAGCTCGTTCGAGCGCTTTCCAATTCCGCTCGGTCGCTTTTTCAACGTGTCAAAATGATTGACCCAAATGTTACACGGTGATTGTCTATTACTGAATCGCTTCTAACTTGTCCGTGGATGAATGATGGAAAGAGATGGAAATTCTGCTTTGAGGAACGTTTTTGATTAGATCTAGTTGTTCTTTATTTTTATGTTACAAATCTGTGATTTTTTAGTGTAATGCAATATAAAGATTTCAGAGTACTTTATGTCTAGCTTTAAGTGTGATAGACACAATGCAGTATTCCACAGATCATTTTTGCAATATTTCAAGCAGCAATTTGCTTGGTTTGGGCAGAGATTGCAGTACCATCTGCTGGACTTGGCACTTATTTTATTTTATTAATGATAACAAACAGTTTTTTATATACTATTTGATAATGATACGAGCCGGTCGTTTGCTTAATGGTAAGCATAACGCCGGCCCATAAGTATTGCAGTGCCACTTAGAACTTTGACAAGGCCTGTGTGGCACTGAAGTGCGCTCATTACCCTGAGACATTAGATATTAAGTCTCATAAGCCCAGTAATTTCACAGGCTACTCTGCTCATAACACCGCAACACAGTAATGCTTGCACATTACTGCTTGGCGGCAGATTTCACGAGCAAAGTGGTGGTACCAACGCAGACGGACACTCGCAGAAGACTTAGTCCTACCACCTGGTAAGTATTTTGAATGATTTATTTTTGAACAGTTACTCATATAATTGGATATCGGGTTTGAGCTTGTCGGTACTCTTCAGCAGGTAATTACGCAGCGATATTGCTAACGAAGCATTCAAATCCATAATTATTTTATTGTCGACACAAAACCTATTTTGGCACAAAACTGGAAAAAAATCTTTCTTGTGGCATAACTATACATTATCGAATATAAATAAGTACAGAGCTCTGCGAAAGTAAAATATACGTGATAAAAATAGTCAGTATCAAGTCTGTATAATTCAATTATAATGGATAGATTGGCTGCCCAGTGAAGGTACCAAGTAGCACAACTGTCGTGCCCTACAAAAGGGAGTCAAAAGAGAAAAACCTTTAAATTGTCTGTACACTGAGCCAAAATATTAAAAATGTATATTAATTTATTCATTTTTGTAAAAAAGTACTTTCTTAAAAAGTTAAATACTGCTTATTATTCTTTCCTGAAACAATCCTTGCATATAATTCCAAAATGAGTTTTGTATACTTTTCCAAATCATTGAATAGCTGTGTTATTTTTTCTAGTCACACTAGATATACCTGCCGACCTAATAATGTAAAGGTACACGAATTCTAATAATCGCATCGCATATCAAAAGCTTATCGCGATCGAAGTTGAGGAGCTAAAAGTATAAGTATTTAAAAACGTGTTTTACGTGAAATTCAGATCCCGAACACTCATATCTCTCACCCAAATCAGTTCTGAAAAAGGACCAAGGAACGAGAATATACTACGAAATCTCTAAAGATAGTGAAAAATGTATTTTCTTTCACAAAGCGCATAACGTGGGGAACATGAAATATGGTCCGGATTCCGCTCGGCTCTGTGTTGCGTTCAGAGTCTACCTATCGGTTTTCGCGTCTCGAAAAGCATCGAACTTATTTCGTGCATTTGTTTTCCATTCGTACTCCGACGATATTTCATTTGGATCCTGGTGGTGTGATTTAAAATTCAGTTGGCAATTTTTTTTTAAATTATTTTTAGCAAAAAAAGATGCCAACCCTGGAGTTTGGAGAGCATAATTAAACTAAAAAAATATAAAAAAGTCCCATTTTCGATTGAAAGCGTCCAGGTAATCCCTCCACCACTTCCTAGGACGTCCTGGACGTCTTCGTCCGCGTTAGGGACCCAATTTGTGACAACGGGTGCACATCTCTCAGGGTGCATCCCAACCTAATACTTAACTTTTTTTATTCTCAATTGGTTATTATATGACCATCGTCTCAACTAATATCAAATGACAATATGCTTAAAATTCGTGCAAATGTTAAACCTACAGGACTAAAGTGCATGTGTCAAAACAAATTGGTTGTTGTTTTTGTGTGAAATTTCAATCTGAATGATGTTATTATACAGACATACGTTGTCTTCACAAGTATTACAGACACGTAAGCTCAAATACAACTGTCATTTATTTGTCATATGACTGTAAAACCAAGCACGATCAAATAAACGTCACAGACATCAACATCTTATTAAAACGTAGAGATGTTTCGTACACGTATCATGAAAATGAACGGAGATGATCACAGTAACGGCACACACATTGGGACAGGCGCGGCGCATATTACATCAACCGTTGACAAGCCTCGAATTAATTAAAGTCAAACAACGCTTGCAGAGGCGTAACCAAGACTAATATCCGGGGCAGGGCACGAATACTGTGATAAGAAGAATTGGAAATAAATGCTACAAAACACTAACAGAAAAATTAAATTTAGTAACGGCATATTACCGTGTATTTTATTTGTTTTGAGCACTGTAAATGCCTGAACAGATTTGGATTTATGGAGTATCGTTAGAATTATTTCATCATCCCGAGTGACACTGGTTAGGATCTTTGTGTTTTTTAATTTAATGCGAAAATGTATGAAGGTTTGTTAGTTTGTTGGTTTGTCCTTCACGCAGAAACGTGGAACGGCGCAATGGATCGACATGATTTTTTGCATAGATATGTTTTATGGATCGAAGAGTATCTTGCTTAGAATAACTTTTTAACTTGTGGGAATCACCACATGGGTGAAACCGCGGGCAGAAACTAGTTATATTACATTTTTTTCCAACAACAATAAAAAATGGGACTTCATATATTTGCATCTATTGTATAAAAAATAAAAATAAGTGCACTTATTTTTGCAAAATAATTTATTACATTCATTTGAAAATCTGAAAAGTGTTTATATATTGTTGCAGCCGACTGAACCTTGGCCTGTTTATTTCTATGATCGATTCATAAGAAGGCATGTAGAACCCATCTCGCCCTCTCCTAGTTACGCTCACAAACACTAGCTTTCTGCTAAATTATCTGCGTACTTCGCAAACGGAATTAATAATTTCATTTTAGTGTGTGCGTGCGCGATTTATATTAGTATTTGATGTTTGGACAGCTGATACTGAGAATTTATGTAATCGCGGATGTGCACTTTCTTGTTTGTGAAGCTTGAAAATATTACTACTGTTCAATTTAATTCAAATTTATATAAAAACACAATTTAAATAGTAACAGCAGTATTCTAGACAATTACTACAAGAAACTAAATTTAAACGGTAGGTACTTAATACTAAAGTTAATTTTTGAACCGCATTCCTATCAGCTATAAAATCCATACATAATAATATAGTTTCGAATTCACACATTATAACGGGATATTTACCGTGAGTACCGTGAGTATTCCCGTGAACATGATGCTTGCAACAGCGTCGAAATATCGGGTGCTCATCGCTCAATAATAATCACGGTAAATATCCCGTTAAAATGTGTGAATTAGTTAATAACCGTGAAAGTCTAAAACAGTGTATATAGTTTCGATTCATCATTATCATCAGCTGGAAGACTCCATTGCTGCCTATATATTCTCCACAAAGTGGGTTTTGCTATTTGCTTTGTAGGTGGGCATCTTAGTGATTGCAGTAGTTTATGAATGAGGAGACGGCTTCTGCATATTCCCTTGATATTATCTTATCTGGTTAATTCGACACACACGAGAATAAATGACGTGGTACTATTCCTACGCTGGTACCAAACGGTTTAGGTGGGCGGATTTATCCTTCGTGCTAAGTGAAGTACAATGCCAATAAATCTACCAACTATTTTATGAAATCCGCGGTATCTGTTCTTGTTTTAAAAGTGGACCCGCGTATTTTTAAAACGCAGCTCAGACATTACAAAATACTAAAGCGAATTTATAGAACTACCTTGCTACTACGACAGTGAAGTTTTGTTTTCACACAAAACATGTGAAAGAGCTATAGGTTTTCATTTAATCGTACGAAATTCAACAGGTGGTAATTAGATGAGCTCTCTGGCTGTTTTCACGTGGTACTGTATCGTCTCGATGTATCTTCAACGTAACGCAGTTGAACTCACTACAATTATGGCTAGAGTATTGGGACGATTAGTAAGAAGAGCTTCTGCATGTTGGGCCACTGAATGTGGCCGCTAACGCGACCACAAGTTGCTTACAACACTGTCACACTGTCACTGGCACTGCAGTGCGCTCGTTACCCTGAGACATTAGGTATTAAGTCTCATAAGCCCAGTAATTTCACTGGATATTCTGCTCATCAAACCGGAACACAGTAATGCTTACACACTACTGCTTGGCGGCAGACTTCACGAGCAAAGCGGTGGTAACAACCCAGACGGACACTCGCAGAAGAGTTAGTCCTCCCACTAACAAAAGCGATGATCTTTTGATAACTCATACATTTTGTCCATACAAAATGTATGAGTTTGGAGTGGTTCGTTGATGGTAGTGAGTTTACCCACCAATCTGTTATTTGGAGATTCGAATAATATAATGAACTCCAACTTTCAGTGAAACATTGAGATAATGTCATTGACCTTGAGCGTGGTGGCCAGGCATTTTTATAAATTTTCCTGTCCCGGCTGTTGTTGTAGACCACGGTCGTTAAGTAGTTAGACTTTCAATGTATCTAAAAAAAATTAAAGCAGTAAATATGTTGTTCACTCGAGAAATAAACGGAGAAAGAAACTAAACTCATTTATTCAACTCTCCTCACAATAACATAAATTTCTTACAACAAAACTTGTTTCTGATGATGTACATAAGTTGCCCTTAAGAGATTGTTAGCATTTTTCTAATAACATTGTATAAGGGTGTCGGTAAAAGGCAACGACTAACGTTCTATGTAATCGGTATTCTGTAATCAAGTATATCAATACTAATCCAAGCAGAATGAAGTAGGTACACGCTCTCATACTGATTGATTCATTGGCCGCGTTGCCGAGTAACTATTACATAATCTGCACCCACGGCTCCATTGTCGTGATCTAAAGCCCCTCGGAGCGAGGCTAGTTTGACTGCGGGTTATAAATTGACTTCGACTTGGCTTCCGAGGCTGGAGAATGGCTAGAAGTTCTAATTCAGAAATCTAAGAGTTCCGGGTGACTGGAAAACGTATAGTTTTGACAATCACAGACTCTAAGGGTAAGATTCCGTGAGGAGTTAAGAGTGTACTTTTGCTTGCATGTGCAATTGCCATATCAATTGAATCATACAAAATACGTTTCATTAGTTACAAAACATTCTTCATCAAATAAGGACCCGTCTCTTACCACGATGTCCCATTTCAACCGCGCCCTTTAAATGTACGGAATCGCAATAAAATATATTATTAGACCGCATTTCTGTAAATATCAATTTAGATTATCCAGAATACGGGCCGAAATACCCTTAAAATGGTCAAAGCGAGTATTAGGAAGAAATATGTTGTACGTGACCCGCTGTGTTGAAAACAAGACTTGAGTGAAAGTTAGTAACACACACAATTACTGTTATTTACTAAAACAATAAATGTGCTTTGTTCTGAAAGTTTGTTACGTGCTCTTTGCCTTCACTATGTTAAGATTTATTAACCAATAACTGAGCGGAGAGTAATAAATGGGACGCATTCTGAAACATCGAAGATTGGAATTCTTTATCATAAAACACAAAAATGGCAATATTCTGAATTAGGTCGTAGGCTGTGTGTAAAATTGACTAAATTTGTATATATTTAATTAATAAGATATACTTAGTAACAGTTAAGTCTTTGTATGGTGGTAAGGCATTTGTAGTACCAGCCTAGCTAGCTACCATTCTCGAGTAGAAAATCGATGTCCTAGCATACATCGGCGAGTAGCGCCAGCTGTATTTGAAATCTACATTTGTTGGTGATTACGCTTTTGACACACTTTGAATACACATCGTCACTCGTCCTAGTGATCATGTACCTTTCAAGAACAAGTAACAAAACATACGAAGAGTTTTAAATTCATAATAACCCTGATCATTATACCGAACAATTTGTATGCTGAGAAAACACTAATATTTATACAAAAGTAATCTCAAAGAATTAGATGAAATAAACACATTCTGAATTCGGGCGTTCTTAAAAAAGCTAGGACGTAACATTTTCCGCATCACTGTACAAATAGCTCGAATCGTAGAATGTCCTGGATGTTCTTTCTATTTGCACGCCGCAAACTCCCGCTAAGGAAAATATATTCCAATTTAACACAGATAGTGCAAGGAGATGGGCTCGTAGTGCCAAAACTTTCCATTAGGAGCTCGTTCAAGTAAAGGCAGTGGTTAATCTCTATAAATGAACTTTGCGAACTCACGCACACATACTTAGTACAACGCGCTCAGTACGACTATCATTATGAGTGCCAAAAACAATGCTAAATATTATTTTAGGACATGTTTATTTATTTAATAGATCTGCACAAATATGTGTACACTTAATGCTAAATAGAATTATCTACCAGTCTTCCAGGTCGTGAAAGAAAAAAGGTAAGTACGTGCGGCACAAGCAATTTGAAAGAATAATGAATTGTGAAAATATAGGATTTACATACTTATATAAACATTATATAAAATACAAAAATTAAAATACTACATACACATACACATAAAAATCTAGAGTACCTATTAGTTATTTATTGGAAATATATTAATATAAAACAAACATCATAAATAGAAAGATAAAATGAAGTCATTTATTTCAAAAACAAAGTGTATACTAGTCAAACTACCAGTAATACCCATAGACATAATTGAATCAAAATCTTTTACAGGACACCTACACACTTAAGAATTTTTTACTCGTCGAATTAGCTAAATAAATATTAACACAAACATACGAGACGTCTATTTAATTCTGATCCAAAACAGCGTGAGATTAGTTACTGTTAAGTCTGTAATAGTATTATTCTGCACTGTCGGGGAGGGTCCGCGTAAAAAGCGTTGTCTCAAGATATAACCGCCTTTAAGAGTACCAACACAAGTATTACGTAATCTTTATACAGTATTCATGATGTTTTTGTTGTTTGTTAGTCGCAGAAGGTTGTATTCTCTTTGTGTAATGCGGCATAAATAAAATAATGTGGATTAGATCAAAGTATTGGGTTTTCTTCGTAGTAATGTGTTTATTTATTAGATGTGCTTACATTATTTTGAAACTAATAATGTATAATTTTTGTTATGGTTTGTATGGTATCTATTTCAACTACGTTTAAATACTTTTTAAGGATACACATTCATCAAGTTTTAATCACTATATAGAAAATTCAATATACGAGTAGTAATCATTATTAGGCTATGAAAATGTTATAGTTTTTGCTATATTTATTGGTTTTGCTTGAATAGACTTGTAGTTAAAATCTGTTGAAAACAAGATTTCAAACCTCACCTCTCGTTAGGTATACAAGCTTTAATAAATACTGTAATCTGGAGACCACCTTACGGACCCATGATCATATAGGATTAGAGTACACTTGTAAAGACAAATCAAACGAGCCCAAACTCTATGAGGTTACGCATTTCATTGCAGAATTCCTGCGGCCTGGAGCCGGAACTCCATTATCAGACCAGCTCTGTGACATCATTATATTGCACTATCATCCGATTTACATATTATGTATGTTAAAATTTTGGCTCAATCGAACACCAGGAAGTGGCTTAAATTTTGCTTGCAAATCTGACGTAACCAACAAACATTGCAAGTTAAATAAAAGCTTGTAAGTAATAAATAAATAGAATACAGAACCGTTGAATTTAGATATATGTCCTCAAGTTATAAAAGTTCATTAGTAAAATATAAAGGACCCAATTTCCCACAACACTTTTGATTGATGCTCACCGTCATTGAACGAAAAGCTGAATAATTCCGAATTCACATAAAACGGCCATCTCCCCCCACAATTTAAAACACCCAGTAAAGTGGTACTTACCTCGATTTAGCATTTCTCTGTATCATCAATCATACTTTCAAATCATTCTCCCTTGGAGAGATATGAAACGTTTTTTGAATAAGAAATTTTTTGAATAGCAAAGATATGGCATAACTGAGGCGCGTCATTCACAGCGAATTAAGATAATAACTGTAATAAAACGGTTTTTATTATGTTTTAAAACAAAAAAGATTACTGTTGGGTAAGCGCAACCCACCCTGGTCGGGAGAAGGGTGTTAAATAAAGTGTATTATAAAAATTAGAGCCATCTTGCGATCGCGCTCTTGCCTCATTTGTCTTTTATATGGCCGTTAGTGTAATGGTGCCCTAGAGGAGCATATTTCTCAGATGATATTAATAATGACGGAAATGAACGGTTCAATGTCCCTGATGTATACTTGGCGTAGTTTTTGTAACTTTGTGACCGTCTTTAGATTTATATGAGTACATGAGAAAGCATTGTACTGAGTGATGTCACTCTGGGGCCTTATGATAATAGTGTTTCATAATGATAAGTAAAAGTTTAAGAATGAATGGCTGCCGTAAATACTGCTGTTTAGGCATTATTTTGAAAAAGATATAGCCATAAATTATTTGCGTTTTTTTTTTTGTTTCGACTGCAACAGCGCAAACTGAGAGTGAACCTAAGTCAAATTTTGGAAAGGATAAATGCGGACTTGAACGTAGCATCACCGTTCATTGATGCTGTAAAGGTCATTTTGAACCGTTTGGTAAAGGTAAAGATAATTTTAACCAACAGGGCAGTCCTTTCAGATAACAAAAACGTTTTCAAAAGTCCGTGATATCATGTCCAGCCTCTTGTCCTTACTTTTCCTTTCCAACAATATTATTAATAAAACTATACAAGGTGTAAATGGATATACTGAAAACCTAAGAACAAGTACCTTAATTATTTTAAAAGATATTCGTATGTTTTGATAACTACGTATTTCTAATTAATTTGTAACTCTACACTCATAATTTGCAGTTGTCAGCGCTTCGGCGCTTCAGCGTTTCTTGTTAAGCCGCGACATTTGACGGTGCTCTAATCTAGTCCAGTATTAATTATCTAGCACAAAAACCAACTAACCTCGCTAAAAAGAATTCATTGGTATCATGTTGCATTTGCAGCTTTTAGACTGGAAAGCGTAATAAAGCGATTTAAAAAAAAAGATCTGCTTGTAAATATAGTGTAATCGATTCTACTCTCGATTCTGAACAAACTACTTTCAGATTTTCAGTTATTAAATTTACACCTTGTATATACATATATTGCAGTGGTTGCAATTATTAACCGTACCAAACGAAAATAGATTTAATCATAGGTGCATTTGAAATAATTTCTTTTACTCCACAACGAGACTGTATGAAAGTCAATTTTATCGTTTAAGTATCAAATTACGTGCTTACCCTTAAAAATTGTTTGACTACTATCGAAGGTCATGTCTAACCTTTATGGTTAGATGTCTCAGGGTAACGAGCAGTGTAAAAAATAGTATAATAATTTAATAGCGAATAGTATAACAATAGTTTATAATATTATTATTTTATAATTCTGTGTTATTATTTTAGTGAGTAATGGTTAACTAAATAGTGGTCCAAAGAGTTTAGTAAGCCTACATTCATTATTTAACTTTTTGCGCCGTTGCCCCGTCGTTAATCTTCGTAACGAACACCTCTTGTTTGCAACATCTGTTCTGGTAATAATTTACAAGCATCGCGACATTAATTTTTTTTCTGATAGCCAACATTTCATTTTAAAGGGTCGTTATAACTTTGATTTTGTTTTCCCTTTTTATAGAAAACACATCCAATTTTTACATAAGCGTTTTATGAATATTAGAATTGTATGATAACGACTATAACTGTTAAGATAAACAATTTTAGTTTTTGTGCTAGAGGTGTAGCACCCAACTATACAACACATAACGCGATGATGCGGTCGAAGGTTCGATCGCACTGTCGCTTACCATCAGGCAAGATTGCGGTCAAACGTGAGGCTGTCGAATATAAAAAAGTCCGTACATACGGCGTATCATGTATGTAAGGTGTATCTGGAAGGGATCGCTATATAGAGATAAAAGCGTGTACTTACCATACCTTTTAGTTATCTTCACTTTTGTATTATGTTGGTGTATAATACAAGTTTCGTAAAAAGCCTTCATTGTCAGTGCAACTACTTAATTATATTTGATTTAGCTTTCCAACGTGCTGCCGCTTTCAATCCCAGAAGGCCAGTCTTTGACAAACACTCTCAGTCATTAGTTTACTAAATTCAGTTTCCATTATCTTGAGGCTTTATAGGGGTTCATACATTGATGTGATGCCAAATTAAATTTTGGACAAACAGCGGGTTTTCAGCGACGCAGCTGCAGGGTTGAACTAATTTCATCTCAACATGACAAGGGTATTAGTTGGGTCGAGTTTGGACCCTTTTTATAAGTCAGGTTACTATAGCGGCTTGCAAAAGCTGCGGTTATGGCAAATTTGTCACTGAAAGTTGACATTCTTTAATATAAACCTAAAAAAGTCATGTGAACTGAAATAAACGTGCAAGGTATACCTACTTCAGATAATAGTCTACCCAAAATTAAAGGCTAACTTAATTGTTATTAAGTTCTTAATGAGAAGTTTGGAGCAGCATAGTACGGTTCAGCAAATGTTTAATCCTGATTAAACGGAGCTAAATAATGCAATAATTTGTGCCGAATTAAAGGCTTGTAAATGTTCTGAATGAGCACCTACAATTCGAGCTCCCGTAAGATTTAAGAGCGTCGCCGCCGTTCGCAGAAACTGAAAGAGATAAGAGTGGATCGCACTAAGCTGGTGAATTACCGACGTTTCTTTGTACGGCATAGCACCCGCTTCATCTATACGAGCGAGCCGTAATTCAGCCAGTGTGTGCTCGAATTTATTCAAATTCTTAGCATACCTCACCTCGAGTCGACTCAGTAAAGTTAGTAAGACATCATTAACTCGACAATAATCGTAATGAAATGTTCTCTCTCCGTGACCCAGCTGCTCCCGCGGGGGAGACAATATTATTGCAAAGTTTATCGTGTTTCAGCCGCGCTAAGCGCTCTCGAATTACTTCATATTCGCTGCGAGTGTACGTTTAAAGAAATATAAACGTCGGCGGACTATAAGCAATAAAGGACGCCGTCAGTTCCGTCTTATCCGAGTAGGATCGCGAGGCACGTAGCGCGCCTAATATACATATAGATTTTGTGACAAATACACGTCGTTCTCATAAGAAATTCACCCTTGTCGCTGGCGTCAGGCGGGCCCTCGTGAATTATAACGTCAGAGCCAAGTTTTTTGCTGAGATTAACTGCGTATTACAAGCTGAAAGTATGCCAATGAGCCGGTGTTGCCGAACTTCTTAATTACTTACGAAGGCTTTTTTGTTGTTACCGCATTTGCAAGAAGCGACACGAATTGTTTTCACGTTACAAAGAAGAAGAAAGGCAAGAAAAGCTTGCATAGTTAGCGTCCGCCGCAAAGAACTTTAACATAAAAGTTTCGTCGAGTGTTTTTAAAGAACTAAGACGTTAAAAAAGGGCTTTATGAAAAATTGGGAATTACTGAGTAAGTTGTTAAACTTAAGGTGCTTGAGCCTTTTCATTAGAGTTGGCAGGATTATACTACATATTTGGTAGTAAATAAGATAAGTTGAGAAAAATTACCAAAACCACTCCACACATTATAGTTAACCAAATCTTAAATTTTGTCACGTAGAAATGTTAGATAAATCATTATGAAAGGTGTATATATAGCAGCAAAATAGCTTCACACTTGGAAAAATAAAAATATTTTATTCATGATATTAGCGATAATATCGACGTGATCAAAATAAGTGTTTAAAAATGTAACCTTTAAATAATTTACGATCAAAAAAATGTACCTCTAAAAATAAGTTTCAATTAAATATCTCTGTTATTTATGAATGTATATTGATAAATTTCAGTTCAATAAACTTGGTTGTGGTACATTTTCGAATAGGCAATTAATTTTTAAATAATTACGCTCTTTTGGATTTTTTGTCTACTTCAGTGGCGCACGCGATCTTCCTTCTCTTTTGCATCAATACAAACCGACAGTGTGCGCAAAGACGACAGAATGCTGAAAGTCGTTGGCTTAGTAAGGCGCCTTAAGGAAATACTATCCTACTAACATTATATAAATACGAATGTTTATCTGTGTGTGAATGTTTGTTACCGCGTATCTCCGTTGGAATGTAGACATCGTAATTTAGGTTCTAGAATAACACAAAGGCTATAAATATATATAATACCCGGGTGAAACCACGGGCAGAAGTTAGTTACATATAATGTGTGTATTAAAAAAATAGGTAAACATAATTGTCTGTTTTTTAATACTAATAGATAACATCCGGATAGAGTACCAACGACTTTTTATAATGAAAAAAAAATGCACGGTTTCATCAAGAATCTCCACGTTGGTGAAACTGCGGGTAGCCGCTAGTATAAGTATATATTTGAATCTCTAAAACAGCTGAGGTCGAAGTAATGTCTTTTCCATAACATATTCCTCTTGATATGCCTTTCTATAAAAGTACATCTTATTGGAGACATTCTTAAATATTGATCTAGAAGTTTAAGTTAAATTTATATTGCTTATTAGCATAACTCTTTGGCTAGATTCTAATATAAATAGGTTTGATAAAATAATTAACTGCATGGAAAAAATATCTCCATGTTATTTGTTTTTCAAAAACAGTTTTCGATTTCTAATAAAATGGCCGACCGAGAGTTATTGGAGAATAAAAATGGATTTATTGATTTGAAATTGTTTCTTCGGAAAAAAATTAGAAACCTGCAAACATAGTAAAAACTGGTAGATACCTACTTGCCTTGATACCGGTTGCTCTACCGGTAGATAATATTGCAAAAATAGACTTGATTTTAACTTTAAAATCATTACAAATTCTTAATATCTCACATAGTGTAACGTAGTCAAACTTGTATTAGTTATGAGCTCTAAGAGCCAGAAAATACTACGACGGCAAAGCTGACCCACCTCCACCAATTACCAATCACATTGCTTATGTCAACCGCTTGCCGCCTTAAACACTGCAACTGCGATAATACCTTTAACCGAAACGGTTCATCAGTATTCAGCGGCGGAGCAATTGAAACTGCGGCGGTGCTCGGTCCTCCCACTCAATTTTCCTTGTTCCGACGGCTCGAGTTATTTGCATCACAAAAACACAATGTCGAGGGAACGCGAGACCATTAATCACGCGTAGCGGAACTCGAACGTAGCGGTGAATGGCTTCAGCCACACGCGAATGATTCAGACATTTGCCGTGACGATCGAAGGGTGAATTGTCACCAGTAGGACTGAACCAAGACGTTGCTGTCTGATATTGTATACTTACTTCATATAACAGGAGATGGTTATAAACAGTCTTACTTATAAACCCTTCTTAGATTGAATCAATAGCATGGATATAAAAATATAGTCACTATATGTGCATCGCCGTGATAATGACATATATGGAATTTGGGATGGAGTAACCCGAAGCAGTAGCCTTCGAGTGCTTCCCCGCACTCTCAGGCCTCAGCGTACACAGAGCAATTGATTTGCAAAATTCTTACTTACAAACGCGATAAGGTTCAGTGTGTAGTATAACTACATGGTAGTGAGTGCAGAGCTCATGAGATTGTCACTAAAATATTTTTTTATTACTGTACAGTTGTACACCTCCTGCGCTCTCCCACTGTTTGATAAAAACGTAAAGGGCAGATCCCACCTCGTCCCATGGACCTTGGGGTTATAAGGGCGAAATTTGCAGAGCATACCGAGTAATGCTGGCATGCCCTACAAATTGTTTGTCTCCCACAACATACGGTTTTTTAAAATACATCCCATGCAGCCACTGTTTGGCGACGCTGAAAAAACTAGTCAGGTCAACAGCAAGGTATCAGATTTAAAGCCGCCATACACGACCACTCCATACCACGAAAACGTTCTAAAAACCGCCCCGTTACGTGAGTGATAGGGATATTGAACTTAAATATTGAGCAATAGAATTGGAGCGATCGTGAATAGTGAACTTAAAGTATGGTTGTGTTCCAGTGAATGCAAACGCATAATGATTGAGGAATGTTATACAGTCGTAGAAATTGCCTTACTATGCTATCGACCTAAGGATTGGCGGTCGACCACCTTAGGAACTACCCTGAGCCGTCATAAAACAAAACTATTCTTACCCCTAGTAAAGTAACACATAAAAATATCAAGGAGTCGACAAACTGAATCAGCATTTATTATGATATAATAAATAATTATCCCTGTCCACCCCAATTTGAAGTAAACAGGGTTTAATTTTACCTACGAAGTGTTAAAACACGTTGTTACTTCACCGACACAATTTATGGCTTAAAATTCAGCTCGCAAATTACTTTGCCATAAACGTTCTTCCCGTAATTTGCAACAATACGCCCGTATACGTAGATACCGTTCAAATTGTCTGTGCCTATACTTTAAAAGTTTTTTAAGTGCCGGAACAAGCCGCCGTTTTAATTGCGCCAACCGGAAAGGGGAGAGATGAATGGAAGGAAACGGCAGCAGCCTTGCCAACCGCCCTACATTATTAAAACTTGCCTCTTACTCCACCGCGCTCCACTGTTGCAACTACGAACATAATGAACCGCGCATCTCGAATAGTCTTCAAATAAATTTCATTTATAAAAAACGTTGCGAACTCGAGAGGTGTTGAGATTTTTGCGGAATTTTATCCCGCTCCGGCTCTATTTCACGTCTCTAGTTTGGGCAAAGTTTTGAGGGCACTTTTATTATGTTTCGAGTGCACGAAGGGACTCGTTAGTGCACACGTTTGTACAGTCATTAATGTTTACGCATGAGATTTCTCACGTACAAAATAAGACGAGACGGATCCTTTCTTTTGATGAAACAAACTCAGCCTATAAACAACTTCATGCATAAATTCGCTACAAACCCTGAAATGGTAAATACTCTTTCAGCATTTTTTATTACTACGACATAGACGTATACAAAAACGAGCGTAATTTTTTTATAACATTTTAGCAGCAAGCATTATGCTCATACTGCTGAATTTCAAGCAACGACTTGTCAAGAGAGTGTTGTTTTGTGCGCTCTGGATTCATTCGAGTAAGTGGAAAAACAACAATGAATCTGGAACTAATTGCGTCCTTGATACAATGAGCCCGCGCCCCGTTGGCTCCTGCACGTAAACATTGTTTATAAAAGGTGCGAATAGTCGGTCCTTCGATAGTTGAACAGTAGAGAGACTCTACACAAAATCAACCTGCCCACCTTGTTACCAGCTTTTGATTTGCTACAGTTCAAAGTGCAGTATTTTTAAGACTCTACCTATCTATTATAGGTACTTTTTTATACTATTTGATTACGAGATGAGCTGGTCGTCCGCCAGATGGTAAGCATAACGCCAGTCCATAAAATTTGCAGTGCCACTCAGAACTTTGAAATAGAAAGGCCTGCGCGGTACTGCAATACAACTGCAATGGACACTTAGATAAATTGCTGAACCGTGTATTCGCGTTTAAATATTTTCTGTAAGAATCAACGCCGATCCACGTGAGAATTTTTGGGTTGTAACGTACTGACATCTTCCCATGGAGGTAGACAATGGAACTGCTTAAGTATGCCCCATACTGTTATATCGTAGTATAACCCTGGTCGCCTTATTATAATGCACAAGTACCTTCACAAAGCCTCCGGCGTGCCTTATCTGTGATACCGCAAGAGCCCCATAAGCCCAGGTTGTTACCTCGGAACACATTGTAACACATTATGCTATAACATCGACCTAGCGTTCTCCGCACGTAATAAGAATATGTAGTCTTATGAATATTTTTACACTTCCCTGTCAATGATTACAGATTACCTGTTTTGTGGCTTCTTCCTGGTTCATAAGCAGATATTAAGTTTAGCGGTGGAGAGAAGGCTTTGTTGTGGTTTGTTGATGAGATGTCATTGAACAGAAGGCACGAGTATGCGGTTACCAAAGCATGTATTTCGTGTGTAATGTAATTGCTATATACTCGTACTACTCCTTTATTGGATTATAAATTAAAATTAGAGCTATAGGTTCACTTTAAATGCTGGTGGTGATTGACAGAACGAAATTAACTGAACTTGAATAACCTGTGTACTAAAAAAAATTACAGGAAATGCAAATTCATTTTTAATTAGATGTTTCCAATTAGTACGAGATTTATTATTATAAATAGGAACGGCGGCGTTTAGATTGATTAAAACATCATGAACAGAAACTACATTTAAGTTCTCACATAAAATCGGGCTTCTATAAAAGCGGTATCCCGAGTCAATGACATCTTTGTCATTTTTTTATCGAGTAAATTAGTTAGAAATTTGTTTTGATTACAACAAGATTATCAGTAATGTGATGAATAATGACATATATTTTTTCCAGTGCCAGAAGATCATCTGATTTTGCTAAAAAATATTTTTAGGTTTTATTTAGCTGCTATATACGCCTTTAGCCATAACTAACTACGCAATAATGCCGCCCAAAATCCAATTTAAAGGATTTTCCCATATTTGACGGCACCTATTGTTTAACGGCTCAACGGGTAATACCCCTTATCTGCATAATATCCGGGTATGAATGCGTGTAAGCATTACCACTAATTACGCCTAATTGACTTATCTGTAGAGGTGTAGATATTCCAATGCCGCATTCTCTATTTCTGCATCGGCAGTTTACAATCGTAGAATCTTATCTAACAACTTTAAACGAGCAATTCGAGCCTCGAAGCTGGAAGGTGGCCGTAGGAATTCGTAAACGAAGAGCATCAAATTTGGCATTATTATACCAGTTTTTTATTTTAGCACCTGTTTCGTATATAATAATAATAATAATAATAATAATATTCCTCACTCTGCAGCCCTAACCACCGGTAGCTTGGGCCCTGCCCCGCTGCCGGCGGCACTCTAGGTTTAGGTTTTTTGTAATATTTTATGTTTTTATAGAAATATTGTAAAAAACTTAGACTTAAGATTGTAAATAAATACAGTGAATAATAATACGTTTATTTCAGGCACAACGGGCCCATAGAATAAATACCTTATAGACTAGCATACATACAAAATATAATACTTATAACACTTAATTAGCACGTTTGGTCGGCGACGTGTGACCCAACATGGTGTCAAGTAGCCGGCCTCTGAAGCGCCGGAACATGACTCCTTTCGGCCAAAATTCCACTTTAGTGAAGGTCGCCAGATGTACAGTCAGTACTCTCACCACAAAAGAATTGAAATTCGTCTCGTGGCGGGACTCCAACTTCGCGACCCTCAGCGTGAGCTTGGTTTTGGTTGGTTTTTTTTTTGGTATATAACTTACCAGCTTCTGTCCGCGGCTTTCGCTCACTTTTCCGGGATAAAAACTAGCCTATATTACTCTCCAAACTATATCTATGCCAAAAATCACGTCGATCCATTGCTCCGTTACTGAGTGAAAGAAGGAAAAACCAACAAATCAACAAACACACTTCGCATTTATAATATTAGTAGGATATAAGAGGTTTGCACTCCAATCTCGTGGCAGTCCATCACCACCTTGAGACTGATAAACCTCACCTTTTATTTCTCACGGAGACTCAAATCAGATGTCCATCTGACCTGGGGTACCTATCCTATCCGGGATATACCCTGGAGCACAACTTTAAGCCACGCGCGGGCGTGTGCTTATTTGCCCGAGATGACATCTGTTTTCGACGTCTCCGGAATCTTGAAAACCCCAATTTCACTGTGCTATGGATTTTGCTTGACACAGGGGTAGAGAAAATCCTCTACGCTTGTGTTTATAGGTCGCACAGCGGGGATCAGGAGACAACAAAGCTCACAGAATACCTCAGTGAGGCTGCGGATGTGGCTCAGCAAAGGTACCCGACTGCCCAGTTGGTATTTCTGGGGGATTTTAATGCCCACCACCAAGAGTGGTTGTTCCCGTACCAGAATACCGACCATGCTAGTAGAGAGGCACGCAAGCTTGCTTTGGCGTTGAATCTCACCCAGCTGGTCAAAGAGGCGACTCGAGTACCGGACGTTGAAAGCCACACTCCTAATTGCTTGGACCTTCTGCTGACAACAGAACCAGACCGCTACTCGGTGTCGGTATCACCGCCATTAGGTAGCTCCGACCACTGTCTGGTGAAGTCTGTGTCGACATACTCCCCGCCCGATCGCAGCCTTAAAGGCACTCGGCGGGTATGGCGATACAAGTCAGCAGATTGGGATGAGATGCGGTCTTTCTTTGCATCCTATCCTTGGCAGCCAGTTTGCTTTTCTTCGGACAATCCTTCGACTTGTACGGATGCTGTGACGGGTGTGGTGCGTCAGGCTATGGAGTATTTTATTCCTTTCTCCGACGTACTGCTGTCTGGCAAAGCACGCCCATGGTTTGGAGCTGAATGTGGACGCGCTGAAGTGCTAAAACATGAGGCGTACCTAGCCTGGGTTGATGCTCGAAACCGGAAAGCGAAGGATACTTGCCAAAGGAAGAAAGCATTTAACAAAGCTGCCAAGTCTTGCAAAAAGGTTCTACAGAAGGCTCGACTCGACCATATTGGCAGGATAGGGAACAAACTTGCTTCATACCCTACGGGTAGTAAAGCTTTTTGGTCCCTGGCTAAATCGGTCGAGACGAACTTCTGCCGCTCCTCACTGCCTCCACTGCAAAAACCTGATGGTTCACTGGCCCACACCGCTGAAGAGAAAGCAAACCTGTTTGCATCTCTTTTTGCGGATTCTTCGCGTCTTGATGCTGGTAGTGCGACGCCTCCGTCTCCCCCAAGTGGATGCGAGACACATATGTCGGAAATTCGTATCCGCCAGATGGAGGTTCGCAAAACTCTACGAAATCTTGACGTGAACAAAGCCAGTGGCCCGGATGGTATTTCTGCTATTGTTCTGAGGACTTGTGCTCCCGAGTTGTCTCCTGTACTGACACGCCTTTTTCGCCTCTCTTTAGAGACTGGACAAGTGCCAAGATCCTGGAAGCTGGCTAATGTGCAGCCTGTGCCCAAAAAAGGTAGTCGTGCCGACCCATCCAATTACAGGCCCATCTCAGTCACGTCCATACTTTGTAAGAGTATGGAACGTGTGCTGAATAACAGGCTCCTGGCATACCTTGAAGCGAATGACCTCTTTAGTGACCGGCAATACGGATTTCGCCGAAACCGGTCCACTGGAGATCTTCTTGCGTATGCCACGCACATCTGGAGTGAGGCCATCGAGAGGCACGGAGAAGCGCTTGCTGTTTCTCTCGATATCTCGAAGGCCTTTGATAGGGTCTGGCATGACAGCCTTATTAGTAAACTTCCAGCGTACGGCTTGCCCACTGGACTTTGCGTTTGGATCTCGGACTTTTTGAGGGAAAGATCAATTCGAGTAGTCCTTGAGGGCTGCTCGTCTGATCAAATGGCGATCAATGCCGGGGTACCTCAAGGGTCGGTTCTCTCTGCGACACTCTTCTTGTTACACATCAATGATCTGCTCAAACCCGGTATCTTTGGGTATGCAGACGATAGCACGGTCGTAGAGAGATACACGTCCGATGCACGTTCCAGTGGAGCACAGATTCAGGCTCTTAGAGAGGCCATGGTTGACCGGTTGAACTTTACACTGTCAGCTGTCTCCCAATGGGGTGACGCTAATCTTGTCAGGTTTAATGCATCGAAAACCCAGGCGTGTCTATTTTCCGCTAAGAAGAGTCAATTTCATCTCGCTCCCACTTTCCAAAATGTATCTTTACCTATTACTGACCATTTAGAGCTTTTAGGTATAACGCTGACTCCTACTCTCAACTTTGGCTCTTTCATAGAGTCCAAGGCCAAACTAGCTGCAAAAAAGCTGGGCATATTGGCGAAGGTGAGACAGTACTTCACACCTGGACAGCTTCTTAATTTATATCAAGCCCAAGTCCGATCCTGTATGGAGTACTGTTCTCATCTCTGGGATGGCTCTGCCAAATATCAGCTCGAGGCGTTGGAGACCATTGAGAGGCGAGCGAAAAAGATCATTAGTAACGATAGGTTATTTGAGGGTAGGCTACAGAGTCTTGAGCATCGACGCAAAATTGCAAGTCTCTCAGTGTTCTACAGGATACATGTTGGGGAGTGTGCGACAGAATTATACAACTTGATTCCAGCATCTCCATTTTTCCAACGGACGTCTAGAGGCACGGCACTGCGTCACCCATATATGGTTGATATCCCTCCTGTCCGTACCAAGCGTTTTGCTTCAACCTTCATTATACGTACGGCTAAGGAGTGGAATTCTTTGCCAGCCTCTGTGTTTCCCAATAGCTATAATTTGGGAGTTTTCAAGTCGAGAGTGAATAGGTTTCTTCTAGGCAAGCGTGCTCCATCGTCGACCGCATCGTCGCTTAACATCAGGTGAGATTGTGGTCAAACGTTAGCCTATTTTGGATAAAAAAAAAAAAAAAAATATATATAATATAGTAGGATATAGTAGGATTATATAACATATTATTTTTTATATTTGCAATTTACGTAACGAAAGAGTTCGCGTAGTTAGTAGAGAATAAATAATGATTTCTTAACTGGAAATAATATTACAGCAGTTTTAAAGTCGAAATTGTAATTTAAATTAAAGTTTAAAATTAAACTTAATTATTTGAAATATGACGGAATTTTTTATTACGTGATCATGACACATTGAACCTTTCCAGTTCTCTACTTTTAGGTAGATAACTAAGCTTTTGTAATCTGATTGTATCCTATTTACTTACTAAAATACCGTACAAAGTACGGTATTTTTCGAAATTCTTCCAATCTATATCGATACAACATTAAAGATAGAAAATGACAAACTGTATCTTCACTATTATACTTTACCCGTTTAATCAGGCGAACGGCTTTAGGAATAAAATGCCACTATGATTTCTCGATATTTAGAGTCCTCTACTCCCGGAATAGACGAGACAGTACTTCAAACGCGAGCGCTGAAAAAGTCGTTCACAAGAGCTCTTCTCTTTGATTCCGAATGTGTATGTAAGAGCCATCGAATTTACTTTCGGTTCATTGCACGGGAGTTAGAACATTCGAATCGGGGGAATCGCTGAATGGCCCGAGATTGTCATCATAATACGGTTGGAGAAATCAGTCAAGTGCTGCTCCTTGCACACGTATTGTGGGTTCTGTAGCTTCTTAGAATGGACTGATCTTTTGGATAGTTAAAAAACGTTATGTTGAGATTTTAATGGACTTATTTATTAAAAGTAATTAACATTGTATAGTTATCAATAAAACTAAACATATAGGTTTTAAACTGTCATGTAAGGATTTTGTTATTATAACTAGAAAAGGGACAATGGACAGTAACTATAGACAGTTACTTGCAGACATGATAAAAATCTCAAGGCATTTTTCTTTCAAAAACAATATAAAAAAAATATCGAATCCAAAGAAAACTGTCCTTTAGTTAGGTATCCTTTTCAGATAGAAAAAATATATTATAAAGTTTATTAAAATAGAAAGAACTGGTTTTATTCTGCGTTTCCAATTAGGTACAGTTTACTAGAAATAAAATCGTGTACTATTGGAATTTAAAATACTGTAAGTACCAAATAATTATAACCTATTCGACAAAATTCATGCAAAATTGTACAGTACTTTCAATGTGATTGAGTAAAACCAAACATCAAAACTTTCGCAGAATAGTTATAGTATAGTAAAAAAGTACAGGATGTGTTTCAATTAGTATGTTATACCGGAAGGGGATGATTTGGACCATTATATTTGTGCACAAGTTATGAGTTATACAAAAAAAAAAAATTCAACTTCAAACGTGAAGTGCGCTGGCATTTTCTGAAATTGTTTCCAAGTCTCTTTTGATCAACATCATCATTTAACTAAGTCCAACATAGTTTAAGTGAATCATCTGATCTAGGCTGCTGCAGCCTAGAAATTGTGTAGTAGAATTTTGAGATAAATGCTATTTCTTCAATAAAAAATCTCGAATTTCAAAAACTAAATGTTTTTGACCTCCAGGAGCAGATTGATCTTATTTCGGGGAAGCATACCAATTTCAACTCAGTGCAGGTATAGAAAGAAACGAAAATAGGTATCTATTTGTAGTAAAAGTATCTAATAAAACATAATACAGAGCTGGCTGCTGTAGTAGGTATATAGTTGATTTTTAAAGCGCACCTTTATATAATAGTGTAGTTTACCTCCAGCGCGTATCTGCAGATAATATTTTAGACGATGATAATATGCATCGAAATGGTCACAACTCAATATATACCATCTATTATATATCATATATCCATACAGACGGCTCGGTAGCTAAGTTGGTAGTAACCGTGCCTGCAAAGCGAGGGGTCCCGGGTTCGATTCCCGGCCGGGGCAGATTTTGTGTAAACATAAAGTTTGTTCTCGGGTCTCGGATGTTTGTGATGTGTATCTGTGTGTGTCCATGCCACCTGCGACACAGGGAATCCTAGTGCGGGGGTATGAGTGTAAGCGTTTATTTATTATTATTTGACCAGCCCTGATCTTCCGTTAGGGCCGCTTCGTCGTTTCTTATAAATTAGATGCGTTCCTATTGATCCTACTGATAACGAATCCCTAAAAACTGCGCGGTCGTAATCTGGGTCCCCATGAAGGGGGTTCTAAGAGTTCCCAACAATAATCACTGCTGAAACGTCAATCTCACAAAGGTTCAGCCAAGTACGGAACTGTAGGGTTGGGATTATAAGGGTAGGATTATTAATATTCAGGGCCACGGATGACGGCTTTAATTTACTTTTATATAATATTCAATTACACGTTGGTTTTTGTAAGCCCATCAAGGTTCGAATTATAAGGGATTATGTGGCGGTGCTGCCTCGTTTTGTTCCCTGTATGTTTATGAAAGAGGCTTAGGAAGTTAATAAGTGGGATTTGTCGCGATTACGTTAAAAATTACTGCCTGTACCTCCTTTCAGCGCAAAATACGGTTAAAAGCGGAGTAATACGCTTCGGTCGTTTTCATTGGCTTTCGTTTTATTGCAAATACATATTTATAAATTCTTGTTTGCAGTTCCCGAATTTGAGTGCAGATTGCAAGGTGTAATGGTAGCCTGTAGGCGACACTGTGGTAACTGCAGATGCAATTTTTTCCAGACCGCAGCCGTGTATGGAAACACAACTTTATACGCTATTGCATTTTGATTCTTGTTTTAGAGACACATAAAATTAATATAAAGATGGTGTGTTATATTGTGAGATTTGGTGTGTCATGTGACACGACGGCTTCAGCTATTTATTATAATAATGTATTTTTTTAAACAGACAAGTGTAAACGCCCTGTAATTAGCGTCAATTTGTTTTATTAGTATGCAGAAAAGTAAAATGCCGTAATTACTATGAACTGTTGAAAATGGAATGTTATTCACAATTAAATATAAACATTTATAATTGTATTTAGTATGCAGTACACGTCTAAAATTAAAAAAAAAACTATAAGGAAAGGATTCCTAGTCATAGAAAGTCAAGGTTGAAGACTGGTTTCCAACAACAGTTGCTGGAGCAGATCGATGGGGGCTTGTTGAATTATTTACAATGGATTACTGCAAAATAGTCACTACAGCATTCGTAGCGCTTGTTAACCTAACAGACCTACCTGATAAATAATTCCATTTGTATATGTGCAAATGCAGGAGTCACATATGTGCATTATGCAAGACACACTTCTATCGGCTATGCATGGCGCGTGGCGAATGGTGAATCCACTGCAAACTGCACAGTATACTTATAGATATCAGAGATTGAACTTAGTACAAAACCTAGTAGTGCAAAACAGAAAAGGTTTACGAGTGGACTTCGTTCATGAAAGCTGATCCTGAATAATGCTAGTGCTCAGTGCAATGACGCCAGTACTCTGAGTTGTGAGTACGCTAGCAACTTTAACGTTTATTTTCTTTAACGTAGAAAATAAAAAGTTGTCCAGCCGTATTGTATTGCAAGACAAAAAGTATTGTATCCCGATTGTTCCTGTAAAAATCTAGTACCATTTTACCACTCGTTTGATGATCATCGCCAAAGTATCTTGGTCAAAACGTACAGGTAAATATAATGGTTATGTTTCCACGTGATTTATTAGGTTACAGTGTCCATTTCAAACTGCCAGAAAACCAAACAACTTGATCAACCTTACTTACACGTGTCTCTTCAAAACAAACCGAGCTCCGACACCGCCCCGTATTAACTTATCGTGCCATCTCAGTTTACTCAGTAATGGAATACGGGATGTAAACATTTTCGCTTCAGTGATGGGTTTTACAGGAATCGATAAAAGTCAATTAACAAAACCCTATCATGCGAAGACTACTCGCTCGCATCGTTATGAAGATATCATGGGCGTGTTTTCATTCGAAACAGGAATTCGATCATGAAAATTTGAATGCTATAATGTAGTTTTTTGTTGTTTTGTTATGACATTTTGTTTTGGTTTGATAATTTGTAGTTCCAACGTTCAAAACTATAGTCTGTGATAACAGTTATAGTAAGAAAATTTTCATTTAAAATTTTACCGAACCGGTAGGTATCTTCTATACCTATCTATTAGTTTCTAAGCTACGTTTCATTCACTTTGTGTGAGGCAGGCAATTAAACATTTTTTTTAATTAACAAATAATTCCTCCTTAGTTATGATAAATAAACATTTTATTTTATTAAATAAGTCACAATAAGTTGTGATGTTATAGATATGAAAATATTCGACTGATTACATTTTTAATATTGGCTGCAGTTTGTCGATTTTGTTCGCACCTTTGCTTTCACTTATTGGATTCGATATGAAAAAAAAATCGATGTAATATATTAATTCTGAATCTAGATTTACTGCCTGTTTTATTTTGCCAAATAATAGCACTGTCATGAAACGTAAAAATAAAACGAATAATTTAAATCAAAAGTCCATTATGCGAATTGCAAATCGAGCGAGAGATTGTATTTATCTAGGTGGAATAATTCTGAAGACTTTCCTAACGAATTGTTTGTTTTCTTAAAAGTTTTGCAATTCCATAATATTATTCAGTTTTTGGGGAAGTCATCATGAAAATCTGCATATTATATTTCAGCGCGTTGTCGCCAGCCTATTACCATGATCGAATTGGAAAATTGCCCGACGAAACTCGAGAGTGAGTTTTAACATGTGTAAATACATCAAGCTATATAAACCTTGTTATTTTGATGTACTTATTCTTAAACTCTGACTTAAATAGGTGCAATACAATATGTTTATATTTTGGCTTTACCAGGTGGTAAATCTAACCTTTGTGCGAGTGTTCGCCTGGGTGGTTTCCTTTATTTTGATTGTCTGCCGCCAAGCAGGAATGTGCAAGCATTACTGTGTTGCGGTTTTATAAGCAAAGTGTTCAGTGAAATTACTGAGTTTACGTATGAGACTTAATATCTCAGGGTAACGAGCGCACTGCAGTGCCACGCAGTCTTTGGATTTCAAAGTCTTGAGTGGCACTGCAATTATTATGGCCTGGCATTATTATTACCATCAGGCAAACGACCCGCTTGTCTTGTTACCCAATAATATAAAAAACCCATACAGCCATTCACAATTCTTATTCAGCATTGCATAATAATTTTCTAAACCATACTATTACAAGAAATACACTACATTGTGTCAGCATTCCACTAGCAAAATTCCACTGGATCTGTCTGGCAGATAACCGGGTACAGTCTTATACTTTTGATGGCTTATAGATGTCTATAAGAACCAAAGAGCTAACTAATTTGCTAAGCTACTAGGGGCTAAGTCAAAAGAATATGGGTCATAGAGATCTAAGGTGAATGCTGAAACGGCTTAAGCCACTGTGAAGTTTACGTGTGTAAACAGGTAAGCAAGTAGAGAATCGAGAGCTTCGTGGCTAAGTTGGTATCCTGGCTGCAAATTAGTATTTTTAGTCAGTTAATAACCATTGGTTGGAATATGACGTTACCAGAAAATTGAATTACCTCAAATAAGTAATTGATTTGAATTTAATAGCTATTTAAATAATAAAAATGTTAATGCGTACCTGTTTCTACTCAACCTAATAACTCATAACGGCCTCACATTTTTGTTTAAAAATATTACGTAAATGCTGACCATTTTAAATTCTTCAGTCTCATTTCTCTCCGTATTACACGGCCTCGGAATTGTTTTATTATAAACTTTTTAGAATGTGGAGTTTTTCGCATACCTCTGTTTTGATCCGTAATATAGAATTTAAAAAACAACACTCATTTTTGTGTGGCAGAACTTATTAATCCTGAATTTTACTGTTGGAGTTTCAGTGGGTTTTTACAAATTGTTGCTCAAGCTGCTATATGGTTATTTAATGATGGGGTGCTATGCCGGGTAACCTCCACGCGGTGCATCCTGGGTACCTGTCAGCAACCTCTCCTGGTTGACTGATTTCGGTCCCGGAGAGGTTGCTGACAGGTAGCTAATAACCCGGCGAGGTGGGCCCCTCCGAGTGCCCCTCTGAATGGGTCAGCAGAGGGCTCAGCGGACGGGGCGCAAGGGCTGTGCGGGGCTCGAAGGCCGCAGGGACGGGTAGGGTGATGAAGAGGTGGGGCGCGCTGTCTTCCAGCGTGGGACCAGGGGGAGGGATCCTCCCCTGCTCCCGCTGGCAGCGCACCAGGGAAAAAAAATAATGGACGTGACCAGGTGGAGAGAACCCCGTCCTGACCGGCGTGCCCTGGCCGTCGTCTGGGATCGGGGTTAAAGAGGTGGGGCACGCTGTCTTCCAGCGTGGGACCAGGGGTAAAGGAGCACCCCTGCTCCCGCTGGCAGCGTGTCAACTACGGACGAGAGGGACCCCCATCCTATAAGCGGTTTAGCTGTACCCGTGGTGGATGGGGGTTGTGAGAATGCTCTGAAGAGCATGGAGACGGGGGCGTGGTACTCTACGCTCCCCGTCTCCACTGGGAGGGCCCGGGGTGCCGGATGCGGGGGCATCCGGCGTCCCGCACCTGTTTAGGTAGGGCCATCCCGAGGTGGAGGCGATGCGTTCGTGTTCCGGCGCATCGCCTGAGCCGTGCGGGGGAGTTTCCTCTCCCCGCGAGGCGGGTCCGTCCTAGAGGACGGACGACGGCTGACGGGGTCGCGAGGAGTGTGTTTACGGGCCCGTGACCCCGTCCGAATGCTGAGCCGACAGGAAACACCCGGTGGTTTTAGTGGGTAGGACGCTGTGCAGTGGGCAGGCGGTGAGTCCCACACTATCTCCGCAGCCCCCCGGGTGCGGAGATGTGCGTGAAGGCATTTCCCCGGGAAACCAAAAAAAAAAAAAATGGTTATTTAATGATAGTAAAATAATATTTGGAACGCTTTGCTTGTTGTCTATATATTATCATGTGTAGTTCTATTGGCTTTCTTGTTCTATGTACATAATAGGCATTGGCACAGTGCACATTTAGTAACCGATCGCGGCCACTATATAGGCGTCTATAACAGATGCGGGGGCCGCGCGACCGCCGCGCCGACTGTCAGATTTGAAAAGAAATATAACGGCAGATTTGCGAAATAAAAACTTGTTTTTTTATTTGTATTAAAAGCGTCGACACCATTCGTTTGTAACAAAAGCTTGTATAGGATGCATATCCACTAGATCCACTAGTTGCTACGCGATAGGTAATATTTTTAGATATATCACATTATTGAGAAAAACATGTTAGAAAAATACAATGAAATACCCGTGAGCAGCAATAAATTTTAATAAAGTCACAATTTCAATTTGTTATCTGTCCTTTTACACATTGTTTCGCGAAAATCTAATCAAGCAGTCCGAAAAACACAATGGCACGAGATTCAATATCTCTTAATTAAAATCAATCGTTAGTTAAACAATGCTTTTGTTAGAAATTAATTGGGAAAAATGAAATTGGGTGAATTTTGGTATTATACATGGAATTGTATTCATTGCGTTTGTTGATACTTTAAATTCATTTCAATGTGGCGATAATAAAATAACACGTTGAGTAGGTACTTAGTTGAAAATGATAAACTTCAATAACTCGTTTAACTCAAAAACAAGTTTTTTTTTAAATACCCACTTCTGTACTAGGCGATTACTTTTAAATATCAAAAAAGATGTTTTTGAATCATATAGCTAGAAACACTCTCGATCAAGTCACCAAACAAAAAAAAAACCTAAATTAAAATCGGTCTGTCCGTTTAGGAAATACGATGCCATAGACAAACACACCGATACACAGATACACAAACACACTCGTTACACTTATAACACTCCTCCTTTTTTGTGCTGGGGCCCAGGGGTTAAAACCATTAATAATTTTCCTTTTTTTACAAACCAATTTTTGACTAATCCGTTTTCTGAACAGTGTTTGAAACAAACAGAATTCTTATGGACTGGAATGTTTTTTCTAAATAATAGGTGTTGAATTGTTTCATAGCAGTGCCTTTGACTTAGTCTCAAAATATGCATAATAAATCAATTATCGATCAAAGTTCACATTAATTTTATGAGTAAACAGTCCAAACTAAAACGCTGACTCTTATAAAAGTAATAAATGAGTCACGTAACACGAATCTGCTCAATAATTCATGAGAAAATATTTTGCTAGCAGCCTGACAGCTGAAAATCCAAATAGGAAATTAAATAGGAATCAAAACAAACACCATTACAAACATTCATCCATCAAAATACTTTCGAAGGCGCTTAATAATCGATGTAGGAATACAAAAAGACTTTTCAACATCTCGTAAACAAGGAAAACTTACCAATTAAAACTAAGTTATGAAGTACGAGTATACCACTTACCTAACAACTTTATTTTGCTACTAAATTTATCTCATTGTTATTATTTGTTATAAACTTAATATAAGACAAGCAAGGCTAGAGGTTTTTTAGCTTAAATTTTTAATCTATAAGTAAGTTAAGTTCCCTAATAATGGCCAACGATCAAACAGAAGACCAGGACGGGCATAGCAGGAAGACTGGACAAATGTCATAATAATGAAGCTCACTTGGTACAGCGACTGTCCTTAAGCCAGAAGACGCAAGTCAGACATCCCGGAAGAGACGAACATTTTTTTAATGAATGTGAAAATTTCTTGTGAGAAAATGAAATATATTTATTTGCTTTGATGTGGTACTACAAGCGATGTTTATATTGAGAGTTTATATGACATGTTTATATTTACCTACACATCCCGTAAAGGTCTGAACAAAACGTCCTATGTTTCGTCGCACAAATTTCCGTTTCCATATTCAATTCAATTCATATATTACTAGCAAAAAAATACAGTATAGTATTATATAGCCAAGTGTGAGAATAGAATAGATTTATCTATAATAATTTATATATCATAGCTCCATTCTTCAGATATAAATGATTAGATATTTATACCAGGTAGTACTTGTATCACTCGGGTAGATTCGCACGCTTTTAGATTTGTATCGATTAAAAAAATCGATTCTATGGCCGGTCTCCTCACTGATAAGTGGCCTGTACAAATAAAGTAGTTTGTACAGCTTTCCTTGCATTGCATGTTCAGTTCCTTCTTACGCACCTCGCATAAAAATTCTAAAGTAAGCAATGAAATGATTACTTAAAATCACTTCACTCGCGTGTTAAAAACCATTTCATTGAGTCGTTAATGTTTCTGATAACTTCAAGCTTCTCATTTCAAATGCTAAGCATAATTTGACCATTATATTAGGTAACCCTCGTGTAGACGCATTCCCCTCAAATATTCCAAATTATGCTTTAAATTATACTAATTTGTAAGTCTGGGAATAATTGTTTTTGACAGTTTTCCCTAAAATGTTCTAAACTGTGCTTAAGAATTAGCCATGTCTAAGATGGTGGTTTTTACAAGAGTTAAAGATCCTATATATCATAATATTATGGCGCTGGCGCCGCGGTAGTCCATGCAAATTGCAAAAAATATAAGATACCTTTTATTTGTAGGTATGCTTCGCCATTGTCACGGTGTATTAGGGGCACATTAAACGCTAATGCAAGTGATTTCTGGTTATGCATCAATCACGAATCACTAGCAAACCATGGAAAAACCATTAACGCCGCATCTAAGACCTCTACTTAAAATAATAGTTTCACAACCACTACGTATTCCGTGTAGAAGCCGCGATAAATACGCAGTGGTGCGCAAGTGATGTATGTAGCAGAGCAATCGTTGCTTTGAGCCAAGGCAGGGCTTCAAGGGAGTGAAAGAGACAGCACTATCTGGCCGCATTGCTGTTCTTATCTGTTTCTTGATATCACCTTAAACCGCGCGTGAGCATGTAATAAATATATCGTAATCCAGTCTTGTTGTTATATTTTAAAAGCAAAACGCTAACATGCAATAGCATCTAATGTGCACTGCAAATTTTATAGGCCAGCGTTATGCTTACCATCAGGCAAACGACCAGCTCGTCTCGTTATCCAATAGTATAAAAAATAATAGAGCTCTAGAAAATGTCGTACCACCACATAAATACCTTGTAATTAGGTATTTACTAATTAACTAATGGGTTTAATCATACAGCTTTCTTCGCAGAAACATCTTACCTGTAGAATATATTCTAATACTAACAACTCATATTTAATCTACACTTACAGAATTCCAGATAAAAATCACATTTTGCTAGATTTTATTCTCTCCTTTGTTTAAACCGAATAAAAGCAGATTTTTACGAAATAAACTTAACGAAACAAGAACCTTTTAAAAGCTCACCGCTTGAACCGACCGAGATTCTTGAATTCAAGAGACCTCGAATACCCGTTTTGTTTGGTTTATGTAACAATTAGAAAGGGAGATGGCAGGAAAGGGGTACTCCCTGGTCCTTAATGTCGGCAATTTGGGAACCAAAATTAAGCTCTACTCCGTGAGGCTAACATTTTTGTTTAATTTTCCTTGTGTGAACTGCGCTCTTTGTGTAAGCCACTTTTATTGATCAACATAATAATTTTATTATGCTTGATACAGTTTTTTTCGTAGGGATATAATACAGATATTATGTTGGTCTAAATAGGCTGCAAGACCGCATAAGTGTTCCTTATTTACCTATGGTCCTATCTTCTATACAAATAAATAAAATTGAAGTGTCTGTTTGTAATATCAAAATAACAGCTTTTTACCAAATGCATACGAAAGTATATACGATACCTATAACAAAACAACCATTTTTTAAATTTTTGTCTGTCTATCTGTTTGTTCCGGGTAAGTAATCTCCGAAACGGCTGGACCGATTTTGACGGAACTTTCACTGGCAGATAGCTGATGTTACAAGGAGTAACTTAGGCTTCTTTTATTTTAGAAAATTTTATTTTAGAATAAGAATTAGGGTTCCGCGCACAAAAATGATTATGGTTTTCATTTTTGTGCGCGTGTATCCAATATCTCCGCGCGGGTGAAACCACTGGCAGCAGCTAGTTATATTATAATTATATGTACTAAGTATTCTTTATCAAGTTCTATTTTTGTTGTTCTTTTATTCTATCTATAGAGATAATGATCTTCACTAGATCACTATTTCTATTTTATTTATTGTGTAAGCGTTAAGCGTATTAGCTCAAAAAGTGCTGAATTAATAGTTTAATCTTAACAAAGCTAATATTCTGTTCATTACTTTATGCATTGTAATGGGATATTTAAAAACAGTGTTTATTCTGTTCATATTATTTAATCTATATTTAGATGCGTTATTCATTTCACCTTTCTTAGAAGCTTGTTTCAGTATATAATTCAATATAATTATCTAATTATAGGAACAGAAGAGTGGATTTACTAAGCCATAACGTCACGATATAATCAAATCAAATCAAATCAAATCAAAATTCTTTATTTTAAGTTTTAGTTAGTTTATTTCTCCACTGTAACAGATCTAAAATTAAAATACAATGAGCGATCTCTTCCAGTCAATCTTTGGATGGAAAGCGAATTAAAAATTATAAATATATAACTTCTTGTATTACATAATAATAATTATTCCAAGGGTAAATTTAATCTGTTCATTAAAATTTGTAACAATTTATCCGATCCCTCTCACCCTTAGCCATAGGGGATTTGGCGTGATAATAGTAATGATTATGTTTAGTAATTAATAATATGTACGTACTTTTGAGTACTAAACCACATTACGAATATTTTCAATTAAATTTATTTTTTGCTTTCTTGTATTGTATTGTATTTAGCGTTAGCGATAAGATCACCCATTGTACTTATTTTTTAATTTTCTAAATGTATATCCTTTTGTTTTAAAATAAAGAATTATTGTATTATGTTGAAGGCCAAGGTCATGACAATCGCCGTTTGGTCTGCCCCAAATTGCTTTGCAGTTGGTAGATAAGTTGAAGATTCTATTTTATTCTCGTAGGCCACTTTGTTTAACGATATTGTGCGTTTGTAGTCCTTTGTGACTAGCCATGACAGTGACGGCCATGAATTTATTTTATTGTATTTGTTGTTGGCTAAGAGAGGAATAATTTGCCAGATGTCTGTTTTTCCCGATAAAATATATAATTTGCGAGTCTGTGAAAAAGTACCTTCTCAGCAAAAGTGCTACGTCGTCGTACGCCTCGTCGCTTAACATCACGTGAGAGCTTACCCACTGTTGTTTATGTTTATTTCTTATTCTCTCTTATTTTATTAATTGTATGTTAAATAATTGTTAATTCTTTTTATAGGTACATTAAAAACTTATTGTAATATTTACTAGCTTCCGCCTCCAGCTTCGCCAGCGTATTATTTATTTTTATAGCCTATGTGTTATTCCAGAACCTAATCTATCTACATTCAAAATTTCATTAAATTCAGTTTAGTTTTTACGGAGATACATAACAAACATTCACACACACAAACACTATCACTAAGAGTAGGATTCTGGAGGTCGATGGTCTGGTTAGTAAATTATTCAAACTCCGTTATAAGATAATCGGTACCTACCCGTAGTATTATATATTATGGTCTTTAATTATCCATAAAACACGATTAAATATCAATAAACTCCTACCTCATCAATAAAGACCTACGGAATAAATACCTCCATAATCCGATTCGTGTAAGCATTTTAACCCGTTTTTTATTCCCCTTACAATAACTCAATTCGTCTCATGGCATTCCTTCTAAGTGTAATTGCGTTCCGTAATACGCAATTTGGCGAATTCTCTTCTCTGAGACGGCGATGGTATAATTAGATATGTCGTTAATTAGACTGCACAGCGAGAGCACTCTGGCTTTCGTATACTTTCTGAGGGCTAGACCTGCGAATTAAATCACTTTAAAATACGGCGAAAAGTTCGTAGTTGGGATGAAACTGCAGCAGGAGATGAAAATGTTATGAGCGTTAAGTTTTTTTTGCTCTGATCGCCAATGTTTTGTAATTGTGGCCCTAAAGTATGTTCTATTATTTTAGTCGTACAGAAATATCCCCCAAGTTTTTATAGCAATTGGAAAATACTCCTTAGTGGTTTAATAAAATTATAGCAAAACCAAAAAAGGTGGCATACGCCAAGTATCAATGACGCGTAGCAGTTACACTGATCCTCCTAGTTCGACACACTACTTATATCATTTTTGAATTCTCGATTAGTTAGCTTTTTACCACTACCTCATATGGTCATGTGGTCAAAAGGTAGTAAACACACTAAGGTCTGAGTTCACCATTCATATTAAATCGAAATTCAACTGTGAAGAACATTGACAACACCGTCAAAAGTGAACAAGGTTTTAACTCATGAACTGGGGTTTTCTTGACCTACTTGACATTGGCGAAATTGTGGCTAACATTCCACAGAAGCCAGGAAATAAAGAAGAAGGCGTTTACCTACTTCTAATTATTTGAAAGAGAATTTTGACATCTGCTGCCAAATCTAGCTTTTTTAGCAAATTCGACTATGAACTAGGTTCAAAATAGTGAAATCGTCCGTAAAGCTGGGAACTGGCTTTCAAGTGTAGCCGTCGGAACTGAATATTCAACTTGAAAGCAAGCACTACAAAATTGCATTACTACCAAAATAATAATTCCAAATTCCATAACAAAAACGAACACTACCACAACGTTAAGTAAAAATGAGAATTTCATAATCCATCGCAACACCGCGTCCAAAGAAAAATGGCTGATATAATTTTCCGCGAACACATGGCGTCCCCCGACGGCCGTAAGGGGAGGCTATTCTGTTAATGGAAGCACAATGGAAAAGAAAACTTAATCAAGCGCACGAGTCGCTGTGATTTCTGCGCCTAACTACGAGAGATATATTGTTGCCCGGGTTCCGTCATTAGCCGGGTAAAGCCGCATTGGCCAAAAGGAAATTCTTCTAAATAACCCCCGCGTAACTTTTCATATGTGAGCTTGATTTAGCGGATGGCATAACTTTGCTGCGATTTTTTTTGGTTCGTTTTATTTAACGCTGGTGGCTTTTTGCTGGCGTAGTTTAAGTTGAAATAGGGGTTTTGGATGCTATAGTCTCGAATTTTGAACGTGATGTTTGTTTTTAGTTTTGGATTTGTAAATATATTTTGGCAACGACTGGATGGAGAAACAACAATGTATTTTGAGGACATATGCTACTATGCAAAAGTGGTGCTATGTTAATTTTTATTTTATCCTAGATATAGTTTAGAAAACGGAACTTACAACAAAAAAGCAATTTTTATATTTTTTGCCTGTCTTTCTGTTAATCTGTTTGTTCCCGCTAATCTCCGAAACGGCTGGACCGATTTTGAGGGGATTTTCACTTTCAGGTAGATGATGTTATAAGGAGTAACTTAGGGTACGTGGGTGAAGCAGCGGGGCACGGCTAGTAATATAACATAATAATTATATACTATGATGGGCAATGACTTTTGGTTGTTGAGTAATAGGTACAAACTTAATTACACACAAAAATACTTAACGTTAACCGTTATTTACACAAAAATACCTATACATATATTTATCTAAATAAACAAATTTGCAGAAAATACACATAAAAGACATTCACACACCAACAAATGTCTGAACCATTACAAACTGTTTTTAGTTACATTTTAATACAATAGTCATGGCATGTTCCTGCTTTGTTTTTAACCGACTTTAAAAAAAGGATGTGGTTTTATGTTCAACTGTTTGCATTTTTATGTATGTTTACCAATTTCTCCGTCAATTATGGACCGATATCGGAAATTCTCATTTTGTTTGAAGGGCTATAATTCGAATTGTTATTAAGTGAATTAATAAAGGTCGCACTTCAACGCTGCCCGTCTAAAACCTACTGTAATTACGATCTGTGTAACATTTACTGCTAAAATTTTCAACGAAAAGACTGAATTTTAAAACCCCAATTTACCGTACCGGATTATACCGAATTTATAGTACCGGAATTTCCAATCGCTACCGCTAAATATTCTATAATAACTCCGCCTTAATATAACATCGGTTACGAGTTACGAGGCATCGCTTTCGTCCATATTATAATGTCTCCATTCCACAGACGTGAGGCCTACATACATAACATACATATTAAAAGGGCGGTAATGTGTATCTAGTGCTGCCAGGATGCTATTAAAATGCCCATTAAAAGAAAAACATAAAATTTTTGAATATGGGTATTGTATACAGTTCAAAAATATTTATGAAATATGCGATAGTCGTCTGGTACCCAGGTATAGGAACCGTCAAGTACACATACAAAATATGTTTTTAGCACCGATTCAAAACCCTGCTTGCGTCTACACGTATATGCGATACAAATACATAGAATAATAATTATTATTGCGTCATCGTGTTACACCTCACGTTTTAGTGGTAAACGCAGTGGCGTATTTAAGGATTCAGCGCCCTGGGCCTGCAGGCCCCGCCGCCCCTTTTTTTTGACAATTTTAAACTGAATCGTAAGTGACAAAATACAGTTTAACACTGTTCATTAATAAGAGCCTTAGTTAGGTAGTCTTTTTTAAATTTCTTCTGCTTGGACCGCCCCTAGCAGCCTGCCGCCCCGGGCCATGGCCCTTTTGGCCCTAGGGTAAATACGCCCCTGGGTAAACGAACAAATAAAATAACACATTTTTTAAAATAATCTAATATTTTTGCTAAAACCTGCCAACAGCAGTGGCTTGAAAAAAATGTAGGCTAAATATTTCATACACAATGGCAGCACAGTGTGTATCGAGTTGCCAGGCTCAGCACGTATAGTGCACGTGCTCGGATGAATTGAAAGGGATGCCTACTGCTTTTCGACTCATGAGATCAGCGGGCCGTCTGCCGGAATTTTGGGTAATTTAATGGACATAAAATGTAAAACAGTTTCAACTTTTTTGTTGTTAAAAAATAATATACAGATATGGATTACGAAGTTTGTTATAATTATTGTTCAATGCATTACAGACTTACAATAATCTAATAAAATGTATTGAGACTTTCATAATTGTTTATCAATCCTCGTGATTGATAGTAAAACTTTTCTTGATGCTAAATATTATCTGCATGTCAAATTTCAACTCAATTTAGACAGCGTCTACGGTAAAATTGAACAATTGAACTTTCGCATAATATTTGACGTTCTTTTGACCACTCCTTTTAGCCTTTTGATCCACTTTAAAGTTTATAACTCATTTATTATACACTACCTGTAATTGTATTTACTATACACTACCTGTAATTGTATTTATTATACACTAGCTGTGTAGCCTTTGATTTCACTTGCATGGAGATATCCGCAGGAGTTTTACAGGATACAAAGTAGCTTATGTTAGTCGGTCCATATCAATGCAAAAAACAAGCTGACCTGTTATTCCGTTACTGCGTGAAAGAAGTACCTACAAACCAACAAATATTAATTTATAGTAAACTTAAATAGGAATTCGATTTTTACTGCAATTGTTATAGGAAGGCATTTCGTTAACCTAAGGACAAACGAATTCCTCATTTCATTAGGTACCCAGTCGCAGTTTTAACACAAATATTCTTATTACACCACGGAAAACAATAATAACATGCGATTTTCACAACCACTCAGAGCTGTAGGAATTACACCTGGGAAAAGAAAATTCTGTACGCTACAGGCACATGTGTTGCAAATATACCAAGTACGTTGATAGGTATCTCTGCCATAAATTATTCAGCATACTCATGCGTTATATCGTAAAGAAATTCTTACACCAACAAGTCATCACTTTTTCCCCGTGGCCTAGTTCCGCAGCGCCCGTTAAAAGGAAAAAAAATGCCCAACTTTTTGTTACAAAACTTGTAATCTCAAAAACGTCTGTTCCTAATTTCTTTTCCGATTTTAAAAGAACGATCTTTCATTTACGACGACATTTAGAACAAGTAAATTTCAGGCTTCGACACGAAGTTTTGGCAATTTCCGCACTTGGCGAAGCTTTTTTGCACCCCCATACTTTCTCGTTAATCTTTCTAACAAAAAAGTCGCCAATGCTCGTCGAGTCGTTACTGTAACTGTGTGAGACGACAGATTTAAATTACCGAATTAAATTGACCGGCGACAATTTATTTTCGGCTGTAAAAGCTTGGTAATTACACTAGAGCTTCATGGGGCTGCTTAAAAATAACTGTGTAAAGCCGTGAGTTTCCGAAACATTAAGTTTGTATGGAACCGAAACACTTGCAAATTACGCAACTTACTAATCGTTTGAAAAACGGATACTTTGTGATCCATCTGTTCTTAAGATGACTTCATCGGTTCTTAGGATGATGTTTTGCATCACAGGTTTTGTGATAATCAACGCAAAGTGAGAATTATTGTTATACTAGGCATTATTACTCTTGGTACGGTTATATATATCTGTCTCTTTCGTTTGTTTATTCTAATAAAAATATGAGTGAAAAAAATTAATTCACTGTGACTGTAAAACTTGGGAAAAGTACAGAAAATGTGTAACTAAATCGGTCACATTTTCAATTATTATCTTCGATATAGCTCGATGACGCAAAACTACGAGTTGTTAAGTACTCCTACCAAATATCAGTGCCACAATCAAACGTGTCAACTTATTTTCGTCCGTTTCAATATTGGAAAAGAGGTTTCCTCTCGATCTTATATTGCCGTTGTAAGGACCGTTCAGTCTCTCTATTCGAAGTTATATTCGACCTAAATTCGTCCAATGCGGACACATTTTCGGCGTCTCCGAACACTTTCATTTTTATTGGTATGTATATTTCAGGAAATTCATCGGTACTCAAGACTACGCTCGGGGGTTGCTTCAATTTTATTGCAAATGAAAGTATGGCGAATGGATGCATCTCGTAAAACTACTGCGCGTGATGATGAGATCGGAATATATTTATCATTTTTACGACTCAAGCTGTATTTGTACTGTATTCGTATCACAATTTCAATATACGCACGTAGAAATAACAGAAAATAAACAGCGGCAGAGAAATATTTGGTTGTTACTCTATATGCATCTTACTACACATTTGATTTATAATTAGAGTTTGAGTCGTCTTATGACCACGTTCAATGGAAAAATAAATAAAATAAAATGTTAAAGAGTTAATATGAAACTTATAAGGGTGTAAGAATTTTTTAAATTTATTATGAAGCTTATAGCTTATAGGGATGATTAATTTATCAATGCCTTTTGTAAATATTGTATTCTGCCACTGTCTGATTAATGGAATAAAAGGGGGAAAAAGCTTAGAGAAATGTTAAAGACTAGGAAGTTTGCTCTATATTTAGAGTGTTGTTAAATAACTTTGAGGAAAAATGTATTAAAATCATAGGAAGCACATGAGTAAAGAAACGGACCTGAATCCACAATTAAAGCAAAACTTCGTTAACAGTTTACGCAGCGTATTTATATGTCCATTAACCATATTATTATTAAATATCAGGTGAGATTGTAGTAAAATCCTAAAATAATCAAGATTAATAATTGTTTTAAAAAGCAACGTACTAACTTCCGTGACAAAGTCCTGAACCGATTTTGATGTCAATTTTTCAAATCGGTTATAAATGACAGATATCTGAGGTAACAAACATAAAAAAATACAACCGAATTGAAAATCTCATCCTTTTTGGAAGGCGGTTTAAAATACAACGTAAAACCCCAGGTAAAATATACTACAAAAATTGGTAGAGCCATAACTAAAGAGTTCCAAGTTATTTTATCGAAAATTGCTGATACATTACTAAAAGTTTTATGTTTCTCCCCTTTTAATAGACTCATATATCGGGCTTATTCTATACAGAAACCATTTTTACGGCTCTTAACGATCATAAGTACGTGTTTTACGACGGTTATGTGAAAGTAAATGTGTATTTTTCGGTCTGTGTGTAATGCGGTTTGATTGATAAAAATTTTATACTTAACTATTTGTTGGCTTTTAAGTATTTACTTTAAGTTTTCAACAAAAGATAAAAATTAATTCTTACTCCTATTTTATGAACGCAAAAGAAAACTTTAATTTTCAAATATTTATTCATACCGAAAACTACTCTTATCTGATTATGTGCGTGGACAAAAAAGCGACGAACCCGACTGTTGGCGTGGTTAACTTTCTTGTAATACAAAAAAACCTCTACCAACCAGTTTTCCAGTGTCTTAGTAGTGTTTTCCGTTTGTCAGGTAATTTGGAGATCGATGATTTAACTGCTTCTCTTTAAAGAATTGTGTCAAAAAAGCATGTATTTTATTTACAGAATAATTTTATGAGTTTTTTTTTTAATAAAAAGTCGTTTATCAGCGCTTTTCAAACCCACCAGCGCAAATTGAAGTCAGTGGGCCACAATTTCAAATCTCACCGCTGTCAATTTCAAAGGCACCCAAGTCGGCCGACTAATCCTGTTATTTCCGCGTCCACCAACAAAGCCCCAAAAATCAGTGTTCAGCAAAAATTTCACTCGATCCCGTAAAGTGATATAGGCAGACACCGTCCCTCGTGATGGATCGCGGTAAATGGCTCGTGACCCTTCCACTGTGCCGTGAAACTTTACGAGAACGAACGTCTTTAAGATGATGATTTTTGCATGGTGCTAGGCAAGATAATATCGATAAAAATAATAGAAGCAATGATTCTCAGAGGAGATTCTAATCCTATCCTACTAATACATAAAATATGCGAAAGTTTGTGTGTGAATTTTTATTACCACGTATCTCTGTGACCACTAAACAGATTTTTATGAAATTTGGAATGTACATAGTTTAGGTTCTGGAATAACACATAGGCTACAAATGTATAAAAACGCGAGCAAGGCCGCGGGCTGAAGCTAATTGGGGAGGCACAGGCAAAACTAATCTCAGATGGCGCCACCATCACTGGTGCTTGTCATTGATGTTTACTTTGACGGTTAGTGAATTAAACAACAACCAGTACCTAAACATGCTCGCGTCCTAAACATCATTAGATTTGACATGGTCACTACATAACCTAGAAGAATAATTGGTTTTCAATATTTTTTAATGAGCAATACTTTGATCCACTATTTCCGTTTTTTCTCGTCAGAAGGGAAACGTGTGTACCTTAATTTTACACTGAATTGTACTTTACAGAGGTATACTTTATTGCAAAGCCGATTTTTTGTTTACTTACTAAAATGTTATAATGAAGTTTCATATTGAAACAACACCAGCGATAATGCGCCGCCTAGCGGGAGAAGTAAGCAATGTGGCTCCCCATTGCAGGAAAATATAGTACATAATGTAACTATAGTCGTGTGATAGAGCATTTTTTTTTTAACGCTTACACTCATACCCCCGCACTAGGATTCCCTGTGTTGCAGGTGGCATGGACACACACAGATACACATCACAAACATCCAAGACCCGAGAACAAACTTTATGCTTACACAAAATCTGCCCCGGCCGGGAATCGAACCCGGGAGCCCTCGCTTTGCAGGTAGGGTTACTACCAACTTAGCTACGGAGCCGTCTGCTCTCTTTTCTACTGCTCTCTTGATTATCTACCACCCTCAAAGTGAAAATTTGACGCTAAGCACATTATATTGATGTATTCCAGCAGCTGCACACAGGTACTAGGTCTACTAGTTTTTTTGCATCATAAGCTTAATTAAAAGAGAAAGTTCTTAAAAATTAAAATTCAATACGATTAAAACAATATAGCCCGGATTGTATCACATCATCACCTTTCATAATAATATTCATTACGGCAGCGGTCATCAATTCTGTTTATGTTCCCATTTGTCAGCGCCAGCAAAACTCTCAATAACGGATGTTTTTATTCAATTTACTCGGCTTACTCAAGTTTAAAGGGAGTACGTTGCAGATCTTGATTGATAGCTTATACGAGAGCCCATCAATTTTCAGCCGAAACCCGCATTTGCACTTTAATAGGTACGTACAAGTAGGGATGGCTTTGTATTAAAAATCGATAGCCGTGAGGCGATTAAAGGTTTAGTTCAGATTTTGATACCTTTCAAAGGAGGGGTTGTACGATTATAATTTAAATGCTACTTAACAAGATGTACGGAAGTTAAAAAAGGAATTACAGATTATTGTGATCAATAGTGATCATACAATAAAACTTTGTTTCAAAAACTGTTTTGTTATATATTTTTAATCTTTGGTCTCAAATCTATAAGGTGTTTCGCATACAATGACGATTTGTTCTTTTTTTTTACTTTATATAGGTACGTACGTTAGGGTTTGACTACTATATCAAATGATGTACAAAAAAATTATAAAGTTACCTCTAAAAATAAGTTTGTAATGAAATATCTCTGTTGTTTATAAATGTATATTGATAATGTTAATAAAACTTACGTATTATATAATGAAAAAAACTTGGTTGTGATGGTAAAAAAAAACCTATATTTTTGATTAGGCATCAACTTTTGAAGTAAACTCTTTAAACTTTGGGTGAACTGGTTTACAACTGGCGTTTAGCCTGTAGTAAAAACTGTTTTTAACACTGGCTAAAGTCACAAGCCGTGTGAATTCAAAGTTAAATTAAATACTATATTAATACGAGTACCTATATCGCCTACTTCAAAATAAGTTTTTAAGATAATTGTAAATTGACTGACGGTATGGCACACAGAAGTTTTTATAATTTAGAAATGAATTATTTAGTTCCATTATTTTATCGTATACGTAATCTAGAGTTTAAGTTTTATTGGACGAAGGGGCTGGTCAGTGAACCGTAATAACTGCTGGAGATGTTGCAGCATCCACAGGGATGGGGAGGTTAAACTCTTTACTTTTTTATTTTGTTGCGAGATGAGTTGTTTGCCTGATGGCAATCATTACGCCTGCCCATAACAATTTCAGAGCGATCCAGTTAACTTTGAAACATAAACGCCGCCGTGGCATTGCAGTGATGCTCGTTATTCCAAGGCATCAAATATTTAAGCCCTCCATTTTATGTTTGGACTTTAGATCCAAGAAAGTACACCCTGATTGTGTTCAAATTAACAGTAGGTAATCAGGTTTTTACCGAGTAAGCGTGCTTCGGCTTCGTCGTTCCTTTATCAGGTAAAATTGATAACAAACGCTAACTAGGCTCGGAATATGAAAAATTAAAGCATTGTAAAGATTTTTAGGGTGGATATCTGCAGGATCCCAACTCGTCCATTTTGTATCCCGTCGAATGTCGGCCGGAACCACGTCGGTCCGGCGGCAAAAAAAAAAAACAGTTAGCCCTTATTCAGTTGTGATAAGGTTCAAAATAGCTTGAACTAATAAAATAATAAAATTGCTAACTATATTGAACCTTAATGACGCTTTAATGTCGGCCGGTACCACGTAGGTCCGGCGATAAAAAAAAAACAGTTAGACCTTATTCAGTGGTGATAAGGTTCAAAATAGCTTGACCTATAATAAAATTACTATTAAAATTGCTAAGGTGGGGGAAACAGGTATTTTTCCCCCGCGCCAGCTCCTTTGGGACCCTCGACACTGGATGGGGTATTAGTCAAGGACACGCCTGCAAGGTAGCTTCAAGTCAGCAGTCTTTACTTTACACTGTTTGCTTGGCGTTTCTGAGTGTAGTGAACCCTTTCCACTCATTTAACAGCAGTTAGTGTAGACTTTATTAGGGCATCGCACTAAGAAAGATACACTAAGAAAGATACCTACTATGGTTAGGTGAGCTGAGTTAGGTAAACATATTTGTGTCCCGAGTTCTATTATTTTTAATTGAATTATGCTTACTATTGTTTGATAGATTACGTGTTAAAATATTAAAAAAATATGTTTATGATAAAAAAACTAACTTTTCTACTTACAATAAATTTATTTGAATTTTCAATGTTGAGCTGGAATGACAATTCAGACATCAAACGTTATCTATTCTCCATTGAAACACCACACAATAGTAAATTTGCCAGTTTATCAGTATTTTATAGAATACATTTCGGTGAGTGTGCGATGGAATTGCATAACTTGATTCCTTCAACTCCATTCTAGTATCGAACGAACAGACGCTCAGCAATGCGCCACCCTTTTATGGTCTATTTCCCTTCTACCAATATGCACTAAGCGTTTTGCTTCGTCCTTTATAATACGCACTGCTAAGGAGTAGAATTCCTTGGCAGCGTCTACATTTCCCAATAAATATAAATATGAGAGTCTTCAACACAAGAGTGAACAGGTACCTTCTAGGCAAGCGTGCTACATCTTCGATCGCATTGTCGCTTACCATCAGGTGAGTTGCGGTCAAACGTGAGCCTATCGAATACCTATATAAAAAGAAACAATAGAACCATAATGCAGAGTTATTAAATAAAACAAACAAACCATAAAAAATATTACAAGAATAGTCAACAATACAAATAAATCCATGAAGCGCAAAAACTCATGTTTAGTCGTGTCCGTAACAATCATATACCAGTTACACAAGTTTCTAAAGATACCCAAAAAAACTACGACAGTGAAGTGCTCCATACGTTTTCTTCATTTCGAGGTAAGGATCCCTAAAGACGCAAGTGATTCAATCAGAGATTATCTCACTACGCAAATGGGCGAAAGGGTTAGGAAGCTTAATAAAATCAAAGTACCCATTCTAGCTTTCACAGCACGAAAAAATATGCCCAACATAAAGTTCCCGCAAGCACTAGGCAACAAAAAGCAAGCCGTAAAACAGCCTGTATCATTATTTACATAAATGCCATAAAACTGAACAAAAGAAAATTTATACCGTAAAGTTTTGGGCAATATCCGTTTTCTGTGACACGTTTTTTCGAGGGCCGTTGTTCATCGTTAATCTTTGAAACAAAAACGGCAAGTTTGGTTGAGGCGTTGTGTAAGACAGTGGTGAAGGTTTGATTTTATTAGATCTTACGCTATGGCTACTGTACTTTAATCTTGTTGTTACTTATTATTTGTACGTTATTTTATGTCTCTTTTTTCAACAGCCTATATTAACTTTATTAACTATAGCTATTGGATAAATACCTAGCTACAAAAACCGTCGAATACATTATAAGCTAGATTGTTATAAATAATATTATCCAAATCCAAAAGCCCCATATCATTGACAGCATTTAATTAAATTAATATATTATAGGGAACAATACGTCATTATTTAATTAGTCCATATAGAAAAAAGTAGTAATAATAAATAGTAGTAATAAGCTATATAGCTTATTACTCAATTTTAATTGAATGAGTAAGTTTAAGTTGGTATCCTGTCTAATCACTAGCTGACTGTTAACGTATTCACATTATTTATTTCAATTAGAAGTTGTCTGGAGGGTTATGTACCTTGTAAAATTTAAACAAAAACAAGAATAAAACTATACAATGGATGTAATCCTTTTGTTGTTTAAAATTAAACGAGTATTAAACAGAAGTTTAGCTGCCTTAAATCTAGCTCTCAACAAAACGCTTGAGCTTACCTACTGCTCACACCAATGTTCAGAGAGTTTGGCCTGGGCGCGTCTGTGTCCTGCTATAATTTACGCTGTACAAGTGCGGGCGACATGCGGCCCCGTACCTACGCCGATAATAATTGCTCTTTATAGGAGCGTATAAAACAACCTTTCATCACGCTACTTACCTTCGGCGTGTATCGGCAGATTTGTACGATTTTTTTGTGGTACCTTTATTTCCTACCTCAGCATGACGACCCTAAAATAGTATCTATCATCATCAGTTTGAAAACGTTCACTGCTGAAGCTTTCCTGTGAAGGAGATGTTGCTGGCTGACGTCTTAGTGATCGCAGTAGATTATGATATTGACCGAGGAGAATGATGCTCCATATTCCCTGTATGGTACCTACTTTTTTTTGTAATAATGGTGGATATATGTTTATATTCACATTATAACTACACTACTAAATTATATGTCTAGTAGACATCAGTCATCGTATGTGTGTTTATTATAGTAATATAGGGTTATTTAATATCGATATTAACTGTTGGTTAAAACTGAACAACGATTAGTTTGATTGATAAACTGCGCGGCAATTATGTATGAGATCTCATCAATTCCCTTCCACCTCACGTAACCTACGCTTACAATGATTTGCTCATAATTTGTATAATAATTGACAAAATTAAAAAAAAAACTGATATACTCGTACCTATTCTAAATCGGACCTCTTTTCCTGATTAAAAATAAAAATTATGTAGAGATAGGACTGCTCTAGTAAAGGCTACAAATAAATGCGCACAAATCATAAACTGCTTCACTTACTTGCCAAAGTAATTTAATAAATCACAGTCAATAAACCACACTAGTAATAGAGACGCGTATTTATTTCACCGGCAAAAGTCCTAGATCAAATAGGAAGGAAACCGACGTTTCCTAACCATTTTTAACGTTAACGAAACGCCGCCGGTGTTTGTTTGAAATACGGAATACCACTAAGATAGTGGACAGACAGACGGCTTCACTAGTTTGTTTTATTTACTTCCACTGGCAGGAAGGTAATTTAAAATGGAAATGAAAAGTTCACGTTTCAATTTAGTAAACATATTCACCATAAAGCAGTAATTGAATCAACCGCGAAGCGATCCATTTGATTTTATATTTAATATAATAATAATATATTTTAAGGTATCTCTACCTATACCTGACCTAGTTTTTTTGCGATTATATGCTACTAGGTTCTGCCCGCGGTTTCACCTGCGTTTCCACAGGCTTTTACACATATTTCCAAATACAAAGTAGCATATGTTTACTCTCCGGTCCCTAAACTATCTCTAAGCCAAAACTAAATCTGTTAGTCCGTTTGTGCGTGAAAGAACGACAAACCATCAAACGTACAAAAATACTTGCGCATAAATAATAGTAGGAATTAGTAGGATTATCCCAGCGGTCCCATTTAAGTTTGGACAAGAACCGATCGGAGTCCGTCGACTGAAACAATGAAAGGATTGAAGTCAGTTTTCCATATTTTTAAAGTGCAACTAAAATACAATTTAAAGAAAATAAGAATTAAACATGCTATATAATTACCTTGCTTGAGAACAAGACGTACTTTCTATTAAATGTTTGAAACTTCTGACAAGACAAATCTGGTCACGTGCCGTCTCTATCATACCCATAATACAAGATAAGGTATATAGAAAACACTCCTTTGTGACAGAATTGGGGCGCCTGGCGTTAATGGGGGACTTAGCCATTGTTTGATGACAAAACTAGAGTGCATGGAACTTGGCTGAAATTTTATATATATATATATTTTTTATATATTTTTGTATATATACAAACTCAATACAAATAATATACTACATGTAAAATATGTTCGTATGTATCAAATACGATACGGTCCGTCCACACCAGGCACCGTCAAAGTTCTTAATTCTCAAGCGTTCCTTAATAAATTAAAAAAGTTACGGGATAATATTAATACTTATGTAATCGATCACTTTATACAACACACTTACTATCTATCGAAATCTATAAATATACTATACAGAACTCAAGGTAATATTTATCATAGATCGTATCAGGAGAGAATCAAAGAAATTCGTCTGAGCATATTAGGTATCTGCTCTCTGAATCAGTTGTAAGCATTTTGGCGAGTGGTTCAATAACAAAGAAAACCTGATTTTCTTGAAATGTTCTTCACGTAAAAGCTTTTCTCACATATTCTTAGCTTTTACATGGAAAATAGAAAAGACGTGTTCATTTATTCATTAATACTCTCAATAGGAATACGAATTAATTTATTTTAAGGATTTGACACTTGACTTTATTATTCTATAGGTATTTAATTATTTATTAGAAAAAATCCATACTTTAAAATACATTGCCTATACTACGAGTACCTATAAGTTTCTTTTATAATTTTGTATTTGTCATTGTAGTGTGCAAATAAAGAATTAATCTATATATCTAAGTAATATAATTGCCATGGCAAATTCAATACTGTTTTTATTTTCAAAATTCATTATCAAATCGTAAAAATAAATAAGTACATTTTGGGGTTATGTTGATGCTTCGAGATGAAAAAAATATTCGACAGATCAGAATCAAATTCAGAATCTCACCTATTTTTTGGCAGTCAGCTAAAATATTTTTATGGGGAATATTTAGCTAATCGTTTTAAAGTTGTAGGTATATATTTGTTTTATTTTAAAAGTATTGTGTTATTAAGACATAACGGTTAATCTCAAAGTTCACGGAAGGTCACATTATAAATGTAGTGGAACACACTCCTCAAAAAGTTTCACTCAAAAAGAATCGGTTTCCATCAACTGAAATCACAATTCGAGGGAAATATTATTGCATTTTTGTTTTCCATTTGCACGTTTTACGGTTACGGGTCGGTCTGGCGGCTGGCCTCGGGGTCGGCGATTTGGCCGCCTATTACAACGTACTGTAACCATCGAGAAACTACAAATCACATATCTATTGTAACGTATTATAATTATTACGTAAACATTTAAATGTACTCACTAATATTTACAGGTTTACAGTATGAGAAGACGTTATGATTACCATCAAACGACTCGCTTGTCTCGTTATCCAATACATAGTACAAAAAAACTAATAGGTCGGTAAAGTACTGCCTGTTAAGACGAAAATTTGTAAGTAAAAATTGTACTTGCAATGTCAAATCAAATCATATTTCTCATCATCATCAGCCAGAAGACGTCCACTGGTGAACCTCACTGCTAGCCTTTTCCATAGAACACCATCAAAATGGCAATCCCATAGCCACTTTGAACGAGAAATTCCACTATGCGCCACCAAATTCTCTCACTGGTGATGCAGAGTGGATGGTTAAAATTTACAAGTCCACTTTGCCTCACTAAATAATTTTGGTGGATAAATTACACTCGTACAAATTCTTGGTTGAGTTTCCCTACTGGCAATGTAATATTTCCAAATGGAATAGCCATGGAAATTATGTTAGGCCAGGTGGCGGCCGTGTGTAAAATCACCATTATAACTATAAATGCAGTACACCTATATAGTTAATACCACCAATTAAAACCTACTTATAGTCCGTGTTTATATACTGGTCTAATATTATGTATATGGCGAAAAACCGACCAAGTTGGTACTGATAGTGGACTAGAAGATTTGGATTGTAGATTATGCAAATGTCTTATACCTCCCTACCAACTGATTATACCTCTGTCTATAAGTTAGATGTAGTATTTTTGTAGAACCTAGCTAGTTAAAAAAGGTTTTATCCCATTGAAAGCATACCAACTAGACACACAGACAGAAATCGAAACTCGAATCATGTCATTAGTTGGCAATTAGAACACTGCCTACGTCATTAGTTGACATCCCTCTTTGTTTTTTTTTATATTCTATAGGCTCACGTTTTAACTTTTATTAGCCAAGTATAAAACACGGTACTTAGTATGCAAGTGAAAGATGAAACTAACAAAGTAACACATAAAGTAAATAATCTTTTGTCATAATACAATTCAGTGCAACGTTACGTTGCGGTGATAAAAACATTATGTCTAAAGCAATAACACGGCCACGACGTCCGGTCGCGCTATTACCTACAGCATTATCTCGCTGCTTCTCTTTTCAAATATTTGGACTTTTTATTTGCCAGTAGCTTTATTTTTGAATGGAAATGATGTGCGGTTAATAACTGTATGAATATTAATATTTCAGTCAGTTTAAAGAGAGCAATAACCGTGGCTTGATTGCGTATGAAAAAGCTACTGAAATAACGTAGTTATGAAATTACTCCTTTGCGCAAGGTATGTAGGTTGGTTGCAACCAGTGATTAGACAGCTGGCCGCTGGTTGCTTATCGTAAAGTTTATGTAATATATACGGTAAATTATTTTTAAAACACCTTAACGTGCGCTTAGTAATGAAACTTAAAAACAGCATTATACCTATAATTGGCATATAAATGCGATACCTATAATCAGGCACATCATGTGGCAGTTAGCTGTTTTTCGATCGTTTTTTGTTTCGGTCGAACAGTTTTATTATTTTTTTTTCGACAATTTTGAATTGAAAACGACAAAACGTAGTTTAAGTATTGAATCGTTTATCAGTGTTTATTAATAAGAGCCTTCATGTCCACTCCGAGTCACCGTCACATTTTGGTTATTTAATTGTTTGTTTTAATCAAAAACCAACGCAATTTATCCATATCACTGAGGGTGAGTTTTACCGTGCCTACGTATAACGTCGGTACGTATTATATCGCTACGCAAAAAATGAATTATTATTGATGTCGAAAATCAGTAAGCATGTAGGCGAAAGCAAATTCAATTACAGCGTATAACGAGGTCTGTCCTAAACACGAATTTACCAGCAGATTTTTAAATTGAGGAAATGTTGGTTAGGGTAAGCATGTGTTTATCAATGAAGCCGATCTTGATGTGATGTGGCGTCAGATTAAAACTACGGGTAGGTTGTTAAACTCACTGGAGTCCTATCTTATTTATTTAGAAGTTAATAGAAAACGGTATCGATTTACTTGTTCACTGTTAAGGTTGTTTTTTGAAATTATAGATTACTATTTCTATTACTTTTTAAGCTCTAGTATATGTTCAAGTGACTATAAGAATTTCGGTGACAATTGTGTGTGTCCCCGTGGACCCACTGCTATGACCCACTTGTGGGACTATGGGGTTTTTCTCCGTAGAACCACGCTAGACATGGAATTAAAAAAAAAACTTTATCGTAGAATATACTAGCTTAATTAATTAATAATAGACTTCCAGGCCGATTTCGGCTACGGCGACTGCTCCTAGTTTATTAATTACAGCGGCTTCGATCATGGGCGCGCATGTGGCTGTTATATCCTATTTTTGCAGTGAATGCGCGAGCACAAACGCTGCATGTTAGGATACCTCCGTCATAATTGTAAGTAATTTTAGAAGGCGGTCTATTCTTCAGTTGGTCTCTTTTCAGGTCAAGATCACGCCTTCTTTGGTCTTCAAAAGAGTGTACTGTCTGTTTAACCAGACGTCTCCACTCAGATCTATTTTTGGCCTGCCCTTCCCAACGTGAAGATTCTATGTTGCACCTTTTCATATGTCTTTTCAGAACATCTTTATATCTGAGGAATTGGCCCCCAGAGTTGCGCTTGCCATTCTTGAGTTCAGAAAAGAAGATGCGCTTTGTAATCCTCTCGTCGGGCATTCTAAGGACATGGCCACACCACCGCAGCTGGCGCTGCATGAGATAAGCCTCAATCCCGCATATATTTGCTTGTCGTAAGACTTCGGTGTTTCTAACACGATCCGACCACTTGATATTGATTATATCGCGGAGGCACTTAAGATGAAATCTATCTAACACACGAATATGCTTACGATATAGACACCATGTTTCCGAGGAATACATCAAATTTGGGAGCACTATGGCCATGTAGACTTTGATTTTAGTCTCCAGTTTCAGATCATGGGAACGAAACACCTTGTCTCTTAATTTGCCAAATGCTGCCGCAGCAGCACCAATTCTGCTATTAACTTCAGAGTCAAGGTCACCTTTACATGTAATGGTGCTCCCGAGATATTTAAATTTTGTTACCTGCTTAAGCCTTTGCTCGCCAAGTCGCACGTCTAAATTGGTATGGTTTTGTGCGTGCACTGCCATGATCTCAGTTTTGGCAACGTTGATTTTCAAACCAAATCTGCTGCACGACTGGTCGAGATTTGTCATCAGCTCTTGTAAACCTTCGGGGCTTTCAGCCAAGAAACATAAATCATCTGCGTACATGATTTCTGCGACAATATCATAGGACACTTTTGTGAGTGCCTTAAGCCTACTTAAGTTAAAAAGTTTACCATCAGTACGGAAACGATACTAGCTAACTTTAATGTAAGGGGCACCTCAGACGCTCAAGCAAACGTACGTTTGCTTGAGCGTCTGGGTTGCCCCTATGAGACTTAAAAATTACGGCGGCGCATGCTCAATCGTAGCCTACCGTAATTTCTCTAGAGCATGACCAACTGCTATGTGTCCTGTAATTAGTACAGCCCTAATAAAATCATCATCTACTATAACTTTTTTTTGTCTCTTCCGTTTATTTCTATTCTTATTAAATTACGCTACAAACCAATTAAATGATACCTCTGTGGTTTAGTTGGTAGTAACTTTGCCTGCAAAGTGGTGCCGATCCCTGACCGGCGGGGCACCTGGGCCACCTGAAGCTCAGGGAAGCCTAGTGCAGGAGTATGAGTAGTATAAACTTTATTACTTAATATTAGAATTATAGATTAATATTATGCCAACAGGACCCCAGTTGCATTCATCGCCCGTTCTATCCTCATCTAAGTGAGTTTTCACCTGCAATTAAAGTCTGCGGCGGGAATGATAACGGTGCGATGGCTGGTGCTTAATTACAGGATAGGAATATCCCGGGGGAAACTATATCTGATCGCCAGCAAGCGACCGAAGATTTAATGCTGTTGACCTCACTTGATCCAAACCGCGCCCGCGTGTAAACCAACTTGCTAATATTATTACATGGGTCTAACTTTACCTATATATATACGTTACTAACTTTTCATTTATTTTAGATTAAGTTGCAAACTTCGTTGTATGAATAAATACGTTTCTTTTAGTTTTAAGAGTGAACCCAGTCCCTGTTTGTAATATAAAACTTTAGAAAAGTTCAATGTCAGTTGCAGATTACGTCCTATTAATAGTGCTGGAAAACAAAGAAGAAAAAAAGCCGTTATGAAACAACTATTTATTCATGTTTGTCCACAAATGAACTAACAAGGACATACTTTTTGCTGAAACGCTGATTGTAAACCGTAACCCGGGGGTGGAGGGGGTGTCAGTAGAGAAGTAAATCCACATATCGGCTCAGAAGCAAGTCTCCCGCTCCTATGATAGAAAAAAAAATCACCATTACCTACTTATACTAAATATTTTTATGATATACAAAGTAACTTTTTACATGTCTGCACAATAAAGGAGTGTAATATTGTTAGGGTTCATGTATGCACAGAATAAGGAATAGGTACAAAAAAAAAAGTATATAAGTATAAAAAAGTAAAAGTATAAAAAAGGAGGCTTCGAGGACCCATCGAAAATACTTACTGAGGCCCAGGAGGAGGGATGCCACCGGATTTGATTTTCTGGATGATATTATATACATCTGATACAGTAAGGTCCTCCTAAAAATAAATAACAAAAATACGATTTTCAAGAATAATTTAATTTTACAAAGCGCAGACTCAATGGCTTTTTAGAAAATAATAAGAACTTATTTACAAATGTTGCGCAAACATACAAATCCTTACTATATTATAATTATGTAAAAGTGTGTTTGTTGGTTTGTCCTTCTTTCACGCTGTAACTGAGCAACGGATCGACGTAGTTTTGGCATAAATCTAGTTTATGGACCGAAGAGTAACATAGGCTTCTGCTTATCCCTGAAAAATTCACGGTTCCTGTGGGAACGCGGGTGAAACCGCGGGCAGAAGCTAGTAATTGCATGCATAAATGTACCTACTTAGTACTTGAGCAAAGAAAAAAACTATTAAAATAATCCAAAAACAAAACGATAGAAAAGACTGACAAGGCTAACAATTTGAGACTATAAACTACGGCAAGTCAACCCTTGCATTACCCAATTATCAACCAGCAACTTTTAATATTGCGTTGTGCCATTGCACCAATCGCAAGATTGCTACTGAGTAGTATCAAATCTTTCACTAAATATCAAACAGGCATCAGAAAAAAAACTTGTATATACTAACAGCATTTTTTCAGTGCATACTCAATTACTCACGTAATAATCGTCGTCGATCACCATTATTGGAGCATTAACACATGCACCTTGGCATTGCACGGTATCTACGCCAAACATGCCATCAAAGGACAAACTGCCGACACAGCAACAACAAGCCTCCTCAGCAGCCCTTAGAAGAATATCAGAACCGCGGATCATGCATGGAGTTGTTGTACAGATTTTGACGTTGTACTTGCCACGGAATCTCCTGAAACCATTAAAACCAATTACCGACGGCCAAACTCAATGATCTTCAAACGTCATTGGTATGAATATTATATTACCGGTACATTAACAATCACCTAATACTGTTACGTTACGAGGCATACGATATCCGACACATGTTGTTACTAGATAAGGGTTCACTTTAAAAGAATGCATTACGCCCTAGCGATTCTCTCCTGATGCCTGAAATACGATGATGGCTCAGGGCGAGGCTCATACTGCACGATACATCATTTAAGTACATAGTTTCGTTGAGTTAGTCGCCAAAAACATTTTTTAAGTTTGGGCTTCCTCCAATAGCGTTACCATCATTTAGCGGTTGCATTATAGCGTCGAATTACTATACTAAAAACATTGGCTAAGGAAACAAGACGACGTGGTTTCCTACAGAGCGGTGTTCAAAAATGCTTTCTAGATAACCACGTCGTCTTCCGTCGCTCGGTAAGGTCTTCGCTGTATACAGGTTATTTTGACCAAAACCTGGTATTTTCAAAAAAGCCAGAATAAAATATTAAAACTGGAAAAGTAGCAGAGAGATAAATAATAATAAATAAAAACAGTAAGCTTTCCGGACTGACAATGCTTTTCATGGCATTGATGGAATGAAAAAACAGGGCAATATTTTTAATTTCCGGTTTAGCTCCCACTTCCATTTCATTTTTTCTATCATCTTTCATGAAGATGATGCGAAATATGGTTGGCCGTAATCAGAAGATATCAAGTAGGTAGGTAGTTACTTAAAATACAAAATTTTATTGGTTGAGAACCTATATCCCTGTATTAAACACCGTAACACCTATTTTAAATACCGTCTATCATAGTCATTTCTTAGGTTATAATGATTAGGTCATTGTAATGGTAATAGTGGAAGGACGAGATGTAGCCGTATCCTTTTTAACTAAGTGAAATCTTTAAAAGTTGCGAGGAAATAAGCAAATGCTAAAAATGTATAACTACTCATTGTTTTTTGTAGTTATTACCCGTAGTCCTATCACTGCTTTGACCAACTGGTGGGCTCACGGGTAATTTTTATTTCACGTAGTCCTACATTAAAGATTGAATTTTAACCAATTTCAGTGGGTCCACGGTTAATCTTTTTAACCGTGGATCCATTACTTAGATTTATGGCCAGCGTATATGTTTTAATGATAACAGTTATTGTCAATAACTATTATCTATTACTATTTATTAGAGATCGCCATCTTATTCTGACCAAAAAATTGTACTATTACGAGGCATTAGTACTAGGCGAGCATAAGCGTAAAAGAGGTACCTAGGTTTTAGTATGAAACGAGAAAATCCACACCACTAAGTCACGTCAAAACTAAACTCACCTCTTAAACATAGTATAGAAAGTGGCCACCTCGTAGACCCTAATTCTTGGCATGCTTAGAATCTCGGCTGTTTTATGCATGGCAGAGATAGGCACCCATCCTATCTGCCTTTGGACAATATCCAATACTGGAACAAGCGCTGAGCGCTGGGCGCCCACGGGATAGTTCTGGATTATTGCTCCAATACGCTGAAATTGAAAGCGTGGTCACATTAGTAAAGAAACGGAACACAGGCAAAGGTTCTTGAAGCGCGTGTTTGCATTATCTATTGCAGCTTCATCGCGTACGTGGAGAAACCGGTTTATTCCGACTCGGCCAGTGCAAGCTTTGTCTATGTTTGGTTTCTTTGCAGGCGGAGTGAGCTTTTTAAATAATTGAAAAATTAATGAAAAACGAAAGAACGTCTTCATAGTAACGCCCGTTTACATGAGACCCCGAATCATTTCGCAAATGCAAATGTAATAATTACTTATTTCAGTCTGAGCAAATTAGTTAAAAGATGCGATTCATTTTATTTGATAGCATCAGAAATTACGGAGATAACACCAAAATAATTATCATCATAAGTTCTATAAACAGTAACAATTAAAAACAATGGCGCACGAACTAATTTCACATAGTCAGGTAAATTAAAACATTAGGATTACACAATTAGGATCCATTAGGTTTCAATTGCTCGTTGAACATAATTAATCACAATTATACTGAATCGTGAAATTTATAAACATTTCAAATGAATTACAAAGGTTGAACTCCATAAATACAAATATATGAGGGCAATTAAATTCCTCATTATTTCAGAAAAGGTAAATTAACGCTCGTGTCATTTTAATTTTCCTTGTCTAATTTCGCTTTTCGACAACGCTGAAGAGGGTATAATTATAATTTTTTCCCTACCCAAAGCAGAGTTTGATGAGCGAAAGTTTTCATTATTATTAATGAACTAATTGGATGTCTGTTCGTATATTTATATGATTTAACAAGCTTAGTGAGTGGCATGAGTTAGTTCTCACCTAGAACACCCTCAATGGAACTGTAACTAGGCTGCGTCCATTGCGCAAGTAGCTTGCATGCTGCAAATTGCCCGTTTGCAATCTACAGCTTGCATGTCTATTTAAATGTTCATAATCAAGCTGAATACGACTTCCATGCTACTTGCACAATGGATATGTGGCCTCAGCGGCATGCCGCATCTGTAGGTATCCAGTTAGTTAATAATAATTTATTATTAGTAACATATTGGGTCTTACCACAAAAAAATTAAACACACGTTAAACCCGTCTTAATCACTGTTTAACGCCTAAACATGCCTTAGTCGCGCGATTAAACAAGAGCAACCACAAATCCTGATTTAAGTAGTGTCTAACCATTATCTAACATAATTCTGTTGTGACATTTCTAATCATTTTTGACGTTTCATTAATCATTTAGACGCTGTCTAGCTAAACAGGCACCTAAAAATGATTTTTTTTTGTGGTAACACTGATTATTATTAACTGGATATTATACTGGTGCTAGGATTTTACAGATTGGGCGAACCCAGCGCAGCCGATACGTCAACGCGATGGGATCGTCTAGATCGGTGAGGGCGGTGACGACGGATACTGTCAGACAACGTGGCTATTGACCTCAGAACCAATATTTGTATAGCAGTCCTACAACCAACAGGAGTTTTGTACTTGCCTGTAAGTTGGGTTCAGAGAACTCAAAGGGCGTTTCAGCATTGTTGTCTTGACTGTCCCTGTGTACTATGAGGTCGTCACTGGTCAGACGACTCGTAGTTGTAATTTGTCTACTCAGACGTGAAACCTGAAATATGGAAATACAATGAGTATTATTACGTTCATTTTTATGGGTAATTATTTATCTATACATATCTGTACATTGTACATACTACATAATATGTAATATGTACATTGTACATACATACAAATAAATAAAATTGAAGTGGCTGTTTGATGTAATGTCAAAATAACAGTATTTTACTAAATGCAATTATGAAAGTATATACGGTACTTACAACAAAAACAATTTTTAAAATGTTTGTCTGTCTCTCTCTTCCTATAAGACGTCACTTTAGTCATCAAGTTCGATGGCTATATACAAACCAATTCTCAGAGTGAAAAGTAAGATAGGTACTCATTATAAAAACAATATGAGTTTTCTGAGTGGGATTTAAGCAAAAACTATGAGTAGATGTGGAAGGTCCAATAGTTGATGCCAATCTGTATCGAAATTGATGACATGTGTATACATGTAGACGTTGTGTATTCGTAGACGACCCGCGTTTGACCGTCGTCTGCACCAACGTATGACCGTCAGATTGACTGTTTATAAGACTAGTTAAAAAACTTTGGCGTTGAGTTGATATGGTGTAGAGCCGTAAGTCAATCAATTATACCCCATTAAACAATTGTTTAAAAGCGTTTCATTTATCAACATTGTTTTCCTGACAAATCAAATGACTTTATAAACGCTGAACGTCTATAAAACAGACTACGAAACAGAACTCTTCAGTTAACAGACTAATTGATTTTAATGAATTATTCTCAATTTTATCCCATCACAAACCCGTCAAAGTGTAAAAAAGAAAAGAGATTTCAGCTTTAAAGTCATCTCCAATCGAAAACTCTTCACTTAATGAAATTGATTTTGCCAAAGCAAAAGGAAAGGCATTAGTTAATCAGTCTCTGATAAAATTCGCAAGTCTCGACTTTGAGCCTCCCCATCAAAGTTGGGAAGACTTTTACAAAGAATAAGGCTGGATAAGGAAGTGATTCTGCCGAGTGCGTGACCCACTCGTGATTACAATGAAGCTGTATTCGTATCACACTTGCGCTATTCTGTCACGCGTCTGCTGAAAACATACTACACATGTATGAGTACCTTTTGACATTGATAATAAATTGTATTACTATTATTAATGGTATTTTTTTGAGTAAAAGTAATGAGATTGCGCTGCGTACTGACCGATTTTCAACCAGCAAAAGTCATAGACTGTTGAACTTTGTTAAACAACAATTACATTACATTGACGGCTCCGTAGCTAAGTTGGTAGTAACCCTGCCTGCAAAGCGAGGGGTTCTGGGTTCGATTCCCGGCCGGTGCAGATTTTGTGTAAGCATAAAGTTTGTTCTCGGGTCTTGGATGTTTGTGATGTGTATCTGTGTGTGTCCACCTGCAACACAGGGAATCCTAGTGTGGGGATATGAGTGTAGGAAAGGGTAAAAAAAAAAATTTCATAACCATGCTGATGTGTCTAGTCGTCCTGTAATCGGCTTGTAGGAAACCTAAATGTCTATAGTATGTTATACACAAAATCAATACAAAAAAAAATGTGTCAAAGCGTTTGCTAGATACGACGCGTAAACAAATTGTTGGTACTTATTTGGCTCAACGTATAAGCATTGCGGTTCAACGAGGCAATGCCGCCAGCATGCTGGGTACACTTCCAACTGGTTGTGGGCTGCATTTGAATTATCTATAAATCTAAGTTAGCTAAACGCATAATAACTGTGCGTAAAAGCGAGCGCTAATACGAAAGAGCTCAGAAATACGTAGGTAAGTCCAATACAATGTGTGGGCTTCGACAACTTTTAATGTATAAGAATTCTTCTACACGCGAGTTTTAAGTAATAGACTTACGTTCGTCAGAAGCTTTTTCAATTTCAGCATTTTTCCTTTAAAGTATCTGCCAGCCGCAATAGCTAGTATTATTTCCTCTGTGGCAATAGCCAAATAGCCGTCAATTCAATTAAATCCACAAATTATATTAAATCCAAAGAGTATATAAGAAAATCTTCTTTGTTTGACACTTGTCGCTACGGCTATATCACAGATTAATATACCTATATGTAGCAAAGAGTATATAAGTTTAATATGTAGCTAGCTAGGCTATATCAATCATAAAAGAAAAGTAAACTCTTTGGGCTATAAATACTCTATGCGCTAAAGACACAGATAAAAACTAGCATCATAAATGACGGGTCTATATACTGCTAACCTCTAAGGTAATATAAAAAGAAAATTCAAACACGTTATAACAACCAAAGAGTATATAAGATAACAACTTGCACAAAAATAGCTCAAGGCTGGACAAACAAGATAGCCTAATTTAAATTAATCATTTTAGTGTTCTTAAGCAGTTTAATTAATAATCTTGAACTTTCAACCCTTTTGTGGTTTTGGTGGAATTTAATAAGATTTCTTGTAAATTTTTCATAAAAGTAGGTTTTTCGGATTTAAAGAAAAATAAAATTACTTACAGCCTCCAATTAAGTTACCGAGACGCTCTTTTATCTTTGTATTTTTTTAGAATTGGAATGTTTTTATCTTATTTACACTCTGATCTAAAAATGAAAATTATCACTAGAAACAGGATATTTAGCATGTACCTATATTAATTGTTTGTTGTGGGTGTTAGCTCGTAGATAAAGATTGTGAATTATGGATAATTCTGGACTTGGATATCTAATTATCTATTCTTAGTACAGACATTTTGGTATAGGATTTTATTTTAGTATTATTTTTATGATTATCTTTATTTTGTCATGCTGTATACGTGCCGTGACGCCACCAAATAGTTCCAACGGAAGATCAGCGCTGTTTTTAAACCAGCATTACGCTGAGTCGGGACCATTTTGTGACACTTATTTTTTTTCTTTTGTTTTATTTCTTTATTTATTTGTTGTTCTAGGTTTAAGTGGTCACGAATAAATATGTTTTCTTTCTCTTTCTTTTCTTTCTAATAGCGAAAAAATATAATAACAGCTCTCACATCGTTTTATACGGTGAATTTTGTAGAAAGTACCTAAATCTATTAGGTAGGGATGGTTTCAATGAATATTTTTATTGTCTTAAGGTAACAACTATTAAAGTATAGCTGCACTTATTGCCTCTAATCAAAATTAGTGAAGTATATCTAAGCTTTATAATGTGTGATACTCACGAAAATTTTAATAGTAAAATATATCTAAGCTATTTAAATCCAAATTTGTTTTGATTTAAATTAATTAGTTAATTAATTAAATGTATTAATTTTGAAATACGTCTACAAAACATGAAGGATGAACTTAATAATAAGACGTATTAAAACTCTTTATGCGTTAAAGTTCACGAGCAGGTGACTGGGATCAACGAAAGTGTTATCAACTATCGAAAACTTGTTCAATATCCCAGGATATTGGAAAAGACGCTTCTCAACGGATCAAGTGTGGGCACTAATATTACTGGGATGCAATATCGAGGGCTCATTGCCATAAAATCGCTCTAGGCGAATCTTGATCGTAGAAAAATGGGCAGTACCGCAGCTCGTTCTATTTTTAGATGGATTAGTTTATACAAATAAATAAAATTTAAGTGTCTGTTTGTAATATCAAAGTAACAGCTTTTTACTAAATGCATATGAAAGTATATACGGTGCCTAAGTATAACAAACCAACCATTTTTATAATCTGTCTGCCTGTTTATTCAGGGTGATCTCCGAAACCGCTGGACCGATTTTGACGGGACTTTCACCGGCAGATAGCTGAAGGAGTAACTTAGGCTAATTTTAGAAAAATAAACTCGGTTCCTCGCAAAAAATAAAACTCATGAAATCCAATATCTCCACGCGGGTGAAACCGCGGGCTGCGGCTAGTTCTGTACATTTTAAATTTTAACATTTTATGCAATTAAGAACATAACAGCACTGATTTGAATTAGTATTGACTTCTTTCCTCAAGGAAATGCTTTTAAATAGGTACTTAGTATAATGCAAGAATTAATTTACTTATAGGATTGAATATGGCAATGCATTTATTTTCAGTTTAAGGTTATTTTGTAGTTTTTATATAATTAAGAAAAAGAGACGCCCTAAAGTTTAATTATTTTTACATACCGTCTTTAAATCAATTTTCCTAAAGTTAAATTTGCTTTCTTTGCTTACAAAAAATATGATATAATGATATAATAGGAATAGTTGTCGCTCAAAATTTCGGGGTCGATTTTGCGATGTTTTTACAAGATTCTTTTGGGATTATTAAGGCATGGCTAAAGAAAAACGTCTGCTTTAGCCACGGCTTAGTAGTTGTAAAGTCATACTCAGCCTTGAGTTTCCTACAGTACTCTTATCAGAAACATGTATACAAAACTTTTTTTTTTTCTGTTCTATAGGACTATTCTATATACCATCCATTTTATAATAATTATAATTTTGCTGGGCTATATTTGTTACTTGAACCTTGAGCTCTGTTTTCGCACTATATTGTGATTGATATTGACCTCACAGAAAGTCGTGATAGCAGATAAGTATATGGCCATTTGATGATGTTAACGATGTCTTTTCTGGAATACAACAACAACACAAGATGTTCAAATTAAAATTTAAAATTCCTCGCTCACATGGGCCACGGGTAAGCGCTCAAATAAGTTAAACGACTCTAAGTGTCCATTCTAAGTATACTACAGACTGAGAATGAAATGCGTAACAGATAAACTTTCTTACCTCGTACATAGAAATGGTTTTGATACCTAATTATTACGAATATGAAGTGATTGCCTTCAATTTGAAATATAAATAGCTAAAATGTGAAGACCTTCCACCATCAAAAATTATGAAGCAAATCCTGATCGAGTTAGGGTGCAATTAAACTGAAAGGTTTCAGAAAAATCAACGTAAAAATTCGTGCTGCAAATTAAATTTCTTGTTGACTGCGGCGCGCTCGTTCGTTAGATTGAAACGAATTTTCAATCAGGCGGCAAAATATTCCCCGATAATTTTAAACGCAAAGAGGGACTCGTTTATACCTCACCGCAGAACCTTTCATCTTAGATTTATTTTATATATTATGCTCTGTACTTTTACACATAAAAAACTATGCTGCTGGCAGTAATTTTATTATTTACCTACCTATTGAATATTATTATAATATATTGGTAAACATGGTAGAAATGTACTATCGTGTTCGGCCCAAAACTGAAGCAGATGCAATAAAAATTATTACACAGGGTTTTTGTAAAATCATATCTACTAATCATACATATCATTTAAAATATTAACGAAAAAAAAACGATTTTTGTTCTATACATGAGTCATGACAGGTTTTAGTTCTGTGGTATGCAGCAAACTAATTAAATTTTGCTGGTGGTATGCCTACTGCGCGCCGACCAATTCACTACTTTAGAACATTAGAACTAGGTATCTAATTATGAAAAAAGAAAAAACTACGAATTCTGAAAAATTGTGAAGTAAAAAAGTGAAAAGATAATTTAAAAGTGGGTTATGCTTTTTTATCAATTTTCAATTCCGCCTCTGCTTATGTTTAATCTTAGAGCTACAAACCTTGCAAAATTGGCGGAAGCGGTAACCTACGTAGGCTCAAAAGAAACAAAACCCAAGGACTCGAGTTGTTGGAGTTTGCATTTTACGATACACACTAATCTTATACCTACACGAAACAAATACTTGGACTTTTCCACATATATCTTGCCAAAGCCAATACCTTGTAAAATATCTTGTAAGGTTCGTATTATGTTAATTATGTTATAACTAAGGAACTTGAAAATATTTTCAGTATATTTACAAAAACAATTTAAAATCGATTGGCGGGAAAAAGACATGTGTCAAAATTGACAACATTGTTGATATTTCTTGTACAAACGCTCTATTCGATCGGGACTTTCGTGCGAAGGTAAAATACAACCGAACATCGCCTAAAGGCAATGAACGCAGCCCTGGTTTTCTATACTTGTCTAATAATGTAAACACACTCGCTGAATGCCAAAGAATAACAGATATAGTGTTCCAATCGCTAACGAATGACATGATTCGAAGTTGAATTTCTATCTATGTAATGTTTGTTTACATTATCATCTAAGATCAATCTCCACCATAGTATCAACCCGTCGTCGCAGCGCATGTCACAAATTTTGGCATATTATGCCTTATATCACAATGTCATCACTTAAGTCGTCCTTCTGTACAACGTAGTTTATGTGTACGGCATTATCAAGTACCAAGGCATTTAAAGCCGTGATGTCTGGCATGTGTACCTACAGTGACATTTCCAGGGAAATGCCGTGCCCGCGTCCGGATAATGTCACTCGAGTTCACCCATACAGAACTCAGATTATATGCGAACTGAATTTTTGTGTTTGGAAGACCAAATTCGAAAGCATGAGAAATTTTTGGAAAATCTACTGCTGATTTTTTTAATAATTGTGTATGTTTATTTATTATACGGGAAAAGAACACGCAGTTGTACTAGCGACCCATTAAACCAATAATAAAATTGTACTTATAATAATATTATTAAAATGTGTAATTTATGAGTTAAGTATTATCCTAATATCAGTGATATTGCTGTTTGAAATCTTATAAATATTGGCTATATTGTGGAAAAATAAATCAAAGACATACCTAGTTGACCATTTTCACTTTCCAAATTATCACTATCTAAACTCTTGTTTACACAGACAACGCAGTATTCAAAATAGTTGTTAGTTTAGGTAGCAAACACGATCTCTACCTGGAGCAACTGATCTTCAATGTGTACTATACTGGCTTTGGAAGTCAGGGAGGCTTAAGCCAATGTAGACATATAGGTTTGCGTACCCAGTAAGCGCACTCGAGCCACTCTGCCCGGTTTGATATTATATACAGTTGGTGAGCTGTACCAACAGACATAAACTTGATGCCTACTTGTACCAAGTGGCTTGAGACCACGTCACGGAGCGCCCATTGTAAACTGTAGTAGACTTGCTCTCAAGTGAATTAGCAGAGAGTAGTTTCGCAGCTTGCTTATTTTGTGATTCTCTGGATATCGTTTTACATGAGAAGACATATTTTATTAAAGTAAGAAGGGACAGAATTCCGCTGTAGCACGAACTTATTATTTTAAAATGTCATTGCATTGTAACAAAAATTACATAAAAAGATACGACTGCCTTAGCCAGTGTCACTTGCAATGATGTAAGGAGTCTAACGATACACCATAGGTATACATCCAAATCTGTGGAGGCATTTACAAGTTATTGTGGAATAAACTCACGTACCTACATACATACATACATTTATGAATCCTAAACACATATACACTCCATTTTGTACAGTCGTGTAAAAAAATGATATTTTTGTTTATTCTGTATATATAGTTCTAGTACATACCATTTACATAAATTTAAATTATTTCAGTAATAAGTTAATAATCTTAGTGCCATATAATGGGAGAAGCCACTGGCTCCTGAAACACAGTTACTACTAGTTCGGGAGCCTATTCATTAATTGTCGTAATATTTTTTTATATATGTCAATAAACAACTTTTTACTTTTAATTACTAGCAGTAGGTACCTACCCTCGTATAATTTATTGTCAAAATTGTTCAGTACTCCGCATTGTCTCAAATAGATAAAATAGAACAAGTACTTTTCTCTGCTATCAAACATCCCCAATACTTAGATATAGATGGGTACCTACTGAATATTTCATTTACTAACGACAATGCCAGAGATATATTTCACAGCGTCTATATTTTGCCGAGATCAAAAGTAAGGCGAAGCAAGTTCATGAGAATTAATTCATGGATTAAGCTGGCGCAATAAAAGGGAATCTCAGAAAAGAGACTCGGTGATATCTTTCAATAGATAGCTCTTCTGCTTGCTCCGTATTTTCGAGTGTCATACTTACTACCGATTTCGGCTCGGTTGACTGTTTAATAAACAAGTTATTAATATTATTATGATACCTCCTTCCTTACGATCTGAGCTTTCAATCGGTTCAGATATTTATCTGTGAAGAAGTAAAAAAAGCCAGGAAATAAAGAGTTGAAGTTACAAAGAGACTGGTATTTTTGTTATATCTACTATTTGCCTTTGCGTAATATGCCTTGTCAAGCAGTAGCGTCCTGAGCCTGTTGGCGAAAGGAGCCGGGACTCGGCGCATCAATGATGCTCGTGGGTAGGGCGTTATAAATTTTGATCCCGACATAATCTACCTGCTTCTGGGACTTAGTGAGTCTGATTGTAGGTAGTTGGAGTCGGTGTCTCTTTCTTCTATAACACAAGGAACGATACTTGTATCAATGTTTTAAATTCACAAAATATATTAGTCAAACACACTCAACTCACATTCAAAGTTAAGTCCAGTTACTTATCAGAAACTAACGAAACAGATATAGCTTTATTTTTAACTTCAATGGATAAATTCGTTTACTTTTCAACTGAAAACAGAATAAACAAAGTTAAACATTCACAGAAGCAGGAAAAACCAAACCAAATTTAATTGTTAAAAAATACTAAAAAAACCATCTCTTCCCCATCCGTCTTAGTTTACCAACAGACTATTAAAATCCTCACAGAATACGCAACCAGTTTCGAGGATTCCTTGCGAAGGGAAGCGATGAGGAAGCGAAACGGTTCATTTCCTTTGTTTTATGCGACAACCAGGGGAAGGATGACTGGCGAATACAGTAAATTTTTACCCGCCGTAATAAAAATGCGAGAGAATTTAAATAACAGATCGAAAAGTCCTAACGATCTATGGGAATGTTGGCGCAGCGCTGAAAACGTAGTATCAGTTTAATTTGAAATTGGAACTTACTCGATCGATACACCTCAGTCGAAACGCAGAACTTTTTTTTTCGGATTTGTTTCATTATGGTCAACAATAAAATGACGTAGTAATTATTTTTGGTTAAAGGTTGAGGAGGTTTAGTACGCTATAACAATCTTTCAGAGGGGAGAGTCAGGTCGTTAGATACGTATAATTCTGATGTAAAAAAATATTATTGTCTATGTTTTAACTGCGGCACTGGAAGAGAGCTCCCAGCTGTTGAGTTTGGACAGTATGTGTTAAACTCTCCTTTGCTCATACACCACAATATATCGCGAACGAAGTTGACAGACTATAAGAATGTAAAAAATATTACTACCTCCATTTGCCGATAAAGGAATGTCGAATGGGAATTTAATTATTTCATAACAAAGTTACCGATGACGAGGGTCAGAAAACGCAGGCGACGCATTCTCGCCTAAAACCATTAACGCTAACTTCTCGTAAGTGTTTAGCATGATGTAATTTTCACACTCCTAAGGTAATAATAAAAATGACAACATGAACCGACGACCAATATTCTGAAGCTATTGACTGTAGGAAGGAGCAATAATTAATTGAAATTTCTGCATAATTTAGACTTATAGGCTTGTTACTGGTTGGTACTACTGGTGGGTTTAGATTAAGTACTACAACGAATATCTACTGTGACATCGAGTTTCCCGTCCTGTCTCAGTGTAGCTTTGGATGAGTTATGTAGAGTGACTACAACTTCTATTAGTGCTGAACTTGGGGTCTAAACCGATGTGATTGTAGCCAGTCCCCTATAAGCGGCGTACCTTAGCGACTTGGTTATTCTTTCCAGAGCCCCAAATCCGGTGACGATTTTTAACACACTTTTTAGCTTCACTTGTAATTAAATAACAATGTAATAAAATCTTAGAAGTCAATTTCAACATACTTATATTTGTCGTATCGAAATGATTCTTTGGATTTTTATGTAGTTCGGATGACAAAACTATATTATGTTTCATGGAACTGATCTGATGATGGATCCAGGAGATGGATAGTGAGATTCTTCAGTAGCACAAATAAACCGTTTGAGTTTTGGCTCATATTTTGACGAGTCCAATAGATTGCACTTGGTGTCGAGATTCTAATGTTGGAGCCAGAAGGCGCTAGTATGTTATTTTAGTTTATTTAAACTACATATTATAAATATAGCGTATAATATGAAGATATTCTAGTTAATGCCTTCCAGTTTGTCAACAAATTCACGGCTGCGGACAGATCTAATACTGCGCTCTACTAGCCAGTGTACGAGACTTTAAGAGATACTAAGAACGTCGATCTGATTGTATAGGTATGTACGTAATTAAATTGAAAGTGTATTTGTTGGTTGGTCGGTTTGTCCTTCTTTCAGATAGTATGGAGTAACGGATCAAAGTGATGTTTTGCAAAAAACTGGTTTATGAGCCGGAGAATAACATAGCCTACTCTTTAATCCGGTAAAATGCATTGTTGCTGTTGGAATCTGCACGCAGGTGATACCACAGGAAGCAGCTAGTAATTCATAAAAGCAAATTAAAAGAATACTACCTTGAAATTCAGTTCAGAAACTAATTTAACTGGAATATAATTTATAATTTTACGATTGAATTGTAAAATAAGATGGTTATAGTTTTGCAATATAAATTACCCTGACAAAATTTAATTCAGAAATATCAGACATAGTTATCAATTTGACTCGAGCTTATTAGGTAATCCTTCAGAAATTATCACTAAGCTTATCCCAGAAGGCATTAGTGAAAAATATTCCAGGAATGCCAAACTCCAGCCCGCCTTATTATTCATAAAAAAGTCAACTCATCAGCGTTTCACCAAAGGAAGTAGGTGAGTACAAATTTAGGCTTTTGAAAATGAGCTTATCTTAGACCCTTATAATCCCTGCCCGGAACTTTGATCCCTCTGAAATGGAGCAGAGCTACCAGAGATTGACGTTTTACAGCGTTATCTGTCCCGCCAGATTCTGAAACTAGCTCCCGAAATAATATGATCACGCAGAATGTATGCACGAAGCCCCTCTCTTGGGCTCGGTGTTTTTGTTTCCGACACGACTTCAAATAGACCGATATTTTCTTAAAAAAAATTACGGTTCTAGGAGCATTTATAATATCATCTAGTCCGTTGTCTGTCTACCTGTCTCTGTCTGTCACAGTTTCATATTCATAACATGTTATATTCCAACACCTCGACCTAAAGGTCCTCGGGCGCGGGTAATCTATACTTCTTACTCATTGCATATTTTTTAAATCCATCTCTGTCTACCGAACTACGTAAAAAGCTCGGGAAAAAACTCACAGTTGCGAATTGCAATCGGTCCACTCACTCAGAAGAGAACAATCCGAAGGTTTAAAACCTATTTTGCAACAGTTGGTAGTTGACTAGCGGAGCAAATAACTGACGATATTTTTCCATTGTATATAGTGCAAGGCTGATCCACATACTTCAAATTCAAATTCAAATTCAAAAGTCTTTATTCAAATAGGCCCCAAAGGAGCACTTATGAAAGTTAAAATGACTCTAACAGCCGGCCTCTGCAACATTCATCTACCCGAATCACAGACTAAAACTAATGCTGTCTTTATCAGAACATAATAAATGACAAAGACACCAACAGACCCAATCCGTGCTCAAAGTCAACGAATCTTCCAGAAACCCACCGTGCCCGTTCCAAATTGGTATAGGCCGAGCAAGAAGAAGGGCAAGAAACTCGTCACGGCATTCTTTTTAAAAAAAGTAGTTTTTTACAATGATTCTAATGCTAACAACTAACAATTTAAAGTTTAGTAGTCGCCAGGAGGCTCCTGAGCTGTTTGCCTCCAACTTATCTTCCTTCCCCGATGTTTGGCAAGAAAATAATAACAGTATACTTCACATAAGGCGCTTGACACGCTATAATAACCGGTCGTACATTACGATGATTCGGGCTATACCATGTTTTCCTTTTGTCTTTGAATCGTAGATGATACCAGTGATAGTACTTAACGTTGGCCACTGATCTATAGCTCGATTATTCGAAATCTGCAATGAGCCTAGAGCTTTCAGTGAGGACAACATCGTAATGCGACCATTGCATATGAGAAGGGCATTTTCTTGTTCTCATCTGGCTACCATTTTCAGGTTTAAAATCTGTCACCATGCATCTATCGTGTTCCTGCTCTTGAGATCCACTTCTAATCTAGGATTACCATATGAAACATAAAGATCTATGCGGCATTATAGTGCGCTCATTATCCTGAGAAATTAGGTATACCTAAGTCCAGTAATTTGACCGGCTACCCTGCTCATCAAAGCGGAACACAGTAATGCTCGCACATTACTGCTTGTCGGCAGACTGCAACGCACTTGCAGAAGAGTTAGTTCCACCACCCAGAGTTAGTCCTACGCAGTTAATGCTAGCCTATCGACTGAAAAAAATATCTCACCAGATGTTAAGTGATGACGTGATCAAGTGTGGTAACACCCTAAAGTAGCCAAGCACTGAATACGATTTACTATGAAGCTTTCGTGACGGAAGACGAGTCGTTAACGAATGCGAAGGGCCTTTCACACAATATCGTATCGGACGTCCAAAAGCCCAAATAAGCCTTCGCTCTCAAATATAATGTCACCCCTGGTGATATTTATAAAACGCGAAATCTCCTTTACCTCTTTGATCGTTGGCACCAAATATTCCGTCTTATGTTACCGACCTTTGTAGCGTTATCCTCGGAATAGGATTGAGCTGTGTATCGTGATACAATTTCTGAAATGATATTTATAAAGTTAAAGAGAAATGTATAGGATTGTTCATGAATAGGACTTGTTTTATTGTCATGTTGATTTGCGTTAAAGATTTTTTTTCTTGAAACTGGTTGACAAATCAATTCATTGCATGGTTTTAACGGTTTACATTGAGTTAATCAAATAACCTACAAACCAAATGATGTTTATATTCAATGGAAAATTTAGAAAGGTGGCGTCCATCGCTATTCCGCTGCTATTTTAGTAGGGATTTTGTAAAATTGCCAGGTGGTGGGACTAACTTTTCTGCGAGTGTCCGTCTTTGTAGGTATCACCCCTTTGCTCGTATAGTCTGCCGCCAAGCAGTAATGTGTAAGCATTAGTGTGTTCCGGTTTGATGAGCAAAGTAGTGAGTGAAATTACTGGACTTACGAGACTTAATATCTAATGTCTCAGGGTAAAGAATGCAATGCAGTGCCACTTAGGTATTTGTGATACAAAGTCCTTGGTGGCACTGCAATAGTTATGGGCTGGCGTTATACTTACGTTCGTTATCCATTTGTATAAAAAACGAAGCGAAAATGCCGTTTTCCATTCATTTCTTCCTTATATGATCATGTTTAGATCAATTACGACGAACTACAAAGGTGAATCCAGGAAGTAATTAAGTACCTATATACTTTTTACAAAAGAATCGAATGACGCTTCGCTTCTATCGCAATAGACTGACGTTATGATTAGTAGAGTAACTATGAAGAATACTTTGCTTTGTTCATCAGTAAGTATATACTAAATACTCGTACTACGGTAAATATTCCGCTATAATAAACATAAAACTATAATAGTTGAGCAAATTATGGCGACAAGCCTCGTTATGTAATTGAAATGACGATAGACTTGGCTAAACGTGGAGGATCGATTTACGTAACGAAACAAAAACCTGTGCACTACAAAACGAGTAGCAAGTATTTATTTCATTTCAAAAGTCAGGCTGTTGAGCGACCGTCGTCGCAGTTCGTTTTTCTAGACACAGGTAATCCTATTTTTTTTGTTATATTGAATAACAAGACCAAAGCATCCTAAGTGGAATCACAGTCTATTTTGAGCATTATTTATAATGACACCCACCTACTTTCTCAGCTAAAAACAGTCCCGTGAATAACTTGATCTTTACAAAAATCTGCAAACTGTAAATATTTTCGACACAGGATTTAGCAGAAGTCCCAGGAGAAAGAACGAAATGGGTTGGGTACCTTGTACAAATGTACACATGGAGGCACCATTGTTATAACCTGCGAATAAACATAACGTTATAAGGAAGGCACAATACTACGAAATTTCGACTCTATCGATAATTTTACATGACAGATATATAAATCTTTGTTGGATTCGCACAACAGGATAAACATATAAGTATTGTTATATGTTATAAAAATCACTAGTATTTTTACCTTTATATTAGTGGTAGGACTAACTTTTCTGCGAGTGTCCGTCTGGGTTGCTACCACCGCTTTGCTAGTGAAGTCTGCCGCCAAGCAGTAGTGTGCAAGCATTACTGTGTTCCGGTTTGATGAGCAGAGTAGCCAGTGAAATTACTGGGCTTATGAGACTTAATACCTAATGTCTCAGGGTAACGAGCGCACTGCAGTGCCGCGCAGCCCTTTGTGTTTCAAAGATCTGGGTGGCACTGCAATTGTTATGGGCCGGCGGTTGTTTCTGCTGGTGACTACAGAAAGAACAATATAATAAAGGAATCCCGTTCCCCAATTCCGTACCACAAACGTACGACTACAAAATGAAATATATCTAATAACCGATAAGTACCGCCTCAATGAATTGACATGTTCAGCTCATCCCTAGCTACAACTGTATTAGATATCCATTCATATAGCAAAAACAAAGATATGCCAACGCGCTTATTTGTTCACGCCGAGTCCTCACTTGGTGAATCTTTGTCAAATAAAAAGGGACGCTGCTATGCAGATTGTACAATCGCTTCTCTATTTATTTGGCAAATAACATCAAGTGGGCATCTATCTATAGCATTATAGATAGAAACTCTGTGTTGTGCTAGCTTTAGCAAACAATCAACGGGATGCTATAAACGAATGAGACATTTATAGAAGTAATTTATTAGATCACTCTTAATATGAGTATTGCAGTTCTAATAAACTTTATGACATCTTACTTGCACGTATGAAGACATCATAGACGTAAAAAATTTAAAAGTTTACATTAATAATTTATTTAAAATAATTGGTTTAAGATATTTGATGCAATCAGGTGTTACTTGCAGAAGTCCATTTTAAATAAGATAGTTACGATAAAAATTGCGGAATTAAAACTACCCACATTATCTTACAATATATTTCAGCAAAATGCATATTATTCTTGAGGAAATTAGGCAAATTGCGGGTAGCACCATGTATCATGAAATAAATGCAAATAATAAAGAAATGTATGTAATATTCTAAAATAAACTTTTATTTGATCTTCAATTTGTATTTGGTTCGATTATGACCTTTATTACAAATATCATTTCGCCAATTTGCTGTAATTTGGCATTTCTATCTCACGTTTCACTGCCACCAATATTATACTTCATTGCCTTTGAGTTATTTGATCCGTTATAACTGTCATCCATGCCAATTCCGTGAATAGTGACTTTACGAATTAATTAATAGTTTCAGGAAACCACACGTGAACAATTTCAAACATCGAATATCCCAGTATACAGTAGATAGGAGTATTCCCTTGCCTGTTCCATCAAAATCTGATCCAACTAGATCTTAAGGATTAGGTATGGTAATGAAACAATTCCATTCTACGGTAACTAAGCGTATAGTAAGATTACACGTGGATTGGAGTCAGGATTAATTCTTCCTACCCTAGGATCTCGGCAAGGTCTTTGAGACACACAGCGATAGAGTTTACTAAGTAATGTTTGATACCTATTATTCGCAATTATTTCTTATTTCATAAGCTAAATAAAATATATTGTGTTTTTTAAATAACCTTCTACATTTTGATAGTTAATGGATTAACCACCTTCTTCTACAAATCTTCTACAAATAAATAAAGTTGTAGTGTCTCTTTGTAATGTCACAATAAAAGCTTTTTACTAAATGCATATGAAAGTACTATATAGGAACGGTACTTATAAAAATCCGAATTTTTAAAATTGTTGTCTGTTTGTTCCGGCTATATAACCTCCGAAACGGCTGAACCGATTTTGACGCGACTTACAGTGGCAGATAACTAACTCCTTCAGTTTTGATTCCATCACTATTGATTCCAGATTATAATCTGGGATCAATACTTACCCCGAAAAATCGTATTTACCTGCCTTTAGTAAAATTAGATATTTTTCCTGTTCCGTCCCCCTTTTGGCAAAGGAGCTTAATCGAAATCTAGCGAGCCTTTAAATATTATGATCATTGCTTGAAGCCAATTCCGTATACGTAATGAGATAACCCGATAAAGTGATCCTTGTGTAAAGATTTGACTATCTAAGTTAGAGCACCATATAAAGACAGAGCAGAAGTGACATACTTAGCACGGTAAGCGATCCCATGAATCAGTCAACCGCGTCAAGGAAATATCAGACAATGTCAAAGGAAGAGTCTTCTGAAACCGTGTGAATTTTCTTGATGCGGGTCTATGGTGACGCTCATGTGTCTGTATTAGCACCAAGTATTAAGTGCAGTCCCTTCTACTCTCGCTATCTGAGTGTTTTGTGATTGGAGTGTTTATAATAGGATTAAGAGTTTATGAGGTTAAGGTTGAAACCGATTACGAGTAGGTAACCGTTTTCATCCCATGCACAATTGCACACTATAATGCTTATAGCGCTTTGAGAACGCTGCTTACTGGTATTTTGCACAAATACTCGTAGAATAAAGAAAATGGTTATTAAAAATGGTTGTTTTGTTATAGGTACCGTATATACTTTCATATGCATTTGGTAAAAAGCTGTTATTTTGATATTACAAACAGACACTTCAATTTTATTTATTTGTATAGATGTGGTAGGTACGTGTTTCATTAATTGGTGATTATATTTAAATACAGTGTACTTAAAAAGATTTTTTTGAGTTAACGTCTACATTTGCTAAAATACCTAAGTATTTATCTTCTTTAAAACAAATGTCTCAAAAGCAGTTTCAAAACTAAAAACTAAGGGCCAACGTAACGGTAGATTATCACCCGTCGTAAATATTTTAGGCTCATGGGATAAGATATAGTTCTATGAACCTTACGTATCTAACGACATAAGAGACAATTTTAGAGGATGCTACATTAGAAAAAGGGTCTGCAAATAGACGTAAGAAATCCCTGAGATTATGGTAAACCCATAAAATTGGCCAAAATACACCGTGTACTTTGACAACCAGGAAAAATGGATTTCAGCATGATTTAACTGTAAATAAATGGTATGTAGGTATACACTCACAAATTGTTTAGTGCGAAGATTTTTTCAATTGCATTTAGCTTGATTGTGCTGTTTTATTTTACTAAATAAAACAGTTGACAACCTAAATATGCTATGTTTACAGCAAGCATTTCGAAACCAATTCTACATATCTATTATCAAAAATTTCTAAACTAATAATTATTTTATTATACTCGTATATATTATACCATTAAGCTTGCCAACGTGAACGTTATCCTAACAGAATCTAATTAACAAACTAGAAATAGCCAAGTTTCGTTTCCATGCTGCTATATTTATGCTATTCGCAAAGTACTGCAGCAGTTTCTCCGTTATCCGCTTCATCCGTTAATTTTAGTTAGAATCAGTCACACTAAAGCGATTATTTCATCTACCAAATTGTCTCTGCCCAAAGTATGTTTTTATTTTTTCTGTTGTGAAACAAGAGCCATATGTACATAATATTTCCATTTGTATACGCTATGTATACATATGGACTTATTTATAGTTTGGCTGACTGACAACTTGTTATTTCATTCTGAAATTCAGATCGTGTAAATAAATACGGGATTTAGCTTACGTAAAAATTAAATGCTTAAAATTACAAAATTAAACACTTGCGAACACTTTTACGAGTTAAACAGTGTTTAACTGTCGCGCAAGACTATAAGTCGCGATGGGCGTTCAGGTGTGCATGATATTTAAATCCTTATTTTGTTAGTAATGCACTGAAAGCGTGGTAAAATGCTTTAATGGATTGAGCAGGAAGTCGGATTTAATTTACACTGAAACATGCTATGGAAATCCCAATTTTCTGATGGTTTATACTGGTTATATTACGAAAAATCTAATAAAATTGAAAAGTTTTTATTTTTGTAAGCGACAGAATTCTGAAATGAACAATCGTCCCGTCTCCATTATCACATGCTTAGGTCGGAGTTCAATGACATTTATGTGATCGGCAGTTCAATTTCCAAACTAAGTTTAAACTGAAGTTTAATCTGAAGTTTAAGTTACATATAAGTAAACTTAAGTTAGATAAGTATGGAGGGTAGCTTAGGGTGGATAACACCAAAATCCGTTTGACTATGAGTTAAACCTAATCGAATAGTTAAACTTCGGTTCAAAATGATTGATGAACTCAGACCTTAGAAACAATCTGTTGAATGTTTTGAAGTTAAGCATCAAATTAAACATCTTTATGTGTTATTATTTATAACAACTACACGTTTATCTTCACAGAATAAAGTCTACAAAAATGTTATTTTAACGGATAGATATATGGTTTGTTCTAATAAAACCTCCTACTTTTTAATTCTAACTATTAAGATCTAAAACTGTAAGCTTTTTAATTAAAGTGTAATAACAGTGCCACCGTAAAGGGGACACTCCATTAAGGAACGCATTATCTCCCGCTGTTGCAAACGCTTTTTAACCGACTTCAAAAAAGGAGGAGAAGTTTATAATATGTTCGACTGGATTTGAGGTTATACTGTGTGTATTTTTTTGTATGTTGAAAATTCTTTTTTTGTTTGAAATGGTATACTATTATCGAGGTGGTCAAATTTTACGACAGAGCACCTACTCGTGAAAAAATGAAAAAAATCATGTATCGCGGTATTTTACCAATTCTACTTGTCTTGTATCTTGTATATTTCTAATTTCCTAATACCAAACGCAAAGCGTGTATTATTTTCAACTTTTTCTTTAAGTACCTGTTGATACAGTATTTGTACTTTGTACTTCGCGCAGTGTAACTAAATGAGTGAAATAGTAGATAGATAGATAGATAGATAGATAACACTTTATTGCACAATAAGGGAAAAAATAATAATTACAAAAGCTCTTACAAATTAGTACAATCGGCGGCCTTATCACTAAGCAGCGATCTCTTCCAGGCAACCGTAGGATGTTTAGAGACGTGTGATTTTAAAAAAAGGTAGTGTGCAGATACAAATTACATAATTAATACAATACAATGTAACTATGATTACTCATTAAAAAGGTGAAACCATCCATCGCCTTAAAGGCTCTTTAATGACGTTTAGTCTATAAATTCCGTGTCTATGTCCGTTATCATAAATTTTAAAAAAATCGATTAAGAAGAATCGATCTTCATCATCCTATTTTATATCTTCCAGTCTCACGACTCAAATTATTCTCGCTAAATAGAGTTAAAAATACAATGTAAATCAATTTACTCTCAACAATGTTGTTATTCTGGAACATTCGACACAGCTGTACCAAACTTTGCCACATCCCGACACTAAAATAAATCCTCGAAGCTTCGCGGATTGACGTAATTAACTGAAACAAGTATCCTCATCAAGAAGCGGTCCAACGGCCATTATAAATTAAGAACTGGTCCATTTTTAATGGGATTAGCCTGGGAGGCATCCCCTGTCCAACATTGTTATGTGACGGCTGAAGGCTGGATTAATGCGCCCTGTTGTCCCGGTTTTATGACGAGAGCTTTTAATTAGCAAGCGAAGTTAAGCTAATCTAATTTAGTATTATTATTTAAATTGGAATGAATTATTACTACAATGTCCTGGTCGTATTTCAGAAACATATAAGGGTAGAGTATGGTCAGTTGAGGCACATATAGGTAGACACGATAGGTAAGTAAATTAGAGTTGGATCATTAACGATGGAACGTGTTAAGTATATCTAGATTAGGACTGACTTTCTAGGCAGCTTTCAGGATACTTCGTAGGTACCCGGTGATTGATCTTCAGTGCTTAGTCGCCATTACACAGTCATGCATGTTTGCATTTTGCTGTCAAAATAACCATGGCTTTGCAAGAAGCGTGGCTTGCGAGGCATTACGCGCTCACACGTGGCTTGAAGTAAATGCATCAAAAATCCGTCCAGACAAGAACAGCAAGAGGGTCAGATAATGATGTCTCTTTTACTCCCTCAAACACCGTGGTTAGCGCTAGAGCTAGATTTCCATCGAGCTCCATACTAGACGGTACGACATGCGTCACGCGATGATCGTGTTTTTTTTCACGGTTGGCGCATGATCCATGGTAGGTGGATATCCACCAATTATGATTGACCACTTAGATAGCAAGACGGGCACTACTAAATTACCTACCACCATACTATACTTAGTTGCATCAAATATTTACCTTCACCAAATGCTGAAGCTCATTAACAAACCCACGACATCCATTGGCAGTCGACGTCACAATCACACAGCCATCACCACAATAATAGCTGCATATGGTAAAGCTGCAACACAATATATGCAACACAATGCTGCAAAAAAGCTAACAACACAGTCTTTAACAAAAATTGGCTTTAGATCTTAGCGGGTCGCGAATAAATTCATTATTAGATACAATTCTTTCTTATATTAAAGTAACTAGCGTATAGTATTATGAGTTTTTGTTACATTTTGCTAAAGCAATAAAGTGCTTTTACCCAAACACGCAATCTAATAATGCCTAAAAGTACACATAGACGTTTTCATTTCATTACATCGTAGACAATATATATACAATGCCCCAGCTATACGAACTAAATGTACTCGTTCTCCCAAAAATAGTCCTTGTGGGTATACTCCCATGTATTAAATAGGTAATGAAACTGTTACAAGAATACGACAACAAAAAGTATAAAATAAACTCTATGACTGCCTGAGAGCAAAGGCATAGTAGAAACAGAACAGAATGTTATCTTTTTAGAGCGGTACCGAACGCGGCGTGTATGTGCGCGAGCCAGTATATATACTGGCATGCACCAAAAGGACTCATAATATCTCAGTCTGACAAGACTGCGCCATGAATGGATAATGTCACTTTGTGGAGCATGCTTACTGACGCGTACAAGCCACATTCATTATCAGCATTGTGAAGATAACATACTTTACTGTTTCTCCTATGCAAGGGACACGAAGATAAAAAGTTGGTTATAAAGATCTGCTAAAACTGAGGCCTCGTTGTATATCTAAGTTAGTTACAGGGAAACTGTTACTGACTAAATCATAAATCTAAGGCTTGAATTATATGCGTCCGCACGCCTATTAGCGGCGCGGGCACTCTATTGCAAGATGAGATTAAGCGCGTCGACATAGGTACAAATATCAATTAGTACGGCCAAAGCAAAATATACTAAAATTAATGAACATGTCCGGCACATGGATGAATTAGATTATGAAATCCAAACAAAAAAGATTCGTCAAAATCGGATTAAGTACTCTATAAGAAGTTAAAAATTATATTATTTCTTATTAAATATAAAAAACAGAAAAAATAAGGTTAATTACAATCAGATGCCATCCCAATAGAATAGAAAATAATTAATATTAAACCTATGAAAATAATGGACAATATAACATACATCAAATAAGAAACAAAAGTTAAACAGATAAATTATTATAAACATTATTTCCATGCAGCCATCACGCACAAAAAAAAAACGATCTCCCGACATTGTCTTCCTTTTTTTCGGTCCAAGTTGACCGTATCGAACAATGTTGCCGTGGCTCTTGTGCCAAGATAAAAAAAAACTTAGCACATGTAACGAGTAAGGGCGACATAATAGGTGCCTTAAAACTGTTCACATAAATTGTCAAAGTTTTCCAATTTGAATTTAACTAACAACTTGAGATTTTCTTGGGAGAATACTAAAAAGTTTTAGTGTTTTAACTAAGCTTTGGGAACAGAGGAAGGAAAAGTAAGACAATTATTAACGGCAAAGATTTACCGAGCAAATGTGTGTTTGAAAGTTGAAACTTCCGCGAGAATTGGAGCAAGTTTTATGCGGTACCGCAATATGATTTCTGACAATGAATGTGGGGTATTTAAACTTTATTACGAGCGTGAAGACAATTTTGATAGCTTGATATTTTATAAATATAATTTTAAAACTCTATATAATTTTAGACCTCTTCCCGATATCTATCTATTTATAATACCTATTTAATACGAAAAATCATAATGTACACTGAAAAAGTTAAATCTATTACAACAGAAATTTTTTTGAAACCATTATTTTGGAATAACCGATTATGCCTCATCTACCGGTTCCTCAGTCCAACAAGGTAAAAATAAATGCAAATTGAGTTCCAACAAAACTTTGTTCCATTTAGATTATAATCTAACAAATTATTGTGTAAAATAATCTTGCAGAATAGAATAAAGGAGGGGACGAGATTTCAATTTAGATTTCTCAAGTGTACCTGCCTATTTAATTAAGGTAACACTTTTCAGTTACAATATTCAATGAGCTGTTCAATTTGATTTGATCCCCTGTCATTTTTGATGGGTTCATCCGAAGAAATTGGTTTGTTGTGGGAGCGTCCCTACTCGGGCACAGGGGCGTGTTAGGGGAAGGCCTTAGAGAGCTGAAGACCGCTTTATCAAAAACAGTTTGTCGTTGTTTCATTTTCGTTTTGTGGTTGAAAATTTGGCAAATTTGTCAACTCTCAAGAGACATACAGAGGGGTATTTTTTGGATAAAACGACATGTTTACCTAACACTTTGGCGTGAAATTGATATATCCACGTACAAAAAATAATCCATCAAAATATTTAACATTTCATCTAAATTTTTATTAATAAATAACTCTCGCCGATAGTTGCCATTTCTATAGAGCACGTCACATAATATAAATAAATTCTCGACGTTGTATTGTGATATAATATACCTATGCGTTTTCACGATAAACCACATTTAGGTACATATCGTACTCTACGCTTAGCGACGCGTTTTGTGAAGCGTTTGAAGCGTGAGTCGACTCGCGCGTAGCCTATCGTGCGATTGAGAGATACTACAAGCACAGTATTAAACTGTGTTAGAAACTAATACATTCCATCCACAAGCATGCAATCGCGCATTTTATTGCCCGAAATTCGAATTTGAACGTGCGAATCGCATTAGCGTCAGTCAAAAAAAAAATTGTTTACTTTAAATTAGTTTTAGTACATAGTGTTACTTTATAGTTATATAATAATAAGTTCTTCGGAATTTTTAAAAAAACTTCGAAATAATTATAATATTATCTAAAGATGGGAGAAGCCACTGGTTGCTGAAACACAGTTTTTACTAGTTCGGCAGCCTATGGGTTCATTGATACTGTGTGCAAAAAGTTATGTCAATAAATGATTTTTTACTTTACTTTACTCTTCTGGACAAGGTCTTAGCGTACCACAATAACATCATCGTTTAACATCAGATGAGATAGCTCAAATCTAACGTACCTATCGAAAAGAAGAAAAAGACAATAGTATATATGGGTTGTGTCGCTCGACTAATCGTTATCTTTCTTGTCGTGTCGGTAAAATATGCCCATTTATCTGAGGCATTTTGATCTGTATAGAATAAACAATAGGGATGTAGGTTATTGCCCAAGGTAATTAGGTACCCATATCATTATACCTAGCTATTCATTCGTAGTTCATTTTTTTCCCTTCAACTAACTTAACCTATTCAATCATAGTTCATACTCTTCTACTAATCTTGCCCCCTGAATCCATTCCTAGATATGGTCCAGCTTGAGATTTTGTAAACATGTCCGTTTTGTTGGTGTTGGGTCGGAAAATGATTTGTTGTGCACCCTTTTTGGCCATATATTTTGTATTCTCTTTGATATATTCTTGACAACATTTTCCGTCAAGAGCTGAGAGTAGGCGAAGATAGGAAACGACAAGAAATAAGTAGATGATTTATTTGGATGACCTTGGATGTATATTTAGGAAGTATAATTTGTAAGTGATGGAAAATGTGATAAGAAGATAAAATAGCGAGTGACATTTGTCAATAACAAAGATATGTGGGAGTGAAAGTAAGAAAAAATAAAAAATCCAAAAACAAACTGCTGCGTGGCGCTCTTATGATAAAAAATAAATTTGTAATGCAGAGTGATTGTGGATCTGAAAAAAAAATGATATATAGTATAGCGAATGCAGTGAAGATGGGATCTCATTGTAAAATCTGCGGTGTAACTCTGCTCATCAAATACGCACTGAAAAACAAGTTTAGTATTAGCTGCATTTAATAAAGTTGTCATCATAAAGAGGCATGCTTCGGACAAAATCAATAAGAAAATGAGACGTTCAAAGTACTGTACTTACATACGTCAAACGAACTATGCAAACCAACTAACTACTCATACTAGTTACGTGCTATTTTTATCGATATATAAATAATTGTCTGTGTAAGTAACCCAGTAAAATACTCGTGCTTTACCTACCGATACCTGATATTTTTGTAAACAGTTTGTTCGCGAACGGCTCATGAATTTGGTATGCCTTCGTCTTTGATGCTGAACACTACGCCAGCTGAATAAATATGTAAAATACAAGTGAGTGTGGAATTTTGATGATATTTTTAATAAATATTGAACATGAAATATTGCTTTTTGAGAACACGAATTCATATTTTAATATAAAAAGAGATGAGTTAGATACTAAGTAAATTGTTACAACAAAAATAATATGTTACTTTGTAAAGTTAAAAGGTTCGAAAAATACGCCTAGATAAAAGCGTAGGTAATAAAATGAAAATAAAAATATCAGTACATAAAACTATTTTGTTCGTGAAATAAAACGTGGTTAACAAATTATTATCAATAAAATTGGTTACTTTACACACTATAGCTTATGTAGGTTTTCAAAACTATTCATCTCTTTGGGGCTACAAGTTTCATAAACATTTATTTTGATACTGTATATTTTATTATTTTACCAGATGGTAGTACGAACTCTTCTGCGAGTGTCCATCTGGGTGGGGACCATCGCATTGCTCGTGTAGTCTGCCACCAAGCAGTAACGTGTTCCGGTTCGATGAGCAAAGTATTCAGTGAAATTACTGGGAGAGCCTCCGCGGTACACGAGCGTTCCAAATGTGGATTGAATGGAACGATGGTCCAATTTCGAGCACATAGTTCACTCCATTCCGAGCGCACCATCGCCCCATTTTTCGGCCATTCGGCAACTTGAGAACTGGCAACTGAGCGGGATATAGATCGTCGTATCGACCACTAACGATGAGCTGGAACCACAGATTAATTTGTATAGTCTTTGGCTGGAACATTGGATTTGGAGCGTTTGGATTACTAATATTTCTATCAATCCACGTAATTCCTCTAATATTCGCTACACGGTTAGACACTACTTACTTCAATCAGGATTTGTGGTTGCTCATATTTAAGCACTCAACTAATGCATGTTTAGGAGTTAAACGGTGTTTAATACAGGTTAAAGTTTGTTTAATTTTTTTGTGGTAATACTGTTTGAGTCTGCGCTCATATTATTCGTTTTGACGAGTCCAATAGATCGCACTTGGTGTTGAAGTTCTGATGATGGAGCCAGGAGATAGAGTGTGTTTTTAGTTTCTTAAACTACATAATATAATTATTAATGTATGTCGCTTTGCTACTGAAGTCGCTATACGTAATCAGCCTGACGGTAAAAACAGCTTGTTAGATTTATTTTTTCAGGGTTATAGTCTAAACAAAAGCTCAAATAGAAAAACAAAGTAGCAAATCCATTATCAATCCCTGTAAATAAAAATATTTTGAGATAAACCGATATTATTTTGTTTAGATATTAGTTTGAGATTCAGCTAAACTTTTATCCCTTAGGTACTGAGATGAAATAACTTCAGAAACTTGGTAATGTTATACGAGAGTGATTCAAATTAAATTTTCGTTCAGCATTTTTACCGAAACGTTCTCGCAAGTATTTCAATAAGTAAATCGAAAAATATGTAGTGAAATTCTTTTGGTATAGACCTTTATTCAAATAATGACATGATATAAACATGCTATGTTGTTAATAAGTATGAAGTATGTCAGTTATTTTCATAATAAAATCACTTTACAACAAGTTCGATGTAATAATCTGTAACTTTATGTATTAATTACCTAAGAAAGGCAAACGCCTTACAGAATCTGTCCTTTGCTTGCCCTTACCAAAATACTCGTAGTATATCAATATTAAAAATTGTTGGGACCGGACGTATGATTTTATTGCGTACATAATTATGTTTATTGAAACTATTTAAGTTTATCCATACAGATAAATAAAATTGAAGTGTCTGTTTGTAATATCAAAATAACAGCTTTTTACTAAATGCATATGAAAGTATATACGGTAACTATAACAAAACAACCATTTTTAAAATTTTTGTCTGTCTGTCTGTCTGTCTGTTTGTTCCGAGTAATCTCCGAAACGGCTGGTCCGATTTTGACGGGACTTTCACTGGCAGATAGCTGATGTTACCAGGAGTAACATAGGCTACTTTAATTTTAGAAAAATAATTAGGGTTCCGTGCAAAAAAATAAAAACCATGTAATCCAAAATCTCCACGCGGGTGAAACCGCGGGGCAGCAGTTAGTTGTTTAATAAATGTGTGTCTCGAGAGGATACCGCGCGTCATCAAGATTTCACAGTTGATGTACATATTTTGTCTCTACATTTTTATGCAGAACTCTTAACACTTAAGGCGTTCCCTGAAGCAAAGTGTCCAGTTTTTCGTCGCACAAATATCTGTTTCCATACATATTACCAGCAAAAAAATACAGAGTTTAAAGAAAAGTCTTATCTATAAAATATGTTAAAAAATTGTCTAGAATCTTGTAAAAAAATTGCAAAAATGACACCAAAAATTTTATTTTGTCTCCAAATGCTCTATATTTTGAACGATAACGATCATATTTTTTGTAACCAAAAGAAAGGAATTGAGTCATCTAAAGACCTATGTAAAAATATTTAAAATGTATGACGTCTCTTTTTCTTAATTAAATAAAAACTACAATATAACGTTCCACTGAAACCAAACGCATTGCCATTTTCAACCTTATTTCTTTACAAAAATATGTAAAGAAAAGATTATACCTAAATGTGGCCCCCTTAAAAAGTTATCAGAGTACCTCGGTGGGATGCATGAATGGGACGCGTGAACGGGACGCGTGAACAAAATTCTGGTACCAAAATCTAGACTACAGAAGAAATTTAGAATAATTATATCAGGGACTAGGGGAAGTATTCACATAGTGCATAGGAACCTGAACTAAACAAAAGTACTAAGAAGTAGGTATTAAGCTATTATAAATATTTTTTTTTTGGGACTGCTGTTCATCTTTTCACCTATACCTACAGCATGCCCGAACGGTGTAATAATAGTATATTATAACGATATAGCATTACTATAACTTACATAACCTTACAGTTTTGGGGTCGAAATACCATCTAAATAGCTACGGCCATACTAAACTTGTAATAAATATTAACGGGCATCCTCAGAGGCCTGGTGGTTATTAAAATTAAACCAGGTGAAACAATTACGACGCCCGCGAGTCTAATCAAAAATAAAATAGCTTTATTGCTGTTGTTAAAGCGATAACTGTTTCCTGAGGAACAAAAGTATAAAAACACCTACAAAATAACAGTTCTTGATTTGGGTATGCTTATATTTAGCATGTGGAGCACGCTAAGAATAGTAGGTACCACCTCATATCCTCCCGTGGGTACCGTAAGAACCGGTTCAATAAGAGAATATACAGGGAATAGGCAGCAGAATTCTGCTCGGTCAACAGCACAATCTACAGCGATCACGAAGACGCCTGCCAAGCGTTGTGTATTATGGCAAAACCCTTCAGGGCCGCTGTTCAGCAATGGACATTATCCGGCTGATGATGGTGTTGCGTATTGTAAGAATAAAGGTAGAGCATGGTATGGTGGTGGGTGCTACGCTATGACGTCATGAAGTCAGTGCTACGCCGTAGTCGTCCCAGCGCTACGCAAGGGGAAGATGCGGGGAAGGACACCAGTCCTCATTGAACTACGAGTGAAAATACACGTGTGTCGATTATTCAAACCGAGTTGTCTCATTTCTGGACCTAACAGTACGTTGAGTTGGACTTGTCTCAAGGGTAATTCGTGAACAGTATCAAACCAACACACTCGTACCCTTGCACTAGTATTATCTCTACTTCAGGTGACATGGATACACAGAACACACAAAACAAACATCCAAAACTCAACAATAAACTTTGGTGCTCACTACACAAAGTTTGCCTCTGCCGGGGACTGTACCCAAGACCCCTCACCGTAGGCAAGATTACGTATAAAAAACTAGCCATGCACTGAGCCGACCAAGATAAGGCATCAAACGAAAGCGTTTCTTTCCTAGAAATAATTAGATATTGTTGTATGTGCATCTCATTTTGATAAAGAGGTTCTTCTTTTAATATTTGCCTGTCTGTATGCAGATGGGAATACAACGCTGAATTATATAGTACAATTTTTCTACGTCTTCTATTCTCCAAAAATAAATAATTGATTGATCGACGCGTGAAGCTAGCGTACTTACTGGGTAAACGTGTATCATAAAATATGCTGAAAGAATGTAATATGACTATTTATTTGGAAAAGTAAGACATGTGCGACATGTGCCTATAAAACGCAATAACAACCAAGGGAGAAATTAAGACTATGATACTTCAATTATTGCTAAAACGGTATAACGAAAATCTTGGGCTGAAGTTATATTTCAAAAATGTAAGTATTTTAATTGAGAAGGAACTAGTTTGGAACTGGCTCTGTTAGCGAGTTAGGGCTTATTAAGACTTAGAGAAAGTTATATTACATAGTATCAATGAATTACTGTTCTTCTTGTTTGTTGCAAAAGTAAGTAACATCTTATACTATAATCTTAATCCTATTGTGTTTCATATAAAACAAGCTTTTTCCCGCGGCTTTGTACGCCTGGAATCAAAATAAAATGTAGTTAGTATATGGTAACACTCAAGGATAATGTAGCTTCTTAGCAGTTAAATATTTTTTAGAAAAACACTGGTGATGCCACAGTTTCGCGGTGATAAACAAACAAATATATAACTATAGCTTTTATAGCTATTTATAATATTAGTTAGTATATATACTAGGCTATTGAATGGAGCTCTGGCCTCTATAATTTTTACCTCACATTTCATATTTTTAACTATTATTTTATAACTTTTAGAATATTTCATTTCTTTAGGTACTTCTAAAAAACCTAAGGATTCCTTACCTTCCAATAAAAAGAGCAATAACTTCTCGATGTATTGTAAACCCTGCATGAAGTCTGAGACGCGTGGAATTAATTACGTCGACAGTAAAGTATCGCTCTTTTATGGACCGCTAATAAACTCAACCAAATGTAATGGAGCTTATTGCTTCGTGACGAACCTAATTTTGAAACTGTAGTTTGGAAGGAATAAACCGAATTTTTAGGTACATCCGCTGCCAAATGATAGTGGCTTAAAAATGTTGGATTATCTGCAGAACAGTGGACTGCAGATGATCGGACTGTTATTGAAAGTGTATAATTATTATCATTATAGGTGTATTTATTTGTATTTGAAATTTTGTTGTAAAGGTGGCTGGTGTTGAGATATTATTGTTTGTGTTTTGGTCAAAGGTATAAAAAACATTTTAGGGGACATTTACACGCCTGTGGTTAGCGGGAGGTTAAGAAAAATATTATAAATTGATGTTTGTCAACACAAAAACTTTATCTGCCTTGCTCTTGCCTTTTATGCAATTTTCGCTTATCTACCGAACCCTAGCGCACAAACTTTGTTCTCTACGGAATATTTCAAATATTATATTTTTCAACAAAAGCAATAAGCAATATATAAAACAATCATATAGATTAAACCTACTCGATAATGGATGTAAATACATAATATCTATTTGTACACCCCCGTCCTCTACGTTTTCAACAAATCCTTTCCGTCAAAAGGTTGCCTGGTAGAGATCGTTTTTAGCGATAAGGCCGTCCATTGTAGCACTTATTGTATACGTTTTTATGTCAGTTTAATTTTACTTTGGTGTGTACAATAATGCGTTTATCTATCCATCTATCTATTTAACTCCGTAATAAAATGGAGAAAATGTTTAACACAAACTATTACCAAAGCACTTCAAACGAGCTATCACCAGTAAACAATACGGATTGTTGCGAAGCTCAAAAAGACCTGCTGATCTTAAGCATCAGTTTAAGTTTATCCCAAGTAAGTAGGTTTATCCGTGGCTGTATTGGTTCAGGAGCTTTTCGTGCGGAAAATTAGATCCCTCTACTAAAAGACGTACACACAGTATTATTTTATAGATTTAATAAAAGTTCAGGATAAGGTGCCTCGAAGAGTTTCACGGAATAGGATATAACGGCGGTCTAGTTTGGGAACAAGCTACGGAATATTGTTTGTAACAATTGAATTTGATGAATGTTTTTTTTTTGTTAGGTTTTCGTACAACATTGAAATTAAAAAGGAAAACTTTGTCGGATCACTTTGCTGTCCGTCTGCTGTCTGCCTGCCTGCCTGTCAAGAGCCTTTATCTCTAAGCCTTTCCAGAAATACATTTTCAAATACTGTATTGTAACAAAGGTCACAGACTAATGTCTTCAAAATATAGGGTACTTGTAATGATGATCATTATCATCGGGAGTAGGTACGTCCATTGCTGAAGCTAGACCTTCGCTTTTACCATCGCACTTTGAACGGCTGTTTGGAGTTTGAATCCTACGGCTCCCTGTGATCTTTATGGGTTCGTCGATCCACCTTGTCATTTTGTACAATCTTAAAATTTGGCACGAAATGAGGTTTTATGGCTCAAACGAGAATTTCTTATATACTACTGTGTATGCACGTTTTCTTGGTATCAACGAGAGCTGAAGTTATAGTAGTTTTGAAAACATTTAAGTGAACCCTCAATCGACAGAACGCCTGTCAGTAGATGGAATGACCATTATCGTACCATCTACTACGTCAGAGGTCAGATATCGAATTGAAGAAGTACTTTCTTTACCACTTGTGAACACCAACAATAATCCAATTCTTTGGAGTTATAAAGCAGGGTAGGTAATGTTGTGGTAAGTAAAGGAAAGTAACAAATGAGCAATACCATGGTTATTGTTGGTGTTCACAAGTGGTAAAGAAAGTACTTCTTCAATCCGATATCTGACCTTTGACGTAGTAGGTGGTACGGTAATGGTCATCCGTCCGTCCGTGCTTTACAGGATACCTTATAACGTATTTCTATACGTTATAAGGTATCCTGTAAAGCACTAAAGTCCATGTTTACCATCACAACATCTGACAATGTCATAACAGGCTGTAATACATAGGAGGTATTCTTTTTTATACTACGTACTTAGATAGATCCATTTTTTACATTAAGTTATAACAAACACATCGGTTCGTGACATTCATTGCTCATAAGCTCATAACGTAAGCAACATAGGAGCTCATAAAGAGGATCAGAAAGAGCTTTACAGGATCAAGGGGCAAATGAAATATTTTCGTTACGCTAGTAGGTAAAGCAAGATATTTTGCTACGTTTTCATAATAAAACGCACGCACGAATTCTAAAAGATATTATTTGAAACGACGTTTCTTGAGCAGAATCAGTACAGCCTCAAAGCTCGAGCTGTTTTTCATCTCTTCATAATTTTATCACAGTAGTAAAAGGATACAATTTTAAAGAGATGTAGGTACTTGCGTGTAAGTAAGTACATGCTATTATTTTTATAGATTTAGGCATTGTAATCGGACGCTGTCCAGAATTAAACAATTACTTACGGTATGGTTTTCGTTATTGGTTTCGCCTTCCCTCTACGGGTACTTGCAAAAAACAGCCTCAAAAACTTTATCAATAGACATATCACGCAATCCGGACTATTAGAAATGCAAAAGTGTGTTTGTTGATGATGTGGTTTGTTCTTCTTTCGCGCAGCAACGGAGCAGCGGATCGAAGTGATTTTTGCATTGATAGGTATCATTTAAGGACCGAATAGTAACATAGGCTATTTTTTAACCAAGAAAAACGCACAATTCTTGTGGGAATCTCCAAGCGAGTGCAAACGTGGGAAGGAGCTAGCTGTTATAACATGTGTAAGCCCAAAAAAATATGTGTTCTGAGCAGAATAGCCAATGAAATTACTGGGTTTATAAGACTTAATACCTAATGTATCAGGGTAACAAGCGCACTGCAGCGCCGAGAATGCCTTTATGTTTCAAAGTTCTGAGTGGCACTGCAATTTTTATGGGCCGCAATTGTTACGCTTACCATCAGGCCAACAACTAGCTCGTCTCGTTATCAAATACCTAGCTTTAAAAAATTATTAACAAATACGAGAAGTACTTCTCAGGACTTATCCTAGTTTCACGTCCAGTCCCAGTGATTTATAACTCCACAGGGCTATGTCACACGAGTAGAGAGCTGAAATATATAAAGTCCGTGACACACATAATTTTTAATAAATATTTATTCAGTATTACCCCAATACGTGAGCTGATTTCCACCTCGTGGCAATGGCGTAATATTATACTAGAATAGTAGACATTTGTCGGTATTATGCAGGTTACGAAGTGAGTTTTATAATAGGATTTACGACTTTAGATACATTTTTTACCCACGACGGAACGGATAAGGTCTATGCGTTTAGAGTGAGAGGTTGTTTGTTTGTTAGTGTGTTTGTGACCGATTTAGATACGGTTTTCTGCATAGGGTTTGCGATTCCTCGGCGATAGTTCTTACTTGCGGAATTTTTCATTAAAGTAAAGGCATTTAAAGTTTACATCAAAATTCTACTACAGAACTTCCTGGCAGCGCTAGATCAGTTGATTCACTCCAGGACTAGATTGACCCATTTCTGCATAACATACCAATTCAAACTCAGGCTACGGTTGAAACCACGAGGTGCATTTAGTTACTCAAACCTAAAAAATATTAAAATCACATCAATTCACAATTTCATCAAGTCACATATTTTAGACCCCTAAACCCTAAAGCCAATAAGATATAGGTAGATGCAGACTGCAATGTCTCATGTCCTATTACCACAAGAAACAATTATTTGTCTTACTTTCATTGCCATTTCGATCCACGATCCTACATTAAGCGCTTAGCTACCTATATTATGCTTCATCTGACTCGGTTAACTAGGGCTGTCACTGTTAAATCGTAAAAGCAGGAGATGAAGTTCAATACTATAAGCTTTTGAACTTAGAAAGCCTGCAAACTTAGCACAAAACACACGCGAGAAAATATGAACACAAGTATTATTAAAAGTGCAAGAAGAACCGTGTGTGCAGCCATAACAATAGTTATAGTCACAACAGTCTGGAAACAATCCAGCTTCTAATTCTGATAGAAACGCCACCTGCTCATCTTTCAAATAGAGACTAATCGGGAAAAATGTTTACTTGTGGGAACTGGCAACCCTAAATAAGGTATAAGATTTCCTAAGATACGTTCTGGATTCCGCGCACTGGTAAAATATTATAATGAGATGGAATTATTAAAATCCAACAAATCTAATTTTGGCGGTAGGTATGCGTAATAATTCCCTCCAAATCAAAGTTGTGCTCCTTTTCAACGTATCTACGGTTGGGAATTTTCGAATTTCTAATTATTTTTATAGAATACCAGTAAATGCAGATTAGCGTCCATTTTGATTGCTTTCGTTTATCGTTACTGATCTTTTTAATATTTCTCTCTCTCTTTCTCTCTCTCTCTCTCTCTCTATTTTGTGTTCACGCGCAGTCTTGGCACTCTGAGATATTCTGATTGTAGTGCGTGAGTACTGGCGCGCACGCATACAAGCCGCTTTCAATACTTACCGCTCTTTGTAAACGATATATTTTTCTGTTACTACTATGAGACAGGGCAAGTAAAAGCGTAAAATTGTCTTAACGGCACACAACATTTACACGTGTTAAATTCCCATGGGCAAACTACATGTGAATTCTAAGCACATTTTATGAAAAGTTATCTGAACGGAAACCACAAAAGAAACAAATTCTTTTATCTTCTTTGGCACAAGAGCAGAAGTGCAGAAATGTCTATTATATTCGCTATACCTTTAATCTTGTAAACAGCTATTAGCCACCGAGAATTAAATTATCCCGGTCCTTTCAGCCACCTTTCTTGCAATTTCCTTATTTGGGGGCTGTCACTAGAAAACGATAAAGCCCGCGTTCTCACTTAGCGGTAATGAACGTTTATGAAATTCGTCGATTGGAATTGAAATCATTTAGAAATAAAAAATCATGCAGAACGCTACGCTTCAAAGACGAATCTAGGCATTGACTTTTGCTTCCATATGATAAAATTTTTGACATGGAAGCACGAGTCAACGCTTAAATTCGTCTATGAATGTTCTTCCATTCTAGGTTAACGTCTCGGCCATCTGCTTTTTTCAACAGTAAAAAAGTAAGTCAAAGAAAAGCTAGAACCCAGTAATAAAAGCAAACGGATCGCTACAATCACGATGTTTTTCGAGTTCCATGACGTGATAAATGGACAAGAACGCAGCAAAAGTCCACGCCCGCCTAGACTGGAGCGAATGCCAATGACGCGAGAAATTACTCTTATTTTTCTCGTCTCTTTAGAAATGTTCGACGTTGCAAAGAAAATCCGTATCGAAGTCCGATTTTCGATGGATTGTTTTTTCTTCTTCGCTAATTAAGCGTGTCGAAGCTTCTCTCCCCTTTTTGTTATGATTCGTTTTGCGTCTGCTCTGCTGGTTTTAGATAACGTATATGGGTAGTATGGACGCTTATGAAGTGCCTCCATTTGTGAACGTACGTGTTATGACTATGTATAGTCCAATAAATTCTGTTGCTTTCTTTAAAGTATGACCATGAATTATCATAGATTGATTTTGAACTTAATTGTTTCTAAGGGGAATATAATACCCGTTTTTTTTTTATTCTATTTGGTATCGAGACGAGCGGGTCGTTTGCCTGATGGTAAGCATAACGCCGGCCCATAACAATTGCAGTGCCACTCAGAACTTTGAAACACGAAGGCCTGCGCGGCACTGCAGTGCGGTCGTTACCCTGAGACATTAGGTATTAAGTCTCATAAGCCCAGTAATTTCTCTGGCTACTCGGCTCATCAAACCGGAACATAGTATTGCTTACACATTACTGCTTGGCGGCAGAATTCACGAGCAAAGCGGTGGTAACAACCCAGACGGACACTCGTAGAAGAGTTAGTCCTACCACTAACAAACCGTTTTCACCAATCCTAATATATTTTTTTCATTGCGAGCAAAAACTAAGTAAGTACCTACCTATATTGATTATCTTGTAATAAGTTCAAGTGCCTTAAAGTTTATTTATCGAACTCTGTTACGCAGGCATAGTGATTTCCGAACATCAGCACGTGATTATCACCGTGAACGGGCTACTTACAAGTAATTAGTTTCGTCTTTATTGTGTTCTGTGTATATTGTTTTACAGAGATACATCGAAATTTGGCGTGTATCATATACTATACGTTTTTTTCCCACCAGTCAGCCAACATAGTGTTACGGAGACGGGTTAAAGGAGTACTCGCAGAAACATTTTTTTTAATTTTCGGCCACTTACAGGCGTTTTCAGCAGGCTGAAACATGATTTCAGTCCGTTTCAGGACACAAGCGATTACATGGCACCATTTCCTGAAAACCCATTTTCAGGCCGTTTCAGGCCAAGTTACACCCCTCCGGTCCGCGGAACATTCTCGAAGGTGTGTGAGAGGGACAGCCTATGCGTGTGAAAGAGAGAGACGATTAGGCTCGATCATGTCTCTCGAAACTTCCAGAAGAAAGTGTGAGCAGGATGGCTATAGGCGCAAAAGAGAGGAACAATTGTACCTATTACCTAACCGAATGTTCCAGAATAATGCGAGAGAGAGATAGCTACACGCGTGATAGAACGAGATGGACATAATCTACTACCATCTGGAAAGTTCTCGATGTGTGTAAAAGGGACGGCTGTATGCGTAAAAGAGAGACGTCCATATTTGACCTTGAACTAGATCATTCGGGAACTTGGTAGCACAATTTGCGGCGCATATTATATAAGCGGATTGGGACGCGGCCAGGGACAGTTTCGATTGAGATACCAAGCGATACACATCGGAGTGAGTTCAAAGCGACTAGTAGTGATTGTGATATCTGTGACTAAGTGAAATACTAGTGATTGTGATATCTGTGACAAAGTGAAATACTAGTGATTTTTGTAGTAAATAGTGTTGCAAGTGATTCCTTTTGAATTCAATAAAGTAACTGTTTGTTTAACGGCTTCTTTCTATCAAACGTTACCCTATACCTAGCTCGTAACAATAGCTTTAACATGAGTAGGTATACTCAATAGCCTGTAAGTGTCCGTAAGCTGATGGTATCTCTATAATTATCGTTATCAAATACAGCCAGAAGACGTTCAACAAAAAAATTCTTCCTTTAATATCTATCACAAGAAACGAACGTTCGCGACAAATTAATGTTTTCTGTTAGCATCCAAAGTGCTCATACTGCATGGTTCTATATATCTATGCATATTCTACTCTAGATATACATATCCTATAGTCGTAATATACGAGGTTCCATTGAAGTGGGTTTTGCAATTAGCTCAATATGTTGTTGAGAACGTAATTAATTTTACGATACGTAGAAATGTTATTTCAGAGTGCTTTACAGAAGCAAGCCAGACTGTAGAAAGACGAGAGCTTGATTTAATTCGGTATCTTTGTTTGATTAAAATAATTGAACGCTTACATTTATTACGAATAATTTTGGTTGTCATCATTTAATTTATATTACCTACTGTGTGGTATTTATAAAATATTTTTATTCGATTATTTTGCATATGATAGTATGCAAGCAACACTGTAAGTACCTAGTCAGGGAAATTACTCATCCCATCATTGCATCAGGAAAACGAGCGCATCTGCAGTGCCGCGCAAGTCTCTGTCGTGCAAAGTTCCGAATTGCACTACGATCTTTAATCTAGCTTGACGTTATGTTTACTATCAGATAAACAACTCGCCTTTCTAGTTAGAAAGGCGAGTTGGTAGTTAACCATCGTATAAAAACTTTGCTGTTATTTTATAAATTTTCAAATCCCATGCGAGTAATTAAAATAAATAGACTGGTAATTGAACTCTTCATATTTTTTGTTCTCATAATCTATATAATTATAATATACTTACAATAAAGCTGTAACAGTATTACAAAACACGAATTAACAAGATTGTGGCCCAGCGCCATCTAGACTTTATCATCGAAACTAATATACAAACCCTTATGAATGAGAACAAAAATAATAATAATTTTCAAAGAAGATAGTTAGTTGCTTTGCTGGTTGTTGTGTAACAGACCTGGTAGATGGCGTTATATTCAACGCATATACAAGAACAAAACCGTACAAATTCAAGCCTGCTAAACCTAAATTATAAACACTTACGTATTATAATATAAAATAACTATGTTCTGCTTTATATGTCAAAATTTGCACTAAGATCTACCTGAATATTTTTAATGATGATGTTTTAAGTAATAAGTACCCATATACTTAGTAAAATTATGATCCGGTAACGCTAAAAAATAATGTTGCTCATTCGAACCGGCAAATAATTAATATCATTATGATTGTGTCCTCGAATAATAAATATTCTTAGCTAATCAGTCTAACCTAACCACAGGAACAGGTTTGGAATTTAATAATTCCTAATATAATAAGTATAATTACTTACGTAGGTACCCAATTCATTATTAAGCTTTATAAATAAGTAGGTTGTTTCTCTGATGGTCAGCATAACCCAGCCTATTACAATTTTAGTGCCACTAGGCCTGAGCGGCAGCGGCATTGCAGTGTTCTCGTTACCCTGAGACATTTTACTTTCATCGCCAAAAAGATGTTTCATTTTTTTGCAATTAATTATCTTTCTAGAGGATAAAGAGAATAAAAAATTGGTTAAATATAAAAGCTAAGTCTCGCTATCAAATAACATAAAAAAGTAAGTAGAAGACGATATTCTGTATGAAATCTTGCAAAAAAATGGAAATGGACGGATGGAACAACTCTTTACTAGCGATTTCTAACACTTCTAGTACCCTAACCTCAGTTATTCCAATATTATGTTTTGATCCTTATGATAAAAAGGATCGATTGGCATAAAAAAAATTATATAACTAAACTTTCCATTTTTTGGCTGACTGTATTTTTTTTCCAAAATATGATACAGAGAACGCAGATCCAAATGTCTTCAAAAATTGTCGACCTTATAATAACGTTGTAGTATAGCTACAAAGATTATAGGGTACCTAATAATATTCTACCCGTCCAAAAAATACACCCTGTATACTGTAGATACACCTACGTATTCTTACTTATTATAACCAACATAGGTAAACTTTCGCATTTACCTATGTAACAGTAGGGATATAGTAATTAAATTGGTCAAAAGTAAGAAAGTCAACGTGCAACCTTGACGAAAATTAAAATGGGAATGAATAGGTATATACTGATTTTTATTAGTTTCCAAACGTACCAAGATAGTTAATGTAACGATTTGACGTCAAACCGCGACCTTGACCGAGGAAACGACAAAGTTTAGCTTGTAATAGTGAAAGTATTAAGTATTAAGTAATAGTAGTTTGGACGACGATAATATTGTACTTACTAATATTAATTGTTTTCTCATGTAAGTGACATTCTTTAAACTGAAGGTAATCAATTCCACGCTATTTGATGTAATCACTTCCAAACGGCTGTTTAAACAGCGGTTTAGCTATGCACTGTATAAAATGCTAAGCCACTGTTTAGTGATTGACCATCCATTGACTATCATGGTATTACAATAGCTATTAGACCAAAGAAAAAGCAATTTGTTCAATACAGAATATGTAATCGTTGAGGGAGAATCATCCCTTGCTACTTATTATTCGAATAACTTGCAATATATGATATATCAAGGCCTATATGTATAATATTACTCCGTCACAGCCAGGGCCGGATTAACCATGTCGGGGCCCCTAGGCAATGTACGTCTCGGGATGCCTTGTCTAACCATAATATAATAATTGGAAACGGGTTCTGGAATGTACTCAAATATGACGATATATAAGATAAAACGCAACGAAATATTAATAGTATTGTCATTGAAGGTTTGTTACATACAAATCTTCAAATTTAATTTTCACGCGAAGAAATATTTTCATTTTTCCCTGGGTGCGGTGCCCCTAGTCGGTGCTGGGGCCCTAGGCAGTTGCCTACTTTGCCTTATGGATAATCCGGCCCTGGTCCTAGCTCTCACAAAGGCAGGATGAAGTGATGCCCTCATTAGCAGGCTTCGGGTTATAGTCTCGGTGGCCTGCACCCACCTACTTCCTTTGTCTACACTTCACTCTACATCGTAAGTAGGCTGGTGTGCAGTGTTGTTATCGTGCCACCGATCTATCTCGTCGAACTTTTCACGAGATTACGAGAATGTGAGTTATATTGTTCCCTTCTGTTGGTGCGTTTTGCAGAAGGTTTAATGTGAGTGTTAGGTACTCTATAAATGTAACGACTTGAAAGCTTGGTTGGATCTACAACATTGTTTGGCAAAAGCACGATGCAAAATGCTGAGAATGTACCAGAAAAAGGAGTCAGTATTAACCCAATCCATTTTATTTAATAATATAGGTATTACCCACCTTATATAATCTTATTTAATATATCATTTTCAGCCGGCTTACAGAAAAAGGTTCTGCGCAAGTATTTAGAACGACATTATACGATCAACTTCGTAAAAACGTTTAGCTTCAGCGTGGATGTTGAATCATACTAATATTATAAACGAAAAAGGTTGTGAGGATGAATATATGGATTAATGAATCTTTGTTACTCTTTCACGCAAAAACTGCTGAACGGATTTAGATGAAACTTTACAGTAATATAAGTAGCTTATACATCAGATAAGCATCGATAACACATCTATCATGCTAGAATAACACATACTACAATTTATAAATATATATACCACTCGGGCAAAGGTGCGGGCGGAAGCTAAGTATAAGTACAACGCTAAAATCTGACACCTACTTTTCTAGCAGTCTAAATTCTCTTTTATTTTATAAAAGCCAAAAACTTTTAATGAAATTCTGCTGCGTCAGATATGCTTCAATCTTTCTTTAAAGATTTCTTGTAGATTCTTATACTGTCTCAAAAGTTTAGCCCCTGGCATTAACGTGCCGTATCTATAATCCCTCATCAGTTTAACAATTGCGGTTTGTTAAATTCTAACCAAAGTAGAGTAAGTATTCTAACAAGAGAATACAATGTTGAGCTGTTTTTCATAAGTTTGAGCATTATTTTTTTACGTCCTATCAGCATTTTTTGAATGTTTTAAGTACCTATGCTTCATTAGAAATTCAACAGGGAAATTGCTATTAGAGTATTTTCATGATGACCTGACTACCACACTGAAAAACAAATTGAGCTCGCACTATAGTATGTTCCAGCAACCACGTTTGGAAGCCAATCCTTGTAATAAGTTTTAAGTGGCACTGCAATTGTAACCAAACGGACGAAGCTGTAGTTGCACTGTGAGTTGCACAATGCACAATGCTGTACCGAATCGTGTCATTTCCCATAGTACTCCATACATTACAACGTCATAGCTGCGCTGCACAGCTCTGCGCTGCAACGGACACGCATCCGGTGTCGCCCGCGCTTATGCTTACCATTAGGCAAACGACCAGCTCGTGGACTGAAATATAGACCGATTATGATACCTTCACACCGCACGGGGCTCGCTAACGAACTTGATGGTGCTCTAACGGACTTTCAATCCATTTGGCCCGTTTTGGTATCTATTATTCAACAACTAACCTTATATTTGCTTTCGCATTTTTCCAGGCGGTTTTCTGACGCTTCCAACCAATTCATCTTTAATTTTTGCAACAACAAAGACAATTCAAAATTTTGGGTAAGAACATAATTAAATATTTAGCAGTAGGTTAACCCTTAACCTTTAGACTTGAATAATAAGCTTAAACATGGGTAGCATTTGTTTGCATTTCTCGGAGCGGTTACGCTTCTAAATTCATCTCTATTTTCGGCTTTGTAACAAAGCAAATTCGTGTAAATGAAATAAACAGTATGGACTTATTACATATTATACTCTAACTATACCAAATCGATCATAGCCAGCCGCGTATTGAATCTACGATCTTTCGGCAATTTCTTTTAATAATTAAATCACATTGAGTTATGGTTGCATCTTCAGAGAGCCTAAAAATTAATGGAATACCTAGTACTTATATATTTTTATCGGCTAATATGTTAACAATAATAGATTAATATTATAAAGAGGTAAAGTTTGTTTGTTTGTTACAGCTTATATCTGGAACCACGTTCAACTCTAAAAATTCTTTAACTAATACAAGCTAGACTTAAAAATAATTTCGAAAAAAATGCAGTAAGTACCTATACTTTACGTTTGAAGTTGAATTTGTGTATGTAAGGAAATTTGGAATGACGTATTTCCAAGGGAGGTTCTCACAACTTGTGGACAAACATGTTCCTAATCACCCCCTTCCGGGATAACATACCAATTATCGATAAAATTAAGGTTATTTAATTGTGTATGCAATATACAAATAAGTTACTATCGGTTAAACGAATATGGTCTACTGACACATTTCTAACAAAGGGTACGTACAAAGGTTGCGTGGGATGAACAATTTAACTTACAAGAATATCGGTTTTGATATTGTGCCTTGGAATCGTGTTTACTGTGGAATTTTGATGATGATGATAACGTGCTTTCGACCTTCTACTGTGTTACGTAAGAAAATTCAAAGGTTCAAAAAGGTTCAAAGAAACCTTTATAAAGGTGTTAATCTATAAAAATACGACACATAAAATATATCGTCACATACTGCGCCTAAAAGATAGGTATTCTGTTGATGGAGTAGGTACTGACCAATCTAGGTTCGCAGGATGACATACAGTCATATAGTTTGCCATCAAGCTATTTGATAGCTGCCAAAGGTTCAGTAGAGTTGACCATAAGGCCTTTTTTTGTCAGAAAATGCGGGGTTATACTTTTCAAATTTAGTCGACGTTATATCTTACTTCTATGATATATAAAAGTGTAATTGTCAGGTGAGATAGTAAAGACCTAATTTGTTGAGAAAAAACACTTGAATTTTATTAGAGGGCGGTAAAGATTTTAATTTTAGGTAAGTATGTTTGTTTCGCCCATTACAAATAATTTTTAACAATCACTATTAAAAGAATACATTCGAGATTCCAGCTTTTTACATGCAACTTTGGTATTCAAAAACAACAAGAACTTTCTCGTCCTTAAATTGTTTTCTACATTATTTTATTACGATGCAATCAAAATACCACAGCTTTACCTATAGTCGCCGCCGCAACTCTTGCGTGTGCGCAAAATACTTAGCCACAGATTATGCACAAGTTCTAGTTCAGGTTATGCATTCTGCGGTTAACAGCTGAGCAAAATACCTTGATCAAGGCTGTGTCTATAGTAACTGTTGGATAATCTGTTGGGTGATTGCAGTAACCAACTATGACTTAATCGGTGTCAACGCGAATGCCGCAGTCTTCGGGTACAAGATCGGTATCGCCCTTTCTATCTGATTGAAATTCTTGTATCTGAAAATAAATTATTGTTTTAGCGCAATATTCTCGCAGGGATTCGATAGATGATTAGGTAAACGTTGTTCAGGTGATGCAATTATGTTATTGTTTTACTTGATTCTACTAACTACTAGTAGTTCAAAGATTTGTTGTTTCTTCCAGACAGTTCACGTTATCCATACATACAGATAAATAAAATTGAAGTGTCTGTTTGTAAAATCAAAATAACAGCTTTTTACTAAATGCATATGAAAGTATATACGGTACCAACAACAAAACAACCATTTTTAAAATTTTTGTCTGTCTGTCTGTTTGTTCCGGGTAATCTCCGAAACGGCTGGTCCGATTTTGACGGGACTTTTACTGGCAGATAGCTGATGTTACAAGGAGTAACATAGGTTACTTTAATTTTAGAAAAATAATTAGGGTTCCGCGCAAAAATATAAAAACCATGTAATCCAAAATCTCCACGCGGGTGAAACCGCGGGGCAGCAGCTAGTCCTGAGTAATATTTAAATTAATTAATGAACCGGTTTAATAGTCTTAGTAGTGATAGCTTTAATATGATAACTAGCTTAATGCAACTGAAAAAAATAGGGAACTGAGAGAGGCGTATACAATGTCTGGCCCAGTTGCTCTAGAAGACGTGGGTTCGAATTTATTACATTAATTAACAAAAATAACTGTTGCTTCATTTAGAATGATCAACTAGGTACTATTTCTATAAACTATCTGCTGTATAAAATTGTGCTCATGTAAATGACCTAAATATTTACAAGTTGATTCAAACGTACCAGTTGGTATAATTATTACTATAGGCGATTTAATAGTAGATTTAGAAGCATATGCGTGTGGGTGGTATCAAGGGATGCGACGATCACATGCAAGCTGACGCGTGTAACGGCTACGTTTGCAGGCCAGCGAAGCGTGACGTGGGAGGTACTGTGAAACAACATCCTAATAAAGCATTCTAAGGGGCACCTTCACGAAATCCACGCTTGACGCAAAAGCGTTGTTATTCTGACAAGCAAACGTACGTTTGCTTGTGCGTGTAAGGTGGCCCTTAGTCTAAAAAATAATTGACGGAAAATTCTACATTCGTGCATAAAGTATTGTAGTGATTTTTCAGAATACCGGTCAGTCATCATCAGTTGTCAAAATACCTTGACTGCACCGTCAAAACTTTGCTCAGCTGAAACTGTATTTTCAGTACCACTACCTATTTACTTATTTTATAATAATGAAGTGTATTTGCATGTTAAAAAGCAGACATCGATCTAGCATCAATATAGCTTAAGTAAAAGTAAGTCTTGGTCAAAAAATAATTAGGTAGGAGTGAATTAGTTATTTTTTTCTAAATAGCTCCATAAAAACAGGAAAAAAAACCGAGTCAAGGTCTTTTATTAAAGGTTGATTTTCGTACTCGATTAAAAACTGTATTAGAACTAAATATACTACCATAACTATACAAACTAAAATAGTGCCAGATTCCATCGAGGTCGACAAACCGGAGAACTTACCTCAAAACCGCTCTCATATTAACACCCCAATAAGGAACTTAGGGAGCTATCTAAACCCCCCAACTATCCGACACGCACCGGCACCACCGATAACATGCAAATGGACAATTTTCAACCTGCGCCGCCCTAGTTAATTAGGCTGTGTGATCAGCATTTTAAGCTTAAATCGTTGTCAGCAAAAACGGTAGGTACTTATAGAAAGGAGTTTAGCGGAGTCTTAGGTCGGCCTTATAAGTAGATGTTAATGCATGTTTGCGTTAATGCTGTCAAAATAACTATGGTTTTGCTACAAGCGCGGATTACGAGGTATTTACAAGAGCACGTGCAACTTGAAGTAAAACCATCAAAAATCTATAAAACAGTCAAGAACATAAATAGTACGGCCAGATAGTGCTGTCTCGAAACCCTGCCTGTGCTCAAAGCGACAACTGCTCCGCTTTACCCTGCATACATCACTTGTATACCACCGCGTATATACCGCGGCTTCCGCACTAAACGCGCAATGGTTGTGAATATGTTTTGTTGAGATAAAGTAGAAATTGTAGAAGCAGCTGTCGTGCGTTTCTTTCACTCCCTCGAATACCATGGCTAAGCCGGCCATATAATGTTTTTTGGTGTCAAAATAACCATGGTTTTGCATGGTTTTATTGATTGACCGAGAAAAATACTGCTGCCCATTCCCTGTTCCGTTAGCCAGTTCTTATGGCAACCAAGGGAAGAGATATAAGGTGGTCCTATTCAAATACCAGAACTACTTGGCCCAATAACTGTTCATCATCAGCCGGAAGACGTCCACTTCTGAACATAAGCCTCCCCCAAAGAATACCATTGGGATCGGCTACTCGCCTCTTCTATCCAACGGTTCCCCGCAGTTTTGATCAGGTCATCGGGCCACCTTGAGGAGGCTAGCCTGCATTACATCTTCAGGTTCGTGGTCGCCACTCGAGCACCTTTCTTCCCCATTGACTGTTGGTTCTGACAGTGATGTGGCCTGCCCATTACCATTTCAACTTGTTAATTTTGAGAGCTATGTCGGTGACTTTAATAACTGTTCACGTAGCATATATACGTATATACCTACATTTTCTCGATCACAGTTTTTGCGACCTCAAGATCGCAAGGCAAACACGTCAATTTAAATTGTAAAACAATTTGGTCGGCCTGTCACTGAACCGTGTTCACCGGTTGCTGTACACGGCTGACTGGTTGCATAACATACCCTTAATAATGTTAGTCGGATTCGGTAACCGTCGGGGAATTCCTGCACCTATGCTTAGCCTTCGGCACATTATGGAGTGATTTTACTACTACTTTGTAGTTATTGTTTTGTAATTATAGGAAAGCAGAATTACTGGATCTTAAGAAATAAAATGAAAGGGTGGATAGGCTTTTTTGAGACAACAGCTACTTTTGTAACTGAATGACAATGATGAATATGACTGAACAAAACAGTTCATTTTCACCTGTTGCATTTTATTTAGCAACAAAAATATTTCAGTGAATTTTTCGTTTTTACCTACAAAATTTAAAAATAAACCATAACTTTCAGTGTCTTCATCCGTATTTTTATATCTTTTTATTTTTCTTAAATATTAGATAAGTATCTTCTATACAAATAAATAAAATTGAAGTGTCTGTTTTAAGTATGAAAATAACCGCTTTTTACTAAATGCATATGAAAGTATATAATATGGTACCTACTGCAAAAACACAATTTTTAACATTTTTGTCCGTTTGTTTTTCAGTTTGTTCCGGGTAATCTCCGAAACGGCTGGACCGATTTTGGCGGGACTCACTGGCAGATAGCTGATACTATAAGGATATAATTTTGGCTAGTTTTATTTTAGAAAAAGAATTAGGGTTCCGCGCAAAAAAATAAAACCCATGATTTAATAATGTATTTTCTATCTTTCTTTCTTTCTTTCTTTCATTTCCAATATCTCCACGCGGTTGAAACCGCGGGCAGCAGCTAGTAGAATATAAAAGACACGGTACACATCCGACTGGATTTTCAACTTGATGGAGGTAATTAATCAGGCGAGCGCTGGAATAAGTATCACCAACTATGCTTTCGTTAAATCACGATGTTATCTTTAGTATGCAAAGCTACCTCCTCTGGGTCCGTAGATAAGTGGCATTCAAAACTTTCAGTAGGAGTACTTATTACAATTGCTTTATGTAGACATGAATAGCCACATAAAACCGCTGCTTGACATTCAATTTATCGAACGGGATAAACTTCCCGTCATGTTGCAATATCGTAAAATAACGGGCTCCAAATTCTCGTACGCGGGTCAACAAGCCAGTCTATTAAAGATGGCCCAGATCACGAATAAGATACCTTTTATCGATTGACCTCCGAAATCGATCGCGTTGCAATCTGCCTGGAGATAAACCACGCCTACCAAAATTACATACTTCTGGCGGCAACCGGCCATAAATAAAGAAGTGATTTTATTATTACCCGCATTTAGTGGGGTTTTTGACGGTATGCGTAAATTAAAGGTGATGTTTTTAATGGCATAACGCTTTCGCCGCATAAAACTACAATGTTTCTTTATCTTATAAAAAATATACAAGTAATTTTCCGTTACTTCCGTCCTTAATGGTTTAATTTTCAAAGTTTTCATTGAATTTCGATTACCAAAAAGTTAATATTGTAAAGAGAAGCTGTAGAGCCGGTAATTAAATTTACCGAACAAACGAAATTAAACTCGGGGAAGTATAAAATTTATGATGATAAATTTATTATGAATTAAAAAACGAAATTATATACTTACCGATAATGGTGATAATTAAAACAGAAGTTTCTTAAATGTTTAGTTAAGTAAAAATGTAGTCACATTCAAATGCAAACCTATAACGTGCAAATGACTGGACCATAGAACAAGCTATTCCGTTTGAGTGTTTTCTTTCAATTCGATGCTCACGTTATTTTTAAGTCGACAGGAAACAGTTTTGGGTTACACCCAGAAGCCATAGTAACACTTGAACGTTGCCAGGACAATATAGACACAGCACAGAATATAAGACAGTACGTAAGCTTTATAAAATTATTTTTACATAATAAAAATGTAGTAAATCGTTGAGATGTATCCGCTCTTTACCAATTTTATATGAAGTCGGAGCAGTACGTCTTGACAAACATACTGCTTTCAGTTTTGTTTTTTTATACAGCCTGTCACCTTCCTGACACCAACCCTCTTTGTGAATTCTGAGATACAAAAACGAAACTTAAAATAATTAGTAAAACTTAGATAAAATAAAAAATGGGCAAATTGTTGAAAAAGCTTATTCAACAATAATATTTTTAAGCGTCCATTAGAACAACATGATGCTACAAAACTGGGCCAGGATTTGTAAAATGCAATGTATGAAATGGTGATTACAGATATTTTTGAAGCCAAGGTACTGTTTTTCACGATAACATTGACAGTTGACACAAGTGCAAGGCTTCCTACTGCCGGTATTTGTTGACGGGCGTCGCGTAGCTCTTTGATGTGCCTACTTACAGCCATGCAGTTGACATAGCTGGATTCGAATCGAAGACATCGAAGTGGGGGTCCCTTGGAGATTACCTCATCTGAACTCTATAAAGTAAAGCTTATGACCACGATCTCACCTGATGATAAGTGACGATGTGGTCGAAGGTGTAGCACGCTTGCTCAGTACCGCAATACCTACCTATTCACTCTTACCTTGAACACACCCAAATTGTATTTCACCGGAAACATTGACGCCGGTAGGGCGTTCCACTTCTTTGCGGTTCTAATTATAAAAGTGGACGCAAAACTCATAGTGCGGATTAGTGGTATTTCTTTCATAAAAGGGTGGCGCTCCGCCGAATGTCTGGTTGTCCGGTTGAAGAATGGCGAAGGGCAAATCAAATTGTGCAGTTCTAGAGCACACTCACCATGGCGTAACCTGTAAAATACCGATAGGCTTGCTACTTTTCGTCGGTGTAACCGCCTTTGAAGCCTAGCTTTAACCAGAGCATTGTCAAACGACCAGCCTTTTTGCAGATACTTGGCATACCCAAAAGTGGCAGCAGTAATCTATACACGACCGGACCTATGCTTGTTAGAGATTTAAAAGCCGTCCTGGTACCGCTTAACCGTAGACAGAATACAAAGTTTCTTTGCAGTGACCTTGGCTTTAGATTCAATGTATACTCCAAAGTTAAAGTTAGACGCGATAGCTAAAAGCTCAACCCGACCGCCTATATCGGTATTGAAACAACACGAAAAGAAGGAGCCAGATGTAAATAATTCCTTTATGTGGAGAACAAGCACGCCTGCCTTTTGGTAGCCAAGTTGGCGTCGGCGCAATCGGACATGGCCAACAAGGTTAAGTCTAAACGTTCTACCATGGATTCTCTCTGAACGTGGAAATCGTCACCGCTTGACAGATTTTATGACCGGCCGCCTGATTTCAACCCAGTAGGTTTAAGAATGAAACCCAGTCACTTCAACATTGACAAGGCTTTCTTTTCTATGAACTTCACCCACACTTACCTACAACAATTGCCATCGAAAATGACTTCCCTCTCAACGACGTGGATTCATTTTCTCAACTACTGTGTATTAATTATTCTTTATGATGGGAGAAACGTGGATTACCTACATCAGTTATTTTTGCTGTAAAATTCTAATTTACATAAAAGCCTTTTCAATGGCAAAACAAACATAAAATGCGTACAAATTATTCTTTGATTTAATTGAAATTATTGTAAAAGACCATTACTTTCTCATGTTTAAGACGTACACAACTCTTAGAGGTAACCTAGAAACTCAACCAACCTGCGCTGACCCACGACGACCTCATAAAATGTTCGAGGCGTCCAAATTGATGCTCTTTTGTTTTCTTTACTCATCAAATTACAACGTAATAGAGTTCTCACAGCTGATCTGATTGCGTAAGACCATCTTCACTTAAATATGGTAATAGCTAGATGAAACTAGTTCCGTGAACCGTAAAACATTTTCACAAATCAATGTTGGTCCAATTATAGCGCGCATTCTGTTCTAATTAGCACGCCTGCTTTGGAGAGCAAGTTCTCGTTCTTACATCATATATAACAATTAATAAGGCTGCGGACAGAATGGACGTACGCTTACGATAGTTGGGCAAGATGAAACAAGGATTTTTTTTCAGCTGGATTTGTTTTGTCTGCGTTTTTAATTGAAATGACCCAGGATTTTCCAACAGCAATGTCTTTTGGTCAGACAAAACCTATTCTAAGTTTTTCGTGTTCATCAACTTTCACTCCATTACTAAAATGTCACATGACTCACATGTCACTACGGCTAGTGATGGGCTAGATAAATAATCGTTTTTTTTTTATTTAAAATAGGGGTTATTCTCATATAAAAAACATAGCTAACAACATTCTACGGATCAAGTCACCTTTCAAACGAAATCGAAATCGGTTAAACGTATGGGAGCTACGATGCCACAGACAGACACACAGATACACACGTTAAACTCATAACACCCTCTCCTTTTTTCCGTCAGAGTTAAAAAAGGTTGGGCCTCGAAACAAACTTCACCAAGAAGTAACTTTAGATATTTTTTATAATTATTTAAACTTCAAATTTACATTTTTTTATATTTAGCAAACAAGCGTACGGCCCACCTGATGGGAAGCGGTCACCGTAGCCTATGATCATCTATAACACTGGAGTGTCATCATTGTGTTGCTTACCCTGTTGTAAAGCTCTTTTTACCTTCCTTTTAAATTTCTCCATGCTGTAGCTTTGTGGAAAGACCGACGGCGGAAGCTCATTCCACATTTTACAGGCGTTCGGCAAAAAAGAACGCCTAAATCGCTATTTTATAAGATACTGAAGACCACTGACCTATAAATGCAGAAAGCAGCATAACTTCACTCGTTCGCGTTCGCTTCTTTCTTTTATACGCCTTTATTCTAGTCGGTACTCAGCATAAAGACCACATAAGGTTGCGTAACCTCAGTACCTAACTAACGATACATCACTTTCTCCAGCCTATATTGGGGTCAACTTGACTCACGATCCAGCTTATACATTCTGATAGCAGATGCCTAAGCAATCCATTTAAAAGGTCAAGTTAATAAATAAATGTTATGTAATGGTTATAATAGAAGCAATGAGCAGCTAATTGCATAATTTTATTACGATCTTTGTTGTGTCAAGGTTATAGCACAGAAGACATTATTACTCGTATATTAGAGATTGATTCGAGTATTTGTAGTATGCAAACTACTATAGAAAATACTCGACTTATTTTTTTTTAATCTAGTAATAATCTAGGAAAAATTAAATGGCAGTTTTCTTGGTTTTCGCAATTTCTTGCAGACGCTATTACCTACTTAAATACTATTTGTAAAAGACGGTACTTAATACACCGCAAAAATACATTTCATATAATATATACTTTAGTGTCATTGCAATACATAAAAGTGAGATATTTTTGTATGTCGTTCTTGTCACATTTTTAAACTACATACAATAAAATACAATAACAATTAATTTAATTGATTAACAAGCTGAGTCTTCCAACTTCAGAAGGAAATATAATTAGAACCTTCACAAAAAAAAATACGAAATGTAGAAGCTTCTCTCTCTCTCCATTATCAGCCTATTACGCTCCCACTGCTGGGTGACTGGCCTTCACTCAGAGAGAGAGAGGTATGGATCATACTCCACCATGCGGGCCCAGTGCGGTTTGTTGGTCTCTCTCTTCACTCCTAGGTAAGTATATCTTAATAAACCGCTGCCAGTTGGTAACAATCCCGAAATGCTAAGGGGCACCTTAGACGCTCAAGCAAACGTACGTTTGCTTGTCAGAATAACAACGCTTTTGCGTCAAGCGCGGATTTCGTGATACTCGAAATGCCCGCTTGACTCAAAAGCGTTGTTATTCTGACAAGCAAACGTACGTTTGCTTGAGCGTCTAAGATTCCCCTGAGGGCATTGCCATAGTGAATTCCGGTAGTATCCTTTGCGCTATGGGAATGCCAATATTTTGGTCACGTGTAGCCTCAAAGTGTTATTTCAAGTTATTTCAATCAACACTTAACTCCTATAAAAACCTTTACGACTAAGTGAAAAGTTCAATCGATCGCTTTACACGTGTTACCTATTTATAACCATCTTATTTTGGTCACGACTTGATCCTTCACAATACAAGATTATGTTACAGTATTGAGTTTGAAGAGATTTTATGTATACACTTGTAGTAGCACGCACAATGTCGCCTTGTCTATGCACTAAGTTCAGAGAGAGAAAAAAAAAATATGTAGGTAGACCACACAATTTCATTATTTCGTGCGGTCGGCTGGTTCTTCATTCACGTTGCAGTGCTCCGCCGCGTCGCACTACAAAGTTGGTTTTTCTAAGTTTCTCCGTGTTAACAAGTTTTTTCGTCAAAATCAAGATGCCGAAGAGGAAACATAACGAGGAGTGGGAATATTTGTAAGTAAATTGCACATTTACCGATAACTATCGATTGCATATGAGGTTTCACGTTCCAACGATTCGAGTTCTTACTTAACCTACTTTTTTACTCGAGTTCACGATGCAACGCCACGAGTTCATCTTACTCGCTGTATACCTATGCGTACTTAATACGCCATCCATATAGCAACCTGTTGAGGTTATCCTATAATAATAAAATGAAACGACCCGAAAGGTAACATTCTAACTAATTTAGTAATTTGCAATTTGTTCGGTCCACGTTTGAGTTGTCACTTACTGATAATAATGCATACGAGGTTTAACGTTCCAACGATTCGAGTTGTTACTTAATCTACTTTTTACTCGAGTTCATCTTACTCGCTGTATACCTATGCGTACCTAATACGCCATGCATATAGCAACCTGTTTAGGTTATTCTATAATAATAATATGAAACGACCCGAAACGTAACATTTTAACTATTTAAGTTAAGTTCTAATGTTCACGTTTCAACGATTGGAGTTGTCACTTAACGATAATAATGCATACGAGGTTTAACGTTCCAACGATTCAAGTTGTTACTTAACCTACTTCTTACTCGAGTTCATTTTACTCGCTGTATAACTATGCGTACCTAATACGCCATTCATATAGCAACCTGTTGAGGTTATCTATAATAATAAAAAGATGAAACGACCCGAAAGGTAACATTTTAACTATTTAAGTAATTTGCAATTTCTTCGGTTCACGTTTGAGTTGTCACTTAAATACATACGATGTTTAACGTTCCAACGGTTCAAGTTGTTACTTAACCTATTTTTTACTCGAGTTCATCTTACTCGCTGTATACCTATGCGTACCTAATACGCCATGCATGTAGCAACCTGTTGAGGTTGTCCTATAATAATAATATGAAACGAACCGGAAGGTAACATTTTAACTATATAAGTTAAGTTCTAATGTTCATGTTTCAACAATTCGAGTTGCCACTTACCGATAATAATGTATAAGAGGTTTCACGTTCCAACGATTCGAGTTGTTACTTAACCTATTTTTTACTCGAGTTCACGATGCAACGCCACGAGTTCATCTTACTCGCTGTATACCTATGCGTACCTAATACGCCATGCATATAGCAACTTGTTGAGGTTATCCTATGATAATAATATGAAGGTATACGTATAATTACGTATATTAGACACAAATTTGCAATTTGCTGTTAATGTTGAAAACGAAAATAAAGAGCTACGCGAACCAAGACCGTCGACTAGCGCGTTACACGCGAGTTCCGATCGTTCGCTGGATATAGCCAACGTGATAATACTGGAGGATGTATCTCCACCACCAGTGATTAAAGGTGCTTCCAGCAGTGAGGATGTTCCACGAACAGAACCAAGCTAAGGCAAAATTAGCAGCGGTATTGCTTGTCTTGACGAGCCTATAAGACTCTTCTTAGTAAGGATAATAAAGATCCAACTGTTCTAAAGCTGCTGATTGATGCTGGGCGCATCATCTGTGACACACAACTCAGTGAGTCAATAACGAGGCGAAATTTCATATTGGCTGTACTAAAGAAGGACTTGAAAGATCAGATGCTGCTCACGATAATAGATAGTTTTCTTGTAGCCAAGAACTAGCCGAAACTTTAAAGACCGCAAAAGCGATCAATAAAACAGGTCTGGATCTCAAAGCTTCCACCTCTAACAAGACTACTGCTACAAAACCAAAGCATCAAGTCGTTAACAGAAATTGAAACGGGAAGGCTCCGGTTCAAAACCACAGACAGCAGCCATCGGCGCCCTCAAAGATGAAGGAGTCTGCACCTCAGAGGCAACAGCACTCGCCATCATCGAGGACATCGCGACTGAACTTCAGTCGCGGCCGCCGCTAGACAATACGGTAAATTACGCCGGTAGACTATCTGTTTTTTTACAACCAATGGTCACAAATAACCGCAGATAAAATAATTTTATCGTGGATACGTGGTTATGAAATTCCGTTCACTGAAACTCCATATCAGCATTGTATACCTCAACCCCGAAATTATGCACACTCAGAAAAACTTGAATTTGATCAAGCTATACATAATTTAATTTCTATAAGTGCTATACCTCACTGTGAGCCCTGTGAGGATATCCAATATCTTTTTACCCAAACCGAACGGAAAAGCACGCTTTATCCTAAATTTGAAAAAGCTAAACGAGTTCATTCAACATGTTCATTTGAATTAGAAGATTTTAGAATAATGATCAAACTAATCTCAAGATGTTGTCTCAAGTCAACTATTGATCTCAAAGACGCATATTATTAAGTGAAAGTTCATGATAACTCTATAATATATAATATAATAATGTAAACGATTCGAGTTGTTACTTAACCTATTTTTTACTCGAGTTCACGATGCAACGCCACGAGTTCATCTTACTCGCTGTATACCTATGCGTACCTAATACGCCATGCATATAGCAACTTGTTGAGGTTATGAGTTAGGCATTCAAGATTTAGTTTGAACGGTAACTTGTATGAATTTAATGCCCTACCGTTTGGTGTCAATACGGCACCTTTTGTCTTCACAAAAATAATGAAAACGGTGGTCAGAATGCCACGCTGTGCTGATTATTATCGACAATATATCTTAACGATACCTGTCTAATATTACATAGCTATAGCGAATGTATGGATAACATTACAAAAATGAAAAGTACATGAATTTGCCTGTAAGTTTACAGTCAGATTTCGATTTGTGGATTAAATCTATCGAAAATCCAAAAAATCAAATTAAATTTGACGAATTCAGATGCTTCGACTATGGGGGGTTGGGGGATAGCCTGTGCGGGAAAAACGGCAAGCGGTAGCTGAAGTCGGGAAGAAAGAAAACTTCACATTCATAAGATTAAAAATTTGTCTAGAGGATTTATCCAATTGTCATATTATCTTGCGAATAGATAATACAACTGCGATTTTTTACATTAATCGTATGGGAGGAATGCAATTCCCCCATCTCACAAACTGACCAAAGAAATACGACAATGGTGTGAAGCGCGAATTCTATTTATAACAGCGCTATACATTCCATCTACAGAAAATACTATAGCAGATACTGAATCAAGGTGTATTCACCCGGATATTGAACGGGAACTATCTGATCTTGCCTTTCAGCAAATAATTAACAATTTCGGGCTACCAGAGATTGACATGATTGCTAGTTGAATAAATAAAAAATGTCCTGTATACATATCATGGCACAAAGACCCTGATGCTTGACGCTTTCTCTGTGAATTGGTCAAAATTGTATAAAAATACCATGAACCAGGAACCCGTAAAAACGGGTTCCCTTCCTTCTCAATAATGAAAATTATTAGCGACAAAGTTAAGTGCATACTGGTCGGGCCAACATGGCCAGCTGAACCTTGGTATCCCCTATTTAACCAGTTTTTTACAAACTAAACCACTGGTTTTTTAAAACTTCTGAGGACCTAATAATCTCTCATTCCAGTTTCTGCCAGATCCAGCGGCAGATTACCCTGGATGCCGGAGTATTGTGCGGGAGTCTCTAATAAGAAAACTCCCTCCCGGGTCTTTAGACACATTAATAGCGTCTCTGTCAGATAATTAAATTAAGTAATATGATACTTACACATTCCAGTTATTATTCATGTTTTAACAGAGTTATTTCAATCGGGAGCGCTATACGGCACTCTAAATGGGTTTAGATCTACACCTTCCTTAGTATTAGGAAGTCAGATAAGCACAGACGACTGTGTTTTAAGGGTATATTTAGGCTTCGCCCTCCCTTACCCAAGTATGAATCCACTGGGATACTACATTAGTAATTGAAACTCTAGCCACTTGGATTCCTAATTAATCTCATTCTTTAGAAAAAATCACTAAAGAAGCTAGTTACCCTGCTGGCGCTGGTAACAGCGCATAGAGTACAAACTATTTCAAAAATAGATATCCAAAATTTTCAAAATTGGCGGAATGATATTTCCATTAGGATCCCTGACTTAATAAAAACGTCAAGTGTAAACGCAACTCAGCCAACGCTGATGCTGCCAATTTTTCGAGACAGACCTGACATAGGTCCGGCTTAATTATTAACGGATTATCCAAAAGTAATGTAGCGGCATTACGTGATCATCACACCTCTATTTTTATTTCTATAAAAAACCATATAATAAAGTTTCTCCCCAAACACTTAGCAGATGGATAAAGAGTATACGTTGTGGGTCTGTGGAATAGATATCACACAGTACTCTGCACATAGTACTAGACACCTCAAAAGCTCATAAGCTCGGTGTGAATTTGGATGTTATCAGGAAGACTGCCGGTTGGTCCGGCGGCTCTACAATATTTGCCAAGTTTTATAACAGGCATATATAACAGACAGCATATACAGAATCAAATCATTGTTTTGCTAGAAGTAAAATTGATTGATTTATGCAAAAAATTACTGTAGCTATTATGTTAATAGTTTATTTAAGAAACATTACCTTTTAATTGAGTGATTAAGTACATTTATTACGTCAATTATTGAAGAAATATTAAATATATTTACTTTCTGTAATACTTTCAACTGAAATAGATATTTCACAACTTCTCTCAACATCTACAAGTGTATACATAAAATCTCTTCAAACTCAATACTGTAACATAATTTAATGATTAAACGAACTTACCTGTAAGTTAAGTTCTATCATAATTATGTGAAGTAGTGAGTTTGAAGAGATAGCATCCCGCCCACCCAGATTACCTATTTCATAGGTCCCGAATAGTGAAATATCTACTTGAACTGATAAGCTCTGAACTAAATGAAGAACCAGCCGACCGCACGAAATAATGAAATTGTGTGGTCTACCTACATATTTTTTTTTTCTCTCTCTGAACTTAGTGCATAGACAAGGCGACATTGTGCGTGCTACTACAAGTGTATACATAAAATCTCTTCAAACTCACTACTTCACATAATTATGATAGAACTTAACTTACAGGTAAGTTCGTTTAATCATTAAATTAATGACTATTTTACATGCCGTCGTAAACCACAGAGCTCTTACGAGAAAACGCATAAAAGTGGACCAAAAAAACTGCTATAAAAAGTCTTCTTTTACAGCACCTTAAAATATTTCGTCGTTTATTTATTACTGGACTAATTATCACCTACACAAAGAATGCTGTTGTTTGATTCATAAATTAGACATACAAATATACTAAAATATATTATAAACTGTTTACAAAAGTAGAATATCGGCCTTTTATCACCTCACTTTCAGAGTTACATCATCTGATTTAGATTTATATCATTTGTGTAGATATTTGTTGGAAACAGGCGTTACTTTGCAGAAGTCCATTTTAAATAAGAGTCTATTATAAGAAATTCTTTTATCACTTGTGTACCAAAAAATATTGTTATTAAAATTATTTTATTTTTAGAAAAAAATAAAATAAGACGCATTGATCTTTGCATTAATCATAAGCTATTTTTTTCTAACCATTGCTGTAATCTTCATATCATCGGTCGCATTCGTTTGCTCGTTAGCAAAGGTTCATAGTGATTGCGCGCAGTGAGTATCGACCCAAAAACCAACCAAATTAAATATTTAGTGTCGGTCCTTTTTGACTATTTTGAACAATAGGAATTAATTCATGTCCAATATATACAGTGTATAATAACAATAAGGATACCTAACTAATAATGTAACTCGTATTCCATCAACACATCGCTCGACGGAATGACGTTTTCTCGATCCCCGTGCTTCACTAGTTTGCCATAGGTAACATATTTAACACAACAGTATCTAATGTTCGACTAAATTTGTATATAGAAACTAAATAAAATATTCAAGAAAGGAAGAGATTAGTTTACCCCTCTCGTCAAATGTATCTTGTTGAATTATAGTACCTAGGTATTAAATTTGATTTAGCTGAAGTGTTGAAGTTGCTGGCAATAATATTACAAAGGTTTTTTTTATCGTATTTGGTAACTAGACGAGCTGGTCGTTTGCGTGATGGTTAGCATGACGCCGGCCCATAACAATTGCAGTACTACTCGGAACTTTGAAACACAAAGGCCTGCACGGCCGCGGCACTGCAGTGTGGTCGTTACCCTGAGTTATTAGGTATTAAGTCTCATAAGCCCAGTAATTTCACTGGCTACTCTGCTCATCAAACCGGAACACAGTAATGCTTGCACATTAGTGCTTGGTGCGGCAGACTTCACGAGCAAAGCGGTGGTACCAACCCAGACGGACACCTGCAGAAGAGTTAGTCCTACCATCTAGTAACCACCTTTTTATTTTTATAAAGCCTCGTTGACGTCACAATTACTATTTCCTAAAATTCTCTTGAAGAACCAGCTTTATATGTGCCTATTTATCTAACTGGAGCCATTTTTAAAGAACCTTCATCACTGCTTTATAGTGTGTTGGCTGGCAGCCATGCATCAAGTTATTCATTCGAATACAGAGATTGAGATATATCGTAGTGTTGGTAATTAAAACATTTCACACTCGATCGAGAGCTGATAGAGTGATCCATGCAATGTGATAGGAATAAGCGCTACGCAGTAGATATTTGAATATTTTTTTCATGTCGTTTTATAAACCTATAATGGATCAGTGGTACGGTAAGTGGTACTTGTCGATACATAGGTGGAAGGTTCGAATCCTACTTCTTACTATCCTGTCCTACTTCCTACTAATATTATAAATACACTATATATATACTATATATAATATATACTTCTTTCACGGAGCAACGGATCGACGTGCAGTGCCGCGCAGGCCTTTGTGTTTTGAATTTCTGACTGTCACTGCAGTTGTTATGGGTCGGCGTTATGCTTGCCATCGGAAAAACAACCAGCTCGTCTCGTTATCCAATAGTATAAAATGGTAATACTACTACGAAGGAAACGCTCAAATCGAGTTTGAAATAAAGAGCATTGAATGAAAGACAGACACCAAATATATCCTTCAGTAATTTTGGTACGAAACCCCACATAGGACAGCGCTGCCATATAGTCAACCTTCAAAGCAGTAACCTAATTTTACCTAAGTTAATCGTAAAACAATGGATCTACGGTTAATAACCAATTAATAGATGTAATATAACGATGTGAAGAATTAAAACCCCAGTGGATAGCTTAGGAAGCATCCGCGTTATTGTTCTGACTCCATTCATGGCATGCATCACCCATTATCCTTCATGTGACTGCAAGTTAGAGGCTTCTAGCCATTTGTAAGGTAATCTATTTTATCTATATAATGTATAAGATGACTATAGCATTAAGGAGTTGCAGGTCGATTATTGCAACAGGACGACAACAGGCGTGTAAGTAATGCTTTGTAATCCGCGCTTGTTGTAAAATCATGGTTATATTGACATCAAAATGCAAACATGCATGGTGTGCACCCTGAAACGAATTTGATCCGAGGATTCAATACCCGCCTGGAGCAAACTATGTGTAGGTATGTGTCCATGTTACACAATGAATCTTAGTGCAGGGGTATGTGTTTGTAAGCATCTCTGTGTTTGTATATTAATGGTCCCACAGTGCTCCCATGTCTGGGTTTTATGGGACTACGGTCTACGTAACTTCTAATTCACTAAATACGGCTCCGTAGCTAAGTTGGTAGTAACCCTGCCTGCAAGGCGAGGGGTCCCGGGTTCGATTCCCGGCCGGGGCAGATTTTGTGTAAGCATAAAGTTTGTTCTCGGGTCTTGGATGTTTGTGATGTGTATCTGTGTATGTCCATGCCACCTGCGACACAGGGAATCCTAGTGCGGGGGTATGAGTGTGTAAGCGTTTATGTTATGTTATGTTATGTTAAATACAGAAAATTCCAGTTAAGGGCCTGACCCTTATACAAATACGTTCACGTTTTATCAATGCCCCCCTCATTCCCTATTTCTCACATTTTAATTCTGTGCACCTTTTCCATTGTTTTTATTAAGTTATTATGTTTTAGAAGACGGCAAGAAGCATTACCAACGACGATTCATTTAGTATCCATCCATAATATATTTTTGCAACCATAAACATTTTTATCTTGTACCGAATATTTCACTCCCTCTGACCTCAATATCTTCTCTTCATTAAAAATGAATGCCAAAAAAGCTACAAAGTTAGCTCGGAGTGCAAAAAGGGGGTAAAAAAACGATGGGGAATTCCTCTACGAAATTCAATATGGCGTCAAAAGCGTTTCCTAGACTGAAAGCTATGAAAGCCATGAAAAAGAAACTTTTGATGGATATTCAGCTTTGTGAATAGCTGAACGAACGATGAGTGGTTCGTTGAAATTAAAATACAAAGATGACGTATGACCTGACAAATTGCTTTAGATCGAATTTCTTTTACAAAGAATTTCAATGTTTTTTGTAAAACTTTGCATGAAAGTATGATTTTCAATGATCAGTTTCTTTTGACAGTTATTCGATGACTGATGCTGTAAAACTCGTTAGTCAATTATTACTTCTGATTTTCTACCAGCGTAAAAAATACAAGTGAATGTAATTTATATTAAATTCTTTAAAAATTGTCTATGTTTTAGTTGGAACCGCGTCCTCTCATATTATATACCTATTATTAAATGCACTCGTATCTATTATTGCGGGAATATTTTTTTTTAATTCAGTGACTGTTAGAAATAGCAACTTGAACCAATAATATGTCCCTTTAACATTAGTAAATATTAAGCCATCATAGTCCGAATAAGCAAAACATGTTTTTATGTACCCTGCTGCTAGTCCCAGTAATCCCAATATAGGTAGTGCAGTGCGGTAAGCACCATTCATGCAAAACACTTTGCCAACAAACAATATCTTCAGTGAAATATGACTGTCAACATTCAATAACAATAATGGTTTAGCAACATAGTGTTGATAAAATGGGAAAGCCACAACTGAATTGAGTTTTGCAATGCCAATATTGCAACTTTAATGACAAGCTGCATTCAACGTAGTCACGAATGTAGAGTAACTCGCATTTTACCTCATTGTTGACAAACCGCTTCAGAATAAAAACCGGTAAATTGGAGATGATAAATTACAATACATGTTTATGTGCTTTTGTATATTGGACAGTATTTGGTTACGTACGTTGTTAGTGGGAGGACTAACTCTTCTGCGAGTGTCCATCTGGGTTGTTACCACCGCTTTGCTCGTGAAGTCTGTCGCCAAGCAGTAGTGTGAAAGCATTACTGTGTTCCGGTTTGATGAGCAGAGTATCCAATGAAATTACTGGGCTTATGAGACTTAATACCTAATGTCTCAGGGTAAACGAGCGCACTGCAGTGCCGCGCAGGCCTTTGTGTTTCAAAGTTCTGGGTGGCACTGCAATTGTTATAGGCCGGCGTTATGCTTACCATCAGGCAAACGACCAGCTCGTCTCGTTACCAAATAAAATAAAATAAAAAACTTTGATCTAAGTACAGGCCAGCATTTTGTTCATGTGTCGCTTCGACTACACGCCAGTAATTAAACTAATTATTAATTTAATTTAATTTGAATGTATCTCTAAAATAAAGCTCGTTACTCTGTTGACAACTTTTTTTTTATCAAAACTCATTCCATACACATACCATATGTGTATTCAATTATGTTTAGCAGTGGCGTATTTTAGGATCCAGCGCCCTGGGCCTGCAGGCCCCGCCGCCCTTTTTATGTTGTACAATTTTAAATTGAATCGAAAGAGACAAAACACAGTTTAACACTGTTCATTAATAAGAACCTTAGTTAGGTAGTCTTTTTTAAATTTCTTCTGCTTCCACCGCCCCTAGCAGCCTTTTTTTTTTTTTTTTTTTTTTTTGTAACCCAGGGAAAAACTCCTTTGCGAGCTTACCTCTCCGAGCCCCCGGGGGGGGGCTGCGGAGAGAGTGTGGGACTCACGCTCGCCCACGCGCAGCCGTCCTACCCACTAAAAAACCCTGGGACGTTTTCCGGCTCAGCCTTTGGACGGGGTCGCGGTTCCGCTTTCGCACTCCGCACAGGACCCCGTCAGCCGTCGTCCGCCCCCCAGGGCGGACCCGCCTCGCGGGGAGAGCACCTCTCCCCCGCACGGCCAGGCGATGCGCCCAACGCAAGCGCATCGCCTCCGCCTCGGGAGGACCCTACCTATAAGAAGGTGCGGGACGCCGAATGCCCCCGCATCCGACGCCCCAGGTCCTCCCGGTGGAGACGGAGGGGTTAGACCGCGCCCCCGTCTCCGTGCTCATGAGAGCACCGTCAGTGGCGCGCGGTCGCAAAAGCACGGCCGCGCGCTCCACCTCGTCTCGGTCCGGTGCAGAGGGGGGCCGTGAGTCACCCCCTCTGATGTCGAGTCCGATGTTGCCCCCACCCCGATTATGGCCAATCAGGGCGAGGGGCTTCCTCCTTCCGTGTCTCGTCCGATATTTGGCGCGCTGCCGGCGGGAGCAGGGGGGCATACCCAAAAAGGTATCCCCCTGGTCCCACGCCGGTGGCCAGCGCGCCCCTCCTCGTACAGCCCCCCCAATAAGAGGGGCTGTCCTCCTCCTGGTCCCGTCCGGTAATATTTGGCGCGCTGGTAGTCAGCGCGCCCCTCCTCGTCCAGCCCCCCCAATAAGAGGGGCTGTCCTCCTCGAATGTCCCGTCCGGTCGCGCGCTGCCAGCGGGAGCAGTACCCTGGTCCCACGCTGGGAGACAGCGCGCCCCTCTCTCTCACCACCGGTGTAGCGCGTCGAATAGTCGACAACGACGCGCCCGTCCCTCTCTGCGGCCTTCGGGTCCCGCTCAACCCCTCTGCCCCATCCGCTGTGCCCTCTGCTGACCCAATCAGAGGGACACGCGGAGGGGCCCACCTCGCCGGGGCATCAGCTACCCGTCAGCAACCCCTCCGGGACCGAAAGGTCAACCAGGAGATGTTGCTGACGGGTACCCAGGGTGCACCACGTGGAGGTTCCCCGGCATAGCACCCCACCGCCCCTAGCAGCCTGCCGCCCCGGGCCATGGTCCTTTTGGCCCTAGGGTAAATACGCCCATGATGTTTAGGTCTATATAAATACACTTTAATTTCATGCAGATATTATGTATTTTTATGTCTCGTCTTTGTAATACCATTCTTTATTTATGTGCGAGTTCATTCAACTACGATTGGCGTCATTCCGATGCAGATGCTTATAATTACTGTAATCTAATTAAAATAAGTTATCTGCGTCCAACCATAGCGTTGATAAAACACGAGATGCTGCGGGCAGTGTCGTTTCTACTGGAATATTAATTTTAAATCACCGGAGAATGTAAATTAACTTTTTTATTATTCTTAAAATCATTTAGTTACTAGTTTGTGTATTTGGTATCCCAATCAATACTAAAGTGTGTTTTTGGTACGTCTTTCTTTCACGCAGGAACGATAGCATCGACTGATCGACAAGTTTTTTCAGAGATCATTTATAGGCCAAATACTATGACATAGACAACTTTTTTTTCTTTGAAAATTGTTGCAGGTTGTGAAGAGATTTTTATTAATGGTAGAATCAGGTCAATCATATTCAATAAATAATTAAGTGTAGTGAAAAAAAAAATTAAAAACACGCTTCCTCCTCTCTACGCGGCTCCATCATCAGACCCTCGACCACAAGCGCAACCTACAATTGGACTTATCAAAACGAATCGTATGAGTCCCAACTCGAGGGGGCTTACTCGTAGCCACTGAAGAGTTCCATTATCCACCTTGACTCCATCATCAGATCAGCTCCATGGTACCATATTATTGTACCGTATTGTCATCCAAGTCAATAAGTACATAGGTGCTTAGCAAAATATTAATAAATACCTAAATAATAAGATTATAATAGAACACAAAATGGAATGTATTTTTGGTTATGAGAAATAAAAGGCTTTTTTTTTTATTTATTATTGTCATCCAAACTACATATACATACAAAGTGTCATCCGATAAGGCGAAGTAGGTTAAAATTGACTTCTAAGGTTTGATTACATTGTTTATTAGAGCCTACATACCTACACGAGCATTTCTATCCACAACATTCCAATCCAACGTTCCAAAACCACCCGTGTGTGAAAATCTCAGATTACGTACAGTGATAGAAATATTACAAATCCAAACGTTCCAACTCATCGTTAGTGATCGATACGACGCTCCATTTCACGCTCAGTTGGCAGTTAGTACTCGAGACACTGAACGACGATAAACGGAGGGATGGCGCGCCTGGAATGGAGTGACGTCTGTGGGCTTGACTCTGGACCATCGTTCCACTCAATCGATGGATTTGGAACGCTCGTATTATTTATATTTGGCTAAATATAATTAGCTGGTATTGGTTAATTGATTTAGTAAATAAATCTAGGACCAACTGTAAATAAGAGCAGATAGGACGTGGTCACTCCGGTATCAGTCAAGCGTTCTTTGTAATGTTTGAAATGGAATTACCTACTTCTCGCAACGTGGTGCACTGCTGTTTGAAACCATAAAGTAATGGCAACTTTATTTTGTCTGTGGTGAAATATTTGACACTCGCTCCTACTACTTCTACTCTTCCGATGTAAAAGCCTTGCCTTCACATGAATACAGTTTTCAGTGAATTTAGTGAGTTTCATTCGCCTTAACCTTAACAACTGCTCAGAAGGTCCTCGACGATCAGCTAAGTAAACAAGTAAAATTGCTTTAAAATAGCGGGAACCGCGACATCAATTACAACCTACAGACTCCGGTTCTGTAGGTTGTAACAAATGTAAAAAAATACAACCGAATTGATAACCTCTTCCTTTTTTGAAATGGGTCAAAAACATCATAAAACGCTGGAAATTGTGCATGTGCAATCATTGTGCTCGCATGACAATAAATAAATTATTATGAATTACAATAAAATTATTATTATTATATAATAAAGCCTCTAATAATATATACACAACAAAAGCAGTTGGAAATTTACTAACCGTTTAGACCTATAAATAATACAAGCCTGCTAGCAGTTAGCGGCTGACCTGTAAGCTTTATCCCCTGTCAATATTTAATTATTACTATTATAAATAAATAAATAATTTTAATAATACATAGCGTTATCAAGCTTTTATAATGACACAGAAATATCCTTCTAACTTATTTACAAGATAAGGGTTGACATCCGCCCACTCAGAGCGTAATGACAAAACTTCAAAACCTTGTTCCAAAGTTTATCTACATTAAAAATGAATCAATCAAACTTCTAAATTAGCAGATTATGATAAAACAGAGCTGTGACAGTAAATTTCAGTGGTATCAGGCAAATTGACTTATAAACTTCTAATACTACGTTAGTAGTTGTTACCCAAAGCTGGGACTCCATACAATTTCGTATCCTATTTTTGTTGCTTTTTTTTTTAGTATTTCTTTCTATTTTTTCCGGTCGACAATTTTACATTTATAAACTACTTCTCCTTTGATATAATTATTATTCGTGTTATCTTATAACTTTAACGAGAAATTCTTTATAAATTTATTTCGTCTATCTCGAAAACGGCTCTAACGACTTGGATAAAATTTTGTATTTAGATAAGGTTTTGTTTTTTAAGTTTACCTAATTGTATTTTTTGTAAAAACGCTATTTTACACAAACATTTTTTTTCCGACTCATTTGTTTGTGTTTGCACCGAGCGACGCTAGATCAACTTATTTTTAAACATGACTTTTACACTATTTAGGTATTTAATAATTTATCCGGTAAAATTCAGTTTAAAGAACCTTTATTTCTCATTTAAGACTAAATGTCACTTACATGAGAAAACAATTAATATTAGTAAGTACAATATTATCGTCGTCCATAACAGGTGCGATGTTGCTTCGCGCCAAATTCCGAATCTTTACCAAAAATATGTAAATATTTGTCAATATCGTGATATCGTTAGGTATTTCACTGTTTTATATTCAATATTCTGTTACTAATTACGCTTACAGAACATGAACAAATGATAAATGATACTAAAAGCTATCAGTTTCCCGGGTCTGTTCCTGCGAACCGAGGTTGAATCGCACTCACAGTCGCAACGGGCGGCATCGGCAGTCAACACTGCCCGCTGCCGATTCGGCATTCGGCAGTCAGTACCGGAGTATCGTCGGATCTGTACGTCTCAATGGTCCGCGCTCGCGAAAACAAGTTATTCTCTTCGTCACGACCCTGTGACTGCAAGTGGAGTGAAACTTACTAAAAATTACTCAAAAACAGCATCGTGTTTAGTGAAATAAAGTTTATTTTCTTAACTTTGGATTTTTTCTGTTAAAAAACTCTGGATCGCCAACACTTTGTTTTTGTTTGCCTTCTTCGCCGGCACTAATAGCTGTTTGCAGAGGTAAGCAAGAATTTTTTGTATAGTTCGCCGATTCTCAGTACTATAATTTGCCTTGAATTCGATGAGCTCTTGTGTTTAGTTGATTATTTAACAGACCAATGAGGTCTTTACCTTCGTTTTAATATGACAAATCTAATATAAAAGTTCAAGCTTCCTTTTATACACCATAGAAGTATTTAGTACCAAAATTTAATTTTTATGCTACATATCTACGTTGAGGTGTCGTCAATAATATGTTTTAAGTAACATTATAATATTAACTTTAATATTATCATCACCATTTCCCTTCGTTGGACTTTATTCATTTCAATATAGTCATTTAAAAAAATAGTTAAGCTACTAGTTTAAGCATCACGCGCCACATATATGACATCATTCTTTAAACAAAGATGCACAGGTAAGACGTGACTGACGGCAAAATATATCCTTGTGTGTACAACCATCGCTTAGCAACCTATCGTGTTTTCCCCTATCCTACATATCCTGTGTGTGCTAGGAAGGTATCCACATGATGCAAAGCGTTACAAAGCAATTATGGCATAATAATTTTGTCCCCTCAACTAGCCCAATCAAAAGGATTCAATTCAAATAGGATATACAAATAAAGTTAAAGTTATCATTGTTTTGTATTTTCTTAAATTGCTCTTCATGCTGCCACTGCCACCGTCGCTGGTAAGTATTTATTGAAATGTAACAGTAAATCATCAATCTGTAATTTTATTGTTCTTCGTACAAGTTGAAGATGCCTTCTATCAGCTTATCGCCGGAATGCATCATCAGAACTCGACCAAATAGATAATGTACAATTTGAAAATGTAACTTTTGACAAAACATTTCAACTGCTCGCACTGAATCAAGTGTCTTGTGTTACCATAACATAGAGTGAGAAACGATTTTCTCAAGGTTTGCTGTAGCCAGTAGAGTTCGAGCCTTATCCTCAATCCAATCATACCTTTATCCCCGTCGAACAGGCAATAAAAAGTTTCTTGTAGCTCGTTTATATATATATATATAAGTAGGTTTGGTCTTGGTCCGGCTCATCCGTTCTGAACCTGTTCTCGCCCAGATGATATTGTTATTATTTTTTTGCTTCTGCATCTCTGTAGATCGTGGGATCAACTACCGATCGGTGCTGACATAATGATGATGGGAACATCTTAACAATAAAATTGTCTAAAATATAGTGATATTACTTTTTTTTATTATAATGTTCGTAGTTTATGCCTCAAGTAACGGTATTGCATGAAGTTAACATAATTATACTTTGTTTTTATGGTATTTGGTTACGAGACGAGCTGGTCATTTGCCTGATGGTAAGCATAACGCCGGACCATAACAATTGCAGTGCCACCCAGAACTGTGAAACACAAAGGCCTGCGTGGCACTGCAGTGCGCTCGTTACCCTGAGACATTAGGTTTTAAGTCTCATAAGCCCAGTAATTTCACTGGATACTCTGCTCATCAAACCGGAACACAGTAATGCTTGCACACTACTGCTTGACAGCAGACTTAACGAGCAAAGCGGTGGTAACAACCCAGACGGACACTCGCAGAAGAGTTAGTCCTCCCACTAACAAAAAAAACTTACTGGCTGGAAGAAATTGTTTCATAATGGATATAAGATGGTCCTGGAGCTTTTACGAGTAGTAGTTATGGTTAATGGATTGTCTTCTAAATCCAGCAAAGAAACCTATGATTTATTTGATATTATCTTCCTTAAGGGGTGCCGTTTCTTTGATGTTTTTCGTATGGACAGCGCAATGAGACAAGCATATGCAAAGAATATGTATATTAAAGTACTCGTTGAATTTCCTGTCACGCCAGCTTTAATGACGTCATCGATTCCGCTGGTTCAGCCAGTGACGGTGTTGCAACCATTCTCAAATTGAATGACCTTTTGCATGATGGTAGTAAAAGACCTGACGTTTCTCACTGGTTCAACTCATACTTAATAAAGTTATTCAAAATAAACAAAAGTGACAAAGGGTTAACGCTTGACATATTCTTCATCTCTTGAGAGTACATATCTACCATACCTATAATTTCTCAATAGTTTTCTACAATCCACAATTGTATTCTGATGGATGTCCAAGAATAAAGGTAATCCAATAAATCTTTTCTACTATCTATCGAGTCACTTGCAAAGCGAATAAATTAAAGCAAGCTGTTCCAGACGGAATGCGGTTCTCGATTCCAAGCTCCATTATGATTTATTAGTTAATATCCTGCTACCTGAAGTCGATCTTAATAACTCACGGGTTATTTTCCAAGTCTAGCGCTGTGGGATAAAATTGATTCCTTATTCGATTCAATGGTAATTAAGTTATTTCCATGTCAGTTTAACGATAAGTTATACAGAATCAATAGTGATATGGTAAAAAGATAAAAATAAAATACAACGTTATTAGTTGCCCTTAGCACACACTCAATCACGGTTTTAGATGTAAGCCTCATTAAAATCAGATGACCCCTTCAATAACGAATAATAACTGCAAGTCAGAGTGTAGCTACCATAATGTATATATTTTATGTCCTGTCTTAATTATTTGTTTCCCACCTTTTATAAAAATTAAGAAAGACGTGAACATCAATATAATAATCTCTAATATTTTCATTCATTTTAAAGTAGGGCTTTTCTCAATTGAGTATTTAATTAAAGTCATTTGGACGTGACTGTTTAAAAAGATAAAATTGTTTTTTGCACAGAAGCTTTTAGGAGGAAGTTGGGTATTTCCTCTGAGACAGAATCTAGGAAAATTAAATGTCAAATTACTTATTAAAGTGGACCATCAGTTCTTATAGATCCGATAATGGAAATGAGACTTTCTAGGGTTTCATCAACGCATAAGCCGTAAACGATCAGCTTTGATGATCCACCACCATTTTTATTATTTCTCGTCTCATTTTGAGCCTTCAAATTTTAATTTGGTTCACTGAATTCAAAAATGTACCATAAATATAGAGATAATATCTTCCACTTGAAGCTCATCCATCATTTATGGATTTTACAGCAAATTACTAACTGCATACATGTGTTAGTATAAGTTTAATGGCTACGTAAATTCTTAACTGATAGGTATACGAGCCATCTGTCATGATCTAATTCTACGTAGACTCTCTCTATTCATTAGAATTCTGTCTTCGCTCCAGTGATTGGTTTTACTTAAGATAACAAATCCGGTTGGGATTTTCTCTTGAGTATTACGCTATTAATAGCCCTGCTGCTAAAGGGGTTCAGATTAATTGCCTTAAATTGTGTCTACGTAAAGTGCTTAATTTGAGGAGCACTTTAATGTTTAGATCGATGTTTACGTTACAAATACTTTGTTACAACCTTTGTTTGAAGCGTCAGCGCTTTTTAAGCTACGTTTACCAAAAGTTTATAAACTCGTTAATTTTTATATTAAATTTGTACGTCCTAAATTTTTGTATTTTGCTTAACTTACTTTCTTTTTTATTTCATTGACCTTGGCCTTTACTTACATTCTTACAACTTTTCTCATTACTCTTCGACTTCGACCAACTTGGCTCTGTTTCCTCGCAACAATATCAAAGAAAAAACTTCAATCAACCTTCAGTCGATCACTGTATTTCTTTTTCATGAATATCCTTAGTCATTTTATCTTCTAGGATCGACACTATAATTTAAATTTTGTTATTTGAGCCTGCCTATCAATAATATTTAAACTAGTTAATATAATACAAACAAGTTTACCACGATAGGTACCGCGTTGCCACCGGAATGTGATGTTTCTATTGATATCGATCGGAAATTCAATATTTACTACATAAGCGGGCAAATATTTATCCAATACTTCGATATCTACGTACCTATCGGTCTATATACCTATCGAGGAATGTTTGTGATAACTATGACGGTATTTTTTATGCTATTTGGTAACTAGACGAGCTGGTCGTTTTACCTGATGGTAAGCATAACGCATAACTATTTGCTTACAAATAAAGAGATGATGTTGGTTAGTAAACGATACCAAAGTAAATAATAATTGTTCTCTTAGCAAACAATACGACGTATCCTTTCTTGCTATTATCAGCAGTTTTTAAGTCCGTGCTACGTTATCATATCCTGTGTCAGCCGTTCACTTCTGACTCAGGACTCGAAGACAATTATAGCTCTAATATATTACTGGCCTGTCTGCAGGACCGAACAAATCGATAAACACAGTTCTGGAGACATCCGGTAAGAGTATTTATTTGTAGATTTCCATTTCATACGTTAAGAATACTCGGACCACTATTACAGTAAACGGCCAGTCCGCATTCTAGTCTTAACCTTCAATAGTATCACCGAAAATCCCTCAACAGTGCTGAAAGATACAAGTAAAAAGTTCCACTCCTTAGTAGTAGCTAATACTCATAAAAACTTCATGTAATTGCGTTTGCTTGTCAAAATAACGACGCTTTTGCATGAAGCGCTGATTACTACATACTTGTAATCCGCGCTTGATGACATGGCATAAGGGTCTACGGTCTGCATTAGAGCATTCACTACGAATCGATAGTGCTTAACCGTTAATTAGATGAGAGATTAGACCTTGTGCTTGTTTAAAGTCGGGGATCTATCTTGAATTGAGATTCAAGATCGCATTAAGATGCGAAGGTGAGTTGCCAGGATAAAATGTGTAAGAGTTTCTGTCGACAAAATATCGGCCGTAACCAACCACAGTGGCCAAACATAGGTATCACAGTTTGCTTGACAATCTAAAATACATCAAAATGTTTGTAATCAGGTGGTAGGACTAACTCTTCTGCGTGTGTCTGTCTGGATTGGTACCACCACTTTTCTCGTGAAGTCTGCCGCCAAATAGTAAAGTTTTTTTTATGCTAATGAATAACGAGACGAGCTGGTCATTTACCTGACGGTAAGCATAACGCCGGCCCATAACAAGTGCAAGCATTACTGTGTTCCGGTTTGACGAGCAGAGTAGTCATAATGAAATTTGCCGCGCAGGCCTTGTGTTTTAAAGTTCTGAGTGGCACTGCAATTGCTAAGAGCTGGCGTTATGATTACCATCAGGCAAACGACCAGCTTGTCTCATTATCAAATAGCATATAAAAATATTCTCTACTGGAACTACATTCCAAATCAGGCCGCCAATCTACCTGACAGTTGAAGATTGTGCTATAAATAATTATACTGGGTCATTTGCTGGCCGAGTTGCAGTACGTTGCCACGGCCGAGGGCAATAATTAACGAAATATTCCAAACAATAATCTTTACCAATAAACATAATGTTTTTGTTGAGCACCAGCCAAATGGGTTCGCCGAGTAAATTAAAATATCGGATATCGGAAGTGCTACTACGTGTAAACAAAATGTGGGTTACTAATTTGAATGCCAAAGTAAATGAAACAGCTATGCCTTGACGTTATTTACAAATATAGAATAGTACTTAAGAAAATAAAAACGAATCTACAAATACCTTTACTAACCAGCTAGTCGCATCTTACAAAATAAAAACTGCAGTTGAATACAAGCAAATTATGTATACCTAACGAAAACTTATTTGCTTTTGTAGATCTATGTATTTAAAAACAAGTAAATCATATTTGAACACAATTGTTTACTACATAATAGTACAAAAGTTAATGTGAAATGAGTTTGTGTTCTAATGAACCAAAATTTATGTAACTATTCACAAAGTTGATTACTAATTATTTATATTTTTTTTTAATACAAATGTAATATGTATATGTGATATTATATAAAGGTAATCTCTTATTGAGTAGCTTGACTGTCGATTCGTCTTGATCTATAATTTAAAACCTTTCATAAATTATATGGAGTAAACTTTCGGTTATATACATTTAACGTTTTAATGGAATACCCAAAAGGCATAAAGAACCATTGAAGCGAGCAAAACGAGAACTTGATAAACTTTTATCGGTATCTAAATGACTACCGCACAGCGGAGCCGCATTAACGAGCTTTTATTTCTAAAGTTCTTTTACTTTCTTCGACATTAAAACACTGAAATTCCAACATGTCTACTCGGTTTTGTACTTATTTGTAAAACGGCGCGGCGCCAACTGAGATACCAGAAATACACTTCGATTCCTAAAAACAATGACTGCGTCGTGTCAACCATGACAAAGTTACGAGGAAAACCAATAGAATCACGTAAAATATAGACAGAGGGTACAAAACAGTCGAAGGTACAGGTGTGGCGTGCAATACTTGTTTGTAGTTAGCATACGGCTCTGCGATGTTCGGCAAGACCGGAATTCTCCTGTGTCAAATTTATGCCGGTTGCGCCACTGAGACAAGGCTCAATAACTTTGAAGTGTTAAGCGTGGCGAAATGTCGCCCGGTTTCTTCTAGCACCTCATCTGTTCCACATGTCTAGCTCCCATCAATGACCTCTCCAGTCACGAGACTTTGGTTTATTTCACGCTATATGACTCTTGATTGTCTTTCGTGTTTCAATCCGTCTTGGTGGTCTCATTTCTTTGCGTCAATAAAGAATTGTGTAATGATTTGTCAGGATGAAATGATAAAGAAGAACTTTGAATTGTAAGTATCCTTATTAGTTAGAAATAGAGTTTATTTTTGCTTGTCTTTATGAGTATCATGAAGGATCACTGAACCTTGCGGAGCGCGAGGTTTTGTCCGCACCTGAGGTTCACTCACACGGCCATTAGTTCCGACAGTTTCAACTCTTAAGATAGATATCTCGTACTTATCACGCAACGAGTAGATGGTTAACATTTCAACACTAAAATCTAACATTTGACCTCACTGTCGTGTGGGTTTTCGGCGGCTATAAGAACTAAATTATGCAATAATGATTTCCCAGAACAGTGTTGACAAAAAGTAAACAACTTCATAGCTATTAGAGGATTTGATTAAAATTTTAATACCCATTTTAGAGTATTTTTAGCAAGTCATCAAGGTAATAACGCGAGAAATTGCCTCGTAATTGGTTTTCGATGAAGACGAAACATTTAACGCGCGTTCGGCGTACCTACCTATAGCAACTTGGTAAACGTTTAGGGCCATCATAAACGTCTATCAAAAAGCCCACTGGCCTCGCAGACAATATTATTTACTAGCTGCTGTCAGTGGTCTCGCTGGCTTGACTTGAGAGCTATGTCGCGCGTCTCTTTGTGAAAGAAAACCAACAACCAACCAACCAACGCACCTACGTTTTACATTGCTAGTAGGTATATTGGCATTTTAGGGTATTAAAGTAGGAAAATCATCATCATTAATTACCAGTTTCATTATTCCATCTTCTACATCATCTTACTATAGAATACTTAGTAATACGAGTATAACTACTTATATAGTTGATAAAGGTCCATCAAATTAAATATAAATATTCAGAATAAGCGTTGAAGGCATGAGTACGAGTTAGGAAAGGCTAATCGTCAGTTTTACACAGGACTAGCTTCCACCCGCGGCTGCGCATGAGTGGTAAATATCTTTATAAATTGTAGTCTATGTGTTATTCTGATGTATAAGTTTCATCAAAATCCGTTCAGTAGTTTTTGCTTGAAACAGTAACAAACATCCATACATCCATCCTCACAAACTTTCGCGTTTATAATATTAGTAGGAGCCCCTACCACCGGTCGGTACGAGCTTCGCCACGACACCCGCATAGTTCTATCCACTTTATATCTTATACCACAGGTGCATCTCGCATGAAATTAACAGACGGCAATAATAATGATGGTGTTGCTGCATCAAAATATAAAAAACAAAACTTTTTATCTATGCCCACAAAACTGCCCGCAATCCTCCTTTGATAAAGGTAGTATGTGCATGACTAATTTACAACCTAATCTAAAGACAATACAGACATATAGATGTAACAGACAGATTATTGTCAACTGCGTATTCATGCGCTCTGTGTTATAACTGGAAACAGGACTGCAACTGCACTTTTTAAGCGAACTGGCAACACTATTTTAAAGCCAGTATTACTATTTTAAGTGCAGTCAAGAAGATAAAAGGGAACAACGCTCGACTTATTTTTGAACTCCGAATCTTGGTCGCTTACGAATTAGTTCCGCTTTAATATTAATTTATTCTGGTTTTCTTTTGAGCTCCGGAATACTGATGCTTTATTAATAAGACGTTTGTTTTTAATAAAAAGGTACAAAATCCTTTGAGGCGTTGCTAGAAACATGTACCCATAGCACAATTTTAGAACATTGGTCTTCATAAAAATATATAGCCCAACAAAAAACAGCTTTTTGTTAGATACATAGTTGGAAAATATGTTAAAATCTGTTACATATTGTAAGTAATATGGGACTTGTGAGTAATATGGGAGAAAACCAATTAGTTTGGTTACTTAAACTGAAAACAGCTTTATTAACTATTAGTTGACCTTCTTTTAGAAAACTCTTTAATCATTATGAATAAGGTTCATGTCAAGCAGTATACTGATTAGAAACCACATCATGAGACAATGGAAACCACATAACATTACGTATACCACTGACTGTATACTAATAATATATAACTGACATTAAACAGGTGCCAACCAGCAGGTGACTATACGAGTAGCACCACAAATGCACATTAAAGCAATATCCATCCCACTCCATTTTTTGTATGATGTCAAATTCGTTTTCTCATGACAATCACATTTTTATACCGAAAAAACTTGAAAATCGAACGCTGGAAATGTCAAAAATGAGAGATAAATTCGGGCGTATCTACTGAGCGCTAAAAGGCCCCATACACACTGGGCACAACATCTGACGTTACATTTTCTACGCGGGCCTTGAAGCTGCACTAAAAACATGGGTTTTGTTGATTTGGCCGTGAAAAACTGCGTTTAAGTACATAGTTGACTACATTTTAATTCATTGAAATGTAAACAATTCGATGCTATTATTTAAATTACTATTGGATGATAAAAAAATCTTTACTTTACTTTTAGATCTAGAATTGTCTAGATAGATAGAGGACTAACTCTTCTGCGAGTGTCCGTCTGGGTTGTTACCACCGCTTTGCTCGTGAAGTCTGCCGCCAAGCGGTAGTGTACAAGCATTACTGTGTTCCGGTTTGATGAGCAGAGTATCCAGTGAAATTACTGGGCTTATGAGACTTAATACCTATATAATGTCTCAGGGTAACGAGCGCACTGCAGTGCCGCGCAGGCTTTTGTGTTTCAAAGTTCTGGGTGGCACTGCAATTGTTATGGGCCGGCGTTATGCTTACCATCAGGCAAACGACCAGCTCGTCTCGTTACCAAATAACATAAAAAAATTTTTTTTTGTGAATTTCATTTTTATTGTGTTGTATTTTTATTGTATTAGTTTAGCTATTCAGCGTGGTAATGTCGCCAGCTTTTTGGGCACCCTACCTGCAGAAGGCGACCTTAATGCTGTTTTTTATTAATTATAAGGTTTTGTTTAATTTTGTTTTTAATTGATAAATTCTTAGTTTGTTGAAGTATAGAAGATTGTTTATTAAAAAAAAAAAAAAGAAAAAAAAAGTTAATCTAATTAAACCTGGTATAACGACAGTAATTATGTACTTTGTGTTTCATGCAACATCCCTATTGCCACGTATGGCAATTATATCAAGTGAACTGCACAATCACAATGTAATTATACCCGTATAGCGACATAGTAATGCTAGAATATATAGTGGAGGTAGCGAACTTATGAACAGTTTGTGGGAATTAATAACAAGTCCGGAACCAGGTGCTGTCATTGCCACGGGAAAGCTTACCAGAGTGTAGTTTACCTCTGAGAATTACTTGTATAGCCTATAATATTATTTACTGGCATGTACTTATAGCAAAAATTTCATTTCACAATATTCGAATATTGTAGGTTCATGTTTGTACTTCGCTGATTAATTACATATTAATATTATGATCTTAGGGTGATTTTTATAGAGGAACATACTCCTATTACCAAATAAGTCAAATTCAATACTCGTATAAACTGCTAGCACAGTTTGCTAGAGGGCTTTGGTAATTCATGTTTATATTATAATCAATTAAAATAATAATTAATATTTTCAAGATTGTATATTTCTAATCAGACAAATATCAATGCAAAATACTTCAATTAATTATCTCTTTGAGTTACTAATTTAAACTTAATTCAAAGTCTTTTGCACTACAAAGGATAGATTTCCAACAATTCTTTCCCATAGTTATACAAAAGCCTTTCACAACTAAAAACCCAACAAAAAGTGTTTCGTATAATTACGGGGTTCACAATAAATAGTCGTCATTAGAGGCCGACGCCTGAGGACCATTATACCCTGGATTCTGCCTCAACGCGGCACCAGGCTCGAGAGCCTTTGAAAAACAGCTTACACCCTGCTAGAAGTTTTTCTCACTAATTACTTGGCACTTAGTCCAACGTCCTTATGTGTTAAATGCGGAGCTTGCAATACATTCTCGTACTCCGGATAAGCTCATATTTTTAAATAAGGACAGAGTTGGGAGACAAACGAGCTGGTGAAACATTTCAACAATGTCAATGTACGTGTCTCTATTTTTAATGTTGACGGTTTCGCGCAATATATGAGCGCCGATCATATATTGCTAGGTTTGTAACTTGGGTACCTACAGATATTTAGGTAGATTCGAGATTTTTGAATGTACAGGCAGTTTTATTTTCCGTATAATATGGATTTTTGTATAGATGTAATTCGAGGACATGTGACATCCACCAAGATGCAATGGGCCTGCGTGGTAGATTATGGCCCATACCTCTCTCTCTGAGAGAAGGCCGGTATCCGAGCAGTGGAAGCGTAAGAGGCTCATAATGATTAATGTTTACCAGATAGTACCACTAACTCTTCTGAGAGAATTCGTCTGGCTTTGCTTGTAGTCACTGCAGTGCAGCGCAGGCTTTTGTGTTTCAGAGTTCTGAATGGCGCTGCAATTGTTACGGGCTAGCGTTATGCTTACCATCACGCAAATGACCAGCTCGACTTTCGTTCTGTTTGCAATTAGGTTATAGACTTGTTGGTCTCGTTATCCTATAGAATTTAAAAAGAAGTGTCTATAAACATATCTCTAGACTTCACAACAACCACACAGCTGCGACCTGTCATATTACCAAATTCCATTACTGTAAAAGTGTAGATATTTTTTGTTGGACAAGAAATTGAGTCAAAAAAGGTAGGCTAAAAGGAGACATAAAAGGTAGACTACTTTTCAGTCTATAAAAGGAGAGATTATTGTTATTATTATAACAATAACAGTTAGTGGATATATAATAATTAGTTAGTGAATAACAGTTATTATAATAACAACAACAGGTATTCTTCTTCGATGTCCGTCTGGGTTGTTACAACCGCTTTGCTCGTGGAGTCTGCCGCCAAGCAGTAATGTGCAAGCATTACTGTGTTCCAGTTTGATGAGCAGAGTAGCCAGTGAAATTACTGGGCTTATGAGACTTAATACCTAATGTCTCAGGGCAACGAGCGCACTGCAGTGCCGCGCAGGCCTTTGTATTTCAACGTTATGGGTGGCAATGCAATTGTTATGGACCGGCGTTATGCTTACCATCAGGCAAACGACCAGCTCGTCTCGTTACAAAATAGCATAAAAAAGCACAAGCAACACGATGTATATTATGACACCTGCAGATCGCTTATGAAAAATACATACGTGGTTTAATAAACATATTGTATCAATAACTTACACTACACTACCAAACTCGTCGAAGGGATTACAGTCTCAAATAGGTCCGGTAGCCCAAAACAATAACATTCTTTGCACCAAATAAAATAATAATGGAACATTTGAATATAATGATTGTATTTATATATAGGTAGATATGCAGCCAGTAGCAACCTTGAAGTGTCAAGGACCGGACGAGCGGCTGGCTTATAAATGTTCAAGACAACTTGATGCGTTTACCTACACGTACTCTTGATATATGGCTCTAATTTATTCTTACTAAGATGTATTTCCATCTAGAGAGTAAAAGGAGAGTGCTTTTAGTATTCATTAAAAAGACACCTGTGGGTTTTTTGGTCGAGAAATATGGTTTAATTGTTTGTACTATTCTGGTGTGTTGAACTAAGTACTTTAGTTGTGTAATACTTAACTATGATAATACTATGGATTTTACGACGCAAGTAATAATCGTATTTTAATCGGTTTTTATCAGTAGTAGTATTTGAAGAAGTTTTGGAAAATATTACTACGAACCTATGGTTTACCCAAGCCAAACCATTTCTGATGTGTATTTTATTTTTCACACCAACTGCTCAATAATCACCAATTACATATCACGTAGTCTCAACGTAAAGCAAAGCATTGCCTCCATAGGCAGAGACATTGTATGAAAATCCTAAGGGAATTTCCGAGCAAAGAGGTTAAAATTTGGATGAAAACTCAGCATACGGGCATTGTAATAAGAGTTTATTCGAAATTCGAACTGGCCAATATAGGCACAACAAAAAAAAAAACAATAAAATGAATGCAGCTGCAGGAAATTTAAAACAATAAATTATTTATGTAGCCCTGGCTTTTTATTGTCTCTCAAGGTGTGAAAAGTAAAGTATTCACCTCTAGGATAAAGCCTGTCTTCGTCTTGGGCGGCTTGAACCCCTCGATTTACTCAGGGTCCAATAAGTCTCCCGTAACATAAGATACTGATTAATCCTATTGGTGCATAATCTACTAATATACGGTCATGTTTTTGAATTATTTCAGGCAACTTGTGACTATTTGTTGTAGCAATTTCAAAACAATGTAAGCATTAACGCCTGCAATAAAAAGTCTTTCTGTTTAGTTCCGGTTAGCCGTGTTCAGATTTTACTATCAGATTCTTTGAATCCAGTCCGCGTTCTTACCCCAGTTTCGCTTACGCAGTTACGCCTTTGTTTTATCTACCTTTACCAGAATAGCGATGGTTGGATTTACAGGTTACATTGCTGTGGTAAATAATGTAATTGGTTCAATACTGGCGTTGGCTACTATAAGTATCTCTACGATGGTGGATATAGTGAAGCGTAATCTTCTTTTGAACGGAATGTGTTTTTGGCAGGTTTAACCATTAAAGTGACGATGCGCCGGTTGAAGGTAAACATTACACCTAGAATGTCTTTCAAGACCACTGCACTGATAGGTGCATAGCGAAATATTTTTACTGACTACAAAAAGGAGGAATTTTTCAATTACTCTGGTTTTTTTTATGTACTCGATGTCTCTGCCAATCGTCTACCGATTTTAATGATTATACTGAAGGGTGGAGAGATGAAATTTCATATATCGCTATATCTTCACCAAAGTAGGTTTCCGTTTTTTAAAAGATTTTTTTGTTTTTTAGCTTTGTCTTGTTATCTACCACGTCATAGATAAGGTCTAGAAAACACCCTACCAGCATGCAAGTCTTCAGTTTTTCTGCGGAACACTTTAATTTTCAGACAAATTAAGAAGCTTATAAACATCACCAACAAAAAAGTTTTCTACGATCCAGCGTTGTGAAGCTAATAATGCAAGTAAATATAAGTCAACAATATTTGAATATAGTAAAACAAGGTATCTGTATACTTAAGCAAGATCAGCTAAGTAATTAACAATCGCAAAAACAATCTCCTGTTGTGGTTTACCTATAGTATAGTATGGCAAAGCCTAATAAAGCAAAACTTTGTTAACTAACTAAATCCAAGCAAAGTTACTTATTATTATGCCAAATGTAATAGATACTCGTAACTTTCACAAAATATAGTTCTAGATAGCGATAAATTTACTGCAAATTGGAATAATCATATTATTTGGTTACACAAATACATGAATTACATTTTATTGACTATAAATGGATAAAACTAAATGTTCAACATATTAGAGTACTGGAGTTGAACGAATTATTTATAAAAATGCGAATTGTTTTATGGATTTCCTTATTTTACGGACAACGCCAATTTTGCCATACATTGGAGGGTGCGTGGGCTAGTTTTTTATGTTATTGATATAATATCTTCCAAAGCTAGAGGTAGCTTTGATAGATACCGTACCAATGACATAAAATGATAACCAAACAAAGATTTCAAACGTTTCGCGGTATTTTTCTACGTATGTACTTAAACCAAGCTTTTAGTTCAGGGTCTGCCATTAAATCACAGCCATGCTTTATGTCTCTTGATCACGGAAGGCTCATCTATAAAATATATAAGAGTCACCAGTGAATCACTGAATTAGGGAAAGGCTTATATTCTGCTATACATTACAACATACGAGTTCCAAGAAATCATATTCATGAATTCGTATCGTATTGCCAAATTCATTGAATCGCAAAACCGAAGTTAATGTTTTGTTTTATTGGACATTTCGATGTCAGTCGAAAATTTAAAATATCTTTATTTTGTAGTTAATCTATACAAATAAATAAAATTGAAGTGTCTGTTTGTAATATCAAAATAACAGCTTTTCACTAAATGCATATGAAAGTATGTACGGTACCTATATAACAAAAACACAATTTTTAATATTTTTGTCTGTCTGTCTGTTTGTTCTGGGTAATCTCCGAAAAGGCTGGACCGATTTTGACGGGACTTTCACTAGCAGATAGCTGATATTATAAGGAGTAACTTAGGCTACTTTTATTTTAAATAATTAGGGTTCCGCGCAAAAAATAAAACCCATGAAATCCAATATTTCCGCGCGGGTGAAACCGCGGGCAGACGCAAGTATGCAATATACTAATTGTATAATTTGTAACGATATTGAGTTTGGCTTCAATTAAAATTATATCCCACACTGAGTTAAGGTACTCAAGCGTGTAACAGGTGTCAAAACTGTTTAAATGGCAGATGGCATGTAAAACCTTTTAACTGACAATGCAGTCGGCTTCAATATCACCAAGTCGGCTATTTTTTTATTACTTTAGTGTTTTATTAATTATCGTCTCAGTTCTTGGGTCACATTGTATTGAACTTGCGTTATTTATTTTTATTTTTTATTTGAAATAGGCTTATGTTTGACCACGATCTCACCTGATGTTAGAAGACGATGCGGTCGATGATGTAGCACGCTTGCCTAGAAGAAACCTATTACATTGCAAGATAATAATTATATACAAAATCTTCAATTCTTGTCACTTCTTCGACTTCTTCTAGGATCTAGAAATAAACTGGTCTCGATAGAAAATCGGTAAAAATCTTGGTTTATATAATAATATTCAGTCATAATTTTAGTGCTCTTTAAACACATTTTCTTTCTATATCTGCTTCGTATTTTATATCTTAACATCAGCATTACCAGCAGTCGACAGCAGCAGTTTTCTTGCTAACTTTAATAGGTAGTCGAGTTTCTCCGAGAAGTTTTTCTTCGCCTTTTCCCGGTTAAGTTTCTCTCAATGACTCAAGTAGTTGTAGTACTTTCCGTTTCAAATTTCCACGTCCTACTTACTGGCAGATATTTAGAGCAATAAATAATGCAATCTACTATTTACCTACTCGTTTTCGAAATGACGAATTAATAATTAACAGTGAAATATCAAATTTTATTAATTACCTGGCAATCCTTATTTTTTATTTTGAACTAGCTGTGCTCTGCGGTTTAGCCCACGTAGCCTAAGTTACTCCTGATAACATCAGTTATCAGCCAGTGAAGGTCCCGTTAAAATCAGTCCAGCCATTTTGGAGATTAGCCGGAACAAGCAGACAGACAGACAACAATTTTAATAACTGTTTCTGTTATAGGTTCCGTATATACTTTCGTATGCATTTTGTGAAAAGCTATTGTTTTGACATTACAAACAGACACTTCCATTTTATATATAGATAGGTTTACTTTTGCTTGATGGTAAGTGACTAAGCGATCGACGACATAATAGACAATGATACCATATGTATTTCTTAATAAAACTGTAAATTTATTATTCATTTATATTACTATTTTTATTAGTGTTTCATTAGTATCACTATATTTATTAGTAATTATAGTACATTGCTTTATAAAATGTTATATAATACAAAATTTGAAGTATATTGAAATAGGAATCATAATTATTAAAAAAGATTAATTTTAATTATTGCATAAGTACCATCCTGCAGAAAGATAGCTGCTCAAATTGAGAACCTTCTTCGTTTTAGAAATCTTGTTGTACCAGACATTATTAAAGCTGATGTGTGTTTAAATAGCTACAGAGTATTTGCCGCCTTCGTCCAGACCATCGCTTAAGACCAGGCGAGGTAGTGGTCAAACGCTCACCTATAAGTACCTATATGTAAAAAAGTATATTCACTTAGCACTCAGCGGCTTTGTTCCAATGAGCACTAACCTCCTTACTCACTCATAAAATGACAGCATTATCCTTAACAAACTCCACACGGTAGAGTAAACGGGATCGATAGGCAGGTAATCGGATTGTACCGTTCCCTCTCCAGGAAGTGACCCCACTGCGGAAGAGTGGACTCAATAAGCCTTTGCTCTCTTTATACCAACGCAGGCTTTCATACTTTGTTCGTTAGGCAGAGTTTATGGGAGAGTGGAAAAGTTAGTATTTTAGAAAGAGTAGTCAGTAGTGGAATTCGTAGCTACTATTTTGAATGCGAACGTGTGTTTCTTGGTGTGTTGGTTTGTCCTTCTTTCACTCAGCAATGGAGCAAAGGGTCTGCAGTAATGTGCAATCATTACTGTGTTTTAGCAAAGTATAGGCAGTGAAATTACTGGGTTATGAGACTTAATACCTACTGTCTCTGGGTAACGAGCGCACTGCAGGACCCCGCAGGCCTTTGCGTTTCTATGTTCTGAATGGCACTGCAGTTGTTATGGGCCGGCGTTATGCTTCCCATCAGGCAAATGTCCAGCTCGTCTCATTATCTAATAGTATAAAAAAACGCGATCGTAGTTGAAAGGCAGGCTACAGCTCATTCCACAGTATTTAATTCAGTGGAGCGTCCCATATTTCTTGAGTTATGTCCACGCATATTATCCCGAAAACTAACACGTATTTTTGGATGATTGAACGTTGTTATTCTTTTCCCTTAGTGGACATTATGGAAATGGACGAGCTTTCTGTTTGCGATATGAAACAGATGGGAGTACCTTAATGGCGTATTTGTGCCGTCCATCTTCAGGGATTATCTTTATTTGTATTGTACGCTATTATTCAGAACGAAATACCTATAAGATTGTTTATATTTCGTCTCAACATTATATTGACTCAAGAGAGAAATGAAAACCTTTTTTTATGTTATTTGGAAATGAGACGAGTTGGTCGTTTGCCTGATGGTAAGCATAACGCCGGCCCATAACAATTGCAGTGCCACCCAGAACTTTGAATCACAAAGGCTTGCGCGGCACTGCAGTGCGCTCGTTAGCCTGAGACATTAGGTTTTTCACTGGCTACTCTGCTCATCAAAACGGTACACAGTAATGCTTGCACATTACTGCTTGGCGGCTGACTTCATGAGCAAAGCGGTGGCAACAACCCAGACGGACACTCGCAGAAGAGTTAGTCCTACCACTAACTACTAACTTTATGTATCAAAGATCACAAATATTTGAAATTGAGTTATAGTGGATGTATATCTCATAATAAAAAACACTCAAAATTAATAATTAATGTATGCTTTGTTAATTTGGAAAATTTGAACATTATGGTAGTGGTTTTAATTGTTATACAAAAACTATTCAATAAGCATCCTTAAACAAATGTTTATTACTTATTAACTAAACTTATGGTTAAGGTTTTAAACATCTAAGGTCACCGTTTAACTAAAACATTGTTAAACAGTCATTTAAGCATTTAAGTATTGTTTAGAATTTAAACTGTTAAGTTGGTGAATTCGGTTTTAAATATACCTAGTTATATTTTGAATCTAGTTATTTAAGTGGCGTTTCAGTATTCGGGCATATTTTAGTCAATAAAACAATAACGTAGATAAAAAGTTGTGTTTTGTTTTAGAAAAAAAAAACACTAAAATATTCGTCAAAATATTTATTAGCAAGTTATACTCGTAGAACAATATCGTAAGATGACAGCACTTCCATTAGTTTATTTTTATGAAAACAACGTTGGATAATTTGTAAATATGTACTTTATAAGTTCCTTGTCATCAAGCCAAGCTCTCAAAAATAGGAGAACACAGACTTCTTACACAATAAATTCGACAGAAAACACCTCTATAAACAATAATTTCGAAACCAACCTGTATCATCTTACTAATTCTTCAAACGCCTACTAAGTATTATAAAGGTACGTATTTTGTAATCTTTCATTGTGGCAATCGTTCCTTAATTGTTTTTTGTCTCAGTCTAAAGCGAAAAAGGTCGACCGACTTATGCAGCTCTCAAGAACTAGGAGCTAAATAACTTTACATAAAAGGTTTTTTAGCAAAATCAGGTGAGCTTCTGGCACTGGGAAAAACATTTGTGCTTAATCTCTTTTTGATTTTATTCAGTACATATACATTTTAATACACAATGTTAAAGTTATAGTAGCATTAAACTCTGAAAAAAAAACTTTGTCCTTCAAACAGATTTTCATTTGCTTCTAGTCCTTCCAAAGTACCTAAGCAATCATTTTCATCAGCGAGAAGACGTCCATTGCTGAGAGCCAAATCCTTGTCTTAAAATAACAATTACATATTTAAAACTCAATTTTTTAAGCCTCATTTTTAATGATAAAGTTGGTTGAAACCTGAACAGCCTAAGCTCACTCCATTGCTACCTTTTACTAACATTTAACATTCATGCAAAAAAAAATTACTCACAAATAAGTATTGTAGGTAGTAAGTTTCGTGACGTAACCAGCCTAAACCAACATTAGTCCATTTCATCTCGACTTGACCTTTCTTTTAATAATATTATTTCATATTACATTCCTATAGTTGGTTTTCTTTGATATTTTTCGTCTAACCTTATTGTGGTAATATTTCTAATATTGCCTTTGCTGCTGTCAATGTCAAATGTTACCAAATTAGAATCCACATAACAATGTGGGTTCTAATAACTAAAGAACACAATTATTGTGTCACGTTGCAAACCCAACGAGTTTGTTTGTATAATGGACTACTCGTAACTGAACCGAAAAGTGGTCGAAGTTTTTGTCATCGATAAAATTACAACGGCGTGTGTTTGCTTTATGAAACCTGTCAAACAGGTAAATAATAAATATGAACATCCTCAAAATCTTAGGTCGCGATTTATTTTCACAAATTTGTATTTTTTGCCAACATTAAAAACATTGTTTTAGGTATTTTGTGACAGACGCAACACTTTAAAAAACATTTTCTCCATTAACTCCAGACATGATTTGTCAGGATGTCAAAACCTTATTCTTGAATCAAATTTGTTCACGTGCAAGAAATCCCACTTGACGACGTATCTTCGAGACGCCCATTCGCTCACTACACTAAACTAAGTCGGAACTTTATCATATAAGACGTACATTGCTTGTTGACAAAGTATGACGTGTAAAGTATTGTTGGCTAGAGCGAGCTTGAATGGTAATGGATGCTGTCTTAAACCAAGTTGTCACTAAAATTGACTTTAGTACGACCGCATCGTCATCCGAATAACTTTAGTTCCGCGGAGTATTCCCACAGATGTGAACGTACCGCCGGTATTCTCTGCTACAAAATCGCCTGCTATACATATTCGATCAGTGTGAATGAAAAAGTGTACATAACATTCGTGAAAATATAAGTTTATTGTAAAAAGTGTGTATTTGGTGCAGCTTTGACTGTAAGAACTTTGGGATTCGTCTTATTAAATTTAAAGGTAAGTCTTTACATTTTAATTCCAAATGGCATACTGTTTTGAAAAATGTTTACTCTTTGATAGCGAGTTATATTTTGATACTATTTTTAAGATTAATCGATTCATGTAACCTACATACTTTATTTTTACGTTTTAAACATTTATTGCTCTAGCCTTCTAACAAAGGTTTAGCCAAAATAAATGCGGCTTAGACATTTAAATATTTATTTGCATACCCTCGTGTTGTCGGTCTGAATTCATTTGTTTTCCTCTTATTTTTCTTTGTAAATTATTTAAGTAATTGGTTAACGTAATTTCCTAAACTAGTTCTTTGTTTCTCTTTGAGAAATCAGAATAATATCTTGTCTATCTAAAATTTAATATGTTTGCTTCTATAGGCACTTGCATCAACTTTACGTTAAAAAAGTGGATTCCATATAATTATTCCGCTGTCGCCAACTCAGCGAAGCTTACAGTGATTGGATAAAATTTAATTAAGTTAAAGAACACATTTATTTTATACCGTTAAATTTTGGTTAAATTTTAAAATGGTCTCCTTTGGGTCCCGTAAGAACCGGCTAAGGGAACATCCAGAAAATGGGCAGCGGAATTTCTACATCAAAATCTACTGCGATCACCAAGAAGCTTTCCCAATGGTGGTGTAATATGGCAAACCCTCACGTGGAGAGGCCAGTAGTGCACGTCTTCAGGCTAATGATGATGATGATGATGATGATGATGATGATAAATTATAAAAATATTTATAAAGCGTTTGAATTTTATTCATATCAAATTTAAATGCGCTTATTTTCTTTTTGCAGATTGGCTTTTACAAGCTTAGTAGTGGTTGTAAGAGGTTGTAAATTAAATAAGTATGTATAGAACGTATAGGAAAGAGGACATGGGATAAGTGATTACATATTCATTTAGGGACTCTCCCTAGTGGCGACAAAGTGTAAGTACATATTATAGTAAGTATATTTAGGTATAGATAGTAAGTATATAATGTTACAGTTATAGCTAGCTACTAGTATAACTATAACATAGGTAATATGGGTAAGTAATTGTAGTAATTTTACCAAGAAAAAAAAATAACAACAATAACTTTAGCTAGTATTACGTCCTCCTTTTGTACATATCTCTTCTGCAACAGAGCATCAAATAAACAAATAATCTTACTCGGTACCTACACTACTTGTGGCTGCTGATTGAATGTGTATGTGTGTTTGATTTGTATTTTGATATCTTGTTTATATTTGTACTAAAAGATGAGTTCATCTTACTACAAACCCAGTGTACGTCACGAAGGTCGACTACAATAACTCACAACCTATGAATCATCGTCAACTTAAGGCCCTATACCGAGGCAATTGCGTTTATCATTATGTCCTCTTTACACATACTGCCACATCATTTTTCTCTTTTGCATTGCTGTAAAAGAGAAAAAAAATCGCGCACGCGTTTAAATTTAGTATAAGGGGCACCATAGACGCTCAAGCAAACGTACGTTTGCTTGATATTATCGGTAATATCATGAATAATGGCATATATTATTGCATAGGTGGCGTAGTGGGCCGATTGCGTGTTTGTGACCCTAAACATTAAATGAAATAGTGTAATCAAATTTTTATCTCGATAAAAAATATTTATTGAATGACTATCAATATCGCTGTAATAATAATATTATCTTTTATAATACCTAACGTACATTGCACCGTAAAATAGATTATAAAAATAATTCGATGGCAAAATCAATCGTGCTTCGATTTATCATTTCATTGGAATGTACCGGAATTCCGTTTTCGTCACTACGGTTTCCACCTTACACATGAACTGTCGCTTTGTCATTATGAAGGCAAGAAACAGTAGTGTTTACGACAAAAGCGGTAATTTTTTAGCTGGATATTCATCGTAATCATAAAATATTTCACTATTTTTTCTGTCTTGTAAATAATGCAATATTCAAGACTATTGTGTGCCATTATATATCGTTTTAGAGCTGATTTAGAAAATTAATCACGGTTCTACCGAGTGGTGTCAAGGGGTAAGGCAAATATATTATCATCCTCTTACGCTCCCACTGCTGGGATACCGGCCTTCTTTCAGAGAGAGAGGTATGGGCCATAATCCACCACGCGGGCCCAGTGCGGCTTGGTGAACGTCACTAATGTCCTCGAGTTTTGTGGTTCTTGAACATACGAGTTTCCTCACGATGTTTTCGTGTGAATAATCCGTACATAACTTGATATAAGTCATTTGGTGCGGGCCGAGTCGGAATCGAACTATGGTACGTCGGATTGAAAGTCGCACAAGTTCCCGCTCGGCCACACTCGCTCTCAATTTCTCAGGGTCCCGAACGCACTTTGTGTTTCATAGTTTTGGGTGACGCGATAATTGTTATGGTCAGACATTATGTTTACATCGGGAAAATTACTTTCTCTTCTCGGTACTTATAGGAACAGTATAAAATGAAATGAAAACAAATTCTACTCAGGGAGCCCGTCCATCCACCAGTCTGTAATAAAAAAAAGAAAAAAAATTCGTTGATATTTCTGAAGCTAACTTCAGAATACAATTCAATATCTATCGATCGATACCTTATCGATGCTAATATTAGATTAACTTCTACTATTTTCTACTTTAATTACACAGTAGCATTTGAGGTTAGCTGCTCAGAATTACGTGATCGTATTCAGGTCAAAATCTATTTTAAAATGACTACTCGTACTATTTGTTTAAAATTTAGTGCTTCCGTTTACATGTGAACTGGAACATGTGATTATTTTTACCTTGCAATGATGTCTGAAGTATTTATATAAATATATCTTTTCTAATAATCTTGACCTTCTTTTAGAGGTGTGACAGTTTATGTACGATGAATTTTATTATTTATATTGGTTTGACCTTCATTTACAAGGTGTTTTCAAGGCATATTTCATTTTAACCTACACCGTAATAAATAAACAAGTGTTCTGTCAAATCAAAATAATTTCAAAGTATTTTTTGGTTCAGTTACATGTTCCCGTTTGATGAGCAAAGTAGTCTGTGAAATGACATACTTATAATATGTCTCAGGGTAACGAACGCACTCCTACCGCACTGGCCTTTCTTTTTCAAAGTTCTGGGTGGCACTGCAAATGCCATGATGGGCAGGCTATACAGGCAAACGTCAAAGTCAGGCAAAGTCACTCGTTACTTAAGACTGTAAAAAAGACTAATCATCAGGTTTACCACATGTAGTTATACTTATGGAAACATTTTACTGTCCTATATACGAAATGCATGTAATTTAACTTCATTGTATCAATATATATTATTAAACACAGCGAGGTATGTTAGCATTTCGTAAGCAATATCTGATATTACAAAATACGTGTCAGATGAAAAATGAGATAAAAAAATATCTAATACAGATACCTATTATAATTTTCGCTTATCGATAAAAAAGTGGAGATACTCGTATTTCGTTCAGAATAATGTAAGTTTATGCATTTCTTATAAATATTATCATTTAATTTATCCTTCTAGTTTCTAACCAATCAATCTTTTATTAAAATAACTAGCTTCTGCCCGCAGTTTCACCTGCGTTGTATATTTTTTTATATAAGTAATAAGCTGTGTTGTCATCTGTTCTGTCAATCTTTTTTTAATGGCTTTGGCTATTATCACATTCAGCAACAAGAAGCTGAAAAATCCGTTCCGTTTCGAGAAACTGCGTTCCGTTTCACGTTACGTACCAAAAAAAAATTATGTAGGTATTTTCAGTAAATCGCAGGCATATAAAACTGTAATTACATTTCAATATTTCTAGATTTTGAGAGCTCGTTCCAAAAAACCAACTGATTTACATTTATTTTACTACAAAAACGGAACAACTCTTTGGTCAATTTAATTTATATAATTATGTCCCATTGGTTTAGTGTGTTCACCATCTTTCAACCACATTGTCACTTCAAGTGGTCTAGATCAAGTTGCTTTGTACAATGACAATAAGAAAAGAAATAATGTCTGGAATTAACAGAAGGGTAACAAAGTATGGTAACCATGGTAAATTAACGAATTCTTATGTCAATTGCATTGAAGAAGAATTAATGTTACTTAGTCTGGACACCAAATGAAATAGTGATAGAATAGAAACCTATTGAGATAAAAAGACTATAGAATTATTTAGACAGTCAGAGAACGTGGTCCATTTCTAGGTGGATCGAAGCGGCCTATAACTGTCCGTGTCTAAAAGCAGATAGGCTAGCCTAGTTTTAATTCTAGCAGAGTTCACTGAGGTTGTGGACTAAATAGCTTTGATAGTTTTATAGCTACTTCACATATTAACTTTTTACTACAGGTGCATCTATTAGATATGACTATTAATCATTCTATCTTCGTCAGCATTCTCGTCACATAAAATCACGCTGGTTTTTTAATCTTTCCCACTATAGCATACGAGTATGATATTTTGGTCGAAGGTTGTGTATACGTTAAACCTAGAATGTAACTGGCTGTTAAAACAGTACTAAACGGCGATTTAGTTAAACTGTGTTTTGTCTTTAAATTTTTAATAATTGTCAAAGAACAACGCTTTGACAATTTAAAATTCAATAGAAAGAGGCAAAACATAGTTTAGTTAAACTATGTTTTGCCAATGCTAAGCTTAAAATATGTCGCAAAACATTTATTAATATTTTCCGACAGCTATACATTTAGTTGAATAACTATTCAACTAAATTGAGTTCAAATTCAACAAGCTTGAGGGCGGTATCTATCCCGGCGTTCACTGAATTATACTTTAAAGCCAAGCTAAGTCACGATAGTTTCCTTTCCAAGTTCATTGTAAGATAAGTAGGTACCGACTGAGCAAACATCGTTTCGAATTTCAAAATTTCGTCGCGGACGTTACCTAAATGTCAACCACATTTAGATGACGTCTAAAATTTAAACTAAATGTTTCCCTTTATAATCATCTCAAGTAAACTATCGTAACTATTTCTCAATATAAAGACAATAACACTGAAGTAACAGCATTTCGTATGTTATGTTTCAACAAGTGTTTTAGGACACCTGTGTGGTTATTTAAACTGAACAGTGTAAAGAAAATTAGTACGCGCTGATATTATTTATTGATTTTTTTATAACTAGCTAGCTCCAATGCGGTTTTTAAAATTCGTTTTTACGTATGTGGATTGTGGATAATATTGTAAAGGTGAATTTTATGCACATATTTTATAAGTTTATATAAGCAGTTACCAGAGAAAGATATTATATAAACTATGTAATCATTACAAATCATAGACTTTATTTAAATGAACTCCGATCAGATGCTCGAGCATTTTAGTCCAACCACAATGTTAAATACTTATTAGAAATCTTGGAAAAAACAATTATCAGTTTACTCATATACGTTTAAAGTATTTTATACCAAGTTAATCCTCAAACTTCACAATTTTAACCAACCCACCACCGCTCTTGTATATCTATAGGGTGCAGTGAACTTTACTCCGTCATTCATTCCTCATTTGTTCCAACTCATGGATACAGGATTACAATGCGCTCACGATGTTACATACCTACTGTTAATTAATCTGTGATAAGTGTAGCGCTATAAAGTTAATGCAGTAATGCATGTTTGCATATCAATGTTTACCAATTGCTAATGCAATGTCAACTACTTTTTAAAGTTTTATTTCGCAAAAGGCAATAACGGAATCTGACCTAGATATCGTTATTGTTCGTCTGTCTGTCTATCATAAACAGCTTGGGATATCAAATCAAAACTAACATTGTATACTAAGGTCCACGGCCTTATTCACGGTTCCGTACAAAATTCAAATTTCTAGCTCAACGCGGTACAGGGAGATACGACCATACAAAAGATAATAATTTCACACAAAAGTCTGCCTTATCAAAACTAATAGCGTGTAAATATTAAATTTGTATTGTGAAAATTATTTATATTGGAAGTTAATACGAAATACTCGAATGGCCAATTTCTACTGACATAAAAACTGGTAACAGGAAAAAGGCAACATAGGTACATTATAACCATGCATAATGCAATTTTTTTTCCATCAATCGGTATTTATAATCTAAAGACTCCCAAACAATAAACACGACTGAAAACTTGCAAATCTGCAAGTTCAAATTCAAGTTATATTACTTTAGGAACATAGAGCAAACACTCAATGGAATTTGTTTGGAGTGGAGATACTGTCTTCATCTCTATATTGTTTTTAAAATACGTCATACTAATCTTCAACAGCAGGTATTTCATCTATTGTTACGATACGGTGTTTAAAGGTTGTAAATCTAAGATATGGCAAATTGTATAGAAAGACGTTTTATGTTCCGTGACTGATGCTATTTTTGACGTATATTATTTATTACATTCTAACGTATGTGCGCCTGTTTTTAGCAAAATATATTTTTGAAATAATTATATCCCTACAAATATTAATATTATACCTAAATACAAAAGCGTGTTTGTCCTTCTTTCATGCAGCAACGGAACAACAAATCGAAATATGTCGGAGTAACATAGGCTACATTTTTCCCAAAAAAAACATGATTTCTGTGAGAATCTCCACGTGGGTAAAACCGCGGGCAGCAGCTAGTTATGTTATAAATTTGAAAAAGAAGAATATATCCCTTTCTACCATTTTAAAAATTACTTTACAATCCAAAGGTTACCTGGTTAAAATCGCTAAATAAGGCCTTGTTATATAGGTATCTTTCAGTGATGTGTGCAGTAAAGCATTTAGATTTATCCCGATCAATAGTAATGTAAGTCCCATCTGCCAAGTCATTGATGGGGATGCCTACATCCCCATCAATGGGACAGATAAGAATACCTATATTATTTTGTCGCTAATAACTTAATAACTAGTAATAAATAGTACAGTTATAGTAAAAGAAACACGGTCTTACCACAAAAGTTTGAAACATAATCTTGACACGTGATAAACAGCGTCTAACCCTTAAACATGCGTTTTTAAATCGCGTGTTTAAATATTAACAACCACAAATGTTTAAGTAGTGTCTAACCGTTAGTCCATTCCGTTGTGACGTTTCTAATCATTTCAGACTTTTATTTTTATACACTGTCTAGCTAAACAGGCTAACAGGGTCTAAAACTTGCTTTTTGTGGTAACACGGTTTAATTTATGTACCCTACTAAATTGCCTTATCGAAATTTGTAATATGGGTCATTCCACGGTGACGGGCGTGACATTTCAACTTCTATTTTGTGCATTTATTCTTTAACTATTATACGAAATTGCTTAAATACTATTGTAATAGATAAGACATCGATGGTTTTTACTAAATTTACAATATTTTTTTTCTTATTCGGCTCACAAAACTAGTTACGACGATTTTAGTCGCTGTGACGGGCGTGACGCGTACTCGAACAAGATTATCGACCTCTTCGACAAGACACAATATTTCTGCTAATTACACAATTGTTTTTTAAATTCAATTAGTCCGCCTTTTAGAATAATATGCCTTCTAGATTTACAGTGATATGTGGTATGTGAATATTTGATATTGCAGTTTTCGTGACCTGAAATAAGTTGTGACGGGCGTGACAAGATTTTGTGACGGGCGTGACGAGTTCAATTTTTAATAAGTAAACAAACAATTTTATCACCTAAAGTCATATAAGTATTAACCCAAATTATAAATTCATAAGCGAAAGTTTAAAAAACTCAGTTTATTAGCTGGTTTTGTTAATATTAGGACTAACTCTTCTGCGAGTGTCCGTCTGGGTTCTTACCACCGCTTTGCTTGTGAAGTCTGCCGCCAAGCAGTAATGTGCAAGCATTACTGTGTTCCGGTTTGATGACCAGAGTAGCCAGTGAAATTACTGGGCTTATGAGACTTAATGCCTAATGTCTCAGGGTAACAAGCGCACTGCAGTGCCGCGCTGGCCTTTGTGTTTCAAAGTTCTGAGTGGCACTGCAATTGTTATGGACCGGCGTTAGGCTTACCATCAGGCAAACGACTAGCTCGTCTTGTAACCAAATAATATATAAATAAAAAAAAAGGTAAAAATACTCTGATGGGCGTGATTTGTGACGGGCGTGACCAAAGTAATTTGCTCAGCATCACCAATCAGTAACATAAAGATTTATAAAAGTTATTCGCATACATTCCTTTGCGATATATCCTTACTTTCGTAAGCTTTATTACAACGTGCAAGTGATTTGGACTCTTTGATGAGAACTTTTCTATGTATTTTGTGACGGGCGTGACATGCAAACTTGCCTTGCTAAAATTATTAGTAAAATATTATGTAATTATCTGAGAAACACCAAAAATTGTTCCACCACAAGCTGATATCTTGAGCACTCTGTTGACAGTCAAAATATCGCGGAATAACCCATAGAAAACGCAAATCAGTGTTTCCAACACACATGTGTTTTTTCTGCCATGGAAATTCCTTGGCAAGATGAAACTTCAAATAAAATTTGATTGAGTGAATGCTAGAATTTTGTTTTTTTTACATCATTCGGTGAAAATTAAACATATTTACTATTAGTAATTAATGTTAAAGTGCTTGTAACATAACATTTATTTTTATCTCATCTGGTATTGATTACCGTGGAATGGCCCATATGAAAAATGTTTCTTTTTGTTTCCAGGTAAAGGTGAGTTCAAAGCTTTTTTAAAGCTCATGAAGTTTTGTTCAACAAAAAGTAAGTAACTAAGCACGGTTGTCGGTAGCAAGTCTTTACAACAACTAAGTTTCGTTACAGAAACATAAGTTCTTTTATCTTGTAAATTTCCATGTTTGCCGGCAAGTTTCACAATTTTGTAAACAAAGAAAACTTGTGAATATGTAATGTTTTTTTGTTTTAAAAACTGTACTCGACAAGCGAAGTATATTACCTATACAAAACTTGAAATACGCGCTCATGTTGAATATTCATTACTGTGGTAAATGATGAGCGCTGGTCACGTTTATTATTTTACTCAGATTTACAGACAAATAAGTAAAAAAAAGTTATAATTACTCTCTAAACTACTATTGCATGGGTGTTCTTAATAACTATGTAGGTATAATATGTAAACATTACTTAAAAGTATAAATAATTATGTTTCTTGAATTACACGAATTAAATTACTCGTATTTATATAGACAAAGATCGTGATCCGCATTATAGTCACTAAATTCTTATAATATAATATTATGTGCCGAGTTTCTTTGATGTATCTGACATACCTAACAAAATTACCGTTACAAATATTTTTATAAGACTTTCGTTCTGTAGACCATGGAATACCAGTTGGTACATAATAGTAGATATAGCGCTCATAGCTTATAACCACAGAATTTAGAAAAAACCTTATTACGTAAGTTCGCTCACTGTAAGTGCTCAGCGTTCGATAAAGTTAATCAACGTTTGCTGGGGTCAGTAGGTACTTGGATGGATGACTTCTTTGTGACTGAGAAATACCGTACTTCGGATGGTACATTACGCCATCTCTTCCGGTTGTAGTAAAACAATAGTAGTGCTGCAAATTTGGAAGCCTTTGTGCGGCTACCAAAATTCTGCTATTAGGGCTGGGCATACTCGTTTACGAGCAAGTAAACCATAGGTACTAGTACTAACTAACTAAGTAAAACAGGTAACTAGGTTTTTGTAGAAATTACATAATACAAAAGTAATTAAAGCTTATAAATGTGAATTTACCCACTAAGGCCACGAACAATGCCTTCTCATGGTAGGTTCAGTTCCGAGTTTTAAAAGTTATAATTGAAGTTCAGTTATACTTTTCTTTTATGTCAACAACAGTTAATTAGAATTACGCAAAATTTCATTACACAAAGGAAATTCGAGCTCAAACATAGCTATTATAAAGTAAACACCACGTGTAAGCACAAAATTCATTACTTTGTTGGTTTTGAACGTTAATGAAAACCGTCCTAAAAATAATCTACCTACCTGAAAAAATAAACAAACAGGAAAATTCGGATTAGGTACGTCATAAAAAGGGAACAAATCGTAAAACGACATTCCGTCCGAGGGAGTAAATTTAGAGAGGCGTGTAAAACGCGGACAATCCGCCTTTATTTCCATTCATTATTACAATCCTTTGAAAGTCCGAGCCAATAAAATCTACGAAGTTGTGACTGAGAATTGCTCGTTCATTTGTCTAAATTGCACTTCGCAAATTCTCTATTCGTTTCGTTCAAATAGACGGCATACAAAGACTATAAATCCTGACGGCATAGCATCGTCTGTTCCCTTCCTAGCAATCTTGGTGTTCCACGTAGTTCCAACTTTATTGACTGCCATTGCAGTTCATTGAGACTGAATCACAATGTAAGTCCCGACACTCAATAGAATTGCCTCCGAGGAGGCTGGCAAGAAAAAGCGGGGTTTCGCCGTATGAAAGCCTTAGCCGGTTGGGATGTAAAGAGAGCTCTCCATCGCAAAATAGCCCATATGTCTATACAAAACTAAGCTATACAAAAATATCCGGTCGTATAGAGAAAGAGAGCTTTTTGTGATGCTTTGAAATGTTTTTAAACAGAAAAATGTGTTCAAAAAGATTTGAAGATCGCGCAAATGTATGCTTCTGACAAAATCACATATCTTAAGAAATTGTTTCCTAAACTATCAAGATTATTCTAGAAAGTGTACTCCAGCAAACATAGCGTCGCATCAAATTGCACCTATCGAATCAAGATCTACCTTTACTTACAAGTTACAGATGATCTTACAATGTTATCTGTGACTACCGTCACCAAGTTTTCAATCCGTTTACACCGCAGTTAAGTTTACTGACCGAGCCTAGCATGCGTCACTGCGTCAGTACTAATCTTAGACATCCTCAAGCTCACGACGCACCTTGACCTCAACCTGAGTCATAGCTCCAATCCGGAATTATTACTGAGATTAATTATGTAGCAATTATGAGACTGTTTCTAAATAGATTTGTGATTGCTGAATTTTACGGTCGTTGGGTGAGTCTGATTGGAGTTGGTAATTCCATGATAATTTGTTTGAAAAATAAGTATAAAGTCTTAAAAGTCTAAAAGTAAAAAAGTCTAAAATCTTACCTATGTGACATACTACATATATAATAGCTTTTGTTTATTTGTAAATTTTTCTAGAAGTATTCTTTCGCGAATTGTCCGATCTTAAACTGGCGCTGATATTTTAATCTTTTATACAGAATGAATTTCAATTAGTATGTTATCCTGGAAGGAGGTGATTAGGACCATGGTTGTCCACAAGTTGTGAGAAGTTCCCTTGGAAATACGTCATACCAAATTTCCATACAAAAAAAAAAATTATACTTCAAACGTGAAATGTGCGGCATTTTATGGAATTGTTTCTAAGTCTCTTCTAATCAACATCATCATTAACAAGTTCAACATAGTTCAAGTGAATCAGATGATCTAGGGCTGTCCGGAGATTTTGTAGTAGAATTTTGACGTAAACTTTAAATGCCATTTCCTCAATGAGAAATTCTAAATATCTATAAGTCGTAAAACAAAATGTGGTTGACCTCCAGGTTTACATTGACCCCCTTTCGGGATAACATACCAATTCAAATTCAGGCTGTATAGATTTGACTGGATCATCTTCATGACTGTGGCAGTGTTCCTATTTACTTGTTTATACTACCAATTTTATAACGAGACGAGCTGGTCGTTTGCCTGATGGTAAGCATAACGCCAGCCCATAACAATGCATTGCCATCTAAGAACTTTGATACACAAAGGCCTGCGCGCCTCTGAAGTGCGCTCGTTACTCTGAAACATTAGGTATTAGGTATCATAAGCCTAGTTATTTCACTGGCTACTCTGCTCATGAAACTGGAACACAGTAATGTTTTCACGAGCAACGCGGTACAGGTACCAACCCAGACGGACACTCGCAGAAGACCTACCACCTAGAAAACCTATTTACCATTGAGTTTACTTTTGTGATTAGGTAATAGCAATACTGGTTCTGTGCAGTGTATGCAGTCTCCGGGGGCAAAGATCAGGTTTATTTTACAAGTGTATTGCGGAAATACCTAAATATGTCATTCCAAGCAAAGATAACGGAAGCAAGTCGATCAGGGCCAAATATTTGTTTATAATGTTTATTTAATGCCAATCGTTGCTGAATTTAGTCTAGTGGAGCAACGTATAGTCGTCTTCAAAATATTTGAATAGAGATTGGCTTAACCTTTGTTGACACAATGGTATTTAAATTCTCTCTATCTGCATTGATGTATGACGGAGAATTTAGAGATTATTGCGTTCTGCTAAAGGCATTTGGTATATTTTATTTGCGAGTAATTTGGGTCAACGCAAAGTAAACTTCGAGAGTTGAGTTAAAATTAAACAGGTGTTAATAAAAGCTAGACAACAAGTTTAGAATCATGAAAAAAATTATAGAAATAACTTTTTTTATCTTACTTTCTCCGTATATTGTCAACTTGTGTTATTGAAAATATATAAAAAATCTATTATATTTGAAATGTCATTTGAAGCCTTTACGTCTCTCCTCATATAAGAACTCTCACCCCAAAGTAACGGATCCTCTTGACCTAGAAACGGTCAGCATTGTCTACGTGCATTGATTCTGCATAAATACGGTTAAGGTATAGTTCTAAGTCGTTATATATTTTCATACATTTTTACGCTTAGACCTTATGCTCAAAGTTTAGCCCAACTACCTACCTAATCTACATGTATAAGAAGGCAAACGTTTTCTGCATCTCAGTCCGATAACTACTTCAATTTGTAATTGTCTATAACAATCATAATAATAGATCTTCAATGTAGGTTGGGTATGGAAAAAGTTATATTTATTAAAATTCTATTTGATAACAATACTACGATATATTTTATATACCTACTATCCGTTGTAACATACATGTTATAATTTATGATTATAATTCTTTAAGACGTAGACGTCATATGTTAATTGATACATCTCAAATCATCTATTTTGGTAAAGATCATTCTTACTATCAATTTTTGCTCAAACTACGCCGACGGGTATTATCAGTTTACTATGACAAAGACCTGAATATATACTATCTAGCCACTCGTAAATTGATATTACATAAACCATTTATGCAAATGCAAGAGAAAACATCGTGTTCGTAGTTGCGCATAGAATTATTTACCATTTATTGTGTTGGCGTTTGACTTACAGCTCGTGTGACATGCACAATTGAATTTTCTCTTATTATAATGACATACTTACTGGTTTATTGTGCCATCGTAAAGCAGAATTTCATAAGTTTTTTTTATATTTAATCGTTTCTTTTTAACTGACTTGCAAAAAAGGAGAAGGTTATCAATTCGGTGGGTTTTTTTAATGTATATTACCGCAGATCTTCGTTACTTATAAACCGATTTGGAAAATTCTTTTTTTATTTTAAAGGATATATAGGTACTTTCCAATTGGTCCCATAGAAATTTCATCGAAATCCGTTCAGTAGATTATCACTGAAGTCGGTTCGTCGCTTTTTTAAAGCAATTTTTTTTTCACTTCGGCAAGTGGTCAGCCTTCTTGTAAGAATAGGTTTATATCATGAATTAAGAATTATCTACATACTTCTAAATAAGATATATATCCATCAAATACATACTTAGAAATCCAATCACATAATTTATCATATAATAAAAAAAATTAGAATATACTAGTTAAATAGGTCTAGCTAAACGTTTAAAATGACTATAGAAATGTCACAATAGAATTGAGTTCTAAGACATCGGTTAGACACTATTTAAATCAGGATTTGTGGTTGCTCATATATAAACACGCGACTAAGACATGTTTAGGAGGCAAGCACTATTTAACACAGGTTTAAAGTGTGTTTAATTTTTTTTTGTGGTAAGACTGTTAATGTCTAAATAACTTAAAATTAGAAAAAGTTCCTGATAATAATAGGTATATGTAAAATGTTAATATAGTAAACAAACATATAGACACAATTGTTTAGCTTGCTACCAATTAAATAAAATGTATGAAAAAGATACACTCTCTGAACTAAATAAAAAAAGTAACACATATGATGCCCTTGATCAATGTGGGTCAAAGATATTAGATATTTTTGCTATCGACGGCCTTATCAAGCAATCCTATCGCCCCTTGTCAAACCGTATTTGTGCTGTAACGTCCAATACATTTTTTATGTTGAAGATAATAGTGATTGACGCTTTCTGGACATTCTTTTGGGATTTAAAAACCAAATAGTGAAAATAAAAACAGCGAGCTACGCCATTTTTATTTTTTTCTGCTCTTTGTTCTGTAAATAGACATTTTATCGGACAGACTGCTTTATGGCTGCTATTTATTTATTCGCTATTTTAACTAGTTCATTGAATTCATTCCATAATTTCATTTCAAAATTAGACGTTGCAGTAATTTCTTAAACACGAACTAGTCCCAACTGCCACAAAGTAATTAGCTACCAATGAGTCACTATAGAAACTAGACTATGCAACTCTCGTAATCGTTAAAGCACATGTGGATACTCTTAATAATACATAGTATATAGGTAGGGTAACGTATTTTCTGCTCTCCAGTATTGTAATTTTCTTCTCAGTCTTCCAACTCGTGATTGCACAAGATTTGACCAACATTTTAGGTTATGTCTTCTCACGTACTAAGAATGAACTCGTGACCAAACATGCTATGATACAACTTTATAATCTCAATACATTATTAGCATTATGGCTAGTGAATTTTCTAGTGTTCCCCTGGCTAGCTACCAACTGTTGAAATTTATAGCAGCACTAGCTGCTGCCCCGCGGTTTCACCCGCGTGGAGATTTTGGATTTCATGGTTTTTATTTTTTTTGCGCGGAACCCTAATAGAATTTGCAATAAAATAATATTGCGGCTATAAATTGAGATGTAAGCTATCCTATCTTTTAAGTTAGATCAAACTGCACACGGTGTGCAAATTTGATTAAAATCGGTTAAGTAATTTAGGAGTCCATCGCGGACAAACAACGTGACGCGTCATTTATATATATTAAGATATTCCGGCAGCGACTTTTGAAAACCAGTCGTCACTTTGGAACAGGTGAGTTCGAAATCAAATCATAATCAATCGAATATAAGAAAATGTATGTTTCCCACGCGTGAGAAACATCAATAGTTCGTTCAATCTCCGGCCTACTTCAACAAGTACCTACTCATTACTTTACTTCATTGTCGAAGCATGCCGCCATGTTTCGCATCCTTATTCCGAACAGTTTCGTATTCTACACAGCCACTGTGCTCGCGACCTCAATATTGATTGCCAGAAACGTGATGTTTCTCTTCGAATAGGGTATTTTCACTCAAAACAGGATTAAAATCGAAGATACGTTCAGAATAACCAATGAATAGGTACTATAGAAAAGAATAGTTTAGTTATATTATATTCTTTTCTATATCATGATGATGATGGTGATGAGTTACTGTAGAATAGTTCAAACTAATAGACTTCATTATCTATGCAAAAAGAATAGGAATGTTTATCCTCATCTATACCTTATTTTCCAAGAAGGCCGTAAAAGTTTCAGTAAAATGTATTTTTAAACAAAGTTTTAGATTAGGTTGGTGTTGTTAATTACCTTTAATGTTTATAGCTATCACGTCGTTAAAAACTAAGAAGAAAGTTTTAGAACTTCATGAATTTTATTCTTTTAACAGCAGGTGTTATATGTATAATAGCATATAAATATATATAAACCATAATAATTATGGTTTAATGGGACAAGTTCTGCAATTATTGAACTATAGGTACATACCTAGCATGGAAATATAAGTAACGAAAAAGTTAAAAATTGTGTTCCCTTTTGTATGGAGGAAATGGTTTTTGTGTGACAATGATAAACATGAGGTTCACTGCATAATCACATAATGAAAGAACAAAGTTAGAATAGATCTTGTACATACTAAAATCAGCGTCCGACTACTCATACGTATTTATAAACCAAGAGTTGTAAATAGGTGACAGCTATTTACAATCATGCTTTTAAATAACTTACTCTATTTTAGTGAAATACGTGTTCTATAGATTACAGAAAACTTGTACTTATTAGACGTAAGAGTCAGATCATTGAGTTAGTAACTTTGTGAATTTATAGGCTAAGATTGGCTACATAAATAATTTTTTTGGTAGCTTAGCGTTTGACAATTTTTTTTAACTATATTTTGTAATGTCAAGCCGACTTTTCTTCGATTGCTTTTGTTGAAGCATCAATCCGTACTTACTGTAAAAAATGCGAAAGTGTTTTTTTTATGTTTGTTCTTTGTCGCGTAGCAAAAGAGCAACGGATTGACGTCGTTTTTTGCATAGATATATAGTTTGTAGACCGGAGAGTAACATAGGAATAATGGATAATGGACGGTTCCTGTGGGAATCACCATGCGGGTGAAACCGCGGGCAAAAGCTAGATAACACCGTATATATAGTTAGTGATATATGTTCACGAAGATAAAAGTAACGAGAGATCTCAAGCAAAAATAAACAATACTATCAAGCTTCTCATCCAATTATCAATATGGCAAGAATATATTCCCTACAAGAATATGTTATATCATGTTATGTCCTTAGTAATGGAAGAACTTGTATTCTATCGCACTCTGCGTATTTCCTTCACAAATTACTTTGTTTGTCTCGTTTCTTGATAAGGATAAACACTTCACATGCTGTTAATAAAAGCAATAAACTTGTAGATATGAGGACGATATTGGATGGTACTTTATTGTGGGTTTGTAATTAATAGAACCATTATTTTTTATATCCAACATCTCACCTAATAATAAGTGACGACGTAGTATCTTTGACACCACATTCGTTAAACCTATGAACGAAATGGCTCTCAAATGCAGCATCCGGAAAACACCGATACATTTTCCTTATAAATTTAGTACCTACCTAAATCCTATCCGTGACTCGTAGATATTGGTTTTTAAACATGTCTCATTTGACTTTGGGGAAATTCAGTCGTAGCTGGTTTGTTTATCCAATATAATTTAATCTAGTTAAAAATAGAATACAATGTGTATTGGAAAAAAAGGCAAATATATATGTTAACAATAATAAAAATAATAAGTAAAACAGACCCGGTTAAAATAATCGAGAACGCTTTCTTTTATATGAAGTAAAGAGCTCATAGCTGAAACTACAATTCCGGGTCGAACTATTTTTTATGCACCTAGGGTTACATTTGACCTCTATCACACCTGTTGTTAAGTGAAAATATGGTCGACGTTAAAGCACGCTAACGCTAACCTAGAAGATACCTATTAACTCACTACTTGAAGAAACTTAGGTTATAGCGATCGAGAAACATATTTTATTAGTAAAGTAGTATTTTAGGTTCATACGGTCAAATAAGATGAGAAAATCTCCAAAGCTAATCGTATAATCGCTGGCAACACACAGCCGTATTATGAGAAAACTTAGACTTTTAATTGCCACATAAACCTGAACAATGTTATAAAGTTCAGAATGTCATCTATCGTCACATGGCATTTTGAATATGTTTTGTTATTTATAAGTTATTTATGTAGATAGTAATTTCTTTTGAAAAGACGCTGCCCACCGACAATCTGCCCTTCGAACTTCAAAGTGCTTTAACAAATCTTCATTATCACATTTGCATACATGGGTGATGCTAAAAGCAGCTTCACCCCTGTATGACACGATACACAAAAAGGCACCAATTAATCGATTCGATCTTAAAATGTTGAAGATCTCAGCTTACTCAATCGAATAACAAACAATAAATGAAACAAAATCTTACGACTTTTTTCAATATCTATATAACACAAAGTGAAACAGGTCAACTTCAACTTTTCTTTTGTGGCCTCTGTGGAAGTTGCTACCACAATTTGGTCATTCGAATAACAACATGTGTATGTCATTCTTGTCACTAGTGTCGAGTCATCAAAAAATGTCGACGTAGTTATGTTGCAATTTGTAAGCACTTACAGAAACCACACATCTATACAACAAAATTCAATTAACATTGTAGCTTGCGGAATTTAAATTTGTGCCAGCAAATGACTTCATTTTGCAAGGGCCTGACTACTAGAGGCGGCGAGATGACGTAACTTATGTTTCTCCAGTATCTTCGGATCTTTTCATGCAATGTTGGCGTGCCCACGCTTGCGTCTGCTTCTGACAGGTTATACTCATAAAAACAGGAACTTAAAGGGTGTCGTAATCACAATCGTAAAGTGTGATCGTTTATACCAGATTGCCTTAGCTTTACCAACGTTTGGTTTGTTTGGCGTAGGGTTGACATCAGTCTTTCTTATATGATCTTGATAGATTTGTACGAGGTTATAGACGGGTTTTAGAGATAACGAAAATACGAAACATTTAAAATAAGCTCGTGTTCCAGGAATAAATGCATGCGGATTTTTAAACAAATAGGGATTTAAATGAAGGGATTGACACATGACACATCTCCTGATTCAAATTATACAATACCAAGGTTTTTAAGTAGTAATTAACTGTGACGATAAACATGTTCCGTTTTCCTAATTACTCTGGTAAATTTCAAGGTAACTTTTTACATACGTTGGGTTTTTAAACAAATTAAGAGTTTACAATGTTGGCCTTTTCCAAGTTTCTTAAAATAAAGACACTCGACAAAGTTTAGGTAAGTAAAGTCGTAAACGATTCTCGATTTTTGCACAAGCAGTGACGATATTGCTGGATCATAATGTCCGACAATGTTTTTTGTTCATTCTGTACTATTATAATGTCAGTGACCAGTGACCACCGGCATCGCAGAGATTCTGACAAGAGGGGCAATTAAAAGATAATTATCAAATCAAGCGCGGCTGTTAGACGCACGAGAGGCTCTAGTTGGATAGAACCACGTTGGATTTAATCTTTTAATCTTGTTATTTCTTGCTGATATGTTGGGTTTGCAGATTTATCTATGGATTAACCTTATGTTTAATATAAGATGAGGCTTTTTTAAGCGTCGTTGTTGAGCTGTCCCGACGCATGGTATAGAAGTGACAGGTGATCAAGGAGCTGGCACTTACTTCGGTCAACGCATTAGTCTAGCTATTCAGCGAGTTAATGTCGCCAGCTCTTTGGATGCCCTATCTGCAGAAAGCGATCTCAAAGCAGCTACTTATCTGTAATTTTTATTTGTTTTTGTTACATGATTGTTTTGTTTGAGTAGGTTATTAATTTAGGATAGATAATATTAATTAATATAATTTAATGTTTTTATTGAGAGATGAGATAATTGAAAAAAACTACTTAAAATTTTTTTTAGGGTCTCAAGCTTTTGTTAACTAACTAATACATAAATAAGTACTACATCTAACCTAGCTACAAAACAGATAATCTACAAGCCATAGTAGGCCTAAATCCAAATGTTCTAGTATAGGCCACAATCAGTTGGAAGCGTATATAATATACCCAGCATATTTGCACATATTTCCTTCAATACTTGCACATGATAAGATACGTAAGATGGTTCATTGAGGACCTTGCTACATCTATGCTACAAGCAAAATTGAGCGATTATCGCAATTAATATTAAAAACCAGTCGTCAATCACGAATCTGTTTTTGTTCACTGTTAGACATAGATTAATGAACACCACTAGGCTTGACCTTAAGTGGTCCTCAACTAATAATAGGTACTAAATCTAGAGGGCTTCCGCGGGCAATTTCTGTTTTTAACCGAATACCAAAAAAGGAAGGGCTCTCAATGTGTCTATATTTTTTACTATTTTTTTTGTGGCGAAGTTACTTGTTTTCTGTGTTTTCCCGCTTTTTTAAAAGCATTTTTTAACTTCCAAAAGAGAAAGAGGTTCTCATTTCCTCTATATTTTTTGTATATCATAAGATGATGATAAAATCGTTCGCATGAGTTGCCAATTAGAGTTATGTATGAAAAAGTCCTGTATAATTCCAAAGTTGTAAAAATGTATAGTTTCCTAAGTTGGAACACACTCCAGTTCACACACACACACCTGAGAAAGAGAGAATACGCAAAAGATTTCTTCGTTGTATTTTTCTCATTTTTAACAGTACCTAATGTATTTAGTTACCCTGGAGACACGTATCAGACAACATTAATGTAATAAGAATGTAATGGAACCATCCATCTCCTAAATATTGTTCTCACGTTCGCACACGCTAAATTAAGAAGTAACCTGTCAATACAATACTCGCGCGTAATACAATAGCAGTGAACACCTGAACACGGCTTCAAAACATAGGAGTTTGTTTGTAATGTGAAGTGATATATTTTTATTGAAATAATTGTTTACCTACAGACGATAATGGCACAGGGTTAGACAATAATCAAGCTATAATAACAAAAGTTACATAAAAAAAACACGACTGCCCAAGCCAGTGTCACTCGGGATGATGTAAGGATTCTAACAATACCTCATATATCCAAATTTTTTCAGGCATTTAAAAGTTATGGTGCAATAAAGAAACTCACATACATACAAACATACATATATGAACCCTAAACACATAACAGGATGTAAAATGTAAAATAGTATAAAAGTACGAAGGAGAAAAGAAAGAGAGAGAGAGAGAGAGAGAGAGAGACGGACAATGGTGACACATGCTTGTCAAATCTTTAGTAAAGAAATATCGTATCATCGTATCGTATCGTAATACAAAATACGCAATCATAGTGTATTTTATGTACCTACGTAGGTAATATACATTTTGTGTGTTTCATTATTTGCGTTTTATCGGAAATAGTAGTTATTTGATAAACTGTATCTAGAGAGAGTGTGCATGTGTATCGTGAGATTATTATAAAAATATAATCTTCTTTTCCAGTGATGCGTCGTTTATTTGTGATATAATTTGCAAAATTTATGTGGGCATAGTACCTACCTATATAAGAATACATACATTTAAAAAAATTGGACAACGCTCTACATCTCAAAATATCAAAGCTTATACTCAGACATCTTCATTTTCTGGCCATGCCTCATCGACTTCCTTGTTAGACATTTCTAACACAAAAGAACCAAGTTCGATGAGAAAGTTACGCAGTCGTGCGGTTTTTATATCCATTGGAGTATCTACCTATAGACCAAATGAGTTCTATTGTTCTACAAATGTAATCATCGGAATATGCTATCAACAGAAGCGATAATCTTTTCCATGCATTGTTAAGCTTTGGTATAACATTTCTTTCCTAACGCAAAGGAGTCCATCCACAGGAGTAAATAAAGTGAACGAAAGCACTGAATGCATACTCCATACAGGAGATACCTATTCATATTGGGTCTTTATAAATTAAGTATATTTTTTAATACTGTTCGATAACTAGACGATCTGGTCGTTTGCCTGATGGTAAGCATAATGCCAGCACAATTGTAGTGGCACATAGAACTTTGAAACACAAAGGGCTGCGTGGCACTGCAGTGCGCTCGTTACCCTGAAACATCTTATGCCCCGTAATTTCGCTGGCTATTCTGCTCATCAAAATAGACCACAGTAATGCTTGCACATTACTGCTTGGCAGCGACTTCACGAGCAACGCGTTAGTACCAACCCAGACGGTCATTCGGAGAAGAGTTAGTCCTACCACCTAGTATATTATTCGCACCAAACTTTATGGCCTGCCCACTCTATTGTACTCCCCCGTTGGACCTATTAGCTACCTATGGCGTAGGATTGGCGCCAATATTTGGTTTTGCTATATCCTGTTTTGTGTGCCTTATTAAAATAAATAAATAAATATACACAACGGCCAAAAACTTCAGCGTGGAGTATAAAAAATCTAAGTTTACGTAAAAAAGCGTAACGGAAATGCTGATATAGACGTGAGTTAATTTCCAGAACAATATTTCACAATTCCAATAACTCCATAATCTCTTTAGTTCGTCTTCGCCACTTCCTGAGTGATTTGTATGCGGAAACATAGTAAATGCGTCGTTACAAAATGCTTATCAGTATAATACGTGCAGTAGGGCATCTTCCATGAATTTCTAAATACATTTCTAATAGGTAACTATGGACTTTAGTTTCTTGTGATAAAGGAATACTACCTATAATGACATTATATCAAAACTAGCTTCTGACCGCGGTTTCATCCACGTTCCCACACGAACCGTGTATTTTTCCTGGATAAAAAGTTATATCTATGACAAAAATCACGTCGATCCGTTGCTCCATTGCTGCATGAAAGAAGGACAAAATAACAAACATACTTTCGCATTTATTATAGTACGGATAACAGTACTGAATATTTGAATAATTATCGACTTTATAGGTTTAAAAATAATAGTAAGTCCATAGCATAACATACGCGTAGCGAGTACTTATTCAATAACTATGTACTTATAAGGCTATTAATACACATTTTGCTATTGAAATGTCATCGGCCACATCTTTACTAATTTTTTCGAGTTAATTATTTTTAACAGATGAGAGAAAATGTAACCTACCTTGCCAGATCGACTTTAGAGATCAACAATAATTAATTACAAGTACGTCAATCCGGGTAACATTGACAGGTTTCGAGCATGTTTTTGCTTGTATGATTTTGGTAAAAAGTATAAGACGTAAGTTGTTAAGTATATTTGTGTTCTGAGATCGTGAAGAATATAATTTTTAAAATTATCCGACTTTTATTAATAGAAATTATAAAAGAAAATTACAAAAATATTGTATGGCAAAGTTACCCCCCCTTTCTGGGTAACTTTGACAGTAATTATGGTTTTCACTAAAATCGCTTTTTATTTGTGTTTTGAAGATTCTGGGTATCTTTGATCAACGTTTATAGGTTCTGGGTAGCCATAGTGAAAAATAAAACCAGAACAAAATAGACAAATAGTTATATTTTATTTTTAAATTGCAACAAAATTGAGATCCAATCAACTTGACATTGAGCTTCGAATTATTACCGATACAATAAAGAATGTCAACCAAAAAATAATTATCTCTTCAATTTTATAGTTACACTTATCCATACAATTAATTAAAACTGGAATTTGAAAATAATTATCTGTATAAATATCTGTATTTTTTTCATATTTTCTATCTATTCAGAAAACTATTACAAAAAGTCAATATTTGCAATTTTCAACAAAAAATAGGCCTAGGATAGAAAAAGAAAATAGTTTTTTATAATTAAACTCAACTTGCATGAAAATCAGAGTATTTCACCTCAAAAAATTACTCGCCACATTACCGCGGTTTTCATTTTGAAATAATAGATGAATTAAGTTTGACACTTAACTTTTTTTTGTGAAGATTGTTTATGGAGATGGCAAAGAATAGATTTGTTTTTGAATTTGGTTGTGGTTTAGTTAGTTTCTATAGTAAAAAAATAAAGAATCATGATAGATCAAAAGTGCCAAAGTTACCCAGATTGTCAAAGTTACCCTGATTGACTGTAACAGAATGCTTGTTAATATATCGAAAGAAATAAGCAATAAGTAAAAAGTGTTTACGCTGTTGAAATAAGGATGTTAACTTACTGCTCTGTTATATAATGTGGCTATTTTATTGTGTGCCATGCAACAGCGACACCTTTTATGTAAACCTGACTTTATAACCATGCCTTTTAACTTATTCGTGTATTGTGTAGGTAGGTACTCGTATATCTATACTATTAATATTAATTCTTCTTTAGGTAGAGTGTAAATTACTTTGCTTTTATAGAATGTGTATAAGTTACACATAAATGAGATTTCTATAGCAAAAATGGTGTTTTATTAAACGTGCTCGCTTAAATACCTATTTGAAATATTGCTTATATGTATTTATTTAATAATTCAGCTATTTCGACTTTATTGGGAGATTATTGATTAGCCATCAATTTAAAGCTCAAGATTAATGACGAGGACATTATATTAATTTCCAAACGTGTAACAGTGGGCGTTCATTCTAATGCCTTCTTTTTTTAATTATTAAGTATTTCTTTTATTCTAGTAATGATCTTAGCAAATCGCTCACTTCGATACCACCCAGAATTATTAAAATTCAAAGCACTGATTTTATATCTCATCGGATATAGCTTTTAGTTATTTGATTTTACATTTGGAGGTCTCTTATATGCCTAGTAATGTCACTGGGTTCAAAAGACAGTATCTCCTACTTACACATCCTGCTTCACAGGAGAATTAGTAACTAAGCCTGTACATAATTCATTGACATGTATAACAATTTCTAATTTTGGGCTAAAAATTAATTTACGGTGAAGCAAATGTGATAAGGCAAGACACAGAAATTTCATAGCAAATGCGTTTTTATACCGATGTCACTAAAAACCTGCTAAATAGTGAAACTATTTGCATTTTCTCCTCTCATTTTTTACTAATAACTAGCTGTGTTACTCCTAAGTTACTACTTATAACATCAGCTATCTGCCAGTGAAGTCCCGTCAAAATCGGTCCTCCCATTTAGGAGATTAGACGGAATAAACAGTCAGGCAGAAAGACAAAAATTTTAAATATTGTGTTTATTTGTAGGTACCGTACATACTTTCATATGCATTAGTAAAAAGCTGTTATTTTGGCATCACAAAGAGACACTTCAATTTTATTTATTGGTTTGCGAGCAAAGCGAGGGGTCCCGGGTTCAATTCCCGGCCGGGGCAGATTTTGTGTACCTAAGCATAAAGTTTGTTCTCGGGTCTTGGATGTTTGTGATGTGCATCTGTGTGTGTCCATGCCACCTGCAACACAGGGAAACGTAGTGCGGGGGTATGAGTGGTAAGCATTTATTTATTTATTTACTTTAGGCAAGCGTGCTTCATTTTATAATGTATTGTAGCTTAGAAACAAGTGAGACGACAGTCGATTGTGAGCCTTTCTTGTGTGAAAAGAAAGTCACATTTTACTCTAAAAACCCTTACGTATAAAAAGTATTGCGTCTCAAGTAAGCGGTTCATTAAGGTTTATAAATTTCACTTGCGAAACATTAATATCTAAATAGGGCTTATACTTTATATTATATTCGCTGTATATAACCCAATTTAAGCTCCTTATCGCATTATTCTTAAGTAAGTTTATCTTATCCGGGGAAAAGTATTTTATCTAGCGGGCTGTCCTTTTGTTCTCATAAATGGGACAGGCCTTAGGAAGATCAAATAACCTCTTGAGTTTTATACTCTAAAATTGGATGTCGCTTTTAAGAAGTCATACTAACCTAGGTACATACTTTTTTAACACACTTTTATTAGCTTCACTTGTAACTAACTAACAAACTATGTAATCCAATATTGGAAGTCAATATTAACCTATTTCTAATTGTCATACCGAAATGAAACTTTGTACCTACGTATATGTAGTTCGGATGAACTATAATTTGGTATCATGGAGCTGGTCTGATGATGGAGCCAGGAGGTGGATAGTGGTTTTCTCCAGTGGCTACAAGTAGGTAAACCCGTAAGTTTGGGCTCATAATATTCGTTTTGACGAGTCCAATAGATTGCTCTTGGTGTCGAGGTTCCAATGATGGAGCCAGGGAGTGGAAGTGTGTTTTTTATTTTCTTTAAACCACATATAATTGTTACAGTTGATAGTTTAGCGGTCGACTATTTGTTTATTTATTTAACATACCTTTGGTTGGGCATTACAGTATGCCCAATTCGCCCACCCACGGTCAAAATACTTAACTACTTACTTACAAAATACAATTACCTACTAGTAACATTAAAGTAAACTACGCAAATTTGACTTTACGCGCAAGCGAAATCCCTTGCTGCTCTGTGAACTATTATCGAATCGGTTGACAAACGTATTCCTAGAGATCACGTCGTCGAGAAATTATTCGCTCAAATTAGACATCCACCACCTATAATTCGCCAAGCACATGTATGTCGGTGTATTCCGGCCTTTGACACCATACACGTCAAATATTCCGGCAGCTGTACTTGACACATCCAATTTTATTCTAGACTAGCTACTGCCCGTGGTTTCACCCGCGCGGAGATATTGGATATCATGGTTTTTATTTTTTGGCGCGGAACCCTAATTCATTTTCTAAAATAAAAGTAGCCTAAGTTACTCATTGTAACATCAGCTATCTGCCAGTGAAAGTCCCGTTAAAATCGGCTCAGCTGTTTCTGAGACTGCCCGGAACAAACAGACAGACAGACAAAAATTTTAAAAATGGTTGTTTGTTATAGGTACCGTATATACTTTCATATGCATTTGTTAAAAAGCTGTTATTTTGATATTACAAACAGACACTTCAATTTTATTTATTAATATGTAGATTTAGCATGCTATTCACAGTCGACCTGATCAGGTACAGAATAAAAAATTTAGTAAACGTAACAAATCATGATGTATTATTTATTTATGTATTAGATAGTTAATAAAGGCGATGAAAAGAAACAAATATCAGGGTTGCGCCTCAATAGGTAGGTACTTAGTTATAAACAATATCTACCTAGAAATTTTTGTTCCCAAATTACTTACAATGGGTTTAAATTCTGTTTCTAAGTTACGCGTTGTGATTGAATAAGCCAAATCTTGAACCAAATACATAGTAATAGAATCACGTCATCCAAACTAAGTTTCTTCTCAAAAACTACTGAACTGGAATAAGTCTCTGACATAGTTCAATTGAGGTGTGAGCATTCAATAACACTTGCACAATGGGAATGTCGTCACGAGAGCACCAACTATGTAGCAAACTGTGGACGCCCAAGGCTAAATGTAATGTAGTTGTATTATTTTGTTACTAGCTGCGAGCCACGGTTTTACTCGCGGGCAAATTTCCTTAGGTATAATTTGCAAAATGACCCTTGATTTTAGGGCATTTTGGTAACTGTTTCTAAAGAAATTGAAGCAATTTTTCTTTTTTTTATTACAAGCTTTTCTTTAACTTAGAATGTTTTATGTATGTACCTATATACAGCCTGATGTGAGTTGGAATTGGTATGTTATCCCGGAAGGGGGTCAAGTTACTCCTGGAAGTCAACAGCATTTGTTTTACGAGTTTTTGAAATTCGGAATTTTTCATTTAAGACATGCCAATTAAAGTTTACGATAAAATTCTACTACAGAATTTTCGGGCAACCCTAGATCAGCTGATTCACTTGAACTATATTGAATTTAGCCCAATGATGATGTTAAAAGAGATTTAAAAACAATGCCAGAAAATGCCGCAGTCTTCACGTATGCAGTGAATTTATTTTTTGTATGGAAATTTTAATCGACGTATTTCTAAGGGATGTTTCACAACTTGTCGACAACCATGGTCCTAATCACCCCTTTTCGGGATAACATATCAATTCAAACTCACTTGTAATTTTTTTCTTTAGATTGACATTTGTGATACAGTAATTACAGTTGTAGGTAACCGATATTGAAATTGAATATCTTAGCTAATTGGACGTAGTGAGCAGTGTGAGCTATTTTGCAATAAACGAACTAAACTGTATGCAACAGCCACCAAACAAGCAACATTGGTGTTGTAATACGTACCTAATGAAAGAGTGAATTTATATCTAGACAAAAGCTCGTTTGAAATAGTTAGGAGAGTTTTGTTAGTGGGAGGGCTAACTCTTCTGCGAGTGTCCGTCTGGTTTGTTACCACCACTTTGCTCGTGAAGTCTGCCGCCAAGCAGTAGTGTGCAAGCATAACTATGTTCCGGTTTGATGAGCAGAGTATCCAGTGAAATTACTGGGCTTATATGAGACTTAATACCTAATGTCTCAGGGTAACGAGCACACTGCAGTGCCGCGCAGGCCTTTGTGTTTCAAAGTTCTGGGTGGCACTGCAATTGTTATGGGCTGGCGTTATGCTTACCATCAGGCAAACGACCAGCTCGTCTCGTTACCAAATAATATTAAAAAAAAATGATAAACATCATCTAGGCATTTAAAATAGTAACTTTATAAGCCTTAATAAGGCGTATAAAGGTCCCCTTTTAGTCGCCATTTTAGGCAGGGGATACCGTAAGCCTATTCTTTAAAACCCGGGACTAATGGGTTGAGCAAATAGGCAGGTTACAATCCACACAATAATAATCTACGTTTAGTTTATTAAATACCTTTACTAATATCTTTATGGCTCATAAAAACGCAGCCTGACGCTTACCTTACATCACAAAAAACTGTGTGACTGCTCTGATCACGCATCTTCACAAACTATTTATTCCTAGGTATAAGTACACGTAATTATATTTATACCAGGTGATGACAAACAAGTTTTTTACTGCTACATTATTGGAGTGCAAAATAATCAATCGAGATTGCTTCAAACTAATTAATATTCTCATTAATTAATGCTCTGCCACATATAGAAATGCGAGGCCTTGAGGTGCCAGTTCAACTCACTCTTGACCGCTTTTTGTCTGCCCTCCGAAGCAGCAGAAATATGTTGGTAAGTGTAAACAGCATCGTAAAAGGAAGGAACAGGTCTGCGGCCTGCATTCATAGCAGGCACAAATATTCCATCAAGATTGCTAGAATTTGGGTATCTTGATAATGAAATAAGGGCATTTACAACATCGTATATAAGTAACTAGGAACGTACTGTCATCATTAAACTTATTAGATTTTTCGACGCAGATTTCAAGTTCAAACAACAATCTCGTGAAGTCAGCCGCCAAGCAGTAGTGTGCAAGCATTACTGTGTTCCGGTTTGATGAGCAGAGTATCCAGTGAAATTACTGGGCTTATGAGACATAATAGCTAATGTCTCAGGGTAACGAGCGCATTGCAGTGCCGCGCAGGCCTTTGTGTTTCAAAGTTCTGAGTGGCACTGCAATTGTTATGGGCCGGCGTTATGCTTACCATCAGGCAAACGACCAGCTCGTCTCGTTACCAAATAACATAAAAAAAAAAAAAACAGGTATGTTGGAGTACCTATACGTACATAATAATAATCATCATCAAAGGTATTTTTGTACCGTTGGTGTAAAATCACTATTAATGAGTAATTATCGATAAGGCCGCCATGGGAGTTAATAAGCTATTACGATGGCCACAATATGGGTAGCATACAAAATCAAGGTGGGGGAAGAGTAGCATGTAAAATGTTATCATCGACCCGAAGCATAATATTTGTCTAATGCATTTCGACCAACTTTAGATTGAAGCAATCTTAATAGTCCTATGAATACAAGTCTACAACTAATCAAGTCAATCGTTGAAGCCACTTGGAACTAAGCATTGCAACATTAAGTTAAATGCTGTTAGGCATGTTTTTAGGTTGTCAGTAGCCACTTGGGCAGTTGCCACATATTGGTAATGACAGCTATTTGGATTCAAACTAGTGAGAGCTTGCTGGGAAATTAACATAATAATTATCATTTAAATTTATAATGTTTTATTAATAATAATAATAATAATAATTTATTTAAGAGTAGGTTAAAATTAATGGTAATTTAATTTTTGAAATATTACTACTGTGGTATTATTCCACGAAAAACCCCATTGGCGTTATGGATGCGAGGTTTGATTTTGTTAGGTATGTGCTAAGTTTGCATATCTTGTGTTCTCCTTCTGTACAGTAGGTACTAAACCGTGTCTGGCCAGAAAAGAAAAAAATTAGATGGGCATTATTCTAAAGAGTATTTTGAATGAGTTTTTTTTTTCAGCAGCGAGAACGCATAAGTACAGATTTCTAATGAGTAAAGGAAAACCATCACAGTAACACAGACCGTAGTAGGGCTAAAAAAGTCGTACAAGCAAAAGGTCAATTTTGTTAATTCTAAATTTAGAAATGTCGTAAAGTTTGTTGCTGTGGTAGGTAGTTATAATATACGTCGAACGTTCCGGTTTTATCGCCTTAGGGTGTTATATTATCCGTTTGGAAACATTAGATCAGGTATTGAAGACGACATTAGCTATAGTGAACGAAAAAGGGAAAAGGTCATGTCATACCCAATAAGCCAAATTATGTTTAACTTGTCCAATGCCGATATCCGTTTTGATATTAACGATACATCATTTCTAACCGAAAATGGGAAAATAAAGGATTATTATCATACTTTTTAACCGACTTCCAAAAAGGAGGTTATATGTATTTTTTTATGTAGGTATTTCCAATTTCTTCGTCAATTGTGGGCCGACCTTGCAAATTCTTTTTTTTGGTTGAAAGGTTACTTGTACTTTCGAATTCCTTCATAAAATTTATATGGGACTAAGAAATTTTATGAAGGAACACCTAAAAGTGAAAACTGCGAATTGAATTTTCAACTCTTTGATACCTGGAGCTCTATAATAATAATAATAGATTTTTATTTCGGAAATAAAACTGATTCACATTTCCATATAGGTATTAGTAACAAACTTAAAACTATATTAGTAAACATACACAAAAATAAAAATTTATTCTATTTCGAGACAGTAGCTCGCAGCACTGTATGCGTTGCGATCCAGTGCCTCAAAATTGGTCCATCGACCCTGTCCGCCACAGTCGCCAGGAGGCTGTTGTTGCTGCCCCGCACCCGCTGCATCAGAGAGGCGACTCTCTTCCTTATGAACATATCAATAATTATTCTATCTATGAACATATCAATAATTTTCGCACGTGGGCCGTATTTTTTTTATCGTACCGGTAAAGTTACCCTAATTTATACGAATATATCTAGCTTCTGCCCGCAGTTTCACCCGCGTTCCCACAGAAACCGTGAACTTTTTCCGCGATAAACAGTAGCCTATGTTACTCTCCGGTCCCTAAACTATAGCTATGCCAAAAATTACATCGATCTGTTACTCCATTCATGCGTGAGAGAAAGACAAACCAACAAACAGACAGAATCACTTGCACATTTATAATATTACTAGCTTCTGCCCGCGGTTTTCACCCGCGTTCCCACAGGAACCGTCCATTTTTCCGGCATAAAAAGTAATATTACTCTCCGGTCCATAAACTATACCTAATATGCCAAAAATCACATCGATCCGTTGCTCCGTTACTGCGTGAAAGAAGGACAAATCAACAAACACACTTTCGCATTTATAATATTAGTAGGATTAGTAGGATATATAATTATATAAGTAGGAAATTCGATTAGTAGGATAATAGGATTAAAAACCCATACGTGCTCGTATACCTAACATATTTTCACTTAGACTTCCACTTACCTATATACGTGTAAATGTGTCAGTTGTTATTTTTTATTCTGCTCTACACTCTCTACTTATCTGATGTTAGTACTCATACTTATGTGATATTTTTTATTCCAGTGGCGAGACGATGAAGTGATCCGAGATCCAGGCAGAAGATGCGGTGGTTCAAAAAAGGCGAGCCGCCCCGGCTGCTCGCCGTCACACCTGATACTGAGCCGAGGTCCACTCGCAGATCCAGAATTGGTAAGTTGTAAAAAAACTGTTTTGTAATAATTAATATTCACATTGGAATTGACAGTTTTCAATGATAATAACGCATAATTTAATTAATAACGACTAAAATATATTTGCACACCTAACGATGGATATGGCGATCAATGATAATTTGTTAAACTAAACTAACCTATATTTATGCAAATAAATTTATTTGAATTTGAATTAAATTATTATATTGAAGTATCCCACTGCAAGGCAAAGCCCTTTCTTCCCTCCTTCCACAGTTTAAATAAACCCAAATAAATAAAAAGCTTATAATCTCCAGAGGCTTCAAACTTTTGCCATTAGTGCCCTAAAGGGTATAAAGTACGAAACAAAAGACGGTCAGAGTCAATTTACATACAAAAATATTCTTAACATCGCCTTAGTAACTAAATTCAGAGATTGCCTCGAACCTGAATTAACTAGGCACGAAAACTTCAGAAACAAGAAAGTGTTCTATGCATATTAATATATCTGTCACAGAATAAGTTCAGTAAATAGTGAAGATAAAGTTGTATGGCTCATATTTCTATGACATTACATAGTGTACATACGATTTATTATTAACATCAGCTCTGGTGCCTAAATCCGACTTGACCTACTAAGAGGCCGTGTTGGCGTTAAATAGATTAGCACAAACCAGACACTGTAAATAATATCTCTTCGTCCTACAGATTCTCTTTTTACGAGTGCGTCATGCTTTTGTAAATTTCGTTTCGTAATGTAATGTTTGATCTGTCGAACCGACACAGCGATATGCAGACCGTAGACGCTTATATGCAAACGTGCGTTTACTTGTCAAAATAACAACGCTTTTGCATCAAGCGTCGATTACGAGATACTCGAAATCCGCGCTAATAACAACGCTTTTGCATCAGCAAAAGCGTTGTTATTTTACCACTACCAGCTGGCAGCGTACTCAGCATGCTAGCGGAATTGCCTAAACAAACCATTGCGATTCAAATTTGAATCGCAATGGTTGGTTTCTTAGATTGTTCTATTTTTAAATTTTCTTAACACAGACAAAAGTTTCGATAACGAGCACGTAATATTATGTTATCACCTTTGTGCCAAACTCGTTGTAATATAAACCTAATAAGCGCGAATACACTCAAAACTTTACTTAACATAATTTTCATGGAAATTTACATTTCGTTGGATTTCGATGAAAAAATGATACCTAAGAACTGCGTACTTTTAAAATTGTTCACGTAACGAATTGTTGTTTTTCGTTAACAATTTGCAATACATATTTGGATACCAAGCACAACATTAATCTATATAATTCGCAATTACTGTAATCAAATGCGTATTTATTTCAGTAATTATGCTTTATTTGTTCAAATTAAACCGTTAGTATTTTTGACAGGTAGAAGTCCCTTGTATCCTTAGTAGGTTCAAATCCCACCGAGCTTATTTATTTCAAATTCAAGAATATCAATCTCTGCCTATGCATCGCCGCGGCTTTTTCGGCTGAGCGGCTCAAGCAGCGCAAAAATGCCAACCTCGGAATTGTTTTCGTATTTGAGCCGTTTGGTATTTAGACTTTGTGTTTTTGGAGACTGATATAGTATTTTCAAAATTTCAACGGAGGACCGCGAGAGATAGTAGTAGCTATAAGACGCGTCACTAAAATACTACTGTATAGTTGTCTAGAAACATTTGGCTTATTCATTAGACGATCCAAATTTTTTGCGGTTTTGATCAATATTTTGTATTACGAGTCGATATCTGTCTGATATTTGCCAGATATTTACCATATTACAAGAAAAACGTCTGCTCATTCATAACACTTTCAGTTTCTAATATGCACTGCTAATAAACCATTTTACTTGATGCTTCTGTCTGCACTCACACTTGTAATTTATAGATAGTCTTAGTAACTTTTGAGCCTTACTCTAGTAATAATTAATATAATTAGCAATATCCTATAATACTGGTACAGTTATTAGGCTAACCTAATTATAGCCTATTGAGTAATTTACGAGGTTCATTTATTATTAATTTTATGCTTAATTTTATTAATTTATGCTCACGCCATCGACTCGCACGCATACGCTAGGCAACGCATAACAAGATATGTCGCTAATATAAACAGTTTATGCAATTCTTATGTAAAGATTATACAATGCTGGATGTGAAACAAACGGTGAAATTAGGAAGTAGAGCTATTGATTTAACAAGACCATTTCTAACTGCGGACCTTTTGCGTTTACCGCATTGAGAACTATCATTTTGAATCTTAGTGTAAGTAAACAGAGTTGCTATAGCAGAGTTGTACCTTGTTTTAATACAACTTTCTCGTAATAATAGAAGGGCGAACGTTAATATTATAGCATAGAGAAATTACTACAGATAGGTAAGATATTACTTGTTACCTACTCTCAATGCAGTAGTCAGTGGGAGGACTAACTCTTCTGCGAGTGTCCGTCTGGGTTAGTACCACCGGTTTGCTCGTGAAGTCTGCCGCCAAGCAGTAATGTGCAAGCATTACTGTGTTCCAGTTTGATGAGCAGAGTAGCCAGTGAAATTACCGGGCTTATGAGACTTAATACCTAATGTCTCAGGATAACGAGCGCACTGCAGTGCCGCGCAAGCCGTTGTGTTTCAAAGTTCTGAGTGGCATTGCAACAACACTTAAATTCCCTTATAGTGCAGTTAGCTATTAATCTATTGGAGTCCTATTCTATAAGACATTGCTGAATCAAAACGTCTCAGACATAAATCAGAAAGCGCTCAAAATGGTTTTTGATACATCTATGATGAACTAGGCTTTCTTAAGTTTGGCGGGTTATGTGTTGCCTACGTACAGCTATATTACACGTCGATAAAACGTTCTCATTATACTAACACTTCCAAAATATCCCATTACAAACGCTGACATCACTGGCTGGTTAGATTCTCAGAATCAACTGTCCCTTGTATATTAGTGTAACTGAATACTTGCTACTTTAAAGATAACCGTGGCTATAATGAAAGCACTTTCGCGCGTCATTTGATAGTTGTAAAGCGTTCCAGCTACTTTAAAAGACTACTTACTTTCCACCTATCCGATCAGACGTGTAAATAAATACGTATCGATATCTCTTTATTTTGAAAGCGTCGTATATGTAGAGAAATCAAAAACAGCTCTAACTCTCAATAGATCAATTTCATCACACTTTCGATCAATGTTCTTGCACTAGAAAGCATTTAATAAGCTATTATGTTTTACTTTCAGACATGTCACCAGTCCGCTACCCTAATCGAAAAAGTAGCAGCAGCTCGGTGGAAACTAACTTCTATAATTTAAGCGATCAAATCATCATCGTGGAGAAGTCCCCTCATCGCCAGCATGTAGCTGAGACTCCGGTCACGCGGCGTATATCGCTACAGAACGGTCCGGCCTCACCGCACGACCATTACAATACTACTCGTAAAAACCGCGGAGGCTCTTTAGAGAAAGACTATATGGTATATCGGGAGAAGCGAAACCCGTTGCTCGATAAAGTTAAGAATACTAAACTGTCCTGTTTTAAATCTAACGGGCCTTTACGGCACGGTGACGATGCGGCTTCGACCTCGGGTAGCGACTGCAGCGGCTTCGGACACGTAGAGGACATTCATTGCCGCTATAACGCAGCCAATTACCCCGACGCTCACATTGAATTCGAAAACCATAATCCGTGGGTAAAAATGCCGCCGCATTACGATGACGACGTGTTTTTTGCCAAAAGTGTTACTAGTCCCGTTGAATGCCAATGGAGAGATGGAAAATCTTTTATTAATAGAGGCACGAGGTGTTACAGCTCAGGATCTGAGTGTGATCGTTACCATGCCATACCTAAAGCGGGTGGAAAACTTTCCAAATCAAGTGATCAAATATTTAACGACGACTATGAAGCTTTTGATGATAATGCGCCTATAGCTCTCAAATCTCAGAAAAAGACTGATAAGCTTAAGATTAAAGATGGGAAAGATTCAGTTGGACCTAGCTCATGTCTTTCAGCAAAAATAAGGGCAATGTCTGATAGGTACCTCAGATCATCTACAAACAGGTTCATTTCCAAACTTTATAAACAAAATGGTGAAAATGGAGAAGATGTGGTGGATGGTAGTAATGACAATATCTTAAAACCCAGCAACGCAGTCAGTAAGAGCCGTAAGAAGCGAGGAGGAGTGAAGGCTAAATTACGAAGCTTTTCTTACGGAGCCTTGCCGGGGTTGGATGAATTTCAAAAGAGTTCTGTATTCCATGATGACGTTTATCAGATATCGTGTGATGATGAAAATGTACTGATACAAGACTGTGAAGATGCGGATTCGGGTATTCTAGTCAATGAGTCAGCAGCTTCTTCTATTTTCGATAGTGACAGAATATCATCTCGCTGTGAAAGTTCTGCATCACAAGTAAATAACTTAGTACCGTGCCATGGTAGAAGTATATCAGGAGATCATACTTACATGAAAGCACAAACATCAGGCAGAATGAGTAGAGAAAGAAGGGATTATCCGAGACCTAGACCCAGAAATACTCAACGAGCTTTATCTCTAGACCGCAAAGAAATCCTCAGACGCATGCCAAAAAAAGAGAGTGATTATGAAGAACCACAATATTTACAGCTAACTGAAAAGCAGAAAATGAGACAAAGAGACGCAAGTCTGGGTGACTGTGGTATTCCACCTATACCACCATGTCGAAAGCCCACAAGAGGCCCTAAACCAGACAAATCAGAGTTTAAAGTAGTGAAAATAATAAAAAGAAATCCTTCAGAAGAATTAGGAATATTCATTGCTAAAACAAAGCTTACTGATGAAGGTCACGTAGGCTATTTAGTGGCTCATGTAGTTCCTGGAGGATTAGCAGAAAGGTGAGATATAATTATTAATTACTCACAATAAATAGTAGTAATTGTATGCATATCTTGTGAAATAGTAGACTTATTTGAACTAAAACTGAATATATTTCTTTTTCAGAGAGGGGTCACTTCGTGTAGACGACGAATTGCTCAACGTAAATGGAAGGAGACTTCGCGATCTTACCATGTCCGAAGCCAAAGAAGCCTTAAAATCAGGCACATCAGAAATAGACATCGTAATCTGCAGACAAAGAGAGAAATCCGGATCCCATTTACGCCAGCGAGAGCCGTCTCAAAGAAGTGCCATCTTGATGCGTGAAAGCTCTGTCGATTACGAAAACGCTATTATTTTAGGAAAGGAAAAACGTGTTGATAAATATGACGTCAAAATAGACCGACGAGTATCGCAGGATGAGTCCGCGTCGGCGTCGGCAGCATGTAATCGCAGCGCGCTATCAGCGGCGGACGAGCCCGACAGTGCGCCCGCTGCGCACTCGCACTTCCTCAAAGGCCAGAACGCGAGTTACAGCAGCATGAACAACAAGCTGCTGCGCCGACAAGTTGTCAGCTACGGCGGCGCTAACAAGGACGGCCTTACGTTCAGTTGCGCCGTGGACGTCAATGTTGACACGCCTGAAGTGTCCGAACGGACTAAAGATAAACACGATAGTGAGAGTGATATACAAACACCTAATGCGGCTAACTTTTGCACGCTGCCCCGGAGACCGCGAGCACCGACGCACACTTACCATACAATCACATTCGAGAAAGGACACGGGAAGAAGCCACTCGGGTTTACCATTGTGGGAGGGCGCGATTCACCTCGAGGACCTCTTGGCATCTTTATAAAGAGCATCCTTCCACAAGGGCAGGCTGTCGAAGACGGGAGGCTGAAAGCAGGTACGTAAGAGTGTTTACAAATGAAAGAAAGGCTATTACGATTTAATTTCGCGATTCAATAGTCAGAAATAGTAGCATCGAGGAATGTAATTTGATAAGAACGGACGGCTGCATTGTGGTTGTTCGTCGAAGTGACATAATAAATAACAAAGAACGTAATATTAACTCGCTGGGCTATTGTTACTGGAATGGGCAACGTGTGTGATATGCATATTTATATATTACGATTTATTGTTTACAAGCAAGATTATTGTAATGAATACTGGATCAAATGTTATCACGTGTAAATAAGTAGCTGGAAAATCTTGGTGATAAACTTAATGTATGCAATATCAAAATAACAGTGACTTTGATTACCTACTTGACCTAATTGCAAAGTCAAAAGCTATAAAAAGAGGCTCAATATTTACCTCGGAAACACAAATGATAAAATATGTTAACGCAAATTTTAATGTAAAATTCTGGTAACTTTGTCTCATTGATTAGCAATCAAAACGAATCCTGTTTTTATTAATCACTTATTATTGTGGTTTCAGGAGACGAGGTGCTGGCAGTGAACGGGCAGGCGTGCCACGAACTCGCTCATATTGAAGCTCTGGGACTCTTCAAAGCTGTGAGGAGTGGACCCATAGAGCTCAGAATCTGTCGAAGAGTCAAAACTCCGCAGTAAATATCACTTACCATATTTTATAAGATACCAGATACCGTATGATTGATTTGACTGAATTTAGTTACATCTCTCATAAACCTGCCCTTTAACAATCATTAAGTAAGTGGGCTTACTTTAAATAATAATCCTGACATAATAGATGTGAGTTCGTATAATTTATATATACGTATAAGTTTTAAGTTTAGAAGTAACACAAGTACGTATTATAATATTATCGTTATTTGTTTACCATTGTTTATAGACGCTTTGTTAGTTAAACTAAATAATTTTGTAATACACTCATATTGTTTAAGCTAAATAGATTTTCAATAGTCGTATTGTTTTATTAGTTTACTAAATGCTTAGGAATATGTATGGTTTCAAACATTACTTAAGCTCTTTTCGTCGCGCAAAACAATGACCTAACTGAAATCTCATTAACTAAACAAGTTTCAGCGGTCGGTTGTAAAATACATTATTTTAATTCCTGCCTTACTAAAACGTTACAGTATTTATGATCATAGGATTCTTTTTTTGTTCGTCATAATTCGTATATTTATTTATTTATTTATTTATTTATTATGTTTTGGGAAGACTATCGACTATACAATAATAAAATAAATCTTAAACTAAAAAATACAACAGCCATTTAAAAGTCTCCATATCTTGAAGATTATCGAAATAAACCAAATAAATAAACGTTGAAGGTTTACCTGTAACTACGAACACTGTAAACTACTTCAAGGTTTTCGAAAAACGGCATCGAATATACTAATTTTCTTCGCGAAAATTCTAATCTCATAATATTTTTCTTTCATTTCAGATCTACCAAAGCCAAGTCGTGCACAGACCTACTCAATGATGATGAGTGAAGAACATACAAGCAATGAAAGATAAATACAATGCGAATTGATGAAATGATAAAAAAACGACATACATTGCATGTAATTTTTTTTTCTTAACTCATTTTCTGAACTACCATTAATATATGGATTCCAAAGAACAAACGTCTATGGAGTAAATTCGTTAATTCAAATCTTCTGTTGTCAAGCCCAACTCGATCGGTTATTCTCAAAAATACATACAAGAATTATGCTGAATAGAATTACTAGTTAGAATTTTACTCATATCTTTCCTTGGAATAATAAATCTACGCGGACAACAGGCTACATGTAAAATCTAAATGGAAAATACCTACGTTATTATTTTTTCCGTGTGGGGTGGGTATTCAAATAACGAGACGTTGGAATCAATCTATGCAAATTAATTACTAATAGCTTCGATCGAAAGGCCACATGCCACAAAGATAAATAACACGTCTGTATACTAGAAATAGCATAATATCGACTTAAACCTCTTGTACTGTAAGTAGGTAGTGAATTTCATTACTCACTCATTTTCATGTTATAATTAAATCCAGTTGAATAATTGGTGGTACCGACAGGCACAAAAGTATCTGAAGTTATCTTATTAATAAATGAATATGAATACCTTAGCAAACATTTTGAAAATAGTGTATTATAATATCTTAAAAAATATGTATACTCAAATTAAATTATAATTTGTAATTAATTTGCTAATTCGAATATTAAATTACTTTATGTATCGCTGATTGTTTAAATGATAAATTAATATAATGTCCATAATAATTTCGGAACATCTTGAATATCTTTGCTATGAAATAGCCAACTCACATATAAAAAAAACTAACATAAAAATGTTTGAATTACAATTATTGTCTTTGGTATCATAAAATGATCATTTTTAACAACGTATTTCCATTTAATAAATGATAAATATTTATTGGCGGTTAGGTTTATCTACAGTTCCAACATTAGTCATTTCAATTAAAAGTAAACTAATCAATTAAGTACTTAGATAAATTTAGATAATAGTGCTGTAAAAGCCCCAGTTTCACATTTAAAACGTTATACCCAATAATTATATTTTATCTTTATCTATACTTTTTCTTAAAATATAAGAATTATATTTTAACTTTATCTATACTTCTTTTTTTTATTTAACTGCTATGTAATTAACGAGACAAATGTCTAATTATTAACTTACATTGTGTGAAATTGGGGCTAAATAATCTACGCAAAATATAGCATTTTTTTGTAAATATGTATGATTGAATTGTTGAAAAACATATTATGTAACTACGTGCCATTTAAAATAAAATTGCACATTAACTATATTGGATAAAAATTAGGACAATCTGAAACACTAACATAAAAATTCAAATCTGTATGTACCTGACATTGTTTCTTTTAGCTCAAACTTAACTGTCAATCCCAAAGATATGAACTAGGTATTTCTGTATTTTAAGTACTCCTATGTAGCTTAGTATGTAAAATGAAAAGAATAAAGATAATATATAGACGGGGCTCGAAATACAATTTTGAAGACATCGTAGTAAGCCAGCTTCGAATTAAAAACTATGTTCATAAGTATATTATGTACCTAATCCATAAACGGACGCTCACATCAAACTTATAATATATGGACATTGCTGTTGGTATTTATTCTATTGTAGGACCGTACCTATTGCTTGGTCTTAGGTAGGAAATAGTGTGAGTATTCTATAAGGTTTAAGTACCTTATAGATAATCAGCCAGGCGTACTTTCGTGTCATCTCAATAGCGGGCTCTTGGAACCACTAACTGTCTATATTGTTTTATTAGTCTATGGTAAAATGTATGTTTTAGATTATTAATGTAGATAACCGAAAATGTAGACTTGGCCAATTCAATATTCTCCAATATACATATTTTATTTCTAAAATTCTGTTTTGACGTAATATTGTATATTCATTTAAAGGTATATTTTTTATCGACAGTGCAATATGGAATGTAAAACTTATCACGAATTAGGAAAATTTGAAGCCGTTTTAAACTAAATTAGATCTGTTTACTGTGATAGCTGTTAAATGTTAAAACGTAGATTTGGAACAATATTTTTATAATAACAAAATTAAATAGTAGATATAGTAGAGAAAAGTAGAAATAAATACAGTTGTAAACGCTTCTAAAATGTATTGTAAATAATAATTCTTCTATTCATATACATATAAAAATGAAATGTTGACATAACTATACCAAACAAAAAGTTCTGAAAGGATGGCAGATTTGAAAAATTAAATATTATGTTTTCTTTACCTCCTATATGCAAATTTTCTTTGCGTCGATTACATGAGATTTCATAGATTTAATCCCCGCTTTGCTCTACTTGTATTAAGGGCTTATTTGTGCTCTTTTTAACGATATCTTTAAAATTCTATGTTTACATAGTATGAACAAAATTCTAACAGATAATACTCGTATACTCATGTCTACACTGAATACATATTTCAAGTTTTCACAGCGTGATTTACAAAATGAAAAGTGTTAATAGTTTACAATAGCTCCAATTTTATTAATCAAAAATTTGAATTAACACTATGTCTCTTTCCAATTGATAACATTAGAAAAGGATAGAATATATTTTATACATGTCACATTAATCCTTTTGCTTGTAGCTAATGATTTCTTTGGCCGTAAATTTAGTGGTAAGCGCTACTGGCTCCTTTTCTGTTGGTGAAAAAAAGGATAGAAGATTTTGGATAAAATTCAAATCTTTGCTATCTTTTTCTCGTGTTCTTAATTGGAAAGAGAAACTGATAACAACATTTAGTTAAAGTTCGTGAACAAATGGAACGCTAGCTGATAAAGATAGCACACTTTCACTGAAATTACAATAACATAATTAAGCTAGAGACGCTTACTTTTTTAAAATGCTGCTACCTACAGATTTATAAAGCGCTTTAAATATTAATTTGAAATATGTCAAAATGTAGTTATTAGAATAATTTGTAAGTTTTTGTTTCAGTAAAATATGTATCTATATTTGTTTAAAATCAACATACCTAAACTTCGCTCGCGTTTTAACGAGTGATATCTGAATTTAGTTTAGTATATTTTTGTGGTTAAGATGTACCTAACTCGTAGATACCGTATTTGAAATGTTATTGTTTAGAGTGGCTTATTATTTAAAGAACATATCACTGATGATTATTGAACTGATTCATTTATTGTTTTATATGAAATATAATTTGGTAAATAAAATGTGGTTTTGTTTTACCTGCGTACGTACCTATATCTGTAGGATGTAAATAATACTGGTTATTATTGTTTACGACAACCATAACGGAATATTTAGTTATAATTAATGCTATACTTAGCGCTACCTAATATTTTCATGCTATAGGTACCTGGTACATAGCGAGAAAGGTAAAAGATAAAAAAGGGCATAGGCATTTTCTTTATTATAAGCCAGGATGATTTTAATGCCTATTATTTAAGTAATGTTATTTTTCTACGAACCTTTCTAATTTCTGTAAAAACAGTAGCTTGGGTAAACTAGTCGAAAAAAAACATATCATTGTTGTTTCTTCTACGTAATTAACAAGTAAAATTGCTAAGCGACGTACCGACAAACTATTCAACCGATTTTGATGTATCCAATTTTGAATGTATATTCCTTTTAAATAAGAAAAGAATTTTCAAAACCGGTTTATCTATGTAATAATAAATATTTACTGATTTTTAAATTATCAAAGTATGTATTATACTAACAAAATTTAAAAATTTTAGAATAGTGACATCTAATGGAAATCACTGTAACTAATTGTAGCATAATATATATTATTATTGGTGTGTTGTTCATTGTGATAGAATAGCGTAGCCAATGATCATCAAGCTTTCTTATGAATCGAATAGATGGCGCTGATGTACAATTGAATGTTTACACTCGTAATCGCCGGAATTTTCTTTTCGTTCCTTCTTTTTATTTGATATCATTTTTTGTATGCTATTTGATATCGTTTGTCTGATGGTAAGCATAACGCCAGCCCATAACAATTGCAGTGCGACTAAGAACTTTCCTGAGACATTAGCTAATAAGTCTCATAAACCCAGTTATTTCACTGGAGTACCTATGTGAAAGTGATCAAGAGCAAAAAACCTAAATCCGCTCATTCTCAAGGTAACGAGCGCACTGCAGTGCCGCGCTGGTTTTTGTGTTTCAAAGTTCTGAGTGGCACTGCAATTGTTATGGGCCAGCGTAATGCTTCAGGCAAACGACCGGCTGGTCTCGTTATCAAAATATGGTATATAAAAAACTTAAAAATATGGCAATATATCAAAAGTGTCAGTTGTCGTCACTATGATTGCAAACCATTACTATTTTGACCATTGTGGTTTTGTGTGCATAGGCCCCTGTTTGCTTGTAATTTATTTATGTATAAGTAGATAGATTTTACAGAATTGCTTCTAACTTTTCATACAGCTTTTTTAATTACATCTATTCTTGTTTCAGTACTCATCAAATTACTTCAGTTCATGACCTAAACGACCCCGTGTCACATCATAATATCATTATCACCTATCTATTTTCACTTCCCGTTTCCCTGTATACAACTAATCTAATTGTGTGAAACTTTCCCTGTTTAAACACACAATGCCTTGGCGTGCAGATAGAAACACCCTTGGTGTAAATGTGTGCGCTTAGAATCGCAATTCGCCTGCTAAAGTGAGGCCGAAATCTCTTTACCAAATTGGTAGTATTCCGCTGAGCCGCTGAACTACATCCTTATTTGATATAGACACTAAATTATATGACTGCAATGGACATTTAATACTACAGTATTTCTGAACATAATTCTTGTTTAGTAACAGTAAAAAAAAATAGTTACGATGAGAAGTTGATAAAACAATCATAGCTTAGTGGTGGTGAGATCAGTCTCCGATCCATAGGTTAATGGTTCTAATCCTTCAGTGAGCTTAAGGTTTTGGTGAAGTAAGTCATCGTGATGCAATTACTAATAGCGTTTTATAGTGCTCGCCAGGCCAGCTTCCACTCTCAAGTAAATCTTATCATCAGTCACCTATTGATGTGTTGCGGTAGCTGGGTTTGAGAACCAGTCCTACTCTAGGTTTAGTTTTTAGTGTAATGACCAGCTTCAACCACGTTAAGATGATAAAAATTAGTGATCAAAGGTTAACCTATCATATCTTATAAAAAGTCACACAAGTCATAACTAAAATAAAATGGCTTAGCATTAGAAACTACTCTTCTAAGCTTAAGTATTCAAAGCAAACGCCTTGATATAAGTAGTTTAGATGGCTGTCTTCGTAAAGGAACGGAAGTGGAGTGACGCCTCGTAGCGTGACAGCTTCGTCGACAATCTTCACTCTTTTCAACACAGACTTCCTTCAAAGAAATGGTTAATTTAGACGCTGGCTAACAGAATAACAACGAAATGTTACGATTGGTACAGTTAATTCAAAACCGGAAACACCGATAGGTGCTTGGCGACCTATTTTCAACTTGAGGGTGATGGGTAGCCAGGTATGCCCTATAATGCCCTATAACCATGTAGTATAGGTATCATGGTGGTAGGCCAACATTCAAAACATTGTGATGCCATATTAGTTGCATCGTATAATGTTTGCCTTCACCGAAAGCTGCTCGTGAAGTCTGCCGCCAAGCAGTACGGTGGAAGCATTACTGTGTTCCGGTTTGATGAGCAGAGTAGCCAGTGAAATTACTGGGCTTATGAGACTTAATATCTAGTGTATCAGGGTGGCGACACTGCAGTGCCACGCAGGCCTTTGTGTTTCAAAGTTCTGAGTGGCACTGCAATTGTTATGGGCCGGCGTTATGCTTACCATCAGGCAAACGACCAGCTCGTCTCGTTACCAAATAGCATAAAAAAAACTCAAGTCGCCTTACGGTTTTCGGAAAGGCTTTATAATTATCATAACAACAAGTAATTTTCTTTGAAATCAAAAATAGGTAGATCTCACTCGTCTAGTTTTTACTGTTACACAAAGATTAAGATCGCTTGACCTAATAATTAGATATGTGGTCATAATGGGCAGAAAGTCAAAACAAAGTTGCTACTCTTTGTCTTTTGCATTGTCACATTGAGCCACCCACACAGATAGTATGATATATTATGTCAAGACGTGACGTGACGCATGATCAGCCGATATCGCATATAAAGCACCTAAAATACTGCGCACTTTACAATCCTTGGCTGCAAGCGACCCACGCAAATTTCAACCCCTCGTACGAAAAAGTTAAGAATTTCTGCTAATAAAACCTGAGATAAATCTTTCGGGGTCAAAGCTCGCATACACGTGCCACCGAGAGCTTCTGAAACATGTCGTTGACTCCCATTCATTAACCTTATCAGTGTCTTATCTCTTATCATGTAAACAAAGAGTTTCTTCATAGTGATAGCGATTAGGGAATAGGATATGTCAGATAACGCGATTCGTGAGGTTGTACAAATATTAAGGCATTACTTAGAAAACATGCTATCAGGAAAGTTAACCCATTGGTAAACTTTCTAGATAACAAGTTTGCTACGTATATTTACGAGGGTTACGTATACGTATATTTATTCTTATAAATAAATGCATTACTATTATTAAATTATTATTATTTACAATGCTCTTATATTCGATATGTAGCTAATTCGTTCGCGTCTGTTTTACTTTTATTACTACCTACTGCATAAGTGAACCACGTAGATAATGTTAAAACTGTACAGACCTGAAATAACGCTTCGCTAGTTCAAAATAAATACCTATTGTAAAGTATTTTAAATAGACGATGTTTATAAAGCTCATAACAAGTCATAAACACTTAATAATTATTTAAAATGCCTTAAACATTGACGTCGGTAAATAACATTGTTGATTATTACTCTAGTATAGTACCTACTGTGTCTTTTGTAATTATTGTAGGTAATAATTGAATTTTGATAAGGAAATTTTCTATTTCTTTGTCGAAGAATTTCAACTACTCTGCGGCCACAAGAAAGACTATGTGGCGATCGAAACTGATGAGCTACACCTAATTTATTCCCGGTGCGCTAAGTACCTATCTCACTTGACTTGCGTATTGCGTGTAGCCGTTCGGTGAAGTTGTAAAGGTCGCGGGCCTTCAAAAAAAAGCGTATTGTATATGAAAAATAGGACACACTTCACAAATGCAGTTGTTCATTTTTGAATATTCAAAAGATAGTTTTTGACGGACGTGGCACTTTATGGTATAGTCAATTCTCTGCGTTCTGGTATTTTTTAAACTATTTTAATTTATTCTCGGTATATTGGTCACCATCACTCTCGCCTCATTTGAAGTGACGATGTAGATCAAATGTATTCTAAGACTAGAATGATTTGGTCTTGTCTGTGATTGTAAGAACACGACGACGGACGTATAGAAAATGTCGTTAATAGAGCACTCCTTAACGACATAATTTTAAATTCATATCCTAAACCGAAAGAATCTTCCAACCTCTCAAACGAATTGTATACTTATCCTCCAAAATCATGCACTGCAATATATAGATACTTAATAAGCAATCACCCATTAAATCTCCCCAATATCCTATTATATTGCCAAAAACATTCACGTATCTGATCATAAACTCCGCTAGAACCCTTTTTACTACCGCCGAAGCAATATCACGTGTTCTCACCGGGATATTGCTTCCCCGGGACTTATGAAACCAGAATGCATCAATATTCGATAAAGCTCTCAGCTAATGTTATTTATTTAGCAGTTGCGCGGTGAATACTAGTGGAAGAAAATCAACACGAGTTGCGTCTCATGAGCGTTCTGTAATACTTACTGCAGAAATTTCGGATTTTCGTGGGATGATAATAGAGAGTAGTGATAAGTCGTAATAAAGGATACCTAAGTATTAACTACTAAAATTATATTCAACATTTTGAATCAATTTTTTTTAACGCTAAATAACCTTGCGCTTGACCGCGACGATGCAGTCGATGTACCTATATACGGCTACTTACGAATGCCTATAGAAGATACCTGTTAACTTTGCCTTGAAGACTCCAAAATTCTTGTTTCCAGGATAATTATACAGATGGGGCTAAGAATTCCAATCATTTGCTGTCAGCATGATAAATGTTATGTCATAGAAATAAACCATTATGGCTCAGATTTTCTTTATGCTACACTTTTATACTTAATGTACTTTGTACAGACCAGCCCGATTGATGATTTGATAAGAACTACTAATCAAACTCTTGCTATACAAGCGCTTAACACAAACTAGCACAACCTCTTTTACTACTCTATGAATGCAATACGTCAGTGAACTATTTATTACAGACGCAATCCTTACCTACATTGCTGCTACAGCTGTCTTTTTGAAGCGCTCTTCTTGACATATCAGTTGTGTACGTGCATTCATGCACGCAATGCGAACGCAAACCAGAGTTTGCGCATAAATCAAACGTAAACCTGGATCTTTGCGTCCAATAATGACGCGCACGCAGAGTCATTCCTGGCCCTAGGATATCAATCAAGGCTCTGACATGTACACAAAAAGGCATTCATCTAATGGATGCGATTATTAGCTACAGTTTACTATGATGGCATATACATTTATACACATAGGAGTTAGTCATTGGAATACAATTTATGAATTACGATCTTCGACTACACAATCTATAACTTACGATATATTTTATATTTTATTAATGTCCTTTCAATTTGTAATGTGTATGTGTATCTGAGAACATACTTCTACAGAACTAATGCTTATAGATAATTGTGTCCAATCCAAAGCGGGATATTAAAAAATATGAAAACACCGTGTCGATATATTACAATTTGGCAAATACTATATGAATCTCGATTCTTAGGAACATGTTTATACGTTTGCATTCAATCAAAAACATTTCTTGATGTTTCCCATCTGTTTCTAAAGGGAGAAATAGAGCGGCATTTCCCCAAAACACAAAAAATGAAAACTGTTTTCATATCCCCCTCGAAAGTTATCACCACTAAACTCAATATGATCCAGGCCAGGGTTCCCTGCGTATGTAATTTAATATAAAATTAATGGAGCGTTCATAACATGACCACTTGGCACACATTTTCACGGATCACGAGTCCCAAGAACGACGTATGTGAGATATAGATACCTAAGTTTCTTTTTCTATTAACGTAGTCCGTTTTTTACTGCTTGTGTGTTTTTCTTACAAATTATTAAATATTATAATATATGTAAGTACTATTACGCTGATTCCCCTCCACAAGACGTATATGTAAGTTTAGTAGCGCCTATTGGACCTACTTATTGCTTATGCCTCACATGAGCAATAAGTAAATATACATCAAGTGCAAAAGAGCGCTAAATAAAGTAAGGAAATATTTCTATTACTCAATAAAAAATTAAGATCTTTGCAGCAGTATTACTGGACATTATTAGAAGTGTGGATCCCTAAATATATATGTCAATTCTTGTGTGCCTAGCTTTGGGCTATTTTCAGCCACCTGAAATATTTCAATCATCAGTAACGGTAGAGCGCATATATATGCTTAATCAAACATTAATTAAAAACCCAGCTTCCTATCATCGAAAATCGCTCATGAACACAGGCGCTTATGTAAGCCTAAAAAGAATGTAACTTCAACCTCAGCACGAGTCACTTCAGAAAGCGATGTAAGAACAAACTTCAGAACAAAAAGGTCTTTCAAATACTTTTTCTCTGATAATATTTTGTTCTCATGATTTATTTTACTTACGTTGAGAGATTTTTTTTACTAAATTTACGTGTACGCGAACGTCGCTGCTGTCTTTTCTGTGAAATATTGTTCAAAGATAAAAGTAACTTCGCAGACAAAAGTTTCGTGAAAGCTTTAGGATTTATGTTGTTTTAAGAATGGAAAATTTATTTATTAAGTCCCATTAGTGCATTATTCTACTTTTCTAAAACTGACGAAGTTACAGATCATTCTACTAAGTTTTGATAATGTTTGTGCCTCTCAGAACTTTACAAAAATTAAAAAAAATATTTATTATATACTACCGTGATAATAATAGGCAAGCGCATAAAATTTTAACTTACATAGGTACATTTTAACTTACTTAAATAGGCTATAACTTTTAAATTACTCTCATAGTCTTACGTGGAACTATCTCCTTTATGAATGTCTAACAATAAACCGAATGATCCTAATGGATCTATTTATTCACCAAGACATGTGTCAATTATTTTCGTACTATTGCACTCGAAAAGTGGCGTTTGATTCATCGATAACAGTGAATAAAACTAACTTTTACTCACAAGACAATAAAAATTACAATTACTACAAACGCCTTTATTGATTGGCATTTTTTACAATTGCCACTCGAAAAAGGCATTCGATTCATCGATAACAATGAATAATGTCACTTTTACTCACAAGAGAATAAAAATATTTTGAATTTGAAACAATTACGAATTAATAGAATTATGTAGGTACATAAAACAAATAAAACGTACTGAGCCATAAACACATAATGTACTGAATTACAATGTGTATAAGTAATAGTTTGTAGAAAACTATTTCCTATTTTATCTTTATCCATTGAAATTCTTACAAGTAGGAAATATAGACAAGCTACGGCTTTACCCCCCACCGAAGATAGTAAAACTATTTTTTTTTAATGAAAAAGTTATTTCTAAAACAATCTATTAGGTACTTGACACTAGCTTAATACATAAAGCTTTAATAACCAAACAAATGAAAAAAATAATATCTCAAAACCCAAACGAAAGTCTTAGAATAGTCCATCGTATATCGCAACGCAAGGCAAGGCGAGTGACAACAAAGGGTAGGTTTGTCGGCGCATTGTCGCCACACAATGGCTGCCTGAGTGCTCTACGGAACACGTTAATGGGCCAAGACGGCAACTTTTACTGCTCACCACGTGACAAACGTAACACGTACTTTTGTACGTAGGTAATACGATTGCGTAGTTGATTTTCAGCTGTAATTAAGGACATGGCGTACAGATACGGGTCTTACATGATCGTGTTTAGTTTTTTGAACTGATGTAGATTGGTGAGTAGTCGGCACGCTCTCTGTGATGGTTGATGTGGTCAAGAGGTCAGTGGCGTTAGTTCTCCTTTTCTATTATAACTGCGGTATAAGCGAGACGGATTTGCGAAGTACGCGGAAAGCGAAGACCGAAACGTATAACAATATATACATTACGTATAAGTAATCAAACGTAACTAACTAAGGATATGAATAAAGTTTGCGTGTGTTCATCAATTTTTTTAATAATTATATAAAATCTTCTCACACTATTTTAAGTTTAAAGACGTTTTTTTATATAAGTACTCCATAAGCATTTGACTACTCTATCTGTAATGTTCGACGTATTAATATAGTATCTTCTATATTGAGATACCGCAGACTCGTGAAAAATACTACTTAGGTACTTATCTGATAAGTGCGAGTCTATGAAATCTTTCAATCTGAGTAATGAGTTACGTTACGAAATAATCATTACTGTATATTATATTAAATATATTTTATTAAACTCTCTTAGCAGAGTTAAGCCATTTCTTATCGGTATTGTACATTTTAATTATAAACGACCTCATTTCAACCCCCTGATAGTATTCGACAATAATTTTCCGAGTATCAAGTACGAAGTAAATATCGCCAGCTGTATTTTTTACTCCCACTAATGTATCACGGGGAAATAAGAGTTTATGGTAGACTGTATCCAGGTTGAATAAGGTTGAAAATGGTTCGGAAAATAGTGGATCGTTTTCTCGATAGCTATCTATCTGATGGTAGGGGAAGTCGTCAGGCGTCGGAGGAAATTGTATAGCATTAGAGGGACATTAGCCGTTGTAATAGAAGGACATTATTAGCAATATTCTAAGGGATAAATGATGGTTCTGTGGGGGAAAATTAAAATATCTTTAGTCTGTCATACAACTTTAAATATTAGGACGTTTCATTGTTGTGTCATGCGGTATAACATACTATTTTGTGTCACGTAGTATAAGGTCGTAATTTATAAATATAATAAATAATAATAATAAATAAAATAATTACCAGGATTTGCTTCTCAGGAACACCTTGCACCTTACCTTGTTTTCTTTCGCCAACAACTGAAGCTCATTGTGGATTGAAAGCCTCAACCTATATCCATGTGATCTCACTGCCGAGGAGCGTATTGATGAGATGTATAACAATTCAATCTTTCATTATCATTTTAATATTCATAGATTGATTACGTGTAAAAAAGCTTGGAAACTAAATAACTCCGAAGGCACGCGTGCAAGCTGCCGTCTCAAGTTTAATCAAGAATACATTTTCTACTTCAATAATTCCAAGTCATCGGGTTAAATTTTGCTCATCCGGAACGTCCGGCAATACAGTGGATGTACACTGTCACGCTGCTGTGAACCTGGCCTTGGCCACAAATTGTGTTTATTCAAGAAATAGATGGGAAAACGTGAAATGACTGAGCAAATGGAAAAGAAACAATTTATCATGTTGACAAGCTTTGACAAACCTTTATGATTTTTGAAATCCATTACACTTTTCGCAAAACCAAAATTAAATAAGTGCAATAAAAACATTTCAATTTCAATAAAAAAAGATTACAAGTGTGTCATCCTCAATATAGTTGAACTTCTAAAAATATTTAACGCCAATCCCTCAGAACTTTCTGCCCCAGTTCCGAGCCGGCGTTATCTGCTAGAGAAAAGTGGATTGGACAATCGATTTCGCAACTTCGCTATCGCAAATTGGTACATTGACCTGATTACTGTTGGCCAAATATCCGACCCCGTGGATAGAATGGATACTTCACCCTACTTTGGTTGGGGAAAGTCGTTCGGTGGGATGTCTATTGGCAGAGTAAATATCATATTCCCGTTTCTTTGGAATTGATTCGTTTGCCCGGAAGCCCTTATGTTTGCTAATACGTTATATCTATCTCGAATCTTATTCTGTTACCTTTTTAACCGACTTCCAAAAAGAAGGAGGTTCTCAGTTCGTCTGAATTATTTTTTTGGTGGCGATGTTTCTCTATTTCTCCGATTGTCAACTTTTTTTATGAGTATAGAGTGTATCTCAACGGTGGTCCTTTTCTAAATCGTATTAAATAATACCACGCCTAAGAGTGGAAAATGGGGCATAAAATTTCAAATTTCGTGATATTTTTGTTAAAGTCAGTTATGCATTTTTAAAAGTTACCTACTTGTTTCAATAGTAGAAAGATAAACTTTCTTGAAACTGTTTTCTTTATATATTAGGACCGTGGGCGGGTCTATGATCCGCTACTTACCAACTCTTTAGCTAAGTTCTCAATACATGAAGTTTGTCATTTGTTACCAATCACTCAATGTGTGACTCGATCATAATCGTAGGTACATCGATATCGATAATAATCACACGAGTCATCGACACGTTGTCGTAAGCCACATGTCATAATCGATAGCAATTTCGACTCATGCCAATTACAACATCATGTATAACGATGCAATAAGTCAAGTCATCCGCAACGTTCCTTACGCACTTGCACTGCTTATTGCGTTATAGACGAAGAGCAGGCGACGTACCCTGAGACATTAGGTATATTAAGTCTCATAAGCCCAGTAATTTCACTGGCTTTATAGATAATTGTCATTTGTCGAGTATACGGCCAGATTTACTTATATAGATTGAGCTTTGAGTTTGCACAGCACTAACTATGATAAAAGTAATAGACTGTTCACAACACAGTTTGTTGTCTGTTTGTTGTTGTACATAACAAAGATTCATAAACAAAACCCTTCCTAATGACCAGATTCCGTGACGCAGATAACTTGAATCCGTCGTCACTTTGAAACCGATTGAAACTCTGATATTTATTAATTTCCCCCCTTCACATGCATCTCTTTGTTAGTAGAGACGATTATTTAGTAGAGAAGATTTTTGGCTCGTGAATTTAATTTTACGTTCTCCGGTGTTTGACAATCGCAGATTTTTTATCTGTCGGTTTTAACCGCTTTTTGACTTTTCCGTATTGGAAAAACCTTATCAAAATGACTATTACAGTGGGGAACTGGGTACTATAATTATTCTATTCTAATCTATACTATCTATACTTTATTAATTCGCAATGAAAAATACACAAGTCAGTTTACACTTTATGACGCAAATCGCAGTGAACCATTTTTCATTTTGCTAAATATGAAACTACTAGCTTATACCCGCGGTTTTCACCCGCGTTGCCACAGGAACCGTGCATTTTTCCGACTTAAATAGTAGCCTATGTTACTCTCCGGTCCCTAAACTATATCTATGCCAAAAATCACGTCGATCCGTTGTTCCGTTACTGCGTGAAAGAAGGTCATGTCGTCAATCCTTATTTAAAAGACATTAAAAACTATAAAGTTTACTCAGACCCGTATCTCTTCGTCTAAAATGTAAGATTACTTCACACACTTGAAATTAATTGTAATAAAGTTGCGGCTCTTGGACTATTATGGAATCTATACACACTTCAAACGAGTAGCTGATTACAAAATTAAATAAATAACATAACAACCGGGTTCGTTTGCTCCGTTATTTGATATTAACTATTATAATGTAGGTGCAAACACGTTGTAGAGCAAAAAATAATAGATACATTAAGAACTAGCGTTTGCCTTCAGCTTCACATGCGCGGAATCAGGATGTAATTTGTAGCTGCGCTCAGGTATAATATATCTTTCTATTGGTGAAAGAATTTTTCAAAATAGAACAAGTTGCAACAAACAAACATAAAAGCCAAGTTTAGCTGTTTATAATATTTAGTTTAGAAGTATTTTGGATAAGGTAATGAATAAGAATATACTAACTGTATGATAGGTCACCCACCGATCATTCGGTCGATGTACGGCCTAGTACGTGAATAGTGATATTGGCTTGAGCTTCCAGTGAAATAAAAATGATGCAATTTTAGCATAGTGATAGGGCCAATTTCTAGCTAACGACTAGCTATCGACTAACCACGACTACCACTTGGTAACACATTTTGGATGTTCGTAAGGCAACCCTTACATTCAGAGATGAACCTAACGGTACCACATTCGAAGAAGACTAATATGGCAGACTCGAATTGCACTGAGCTGAGTTTCGCTCGAGAAACGTTCTTGGGTTATGCGGAATTATAAGCGTAGAGTTTTTTTTCGTACGTCAAAACTGTATAGAATTTTGACAAATAGAAGCAAAGATTCTTTAAATCTTAGCCTTTGGTAGCCATCGATGTATCACACAGATGCAGCCAAATAAGTTATTGTCTCTAGGTATATAGTAGTAGGTAGGTTTAACATAACCTTCGACCATCATCACTTTGAATGAATATTTACCTCACCTACCTATAACTACGCTTCCAAAAAATATTTTACTAAGTCATAATAAAAAACTAAACAACATTGCCGATCGCTTAAAGCTACAATAAGTAGGTGCAATTTACGACGTTTCAGTTACATTTACTGAAGAAAACAACTCACTGAAAGTAACAGTGCGTATCGTTTCCATGTCAACACAGTAACTAGCTCGTATTTCGTGGACTCGCATGCCTGAGCATGCCAACACTCTGTGTTCAAACTAAATGATCGTTAAATACTAGGTTATCTGTGTAATTAGTATCGAAAATGTTTCTAATATGTTACTTACATCACTGTTTAAAGTAGCGCGTATTTATATAGTAGATTATGATTAGTAGTTTCGGTATTCAGTAAAAAAAGGTACTCCAATGTTATATTCTGGAGTAAGTTATTTTATGTCACAACTGCAGTAAGTTTAACCAGTGTTGCTTAATTTCTTAGAGCAAGTACCTACTTACTAGACTGCTACTACCACATTATACGCCCATCATACCAAGCCTCCTTGAGAGTAGAGGTTACTCTGTTCTCATCAATTTTCATCGTCATTTGTAGTATTTATCACTCTTAACTCTAATGTTATATACACAAGCAGGCCCGAGCCTTCTCACTGACCGTACCGGTGCCCCCAGCACTGCGCTCTTCTCTTCCATCTTTCCAGGACTTGCTTGGGTGGGTGATCAGAGTCCCACTTCAAACCACCCACAAGCATAAAAATCCACTTTTAGTCGACTTTTACGAGGACAGGGTGGGATACCCTATTCTATAAAATCCTGGACTACATGTTTTCGATTAACCCTATCTCCTAATTACGCAAAAAAAAAAATGGAACCACTTTCGAAATACGGATCGTAATAGATTCCTTTTACCTATAGCTTCCGTCGACAACTGACGAAATCAAAATTATAGTTAATTCACTGTCGGAATGCAGGTGCCGACACAATACTTGAGCTCCTACCTTGCGCTGTGTGGAAATCGTAGCATTTCACGCTTTTCTGTATCCACAGATAGATCAAAATGTCTTATTTTATAATAATATCTTGAGATGGGTTTATTTTTAAATGTTTTTATTCTCATTGTCTATTTCTTGGTTCTTCTTCTATGGTAATTAAAACACACTCACGATCAAATACACCCAAACCCAAAGCAGCAATGCTCAGATTTCCCTGTGTCGCAGGTGGTATAGACACACACAGAAACACCACACAAAAATCTAAAACCCGAAAATACACTATGCTCACTATAAGCTACTATTAGACAGTAAACATGTTTGCTGTCAAAATAACCATGGCTTGCAACAAGCACGAATTTCGAGGTACCTAAGTACGCTCACGCACGGCTTGAAGTGAAACCATCAAAAATCCATAACACAGACAAGAACAGCAATACGGCTAGATAGTACTGTCTCTCATCCTCGTAGCCCTGCTTGGGCTCATACTGACGACTTTTTCGCTATTATGTACACTTGACTTGCGTACCACCTCGTACTCACCGCGGCTTCTGATGCACTGAACACGCAGTGGTTTCGTAACTTTTTTTAGAGGTCGTAGATGTGGCGGTGATCGTGATTTTGCCACGATTTGCGCGTGGCCCTTGATTGATGTGTAACTATCAATCATGCATTACCTTCTAATGGCAGCCATACCGTTGGCCCCGGTTGGGGATCGAACCCATGGCCACTCACTTTGCAGTCAACGTCACTCCATAAATTAAGCCGTCATAAATTAAACAACATCAGTCTGATAAAATTAGTGACGCAGATAAATAATAAAAACATCATCGAAGTATGTACCTACTTTTTAATTAAAAACTTTACGAAAACTTCTCTAAACATATCTATATTGTAATACGTAGAAAATACATTTTATTCCAAATGAGCATACTGCTTTTATTTAATTTATTTCTTCCCCGTCTTCGTGCTCGTTAATTAAGTTTTACATCACACTTAGAAAATATAGAGGTTGACTTTATTGCGCCACCAGACCAGAACGCGCAGAAATTCCATTGATAAGTAGGATAAAAAAAAAGATATGGCAAATTTGAGAGTTCGTTTATTTTAAGGACAGGAACCTTATTATAAAGAGTGAAATCTTGTTTCATGAAATCGTGGATAGTTATATTAACTAAGATTATATTGCAAAGCGTGAAAAGCTTTCTTTATACGATTTGTTAATGAAACGAGCGAGTCGTTGGTTTGATAGTAAGCATAACGCCGGCCCATAACAAATCGACGTGCCACTCAGAGCTTCGAAACACAAAAGCAAATGCGGCACTCGTGTCGTATATACTTTCATATGCATTTAGCAAAAAGCTGTTATTTAGACATTACAAACTTGACATTTCAATTTTAGTTATTTGTATGTATAGATAGTGTTCATATAATTACTTTGGAATCTTGCGATACAAAACAACTACATTATCAATACAAATAAATAAATATCTACAACTCCTACCTATATAATGCGAGTGTCCGTCTGGGTTGTTACCACCGCTTTGCTCATGAAGTCTGCCGCCAAGCAGTACTGTGCAAGCATTACATGTGTTCCGGTTTGATGAGCAGAGTAGCCAGTGAAATTACTGGGCTTATGAGACTTAATACCTAATGTCTCAGGGTAACAAGCGCACGGCAGTGCCGCGCAGGCCTTTGTGTTTCAAAGTTCTGGGTGCTGGTACCATCAGGCAAACGACCAGCTCGTCTCATTACAAAATAAAATATAAATACATACGCTACTCTAATATCTAGCTACTCTATAAACAAACTATTCCTAGCACTGTTTTATATTATAAACGCAGTATTAATAGATTAAAAACTCCGATGAACTTTTGAGTGGGTTAACCGTCACTCCTTTTTAGATAACGACTCCCACGTGTTACGTGTCTCTCTGCCTACATCCCTAATTGATAAATGGCTTTTTTGTAAATAAAAACAATAGTTATTTAATGAATATGCAGCTCCGCGAGGTCGTGTTTTAAGGTGACCACACCCAAATGATGAATCGATACTATGTTTCAAAGTGTTGGAAGCTTGTAACCTTCGGTCTGTGGTCACGAAGGGAACCTAAAATATCAGGCAGGCGTGGGATCGCATAGTCCACCTCTAAAGTTCATATAAAGATCAATTCTGAATAATTTCGACAGTGCACATTGTTTGTAAAATGATCTAAGGAGCTATTTGAGTAACGCAATTGTTGCAATAGTTATTGTTAGGATCTTTCTGAAGGCCTTCTTATACTTTTTAATCATAATTCTGAGTGCCTGAGTAGCACTGCAATTTTTGTGAGCTGGCGTTATGCTTACCATCAGACAACCGACCAGCTCGTCTAGTCAACCAATAGTAAAAAAGGAGTGTGAAAGTGAATGCTGTCCATAGCAAGAACTTCCAAAGCTTCGAATCTTTTGCAATATCTACCCACCATTTTTTTTCTATAGGCTAGCACTTGGGCACCATCTTATCTGATCTTAAGTGATGGTACGGTGGAAGGTGGTGAGATACTGAGCTAAATCGAGGGCTGCCTTTGATGTGCGGCTGCTGCTTCACTCCGTTATGTCCATATAGCGACCTATTTTCCACTTACCACATGGTAAGACTACCTACAATCACTAAAACTCAACCTTCGACTGGCAACATCATTAATATGGAGCTCTTATCGCTTCAAAACTAGTCTTTTCTAATTAGTCATTCGATCTAAAGGCCACATTAATCGGATAATTATTTGTACTAACACGGACAATGTCCTAATTCATCTATTTTGCACACTCGTTCACAGTGAAGGTAAAGGGCACAGATAAACCATCTGAAAGGACCAAAGAACGATCGCCTCTCACTATTACCAGAATTTTATAAAATCTTTTCACAATTTTGAGCTCTATTCTGTTTCAACAAGACTTAAAATGTTTTAGTAACTGTTTACAGTGTTGCAGGTGTACCGTCGAACGGCCAAATGTCATCTTAAACAGTAATCGCAAATGGAACACCTCTGTTACCTTCACTATTTAAGTGGTGACCATTGAAACAAGATCTACACAGTGCTTAGCTGTTCAGAAACTTTGAAGTAATCAATAAAATAAGCAAAGGTTAAATAATTATTTATTAGCGTTGATACATTTGTTCAGTGGGTGCTGGGAGTTCATATTGTTTTAATTTTATTTATCGAAGCCCTTTGTTTGATATTTTGCGTGACCATAATGCTGGTACGTTATTGGCTCAAAGAATCCACGTATGCAATTCTACATTCTAAGTAAACTGCCAACTGGTATAGGGCAATGGGCTAGTACATTCGGACTATCTGAAGGCCCGGGCCCAGTGTAAGATAAGTATTTCACATAACAAATCAGATAACATCACATCAAACGTTATAATAATAGCAGTCCGTCCTACGAACTTAGTTTAGGTTCTGGAATAACACATCCAAGTGAGCGACATTTTCTGCATTTTTTCCAAGTCTCTTCTAATTAACATTATCATTTAACAAAGTTGAACTATGTTAGTTCAAGTAAATCAGCTGACCTAGGGCTGCTCGGAAATTCTTTAGTAGCATTTTGACAAAAAACTTTAAATGCCTTTTCTTCATTAAAAAATTCCGAATTTCAAAAACTCGTAACACAAATGCTGTCATTGACCTCCAGGAATAGATTGACCCCCTTTCGGGATAACATACTAATTTAAAATGAGGTTGTACATGGTAAGTATCAATTATAATAATTGTTATTTGGACGGCTCCGTAGCTAAGTTGGTAGTAACCCTGCCTGCAAGGCGAGGGGTCCCGGGTTCGATTCCCGGCCGGGGCAGATTTTGTGTAAGCATAAAGTTTGTTCTCGGGTCTTGGATGTTTGTGATGTGTATCTGTGTATGTCCATGCCACCTGCGACACAGGGAATCCTAGTGCGGGGGTATGAGTGTGTAAGCGTTTATGTTTATGTTTATTGGTATAGTATTGATGACCAAGATTGTTTAAAAACCTATAGCGCTGGTATTCATTCTAGTAAACATCTGACTTTAGATAAGCTAAATACTAATACATCTAAACCAATCTGAAAACAATATCACTGCTTCATTTTATATCGAACCTGTCGATGCAAACTTCCTATTTAATTACGCATATGACGATAAGACGCCGATGTGTTTATAGGGCCACCGAAGTTGTTCATATCTTAAGTGGAATTGTAAATGGTTATATCTTTACTAAGGTATATTCATTTTCTTCGGTTTTATACGGACCCTGCTGTTAGTCTAATGACCTTTATACAGCAAAATTTCACTGACTTTAAAGCACCACTGAATAGTTACTTCTGTTGGAAATTATAAGTACGAAGAAGTGATCAAAAACATCTCGTAAAGAGAAATTGCAGCATCCGTTGCAGGATTTGCTAAAATATGAACCTATATCATATTTATTTAAATTATATTTTTGCATAAGTGTGTCTCTTTCCCTTCTGTTCCGGACAGTCAAGAATGATCAAAGTCTAGTTAATTATAATGGATAAAATTAATGTCATCGGTGACCGAAAAACTACTTATGTACCTACAACATTTTAAACAAACTTTTTTTTTCTTCTATTTACTCCTGTACCCTTCAATAGGTCAACTAAACAAATTCCAAGTAAACAGGCAGATCGATTAGCACTGGTAGCCGTCACTTCCGCGTTTTGTCCCAGCTCTTTGTTTTCGTGACAATGTATTTCGACACCTTTCTGGCACACCATTGATTCAAGTGTAGAAGTAATTTAGGTCAAGCTTGGCTGGTTACGACATTGTGAATTCAAAAAAGGAGCTTTATATTTACTGTGGCATAGTAAAACGTAAATAAAAGAGCGTTTTGCTTACTTTTGATAGAGTATCGTTTGTGTACTTGAACTGTGGTGACGATTTGATCGAAGATAAATTCAAATACTAAATAAATACATACTCTAAATAAGTAAAATATTCTAAACGGTAAATACTTTAAGCCTAAAATGCTAAGTGGGTTTCAAGAGCGGCTGCCGACTCTGGTACTCTATTGGGTTTGTTCCGGAACTCCCCCATGGCCGTCCTCCACGTGGGGGATTTCATGCCAAGCAGTCCAAGCACCCAGTACATTATCTATCTGTGTAAGTAAACCGATAGGTGATTGGCAACATAGTTTCAAATTTAGGGTAATAGCTAGCTAATAGCTCTGCTAGCACGTGCTTTTACAACCTTGCTATAACTGCATCACTACGTTTGAATACTTACTTTACTACTATCAAGTTTATGCTTACCATCAAGCAAATGTTCTCATCCCGTTATTCAATAATGAAAAAAGTTTATATACGAGTATAAAATAACGTTCCATATTTAAACTTAGCCATAATAAAATAAAAGAGATGCGCAATTCCTAAATGAGAACAAAGTTTATGCAAAAAACTAATTCAACTACATGGACACTAAGCTGCATCGTATAAAACAATTAACAATCAGCTCGAAGCTTTTTGCTCGTTCGTAAAATAGAAATAATTTATCTGGTTATCCATTACATTGCAATTATATCTAAAAAGTCTTACAGAGAGCACTTACGTGCATGACAGGCGCTCAAGGAATGCTACGCGACTAGCCAAGTTGTGTTGGTACCATAAACAGATATAGTTTATTTTCGGATGTCCCTCTACCACTACTAAGCCCATTTTACGACCGCATCCAAGCTCGCAGGAAGATATAATTAATGAAATAACATTAACAGCTCGTTCATAATACACATTTAAGCGGAAATGTGGAATTAGAAATAATATTTACTCTTTTGATTTGTGGTCGTAACAGTTTTTGAAATAGATGGAGTCCAAACATTTCTGAAATGCTTGACTATCTATTTTCCTTGGCGACGGTTGTTTACTCGTGAACGGATGAGTTCGCATCCTGAATTGAAAGTAACGAATCTATTTTTGTCGAGTTGTATCTAAATACGGAATATCCTGGGTACTGATTGACTTGTTTTTTCAAAGATAAATAAGTGCGTATTTCGTCGTATTCGATAACGGTAATAAGAATATTATCAAAAAGGATTCTTCTTGTTTTCGTTGATAATAAATACTATTCTCCCACCCGCGGAAATCACTTATTTATTTAAAAAAAGAATACGCCAATCGATTCTTTTTGGTGCTAAACGAAGTAATAGATAAAACACGAGAAGAATGAGAAATTGGCGGACAGTTTTTTTTTAATAATTTTTCTTGGCTTGCGAACGAGGTTTTCTAAACGCACATTAACATAAATTAGGTGTTTTCAGATATCTGGGGTATCGTTAGAATCCTTATATCATCCTGAGTGACACTGACTAGGGTGGTCGTGTTTTTTATTTATGTAACTTTTGTTACTTCGTCTTGTTTAAAAGCAGTTTTTATATCACATTGTATTTACATTAGCCATAACATTAGTTGTGGAGTTAAACGCGCTGCGCTGTAGAGAGCAATAAATATATATTGATGATAGACGTGCGTACTTTATGATCTAATTAAAAGTACACGAACTTGGTGACTGACTGGTTGTCAACTCGAAACCGACACACCTATAACAGTCAAAAGTGTTTTAGATCACTAACAAACTTTACCTTCCTATCTATCTTCTATTTTCTCCATCACGCTATTGAATAATTTTGAAATTGACATGTTTTTATTAAAACAAGTGGTGTGGTCAGACCCTACGGGTCTGACCACAAAAAAATTAAAACCACATTGAGCCTGTGTTAATCACTGTTTTACGCCTAAACATGCCTTAGTCGTGTGATTAAATATGAGCAACCACAAATCCTGATTTAAGTAGTGTCTAACAGTTGTCTAAAACAATTCTGTTGTGACATTTCTAATCATTTTTGACGTTTATCTTTAGACGCTGTCTAGCTAAACAGGCGACTAAAAATGTTTTTTTTGTGGTCAGACCCGTAATGTTTTATGTTTGGCTATAGTCTGCGAGCCACGAGCCATAAATTGCCGTGGTTCTACGATTCAATAACTCCTCCTTTAAACAATAATCATAAATTGCGGACAAGGAAACGGTTCGAATGTAGGAAATTAACGTACACAATACAGGTGGAAACGTAGATCTTTGCGGCCAATAGTATATGGAAGAGCCTTCAGCATAGTTGTTATATTATAAATACAGCAAAATAACGTGTAGAATGCTGGCCATTGGTTTCGTGGCTGCCCGTTTTAACAATCCCCAAAAATAATCGTAGAAGACCAAAGATCAGTATACAGAGTAACTATAGCGATCAATTATTGTTTCATACAAGTAACAGTAGGACTACTTACGACAAGCTTTAATTTAACTTGCGTTGTTAGATAAGTTGGACCCACTTCGTGGTGTTCGATTCAGCCGAAATTTTACATACATAAGTAAATCGGATGATAATGCGATCTCTGAGCCGAAAGGTGGACTTAAGAACTCTATATAACGAAACGACGTAACGCCATCAAGTTCTGGCGAGTTTGATTTGTCTTTACAAGTACTTAAGTACTCTCAGAGTACTTGTAAAGACAATGATCAGTCATAGATAATGTTGAGGGTACTGATGATGGAGCCGGAAGGTGGCCACAAGATTAAAGTACCAATCGCGTATTTTATATAAGCTTATCTGGAAAAATATATTTTTCCACCACAAGAACCTTATTTAACTACAAGAAATTGAGAGAACGGCCGCGGCCTAAAGCCTAATACGGATAATTTAGCCAAGTGGTTTAGTAAATAAACGTGTCTGAACACAGAAAATTGACTTAATTTTTGTTGTTCAGACATGTTTGGTCGCTAAATTACTCGCCACTCGACTAAATTACTAGCGTAGTGCAAATTAGGTTTAAGTTCCCTTTCTGTTCTGTTTCATGCCCTATTCTTACAGGTTTACGAGGCACTTGGCACTAGCTACTGAGCGGAAGCGAATACTTACACTAATAAAATAGTGCTGAAATAAACCTCCGGAAAATATAAATTTCTACACACCACAGGGTTTTTTTCTGCATCAAGGTGTTCTTTGTAGGTGAAGACTACATAAAATATTGTTACGACATTGGGTACAGGAGTGAAAGGAACCACTGTGTGTACAAGGAACAGTGCCTTGGTGATCACCAGCAGAAAGTCACTTTCGTAGCACTCACTTCGAGTCCTTGACTGCACACAGTAGGTGGTATCCGCTTTATGCACCTAACACTTTTGCCCAATACTGTATTTTCAACGCGTTTTTTTAATGGTTACTTTTAACAATAGTAGTTAAATGTCAAATAAAACCGGATATTAGTCATCTATTATAATTATAATGGAGATTATTTTAAAGTCGTGTATTACTTATATTCTTATACTTTATGGGGCCATTATGCAAATATTATCAAATCATTACATAACCTCATAACGATCGTCCACACAGGTATAGCTAGTCTATATCTATATAAATAAATAAAATTGATGTGTCTGTTTGTTGCAAAATAACAGCTTTTCACTAGATGCATATAAAAAGTATATACGGTACCTATAACAAAAACAGCAATTATTAAAATGTTTGTCTGTCTGTTTGTTCCGGGTACTTTCCGAAACGGCGGGACCCATTTTGACGCGACTTTCACTGGCAGATAGCTGATACTATAAAGAGTAACTTAAGGTACGTAGGCGAAGCCATGGGGCATATCTAATATTACTAAAATTATGAAACAGATTGCATCTCGTAAAACTTTATGACCTCGAATATGAAAAAACCCAAAAGTAAACTGAAAAAACGGCCTACCCATATGACCTGTCCACTTCATAATGGGAAAGTGGTCATTTTCTAGGCTATTCACCCTTCATTGTCATAATGAAACTCAAATTTTCAAAATCCCAAGTCATATGCAGCCGTTTGTTTTAAATAAAAATAAAACCCGTTTCAAAGAGTGAAGCAAAGATCACTTCGTCGAATATTATTTCCTTTCAATCCGCAGTCGTTTATTTCTTATCTTGTTACCCAGAACACGTTCGCTTTCGTTAATATAAAAATGCAAAGAGGAAATAGCAAGTGGCAAATGCAAATTTTATGTTCTTTCTCTGGCCTCCCTCGTTTTACTTTGTTATGTTTTGCTTTTTTTTTTGTAAAATAAGGAAATTTTTATACAAGTAACTTGTTATAAAATGTTGTAAAACATCACGTGGGGGATTGTTTTGGACATTTTTATATTAAACCAAAAAATGCTTTTTGCAGTATTTGTTTTCACGCTGAGTACGAAAGTATGTCTTGAACGTACTGATCTACATTATGGAATGGGCCCGCATTTGACAACTTCTCGTCAGATGTAAAGCTAATATGCACCTAAAGCCATATGCAGACCGCAGACGCTTATGCAAACGTACCTACATTTGCTTGTCAGAATAACAACGCTTTTACGTCAAGCGCGCATTTCGACTACCTATCACAAAATCCGCGCTTGACGCAAAAGCGTTGTTATTCTAACAAGCAAACGTACGTTTGCATAAGCGTCTACACTGCCCCTTATGCATGTTTGCGTTTTGCTCTCAAAATAACCATGGTTTAATTGTTATATCGTGGTATTAACTAAACTCGCGTACGAAATCGAATCAAACAGTTTCCTCAAACCCATAAGCGACTGACGCTGTATACTCACTAGAACCTAATTTACGATCTACCTACTTTTTTAATTGACCGTACTGATGTTTCATTGCTGCTAATTACTAATGGGTATGTAGGGCATGATAACTAAGTAGTCAGGAATAATATTCACGGTTACCTACTCTAATTGGCATGTTTGTTGAAACAGTTGTGCCCCGTCACTGATTAGTCGCAATTGAACCGTTTTCGACAAGAACTGTACTTTTTATTCTCGGATAGATACATTAGGTTCACTGCTATCTAAACTGATCTAAAGTGACGACGTAGTAGAACAATGTTTTCAAAGATGTTACGAAAGGTATTGCGTGACAGTTCTTTGACTTGTGGCTAGCATGTTTTTTTTATGAAGTCGAGTGACAAACACGCGTACGCCGCGGCATAATTTACTGATTTACAGACCTTGACCTGACGATTATGAATCGGGAATTTAACTGGAGATGCAATCTAAACCAAGCAAAAATTACCGTATTATCTGCATAATTAAAGGTTTTGTTAAAATCTATTTTCATTACTAATTCCTCAAAAAACACCTAAATTAAGCTTCCTTATTATGTGAATGGACAATCATGAGAACTACGAGACGAAAAAGTTGCTATACTAAGGCTGTCTTCACGAGCAAGTTAAACGCGGTGATTCTGTTATATAAAAATAAACGGACAAGTTCGAGTGGGATGTGGTCTGAAGATTTCTTGCCATTAGAATAATTATCAGTGTATTATGTAGTTTCACACATCAGATCTTTGCCTAAATGGGCTTGCGTTTGAATCCTGCCCTGATGTTAGTGAAAAATGGCTTTTCTATCACTCAATTATCGTCATGTTCTATACCAAGTCCCTAAGACGCTGACAACAGCCAAAACGCTATCACTGTCAGTTTGCATATGAAGGAAAGAAAAGCAACTATTACGTCATGGAGTTGTAGCTTGAAAAACTATAAAATAATATTTACCCTAATCGAAAATATAAAACTATGTTGCCTTAAAATAATGTATGTTAAGTTAATCTTCTTAATTGTATCAACATACGTGGGACACTCAGAATATTTCTAGAAACTAAAAAAAAATGTTTTATAGGGTATAATTTTTTTACTAAATCTTTTCAAAGTACTCTCCACCAGCGTCTATACAAAGTTTCATGCATCTGAACCAATTCTAAAAACATTTTTTCCAGTCTTCTTCAGACACCTCTTCTACAGCCGACTCGAACGCCGCTAGCGCATCTTCCGGCGACGAAAACTGTGTTCCTTTCAGTACATTTTTTATTTTGGGGAACAAAAATAAGTCGCACGGCACCAAGTCAGGACTGTAAGGTGGATGACCTAACAGTTTAACCAGTGTGCTATCCAGGGAGTCCCTAGTTTTGAGCGCCGAGTGCGCGGGTGCGTTGTCATTTTGGAGCAGTAGCCTGCGGAACCCCCTATTCGGCCGCATGTTGCTCACTGCCTCGAACACTTCTGGCAGGCTTTTTGTAGTATACCACTCAGCATTGATGCTACTTTGATTCCGTAACGGAATTGACACCAGATACCCACTTAAAGTGAAATGACTAGCAATCAAAATTTTGCCTGCGTTTCTAGACCGCTTCACTTTGGTAGGTCTTGGTTCATTTTGAAACAGCCACACTGTTCACTGGCGCTTAGTTTCTGGATCGTATTGATAAATCCAAGACTCGTCACCTGTGACGATATCATAAATAAGCCGAGATGAGCCTGCGTCAAATTTAACCTTCATATCACGGCACCATTCCACGCGAACCTGCTTCTGAACTTCAGTGAGGTTGTGCGGTACCCAGCGGGATACAATCTTCCTCACGCGAAGGTGCACGTGGAGAATCTCGTCAATGCTCCCCGATACGATCTGCAACGTCTGCTGAATGTCTTCGTATGTTATACGCCTATTCTCTCGGATTAATTTTTTCACTGCCAGCACGTTTTCTTCTGTAACTGCCGTCACAGGTAGACCACTTTTTTTTTCGTCAGTCAAAGATAGCCGATCACACTTAAATTCATTATACCAGTGGTACATAGTTGCTTTTGAACGGCCCTTATCCGAAAAAGCCATTTGAAGTCTATTGAAAGATTTCTCCGGTTTTAGGCGACATTTAAAATCGCAAAAAATCATGGCGCAAAAATGTTCTCGGTGAGGTTCCATTTTTCATAGAGACACGATTTTGCAAATGAGCTCATATGAAAATATGGAAGGAAATTTGAAATTGGAACGTTCGAATTTTTACTTATAAATAATTATACTTTTATAATATATTACAACTGGCCAGTGTTTCAAACAAAAAAGATGAGATTCTAGAAACATTCTGAGTGCCCTGGTACGTTGTTAAATACCAGACATACTTAGATCGCCAACAAAAATAAGAGGTAACTGTACTTTTTTTTTCTATGCTGTAAATGTGATAACATGTTTTGGAAACAATATGGCTCTCAGACATATGATCAAGCAAACGTACGTTTGCTTGAGCGTCAAAGGTGCCCCTATGATTAACATTTTTTTTCCGCCAAAACAAACTAAATAGATTTGTTGTGAAGCATATTTACCCTATTGGCTGTTGTCACTCCCACCAAGTACACAAACTCAAGGGCCAAAGCTTCCAAACACCCAGCTCCACAATCAATGACCAATTTCTTCTATATTCTTACTACTGTATGAAATCTAGTAGGTATTAAAACTAATCTAACTATTCTATGTAGTATCAAATAAGATTCGATATAAGTAGTATTTTTTTTATTCGTGCCTAGTTTAAAAGTTCTCGGTCAAGAATGTACGTAAGTGTTGATGAAAGTAATTCCAAAAAGAGCAGCAATAATGATAATAATTAGCAGTATGGCACCACGTAGTAGTATTATTGAATTTATTGTGAATATCACCATGATAGTAAATACGCGTGAGTATAGCTCCTTACTGAGCTGATAAAACATGTAATTGAAGAGGTGCTTTTTGCAGCTCGCCAATAAATTGACGGAAGACATCCATTTGTTTTGCGCGCAAAAAACTTATTTTCGCACGGTAGGCGTCATTCGAGGATCAAAGTCGTTTTAGTTTTGTATTATTAACGTGAATATCCTGTTTCCTTTATGTCCTTAATGTAGTGTTCCATCAATAAAGTCGTTTAAAATCTGGTTAAAAGTTGACGTAGTATAAATAATAAAAAACATGACTCCATATAGGAAAATTTCCTTACAAATCAATACGATTTTCTTGAGTACATCCCTACTATAATATTATGAATGCGAAAGTGTGTTTGTTGGTTTGTCCTTCTTTCACGCAGTAACGGAGCAACGGATCGACGTGATTTTTGGCATAGATATAGTTTATGGACCGGAGAGTAACATAGGCTACTTTTTATCCCGGAAAATTGTACGGTTCCTGTGGGAACGCGGGTGAAAACCGTGAGCAGAAGCTAGTCCAAAATAAAAAACAAATAAAAATATGTATGTCTATTTTAAAAACTAAGTTTTATTTTTCAATGTAATGTAATATTCACAAGGCCATATTTATTCATACAATGAGTACGGTTATAAAAATATGCGATTTACTCACTGCATCTCATTGCAAAGGTATTTCATAAGGAACGTATTCGGAATGCTTGCAAGGATGATGAACTTCTGACTATTTTGCATTCTGTGTCTATTTCAGTATCATCTCATATCAAAGTGTGTTCAATTTTAAACTTTACTGCTATTGAGATAAAGCTAAATATGTCTGAGAAAACAAACGTCACAGTTTATGAGGCACCGATGTTAAACCAATTATTCTTGCTCTTACAAATATCCCAACAATGTCTTTAACTTAAAAACTTAGTTTTACTTGTAATTTTGAAATGTAGTTGCTTGAAATTAAATGCCTTTGAATAATAATATGATTGTTTAGAATAAATCTTATTATTTTTCTTTCAATCACTATGGCTCCACTGCTGATGAGATTAGATCTTCTCTTTTGCATGCCATTCCTTTAGATCTTGCGCGAGACATCACCCATTGCTTCCCACCCCCTTCTGACGGGCCGAAAGAATTAAACCATTAATCTAACCTTAAATCAATTAAACCAAAGGAAAACACCTTGTAGCTAGTAGTCCAATAATTACTATAAGGTATTTAAATAATTTGAACAAAAAATGTCTTTACCAAATGAACATAACTATGAAGTTAAAAAAAAATTTGAAAACTAACATAGTGCACAAGTACCTTATTTCATAGTAAGATGTAATACCTTTGTTACCAAAACAAAAAAAAAACATCACGCACTGAAACAATAAAAAGAAAATGCCCAAACCTATTATGGAAATATAGGCCATATTTCCACAAAAATTGGATTATTGTCTGGAGTTATCTCTAATATCGCTCGTTTGTAGTTGTTTTTATACTCAGGAAAACGAAACAGATTAACCTCAATCTTTGTGCTACTTTTGTATCTATACACAGTAATTCGGTATCGGGTATTACACTATTGTGGAAAAATTAGGGGAAAAGTATAAAAAGTGCTTAGATTCGGAAAAAGAGTCAGATAAGACCTTCATAAGTAAATCAAATTTATTTCAAAATCTTTTTCTACGGCATTTCTGGCTTTGTATAGAATAAATTGAGAGTAGAAATTGATGAAATATATTTTATAGTGTGAACATACACTAGCATTATTATTATTGATGTTCACACAAATATATACATCACAAAAATTTTGCTTCCAACAGGACTCGAACATGCGTCTTCTGGCTTGCCGGGCCAGACGCCTTAACCACTAGGCTATGTGAGCAATCGATGTTGACTGCGAAATTCTTGATATAATGTATTTCTTTTCGGCTTATAAGAAATTGATATTGTTGTTTTGAGCTCTTTAAGCCTTATTTATCATACTCATTAATCAGATACAATTATTGTTTTGACTTTTTCAGCAGCGGCTTTTTCGCTTTTCATTAGATTTTTTTTTTTTTACGCTTACTCTCATACCCCCGTACTATGATTCCCTGTGTCGCAGGTGGCATGGACACACACAGATACACATCACAAACATCCAAGACCCGAGAACAAACTTTATGCTTACACAAAATCTGCCCCGGCCGGGAATCGAACCCGGGACCCCTCGCTTTGCAGGTTGGGTTACTACCAACTTAGCTACGGAGCCGTCTAATTCTAAATCATAGAAGTAAAATTAGTAGAATCACAGACAAGCGGCGTGTGCAAGCAGCGGACTGACGCCATAAACAACACAAGCGTCCCGCGGCCGCCTCCCTTCCCACCCGTGTAGTGTTGCTATGACCGTCATTACTTACCCGTTTTTGGGGTACACATTAAATAAGATATTAAATTTTTATTCAAATGAATTCCAAAATATTTTTTTATTAAAAGCTCGACTGAACCACGTAAGTGAATCCGGTTAAATAGATATAAATATTTTCCAAAATATTCTCAAAACGTTTATCTTAACGTAGTTAAAATCACAAGAAAATGTTTTTTTTTTAATTTCCCGCTACTCTCGTACCTTTCTTAAAGTATGTTTTGTCTCTTTCGATTCAGTTTAAAATAGTCAAAAAGCAAAAAGAAAACGTAGTTTAACTATATTTATTTATAATATAATTTATTTATTTTATAATATTTTTTTAAATATATCCTATTATAGATATCATATTGGAATGAAAAAACAATTTATTACAGAAACAAATTATCATAGAAAGGCACGTGTGATATATATATATATATGACATATACATATCATATCTATATTATATGATATGACTAGCTGCTGCCCGCGGTTTCACCCGCGCGGAGATATTGGATTTCATGGTTCTTAATTTTTTGCGCAGAACCCTAATTCTTTTCCTAAAATAAAAATAGCCTAAGTAACTCCTTGTACCATCAGCTATCTGCCAGTGAAAGTCCCATCAAAATCGGCCCAGCTGTTTCGGAGATTACCCGGAACAAACAGACAGACCAAAATTTTAAAAATGGGTGTTTAGTTACATAGATCGTATATACTTTCATATGCATTTGGTAAAAAACTGTTATTTTGATATTACAAACAGACACTTCAATTTTATTTATAGATTTTATGTACAATCGACACAGAAAAACATAGGACTGAGTGAAGTTTGGCTGAATACTCTTTGGCCAGTTCTATTCTTATTTTAATCGCATTGTAGATTACATGTCTATCGTTTAACTAATTATTTTAATAAATACCATCGCCTTGTATTATCTGTGAAAGGACGGTGCTGGCGTAAATCGCATTGTGTACATTTTTTTGCACGATGTGTCATTCATTCAAACGATTGTCAATAGACGGGAAAGTGGGAAACCTAATTGAATTTAATGGCAACCCAACGCCTCTGTTTGTTGTCACCGGTTTTGAATAGAAATATTTGCATAAAAACACATCAAAGTGAGAAATATGTGATACGTACTTGTGGAAATGTATTATTTTGTCTTTCTCTTTAACCCTCGTGTTTTTTCGGCAGAATTTAATCGCACAGCTCGTCATATTTTCTCAATATCCGTTTCGTGTAGTGACGTGCGCGGCGCTGTCAGCACTGACTGACGTAAATGGAGTTAGTACGAGTCCTCACTCCTTTATTGTAGCATCATTGTTTATCGCCGTATTGTGTATCTGCTAAGGTTTATAATCAAAGTTCTAAATAATTCTTATCAAATTTTGGACAGCGAAATATTTATATAAAAAGAGTTGGCAATTTTGCGAGTTCTGTAAAAGTGCGCCCTAGCCCCAATTCTTCACTTTACTTGGTCTACATAATTAGAAAATCGTTCTAATATGTAATAGGAACAAGCTTCGCCCCCACACTGGGTCCGAGCCTACATGCCAAGTAAAAGGAAAATTTCTCAAAGACACGCACAAGACAAAAGAACTCACAAGTAATAAGAGTTCTATAAGTTTTTACGACTGCCTGATTGTGTTCGTTCCACAACTTTTGCGTTTACGGGAGAAACATGGGACATTGATTAAACTTTCGCTGTTCGTGATGGTAAACAAACTGTGGGTTTGTTAAAGCGGTCATAGTATCCTGTTCTGACTTTCAATCCTGACTTCGAATATAGAATTAATAATAATTTCGAAAATTTCGAAAATAATAATCTTTCGATAATTTAGAGCTAGGCCGCTATCTCATTTGATCATAAGTAACGATGTGAAATTTAGTACATAAAAGAAGATATACTTAGATGGTATAGGTACAACAAAAAATTATTCACTCAAAAATGTATACGAGTTTCTTCTTTTTGGAATGTAAAAAATAGAGGCTATCTTGTTATCTATATTTTTTTTTCAGACAAAATCCCATTTTACTTGCATTTTATGAAGTAATACATACAATATCTTATAAATTGTAATGCCTTTGCTGCTTTCGCTAAGTCTAAGACTGTCTAGCCATCTCCATATTTCAGGCGGTGTTTTGCATTGGAGATTGTGAAAGGAATTTCAATAGATAAAGCAAACGCGTCAGCCACGATCGATGGGCCACCTGCTACATGTTTATGTTCCCCGCTACACTTAATATCCATGAATAAGATATACTTAACACATGTAGCTTGCATAAGATATAGCTATGCTAGTCTAATGGCACTGCCGTAAAGCACATACACCTGCTTGTCGGCTTCTGTTTATTAGGAACTTGGGGCACATTTACTTAGAATTACAGTCTTGGTTGTACTGAAATTGTCATGCTTGCTAAGTCAAGCTGGTTCCCAATATTCCTGTTGTGTGCGTCACATAGAGAGGTAACTTTAATGGTGGGTGGGGTCGAAGTAGGCAGGGGGCAATACTTATTTTTTATCGGTTTTCCCACCTCCTGCAATTCATTTTACGCAGAGGTATCGCGAACGAAGATTATCGGCTATTTTATTTTTTTTCATTATTTTTCATTATTTTATTATTTTTCACTTCCGATTACAGAATTCTTATAGTATAACAATGGTGGTGGCAAGACTGCCAAGTTACGAAACTGAAGATCGATTTTCAGGTTTACTCAACCGTGGCGCTGTCGATGGTCAAAAATAATTAACTAACATTCATAATTAATTATTTTTGACCATGGACAAAATTTAATTAACGTTCAAAAATAATTAATCAACATTAATTATATTTGACCATCGACAGTGCCACGGTCGAGTAAACCTGAAAATCAATTTTCATTTAAGATTAAAACCTATTAGAAACTATCATGCACTGAAGTCACAGTCTTCTCACGCTCAATATTTGTTGATTTGTTTTTTTAGTTTGATTACTACGTCCAGTAGAAAGCTTCTTATTCCCTCGCGACTTGAATATACCCCGATTATATTATATCGGTCGGAAACACAAGAAGTTCCACTTTTTTTATGGTGCGTGTGACGTATATGTAGAAGAAACCAATTGTATGAACAAGATACCAAAACATTAGTGTAAAAAGACCTAGTAATTTGAATACCTGTCATATTTATTTACCTATACCCGGATCTAGTTGTCCCCAAATGGGAACATAAAAATATTATGTTCATGTTTATGTCCGTTACAGTAATTTAGAAGGCACTTGGCCCGTCTCCGTTCCCGGCCCATTTACGCAATGGCATGGTTTTAGGGCATTTTTATAGTATCTGCTAACTGTACGACTATTTTTAACTTATATCGTCGTAAAACACAATTTGAGCCAAGTATTATTTTTGGGGTTTTCTTTAGTTATAGTCGCGCAAAACTTAAATTAGACTTGGCTCGAGTAAGTTGTTAATCGATTGGAGTAATTGTTTTCTTCTTATAATTCACGATGCAAGCAATATTCTCGATAGCTTATTTCAAACGTACATGAAATCGCGATTGTTTATACAATACAATTTCTATAAGGTCTTTAATGACACAATATTTGAAAATTAGTCTGTTCGAAGCACGAAGCGTCCTTTCTCGCTTCGCTCGTCGGGCGCCAAAATATATCGCGTGTAAAAGATTACCTAAGTACATTCCTTGCATAATAATATTTTCTAGTTTTTAGTGCATTTCGACTTGGTACGTGTCTACGGTCTATTTAGTGAATAATTTTTCCGAAGCATTTATTTTTATGTAAACAAAATGTAAGAAAACTATAGTTTAGTAATGTGTAATTTCAGCTTTGTGTTAACATGCCACCCACAAAAACCACGACTGCCCTAGCCAGTGTCACTTGGGATGATGTATCGAGTCTAACAATACCCCATATCCAAAATATGCTCAGGCATCCAAATCTGTTCAGGCATTTAAAAGTTACGGTGGATTATAAAACTCACATACATACAATCAGACATGAACCCTAAAAACATTACACTCTTTTTTGTGCAGTCGTGTAATTAATGCTCTCGTATTTACGAGGGTATTCTTTCATTATTCCCTCTTAACTGCACTCACGGTCCTCATCTCCACGTCGCCGCGTCGTGAGGGAGTATAATTACATCCTCGCCAAACAAATAAATAATCCGCTGGCTAAGTGATGACAGGATTGTGAACACGTACTATGATCGAATCTGTGGTAGAGATGCAATGCGCAAAAGGGTGATGCTACACAAGCACTCTATGCAAGTCGCACTACTTAGTTACTGTGAATACAAGGTACCAAATATACCTGCAAACGCGTTGGAAGCTGGAACTATACAATACAATACAAAAACTCTTTATTACACACTAAAGGGAAATTCAATAAACGTATTACATAGGTGCTCGTATATCTTCACAGAGACTTCCCAAAAATATAGTGCAAGTAACGTAAGTTTTATGATAAGAAGCGTATTGGAAAATGTATGTACCTACTAAAAATTATATAATAATTTAAGATCGCTTGCGCTTGCATTTCAAATTTAATTTTAATCCTCGATACAAAAATGATGGTTGTTATAAGTTTAACGTGTGTAGCTGTTTCTGGCAAGATACATCGTAGCTCTTTAACGGATGGACCGATATTGATAAACTTTTTTTTTTGTTTGAAAGGTTAGGTTAATCTATCGAGTGTTCTTAGCTATGATTTAAGAAAACTTGTTAAGGCGTTTGAAAATAATCAGCTCTTTTAGTCGGTTTAAAAAAATATGTTTTATAGCTTAGTAATAGGTAATTAGTTGTTACTAGTAGTAGGTACGTTATTCTAGTGATGACAATCAGTTTTTTTCATTAAACAAATCAAACTGTTCTTGTTCGACGAAATTTGTTTTTAAAGTTGTTTAAAAATCTAAAAAGTATGAAAGACAAACTTTGGTAGGTTATTGCATATTTAGCTTTATGCTGTTTCAGATGATAGATAAGACAAATCATCAACTAGAGAATGCGGTTACATTTAATAGTTAATGTTGCTCAAAATGGTTTGTTTGTTTTTATATTCGTTCCCATGTACTGTGCATAAGTTTGTAAATCTAATAATAGGTACGTACCTCTTTAGATTTTTTGGGTGGAAAATCATAGCGTGAATCGTGAATTTGTGTATTTTATTTAATTTCATATTTGAAAATATTTAAATGGCAAAGCTTTTAATTTGATATAAGTACCTATATATTAAACATGAACCGATAAAACAATTTTAACTTATAGTATGTACCTACGTATCTAGCAGTTTTTGGTGTTTGAAAGAGTCTCATAAAAAATAAAAATATTAATAAAAATACCACTCTTGACATATACCCTACTCATTAAAAGAACAAAGAAAGAACGTGAAAAAAAATTATAGACGAAATTATAACTTCCTCCGTTTATTGAAGTCGGTAAAAAACATATGGTGAATGCATGTTGCTATCAGATTTGGAAGCTTTCTAGGGTAAGTCACCCTGTTTTCCAATAAAGTCGATAAGATCAGGCCACGTGTCTGACTGTGTTATCTCTATTATCAATCACTTGTAACAGCGTGTAAATGCGGGCTTAACTATATTTAAAAATAATTGTTGAATAAACAAGTCGATGGAGTAGCCAGTGTACTTACTTTTTTGTTTTAGACTTTCACGGTTATTCACTACTTTATACATTGTAACGGGATATTTACCATGATTATTATAAGCTGGTGAGTTCCCGATATTTCGACGCTGTTGCAAGCATCATGTTCACGGGAATATTCCCGTTACAATGTATAAAGTAGTGTACTTATAAGTAAGTATTTTATTGCTAACATAGTAACCTGCTCATAAGTAATTTATGAGCAAGGCAAATCGTTGCTATCGATAGCTCAAAAATAATACATTTTGATTTTTAAATAATGCTTGCTTTTAACATTTACGAATGCTTTCTAATTCCAAACCCAAGTGAACGAAGCGTTTCAAATTTTGATGTCCATTTTAGTCTTGAAATTCAATTTTTCTTTAGGTTTACGTTAATAAGAGTCATTTCAAATTCATCATCATCATCAGCCGGAAAACATCATCATGCTGATGTTAACCGAGGAGAATGCTACCGCCTATTCCCAGAATATTCTCTTAGCTGGTTCTTACGGCACCCACGGAAAGAAATATTACTATTCTTAGCCACATGACCATTCCAAATTACTTTACCTTTTTTATTATATATTATGTTCTGCATGCATTCAACGCCTGCAAAGTTCACCATACACGAGCGTTCCAAATCCATCGCTCCGCGCGTCGTAGATTGAGTGGTAAGATTTTTTATGCTATATGATAACAAGGTCGTTTGCTTGATGGTAAGCACAATGCCGGCCCATAAAAATTGCAGTGCCAATCAGAAATTTGAACAAGAAAGGCCTGCACAGCAATGCGCAGTGTGCCTGCAGTGCGCTCGTCACCCTGAGACATTAGGTATCAAGTCTCATAAGCCCAGTAATTTCACTGGCTACTTTGCTCATCAAAATCAAATTTGGAACACAGAACGATGGTCCACAGTCAGGTACTCCATTCCGGGCGCGCCACCTTTCCATTTTTCGGTCATTCTGCGTCTCGAGTACTGCCAGCCTCTATTAGCTTAGTTTAGCTAGTTTTAGCGTGTTCCGAACTTTGACGACATCGCCATCAAACAGTTGTTGAACTGTACAAATAGCTTAGAAAGAGAATAAATGTATGTATTATAGTAATTACTAGCTGCTGCCCGCGGTTTCACCCGCGTGGAGATTTTAGATTTCATGGTTTTTATTTTTTTGCGCGAAACCGTAATTCTTTTTCTCAAATTAAAGTCGCCTAAGTTACTCCTTGTAACATCAGCTATCTGCCAGTGAAAGTCTCGTCAAAATCGGTCCAGCCTTTTCGGAGATTCCCCGGAACAAACAGATAGAAAGAAAGACAAACATTTTAAAAATGTTTGTTTGTCTGTTTGTAATATCAAAATAACAGCTGTTTACTAAATGCATATGAAAGTATATACGGCACATATAACAAAACAACCATTTTTTAAATTTTTGTCTGTCTGTCTGTTTGTTCCGGGTAATCTCCGAAACGGCTGGACTGATTTTGACGGGACTTGCACTGGCAGATAGCTGATGTTACAAGGAGTAACATAGGTTACTTTAATTTTAGAAAAATAGTTAGGGTTACGCGCAAAAAAATAAAAACCATGTAATCCAAATTCTCCACGCGGGTGAAACCGCGGGGCAGCAACTAGTTTACATTAAAATATGTGTATTTCATGCTCAACTTATATGCTGTTTACTCGTCTTAACATTTCTGAGGAAATTGATGCTTGAATAGTTTTCAAAATATTCGACGTGGTCTCGGCTGCAATGTGGTGAATTAGATTCGTATCTTTAAGTAAATTTAAATTTATTTTTACGATTTCAATGTTGAAGCTTTAACGACTTTGTGTTTAATTCAGTCATTAAACAAAAATTTTGCTATTAAACTTTAAAGCCCGTTTCAACACAGCAAATGTTGTTAATTAGCAGACTCTAAAATGTCTACTTACAGTTATTTACATACGAGTCAAAGAAACTGTTTGGTGTGCCCCGTAACTTAACGAGGTTTTGAGTTCTTGAAATATGAAATATTAATGAAAATTCAACATAAGTGTTAGTATAAGTAGGTACCTAAATCTTAAAAAGGAATATTGCTTTTAAAACCGACTTCGATGCAAATATCACGATATTTGAAATTTCATCCCACATTTTACACTATTAAGGGTGATATTATTTAATAAAATTGATATAAGAACCACCACTGAGATATATCCATTAAAAAAATATTAAATCGGTTTCTGAGAACTGATGAAGAAACCGAGTAACATCTTCACAAAAATAAGACATAGTAAGTAATCGAGAATCTTGTCCCTATTTGGATGTCGGCTAAAAACGTGTGTTAATGGCATCTGCTTCAGTAGTTCATCGTTATCCAACTACGCACCTATTTACTTTACTTTATTTCAGTCAAAATGTTTATTGCAAGTTAAACATCCTGTATCTTCAAATCCGGGTTTACGAAACCCACTGAGGAAAATCCGGTCCAATAAAGCTAAAACTATTCCCATACATCGGAAAAATCATTCCTTATAGTGCCCCTCTCGCTCTCTACCTATTCACAACCAATTAAACTTTTAATAAACTCTGTAAGTATCAGATCAAAGGATAACGTACCTATGTGGTCAGTGGCTGCGAAGTTATCAAAGCGAGAGCGAAAGGTCGGCGCGGGCGTCTGCACCGGTGACGACGACGGCAGACAGATCGATGCAGCATGTCTGCCAGCCCTAGCCGATAGGGTGACAATGAAATAGAGTAAAATATTAACAAATCAGTACCTAAGAGATAGTGTCGTAAATGCATCGAACTCAAACGTGATATCCTTTGATTTAAAAATGCTTGTTTTAAGTCATTTGAGATGATAAGCAATGGATGGCTCTGTTATCAGTTACCTACCTTTTTAAGACTTTTTTACGAATACTCAGGTATAAATAGCTAAATATTCCCAGACACTTAATCGTACTCATCCTGGCCAACATTTAGATTTATACATATATTGAAAGTTGCATGCATGCAAGTATGCATATTGCATAAGCATAAAATAAGTGTTAAATTTGAATTGAGGTGTTAACAGAAAGGATGGATTATCGTCTACCCTTGCTACTTCTTTAGTTTCATCAACCTTTTCAGGCACTTTGCCGGTTACGTATACATTTATTTATTTATTTATTTATTTATTTATTTATTTATTTATTTATTAACAACATGCCTTTGGTGAGCATTACAGTCTCCCAATGCGCTCACCAAAAAGTCAAAAAACAATGCATGTACTACACTGTAACTTAACATACTAAGCACAAGCATATAAATTAAATTAAATGTTTTGGACACATTGCATTGCTGCTCGGTGAAACTCCTGTGCAGTGCAATGAAATATATCGAGCTGTGGTTGCTGGTGCAACACCGCGTTGATCATGCGTAGCGCTCGAGGTAGAGGTGAGTGGCACCCCAGTTCACTCCTGTAACACGGCCCACCAAATAAGTTATGTCTTCGAGCTCTTATATAATTATCTGGGACCGCTAACGTTATTCTTTCTAGTAGTAACGGAATGGATCGGTGTCCCAACAGTATATTTACCACGTATTCCATTAGAGAGACGATACGCCTAACTTCTAGAGTGTCATATCCTACCATTCCAAGAATGAACGCACTGGGATATAGATATGGATACCCAACAAAAAAACCGTACTGTTTTTGGTAGAGCCACCGCAAAAACTTTTTCTGTATCTTTTCCACCATCTGGACATACTTTGTCTCGTACGGGCACCATACCATTGCGTTGCTTTCCAATTTGCTCCTCACGAAGGCATTGTATACAGCTTTAATGGCAGGTATGCTGTCGAGATGTCGGCATTGTCTAAGAGTGAAACCCAGAGTACGAAATGCCCGAGCGCACATCGTATTAATATGGACCCTGAAGGACATATCCTCACTCATGATCACACCCAGATCTCTTATATTGTTCACTCGTGGGATAACAACGTTGCCAAGGTGATATGCAAACGTAACAGGATTTTTCGACCGTCCGAATGAAATAATTGAACATTTCTTTTCATTAAAAGAAAGCTTATACATGAATTACTTAGCATACATGATTCAACACCTAGACGCATTAATAAGCTGAAACCAGCTTTTAAAAGGTATAAAAATGTAACACGGGCAGGAGGGTCGTTTTTAATCTCCAATCAAAACAAATATAGCACCCTATGTTATGAGTTTTTGCCGGAGATTAAAAACAGCATGTTTGCAATTAAAAACATGGATGAGGTTTTAATAAAACCGTTTATCAGTACCAACAATGTGTGGGTTGTTACTGATAAATGTATCAGTCTATACCATTTTCATTTTGTATTTTTCTGAATCTCATTCATTATGGAAGTGAAATTTATCGTTTTAAAAACATTCCAATTGAGGATCTTTGTAGGTAGATTCTTAATTTTTATGCTTTAGCAATTTGTTTCAACTGATAAATTTGTAACTTTTTGAAATGATACAGCTAACTAGGTGTCGAATGATTTACTCGCCACCGCATAGGTATATCGTGTGCTTCGTGGTATGGTATATTGTAACAAATAAACAACATACACACTGCACCCTACACTAGGTGCCCTGTGACGCTAGTTCTATTCATTACAAAACTTTATGTCATTTGTGTGTTGTGAAATAAAAGTGCAACGGATGAAACAAGCTTTGATTGGATCAACGCGCGCGACAGGCTGGTTGTTCCAATTTCCCGTCTTCTACAACCGCACGCATACCGCTAGAGCATCGCAAATGAATTTGCAGAAAGTGCATTTCTGCTTCACTCTTTCGCAGAAATAGTATCTAGCTTAAAAATGATCGAAGAAATCTCCAAATCTAGACAGCGACAATCTATCTGTCATTGATGAGGGAGCATTTTCCAATACTCCCCAGGCTAGTTATTCAAAATGTTCAACCAACATTGTCACTTACGATCGTAAGTGGCGAGATTGATCAAACTGATAGTTAAACCTATCGAAAATAAAAATCAATAAGAAACACAATAGTTAGGTGGCCATTTGGTCACCCTATCCGACAATGTTTGTCTACTCTTTATACTTCACTCCCAGTCATGAACCGCAGCTGTGATCGCAGTCCAATTTATTGATAGCAAATCTTATGAATTTAAAATATTTTCAATTATAAAAACAGCTTTAAATTGTTAGTAGATGTGTATTTACATGTGTAAATATGACATCGTGTGTATATTGTATAAACTACAGGAGGTTATACAATATAATATATATATATATTAAGTTAAAATATCTACATTTTCTTCAGACCTCCCTTCTTCTAATCCGTACTATTATAAATGCGAATTTGTATTGTTGGTGTGTTGGTTTGTTGCTCTGTCAGGCAGCAACGGATCAAGGGATCAATGTGATTCACAGAGATAGTTTATGCGCCGAAAAGTAACATAAGCCTTTATTTTTATCCCGCAAAACTGCAGTTCCACGCGGATAAAACCGTGGGCACAAGCTAGTACTTACTATAAATATGGATCTATGTTACTAAATTATATATGTGTTGTTACTAAATTATATCTAAAGAGCTGAACGTAACTACCTGAGATGATGCACCGAAGCAGATACTACTTGAGATAGCAATTAGTTTTCCGGGAATAAATACACACTTTACGCGGGGAAATGGATTCACTACGAGTAAAGCCGCTGAGTGCAACTTCACAATAAAAATGGAGATGTGTTCCGAGTAATTGTGCTATAACTTTATGACTAACTGTGTTTTAATAGCTCAATTCAGCCTAGGCATTATCATGAGGTATAAGGTACTTAAAATGGGTATCTTCTTGGAATAGTTATATATGTGTAAGTAGTGAGTTTTACGACCTCCAGTTTAGTATTATTAAAGTGATCACGTAGATAGATGTTGTAATTACAAGGAAATCTGAAGCATTCTGAAACAAACTTAATCTAATATTGATAGAATAAAATTGATTTTTAACCAATAGTGCTGGGCTTCTCACTCAGAATTGCCATTCAACGTGGCAACGCTGCCAGTATTTCAAGGACGTTTTAATTAAAAAACTATCAGTAAAGTAATAGTTTAATTAGATTAAATATTGGTGTTGATTCGGTCATCTCATACTTAAACCTAATTTTAGTTTCAATCTCTCTTTCTAAATGAGAACATGAGAAAGAGATGAAATATATTTTAGATCTGTCAAATTATTCCACTTACTTGTGTCTTGAGTAAATTTAATGGCAATGAATTTAGTGGCGTCTAATTTATGAAGGAAGGAAGATATATGCGAGTGTCCGTCTGGGTTAGTACCACCGCTTTGCTCGTGAAGTCAGCCGCCAAGCAGTAATGTGCAAGCATTACTGTGTTCCGGTTGATGAGCAAAGTAGCCAGTGAAATTACTGGGCTTATGAGACTTACTACCTAATGTCTCAGGGTAACGAGCGCACTGCAGTGCCGCGCAGGCCTTTGTGTTTCAAAGTTCTGAGTGGCACTGCAATTGATATGGGCTGGCGTTATGCTTACCATTAGGCAAACGACCAGCTCGTCTCGTTACCAATAACATAAAAAAATAAAAAAAAATTGACAGCTCTAGAACTAAATTTAGATTTGGCAAACGTCTTCCATCTCTTTCTCATATTGTGTATTGGACAAATAGAGAGCGAAACTAAAGTTAGGTTTAGTTATGAAACGACAGAATCGACACCATTATTTGATTAAATACATTGCTACCTGATTTATTTGATAGATTAAATAAAATTATCAAATAACTCAACTCAACAACTCATCTGTGACGATGTGATTGAAGATTATACGCTGAATGATAGAATAAGAAACAGGACAGTATTGAAGTCTTGGTCATGACGCACGATGAGACGTTATCGTATGTCAAGCTCCTAAAATTAAATAATCTTTTTTACAATAACGATCGATTTCAAATTTTGGCTGACATATCATTTTTGTGAACTTATTTTATTGTTTGACATAGCCACCGTGTCCACTGTGGCAATATGTATTTTTTGCTTTTATTATCTACCTACATGAATAATACGATTTTTTTTAATTTGAGAAATACTAGTTAATTACCTAAATATAGGTATGTAACTAACTCGACATAGTTATTAATATGTAATAATCCAATCGTATCAGGAAATGTAACCCACGAGCAAAACAACCGTAAAGTCCGACGAAGCAGTGTTTACAGCGACGGCACGTGCTGACTTTATCTCGTTCTACTCCAAATGGACCTCTTCACACTCCAAATAAGGAGCTTTGAGAAAAGTAATATACCTATACCTGCTCACAAACGACTATCCGCGCTTAAACTCCTACGCAAAAACATCCCGGAGACAGTCCTAAGGTAGGTACTAATATATTTATGAGAAATGAACTGCTCAAGTGCTCAAGTGTTCAATACCTTCCAGTTTTGATATAACAACGACTTTCTTGTCTGTTGGGTGGTTTTTTTTATTCGAATGGGTAACGATACGAGTGGGTCGTTTTCCTGATGGTAACGCCAGCCCATAGCAATTGCAGTGCCACTCAGAACTTTAAAACACAAAGCACTGGAGCACTGCAATGCGCTCGTTACCTTGACATATTAAGTATTAAGTCTGAAAAACCCAGTTAATTTCATTGACTAATTTACTTATCAAACCGAACACACAGTAATTAGGTTAACTCAAGTTTCCAAGCTGGACATGTATTACTAGATTTTGTTCTTTTTTTATATTTAATTTTTATTCGACCTTTTTGATACAGGATTTGTTTCTTTTTTTTCTGAGAATGTTGGTCCATAGTTTATAAAACACGTTTTTCCGAATTAGAAAGACAAAAAAGACAAAAATTTGGAGGTATAAGGTACCGTTTCTTACTTCAAAAGGAACCAACAACCACGACACCGGCTCACTGAGTTCACAAGTCTCCCGATTATAATACGAAAGCTATTCATTCGCAAAAAGGCGAATGTGAACAGGAAGTGCCATAAACGTGATATCCGGACCAAGCCCCGGAGCTTCGGCGCAAAATCAATCGGAAGTACATCCACGTGCAAGGCTTCACCGCGATATCATTTTACTAGTGTCTAACTTTTTATGAAAGAGTTATATATACCTCTAATTTCTACCAGGGGTATGATTAATTGATCTGCAAGTATCCGTCTGGGTGGGTACCACCACTTTGATGGTGTAGCTTGCTGCCAAGCAGTAATGTGCCAGCCTTACCGTGTTTCGGTTTGTTGAGCAAAGAAGTCTGTGAAATTACTGTATTGGGCTTATGAGACTGTCTCAGGGTAACGCATGCATGCCTTTGTTATTCAAAGTTCTGAGTGGCACTGCAATTGTTATGGGCTAGCGTTTTGCTTACCATCAGGCAAACAATCTGCTTGTTTTGTTACCCAAAAGTATAAAAAACCAGTGAAAAAAACAGTTTTATTTAACTTTAAAACATTTGGTATAATTTTAAGCATAGTCTGAGATTTCAGACTTGGACGGAACTTTATAGAGCGTAGTATACTGAAGTTTAGAAATATCATCTTTCCGCAAAATATTGACGCAATTTCCACATTGTTTTAAACTTTTGACATAGGTATGCAAAGCAAATCTCAATAGCGCCGTACAATAAATTGATAGGTACAAAAACATTTTAGCATTGCCTTTCAACTTTGCTGCTATAGTATTTCGAGAACGTTGCCTGCTGAAAGCTGTTGTATATTAGCAGTATAAAATACTATCCTAATAACTATATTAGTCAATAGATCTTAGAGTTTAAGTTGTTGTAAGTAAGAAGTTAGTTTATTTGGTTATTTCATTAAAGTGTCCATACTAATCAATAAGGATCCCTCCCAACAAGTAAAAAATTTACATCAACTTATATGTCTTAATTATAATTCAATAATCCGTAATGTACAGGACAATGTACATGAGTTATAAATGTATACAGCTTAATCAATGTATATGAATACTAGATTGAAGCTTAGTTATTTAAGTCCCGCTATTGTTTTGTTGTAATAGTCCGCATAATATGATAACCATCATATTATACTTTTAATCAACCTTGTTCTTTGGTTAGAAAGGTAAAACTATGACAGATACACTACGAACACATATTATACTTCATAATGAAGTACAGTATACACTCTACATATAACGGTAGGAACATCAAAATGTGGCGCATTCTGCACTGTGCCAATTTATAGACTTAATAACTTCTGACAAGCACCCCTCAGAAGTCTCTCCTCACCTGACATAACAAAATTCTGTTTTCCCAAAGTTATATTGTCAAGATTTATACGTAAACTTTTTAATCGTATTTTTATGTTTATCTTGAAATTTGTTTTATTCTCTCTCTCTCCTAAAACGACACTGATTTTGAAACAAGTTGAAAATTCTCCCCGCGTTCAAGGAGAAGTTGAAATCTAATAAGAACGGTAATGTATGCCTGAACCTGTCAAACAAATTGCTTTAAACGCGCAAGTATGGTGTCAGCAGGAATTTTGCAAAGGTTCCCCTTAAATACGAGTAATACGACGTGTTACTTGAGACTCTGTGGAGTTTTGTTTGTCATCTCTAACTTCTAAGTTTTATGTTCTCTGGCAGTACTTACCGACATTTGTGCTAAGTTTAGTATTCAAAATTGACAACGAACATGTTGTCTTATAGTGCATTATGGTGAGTAAGAGTACATTAAACTCCTCTTGTATTGACGATCTGATTTTATAGATATATAAGCTTTGCTTTGCTATTTGCTTTTATATAAGCTTGCTTTTGTTTCATAATTAGCGACTTTTATAACCCGAAATCGTCAAACGTGCAAGAAGTTAAGTTTATCGACGATATTAATTGCAAGCTGTCAACTAAAGACACCGATAAAAATATATTTTTAAATCTAAGGTATATTAAATCTAAGCTAAACTGGTCAAATACGAAAATCGCGTTACCATTTTGCAAATTCATGGTTGCAAACGATATTTTGTTCAATAGTTTTCAGAGTTAGTTGATACAACTTCAATATTTCCCGTGCTGCACAGACGAGCTGGCGCCGATCGCCGCGGGAATTGAAGTTCATTTATCACGGACAAGCATCGCATATCGACTTGGCAGGGCTCCATCGCTATAACTTATGTCACAGCAAGCATACCAGTAAGAGATCTTACCACTAAAGAAAGATCTGATTGGCTCGGACTTGATCGAACTGCTTTTGAATGCGCCCCCAAAGCATAATTTTGTAGGTGTCAGTAATTAGAGAGCCGAAAATTGGCTAAATAATAGTATAAAAAATCCGATTTCCCTTTTATTATCTTCGGAGTGGATCGTCAAACTGTACTGTAAATTTATAGTCATTCATGTTTTTCTACAGACCTCAAAGTTTTAGTAAAGTCTTATGTATTATTATTTTAGTCGATGACTCTTGCCTGCCCTCGACGTATGATAACTTATGACGTATTATACTACATACGAGTATAACACTGGTGAAATAAATAAACTGCGAAAACCACAACTAAAAAAGGTTGATTATTGGTTTTCATTGAGGTTTAATTGATTTTTTTAAGCTTCCGACGACTATAGAAGGATTATAAGAATCATAAGTTCGTAACCTATAAATTATAGGAGAGTTGTTATACTGTTACATTCCTGCGCTTATGTCCACGTTATTGTTAACTGAATGATACGTTCCGATCAATTTGTGCTTCCGGCAAATGGGGTTTCTATTTTTGTCAAGTATTGTATTACAACTGGGTTAAATAGGGAATTTTGTGCTGGGTAGAATATCCGCTTAAGAAAAGACTGGAGATCTCAAATACAGCTATAAAGCAAATTGCGGAAGTATTTTTTGGATAATATGTAAAAAATTTCTTAGATGAGAATTTCTTGGATAATATGTAAAGACTTTCATCATAAATATATACTTACCAAAGTTTATTGGTGTACCTAATTAATATCAACCTATCATGGAAACCTTACTAAAAATTATTCAAGTTTCTTCACAGGAAGATAGCTTTGTGAAGGAGTAGAGAGGGCTGGGTCATGGGCACGTAAATAACTGCATTTAATTTTGTGCTAAACCTGTCCCACCCCACACCACTCTGCTGGCTATACATGCAAGCTAAATTGACAGATTATAACTTATCCGTACTTTCGTACAATAAATGCGAAAGTATGTTTGTATGTTTGTTGGTTTATCCTTCTTTCACGCAGCAACGAAGCAACGGATCGATTTTTGTCTTAGGTAAGCATAGTTTATGGACCGGAGAGTAACATAGACGACTTCTTATCCCGGAAAATGCACGGTTTGGTGTAACGTATACATGTAGTCGGTGAGGGCAGAAGTTAGTTCTGACTATAAAATTATGAACTATAAAATTATGACATAGAAAAAACAATTAACTTATGATTTGAAATTATAAAATTTGAATATCTACCAATTATAATTTATTCCAACAATTACCGACTAATAACAACTTATACCACGGTCGATGTAGCTAATTTCTTAGCTTAACGTTCTCCAGCGAAGAGTAAACAGGTCATTTATTTGAATAATAACTGTGTAGAAATAGAGCCTTCAAAGGGTCTATACGGTAGCGAATTGACGTGAAGGGAACCTGCCTGCCCTTAAGGTAAAATTCAAGTAAAACTGGTTCACGTCTTGTGTTACAAAGCAGTTTCGACGTGTTTAATTAAATAATTTAAATGTCATGGGAATTAGTGCAATGGCTATGGTCTGTTTATAGCAAAGCTGACAAATAAACTGACGGTCCGCGGAAATAAAGAAAAAAGAAGACGGTCCGCCTGATGGAAAGTGGTCTCCGTCATCTATGAAAACCTGCAGCACTCGTGGCGCTGGGCGCTGCGGATGCTTACATATTAAGCCTCTAGTGTTATTTCTTTATTCTTTCCTAATGATCTATCCGTCTTGTCTTGCACATGAGACACACACTGTAACACAGTGGTGGATACTATGTCATAGTTTAAAGTAAAAAGTAATCAGTTGAAATAATTGGCGTAAAATATTCGAGAGCTACTTTCTCATGCACTGGGTGTTATCAAAATTATTATAGACAGGTGAGACGTTTAATAACAGGAAAACGACCATGCAGTTCAGCTTCATAACGCACCACACAAGGTATAAGTAATAGGTAAAAACCACTGTCTTATAGGCAAAAGTAAACGGTCAATAAATCAATCAATTAAAATTAATCATTTCGTCCTTCGATATTTCAACAATACGAAGCACATGAGCACTCTATACATTCATTGCAATAAATTACATAAATTGATTCGCATCGTACTGACATAATATGAAAGCCGCATAAACTTAGTTATTTGACCACCTATGTAGTAGGTACCCATCATAAGTCAATGTCAAAAAATAAGTAATTATTATTGTATAATGAGAAAGGCATTCTCTTTTATCAGCTTTGGCAGTTTCTCAGCTTTTAGCAGTTTGTCATTCTCAAAGAGAATGAGTTCCATAAACAAGCTAAAAGACGTGGTTACATAATGTAGAAACAACACGAAATGCTATGTAGACTTTTATCATGCTTCTTTCTAGTGTTAATGAATTAGATATAAATAACCGAAACCTATCATCAGCGTCTAGACGTATCGTTTGACTCAACGTTTACAAGTATTTATTGGTTGCCTATTCAAGCAATTGTGGATAGAAACCTAATAAAAGAGGTCATTGCTAAACGTAGCCCAATTTACACACTGATATTCAACTTATATAGAAGTCGAGAGTCAAGGGAAACTTATAACTTAGCTTATGCTTACTTTTAAGCTTAACTTATGTTTAGAGAGTTCATTTTAATCCGTAGGTACTATCCATACTTTAATAAACGCAAAAGTGTGTTTGTATGTTTGTTGGTTTGTCCTTCTTTCACGCAGCATACGGAGCAACGGATCGACGTGATTTTTGGTATAGATATAGTTTACGGAACGGAGAGTAATATAGGCTACTTTTTATACCGGAAAATTCATGGTTCCTGTTGGAACGCGGGTGAAAGCGTGGATAGAAGCTAGTTCAGATATACATATTTATTAGGGTTTCAAGCCGCCCAAGATGAAGATAGAGGTGAATACTCTATACTTTTCACAGCTTCTGCGAGACAACAAAAAAGTTTGAAATTTCATGTAAGTAGCTGCGTACTTTTTATTGTTTTTTTTTGTTGTGCCTTATGGTGGCCAGTTTGATTTTCGAATAAACTCTTATTACAATGCCTGGCTTCTGCTGAGTTATCATTCAAATTTTAACCTCCTTGCTCGGAAATTCCCTTGGGATTTTCATACAGTTTTCTCTCCCTAGGGAGGCTATGCCTTACATCATCTGGTTTTAATACCTTCGACCACATCGTCACTTAAGATCAGTATACTAAGTGTGACTTTCGCCGTTAAAATTTAAAACCCATTTACGTGACGACCGCGTTTGTCGTGTAAACGGCAAAGCATGCGCGAAGATAGTTCATAAACGCGCCGCTAGGAGCGCTATATATTTCTTCATACAAAATCCGCGTAAACGCAGTCAGTGTAGAATGTGTTATCTTGTTGCAAATCTCACATTAAGCAATCGGGTGAGACATAAATATCGATGATCCCAACCCAAATCAAGAGTGGTTTCGCTCCACTTATTAATCATCATAATCTACTATGTCATAGAATAAAACATTAATTTTCTCGACATGCGCACCTAATTAATACTGTCGAATCACATCCGTTCGTTACGTAGAACTGGTATCTTATCGAGTTTTTGTAATATGAGCCCGTGTACCACATATCTACCACATACGGGCGACATTCCTGTGAACAATGATAAAAACTGCTTGTTAGAATACGCAGGAATATAATTGATATGGCGCCCCTTTATAAACCGTTGATAATAAAACAGTATTAGTAGTTCATCTTTGTATAACTTTATAACTTAACAAAGTCGGTCCACCAGTCGGTGACCCATCTATATATCTTGTCATTTAGTTCTATAACCTTTACTTATATAGCTTTAAGACCACAGTTCCTGTCTTGATGGTTTTTTTTCTTGTTAGTAATGATAATTTCTATTAATCTATGGCCTAATCTTATAAGTTATTAATGTATGGACCACATGTTTGTAGAGGTAGAGTGTAATGTTTTACAATGAAAAAAGGCTGGTTTATGTGACAGGGTGAAAGAAATTTCGTGATGTAACACACTAGGTAGGACATTTTCTAGTTCTCGCCTTGCTACCACCCTATAGTCGGAAATCTGTCACCATTTGCCAAGACCTATATCGGTATTCCGGCCTACCAGTCCTATATTCAGGTCCAGAATGTTTACCGCATTCACTTCGAACAAATTGTCAAGATCAGATAATATTACCTGTGGTCTAAAGACAAAATATATAAACCCAAAATCACACGAATACCTATGTCTTTATTTGATACAAATATCAATGTAGACTTATAACGATGTTAAAATTTTATAATGTAAAGTAAGTACTTTTAAAAGGACGCAAGTTTGTGACAAACACCAAATTTACACACAAATGTCTCAACAAAAATCAGAAGCTAATTTCAGAAAAGCACATTTATCAGCATTATTTATTTCGAGTGGTGCTTTAAAGACATAAAAAGCATAACTACCCAACGCCATGAATATGAAATAATCGAAAACTTTAACAACTGCTTCATTCACAAAAGCTAATGACCACAGCCATATCATAAAGTATAATACTGTCAAAGCAAAGGACCACTCTGTATGACAATGTTAGTACGCTAGCATCCAAGTATGGAAAAGGTTCCGGGAACTGTAAAGGCAGAACATCTACTGTTGAATAACAAGTACATAACGTAGCTTGTCCTTCCGTCGGCCGTACCTGCCTTCGATGCGTTGGTTTTTACTTGGTAGTGCACGTCATGCCAATTAGAATCAAGCTAGCCTTGTCTATGTCAAGCGTGTCTTCTTTGGGACGAGCGATTCACATTCTATCAATCCTGCTTCATATTTCCAGGAATAGAATGTAAATTGTATTGTAGAAATGATTGGTTGCTTTTTTTTCTTGCGTTTCCAGTCCAAATCAAATCCGCCTATTTTAAAAATGTTTTTTTTTATCAAGAAAATGCGAAAATAAAGGTTATCATTATCATGCATTTTTCCGGGATTAAAAGTACCCTGTATTACCTTCTATAGACAATCAGGTCGATCCGTTGCTATGTCATTGCGTGCATGACAGAAGGACAGACCAACGAACACATTTTCGCATTTATTATTAGTACCTACGGATTTTTATATTTTTTACTATATAATCTATATATATTTGTATATGGAGTAGGTTAGTGATTTTTTGTATGAAAATAGAAGCTTCATAGTGCTTTACATAACTTGCATGTTGACTTTAGGTTAAGATAATAATTACAATCTAATACGGTCACGTGGCTTTAGCAGTATGGAAAAAAAATGTCTCTACTAAAACCCATATGAACCAATTTTACCAAACTCTAGATATACATATATGTACTACAACAGTCACCATTAAAAGTTCGTAATTACTTCTGCGAACATAACTCCTAGTTACATGGAGCTTAGTAAAAGCGCAAATATTATCATAATTGCTAATTTAACCATCAACGTAAGCATTCACTTAGTTAATCATTGACTTTTATAGCGCGATAAAGTTTGGCCTGGACCTGCAGTAAAGTTAATTTATAGCTAATATACCTGTAAATAGTCCTGTGGAACATAAAACCTATAATCTAATCTGCCAACTTGTATACAAGACCAATCAATTCATAGAGAAATGAGGTACATATTATTATTTATCAATTAAATCTTTATGGTTTTTTTACATTTATCAAAAAGCTATAAGTTAATAGTATTAGTAAGCGACTGGTAACCGATTAGTAAATAAAAAAAACAAATTAAATGTCTTTACGACCCAATGCAACGTCACGTATATCTGTGTCATTACGTCATTAGTCATTTAAGTTTCGGGGTCATTAAAGTACTCCGGGTTCCGATCAGTCGAATGACTTGCTCGTCCTTGCACTTAACTGCAATAAAAAATACTTAATTGAATTTTAGGCCAAATGCTTACTTACAGATCCTATAGAAAACTTACACAAACACACTCATACCCCTGCACTAAGATTCCCTGTGTCACCGGTGGCATAGACACACAGATATACAACGCCCAAGACGCGAGAAAAAACCTTTATGCTCACTACACAAACTGCCTCGGCCGGCATCGAACCCGAAACCGCTTCATTTGCAGGCAGGGTAACTTTTAACCTATCTAAGGAACCTATCTACACGCAATAACGAGTTAAACTTAACTAAAATATTACATACTAGCTGCTGCCCGCGGTTTCACCCGCGCGGAGTTATTGCATTTCATAGGTTTTATTTTTTTGCGCTAAATCATAATTATTTTCCTAAAATAAAAGTAGCCTAAGTTACTCCTTATAACATCAGCTATGTGCCAGTGAAATTCCCGTCAAAATCGGTCTAAGCGTTTCGGAGATTACCCGTAACAAACAGACAGACAGCCAAAATGTTTAAAAATTGTTTATGTTGTAGGTTCCGATATACTTTCATATGCATTTGGTAAAAAGCTGTTATTTTGACGTTACAAACAGACACTTCAATTTTATTTATTGGTATAGATACGTAATTTACGGTCACAATAAAAGTCGCTACACAAACAGAACGTCCTTAAAATAGACAATATATATAATTACACGTAGGTACTTTAAGAACAAGAAAGATATCTAACACCATGATAATGAACTCCACATTGCTCTTTCATTTACTAATACCGAGTAAACCTTGGAAAGGTCAAACATTAGACTCGGGTTTAATAGTAAAGTCACGGCCGCGGCGTTCACGAGTTTGTTTTTACATGCAGTTCACACGCGTCTTTCTGCCGGTGCTATGGAACGTGCTTACGGTGTCTTGTTTTTGTAATTAGTACTTTGTAATTGTAATATTTTACATTGGTTGAGATAGTTATTAGTTTCTATAGATGTTTTTGAGTTTGTTGTTTCTTTAGATAGACCGAAGATTATATATTTTTTTTTTATTGAAACGCCTAATGCTATCGCACTCTCAGCAAAACAACCCAACAATGCGATACCAAAGGACGTAGAGAAGATGTATCTTAACGGTAGGATTTCTGGTATCTTGCACGGGCACCTGGACCGCCGAACTTCTAGGGCTCGCAGCGACGGGGATCTGCTACTAGCAAACTCCTGTCGTATTGAACTAGATCCTTGATCTCCTTCTTTGACGCCTCTTTGTTACATTAGTAACCCTGTCTACAAAGCGAGGCACTTCCCGAAGGGATTTGTACTTATTCTGTGGCCAGCGTAAAATTTGTGCGGTGAGCAAAAAGTTTGCGTGTAGTGTATGTGTCCATGTCACACAGGAAATCCTACTAGAGGGGTACGAGCACAGAGTATGAGCATGTAAGTATGTATTTTGTTTGTTTATTTGATTGTTATTATATGATACTAGCGACCCAACCCGGCTACACACGGTTTGACTTTCATATAAAATTAATAATAGACCCCCTTAATTCGGTCCTGTCGCAAAATCCGTTCTTCGCTGTCGTCTCCTATCTATAAACTACTTACTTGTCAAATTTCAGTTTTATAGGTCAAGTTGTTTTCGAGATTTCGATTCAATACAAAGTCAATTTTGCCTTTGTTTTGTCAAACGGAAAAAACAGCCCAAAAAGAACAGTAGTGCGAATCTTTTGTCAAAGGAAAAAAATACGATTTGTAAGTCGAATCTCTACGCGCTGTCCTACTTTACAAGCCACCCTACCACCCTATTCATTCAGAGTGTCAAATAAATGGCGCACAAGAAATTTATGTTGTCCGCGATTCTTTTTAACCCAGATTCTTTTACAGCTTGGCTTTTCAGCACAGTTTCATTTATTACCCTCTTAGAATTTATGCGTGAACGAAAAAGAATATAACGCTACTGCGTTAACTGCGATTAATATTTTAACTTCTTTCTACTTGATTGTTTTGTGTTTTATTATTATTTGATATCTCAATGTAAATAATTGATATAGTAAACCTAACCTGTCGTTGTACAACATAAAAGAAATCACGGACTATCGGAAGCTACGATATTGATATGTCCTTAATTTATTTTCATCAAACTTTACTTGGAGAGATTACTTTTAACGAAAGTCCGCTCATTTTACTTCAGTAGTAAGATTTTCCTGTTCTGTTGTAAATTTTTAGTCTTAAAATTGAAAAAGCATTTTTAATATAATTTTAATATAAATAGTATGCTATCAAGTACTCGTATAGGTATAGCTGGTTTATCTAAGTTTACATATTAGTTACAAGTATAAAATAATGATTGCTTAACCTTCTACGAAATATAACAAACCAAGAAACTTCGCACACTTTCGCATTTATTATGGTAACTGCTCACATGGACTAACTTCTTCAACGCGTAAGGTTTCCGGGTTAGATTTTTGCAACAGGAAATATATTTGCGCACTAAAAAAAGTCCAAGTATTTGTTCTATTCTTCTGAGGACCATGGTTCTTGTAGTTTCTCGTTAAGTACAGGGACACGTTTATTTATGTGATCGATGGTCAAAATCGATTATTGATATCTGAACTTTAACATTTCGTGTTATTACCGCGCAGAATATACGGTTTGATACACGAAGCTCTACTTTAGTCATGGACAAATCCGTAGCTGATTGGCCAATAACGCGAAATCAGTACAACAATATGCCTAGTATTTGATATCCCAATGTAGATAATTTATAGTACCTAAACCAAACCTGCCGTTTTGAAAATATTAGGCCAAGGTTGATGTGGCCAACTTATCTCACTCAGTTTGTTTAATCTATAGATTTAAAAGAAATCGCATGGAGCAATAATAAGACCGATCATTTTTATACAACAACAACATTTTATTATCGTCTTACAATAATTTATCTTATTGTTGTTGTTTTAGTGTAATTGTGTGCTTTGTAAGTATTCCTCTATTTAATTCCGACAAACAGTTGCGCAATAACTATACAGTTTCATCTCTAGACCCAGTGCTATAAAGTTTACGCGACTACTAACTCCATAACCACAGTGTATAAACATTTAAACTGCACAAGAACAGTAATCCTGAGGCCTACGACCTTACTTCACGATATTTTTACATGTGCATACATATTCCGTAATTACAATCTAGTTCAAATACGTCTGTGTGCTCGTCACCGCTGTGTCAATGTTTGGGGATGCAGTAGTGTTGTGCCAACATGTGCCCAACCTAATTTATCAACGTGCACGTGGAGGTTGGGAGGACTGGCATGATAACAAATATTTAAACTGTTGGGAGTTTAAAGAGCTTTTTTTCGTTATTGATATTTTTATTATGTTACAACACGTTACATTGCGATAGAAGATCATCGTAGTTTTGCAGATCACTATTTTACTTTATTTTGGAACCGAAAAGGACAGAGCTGGGGAAGGGGTTTCTCGTTTTTGCATTCGTGTATACTGGACACCAGTGGATACTGGGGTCCTGCTTTCCCAAAACGTCGTTTTAAAAAAACGACGTTCGTCGTTATTAAAAAATAACAACCTGTTTGCGAAGCAACTAACTCTACTTGTGGTGCGTGAAATATTGGTCGAGCACTCGATACCTTGTTTTTTGCCAATGACCATGAAATCTTCCTGGACTTTCCATGTGGTCTCAAATATTTATCTTTTGTGGAAATTAGTCCCACACCAGTTCTAACTTCCTGGACACCTTCTATCAAGTAAATTTAGTGATCTAGGTGTCTCTTATAATTTTATGCCGTATAGTCTTGGACTCTTCGAAATAAAGATAGACAGTGCACTTGAAAGTACTGACGCTACCAAAGTCAGCCGGCCGGTTTCAAAACATGTTATAAATCAAAATATTTTAATATGTTGCTTGCGGTGTAATCTGATGAATTCTCGCTACCATTTCCAATATTGTAGCCTGTCGCTACGGTAAAGTTAAATTTTTCGTCTCTTTCACGGCACAGTCGCGAAAAATTCAGCCGCGATTTCTGTCAAAATTAAATAAGGGAGGAATTCTCACAACGAAAAGAGCTTTAAGAAAATGCCTCATGTTATTATTTTTTATAGAACGTTAAACGATATTTTCAATAGCATGCAAACTCGATCAACCGTTAAATATCAAAGAAAGCACAACATGACCCAAATACGATGGCGGCAGAAAGCGTCTGCACAATAGAGGCTAAAAAATCAAACGCAACGTTCGTCGTCAGCCGCTAAGAATAGCTGAAGACGTGCTCAGAGCACGGCTATAATAGGAAACAGTTCCTAAAACGACGTGCCTTCAGTGACACAACGAGCGACGTGCGCTTACCCGTTGCTTTTAATTAACTACTGCCTGTAAAACATACTGTAAGTTTATGTAGATGCACATCGCGGGCTTTAAGATGTCATGAGAGTATCAAAACATATACAACTGTAATTTTAATTATGACAGTATATCCATAGGTACTAATTTTATAAATGCGAAAGTGTGTTTGTTGGTTTGTCCTTCTTTCACGCAGTAACGAAGCAACGGATCGACGTGATTTTTGGCATATATATAGTTTATGGACCGGAGAGTAACATAGGCTACTTTTTATCCTGGAAAAATGCACGGTTCCTGTGGGAACGCGAGTGAAAACAGCGGGCAGAAGTTACTGTGACATAAAATTGACATTGACAGCTGTCAATAGTTTTATAATGTTGACAGTTGATTTAATTTGACAGATTGGTTTGACGGATCCTGTGGTAACGCGGGTGAAAACCGAAGGGCAGAAGCTAGTCTGTAAATAAATGCGAAAGTGTGTTTGTTGATTTGTCTAATCGGGATTGCCAAAAATAAACTTACTAATTTAAGCACAATTGTTCAGTAAAATACCAAGGAATAGGGAAGTTATGGAACGCTGAAAAGTATTATTTCTAACGTCAACGCACGTGATAAAAATCTATCTTGACCACATGCTTACATTATGTCAGACGGATAATTATGAAACCAGTCGGTGCACCACCGTCGGTCAATATTCCAACTGGTTATATTATTATTTATCGAAACAAGCGCTTTAAAGCGGGTGAACCAGTAAACCTTTATCTTACTCACTGATAGTGCGGAGGACATCTGGCGAGTCTCAAGTGTCGTAACTTAAAACTTTTAATATATCTATTTTTAGTTACAGTATGAAGATAAAGTCTGCCTAGAAACTGATGAGTTTCAATGAGATCTACATATTTACAAATACGAGGTTTTGGTACATGAGTGTTTGCGACTATTCCGTATCTTTGTCACAGCAGTTCTTTTTATACTTAACTATGATGTATACGTTTTTTACCTAACTACTTTAATTTTATATAATGTTGGTGTATAAAGAGCTTCGATCTATGTTTTTTAACGACATCATCCAGAAACTATTCCATGATGTAAACGCATTTTCAAGTTCTGGTATGGTTAGCTATCTCCCTCAAGTTGAAAATTTATGACCATACACACACCAGTTCCTGTTTTGAGCGGGTGGTTTGCCTGATGGTAAACATAACGCCAACCGATAACAATTGCAGTGCCACTCAGAACTTTGAAATAAGAAGTTTTGCGTGGCAGTGCATTACCCTGTTGGAAGACACAGAATAGATAACAGTACATCCAGTATTCAGCATCGTGGACCATTCTTAAGATCTGGTGTGATAGTGATCAAGCGCTATCCTATGTAGTATAAAAAACTAAAGCAGCAACCTAATGCATTTCAAGGACATCATGACGCTCGGACAATGGTGAATATTAAATTTCAAGATTTGTTTGAATTTTTGCACATTATCGAACAAATGACCAATTTATATTCGACTAGCTGCTGCCCGCGGTTTCACCCGCGTGGAAGAGATATTAGATTTCAAGGGGTTTTATTTTTTTGCGCGGAACCCTATTTTATTTTTCAAAAATTTAAGTATCCTAAGTTACTCCTTGTAACATTAGCTATCTGCCAGTGAAAGTCCCCTCAAAATCGGTCCAGCCGATCAGATTACCCGGAACAAACAGACAGACAGACAAAAATTAAAAAAAATGGTTGTGTTGTTATAGGTGCCGTGTATACTTTCATATGCATTTAGTAAAAGCTGTTATTTTGATATTACAAACAGACACTTCAATTTAATTTATTTGTATAGATATAGATTTGTGTGAGGTTATACTTATCATTTTATTTTGCACTATGCTCTGCTCAAGCGTATCGTATCGGTTGACTTCGAGGAAAGACACTAAAAACTTTTATCTATTCCGTCTGCTATAAAAATACCTTGTAATTATTCCATTATCGCATTCGCTACATCGATTTTATAGTTAAACAAAGATTGTAAACAGGAATCGTGATCCGAGACTGCGTTGATGGCACAGTAGGTGGTTTTAAGGCGTAAGTGTGAGTCACGATAGATGGTAAACACAGTTACACGCATTGATGAGAATTTTCACATAAATTCTCGTACCTTTCGAGATGGTCTCTCGTACGTTATGAGAGGAATTGGTACCAATTAGGAAGTGCTAGGCGGGGTCGTCTTATGGATCCTGGCTCTGTGCCAGGTTGGTCCGGACTCTTCCATTATATTTGAGCAATTTGCACCTACATTCAACTCAGTGCTGGGAGGTATATGCTTCTGCAACACAATGCGTCTCTAGAAGTAGCCTATTAGTAGAAGTTTCATACCGATGTTCATTAGGTTTTTTTTTAAATTATTACCAAATTCTCTGCCTAGAAATATTTTTATATTATATTGTGCACTATGTAATAATATGGTTTGCAGCATAATAGTTACCTAAGAATCGTTGTTTTTTTCTTTGTGGTCTTTCACGCTTTAAAAGAACCTAGCACATCTAATATCTTAATTAGACCTTGGCCGCAATTCTTTCATCTCAATTGGGCGCTCGCTACACATATTAACAAACGTTATTAAAATACACGTTGTTGAAAATGTGTCGTTTTTTTTTTCTTTTTGTAATATCTACCAATTTTTATGCTTTGGAGTTGTTGAGAAAGTTTAGTTCCATTTACTGAACATTCTGACGAAAAAAATACTGAATAAAAAAATAAAGAATAAAACACTGCTCTAAACATATTAAGTTCTGAGTTATTAAAAGAGGGACACATTTTATTATTATATCTATAAAACTACGAGCTTCATCTCAGTCAGAACATTATTTTGCACTGTACCAGAATATTTCTGTCTTTCTCTTTATTTCTGTAACTTCTCCATCCAATGGCAGCCCAGAAGAGATATCTGATTAGAAATAAGGCGACCCCTTGTATTTTTATTGAAATTATTTGGTTTGCTAATTTATCGAAGTGCTGTTTTGTTTAATTTCAAAGCTTCTCACCTCGTTTGGTTGAGGAAACGACTGTGAATAAGCCCGAGACGTTTTCATGTGGCTAATTTCCCTAACAAACCCATACGCATCCATTCTGCGGCTTAAATGAGCATACATAAGGACGATGAAAGCATAATTGAAACACGATCCTCCGTTGCGTTAGATTAGTGCAAATGAGCAAGCGCCTCACATCACCTACTAAGATCAGTAAGATCACATATCGAGTATCTTGGGCTTATGTGAGCTTTGGCAGGTTACAGTCTTACTTACAAGCCTCTTACTAAAATTTAATCAATTGCCAAGCAATTCATAATTACACGACTTCACGAAAAAGGAGTGAATGTGTTTAATACTTCACAGATCAAGGAATTCAGAAAATTTAAAAAAATACGGATTTTAATCCGCAGTATTTTTTCAAACTTGACACGTAGGTAATTCATACCTACGCAGGCCGCAGCGTATTTGATGGCATCAGTGAGACATGCGGTAATGTAACTAGATCTTTTATTAGCCCAGATGACGTGCCGCATTATTGGCTTACCACCACCCTGTATATACATGTAAATATGATCCTTAACGGCTGATCAAATATTTTGAACTGTTTTTCCTTGTTTGGTCAGTAGTTGCCATGCCTGCAAAGCGAGGAATTCCGGGTTCAATCCCCGGCCAGAGCAGTCTTTGTTTGGTGAGCAATGAGTATTTTGTGCTCTTTGATGTTTGTGTTATATCTATGCGCGTTGATATGTTCATGCCAATTACACGCCAGGTGGTAGGACTAACTCTTCTGCGAGTGTCCGTCGGGTGGCTACCACCTCTTTGCTCGTGTATATAGTCTGCTGCAAAGCAGTAAGCAAAGTAGTCAAGAATTTACTGGGCTTATGAGACTTAAAGTAATACTGCTCTAAGATATGGTGGTAGGTCTGCTGATGAGATTGTGAACACTACCTTATCAAGAAGAAAAAATACATCTAACGAGGTTCTACTCATTAATTCTACTTAACAATTTATTCATTCTTTAACTAAACCATATTTAACGCTCGCGCCTCTTTATTACAAAAAGCGTCATTATACAAAAAATAATGTAAACAAATGTATTCCACTTTTTTTCTATTAAAAATGAGTCCAGTAATGAGTCGTCATTTAACGGACCATCTGAACCTTTAGTTCCAGACGAAAAACAAAGACTCTCCACCGTCCTTTAACTACTGACGGACGGTACTCAGGGCGGGGGGGGGGGGGGTGAAAGGACGAAGGCATAATATGACCGATAAACCTTATCCGAGAAACCAGAATAATCGCTAAGCGTGTGACCATTCATAGTTCTGCACTAAGATTTTTATCTCGCGAATGACTTGGATACCTAGTTCCGGCTAGGTATTGAACCCGGGCCCTCTTGTAGAGATAAATTAGGTGGCGAGGTACCCCTAGCCCCCAATCTTTCAGTTACGCCCTAGACTCCTTGCTTTCCCACTGAGATGTTAAAAGGGAAGTCACGGCATAAAGTTCGTTGCTCCGAAGCTAATAAACTCTAGTAACTTAAGAACACATGAAAAAGAAAGTCGATCATTTATATCGGATGAAAGTGAGAGAAAAGACAACAACTTCTCAAACCGCATTTTAATGGTAGATATTTAGTAGCAATGCCACTTAAGAAAGGTAACGAAGGTAAATGCTAAATGTTTTATAAGTAGTTTTTAACCAATATATGAATACGAATACATGAATACGAAGTGAAGTAAGCCTCGCCTTTCTGTTTCTTTCAATTTCAAACGAATTATTTTTTTCACCTTTATTTACATTCATTTAGTTGTCTATTTGAAAGGCTCTAATTGATAGCAATATTGTCTTTTAACCAACCTAGACATTTTGTATTAATTGACATCAAAACTAGAAAGCACATATTATTTAGATAAATAGTCTATATCCATACATAAAAAATAAGTAAAATTGAAGTGTTTGTTTGTAATATCAAAATAACAGCTTTTTACTAAATGCATAATTATGAAAGTATATACGGAAACTACAGCAAAATCACAATTTTTAAAATTTTTGTCTGTTGTCTGTTTGTTCCGGGTAATCTCCGAAACGGCTGAACCGATTTTGACGGGACTTCCACTGGCAGATAGCTGATGTTATAAGGAGTAACTTAGGCTACCTTTATTTTAGAAAAAGAATTAGGGTTCTGCGCAAAAGAATAAAACCCATGAAATCCAATATCTCCGCGCGGGTGAAACCGCGGGCAACAGCTAGTTATTAAATAATACCGTCGCGTCGCAGTGATCGAATAACATTTAGTTATGTTTAAATTAATAAACGCATTAAGTATGACGTGCAATAAGAATACCACGGTAACAAATTCCAACAAAATGCTGTAGCCTCGATACTAACCTACATTTATGAAATTTTAATGTTCAGAACATTATACGAAACATTATTCGATCCAATTCAGAGACTACCTACTTTCACTTGTTATTTACTTTATCAATAAACTTTCTTGATGTTACAAAAGATTCATGCAAAAATTTAAAGTCATCTTAACTTGTCGAAAGTTGACAATAGCACCCGTAATTGCATAGACGGCTTTCCTCGGCATTACCACGGGATGACTACGAATTAATAGTATGTAAGGTAATTTCTGACGTTGCACATGTGCATAGCATAGTTATGATGAGCCATCACTACATACTAAACTGGCAATGAGTTGATCATATTTCTAGAAGGATGGACACTTACTTACCTTATCCTATATACGTTTCCTCGCAAGAGGAAGCCTCTGTCATAAATGACGTCGAAAAAAAGTATTCTCAAACGTAGTCATTACGGCCCATGCATGACAATACGACTAAACTGGCAATGAGCTGGTCACATTTCTAGAAGATTTTTTTTATGTTATTTGGTAACGAGACGAGCTGGTCGTTTGCCTGATGGTAAGCATAACGCCGGCCCATAACAATTGCAGTGCCACCCAGAACTTTGAAACACCAAGGCCGGCGCGGCACTGCATCAAACCGGAACACAGTAATGCTTCACATTACTGCTTGGCGGCAGACTTCACGAGCAAAGCGGTGGTAACAACCCAGACGGACACTCGCAGAAGAGTTAGTCCTCCCACTAACAAAACACACGAAAACGCTTGGACAACGTTTACCTTATCCTATAAGAGAAATTCTTGAGTGGTTAAAGTAGGACGCCCATACCAGCATGGTGGAGTTATAACCTGCGAAAGGCGTCTGCCAGAAGCACTCGTGAAGTATAAAATAAATGACTCTAGCAGCGGGTCTCTATAAAGTTCGTCTATCCGAATCACAGACTAAAACTAATGCTGTCTCTGTGGAACTATACCACCGTCTGTCAGAAATTACTAAACCACCGTTACAGTGCACTGTTTATTAGTAAGGCCCAACACTATAAACAGAGGTACCTAATAGTGTAAAAAAATGCGCAGGCAAAAGAAACCTGTCTAAGTTCAAAGTAAGGCTGCAGCCAAAACGGGAAGAAATATCTTTCCACCGCAGACATTAGTGACCACTTACTCGTATAGTACTTGCGCGGGGATCCAGGCCCATACATTTACTGCACAGAAATCTGAGCTATGCTGTACCTTGTCAAAATAAGATTAACTTAAGCTTCATTACAATGTTAACTTTAACAAGGTACTACAACGTAAAGTTATAGTATTAACCATGAACAACCTTTTTGTTTGAAGTAACAATTAACCCTGACAGTAAAGCACAGGTTAGCCACCTGCGGGTAGGACATTTATGTGGGCAAAGTAACGACTTCTAATGAAGCCACTGTATAATAAGTATACCTACATTGAACTGTTTATGTAAGGAACTATGTTAATGAAGAGGTGACTTTGGTGGAAAACGAGCAAACACGGGTTTTATGCGTCAGATGCGACTATGCTTCAACAGTCGCTGTGCTAACAGCTATCTGTAACTACTTAATTTAAGTTTCAAGAAGCCTTTGTGACTCAGAAATCGTGTACATTACATACATATAGAAATAGACACCCCTAACTACGATTCCCTGTGTTTAGGGCATTAGTAACTACGAGGACAATGGTCTCTAGATACGGAACAAATACTTGCAATTTTTTAATGCACAAAATATATTAGTTCCTTTAAGAAAATCAAATACATGCAATGACAATCGACAATCGACAGTGGTTCTGAATAACAAGTAAGAGTACCATTTCATTTTTCGTTGTCCAGAGAGATTCCAGGTTGATAAAGCCAATACTAAGATACCAGGTAGGTACAGGAGGCAAACTAGTAGCCATTAGTGGATGCCTAGCCGCAAAAACAACAGGGAACGAATCGGGAATGTGCCCGGGATACTCTTCAGTGTTGCTAGATGTACGCACTTTATGTTAGTTGTGAACTTTTTTATGATTTCTAGGTATTAGCCATCTTAAAACAAACGCTTGTTTTTTAAGTTTTACTTATTTAACTATTAGTACTTTAAACAGCTAAAGATTTAGTAGAGAAGATATAAGTACAAAAATGGGAACAATTACTATTTATATTTTATTTTTATACCGTGACATCTAATAAAACTTATTTTTAAATAATTGCAAAATTATTTGACCTGTAGTTTGTTATTTGATAATATTAAAAAGTTTTTTCGTGTACTTACTCAACGTAATATTTAACAACTAACCGTTTGTTCCAAACTCAATGAAAAAATTTTAGTCGTTAATTTTTGTTAAGGGATCAAAAAGTTTTTTTACCGCGTACTCCGCACATTTTCATGGGCTTAATATTAGGTAAAGTTAAATGAAGTGATATATCATCGGGCTTTTGTAAGAACTGTCTGATAAAAAGGTTTCCGCGCAAGATAAATTGAAAAGATTTACAACCGCACGCTCGAGCCATCAAGAAATGTCTAGAAACTTCAAATAAGAAAAAATCATCTCTCGTCGTTCAATCTGCATCAAAGGGAATACAATCTTGAATAGGTTGTAAATGAAAACGAATCATTATAAAGAAATGGCTTGGAATAGCATCCACTTAATCATTTAATATTCCGAGATTTAATACAAATATTTTTAAAGTTATTTCTTTTTGGAAATAAGTACAAATCATTCGATTATATTATTAACTAATAGAACAAATAATAATGAGACGTCTCCAAAATTGTTTCCTGTCTTTTTGAAATAGTGAGTTTTTATATTTATTATCACTTACATCATTTGATATATTTATCACTAGCTGCTGCCCCGCGGTTTCACCCGCTTGGAGATAATGTATTTCATAGCTTTTATTTTTTTTCGCGGAACCCTAATACTTTTTCCAAAATAAAAGTAGCCTATGTTACTCCTTGCAACATCAGCTACCTGCCAGTGAAAGTCTGGTCAAAATCGGCCCAGCCGTTTCGGAAATTACCCGGAACAAACAGACAGACTAACAAAAATTTAAAAAATGGCTGTTTTGGTGTAGGTCCCGTATATACTTTCATATGTATTTAGTAAAAAGCTGTTATTTTGATATTACAAACAGACACTTGAATTTTATTTATCTGTATGGATTTACCAGATTGACAAAATAGGACGTAGATACTGGTCAAATAATTGTATTACTTATATATATTTTGTTTAATCAGCTTAAGACGGTATCCCGAGCCAATGGCATTTATCATTCTGTCCCCTTTACACATACTGTCGGTTTTCATTGATGTAAAAGAGAAAAAAGATCGCGCGCGCTTAAAAATTGAATAGAAATCCAAAAAAAGCGTGATTACTTCAAAATTAGATGCCTAATCAAAAATTTACCACCACTAAGTTTTTTGTTATTATAAAATACGTAAGTCTTGTTAATTTTTTCGATATTCATATATAAATAACACAGATATTTCATTATAAACTTATTTTAGAGGTAACATTGTCATTTTTTTTATCGAGTAAATTTGTAAGGATCTTGTTTTGATTACAACAGCATTATCAGTAATATGATGAATGAAATGATGAAATGACATATATTTTTTCCAGTGCCAGGTGCTCATCTGATTTTGTTAAAAAAATATTTACTATTATTTACCGAGTACGGTGTGTAGTGTCGTATTTTAGACCTTTAACTGCTGTCTCACATTTTGTATGATGTGATTGAATGACTGAAGGTATGTGGTTACATATTTTAGTTTAGAATGAAAACTAAGTTGACATGACACTGATCGATGTTCAGAAATGTCAGGCACAATCTAAGGCGTACCCAGCTGATTCAAGACTGTAGTTTGAAATAGCAGACACAAAATATTTCAGTATGCCCATTGAGCTCGACGGCCAATAAAACTATCGCTATCTTTATAATACTCAGCAGTAGCAGTAACCGCTGAGTTAATGTTTATAACCTGAATAAGCATTAGTTTATCGCGTAGTAGGTATCTTTATGATGTAGGGGTTGTAAGCTGGTCAGCCTTGGACTGTCGTAATCTGGGTTTTACTGTTTGCTGAATGGAACACCTGTATAATAAAAAGACTTATATATGAACTGCTGTTGCAGGTTTGAAGTCGGAAGCTTTTTGAAGATTTGTGATTTATGTGATGATTTATGACGATGTGATGATTTATTAGATGTGTTGATTTATTTGGTAGCAAGATCGCATAAACCATCGGTCATCTGTGAATTTCAATTTTCAATGATTACTTAGTACTTATCATCGCAATTAATAAGGTCAGTATTCCAATGAACTTGGAAATCAATTGCCAAAATTACAAAATATTGGCAATCATCATCGTGCCAAGCTTTTGATTTGTTGGGATATAAATTTATTCCAAGCTGGTATCACTGATACCATTAGATAGGTAGCGAAATAGCGCACGTCGCAAGGACCTCATTTGCGATGTATTGCCGTCCAGCAACAGCGTCGATCCGGTTCTACGGTTTAATTACGCGTTCTTAGACGCATTGTTTTGTATCTATGTATACCTAGCAGTTTATCACCGTATGGTACGGTTCTTAGAATAAATAACTAACTGGAACAGTTTTGAACCATACTTTTATTTAGAGCTAAAGAGCAATATAACCTTGTTATCTTATGATTCTTTCAGCATAGGATTAGTGTTTTATCAGCAAATAAACTTATTTAAGTACAGTTTGTTTTAATTAGTATCATATATACAATGTATCTGAGGTAGTTCTTTGTATGGGTTATCAATGTGCTAGAGCTAAATAGAGAGCTGAGTATATGTGTGCTTGATTTTTTTCAACATCTCCCTTGTCTTAAGCCCGATTTACTAATGAGCTAGTGTTGCACAATCGAAGACATGATGTAAGCACCTAGATATATTCTTCACTTATATTGTGGATCCTTATTTTATTATTGGATATTACTTTCATGAATTGGACTGTCTAATGATATCCTAAGATATCTTAAATGAGGAATGTCTCTCACGAACAGAAGCACAAGTGTTTCTCAACACTTAAATTACATAGAATTCGCATAGGTATCTACAAATTGACACCAGTAATCTCAGTTACATGGATAAAACTTGTTACCGTAAGGCGAGCCCTTACAATATGACCTATAGCGAATTCTAAGCACTTAATATATCAAAATATTCCAAACCCAAACACATGGCGACCAAAGTTTTTTGCTATAATTATTTTAGTAGTATCTAAATAAATTACAAGTTTTATACAACATCTCTCTTGGTACACTCAAAATGTTTGATTTCTTGTTGTTTTATGACACGGGCGCAGAATTCCAAATGACGTAAACATAGTCAATGCTACCTCACCTACCAATAAATCTCCATCACAAATAATTACTGAAAATAAAAGCTAACTGTAACTAATAGAATTCTCAGGGACGGCGGAAGCATTGCATCATCAAGGGTGGTTAGGCGCTAATGCGGCAGACGAAGAATGGGCGATTACGTGCATTACGAGGACTGATGAGCTGCGTTCGGCTCTTGAAGGTAATAGTACCACTAGTATGGGTAGAGACCATTGTATACTGGATGTGAAAGCTGCGCGATGTAAAACAGCTTATACCGATACCCAAGTATCTATGTAACATAACAAAAGTAAGAGGAAAATGACACATATACCAGCACGAAGAAAATAGATAATAGAAACAAAAGGACACACATGCTTATAAATACATTTTATTTAAGTGTTGCACCTATAGATTTATTTTTTAATATCTAACAATAGCTGATTCGACTCGAAACAATCGAAAATGTCAAAAAGATTTTGCCAATTTATTTAAGTCAAGAAATAGATCAAGGGCAGGTTGGAGGAGCAGGGCGACGAAATTACTTTAAAAAATATTCAGTTGAGAAAACAATTTACAACCAAAAGTAGCCTTTATGTTATCGAATTTAAGAAACTTACAAAGTATAGATTACGCATTACCTACATTGCTCTGAATATAATCAGTAGAAACGGGATATTTTCCATTCATGTTTGATTAGAATTTCCGATATTTCGGTGCTGTTGCAATCCAACACCAGCCAATCATGCTGTTTGGCGGCATCGGCAGCTCGCTACTAGGCTATAGGGCTACAAATACATATAAGACCTATATTGTTAGTGGGAGGACTAACTCTTCTGCGAGTGTCCGTCTGGGTTGTTACCACCGCTTTGCTCGAGAAGTCTGCCGCCAAGCAGTAGTGTGCAAGCATTACTGTGTTCCAGTTTGATGAGCAGAGTATCCAGTGAAATTGCTGGGCTTATGAGACTTAATACCTAATGTCTCAGGGTAACGAGCGAACTGCAGTGCAGCGCAGGCCATTGTGTTTCAAAGTTCGTGGTGGCACTGCAATTTTTATGGGCCGGCGTTATGCTTACCATCAGGCAAACGACCAGCTCGTCTCGTTACCAAATAACATAAAAAAAATCAGTCCTATTCCAGTGTTTTTAGCCGACTGACGAAGGAAAAGAGTGTAATGTTTTTCGAGCGTGTTTATGCATATATGTCTATTTCTTTAGCACGCTCTGTAGTAAACTGTTTGACGGATTTTAACATATGAGGTGTCACTGGATTCGTTTTAATTATGGGAGTGACATAGGCTATATCTTAGGCATATTTATCTTTCTGTTCAGTTTTTATTAAGGTTTTGGTTATTTAGGTATAGGGATTTAGCGCGTTAAAGTTATTTTTACTAATGTGCTTTACAATTAATTAGCTTTACATTTACGCGCGTTTTCTTCTACACGTGTATCGGGTTCTTTATCTGAAGTACGCCGCCGACGCATACGCCTTCAGATGTAATTGGTCATCCACCGGTCACTCTCACGATGTATGGGAATCGTCGTTTTGATTCATTCGATGTTTCCGATTTATCTAGCCTATGTCACAACTTCCTGTGTTTCAAGCTTTTTTAGATACGTATAGATAGCATATTAGCGTGGGTTTACGGGCGGGTGCGGTGAGTTTTGCGGGTTACGATGGTTCTGAGGGTGGAAAGGTGTTTGGTGTATAGTCCCATAATATAGGAACATTTATACTATCTTCACTACCTCCACCAGAGTACCCAAGGCTTATATTATTTGCTGAAGGTGGGCTGCTAAAGTTGAGCGCAGAATAAATAATAGTTAGTAGAGTACACAAACAATTGCTCGCCACTGCCCGTTAAAAATTCTTGTTTTTATTCCGTGCACATTTTTAGCCTATTTACTTCCCCATCTCGGTTTGATGAATGATTGTTGGATTGGTTTCGACTGAATGTCCTAATCGCAGCTGGGTGGATCTAGAGGAATAGTTAACAATATAATTGCACAAAATACATTATGTGGGATTTGATTTCTTTTACCTAACCAATTTTTAAATGTTCTCCACTTCCCTTTGCTTTTTTGGACAAGTAGCTTTATCGCCCTTATGCTAAGATATTTCCTCAACCATACAGCACAGTATTAGAACAATTAAAAAATGGGGGAAAATTGTGTGGTTATGTTTTGGAAGATTCAAAACATTTACTATTACTTTTCGATACCACCGAAGTTTTTCATTCTATTCTTGAGTAAGTCGACTTATTCCTTTAAATTAATCACAACGGAAATAAATCCGAACACAGATGAAAATGCCAGCCACAGCCACCACATTTTAATTGCTATTATCTGTAGCCTTGATTCGTTCAGTTCTCGGTAAAAGATGGATGGCTATTTTCGAAGTGTAAGGGTCAGCTCACACCGAGATGCGAAGCGACGCAACGCGGTACTGGATTCGGCGAAGCACGAGTATCCATATCAGTATATTTGACACGTATCCAGTTCAATTTCTCGTTCTCACTGAAATTTGAATCTCTACGAGTATATTATGTAGCAAATAAGTTCCACATTATGATGATGAAAGTGCGCACCGCTTCGCGTCGCGTCTCGGTGTGAGCTGATTCTTACCATTTTTTTTTGTTGTGCTATTGTTCTCAGAAATAATTATAATATCTGTTGTTATTAAGTCTGAAACAACGAAAACTTGGAACGGAATTTTACATAATTTTCAGGAATATTAGTTTTGTTTATCTGAGGAGAGAAATTATTTCGAGCAGGCAAACGTAAGAGATGACGATCCGGTCTATACTGGTAACAAACTATTTTTAACTTACTAAAAAAACTTAAACACAAATTATAGCTACCAATTTATTTTATTTTCAGTTTATTTACCTTTCAAAATTGCGCCGGCTGAATAATATTGGATGGTACATGGTTGTTAATCTACGAAAATACTAGTGCTAGATATATTGCGAATTGCGAACTACCCTGCCGTATACCTACTATCTCCAAACTACATACTATATACCATGTCCATCAATGTATAATTTAAATTCGCAGTAAACGGGATTTTCAGAGAGTGTACCGTCTATCATATAAATAGCTCGATGCTACTTCACTATTAATATTTAATAGAGAACTTGATAGGATATATAAATCATCCTACGCTTCTTGAGATGTCAATTAAGATAGAGAGGAAGTCCTGCCCTATTTTATATTAGCGAAGAAATATGCCTGAGATGGCTAGATCGAGTTGATTGGGTAATTCGTCACTACATCCTAACTCTCAGCTTTCTTTGTGTAGGCGGTTTGCGTGTGTGGGTAAACCTAACTACATATACGTGTTCTGGTGTTAAGCTTCCGTCTAGACTTTGAATTGGGTCTTTACCTAAAACAGGTGTGGAGCGTCCCAGACCCTCTCTGGATCGAAAGAGACGTGGTTAATATCTGTCTTCCAGTCCTTGGTCCCCTCGGCTTCTCTGCCAGATCACCGTCTCACAGAAGGAGTTGAACCTCCTCAACGAGGCCTTGTCACCACAATCACGGAAGTTGCTATACATCCGCATAGCGCAACACTATTATACGTCTATAAGTAACAACAGAGCCATACAAATGATACAAATACACCAATACACTATAGCTGAATTGGGATGGAAGAATGGTTTAAACTAGTTTGTAACAAGTATACATTTTACGTTTGAAGTGGTTTCCTAAGTGGACACTACTCGGATACTATTACCTACAAGCTGTGCCCCTCGGCTTCGCTTACGTTCGCATCGCCTCAGTTACCCCTTCTTCTTCTTCTTAGCGTGTCGATGGTCATCAGGTTTTGCCATCGTGGTGAAAGGATTTGCCAATCAGTTTTAAAACTTATCAGTTACCCCTTATAACCCAGCTATCTGCCATTGAAATTCCTATCTAAAGTCGGTCCAGACGTTTCGAGGATTATCCGGATCAAACAGGCAGACAGATAGACAAAAATTTAGTAAAATGTGTTTTTTATAGGTACCGTATATACTCTCATATATATTTAATAAAAAGCTGTTATTTTCATATTACAAACAGACACTTCAATTATTATTTTTATTTTTTTATTTATTTGTATATTTGTAATATGTATTATGTATAGATAATAGATATGTATAGATTAGTAAAGATAAAATGAAACCGTCTACCAATAGGTATACTTTTGTATTAGTAATTTTGATTCTGAAACAATTTCAGTCATATTTTATGTTACTTTATGTAGTTTCCAGCCAAGATGTTATACATATTACCTGATTTTTGATAACTAGAATGTATGACACTGTGACCGACGGACGAACCTACTAAACAATTTTATAAGTATACCTCGTTTGACTACGTACCCTAAACGTTAACCATAAAGCTAGTATGAAGTACCTTTAAAAAAATTACAACATCACGTAGCCAATTCTAAAACCAAAGTGCAGACAGTTTAACCTCTCATAAAAAACCACAACCGCAAAAAGCGTACAAAAATCAATGTTAACGTCTCGTACCAAATCATCATCCGCAGATCCGCATTGCCAAAATACGATTGACTACTCCCGGAAATCAAGGCATTCCATCGGTGATTCAGATGTCCACAGTCTTAAAGGCTCACCTACACAGATGCGTTACAATGATCATGCGTTGTTGCGATAATGCTTCACGCGTCTCTCCCACCCAGATGCGTTTTAATCTTTCTATATTATCAACGTATGTGTGTACGTCACAGACCAGTAAGTGGTATGTGGTGTATGTGTACACCGTCGCCCGCAATACACTGCCATACACCGGGAACGCGAGCAGCGCGTGTGTTCTTTACATCATTGAGTGACTATCGTTGAACCCAAATTGCATCTTTCGAATGTAATAACGCTAGTATGAGGAAATTTATTGCGATATTACGCACACGTGCGATCTTACACGCACCGCCGTTTATTTACGTGTCGTAATGTGAAATTAATAAATTGTTTTATAATCAGTCCATAAATGTACATCATACTTCCTAATTTGGTCGCGTTGTTATTACCGCAGCAGAGTAAGGTCGCATATGCGTCCCAATGCGATATGAAGAGATATCGAAAGGACGCATGGCGATAATATCGTCTCTTATAATTATAACACACCTGTGTGGGACTTGGCGTTAATTATATAGGAATCGACCCGGTGTCTGCACTTGTTTGTGATTGTCTTGTCTCGTGGACGGTTACGATTCTTGGAAGAATTCTATAGAAAGGCATGTGAGAGCTTCCTTTTGATAGTGTTGCACAATCATTTAGAGAAGCTGACTTGGCGAATACCTATTGATAACTGGAGATTTCGATTATGAATGGAAAGATTATTCATACTAGTTACATAAGGAAATTACATAGCACTATCCAAAATTGTAATAGTTTATTTTTAGTACGTTTTTACCTTTGAAAGCTTTCAGCTTTTTTTCCTTACGTAATTTGCTACAAAAAATATTTTAAGTAAAATTTTATGAATTATTGATATACCTACTTTACTAACGGCATAAAATAGCTGACAGTTTAATGAATTCACCAAGCCACATTAGGCTCGCGTAGTTGATTGTGGCCTATGGTGCAGTCGACGATGTAGCACGCTTGCCTGAAGAAACTTATTCACTGTTGCCTTGAAAAATCCCAGATTATAGCTATTGGGAAACACAGAGGCTGGCAAAGAATTCCACTTCTTATAGCCGTCCATATAATGAAGGTTGAAGCAAAACGTTTGGTACAGGCAGGAGGCGTATCAACCAAATACGGGTGACATAGTGCCATGTCTCTAGGTTTCTAAAAAGTATTGCCATCTCATTCATTCTGGGTGCTTGGTTTCGAAAACAATGTCTGGCGGGATGAGTAATTCCCAACCCGCCTTCGGGTTGGTCTTGGCGACTGACCGTAGAAGTATAACTTCGAGTACTTCAGCAGCACAGCGGTCACCTTCTGCTGGTCGATGTAGGACTGTTTTGTGAAGAGGTATAACTGTAAAGAAACAGGTATAATAATCAATATTTATGTTGTGATCGAATCAAAACCAAACTTACTCTATTCGTCCGTTGGTAAAATGGAGATGCAGGAATCATGTTGTGTAATTCCACAACATGTACATACATGTACATATTTCATCGTCCAGCTCCAAAATGTATCCTGTAAAACATATAATGATATAGGTACCTATAACAAAAATATCATCATAATCATCATCAGCCGGAAGACGTCCACTGATTCACATAGGCATCCCCCAAAGAACGCCATATCTAAATCAAATACTGGAATCATACGGAGTTACAAACCAGAATTTTGCGTTGCTATGCAATTTTCAAATCCATCGTAAAAATAAATGCATGTCATAAAGAGAATGGCAACATTCTTACATCCCTATGATATTGGGGTGGACGAGGGTCGCATTCCGGATATGAAATGGAGGATTACAGTAACATGAAAATATATTATATTGCCGGATATTTGGTCAAATGGACGGAGACTTTTATGACAAGTTTATCTAGAATGATTTTTAGCCGATTGCCAAAAAGGAGAAAATTATCAATTTGATATGTTTATTATTTCTACTAGTCTCATCTGAGATGGTGGTTGTTGGTTATAGAAACCAACATGTGTGTCATTTCCAGATTTAAGTATTATAAAGGTCTGGTCAGACCTAACGTTATTCGCTACCGCTGTGAGTAACAAACAAAAGATAGACGAATATAAGTATATACATACATAGATTAATATTGTATATCTGAGTATACATACGCCTCTAGGTTTATTTTTCAGATTAGAATATTATCACATACCAGGGCTTAGTAGTCATGTCGTAGGACTGACTCTTCTGCGAGAGTCCGTCTTGGTGGATATAATGTAGTCGGCCTCCAGGCCGCACAGCCGTGCCGGCCTTTGTGTTTCACTACGTGGTACTGCCATTGTTATGAACTGGCGTTATGCTTACCATCAGACAAACTACCCCGTCAACTCGTTATAAAATAGTAGATATAAAAAAACACATGAAATTGTTAGCGTTATTTGATACACTTTAGAGAAGTCATTTACGTAAGCAAAGAGTTGTGTATGATTCGTTATAATAATCGAGTGTAGATTTTCATCGTGTAGGTATCTCTAGCATATATTGTGCAGTTGTTTATAATATGTTCCTGGGGCGAAAACTATATTATTCAGCTACTCAGTATGCATACAAAATAAATTCAAGAGAAAGCGCGTCTTCAATATACCTTACGTGATAATGCGCGCTGCATAAATATACTGAATGCTAGCAGAAAATATTACAGTTGTTTTCATTATACTTACGCTCAAATAAATCTGATTACTAAAGATCATGGACAAGTAAATGCTAACACTGGAATGGTAATCAGATTGTTAGCCTCAATCGGCCTTGTTGCACTGAATACATAAATTAATCAAGCTATTTGTTATGTAACATTTGAGAAGATTTATTCAGATATCTTAGGTTTTCTTACCTCAAATAAAAAGGAAACGCCACGCCCTGTCCATATTCGACGATGACTTAAGGGTTTAGCCGATTAGTACCTACTATATATAACTATGCAAACATACTGTGATAATAATCTAAACCCGATACGAAGATTTTTTTAAAGTCTACTAATAAAGTTAAATCCAGATCTGTGTAAAATAAAATGGCATTCCCTATTTAAAAATAGCCCAATTAAAGATAACCCAATAATAGTATTGATGTTGATAGAAATAACAACGGATATAACACGTTCCCTATAATGGACTCGAAAAAAATCGCATGACTCGTAACAAGAGTAAAGTGTGTCGCGTGCGCAGCGAAGATGCTCCGAGCCGGCAATCATTCCGTTAATTGGAGAGAATCATCATTGTAGAAAGTTTGCCGACGGGCGCCGGGGCACACTCGCGGGCCGTCGATGCCCCGACTGACGACTTGATGAGTGCATAGTAGTGTCAACGGACAACGTCGAGTGCAACAAACTGCCCGACGCGCGACTCACGTTCTATTAATTTGCTCATAGCAATGCTCGACCACGATCTTCTGCTTACACAAACAAACCATTTTATTAGTTGATAGATGCGGCCTCACGTGCAGATCCGTAACTGTTTAGGTTCATTACAATCGAGGAAGTATATCAATGCGAGTTATGCGCGATTACACTGCAACGCCTACAATAACACCTGTCGCGCCTTTTATGGCAGAGATTAGATGCAAATCAATAATGAGTTTTGCGTAATGTTATATGGTAAAGGTCTATTCACTATCGTGAAAGGCGAGTGGGTATATGGACGGGAATGGCGCGCAGTCGGCGTGAGGTCGCTGAGTCAGTCCCTTCCTGCGCTCAGGCCTTTTGGGGGAATGTTACGTGAGCGGTGGTACACGATCCGCACTCCAATGCCGAGCCGCATTGTCTACCGAGGCTCGCCTATTAGGATCAGAACTCATGGGTTCTGCTAGTGCTAGACGGTGTAACATATGTACTACAAGAATTTATCTTTGGAGATTTCCATCCAGTTCCAAGTTCCAAGCCATGCTGTCTGAAATGTGTTTAAGTTATAAACCGTAAGTGAACTATACAACGTTTTTCATCACGTTTTTTACACTACTGAATTTCCGACGTTTTGAATTCTTTGCCGTGTTTGTGGTCACGTGTAAGCCTTATATCTAAACTAACAACCTGCTATTGTGACGAACCATGGGATTATAAAAAGGTGACGTGGTTTGTCTTTATCAAATAAAACACTCCTATCATCATGCCAAGTCCTTAAGTTTAGTCCCTTATTTAGTCCCTAAATAAGAAGCCGCTTCACTCTATTCTTATCTTTTCATACAATATCGCAAGTACCTAACCTATATTCTTTACTTAATCATCTTTGAGGATCTATTTTATTTGGGCTTCCTATAAGTACATAAAACAACTTTTTTCTTGCTCTTAAAATGTGAAAAACCATTTATGACTTATGTTCCAAGATTGTCATCTTGATCTTGCCTATGTATATTATAAGTATGTATTCTTAAATAAGAAATTTTTATTGAAAAATTTAATGTCAAAACCAAATTATTAGTTAAAATAGGTAGTCGCCTCAAAGGCTTGGTGAGTTTAAAGGCTCAAGAAGACGGTACAATTCCAGGGTTCGATTCATTCCTTTATAGTTCTCATCAACGCTTGCACAATACATAATTGCTGGCAAGTTGCGAGATTCATCGTCCGCATTTGCATATGCATATGGACTCGTTTGTCCATGTTAGTGACTAATTAGTAATGTAGCTCGTATTCAATCATTACGTTGATCAATGATACCTTGCTCACTTTAGTCACGACAGATTGTTTACTTATTTATGGCAAAATAAACAGTCTTTATTTCTGTTTACTGATTTATTTCTTACCTTATCTTGTAGATACAGGAAAATACTTATTTTATTAATATAATGGAGAAAAATCATGATATTATACTTTTGATGCATTTGTATCATTTCCTCTGTGAAATTTTATGGTGATCTGTCCAGCCGTCCATTTATTAATATTTCAGATAGTCAAAATTTCGCGTTTACTGTGGACATAGCCCATAGTAAAGCAGGATTACAGAAAGTTAAATTTTAAGTGTTACTTGAAGTATGCTAAGTATACGCAGCGAATGTTTAGGCTGCCCATTGCGTCAAATTTTGTTATTTTATTGGATCAACTTGTCTAGCTCATTTTGGTATAGTTTCCGTGAACACGTAGCCTTAATCTATGTCGTTACCGTGGCCAAAATACGTGCAAAAATATTATTATGAAAGGAAATGTTGATGTTTGAAGCGTGACTTCAAACATCAACACTGTAACGTTGTAAGTTAAGACGCCCCTTATTACTGTAGCATAAAGACGTTCAAATATGCTATTTTTGGGTAAGCGAAAGAATTATTTAACAAATGTGCTACAAGCGTGTTTATTACATTAATCAGTCCATAATCAGTTCCAGCTCATTAGCATGTTGCGTCGCCAGTAAGTAAATAGCCGCAACAGTTCTTGTATAGCTAGATAAAGTTAGTATATACATAACGCACGTAACAAGATATTAAGTTGAAGGAACATTTATTCAAAACAAAAATTAGAAAGAAAGAAAGAAAGAAAGAAAGAAAATACATTTATTTCAGGACATCACACAACATTACAGTTTTACACATGCATAAAAAAAATTAATTAATTACGAGAATCCTTATTTTACAAACTCATAAATATGGAAAACCAACCAAGTATTTTTGATAGGAGTTATAAGATTCATAAGTAACGAAGGATCGCGAGTGTCGCGTTACGTTCGCTCTTCGATTTGTCAACGTCTGAACACATCGTCGCGGTTGTCAACCGCAAATAATAAAACGAATAAACGCCGAGGGAAAATATAGACCAACATGTAATAACTAAAGACATAAAACAGGTTTGCGCGATGAAAATGGTTTCCCACAATCAAATTCCTTAACACATTCTCAGTAAAGCACGATATCACCTGCTACATAAACATTTAATAGTAGACATTTAGTAGTAGACAATGCACAAATAAAATACGTAGAAAAGAGCCTCAAAAAAAATCTGTAGCAAGCTTAAATGGTATCAGGCTGAACTCGTTATTAGGTACCTATGTGTGTAGTTTGACCGGGACAGGTGTCTAGATATTTATGTTTTATTTTCTGAGGATGTCGGGCGACATTTTTCAGTCTGTTAATTATAGTGGCCGTCGTTCCCGCGAATATAATTCATAGTTTTTTGACGGGGACTTGATGGAATCCCGTCGTGTCCAATCACCTGCCTCTCGCCATACATCACCTAATTTGAACTTGTTGGAAGTTTAACATAACCACCATTTATTTACACGCTGCTGCCCGCGGTTTCACCCACGCGGAGTTATTGGATTTCATGGGTTTTATTTTTTTGCGCGGAAACCAATTATTTTTCTCAAATTAAAGTAACCTATGTTACTCTTTGTAATATCAGCTATCTGCCAGTCAAAATCCCGTCAAAATCGGTCCAGCCGTTTCGGAGATTACCCGGAACAAACAGACAGACAGACAAAAATTTTAAAAATGGTTGATTCGTTTTATCTACCGTATATATTATCATATATGTATTTAGTAAAAAGCTGTTATTTTGATATTACAAACAGACGCTTCAATTTTATTTATTTGTACAGATGTATAGATTAATTTGTTCATATAATTATTTATCAGTTTTCTGTAATTATTTTTTTTTATTCATATGTCCATAAAAGGGCCTTTGACTTTAGATACTTACAGAAGTTTCGAAAATCATGGCTTAGGGTGAGTTAAGATTTTTGCGTGTGAGGTACACGTTATACACGTATACGTATGTATATGTATACGTATACACGTATTTGTTGTTCAGACGTTTTTTCATAAAAGTAATTAGAGCTTTCTATGATACCGTTTCCGTTTAAGTTTTCATAATTCTCAAAACAACAACAACAAAAATAAAACAGAGGGGCCAAAACCGGAAATTATTGGAAAAATGGTTACAGACCTATAATAATACGTTTTTAAAGACTTTTCTATGCATAAACAGAGACAGCAATTGTTTTTACATAAAACCAATAGAACAGTTATTCGTTATGCAAGGCTGCAACGTTGGTATTTGGCGCGAGTAAGTACTTGTATTAATTGAAACCCGACGAAGCAAAGCACCCTAAGATTGAAAAATAGAATCCTGAGCGTAGCAAGGAATTCAAAGGTACTACGAGATGGAAAATAAATTTGCTGCCGAGCACACAAGTTTTCCCCTCACTTCTTACAGCGAGGCATAATTTTGTTTGTCAGTCGAATCACCGGCGGCACGGGCGCGGCTACCGTTTCCACGCTAGCGGATAAAAAGCACTTTTGCGCGCTGATTTCGAATGATACACAAGCCTTTTCGAGCTTGTGGAGTGAAAATATTGTTTAGTCCATGGGTCTACCAAAGCCAAGTCTACGTAGCCAATTTGACCAAATTATAGTCCAAAGTCCAAACCGGCCCAGTATGTCTTCCGTCGACAGGCTACCAAGCTTAGCCTGGATAGTGGTCCATTTGGACCATTAATATTGACTAGGTACCTACTTATATTTGTGTCAAAAATCGGTGCAGTATATTATATTTTGCTATATCTACTTTTCAATTAAAAATAACCATACGGTAAGTATAATATATAGGTAATATATAGGTAAACAGATAGATATATTTATACTCGCAATAGAGCAAGCAATCCAACCTTAATAGGTTTCAAAACACAACCAGACCACTTAATTTGGTCGATTTGATATTTGGTAACACATTCCTCGATTAAACGAACATCAATCTTTCAACACTCAAATTTCTGAATGTAACCCAGTTCCTGCGGCTTCTAACAGCGTATTGTGATTTGTGACTTGGTTACACTGCGTACTACTTCGTATGTGCGTAAAGACTAACTAATATACATTGAAGCAATATAAAATGTATCCTGGACTAATATGAAACATATATTAAAACTAGCTTCTGCCCACGATTTCCAACCGCGTTCCCACAGGAACCATGCATTTTCCGGGATTAAAAGTAGCCTATGTTACGCTCCGGCCCATAACCTATATATCTAATCCCAAAAAGCACGTCGATCTGTTGCTCCGTTACTGCGTGAAAGAAGGACAAACCAACAAATCAACAAACCAACAAACACACTTTCGCATTTATAATATTAGTAGGATTAGGAGGATTTAAACTTTACCCTTTTTAATAAGGTCCCAAGTATAAGTGTTATTAAACTACGCTTTTTAAATACTTTTAAATTAGGAAAATAACTACGGTTGTTGTATTATAAAAAATAACTGTTCAACAGTTTAAAAAACTACACTTTACTACGAATTCTCGTGTTCTTAGAATGAGCTTTTAATCGAAAGCTCTAGTTTAGAAGGATGTTTTTTAAATATTCTAAATTGTTAGTGTTTAACCACTTTCTCACTTCATTGACAATTTTTTTTCACTTTTTTATAACGAGTCGAGCTGGTCGTTTGCCTGATGGTAAGCATAAAGCTGACAATGTCGTCAAAGGCTCTAAATACATTAAACTTAGAATCTGAATCAAGTGAGGTTGCCGGAACAAACTGATATGTTCTTGGCGAAATATTTCATAGTGGACTTTTTAATTTTTATTTTATTTATTTATTTATTCATTATTCATATCCTCAGAGTGAGCATTACAGTTTCCCAATGCGCCCACTCCAAGTCCTTAAATACTAGACACACAAATGTTCTAGAGTGACTCTACTTACCATTTTTATTAGGTTGCATCAAATCAAATCAAATCAAATCGTTTATTTGCTAGAATACATGTTAGCGTAAGGTCTTAAACAATATTTTTGATCAATGTATTCAACCTGCAGGCAGGCATCGCATTTGTGTGCCGGGTTTCGTTCTGGTAATCCCATTAATTTTCATTATTATTTCCAGTTCCCATTCATTCAACGTGCATACAACAACGAAGCATCCCAATTTCAATTAATTCTCCCATTATATTTATTTTATTGAAAAGCAATTTCTACATACATTTAGTAAAAATTGAAATACAATCAGAGATTTAATCGCAAAGAGTTACATTGTGAATGTGTAAACATAAATTTCCAGATGTTTAATTACTGAGCTATTAATGAGTAATCTTAGTAAGCCATCTATTATTCCGGCGTTACTTATGACTGTAGGACGTATTCAGGGGACTAAAGGTGGCTCAAACTCGAACCTTTTTAAAAAAATGTATAGAATGAGCCTCTTCAACAAAATGAAGTATAGAATGACTGTAAATTCTGCTAACCAAAATTTGCGACGGAACTTCCAACCAGACACTTTATGATTGTACTTATTTTATAAACTAATTCAAAATGGATCAAATCGAAACTGATTTGTAAATTGTATTAAGGAGATAGCGTTCTACAATATCTACGGTAACAACATAATTAAGTCTCAAACTCACTTCAGACAAACTGTGACATTTTATTGGGCCGAGAACACCAAAATTGTTTAGTTTTAAAATAATGAACATTAGTTAATACTATAGCTTCCTCCCGTGGCGTCACTCGCATGGTATATCTTTATAGCCAATATGTTATTCTAGGACCTAAATGATCTACTTACATGCCAAAATTCAGCAAAAATGGTAATCGGTTTAATCAGAAATTTTTAAAACAAATTTTATTTTTTGGTTTTCATGAGTCCGCTGATACATCAGTATTAAAATTTAACTACTTATGTATAAAAACGTTTACAGATGCATACATGTATACATAATAGTACCTAAGTTATAACCAATTCCCATCTACCCCTCCCTGAAGGAATCCTCACTACGCCCATGTATGCGTGTTACATTTATAGTTAACGCATGTATTACGTAAAGGTAGAGTGGAAATTATAGAGCACTTTATTACTAAATGAGACTTGGAAATGAGATGCCGTTTCCATGCAGTTTCACTTTAAAGCATTACGGTTTCCGAATAACAAAAAATAAATTACTTCTTGTGATTCGATTTAATAATAAAACACTACACTTATCGCCCAAAACATTTGTTTATACATTGCTATGGGTTAATTAATTAAATGTTTACATGTCATACATAATCGTCAATTTAATTAAAATTAAACTTATCAACAAAAAGTTTTAAAAACAATGTTGTTTACATTATGATATTGATATTTTATCCTGGTTCGTGCGAGTCCAGTCGAATTCATGTGTTACTAACAGTTATAATAAAAAACAAAAACCGACCTCCAGTGTTGTTACAAAACTGTATTTATATTACGATGGTAGACATTTTTAAGGAATGTGTCGCCAAACCTTTCTTTGGCTCTTGGCGGCCATTTTTGAGATATACCTAGTCTTTAAGTATAGGTTTATCGTGTTACGACCATCGCCCGACCACCTCGTTACCTACCTAAAATTTTGTAAGGTAAATTTTTGAGAAGTATATTCACGTAAACATCCTGCTAGTGTCAGTTTATATAAGGTTCTGATTAAATCATAAGTAATCATGAATTAAAAAGCTACTCTGTACGATCCATTAATGCTGTTACATAAAATTATCCAACTCAATAAAATAGGCCTGGATGCCAAGCCTTAATTTTAGGAAGAAGATTAAAAATAAATTGATAAAATATAAACCTACACATAATGTGTCAAAATAAACTTTCCACTTAACCTTCTAATTGTAACTAGGTTGTCCACAATATTTGCGGTTTTATTGAACACAAGGTTCTTTCCGTATTCTCAGTATATTACAGCTATACTTTATTTACTGGCAAAAGCGTAACTTTTGCTTGACACACTTCCAGCATAAAGAGGATTACATACAGGCCTACCATGTGTAGGTAGTTACCCTGCAAAATAGGATTATTGCTGGTTGTCGTAGACTAAGTATCTATATAGACGGCGTGTGTAGAAGTGTGTTTCGAAAGTATGATTATAGCAAGCACAGATAAATATAATACATCGTAAAATTTCGCTGCTAACAGGATTTCAACTCGCATCTTCTGGGTTATCTAGACCAGATGCTTTACACTAAGCTATGGGGCTATCGACGTTAGCCCCAAAATTCTTGAGATGATGACTTCTTTTATTTGAGATGTATATATCTAGTTGACAATTTCGCTACTGTAGGTTAACACTTTAAAATATATTAACTTTACAATTAAAGTAGTTACAGATAGATAAATAAACACCTGAAACAATACAACATAACAAACAGGAAGATTTAAAATCTACCCATTAAATTAATGAGTCGCCTAATGGTTTTATAGCAAAGCGATCTGTATCAGGCAACACATAAACAAATTATTAACGAAAACAATACGTGATTGGTAGCTTTAAGGCTGAGATTCAGAGACGAATCTAAGCGTGGACTCACGCTTCCATACGTCAAAATTCTATACAGTTTTGACATATGGAAGCCAAAGTCTACGCTTAGAATCGTCTCTGAATCTTAGCCTAAGTTATTCAGTGTGTTACAAGCTTAATTACACAAAAAAGTAACTATTAATATTAAACAATGATCTAACCAAAAGCTGACGATTATTTCGTCTAGTAAATCAATGATGAGTGTCTTGACGATTAGACGAATTATAGACGAAATTAAATAGATAGAAATGAAACGGCATTAGCTATTTCTTAGATATGTCCACCATCACCTGCTTACTGCAAGCGATGTGCGATCAAAATTGTTAAACTATAATGATGTCAAAGTTGTACAAGTAACTGACGAAATAAGCAATTAAGTTAAACTTAAGCTAAACGTTTCAGAATCTACAAAAATATAGTTTGGTGTGGTGTCTACTGTGGTTCTTTAGTCGATGAAATATGTTAGCGTGCGTAGGTCATATAAATCAGGATGGTTCTAAGTGCAACTATGAACGACCTAGTTTGTCTATTTGCTAAACAGTTTGAAATAGGCAGGAATTTAGTATAGCACTTAAATTAGTTTGTTTGCAATTTGTCAGTCGATAATTTGATGTTTGTCGATTGACCTATCGGAAAATATTGTTTCAGTAGGTTATACTCGTTCCAATACTTAAATATATTATAAAAAGTTTAAGACCGGACAGTAATGATAGATACTTTAACCGTTGAAGCTATAAGAGACTATTATTGTTTATTATTGATTATTATTATTGGTAACGAGACGAGCTGGTCGTTTGCCTGATGGTAAGTATAACGCCGGCCTATAACAATTGCAGTGACACTCAGAACTTTGAAACACAAAGGCCTGCGCGGCACTGCAGTGCGCTCGTTATCCTGAGACATTAGGTATTAAGTCTCATAAGCCCAGTAATTTCATTGGCTACTCTGCTCATCAAACCGGAACACAGTAATGCCGGCACATTACTGCTTGGCGGCAGACTTTACGAGCAAAGCGGTGGTAACAACCCAGACGGGCACTCGCAGAAGAGTCAGTCCTACCACTAACAAAACAGATTTTAGAAAAAATGTAGTCATGAAGAACATGGGTAATGTTACCTACATTGCTCATTTTCTTCATGACTACATTTTTGAAAAGTTTTTGATATGTATACCAATCGATCCTGTTTCTTATAAGCATCTAAAGACGCTTCACATAATTTTAACGTGTTTACCTATAAGTTTTTAAGTACCTATAAGAGTTCATTTTCAAGTACTTATATTTAGAACATTTCTTCTTTCTTTACCTCGAATATCTACCGAGTAATTGTTAGTAATTGCTATTTGCTTTGTGTTAATTAAAATTTGCTCTCGTAAAAGGAAAGATTTTTTTGAAATTGTATTGTATTTTTATGAAATTGCTTTCTTGAAAAGGCCAGATTTTGAAGCAGAATCACAGACTGATAAATTACCTATATATTTATTATTCAGTAAGGTGGGTTGATGTAAGGGATCAGACGGCCGGCTGTAAAAAATGCCAAAACCTTAAAAAGTAGTGTATCTAAAGACGTATCTACTGCGCCAACCCCATGTAAAATGGGACAAGGGCAGAAAGAGGCGGACTCAGATTACTAGATATAGAAAATCGCATGAAATGTAGTATAATAAACAACCACAACAACGTCTTGCAAGCATATTATTATATACTCAATTGGTATTTACGAGTAAGTAATTACAACAATGAACGAATACTTAACAATACATTTATGTACTATTTTCTAGAAGACCCCTTCATAGAGCGGCCGGCAAGCGATTGCGCAAAATAGAAGGCAACTACAAGCCCATGACTTTACACATTTGGTATTTAGATTCAAGAATCAAAAGCACTGTCCTTTCAATTAGCCTAAATACCCAACCGCTAGGCCACAAGCTTTCATTAAAAGCCTATCATATTCATCCATTTCTAAATAATAACATGGTGCGCATCCCATTGCAATATAATTCAGATTGTAGGCACAGGATATCACCAGTGTTGTAAGTGGTAAGGCCGGCCTCTTTGATGGTTGCAAAACTCTTTAGTGAGTAGATAAGTAATATTAGTGCGTTGTTAAGATCGTTTCTGAGTATTATAATAATATGTAATAATATTTAAACTTTACTGTCTCTTTTTCGTAATTAAATAAAAGCTAGGAAATAAAAATCAACTAAAAGTATAACGCATCGCCATTTTTAATCTTATTTCAATACAAAAGAAAGATACCGATAGGAGCGCCTTATTTAGGTAAGTACCTATATAGGAAGAGTAAAACGTAGTATTATTATATGTTATGTGACTTTGATGTCAACCTTTGAACGGCAAACACTGATTTTAAAATAAAATGTTTGTTTACCTAGTAATGTAGATAAATAATAATCATTTTGTTTTACATCAGTCGGTGTTGGGAGATTACTTAGCGCACTTTTTTTAATACTAAGATTTTAAAAAAGGCGCATATACCTCTATTTTCTAATGGCGAATCTATGTAGTCGAAGACGACAAGTGGTGGAAATAATAAGTATTTTTGGATATTAATAAATAATAACAAAAAAACTTGACCAATTTTACATCTACGAAGGGTGTGTATCGAGTTGCTACTCATTAAATTCAATTAAAGCACTTGAGATCGTGCTATGTCTTGTTTACCTTGAGTAGGCCTTATTAATATGGGTCTTAGGAAGGCAGTCGCTCGCATCCATCGTGATAATACTGATTTATGCCTTGATAAAAACCTAATTACGCGTAACTGATGGTTTGTAAACAATTTTATAACTTGCCTGCAAGTTTTAGTATCAGCTATTAGCTCTAAGAATCTACTATTGCATAAGGAGTATCCGCTGCGCGAAGGAATTTCCGGAAATGAGTCATTAAGAAGCAAAGAGTGAGATAAAAGCAATATTTACACCAAATTGAAGTGTATGTGATTGCAAATTTATGTGTACATAATTATACATGTATTAAAGCCATTTGTTTACAAAATGAACCTCCTGGTTCTCTATAAGCCGAGTTGTAATCTACATTTTCAAGTACTAGACAGAAAAAGCGACTGTATTGTAAGCATAAGCCAACGCAACACGGCTATTTTACCTTCAATGAAAAAGAAACAATATCTTTTGTTTTTGTTGTAAAAATGAAGTGTGAAGTTGCGAAAAAGTCTCACAGCTGATTTTTGTTTTGATAGCTTTTGATAAATTATGATGTATTTGAAGGCTTTAACTGATACCTCTATAATAGAGACTGACTCGGATTTTCATCTGCCGGTATGCACACAGAAGCTCATAATGACAAATTTTACTCGTCGTAGAAACTGAACATCAATTATTTTAGTAGTAATTTTGCTTAAACTATGTTTTTAGATTTGGCTATCATTCTAAAATGAGTTAATATTTTGTAATATTTTTTTGTAATATTTTCAAATTGTGTACGTGCACAAACTTAAAGATCAACCAATAAAGACAAATGTTTCCTAGTATATAAGATTATATATAAATATTTCAGTTACTAACAGATCTACTCTCAAATTTTCAATTAGTTTAGAATATTTCCCAGATCTTCGAATTCGTCAACTAATGTAACTGACTTTACCATAACATATCAGAAACATTAAACATTGCCACAAGATTTAAACTACGCCCGATCTCCAACGGACTCTGAAACAACTGATGTTTAAACAGTAATGCATTCTCCACAGGCCAAAGTTACGAAAGTCAACAATTTCTGAACAATAAAAGGTAGGAAACATCAAGTGACACAACTGGTACATTTTTCGGAATTTTGTGTCAGAGAGATGCAGCCCGTGACCCCAGCCCTAGACAATGGGTATGCAACATTTGAAACAACTGTTCAAATATGTAAACTTACAATGTACATTGCGAAGGTAATTGTGGTAGGTATTCGTAATGTAGGTATTAATGTGTTGGTATTGTAAAATAGTTAATGCTATCTTAGCTGTTCCAGGTGACATTTTTTTTTATGTTATTTGGTAACGGGACGAGCTGGTCGTTTGCCTGATGGTAAGCATAACGCCGGCCCATAACATTTGCAGTGCCACCCAGAACTTTGAAACACAAAGGCCTGCGCGGCACTGCAGTGCGCTCGTTACCATGAGACATTAGGTATTAAGTCTCATATGCCCAGTAATTTCACTGGATACTACAGAACATATAGATCTAGCGTCTGGCTGTGGCTCCGCACGTGTGGATGAAATGTAAGCAAATGTAGCCTATTATAGCATCTCATGGATAATGTAGCTTCCTATTAGTGAAGAATTTTTTAAATCGGACCAGCGGTTCCAGACATTAGCGGTAACAAACAAACATAAAAGTCACAAACTTTACTGCTTTATAATATTAGTATAGATGAGGAAGACCTTTTATTGGTTCAAATATTATGGGCATGTATTGTGCTTGATGGTAAACTTAAAGCATGCCCATAATAAAGGTGTAAAATTGCACCTGCGCTACCAGTAAAATGTCACATAGTTTGTTACACTGTAGTAGTAATTTTCTTGTTGTGAAGTTGTGGCCACAGAGAAGAACAGCACGCGGTACATTCTGTCTAAAGTGCAATCCACGCTGCATTTTTAACGAACGCGGCCTGCGTTCGTTAAAAATTGTTTGAGCTGTCACCGCAAACATTTTTGTTAGATTTGTCTTCCATATAAGATAGGCATAGTCCCACACAAGCTGCGACCTTTTTGTACCAAGGTAATTGCTATAGACACTATTTCATTGACAAAGATTGGTTCAAGTCCACGCTGCCTAGTATGGCACTGGTCGTTCACACATATTTATTTTTATTTTATTTGGTTCTCTTTTGACCGCAATCTCACCTAGGGACGACGCAGTTGAAGGTGCAGCACGCTTGCCTAGAAGGTTCACTTTCGTTTTGAAGACATCCAGATTGTATTTATCGGATTTATCACAGAGACTGACAACGAATTCCACTCCTTAGCATGGTGTATTAGAAAGGACGAAACAAAACATTTTAAAAGGGTGAATATGATATCTAATTATCGCTCGTTACGTAACATCGATGCTCCCATCCCAAAAACCTTTCAAAACATTTACGCAAACTTTTAATAATTCAAATTCAAACATTTGAATATCAAAAGCAAATTAGAACAAGCCAAAGTTCTCGTCTACAACGTTTTGTAAAATTAACACGTCCAGTTATATCCCCTCTAGCCCTCCGACTGCCGAATTAAAATTCCGAACAAATGGGGAAACTTTGCTAGCAATTAGCAGAACACCATGTTTTTATATGTACCTATACTTTAGAGGTAGACCTCGAAGCCCAGCTTATGGGAAATTCATGATATTGTTTGCCAAATGGCGTAACTTTTGAAATAGCGGTATATATTGGACGAAAAACAAATTAATTTCTGTTGGTCTATCGAACCACACCGGACGGTCTAGAAGGACCGTGCTGTAATTGTTCTATTGACCTTTACATCGTCACTGAATATTAGTTCAATATTTGTGCTGTCGCATTATAAAACGTTATCAAATTTCAAATGCGAAACTCATCTTTTCGTGACAGTGGTAAATGGTAATAGTGTTCTGTACTGTTTCTGACAAATGGACTATGACTTGTCAGAAACAGAAACCCCCTGTAGTGATGAAGAGGACACGTGTTTCCTTATTAAACACAACCTACTTCAATTAATGTAGTAAGATGTGGCCTGATAACAATCTCGCAATTAAACTCCAAGTAATGTTCAAATCCGAGCAATGTTATATAGAGTTTAAATAAACTAAAACAATATGTAATGGGATCTAAACTCACAGGTAGTAAGTACTGCAACCGCGAAAAAGGCTAGTCTTACAATAAGACTTCCTTTTGATGTACGTCTAATGAAAGTTTAGTGGAGAAAACATTCATATTTATGGCGTACATGAATGTCATAGTCATGTACCTACCTACATATGTTCCAAGGTTGATAAATGAGACATTCTATAATACTGCACATACATTTGATACCTACGAGCGTACATCATATTTGAATGAAACAACTCTGTACTTACCCCTGTTTACGTACCTTTTTAGGAAACGTGCCGCACGTTGTCTGTACACAACACGATGTTTAAATAAATTGATGTCTCAGAACTCAGTTTTTTACCTACATCAACTCAATATTAAATGCTATAATATGACCTGTAAAACCGCAAAATGAGCGCAGTGGGTGAGCTGGTTTTTATACTTACGATTAATAACAATCAAATAGAATATACTTTTCACAAGCAGTAACCAAGTGTTACATTATACGAATTTTTGTTCTTAGTTTAGGCATTATAAAACTGTTTTTTAAATTTTCGATAAGAAGAATAAAAACACGAAAATAAACGCCGGAAATTAGTGACCACCATATCCTTCGTTTATCTTGAAGCACATTTATAGGAACGTGGTATTATAGCAGTCTGATATGTTTACGATAAAAACATGTTATTATACAGCAAGTACTCACAAATTACCCAATTCATTTATTACAAAACATTCCTTTATAACCTTTGCCAAAAAATGTGGCAGAAAGAGAAAAATTATTGCGTAAACCACATATAATTATATGTGGTTTAAAAAAAATCAAACATCCTTCTGTCTCTATCGTCAGACCGTCGACAACAAGTGCAATCAATTGGACTAATCAAAACAAATCATATTAGCGCAAACTCGAGGGGTTAATTTTTTTTGGGGTTTGATTTCTAAGTTTAGAGACTTTGGGTAACGCTTGTCTCCAATTCTCTGGTTAAACTTAACTACTACCTCGTGTATTTCATTGGTAAGTTTATTGGGCCAACCAAATGTTCCAGAAGGACTGATTACTAATAGGTGTGCCCCGCGGCTTCACCCACGTAATTAAAGTAGCTTAAGGACCAATCTGGTTTACTTTTACTCTTATAATACTGTATTTTCTCTGCGTGTTGTTGGACACGAAGATAAAATACAGTAGCATTAGCTACTGTTGAAGTACAATTTCTTTCTCACGGCAAGTGCATTGGAAAACTAATAACGTAGTTATCAGGGCGGTCATTAAAACTAATGTGTGGCCGCACGTGACCGCCGCGAGAAACGTGCGCTTTTGCCCCAAACGTAGTCCGGCGCCTGATGCACGAGGCACGTAGACCATAGAAAACACGTTGGTGTCATGCCAATTCAGAATGTGTAGAATTTCCTTAAATACTTTTTTTGTATTTGTTTTGACTAGGCTAACGTTTAACTACAATCTCACCTGTAAGCCTAGATAAAATGCAATCGTTCGTTTTACTTTGGTCAATAACATATACACGGACAAATATATATACATACTCTATGTGTGCTATGTAGCACACATATATAGAGTATATATATTTGCTGCACTGCGGTGAGATTCCCGCAGGAACAAGTGCTTTTTCTTAAGGTACTCTCTGCCTCCTAAGCTATCTCTGGACAAAAATCACGTCGATTTGTTGCTCCGTTGCTGTATGAAAGAAGGACAAACCAACAAACCAACAAACACACTATCTCTTTTATAATATTAGTATTGATTAAGTTTACCGTCCACATTATATGGGTGGTTACTGGCTACCAATAAAAATTGTACAGCATCAAGTATTTTGTTTTATCTGGAACCATTTCCTTCCTAACCAATAAAACTTTTAAAAGCTGTAAATGTGAGAAAAATAAATATTAATGATGCCTCGTAAAATTATTTTTATGTCCTCAAATATAGATTCCGAATAAGCAATTAAGTGGATGTTAACATAATTTACGAGGCCCTATAAACTAGATGGATACTTAATTACGGTCTCTTGTAGGTAATACATAATTAATAGTAAGTTTATACGTTCGGGTATATTGACCTAGTCGCTAAATAAGATAAAATCCGGTAACTAAATTTTACGATGAAGGTAACCGAAGCACTTTAAATAAACTTGACAAGTGCGTGTAGCACTCACACGCTGACGAGCGAATAAATATCTACATATGAAAAAATAGTTATGAGAGACTTTTTTTTTTATATAGTATTATTAATGTGTGCTCACGATCGAATCGTGTACGTATGCGTAACCCGGTGTGTCAGGGTACATGGGTGGCACCATGCGCATGTCTCCGTACGTATACGTATATATATGCTGCGAACAGATCCTGTGTGATCTACATGCCAGCAACAATAGATCGGAGATCTAAAATCAAAACATGCATTTCATCATGTGTAGTTCCCATAACTACATGTTTTTTATTATGACTGTAATGACAAATATAAAATATGATTTATATAACAGGTGGTACCTATACATAAACCAATAAGATTTTTTTTTTAATCCAATAAGAATAATAATCCGCCTGAACTACTACCATCAAGCTTAAAATCTGTTCCCAACTACTGACAAGCACACGGACATATCTGATTTAATTTGTGTGTATATTCTTCTTCTTTATGTTTTTCTATGAACTTCAGTTTCATAGTGTGCCGAATATATATATTCTACTAGATGCGCGCCGCGGCTTCGCCCATATAGCCTAAGTTACTCCTTGTAACATCAGCTATCTGCCAGCGAAAGTCCCGTCAAAATCGGTCCAGCCGTTTCGGAGATTACCCGGAACGAACAGACAGACATAATTTTTAAAAATGGTTGTTTTGTTATATGTTCCGTATATACTTTCATATATGTATGTATATAGATAATATATAATAATATAATATTTTGTATATTTTCTATTCTATTCTAATTAAGAGCCAGATGTCCATTTCGACCCATCAGGTGGTTATAATAAAATTATAAATGCAACTAATATATTTAATATAATTACATTTAAACAACGTATTAAAACTTTTCATTTCAAGGAATAACTAATTCATAAAATGTGTGTTTTTATATTGATACCCAATGGATTTATAACTTTTCCTAACAGAAAAACTTGGAACATTTTTTTTATTTATGCCGCGTGGTTTAATTTAAGCAGCGTGTTAGGGGCAGCGTAGATGCTCATGCAAACGTACTACGCTGCCCCTTAAGTAGATCATGTTTGTGTAGCTGTGCTTGAACCGCCGGCTCTCATTGTCATTTAAATAGGTTGATCTACTTGACTTGGGTGATGTTAAAACGTATATTGTTTGCATACTCGAATCGAATCGAATTATACCATAACTCACAAAGTTATAAATAATGTTATCCATTTTGTTTGCGATTGTATATATAGATATTTGACATCTGTGTTTACATGTACGTGGCGCGCTAGTTTTCCCGAAGATATGAACTTGAAAGATTGATTTGTGGAGCTCCGGGTTTCATAAAAATCGTTCGAACCATTTCTAAGAAACCATCATAGACATTGGTATATCTGTAAGGACAAGAATTTCTAGTTTAAAATACAATACTATAAGTAGCTGCTCTACTAGATTATGAAGTAGGTACTCTACCTTACAAAGTACTTTAATCTCCAATTTCCATTCCTTACATCAGTATTTCATAACCTCCACTAACAAGCTGCTTTCCAAGTAATTCGAAAAGCTTAGCATTACTAACATACACGTCATGGTTTAGTATCTAGGTATCTTATTCCGAGCAATGCGTTATGTTTTGTTACTTATAGAGATTAGTAGACTAAATTTTGAACTCTTTCTGGAATAATTAAATAGCCTTGTGTAATTACAATTAATGTCATTCAGACATACAGTAACCTTATCCTGACCAACTTATTAAGTATTCTTTTAAAAATCTATAAAACTCTATGAGCCTTACCACAAAAAAATTAAACACATGTTAAACCTGTGTTAATCACTGTGTCACGCCTAAACATGCCTTAGTCGCGCGATTAAATATGAGCAACCACAAATCCTAATTTAAGTAGTGTCTAACCATTGTCTAACACAATTCTGTCGTGTCATTAGTAATCATTTTTGACGTTTATTTTTAGATGCTGTCTAGTTAAACAGCGACTAAAAATAGTTTTTTGTGGTAGCAGTATTATTATTTGTAGTTATTGCGTAATTTTAACGCCTAAGTTCTGACAGATGTGTATTATTACTGTCTGCGGCCTCAGCGGTGTAGGTTGACAACCTCTCTTATCAGCCTTGTTAGTCTTAAAGGCTTAATTCAGAAAAGCTCCAAACTCCTACGCGTAAGTTTCATGCGTAAGCTCGTCGGAGCAATGCGTCTGGTCTAGCATCCACTGAGAGACTGATGCCGCATCGCAAGCTCTGCCAGCCCAGGCACTCAGTTACGTCGCGCGCACCGCTGCCGCCGGTTCTGTCTCGCGCTCCCTTATCAGTACACACTGATCGATCGTCCCCACACTGATAACGAACTGCGTGACTTTGTGACTCGAGTGACCTGAGATAGTGTTGTGATGAACATGTGATTCGGTTCCACGACGGGATAATTTTTTGAAGATATTTGTGACATTGGAAATTTTTTGTAAGTTCTTGGATTTGTTGTTTTGAGAAATGTGTAAGTTAAGTTAAATGCGTAAATAATATTTTCGAAATTACTTTAATAACTGAAATGTGATATCTAGAATATGACTGACTGAATTAAAAAATAAAATAGGCTGAAATATTATTGCAGCAGTAGGCAGTGATGATTATACAATACCACCCACCCAGAAAGCAATTACAATAGAGAATAAACAAAACAATAAACGAAAACAATAGACGCATAAAATAAGAACGCTCTTCAATTAAATAACAATTAAGTAATAAAATAAGACAGCCAAGAATCACTAAGAGTTTTAGAAATTAAACTTTCTCGGTTTATAGCCATCCCACCCACCGCAAATGTTACAAAAAAAAAACTAAATAACTTTAACCAAAACGTACAAAAGGCTGAGCAAAGTAGGCCAAAAGACACGCTTTGGTTAAAATTGTCAATGCCTTTCTCGTTAATTGAAAAGGTATTTATTAAACGACATGGTTTTAATTTTTTATCGCTGCACTAAAAAAGCTCATTAGTATTAATGATACTGTAAAACAAATTTGAAAATATTTATGCCAATGCTGCAGGCAGAAACCAAAAAGACTTCCATCAAAATGATGAAAATGAAAGAATGAAAAACACCATGCGCTAAATCTGAAATACCCGATCCAAACCAAGAGAGTGAGTCTACGCACTGAATTGAAACCAAAGCTATAAAAGGATACCTATATTAAGAATGTATGTAGTTTCAGATGTTACAACCGCCAACAGTCAACACACATGTTATATTTTTACGTTTAGGCACGAACATTAAAGAGCGTCCAAAATAATTAAAAAATATGGCCACTTTCAATGAAACAAACTCGGTTTTATTACTGTAGAAAGGTATTCTATTATCTTGGTATCTTACAAAACATTTCGAATAAGGCAGGACTAGTAACAAAATATGTCAATGTATAGTTTAACTTTATATTCAAGGAGAAAAACCGTATACAGTTTATATATGCAAGTTGATAAAATGTATTATGACATAGGGTGAAGGCACTAAACGTACAAGAAATGACGATATCAATTTTCATAAGAACCCGGATCAAATAAAACTTCTATCAGGTTATCTATCATAGACCAGAATAAACTAGGTTCTTCTAAAGCATATTATTTATATTCATAATTTACGGAGGATATCTTCATTAACCTATTTCAATTTGCACTATCTCATAACACTTTAGAAACCAGTCATTCATCTAGAATCAAGATGACATTAAGCCATTGAGTCCAGACACTGATGTGCCTAGCACATTTACTCTATGCCTAACGATCGCTCTAAGAGTTTATAGTAAACATGAGATGGGCATGATTATTATACTGAGAATTCGTTCACAATATACTATAGGAAATATTTTCAAAGCCACTCAAGATTACATAAACGTCTGGTAACCTGTAAACAGTAGTTGATCCACTGAACACGTAATAATAATGTCTGGAGATAAACATCGCGTCATTTTTGGAGTTATAATCATAACTTAAAAACTACGAGTTATTACCTAAACTGAAAAATAACTCCTAAAGAATACTATATAGAAATATTCTGCAACAATGCTAAGGATGCATATCTACATACATATTTCAATTTTGATCGTCTAATATTGTGCAAATATTGCAACGCTAAGATTCATTGCAATTTTACTGGCTTCTGAATATTTTTACATATTAAATTAATTTTTTGCATGTTCGGACACTATCAAGTAGGTATAAACAAAAGTCGATCAAGCGAATAATATAATAATAAGTTGTTGTGAACGTAGTCGACATTATCATTTTTCCTTGAAACGCTGAGACACTTATCCAAGGTCACAAGAACAAGACAAATCGTAATCTTGCATGCACCGACCAATATTAATAATAAAATATGTTAATTATACAACTATAATTTTAACTACGTTAATGTTAACCATTTTGCATTAGTTAATTCATTGTGACAGATGCTAATCAGTGCGTGATGAAATATTTCAAATTTCAAATTGATAATAAGTTACTGGAATTTACAATAACGATCGTAACAGCAAGTTAACAAATAAGTAGCAGTCAGCAGATAAAGAAACAATTGAAGATATAACAGAAACGTGTAATATGTCAGTTCGTGTGTCGATGCAGTTAATCGGGTAACATAAGATTTTTTGCGTGATAAAGAACAGAGCTCATTGAGTGCGTCCGTAATGGCGAGCGCGCGCATCTGTGACCTGGATGCCACCAGACCGTCTCGCGGCTAATCTGGACAATTCATCAACATCGCCCGCTGTAATTAAACATCTTGACTCGAGCCGCTTCAAAGAACACACTTGTAATTGACGAAAAAACTTGAAATAACAACCCTGTTTCGCTACTCAAATACGTTGGACTAGAAAACGCAATGCTCTATGTCAGTCAACAAAATAATTGCATATACATTTGCAGATAGCGGGCGCGAGAATTACAAACCATAAACTGTCTTGTATATAAACACGTACCTAGTTCATAATAAACACAGCAAAACGGATCCAAAGTAATCGCCCGTGAACGAATTTAAGCAGCAGCTGAAAGGTCTGCGAGATAAAATGTCACTTGATTTGTGTTTTAAAAGCGGTCCTTCATTTAACGAGTATCATCAATGTAATATCAATAAAGTTATGATTATTGTTATTGGTATTCGCAATGATGTTTCTGAGATACCAGCACATTGCGATAATACCCTATCGTAAGGCTGTCATTACAAAATAAAGCTTTTACTTGCGTACGAGTCCTTGCTTTCGATGAGATAAGAGCAATGAAGATGGGAATGAACCTGTTTATTAGTTAATTTCGAATATCCAGTAGTAGCTTACGTTGTTGCAAAACTGACTACAATGTTCATGATTCGTAAGTTCTGTTATAACATGATATTAAACGTGTTATTTTTTGTAACTGTTATATTAATCCCAAAAAAACTTTTAGTCATCGAATGAAATTGACTATTATATATCATTAGCAAATGCATTTGTTTGGACCATAATCGCGCCGGATTTATTTGAACTCCTTTTCTAAAAAAATTATTTATGGTCTAGCGCATAATTGTTTACCTAATTCGCTGGATTAGATCGTTATACAAAAAGATATCGTAGCTAACAAATCGTCTTAAAAAGTAATTTCAAAAAGAAACAAATTGGTCTACGGACTGGTTTCGCGTAACGCCGGAAGCGATCAGGTTCCAAAGAGTGGAGATAAGTATTAATTCGTATCTTTAATTTTTACTAATGAAATGTGGTCATGAGCTCTTCGCCGGCGGTCAGGGGCCGTTTTTCTGGCCATTACGCGGATTGAGTAACAGTGGCTTTCACTGAATCTACTATAGCTAAGTAGTTGTTACAATCTTGTTACAATCGGTGTAACACGCAACGTTTTTTTAAGGTAGCGAAATACAAGATGTCGATCACTTCATTAAATTCAAGTGAATCTTCTTTTTACATGACTGCACAAAAAAGGAGTGTAACTGTATTGTATATACTAACATCTGCCCGCGGTCTCACCCGCTTTCCCAAAGGAACTGTTTTGCTTTTCAGAATAAAAAGTAGCCTATGTTACTCTCCGACCTATAAACTACATATATGCCAAAAATCACGTCGATTCGTTGCTCCGTTGCTGCGTGAAAGAAGGACAGACCAACGAACGTACAAACATACTTTAGAATATATTATACGGATGTATGTTTGTATGTATATGAGTTTCTTTATTCCACCATAACTTTTAAATGCCTGAACAGATTTGTATGAGTAGGGTATCGTCTGAATCCTTACATAATCCCGAGTGACACTGACTAGGGCCGTCGTGTATTTTATGTAAATTTTGTTAGATCGACTTGTATATTTTTCTACTTCTGACTCCTTGCTACTATGTACATTACTAGAGATTAACATTCTGCTTAGGTGTTTCATATCATGTGCAGTTATTAATTATTTATAATTAGGCCTTAAAGTGTATATTCACCTTGTTCGACCACATCGTCAGGTAAGATAATTGTCAAATGCTGACATATATCATTTACTGTTCATAAGTGAAAAAAATCACCATTATGAGATAACTGACTTTATCAAAGTAATTATTTTTCCAAAAAATAATTCTCAATATAATTAACTTTAGATAACTAATAATAATGAAAGTATGAATACCGCAACATTAATAACGGACTTTAATGAATTCAATCTTGATTTAATATAAGCAAAGTAATTAGTTGGTAGACTCATTTTTGGCTCAAGGTTAACAGATACTGGGCAATGACCGAGCAATATTAACTGGTATACAGACTTATTTTTTTATGAAAAGTACATTTGCAAAAAATATTTCGTGACTGCGAAGCATAACGTATAAAATGATGGCTCTACTTAATTGCGCTGAGCGAATCACACGTGGAACAAATCTTGCCGCAAGTTCCGGAGAGATAGAGAGAAATAAAACCAGGTATCGTGATCCGATCTAGTTGTTTTATAAATTGCATATTCATTAATACATGACGTGAAAATGCGAAGAGTCTTATAAACGTCTGAAAGTAGGATATTAAGTTTTAATAACTTGATATGTGTGATGTGAGGCGTAAATAGGCTCGAGACTTTCGTGTATGAAATAACAGTATTCGATCAGTTTAGATAGATGTATCTCAGGTATCTGATTATAAAATTGATAAATTCAGAAGCTATAACATTAAAAAATAACCTATAAGATATACAAGACAAGATAGTAAGTGACATTTTAAGGAGCTACTTATATACTTCGAAAATGATAAAAGACAAAAACATCCGAGTCCGTGCTTTTCGTTGCCGTTTTCGTCTCTTTGTATTTCAATCTTGATCGAGCCCAGATTTTATTATAGACGCGTAAAAATAAAACATTATTTGAATACAAATCAACATCAATCTTGGAAGACTAACTGCATTATGTTAATTCATAATCGTAAATATCTTCAGCGCGAAGTGCTTCAGACCCAATTATGTGATAGGAAACAGTCGAGTTTGTTTTATTGCTAACTATTAATGTCTCATACCGACCACGGTTGATTTACCTTCACTTTGCGTAAGATGAAGCTACTAGCACTAATACCGTTGCATGGTGCATCGGTTTTATCTAATCAACTGTCACGACCACCGAGGTTATCTGTTTTCTTCTTCCGGTCGTTTATTTCGACTGAAGTTGAAGTTGCCTTGATGCTCAGAATAAACTTCGGTCAAGCTTTAGCATCCGCTGTGTTATTAGGCCCATTGGCTTGTGTTCAAGTTTTCGGGGGACGTGTTCGGTTTATATTAAATCAGGCTTAGAAGCTCTGAGCCGGTACGCCGATGAAATATAAGACGGCAATTGAAGCAGTTTGCGGAATTTTATTTCGTTTTCTTTTTCCGTGAGTGCAGGCGTTTTTCGATTTTTATTATCTTGTAGCAAATCTAATATTCCACCTTTTTGATCTCGTCTGATTTTGATCTTTAACGACGAAGTGGTAAACACACTAATTTAGATTTACTCATGAAGACTGACAGGGTGGCTGAAGTGTGGCTGCTAGAATACATCGTGCTTGTATATTGTGGTTTATGGCGAAGATTTTCTACTTGAGGATGGTAGCTATCAGCCTATCCTATATGGTTATGCGCCTTGAAGTTTTCTCACTCAAGATCATTGTAGGATTTTAACTATCATATACGCAGATCTATGTTTAACCATCCACGGTTCAAAATATTTTTTTTTACTACCTACGTCTTAAGCGAGACTTTTCCGACCTATGCGATATTTCCATTTGTTGAATGAAGGCCCAAAAATGCCTTATTCATAACAGATGTTACAAGTACAGCCCGACTCGAAAACAAACAAACGCTATGGCGTTATAAAACTCACAATAGAAAATATTACAGTAAATGGTTATCTATTTATCTCAACAAGAGATCGGTTTACAAACAATGTCGTTAAATCCTCGGCATTACATTGTCATATTTGTTAAGCTTTAAAAAGGCGATGTTGTAAAGGTGTTAAAGTTTTATTAAGGTAGATTTTGTTGTGGATCGTAAACCGCACCTGGGTGTGGGTGGATGGGTAGTTTTGAGGGTCTTTCTCAAAACGTATAACAGTTATGTAACACAGCACAGGCGCACCTTTTCCTCACGCACACATATATATACACGTGTCTACTACCTCGACTCATTACAACTGTACGATCAGCGGCAATGGCTATGATTTTAAAACTCATCAATCTGATGACACGTGGCTGTGCAAGATTTTTGCCTTGTACTTGATGCGCTACCTGTTGTATTTTATCATTATACTAGCTTCTGCCCGCGGTTTTCACCCACGTTCCCACAGGAACCGTGCATTTTTCCGATATAAAAATTAACTTATGTTACTCTCCGGTCCATAAAGTATACCTATGCCAAAAATCACGTCATCCGTTGCTCCGTTGCTGCGTGAAAGAAGGACACACCAACAAACACACTTTCGCATTTATAATATTATTAGGAAGTAGAATTCGAGGCGCTTCTAGTCAATACTGTGACGACACATGTGACGACGATGTACTTTGCCAGTCTGAATTCACTCTTACGACAAAACAAACGTCCATGAAATCAAACACTATTCCTGTAGGATACTGAACGCGCAAGATTTGCAGGTTTGAGCGGCACATTTAGATAAATCAGTATCTTACACAAAAAACGCTTATATAATGATAACGCTTAATAAGTTTCTGATTTGGTATTGTTCGACGATGGTCGTTGTAGTTCCTAATTCCCTAGAGACAGGGAATCCTTGTTCAAGGTTAAGATCAATACCTATGACCAGTAAGCTTTTTAGCTTAAGAAACGTACCATCAACAATGGAACACGTCCACAGCCTCCCCATAGAAAGCCACTTGGATCGGCTACTCGATTCTTGCATTCAACGTCCCTGCGGTTTGAACCAGTTCGCTGGTTCACGTATCTTATATCCACATGCACGAGCTGTGATACTGTGTTCATACTAGCATTGTACGCCTCGTCAGTGATGTCCGCCCACGGAGCGCGCGCGCCGCCCGCCCACACTCTACTAAATCGTCCATAACTGTACCAGCGACAAATTACTACAACACCGAACATAATAGTCCTTTAATCTTTATTTGATGGCTGCGTTATTCATAATCACGTGGTAGAATATATTTGTACAAGATTTATTTCTTTCATAGCAGGTTCTATTGTGTTCCGCTATTCGTCTGTCGATGAAAGACATGGAAACAGGTTGCTGTTAACTGCAACACACCACTTCAGTCGGAGTTAGCTTATACAATATAGCATTTATAATATCAGTGAGATTAGTAAGAAGTAAAATAAGATTAGTATGATTTGGAAAATTCTTTTTTTATTTGAAAGGATATTTATTATACTTTCAAATATGTTCCATAATTATTTTCATCAAAATCGGTTCAGTACTTTGTCACTGAAGTCGGTTTGTTACATTTTTTAAAGCAGTTTTACTTGTCAAGTAAGTAGTTATTTTACCATCCCATTGCAGGGTCCGAACCCAGTCCTTGTTACGTCCTTTATAAGTATAGTCTATCAAGCCAATTAAAACTTGAAGCCTAGCTTGCGTGCCAGTATATACCTAAAACCGTAACCATATATTAAAAAATACCGCCACGTTATTTCAATTTGAAAATATTTGAGCAAAAGGCAGACGCGCATAGTTTGACTACTTCAGAGTCCAGCAACTCAAATATTAACGGGATCGCGCTAATGATGTGCAAATAACAAACGGTATACGTAAAACTGAAATAAATATGTTAGGAATTTAGGTATGTTAAGTACACTTATCGTAATAGATATATTTAGTGCTGAAATGTATGTTTGAATGTTGAAACAAGATTTGGAGCAGTGGAATAGTTATAAGCAAAAAAGTGCAATGTAAAATCTTTGCTAGTTAATTTTCCTGGTACCTTGCCAAATGTTTAGTAGATTTTTTTAAATATACCTTTGCATTTTTTGGATTAGACAGCATTGCTATTTTAATGAGTATAATTGTTATTTAACTATATTTTATTTTCCGACGTCTCTAGCCCCATATACGGAAAACAAATCTGGTACACAAAACAAGAATTTGGTTTGCTGCACAGTACTGTTTTGCTCTATATGTGATGACAAAACCATTTGTAACGCTACAACGCTGTTCTAGTAAAGTTATAATTGTAGTCGTGATAGATTGGCTGGTAGTAACTCTCAAGCCCCATATATGGGGCTCGAGGCGACGTAGATATACCTTTGTCGCCTGAGGTTAAATTGATCAGTTGTTTAACTCCATGTAATAAGTTCGGTTTTACAGTTTGTTAAAATGCACATGACCAAATTTTTTGATGTGTGAAACGCTATTGTTGTTGTTTATTAATATTGGGGCATTGTACTAAACCCATACTATAAGATATGTTGCACTTGTCTCATGCTTTAAAACATTCACTAAGACGGAGGCCATAGTGTGCACCCTGATTTTGACTAGATCACGTATTCGGTGTGCTAGTTTTCCACACAAGTTTTCCTTGAGTTTCTACTTTCCCCCTTTCCGACCTAAGCGTTATTTGCTAACGCCTGTGGTTAGTGGCGTATTTTAAGATTCAGCGCTCTGGGCCTGCAGGCCCCGCCGCCTTTTTTTGTAAATTTTAAACTGAATCGAAAGAGACAAAACACAGTTTAACACTGTTCATTAATAAGAGCCTTAGTTAGGTAGTCTTTTTTAAATTTCTTCTGCTTGCACCGCCCCTAGCAGCCTGCCGCCCCGGGCCATGGCCTTTTTGGCCCTAGGGTAAATAGAGAAAACTGTGGTAGAGAAAACTGACTGGGCGCGAAACTTCATACAAATATGATTTCCCTCTACCAACTTACTAAACCAAGTATTCCTAGGTATCCAAATAAAAAGTTCATATCAATTAAAATTCTAAACAAGTAACTCGATTCTATGGAAATTCGCATAATAGGTATATGTGGAATATGAAGAAAACAGTAAAACACCGTTAAGTGTTACAATGTAAGAATCTTGCTGATGATTTGCGGAAATACAATCTCTATTTATATTCAACGCAAGGTTTGGTATTGCGTTTGTCTGTATACCTTATGTATGCTGAATATAACTCAAATATAATTCAACATAACTATGGTAAATTTAATTTTAGAAAGGAAAATTGGACTGTTTGTATCCGCTTCATCCTTCAACCAGCTAAGCCATTTTCGTTTCACTTCACGTGCTATAATGTTTGCCTTCCTTATTCTGAGAAGACACTCTAAACCGTAAATCTGTACTGAAACATGCATTTTTGTTGATTTGGTCGTGAAAAATTGCTTAAGTACATCATTGTCATACATTTTTTTATTCATTAAAATGTAAAGAATCTGTTGGTACCTATCATTTAAATTGATAATGGATGATAAAAAAATGTTGAATTTGGGAAACTTCTAGATGCATATCTTTGTGGAAATCATATATTTTTTGTTCTTCATCTTAACGCATCCTATACATTTATAACTTTTTGCTATCATGAACGATTGTAGAAAACTACTTAGTCTAGACCCCAGTTCTTGGTCACACTCTCCGAAGTATAAGTTTATAGTGTATCCAACTATCCATATACAAAATATTAGATTTCAAGAGATAAAACACCACAAGGGTGACGATAAGCACCAGAAGGGAAAAGGGCAACCATTGGATACCCAACAGACTCCCAAGGGAGTAATTTATTACAATAAGCAGATATCGCTTATCCTAGCTTACCCTTGGTTTACCCTTCGCTATTTCCCATTTACGTCTCGTCTTCGCTAAGTAAACAAAGTCTTTATGTGGTATTAACCACGAATATCATACAAGCTCGTTTGTGGTTGAGCTCCTCGTATTACGGTCTCGATGCTTATGTACGTACTTGTAGGTCGTCCAGTGAAAACTAGATTTTCTTAGGATATGCTTTCATAAATAAGTACCTAGTAGGTATACGCTTACACTACTGCATATTTAGGATAAGCAGTGCAACTAAGTATTGTGCAGAGTAGTTTAAAGCGACTGTTGATAATTTAAATAAGTTGTTGATCTCTACTAAGTAAATATAATTTGCGACATACATAACTTAAGAAACATGATAAAGATGTGGTGGCTCAGCGATTGAGAGTCACCCTCCTATCTATAGTTCAAGGGTTCGAATCATATGTATAAAAAGAACATCGTTAAATATTACCATATATAACATGAAGGCAGAACATTTGCCGTGTTCATCTGTCTACCACCTTCAATTGTCACCAAGAACATATCGGTGTGATTCAACAGCCGCACGTAAGCGACTCTTAGCTCTAGAATTAAAATGTTTATTCCACCTTCGACCACAACGTTGCGACTATGCGAAATAGCCAATAAATACGTAAATTGATTTGCATAACGTATGGAAATGAATATAACCTTAGACTACCAGCTTTTTTACAGATTCTAATATTAGTTTTATGCTTCACATTCGTTCGTATGCTGTATTTACAATTTCTTTGTTTCAAAAACTAAGCAAAAGAAGGCAATTTCTAAATTTTTTTTTGGAATCTTATAATAAAGACAGGTTGTCGAATGCAGCTGCATAAAGGAACTTGGCGACGGATTTTCAACATGATGGTGGTAGATAGGTAAGTTAATATAAGTAAAAGCTCTTCTACTGTACTAGTTATGGTTTGGTTGCGTCAGGATACATTCTTAGCGCAAGCTCTTTGTAGGCGTTGAACCCTCTAAAGATTGGTAGGTTCTTCACTATCACTGAGCCACTATTAAGAAAATTTTGACCATTGCTTCATTAAGAAAATGAACGCTTAACTTTAACAACCTGCTTCAGCTTTATAATTAATGTAGCTTGATTCGATAGTTGTTTTTCACATTGAGTTAAGAATTAAGTGTTCCTTTCATCCACAACAATTTGTTTTTCTTCGCCTGCCTTGCGTGTCGCGGCAAGGTTCGAACAATTTGTTTAATACCACGACAGTTTATAATTAACATACCGCCCGTCGAAAATGCTTATTTCCGTTCCACAATTCATGCCGGCTTTTATAAGTATTAAGTCGCCGTGCATTTTCAAGGGTACTTATACCCGTACAATCGTACATCGTTTCGTAATGTAATGGAAAAACTTGAAACGTTTCCGTTTCTTTATTCAATGCAAATCCCATTAAGCTTTTTGTAGAACAAATAGAATAGACGCAGATTTTACATAAAACTCGATCTTTTGCGTCTTTTTTAAAACAACTTTTACTAATTTTTGAGTTCGTTTTGAGTCGAATTTATATTGCACTATAGCTGCTGCCCGCGGTTACATCCGCTTGCAGATTCCTAGAAAAGTGCATATTAATGTTTTGCATATAAACTATATTTATGCAAAGGTAACGTGGACCCGTTGCTCAGTTGCTGCGTGAAATAAGGGCAAGCCAACAAACCAACAAACACACTTTCGCATTTATAATAGGACGGATAGTCAAATAATCCTACCTACCTTAGCAAGCGAGACCAAACAAAGCAATTACCTCATGGAATTTATCTAAGCTTTGGTCTTTTCCGTCGTCCGCGACATTCTCCCTAGCTGATTTATTCGGGTGAAATGCGCGTAATTATGATATACGGAGCTGCATAGAGCAGTTACCGTTGTTCCCCCAATGTCGGTGTCCCCAGTTCGCCCTAGTCGTTTTTACCGTAACCGGACTGCGTTTAATCACGTCCCATTGCCGCGTACTTGTCATACGCAGCCTAGCCGAGATTCACTGAGGGCCATTTGGCTTCCTTAGGAAATTAGAGCGGCCATTGCAGCAAGAAATTTCTCTTGAGGCTTTTTTGTAGGTTACATTTATATTTTACATGTCAGATGAAGTATAAAACTCGGTTCTACCCTATATGTGGAAGAGTTTTTAATAACTAATTTAATAAAACGGAATTTGCTAAAGTTAATTTATTAACATACGCCATGAAATTTACGTAATAAATTTTATTGTTCACTCGAATTGTGACGTCTTTTCTGAAACATAAAAATGTAGGTTGTATTCCTACCTGTTTGTAGTTCCAGATTCAATAGATTAGTTTCTGATGTCGCCATCATATTAAATTGCTTAGGTATTGGTATACTACGTAACAGAATTATAGAATCACATAATTGCGCAATTTCGAATTACAGCACAATTCACAAATCATCCGGATTTGACCAAGGTATTGTTCCTTTGTCACAAAATTGCTCAGTCGGAAGAAGATCGTTAAGTCTTACGTATTGTTTGGAAAATCGTGCCGAAATCTGAAATCGCTCCGAAGGCTGCGCCAACATAATTTCTGAACTGTTACAAGGAAAAACGGTTTTCTGTATTTGCATGTCATGGTGAGCGGTCAGGCTTCAAACTACCATTAGACACCTTTCAACGCGGCCCTATTGTCCTTCAATAGATGGCGATAAAACATTCTCTACGTGATGGAATTTTTATGTTGCCGATCCCTAGACGCCGCTGGCATTGTGATATTAAAAGCTTTTATATAAATAATAACCATGCGGAATGTTTATTAAAATTTATAAGGACTTTTATGGCTAAGTGTCCCTGTTTACAAATCCACGATCGTTCTCTTTGATGTTCAGAATTCTGGCACCAATTTTCTAAATTACCTTAATTATTTTTTTATATTATTGGTAACAAGACGAGCTGGTCGTTTGTCTGATGGTAAGCATAACGCCGGCCCATAATAATTGCAGTGCCACTCAGAACTTTGAAACACAAAGGCCTGCGCGGCACTGCAGTGCGCTCGATACCCTGGGACATTAGGTATTAAGTCTCATAAGCCCAGTAATTTCACTGGCTACTTTGCTCATCAAACCGGAACACAGTAATGCTTGCACATTACTGCTTGGTGGCAGACTTCACGAGCAAAGCGGTGGTACTAACACAGGCGGACACTCGCAGAAGAGTTAGTCCTTCCACTAACAAAAATTCACAACTAAAATATGATAATTTTCTAGATTAGTTTTAACGTCGTCTCTTTGACATCTGATGACATCACATTATTCATATTATTTTAAATTTTCAACGATAGTCTTGTTAATTAGAAATGATTGAGCGTTCGTGAATTTCGTTGTAACAGAAGTGTAAATATGAATATTGTTTTACGGCTTTAAATCACGAAATAGTTGATACACGCGAGAATTAGCCGTGTGCTTTCGGCATAGCCAACAAATTTCTTTGAATCGAACATCCTTACATTGAATTTTACACATTAATCCATTTCCATGCCACATTCTTAGGAGACAGCTGTGATTCAATGTGCTCAGAACATTTAACTATGTACCTACCTAAGGTACGATACGAGTATCTGCGTGAGAGTATTGCTTTTGTGCTCCATTTCTATAGAAATCACAAGAGAGTTGCAAGAGGGAAGACGCTCTTGTAACCCTCTCCCACTGCCGATTAATTTGCATTTTAGCATGAGAAGGAAATCCCACTACACTTTTTGTTACGCAAGCATTAGGTTGATCCTCGGTTTGGCTCCTATTTTCTGCGGTTCAGCATTTTTATTAAAGCGTGTAGTGTCTTTGAGCATCATATTGCAAACCTATTATAGATATTTTGGATAATCACAAAGTAACAAAATCATTGTTACTGTTCCAGAATGATTTAAGTTTTTAAAATGAAACGATACTCATTTTATATTTTTGGATTGCTCTGTAGACTGCTATCGTGATAATTTTATATATCTAAACCATATTACAAATAGGTAAATCTAGAATTTAACGCAGACGACCTAAACTGGCAGCATAATTATGAAGCCAGTGCTCAGCATAAGCATCAACCAAATATCAATTATTGTCAAAAGTAACGAAATTAGCCTGTATTTTGTCCCTACGTACTTCATCTCATGGTCTACTTTGAGCTTCTTCAGACTCGTGTGGCTGTAGTATGTATATGTGTTGCTATAGTTTCTTTAATAAGTAACGTTTATTTTCAGAGGAGCGTCTCGCCTGGGCTCGCGTGCATCGCTGCCCCATGTGCACTTGTATTAGGTGAGTCACTATGCTTAAATTAAACTTTAGCTTAGGTTGAAGTTGAAGCTACACCGCAAGTGGTTCTCGCTAGAAGTTAGATAATACGTAGGCAACAAGCGCCTAACCTACTTAAACGAGGCGCCCAGTGCGCTGTCAGTGGCGTTCAAGTTTCCTGAAATTTTAGAAAATGTTTGCGAACCCGTGAATATTTTGTAGCATGACAGCTGAACTCTCCATCAACGCAGCACACAATGCAACTATAAAACTTACAACCTCGGGGTCAGCTCTGGGTTAAGCGAAGTATAAGCAGCTATGGCTGAGTAAATCGCGAGGCGCCATCCAACCATCGTAAAAAGTTAATCGACACTGAAATGTTGTGCAATATATTTATGTGCTGCAAGGGATCCAATACCATTCAATATTTTTGCACAAAATTTTGAGCGACATTTTTGCCTGTGTGAATGCCACGGATAAAATGAAATTACACGTGGACCCACTGAAACTCGTTAAAATTCAATCTCTCGTACTAGGGGGGAGGGATTTACCCATGGAGGTGTATAAATACCTACCAGTGGGTCAAAGTAGAGGATAATAACTCATTAAAATACGTTTTGCGCTGGATATATAATATTAAACCGTCTTCTGTACAAGTTGATATGCCGATAGCTATGTCGGTTTGCTTCTATAGCCACCTGACGGCTAGCTCATCTAGCGAATGAGAGGTGCTGTCTTAATGACCAGCGCAACTGCTTCTCTTAATTATATAATGTTAGTGTTCATTTTCTAAGACGATTCACTTTAACTTGCGCTAAACTTTATTTATACTTATACAGGCTGATCCATTAGGAGGGGTCAGTGGGGGGAAGTGTGAAACTATAAGTGATATCCATGTGTCTAAAATTAAAAGGAATGCTGCATTTCATTATATTTCATGCAAATCTGGCGACCGCGTGCGTCATTTGTACTAATCCATATTTGTTGTAAGTTATTAGTAAAAAGTCCATGACAATAGGTACCACTATTAATTTTATAATGATGCTCCATCATGTTGTTAAATTCTAGTGGGATTAATAACATGAACTGATATGATACAGAGCAAACCTTCGAAATTTGCATAAAGTATAATGGAATAAGTAATTATGAAATTGCTATTAATTTTATTTCAGACATTGTGTTCCATAGCAAAATTTATTTCTTGCCACTTAAATTATCAATTTTCGTAATAAAACAAGCAATGATCTTTTTTCTAAAAAGAGCTGGTTAGGTATATACGAGTATAACCCATATAGAACCTATACATTCCCGAAGCGTGTTGAGATTTTTCCAAATCTTTGACTGTAGTTTTTTATGATTCTAAAATTGACGACATGGTTCCTAAAAACATTTTTTCTTTCTCTTATAGTTTCAGGCTTCCCCCACTGACCCATCTTGATAGATCACCCATTCTAATTCATTCACACATAGTATAGTAGGTACAACTATGAATAACTGGAAACTCAAGCCAAAGTTCGGCTTTCTGCTTGTTATATTTAAAATCGGTGTTTATAGGTACCTATTCTTTATTTTAAGCAATAGAAATTATTTTCATATCTTTGAACACTATTGAGTTCTTTTGAGGCAAATATTGTTAGCTATCATATACCTTTGATAATATTATAACCTCTAGTAAGGCATGTGCCTTGTGTGGATGAGTCACTATGCTGTATTTAAATCTCAGTTTCCTGTGAAGACGGCAGCAACGGTAGGAATAACAGACGACTAGACACAATTGGGATCTTGCATAAAACACAAAACACATAATTACTGTCGTTATACAGGTTTAAGAACATCATATTAACACAACAAAATAATTAACAGAAACAGATATAATTTCTGCAAAGGTACTTTTAAAATTTTAATTTTAATGATCCCATCAGATGGTTTATATTTCAATGAGTAAAAAAAATAACAACTATGTACTTAAACGCAGTTTTTCACGGCCAAAATCGACAAAATGCATGTAAGTAACTATTTATTACAGTTTAACGGCCCGCGTTGAACAAGTGACGTCAGATGTTCTATCTAATTTGTATGCGGCGTTTTAGCACTCAGTAGATACTCACGACTCCGCCATTTAGATGAAGGTACGGCTTGAACAAACAAAATACTGTAAGGAGAAGCTACCTATTCTTTAAAATTTCGACGTATTTTGTCAATGTTATTCATCAAGTTTTTATAATGCTCTACAAAGCCTACTTTGTTTTAAATACAAGTTATGTCACCATCTCTAAGGGTACAATTGAAGATACGGGCATGACAGTTCGAAGCTTTTCATTTAGAAACCACTGACCCGTTGACTAGTGCCAACAAGAATAGATTGGGTAGATTGGATGTCCTGCATCCAATCATCCTCAACTCCTCGTGTAGTACTTACTGTCAAGTATCTAGCTGAGCGGACCCAAATACGGTGACAATACCAGTTCTTCTCTTTTCATGTGTCCGCCAGACGTCTGCGTGCTGCGTACGCTAGGTACCTAGCTAGTGTATACTGACATTAGTAAGCGAGCCGCACCTGCGCCTGCGTCGCGAGTTACAACTCGATGTCAATGTCCGTCATACGTAGGGTTACCAGGCGTCAGCATTTGCCCTGACATATCTGGTTTTTAGGTATTGGTCCGAAATTTTGGGTGTTTTGTCAAAATGTCAGCATTTTTTAGTAATTAATGAAGTACTGTTAGGTTTTTTAATTTGTAGGGATATCAACAAAGCAGAATAATAGTACCTCATCAGTAAACATAAAAATCTACCATCACCTCTCCGCTCCTTCTCAGGAGTCACAGTACATACATCATCGCGTGTGGTGGTGGCAAAAATGTCAGGACATTTTAATGGAAATTAAGCTTTTTGTCAGGACTTTTCCGCCACATATGTGGTAACCCTAGTCATACTCGAGTATACACGACCCTCGCTACCACACACTGCACCGCGTGCTATATACTGTCTCGAAGTCGCAAACACAAATAGTGGTGACAACAAGCGGGAAGTTCCAGCTAGTAGTTTACTGATCATATTCGTTTCAATGAGAGGTTACGCAGATCGTTTACGTAGTTTCGAAAGCTCAGTACAAATGTTAATGCTTGTTGTTGTTTATTGTATTTTAGTAAAAACTAGATCGTAAGTTCATATCCATCGGATAATGGAAGCAGGTTTTATTGGTTCTAAACAGACTGGCTGATGATGATGTTTTATTTCTGAATAGGCTTGCGTTTGACCATCATCTCGTTTGATGTTAAGCGACGTTGTGGTAGCTGATGTAGCACGCTTGCCTAGAAGTTACCTGTTCAATCTTATATTGAATATTCCCAAACTTTATTTATAGTATCCAGGACATACAGACACAGAACACAAAGGATTCCATTACTTCGCTGTTCGCATGATGAATGTTGAAGCAAAGTGCTCGGTGCGGATAGAAGGCATGTCATACCATAGCACACTCTCCAAAATCTATGCTGTAGAAGACCGATAAACTGGCAACCCTGCGTCGATGCTTTAGGCTCTGGAGCCTGGCGTCAACAAGGGTATCCTTACCAATAAGTCTTATAGCTCATCTTTCAACAGTTTCCAATGCCTACATCTGATGTTTGGCTGAACAATCCCACAGGTGAAACAGTATTCCATACAGGCTAGGACTTAAGCTTGGTAAACATTAAGAAGCTGCCCCCGTGTGAAATACTGTCTCACGCTCGCCAATATGCCAAGCTTTTTCATAGCTAATTTTGCCTTGGACTCAATGTAGGAGCCGAAGTTGAGATTAGATGAAAGTGTAACATCTAAAAGCTCCAGACGGTCGGTAATCGGCAAGGATACACACAACAAGGCACACACAGCAAGGATACATACAAGGATCCTGGAAAGTGGAAGTCAAATGAATGAGTGGTTTACCTCCATGCACCTTTGTCGTCTAAATAATTCTTAACTTTATAATAAGATTTTTTTAGTTAATATATTCTTAACTATAGGTTGGAAAGTGATATTGGAACACACCAATAATTATCGATCATAGATTACCTACCTATTAAACTTCCAAATAAGTTCAGGGATGTTTACAGTTCAACCCGTTTGTTTATTGTCTTTTATTCAATATCTCCAGCATGTACATCGTTTCATTCGTTTTTTCTTATTGGACAAAGTCTGATGCCGAAGAACGTATTTTTTTGGTTTTCTTAAGAACAGTTATGTGGTATGTTAAGAGTACGTTAGTGGCGTAATCGGAATATTACAAGCATGTAGATGTACATAATATTTAATTAGCCGGAAGTTTTTCAAAGACCTTAAAATTCATATTATTAAAATGAGTTTCTGATCAAATCTCCTGAAGCGACCAAGTAGCTACCAATTCGAAGCGATCTTTAATAAGTATCTTAGTATAAATGGTCTTAAAATACATTATTAATAAGTAGTAATACGAACACGTGGAATGTTAATAAAGTTTATGTAAGCTCCATCGATATTTACGTTTGTAAATGTCATGTTACATGTGCTCAAAGTCGTCAAAATCACGAGCTGTTAATAATTCTCTGCATTCAATTACTTTTTATACTCGATACAGTCGCGGTAGTACATGAATAGTCAATCAAGGCGAATAAAAAATGATTTCCAATATAGGCACCTAATCGACTTGGACAATTTTGCTAGTAATGCTTCCGGCATCATAAGGCGCGAAGGCTTACAGGCTCAATGTAATTGCCTGCATGGAAAGCTCTGGTGAAGCACAAAAACGTAATTATAGGATACGTAAACAAATCAGGTCCACGAATGGCTTCCTTGGTATTACATACTAACTGTTCCCTAGACTATACGTGGTTGCACAGGGTCCGCTAGGAATTTTAAGTGGGAGCAATCTGGAGAATATTTGAGCTATTATCCCTGCGAGGATTTGTCTTTCCTCTGTAAAGAATGCTGCGTATTTTATAATGACATCTAGGGTTTTGTAAGGAAACGTCGGCATGAAACGCCGTTTTAGGTATCTTTTTAACCCCGACGCAAAAACGGGTGTTATAAGTTTGACGTGTGTATATGTATCTGTGGCATCGTTTAGGAGCTCTTAAGCGGATGGACCGATTTCGATTAAGTTTTGTTGTTTAAAAGTTAACTTCATCGAGAGTATTCTTAATTATAAAATCTGTTCAGCCGTTTGAAGATCATCAGCTCATTTAGTCGGGTATTTTTTAAAAAATAATTTTATCTTGTATAACTACTTATAGGCATTGTAAAAGAATTACTTTGGTTTCTAAAAGATTTAATTCACATCATGGTGCTGCAGCTACCATTGATTAATTATCCAAGCAATGTTATACATACAAGAGACATTTTAAAAATGAAATATAATGATATAGAATATTTTATTATAACATAACACAATACATAGGTATAAATAGTAAGTAAAATGTTTTTTGTTATATTTGATAACGAGAAGAGCAGGTCGGTTGCCTGAAGGTAAGCATAATACTGTCTCACAACAATCAGTGCCACTCAGAACTTGGAACCACAAAGGCTGCACGGTACTTCAGTGCGCTCGTTACCCTGAAACATTAAGTATTAAATCTCATAAGCCCAGTAATTTATCTGACTACTTTGCTCATCAAACCGGAACACAATAATGCTTCCACATTATTGCTTGACGGCCGACTTCACGAGCAAAGCGGTGGGACGAATCCAGACGGACACTCGCATATTAAGGTTTAAATAGTACCTATAGAAAAAATACTAACTATTTTGACCTATGTATCCTGTAGTAGATATACAATTGGATTAAAAATGGTACATTAATTTTGGACTGACGTTGTATGAGAAGCCGTGAGGCATAAAAGCTTTTATAGCTCTACTATCTCTCTGGGGGTAGGTTTTAAGTTTAACATTACGCGTGACATAACCATCTTCAGTCGGAAGACGTCCACTGCTGAACATAGACCTCCCATAAGACGGTTTGGATCGGCTACTTACCTCTTGCCTCTTGCATCTAACGGTTCCACTGTTTTGACAAGGCCGATGGTGCACCTAGTGGTGAGAAGGAATGACGTCACAAAACATTTAAATCCTAATACGTTGGGTCCTAAATAACTTTATAACGAAACGTGTGACTAAACGATACTGTGAATTGCCCAAAGCATTATTGTCATTTGGGGCCTAATGGCAACGCAAGCTGCTACATATCGCGGACCGCATAACGATGAACCATTACCGTCACATGTTAACATAAAAATCGCAATTGTTTATTATTAGGTACACTAATGCATGAACAAGTAAAAATTACACTAACGTGTGTGAATGTGTGTAATATTACAGTTACGCATGAAAAGTGTGCGCAGAGGTACATATATTATGCACTTAGTTACACGTACACATTTGTATTTATCTATGGCGGTATGGAATGAATGTATAGTAAGTCATTTTTTCATTTCATATACACATACGTTCTGGCATCTTTTGTGCTAATAGTATAGGAATGCAGCTCGACCACTCCGGGTACTTACTACCGTACTTGAAATGACAACGCACGGACGACGTATTAATTACATATTAGATAAATATAGTAGGGACTATAAGAGGCTTTTTTTTAACTTCAATTAATTTATACATTGTGCATTCTTACGACTAATTAATAAACTATGCTAATTTATCAAAGATTCGCCCTAATTGGTCATTTAATTCATTACCTAACTATTCCACCTTGAAAAACTAAGTGTAGTCTTCCGGCGCGAGCGCACGTTTGTAAACATCATGCTATAGAAATTGACTGTAAAAACTTCACACATAAGTATGTATAATGTATATACAATACTGCAATGCCGCATGTGCTTACTGTAATAATAATTCTTGTCTGTCAACGGATGTCGATAAAGTTATTAGCATTTAGCAATTCACCATAATTTTATCGCCATAGAATTGACAGCGGTAAAAAAGTAGTTTATTTTTATGGCGTCGACCTAAGTTAGGACCGCGTCCGGCCGGAAGAAGCCGAGCGACTTCCTCACATATTGCGTCACCGTACACCGCCGGATTTTTAGCATAAAAATATCCGAAAGATAATATCTGGTTAATGTAGTAAAAGTGTGATAAAAAGTTCACTGCACTTCAAATCGGTTTGTTTGGTAAATACGTATGTTTACGAATTCGGCTGCGTGCGATGCGTATCTCCGATATTTACTCTGCAGCCGAATAAACAATTAGAGATTCGTTCCGTTCCTGATCGTATCTTAATCCGATATCGGGCCGAAACCTGTTCCCTTACGGCGATTAGTAAAGATTCAGTTATCATCCAGAGATAATCAAACTGCGGGTGCTCGCCAATCGAGCGACATGACAAGTTGTGTTTAATCCATTAACGTTTCCTGTTAACGGACGCGTATTTAAATTAGATTGAGCGTTTTGCGAAGATACAGCTTACGTGTTGGTGAAAAATAAACGAGATAGAACGGGTTGGAGCTTAGGTCTTCGTAGCTAGTTATTAGAGCGGACTTCGCAGAGCCGCATAGATTTCCGGCGAGTCTGCACTCTCGTTCTGCTTCTGAGTCATGAGAGATTACAGTAACTGTCAGCATTAAGCGTATTATTACATGAAAAGCAAATTGAGGCATTTAATTGCAGTGCTTGTGTCAATCATGCAGATTTAATGACAAACAACGGTCCGTATCCTGGATCTTGTCCTACGGTCCACTGCCCACGTCAATAACCTCTTAAGTTGTAAGTTTGCGGATATGGATAGTTAGATGTTCTAAACTGTTGAGCGTTAGGTACTATAAATTTACTTTATTGTTCTTGACGGTGCATAGTCTGGCAGTAAAATCGTTTGTGATTATTTCTAGACATTGACTTATTTTCTAGTCGATGTTCAATAAGTAATTGGTACTTATTAGTTATTGTCTGTCAGTTTACAGCTGCAGCCTTATACATTTCAATGTTCATTTACTAGTCTTCCACATTCTTTGCATATTTTAATTAGGTACAGTCAAAGAGGTTCCAAATAAAGATTTAACTCGGTTGGACCTGACAACCAGATTCTAAACAGAATCGACCGATCGACTGCTTTGTCAGAACAATAATTGTTCTATTGTTAATTATTAAGATCAACGGTATTTTTTATCACTATGACAACCTTGTATTTAAATGTAAGTAATTAGGCTATCATAAAGACGAAAACAATGACTACCTACTTTAGGACAGTCAACTAAGTTGCACATGATGAAGATGATGTAATGATTCCAACGATACCCCATACATCGAAATCACATACATGCATACATGAACCATAAAAGAATTACTCTCCTTTTCTGTGCAGTCGTGTAAAACGGGGAATGTTCATCAATAGAAATGTATAAGATACATATTTTTATATATATAAAAGCGAAAGGTAGGAAGTGACTAAATACGAATCGTGTTACCACAAAAAACCACTTTTAGACGCCTGTTTAACTAGACTAAATATAAACAACCACAATGATTAGAAATGTCACAACAGAATGGAGTTAGACAACGGTTAGACACTACTTAAATCAAGAATTGTGGTTACTCATATTTAAACACACGACTAAGCATTAGGAGTTAAACGCTGTTAATCACACCCTGTGTTTTGTGATATGATCAAATATCACTAAAACTGCTTGACCTATGAAATTAAAATTTAGCAGGCAAGTAGTTTATAGGTAGGAGACGTCAGCTATAATAACGAGTTTTGCGACAGGGCCGAATTAAGTGCGTCTAAGAGCTATCGTAAGTTTATATGAAAGTCTAAAACTATTACCCGTGCGAAGCCGGGGCGGGGCGGGTCGCTTGTGAAATAAAACGGCAATCTGTAACGTAGCTCTACCCTGTTTTCAGATTAGGCGCGTGCGGCGTGGCGCGATGGTTGCGTGAACGGTCATCATGCGCCTCTTCCGCGGGCCGAAGCGCAGGGAAGTGACCGGGCCGCGAGCCGTCGCGACGCCGTCTCCGCTCCGAGACGCCGCCGACGCCGAGCCAACGCACGACTTCACCATCGTCACCGCGCTGCCAGCCATGGTCATGGAGGATGACGTTAAGGAGATGAAAAAGGGTAAGCGAAAATCTTCTTTAACCAATAGTTTCAGTAACATTCGAGACGACGTAAGCCGACACGAGTCAGCGTCGCGCCTGATGCGACGCTGAATTGACTCAGAATTTTAACATCGTCACTCCGCGCTGCTAACGACGCGATGGTCATGGGAGATGACAGTGAGGAAATTAAAAAGCGTAAGCGAAGACAGTTGTCTCTGTAGATAACGAGACACTACCAATGCACGACTTCACCATTGTCATGCTTGCAACCATAACCGTGAAGAGTGACATTAATGATGCAAAATAATGAGGAGAAAATCTATCCGAGTTTCTCAAGTAGGAATAAAAACAAAAAGTCCCGCCAAAAGACTGCCAATGCACGATTTCCTCCTATATACCTATATACCTATCGTAGGTATAGCCTATGTATATGTAGTCTTTGGGCGTGAAGGATGACGTTAAGATGGTTAAGATTAAAGAGAACATATTTTTTCAGTATCTACAGTTACTGGGTAATTTACTAGGCTAAATAAGGAGCAGGGAGAGATTTTGAATTTAATTACCTATATCTGGACAAGTCTAGGGCCTTATAAAACATTTTCATTATCCGTTTTCTCTGAATTGTGATAAAACTATAAAATATATATTCTCACAATCACATTTTTCTTTTGCAGTGTTTGCTACGTGGGGACGTCGAATGGGCAAAAAATTAGAAATGTTGAAGAAAACAGAGCAAAAAGAAACAACACAGGAATCGCCATCTATGCAGGAGCTTAAGGAACACATCGAAAAGACCCCTGTAATTGGTCAGTATAAGAAAAAGCAGAACTGGAAGATGGGACGAAGTAGTTCAGACTCCACGTCGTTGAAGAAAGACAATGACACGGACTCGATTCACTCTATACGCAGTGGTTCCAGAGACAGATCTCCAAGTCCATTCAAATCGTTCTTTCATAGAATGGGCTCGACGGGAATGCTAAACTCTTCCAAATCTCAGACACTCAACATGCATAAACCACCGGATACTTACCCCGTTGCTAACGGGCCATCATTGTACAGAAGTTGCTCAACTTCACATTTGTCCACTTATGTAAAGGCGGATGACCCGTCGGATGACATAGACTTGCAAAACGCAGACAATGAAAACAAAAATTCACCTTCGAAACACAATAACGTATTGTCTGACGAGTCCCTCGTAGCCTCGTCGACAAAAGCCATCAGTTGCGACAACATTCCCAATTTAAATGATGGTCAAACGAATAATGGCGCTTGTAAAAAACCCAATTTCCCTTACGCATTTTTACGGTCGAAACTTTCGGTCTTACCGGAAGAAAACAGCATGGCGTCACAACAGAGGGGTAATTGTGTAAGACAAAGCTTTTCCGAGCGGCTCGACCGAAAGTCACCTAAATTCCGAAGGGAGCGATTATACCTATCTAATTCAAGATCAGAGGAACGATATCAAAGCAATGACAGTATTTCAATTCATGAAGATAGTATGCTTCTTAATGCAGCGTTAAGAAATGAATTTGATTACACAAGAAGTTCTATGAGGAGCATTAATGATTTTGATAGCAACATCTACCCAATGGCGCGTCTAGATGACCTACCCCGGAGATCATCTATGATTTCACACAGAGGACCTCTAGATTATGATCCTATGCTTGTACCTAGAAATAGAAACAGTTTACCGGTTTATGAATACAATTCGCTACTCGGTTCTATGAGAGATTTGAAAAGTGAGTTAGCTTCGTCTACACATAGTATACACCACGGGCCTGAACCGGGAGAGAAACAAGCGCACCGCCTGAGCAACTATGTAAGCTCTAACGAGTCCGGGTATGACAGTGACGGACGGCCTACAGATGAGCACAGTAACCACTCTCCTCCTGGTTACCCGTGCCATTTGTCTAGCGGGTCGGTTCTAAAGGAAACTACGAGATCTAAATCTGATACAAATCACAGTAATTTTTCAAGACAACTAAGTTTCAACCACAAGATAAATGTAAACAGGGTTCAGGTACCCGTTAGGCGGAGTTCCACGCCTTGTGCCCTATTCCCTATTAATAAAAACATTTCTTATGAATACGAGAAAGAAAATACTGAAACTGTAAACAAAATTTCCAGCGTTTCGATAACTCATCATAGTTTTGATCAGACTGATGGTAAGCCACCGCCACTTCCAAAGAAGAATATCAACAATAAAAAACCTCCTTATGTTTATAAAACCATAACATTAGACGAACGCGTCCAAACGAGAAAAATCAAATTTCTGCAATCACAGTTGCTTCCTGTGGACAATTCCTCAAATCAAATACAAGACAACAATCTTCAGAGTCCGGAACCGCAAAGAATGCAACAAATTCCTGAAGTAGATATTTTAGGCAGAGGACCATGCACGAAACGTTTTAGAAAAATAAGGCTATTAAAATCGAGATTGGACGAAAGCCTTGGCGTATACCTTGCGCAGCATAGAGTGGATTTCGATAATAGTGGATCTAATTATGAGGTTCGTTATATTGTTGTTAAATTGGACTTTGACGGCATCGCCCATAGAGACGGTAGATTAAGGATAGGAGATGAAATTGTAAACGTAAACGGCAAAGTACTACGAGGCTTGTCGTCTCTGAAAGAAGTTCAACACATTGTCAATTCTTGCTCCACCGAAGCTGCCTTGGAAGATGGAGCTATATATCAAAGATACCAAGTGGACCTAGTGATGGCCCATGACGAAATAACCCCAATAACTTTAAGTAGAATAATAAACAAGCAAGTACCAGAAACCGTTATAGCAAAACCTAACCCACCTGATCTCATCTCTCAGACAGTACACAAACCGTCGTCTTCGAACCAAATAACGATAGAAACTCATTTTCCTAGTGATGATCAATTTTGTAATGAAGGTAAAAATATTTTTAGACACCAAACAAACGATCGAACGTATGAAACGAATCCTAATAGAGTGCAAATAAATCAGAAGTACGAAGTTGGGATGCAAGCTACCAACGTACCTCTACATGCAAACCAGAAAAGCGATGATGAAAAACTTCGAGAACGTCATTGTTTCACGCAGTCGAATGCTTCTTTGCAAAATATCTCAAATATCGAAATCTCAATGCGACCCTCTCCAACTTCAAGGGCGATCAATAACAACTACCGGCCAATTTCACTTCACAACTCTAGACCTCCGCCTATTGTTGGACAATTTTACAATGACAATGTTTCTAATGAAGTCAAGGAAAGCTCTCATTATATAAAGCATATGCCGAGGCTATATCAGAATAGGTCGTTTGAAAGTATACCGGAACAGTTGAGGTGTAGCAGTCGAAATAGGTTCTTTAGCAGAGTTGGATCGCAAAGAGGTTCTCCGAATCAGCACTTATCCAGGCAACAAGATTACAATGCCTCACTTCATCAAGAAGTACAAGGAGGACACTACTCGCACAGCTCCATACATAAAGCGGAGTTTTGGAAGGGACCGGGCCACAAAAGCCTTGGGTTCAGTATTGTCGGTGGAACAGATTCACCAAAAGGAAAAATGGGTATATTCGTAAAAACTGTCTTTCCAAATGGACAAGCAGCTGACAGGGGTACTACTTTTGAAGGTATGCTTTCTATAATAAATCTTAAAATGATTTTGATAATATAATATGACTAAAATTCACCAACTTATTTTTCAATTTCAGGTGACGAGATCTTGTCAGTAAACAATGTGCCGACACGTGGACTGAGCCATGCTGGGGCCATATCGCTTTTCAAACAAGTTAAGGAAGGGAAAATAGAACTGACGCTTTCAAGACGAAGGTAAGTTGTTGGCAGGACGTTCTTCCGTAGCGCGTATGATTTGCGGGTTCGATACAACAACAATAACAACGGAAACAATGTTGGTGTACATAAAAATAGCTTCCGTACCTAGTTATTTAATTTTGCTCCTTGTCTTGGGTGTTGTACGAGTAGTATCATAAACCCGTAGTCCTCCTCAGGTCTGTTACCTACATATAAGTGATTGTTGGGAAAACCCAAAGATCACTTATATAGGTAATAGTAAATAACAATTTACTATTATTGTAGGATTCCAAAATCCAAGTAATGGCTCAGCGTGACATCGTCCACCGATCAAAGTCAAGGGTTCTAATCCTACAATTAACTTAACATCATCAAACTCATTGTGATATAGTCCATAAAAATAGTTTTGAACTGAATATATTATAGAAGATAAATGGAACAAATTGCTAATCAGACTTTTTTTATTTTTACAGAGCACCTAGGTCAAGATCCGTGGAACCTCTCGGAAATTTCCGTGGCGAAAACAAAAGGGAATGATAATAGAAATTAATTCCCCTTTCACCCCAAAGACAATTGTGTTAATAGTGTGCAATAATTTCATTCTATTTGTTCATTTAGCCAAAGGCAATTCTTTAGACGCTACTCACTTGTTCAGTTAAGTTTCTGAATTATGTAATTTAATCATCGCTTTAAGTAAACATTCTACTTCTCTATGGAATGATCTAGAATTATTATATAAACGAATATAACGAATGTACGCTAGTGTTGTGTTGCTTTAGCGACGTGCTATATAAGTATATTAAGATACCTACAGCATATATGCAAAGTTTGACTTGAATATAATTTCTATGAGTATAATAAATAATGCTACATTTTTGTTAGCTTTGTATAAAATATGATAAGACTGTATGTATTGTAGATGTATAAGAATTGTCTAAATTAATTGTTGTACTATGTTATGGATATATTTTATTGTTACACTAGGGATGCGAGATCTCGTTTATTGCATCAAAGTGACGTCCGAATCAATGTGTTTTCACTATCTTCTAGTTTAGTTTATTAAATTAGTTGCAGAAACTACCTAGTATAATATTGAGTACCTGCCTCAAGTAAGTAACTTATATCAGGATTTTTTAGCAAAGTGCTGCAATAAAAAATGCGTACCTACGCAATATCTTTTATCTGTTAAGGACATTCGGGCCATACAGTTTGGGGATATCTGGAAATAAAATCCCGAAACCTCCCACGGCCATGGGAGAATTCCAGAGCAAACCATTTCAAGCATCTTTGTAGTGTTTTTAGATTTTCATGATCTAAACTTTGTGTCTTATTCATTATCAACAAGAGCCTCCACTTCACGCCTTATCCTTGAGTTATTCACCCCATTCCTGGTTACGGACCTCTTTGGACTTGTACACATTCTACAATGCCGAGCTAATCGCGATAATGTAGGTACGAGCCGCAACGTACTACATTTTCAATTTGTATCACTGCTAGACGCCCATCACATAATTTCTCTTTGTAACGGGGTTACAAAAAGTATATTTTTTACAAATTTCCCGCCACGCCATAGACTATCCGTAACGATTCATTTCCCGTGGTCCGACTACATAGTCCTGCTAGTAATATAACCATTTTTCCGAAGTCAAACATCTAAATACGACATTAAATTAAATTAGAAGATTGTAAAACTGAAGATCTCGTACCTCGTCTATGAAATAATATAATATTGTAGTACCTATCTAGACAGCATTTTCAATTTGATAGTATTTATGTCTTATCCTTCTCTACGCATGACAATCGAAATAGACTAAATCAGACTGATATTTGTATTTGTACCTATGAGACTACCAAAGTTTTAGACTTTAGAAATCTTGCTTTTTCATTAACTCTGTGCCCCTATAGTTATCAATTATTCTATTCCACTTCGAACATATACTATCATCGCAATGGACCTTGACTGCAGTAAATTTACGGTGGCTTCTACATTCACTTGTTAGTGTGTTCCGCGTCGTTTTCTTTCGAACGTTCATAGAACCTGTGGTCAGGCCTCCACCCTTTTTGAGCGGTGATGTTGGTTTGTACTCCTATCCACAATAAACCACTATTTGTTTTAAGGTCGGAGTTCACAAACTATTTTGAACCGAAGTTCAACTATGAACTATGTTTGACTCATGAACCGAGATGAACAGAGAGATAGCTTCAACTTCTGGTAATTAAAAAAAAAGCATAAAAAGCTACGTTAGAATTTTAAAGAGTAGATTGACATCAGCTGACAGTCTTAGGAATAGAAATGATGAACACGTGAACGTCGTTCATTTCACATCTAGTGAACTCCGACCTTAGAAATAACTGTCACTGATACCTGGTAGAGGTGTTATACTTTTGAGGGCAGTTACTAGATACTTGCCCTTGCTTTACTTGAGGGACTACTCTGAGGGCAATATTTTTACGGCAATGTATGGCTGAATATTATCAACTATGGCCCGGCTATCGCTAAAATATTTTATGTCTGAAAAATATATATCTCGGCAATATAGATATATCACAGATGAACAGTTCACAGATGTGAACTACGGGTTTATAGTTTTGTACACGATCTAGACCATCGGGCAATACTTAAAAATGTATCAGCCATACCAAACAAGTGTGGCTTATAGCCGGGCGCCATATTTAAAATATTTCCGTTTATGACAGGCAATATTTATGGCCACTATGTTGCGGACATACATTTGCGTAAAAATATTGTCCGTTTAGGAGCACCCTAGCAGTAATGCTGCGAAAGCTTTTTGTAGAAAAAAGGGTATTTTAAAAAATTTCGGTTAGTATCGTGGTTATATTTTCATCTAATTTTCTGTATAATTATTATCATTGAAAATAGGTGTACTTCTTCTTCGGTCTCCTCTCTTCATATAATTTTTTTTTATATAACGTTAAGAATAAATATTTTTTGTTTCAAAAATACACATTGCTTCCATGATTTATGTGATGACGATGGCAGTCATTAAATATCAGCGAATTTGCTCCGTCCAATGATATTATTAAATCAACTTATTTTGTAGAAATTGTGTTCTTACATTATTATTTAATATATTTTTTTTTCATTTTATATATGTATGAACGCCGAAACCATCCAGTGGCCGACCTTTTATCTATTTATATAATATTTATGTAAGTAATTAGTATACCTATTCACAGTATTTTACATTTTAAAACTTTTTGTAAATGTTCTATAATTAAATGGCAATACCTCTTAACGCGTTTTTAATTTGAGTAAAACCACAAATTTATAAATATATTAATATTTTAATCAAAATACGAGTAACTAATAAAATAATAGAAAATCGCTAGACTACATTAGAGAGTAGACAAACAACACGTCATCATAATAAAATAAACAGAACAAAGAAATATAAAAAGTTGTTACCACAGGAAAACAAGCAGTCGTTAATATCATTAAAATCCTTCCTACAAAACAAAGCAGATTTTGGTAGAATTTATAAGAACACCCTTTTGTGACAAATAGTACCCATAGGTAATTAAAAAATGTGGAATGGTAATAATAGTTATGTAAGTATAATTAATTTGTATTTGTTATGCATTTAATCCGTTATCCGGTATTTATAATTTATTGCTAGTTTTATTAATTACTGACTTGTAAGATATCATTAAAAGATAATTAAATTGATGAAATCTCCGGAAATTCTGATCAGAATTAAAAAATATACTACTGTGTCATAAGCCGAGCGGGTCGTTTGCTTGATGGAAACCATAATGCCAGACCATAACATGTGTTTTATTGGTATAATATAATAGCATTACTTCCTGAATGATCATATAGTGCACAAAGCGGTAGGAAGCATTATTACACTTCTTCCTTCGGTTGCCTAAATACACTTTGATTAGGAGAAGTCTACTGTGGCAATTGCTTGTTTAACTGTTACATTTGTATGAAACTATAATTAATATTACGATCCATATGAAAAAAAATATCACAAAGTACTTGTAGTAATAAAAACAGGTTACTTTATGTCGCACAAAATGGCAACTCCCCTTAAAATCCAATGATCGGGGTTCTTGATTGTTGGCAACCAGAGTGGGGTTATAAACGTGAGTCCAGTGCGACAAGGTTTCTTGTAAACGGGACACTAAAAATAAAATATAAAAGTGAGTAAGGTCGGAGTTCATCAAATATGAAATGAACGACGTTCACGTGATCGGAAGTTCCAGAGCTAGATTGGACAGTCAATACTTTTTCAAATAATTCGAAGTGAACCTCGGTTCACGAAGTTGAACCTACCGAAGCTCAACTATAGTTGAACTTCGGTTCAAAATGGTTGGTGAACTCCGCCCTTAGTGTTTATGACATTAATGAGGCAATTATAACGGGGAACACTGCTTATTTATCCCGCTAGGTGGCGCATTATCGCTGGTGTTGTTTCGCTGTCAAACTGCATTATTAAATTTTAGTTAGTAAACAATACAATCGGATTTTCAATAAAGTATGCCTCTGCGTAGTGCATTTCAGTGTAAAAATAAAGGTACACACGTTTCCCATCTGACGAGAGAAAACGGAAGCAGTGGGTCAAAGCATTGCGCATGAAAAATTATTAGAAACCAAATTCTTCTTCTAGGTTATGTAGTGACCATTTCAACTCTATTGACTTTTATGACGCGAGCAAGTTTACTGTTTAATTCATTAACCCCCAAAGTAGACATCAATGACAAGCACCAGCGATGCTGGCGCCATCTGAGATTAGCTTTGCCTGTGCCTCCCATTATCTTAATATAATTATATAAATTACACGTCACGTTGTTTGTCCGCGATGGACTCCTAAACTACTAAACCGATTTTAATCAAATTTGCACACCGTGTGCAGTTTGATCTAACTTAAAAGATAGGATAGCTTACATCTCAATTTATAGCCGCAATATTATTTTATTGCAAATTATATTAGGGTTCCACACAAAAAAATAAAACCATGAAATCCAAAATCTCCACGCGGGTGAAACCGCGGGGCAGCAGCTAGTATAAGTATACAATAATGTAATGTGACGAGAGAATCTCAGCATAATATCTACTCATAAACATGGCAGTGTCAGTGAGAACTCTAAAATTAAGATTTCCGCGGCTCTGCAGTACCTACACTGATTACCCTGACATAAGGTATTGACGTATGACATTAAGGTACGACATGGTTCATCTCGTGGCGTAAAGGCCAGCTACGATAATGGTCCAGAAAATAGGCAGCCGTTTTCGCATCGGGCAACAAAATAATTTATGGTCATCACCAAGACGCCTGCCATGCGTAATCTATTATGACAAAATCCTCCCCCGTTGGAGACCTAGTTTACGTAATAAACATCTTCCCGTTGATTATGATATAACAATCACCTGGTAGAGTTTAGGATCCTTAGGCGCAGTAGAGTTGATGGCATAAATATGGGTCACAGGCAGCGCAGTGTACAACACTTTCAGGGTTGATTCACACAGTCTGCCATTCCTTCTATCCCAGCCCGCGCCGTCTAAGAACATCCCGTGAACATACACTCCTTCCTAAAAACAGAATAGACGATAAAACTAGCTATAGATAATCTTAACGATTCTGTCGTTTCATACCTAACTCTAATTTTAGCTACGCTCTCTCTCTCTTTCCAATACATAACGTGCGAAAGAGATGGGATATGTTTGTCAGATCTGAATTTCGTTCTAGAGCTGTCTAATATCTTCCATTCTTGATAAATTAAGACGCTACTAAATTCATTGCCGTTAAATTTACACACGACAATTATAAGCGAGTGGATTAATTTGACATGTCTCAAATATATTCAATCTGTTTCTCATGTTCCCGTTTAGAAGGAGAGATTGAAACTAAAATTAGGTTTAGGATTGAGATGACAGAATCGACACCAATTGCTTATTCCTATTTTACTAGCTTCTGTGTGTCCACACTCCCTGCTGTATATAAGAGTTTTCAAGAAAAGAGTGAATTTTTCATCAAGTACACTCACGTATAAGTACCTACATCCTTGACCGCATCGCCGCTAACATCAGATGAGATCACAGTCAAACATAAGCCTATTTCAAGCAAATAAAACCCAACGTATACAACGGTTAAATTTCTTAAACTTTGTACTTGTATTTTCCACCTGTATTGCAATTAATGTTGCTTTATCGAAATCTCACCAGATCCAATTTAAACTCCTTGAGTTTAAACTGTAACAAATAAAGCCCCACTTTGACAGTATTAAGTCAATTTTCAGTAAAAAAAGAAAGAATCTTACAGCTGGTGGCGCTTTGATTTCTTCATAGGTAAATTTAGTAACGTCGTTGTGCAGAGCAACCATGTCCAAAGCCCAGCCTTTGTGTGCTCGTGTCACCTCTTGACGCATAGCCGTCAGAAAACCTAAAAACAATACGGGTCGACTTTGACTCCCATTTTTGACGTTTCAAGCGTTCTATTTCCAGTTTATTCGAAATAGACTTATTACTGTGTTATGGTTTGATGAGCAAAGCAGTCAGTGAAATTCCTAAGCTCAGGCCTTTGTGCTTCAAATTTCTGAGTGGCATTACAATTGTTATGGGCGGCCTTATGTATAGCATCAGGCAAACGACCAGCACGTCTAGTTACCCAAAACAATTAAAAAAAAAACAAATAAACATCGTTTTACCGCAGTTTTATCTCAGTTAATCAAGAGACCCACATCGTACGTTACCTTGAGGATTGAAAAATCCAGTCATCCAGAAAGAGTTTGGCCTCATTGTAAAGCACCAGGTCGAGAATTGTATGTTTCTCTCCAAAAACTCCGTGAACCAGAAACCTAGAGTCGACGAGGACCAGGAGCGTGCAAGCCAAATGCCAGGTACTTTCGCATCGTAAATGTTGTCCAGGGAATCGCGAAGTGACTGGAATGGGTTTTTTTTAAATATTTGTGCTACGCAAAACTAGAAAATAGTTTGATTAGAATCAGGAGAATAAGCGACATAAATAAATAAATTCCAGCAGATCTCAGACGTTCGTCGGAGCTTTCGGTGAAATAAAACATCGGGATGCATCGAGATACTAATCTCAAGAGGCGCACTGACGTTTGGTTTGCACGAAACAAATTCCACCATTTTTGCCTAGACATAATGCGCTCTGATTGGCTAAGCCACCGCCTCGCGCCGATACCCCGTGCTATGATATGCTGAACGCTAAATTATAGCAAAATTAATACATTGTTGTGAGATCGGACAGTAGGTACAGTATTTCATCTCTCGGGGTTAGTATCTCGATGTCATGATACGACCGGTGGTGCGGGCACGGTGGTTGGACATTTTCTAGTGCTCGCATGGGGCACGTCAAGTAGCACCTCAAGTTAAAAATCTGTTGTCAAGCATCTAGCGGCGTGTTCCAGAAGCTGTACTTGAGAGCCAATTCTAATCGAGGTTTATCATATTCACCATCACAGGCGAGATTGTGCATTGTCAAATGCTAGCTTATGAACACAAATAAAACAAGGATTACAGTTAGTAGGCTAAATAAATCGAGAAACTAATAATTTATACATACCTCATTCATAATGATAGTTCCGTCAATAGCAAGTAGTAAATCTTTCAAAGTCGTTCTGATCAGTTTAATAACTAGTTGCATTCTGTCGATTTCTTGTCTCAAGAAAATTACCATAGAGTTCAAGTGGCCATAAAACCTCAATCTGCATTAAAAGTAAAACCAAATAGGTGTGATAAGAGGATTGCACAAATAATACATCGCTAGATCTACATAGATTCCAGTAAAATTAGTGCAGCTAATTCCCCCTAGCCGCTGGTGCCATACAACAACCAATCACACACGCACATGCACGCACACACATACACACACACACACACACACACACACACACACACACACACACACACACACACACACACACACACACACACACACACACACACACACACACACACACACACACACACTCGCACGCGCCCGCGCACTTCGCACGCGCCCGCGCACTTCGCACGCGCACGCGCAGGCGCACGCGCAGCACGCACGCACGCACGCACGCACGCACGAAAAATAGATTTTCAGACCTTTTTTCGTCTATGGATCAAAACACTTAATCTTTGCGTTCAGTCTAACTTTTATGGCCAGAAATGTCAAATTGGCTGTACTAAACAAGAATAGAACCGTAACCAAACTATCAATATTGAATAGACTCCACTTACCTTTCTTTAACTTCATTCGGGTCAAAGTCTTGCGGTACTTTCTCCAGCATTTCCTTAGACTGTCTGTACACAGAAGCTTCACGAGTCTCGCCCCCACCTGAACTGGACTCTTTTGGCTGGATGGACAGGATGGTGTCCAACAGAGCCTGGGTTTTGTTACGTTGATACCTGGAATATCAGCCAAATTTTATAACATTGAACTACGGCTTACATTTATAGACAGGTACAAAATCGCAGTATTCAGCCCACCAACACTACACTACAGGCACACAATCGCTCCGCTCGACGGCCAGGGTAAGACATCTTGATACAACTAGAGTCACTCAAGAGCCCGAGTTGACCGCCATGAATAAAGTCAATATCCGTACTTATAATAAATGCGAAAGTGTTTTTATACGTTTGTTGGTTTGTCCTTCTTTCACGCAGCAATGGAGCAACGGATCGACGTGATTTTTGGCGTATAATTTATGGAACATATGCTACTTTTTATCCCGAAAAAAAAAGCACGGTTCCTATGGGATACTCACGTAATATCAGCATTTGTATGCAGCCCATACGCCTGAGGCGGATCGGTCGTCTTCATCTTCTCAATTTCTTCCAGATATTCTGGAATGTTTTTAAACTTCATGATGCCGTAGCCCTTGTAGAACTGGAAGTCTTCAGAGAACAGTGCGTCCGTGAACCAAACCCTGGTGAATGTCACCAGGAGACGGTTGTCGTAGTCGTCCGTGACTCTACCTCCGTACTGCACGGCTGAGACCATGTAACTGGAAACATGATGTTTGCATGGTAGTAAAGCATTTCCTAGTTACTGCCTGAGTGGCCCACCCCCAATCAGATAAACATAATAAAGGTACCAATGACGAAAAACAATGGGGAGATAATTTCAGTAGTCTAAAAATCAGGTCTCCATCTACAACAGCGCCACCAAGCGGGATAAATGGCGAGAATTCTTTCCATTGGAAGTACCAAAGACTCACCGAACTGTGGTCCAGCTTATATTCTGCCCCGGCTCCAAGACCTCTAAATGATTTTGGACAAACATACAAGATGCCAGCCAATCAGCAGAGTTGAACTCGTACGGTATATTCCACCCGAGCGGGCCGAACTTCCGTCTCTCTTGCACCACGGTGTGCAAGAAAGAGATGGTGTATATCAATGGAAGGTAGAAAGGACTGTCGCTGTAGTCGAGAAAGTCCTGGCTCATGGAGTCATAGGTTCGCATAAGTCCGGCTTTTATACCTGAAAAAATCATAGGACACTGCACATTATTGTGTCTACGCATTAAAAGTTAAACAAGGTGTTGGAAATTTATTTTTTACTTTTTTTGTTAAACTTTATATGTACGCCTTCTAAGCCAAAACATGTTGACCTAGTTTTCAGTTTAACACCTTACTTGCATAATAATTATGGTTTAAGATCTTTATTTCATTTCTCTTAAGATTACAAAATCACTTACGAGAAAAAAACAATATGACTTAGGCACGACTAAGTATTCAAACATTATAATAGTCTTCACAACGAGCATCAACATAAAACAAAATTTAATAGATTATATTATAGCAAATGAAAAGATTCTTACCTGAAGGCGGTTCACACGTGTATTTGATAGACATTTGTAACAGAGTGATTGGGAATTTTGGATGCACCTCTGTTGTGATCCATAACCTAAAATAAATATACAATAATATTAGAAACCCGTCTAGTGTACATAATTTTAATCATTATTTTTATTTCACTACCACTAGGTGGTAGGACTAATTCTTCTGCTAGTGTCCGTCTGGGTTGCTCGTGAAGTCTGCCGACAAGTAGTCATGTTGAAGCATTACTGTGTTCCGGTTTGATATGCAGAGTAGCCAGTCAAATTACCGGGCTTATGAGACTTAATACCTAATGTCTCATGGTAACGAGCGCATTGCAGTGCCACGCAGGATTTGTTGCAATCTTCTGAGCGGCACTGCAATTGTTATGAGCCAGCGTTATGCTTACCATCAGGCAAACGACCAGCTCGACTTATATAAAAAATTGATTTTACTTTCTCCGAAGTAAACACGTACTTGTATTTCACAATAGAACCCGAGGTACGGAAAATAGGATGACACAGATGCAAATCTTATTGGTAAGTCCAATTTAAAAGCCAAACATAATCGTAAAACAAAATACCTAAAGGTTTCGTGAATTTTTTCTGGCTCCTTTTCAAGTTCAGCAAACTGTTCCATAACTTCCACCATGTACTCCAAGCCTAAATGGCAATTTTGCAGCAATACCCACAAACCCTGGAAAACAACACCAGACATTAACTGACGAATCCGCGAGACTTACGAACTGGGAAACTGGCCAGAGATACGCGAATACAAAATGAATTCTAATTAACAACACTATGAATTCCACGACGAAAGTCGCAGTACTTCAGTCGTGACGCGGACTCTATATCTGGTATTTGGTAGACTAAAGACGGAAAGTTTGAACAAGGACGACGAGCTGCCCCAACCTCCCTAAAGTATCTACGTTTACCCGCAGCCGTCCGATCTTGAACCCGCAGTCCGTCCCGTTAGCGAATTGCAACGATCGAGTTTTCGGGGTTCTACCGTTTTGCTCGTCTCATCTCTGCAGTGTTTTTTTTTGCTTGTTGATGGCTAAAATCTAACCTTATACAGACAGAATCCCAATTTACATTTAGATCCAGAGAGAATCACCAATATACGGCTCTGTGGCAAGTTAGTAGGAACCCTGGCTGCAAAACGAGGGGGTTTTTTTCGCGTCTTGGATGTTTGCGTTTTATTTCTGTGGTGTATATATATGCCACCAGTGACACAGGGAATCCTAGTGCAGGAGTATGAGTGTGTTAGCATAAAGTTCCCTCCGGTGCGTAATGTCCAGTCGGTTTGTTATATTCAGTTCCCGGAAGGTCCTTTCCCGGACGTCTAATTCCCGGAACGCCTAGATCCGCAAATGTCTAGTTCTTCGAACGTCTAGTTTCCCAAATGAACACATATATCGGAATCCATTATATTCCTCATAATAATTTCGGTATTTCATTTTATTTTTTTTAGTATTTTATTTCTCCTTTGAAGGGGAACTCTAAAGAGAATGTTGACACTAACCCCACATAAAAAAAATACTTAAACAAAAAGCACATAGTTTATGCACTCCGAAATTCGAACGTCGAAATCTTACGAGTAGCTTACCTCTCTCAGCGCTCTGTCTATAAGCTTCCTCGCGTGTACTTCCTGCCCTTGTCCCATTGAAATAGAAGAGCAGATACACTCCAAGCGCTTGGCTGTTGTTTCTATAGACGGAGTTGGGTCGGAACCCATGGCCAGGAATCCGATCAGTGGCACCAGCGGTCGTGATTCTAGCACCATTTGCTGTTGAAAAAAGTTACAGAGCTTATGAGACTTAAAGTCTCAGGGTAAAGAGCGCGGTGCAGTGGTGGGCAGACCTTTGGCAGAACTTTAGGTGAGGACAACTGTGATATTCAGTACTAATTATGTTTTATAAAGGTTCTTATTTACGAAACATATAATAATTATTGTTAAGAAACCTTATATATCAATAATTTGACTGGGCTATTAGCTGTGCCAGTGTGGTGCCGAAATAGTTTCAATGTAAGACTAATTTCTTTGGTTATTTTTTTTTTTGGGAGAACAAAAAAGTATCTGCTCTTACAAACATTGACTTATATATTTTTACGCATGTTTTTACATACCAGACTTGCACATTTAGAAATGACTTTTACCTCATAGTTCACAATGACGGCTTCTGAGAATTTCGGTCCCATGGAATGGATTACGTATTTCCTGAAAGTCATCAATTAAATATCAAAAATTTAGATGAATACAATTTACTGGCGTCTGAATACAATTATTGGCTTATTTTTGAGGAAGCCGTTTCAAATCGCGTAAAGCCGGGCCTTTACCTCATTACAGTATAGTATAGTATCATAAACTAAAGGAAAGAGTAAGATAAGAATACAATCATAATTATAAAACGGCGCTCAGTTGTGGTGAAGTCGGCCGTCGAACCGTAAGTCGTTGGTTCGAATCCTTCAATTAGTTTTGGTGAAGGAAAAAAATATGACGCAATCATGTTGTTGGAATTTTCCAGTGCTCACTTGGCTAGCTGCCACCCTTCACGTTGAAGTTATGTCTGTCAAATGAGCAAGTTTCCATTCTGGATTTAGCGTGTTTACTACTTACCGCAACGTCATTGAAGATCAGTGGAGACAGTGGACAAAGGATTATAAAACAATAATCTAGCAGTACTTTCTTGGCCCTAAGGCGTACTTACATACTCTGTGCGAGCGTCCTATCCGGACACCAAGCACGAATGATGAGCAGTTTCCTGAACACATCCATGTTATTGTATCCATCTGGCAACGGTTCATCTTCTGGCGCTTCTTTGTCGAACCTGGAATCATTTTTACGAGTGCTTTATTTGCAAGGTCCTTAACGTTCTCAACCGATCGGTAAAGTTTGTTGAAGTTTGTACTTGGATAGGTGACCGCTGTTTGGTATATGGAACTGAACGCTACCGTTAATTCTCTTGATCGGAAGGTAAGGTTTTGTTAATGGTAGGACTAATTCTTCTGCGAGTGTCCGTCTGGGTTGGTACCACCGCTTTGCTCGTGCAGTCTGCCGCCAAGCAGTAATGTGCAAGCATTACTGTGTTCCGGTTTGATGAGCAGAGTAGCCAGTGAAATTACTGGGCTTATGAGACTTAATACCTAATGTCTCAGAGTAACGAGCGCACTGCAGTGCCGTCAAAGTTATGAGTGGCACTGCAATTGTTATGGGCCGGCGTTTTGCTTACCATCAGGCAAACGACCAGCTCGTATCGTTACCAAATAGCATAAAAAATAGGCACGACGCTGCTGCATGCGGTTTCGGACACGTAATCCTAGGAATAATATCTAAATCTGAATGGTATTTTGTTCCGTCGCAGTATGCGTCCGTACTCAGCAGTGAGGGGAAAACACTGTATACCACCTGCACAGCGTTATGCGTTCCGATCAAGAGACCACGGCTCAAAGCTTTAAGCCGTCAATCTCGATTATTGCGTTGCGCGCTGGCACGCAATTCAAACAAAAGCACGCAACCAACTTACGAGCTAAGTAAATTAACGGAAGTTAAGAAACCCGTTAATATTTTTTAGTTCAACTTAGAAGTTAAATCGTTAAGCAATATGTTGATTAAGTTAATTAACTATTAACGGATCAAAGAATTACTGCCCTGCCCAGCTTTGTACATGTATTGTACGCTTTATGTCGTGTGTGGGTGTAGAATGTAGGTACGTATGCAATTTATAAGCAGTCTTACCAAGTTTTCCATCCCTTTTCGTTGTTCATGACTTGGTTAAGTATATTGGAAAACTGCCTCAAACCTGACAACTGTACCAAATTCAACCAAGACATATCCGTCACCCATTTGAACGGCTTAGGAATACACGCATTTAAATCCAAGGCAGCGCCACCTGAATTAAAAATAATAGAGTAAAATCATCAGTTTCAAACCTTTTTTTTTCTCTTGATAAGTTAGCGTTAGGCGCTATCTTTCCTGGAGGATAAGTCCCTGATCGATAAGTTACAATATGATCTACCGATCCTACGTCAATTCCATACATATTTACTTTTCGACTATCGACAACGATTGTGAGATAGCGGACGATGACTTACTTAAAGTAAGAAAATTTAAATACAGTTTTTCAGAAACTAAGACGGAAAAAGCACACACCTTTAATCAAAGTCTGGAATTCTTCAAAAGTTATGTAATCCGTGTTTAAGTCGATTTTTAAAGTCAGTAGTAACGTGAACAAATACTTGTGCTCCTCATAGAAACCTCGCGATATGTATTTAAACACGTCAAACGTCTGCAAAAATGTTTCAGTAAAAAAATTACCATATTAAAGACAAAATATACGCAATAGTGAAAGTTATATTCCTCAGGTAGGTGCGGGAAAAAGTACATAACTATTCAGGTCCGAAAGAAAGGAAATTAGGCCGTGACTTGTATAGTCACTAATTTGCGAGGAAACCTTTACCAAATTGATTTAAGAAATCATCCACAGTAAAGTTGTCAGTATTTTACTTACATTTGTGTCATACGACCGTGCGCGATCTTTGTTCTTTTTAAAACTTTATTAAGGTATACGCATTCAATAATTAATAACGTGTACCTAAAACATATATTTATGTTAGCTAAAAACACTTACCAAATAATCAATAATAAAGACGCATCGCCTTTGAGTGATAGGACTCGGCGTAGATCTTTCCATAGAAATATCGAATCGCTCCAGAAATTGTGCCAACGAAGTTTGATACATGTTGCACACAAGCGACATATTGCACACTAGGAAGTAGAGCACAGAGCCGCGGGTGGCGACAGGACGGAATTCTTCTCGTGCTGCGTTGATTTTTATTTCTGTCTCTTTCGCTATATCTAGTTTTTCTCTCACCTGTCGAAGAAAAAAACGCGAAATACAGATATTCATTACCGGCACGTTGAAATGAGTAGGTACTGTTGCAAACGAAATGATTGAAATTGTTACAAAGATGTTGCTGTGACAACCAGAGGTGGGCAAAATAACCACAACATGATAAGATGGTTCAGCACTCCGCTAGCCGCGCTAAAGGCCTGCGCGGCACTGCAGTGCGCTCGTTACCCTGAGACATTAGGTATTAAAGTCACATAAGCCCAGTAATTTCACTGGCTACTCTGCTTATCAAACCGGAACACAGTAATGCTTGCATATTACTGCTTGGCGGCAGAATTCACGAGCAAAGCGGTGGTAACAACCCAGACGGACACTCGCAGAAGAGTTAGTCCTACCACCAAGTAAAATGTGAATAGGGGGTATTCACATACGCCATATCTCGTCAGTCGTCACAACTTTGTTGTGACTGATCGTTGACTTGACGGTGAAATAACTGATATAGGTACCTCCGTGGCGGTACTCTTTGTGATATTGAGCACTTGGATCAAAGACACGTCCTCCACGAGCGACCCCTGTATCGTGGTCAGTTTGTGCAGTAAGTTGGCTTCCAACTCCTGCATCTTGCGTCTGTTGGCGGTCACGTCCATTATCAACTGAGTTCGCTCCGCTTCCATCTCCGCCTTTTCAGTAAGGATCACACGGCCCAGCAACTGGTCCTCCAAACCTAGAGTACTTATTATATTTTTATTTTATTCTTTGAAGGAAACTTACACCTACACACTAAGAAATTACTTTACATACTGAAAGCAAATTAAAACATTTCACAAATATTATAGACTAGCTGCTGCCCGCGGTTTCACCCCCGCGGAGTTATTGGAATTCATGATTTTTATTTTTTTGCGCGAAACCATAATTATTTTTCTAAAATAAAAGTAGCCTAAGTTTTCACTTGTGAAAAATATTTTTGTTTCTATTTCCCCCGGCTTTTCTCTCGCGCGGCATAATTATAACTTAACAAGATACAAATAACAAGAACCAACAATAAAAACTTAAACAAAACCACTACAAAATAACAAGATCTTTAACAACAACAGATACGCAAGAAGATACACACTCGAGTTCGGAGATTGGAACAGATCAACAGACCGAAAAAGAAAATGGCGGCGATTGCACAAAATGTTTCAAATCTCTGCTGTCTTAGCTAGTCTAAGAAAAATAACTGCACGAAAAAAACTTCTTTTTATTATAGTTTTCTTTAAAATAACAATCTTGCAAAAACAATCCATTCAACATTTTTCAATAATTCAAGTTTATGATGTTATAATTTAAAATCAATTAATAACAATCATGTCATGTCATGTCAAATTATGGATTGCACAGTATTCTATCAATTTTATTGATATGTCAACCCCTTTGTTTACATAAAATATCTAAGATTTTGGAACAGTTTGTACATCACGGAATTTTTGCGACATAAGGACAGATTACCCTGCATGGTTACAGTGAAGTCGATAATAGAGGTACGCGCAGATATCTCAGGCGTGTATGCCGGATTTGGAAGCTTCGTCGTTATGTATATTTTGTGGCCGGCTGTCACGTCAATCTCTTTATCTCCCAATTTCACCTGCGAAGGTACAGAAATGTCTGAAGCGATGATAATGGAGTCACCATTGCGCGCCGTGACAAAATTTTGTCGATGCTCTTATCGTGCATTTATCTCGTATTCGCAGGAGAAAGAGCGAGACAAAACAGTACACAAATTTTTGTCGTGGTGTGCATGTTAGGCTGGCAGGACAGTGAAATCACCACCAATACGTAGCTCTAGATTCTGTGATTCTGTAATAATACTTCGTGAAAGGAAACATCATAACGCAACTTTATTTATTAAAGAAACGCTATTTATCAACATATTTACCGCTATTTGCTACCGCTTTGGTCTTGTAGTCTGCAGCCAAGTAGTAGTGCGATGATTAATAATGTTCCGGTTTGATGAGCAAAGTAGCCAGTGAAATTACTGGGTTTATGAGACTTAATACCTAATGTCTCAGGGTAACGAGCGCAATGCAGTGCCGCGCAGGCCTTTCTGTTTCAAAGTTCTACGTGGCACTGCAATTGTAATGGGCCGGCGTTATGATTACCATCAGGCAAACGGCAGCTCGTCTCGTTATCCATTAGTATAAATAAAAATAGTATTATCACCGTAAAGTGAGGCTACAGTCAGCGCAATTACTGTTCTGGGCAGCTATTTTTTCGAGTATTGTGGTGGCAAACATGAAGACTGGGTTTCAAGTATGCAACACACTAATATTTGCTTGCCGACAGAGTTTCTATTAATTGATTATGGTAGTGAAGCAGGCGACTATTAGAAAACTACCTACTATCATTATACGTTTGTGCCAGATTGTTTTCTTTCACTGAAAGCTCAGTCATCGTAGGATTTGAATCCTCGACCCATTCCAACCCATGACCATTTCTAAAGAGGTCTCTACGATCATTATATTAGTAATAAGTATTTTCTTACACTTAACATATTATATTACAAGTGCAGCACGTAAACTCACTTTGTACGAAGAACCTATTTTAATATAATTCTTCTCAAGAATATTGTCCAGAGCGGGGTCCAGTTCTTCAACAACATCTTCGATTAGCAAAGGTCTTCCTAACGATACGCAGTCTTCGATATGGTTTCTAAACGAATTTGAACTGATTATATTAAATATCAAAGTTTAAAGATATGCCTTTACATATCTTTAAACATCTTATCTAAAATAATGTTTTTTTAAAAACACCGGATGATCTAATCCATTTTCAAGGCTTCTACTGTTGTTGTGAACAACCAGCGGCGCAAGTACGGAAGTCGGTTCGATAAATTTGTCGAACCGAAAAACTCGATAAATTTATCGAATGTTGCGAGTACCGAAGTTGATCGTAAAGTAGTGTAGTAGCTCTATATTCTCTTTGGATTCGACCTAGCTTTTCGATAACTTTTGTCGGTTGTTTCGAGGCTCGATAAAACCCACTTTATCGATTTGAACTGTCAATTTTATCGACCGAAAAGATCCGTACTTGCGCCGCTGGACCGACAGCTTAACGTGCCCCTTAGTTGTAAAGAGCACATATAGCAGAGTGACTGCAATGTGATATTTTCAAAAAATGTATGAGATCATCCCTTGTTTTTACAAACACATTTTGCTTCGCGAAAGTTCAAATATTCTTAAAATATTCTGTAGACGTTCCTATATGGAAAAAGAATGGGTAGGTGTTTAAATTACGAGGCTCAAATACCTTAGTCATGTAGTTAGATACGTAATAAATACTAAGGTAGGTATTATTTTTAGTATCTGCAATAAATATTTACCTGAAATACTTATGATTGAGCGTAGTAACAATAAGATCGTTGAGTTTTTCCATATTTTTAATCCAAATTTTGCCCTGAGTTTGCGGGTCAATCAGAAGCGGAAACCGTGCCGCTTTCGTCACAATTATACCGTTCTGTATTGACAAATCGTCCGTAGGTAAGCCGCATAAGTTCCATTCACCGATCTGTGATAAAAATAATAGATTACACAAGTAAAAAAAAGGAATTTAATTCGAGGGACTAAGTTGGATCCCGAGAGCAGCGAAGGATTCCAGAGTAGAGTCTTGAGCGGAGTGAGGGATACAAGGACCGAGATGTTTTTTTTTCACGAGTTATGTACTCATCTTTTTACCATTGATACGAGAAAATAAATAGTGGTTTAGTATTTATATTTATCAAATTATAGCTCAATGTAACAGATCCGTTCGGCCAGCCATTACGTTTTATTTTTGTACAAGATTCGACTAATTCGTGCTTGTTTAAAAATTCAAAATATTTTTATACTCTTGTGAGTAAAAGTGAATTTTATTCACTGTTACCAGGTGGTATATCTCGTCTGCGAGTGTCCGTCTGGGTGAATCACCACGGCTTTGCTCGTGCAGTCTGCCACAAAGCTATAGTAACACTCATGCCGTCAGGCCCCCATTAATAAATCGGTCTTATCTCTGAGAGCTATTTCAGTATGTTCTGATTAGTTTTAATCACTGTACTATTATGTCTGTAGACAGATATTGCAGTAACATTTATGTACTTGACATATCACTCAAAGGTATGATCCATACTAATATTATAAATGCGGAAGTGTGTTTGTTGGTTTGTTGGTTTGTCCTTCTTTCACGCAGTAACGAAGCAACGGAGCGACGTGATTTTTGGGATAGATATAGTTTATGGACCGGAGAGTAACATAGGCCAATTTTTATCCTGGAAAAATGCACGGTTTCTGTAGGAACGCGGGTGAAAACCGCGGGCAAAAGTTAATGTGACATAAAATTGACATTGACAGCTGTTGACATGTTGATTTAATTTGACGCATCGGTTGACGGTTCCTGTGGGAAAGCGAGTGAAAACCGCGGGCAGAAGCTAGTCGTTTATAAATACGGCTTCCACCACCATGTGGCACCGCAATATAAAAATATCAGTTGCCATGACTGAACTATTATTTTCCCAGAAACCCTATTGTAAATTGAATTTAACGTTACCGTGGCAGTATCCGTTAACTGGTCCGTAACGTTTAGATTCATGGACACGGGTATTTTCCTTCGAAGTAATTCACCGAGCCAACTGCTTATCAACAAGTTTCGGAACTCTTGATTGAATGGCCCAGAATAGGACAGGAATCTAAAATTGCCAAAATTAACGGATAGATACATATAAAAATACAATCGAATTAGTAGAATTAAATACTCACCCAACATACAATTTTGTTTTTAAATCGCTTCTTTCAGCCTTTTTATAATACTGATAAATATGTTACGTTGATTGGCAATGATACATTTTGTCAGTAAAGATATTTGAAACCTAAATTTATTGTATTGTACCTGTTCAAGATTTAGAATGTCACTGAAAGTCACACTAGTCAATTGGAACAGTGGTCAGCTGCTTTGAGGACATAGCTAGGTCTCCGAACGTCGTGACATTATCGCAGTTGTAGGAAACCACCTCTCCCTTCCGACTTTGATCAAGTCACTGAGAGCTAAAACGCCACATACAAATTTGACAGAACATCTGACGTCATTTTGTAGCCAGTGAAATTACTGGGCTTATGAGACTTAATACCTAATGTCTCAGGGTAACGAGAGCACTGCAGTGCCGCGCAGGACTTTGTGTTTCAAAGTTCTGGGTGGCACTGCAATTGTTATGGGCCGGCGTTATGCTTACCATCAGGCAAACGACCTGCTCGTCTCGTTACCAAATAGCATAAAAAAAGTGTTTATGTTATGGTTAATACCAGCTTACCCAGTAAGCAGCAAGATATCTCCTACAAGTCTCTCAATCTCCGATTTGAAGAGCGCAGACTGTTCGGTCCAACGCACGCGTTCTCCGCTGAGGCCGTTGATAAGTGCGGTCGCGGCGTCCATTTTCTGCTGGCACTTGGCCGCGTCGTCTAACACGGCTTGTTTCAACGACATAGCTTCGTCAAACAGCTTCTGCACTCCGGCTAGTTCTTTCTGAAAAATTGTACAGTCTTTAAAAAATTAGAAATTGGACACGTTAACAAAGTAACTGATCCATAGAGGGAAAAGGTTTTAAACCTTACGAATATTATATTTACAAACGAAATATTTATGTACCATGTAAGATCTGTGTTTTTATACTTGTCCAATAATGTAAACAAACTCGGCGGCCACCAACCGATAACACAATTCGAAATCGGATTTCTTTCTGTCGTTGGTTGGTGATCCGTCCAGTTTTTTTTTTCGTTATTGGACACAACAACACCATAGATATATTATTTGAGTCTTTTGATATTTTGGCGCTGTTGCAAGCCCCAAGATCAGGGAAGAACTGATCGCCTATGTACGTCTGACAGATATCCCGTTTGTATAAGTAATAACATTCGTATAAGTATTAATGACCATGGAAAGAAAAGAAAGAAATAAAATACATTTGTTTTCGGCCATACAACGTTACATATTACATTAGAGTACAATAACATATATCATAGCATGTCATGTGTTTTGAAGTTTTACCTCTTTAGCTTGCAACAACGCTTCAGCTTGCTCCAGCTCTCGCTTGGCTCCCTGGTACTTCCCTTGCATCACGGCGAGGTTTGCCTTCAACGGCAGCACGTCTTTGTTCACCGAGTAGAACTGTGCCATTGCGATTGTCCAAGAGATCAGACCGGCTACGTTGCCGCAGGCAATCTTAGCCGCTTCAAATGTGTATTGACTGGAATAGTAACCAACAACACAGTTAGGTACTAAGATCGAGATACTAACCTCAAGAGCTGCAGTGACGTTTGGTTTGCACGAAATAAATTAACTAAACTTACGGGAAACTGAAGTAAGGTACCAACAAATCTACCATCTCGGCGTTGATTTCATCTTTAGGGTAGAACTTCAAGTTATTCAAAAATCTCGAATCTGCCATTACCTGCAGAGATATCATTACAATTTATCAGCCATTTCTAATATTAGATTTTATGTCTCTGGCTTTTATGGTGCCAGCGGTGGGGGTAGATCGAAGGTTGGTGGAGTTTCTATATTACTCTCATGAGCTTGCAGGGATAGAATATCAGTTCCTCACCTAATTGTGACGACAAAATTGCTCTGGCCGGGACACTAATAAGGAGCCACTGACTTTCAGGTACCAGGCAGGGTTACTACCAACGTAGTCAAAAACTGTGTAGGTACCTGTCTGTACGCAATAGGGTATTTGACTCCATTTTTTTTATGAAGTCAATCTTCTGTAAGTGTCAGTCTGGGTTCGTACCACCCCACCGCTTTGCTCGTGAAGTCTGCCGCCAAGAGGTAATGTGCAATCATTACTGTGTTCCGATTTGATGAGCATAGTATAGCCAGTGAAATTACTGGACTTGAGATTGAATACCTAATGTTTCAGGGTAACGAGCGCACTGCAGTGCCGCGCAGGCCTTTGTGTTTCAAAGTTCGGAGTGGCACAGCGATTGTTATGGGGCCAGCGTTTGCTAACCACCTCGCAAACGGCCAACTCGTCTCGTTATCAAATAGTATACTAAAAAAAGTTTAGGTGGTGGTTTTACTTTTTCACTAGTAGGTATTAAATTTGTTCACTTGGTTAGGTATATTGTACGGAATTAAAAAACAATCACTTTTGTAGATAAATAATCAATCGCTTCCAAGACAAACTGGGTAATATTATAAAAATAGATAGAGATATGGGTAGATGGAGATAATAAAAATACAATTTTCAGTAATCGGTAGGTAGCTAGGTGCGTGTCCAAAAGTCAGAGTAGTAATGTGGAATGTGAGGACGGATGAGAAAGAACGGAACGCGAAAGAGGGGCCCGACGTCAATTTTAAATTTGAAATTAGATCGTTATTATATAGGTAGTTTAGGTGTAAATGAGAAAGGATGTGACATGATGACAAAGAAGAATGTCATCGTTACAATACCTTCAATGACTCAGACCAAGACGCCATCAAAAAATTCTTCTCAGGGTCAGGTTTGACAGTGTCGATCTTTTTCCTAAATAGGAGGATCACGGCATCCATGATGAGAGTGATAAGATGTGGCGGCTTGCCAAGCTTTCGCACCGTCGCGATATCAGCTGCGTTGATAGTCTGCAACGGTAAATAAAAATATCTTACCACCACTTACTTAACCATGTAGTATTGGAACGTATGGACGAATAGCGTGAAATGGAATGCGTAGCGTATGGCGAAATGTATACTTTTTGGAAGGTACTTCCTTTCGTTAAGAAAGAAAGATGGAGTAAAATGAGACCATGCGTGCGAAACTTCACACGCTTGATACGCAGATATTATTTTATTTAGGAGTAACTTTACACGCTTTAGAGTAAAAGAGAAAATAAATAGCAAAATTATATATAAGGTTTTTTTCGACCTAACTCTGGCGGTGTTCAAAGTCTACACTCATGAACTATATTTTTTATTTAAACTATTTCCAATGAGCTTCTTTTGCGGTAGTGTTTTATCATGTGACCGACTTCCCTACCATCATCATAACCTCTTTACCAGCAAGGCCGCTTCGGCGGCGTCTAAAGCAGGCTTCGCGGCAGCCAACTTTCCCTCTGCAATCGCAGTCTCGGCAGCGATTACGCTCACGAGCTTCACGGCTCGGTCCTTCACTTCCAGCACTTCAGCTTTCACCACTTCAGCGGCAGCCGCCGACTCAGCTACGGCCGCTAACACCTAAACCGTAAAATTAAAAAATAAACATTAAAACAATTATTATCATCAATTTACAAGAGATATCACCGCTATGCTTGGTACCGCTTTGTTACCGTGTATCGGCAGATAGCAATGAAATAATGAGATTTAAGAAACACTTGCTGTACGTACCCAAAGTAGCCTATGTTACTCATAACGTACAACATTAGATATCGACCAATGAGTCCTGTGAAAATCGGTTCAGTCGTTTCGGAGATTAGCCGGAACAAACATACAGACAAAAAATTAAAAAATTGTTTTTTTTTTGTTATAAGTACCTTATGTACTTTCATATGCATTTATTAAAAAGCTGTTGTTAGTTTGTGATTACAAACAGCCACTTAAATTTTATTTATTTTTATGTATAGAACCTATACTATACTATAGATTAAAACTGATATCTCATAGTGATATCGACAAGGGCACTACACACAGGGCATTACTTATTATTGTGCGTTTTCGGCAACACTCCAAATGTTCTGGTCTGGTGTAACGCTTATCAGGAAAACGGCTGGCTCGCCCCACCATTTCGTTATTCAAATTAATAGCTTTCAGCTAGGAACTTAAATCAAGTAACTTCTACCTTTTATAATATTCTATTTCGTATTTACCTCTTCGGCCTTCTCTGTAGCAGCTCTTATCTCCAAATCCTTGAGCTCCAACTCTTTCTTTAGAATGTCGACGCTAACGGCAGCCTCTACTAATTTGTCTAGGCCCGTTGTCATTCTATTGAACAGAAAAATAACAAAACACCCTTTAATTTATTGGTGGTAGAATCTATCAATTCTATCATGGGCGTCGCTATAATAATAGACATAAAAAATAATTTTAAAGCTACGTTTGTCGGTCCGACAACGAGAGGTCCGATCCCACGACCGCGACTAGAGCTCGACACGGTCCCCTCCTCCTGGGCATGCCCCAGTGTGCCTCCAGTGTGGCTGTGCGGTATCTCCCGCGCAGCCACACTGGCGGCACACCAGGGACGCCTCCCGTCTCGCCACGTTACACAGTTAGCTCCCGAAGCAACCATGCCCAGAGAGAACCTGCGTAAGGCGCCCTCGCCAGATCCACCGACCGAGTACTGGGCCTTACTGGCTAAAAATCTCGTCTTCGTTTTCGATTCCAAACCGATTAAAACCAGCGGTCACAAGTCTTCATGTGGAAGGAGTTGTTGAGGAGAGTTTGAGTCGCTCACATAGACGTTTTACGTTTAACTAACAGCCGTATGCGGCAACACAAATTATTGTGGATATAAGATAAATTGATTAAAGACCATCCAAATCGATGCAAAGGTGATGCTTAAGCGTAATCTTACCTTCTCGCCAATTCAGCAATGTTGTCATGTTTCTCCCTATAAAGCACTTTGTATCCCTCCAAGAAAGACAGGTAAGATTTAGGAGTGACATGAGTTTGCCTTCTAAACTTGTCGTAGTATGTTGAGCAGGTATCAGCGACGTTGTCCTGCACCATTCCCATAATCTCGATGAGCTGTGTTTTAGTCTCGGATGAACATACCACCTAGAGGATGGAATTAAGTTTAACAGGTAACAGGTTTACTAGGTAGGTACAAGATGAAAAATGGAAGGTATGTAGTTACAGGATCACCTGGTTCCCACGCTCAGGGCATCCAACATTTCATCGGAGTGGCATAGATCCTCAATGCCTTTTTAGAGTATTGGTACTTGAGACGTGTTTACGATTGAATCATGCCTGCCCAGACATGAGTGTAATAATATAATTATTTTCTTTTGAGGTTTACATTATGTTGTTACATTTTGCAAGATTAATTTTAGTATTATATTATTAGCAACATAACAATACCTACCGCAATAATACACACAGACACCCTTTCTCTATATTGATGTTCCTGACAAAATAAATTATTGAAGTTCATAATTATTTAGTCTAGTAAGGTGTGAAAGCTAGTAAGCGAGCATCGAAGCTTGGATAGTTTTAATAAGATGTTTTTCTATTTTTGAGTTAGTAGTTGCCATTTTTTCCGACAAGAATCGCTCTATACTTTGTGTCAAACAGGATACCTATTAGTAACTTGCTAATCTTGATATTCAAGCTTTCAAAACTAGCCTCATATCAGACGGTCATTATCGACCACAATTCCCAACTATTTTAAAATGACCGAAACTAATCTGACAAGCCAGCTGGCTATATTATGTACATTCAAAAACAGGACCTATGTAACTACAGGATCAGAACAGAAAAAGTATGAATAGATACTTACGTGGAATTCTGAGAGGAAATGATGAGCCACTTCAATCAGCGCTACTTTAGGCCATTTCTGGAACCAGTCCATTACTGATCCAGATATAAGGCCCGGGAATTTCAACGCTCTGCTTCTGAACTTTTCTCCCACCTGGAATATAATATTCTCTATTTACTGCGAATCATTGTTTCTTTATAAGACGGGGCTCAGCAGCTAGCACCTCTTCGTATGAGGTGCATCGTTGATTAGGTGTTTTAAAATTAAATTGAGGTTTCATACATAAATCAAAAGACATAAACAATGGTATTATCTCGTGTCGAACAAGGCCATGGAATCCTACCATTGCATGTTCTCTTGTTGATATAATCTTTATGTAAATAGTGTCAAACCGTTGTCTAACTCCTTTCTGTTGTGACATTTCTAATAATTTTAGATGTTTATCTTTAGACACTGTCTAGCTAAACAGGCGCCTAAAAGTTGTTTTTGTGGTAACACGATTATTTTTTTAAATTGTTAGCAGTTTGTTAATAAATTTTACCGGTGAAAAGCACAACACGACATGCAAATTAGCTCGTGATCGGATGATGAAATACTCATATAGAACGTCAGGCACGGGGATTCTTCTTGGTGCGTACTTCTTCATTATAGGAGTCAGCTCGTTCAATATTTCGTCTAGAAAAATATTACACACATTTCAATAGCATTATAAAGTCTGATAGGGATTTGGTATCCCGTACACAGAGCGGTACTGTGGCCAGCCAAAATCTTACCCATTTCGTCCTTAGGAAACAAGTTAGCGATCTCTCCCGAACTCAGAATATTATTTAAAAACTCCAGAAACTGTTCGTCCTTGATGTCGTTATCGGTGAATATAAATGATACGCCTTTCCCTCGCAGACCGGCCATGCGATAAAGGATCTTTATATCGTCCATGAAGTTGGACACATTGTACGATCTGAAAAGATTTTATGAAGCTTGCTTACTTTTCATATAATACCTACATCCCCCTACTATCCGCATTCGTACAAAGTAAGATAAAGTGCAGAAGCGTGCTCAGTTTATGGTCCGGAGAGTAACATAGCCTACTTTTTATCCCGGAAAAATCCACGGTTTCTGTATACATGAAAAGATATCTTCGAACGACAAAAAGAGTCTGCCCTGCTGGTCAATTTGTTCGGGGGGGAAGTCGTGGTTTTTATTTCTTACCGTGTTAATGTGATTTGGTAGATGTCATAGTTAGCGATGTAAGACGCCAGTTTCGTCAAGCTCTGCTTGCCAGAACCGCCCACGCCGACTAGTAAGGCATTACCTCTGCAAAAATAGTTCAACGTTATGCTGTCTTCGTTACGCAGAATAAGTTTCCCGTAGTTCCCTTTGCTGTATGAACCATATGTCACGTCTTATTTCAGGGATCATGAGCGAAGTTTGGTTACATAGGTTGACATGATAATGTCACTGCAAGTAAGAAAGAGAACGCGCGTCACGTGGACGTAGAACGCTACGTCTGCCCAGAATTATAACCTACCCGTAGTATTTCAGTTCTTCCGTGATTGTGGGTGTTTGCAACAGCGCCGAAATATTCAGTAACTCACTTCAAATACCTAATAGGACCTGAGTAAATAGTTCTTTTGGGTGTCTTTGTCTATATGTGGTGGTGTGGAATAAAGGATTTTGTAATTGCATTATTGCACATTCATAGTAATTATAACTTGTAAGAGCTATAATGGGGCAGTATGACAGCATGATAACTTTTTGTGGCAACACAATCGCGCGTTTCGTGAAGTTGCGACTGCATCGATGCAATATATCAAATGAAGAAAAAATTGAGATGTTGCAAGATTTAATCGTTTTTAAAAAGGCCCCTTAATCTTTTCAGGTGAATAAGTGGTCAAGAGCACGGCTATACGTATAAGCCATAAAACATACAAGTATACAGAAAGATGAGCCTCGTATAAATATTTGTGTTTTCATTTTAGTTCCGTTTGTTATACAAAGCAACCGCTTACCGGGGCGTGTTAATGATCCTCGATATGATAAACAAATGGACCATCGCATCGTGGAAGAATACAAGATCCAAATGCGCACCTCTGACTTGCTCGTTAAACTGGTCTTGGAACTGACCGAGCTTCATTAGCACAAAGTCCCATCTGCAATCAAAGACGAAACCGCACTGTTCATAATAGGTATAAACTGTAGTTTTATGCTAAGCCTTTTGGCGTGTGGTCCCGTAAGAATAGTACTATATCTGTTCATGGGCGCCGTATAAGCCTAAGGGGATATTCAGATGATGGGCAGCAGTATTTTCCTAAGTCAGTCAACATCATAATATACTGTGATCACCAAGGCACCATCCAAGCGTGACGTAGGGGATATGACAAAATCCCCCCTTCATGGGGACCGATATTCAGCAATGGACGTTTTCCGGCTAATGATATACTTACCCATTTTTAGCTTTTAGACTTCCCGTTAAACAAATGAATACACATCATATGGAACCGTTGACAACAAAAATACTATAGGTACCTACTGCTAATACTAAGTTGATTCCTGGTGAATTAGAATAATGCAGGATGACGAATGCGGAATTTGAATAGAACCACCGAATATTAGCTTGCTTGAGTTGCATTGAGTAGTACCTACCTATCTAGGTAGGTACGTATGAGGATGGAACCGGAGGGTCACAGATTTCCGCCCTGGTGATTGTAGACCTTATAATTCGCTGTAGACCTACACGGCCTTATTACAAAAAACTCGTTAAACTCGACTTTGGTCGACAACCAATTTGTCTTCAACTATCTTTAGAGTCGACCTATAAACCAAACCTTATTACAAAAGATGAATAAAGCCAAGACAACTTAATACCAAACTGTAGCTATGGTAGAAATTATTTCCACAGATAATAAATGTCTTTATGCTACGGATACACGAAATGTAGAATTGACACAATGTACTAATTTTTATTTTGGAATATAAGTTGCTATTTTGTCACACAATACTATTTTCTAATATCGAAAAATATTGTAGGTAATTTTTAAATGACTTTTGATCATTGCGAGTAATTCAAAACATCCTAATTAGGTATTTACGTATATGAAAAAAATGTTAAGGAGATACTCCTTATATATCCAACCTATATAATGGCACACTATGGCTAAGTAACCATAGCAACATGTTTTGTTGATTGTGTGTACTGTCAATTCTTGTAATATATTCTGTTTTTACTATGTATACTTTCGATATTATAAGTATTTCCTATATATTTTGCTAAAAGCTATTATTCTACTCATCCACGCTTCCTAATACCTCACCACCCCTTCTTACTTTAATACAAAATATTTGAATTTTTTTACGATTTGACAAGTAGAATACGTGGCCGCCATTAAAATAAATGCTTAAACCGTCGCTAAACTAGGTGCCCGGCAAGACTAACTTTGACACCATAGTCAACCAAGACCTAAGTGCTAATCTGCTTTTTGTAATAAGAAATTTGACAAAACTACGGTTTAAACTCCAGTTTAGCGTTAAAACTCGTTTTGTAATAAGGCCGATAGAGTTTGCAGATCTGACGTTAGATTGTGCTCGATTTGATGATAATTTCACTTGCTGATCAAGATGTGACAATGATAAAGTAAAGAGTGACGAAACTCTTCATCATTATCACGAATAAAGAAGCTATAAGTGCTAAGTAGTAACATGACATAGGTTACTAGGTGGTAGGACTAACTCTTCTACGAGTGGCCGTCTGGGTTGGTACCACGCTTTACTCGTGAAGTCTTCCGCCAAGCAGTAATGTGCAAGCATTACTGTGTTCCGATGAGCAGAGTAGCCAGTGAAATTACTGGGCTTATGAGACGTAATACCTAATGTCTCAGTGTAACGAGAGCACTGTAATACTGCAGAGCCGCGCAGGCCTTTGTTTTCCAAAGTTCTGAGTGGCATTACAATTTTTATGGGCCGACTTTATGCTTACCTACTATCAGGCAAACGAGCAGCTCGTCTCGTTATGAACTAGCTTAAAGAATAGTGCCATGTTTGGGTTCATTTTTCTCAGCTACTTTAACTTCAGATAAGTAGATACCTAAATAACTTACTTATTAAATGGGTAGGTTCATTTTGCAAAGAAATATTGTATTAACCTACCTACCTTTACTTTAGTACTTAGGTAGGTACCTAATAAAGTAATAAGATAAAACAAAAATTAAATGGTCATTTGAAGCAGACTAATCAACTTATATACCTACATGATGATATAATAGGTAAGTAAGAAGTGAGTAACAACGGAATTGGGAAAATGAAATTTTCGCCTTAAACCTCCCGATTTTTTTTCTAACCAAAAATAACACCAATCCAACCGCCTTTGAGCTCATATCAGTCAAGTGCCACACGCCACTTGAGACTTGATTGATTTGAGTTGAGAACAAGATCGGGATTCGTCGGCATATTGCTTTCTCACTCGCTCGAGGTATTGCAACGTCCGAACTCACGACTCGCTCGGCCTCGTCGAACCACTATGATTTAGTCCGCCATTTTATCAAGTCCATGACACTTCTCTAGTGGTAATCGTATTTTACTTTTTTTACAAATTTAAACTACTTATCTGTAGTTTTCACGCAATATTTGTTAAGTGTAAATTACCAAACTGTTTGTTTGTGATTTACGTGAACAGTGCGAGTTCTGCGTTTAGATGATATCGTTCTTAAGTCTTATCTCAGGTATGTAAGTAAAACGTAAAACTGAAAAGCAACAGACTGCTGTCATGGAGAGTTACTAGATGGCATCACTATCGATTAAAAATGTTAGAAATAAATTAAAACGCCATCTATTGACTAGCCATCAACCACTTAGTTTCATAAATGTTCAAAAGTTTTTGCAAGATTCGTTTTTTTGCGACTGTTTTGCCGGATGCACAGTGTATTATGAACCCCGATTTTGTCTCATCTCGTTTTTTTTACAAATATCAATAGTTTTAATAAATGTAAGCTCTAGAGTAAAACTCCCGCATTGATACGACAAGTAGTTTATTTTTAAAAAAATGTCAAAGTTGCCCTAAAATCGGGTCATGAAAATAACAAAAAAAAATATTTAAAAAAAACTAGAGTACTTATTTGAGTTTTTATTTTATTGTATAATCATACCCTTTATAACACACCTTCTGACCAGTTTTTATCTTTTTACTTTGTGTAGATAACGAAATATGAATATTTTTATCCTTTTTCTTTATATTTTTTTTTCTCGACTATAACGCCGTATTAGTCGAAGATTTCTAAACTAAACGATTGTTTAGGCATACGTTTATCGATATTATTAAAACCATAAACTAATCCCGCGTTATCTAGAAGTTATCAGCAATTAATGTTATATCCAGATTAATCCGGGTTCAGGGTCATCACCTTATCATCTGTAAATATTTTTTTGAGATAATTATGGATTTTTGTTGTTCATATTTTATAAGAAACAAACTACTAATATTTTAACCGACTTCAATAAAAGGAGGAGGTTCAGGTATCTGTATTTTTTGTGGTGACGTAATTTGATTTCTCCACCAATTGTCAAAAGATTTAAATGATTATTGTTTTAAGTAAGCAATGCACCACACTTTATTAATTACACAAATTTACAAATTTTATGAAATAAAATAAAAACATTCCATTTAAATTACTTATTTGACTTTTTTACATCAATATGTTTGATAGTGGGAGGACTAACTCTTCTGCGTGTGTCCGTTTGGGTTGTTAGGTTGTTACCACCGCTTTGCTCGTGAAGTCTGCCGCCAAGCAGTAGTGTGCAAGCATTACTGTGTTCCGGTTTGATGAGCAGAGTATCCAGTGAAATTACTGGGCTTATGAGACTTAAGAGCCTACTAGTCCATGGAGCGAGCTCATCGGTGGGCGCGGCTAAAATGCATGCTATTTCATCTAACATTCGTGGGACAAGGTAAGACTCTGCAGCGATGAGTAGTATGAGGCTAATGCTCGCACATACACAATTGCACCGTAAAGTCGCGACGAAAACCGAAAAGTGGGAAACCGGCGCGCAAAAATGTACGAATTGTCTTCTGGTGCTTGGGGCTTTACGACAAAACTACTGAATGTATTTAGTCAGACCAAAGTTATTTGAAATGTCAATAAACTAAAGCTTGTTAGTATGTACCTTATTTTCGAGTTTTCGTAATCCTTTTGTAATTTATTTACGTCCAAAATCGGTCCAGCTGTTTCGGAGATTACTCGGAACACACAGACAGACAAACAGGAAAAAATTTAAAAAATGTTGTTTTGTTATAAGTACCGTATATACTTTCATATGCATTTAGTAAAAATCTGTTATTTTGATATTGCAATCAGAGACTTCAATTTTATTTATTTGTATAGAAGAGAGAGTAGGCACGTGAATCTACAATATGGGTTCACGCGAATCTATTAGAGACTTTTTTAAAGAAATGGCACTCTAACCTTGTCACTAATAACTAATCACTATTTGTTTTATAATAATGTCGGCGAGCTTTTGGGTCTTGATTTTGATTAGCGTATACTTACCTAATTGTAATGGAGCCCCATGTGAAAAAAGAAATTTGAATTGATCCGGATAAAAATACCATAAGCGTCCGGATGTGCGAACGTGACAACCCTGACAAAAACTGAAAATTGTTGATAACTTCCAGATAACGCGGGATTAGTTTGTGGTTTTAATAATATCGATAAACGTATGCCTAAACAATCGTTTAGTTTAGAAATCTCCGACTAATACGGCGTTATAGTCGAGAAAAAAAAACATAAAGAAAAAGGATAAAAATATTCATATTTCGTTATCTACACAAAGTAAAAAGACAAAAACTGGTCAGAAGGTGTGTTATGAAGTGTATGATTATGCAATAAAATAAAAAATCAAATAAGTACTCTAGTTCTTTTTAAATATTTTTTTTCGTTAATTTCATGACCCGGTTGTAGGGCAACTTTGATATTTTTTTAAAAATAAACTACTTGTCGTATCAATGCGGGAGTTTTACTCTAGAGCTTACATTTATTAAAACTATTGATATTTGTAAAAAAAACGAGATGAGACAAAATCGGGGTTCATAATACACTGTGGGATGGTGTAATCATTTTATGTTTTCAAGAGATGCATACCTAAACAATAAATACTTACCTAAATAAATTCTTATAATTTTTATGAGTACCTAGTCTTTTCATAGAACATAATAGTCATAATAATGGTATATCTACTGATAATCTCATGTCAAATCAAGTACCTATTATTTTTTGATGAGGTTTTTTTTCACAGCACTTTAATAATAATTATAATAATGGAGAAGAAACATTATTTTACGCCTGCTGAAAAGCGAGAGTTTTTGAACATATTGCAAAAGTATAACCCAATAATTGAAGTCAAATCCAATGACAGCAACACATTGAGAAGGAAAACCATAGCCTGGAACAGAATTGCTTGCGAATATAACACTAGCTCTATTGCACCGTATCCGGTAAATATGTGTCAATGATATTTGTCAATGCCAATTATTAATTGATTTAAAAAAAATTTTTAGTACCTAGATTATGTAGGTAGACCAGCATAAGTAGATGTCCTTGCTCAAATAATTACGATGCATACCGAAGGCGATGAAAGACGGTTTACCAGCTTGACATTAATTGTTACTGTGATCAATTTAGGTGCCTAGCATTTGAATAGGTAATTATTGTATGGAACAAAATATAAATCATACCTAGACGAAAATCAATAGATTCCGGTGAGACTAACATTTAGCTGGAATATTATAAATATTTATTTTTGTATGCATCTGCAGGCTTCCAGTAAACAGTTACGACGCCTGTGGATTAACTTAAAACAACGCAATAAACCGCCTCTAAATACAGTGGATGCTCCGTCGACTTCCAAATCTGAATTTTCTACTGAGGATGCTTTAGAAGTATTTGACGGCGAAGAAGAAATCAAACCCTACTTTGTTAATCTTAAGAGTGGCGATAATCCGAAAGATTCGTCGAAAACTCAAATTTTAGGAGGTATTTATTGTATATATTTATTTTTGCAAATATCTACAGGCTTCCAGTAAGCAGTTGCGTCGACTGTGGATGAATCTAAAGCAACGCAGTAAATTATCTTTGAATAATTTGGTTAAAGACGCGACGGGCTCTGAAGCAGATTTTGCTACTGAAGAAAATGTAGAAGTCAACGATATTGTGGATGAAAGTAGTACGCCTTACTTTGTTAACGTAAGAGGAAGCGACAGTCAGGATGATTCATTCAAGACCCAAATTTCAGAAGGTATTAGTTAACTTTTTCGATTTACACCTTTTTGCCGCAATCCTGAGTACCCAACTACCTACAAGGAAACTGAGCAACGTAATGAGCTGCTTTCAGTAAGTAATATTTCCTGTCGATCAACAATAGTCCTTCAAAAAGGGTACTTATACATTTTGTAAAGGGTATCAGGTTATAGGTACCTAAACCGCGTGACAGGCGATGGCGAGGTATATAAGCGATGGTAATCGCATTCCACAAGGAGGTCTGCTTATTTACGACCATTTTGCTACCAATCAAGACAATCCTAACAGAGGTGACAAAAGACGTGACATTTCATATTAGATGTGCGACATTGGATGTGATGAATAGTGATGAAACTAATTACTATAGATATTAGTAGTAGGTACTTGGAGAAGCTAAAGACAGTGTAGCCTACACTGGCGTCAATTCTGACATCACAGACCGAAACTTAGTTTTAGTTTGAATCTGTCATTCTAAATGAGAACATGAGAAAGGATGAAATATATTTTAGACCTGTCAAATTAATCCCCTTGCTTGTGTCTATGTTTTAACACCATATCTGTGTGTTTTAACGGCAATTAATTTAGTGGCTTCTATTTTGTCAAGGATGAAAGATATTGGACAGCTTTAAAACTAAATTTAGATCTGTAAAACATATTCTCTCTCTTTCTCATATTGTGTTTTGGAAAGAGAGAGAGCGAAACTAAAATTAGGTTTAGGTATGGACTTCTTTTTATACATCAACCAAACGGTTGATGTATTGTTGATGTATTTCTGTAAACTACAGAAGCTAGGTTTGTAATCTCATGAATATATCGATATGATACTTTGCTTACTAGGTATAACAGACATTATTACTATCACTGCAGTATTTAATAGTAATAATGTTGTTTAGGTCGGTGACATTTACCTACATAATTTTATGCTTCTAGGAAACAGTCAAGAAAACGAAACTTTTCCTACATACGACAATGAAGGACGAGCGTTTGATGTAGAGTTTGTCGAAGAGGATGATGAGGACGTAAAACCGGGCCACGAAGCCAAAACTAAAGATATAAGCCGATTAAAGAATAATCTTCTTATGAGAGAATACCAGGACCGGAAGCGCAGACAGAACGAGTTGCACATGTTGCAGAAACGTCTAATAATTGAGCAAATCAGGGAGGCGAGAGCGAAGGCAAACCTTGCTGAAATGGAGGTCAGGCAACACCAATATCTCAATACAATACAATAGTTTTAATATTGCAATCTTATTATGTAGGTAGTATTAGTAGTATCCTATTACCGACCTTTACCTTAGCTGAGAGCTAATTTGTGCGCTTTTACAATACATAAAATGCTATACCTTGTGCCTAAAAACTCAAACCAGTTAGGCTTACATTCAGAGACGGGTTTAAGCGTGGACTCATGCCTCCATTATTAACTATGTCAAAACTATATAGAATTTTGAAGCATGAGTACTCGCTTAGCCTATGAGTTCACTTGATATACGAAATTCCCAGAGATATGATCCATCGATGTTTGTTACGAGGAACTGTTGTCATTTTTATTTCTTACTAGTTGTTCCTACTACTAGGTCTATTTAGTAGAACTAATGGCCGTAGGTACTTACATGAAATATTTTTTTCTAGAACATTACAGTGAAAAAGTTACTTTATAAAGCCGAACTCGTCGTATGTAGGTATATTTAAATATAAGAAAAATAGTTTTGTTTGTTAGAATAGGAAAGCACATAACGTTTTTTTCTTCTTAAAAAATGCGTGGAAAAACTTAGAAATAATGTGGAGTTGCTGGCCGATGACGGTTGTTCTGTTGCAGGTGTGTACTTATTAAATACATTACTTTCCTATTAATTAGAATCCCTAAGTTTCGTTTTTTAGTTTAAGTAAGCAATTAGCAAGATTCTGTATTTTTCTACTGTATAGCTGTATGTGTAAGAAAAAATAAAGTTACTTACCTTAAAACTCTTTCTTTTCGTTTGCCCTAAACTAATCTAGTCAACAAGTAAGTTTTCCAGAGGACAGGAGCTGTAGGTAACCCAAATAGAGAACATTTAAGATTACACAATAAGTCTGCGTAAACTTATACTTATTACTTACCTACATAATAATTATACGTATAGACTTAGATATGGATCACTTACGAAGGCAACTCTTCATAGATCTTCGGAGCATCGGTGCTGAAATCCTCGTCCTCATCTCCCGTTGGGTCCACAGGTTCCCGCAAAAAGTTTACAAAGTAAGTCTCTTTTTCTGGAAACTCTGACACTAAATCGGGCAATTCCACAGCGGCTGTCTGCCAGAAGTTTGACACGAACCACTCTTTGTCTTCATATGTAGTGAATCTGGGGGTATGCTTCTTTTCTCAGTAAATTGAGGTTATCATCTTATCTACCTACTACCTACCTACTACTACTCTACATTTCTGTCCAGTCTTGGTATCAGTAACCAGAGATGAGAAAATATCACTCATTACCTACCTACTCTTCATTTTTTCATGTTACAAAAATAATCAACAATTCTTTCACGCTTCTCCCTTGGTGATGTAAATAACATTCATATCCATTCATTATTTTAAGGCGTATTTTAATGTTAACAAGTTTTTAGTTTTGAAACCTAATTATTGCTTCATATACTTAGGTGCACAATAATTTTGGTTATATTCTTCCAATCCGGTGACTTTCCTGAAATTGTAATACTTACCTCTTAAATCGTACTCATGGACCTTGGAGAGATCCTCATAGACCAACTTGTAGAGATAACCATTCTTAGATTTTTTAGTATCTTACCTATTTACACGATGAAAGGGACTAACAACTAATAATTATTTCACTATTCTTATTTTATATTATTATCTTAATATATGTAAATTACGCGTCAAGTTGTTTGTCCGCGATGGACTCCTAAACTACTTAACCGATTTTAATCAAATTTGCACACCGTGTGCAGTTTGATCTAACTTAAAAGATAGGATAGCTTACATCTCAATTTATAGCCGCAATATTATTGTATTGCAAATTATATTAGGGTCCCGCGCAAAAAAATAAAAACCATGAAATCCAAAATTTCCACACGGGTGAAACCGCGGGGCAGCAGCTAGTTAGGTATTATATATTATTATTGGGTGGAACTGCAATTGTTATGAGCTGACATTATGCTTACGAAACGAAACGATCCGCTCGGAAGTAAGAAAATCAGTTTATTAGGTCGGTAGTCGGAGTTCACCAAATGTGAAATTAACGACGTTCATTATTTTTTTTTAATAATTATTTTACCAAACACCTAACTATTAGAAAGACTAATCTATAAAACATTAAATACGATAACGAGATGTGTTATCTTATTGCTTTTTCAGTTACTTACTATTAAAACCACAATTTACTAGTATCGGAATAAATAATAGCTGTTTTCGCACCTATCAGAAATAACTCTCAAGCACTCGTGGAACCAGAGTTTGAGAGCAATGCCCACGTTCATAAGCTCCTCCCTCTTAATGAAAAGAATGCCTTCCCAGATCCTGGACAAATCACGAAGGTTGAACACGTAGTGGAACTTCGCAGGCGTTGGCAACATCTTTACCTACACAAATGAACGATACAGAGTAACAATACAAGTGGAACAAGGTCATACATATAAGGGGTTTGAAAAGTTTTGTTATTACGCCTACGCGTATATGTCCTCAAACCAAACAGAGTCACAAAGCGTAGCGCGATTTTGAAAAAATGGCGGATCAGAACTATTTCAAAAGTTTTTAAACCTATTACAGCTTAATTAATAGGCCCTAATAGTTACAATTCTGTGTAAAAGAGATTACAGTAAAAAGACAAAGCAACGTCCTAAACTTTTAAACTTTAGCTGTATTAGTGAGAAAATTATGATATCCAGGGCCTAGGCCCTATTATTATATCAGACTGGTGTACATTTTATAATAGTAAGCGTACTATTATAAAATTTACACCAGTCTAATTCCCTACAACTGGCTACTGAAAGACAGCTAACGCAACTTTTTTATCTATGCCTTTCAGCATCAACGCCGCTTCGACAGCTTTATTATAACGTTGAGAACCTATTTTGTAAAAAATATATAATATCACACTTATCCAAAACTTTTAAGCAGGTCCACTCTATTGAAACATGTGTTCAAAATAGTTGCCATTTCGACTGATGCCAAGGCGCGTTGCAATACTTACTTTTGTTTGCTGCCAAATAACGCGCGTCACAGGAACCAGCCTCGGCATGAACTCTACAATCTTCTTATCGAATCGTGTTTTACAGAAGTAGCCAGCGCTTATTGTCGCTGCGTGGAACAAGTTTCTATTAGTTACACTTTAAACAGTAAGCAACATTACCTATGTCAAGAGAACGAAAGATAACTCTACAACAGTATATTTGTTTTTTAATAAAAACCCAATAAGACAATAAAAAAATGCGAGGGAAAACACAACAACTATAGGTGTAGATTTTGGCGTCATTAAACTAAATCAGATTTTAGGTTTCCTACCTACCTCTCTCTCTCTCTCTCTCTCTCTTTCCAATAAAAAATGAGAAAGAGATGGAAGATGTCTGAGTTTCGATAGGTCTAAATTTACATTTAGAGCTGTCTAATATCTTCTATATTTGATTAGATGCAACTAAATTGACCACCGTTATATTTACACTATAGATACAAGCAAGGGAATGAATTTGACTGATCTAAAATATATTGCATCCCTTTCTCGTGTTCTTATTTAGAAAAAGAGAATTTAACTAAAAAAAGGTTTCGGTTGAAAACGAGCAACTACAATGAAATAAATGAGCTGGTCCTTGTTATTTAGTGTGGTCACCAGATGGTAAACCTTCGACAAGACTTCGTTGGTTGGACGCCAACGTTGGCTCTTGCGTCGCCAATAATGGCGACCCTTACGCGGGGCCCGGTTTAGAATGTCTGTTAAGATTTAAGGAAAATAAGTGAAACTGGGGAAGATGCCATCAAAAATAAGGTCACTAACCAAAAATACGATCCATTGAAACATCACTCGGCAGAGTGCAATTGAAAATATTGAATTGCCGCTTCAACCGTGGTGGAATATCGTTACGACCACCACCTGTAAAACATTAATATTATTATAAAAAAGCATCCAAAAATCACTGAAGGTCAGTTTCATTACATTATGTAGGCGCTAAATGTACAAGCTTTTAGATCATGTTCAGTCGCACCTAGTACACTCACAGAATACCGATTGACGCAAGTTATTCAAAGATATTTCATTCATTTTAAATTACTTAGTGACATTTAGTGGTATATACGTAACTACCTAAACTTTACATATCACTAAGCCTATGGATAGCTGGAATATTTAAAGGTCAATGAAAACTGGTTTGTTACATATAAATTAGTCTTTATTTTCAATCAGTTTTAGAATTATTTTAATAATAAATGCGAAAGGTTTGTTGGTTTTCCATCTTTCACACAGCAACGAATTACGAAGCATCGGATCGACGTGATTTTTATTTAAGGTCCGAAGAGTAACGTGGGTTTTTACCCCGGAATAATGCACAGATTCTGTGAGAATCTCCACGCGGGTGAAACTGTAGGCAGCAGCTAGTATATACAAATAAATAAATAAATAGTAACTGTCGCAACTAGCGTACTTACTCCATAAATTCAATACGAACGTACTACTAAGTAAACCACACGCATGTTAACCTGGATGAATCATAGCGCCGAACATTTGGATATCAGCAATGATAATGAAGTCGCCAGGTTTTTCTAGTGAGTAGAATCCTCCTCCCTCCATCATTTGTCTTACTATTTCATTCGTCACCTAAAATCAGAGAATGATTAAATATTACCGATACAGTCATGTTGGGTATCTTTAAATTTCCTTGTAACTTTGAATAAAACGGGTTTGAAGATTCTTTATTTTGTTTCTCAAAATACTTTTCATCAAAACATTGATATTGCGTGAAACGGAAAGACTAAATATTCTGAGTGTTAAATGTGACATAAAATTGACAGCTGTCAATGAAGTTTTATTATGTTGACAAGTTGATTTGTGTTTTCTATCTATGCTTTTTTCATTCAAAATATGAATTCAATCTTACCCCAGTCAGTTAATTTGCCAATAAAAAGAGTTTTCACTGTCCAAAATATCTAAGTTCAAAGATGGTTTGGACTAAGTTGTCTCAAATGAATATGTTTTTCTTTCTTTCTTATTACCTGATCGCCCCAAGCGTTGACAACTGGCATATTGATATCGTCTACAAAGACCGTCATCGCTCGTCCTCCTGGAGGTCCGTAAGTCATGCCCACTCGCTTATCAACGTAAGACTCGATAATCCTCTAAACAAAATGAAAATTCATGTAGGTATCTGTATATGCCGTGTTTTTATATAAGCAACAATGCTGGATCTCCAACTAATGGCTCTTTATGCATGCTTAAAATTTTAAGGCAGCGGTGCAAAAAACTAGAGACTGAATGAGAGTAGACTGTTTGGTACGCTAATGGATCACCAACGCGAGTCGACAAGCCAACGAGCCAGCGGTTTATACCGTTAGCTCGTCGCCTCGCCAATGGAGCACCCGCTTTAGAGAGAGAGGGAGAGAAAGAGGGAGAGAGAAAGAGAGAGGTAATAAATCCATACTCCACCACGCGGTCCTAATGCGTGTTGGTGGATGTCACTTTCTCGAATTTTATGGTTCTTGTGGGTTTTCCCTTCACCGCTCTTTGATCGAGTATGGATAATCAGCACAACTTTTTATCTTAACAATATGAAACAATTATGATAATTAAAACCGACCTGGAACATATTAGGCGTAGTCGCAGACGAGAAGTTGATCATCTTATACAGTCTGACTTCGTTATCATATGCCATCATATAACTCTTCAACATAACGGTCTTGGCAGTACCCTGTTCCCCGATCAATAGCACAGCCTTGTTTTGTTTGGCTATGGTATCAATAAGGAAGGAAATACAGACGTTGTCAACGTTAGGGACTAAGATTGAGGAGTATTCGGGTATGCTATCCGGCGGATACAAATAGTCTTCTACGTTTTCGGCCCTGAAATAGATGATATATAAGGATTTGTTTATTGAAAATCTAAGTGATACAAGATGACTAAGTAAGCGATTTTATCGGACTTAAGACGGATAATTCAACGAGTAAACCCGCAACTTTAAACGATGCTCTACAAAATTAGATAACTTCTCTCACGCTTCACTTGTATGGGCCAGATTCCTAGCGCAAGGGTATGAGTGTGTCATTATCAGCCGGAAGACATCCACTGCTGAACGTATATAGGCCCCTACCCCATATAACGCCACTTGGATCGCCTACTCGTCTCTTGTATCCAACGGTTCCCCGCGATTTTGACAAGGTCATCAGTCTACTTAAGGTGGTGACTGGTAAGTGTGTAGTTGTGTACCTAAACGTGAGAAAGAAATTGATACAAGGACCTCCTGAGTCAAGATCTCACCAATGCTGCCACACGCCAGTGTCAGTCACCATGTATTCAAATGGCATGATCCACTCTTTAGATTTGGAGCCAGGCCAGTCCATCTTCACGGGTAGCTTGGTCATGTACTCCGCCATTTTAGTACGCGAGTTGAGTTCGAGCACGGCTCCAAGTGACCACATCATGGCGAATATGAATAGGCGCTCGAGGTGACGGTCAGTGTGTAATTCTGAAAACAAAAAGCAAACAAGTAGTAATTATTATGTTTTGGTCAAATTAATGCTGTTCAAACAATTTCTATTGTACCAGCTGCGGCATTATCTTGTGTCCATTTTTCCGGAATAAAAAGTAGCTTAGGTTACCTACTCTGCCCATAAATTATATATGCAAAAATTACCTCGGTCCGTAGCTGCGTGAACGGATGAATAAACCCAAAAACACACTTTCTCATTTATATAGGGTAATCTGTCAGAGAATTCAAGCTACTTAACAATAGTTTAAGTGTTTATGACTAACTTTTTAATCGGATTCAGCTTCAGGTTATATCTGTACAAACTCCCAAAGTTATATTTTTATTCGTAATATTTTAGTAATACTTAATGGAAAAAACTTACTGCCTCCCGGAACTTCTATTTGCAATAGGCCGATCAACACGTCTATACACTGTCTGAAATAAGAGATTAGGTTTTAGCAACGTTTTACAACCACAGTCTAGATTCTGTTGACACTAACCTAAACTAGCTCTCTCCAAAAACATAAGAAAGGGATGAAATATGTTTTAGGCCAGTCAAATATCTTCAACCCTGTTTTCCTGTAGCCTGACTTTTATTAAGTCTCTTTGTCACTAAAATTAAGATAAACTAGATCAGATTTGTGACAACAGAATAAAGGTCAATTAAGTCGTTTATTAATATCAAAGTCTTATTCTCACAATACTACACTAAGTTGCATTGATTGTAAGCACAAGAAGAATCATCTTAGGTTTTTTTTAATATTGGATTACGAGGCGAAAATGCACTGCACTGCATTGCGCTCGGAGTTCATTAACCATTTTGAAACTAAGTTCAACTATGAAAAGGTTTAACTCTCATGAACTGAGATTCATATAGCTTCCGTCGTCAGTCTTTCCCGATGTTTAAAAAGTTGGGTGTTTTCCAGTCAAGGGTGAATAGGTTTCTTCTGGGTAAGCGTGTTTCACCTTCGGCCACATTCTCGCTTTCCATCAGGTGAGATGTGGCCAAACGGAAACCCATCTAAGATAAAAAAAACTATGACTTTTTAAACGAGTATTTTGACTTCTGCTGCTTTAATTGGAAATTGAACTGCCGATCACGTGAATGTAATTCATTTCACGATTGGTGAACTTCTTTTCTCGAATTCGGCTTTGCAGACGGCTCCGTAGCTGAGTTGGTAGTAACCAAAGACTATAAATCCTGTTGACTAATGATACAACTTCCCCTCATGCGAAAACGAACTATTTAAATGCACTTCTCGCCACTGCGAGTACGAGTGCAGACTTATAACTTATCGATATTCAATGTATACTTTACAATTAATATATATACTATTATTAATTATTTTGGAAAAATAATAACCTTTCGTTTGGATTTGTTAACCGACTTCGAAAAAAGAGGAGGAGGTTAAATGTTCGACTGTATGTATTTTTTTAAGTATTTTAACTGATTTCTCCGTCAATTGCGGACCGATTTTGAAAATTATTTTTGTTGTTTGAAAGTGTATCATCTCAAGATGGTCCCATATACATTTTATGGAAGAACATCTAAAGATGAAAAAATGGTACTTGAATTTTCATATATCGCGATATTTTCATCGAAGTAGGTTCCCAGTTTTTTTAAAGTATTTCTGCTTTTTGTTGTTAGATTTCCAGACATCCCAGAAATAAAGGAAAAGAGAATTGGTTCCATACATCGCAAGTCATGGAATCCATTCAGTAGCTTCGACGTGATGCGTGGCCAAAATACAGACAGACAGACAAAAATAAAAATACAGTTTTGGCTTCAGTATAGATAGGAGTGCCATCCAAAAAAAATGTGACCTGGAGTTTTATTATAAGTAGTATTATAGATTAATTTATAAAGTAAGTATGTATTGTCTAGGTTTTCCATATAATAATTTATTATTAATCGTATATGTCAAGAATGCGATGCTAACTACCTATTCAATTTTATCGATATTATTCTGTTCAGTAGTAGTCGTACCACATCACTAAATTACGTCATCCAAATGATCGGCCAATTGCAAGCATAGAATATTACCTCGCCCCCTGCCCGCGCCGGTGAGATATGTTTGTATGAGGAATTGTGTTTATGAGCTATCAACAGGCTAAATAATCTGTGGTAGTAACCCTGCCTACAAAGCGAGGGATCCCTGGTTCGATTCCCGGCCGGGGCAGATTTTGTGTATAACCATAAAGTTTGTTCTCGGATCTTGGATGTTTGTGATGTGTATCTGTATAGTCTATGCCACCTGCGACACAGGGAAACCTAGTGGGGGGTATGAGTGAAAAAAAAATTATAAACTATGAATACAATTCGCGTAAATTAAAAAGGCTACCTAGATTGTGGTAATAACAAAAAGAAACAACTTCATACCTGATGTAAATAGCTTCAAGAAGCTTCATTTTAGCAGGTAACTTCTGCTGTACAAATATGTGCACATCTTCGTACACTTTATTGAACGCGTTTCGTAGTGAATCGGCTTCTTTCTGGGCCCTTGTTTTTAACCAACCCTACGAAGAAAGCCAATCTTGAACATGAAGCATCTACGCAATAGATTGTTTGCCAAGGCCAAAAAATAGTAACTTTACGGCAATAAATAATATAACAACTAGCATCCCTGTCCCAACCACATATTCTTCTTACCTCCAATATAGGGCGCCACTTCAACACAGAAGAAGAAAGGAACACCATGCCCATCCGACTGACCGTGGCCGGCGACGCGTTGTCGACATTGTCAGGCTCAAATACCAGTTTACTATTCTGAGCCATTGTGATGCGGTCGCCGTTGGCTAGTGTCAGCGTTTTATTGTCGTCTAGCACAGAGTTTAGGTTCTCAATCCACACAGCGTCTACTGGGCCGTCTGAGGTAAGCAGGCGAAAACAATAAAAATAATTTATCGTAAGCCAAAAGGAAGTCATTATCTCAAGAATATCGGCGCTAATATCGATCGCTCCCTAACCTAAGGATAGTTAAAGCGTATGGTCGAGATAACCAGGGCCCTATTTAATAAAACTGACAATTCGACATATATGTCAAAAAATGACATAATTGTAGAATTGTCGCGCTTAGGCTGTTTAATAAAAGTGACAAATATGTCAAAAATCGACCGGTGAAATCTTGACATATTTGTCATCTAAAAACGCGTTTAATAAAACTCGACATATGTCAAAAAACCACAGTCTTTAATCAGACAATAAGAAAATTGTCGTGACAAATTTGTCAATTTTCCACCATGACAATTTTGTCGCCTGTAAGTTTTCGAATTGTCACTTATTGACATATGTGGGACTTGTCGGATTGTCAGCTTTATTAAATAGGGCCCAGGAAGACGTGGGTTCGAATCCAGTTGGCAGCATTTTTGAGACGTATATTATTGACTTGTCTTTGGGTGTGTTGTAAAACATTATGGCAACAAATAATAATCAGTTGCATTATTTCATTTTCTAAGATACTAATAAATCTTACCCAAGACGATCCATGTTGTGTCCGATTTCTTTACTTTTAAAGCTCGTCTCCACAATGTAGAGAATATGCCATCCGTCCAATCGTTAGTCCCTGCGTCTAATCGCCCAAACATTTGCGGCGCTGTTATAGCCTAATTACAAAAATTATTATAACATGTAAAGTCACAACATGAATTTATGTGATAATTATGAGTGTCGTAGTCGAGTTTTTCAATATTTGGACAAGTTAGTGTTATCTCAGGTGATCTTAAGCGACAAACATTATTACAACATGTAATGTAAGAACATGAATATGATAATTATGAGTTTCGTAGTCAAATTTTTATTTCAATATTTGGACAAGTTAGTGCGTGCTATCTCAGGTGATCTTAAGCCACAATGTGGTTCTGGTCGGAGGTTACAAGCACGCTAAACATAAGACTAGGAACTAACTGGCCTTTAATAACGGCTGCTGGAACTCACCAAGAGTTGCTCGGCAAAATATATATTTTCATCTTGATTGCGGTAGCTAGCCGGATGACAATTAGATGATGCCCTGCACCACGCTGGTTGCATCGCGAATTTTTTTCTTCATTAACAGTTTTCAATTTAAACCATTGACTCTCAAATCAGCCAATATCAGTAACACTAAATCACAATTTCTTTCTCTAATAAAATGTAGACCTAATGTTGGATTACGAGTAGATGGTACTGTGTAAAATTTCATAAATATATTGTTTATTTTTATATTAAATTGCATTTTTACCTTGCCGTGTGGTTCTGGCTAAGAACAGTGACATGTCTCTTCCCGTGGGTTCCGTAAGAGGCGTGTAATGAAATAACCAGGGAATGGGCTGCAGCATTCTCCTCGGTCAAAAACATAATCTACTGCAATCACCTACCAAGCGTCCGATGAGAGGCGGATGTTGAGCAGTGGACGTTGACCGGCTGATGATGATGATCATTTTTACCTTAGGATTCATCCTCATTTCTCTGTGCGGCCTGCCGATCTCAGTGAGTGCAGACATCAATGTGTGAATACAAGTGCTCTTCCCGGAGCCCGTCGGGCCCATAGTCATCAAACCGTGGCGTACTAGCGATGTCTCATACAGCTGAATGATTTTTAGATTCCAATCGGGATGGTTAACCAATCCCACGCGATCTGCCACCAAAGCTATAGCACGCTGCATTTCCCTGAAGAAACCAAACGTCCTTGGATTAAAATCTTATTTTAACCGATTTTAAATTCATCGCTGTATTTTTTTTACTATGATATCTATTTCTCCGCCAATTGTCAACCGATTTAAATTATTCTTCTTTTTATGATTACGGTAATCAAGGGTGGTCGTTTAAAAATTTTTATGAAAGAATACCTAAGAGTGGAAAAATGGTGATTAAATTGCATAAATATTTAATATTTTTATGTGTAAAACTGTAATGTTGTGTGATGTCCTGAAATAAATGTATTTTCTTTCTTTCTTTCATATATCGCGATATTTTCGTCGTTCTTTTTTTAAGTTGGTTGCTGCCTTTTCAGAAGCAATTTTATTTACGTCCAAATTGTATAGGCAAAGCAAAAATCAGACCAATCCGTACTGTCCATTGTCTTTTACTTACATATTAACATTGGCATGCATCCGAGACAATTTTAATAGTATTAGTCCACCTATTCGCACTACAGAAATAGTATTTTGATTTCATTTTATCGTAACGTGGTTACGAATGCAAATTCACAACGTATCCGCACTGTGAGAAGTTATGAATGGCCTGGCCGACTGATTCAATAAACCATAAGAAGGCTTGCGCACGCGCACATAGTGTATCCTACTGCGCGGAATGGTATACATCTACCATGAGCTGCTGGTCTTTATTCACTAGTTTCCTTACTTTCCCACATTAATCACGTCAGAGTGTGGTAGAAACTTTACCTTTGAACAGTTTGAGTGAGCTTCATGCCAGGGAACAAATCTTCAATCAAGGATACGAACAACGGTTCGTCTTCATCTACCAGTTTTGAAACGTTCATTTCCCTGTAAGATAGTTTTGGTTTCATTATTTTTGTATTTGCAAATGCATCATCGAATAATAATAATAAAAAACTTGAATTATAGCGAAGGTGGTTTTGCGAAGGCAAAAAGCGATCAATGTTTTGTAATCTTCGCCATAGTCACTAATATTATAAAAAAGTTAAGTTTTAAAGCTAAGTTTTTTTTGTTTGTTTGTTACCTCCAATCTCTGGAACAACTAATCCGATTCATTCTTACACTAACATGAAGGTTTGATTATTATCACTGAGTGCTATAGGCTGCGACGTGTGCGAAGAAAAAGCTGGTCGGTTAATAAAGTCGCATTAAGATCTTACTTCAACACTCTCATCATGATGTTCTCTTCAGTGCTTTCCGGATTGGATCGTTTCTGCGAACCCATAGTCCTCAGTACTGACAGAATGTTACGCAGCCCAAAATCGTAGTGCACCTGTTTCGATAGCTGCTCCTCGCACAGTTTGTACAGAGTGAAGAACTTGCGGGCTAGAAAGAGGGAGATACATAGCTTGTTTGCCCCGCTAGGTGGCGCATTATCGCTGGTGTTATTTCGAACAATAAAAAAATTTTAATGCCTGCGTTTTTTTTAAAACTAGTTCTAAAGAAAGCGTAGTACAAATGCAAAATTAATTAACAGCAACACTGCGTTCCTAAAAATATCCAAAAAGCAGCAACATTACAAAAGCCCATGCTTATCGTTATCATCACGTCATTTTTGACAGTTTTGACAAATAACCTGTTTTGTCATCTGTTCTGTCAATTTATTTTTATTGTCTATGCTCTTTATCACATTCAGCCAAAAAGAAGCTGAAAAAACCGTTCCGTTTCGAGAAATTGCGGCCAGTTTCACGTTACGTACTAAAAAAAACTTTATGTATTTTCAGGAAATCGCAGGCCTATAAAATTGTGATTTCATTTCAGAATATCTACATTATGAGAGCTCATTCCAAAAAACCAACTGATAGCCTGGTTCAATTTTAGTACCAAAACGGAACTCTTTTGGAACGTAGATACTTTTAAAGATACCACGCAGGCGAAGTCACGGGCAGAAGCTAGTTATCGAAAAAGTTGGTGGTTATTTGGCACTATATGCTTTAGAATTAAATTTGGCTTACCCAAAAGAATATTCTCCTTGAAACCGCAGCTAGCCAGTTTGACTCGGATAATGATCTGTCTGTCCGGAACCATCATCGCCACGGATCGGAACTGGATCTTCAAGTTCTCAGGCAGCTCTTGCCGTCCTGCGTAACCTGGGTTCATGGTGATAATGAACGCGAACTCCGGGTTTAGGGTCACTGTATCACCGTCACTAAAAAACAGCATTGAGTATATAAAATTACATTTAAGAGTAAAAACATCAATGTTATCATTATTACTATTATTATATTTGAATTATTTTTATGGAACTCTACACTGCGTAGACCGGCACGTATTTTGCCAGATTTTTCACAAATCAATAAGTGTTTCGAAAAACTTTAATTACTCATGAAGATCTATTTGTAACTAACAAAATCATTTACCTGAAAATGAAGAAGTCTCTCTTTTCTCTTCTCGCCGTGAGGCAAATGTAGATTTGTTGTGCGGCTACAGACAGCACGGGCAATTCGATTCGGTTGAACTCGTCGAAGCAACCCCATGTGCCGGACTGTGCTAAACCTTTATAAATACGACCCAATCCTAGAAGTGAAGACAAAGTTAGTTGAACCTAGTGTGCTAATGTTGACAAGAGTAACAACAGTTGTGTTCCTTTTTACATGACTGCACAAAAAGGAGTGTATATGTAACTTTTAACCTTTCGCGATTCGAAAACAATGCAACTTGATCGAAACGTCGAGGTAAATATAAACTTGTGTTTTTATCGCGATTATAAGTTCCGTTCTTAAAAGTAAACAAGAGTGTATATGTGTTTAGGGTTCATGTATGTGAGATTCTTTATCCACCATAACATTTTTTTTTTCCTCCATAACTTTTAAATGCCTGAACAAATTTGGATGTGTGGGGTATCATTAGTATCTTTACATCATCCCGAGTGACACTGGCTAGGGTATAATAGTCGTGTTTTTATGTATCTTTTGTTACAATGGCTTGTTGTTTCAATGGTTTCTAGCTTTTGGTTAAAACTACCCACCTCTGAAGTCCATCTGATCGGAGCAGTTGAACACAATAACTAGCTTCCCGAGTGTCCTGGCCATGTCCTTAGTGGTTTCAGTCTTCCCGGTGCCGGCGGGGCCAGCCGGCGCGCCGCCCATACTCATACCGATAGCTTGCGACAGCGTGATGTAGCACCTATCTGTCAGTGGCGTGATTACAAGACGCTCGGTGATGCCCAAATATTCATTCTGAAAAATATTATTTTTGTTGATATCATCATTAACGAGTTATTCTAATTCTTGGGTCTTTGACCGGACCTTTTATAGACCTTAATGGATCCTTAGCCAACATTAAAAGGAAATTTACCAAACTATGGACGTGAGATGTATATTTTTAATCGTAGTTTTTATAGGTTATAGTTGGCTACTTTCTCACCTGATATTAAGCGATGATGATTTGGTCGAAGGTAACCACAATAGGTCTAGTCGACTGGCTCTCAAATGTGGCTACAACACAACATTTATCCTCAAATGAATACGTAATAGAGCGTAATTTCCCAAAAGTGAATTACATTTACCTGATACAGAAAATCTACGTCTGTGATGGAAACAATGCAATCATCGCTATCTTCAAAGTAGTAAAATCGAGCTTGCTTCTGCCACTCAAAGTCACCAGGAGTCTTTATTCTCATCCTCACCAGGTCATCGAAAATATCTCTGGAACCATAAATTATTGCTATTTTTGTTTTGTTACAAATTTTACATACCTAGCATATAATAGAATGGCAATTTGAACGGCTGCTGGCCGCTTGCATACAACAGCTTCCTGCAATCTTGACAATCAGGATTATTTTTATTCGCTCAGAATAAGTCCTTGTAGGAAGTAATTGTTTCTGATCGTTTATATGTTGGACAGAACAAAAGAAAATGTGAGTATACCTTTGATGCACATGAATCGTAATCATAGTCTCCACTCTTGTCCTGTCCAGACTCGTTAAATCTTTGACTGTCTCGTCAATGAGCCCGTTTAGCAGATCTAAGAACTTCTGGTTGGTCAGTCTCATGATATACTTGTCGGCTCTGGCCTTCTTCAATGCGTACTCAGCGTCACTTGTCCATAATATCTGCATTCCTAATAGAGCAGCCTGAAAAAATAAATCGGTGTTATAACGTCATATGTGTCAGAAATACTTAATTTAAACACACGAGCAAAATTCAGACAATGTGCACTAAGTATAGACTACTCAGTAAGTTTTTATGGATAAATATATTTTTCTCGATAAGTTTTTATAAAATACGTAATTGGCACTGTAATCTTGTGGCCACTTTTGGTCTCCTTCATCTGGATCCTGGAGATCATATAGGATTAAAGTATTTGTAATGACAAATCAAACGAGCAGTGTACAGTTGCTTGTTTTTTTTTATATTACAAGGAACGAAACGTGCTTATCGTTCGTGATAGTAAACATAACACCCGTCCATAACAATCGCAGTGCCACAAATACAAAAGCATGTGTGGCACTTGCAATGCGCTAATAATGAGAACAGCTAGTAAGGCTAAGGTTCAGAGACGAGTCTATAAGCGTAGCCACAAGACAAAATTCCTTCCATTGTCAGAATTCTATATATTCTGACAATGGAAGAAAGAGTCTATGAATAGACGTCTCTAACTCTTAGCCTAAGTATCATATGTCCAGTAATTTAAGTGGCTACTTTACCTGGCCAGGGAAGTGCCAGTATCCAACCAAGAATTCAAACTCAGGATCACCAGCCATAGTCTGCGCAATGTTTGCGATCACATTCCTGACCGTATCTTTCATTGTGTCTAACAGAGTGTTCAGCCAGATCTGCAACGTAATAATGTATAGGTACAATTAAATATTTAAAAACCTACGTCGTTTATCAAACAAAGACCTAGGAAACATAAACGCTTACATACTCATATCCCTGCACTAGGATTCCCTGTGTCGCAGGTGGCATGGACACAAACAAGTACAACTCAAACACCCGAGACCCAAGAGCATACTTTATGCTCACCACACAAAGTCTGCGCCGTTCAATATCCCGTTAATTCTGACTTTATTCGAAGAATGGGACTGACTCTGAACTGAACTTTTTAAAAACTTTTCTTTTTCTTTTGGGTAACGAGACGAACCGGTCGTTTGTCTGATGGTAAGATTGGTAAGCATAACGACGGTCCATAACAATTGCAGTTCCACTCAGAACTTTGAAACACAAAGGCCTTCGCGGCAATGCAGTGCGCTCGTTGCATTGATAATGGTAAATAACCAAGCACTAGAAAATGCTCTACCACCATGCTATGGTTACACCAAATATCAAACCCTTTATAGCATTCGAACCAAGGAATTATGAACGGACAGTGAACCTCACAGCTCACTACCAACTGACATAGCTTCAATTGTGAATAAAAATCCTGCGCGGCAAAGAAAGCTGCAGGGGAAAGGTACTGTAAAATAATTGAAATCTCCTTTTTGAATTAAAAAAGATAAGCGCTGTTGTACCTCCACGCCACCGATACAGAGGACTGGTCTGTCTAGAGGTATTGTCTCGCCGTTCGCAGAGTTCATGTTGACGATTCTTTCCTTATCATCGAAGTCTACAGTATACATCGCATCGAATATACTCGGTAGATGAGGCTGTGGACAAAGGTGAAATAAGAATCTTTAAGATCGTTTACAAAAAAATGTATAAAAATAATTTTTCCAATCGCAAAATTTCAAGCCTGTAATTTTCTGTGAAGTGCGTTTTGGTTCTCTGCTAAGGTTTCGTTCAATTACTTTGCCTCCTTAAGGAGTAAAACTACTTTTCTCAACCTAGGGAGGAAAATAAATTCAAACGAACCTAAAATACAATTCTGGTACAATAACAATGGCACTATAAGAGTGAGAGGGGAGAGCGTGCGCCAATTTAGATTGCTCATAAGTTTGGAGCTAGCAACACCTAATGAAAACCACTGCAGAAACAAGAGTTGTTTAAACTTATTCACCTGAATGGAATGTGGGTCGGAAGCTTGTCCCAAAATCTCTAGTAACACAGGATCGGAAACGAAGAAGAAGCGTGGGAATATGAGCCGTTTTGTCTCCAGGTAGCCGGTCAGAGATTTCTGGCAAGCTTCCAGCTGCTCGAACAGATGTGGTAGTAATTGCTTTAAGGTTTCGTCTGAGGTGCAAGTCTCCACGCAGTTAACAATAGTGCGGGCCCGATACATTATCTTGACGTAAGTTTTGTCAATAGTCTGTAAAATTAAATAAGTATTACCTATTCGTGTTTATAAAGAATGAAATCAAATTAACTGGTAAAATTTTATATCATTCCTAATAATTATTTAAAATAAATAAAAAACATTTTTAGAATCGGGCCAGTGACTCCAGATATTTTAGGTAATAAGCAAACAAACTTTCTATAATATTATTCCTCAATTATATTTCTCCATAATATTATTAATGAATTTTTAAATAAAGCCTAATTTACTTTGAGATAAAACCCGACTCATTTTTGTTCTATCAATTTTAACCTAATGCAATCACTACAAAATCAATCAAATTTTTTTCTTACAGCAAATCGCTTAGCTTCCGCCGGCAATTGCTTAGCAATATCGCCACCGACGAATACCGCCTCAAGATACATCCACAAGTTCTGCACACAAAGCCACTTCTCAAGAATGTCCGTGGTGCTTACTAACTTGTTGATCCAGTTTAGGATGTCCCTCTTGAATGGTGCGTTATACCTGTTTTGATACAAAATTACATACATTACACAGGACATTACATTATGACGGTAGTGTGTAGTGTGTGTAGTTGTGGATTCCTGCACGAAGCGCCTAAACGCTTCGTCTTCGTCTACTTTCACTATGCGTCCCGCTAAGGAGTGGAACTCCTTGCCTGAGTCTGTGTTTCCCGATCTCTATACCCCGAGTTTATCTGATCACTATTGATATTATTGGTTGACATCCGCCGAATTTGTTTACATTATTGGACAAGTATAGAAAATAAGACCAGTAGTATTATTATATGTTCTGTGCTACTGGATAGCATGGAGATTGGAGACGCCCGATGCTTAACCTAAATGGGATTTTTAACAACGGATTCGAAATGCGATTCATGCGTTTCGAATAATAATTATAATTAATAATACATACTAATTATTAATAACTATAATTATTACAAAACTGTTAATTACCTATTGGAAGCCAACGAGTTAAGAACCATCAACGAGTCTTCCAGTAAGGTGATGATATCGACAGTTTCATTGGCTTTAAGGAGAAGCTCGCCTCTGTTCTTGAATGGCGCGAATGAAAGGTCCACCACGGCCCAGTCCGAAATAACTTGCTTTAACTTCGCTTCTATGTCTTTCTCTTTCACCGCACTTATACAGATATCCTATAAAATATATATATCCTAAAACCACAAATCATACTACGAAGGTTTTTATTCGTATATAGTAAATCAAAAATTAAATAAACATTGCTTTAAACTTTCACGGTTATACTGGAGTATTCCCGTGAACATGATGCTTGCAACAGCGTCGAAATATCGGGTGCTCATCGCTCAATAATAATCACGGTAAATATCCCGTTACAATGAATGAAAAATTAAATCATCTCCCGATGCCAGAAAAGCGCTTCAACCCAACAAAAACTGTTTATCCATTATAGAGATAAAGCTAGAAACCTTTCAAAATTATATAAGTCTTATTACACCGCTTTTTAGATGGTAATCTGACTGAATTGATATTTGGCTTGTAATTTATGTAATGTAATATAATTTCACCCAAAGCATCATCACTAGAACAATTTTGCCAGCGACCCAAGGCCATGCCTCGGTATTTAAAGGAGTTGGGGTGACTTGGGTAGATACTGTCAGGTAGAAAAACACAATACACCCCAAGCGAGACGTGTGACAGTGTATACCCACAGAATTTAGAAAAAACTGCATGCCTTACTGCCCGCACTAGAATAAGAATAATGCAATTTGAACACGTTCAATCCTTTTATCCGGTTAACCGAATAAACGCATGTGTGTTTACCTCAACGTCTTCTTTGTTAGCCAAAAGCGGCGCTTCCATGACATTAGCCAATGTGAAAGAATCTGATTCCACGTCCAATACGCAATCTGAAAAACAAACATTTTGTAACCTGAAAGTTAAACTCAATATTTACCTACCCACTTGAGTCAATAAAAGCTTCTCTGGAACGCTATAAACGTGAAGCAACATTAACTAGATGTTATACTCGGTTTATAGACTTAAACCTTTCCGATTACGGCGTACTACCGTCAGCGAACAATAACTTTTGTGATTTAGAAATCATATAAAATTGAATCCCTAGCCTGTATTCACAAGGGAGGGAAATTTCTGGACGTAACATGATTATATTCTTCTGTAACGTCTCAAAACACGTCGTTGTACAGTAGGGTCAAAATAATTCGCAACCTTCGGATTCTTAGTTCCTTCATTCTTTCTCGTAAAGGAATATGGCTAGGGAAAATCGAACATCGAAGCGTTGCTTTTTGGAATAAGGACCTAGTACTAGTATCAGGTTTCTGTTAATAAATTACTAACTCATGAGGTTCTCCAATCTTCTCCAATGACGGTCCTTCATAGATTTGTCGGCCATCAACTCCAATAGCGGACAAGTTTGGTTGAAATCGTCGATTTTGTTTTTCAATTCAATGAATGCTGGCCAATCTTTCATAGCTCTTGGTAGCTTACGACACCTAAACAGTGTTGTGAGGAAGTCGAGTTAACCGTTTTTTACTCCAAGCTCGCATCAGTGGCTACACAGAATGCGTTATATGGTTGTGGGTGTTCGTAGAGATTAGTGATCGCCGAATGCTAATTTGCTAATGCTAATGATATATTATTTATATAGTTCTCAGCCTCCCGTCGTACAGACTTGCTCAGTAACCAATGTGTTACTTATGTATTTTTTATAGCCAGCTTGAAGTGTATGCAGTGTAGGTACCTATCATGCAGTAGGAACCTCGTAGTCGGCCATTCGCTTCCATTCCATTCGTGGATAGGTAATGGATCAAGTGTAAAATACCCCATTCCTTCTCACGTACTATCGCGTCACATAGCTTCTCTCTTCTTCACTCGTTGTTTTTATCGAATAAATTCATTTGTTTTTAAACAATATCTTACCTTACATCGAACTCTGCCAACTGCGCGACGATAGTTTCAATATCGATTTCGACCCAAGGCGTCTCGAAGTAACCGTCGATTGAGTTCATTACAGCCAAATATAAATTGTACCTATAAAGAAACATAGCGCATTTTAGTTTATTTGATTTTATTAAATAGGATAAGAACAATGCCCATTAACAGTAGTTGCATTATAACTATTCCAAAACTCTTCAACCTGCTCTCCTACCGACTGCTCTCACCATATGAGAGCAGTCGGTACAAAAAAGGGGTTATGGGTATGCCCCTTTTTTGTACTGTAACGTGTGTGCTGTAAGTACAAACATTGTATCGTCAAACATCCCGTAAGTGAAGGTTTTAAAAATCTATTACTCAGCAAAGAAGGTTGGTGAAGTGAAAGAAGTAAATATATAATATAATAATAGTGAAGACGCGTTCCCCCGTCTCTACCCCAAAGGGCGTTATCATAGTAGTAAATTAGTAAGTCAGCTTAAGAAAACTTACAGTTTGCTCAGTAGGTTGAATTCTTTCTTCTTTTCATGTAAAATAGGATAGTCTTTGACTTCCATTCCGAACAATTTCTCACCGTCCGAATACATCTCGAACCTTCGCCACAGTTCGTCAAACCGCGATTGGAACATAATCACCCTAGAAAAACAAGACAGGTTACATCCAGTATCAATGTTTTTAAAAAATCAGCTTTTATACATAGCTAGAGCTACAACTAAGGCGTTCCCTTGCAGTTGATTTTAGCCTTGTAGACTACCCTTTTCAATTCTACTCTTTTTGCTACGGTTATAAATGATTTAGGGTTTGAAGGTACCTATCGCTGGCTTCCCTAGCGGTCAGTCCAGGCGTCATAGGACCAAACGCATCGTAATCGCTATCAAATTTCAACACGTCATCGTTGAAAGTGCTGACGCCTTCGGTAAGCTCCTTTTGCAGTGGTTTCTGCATGTCTACTATTTTTTGCTGGACTAGTTGTGACTGTAAAAAAAACTTAACTGATGAAGAAAAATTCCGATTTTGATGTCGTCAAAATTTGTTTAGACGCATTTATTGGGTTTGTGAAAGACAGTTTGTCTCTACTGGGCGGTGATAAAATACACATCATGAGACCAAGACACGTATAGTGTCATACCACTATCTCTCTTGTTCTAATAATTGTTACCACGAATGATTCATTCGTACACCTACTTAAGTAGCACCTTACTATCTTTTAAAACAATGAATTACCAACGTAGCACGCATAGACCTACTTGAGAGAGTGTGTGTATTCATACACTTTACCAAGTAAATTATTCTTATTTATAAGCAACATTTTAATTACGCAAGCTTGCACACAAAAAAAATATTCGATATTCCTATAGACGTTACGTAATGAAACTTACCGTTAAAAGCATGTTTTGGAAAGCGTATCGCAATCCATACACCATATCAGCATCTTCTTTAGGTATGTCGATGCTGTATAGCTGGAATGTACCGTAGCTTTCTTCAATAAGATCCAATTCCATGTCCATACTAGAAAGATTGTTGTAAAATTGCTACAAAAAACTTTTAGATAGACAAATAAAAATAACGATACTTATGTGTATTTTGTTATACATAACACGTGTGTGTGTGTTTTTTTTCTGTGTTTGCCACAGCACGTCATGGGTATTTTTCAACTGTCACAACAAGAACATAGCATTGTGGATGTTTTTAAAAAACGCGTTGTAGGCTGCTTTTTTGCCCAATGAGCGTTTTCGTTGACAAAGAAATTTTAGAAATCTCGTTAGTGTCTTCTCCTCCATGGTTTTTATGATTGTTTGTGTCTTTTATATTTTGGAAGACGGTAATTTGTTGGGTTTCAGAACTTTTGGCGTGCGAGAATTACTACCTATACTTACTTATATTTGGTGTATTTTAAATCGCTTTCAATTGGGTTGTTGACTGTATTCAAATAAAAATATAATTTTGCCGCGAAACGGTAGTTTTTGTGACAGAAATCCTATTAAACACAATACTTTTGTTTATTTTTAAGGAATTTAATTTAAATTAAATAATCAAAATGTAATCACATCAATCCGAAGTCACGTGACCTAAAACGCCCATGACGTCACTGTTTCAATCGGAATGAGTATATATATTTTTTTTGTTTTGTTTTTGGCTCCACGTGATTTGCGCATTTAACTAGTGTCAAGTTATATAAGTAATAATATATAATAAATCTCTAGTTTTAGTGCATGAAAGTCGTCAAAGTCACGTTAAAGTTTAGTCTAGGCGCGGTCGAGTCGAAGTGACGCTTCAGTAAATTGGTGGATAGTTTACTGAAGCTTCTATGGAGTTTTGGATAGAATACGAAAATACACGTTTTTCGTGTTTGTACTATTTTCCTTTCACTCATGCAAGTTTACGAACACTTAATGGTTAATAATCCACTATTATTACACATTAACACTCTATAAAACAAAGGTTTTAGTAAATAACACAAAATCAACAACAGCACATTTTCGCATTCACGCCAAAACTTCAATGAGTATATAGCTCGTTGCGCTTAACTGCTTAGTATTTTAGAGTGATTTCTGTGATTATTTATCTGTGCTGTGAATTCCGCGCCTATTTTTCTAAATTTATTTCAACTCTTGAATATTCTCCCATGATGGAAAGTGGCTTCATAAAGGCAAATAATTCCAATTTGCCGAGAATTGATTGTTTTACGGTGGCCAATTTCTTCTCGACAAACGATAATTTCTACTCTGCTGAATTTAAAAATGTGAAGACCTCCGTGTAAGTACCTACTTATTATACCAAAAATCATTATTTCTATAACCAACAATGAATATATAACAGTAATCGTAGATTCTAAGATCCAAAGTGTATTAATTAACCAAAGCATATATATAAATCAATAAGCTCAAAAAACTTAGAACTCATATTTTAATACATAACAATACATACACAGAAAGCATCGAATGAACTTGTCACTAAACGTAGCACAGACTAGGTAGTAGTGGTTATATTCTCTTTGCTTGTCACTTTACAGTGTTATAGAAAATTACTCTGTGGTAATTGAACACGTGACGTCACTGCCGTTTTGGAGCAAAATTTAAAACGGCATTTTAAATACATGATAATTAAAATATTAGTTGTTTTAAAAAGTAAATTTAAATATTTTGGGTTATATTAGGCCCATACGCATCGTTTTAAACACTTTCCCAAAATCAGTCAACATCCCAATTAGTTACCTATACATATATACTTATAACTATAAATCTAAAAGCATCAATGTATTTACCCAATAAATTCGGCCCGAATAAGCTCAAGACAAATCATAGCCAGCCTGACGTCATCCAAATCTTTCAACTTCTTACTCATGGTTTTCATTCGGTCGTTGATGAACTGCATCATTTTCGTAACGCGATCTCTGTATGCTACACTCAGCAGTTTGCCTAAAATTCTCTTCCATTCTATCGATTCTACGTGTAAACCGAGCTTTATATTATCTGTAAAATACGAAATGATATAAGTATATATATTATATACCTTTATTTTCATAAAGCGATGATGACTGGTTATATGAATTAGCCTGTTAGATTGATGGTTTCCTAATTTGAGCTTGATTATGCGGCTATAGAAAACATCGTAATGTGTCCATATCATGATGATATGGCATTTTAAATGCTGGCCTGGCTAGCTACCATCCTAACGTAGAAAATCTGACTTCTAGCATGTTTCAACAGCTGCATTTTGGAGCAAGACTTATTTTAGATTTAAAGTGTTTAACACCTTCGGTAATAATCAAAATAGTTCCTTGTGTTGTATCCTTGTGTTACACTAAACCTAGAACGGTACAATTTTAATTATTCGATGTTAATAATGCTCAACAATTATTTTTTTGTGTTGGTATCTTCATGTTTACAACATAAACTAAACTTACCCATGTTAATTTGAATCGATCCAATTATGTGTCTCTCCGGTAAATTCAAAACCTCTTCGGTTTGTCTTTCGTATTTCTTGAGCATATCAGTTACAATGACATTCAACGGGTTGGAGTCAACAAAACTTTGTACTTGTTGTGTTCTGTCTTCGGCCCAGAGATGTGAGAATCGCCCATAGGCCTTGAAAGCGTTAATTTAACAATGTATTACCCAAAATTGTGGTTCTATGAGTGAAAGAAACAACATTTTGTAATCTGCTCGTATCCTATTTAACTACGTGCGACTGACAAGTTATTTATGCTGTTTGCCAGCTACAATAGGTGCACAAAAAGTAGGAAAGTTTCTGGGAAGATAAACACCCGTTTTAACAACTGTTCTGCCTTAAGGAAGGTAAATTAACTATACCAGATGTTAAAAACTTTGCTCTGCCCTACAATTTATAAAATGTCTTCAATATGGATGTCGAAGTAAAGTTGACACTAAGGTATATCGCATCACCGGATCTCTTTTACATCCTAACGAACGTTTAAGTGAATAAGTGATATTTTACCTTCAACAACTTTTCAATATCAGGTTTATACATAAACATCATTCCTTGCAGGGCCATAACCGCCCTCACCACATCCTTGTGTTCAGACACCATGCGAAAATAGGACCTAATTGTTGTCATGCCCGTGCCTGCCAAAAATATATAATGTGGGGCTATAGACTAAGGGCAAGATAGAAGATAAGGGTAAGAAGATAGATATAGAAATTTGCGCCATAACTCATTCATAAAGTATATAATAAAATCGTTGTTACTTACTCATACTACGATTGCTAGCTATTAACGATCGGCCTTGCAGCTTTTCGTTATTGATTAACTCCTGCTGACCCCATTGGAATACATTACGGTGTATATCCATTATGCAATTCAGAACCACCTAGAAATTTATAACTATATGAACTATGTACCTGCTTTTAATTTTTACTGTCTATAAGTTAGCGTATGACTACATACATAAACAAATGCCACGCAAATCACAATCATCATAACCATCATGATATAAGACGTCCACTGCTAAACGTCCTATGTTTTGACCCCCATAGAAAGGCGCTTTGAATGGCTGCTTGCTGTTTCCAGCCAACGGCTCCTGCCAATATTGACCTGCTGCCAAATTGTTCCCTTACTATCGTACGTTCCAAAACGAAAACTAGCGAGAAGACTTGAGACCGCTGGTTTTAATTAGGTTGGAGTCGGAAACGAAGACGGTTTGATTAGCCGGTAATGCAGCAGGTCGTTAGTCCACTTAGTATATGTATACTAGCCTATGCTACATATTCTAGTTGTGGTCACCAGTCGAGAATCTTTGAGTGATATGGCTTGCCCATTGCTATTTCTACTCAACACAAATCATAATACTAAGCTATAACCTTGGTAGTAAGAATTACTGAAATCGAGAACATACTGATTATATGTTTTCGTGATCTCTGTTGCAAGTTTCAGACTGGCTCTCAAATGCGACTACCAGAACATAAGCGATGAAAAGTCGCAGCAATGATTCCTCAATGGAAGCGAGGAAGGAAAACGCTGTTGTTAGATTCGAGCCCAGCCCTATACACTGATCGGCGGGCGATTTCGAAAAGGCAGTAGTGATAACTTAACATCAGGTGGTGACAAATACCTATACACGCATGGTATTTGTCATCAAAAATATAAGAAACTAAATATAGGAAAGCATAATATGTGGACTTGTTTGAAGGCGCTTTTAATTATAAAGTGCCATACTGTTTCACGGTAAATTATTAAACTACCACTACTTTTGGTGTCGTAGTAACTAGAACATGTGTTTACTTGCGAGAATGCAGTCTGTATTTCTTCCAGTGTTGGCTTGATTAAAATTCTAGGTATTTGCAAGAACATCTTTGTCAGCATAAGTGGTCTTAATTTTTTTTGCTCTTCCGGATCTGTGGTCATTGTCAGGAAGCTGAAAAATAATGTATGTTTCAACCGTCATGGAGTCATTTAAGTTTTATAAACTTTCAGTATTGTTTTATTTAATTAAAACACCCTAATATTTTTATTACTTATGACTATCAAGACGAGTCGTTTGCCCGATGGTAAGCACAACACTGGCCCATTACAATAGTTATAATATTAGTTATATTAGTTAGTCGTCTGTTATCTGTAGCGTACCTCGATACAGAAGCTCTTTTTCTTAACAAATCAAGACTCTGCCTTGTACACTTGATAAGCGCTTCTAAACATTTTGTGGAGAAATATGCAAATAGCTCGTTGCACTCGTTTATAGAATGTTGAACTTCAAATCGATCGGGATTTTCAATCTCCAGGAAAGCTGAAAAATTAATAAATAAACTTAATACTTTAAAAATGTATATATCGGATTTCTATAGCTACATATTATGTCATTGGTTGGTGATCCGTCATATTTGTTTATATTATTAGACAAGTAAAAAAAACACGGATCTTAGTTATAAACAACTCCAAAATGTTCGTTGCTCAAGGAATTTCAACCCGCGTCTACATCCAATATAATTATAAGGTTTTTTAACATACCAGCGTCGTCCGGGAATACTCTCGTGGCCGAAGTAACTTGTTTTAAAGCCTTTTCTATATCGAGCCTAAAATAAAATGTCAGTAAAAGAAATTAATATCAATAACGGTGCAGATAGATCTTTTATTCTCTTTTCGTGAGGGAATTTCTAGGCTTTCTTTGCAGGTTGTCACTGACTTACCACATCATCTATACCTAATGATCAAATGAGGAGGTTCTTTTCAAAATTTGACTATTCCACTTTCAACAGAACATTTTCTATGTTAGCTGATTTTGAAATTAAAACGCAGCGAAAATAAAATTGGGTCAAAACTTGATAATTACAGCACATTTTTTTTTAATAAAACGCATTATTTCTTCAAAAGTAGATTAATCCACTTCAATATGATATATAATGATATAAATACCCCTTACTATTTTCTCAAATTCAAACTGCAAAAACAAAAAAATGGAATAGTCAAATTTTGAAAAGAACCTCCTTTTAAATAATATAGAAGTCAAACACTAATGAAATTATAAGGTTATAAAAAATAGGGAGTTTGTTACCATTTATCTTTCAAATCCTGGATTTGCTTGGAGGGGACGCTCTGAAGAAATTTATTTATTAATTCTATGACTGCCATTTCTGCATTACATGATTTCTGTTGCAGTTCCGAAGCTGTAGACAAAACAATATAAAATGATTCTCTTTTCTACCAAGACTGACAATACAAATCAAACGAGTACCACAAACAAAACAACTTGAGCATAGACAAGGCACCACGTGACCACCACGAGTAGCAAAAATATAGAAAACCGCTAATGAACGGATTTTTTGTCTGCGTGTATATTTCCTAATAACTACAATCTGGGAATATTTAAAACAAGAGTGAACAGCTATTGCAGCTTTCTACTAGTGCAAGAATTAGAATCTAGCTAGATCATAAGCCCAGAAATTTCACTGACTACTTTGCTCATCAAACCGGAAAACAGTAATGCTTGCACATTACTGCGTAGCAGCAGACATACGAGCACGCGAACAAAATTAATACTGGAGTTGACTGCAGTCGCCATGGGCGAAATCGGCCGGGATCAATCATCATTGCGGTGTATCTAGTAAGTACGGGAGCAAATAACAAGACGGTGGCTGACGGATAACTAGTTTATTTGACGTTTCACACGTAATGATATAGCAATGGGGCGCAGTGAGTACCTACGTAGCTATGCACGTATATTACAATCATCATCATAAAAAGAAAGAATTGTAGAAAAGCATCATTCTACTGAACCGAATAGTGTACAGTTCTCACCTATTTCATCGCGCCTTACAAGGTTTTCCTCGTAGAAATTGCCAGGATCAACTGCTTGCTCCGGCAAATACACGAGCAAAGTCTTCGTGATTGATGACAGGATAGCATCGATACGAGCTTCCTTCATATCCACAACCTGCATAAAACGAGATGTTTTAGTAGGTACCGTTTTTGAAGCGCATCATTAGCGCATAGTTTTGAAGTGTTTCCCGAATTTGAGTAAAATTTGGCGCGTAGGTACACAAATCTACTTTATTTTATTTTATATAAGTAAAGTATCTATTTTATTATTTTATAGTATCTGTACTTGTAATTTTATTTTAAATAACTAAGTAATACATAATACAAACTCCTCAAGTAATATTTTAATATTAGAATTGATAAAGTTTGTAAAGTAAATTATATATAAGTAGTTTAATTTCAATTGGTATGTTATTCCGGAAGGGGGTGATTAGTATCATGTTTGTTCACAAGTTGTGAGATCCTCCTTGGAAATACGTCATTCAAAATTTCCATACAAAAAAGTAAATTCAACTTCAAAAGTGAAGTGCGCGGCATTTTCTGGAATTGTTTATAAGTCTCTCCTAATCAACATCACCATTCAACAAACAACAAAGTTCACCATAGTTCAAGTCAATCAGCTGATCTAGGGCTAGCCGTAAATTCTATAGTAGAATTTTAATTATGATTATTTATGTTCGTACCTAATATAATATGTGACAACACACTTGTGACACATATATTATCTATAGGTATAATTATTACACTTACCTCCTTGACAAATAAATCGACCTCGGCCAATACTACTTCGATATGTTCATAATAAGCTGGTATTTCCAATGAAGTCCAAGTTATTGTGGACAAGCCGGGTTGGAACGCCTTCTCCAGTTTTATCAGTTGCGCTCGTAGTAAAGGTAAGTATAGTTTTGGCATACTCCTATAATTTTGTTATAGTTATATTAATATATGAATAATACTAATATTATAAATGCGAAAGTGTGTTTGTTGGTTTGTACTTCTTGCCACGCAGCAACGGAGCAACAAAATGTATGGGTGGGAGAGTGACATTAGCAACAATTTTTCTGGATGCACGGTTCCTGTTAAAATTCTCCACGACTGTGGAACCGCGGCTAGTTATATAATAATGCTTATTTGCAACTAGCTGTGCCCCACGGCTTCGCCCACGTAGCCTAAGTTACTCCTTGTACCATCAGCTATCTGCGAGTGAAAGTCGGAACAAACAGACAGGCGGACAAACATTTTAAAAATGGTTTTTCTGGTATAGGTACCGTATATTCCTACTTTCGTATGCATTTAGTAAAAAGCTGTTATATTGATATGTCAAACAGACACTTCAATAATTTTACTTATGTGTATAGATGTATTAAATAGATGAGGTAATGGTTCGAATCCCATAATGGGTTAGTTTTTTTTAATAAGTCCCTAGACCTCCATAAAAAATTAAGTCACTATTTGTAAGAAAAAACTCTATTAAACTAAAACTACATTAAACTTTTCTTTTTCGAAAATAACAAGCCTTTTTCTTTATCATGACCTTAGATTAATTAATTAGATACCGAACGGAAACTTACTTCCTGATTTGGGTATTTCTATCAACGAGGTGCATAATCTTTTCATAGTTTCCCAATATTTTGTCCTTGCAAAAGGCCACGATTTGAGCACCATCAGGAACATCTGAAATTAATTATTTAATCTCATGAAAAAAATCGAAAACAACTAACAGCGTATTCGCCATCTTCGACTTATCGGTGGCGAGGTTGTCGTAAAATATGCGTCATCACGCCAATATGTTCCTTTTAGAGTATAAGATAAAGGTGAGAGGTCGCCACAACTCTCTTTACTTGTATATATATTTACACAAACATTTTTTTTTGTTTCATTACACTCTATGGACACGTGGTCCATACTCTTATAAGATTAGGTCATACATTAATAGAAATTCACGATATAAACATGATAAAGAAAAACATCAAGACGGGAACTATGGTCTTAAACTAAATTAAAATAGAACTAAATTACAAGACAACAGAAGGATTACAATTGGAGTTGACCAGACACCACAAGCGGCACCCGTTCACGAGTATTACACAAACATTAAGAACCATTACTTTGCAAATGAATTGATTTCGCATTTTATAATCCCATTAGTATATTTTAATAGTGAAAGTGTTGATTTTTGCAACTCAACACGCCGAAACTACTAGGCCTATATACAAAAACCTTGGTATGAAGATATGCCTTACCGTGGAATAATAAATAAGCATTTAAATTTGATTAAAGCAGAGCGGAAAGAGTTTGGGGCGAAGCTATTTATTATAAAATCGGTCTTACATTATATTGTACTTACAAAGTCCTAATTGCCACATGTATTCAACCTCTCTGATACATTCAGGAATATATATACTGAAGTTCACGATGTACATGTTTGTGAGTGGATGGCGAATCAACAAAGGGGCGATCAGACCAAGTCTCACCTGAAAATCACAAAACAAACTTCAATGCATGAAGACCACAAAATAACTAATAATGCTGTATAGGCCTTCTATCACACGTTTTATCCCTTTTATCCCCTGAATCAAGTAAATGGTAAAGTAACAATTTAACAGACGTACCTGTCCAACATTTTCAGCCCAGGCCTTGTGATATATCAGCTCAAATTCCGTGAACACAATGCTCATCACGTTATACAATTTAATACATCTTTGCGTGTTCTAGAATAAAAGAAAGTAATTTAAAAATTATCACAATTATCAGTTTCTATAATAGTAATCATTTTCAAAGTATTGATGACAATGACAGTTTAAAAATCTATAAAGAAATTTAAATTCAAATACAATCTTCTGCATCATTGCTCACCTCTTCTTTAAGCTAGCGAAAAATATGAAATAATTTAATTATAATTTAATTTTTTTAAATTATGAAGTGAGAATCTGTTATTGGCAATATGTACAAGCAAAAATGTTTTAGTTTATAGTGTTTACCTAAGTGCTGTTGATTCTGTGATAAATAAATTAAAAAAAAATCTAAGAACAACCTAAGAAAAATGTACTAATAATAAACTTTTTTACTGTACAAGTTGTATTCTACAAGCCCTACGAGCAAGCATTACCCACCCGGACGTAAATTCGCACAAGAGTCCTACCATCTATTATTTATTCTTAAGATAAAGATCCAAACAATGCTCTGTAGGGGTTAAAAATACGCGTACCATGTGAGTAATAACTTCATGATGGCACTTAAATGTTTCCATCGGCATCTTAATGTTCTTGTCATAGAATCTTATCCACATCACTCTGCCGGCGACCGGTGGCATGTTCCTAGGAAGCTCGGGGTCTTCCCGTTTTTCATTATACCTAAAAAAACAATATTAAAAATATATAATTATACAGGCGTTTTTAATGTGTTAATCCAAACTGAAAAGATACTTTTATAAATAGAAACAAGGTCATCGTTCCTAGTCGGGATCGCCTCTACGACTTCCAACTCATGGTCGCCATTGTCAGAACCTTTCTTTTCTATTGGTTGTCGGTTCTGAGAGCGATGTGGCTTGCCCAACGCTATTTCAACTTGATAATTTTGAGAACTACGTCCGGTGACTTTCATTTTTCTGCGGATCTCGTCATTACGGATTTTATCGCACAGGGAATCCGAACATAGCCCTCTCCAATTAAATTCAACAAATGCAGCCCAAATACCTGTCTCTAATAGCTTCAATTTCTCCCGTATATGTAGTAATCAGATCGTAATACTGATCTTCTAGGTACAAGCAATCAAGCTTGAGGTGTTCAAATCTTGCTAGTAGGTGTAATGCAATTTCGGTTGTAGGACATTTATTCACGCTCTGAAAATAATTTCCAATTACATTATGTATAAGCTAATATTTATTCAGGCTATCACAAAGCCTGATGTTGGATCCACTTTAGGTGTGCATACAGTATAGACTATACGCTATTAAGAATATATTTTACAGCAAAATATTTACCGCTATCATAAAGTTTTCAAGCAACAGTTCTTGATTTGCCACAGCGTCTTTATAAATTTTGTAGTCTTTATCGAAATCAGGACGTCTGCAATTCAACAATTCTACTGTATAATATACAATACTAGTTTCCACCCGCGTTTTCACCCGCGTGCAGGCGATTCCCGCAGGAATAGTGCATTTTACAGGATAAAATGTAACCTATGTTTCTCTCCGGTCCATAAACTATATCAATACAAAAGAAATCACGTCGATCAACCATCGCGGATGGTAGGGCATTTTCTTTTCATAACCTAGGTAGCTGCCACCCTAAAGATGAAAATCTGTTGCGAAGCCTATCAGTGTATTCTGGTTTAAAAGCCAGGTCTATTCTAGCATGTTCCCCGCCCGTTGACCACGTATACCAGAAAAAATGCCCTAAATTTTTATCAAAAAGTCAAATCAATCGTTAGTGGGAGGACTAACTCTTCTGCGAGTGTCCGTCTGGGTTGTTACCACCGCTTTGCTCGTGAAGTCTGCCGCCAAGCAGTAGTGTGCAAGCATTACTGTGTTCCTGTTTGATGAGCAGAGTAGCCAGTGAAATTACTGGGCTTATGAGACTTAATACCTAATGTCTCAGGGTAACGAGCGCATTGCAGTGCCGCGCAGGCCTTTGTGTTTCAAAGTTCTGGGTGGCACTGCAATCGTTATGGACGCGCGTTATGCTTACCATCAGGCAAACGACCAGCTCGTCTCGTTACCAAATAACATAAAAAAAAAACTGCCCACTGTGCATCTATCCATTTTTTTAACAACCAATTTATCATGCCATTTTCCCGGGACGGTTCGCCAAAGAGTATTGTAAAAAAGCAACATATACCTGTGATCTAAAGCATCATACGTTTTCGAAGATATAGTTTTGAAAAACTTATTAAAATTGGCGGCGTATTCCTCAATACCTTCAAGCGTTGTCTTGTTCAACACGTAATACGTTATGTACGTGTTGAACAGGTCTATAATCTGCAATGACCACAAATTATCACCATAAATATTGTAATGAAATGTGAAATACATATTTAAATATATTTCTCTGTTGCTCTCGGTTTCACACGCGTGGAGATTCTTACAGCAACTTGCATGCATTTTTTTTAACATAAAGTGTAGCGTATGTCACATTACGGCCCATAAATGCAGAAAATGACTTCGATCCGTTGCTGCGAGAAATGCGAGAATGACATATCAACAAACACACTTTTGAATTTATAAGTAGGGAAGTAGGGATTAATAACAACGAATTGATTCCAAAGATTATGACAGACAATCACTATAAATACTCATAGTGTATAAAGATTGAACTCATGAATTCAATTTCCATGCCCTCGCAAATGCGTTTTAATTTAGCTCATCAATTAAATGTAAAATTAATATAATCACTACCTTTAACAGTCTTTTCTTGAAGGTTTCAAATTTACCAAATATATACATTTCTGAGCAATCAAAGGGTTTTTCATCAGCCGCTTCCATCATTTCTTTCTGAGTTTCATTGTAGCACTCACGGTAAAAGCTGTATAGGTTTAGACATAGCTGCAAACAATTAAAATCAAATTAAAGCTCACTTTTGCACTAAGCAGAAAAAAAGTTTGCAATTAAAAATTGTGGACTAGAATATCGAACTTTGCTGCTTATTTCAAAAGTATAAGACTGCTGTCAAAAGATGGCGCCACTAAAAAACCGAACTCACCCTAGATTTCTTAATAAAATTAAGCTTATCCTGATTCCATATAGTCTTTTTATTGTTATTGGTTAAAAAGTCCATGCACATGTTGAGAATCTGATTAGTAACTTTGACCAGCAACGTCGATATCTGTTTGGTGGTGTTATAGTAACGCGAAGTTGCGAAAATCATTCGCACTGTGTACAGTAACCCTGGTATGAACTGCTGCATTGTGTGTGGATCACATCTGTAAACAATAATTGCACATCAGAAAATGACAAAAATATTATGAAGCTATGTCAAAAAAAATTTAAACAACTACTTTTTTATCGTCTCTAGATAAGCATTTAACTTGTTACACCCGATTTTAATCCGATGTGACGTTATGGTCAATTGGTCGTCAACACGGTAAATGCAAGCTAGTTCTTTCTTCTTTCTTTGGACTAGCTCTTAAAAGCGGCTACCGGAACACCGATATGTTTTTTATTGCTACTTAAACATCCTAGATGAATCAACATATAAGCTTAAATAATACATTAGAGTTTATGCAGAGGGTTTATCAACAGTGGTATGATGTATCCTACGATCCCCACACTAGGCCACGCCTATACCGTGGGGAAGTTTCATTATTTGTCTTTGTGTCTCCAGGTGTGCGACTGGCCTCAGAGCGCTGGCTGCATATAATTAATGACTTGAGACTTGAGAATGGCATCTAGCCAGGCAAGCAATAAAAAATGCCCTACCACCTTGTCACGTCACTTTTTTTACAGAAAACTTAAGCTCATAGTATAAATTTTATCACCTGTACAAAGGTTCACAGTATTTTTCTAAAGCATACAAATACTTTACATTATCAAAAGCCTCGTTATAATATTCTGTTACTAAATTATCCAGCATCCTCCATTTCTGAAATACATAAAATAATAAGTAATACTATAGCCACAATAAAATGTTCTGACGTCGCCATCTGCAAATAATAGCGACTCTTATCGCGTTCAGTGGGTGTTGAGTTAGCAAACATCTGCCTAAATATTTTTAATGAGATGGAATTGGCTTTTTCTAGGATTCCCCATAATATCGTTGTTGCGCTTTTTTTCCAAGTACATAAATATTTCTCTCGCTAGTTAGTTTATAAGTAAGAGACGTCAGCTAAGAAAGAATTTCGCGACAGGATCGAATTAAGGGGTCTATACAGGCTATTGTAAGTTTATAATATTAAAGTCTTTAAATACTACCCGTGCGAAGGCGGCTATTAGTAATATAAGTTTTACATAATGTCCCCTAAAATCTCGCACGTAAACCAAGACTAGATTAAAAATAAAAATAAACTAGACTCGTAATGTAACCTGCGCTAGAGTAACACTAATTTATTCAGCCTGGTTTATGGCACGTAACATTTTTAATCATGTTTTTAGAGCCTTGAAAAAAGGTTGCCTGCTTAATGAAATGGTCACCTTGATAAGTTTGGATTTGGCCCGTATCAGAGTGTGAAGGTACATCATGCAAGCCTCGCTCTTGATATGCTCGATTATAGAGGTGAAAGTGGTCAATTGTCGGCGCCAATGGTCTAACTCTGCCAAGGGACCAATATTAGACGGCTCGCGACGCAACTGTTGGCTCTGGACTAGCACCTGAAACAGAGTTAATTTAAAAGAAGAGAGAACAGAGATGGAAATAGAAGTGATGGCCGGTTTAGGTAGGTGTTTCGATGGCGTAGTTAATCCTGCGGCTCGCGCATAACAAGTAAAACAGCCTAAACACTAAAGACGTCCACTTTACCTATAACAATGTTGAAGCCATGATGATGTGTAATATTGTATGATATGTGTGATAATAGTTCTAAGGCCATTAATTATGATTTATTCTTACCATGGTAATTTGCCTGACCCATTGCTTCACAAAACTGCAAATCTCTTCAAGCACATGAGTTTTAGTAATAGCTAATTTCATTTTGTCGGGATCGGACAGCTCGTCTTCGTACAAGGTTAGGTTTATCTTGAATTTTGTGCAGCAATCCAAGTCGACTTTGGTTTCTAGAAGTGAAAGTAAAATACGGATATTCCAGTTTTTTACGCTTCTTCTTTTCCCCTTAATGTTTCATAAGTGCAGTACTTACTGGCAAGATAGTCAATAAACAGCATTATTTTCGAAATATATGATTTGATGATATCTTGACTATTAGGATTGGGTGGGTTCAGATCACCCCAAGCTTTACACTCTTTCAGTGCAGGCACATACACATTGCTCATTGTCTTGTAGATGCCAGACACCACATTATCTGTCTCTGGGTTCATATTGAAAAGAACCAAAAAATAGTCCTGAAAAAAATTTAGATTTATTAAATTGAAAAAAAAAACTACTCGCGAAGCTTGCGTGTCTACTTTCTAACCGTTATGTCAAATTATTCGATTTCTTTTTAATAACATGCTGTATAGTTATCGCAAATCTTTTTAAACCTTCGGAAGTAAGCGCGAGTGACTGAGTTATTGTATGAGAGATACATTACAAAAAAGATACATTAAGAAAAATAGAACTAAAGTTGACAAGTATGATGTGATCACAATGGAGTTACCTGTAAGGTTATTAATAGTACTATTTATAAATTTAATTACGTATTTTATCCATTTACTACCTAGGTACTTAGCAAATGGACCAATGTTTCGTACTAATTACAGGGTCTTAGTGGGACTTGAGAGAACCCTGGGCATGCGTTCAAGACATGATGAAGTATGGCACGAAGAGCGCGCCTGCTATATTTCGTTACATGGAGCGCTATACTTTCTCCCGAACGCGCTAGTGCTGGTAAAAGGACGCCATGTTCGGTGTTCCGCTTACTATATCTAGTTTTCTTAGCACACTTCTTTTTGTAGCTGTACAGTTGCACGTTACACGAAGAGTATCGCGACAAATGCGACCTTAAAGACATATACATACTTCTGAGGAAATTAAATTGAGGAAGGAGATACAATTACCACATTTTTCATGAGCATTACTGTACTTTAGAAACAAAACTTAATTGCACTAATAACATAGGTTTTACTAACCTTGATGTCTCGATCAAGCTGCATTAATTATGGTCACTAGAAATGTTTTTAGCATATTTTAACCCTGTTTCTATAGTAAACAATGTTTTCAAATTGCAAAAGCTTAAAAGTTACTTTTTATTAGTAATTTTTACTAGTAGGTATTAAGGTACTGTAATAGGTACAGCATCATGTTTATATTGCAACCTTTTTTGAATGTATCACCATAAAGTTATCATGTGTTTTGGCTCTCAGCTGTGTTAACCAATATTTATATTATATTTAGTAATTAAGATAGTAAAAGAAGAAAAGTGTTTACATCAGCAACATTCTTTGTATCAATAAGTTTATTTCTGATCCTGTACATTGCCACACACTGTCCCTCAGTGCCAATTGTTGATGCATCTGATATGTATGTCCTCTCCATTTTTCCTTTCTGTTGGTAAATGAACCTTCCAGATTCTGAAACAGATAATCAAACTTAATTTGTAAACCAAAATATTTTAATGCCTTTAAAAATAATATTTATTGCCAATTTTTAGTAAATAGTTACATTGTATGGCTCTACACCCACAGGTCACAATGCATCAGTTTTCCTGTGATATTATGGAACTTCTTGAGATGGAAATTAACCCATTCATCCAGAATATTAACTATACCTGTCCTAAATAATCGTGATATCTATTCACTCTTTTCAGTACAATCAAGTTACAAGAATTCAAACTTCTGCAAATATAATATTAGTAGGATCTAACCGCAGTTCAGTTATGCCTGTAAGCATAACTTAAGTTGAAAACCAGGTACCAGGTAATCTATAAACCTTCTAAAACTTACATCTGGTACAAGGATAAGAGACTAACATAACATGACATAGCAGTCAAACTGGTTTATGAGTATAGAGACCAAATTATATGCACTACAAACATATATAACACCTTACCCATTTTCAGAGGTGGCAGCAGTGCATCACATAAAACAATACAATTTCTACCACCTTCTGCCACCGCACTGTCTAACAAGTCAATATGTACATCAGCATCATATACCCCCTCCTACAATCGAAAAATAATGTAATACTTAACCAACACAATGAACTGCAGAAATCATAATAAACTTGATCACATACCAGAACATATTCTGGAGTTCTATTCAGTATAGAAGCAGCATTTTCAAGCAGAAATCTATGCTGAGTTTTCAAGCCACCTACACGATTATTGCGAGCTTCTTTAGCTTTAGCCTACAAACAGAAGTTTAGAAGTTCTTAGTTACCTATGAAATTAAAACAAATTTGTACGTTTTACTTGAGGAATTTATTTACTTGTTTGTCTTTGTAAGACTCATGAGCTAAAGCTAGTGTACTCATAGACACTCTGCTTTTCTTCTGTATATTTTGAATACGAGAGCTGACATCAAGGATAGCTTCGAGAGCCTTCCGGTCTACTTCCACAATCTCCTGAGGTTCGCTAGTGCTGCGCCGAGTGTACGTAAGTTCTTTAATTGGGATCTTACTGGCGTATTCGTCAATTTTAACAGACGTTTGCGCAACATCTGCTGCGTGTTCTGCGTCCACAGTAGGCGCTTCATCGCCTCCACCGGCTTCACCAGCTCCAGCCTCATCGGTAACTGGTACTTCACCACCTTCCCCAGCCATTTTTTCACAAAAATTATCTCAAATAGCCTTCCTTCAACAAATCCACTCCTCACAGATTAATTTGTAATATACGGAAACTAGTGGACTACAACTGTGGAATTACAACAAAATATTACTTTTGAAAATACTAAATTGAAACAAATCGAATTCGAAACTTGAATTATTCTTTTGTTTTTATTTTCAAATTCAACAGGACAGCACCTGATTTTGACAATGACATAACCATATACATTCTACTGTCATCAAGAACTCAAGAAGATGAAGTTTAAAAAAATATGTTTACAATAACATAGAAATAATTCTTGTTACTAGTTCAAGATATGAGATGTGATTTATTTCTGGGGTCTGCGATGCAACTGTAACTAGGACAAAGACCTGCTAGAGTCGCTAGAGTCTTTCCCCTCCACTTCCTAACTACTAACCCACAGATATGTAATTGTACTAACCTAACACAGAATGATATAAGGAACGGCGAAATAAATAGAAAAAGAAGGAAGAAAACAAAAAAAAACACCGAAAAGAACTGTCAGGATGACAGTGTCAAGTCACAAGTATCAACTAATGTCACAAACGGTTCAAAACTTTCAAAAGTCAAAACTCAAAAGAAAATAAATAAAGTCGCGGGAAGTAGAATTCTTTTAATTCTATATGAAAAGAAAATAGAAATACACCGAAACAAATAAAATGCGCCGTAATTGGAGAGGTCGTTACAGAAATAATTGGTATCGGGGTCGTGGCAAGCCACCAAATAACTCTGATACCACCAGTCATAATAATTCATCTGTCTCAGCGCGAGTTCCAAGTACAGCTGGTTCTTCCAGAGCACCAACGAACCAGCTACCTATTGTCGTGTCTATCGCCAGAAATAATGTGTGGAAACTTTATTTCCCTTCAGAAGGTAATGCCTTACTATAGACAAAAAAAGGACATCTCTCACTAGGAAATGAAATTTAATTGTATCTTTTATATGTTACATAAATAATTATAATATAATATGGTTAATTCATTGTGCTTACGTACTGTAATAATTAACTAAAATGTTTTAGATTTATTTACCTTTGTATTGCAGAGAATCCAACTACACTTCAAATCACAGAACACATCAACTGTTTCAAATCATTTATAGACAAGAACAGAAACCTCTTTGACTTGGAAAAAATTGACCAGACTCGCAGCATCCCTCTCGATATACAGAGCTTGTTGAATGATGCAGAATTTACTAATAGTTGGAACAATTTTAATAATGAATTATTTGAACATCCAGACACTACTTTGAGGCTGTTAGAGTATTGTCTTCATGAGGTAAAATATTTAATTTAATTTATACACACCATAAGAACATAATGAATACTTGGCTTTGATCTAAGCAGTATGCATTCCTGTTTTATTAATCAGATAGAAAATAATAATTTCAAATTAATACAGAGTGATGCAGATGTTCTAAATAGTTCAGCATTGTCCCTGCTACACCACTACTTGACATGTGGGCTGTTTTCTGCAACTAGGCCATATGTCAGCCCTGGTTTTCTGCACACTATTTCAACCTTGGGATAGTTTTGAAATATGAACCTGTTAATCACTCCAGATATGAAGTTGCCACCAGTGTTTGACAGACTTGTTTTATTTTCAGAAATTTAAGTTTGAAGCCAAGATTAAAGTCAGAATTCTTAATCACCAGCCAGTGATTCCAATAGCTAATTTAAAAGTCAATTATTTTGGTAAGTAAAGCTTAGATCAAAATTATTTATTTGTTGACATAGTTGATTTAAAAGGACATGAACTGATTATTTGAAGGCTAAGCTTGGTTCTCTGGCTGACCATTTGCTTCCTACAGTTTATTATAGTCACAGTTTAATTTCGAGCCAGTGTAAAGTTAACTCTGAAATAGACAATATAATTGCATTTTGTCTTATGTAACCCAAGACTAAAATCACACAACATTTTTTTTATCAATTTATTTGTATCGCGAATCGGACTACTTATCTTAAATAAATATTTTTCAGGAAAGCTGGTAACAATTAAAGGCACAGTCATAAGAGTGGGAAGTGTTGGCCTCATCTGTACATCTATGGCTTTTGAATGCTCTAGCTGTCATTGTATTCAAGCTGTGGTCCAACCACAAGGTGTATTCACAGGTATAAATAAATAAATAAATTATGGTCACACACAGATAACATGATGCCCTGTGTCTAGATCAAATAGCAACTATGGTTATTAGTACTTACAGGTCCACAGTCTCACAACACCCAGACACTTGCATGCCCAACAATTACATTCTAAAACCCAGGCTCGTAACTAGGATGGCATGTCTTAGGAATCAGCAACTAAGAGAAACCTACACATTGAGACATGAGAATGAATACTTACAGTTTATTTTTTCTCTGATATATTTGTGGCGCTGCAGGGGTCCAACCTGCAAAGCTTACATACAAAAAATGCATACCTACGAGGTACTACCTCGCGAAAGGTTTTTTAGATGGTGATAGTATTCCAGAGGAGTGCTAGATAATGCCCAACAAGCATGTTGTGGTTGCATCGCCATCACCATGTTTCCACTCATGGCAAGCTCAAGCCCATTTATACGATTCAAATGTTCAACCTAGTATAGTATGGTATATTGTTGAGTGTCAATGTAGTGTGTATGTAGTGGGCCTCCACAAAAGACGAGATGCGACACAGAAAAAGATTTGATCGCTGTGAGTACTTAAATAGGTACTATTTAATTTCTTTAAACAATTATATTGTTTTCCAGCCCCAAATGTTTGCCAAAGTTGCCATGCAGGGTCAAAGTTTGAGCCACTGCAGTCATCACCATTCACAAACACAACAGATTGGCAAGTTGCTAAAATTCAAGAAATACAATCGCAGGTATGATGTTAAATAGACTGATTTTTTAACATACTGGTTTCCTCACAATATTTTCCTTCACCATTTTAGAGTGAGTATGGTGGATCTGCAAATAACTTGATTTAAGTTATTGCAGTAGGACCAACCTGAACCGGGGAACTCTGGTGTGACAGATCAAAAATTGCATAAGTTCCCGCATGCTAAAAATACTTTCATATGCATTTAGTAAGAAGCTGATATTACAAACAGATACTTACTTCAATTTTATTTATTTAATATTTATATGTTTTGTGTACATGTATAGTTTAATTAATTTCTAAATGTTTCAGAGTATTTCAGGAACAATTCCAAGGAGTGTCGAAATAGAACTGCAAGGGGATCTGGTTGGGACTGCATGTCCGGGAGATGTCCTGTCAGTGACTGGTATTGTTCAGGTAATTATTCGATCCACAGCTATATGGTAGCCAAAATAATTTGTTGATAAGTTGCAGTTGTGTGCACGCATGCATGTAAAATTTTTTGCCCATGTTCTAATTCAAACAATGTTTATTTTTGGTTTGAAATATTTGATGTGAGCCCAAGAGCCCCCTTTTCAAAGTAATATAATTATGTGAGCCCAAAAGAGCAATAGCGGATTACACGCTGTTCTCTGCGAGCTTGCAATGACTCCATACTGTGTAGGCAGAGCCTGACCTACATCCTGTGGCCTTTGTGGAGAAAAAGAAAACTGGTTGACCAATATTTTACAGGTCAGAGGAGAAAGCAAAGGAGGTGAAGATGGCAAAAGAGCAGCTAGGCTGTTGCAACTGTACATAGAAGCTGTGTCTATACATAGTCAGAGGAACCTGAGCAATCCAACCTTGTCGTTCACATTGAAAGACTATTATGCAATACAGGTAATTATGACAAATGCAATGTGAAAGACACGTTCGTATGGACGATTGTTCTGATCTTTAAAATTACTCCGTCAAGTATCAGCTCGCGCCACTGCATTAGAGACGGCTGAGGAAGGCTACATAGCCGTAGAGTTGCTGCTTTATCGGTTTTTCGGTTTTTCGCATCGAATGGGCTTTGAATTTACACAAATTAATTTCTCCGTCACTGTTCCATCATCGGACGACCGAAACAACGACAAAGCGCCATTAATGGTGGATTTTCTACTTTTACGCATAAGGCGCATTGTTTTTACATTCATGCACGAACGCAGCAGAGTAGAACTCCTTGCTTGAAAGAAAAATTTCGGGGTTAACCTCGATCGCTCCCATATCTTATATTTAGTTAAAGCGTCTGGTCTAGATAAATCAGGAGATCTGGGTTCGAATCTCGTTGGTAGGGAAATTTTTTGTGATGTTTATATTTACGCGAAGTACCCGCTAGTGTGGATTAACACTTTAAAATATAAATATTGTTTTTACAATTATTATTATGAATTGTTATTCAAATTCAATTCAAATTCAAATTATTTATTTGCATAAAACATGGTGATATAGTACAGTTGTTTCATTACAAAGATTTTGCGCAAACATGTTTTTTTTGCCATATTGGCGTGCAAATTTTAAACAATAGTAGTACTTATAAAACTTTAGAATTAATGATATTTTAACTAAGATTATATAACGTGAGTAATTTATAGTTTCAATTCCAGATATTTTAACTTATGGTTCAATACACGGAAGATTCACAATAATAATTATATTAAATAATGACAATTATAATTATGCATCTATTAAAATTCGAGGTTAAACTTTCCTTTGTTGACCGTCGATTTTGGGGGGGAGGGGGAGTGAGGGGGGGAGGAGGGATACCCCCCTGTACCATCCCCACCCTGCGGAGCCCCATGGTTATGGAGATATCCATGGTTAAAGTTTTGAGGTTAGACTACATTTTTCCATAAATATCTATCGATTTATGGGGCGGGGAGAGGAGGGAGGGGGTAGGGAGAGGAGAACTACTCCCCCTGTACCATCCCCACCCCGCGGAGCCCCATGGTTATAAAGATACCCATGATTAAAGTTTTGAGGTTAGAATACAGTTTGACTCCGCCCTAGCTTCGGCGCTGCGTGAAGAGCAGCCCTTCCGCCCTTGCGTGACGAAGCACGGTCACTCGTGCTTCGTCACGGCGGGCGAGGGCTGCTCTTCCTTGCGCGCCTCCGCGTTTTTATATACACTCTAGGGGTAGGGCAGACAAGACCACGTGGAAAGTGGGGTGCTCTGATTCGGTTTTGGGTATTTTTCGGATATTCATGTAGTGAGAATAAAACACAACAAGAAACGATGACTGACACTGACAACTAACAGAAACAGATAAAAAGACGCTACAAAACAAAATGGCGTCGCTTCACGTTCCATTCCGCAGTATAAACATAAATTCGTTATTTTTTGTGTAAAAAAAAGTCAACGTAATTGTGTAATAAAGCAAGGTTATTGTGCACATTAATTACACACCAAATTTAATAATTGAAAATAAAATTATATTTTAGAAAATATAAGAAATAAAATTTAATAAAATACACCTCTAGCATCAACGGAACGTAAATGTCAACTTTGACGTCTACCATGACAGTTTATCCATAAAAATCTTGCAAATGGCGTGTTATTTTCCAATTTATATCGAAACTTTAAAAAATTATATCTCGTAAACCGTGAATCTCCGCACCTTGAGATATTTGTAAAAAGCTTTCTATTTAAGAGTACTAACTACTATAAAAACGTGAGTTTCCAAATCGACGGTCAACAAAGGAAAGTTTAGCCAAATTCGATTCAACCGAATCATCGCCACAGAAAAACAAATCATCTTGATTACTGCTTCCCTAGTGTAGCGGTTATCGATTTGGCTAGAACGTGGATCGTGTTCCAGGAAATCCACGCATCAGAGGACGTATTTCGACTGCTTGTACACTCTCTCTGTCCATCCATATTCGGCCACGAGGCAGTAAAAGCGGGACTGGTGCTGGGTCTCATTGGAGGCACGGAGCTTGACAATGGGCCGAGGTCTAACCCACACGTGTTGGTGGTGGGGGACCCGGGGCTAGGCAAGAGTCAGTTATTGCAGGCGGCTGCTCATGCTGCGCCTAGAGGTAACCTTTTGTTCCAACCTTTTATTTAACTTGCTATGTTTGTATGTATAGACTAGCTGCTGCCCGTGGTTTCACCCGCGTGGAGATAATGGATTTGATGGGTTTTATTTTTTTGCGCGGAACCCTAATTATTTTTCTACAATTAAAGTAGCCTAAGTTACTCCTTGTAACATCAGCTATCTGCCAGTGAGAGTCCCGTCCAAATCGGTCCAGCCGTTTCTGATGAGATTACCCGGAACAAACAGACAGACAGAAAGTTTAAAAATGGTTGTTTTGTTATAGGTACCGCATATACTTTCATAGGCATTTGGTAAAAAGCTGTTATTTTGACATTACACACAGACACTTCAATTTTATTTATTTGTATATATTATGTACAGGTGTTTACGTATGTGGAGCCTCGGCCTCGGCGGGCGGTCTCACGGTGGCGCTAGGTCGCGAGGCCGGCGGGGACTTCGCCCTCGAAGCCGGCGCTTTGGTCCTGGCTGACAAAGGCGTTTGTTGCATTGACGAACTTGATAAGGTAATGTTATAAGTATCCTACAAATCCGATTATATATAATGTTCATAAAATATATTCCCCAAGCTTTTGCCTGTGGTTTCGCACGCGGAGTATCTTTACATATTATTATGTGCCTATAGCACTCGGGTACCTATAATGTAACTTCTAATTATGTAGTGAAAGAATTCTTAGAATCGAGCTAGTTGTTCCAGGTTAGTGATAGTAAATATTACTGGCACATTGGACTCAATTTTAAAGTCAATCACGTCAGTTTAATTACTGGACATACGCGAATACCTCATTAGTATAACGCACTGTTAGTAGTGCTGTTACAGGTCTTTGTGTTTAAAGTTTATGGGTAGCACTAGAATATAATAAAGTGCAGTTTTCTTGATTTTACATTCACATCCCGCGTTCTATCACAAAACCACGAGAAAAGAGCTTGCTGATAATATGTTCACGTCATAACTCAATTCTATTTAAAATCACTGAAAACGAACTACCTACATGGGACGATGTCATCTTATTTCTGTAGATGGAGAGTTGGAGACCTGTCATCTGGTGACGATTTTTAGAACTACTGAAATTATCTGCCCAATGGGAAGAATTGTCGCCATTTATCCCGCTTGGTGGCGCTATTGTAGATGGAGACCTGTCACCTGGTGACGATTTTTAGAACTACGGAAATTATCTGCCCAATGGGAAGAATTGTCGCCATTTATCCCGCTTGGTGGCGCTATTGTAGATGGAGACCTGTCACCTGGTGACGATTTTTAGAACTACTGAAATTATTCACACATTGTAACCGGATATTTACCGTGATTATTATTGAGTGATGTGCACCCTATATTTCGACGCTTTTGCAAGCATCATGTTCACGGGAATACATGTGTGTGAATTAGTAAATAACCGTTAAAGATTAAAACAGTGTTTACTGAAATTATCTCCCCATTGTATGGGGATAATCAATGAAGGATTTTTTTACTTTGTTTTGTAGATGACAGCTCATCACAGCAGCCTGCTAGAAGCAATGGAGCAGCGGCGCGTGAGTGTGGCCAAAGGTGGAGTGGTATGCAGCTTAGCAGCCCGCGCTACCGTGTTGGCTGCAGCCAACCCTTCAGGCGGGAGCTATAACAGGTGACCATCTCGGAGTATCTTAAACTAGCTTATGCCCGCAGTTTTCACCCGCGTTCCCACAAGAACTGTGCATTTTTCTAAAAGAAAAGTAGCCTAAGTTACACCTTATAACATCAGCTATCTGCCAGGGAAAGTCCCGTCAAAATCGGTCCAGCCATTTCGGAGATTACCTGGGCCCTATTTAATAAAGCTGACAATTCGACAAATATGTCAAAAACTGACATAATTGTCGAATTTTCTTAGGCTTAATTCTACAGTTATGTCATTTTTTGACATATTTGTCGAATTGTCAGCTTTATTAAACAGGGCCCTGGAAGAAACAGACAGGCGGAAAGACAATTTTTTTTTTTTTTGTTAGTACCGTTATCCACTGTCATATGCATTTCGTGAAAAGCTTTTATTTTGATATTACAAACAGACACTTCAATTTTATTTATTTATATAGATTTACCACCTCCAACCACATGGGCTGCGTTCACTGCCTTTAGGCGTGGGTATTCGGTTGTATTTTACCTTCGCATGAAAGTCCCGATTCCCGAACGACTTAGCGTTCGGTTGCGCCCGGTGTGTAGGCAGTGAACGCAGCCATGGTCACTTGATATTGGATCAAAAGCTAACGAGTTAAAAGGATAATTATAGGTAGGTACTTACGTAGCGGCTGTCATTTGTGGCAAATATTGCCGAATAAAATGGCGAGCCTACATTTAGATGCAATCTACATTTTTTCCTGTGAAAGTTTTTTCTTGTATTTTCAATCGTTTGTCTTTTGCAGAGCCAAAACTGTAGCTGAAAACTTGAAACTGAATTCGGCATTGTTATCCAGATTTGACTTAGTTTTCATACTTTTGGATCAGCCGGATGAGGTTTGTAATTGTTCGTATACTTTGTACCTACTCATATGTATATATACCTATGCTAAAATACAAAATCACTATAAATGCAAAGTGTACCTAATAGATAATTTGATGAAATCAAATTCAATCTTTTGTTTATTTTCTTTGAGGGCTGAATAATCTTGCACGTCTGTAGGATTGCAACTTACTTTGAAATACTATATGCATCCTCCGTCTGTGTATTCAAATTCAAGATTCTTAATTCGCATAGGCCCCAAGAGAGCACTCATGAAAGATAAATTATTCTAAGGTATCCGTTCTAAATACCTATTTTTTTCACAACTTCAAGTGATTGCAGACGTGAGTATTTGCAACTTGGTACCTCCACGCGTACCTGAGACAAAAGGTCTTGACAGACAAGGCAGTGAGACTATAGGGGTTCTTTTTCCTTTTGAGGTAGGGAGGTCGAAACATAAAAATTGCAGTGCCTATACTGGACCAATAAATTGTTATGTATGGAGTCGTGAACGGAAAACTACATAGAACTATGTGGGAATCGTAGGTCGGTTTTGTGATTTATAAACCGCGGCTGAAGCCTAGGCTTATACCAGCATGCCGATGCCGACGAGTTTCTTGCTAATATTCTCGAGCGGTTGTTGCAAATACTCCGATTTGCAGTCCCTTGGAGCTGTGAAAAAAATCAAACTTCTCCATCAAATCAACGCAATCAAAGATACGTTAAATCAAAACCTAGCCTATAAGCTACTCTCCGTTGACCTAGTGACGAAATTTGGCAATAATCAATGTCTTATTGCATAAGGAAAAATTCCGAAAACCGTGATTTTGCTGTTGCATAACAAAAAATATTTTTTAAATTGTTTTGGTGAATGTAGCTGTATACATTACCTAACTATTCCCGTTGATGGACCAACTATTTACATACCTACATGTTGTACGGAACCCTTGGTGCGCGAGTCCGACTCGCACTTGGCCGGTTTTTTTAGTCACTCGCGCTATTCATAGTACCGGTTGGCGCCTACTCTGTGAGCATGCTGATATAGATGAAAATCATTTCGCCGGTTGACAACCAGGCATCTTTCTTATCTTCTGAGGGCCATTTGGAATGCCGAGAGAATATTTATACTTTTGTTTCAGAAAATGGATGCTATGTTGTCAGAGCATGTCTTAGCCTTGCACACGGGCCAAAAAAGTAAAGCTGCAAGAGCTACTAATTTAAATGGGAGTATCATTACTAGTCAAAGTGATAACGAAATGTCACTAAGGTAATACATCTATTATACATTAAAAAAATCAATGTTCGCTCGCACAGTTATTCTTAGGGGCAGCGTAGACGCTTATGCAAACGTACCTACGTTTGCTTGTCAGAATAACAACGCTTTTGTGTCAAGCGCGGATTTCGTGGTTTTCGAAATGCGCGCTTGACGCAAAAGCGTTGTTATTCTGACAATCAAACGTACGTTTGCATAAGCGTCTACGCTGCCCCTAACGCCTACAAGAAGTGCTAGCTTTATAAAATAGGTACATAAAACGTATACAAGCACATCATTTGCCTGATGGTAGTACGCATAATGCCTGCCCATAACTATTACAATGTCACCTTAATCTTTGAACTTGCTACGTCAGATATTACGTCTCATATGACCAATAATTTTCCAACTTTGCTATAATTATCATTTCTTAATACTAACAACACTTTATCGCTTTGTTCAAGCTCGCATATTCCTCTGTTAAAAAGTAATTAAATTTTGTAATACCCTATTTAAACCACAGAATAAGCCAGTACATTTTTTTTTATGTTATTTGGTAGCGAGACGAGCTGGTCGTTTGCCTGATGGTAAGCATAACGCCGGCCCATAACGATTGCAGTGCCACCCAGAACTTTGAAACACAAAGGCCTGCGCGGCACTGCAGTGCGCTTGTTACCCTGAGACATTAGGTATTAAGTCTCATAAGCCCAGTAATTTCACTGGATACTCTGCTCATCAAACCGGAACACAGTAATGCTTGCACATTACTGATTGGCGGCAGACTTCACGAGCAAAGCGGTGGTAACAACCCAGACGGACACTCGCAGAAGAGTCAGTCCTCCCACTAACAAACACTAACATACAATTTATACGAAAATAATACTTAGGTAGATTTATTACACTGTAATCTTATAATCCTCAAAACATTTATAAAATCCGGTTGAAATTAAAACATGCCCAATGTTATTGTTAGTGGGAGGACTAACTCTTCTGCGAGTGTCCGTCTGGGTTGTTACCACCGCTTTGCTCGTGAAGTCTGCCGCCAAGCAGTAGTGTGCAAGCATTGCTGTGTTCCGGTTTGATGAGCAAAGTTTCCAGTGAAATTACTGGGCTTATGAGACCTAATACCTAATGTCTCAGGGTAACGAGCGCACTGCAGTGCCGCGCAGGCCTTTGTGTTGCAAAGTTCGGGGTGGCACTGCAATTGTTATGGGCCGGCATTATGCTTACCATCAGGCAAATGACCAGCTCGTCTCGTTACCAAATAACATTAAAAAAAAAAAATGTTAATTAAGAACAAAATCGATTAGGAAACTGCTTATTTTGTTACAGCCGACGGTTACGCTTGAAGCCGGGTGAACTAATTGACCATTTACCTATAGTTTTACTCCGTAAATACATTGCGTACGCCAGGAGATACGTTCACCCTAAGCTTAGTACAGAAGCAGCCAATGTGCTGCAAAACTTTTATTTGGAATTGCGACATAATCACCAAGGCGGTACACAGGATGGCACACCTATAACTACTCGACAGCTGGAAGCATGTATTAGACTAACACAGGTATGTATAAATGAACTATGTAGATATTAATATTTTTATTTTAAAATACACTTATTTACAATGCATGCAATGTTAGTGGTAGGACTAACACTTCTGTGAGTGTCCGTCTGGGTTGTTACCACCGCTTTGCTCGTGAATTCCGCCGCCAAGCGGTAATGTGCAAGCATTACTGTGTTACAGTTTGATGAGCAGAGTAGCCAGTGAAATTACTGGGCTTATGAGATTTAATACCTAATATCTCAGGGTAACGAGCGCACTGCAGTGCCGCGCAGGCCTTTGTGTTTCAAAGTTCTGGGTGGCACTGCAATTGTTAAGGGCCGGCGTTATGCTTACCATCAAGCAAACGACCAGCTCGTCGCGTTACCAAATAACATAAAAAAATCTCATGTTTTATTTACACACATTTCCTACAATTCAATGTCTTATCTTATGAATGAAGCAAGACTCATCATTTAATTTAATCATTTTTCTACCAGGCTCGAGCTAGAGTAGATCTGAGAGAGGAAGCGACGGCGAAAGACGCCAGTGACGTCATCAGTTTACTCAAACACAGCTTGATTGATACATTCAGCGATGAGTTTGGAAACATACAACTCTCAAGGTCCATCAATGGCTCAGGAGTTAGTTCTAGAAGCAAGGTAAGTTATTGTTTCTTTTCAATTCTTTTTTTTTATATAATGAAATAAGAATTAGAATATAAAAATAATGTATATAATTTGTTATCATACAAAAATTTGCAATTATAAAAATAAACATTTAATTTTCAGCTGAAAAAGTTTTTGGATGTTCTAACAAAAAGAGCACATCAACTAGGCAAAGACATATTTACGAGACAAGAACTGATTCAGATTCACAAAGCAACCAGTATTGCGGGGAATCCCAGCGATCTTATAGAAGCACTGCACATACATTCCTATCTATTACTAAAAGGATCTAACACATATCAATTAATATCTTTATAAAATGTGTACAGGTTAATTAAAAAATACTCCAAATTATCCTAACTACTAATTAATATATAATAATAATAATAAAGAATGATCCTGTCTTTCTTTTTGGTTCCTAATACGAAAATCTTATATTCCAGTCAAATAAGGATTCAAGCTTCCAATGGAAGACAATAAGCTGTAAACATGTTTAAATATGTTGCATTTGTTAGTGCATTTAATATATTATGTTGGCTCAAAAGTCTCATAATCTTGTGTCCGCATCACAAGATATTAGAGGTCAAAGATCACGAGATAAGAGCAGAAAAACCTCTGATATCTTGTGACGCACACACGCTACTATAAGATGGTTTTTGAGCTAATGGCAATGTATAAAACCCACAAACAAAGATATAAAAGTTTATAGCTTATTATCTTCCATTCCGAGGTTGGCCTCTTTTTACTTTAACTGTACCTATATGTAGACTTTTAGGTTTTCACGATTATTACACATTAAATAAAGATTTTTAATTTTATCTAGCTCATCAATTCGGCACTGCAATTCAACGTGGCAATCGCTACCAGCTTTCTGGGTATTCTGCCAACTTATACCTAGTGTGGTATAGAACATTGGGATTACTATCTGTAGAGTGTACAGGTGTACAATTGTACATTGTAGGTACTGTAACTGACAGTAGAATTTATATAGCAGCTAGTTAGTAAGGCATTCCACTCTTTTGTTAGCGTAACCGTAACCACCACGAATACTGCAATGGATTCTAAATGTTAAAATCATGTAAAATATATAAAAACTGTTATGTGTTCCAAGGAGAATACATGTCAGTGGTCCTAATAAAAAGTTAACATGAATTTAGAAGCGGTTGTGCTTTGTTCCACTTCACCATGTTATAAAACTAAAATCCGCTTCATGACACGCCTAACGCAAAAATGGCCTAAAGGGTTTTTTGTTCATCGAAGAAAAACAGGCATTACGGAAAAGGAGAGACCACGCCAGAACCTTCGGTTGGCATTCTGAAAATTTTTAAATCAATTTCCAGAGAAAATTTCCGAAGACAATTAGTGCGTGGTAATTTCCTAAAACGTGTTCCAGGAAATACGTGTTTTTGAAAATGCCTTACAAGTTTGTGAAAAAAATGTTTGTTATTTAGAATCTCCATTACATGTGCAAGGATTATATGGAAGTGTTTTGTTGAATTTTACATTTATGAGAACACTGGGAACGGCCAAAGTCAAGGTAAAATTTGTCCAAAAAAGCTAATTTTTGAAGGCTTGTACTGAGTTGGAATCTCAAAATTTTACATTTTTGCTCCCACAGAATCCTAGATATAGAGCACATGATACATATTTGCTCAAAACATCTATGGAAAAATTTATTAGGACAGTATAATCACGTACGAGCGTTTGAATGGAAAGTATGGCGGGTAGCAGCCTCTTAATAATATTCTCTTAATTCACAAATATTGCAATATTAAACATGACAAACCTTTTATTGTCTAAATACTTATCAGCTTTTTAATATTGGATTCAAAATTACATTCATAATTTTATACAAACTAAAAGAGTCTCCATATCACAGAAATGTACTATGAAAAAATAAGGATGTTGAATTTGTTATTCAGCCTTAACCCTAGGTCTCTTTACATCAGTTCTCGATGGGACATCTAAAAGAGTCATTGATACATGACAACAACAATAGGTTGCTATTAAAACAACCATGACATTATGTGGTTTAGGCCACTCTAGTAATCCAATATACAAATTACCCACTTCATAGCCACCAAACAAATAAAAATTAGATATTGCTGATACTGCTAGCAACGGAGCACACAAACCTGCGATGAAACGGATCTCCATAGCATCTGTCTTTAAGACTTTGTTTTTGAAATTTTTATACCATTCTGTTGTTGAAAGAGCTTTAGCTGTATGTTCCAATAGAATGCCACAATAATTGAAAACAGACCATATAAAAATATTCATAGCTGTTCCGTGCCACAAAAATATGAAGGCAAATGTGCTAAAAGATGCCATTAGCTTGTATAAAGTCTCGGATAAGTTCAAGTATTTGCATAGTGTACTGTAGCCAGGTTTATAAATGTATCTGAAACAAAAAATATAATAATAATTAAAAAGTAAAAGGAAAGATGTCACACATTCAGAGGAATGAGATTAAAACATGTAAATAAATGTTATGCCTTTAAACCCTTTTTTAAATGAATTTATTTCATTGTTCTCAAATTTTTTAATAGGGCAATTTACCGTACACTGGCCTCACTTTGACACTGGCAGAAAAACCTCAAACAGTGTTTAAAAGCCAGAATCATTTTTAACCAACTTTCGAAAAAGGAGATGTGTGTCTCAATTTGCTGCATTTTTTTTAAATATTTTATCTCATCTCTGTCATTTATAAACCGATTTGGAAAATTCTTTTTTTTTTTGAAAGAATATTCTTTCAGGTTGGTCCCATAGAAATTTCATCAAAATCGATTTAGCCGTTTGTCACTGAAGTTGGATTGTCGCTTTCTTTACTATTCAATCCAATGTCATGACAAGCTTATATGAGTGTGTTCTTGCAGTAGCACCTGAAAACCTGTCGCTGTACTAGGTATCTATATTGAGTCTTCACCTCCAACCACATCAGTTTGTTTTACAATCATTTTGCAGTAACAAACCATTTTTAGGAACTTCCCTATACTTTCAATTATCTTACAGGAAGTGGCTAAGAACCTAGGAACAAGGTTTGTTTACAAAATTTTAAAGTTTGTGCTAATCTATAGATGTTACTTACTTCACCAAAAATTTGTAAAGGCCAACATCAAAATACCTCCACATTTGAGAGTAGACATGGATCCTAGCAATGCATCGTGGGGTTGGTGGTGGTTCCATGTTGTCAAGACGAGCAAAAGCAGTTGTAGTGCCATATGATATCACATATTTGATATGAAATTGAAAGCCCATCCAAAGACCACCTCCAGCAAGTGCTAGTGTTGGTAGTTGTTTCACAAGCTGAAAAGCAATAAATACAATTTTAATATTTCATTCAAAAGTAGACAATCATTTGTTAAAAATAGATAAAACAATCATACCTTTATATCACTATGCATGGCACAAAAATAAATATAATGCAGTGCAAATTCCAAAAGAAATGAGTAAAGTTGGAATAAAACAATATCCAGAGCAAATCTTTTGAATCTTGGCCATAGCTTCTCATTTTTACAATGGAAACTATTTTTGAAATCTTCATACAGCATGATTGGTCCAACATATAATAATGGCAGATATAAAACATAGCTAAACATATTTATAAAAGTTTCAAAAATGCTCTCTTTACTATTGCAGTTTGCTTCAGATTTAATCATTTCTTGTCTCTCAATATAGTCTGAACAAAAGCTTATGCATCTCAGCTCAATCCATGCCATTGCAAATAATAATAAGAATATTTTCTCATCATGAGAGCTCCCATCATCCAAAAATTGCCAAAATAAATATTTGTACTTTAGTGAATTATAACTTGAAAGTAGTATGAGACTGGTTACCCACACACTGATTTGTTTTCCTCCACATAATATGAGGATTAAGAATATTACAGGCTGAATTAAAATTAATACCAGTTGTTTTGCATTCATAAAAAGTAATACAAAAATTATACTGGATATAATATACCAATATTTGATTATTGGGATATTAAACTTCCTTATGATTTCTGATCCTAGAAACTGAAACAATAAGTAAAGCCATGATGTTTGTATGTAATACTTCCAGCAACTCCACTCAACATCTGAGACATCTTTTTCTCTGTTTAAAAAACCCCAGCCAGGCGTAAGATCTCGTAGTGAAAGTCGCAAATACGGGTCTTTCTTAAATATTTCTGCAAGAAAACAATTTCTTAGTTTTAATTTACAATTATTTTCATTCAAAACATTATTAAGAAAGGAGAATACCGTTTTGAGCGTCGTAAAATTTAACAAATGTTAAAATAATCACAGACCCCCAAATGCAATAATATAAAAAGAGCTCAAAAGAATTTACTACACATTTCATTTTCAATAAGTAGCAGCTAATTAGACATCGTTAAAATGAACTTTTCACAAGGAGAGATTTATTAAAATTCTAACTTTATATGTCCCTACATAGTTTATTTATTTATGTTTATTACTCTTGAGTCTGTTTAGTCAGCTGTCGCCACAAATCCACAGATCAGTATGCTCTATGCTGTCACTGACTGAGTGCTTTTTTTTGTTTTGTTTTTGGCTCCACGTGATTTGCGTATTTAGCCAGTGTCAAGTTACATAAATAATAATATATTATATAAATAATAGTTTTGGTGCATGAAAGTCGTCAAAGTCAGGTAAAAGTTTAGTCTAGGCGCGGTCAAGCCGAAGTGACGCTTCTGTAAAGCGGTGGTTACTTTACTGAAGCTTCTATGGAGTTTTGGATAGAATACGAAAATACACGTTTTTGTCTTTCTACTATTTGCCTTTCTCTCATGCACGTTTACAAACATTTAATGGTTAATAATCCACTATTATTACACATTAACACTCGATAAAACATAGGTTTTTAGTAAATAACACAAAATCAACAACAGCACATTTTCGTATTCCCGCCGAAGCTCGCTGAGTGCTGTCAGCAAGGAATTTTATATGTACTACTACAGAATATGTAATAGTACAATAACAACGTAACTGGAATCTTCACTCGGCATTTAGTGTAAAAATGATATTGAACCTTATGACAACCAATTAATTAAGGTTCATTTTTAATTTTATTTAGTTAGAAGGAAAAATGGTCTGGAGTGGGACTCACTTTTCAGATGCTGTATCCCTTTCACACAGTTGCTAGCATATGATTAAAGTTGGCATGGTAATAACATAGAATTCTATGGTGTATAATCAAAGGGTCTTAAACTACAGGAACATTGGGAATTACGCAAATTTGTGGAATTACGTAATTTCGCTAAAACGTCACAAGGATCGTTTTTATATACGCAAATAAATGAATAAGCCTTCATTTTTAAGTAAATAGAAAGATGTGTCTACATTCATAAAAAAGTTATTGAAAGATAGGAGTACATAATGTGATTGCAAATTGCAATACGCTAGAATAGTAGGTACCTACGTTTGAACATCTTGCTTGGCGCGCGCCAATCTACGTACGTGCCATCACCATCAGGCCGATCAACTATGCAAAGCTGCGTGGCGCGCTTGCAGCGCGGAGTCTGAACGCACTATTACAATATCAACATGAACGAAAAATTAAACAACAAATGACTGTTAGGTACTGTCGGAATCACAATGAATTTCAAACCCTAAATAAATAATAATATGTAAGTGTAGGCATGTTTCGTGTTAATGTAAATTAAATCGAATATATTATTTACCACTCTGCGAAGTATAAAAACTGTAAAAAAAGATCCACAATGTTATTATATATCCGCACCAGTGTATAAATTGCTCACTGAAGCCAAGTGTGCTCTTAGCTAAATTCTTCATGACTGAATTCAACAAATTGTTTAATTAGTATTTATGACATCAGCCTGCAGCATTGTTGGGAGTTTTATTGTATTTCTTATCATATGTTAAGGTTATCAATATTGGTATATCCATAGAGTTGGAATAACCTAGGACTTATCTGTTATGCTAGGTTGTAATTGATTCATTGTAGAATGATAGTAATTAATTACAAACGTTTGAAGAATGAATGTTTTTATTGAGTTGCTGACTTGCTGAGCAGACATGGCAAAACAAAGGGACTATTTAACCACACTAACACTGTTTTAACCCTGGTTAAAAAATCTTTGTCAAAACAACATAAATTATGCATGACCCTAACAATGACCTCAATCATTTATAGCAAAGTGTGTATTTTTACTGTTTTTAAGCATTTTTATAGCTATACTAATAATAATATATAATAGGTTAACGATTGACCTCTATATCATCGGATTTTACGTTATGATGTGATTTAAAAGGTGTTGAACACGCTAACATAGAATGAGACTGGATTTCAAGTATAGCTGCACAACACACCGTTATGTGCTTGGCGACAGATTTTTAAATTGAGGGTGGTAATGTAAGTAGCTAGAGTAGCAGTGGAAAATGTCACCGCGCATAGCAATATCTATACATCTATACATACAAATAAATAAAATTGAAGTGTCTGTTTGTAATATCAAAATAACAGCTTTTTACCAACTGCATATGAAAGTATATAAGGTACCTACAACTAAACAACAATTTTTAAAATTTTTGTCTGTCTGTCTGTCTGTTTGTTCCGGGTAATCTCCGAAACGGCTGGGCCGATTTTGACGGGACTTTCACTGGCAGATAGCTGATGTTATAAGGAGTAACATAGGCTACTAATATTTTAGAAAAAGAATTAGGGTTCCGCGCATAAAAATAAAAACCATGAAATTCAATATCTCCACATGGGTGAAACCACGGGCAGCAGCTAGTTTGTAATATATTACATGACAGCAGCGACAGCATAGGTAAATACTGGTATTGATTCTGTCGTTTCATACCTAAACCTAATTTTAGTTTCGCTCTCTGTCTTTCCAAGACATAACGAAGAGAAAGCGATGGAAGGTCTTTTGCAGACCTAAATTTAGTTTTAGAGCTGTCAAATATCTTCCATCCTTGATAAATTAGACGCCACTAAATTCCTTGTCGTGAAATTACAATAAACACAAGCAAGTGTATTAATTTGTTAGGTGTAAATTATATTCCTTCTCTTTCTCATATTATCATTTAGAAAGAGAGATTAAAACTAAAATTAGGTTTAGGTACGAGATGACAGAATCGACACCACTATATGTACTACATAGGTATAAAAATACTTTAAAAAAATATACTGAATAATCAATCGAACCTTCATTTTTAACTGTCTTTCAAAAATTTGAGGCTTATAAATATTTTATTCGGTTATTTTTTATGGTATGCTATTAATAGGTACTTAGGTATGTACCTAGTATATTTTGTTCTTCCTAGTAAGTAATTAATTTTATTTATTTTGCACTCGTATCTGAAAGGTCATTTATATACATAATATTTCACTACCTATCCAGTATTTTACAACTTACAAAATATGGTCCTTCGCTAATCCAGCTCATCTCACAACTTAGGTAGGTACCTCTACCTACTACGAAGCATCTTCGCTCACGGTACGATTAAAACGTTTAGCAAATTTATTTCATAGGTTCTGATTACTTATAGGTTTTATAAATAGAAGTTCCTTGATCTTTAATCAAAACTTCAACTCCGATACGGTTCGAGATATTGATGCCAGGCAGCCTCACTAGTTGGTATGTTTGCATCGCGTCTTGGTTTAGACATTCTTGGTCCAGTGGTCGAGGTAGACTGTTGTAGGTATTAGTCATTTCACCTACGTACGAACTTGTTTTTGTCATGTTTTAAGAATACTGTGGAGTGATTTACTAAGTTATAATGCAGAAACGTGCTATTTTACTATGTGTGTTATCAACACTATTTCATTTTAGCTTTGGTAAGTGATTTTAATAATATGTAATAGATTGTTATATTCTTAAAAATGATTTGTTGGTCAATCGTTATTTACTTCTTGCTTCGTGTTCATCATTTTATTTATTTTTTCTTTACCTACTTTAGCATACGATAGGTACTTTAGCATACGATAGGTAAATAAAAATATGTCTACAAACAAACTTTATCCCCAAAACATTGTGATTGAATACATATGTTTCGATGTTCATTGAACATCTCAAATAAGTAGTACAGTGTGTGAGTCAGTCACAGCACAGTCAGTGTAAGTGACAAAGACTACTTATGTAAGTGAGAGTTGACGAAAAGTTATTGTTACCATTGTCTGAGTAGCTAAGTGCTTCGCCTTTGAATTAAAAATGTGAAGTTTATTTGCTTTGCAATGATTGACCTACAACGACATGGTTTCATTCCTAGTATTAGCGTGAATACAGATATACTGCTATATCGGGTTTTCATCAATACCTTCTTATACAATATGTTTACTATCCATTTTAAATTAGAGTTTTTAATAAAAAATAACTGTACGTAATTAGTGGTATGTAGTTAGTGGTAATTAGGTACACAGGTACTAGTACTTCGTATAATAAGGTCCCGGACTACTTTTGTAATTAAAAATAAGTTTTTTATATTTTCAGGATTGGAATATAGTAAACAACAACGATACAATCCAAACACTGATTTCCTACTACACGAAGGTGGTGTTCCTCCAAATGAGGCCAACAAAAATCAATTAAATACACAGTCTTCAGTTTCTCCTACACAACAAAATGGCAATCAAAATAATGGGAAACGAGATTATGTGGCTCAATTTCCACAGTTAAGGCCACCAACTACAACGAAACCTTCTACAGTTGGAAATAATTACTACCAGAATTCGGGGAAGAGAGCACCTTCTCCTCAATCACCGTCTCCAGTAACTCCGAAATCTCTAACTACATCCCCTATAAGTACACAGTCTTCAGGAGGAAAACGTGACTACGTTGCTCCACAGTTTCCGACTCTCAAACCCATTCAAGGAGCTAATGTTACCCCAAAATCTACAACTGCTTCTTTGAACACACAGGAGTCAGGGAGCAGACGTGACTATGTGGCACCACAATATCCAACTCTGAAACCGGTCAACCAACCATCAAGTGGCAAAGTCAAGGATCTAATTAACTTTTACGATCAAAACGGAAGCCAAAATCCTCCTCAAAAAATTCCGAGCTACAGTTCTATTTTAGCTGGTTCCACTCATAAAAATGCTCCTGGATCTACCTTAACTACGTCATCATTTACTCAACCTACTCCTAAGCCGGTTTCAACTGCCACGAAACCGTTAAGTTTTAGTAACGTTGTTTCTGGTCCGAACCCTAGTGCGCAGACCACTATCACCACTCCTAAACCATCAACAAGACTTCCTTCAAATACTCCCACATCGAGACCAGGCAGCCCTGTACTTCCTAGCTCTATTGTAAATAGAAATCAAAATAATCAAGCAAATAACAACGCACCTACAGATTTGGAATTACAAACATTGAGCGAGGAATTGCTACGAAAAGATGTAAACAATGCTGCAAAGTATGTTACTATAAACTACCAAGAAAAGACAACTTCTCAATCTAAAGATGATAAGGCCCCTAACCCGTAAGTAAATCTAAGCATGTACATACGTAAGCACATTACATTATCAGTAGCACTATGCCTGTTGAAAATTACATTAGCGTTACTCAGAAGTTTTCTAAAAAAAGATCATCAACAGATGAGTCACTCTAATTAAGATCGATGTTGAAGATTTATACTCTCTGTAAAGAGAGTATTACCTCTGTAAAGAGTATAGTGATCCGTTGTTTTAGATTTCTTACAATATCTTCTGAAGCATGGAATATTCCAACCATTCAAAAATTCATGCCACTATTGGACAACTACGAAAGGGATACACTTATCAACGAATATGTAACACCACAGGTAACCAGCCTAATCATTATTGCAATATTTTTACATCGTCGTTAACCTAGATTAATTTGAAAATGTTTTCTCTTTTTTTTAGGAGAGAAATGAAGAAAATGAATTCATGGACGCTATTATGTCCACCTCGGTTATCCGCCACTTAATGAACTTTTTGAAAGATAAAGGTTTGTTTTATAGTTATTATTAACAACAGAAGTATGCCAAACTAAATGAAACGCAGGTAGGTAGGACTTGTAACATGAATAGTAGTTTAAAGTACTTACCTATGTATATTAAAGTTCATTATTATGGTACAATAGATAGGCACAGGCCACACCTTGCCACAATTGCAAAACTTATTTTGAAGAGTTTTATTTTTAAAATAATGGACACTACTTGAAAATTAAAATTAATTAAGACATCAACAGGAGAAAAGTTACAATTCCCCTAAGTATATATTTATATTCAGACATATTAACGCGTCTGCTTACATTATGTTTACATTCGCAGCTGGTTTAAAATATAATTAATATTAAAAACTAACTAATTATTTATTCTCTTTTCAGGTTATGTTACCCCGGATCCAAGACAACAAAGGGATTTCTTGAAACAGTTATGGTTTGGTCTGTATTCGAGAGGTAAAGGAAAAATCAGCAGCTCTGGATTCGAACACGTCTTTGTTTCGGAAGTAAGAAATGGAGATATTTTAGGTGAGGAAATCATTTTATCAAGTAATGAGCTACTTACCTACTAAATATTTTCATTCAGATACATACTACTAGAACGAGAAAAAAGGTGTCACAAGTTTTATGCACTCGCTGATAATAATAATCCTTTGTAGCAACTTCGTAGACTGTTTAAAACATAATAAAAAAATTAAATAAAAACAGTAGATAAAAAATGAAACAAAATTCTAATCATATATTATTTTTTTTTATTTTTTAATATATTTTATTATATTAACAACTAACAACATTAGACAGTAGTATAAAAGTTATGGTGTAGCATACTTTTTTTTAAAAACATTTCCATTTCAGTCACTAGTTACGTCTCACGGTGCAGTCTGACTTGGAATTATTTATCGTTACAACAACAACACGCCTAGTATGTACTTACTTACGGTAGATTATAACGGTAAAGTTGGATTGCACTGTGAGTAGAATAGCTATGTAATAACTAATATATAGCTATTAATATACCTACATAGTATGTTTACTTATTCATTGTAATGCAATTTTGTTTTAGGATTACACAACTGGATATATTTTGCGAAAGAAGAATTAGCAAATCGAATAAACTATTTAGGATACCTGAAGTATGTTCAATTGAACGATGTGAGTATAAAACTGGCCTAAAACCAATTTATTTTTTGAAATATACGTAGATATAATATACCTAGAATCTACATATTATAAAGGTAGATGGAGCTACCTAAATTAGTTCTATTAGTAAACAACGCCTCATATCAGCCATATAGATATGATAACCATTTTAAACGTTTGAATTTTTATATGATCCTTATTACATAAACCTTTAAGAGCAACTAATTTAAAATGGAATTCAAAATAGACTGCAAAGTAATAGAGAAAAAGATACCAATGTTGAGCTCCATTTAAACCTGGTACCTATACATTATTTACCTACCTACTCGTACCTCATTGAGGGATGTGCAACATTCATATTCACAATTCATTACACAGTTTTAACTATATTTATAACTAGTTTCATAATACATAGTTTAACTTTCATCTATTTATATATTTGTTGTATTAATGTTTTTAATATTTTACTTATCTACAAGAGTAATGTTTGTTTGTCTTGGTTTTTCTGCAGAAACGGCAGAAATTTTTACCTGACGCTTCATAAGAATTTAGATTACGCATGAGAACTCTAGGATCTACGTTACGTAAACAAAAATTTAATTGTTTTAATTTAAATCAAGGATATTCTCTTATCTTTTCAGAAGGGAGCGGTGGTAAAACTACATTTCATGCAGCAAGGTGTAGATAAACCTGTGAACTCCATGATAATTGGAACTTCCCCCGAAATGGATATCGCTCTGTATACTCTCTGTTTTGTCACTCGTGCTGACCAAGATTGTAAACTGAAACTCGCTAATAACGAGATTCAAATTATCACGCATACTTTCCGATACCGCAGCAAAAACCTTATTGGTAGTGCTTATCCACAAATCCCTTCTAACTGGAGTTATTAAGTTTGATTCGAATCGGATAAAGCTTCGTTTCATATTTTACTTCTTCTATTGTTTACATACTAGTAGTTAATGCTTTAATATTATAAGGTTTATTGTAATTGTAATTATACATGTATTTATAATTATTAATTATAATAATTTAAATAAATATACTCAATAGTGTCGCAAATTAGTCAACCTACTCGGTGTTTGTATAATTAATTTGTTCCTTTCAAATAGTTTTTATATTCTGTTAGAACGGTAATTTGTATACTTACTTAAACAAATCCAAAATAAATACCATCAATGTAACAGCAGCATAACAACATAGGTATTTTTTTTTTCTTTGATTATGGCGGAGGTCCACGGCTACTTTTTTAAAATCTCAGATGGTCACCCTATTCTTTTTGACCAATGTTAGTCCTACCAGCGCCGCAAGTACGGAAATCGGTTCGATAAATTTGTCGAACCGAAATATCCGATAAATTTATCGAATGTTGCGAGTACCGAAGTCTGAAAGTATTGTAGTAAGTCTCTTTGGATTCGACTTAGCTACTCGATAACTTTTGTCGATTGTTTCGAGGCTCGATAAATTATATAAAAAGTCGATAAAACCCACTTTATCGATTTGAACTGTCAATTTTATCGACCGGAAAGATCCGTACTTGCGCCGCAGGTGGTAAGACTAATTCTTCTGCGAGTGCCCGTCTGTATGGGTACCACCGCTTTGCTCGTATAGTCGGTTGCCAAGGAGTAATGCGCAAGCATTACTGTGTTCCGGTTTCGTCTAAGACATTTGGTTGACATTTTGGCGTATGCGCTATTTTGTGAGGATTAAATTTTTAAATGAATAATCAACTCAAGTAATTGCGAAGCTAAAACGCGCACTTGGCTTTATGCGATTACGTCACTTGTCGCCACCGGCACGATATTGGCACCCACCCTCTTTTGGTGATGAATAATATATACCTACCAGCTTTTGGTTCGGATTGAATTCATTCACAGACTCACAGTCTGCTTCTGCACTGCGTCGCACGTGTTTAGTTTGTTGTTAGAGACACGGTAACCAAACTATGTAGTAAAATACCTGTTAGTGTGTACTACTCAAGTCCCACTAGCGTGCGGAGTGCTTAACAATGTGGAATACAGGAGAAATGAAAAACTGCTAGTTAAAACGTAGATGAAATAAAAGTTTAGATAAAACTTATATTTTACGTTTTATATTTTGTGACAACTTTAAAGGTATATTATATGATAATGACGGAATAATATATCAAAAGACATGTAGGTACCTAGTTGATTTTAAGTAAGTCTTTCAAAATGGGTAGATGTAGAAGTTCCTTGAATCTCCTTGAATATTGTGAGTATTAGGCTGAGATTCAGAGACGAATCTAAGCGTGAACTCACGCTTCCATACGTCAAAATTCTATACAGTTTTGACATATGGAAGCCAAAGTCTACGCTTAGCATCGTCTCTGAATATTAGCCTTAGAGTCATATTTTATATGAAAAAAGAAAAGGTCATAATATTAGACTAATACTTTTTATGAAACAGGCCCCTGGCTCACTATGCTTTCAAATTGAAAACTATATCACTGTCAAATAGTTTGCTTGTTTTGACATTGATAGTAATATTTAGAAAAGGACAGGGAGTTTTGGCGGGAATGCGAAAATGTGCTGTTGTTGATTTTCTGTTATTTACTAAAACCTGTGTTTTATCGAGTGTTAATGTGTAATAATGGTGGATTATTAACCATTAAGTGTTCGTAAACGTGCATGAGTGAAAGGAAAATAGTACAAAGACGAAAAAACGTGTATTTTCGTATTCTATCCAAAACTCCATAGAAGCTTCAGTAAAGTATCCACCGCTTTACTGAAGCATTACTTCGACTTGACCGCGCCTAGACTAAACTTTAACGTGACTTTGACGACTTTCATGCACGAAAACTAGATATTTATTATATATTATTATTCATATAACTCGACACTGGCTAAATACGCTAATCGCGTGGAGCCAAAAAGAAAACAAAAAAAAAAAAAAAAAAGGACAGATGACACAAGATGATAGTGACAGGCGAGAGCTAAAAACTGCCAAAAAGTAATCAAAATCTTAGGAGCCACGAACCATCGCGGTCAATAATGGGGATCCACGCGCAAAGCTCAGAGCAGATGGCGCCAGCGGCGCGATGGCCACTGTCAAATCATTTTCGCTTTGTTTACATGTAGATTTTTTATATATTTTTGTATTCAAACCGGTCGAATCATCATAATGGATAACGTGTATGGTACCTGGAAGCTTAAAGAATTGAAAGATGTACTGAAAAAACTAGGAGGAAAGATAACTGGAAGGAAAGCAGATCTTATTGAGAGGTAGACGTTTTTATAATAAAATATTTTTAACAGTGTTAAGTTACACAATTTACAGCTTTTCTTTAATGTAACACGTTAACACTTACTTGATTCATGCTAGGAAAATTTACGAAAAATCACAGACCATTATTTATAATAATATGTGGTTTTTTATTTTTAGGTTAGAAGCTTAAGACTGAAATATTAGTTTCGGCCATCAAAGCCCTAACAGCGTCTGAAAGCCGAGCAGTCGACGTTTCCGCTGTACAACTTTACCAAGACGTCAATAGTTCCACAATATTGCCGAAGATTATCAAGCAACAAATGCAATGTAAGTAGTTTCTATACAATTGACAGGTAGTTTCTATCTATACAATGTTAAAGGTATATGAAATCATGTTTAATACCCCTATCCGGATCTTATTTTAACATGATGGCTCTTGTTTCAGATTGTTCTTGCAACGCAGCGAATCACGGAGAGAGGCTTGACCAAGATTGGACTCCAGAAAATGTTCACCACCTACAACTTTACTGGAACAGCTGTGCCAGCAACCCAAAGCTGCGCTCCGTTATGTAAAGGAGTTGGGATGGCTTGGGTAAATAATGGCAGTGGGAAATGCACAATAAACCTCAACATCAGTGCAGGCCTTATCGCCCCGACTTGAATAAGAGAAGAAAGAATAATTATACTGTATAATAAAACAATAAAAAGTAACAAAAACTTTTATTTCACTATATTCTCTCTAAAATTACAAACCATAGCACAACCAAATAAAATCCTAGATGCTAGGGGGACATAATATGGGCTTAGTTCATTTTTTAAAATCTTGTACCTATGTCTTAACTAGACCAATAATATGTTCTATATGAACATGTTTGCTCACTAATTTCCGGTCCAGTATTATTCTAACACTTGGTATTTGTCTTTCCTTTCAAAAACATCGTAATATTTATACTAATGTCTTTTGAAACATAAAAGTTCTGTACATTAAAGCCTCTGTCTGCCATGATAGAATCACCACTGGCACAAAGATTTTCCAGTTTGGATCTTCCTATAATCTGTCTATCACTGACTGAATCTCCATAACATTCTGAGACAAGATGTAAGACCACCAGTCATAGCCCAATCATTGCCTTCACAGTATTTTTGTGTTTGTAGCTGCTAAATGTCACTTGCTGTGCTACAGGATTCACCGGCTTTGTTATGGGTATTTTTGTAGTTGATCACCAACACAAACATTAATAATTTGACTTCCCTTGTAATTTAAGTTATTACACATGTGTCTATCACCAGCATGAATTTATCATAGATTTCTAGGCCCGTATAAAAATGAATAGCTTCTTGCTTCTTTCTAAATACCGAAGGCTTCTTGATGTAGGTGTTGTTGAAACTCAAGTGCACCAAGGGAATACGCTTGGTACAGTCTCTTTTTGAGATATCTGCATATTTGAGGATCTCCTGAAAAACAATAAAAAGTTTCAAACAAACTCTTACAAGCTACTTATTAAAAATAACCACAGAGATTAAGATAAGACGATCTGTGACACTTGATGACCGAAATAAACACATAATAATTCACCTGTATAAGTTGATTCTTCTACATAATCAGATTCATGGAAATGACTCCGGCATAACCTTGTATGCTGTATAGTACAAAGTTTTTGCGACGTATAGCTTCTTTTTTATTATTGGATCCTTGGGAAATAAATGTACACCGGGGTTCAAACATCCTGGTACTGCACACAGTGGCATAAAATTAAATAAAATTAAGATTTACTGAGTTATAGGTTATAAAATGTATGAAACTGACAGTTTTCAATGGCCATGGCGACGATGCGCCACCTATCGTGATAAATTGGCAGTCAACATCCCCATTGTAATCACGTATTTTTGTGCAAATTTCAATTAGAATTATGCAACGATTTATAAAATAAAACCCTTTTTCTGATATACCTACAAATGTATCAGGTTATAGTTATATAAGCTTGGTAAACTTTACTCATAAAAACGCAACTTTCTGTCATTGTTTTGAGATTTGCGTATAAATATCTATTTTTGGAGAATGTCGTCTATAGTGAACATGTGCTGTAATTTTAAGAGTAGATTTGGTCAGTTACATTTTCTATTAAAAAGGAAGCAACGATGTGTAGGCTCTGCTAATATAGAAAGAGATCTATCTACTCGGGAATTACTAAGGGAGGCTTACTGCCGGACCAAACTGAAATGCAGATGTAAGTGTTTATTAAAAATCTTAAAGCTATTAAAATAAATTTACTACTACTATATATGATCTATAAAACAATGCTGATTGATCCCTGCTTCTCTTTTAGGCATTTGATTTTTTCCAGTATGTTTTTGTTTGATATATCACTATTACTAATTATATAAAAAATATCAATATGTAACTACAGAAATCATCTTTCAGTGCAATAAGTTCATTGTGAATTAGAAGAATGATATTTTTTTCAACATCTTTTTAGCAAAAAAGTTACCACAGGATGTAAATCCATTTGGAGTGTTCGCCTGCAATGAGTTAGACCTTTCTGAAGTTAAGGTGTATGGCTTTGACTATGATTACACTTTGGCTCACTACAAGCCTTCTTTGGAGCACCTTTTGTATAATCTGGGAAGAGAAATACTATTGGAAAAATACAAGGTAATAAAATATAATACAGCTTTTGGATGAACTGTAGTACTGGAGAGTTAGAACAATTGCTAAAGAAGCGGGAATTGACTTTGATGAAAATATTGTGATACTGTATTAAATTTGATCCCCCATTTTTCCACACTCAAGGGTGGTATTCTTTCATAAAAAACTATGTAATAACCAACCTTGACATCTATCCTTCTCATAAAAAAAGGAATCATTTGAAACAGGTGACAATTGGCGCAGAAATCTAGTAATATCACCACAAAAAAAAGGGTAGTAATTCAGAACCATCTCCATTTTTTGACGTAGGTTAAAATGAATACACAATATTAACTTGTAATGTATAAAGAAACTAATAATTATTACAATAATTACAGTTTTACAAGTAACATGGGCACACGGCAAATGAGTGGTGGACTAGAGAGCAAAATATTGCCTATTGCACCTGCAAAACCCACTCACATTTACAGCTTTCTGGTGGTTAACAATATTAAAATTAAATGTTGATGCATAATAATTATGTCAAATAATCAGGCTGGCCTACACAAGGGCCAGCATGGCATGTGACACAACAAGCATTTAGAATTCTTAGTCTTATTCTACAATATTTAATCACATGTTGTTACCTCGGTATTTCTATGGCAGTGTTTCAGTACCTGTAGGTCAAGTTTATGAATAACGCAAACATGTGATTCTCAATTTTATGTGGGTCTAGTTCTAAAGTTATTTCTATGTAACAATAGGTGTTACATCACCTGTAAGAGCGGTTTGTGATTTAATTGTAACTAGCTTCTTTCTTCCTGTTCAACACGTTCGCATTGCCTCTCTGGAAACACACTCGCAAATAGCTATTATTGCACTATTACTTATCCGGTTTCGCTAGTGTGAAAAGCTGTAAATATATTATTTTTATTTCAGTATCCAGCAGAGATATTAAAACTGGAATACAAACCCAACTTTGCAGTAAGGGGTCTGCATTATGACATTGAAAAAGGATTGCTTCTCAAGTTGGACTCGTTTCTGCAAATTCAATTTGGTGCAGTCTACAGAGGCTTAACTCCAGTCTCTACGGATGAAGTGCTTAAACTGTATAAAAATAGGATTATTCCTATTGCTTATGTAGAAGGAGACACAAGAGCACATAAGGTTAGTACTCGGGTGGAAAAGCTTATTTTTTATGCAACATGTGTCATGTATCACAGTCTTTTGATCTGCCGCCGTTTGCAATATGCCCTTGATTGTCAGTTTAAGTTACGTATAGATGAGCTCCACTGGAAAACTAGAAGCCTAATCTTATATAATTTTACGATGTTGATCGATAAGTCTTAAATAAATAGAAAATACAGGTCACAACGACGTTAAGGCTATTTAGATACAGTGCTCGTCTGAGCGACTGCGCTGCTATGTACTTTTCGACGCAATTAATCTCTTATGATCACACGACAATCGGCGTGGCCCGCGCCTTTGCTCTTCACTAGTCGCTTAACGTTTTCTCGGACTAAAGTACTGTACGACTAGCTGCTTTGTCAACTCTGAAATCGCGGCTAAACGTTCATCACCGGATTGTTGAATGTATTGCGTTTACAATCCGGCTGTGAATCGATTAGGTTTATACGAAGTAGCTGGGCGTTTTGCTGAACAGGGGATTATACCAACTTGTACTTTACCTTTATCATTTAATGGCTCAAACCAATAATACTTTAGACAAATTATTTTAATATGTGTAGTGTGTACCTATTATAAATATATCCAACATATGGTTTGATTCGTCAAATAGCCGTTACGATCCACAAATGGTACCTAGATACCTAAGTCCTATAATAATTCGGCCAAATGGTAGGAGTTATTAGAACTATACAGCCGGAATTTTAATTGGTATGTTATCCCGAAAAGGGGTCAATCTACTCCTGGAGGTCATCAACATTTGTTTTACGACTTTGGCATAAGGAATTTTTCATTGATGAACGTGCATTTAAAATTTACGTCAATATTCTATTACAGAATTTCCGGGTAGCCCTAGATCAGCTGATTCACTTGAACTATGTCGATCATTGTTAAATGATGATGTTGATTCCAGAAAATGCCGCGCACTTTACGTTTGAAGTTGAGTTAATTTTTTTGTATGGAAACTTCGAATGACTTATTTCCAAGGGAGGTTCTCACAACTTGTTGTCAACCATAATCCTAATCACCCCTTTCCGACATAACATACCAATTCAAACTCACCCTGTATTTTAAAATAATAGATTTTCGATAGGTTATCATTGGACCACTATCTCTCATGATTATAGGTTAAGAGAGGTTGGTTTCATTTTTAACTTAAAGTGGTAGCTAACCTGGCATTGGATAATGCTCTACCGCCATGCTATGTGCCGTGTTACATTACAAAGTTTTCCTTTACCGATAGCTCGTTTTTGGATTCGAACCTTCGTCTTGCAGATTTGGGGTCTTTGCTATCATTGATTCGCATCGCTTCAAAGTTATCTAAAGATTGCTTATTTGGTTCGGCTGTAACTGAGTTGTGACCACCAACAAACAAGTTATTTGTTTTATTATCTTGTTAAATTTGCATGCGCTTTATTTAATCAACTCTTTAGATCTCATTAACTTAGTCAATGTTTGTTTCTGCAGCATAACACGTCTAAACAGGTAAATTAGAATGGTAGAGATTGTCTATGTGATTTGACTAGAATTATAAACATGATATATCAGATGAAGCTAACAGTTCTGTTTATCGTTTTCATTATCCTTGACATTTGTATCAGACCTATAAAAGCGTAGCTATAATAATTATGTAAATTCATCGGATCTGTTTGAGCTAATTAATAACAAAAGGTTGATTTTTGCCCAAATCGTATCGTAAAAGCTTTAAAACTTCTACTGATTTTCGGCCCCACACCTCCAGACATTCAATGCAATTGAAACATCAGTCTTAGGGTTTGCAAAAGTAAACAAGAACCATATTGGTAACTAGACTATGGAGTTATGCGTACCATTAGACAGACCCGCTCGTCTCGTAATCCAATAGTATAAACAAAGTATTTATCTTCATCAACAAACCAATTAATCTATCGAGACACATTGCACCTATAAAAGAGTCCACATCTGTACACAGCTCCGAGTAATCAGTGGCACTTGTAAGCAATCATTCATTTATGGCTCCCCCTGCTGCGATGTTGATATGTATGACATTGATGTAGCGTTCTCCTTGCGTTGTTTATTTACTTTTGTTATTACAAAGTACTATGGGTCGATGATGAAAGTACTATGGTCAGTGATATAATGTTAGGATAAATCAGTCAAGTTCAAAAACGCGCTGTTAGTATACTGCATTAATTTCCAAATAAGATTATTTGGAAATTTTTGGAATTTTTTTTTGGACATAAATCTTATTTGACGTTTAATGAGCCTTGAGGGCAAAAACAATCGTATTTATTAAATATTCTCCAATGGTCTCTTACCTCTATAATATTGAAAACTATATAGATTTTACTCGGTAACAGTAAAAAATATGCATTGGAATCTCGGACGTACAACGGATAATGGAAATTTTGAACATCATTTAAGTACTTGCTTATTTAAGATTTATACCTTTACTAGTAGATTATCATAGACAATTTTCTTCCTTCTTTATTTTCAGCCAAACAGAGCCAAGATGGTGCACCTAGCGGATCTGTTCTCGGTACCGGAAATGGGTTTGCTCTGCAACGTAGCCGAATATTTCATCAAGAACCATATCGATTACCATCCGGAAATTCTCTTTTTGGATGTAAAGGTAAATAAATTAATAATTTACTTTTATTTTTTGAAAAAGTGGCTTCGTGTATCAAATTTAATTGATATAACGGCCATGAAATCAGCGGCGTCTATTTTTAGCGCTCGTTCTTGTTCGTCGGGTAGAACAGCATAATTGCTTCCATATTATTATGACACCGACTTCTGGTTCGTTTGTTTTTGTCCTTTAGCCTTCGTTTGCTCTCGTACGCTTGGTTTGACCCGGTAGTAAGTCCCATCGCAACTTATAAATACACTTACAACACCACAATTACAATGACTATAATTCATAAATTAAATTACAGAATTCAGTGCAGAGCTGCCACACAATGATGCACAAGATAGTTTCTCAAAATGTGGAGGAGTACATCAGACCGAATCATGATTTGAGAAAGTACTTCGAAATGCTCAAAGAGAGCGACAAGAAGCTCTTCCTTGTCACCAATAGCCCGTACAATTTTGTGTGAGTAAGATTTATTTCAAAAATAGTGGATCTCGTCTGCAGTATCCATCCCCAGTTATGATCACACATCATCACGTATTGGGTCCCTACCGACAGACAAATACGTCGTCTTAGGAAGTTGAGGAGGGACTACCTCGGCGCCTTTGGATAGAGGCGTCTATATAGGAACCGAGACTATTGGAAGGATGAAGAAGAGACATCGAGATACTAACCTCAAGAGATGCAGTGACGTTTGGTTTGCACGAAATAAATTCCACCATTTTTTGCCTTGACATAATGCACTCTGATTGGCTAAGCCACCGCCTCGCGCCGTTTCCACGTGCGCTGATACGCTGAGCGCTGATATTAGTTATAGCAAAATCAATACATTTTTGTGAGATCAGATAGTACAGTATTTCGTCTCCCGGGGTTAGTATCTCGATGGGGAGAGACCATTACCCAGCTGTGGGACAAAATAAGTTTTAATTAAAAAAAAAGAATTATTTATTAATCTGCAAACTTGTAACGCGCGCCAAACAGCGACAATAGTAGATTAACAAAGGAGTGGGAGGGCTAACTCTTCTGCGAGTGTCCGTCTGGGTTGTTACCACCGCTTTGCTCGTGAAGTCTGCCGCCAAGCAGTAGTGTGCAAGCATTACTGTGTTCCGGTTTGATGAGCAGAGTATCCAGTGAAATTACCGGGCTTATGAGACTTAATACCTAATGTCTCAGGGTAACGAGCGCACTGCAGTGCCGCGCAGGCCTTTGTGTTTCAAAGTTCTGGGTGGCAATGCAATTGTTATGGGCCGGCGTTATGCTTACCATCAGGCAAACGACCAGCTCGTCTCGCTACCAAATAACATAAAAAAAAAAAATCTACAAAGGAAATTTCTTCTGGCTAAAATTCACTAGCAATGAAATTCCATACAACTTTGCTGGCGCCTGTTCGAGTAGCGCAAAAGATCGACTATGCTCAAAGATGGTCGCCAAAATAATGACCACATTACAAGCATTCTCGAGTAAAAATTATCTATTCCAGTAACTCTGGCATGGAGATGCTAGCAGGCCACGATTGGCGCGACTTCTTCGACGTCGTCATCGTCAATGCCAACAAACCTAAGTTCTTTACCGAAGTATCTCGTCCAATCAGGGTGTTCGACAAAAACGCCAACACACATATATGGGAGAAAGTGTCGTCATTGGAGAAAGGGATTATTTACTACGAGGTGAGTAACGTAATCCCCATCGAGATACTAACCTCAAGAGGTGCAGTGACGTTTGGTTTGCACGAAATAAATTCCACCATTTTTGCCTAGACATTTGTTAGTGGGAGGACTAACTCTTCTGCGAGTGTCCGTCTGGGTTGTTACCACCGCTTTGCTCGTGAAGTCTGCCGCCAAGCAGTAGTGTGCAAGCATTACTGTGTTCCGGTTTGATGAGCAGAGTTTCCAGTGAAATTACTGGGCTTATGAGACTTAATACCTAATGTCTCAGGGTAACGAGCGCACTGCAGTGCCGCGCAGGCCTTTGTGTTTCAAACTTCTGGGTGGCACTGCAATTGTTATGGGCCGGCGTTATGCTTACCATCACGCAAACGACCAGCTCGTCTCGTTACCAACTAACATAAAAAAAAAGACATAATGCGCTCTGATTGGCTAAGCCACCGCCTCGCGCCGATTCCACGTGCGCTGATATTAGTGATAGCAAAATCAATACAGTGTTGAGAGATCGGATAGTACAGTATTTCATCTCTTGGTGTTAGTATCTCGATGGTAATTACACATCTCTATTTTTAACATAACTGCAAAAGTGTGTTTTTTAGTTTGTCCTTCTTTCACGCAGTGATAGAGCAATGCTTTGACTTGATTTTTGGACAGTGTGAATCTCGTTAGTCCATTCTAGTGCAGACGTTACTGGCCACAAAAAAAAACCAGCCTAAACATGTGTTAAACAGCGTTTAACTTCTAAACATGCCTTAGTCGCGTGTTTTAATAGTAGTGTCTAACCGTTGCCTAACTACATTCTGTTGTGATATTTCTAATCATTTTAGATGTTTTTTGTGGTAGCAATGGTTTATTTCGTCATAGTCAACTCGGTTCTTCCGCGCACGTTTGTTTTTATATACTCCCCCGTAACAAAATGTTAAATTTGGATTCCAGGGTACAGTGAAGCAGCTTCAAGACCTCACAGGGTGGTGCGGTCACCAGGTGCTCTATTTCGGCGACCATCCGTACACAGACTTAGCAGATGTGACGCTCGAACACGGCTGGAGGACCGGCGCTATTATCAATGAGCTCACTGTAAGTTAGGTATCCGACAGTGGCGACCTTCGGCGCAAGTACGGATCTATTCGGGTTGATAATATTCGATAATACTGACAGTTAAAATCGATAAAGTAGGTTTTATTCGATAAAATTGACAGTTATAATCGATAAAACCCACTTTATCGATTTTGACTGTCAATTTTATCGAATATTATCGAATTTTATCGACCGAAAAGATCCGTACTTGCGCCGCTTATTACCTACCACAGACCAGCAAACCTAAAGGGTCCTACCACAAAAAAATTAAACACGTTAAACCTGTGTTAAACACTGTTTAACGCCTAAACATGCCTTAGTCGCGCGATTAAATATGAGCAACTGCAAATCCTGTGTCTAACCGTTGTCTAACACAATTCTGTTGTGACAGTCTGTCTAGCTAAACAGGCGACTAAAAGTTGTTTTCTGTGGTAACACGGATAGTGTCCGTTTATTTATACATCTGTATGTTATTTCCAGCACGAGATCAACACATTAAACACGCAATCGTTCAAAGAGAACGCCAACTGGCTGCAGATGCTCACTCAGCTCATCGAAGACCACCAGGAGTACGAAGACCCCCCATCCGCTGAAGTTTTGAACGAGTGGATGGCCGAGAGAGATATCCTTAGGTGAGTCTGCTCACGTACTTTTTATCCTCAAAAGGTTGTCATAATATGACCACTATACCTGCTGTTCGTATAAGAAAGTTTATTAAGTTATTTGATAGTATTTCATCTCCCGGGGTTAGTATCTCGATGGCTGATGATAATAGGCAGAGAAAGGCTAAATGATAGCAAGAGATGCTGGCCGAAACTAGGTATAACATATTTTTTCTACTTTTTCAAAGCTTCTTGGACAGAACATGATCTGATGAGATGTGGTGATGCGCTCAAAGTCACAGCACGTACGCCTCGTAAATTATTATTGGTCCTTGACTTCATCACAAACTTAGCCTATATTATCCAGTTTGGTAGTTTCCATTGACGACGCTAAACCTGATGTTAAGATGATGCATATCTTAAAGTTATCAGTTCACTTGACTTGACTTGAAACTGTCAAATATTATTTCTAAATTTTGAAAAATAAACATATTTAACGAAAAAACAAAAATCTTATATTAAAACAAAATAAACTAAAATAACTAAATAATATACACACCAATCTATTTACAATCTTAATCTAATGATCCGCTACCAGTAGGCAACGTTCCCAAAATACTGGCAGCATTGCCACGTTGAATGGCAATGCTAATAATTTTGTAACGTGTTCGTGTATTATGGATGACATACAATTTGATGGATAGGGATGGCAACATTTCTGTGTCCAATAATTGCAGTAGTCGAGATTGTAATTATACTATGTGTATGTGTATTATGAATGATTGTCAGATGTTGTGTATATTTGTAATGTATGCCTACGTTATTATTCTGCTATTAAAGTTTATGTTGACTTCTTCAAAATTATTCCTATTCCTTGCGAAAAATATAGCACGTCGTATGTTTTAATCATTTAGTGCTTTATAGTTTTTTTTATTCCCTATATGTTTGCGCGTGACCGAAATCACCGAATGCTATTTTTCATAATTATATTAAGTGATTGTTTATCTTCAAAAATGTTGAGACGCGCGAGCGAGAATGCGGCGCGGAGTTTCATGCTATAGAACTGTCAGTTAATTACTAAAAGTCACATTGCATCCATACGAAGAAATAAAAGATAGCAACATGATCATTGTCACGCTGCCATTCAAAAATGAGCTTATGCTTTATTCCCGACGTGCCATATTTTCGGCTGGATTTGTTAACTGATTGGCTGTAAATAATGCTATATGTGTTTGTTTCATGCCTGCAATGTAGGAGTAATATTCTCGGTTCCAGGAACAATATAAAGGCAGTGTTTAACCCTCAATTCGGTAGCGTATTTCGTACGTATCACAATCCCACATACTTCTCTCGAAGGCTGTTCAGGTTTGCCGATATCTACACATCTAATATTACTAATCTGTTGAGGTATTCCATGACGCATACTTTCTATCCCAGGCGTGGTGTCATGCCACACGAATATGGATCCTATTTTGTTTAGTGTAGGGTTTTGAATTGTTAGAGACTATGCTGTAACTTGAACGCTATTCCTACTTGTCTATATAAAAACCAGCTGTTTCACCCATTTGGAGATTCTCACAGGAACAGTGTATTTTTATTTTTTTAACCGGGATAACCAGTCACCTTTATTATCTATATATGCAAAAAATCACGCCAATCCGTCGTCAGTCAAGAAAGACACGCCAACAAACACACTTTCGCATTTAAATATTGTGTTTTATGGAATTGATAGTTTAAATTTTACATTTACTTTCCATAGACTTAGAAACTACTTGGAGTGCTTGATTTCCATCGACCCGGACGGTATATAATGAAAACGGCGCCTTAACCGGATAATTATGTTATTAATTATACTCTTAGCGAATTACGCGCTATTTAAAAATTCGAATTGAATTCACTCACTAGCTGGAACGCATTTCCCCAACGCTCCCCACAATTTTAATGACATATATTTTTCAAATATTATAGTTCCACTTAGTACATTACCGGAAAGATATGAGGAATACTTACGAAACGGAACAATGTTTCAGTGAGGTCGAATTTTCTTGATGGATTTCCGGTGAATTCCGGTTTATTTCATTCATTAGCACTGGTTAGAACAATAATAGTGTATCCGAGTTACAGCATAGCCTCATAGTTAGTATTGATTCATAAACTTACGAGATCTAGTGCAATTGTTACCGGCGTTTTATTTTTGTTGTATAAAGACAGAACTGTGTTACCTCTATTGATTGAACATGTTATTAGTGCAATCTATGTACATAATGTTATAGTTAAGATTTTGTATAGAATCTAGAATCTGAATAAGTCTAGCTAGTCTACCTCGGTTGTCATGTGATTATTGGAGCTCTTGGATCGTCAAACGATTCAACAAGAATATAAAGCTTTCTGAAAACCGAGGGTCTCTGAAGAAATCTTGTAGCTCGTAGCTATGTAATATACTTTTATTTATGCAGCTATATGGATACTTATGTAGCTATTTAGATACTTATGTAGTTATTTATGTGGCTATATAGATATTTATGTAGCTATTTAGATACTTATGTAGTTATTTATGTGGCTATATAGATATTTATGTAGCTATATAGATACTTATGTAGTTATTTATGTGGCTATATAGATACTTATGTAGCTATTTAGATACTTATGTAGTTATTTATGTGGCTATATAGACATTTATGTAGCTATATAGATACTTATGTAGCTATTAATGTGGCTATATAGATACATATGTAGCAATATGATTTGCAGCCCGGTCCTCAATACAAGTTAAGGCTGAATGTCCACTAGAAATGTGCTGGCAATTCTATAAATTGGTAAATTTTTCTCAACTCTTCACAGCTTTATTAGACAAACAGCCTAAAATTCGTCTGCAGATTTATGCTCTGAAACGTCGTAAGCAACTCTGGAATCTTAATAGTTCATTATCGCTAAAAAGTATTTAAAATTAGGGACATAAGTATTGGTTTTCTTCACAACTTACTGTTAGGTTAACGTTTTTCTTAATTTTCACCAATGCATATTTTTTGTGTGTACTATTTAGTTTTCTAAGGATAATGCAGCAAGGAAATAGGTAATGTGGTTGGGTCACACTAAACGATATATTACCATTGTAATAAAAGTGGAATTGGGATATTTGTACAGCACATGAGCTTCGTGGCGACTACTCTAATACTTAAATTATAAACATAATTGTTAGTAGCAATATTGTAAAAACGTATTTGAACAAAAATAATGCCAATCTAATATCTTGTTCTCCTACGCGAACTGTTGTAACGGCTTGCGCCTGGAGTAGTTTATGTTTCTCCTGGGGCTTATGTGAATACAGTATTTTGAATTGGAGTTAGCTATTCAATGGTGTCGATTCTGGCGTCATAAACCAAAATCTAGGTTTTTAAACTGTCGTTGTCATCGACACTGAAAATTATCACTAGAAACGGGATATTTACCATGTATATTATTTGATTTGAGCTTTCGATATTTTGGTGCTGTAGCAAATTCCATTCCATATTTTCTAGTGATAATTTTCAAAATTGAAATCTAATCCTAATTCACTCTCTGCCCAATAAAAACCACGAGAAAGGGATGGATAATTTTTGACAGGTATAAATTTAGGTTTATACCAGTGAAAATATCTTCCATCTTTGTCAAATTAAATGCCTCTAAATTCATGACTAGTAACTAAGACGAAGCCGCGGGCCTCAGCTAGTATATCAATAAAGTATTGTTTATGTTCAATCAAAAGAGTTATAACTTAGTATAAGATCTACTGTTTTATCTTAGCCATTATTTACGTATTTAGCTATATTTACCTTAGGAAGAATATTAATTGTTATATATTTCGTTGTTACTTATAATGCAGTATTTTGTACATAAAATGAGATCAGTCAGCTAGGTAAGTAATTTGTTAGTATCATTTTAACTAAGTATATAAGATTGGAAGTATTTAAAGACACTATCGATTCAATTAGTTACTGTTGTAAATATTCAGGTTGTATTTGGTAAAGGAAATAAGAAAAGGTCGCCGAAATATCGAATGTTCCAATGAGTCTAGTCATGGTTAGATAAGTAGTGACGCGCCAACTAAAGTTTTGTATTCTTATACATTGCATAATTCTAAGCTTTTACTAAATAAAATAATGAATTGAGTTATGTAACTGTAATCTATATATTATTTAAGTATTATAAATGCATAAATAGTTCTGAGCAGAATTCTCAATTATAAGAAATTAATATTTTCGATCATTTTATTTTACTATGATGGTAAAATACGAGTATTTTACATTTACACGATATCTTTATAAATATAATAAACAGAGAAAAAGCATTTATTCGAAAAACAAACAGAAATATGACGCAAAAAAACATTGTTGACTTTTTTAGATTTTTGTATAACTTTTTCAAAGTGGGATAGTATTAATATGTATTTTTTAATTAGATTTAGAAGAAATTATAATCAAAACATACGCATATCGAATCATGGTCAATGTCTATTTAATACATTATATATTTATCAACCTATATTTAGGGAAACTTCTCAACAAAGCTCGTTATAGTATTTAAAAATATTTTACCGATCTATGTATACAGGTTGAGTTTGAATTGGTATGTTGTCCCGGAAGTACCATGGTTGTCGACAATTTGTGAGACCCTCCCTTGGAAAAATGTCATTCAAAATTTCCACAAAAAAAAGAATAAACACTGCAAACCGGAAGTGTTCTGGAACCGACATTTTCTGGATTTTTTAAGTCTCTTCTAATCAACATTATCATTTGACAAAGTGCAACATAGTTCAAGTGAATCAGCTGGTCTAGGGCTGCCCGGAAGTTCTGTAGTATAATTTTGACGTAAACTTTAAATGCCTTTTCGTCAATGAAAAATTCCGAGTTTCAAAAACTCGTAAAACAAATGTTGTTGACCTCTAGGAGTACATTGACCCCCTTACGGGATAACATACCAATTTAAACTCAGGTTGTATAAAACTATTTTATAAATATATTGTTAATATATTCTTATAACACGATCTATCTATCAGTAAGGACAATACATAGAAGCAGCTCGATTATGTAATAATATAGTAGGCATTCACCGTTCGGCGAAGCTGCAAAAGTCGTTAGACCAAAACCCACGGACTAGCACTAAAAAAATGATTAGGCTAGTACTAAAAAAAAAATATTAGGTTTAAGAGAATTCTCTTAATATGTGTCTATTCCTTTTGAAAGTCATAAGTGGAATTGTAGACAACAAACACAAAGCCCTCTTGGTGTTTGAAATATGACAATGGATTAGAGCGGCAATGATAAGACTCTTGGTATATGTTATTGGAAATTCCAGTTTATTGATATAAATATTTGATTAATCAACAAATGCAGTCCTTAGAAAGCATTCGGGCTCTTGGCAATTTTTTCTCATATTATAAAAAGGTGTACGCAGGTGAAGACTAACCGCCAACTAAACTACGCGACTAACTAGTCTCCAGTATAATTATAGCCTTGTAAGAGACAACGTTGGTGTAAATGACTAAAGATGTAATGATACGTGCATGCGATTTCACTTCGATTAATTACTATAAGGAAGTCTATTCAAGGTTTATAAAATGTAAATGTATATAATTCCTATTTCAGAATCATTATTTTGTACCGTCCACTTCGGTTTCTTCTACTGCCTTGTCCTTACTGCTTGTTAAGTATTTTTTGATAACCTTAGTCATTATTACCTACTGGACAATAAGTAAATCTGTAGTAAACTTTGTATTATATCTTAGAAGACGAAATTAACAAATCGTGTCATTATTACCGATAAATCAAGAAAATATTGTAATAAAGAGTTGTTTATAATCTCGTTGTTTTACTGGAATTACCAAGATACTCCAAATTAATGAGATAGATTGTATTTCTTGGTAAGTAGTTTATCAGCTGGGGCAAGACCTGCGAAATTGAGATAACGTGATAATTTCAAGTAAATAATATACGGTTTAGTATGTAAATAAGTTATTTATTTAACATTTTGTACTGGCGTAGAGAGCAGCTGTAGATGTAGGTAAAGCTTTTGTAGTTTTAACTGCAGTTCTGATTCAAAATTGGCTACTTATTTGCAATAGTACCTACTTGTATTATTATTCTGTGGCAATAGTAAGTTATGCTACATACCCGCTATTACTACGTATATTTAGCATGACACCTAAAGACGAACAAATAAATAAAATCGTATTTGTCTTATTAATAAAATACATTGTGATCGTTGTTTCAAAGAATTGAAAAAGGTAAAAGCTGATATCATTGACTTTTAAGGAACGATTTGTATAATAAATTTTACCTGAGGCAACCCTAGGGTGATCTATTTATAAATATCTTTAGTAAATAGGAAACTTTGCATAAATTAGAAGACAGGGTAAGCAGTGTCGATGAGCAGAACGTTATCTGACTTCAGAGTTTTGGTCTGGATTGTGAATGGTACGTTGTTGTAACGCAGCTTGCAAGGGCGGTCGGGGCGTGTCATAAAACAGAGTGTGTACAACGCTGTCTCCAGCTCAGGAGATGTTCCGACGAACATGGTGATCTCTGGCGCGTCCTTGGTGTCGCTCAGGACTGAGTGCTGCTTGAGGATTATTCCTTTCTGTAAGAGAAATGATATTTTGTTGTTTTAATGGCGTTTTTCATGTGTTTTCGACGTGCTTCTTTATGTGTAGTTACATTACAAGGCATAATTTGGATTTAATGTGTAGGGTAGGTGGTTGGGTATGTAGTATGTAGTAAACTACGCCATTTGGAGACAAACAGTAGTGAATCATTAATTGCGGAGTCACATTCCCAATCTATGAGTATCTAAATGATATATCCAAATGAGTATTGATTATTATTCAAGTTTACAGCTAACATATAGCTATATTATGTGGCGTTGTAACGCAACGCCAAATATAAATATCAGGTAGATAGACTCGTGACTGGTATCTCAATTTTTGATTGTTTGGAAAATATGCTACTGAAAATACGAGACAAAAATACTTAGGATTTTTTGTTGGGTGGCCAGATAGTACATACTACTACATACACAAAACAATTGGGAAGAACTGTAATGACAAATTGTTTAACTTACGCCAGGAAGGTCGAGCTTGCTGATGTAGCCCAAGTAGTTGGCTTTGTGGTCCAACTCGCGTTTGGCGAAGAACAGCCAGCTGTGAAGACCTGCAAACATACATCATTGATTCATAAGTTTAATAGTAGATTTTTACACATGAGATATTTTGGCGTCACTTCGTCTGATGTTAATTTTCACGCCTCGTCGTACCAATGGCAGTGCTACCTCCAACCTGTAAGGCTTTGATTGGCAAAATCCTGCACCAAGAGACATACATACCTTACTAAGCTCTTATACCTCATGTACAATAGTTTGTTTGACTTTATACGCCTTCAAACTGGAACAGAGCAATGCTTGCATTGTCAACTTAGCAGGTTAAATGGGCAAAGTCGTGGAAAATGTAAAGTACCTAAAAGGGCTATGACAAAAGTTGGACATACCGACACTATTATATTTTATATAGTCCGTCAATTTTGTTCGCGATATGCCTGTGAATCCAGGAACACACACACTTGTGACAGCGACTTACGCAGTAGATAAGTAAGCCATTGGATGCGATTCTGACGTGCTATTTAAAACTAAAACTAACATTTAGAGGACGCAATTCTGCTCACTCATATATCTTTTAACGTGTGAGAGGAATAGCTTAGTTTCAGTTTGCAATGGCACGCTAGAACCGCACTCATTCTCATATAATTAAATAATGTTCTGTCGTCCCCCGCTCAGTCTGTAGCAGTGGAAAGAAAATGAAAGTATTACCAAGAACATCGTTGGACTTAAGCTCGGCCATGAAGATGTTTTCGAAGGCGCAACTGCACTTGCACAGACCGGTCCAGTGGCGCGCGTACTTCGTGAACCATATTTTCTTCAGAAGCTCCACTTGCTCTTGGTATTCGTTTAGTTGAGTGAGACCTGGGTTGGAGTGAAAGGTTCGTATGATTATTGTCTTTTTTGATAGTTTATTTTTTTATAGTTTAGATTATTACAGGTTTACCTAAGATTAAGTTTCTTTTTTTACCATTTGATAACGAGACGAGCCGTTCGTTTGCCTGATGGTAAGCATAACGCCGGCCTTAAACAATTGCAGTGCCGCTCAGAACTTTGAAACACAAAGGCCTGCGCGGCACTGGAGTGCGCTCGTTACCCTGAGACATTCGGTGTTAAGTCTTATAAGTCCAGTACACTGGGTACTTTGCTCATCAAAGCGCAACACAGTAATGCTTGCACTGCGCAGACTTCATGAGCAAAGCGGTGGTACCAATCCAGACGGATGTATCAGAAGAGTTAGTCCTACCACTTAGTGGTAACATTTATTATGTTGTACATTAATTTTTCCCCAATATTGTCATCCACATTTAGTCAACATTAATAATTACGTATTGTAAATACGAAAGTGTTTGTTGGTTTGTCCTTCTTTCACAAAGCAACGGAGGAACAGATCGACGTGATTTACACATAGAGATATAAGTTTATCTCTGACCTCCGTCCTATGTTAGGTACTCTCCGGTTCATAGTAATACAGGCTATTTTAATCTGAAAAATGCACGGTTTCCGTGGGATTTTCCACACGAAACCTTGGATAGCAGTTAGTACCTATACTAGGTAGGTGTAAATCTAAATTGCATTCGTGAACTAGTTTTACTTTACCGAGTACATTATAATTAATAAACATAGATTTTTATGTGTTTGAACTGTTTGTCTGAATAAATGAGTAACAATCGTTCTGGCAAATGAGTAGCAATCGGACTGATTTTATCCATTCGCCACTGTTATCTCTACCTACTCCTATAATCTTGCCTTGTGAAGTTCCCAGCGTAAACTACATAATTAAAAATGGTTACAATAAAAATTATATGATCTCAACTTTATCAAAATTATCGTGTTTGTAAAATCTCGGTGAAAGTTTAAAGTTATGTGTGAAGAGTACCGAGTAAGAAGAGAATGTCTTTAGTGTGAAATATTTAGCCGAGTGTGAAATGTAATGTAACTGTCCATTCACTTCCCTGGAAACGAAACTTATAAACTAGAAAACTAGCTGCGTTCTGCGGATCCGCAATTCACCCCTTTTTCCGGCATTTTCCGGCGTGAAAAGTATCCTGTGTGTCAATGTAAAGTATTTTTGTATTTATTGTTAAGTCTGTGATTTATTGGGTGTTATTCTGACATTCAAAACTAAAATATTTATAGAAAAGACCCTGTCTATCATATTAACTCCGCACTCTCATTAGATGTTAGAAGATAACTACGGTCAACGATGCAATGTAGCATATCACATTTACACTAAAAGGTGTAAAAGGTATATGGTTCTGTTAAGTTTGAAACATAAAGACATCAAAACTTTTGCATTCAATAAAATTGTGCCCGGCTACAAGACATTTATAGCCAGCGACATGTTTATACCTACAAATAACGGCAGTTGATTAACTTTGTTATTATTATTTAATAAAATTATACTTAATTAGTTTAAATTTAGGTACTACCTATATTATTTACTCATTTAGTCGTTTACCTACATAATCGGGTAATCGGTTCTCAATTTCATACAATAATTAGCGATTTCCTGCTATAGGTATGAGGAAATATTTACTCAATACCATCTGTCGTGCCTGAGTTTAGAATATAAGTACCTAATAGGTTACAGAGCATTACAAATATTTACATCAGTAGAAAGGTATGCTAAAGATAGGTAAACTTGCTAACTTTACTATTTCTTACTCCATGACCACGCATTCGAGTCAAGGTAGCTGCGCTGTGGCCTGGTGAGATCAGATTGTTATTCTTGTGTCGTGTTGTAGAAACATTTTGCTTGTGGTCCAAATGAGGTTAATTCTCCAAGTAGTATAGATTTTTTTTAAATGTAAACATCTAAAAAAGCCTGACATGCATAATAACATAACTTATCAGAAGTTTAGAGTCGCTATAATAGGTAGCGACCTGTGGTAGCGACACTCGCTGTCACAGCTCGGTAGAGCGTTTGCCTCGAGAGCGGTAGCGGCAGGTTCAAGTCCCGCTAGCAGCAAAATTTTTGATGTTTACATGTCCCAAAACCGTTTGTGATCACATCTTCTAGCCCTTGTCCCAATTAATTTGGGGTCGGCGCAGTAAGTCTTTTTCTTCCAGCCTTCTCTGTCAGGCGTCAACGTCTCATGCACATCAATTCATTCATACCCGCGCATTTACACAATCTATCCATCTTTTCTTTGGTCTTACTTTACCCCTTTCATCGATCATCATCATCCGATTGTCACAGTTTAAAAAATCTAATTCTTTCTCTTTTATGTTCTAGAAACGTGTTCCTCGAACAACTACGATCTATAGAGGGTTCAAATTTGGCGAGTAGGTACCTACATATAGGTACTCCTATAAAATACGGTAGGTACTTTGTAGATAGGTATATGTAAATAAATTAAATTTCTCACCTTTGCTGGTCAAGTGCGTCATAAGAGTCCGTATGGGTCCCGTCGCAAGGATCGTGTTAATGTAAGTAGTTTGTTCCGATTCCTCCTGCAAATGACATCATCATGAGTTTACTTCGTTGAGTTACAACGTAGGTAGTTGCATGATTCAAATGCAGCATTCACTTACATTTGGCGTGACGAATTCGGGCCTTATGACGTTCTTATGGTAGTTGTCGAAGAGAGCCACGAACGGCCTGATTGTGGGACCGTTCCATACATTCTCAGGAACCGTCAGGAGACTGCAAAAGTAAATTCAAATAACTGAAACTTATCTTGTTATCACTTATAACTTTTAACGTTACCACCCTAAAGTTACGAGAGTATAACGTTATAGCAAGTTAATAAGAGTTCTTGAGCCCCTATAGAAACGCAAATATTTTAATATTGTATCTCTACCAATGTGAGTAGGTACCTATTTCAATGGAAAAAAATCAACAAAGTCACGACGCGTGTCTTGGAATAGAATTTTAACAAAGACTTACTTGGTTTGTGCTTCGTCGTTCTTCGACATCGGAGAAGTTGTGCCTTGCAGATTGACTTGGATGTAGTTGATTGCATTGTTGATATCAGCATTGAACATCTCTTCGCTGAGGCGGAGCAGATCCTCATCACTGGTTTGGTCTTGCGCTTGCCGAAGAAGATCCTCGTAGCTCTTCTTCTTTGCGTAGTCGACTACACCGCTGACAACTGTTCCAATGTTCTGGAAAGCATTGTTCGCGGTGTTACCTTGCTGTTGCGTCGCTTGGTTGCTGATCAGACCAGGGAGAATATTCTGAAAAATCTGACCCGCAGCCTGAGCAATGTCGTCGGCACGGCAAACGGCCAAACAAAGCAGAAACACTAATGTAAACCTCATCTTGGAGTAAAGTTTGTACGTTGTCTCTAGCGCGGTTGAGGCGCACTAGTGATCTCTGCGCCTGCGACTCGCCGATACTGCGCGACCTTTGGATGACGTCAGCCTCATGTATGTGTAGATACGGCATGTTGTTGAGATTCAAACCACGGACCTCAGTTTTTGCGACTGATTGCCCTAATAGGTAACTTCATATGCAAGCTGTAGCGCACCTTGGTAAACAAAATTGACCTTCGTGATTTCCGCTTGACTTACGAATCAGACTGCAATGAAATCATCCGCATAGGAAGTAGAAAAATGTATATGAAGTTGATACTACCTTTACCTGCTGTATAATACACAGATGACGTAAGAATGCGCAGCCGATAGAGTTGACTGACACCGCGATCAGATCACGTTTGACACGGTACAGTTGGGCAGTATAGTTCAGGACGGTCACCTCTACTATAATCTGCCAGCCTGATTTGATACAGTCACTGCTTATACCGATATTCAGCTTTTTGCGACAGTAATAGTGATGTTTATTTTAGGCACTTCGTAACCTTCGAGTAGATCGTAACTGATTCAAATAAGCTATATCCACATGACTGAAATATGCAGCATAATTTCATCTGACTACAATGACGATTGTTGGTACAGTGAAAAACAGAGTTTGTAATCGAGGGATGATTTGGAATGGGTATATAGGTACGTGCCTAGCGATCTTTATCTAATGTCTATTTGTATTGTATAAACTTAGGCAATACGAGTAGGTAGCAAAAACTAATTTTGAAAATGCAATACGATTGACAGCGAAAAGAAAGATACCTACGTAGATATATCATTGTAGGTACTCATTGTGGGGGTACAGCTTCATTTATCTAGCTACAGATTAGATAATAGTTAACGGTCTACTATAAATCCACTTTAGGATTTTGTCTTTATCCTTTTTGTCGAAATTTCATCAAGCGAGTTCAAGTGAGTCATTTGGTGCTATTTGCCAAATAAAAAGGGTCGCCGATTATTTTCGTTTGGTATTTAACTAAATTTCTAATCAAATGGCTAGAATTGGACGCCTAAGATTATTATTAAGATTCCATCTAATACAAATTTAAAAGAAAGTCCTAAGAAAAGAGACATTATAAAAGCGTATCGTCACGGGCGAACGAGCGCGCGCAATGCAGTGGCGTGCGCCTGCGCAGGCGAGCGGTAGCGCGGTAAAATCGGAGTCCATGTATAATGCATCACCTGCTCTCCGATCTACCACTCACTATGGTGCTGTTATAGAACTGTAGTGAAGACGAGGAATGCGTTATTAGGATGGTAATAGTTTATAATTACGTTGATTTACGAACATGGCCAATTAGCGTGGTTGTCACTAGTGCACAAGTTCTTATAGTAAAAAAATAACTCCGGGATATGCGTTATTAATTTAGGATATTTGAAACTACCTGTCTGTATAATCGAATAAACTACCCGTGTAGGTACTATGATAATTGCGCAAGCGGGTTTGTTGGTTTGTCCTATTTTAATGCAGCAACGGAGCAACCGATCGACGAGGTACCACTCCCTTAGGTAGAAAAATTTATGCAATAGCAAAATGGGAGAAAAACTTCATATATCGCGATATTTTAATTTAAGTCGGTTCCTGCTTTTTTAAAGCAATTCTACTTGTCAGGATTACACTTTATAAGTAAAAATATTTAATAAGTACTGTACTAATATAAGGTACATGAAACAAAATAGAAACAACTTTTTGTAATCAGCTCAGATGTAAATGATGTACAATCAATCATACGAAACGTCAACGGTTTAATGGCTATAATGTAGCATTTACTGTCGTTTGTTTCCAATTTACATGTCCGGTACGCGCCGGCAGGTGTGGTCTTATCGCCTACACAAAAACTAGAAATAGTGCCTTGGTATAGAGGACTATTCTTGGAGTACTATTTCACAGGCCGCAGACTTAGGCTGAGATTCAGAGATGAATCTAAGCGTGGACTCACGCTTCCATACGTCAAAATTCTATACAGTTTTGACATATGGAAGCCAAAGTCTACGCTTAGAATCATCTCTGAATCTTAGCCTCAGAGTAACAGGAATTAACGCTAATCGATAATTCTAGCTTAGCTGGCTTTTGCTACCCGAGTATTTGTAGATCTTCGCTGAAATGTTTAAGACTAGAAATCTTGAATCTTCTGCAATAACTATCTAGTAACTTCAATTTTTATGTTTTGATGGATTGCTACATAATATTATATATAGTCCACTAACACTTCATCAGAGATCGCTATTATACGAGTTCCAAGATGACCCCGAGCTTTGTTGCACTAATTATAAAAGTTTGAATCTGTAACTACCTATATAATAAAGATAACATAAATCTATGTACAAAAGGAATATGCATTGAAACAAAGGAAACGTCACTAATTCTCTCATTAATGACTTCTCCTTTGTTTGCGAGGCGTAATGTTATTGAACTAGCTAGACTTTTATTAGTTAGGGTTTGGTCGCAAAGAAAGAGTTAAAACGTTCATTTACAGGAGATGCATTTTAGATTTTTGATTTAATTTAAAGCTTGTTAATATAGATAGATGTTTTTGTACCATGATTTTGCGATCAGAAATATAATTTTATTTCGGTTACTTACTTATTACCCTAATTTTAATGTACGAGCGCACATGAAAAGCCTTTTTAGGTAATCACTAACCACAGACAATATAATTATTTACTCTTGATAGTGAGAGAGATTAGAATTCCTACCTACTTATAATTTGTGCACCTGTGATCTTAGTCGGCTATCTTATTACCACAGAGGAAATAATACTACGTAGGCTTATTACGGCTGCTACATTACACACCTCGACTACAAATTGCAATTTTATTATTTGGCTAAAAGATTTTCATCTTCAGAGTAGAAGCTAGGTAGGCAAAAATGCCACCTGCACCGTAGGAGATGTAACCCGAAATATTAACCTATATTTTAACACCTTTATGAATAAGAAGTTTCAATTCAACTCTGCATATTTTTACGTGCTGGTAATATAAATATTGTTTGGCTAAATGATGCTAATGAAGAATGGAAGACGGTATATATTATAAAACGCTGTCTAGTGCACCATACCCTTTCGGTAACTATTCACGGAAAACCACAAAAACATCTAAGTAAGTAATTGCAAGTTCTAGACAGAATACCTACGAAAACATTGGTTTATCGTTACCTGCGTATGAAATAATACATTATTTTAATAGTGGTTTAATTTATTTTCCGTTTGTAATATCAAAAACAAACACATACCGAGAAACGTTATCAGGATGAGGTCACGATCGTTGCCGAGAGGTCGCTCACGTATAATACGACGAGCCGCCGACCATCGCCGCCACTCCTGACTCGAGCTGACCCTGGCTATAACTTGTTCTAAAACATATACTTTAGGCGAAGCTGTATAAGTAATACTATAGTAGTCAAGCCAAACTGTTCTCGTCAAAAACATTCTTGGCTTCCTTAGTCAGTAACTACAAAGGTGTGGAGGAGTCACGACATATCGCGCTCAAAATGAAGACTGTAGCTGTTGTGTTATTATTGGCGATCTGCTCTATTGAGTGTGAGTATTTTTTGTTTTTTCTTTCACGGTAACTGTTATGAAATCATAGCCACTTTTACATTATCGTTGGTAAATCAGCATGTTTATATTATAACCAATGATGCATATCTTATTTACCTATACAGTTACTGTACGTGTAACCTGCTAGCATTTCCACGATTAGCGTAGGTGTCGTGCACCAAATGATTGAAGATGCCTATTTACATATATTCACATAGCCAGTACCATAGCCAGTCAGTAGGTACCTTCTAATAAACTAGAAATCAAGAATTTGATATAGTAAAGTAAATTTCTTTGTTCATTCCTATTCCAGGCCGCAAAGTTCTGCCAATCAACAAAAATGCTAACGTCGACTTTATCAATATGGAGAGTGGTGGTGGGGCGAGACCTATCAACGTTCCAGTTCGACCGGCAGGACCTCCACCTGCACCAGCTAAACCACTGACCCCTGAGCTTCCTAAGACGCCCTTACCGCCTGTACCAACCGTTAAACCTGTGCCAGTAGCTGTCCCTACGATCCCTGCACCAACCCAAATGAAACCTCTCCAGCCCAAGCCAGTTCAGCCTCTGCCAAACCAAATGGACCTGAAGCCAGTTCCTTCGAAGCCAGTTAATGCTGGTGGTGTGACAACACCCGCATCTGGAAACGTGAAGCAACTCGTCACCTTCTACGACAGCCAGGGGAAAGCGAGTGTTATCCGGCCGTACAGCTACAGTACGGCTGTTAAACAAGGTTGATATAATATAATGTAAGATCCGATGAGTTAGAAATAAAGAAAATATGTGCCTTAAAATTAATGTTTCTTTACTATTGTAGTATGTTTATACCGAGTCTGACTGGCTTTAAGATGACAAATTTCACTCTGGAATTTCTCTTTATTTATTGGATTGTTATTTTTTAACTATCCATAAAGTAGTAACTTACTAGCTACTTACTAGTTTTGAATAGCAGCGAAATACTGAAACTAATATATTAGATTTTTACAGTGCAAATCAAACTTATACTTGACTGGTTTCGTTTAACTACACGTACCTATAGGTTATCACATTCTGACAAATGATACTGCTGCTGTTTCGTTCTGTCGGCTGGTAAGAACATATAGTTACAATATACAATTAGAAAAGGAGTCAATGACCGTCACATCAGCCGGATACATCTAGCCACAGTTGCAATATATTTATCTTAACAGAACCGAAACTACTTTTTTACTAGGTGGCAGGACTAACTCTTCTGCGAGTGTCCAGCTGGGTGGGTACCACCGCTTTGCTCGTGAAGTCTGCCGCCAAGCAGTAATGCGCAATCATTACTATGTTCCAGTTTGATGAGCAAAGTAGCCATTGAAACTACTGGGCTTATGAGACTTTGGCTAAGATTCAGAGACGATTCTAAGCGTAGACTTTGGCTTCCATATGTCAAAACTGTATATAATTTTGACGTATGGAAGCGTGAGTCCACGCTTAGATTCGTCTCTGAATCTCAGCCTTAATACCTAATGCCTCAGGCTAAGGAGCGCAATGCATTGCCGCGCAGGTCTTTGTGTTTCAAAGTTCTGAGTGGCAGTGCAATTGTTATGGGCCGGCGTTATGCTTACCATTCCCAGTCCAGTCAGTGTTGTTGGATGTCAAATGGCATTTTTCAAAATTTTTAGTTTTATTTTTTACACACGTTCTCGCGCAGCTTGAAGTAAAACCACAGAACAGGGTAATGGCATAAATGGCACCTTTTCGTGTCTCTCAGTATATATAGGTACAATTTATACCAACCTTAAGCTCTGTTTTACATAGGCCAGTCGCAGTCACATGCAGCGAGATATAAACAATCGGCGAAGCCTATTCTGCCAGTGAAAGTGTAGAGCAGCGGATGTGGTCTTTGTGAAGCTTGAGATTCTCGTGTTGCTGCGAGCAAAGCTGCAGGCGTTGTGATTAATGGAAAGATTTAATCTGGATTAAGATTATCTTTTGGATGTGTGAATAGGTATTCAGGGGGAGATTTATATGGCGTATGAAAAATGGACTGTTGACGGCGAATTAATAAGTTCAATATTTTAACTAGTTTATAATTCAAATAATTATCTAGAAAACTTTTGGATATACATTTTATTTGATTAGCAATACGGGTATAGTAGTGTTACTTGATGAAAACTACTGTCTGGGAATTGGCCTATCTTAGGTCTTATCTCTATGGGATACTGTTGTCTCGCTGTTCTTACGTGTATATCCATTTTTATCATATCTTAATAAGTGAAATGACGTCGTTTTTATAAAACGAGCTATATTGAGATACGCTCAGGGGCCCAAAAAATGCATAGCAATATCTGGTGCCCATTTGGCAAGCTACGAAATTGAATATTCTATCATCATGAACTCGTAAAAACATCGAAAAGCAATTACAAAATAATACTATTGCAATTCTTACTATACTATAAATTATAACTAAGTAGGTATGCGTGTGCTTTAATTGTCAGTTTGGTTAACCAAACCAACTTGAGAGACTTCGACTCTACGGGGTCCACTTAACCATAATATTTTCATGTAAGAAAACGCCGTGTAATGTAACCAAATATAATTAGCAACTAAAGAACTGGACCTTCCTACAGATCTTCAAGACTGTACTTTTAATAATAGGACTGCGAACCAAAATAAGCTACTTTCACTCTCAACGTGAATCACCTGGTTACGAGTGCAGGATACCTATTACGTCGGCGACACATTGTGTAACTGGCTGCGTTCTGCTTAATAACAATAGTGACTCATGCAAGCCATACAGGCTAAAAATAGTGGAGGTATACCGGCATCTTGGAGGAATGCATATGCAAGCAGGAAGGATGTCAACAAGGCCTATTTAGTCAGAAATTAGTGGACATATGAAACTTATAATAAATACATGATGTCTCAGAGACTCAATACAAGATAATTGCTATTGGCTTATTACAATTCATCTAATCAATTTGTTTATAAAAAAAATTACGTCCGCTCTCTCATTACGTCCGCTGCTGTAGAGATAGGCCACAAAGTGATAACGTGCACCGGTCGCCGATATGCAAGTAGTTCGAAGTTCCTACAAGTGGATCCGAATTCATGTCTCCCCTGGTTGCCCCCTTTGGGGAGACACCAGGGTTTTTCTGTCTTGGTGTCTCCTCTAGTCAAGGTAGGACATTCATGACTGTCGTTTGACTCTATCATACCATTTTGGGCTTTTCCATCTCATATTAAGACCCACATATAGTATTTATATCATCTTTGGACCCACCTTTCAAGAGATTCTAAAATGGTAAACCTATCAAGTTTTGAAAAATTTATGGAACATCAACAGAAAAACATGGTACATCAACAGAAAATCATATAACCACCGCTGTTTATCAAGATAAGTTATTCTTAAGTAAATTGAGAAAGTTTTATCTTAATTTAGCTTAGTTTATTGTTTAGCCACGTCTCGTATGTGATGGAGATAAACATGACGATTACAAGTGATTCCGCAGAAGAAAAAGCCAAATTGAACAATAAATTGTGAACGAACGCCAATAATCACACTTTTATATATAGGATTGTTTATTCAAGGAGTGGCCCATAGATGAAGAGAAAACAGTGTATCATTAAAGTAATTTCATAACCAAAAGTTATTAAATAAATGGCTATAAAAACATAATTAGTTTATCCGCTTAGCTCCTCAATAACCAAGTAAGAATAAGTTATATAACATAGAAGTTGTTAGCATCATACACGAAGCCTAAGGCTCAACGGTAATGTGTCCCATAATTATCATAATATAAGTGCTCCTATGTAGTGTCAAAGCGATTTACATCAGCTTAACTACATGGGGTTACGTAAATAAGTTAAAATTCTCTAAAATATATTTCAATGTAAGTCTCAACTTTCTTTATGCTCTCTAAAGATTAAAAATATGCGACGTAACGCTCAGTATGAATGTGCTCGGTTCGTCGCTTTGAATTAAGAGGTAGATATTAATTGCATTAACAATGCTTTTTACTTTTTTACATAAGTTTCCATTTATGTGTTCTTACAATTGCTTTGTCCTCATTGCGTTATGGTACACAATGTTAGTTTATCTCCGTGGACACATATAGACGCACATTCTTGAGCGAGCGAAAGTTGTATTGCATTGGGTAGGTATGTGTAAATGCAGTTTCATGGGATCCAATGAGCAGTATTTGCCATTGTTAATGAATGAGTTAATTTTGTGGAAATTTTATTAAGGTATTAAACGGCTTGATTACGCCAACCGATTCTCTCAAGTCGACAATCTTTGACCTAACACTACTGGAACTGATTGAGAGCTGTTAGCGGTACCCATTATACAGGTGAGTTTGAATTGGTATATTATCACGAAAGGGGGTGATTAGGACCATGTTTCACAATAAGTTGTGGGAACAAAACACGTGATTATACGCATTTATTGTAACAAACCGTTTGGAGATTTCCAGATTAATTTAACTTCCCATATTTTCCAGTAACTCATAATATTTCGAGTTATGAAACAATTCTATGTCCGGCCCCATTCTCCAAGCGTCCGTGTTGTGTAATAGGAGCCACCTCGCTCATTCTAATGACTGCATTGACGTGCGTAGTTGCACAAGTAAATAATAACTTTTGGACAGAGGTCAATGGCGTGCTGTTACGGCCCCGGCGGTGGTTACTCATTCACTGTTGTTTCTATTGCTCTTGGTTTAAATTTGGAAACGTCGCGTCGATACGTATGAGCAATTCATCACTTGTGCGTTAGCCTCTTTAGCTGACCTGAAAACCTAGATACTTTTTCACAAAGAGCTTTTTTGCAACAGTGATTAATCCCATTATGAAATGTTTCATTTAGTAACTTACACTTGGAAATAGTTTTGTTATGCGCCTTCTAATTCGTTGTGTACTAGATAATATATAAAGTAAGTAGGTAATCATTTAATTATGTAAATGATGGACTTGATAATTAACTGTGATCCATGTCGACTACAAGATCCGCAATCCAATTTAGGTATTTATAGGTACATTGCAGAAGTCGGGTTTAAGTAAGTCCCACTGCTTATGAAAGTTTATATTGTTTTTGTACCTTCACATAAGTTTATAAAAGTACCAGTATTTGTATCTCGCTGTAATTAGGTAGTTAGATGTACCTACGTAGTTTCCTACACATTCTAACGAAATATTTACTTAACAATGTGAATTTAAATATTATCGTTACGTGCACTTTCACTTTTCAAACAAGACTTACCTACCCATTGTGTTAGTATTGACACATTTGCAATAATGATAAGTCTCAAGTCTTAGTAGGTAAGCTTCTTATGTAAATCGATCCACTTGGCATGTAACAGTGACTAATCTGACCCGAATATATGTCTGTTCCGTTTACAAGAAAGTTGTGGTACGGTTGACGTAGTATTGTTATGCAAAGCGGATCTGCGTATAACAAGGCGTTTTTTCCGTTTTAAGCTAGCATGACGTTAGTTTATAAGTATTTTTAGGTCACTAGTTTAAAGAGAGACGTTTTGTGGCACTATTATTGTGCAATAAAATGTTACCCTTTGAAATTACGTTGTGAAAACATACGCCTTAAAAACTCTCTTAACTAAAGAACTACAATATTTATCTTATCTTGTAGTTGTCAAGGTCGATCGCGGCACTTGACCACAAAACATGGTCATCATCTACAAAAACTGCTACTGTGCAAAGGCGAATAAATAGGTCATCGGTCATAGTTTATTACCATTAACTGGGATCATTCTTAATATTTAAGAAATCAGTAACAAGCAGGTCCTACAGAAGCCAAAAATGAAACAAATAATCGTATTTTTATTTTGTCCACAAATAAAAATCTGTACAAATAAATAAAATTGAAGCGTCTGTTTGTAATATCAAATTAACAGCTTTTAACTAAATACATATGAAAGTTTAGGTATACGGTAGTTGGTACTCAATTTAGGTATATCCCGCATCTTAACCACAAGTAAACCTTTCATTACATCACGCAGGCTGATCATTTATTTTTTATTTTTTATGTTATTTGGTAACGAGACGAGCTGGTCGTTTGCCTGATGGTAAGCATAACGCCGGCCCATAACATTTACAGTGCCACCCAGAACTTTGAAACACAAAGGCCTGCGCGGCACTGCAGTGCGCTCGTTACCCTGAGACATTAGGTATTAAGTCTCATAAGCCCAGTAATTTCACTGGATACTCTGCTCATCAAACCGGAACACAGTAATGCTTGCACATTACTGCTTGGCGGTAGACTTCACGAGCAAAGCGGTGGTAACAACCCAGACGGACACTCGCAGAAGAGTTAGTCCTCCCACTAACAAACATATCAACAACAATCATATGAGACTCACGCCATTTTCACTATTGTTCCATGAAGAACTTGATGAAGGCCACAGACAAGGGCATTTGTTGGGTTAAAAAATACAATACTTATTCGTTTTTGCAGGCAGAATACTATTTGTACGAAAAGAATAAGACACCACCATTATCAAGCTCAGTTTGAAGAGAATCAAGATATTCTAGCAGTCTACCGTCTCTACTTCTTGTACTTATATAGATGCCTTTCAATCACAAATCATTCTAAAGTCCAATATGGAAAAAAACAGAAGGGTCTTGCCGTCTTGGTAGGGTCACCTCTTGATTTTAACCGCAGAAGAAAATATAGCTATAGCACAGAATAGATAATAGTACAAGCTATAGTAATAATCTTCACAACTAAGATTGACATCTCGTTACATATACCTTTGTTAATAAAGAAATTACTCTCACTCGATTTCGTCAGTAGAGATAATAGGCGCGTGAACAACAACTTTGCTTCGGATTACAGATTCTCATAGTTTTAAACCCCACAGAAGAAATGATCATAGTTGGACGACTTCGAAAGAATTGCCATAACAATTAAAATAAATAAGTATAATGTCACAGTGCTCTAGCTGATAAAGGATGTTTATTATTTATTTACTCTTCGACTTTATTTAGTTAGTTACGTAGGTATATCTGAATGTAAAAAAAATATTCTATAAATTTTGGTTGTGCTGTCACTCAGAAAAAACAGTCTTAATTTTAATAACCTCCTGTTATAGAAATTGAACTGTTACTGTTACTTTTCAAGCAAATGACAGCGAAGTTTCAATTCTCTTACCATTTGGTTTACTGTTTGATTAGGTATATTTATAAGATAAAATATAAAATGATCCCGCATTCTAGTGCTCCGTTGCGTATATATAACTACGAAGTAAGAACTATTCGTCGTTAATTTTATTTTAACTTACTGCATAATTTAGCGTACATACCTAATATGTTTTGGCGAATAAACGGTTTATTTATCTATTTAAATGTATTTTTTACACACGATGGAACGGAGAAGGTGTAATATGCGTTTATTATCTATTTATCTTCATTGGTTGGGCAACTGCCAAAAATGTTCTGTGGTATCTACCATTACCCGCGAGCGTTCACCCGCCGGCGCGGCGGCGTCTCGCACGTGGTCAGATGGAAACAGAAAGTGATATCTACCAAATTCGTGCACCTTATTCGCTTAAACAATGGGCAATTTATGCGATTTCACTCATTCCGTAATTTCATATTTCTGTTGTGTGGATTTAATAATCGTGACACCTGGTTAAGGAAAACACGTAGGAGGGTGAAGCTACAATTTGTAAGCTTTGTGGCGATACCAATATAATCAGAACGTTGGTGGAAGAATAGACTTGGATTTTTTTATGGTGTTTGGTAACGAGACGAGCTGTTCGTTTGCCTGGTAAGCATAACGCTGGCCCATAACAATTGCAGTGCCACTAAGAACTTTGACACAGAAAGGCCTGCGTGGCACTGCAGTGCGCTCGTTACCCTGAGACATTAGGTATTAAGTCTCATAAGCCCAGTAATTTCACTGGCTACTCTGCTCGTCAAACTGGGACACAGTAGGTAATGCTTGCACATTACTGCTTGGCGGCAGACTTCACGAACAAAGCGGTGGTAACAACCCAGACGGACACTAGCAGAAGAGTTAGTCCTACCACTAACTGAATTGGCACGAATTGGCAACTTCTGAAATATAAGCCATCTTTCTTATCAAGATGCTGTTTTTTATATTCGATTGAGATGATTTCGATGATTAAGCAATGTGGTCAAAGATAGCAGATACGCTTAACAGAGATTAGAACTGGCTTTCAAGTGCAGCTACTGGAAAACACCGATAGGTAGTAGCGGTGGTAGCTTGTCAGGTGAGTTCTAGAAAATGTCCAATCACCATGGAGACTTCTGACGCTAAGTGATGAACGTCATCACTTAAACTGATAACGTTTACGTCAGAATCGGATCCCTATTCTTCGACTCAGCCAGTGCTCTCAAGTGATCACGGAACGCAAAGATTGATAATGCTTGGTGATAGATACATTTTCACTAGACTTTCTATATTGTTGCATGATAGCCAAACGAGCACCGAAAAATGCTCTAGGTATTAAAACCTACGCGCGGAAAAATAACACTGTTTTTATTTATAACTGAGAAAAAACCTTTATCGCAGTAAAAGTGAAATATTCTAAGGTACAAAACAAATCGCTAGTTGAGACCTTGAACTCTATCTCAACTTCTTAGCAAGACAAAAACAGGAACTTAAGCTATTCTCACATGTTCATAAAAAAAAATGATACAATCTTAAACAGTTGTAATAAAAAGTAATGCCTTGTATGAGATGGACCATACGAATTAAAAAAAAAGATCTTATTTTATCATGTCACCCTTTGTAACTATCTCATGTTGAAATCTTAAGCATTACAATATAATTGGTTTTACTAATTTTCTTAAGTTCTTAAGTAATTTACTTTCTTTCATAAATGAAAGAAAGTAAATACTGTGGTATATCACAGTCCATTAAAACTTTGATGAATTATGGATATGTTCAGTTTCATTTATGTGAGTTAATTGGTACTAAAACTAATTGGTTGGTTAATAAATGGTTAATAATTATGGAGTACCTTTTATAAGAGTTAACATGTGATGAACGTGTTAATATTTGTCATTGCATGGAGGTCAAGTTGCATTGAATTTATCGCAGTAGGTACTCCTACTGGGCGAGAAATTGCCGGTAAAAAGTTTAAAGTGGCACTGTATCTACTATGAGTAGGCACAATAATCCGTGTTCGAGTACAAACACCAATAGGTACTTGTCACTAAACGAATGACCTACATACTCTTTTTTGTTTTTTCTATATAAGTTTGAAACCTTATTTGTCCAGTAATTTTATGGGCAAGTATCCAAATGTGCAAATAAGCTATGTTATATGCATTAGAAATTTTAATGCATATAACATAACTTATTTGCACAATAGGCACCGGCTAACTGAAACTGAAACTGCAAAATAGGTACCGGCTGAGAAGTTTATTATAATAAACTTCTCAGCCGCTAGGTATACCTAGCGAAACGTCTTTTTGATGCCACATGGGACCGGAATGCTGGTTTTTATTTTGGACAACTAATAAGCATTGCCATTTAACCTGGCAATGCGACCAATATTCTAGGCGCGTTGCCATCGAGTGATGTTTTACTAGGGTTTTAATTAAATATTTGTATGTTTAATTAGTTAAGTAAAATTGTGTTTAAACGTTTTTGTAAAAATAGTGTTTTATTCGTATTTGTCTATTTTCTGTTATGACGAGATAAAAATTAGTAAATGAATTATGCATTATGTTATCTAGAAAGAAATGACAATAATTTTAAATCCTTTATGATTCCTAACATAAAATATAACAAGTTATTAGGACAACATTGTCAAGCGAGGTGTCAATATGATACTTAGATTATGTAAAAGGCTTGGTTTACACATTACAAAACTATTTTTGTATTAAATTTAGGACTGCATAAGTTGCAAGTAATTAAAAAATGCACAAAAATAAGCGTAACCGCCTCGCTTCTTTTCTTTAGCTAACAAGCAGAAACATCTTTTATTTTTATAATGTATATTTTCCAAAGAATGATAAAATCAACTGTAGAACACCCTGTCTGTACAAAATCATAGATATTATTAGACACGGAACTCTCGACGGTTTTGTTTGTTTTAAATGTATTTTTATTGGCGCATTAATTTAAATTGGTGATAAGTAGCAAAACTTTCGAGTGAATTAATAAACCGCTTTATTTAACACATTTGTGAAAAGATATTATATCATACCATAAAACATAGTATCCAGCTACAGAAATACCTGAAATAATTTTGCTGAATTATTGAAGAATTTATTGATCTATAAATGTTATTCGTATTGCATCACGTAATTATATGGTCAACATCCGCGCAAACTGTTTACACTGTCTTATTTAATTTTAACATAATTCAAGTAACACTACTGTTAATTTAGTGTGTCATTTATTTATTTAATCTATTTACATAATACAGTAAACAAAAATTGAATTTGAATAAAGTGAAGGCTTGGTCAGGACCGGAGAGTTTGGAGTGAACCAAAGGAGGACTAAACTCAGCAGTACGTGGCTGCGGGCTGATTAGACAAATAGATAGCTAATAGCTAAAAATGCACGGTTGGTGCAACTGCGGGTGGAGCTGCGTTATTTTTAGATTTTAGATAAAATCTCATGATATTATGTTTCATCAATAACATAGAAGCGCGTTGATGTCTTTTATACCGTCAAAATAAGTAAATAAATAAATTAATAATAATAAATAACCGTTATAAAGTCCATCAACATTTAAATTTCGTAAACGCTCAATAAATATTTATTCTTATGCGATAAGATTTATAATTTTATTATAATCTATCTATGCCATACTATACCAGAGTTATTTTTAAGGGATCCATATCTCAAGAGGATAAAAAAACCTTATAGAATCACTAAGTTGTCTGTCTGTCTGTCAAGACTCTTTTTCTCAAGAACCCGTAAAAGTATTCAGTCGAAATTGATAACAAATACTAAGGTTTGCAATACCTTAGAGCCATGAAATAAACAAGCTTCTAAGTCCACGCAATCAAAAGATACGGCCGTTGCCGTTTATACCGCATATTTTGACACTAACGAGGGAATCAATACCTATAGCGTCTTCCTGTTGACCTATAATCTTGAAATTTGGCAAAGAAGCAAAAAATCCGAAAAACGTTGTAATATCACATTTTTTTGTACTAATTATTTTGGTGTATAATTAATTTTACCTAACGGTTTTCGTGATGGACGAACTATTTACATATTTACAAGTTTGTACGGAACCCTCAGTGTACGAGTCCGACTCGCTCTTGGCCGATCTTTTTTTTCTAGTTTTTATATTACAGTTTGAAAACTGACAATTCGTTATATTATTTACTGTTATACCGCTGCTACAAGAGTATCCCACTTAACAAAAGGTTTTAACACTAATAGTGATCTATCAATCTATGCCATCACACATTTGGTGTTATTTAGGTAAAAAAATAATATATGTACTTAACAATTATTGTCAAAATTGAGTGGCTAATAACAACTAGTTCTGTATAACTAGTTATATAATGTTATGTTACACAAATCTATCATTTACTATAAAATACACTTACAAAATATATATAAAAGCATTTAATATTAAAATATGTATCATTTATATTCTTACTGCTGATAAATAAACAAACTTTTACATTTTTACTTAAAAGCGTTGAATAACGAACAAGACACAGCATGCAGTTATTCAGGTAGATAAACTATCTATAATATTATGAATATATTATAATTATTAAAATAAGGACAAGTGTTAAATGTCTTACGATTATATTAAAGCACCATTATTGTATTACATAGTTAAATGTTGAATATAATAGCTAAACGCCAAGGATGCGTTTTAGTAGCTACACTTGAGCTACCTTACCATCGTTATTTGAGTTGTAAGTGTCAAATCAGTTAGAGGTCAAACGATAACTTATCGAGGATGAAAAAATTGTTCTTGCATTCTCTGACTATATTTATATAAAAAGAACTATATGTATATACCTGACAGACTATATATATTATGAATAAATAAATAAATATCCTACTAATAATATAAATGCGAAAGTGTGTTTGTTGATTTGTCCTTCTTTCACGCAGTAACGGAGCAACGGATCGACGTGATTTTTGGCATAGGTATAGCTTATGGACCGGAGAGTAACATTTACTTTTACATTATACTTTTTATCCCGGAAAAATGCACGGTTCCTGTGGGAACGCGGGTGAAAGCCGCTGGCAGAAGCTAGTATATCCATATATAATACACAGAATTAGGGCCGTAAGATCGCAGTTTAAACCACAGAAGAGATTTTTATTTCTTGTCTTCGATTACTAGTCTGTAGGACTAACTCTTCTGCGAGTGTCCGTATGAGTTGGTCCCACCACTGTGCTCATGAAGTCTGCCGCCAAGCAGTAATGTGCAAGCATTACTGTGTTCCAATTTGATGACCAGAGCAGCCAGTGAAATTATTGGGCTTATGAGACTTAATACCCAATATCTCAGGGTAACGAGCGCACTGCAGCCGCGCATGGATTGTGTTTCGAAGATCTGAGTAGCACTGCCATTATTATGGGCTGGCGTTATGGTTACTATAAGGAAACCGGCTCGTCTCGTTATCGAAATAAATTAAATAGTAACAAGAAACCCAAGATCAATGGTAGTTAACCGTCCATCAGTAGTTTAAACTATCGATTAGTTTAAACATGGCTCAGGGTGCAGTTAAACTCCCACGCGTAGGTTAAACTGCCAATATAATTATTGCCCGGCTTGATATCATATGTTTGAAACTATGAATATTCAGTTTTATTTCGTTCTGTCGTCTATCAATGTCAACTTTGTAAATTACAGTCCTTATTTGATTTAACAAATTAACGAAACATGAGAATGTTGCCTGAGAATGCCATGAGTATTAGACTACTCGAAGTTTAACTAATCTACTTCTATTTTCAATTTATTTTAGGACAGTAGATTAAACCGTAGAATACGAAATTCATAGTTTTAACTACTTTTGATCTTACGACCCTACCGCTAAAGATAGATACCTACCTGAAAATAAGACAATCGTTTCCTTTCGTATCCGATAAATAATGAGGCTGATCCCCAGCATACAATACAGTAACTGAGGATGGATTGGCACACTGCTTGATATATTATTCTTATCAGCTACAGAATTTAACCCTTTAAATACATAATTAAGTCATCTTACAAACTAGATATTCTGCTACATCTATAACAAATGCCTATTGATATTATAATGTAATGTTGGTATTACTTATACCAGTTGTTCATATTATTGGCGAGCAGAAAACAAATTGTACATAGCGGTTGTTTTATGGTGCTTTCATTGACGCCCTGTAGAATATCGAGTGTCAAAAGCTATAATTATACTGAAAATGACAGTCAACCTAAAAACTATGGGCATAGAGACAGTCAACTTCGTTCTAACACGACAAAACTTTTTTCTGCCGTCAGTTCCTCGTAAGGCTTCCGGAAATCCCGACGAATTGGCATTGTGAGGTACACTCGTAATAGAACAGAACAAAGACTTGTACTGCGTGCCGATGCTTTACGCGTACCACCCACCCCTAAAGCCTTCATGCAACCATCAGGAGTTTCACACATGACTGTTTGACGGATTATTCATTTATTTTTATTTTCCTATGAAACATTCTGGTCTGATCTTGCCTAAAGCTATAAGACCAAAACATTTGCATCGCCTCTAAAGGAAGTCCGTTTCTTTTGTTCAACAAAACAATTTTTCCGATGAGTCTACCTGTTCTACACAGTCAATCGTCATCTCACTGACGTCAATATATGTCGCAAGGATTTCAAAATCCTCGCCAAACCGCGATCCGGGATAGGTGGGTCCGGCGATGCAGTAGCAGAACTTTCACGCGTATAAAACCACAGCGGCTGTGGCCGGCGCGACCAGTGAGCCCCCCATCTTTGAGCCACGACGCACGGTGGCGCACGCGCACTCTACGCTTCACGCGCTCGCGAAATCGAAAGTGACAGATCCACGGATCAGACTGTGACATCAGTGTGTGTGACTCTGGAACAGTGATCGGTAGCCGCCGCTGTTATCCTTGAACTGTTTCTTCGTTTCTGTGCCGCATTGAAAACTCGCCTGAAAAGGTACTTGGATTTTGTGTTTATCTCTTGGATGTGTTTGGAAAGTGTGCTGGATCGTCGGATTTTCTGCAACGTGTTTTGATATGTTTATTGGTTTCTTTGATTGAAGTGTGTGCTTAATGGAATTTATGTAGTATTTACTGTCAATACCTGTATTAGCTTCGATAAATTAACGACATTTTCTTACAAATAAAATAACTATCAAATTTAATAGGTACTGTAAATAGTCAACGAAAATGTGATGAAGAATTGTAAAAGATACACTTTCAAAAACTTAATTTTAAAGGCCCATGCTTAAATAAAAAAACTAGGTACATTGAATTATTGGTAGGCCAGTTAGAAGTTGTTAAATTTGTATAAAGAATGCTGCCGCTGATAATCGCGTGCTGAAAATACATTCTAATAAGGCAATAGCAAACTAATGACCCAATACATAAGTACATAAAAAAATAGACAAACGGATGTCACGCGGAAATTTTCCAAACGACTGGTCACAGCACCAAAACACAGAAATAAAATTATGCATTTAATTCACTTATCTCCTCAACTTTGTTAACAGTAGAAAGTTGCATAATTTTACTTTCACTCACGCCAAAACTCGCGAAATATTTGAACACAATTTGCATGTTCAGCGGTTTTTGTTGCGCACTTGTTTGTTGCACAAAGTAACTTGTTCTTTATTTCTGTAAGTGTAAGATGTTGTGAGTTGTGAAGCGACATGTGGTGAAGCCGGTACGAGGAAAGTGGGTCGCGCGTCACACAGCGCGCATTTTATAGGTGTACCTGTGGGGTTTCTCGTATACGTTAATAGCAATGTGCATAATGTGAAATTGAAGTAAATAGCTTCAAAATGCACTTTTATGTTAATTAATGATAAACTCCGTACAATGTTCTTTTTGAGATAGATAAAGAAAGGTGCTTTGATTTTTTATTTGAATTACGGAAAGGATTTTAATCCGACCTGCCTTTTTTGTATGATTATCTCCCACATCCATGAATACTTTTTTTAACATCTGAATATGTATTATGTATGTTATTGAATTATCAGAGATCATATGGACCCACATTAGAATTTGATCCAGAACTCATGATGGCCTCCGAGAATAAAGCGAAGGAAATTTATTCTCCGCTTTAAAAGAGCAATTTTTCCCATTACATTGTTGAAGTAATGGATTGTATTGATTGGAGTCCAATATGGGCAGAATTTTATATTAATCAATGTTATCTAAAAATGGGCTAATGCTCGTTTTCGTACAAAACCATAAGTAGAGAGATTATAAAGAAGCAAATCACGTTAAAGAATATTAAGTACTTACTATTAACTGTAAATCGCCGACTATTCTTAATCGCACTTTCAAAAGACTTCAAACAGAATTTAAGGCGGGGATCAGAGTTACTCTAACGTTATTTTCAGCATATGCACTCACGCACACCCACAGACCATTTATTTCACAGATCAATGGATAGACTTTTGCAGTGCTATAGGCTAGTGGAAACAATAATCGCAATTGTTTATTTACATTTGTGCACAAAAAAATATTTCTCAACTTTTGTGCTAGCACTCGTAGTTTAGATATTCTGACCATTATCTAGGAATCTCATGAGTAGTGGGCAGGGTCTACATAATGTAATCCTTGAGCTTTATTTATTTTCAGTACAAATAAATCGGCCAATTGCTTAATGATACAAAAACATACACTAGCAAAACACGCCTCCTGTCTGTTGCACATGAGTTAAAAATATTAAAACTTCAACCGATTTACACATACTAAAAATTTGACATGTATTTAATACACCTATTTTTCAGCGACAACGTGTAGCACTTCTTTTAGCTTTGCAATAAGCTTTCAAAACGTAACGAGCTCTGAAAAAGAAACTCAAACGCGTAAACTTGACGTAATCTGTACAAACCGTGAAAATTACCACGAACACTATTAAGGTAACGAATCCGCGGTCGCATCATCCTTATCTGCCGAAACGGATGCGAGACATACATACTTGCACTAATGGCTACTGTTGCAAAACTCGACGTACACTGGTAGGACCCCTATTCTATTGTTCGGGTACATTAAGATTTTGTAAGAGCGTAGTTTTGCGTCACGGTGACTTACCGCCTTCAGGGATTGTGCCTTACGCAACCAAGTAACGTGTTACAAATGTGAACAAAAATGTCCACTCGTTTTTTATGCAATTACCTAGAGTGCACAGAACATGAAATGAAACGAAATAGTAAAATGTTGGCTAGGCACGAAATGGGAACGTCGTAGCTGTTTGCTACGACCGCTACAAGAACAATGGTAACGAAATGTCGCATAGTTGTCTACGAGTACTACGGTCTTTTGTTGATAAAAGTTTATATTTCTCACATCGACTTGACTGGAATAACAATTAACGGCTTCATTTAGTTTATCATTGGGTTTGCAGCTCGTCCTTTTTAATCACTTCAGTAGTATTTGGCGGCTTCACCTCGTCCTCCCGGTATTATTCGGCTATCAATTGGTTTATTTCAGCCCTGGACAGTTATAGGTAGCTAGTTTTTTATGTTTGGCTACGATGTCACTTCATCATAATTGATGATGAGATGGGTAACACGCTAAATCTAGTATCGGGACTTAACGAATTCTTAAGTCAATTCCGTTCATTTTCTACCAAAAATGATTATAGACTTTATCTAGGCACCATAGTTTATGTTACGTTGCGCTTCCGCAAAAAAATAATATTTTTTCTTCTTCAGTAGCCGTGATATGACACAAACAGTTTATTATACCTGTTTAAGTAAAATCCTCTTTTTAAATAATGTATTTAACATTATCATTAAACCAATAAACACAAAATAATATGTCAGCTTTTGAAACCGTGTCTAAACATGCGGCATTTCGTGCGATTATTATTTACAACGCGTTAACCAAAAGTATAAAAATCATATAATTATATTGTTTTCATATTGGAAATATCAAGGCTATATTTCTATGTTTCTGTTTTAGTTGGCGCTATCGACAGATATAACATATCATTTTCATTAAATTTAATAAGAAATTTAAGAAGCAACATTCAGTTTAGCTAATGATCTTGCTGACTTACAAGTTTTACCTTGATAATAATGTTATGTTAAGATACGCGATATTTAAATCCAATTGTCACTTTCACTTTCCCAATGTTTTCTCGTAGGTCTCATGTTTGCGTGATAATGTAACGGAAACATTGGGAGAAAGCCTTAATGAGCATGTCCAGTTTTAATTTCCGTCAAGACGACTTAAACTTAATACTTGACGAGCATCAGATGTGGCATATCAGCATTATGCCACATAACCTGTTATATAAAATTAAAAAGGTTTTAAAGACAAATCTTGAACAGAAATGCCTATCTTTTCAATCAAGAAAACCGGATCCTTACTTTGTAGGTGGAAACATAAAAATCAATCAAAACGAAGTGATATTTATTACAATGTTGCATTCAGGTGGATCAGACACGATGAGTGAAATTTTCTGGTTTTTTTATGAGAGAGTCGGAAACAAGTCTGATCCGGCTTATCGGACGGAAGTGATCACCGTGGTTGATCAATTGCAACAGGTATCGTGATGATAGTTGTGACGTCGTGTCACAATTCAACGAGAACGACGTGCCACAAATCACGTTGTCGCACGCCTCGACTATAGTCATCCACCAATCACCATGGGTGATCCGACTTCGCTATATATTTTGAGCAAGTGTTTTTCGTGTCAAGTTTAATATGACACGGTTGAATGCTTGTAGCGTTTATAAACGACATTCGTATTGGCCATTGTATCATGTTTAACAAGTAGTATGAGATGTGTAAATGTGAGCTCAGATAATCATGGCGCGGCATCGGCGCGATGTCGACGCGGCGAGAGGAAAGCGAGTCAGTATGTCAAGTCCAAGGGGCAAGTCAATCGGCCTTTTCTTCCTAACACCTGATCAATGTTTAAATAATGCGCTTGTTACAAGTAGGCCTATGTATATAAAGTTGTGGAGATGTTTTTGTAGTTGATGATATTTTGATGCTTGGAATGTAAAGCGCGGTGAACGTATAACTTTTACCTTACACAGATTTAGGAATGATGGTTTAATTTTTTTCTCGAAGCATACATTATACATTACAGTAGCTTAGAGTTTTAGTGACACACTAAAAGTCGCCATCTTGTGTGAAGCGCAGTAATTAAACTATGTTATATATAAGAATCAAAACACATGTTTGTCTTTAAGTTTTTTTATACTATAGGTATTCTAAAGCATACACACTGATCTTACCATTCCATCATACAACGAATGCAGTTCACAAGTTCGACTGCGCATAAATGAGTGCAGCCATTCGCAGTCGAGGTTGCTAACCGTCCTTGTTTTTCAAATGTGAGCTTAATCGCTTGCAGTTGGTTGCAGTCACACTACACAACTCAACTGCAAACTGTGATCAACTACAAACGCCTGCCCATATTTTACGAGTCATTTTAAATATAACATCTTATTTTACGTCAGTACAAATTTAAACCATACTCTATATATAGTCCCATTAAACCTGTCCTATAAACATAAATAAATAACCATACATAACATAAATCTTAATTAACTCTATTTACCTAGTGAAAGCCATAAAATACGGGCTGGGGAATTTAAACCAATACCGGATAAATAGAAATGAAACAGATAAACCACTCAATGCTAATAAGCAGTCAGCTGATTGAGTAGCACCCGTGTCAGGTTAGAGAACTGGATCAGATAGGAGGAGCAAGGGATCCAAGGAATGCAGGTCAGGAGCCGGTTCCTCGTGGTCCCATAAACCTGCGTAGTTGCGCTTGCGCTTATAATGGGAACGGCGAAATATATCGCGGTAAGTGGACGGGATTTTTATCCAGAACCCACTTGTTTATGCGAGATAAATTTTAATTTTCACGAGGTAAAAGTAAACAGTTTGTAGTGACATTTATACTATTACATATAATAATATAATAATAGGATATGTATAATAATATAATACTATTTAATAATGTGACAGGATACTTTTGAGAATTTTATTTTTCTGTTGCAAATGAAGCTTCATTATAGTTTCTGTAGCTATTAGTTAACACATTTTGTGCTATAATGCGCTTGTCGTAAATGCGAATAAAAATCCACAATTCGTAATGTTATTGTTTGAAAGAATTGATTAGGTAATGAGCAATAGCAAAGCGATGAAAGCTATTCGATAAAACAGACAATTAACAAGTGTGAATTTTGTTATCGCGCTATCAGAAAACAAAGTAAGGTGTATTTATGCCTTTTATTGTTTTGCTATACTTGATCGCATCGCAGTATTGTTCGTCTGCGAATCGGAAGTGGGACTTTTCTTTACCCTGAGAAATAAGTCGCGTAGCTAATTGTACTTGAACGCTCACTAACTAGACTAGTGCAATCACTAACTGGAAGAACACAATATAATTTAACTCTGTTATTATGTAGGTCCGATTTGTGTCATAGTCGGAAAATTAAAAATAGAAAACATTAATTGGTGAAACGCAGCGTGTTCCTTAATGACGAATCTGTTTTTGAAATGATGAGAAACCTATCACAAGCCCAAAATATACTATGCGTGTTAATCAATTTGATAACATTTAACGGCTTGTTTTTAATAGCTATTGATTTGTAGGTCACAGAAACTCATATTTTTCCATTTGGCCTGATAATTTATTTTCCCATCGAGTAACAGTGTGACAGTTGCGGGTGTTACTGGTTGGGAACAAAACTTAATCATGAATACAATTCGTGAAGATTATAAAGATTTTATTACTCACGATAAGTTAGGTAGCGCTGTGTCGCCAATATCTTGTTGGCACTCAAGTGCCACTGCTGGAACACATAAATGAATAAATAGCTTCCTTAGTACTCTTAATCTTGAAGCCATCTTCTGTCGATGTGATAATTCCTTCTGCCTGTGACTATCGTCATGTGAAATGTGGTTATTCGTACAATGTGGTCAGCTATCAACTTTCCATCCATTTTTTATTTATTCGAATACCATGACGCCTCGGGGTATCGATTAAATACTCGTTACAAACAATTACTGCAATCACAAATCAAAATGCGATCTGTTATTTGCAGGTGGCTATGATTTGGCAAGTAGTAAACGAAACCCGTAATTAAGTTTCATCAAGTGTAATTTCAGGTTATACTAGTATTTTGCTGTAGGTACTGTATTTTACACTCATAGTAACAAATTTCTCAATGATTCAATTACGAAGGAGGGATAGTTTTAGTAGCCAATTAAAAATGTGTCGAATTTGTTTGTTACGTAATTACTCGTAGTAATCGATTATTTTACGAAATATATAACTATATATATACACTCTATACATTATACACTTGACTCATTCGTGTATTAAGTATGAATACCTATACATTTCGTAATAACGTTTTCGTATAACGTTTTCCGTAAGAAATTGCTTTAACAATCAGACCGCCAAATGAAAGGCTCAACTTGTAGATTGTTCTTCTTTTCACTGTTGTAAAAGGTATAATTTGTATGCAATATAAGTTATGCTGAATATTTACATGCAAAGCTTTATACTGGCTGACATTATAATGCTGTATAGAGTTCAAGGTTCAATAGAGAAATGACCGTAAATTGTTCAACAGAACTTGCTGTTCGCCTAACATCTGTTCCTCACGTAACAACTGTGATAACATTTAACTTATCATTTATTATAATGAGGATGTTCAATTAGAAAGTGGTTCCATATCTCATACGAGGCAACAATGTAATGTATATACTAAACGAGCATTGCAAACAAGCCGCACCCGCATGCCTGATTTCCAGCGCCAATAAGATGATAGAGCCCCTATATAAGCTTCCAATCTCTACCTACGCTCAACGGGGAAACTCTACTGATTTCACTTTTGTTGCACTGCTCTATCTGTTAGAAGGGACGTTTGAAAGTTCCCTTCAAAGTCTTCGATCAATTCGCAAATTATAGCCTTTCTGACTTGTGCAGCTAAGCTCGTCTATTTGCAGTTCTAGAAACTATTTCCCGTCAGATTTACTAGGTCTGTTTAGTGTTAGATAAATTTGTTTAGTGTAAAAGACGCTAGCTTTTACGTTGAAGTTTAAGCGGTGAATTATTCGAAGTTAAATAAAATTTCTCTCAGTTGTAGACGTATAAAATTATACAGTAGCTCATTATGGCACCTAGTCCGCGTTAGAAACTATTGTTTAAGCGCTCGAGAGAAGAAACCGAAAGTAACAATTAAAGACTCACATGCAAGTACTATGTTTGAGTTTTTTTTGAATTATTTAAACGTTGAATTGGAGAAAGTATATCAAATTATTGTGCTCTAATTATGATGTGAAGATTCGTGTTACGGCAAATGAATTTGGCCGTGAGATGGCGAGCCGAGAGTGCAGAGTTGCGATAGACGCTTGTATATAGTGACACGTTCGAGACAGCTCGTATCATTCACAACCCAGTAGCTCCGAGCACAATGGCATAAACTAAACAAACATCTGTCTGTATTAGTCTGTTAGCTTTGAAACGGATGCAGAGACACCTTAATCTGATAATCATTATTAAACTACTAGTATATTAAAATAGATGTTTTGATAGCAATATGTAAGCTACTTTCCACATATTTTAGGTCTACTTTGCTAAATAGAATTAGGATTGAGTTATTTGTTATTTTAAATACAGAAATCGATAATAAAAGCTCAGTATTACCTAAGTGGCTAATTGCAGCAATAAAATACTATTTACTTTGTAACCACTTTGCTACGTGAAACAAATTTTACTTAGTAATGTAGTAGTGCTAAATAGGTAATATATTATTATTGGTTGAGTTATTTGAAGGATAATGATATTAATTTGAAAACTTTTGTTTTTTATCTGATATTTATTACAAAATTAGTATAGCGGAGTTTGTAATATGATATTTATTACGAAACTAATAGTGAGAGTGAAAACTGCCCAATAACAATTGCCCAATGGCTATAATTTTTCATTTCATAACTCGTATCTATATTATAATCAAATGTATTTTATCTTCCGGCAATTATCTAAATAGAAAGGTGCGTAGCATCGCCATTAAAAACTCGTACCGATTACTTCCAATGTTCCTTGTCAAAACTCCAATGTGTTAGAACCACTTGGTTGGTTTAAGGGCTTGCTCGACCGAACTAGTGCATTATTTATTATGGAGTCGATTTCTCGCGGCCGTCTCAAAGATTTCACCACTTTCATCTTGTATTTACGAGTATGTGCCAGCCACATCCATCCTATCTGCGCACATTAGTACTTATACGTCGATTGAAAGAAAAAGAAAGAAGAAAGAAAATACATTTAGTTGTAGCCATTGCCCAAAATATAGGTAGGTACATAGGTATGGTAGACTGATCTAGGGAAATTTGAAAAACTGCCCGGCTTGTAAATATGACTGTCGTTATGTTGACAGCAAACTTTATTAAATTGCATGCAACTGATATGTTTATGGTAGTCAACACTAGTGACAAGAGGAGCAAGTTACAATTTATCTGAGAAAAGGTTGAAATGTTGACGAGTTTGTTTTATTGATTACTAGCTTCTGCCGGCTTCACACGCGTTTCCTCATAAACCAGCATTTTTCAGAGATAAAATGACTAAGTATCCGAATTCTTGAATATCTCAACGAACACCAATCACATTGCAAAAAAATGTAACAAAACGAAAAACCACAGTTATAAATCAATACACCAAAAATAAAGCAGGCATACTCTTTGGAAAAATAGATTTATTCATACAAAAGTTTACCACACAGATTGCTTGTGTAATTTGATAAAAGATTACACAGAAATATACTTACCTAATGTGTTATTATATACCTACATTGATTAGGATGTCCTCACTGATTAAAAAATAATAAGTTTACCACAGTAACGCTGTTCACCTACTTGGGTTGACACTTCAACTTAAGGTTAATTTTTACGGTTGAACTTTACAGTAGTCATAAACTCGTTCACAAATAGTTTAGTTTATTGCTTCTTACATGCTTTCACTTTCGCGTTTCCGCTAGTAGTAGAGGAAGGCGGGTTATCGCAAAATAGCTCATTGTATGCCGCCATTGTTACAAGGACGGTTTCACTGCCTACAATGCCCGGGTAGTTCGCGACATAGATAACTGCATAAAAATATCATTGTTATGACATCATAATGTAAAACAATAGCATAATGACAAATTCAGAAGCTTGTAACTTATGGATTGGTGCCAATAACTATTTGTCAAACACATGGCGTAGTACAGGACAATACTAATTTATTTTGAAATTATGTCGTTGTATACAATGGAGTAATTGTGCCAATTTCAAAGACCTTTAATTATAAACTTCGAATGAACTCACTGTACAGTAAATATACTATACTGTGAATTTAACAACTTAATGACCAGTAATCCATACTTTTATATAATAAATAGTGTTTGTACGTTTGTTGGCTTCTACTTCTTTCACGCAGCAACGGAGCAACGGTTTGACGCAATTTTTGGCATTGATATAGTTTCTGAACCGGAGAGTAATATAGGCTGCTTTTTATTCTAAAAAAGGACGGTTCTTGTGGGAAAACGGGTGAATCCGCGGGCAGAAGCTAGTAAGTATTAATAATGTAATTTAATTGTTTCAGGTTTTCAAGTTTCGAGTTACACACGACTTTATGCCACCGAAATAAATTGTGTGAGTATATTTTGTTTTAACCGAAATTGAAGTCTATTCTCTATTCTAGTCTGTTTTGAGGGTAGTCACTAGCCAGGATTGCACTAGAAAATGTTCTAGCACCTTGCTATGATTACATGATGTCATGATATTTTCCTTCACCGAAGATTAAGCTCATTGTAAGATTCAAATCATCAACTTCGGATCGGTGGCTGACTTCACTACCCCACCCACCATGACTTCAAAATTATTTAACCTAAGAAGTCGAGTTGATAAAACAATCAGTCACATTTATCCTCAAGCTGCGCTAATAAACTACACTCTAATAAAAATTAATGTATAAGGTTTTCTACGCCTTGTGCAACATGCATCTATCATTTTTCGAACAACTCTGCTTTCTTTTCTAATTTAAACACCGGAGAAAATAACTGAATGAGAATGCGTATAACAAAATCATTTCTGTTACATAACCAACGACTCTCAACGAATTCGGATATATGATTACGCAACACGCTCGTTAAGTGAAACGTAAGCTGCATTTTGTGTTCACTCGATCATATTTTCTCACCGAAATATATCTACTTTCTCCGACAGTAATTACCTATGCAAGTACAAGGTGCCACTGGTGTGCCTGTTGGTTATGCAATATCTGTATCAGTAGGACTCCAGTGAGTTGCAGTGAAAGTGCTAAGGACAATGCTCATACATCAACCGGCTTCTATTTTTATGGGATGCGTATTTTATAGCTGCAATTATCTCGAACGATGCTCAGATGTTTACGGAGCGATTCCGTGGGTGGTGATACATCAATCATTTCAAAATTTACATTCTGTTTAGAAAATTCTTCGATGTTAAAACGTGAGATTAATAAATCAAAGACTTTATGCGGCTTTTATAGGAGTGGACGCATAATTTCAGTGTAGTCATCGATGTTGCGTAAGTCGAAGAATTTGAAGTGAAAGCGTGTCTGGGGCGTTTAGATGATGGCTCAAAAAGTAGACCGGCTTTATCCTTAAATAGCATCGTATTGTGATTTCTTCGTAACACGCGATGACTTGTAACTGAAGTTCATTATCACGCTTCACTATAAGTCTATTTGAAATGAGAAGCTTTTCAGCGTTTTAAACCATTTCAATAATTCAATTTCTTCAATTTGGAAAACCTATTATATTTCCACTCCTTATCTTCTTCGAAGTAAATCCCGTAACCGTAAACCTTTTCTAGTAAATCTCATTTCTAGCTACCAACTCTCTAAAAACATTAACACATTTCTCACGCTCTTCACACATCTCAAGTTCAAAAGTCCGGCAGCCCTATTTCCGTGCGCATCAAGGCATCAATTACCTCACAGTTGCGCAAGAGGGAACGACGCCCTCGTCCTTGGCCTGAAACGATACTTTCTCTTCCGCCGCCGCGGCATCGATCATTGTCCAGTCCACGAAAGCCCGCGCCACCTACCCGTGAAGATCGGAGATAAAGTTACTACGGGCTACCACACTAAACACATGTATTGACGATAGCTAATGTGTATATTAAACGCGTAGATCTGTTTAAGTACTGCGTAACTTTATTAAGTAATACCTAATTTTATTAAATGATGCGTTAATATGTTTAAGTACCTAAGTGATCAAAAATAAATTTTGGGACCAAACCAAGCGAACTTCTCCAAATAGATACTAGACAAAACTCAAGCTTGCGCTGTCGATAGACTGCGTAAAATTGATTGCAGCTGATTGGATTTGGTCGTTAATAACTGCTGTCAACTGCATGCGCTAGCGTCTGTTCATATTATAATAGGTAGATACACTTGTAATTACCAATTTCTGCGGCAAATAACTCCAATCTACCTTTGCAGTTAAGTTTGTAACTGCAATCGTATGCGGACATGCAAACCTACGTGAAGCTTAAAAACGCCCTTTTTATAGTGACAGCTAAACTGTTATAGACAACGATAGCAATAGTCAATCGTATGATGAAACATTTGAATGGAGTTAGACTATACGTGGCCAAAGCGAAATTTCCTTCTCTGGCGCATAAGGCGTTTCCCATGCATCGTCAAACACGTTGCCGGCGTCTCAGTAGCCCAGTGTAATGGTTCCACTTATGTTTATCTTATCTTATCACGTGTCTTAATTGACTTGTCTACCTATTTACTCTTTTACTGTGACTTTTTACTCGTGTACAATAATTGTTTTTTCGTTTAAATTAAGATATAAATTGTTATTGGGTATTTTTTTTCTTTATCTTATAGTATGTGAGGTGACAATTGATGATAACTTTATTGGTTCTACGGAGATTTACGATCGAGTATGAATTGAAATTTGTAATTTTGTAATTCACCCAGCCCTAGTTGGAAAGACGTTCTGAAATTTTATTTTATAAATGAAAGCTCTATTAAACATATATCGAGTACTATAAAATATCAGCTGAACAACATCTTTATGTATATGTATTTATAGATGTTGTATAATATATGTTTATACATATATTTGACTTTAATTAATCGGGCTGCAGCTTGCTGAAACTAGAAACGAGTTTTTAATCGTAAACGATTTCTACAATGCTTAAGATCTCATGAAGAGGAAGTAGCATAAAACAGTAATCATTATAAATAGATGCTTAGATCAAATTGAATATGTTAGCAGCGCAATTTGAGTCGAGTTTATGGTTAGGTGTACTTACTATTGCGTGAAATTCTCCGGTCGAGATAGTATTTAGACTTTGGTCATACGATTATTTAAACGGCGTTAAAGGTAGGTGTTTGCTTATTACATCCCGCTTTCCAACTCCCATAATCGAAATATCCAGCATTTGAGAAGCAAGTTTAATATTTTTCTACTGCCTGAACAGCTGCCTTATCAGCTAACAATCTCGTGTTCGTTTTCAATACCAGACCGATTAAAACCAGCGGTCACTACTCTTCGTGTGGAAGGAATAGTCTAGAATTTTCGCTGGTTATTAAAGAAATAAGCTCTTTCAAAACGAAAACAAGCGAAAACTATTGACAACTCCTTCCACACGAAGACTAGTGACCACTGGTTTTAATCGGTCTGGCATTGAAAACGAACACGAGATTGTTAGCTGATAAGGCAGCTGGTTGAACACAGGTTGGTCTAAAATACATAGTTTTCTTTTGAAGTACTAACGAGGACTCTTTCTTCATTATCAGATTATCACGCAAAACTTCGCTGCTGATTACATCAACAGATCTACTAAACTGCAGTACTTTGGAGATAATGGAGGGAGGGAATGGTTAATTTTCATTTATTTTCTTAAATAACTTTATAACTATATATTATAAAATTATAATTAAAAATATTATTAATATTGATACGGAACTCTACCTATATAAAAAGACGTCTATCCTACCAACAATATGACGTAAGACAGAAAAATTTGAAAGTGCTGCATGATTGTTTACTTTATGATTTATACGGGTGCAAACCTAATTAAAAGTATATAAACATACATACATTAAAATGTATATAAATACACTTAATGTATTGTATGAATATAAAATGGACCTACTTAATTATGTGTAAACACTGCAGCAGGTACTGATAACGAGGTATACCGGCTTGTGTCCCGCGCTAGATACATGCGTTTGTTTTAGTGACACACATACCTACAAAATTACATACGAGAATACACTGTTACGTGAAAACATTGCTTCGAACATGGTTTGAACTGATAAACTTATTGTTGGAAGTTTTTAGCGGCAACAAAACATTTTAGCGTAGCGACAGGGCACTTCTAGCACCCGGTCTGGCTAGCTACCGGTCTAGTTAAAAATCATTTACCAGGCGCCTATCGGTGTGTTTCGGAAGCTGCACTTGAAAGCCAGTCCTAATCTAGGTCAAGCGAATTCGTTATCAAGCACAAGCAAAAATACAGTAGTATATCAAAGTGTTTATATAAAAACTTATCTATAAAATATTACATATGCCATGGCCAAGAATCTTGTAACAAAATCGCCAAAAAAACACCCCGGAAAATTTCATGTGTCTGAAATTGAAATGCTTAATATTTTAAGCGACAACTGTCATATTTTTTGTAACCATAAAAAGGAAATTTAATCATCTAAAGACATTAATATGTCTTATATATAAGTATAAGTAATGTAATGTAAGTAATTATAAGTCTTGTATATATAAGTTTAAGTATATATTTTTAAGTAATCTTAAAAATATATAAACTTTATGGTGTCTCTTTTTCTTAGTTAAATAAAAACTACCAAATAACCTTCAACTAAAAGCAAACGCATCGTCATTTTCAAACATATTTCAATACAAAAGAATTACCTATTAGGAGCGCCTTAAGATCAGGCGAGACAGTGGTCTAACTATCCTAAAGAGTACATAATAAAAAACATGTCATCGATGAAAGTTGACGTATCTATACTACATGACTACATACATTGTTTCAATAAGTTAATGATTATCTAATCATGTATCGTGTAAAAGCAAAACATTTTTTTAGTTAGTGCTTTGCAAGATTTGCGATTCAAGTATAATAAGCAAACAAGTTGTAAATCGGCGTCAAGGCTCGACGTACCCCCATACTCATTTGTCCTTAGGGGCAGAATCCGGCGCGCCGCTATCTCGCTCGCGCATCTTAGCATTTTTGAAGATAAATAATCACTTAATATAATTATGAAAAATCGCACTCGGTGAAATTGCTGGCATTAACATTACAAAGGTACGGCAAAAGTATCATTTTGATCCGATCAAGTTTTCATACATGAAAATGGGCAAAACATAAAATCCCATTTTTAGGTTTGAAAACCTGAATGGATCAAAATGAAATTTTTGTGTAACCTTTGTAATGTCATTGTCAGCAATTTCACCGAATGCGATTTTTCATAATTATATTAAGTGATTGTTTATCTTCAAAAATGTTGAGATGCGCGAGGGAGATAGCGGCGCGCCGGATTCTGCCCCTTAATAAAGTAGAACTTTACTAAACTTTCTTGCGAAGCTCGTGCTCTCTCGTATAATGCTTTTACTATGTCATTTTCATACTTATGCATGTTCACGGACACTCGACTGTTAATGATCTACCAATATTCCTATTAACATACGAAGAAACACAAGTTTTGAATAATTAAATAATCATAAACCGACCATATTGTGAACAACAATAAAAAGTGATAAATAGTAATAACGTAATAAATAGATATAACCAATCCTAGTCTGTTTTATTCCCATTTATTGCATGTGACAGTTAGACTGTGTACAACTGTAGTAGGTACCTACTTACATTTTAAGGGTGGCATCATAACTTTTGATACACAATTAAATACATTGTTTACTTTTAAGAACGGGACGTTATCACGATAAAAAAACACAGGTTTTTATTTACCATTCATGAGATTTTCTCCCTCTTGCTCGGAAAAAAGTTAAAAAAAAGTTTACGCCGGCTTTTTTTTAGGTCCGCAACGGAATAACATGCCAGCAATTTCCAACACGACAATACCTAATGGAAAATAGCTTGGGCATTTTTTTTATATTATTATTCTAAGAGTGCAAGTGAGGTTTTATAATTACTCGGTACATAAATTATTATTTTAATTATTTTATATTATTTGTTTTAGGTAGGTACACGATGTTTGTTATGCTTGGTTTCTTTTTCAAAGGTAATGAAGAGCATTTCGGTCGAATTGGCGCGAATAAAATTTGATACAGTTTACTGTAATGTGGATGTTTTGTTACATTACTTTGTTTATTTCCTCGCAAGCAAAATTACCATACAAGTCTGCGCCAAAATGGAAATTAATGACCTCGTTTGGTTAAAAAGAATTCAGCTAGCGCCTCGTCCTGTTAAACTAATATAAGAAAAACTCGACTTCGCCTCGTACTTTCGAAAGCACCTTCAGCTTTACCTCGTTATCCTTATATAACTCGACATATTGCTTCATACCAGGTCTAAGCAGTAATTTTATTAAATCGGGGAAGGTGTCTTGATCTATAGAAACATTATCATACAAATTAATTATTATTTACACCTCATTGACAGTAAAGACTAATATCGAAATAAAAACCACGATTCTAAAAGCCTTACAAATAAACACTGTCTCGGATGAATAGTTTCAGATATATAACAGTGAAACAACGAGTAGTACACTAACAATCAGCGCTACGAAGCAACTAAACAATGACATAGTTATATATATCATTCATTCAATCACAACCTGTTCTAAAAATAATCTCAGAAGTATAAATCCGTAGACAGGCACCACAATCTACACGATATCGGGTATCGGTGCGCGGGAAAAGTACGCAGTGCCGAGGTTTCTCTTGAAGTTCCGGCTGAGACGAACGGAAATCAAAGTACAGCTGTACGAACTTTACAAACTTTTTTTTTGTTTTTGGCTCCATGCGGTTAGTGTATTTAGCCAGTGTCAAGTTATAATAAATCTCTAGTTTTGGTGCATGAAAGTCGTCCAAGGCACGTTAAAGTTTAGTCTAGGCACGGTCGAGTCGAGGTAAAGCGGTGGATACTTTACTGAATGCTTCTATGGAGTTTTGGATAGAATACGAAAATACACGTTTTTTGTCTTAGTACTATTTGCCTTTCACTCATGCACGTTTACGAACACTTAATGGTTAATAATCCATCATTATTACACATTAACACTCGATAAAACATAGGTTTTAATAAATAACACAAAATTAACAACAGCACATTTTCGCATTCCCGCCAAAACTCACTTTACGAACTTATTGTTCTGATAAAAAAATGTAAAGAAAGACAAGATAAATAATTAAACTATGATAACTTATTACATTTATACGACAAAAAAAAGGTACAATACGTTGCTAACACACATTATGTGTTTGTAGTCCATTCCTCGACAGTCCAGTACATATATAATATTACTTTTTGCTCGAGTTAAAAACTATCGCCTGTAAAAGTTTTTAATTTGGTAAAAATGAGTAATAAAAAAATACATAAGAAATAAGTACATACTACATTTTTACTACTTATTAAAATACAACTGCGTCAGCTAAGTGCGTATGTAATTGCCAAAGACTATAAATCCTAAATAATCTGTGGTAATTGCGGAGTAATCGTCTATTTACATCTTATACATTCCTGTGCACAGTGTGATTTATATCTGTAGGTGACGGTGTTGATACACATTTTAACATCTCGCCTAAGTTCATGCAAATAAGGCAATTTTCTTGGAAAACCGGGTCAGTTTCTTCGAGGTGCGGAAGCCCAGATTCTCATGCCACTGACATTGCGGGTTGATTGCACTAATTTACGATTTCAGCTCGGTCAAGTTCAAATGCTCACGTAATCAAGTTCTGGTAAAAACTGAGGGGTTTTTACTCTGTGGCTTAACCTCAATTGAAGTGCACTGGCTGAAATCGATTAGAATAAAAATGTTTTTCATTGATGCCGGTTGAATACGACACGAATATGAATCACACGCACAGTTTTAATTTTGGTCCAAATGTGTGAAGTAAAATGGGAATATTGAAATATTTTTTTAATTACTTTGTTAAGATAAAATAACGTAATTACTAAATTGTAGGACTTGTAAACGCATTTAAACTGTTTTAAAACATGATGTTGGTAATCGTAACGCAATATTAAATATCATCATTCATTAGCGTTTTCATCATGAAGTAAAAAATAACCTTAAGTCGTAACATATTACTGAGTTAAAATTGCATTACATTCTAGTGACACTTAGTCCTGCCTAGTTACTTAGAAACCTACCTAGTTTATATTGGCATGTATAGTCGTGACATGTATATTGCATCATAAAATAGACGACAATTTATTATGTAACAACATCTCAAATTGTCATCGGCGAGCAACAAACGATCTCTGTTACCAAATTGATAAATAATCGTTACATCACAATGGTTAATTGTATCGAGTCGGGCAGCGTGGGCGGCACTAACTTCGTCGGAATTGACACAATCGAAAGTTACCGGATTTCGTACACATCCAATGCCAAGTGCGGCGAAGAAAGCGAGCCCAGCATCCGACGAAACAACTCAAACACAACCGTCTCGCTCCTCACACAACCAAGTCCGCTTGAAAGAGGGAGATAACGTGATTTAAAAGAGAAAGTGGGCCACGTTACGTTCCTTGGTACCACTACCACGGGCATTGAACGTAAACGTCAGCGGAGAGCATCTTTATAGTGGAGCTTGAATGGTATGTCGCAATCGAAACTCAAACTTGTTATCATAATAATTGGGTTTAATTTGGCTTGTTTTGTTTTATTAAGTTTGAGCTTGGCCATTGATGGTGTGGCAGAATTTGGAGAGCAACGAACTTTGGCCGCGGAGAAAGTGTTGTGTCGTAACCTTGAGACTACGTTGCACTTCACCGAATCACCTAATCGACACGTCACAATCATATGTCCGGTATTTGCCTCACTTACAGACACCCACATTCATCTATACGTAACATTGAGGAGCTTATTTATCCTTCACGTCACTATATTTATGTAACAGCTTAGCAAGTGATTGAAGTTAATTAATTAATTGAATAATCAACGAAATTGCAGAACTTCAAGCGTATTAAAATTTTCAAAACAGTGCAGTTGCATTTTAACATAAAAAGCAAGCCTTTTAACAACAACACAAATATATTTTTAACTTTGATATTATTAAATATTCATGAGTTTTCGACTTTAGACAATATTTATCAGCTGCTTTATTAAAAAATATATAGGTTAAGGATATTTTAACCGTAACTTGATCGGGCTAAACTTTCCTTTGTTGACCATCGATTTGGAAACTCACGTTTTTATAGTAGTTAGTACTCTTAAATAGAAAGCTTTTTACAAATATCTCAAGGTGCGGAGATTCACGGTTTACGAGATATAATTTTTTAAAGTTTCGATATAAATTGGAAAATAACACGCCATTTGCAAGATTTTTATGGATAAACTGTCATGGTAGACGTCAAAGTTGACATTTACGTTCCGTTGATGCTAGAGGTGTATTTTATTAAATTTTATTTCTTATATTTTCTAAAATATAATTTTATTTTCATTTATTAAATTTGGTGTGTAATTAATGTGCACAATAACCTTGCTTTATTACACAATTACATTGACTTTTTTTTACACAAAAAATAACGAATTTATGTTTATACTGCGGAATGGAACGTGAAGCGACGCCATTTTGTTTTGTAGCGTCTTTTTATCTGTTTCTGTTAGTTGTCAGTGTCAGTCATCGTTTGTTGTTGTGTTTTATTCTCACTACATGAATATCCGAAAAATACCCAAAACCGAATCAGAGCACCCCACTTTCCACGTGGTCTTGTCTGCCCTACCCCTAGAGTGTATATAAAAACGCGGAGGCGCGCAAGGAAGAGCAGCCCTCGCCCGCCGTGACGAAGCACGGGAACCGTGCGAGGTGGAGCGGCGGAGGCTGGTCGCCGAAGGCGACCAAAGCCGAAGCTGCGGAGCCGAGCACGAGTGACCGTGCTTCGTCACGCAAGGGCGGAAGGGCTGCTCTTCACGCAGCGCCGAAGCTAGGGCGGAGTCAAACTGTATTCTAACCTCAAAACTTTAATCATGGGTATCTTTATAACCATGGGGCTCCGCGGGTTGGGGATGGTACAGGGGGGGGTAGTTCTCCTCTCCTTACCCCCTCCCTCCTCTCCCCGCCCCATAAATCGATAGATATTTATGGAAAAATGTAGTCTAACCTCAAAACTTTAACCATGGATATCTCCATAACCATGGGGCTCCGCGGGGTGGGGATGGTACAGGGGGGTATCCCTCCTCCCCCCCTCCCCCCTCACCCCCCCTCCCCCCCAAAATCGATGGTCAACAAAGGAAAGTTTAACCCTTGATCGTTCTTAGTTGTATATTATATAACGTTAATTTATATACAGGTGACTTTGAATTGGTATGTTATCCAGGAAGCGGGTGATTAGGACCATGATTGTCGACAACTTGTGTGTGAGAACCTCCCTATTAATGGAATCTCTTGAAAGTAAAATTTACCACCATTCGATACTTTTATTTCGCACGTGACATGAAAATCGATTGTGACGTTTTGGCAAAACCGAGGTATCGAGGCACCAATTCAGCATTAAGAGACCACGCTGTACGCTTCATGACTGTCGTTGAATTTCCGAATTTTCCACCTTGTATTACGATAATATTTAAGTACTTAGGTATGTGTCACAAATTAGCAATTGCTATGATGAATCTGCTTTTAAAGTAGATTCTAACAATTGTTAAAATCTACTTTAAAACATTACAAACCAACGTACAAAAAAGTAAGCTTGTACACGCGAAGATTAAGCTATTCAACATTAGCTGTTGCTTTTTACACAAAACATTCGATTCCAACCGACGGGTTTTCTTCCACATATCCGTTCATTGACCTAATAAGTGAAAACCCGCGAACAATTAACAATAAAAGTGACAGCACTCGTTTTCAATTAGAAATGAAAGCTAGTAAAACATTTTCAATGGCTTGTTTTACGAACGTTCTCAGATGAATTCAAGGCACTCGTTATCGAAGCCGCGCACGTTGCAAATTATGCCTTTTCTTGGAGCCGCTTCAATGGAGTTGGATTATTTTCCGTTTTTACGTTTACGGCGGAGAAATCTGTCGCGATGCGCAATCGATTCAATACATCGATTTACATTTCGTTCACAAACAATTAGTGGACATTCCCAGCTCTATTTACGTCAAATACAAATAAGCTCGCTTTCTAACGTGCATGCGCTCCTACAATGGAGATGGTTGATTTTTGCTGTGAATCTCATTCATTATTTGAGTAAAAGTAATACCAATTAAAAGTCACGGAACATAGGCCCGAGCCTCGTTAGTCAGGGTCGAAAGTGACTCGCCAAACACTGTAATTTGTCTTTGGGCTGTGAATAGTAATGTTCGATGAATCATTTAGAAAAAGCTTTGATTAGTAGCGTGCTGTTTATCAATTTAACTTAATATTCGACGATATATCTCTCAGTGTGAAATTCGCTTTTAACAGTATACCTATATGCTGTGATGAGCCATTTTGTTTTGGTGTTGATGGATTATGGCCTTCCTAGTTTCTAATTGTCTGGATATAAGCAGTCCTGTAATAGGAGTAGTAATTTATTGTGGGTACCGGTTTCGGTGATTGTTTTTATCTGTATTTCCATGTTACTCGGTTTTGACTTCAAAAGCCAGACAAAAATTGTTCCGCCCCATTAAAATGAATTCCAACACAGTTTTTAGTAACTGAAAATTCTATTATAGTTTTCTTCAGAACCATAGCGTTCGGAACCGTAGCCCATTGTTTGTCATGTGTTAAACTCAAATGTCATTTTCAACATGACGCTACAGTTAGCGTCCGTATTTATTTACCAATTTCACTTTCTCGGTTTGTTCCGACCGGTTAGGTAAGTAATATTCACGTGTGACTATACCAATAACAAACGTATTAAATTACTTGTGAAGTTACATTCCTTTTTAATAATTACAATAAATATTGGTAGCAGTTTCCAAAAGAAAGTCGTAGCTCTAAACTTCAACGGGTTTGTTTGTCTAAATTATAGTTTGCCGGTTTTTAATTTATAATAATTATCTCTCTCCTATTATAACATATCAGCTTATTTTTATGATTTGAATCTCGTTGGTAATTGAAGCGTATTTATCTGTATTTATTTAATAAAATATTGCATGTATAATATTATTATGACTGTACATATGAGGTACTTACGTATTTATGAGTAGTACAAAAAATTGTTTAAATCCAAAAAAAGTCCCTTTTAAATAAGTTTATAACCAAAGAAATGATTATAATATAATGAAACATTGTGAGATAGTTGGTAAATATTAGAGATAAACGAAATTAATTAAGAGCCCGCAAGTGGAGGAGTAAATCCTGGCTCGGTGAGATCATTTTGGGATGTCTAATAATTATGAGAAAAAAAAATGAGGCTAATAAATTTTCTCTAAAAAGAAAAACTTCCTACAGCTAATTTGTTACTTACTACGAGGTGTTTATTTTTATTTATTGCAACACGAAACAATACCCGGAATATGAATAGTAAACTCATCGAGTGGAAGACAATAGACCGAGGCAGTAATATTATGATAAAGATAAAGCGAGCATGCCATCTCGCGCGTAATTACCCGACGTGACTCGGCGGCTTTCACGACCGGCGCACGCGCAACCGCTGCCGCCAGGTGCGCTCAAAAACGAGCAAAACATTTTAATCATGTTTCAGATATTTTAAAACAAAAAGCATTTAAATTTTTCTAGCATGGGTAAGACTAAAACAAGTCAATTTTATATAAGATCGAATCGAAATGTGTAATATTTATGAGTAGAAACACTAAAATTTCTCATTATATAAATTGCTTTAGAAAAGCTAAGCTAACCCTTTTTACTATATTTAACCACATCGTCACTTAGATCACACGAGTGGTCAAAAGCTTATGAAATAAAAAAAACTAAACCCTCAGCTAAACAATTACCTCGTGTGGGCCCAACTAAGAATAGTATCACCCAATCTCTTCGAGTGGGTGCCGTCTGAGCTGGTTAAGGGAATATCTAGGGAATGGGGAGCAGCAATGTCCTTGATCATAATCTGCTGCGATCATCAAGACGCCTGCCAAACGTGGTATATTCAAAAACCGCCTCCATGGGCGATGCTGAAGGAGAGATTTTCCGGCTGTCTATGATGATGATGAAATCAGTATCGTAATAGTCAGTAGTATATAAAGGATCAGTTTTTTGTGCCACGTAATTTATCTATTTCTCAAATACATTGCGTACAAGTTACAACTTAACCGTGATGGCCTTACAACGGATCACGCAAGCTAGACTGTGACAGATGGCACACGTTACCGTAATAACCCGTTGACAAAATTGCAAGTATGATATACTCGTAAATAGCGGTCCTTTTGCGCGTTCATATATTTTGTGGGAAAATAACTGGATTGATCTGGAAGTTTCCGTGATTTTAATACAGTACATAAATAGTTTTTTTAAATGTACGCAGAAGAAAAACGTTATTATTTTTTTATTTATCACATACTTCCGAGACAAAAAAGTGTCTTTCATTAATGAATAACGCCCAATGACCCCTGCCTAGTTCACTGTTATCTATAGAGAATCTGGAACTACAAGGACCAGACCATATCTACTAGGTCCTAACCCAAACAAGAAGAAAATCGAATCGAATCGCCTTTGACCCGCGGGTTAAGAACTGAGCGAAAAATAACCTTCAGAAACAATACGAAAAAAACTTATGTGAACTAACAAGGACAAAAGTACCCAAACAGGAGATCAATACTTATAAATCAGCAGGTACTGCTTTACCAGGTGGTAGATCTAACTCTTCTGCAAGTGTACGTCTGGGTGGGTACCACCGCTTTGCTCGTGTAGTCTGCCGCCAAGCAGTAAAGTGCAAGCATTACTGTGTTCCGGTTTGTTGAGCAAAGTAGTTAGTGAAATTACTGGTACCTAATGTCTCAGGGTAACGAGCGCATGACTTTGCGTTTCAAAGTTCTGAGTGGCACTGCAATTTGTATGGGCCGGCGTTATGCTTAACATCAGGCAAATGAACAGCACATCTCTTTATCGAAAAGTATAAAAACCTGCAACCCTTGCACTACAGAAGTTCAACCTATAAAGGACTAAAACTTTGACAGCCCCGTGAGGTATCGCGGGGCTGTCAAAGTTTTATTACTACGATATACCCTATATAATTTGTGACTACGATGTAGAGGCGTGTAGCGCGTTGAAGTCTTTGATATGGACGGATTCTTGATCATTAAGGCTCTTAATAATTAACAGTGTTAAACTATTTATACATAGTATAATAAATAGTAATATATATAAATAGTTAAACTATGTTTTGTCTCTTTCGATTCAGTCTAAAATTGTCAAAGAACAACAAAGACAAAACAGTTAACTAAACCACCGATTAGCTGCTAAGAAAATAGTCTAATAGAAATATACTTAAGAATCTAACTGCTGAGAACTTTCTGTTTTACTAGTTCGCGTTTCTAGTAGGATTGTAATGTAGCTACTATAAATAATAAGTAGGTATGCGCGATAGTACATTTCTCTGTTTTGCATGTTTGCATTATGCATTCAATGCCAGCTTAATTACCAACCTTTCGTGCAACTATAGTAATCAGTATAAGATTCTCTTAGTACGATAGTCCAGCAAAGTGCAGCTCACAAACAGCATTTAAGATTTGTTGTATGAAAACCTATTTAGGACAAGAAGAAATCCCTACTAATAATATTATATATGCGAAAGTGTGTTTATTGGTTTCTCCTTCTTTCACGGAGTAACGGAGCAATGGATCGACGTGATTTTTGGCATAGATATAGTTTATGGACCGGAGAGTAACATAGGCTACTTTATATTCCGCAAAAATGCATGTTTCCTATGGGGACGCGGGTGAAGCCCACGGGCAGAAGGTAGTATTATATTTACGAAAGTGTGTTTGTTGATTTGTCCTTTATTCACGCAGCAATGGTGCAACGGACCGACGTGATTCTTTGCTTATAGATAGTTCATAGGCTGGAGAGTGTTAAGTTACTCTTTTCTCGGAAAATGCACAACTTCTATGAGAATCTCCACATGAAGACACAGCGGGCAGCAGCTAGAAGTTCATACGGAACCACAGGCGTATATCCACGCTTGCAGAATTTCTTAAGTTTGGTGAACTGCATATGTCGCTAGACCAACAGAAGTCTTTTAAAAAAGCTGTCGAATCATTTACGAATGTCTTTCAGGAAATTCATCAATGCAATGCGTAATAAATGCAACATAATTATTTTATTATCACCATTAATCGATAAAGCATGTTTTATTAGTGTTCACGCCTGTGTAAATTAAACGGGTAATTTAGTAACACATGTAAGAGCGAGGTGTTAATTTATAGTACAAAAAGTAATCACCATAAAGTGTAGAATCAATCGATTGAATTTAATTGCAAATTAGCGCCGTGAAAACGAAAGTTCTGTGTTAAGGTTAAAGTCACGTCATCGATAACTTGCTTTTTGTTCACGATCTCGTGTGAAATCTAAACATTAATTTTGATTCACTTGTCGAAAGTCCGCGATACTACCATTAAAGACAACGGCAATGCAGTTAAATCATCCTAATAATAAATATCTAACATACATCATAGCTCAAAAAAATTTTGCCATAATCGTCTCGCTGTCATCACGCTTCATTACCCGCGTAGTAATTCAATAAATCAATATTCTATTAATTTTCTTCTCGATTAAAACCTAATTAATTCTATTATGACCAAAAGTAGATGCTGCATACTTTGACTTCCGAAAGGCGTTCGACACTGTAGATAATGATGTATTGATTCGGAAGTTCTCTATGGCCGGATTTACTCCCCCACTACTGCGGTTTTTTTGTTCATATTTGCGTGATCGCAGGCAGTATGTGCAGTACAAAAATTGCTTCTCTGAACCATACTATACTTATTCTGGGGTGAGTCAAGGCAGTAACTTGGGACCCCTAGAATTTCTGATCATGATTAATGACTTGCCACAGACTGTTAGCATGGCTCGATGTTTGTTGTTCGCCGATGATTTGAAGCTGTTTTTGGAAATCCAAAATCAGGATGATTGCACTAAGCTGCAGAGTGACATTAACAATGTTGAGCAGTGGAGCGAGGTGAATAAACTATTTTTTAATGATAAAAAATGCTCAGTCATATCTTTCACTCGTTCAAAAAACCCCGTGATTATGCAATATCTTTTGGGTGGCACAATTATCCCTAGAGTTAGCATAGTGAGAGATTTAGGGGTAACAATGAGTGACGATTTGTCTTTTCGTACTCATATTGAAAAGATATGTGCGCAGGCATTCCGAATGTTAGGTTTTGTGCTGAGGCAAGCGAGACACCTCGATAGTATACCTGCATTGAAAGCGTTATATAATGCTTTAGTTAGGAGCAGGCTTGAAAGTAACGCTATCGTTTGGTGTCCATTTCAGGCCAAGTATATTCAGATGGTGGAAAAAATTCAGAAAAAATTTGTAAGATGGCTCTACCAAAAACAAAACGGGTATTTTGTTGGCTATCCATTTTTATATCCTAGTGCGTTTTTGATAGGCATGGTGGGGTACAATACCTTAGAAGTTAGGCGTATTGTTTCCCTAATGAGTTACATCGCGGATTTGGTGGTGGGTCGTAGGTCTAACTCATCCTTACTAGAGCTTATACCTTTGGCAGTTCCGGACAAGTATATTAGGGCTAGACGTCACAATTTGTTTACAGTGCCTTGTTCGAGAACTATTTTGAGAAGCCAGTCGCCGCTTCCTCGGGCGTTGCGACTGCTCAACGCTCTTTTGCACCAAGGCCATCATTTGGATTTGTTTCATTGCACTCACTCAGAGTTTCATAGCGCAGCTATGAAATTTGCTGAAGTGATTTGTTAATTTGGGATAATTATTATTTTTATTGTTTTTTATAATGTGTATGTGTCTAGTTTTTAAGGACTTGGAGTGAGCGCATTGGGAAACTGTAATGCTCACTCTGAGGTTATGAATAATAAATAAATAAATAAAAAAAAAAAAAAAAAATAATAATAAAATAATTTACCTACATAGGCGTCACGGCAAATCAACTGACCCATTTCGCATGCTAGACGATTAATGAGTTAAGTTTTAATAATAAACTTATAATTCAGACTAACTTTCTCTACCACGGTGGACGTTGATGAATGAGTATTAAATTGAGCGATACATCCGAGCCTCCCGCGACAGATGAGTATTTTGACAGAGCAATTAAGAGTTTAAAGTGGACGCTGGCTATAAGATAGCCCTCGGGCTCAAACCGCACAGGAGATTGATGATCTGGACAACAATATAGCATTGTATTGGTTTCCGTCGAAGCGACCTAATTTTCTTTATTCTTTAAAGCACGTTTCTCATGTTGCATCACAACTAATTGTACGTTCAATTTAATTACAAGTGTCTTTACAATGACGAGGATTAATGACTGTGAGAGTAGGCTTAACAGCTTAATTCTGCTATTTATGAGACCCAAACTAGTGAACTAATAGAATGAATGGAACAAGATACTTAATGCTAGAGCTATATGAGCGTGTATAATCAGAGTATTGTTTGAGTTTGAGTTGAGCATTACCTGTTACCAACAATGTTACCGTGTGCTACGATGTGCTACGCCGCAGCCAGTTGCATGACTGTAGGTCAATTACTCATGCATTCATTGAAAACTTGGTACATGAATGAAGCACAAATCTAACTTGAGCTACGATTAGTACGGTCACCACGGTTGCTGCATGCGTTTTCTAATACTCATAATAAGTAACTTAGTAAATAAGTGGTCGATAGAAATAATAGTAGGTTGTCTCGGTAGTGCGAATTTGAACGAGATGTAGTCACTTTTATGGTTTCAATTTGATTGGGCGACGTCTGGCCCACATTTGTCAGTTCTTGTTGGCGCTGCTTAATTGACCGCGGCGAGCACCTACTGCCTCTATTATTATAATATCGCCGCAGATTGCAGAAAATAGAAAATGGCCTAGGGCCGCTTTCTTACGAGACTAGCCTAGTTATTTAGTGGGTGCAGCAGGAAAAAGGAACGAAACTTAAATGGCGTATATCTTGATTGTTATTAATAGCAAGTGTATTTGTATAATGGATTTATAAGCGGTGCTATTACATTAATAGTTTTGGAAATATTGGTTGCTGCTGAAATTTCACTTTAAACGAGCTATGATAAATTTTAATTTTATTTAATCCTTCAATTATTAATTACATTTAACGGACTATGGCGAAAACGTCAGGACTACTGATTCGAGACCAAATTATTTAAAAAGGCCAAAGTCTTTTGTTAGTGAAGTTATGGGCCCAATACGTTTAAGAATTTCATACTTTTTTTTTGTTATAACAAAACATAACCGTTTTCAAATTTCTATTGTTACAAACACAGACATTTCTAACGGTCAGTTGTATCGCATCGTCAGATGAGAGTGTGCTTTCTAACAGATATCGAGTGTCTGGGGTGAAATCGTCGACGCGCGCACCCGCTGCACCGGCCGGGCACACCCAGCCACAGATTAGCTAATAGTACTCTACTACTTTAGAAAAAGGGACAGTTGCATATTTTTTGTTTTGAAGATCAACAATGGTTTGAGAAAATATATTGTACAGCAAATTAGGATATGAACGATGGCCGTCGTATTTCTTAAATAAGTATTTTGTGTTTTGCTGTTATATATAGGTATACATCATTCTAGTAAAATCCTCTTTTGTGTCATTTTTGTGGTATTACCCAGAATTTTTAGCTAGTATGCCAGCTTCATTATGTTTTGGCAAGGATAGGGCCACAGATGAATAACATCAATAAATGGGAGCGTAAAATAAATCGCCAAATAGAAGACTATATAGGTACAAAAAACATTTCATACATAAAAACATCGCGAAAGTTGAAATATGCTAAGTACAGCCTGCAAATCAGTTTTACCGCGAGAAAATTATACACTTTTACGCTGTAACCATCCATTCATAGTTAAACTAAGGCCATTCATAAAATTGCATACACTAGGTTACAATTTGCGGCAATAATGTCTTTTGTAAAATGATTTCTTATTCCCAACGTCTGCAAAAATATGATTAGATTAATAAATTTTAAAAACTCCTCTAGCTTTGTGTGCTTATTTTTTTTATTTTGTGTTAGGAAAACTTCTTTTTGCGTTTTATTCGATACTTAACTGTTAAGTGCTGTTGTAAGCAATTTAAGCGTGTGCCGTATGCATACGCGTCACAGACGGTGAGAAGTCTTTCGTAAAAAAATAATACTTCAAACCTGCACCTTGCGCATTATTATATGACCCTTGCCACAGAATAGATTGTAGTACAATCCGTTGGAGTTTTGGCGGGAACGCAATAATGTGTTCTTATCGATTTTGAATTATTTACCAAATAAGTATTTACGAGTCTGAATGCGTAACGTGGACGTGCACGAGTCTAAAGCAAAGTGATACTGAGACTAAAAACGTGTACTTTCGTATTCTCCCCTAAACTTCATGGAAGCATTCAGTATAGTATCAGCAGCCTTACTGAAGCATGACATTGATTCGACCGTGATTAGACTAGACTTTGACGTGACTTTGAATTGATTTTGATTATATCAATACACTAAAACTAAAAATGCATTATATCACTTGACACTAGCTAAACACGGAAATCGCGTAGAGACATACTTAAAAAATTATTTAATGAAAAAGAAAATGAAAATCAAAATATTACATCAACTTTTCACGTAACAAAACACAAATAGATTTACAAATTTGTCTCGGAACACGGTATAATCAAAGAGCGACCTTGCTCCGGCAATAAGGCGAAGGCCGCGCGTGGTTTCCTCTCGACGCGCGACGTAACGGGAGCGACGCGGCGCGCGCGCATCTTAAGATGCAGCCGCTTGGCCAGTAGACTGTAACACAGTGTATAAGATCTATACAACTGGCTCAACTGACTTTTTTTTTGTTCAGTAGCCTAGCGTTTGAGCACCTATCATCAGATGTTAAGTGAAAACGTTGCCGATGCAATGGTTACACTTTAACAGTCTTACTAATAAATACTGTATAACGGTTGAAGGTATATAGCTAGGCGAGCAATGTAATTAAGCCTTAGCACCATGATAAGTTTTGTATCGCGATTATTAGGTACGTACCCTCAGATGTATAGATGTTGTTTACGCTTCCATTGAAAGTGACATTAACAACTATAAACATGAAACAATCGGTTATACTTCACCAAATCGGTAAATACTCCCATACAATTTATGAAGCAGCATCATGCACCTATGACGACGTTACTTAACGATCATCGACGCAAGCTTTAGCACTGTCTATGTCAATTATTCTATGTAGCCGGTGCAGTTCCGTCCGGCTCGCGTTGCACTCGGTCAGTGGGTCAGCCCCACTTCAACAAGAGGGGAGTAGCGGGGGGTGGGGGGTAGCCGTCGGAGTCGGCAGCAGTGTTCTCGGTTCTGCAGCCGCAACAACCGGCGGGTAGTAGTAATGGCACAGTAGCCCCTTGCAAGCGCCGCCCGCGCCCGGGCTTTGAAAGTGACATCCTGAACGTGTTTCGTTGGTTGCAGGACGCTGATCGACTGGACTGTGACCATGACGAGGATAAGACTGCTGGTGGCTGTAGTGGCGCTCCTGTTACAGGTTAGTTTTTATTTTTAAGATTGGAAACTGAAGTGCATAATAGTTAAAAGCATCTGAAAATTTGATTGAAAACTTTTTTGAGACAAATCTTTTTTAGTTTAAATCAACGTAATTGTTTTTATAATTGTGACAAAATTAGCAGATAATTTTAAATCCTCCTAGACTAAATATAAGTTTATTAAACAATGTCACAAATATAGTTTTTTTTAACATCGCAATACTTTTCCATAAAATCCAAGTAAATTCTGCACAACGTCGAGCAATACCGTTGGCTTATGTGGAAGAGATCTGATTATAAGTATTATAACAGACCGGATAACAGTCCATCTTGCTGTTCACCACACTTGAGAGTTAAGCCACATCATTTTTCCTAGAGATACTTTAGCTCTTTGTTGCCTAGATTAAGCATTTTTTCAGCAATTTCTAGTTTATGGTCTTAATCTAATTTCTTTCTGTGTCACAAATGAATGGTCGATTTTGATTCGCGGTCAAGCTTGCTTTGCATACCGAATCGCGTGGATAATAGGACTTATTAAGCACGCGATCAGAATAGGTAAATTATTAGGCCTTTAAGGACGTGGAATGACTTTAAGACGCTCCTTGTATAGTCTAATTTCAGAAATGTTTTAGAAACGCGTGTTCTGATCTGAATTTACCAAAATCTATTTGTTAATCCAGTCATGTAAAAATGAACTTAAATTTAGGTGTTTTGGGAAGTATGTATGGAAGTATGTAAGAAGCTTCAGTGGCAATTTTTTTTAAATTTTGACTTTTTAATCCTGATTTTACTGATTGTAGTACATTGTTTTGTGATAAGGCATTTCTGAATTATTGACATGAATGTTACACCTCCAAATTTGGTACACTGCATTACTATACTTCATTTTTTTGTATTAAAAATTAGCAATGAATTATTTCGATTTTTAAATTAGACAAAACACTTAAACTCAACTTCAAGAACCACTGTAAGATTTTTAATTCCCATATTTCACAGTGTTAGATGGTGCGTATAGCAGGTAGACCGCACATAGCCGAGTGACGGAGCGTGGTGTGCGCGTGCGCTCCTCTCCTACATTATTCAGCTTTTTCCGCTCGCGATCTCGCCAACTAGGCTAATGATTCCGTTAGCACATCCACAAAACACCGGACCAATGGAAACTAATTGCATATGTTGATAGAGAAATCAATGTTGATGATGATAATGAAATAACAGATCGAATAATACGCCGTATTTTGGAGTTGCGGAAGTAAAGACAAACTGCAATGCATGGTTGTGATAGAGGATACTCAAATTCAAGGTCAATAATTATATAAAAGAAGTTTGACAACTACATCTAATTTAACAATTAGAGTTTAGTTAAGACATAGGTACGTTTTAATAAGAAATTATTGTTTTTCATTTCCCGTTTCCCGGAAAGTATAGGTTGACAACTACATCTAATTTAACAATTACCTAGAGTTTAGTTAAGACATAACATAGAGTTTAGTTAAGTTAGATCTCAATGTTAGTAAGTGCTCTGTTATGTCGTTTTCACGGAAAATTAATCAAATAACTTTCCCTTACTCACTTAAAAATCAAAATTTAAAACGAGTTTCTGAGATGAGGGACTTAGGAGTTATACATGATTCAAAACTAACTTTCCAAAACCATATTGCCTCTGTAGTTGGTAAAGCTTCTAGGTCTTTAGGGTTTATAATGAGGTCCTCCAAAGAATTTAAAAGTATTAAAACCATCAAAATCTTCTACAGCACATATGTACGCACCCACTTGGAATACGCATCTCAAATCTGGAACCCTAGATATGCCATTTATATTGACCGAATTGAACGAATTCAAAGGAAATTTATTCGTTTTTTAAACTATAAGACTTTCAATAGGGAGATGAGCTATCTTGAGTCATGCGCTAATTATCATTTTCTCCCCTTAAAATATCGACGAGATCTATCTGACGTTCTTTTGTTAAAGAAAATTCTTGCTCCCTCCATTGACTGCCCTGATCTCCTCAGTAAATTTAATTTATACGCGCCCACCAGATCGTACCGTAAAAGTCCTTTATTATTTGTTCCCTCTGTAGCGACTAATTACCGTCAGAATAGTTTTATCCTCCGTTCTTGTCAATTATTTAATCATCTATGTAATGATATGAACAAGGATCTCGATCTGTTTCATACTAGTTTACCAGTTCTTAGAAGGCAACTCAGTCGTAATTTCTTCAGAGAATTTACTCTGAGAGATGATCAGTATTTGTAGATGATATTATTCATAGTTACTTTAGATTTAATGTACCACTTTAAGTTATCCAGTTTGTTTCTATCAGTGGAGACTTGTAAATGACTTTTGATTTTTACTATGTGTCTACTTCAATATGTTATTAGTCGATAGTCTTCCTAATATGAATAAATAAATAAATAAAATAAATAAGTTTTAGTCAGAAATTAGTGTTTTTCATTTCGCGTTTCTCGGAAAGTATAGGTATTCATGAATGCGAATCACTCACCCGACCAATTTTCAAGCATGTTTTATTAGATTTAATAATACTCAATCGAAGCGAATATTGCTGTCAAGCAGTTCAATATCGTAAGACTAGGGCTATAGGCAGTCGTTACAAGAAGATTTATAACCCAGATTGATGGACTGATGTAGGTAATGTTATTTGCAGTCATTAAGAAATTATATCCATTGCAATTAAGTTACCAGTTTACAAAGTTGTAAAAATTGTCAGTGTTTTGCTTCGAAAGCTGAATTCAAAGATAAAGCTATTAAAATATCTTTTTGGAGTTTTAAGTAAAAGTTACCTGTCGTGTGACATTGTATTAATATTAATCATAACATTATGTAAACAAGCATAAAGTGTATAAATTGCGCTATTACGGCAACAGAGGTAAAGGCTACGAACAAGCCATTGACCGTTTAAAATATCTTTTTCTACGGCGCTTTCACTGATGATCAAATTTCGCAATTTTATTCAGTCTGTTACATAATATCGTGCGGACAGTCTTGACCATGATTGTTACCTATAGATGAACGGTTGCTAGTTTCGATGTAATAGTTATGGCACCACAATTAAGTCATAGAAGTATGAACAACCAATCAGTTTTGATCCATTAGTGCATAGAAAGTGTAATTTGAACCGGTTTTAAAATGTTATGCTGTTATTCAGCTAGTATAACTGTTTGTAACGTTAAGATTTATCGATAGCAACGAAAGTAAAGCTTTAAATTTTGATATCAATGATAATGTCAAAGTTAAAAGCTTTTAAATTAAAATCAGATGCAGCAGGTTCCTTTTGGAACAGGTAAGACGTGTCTGTTTATTGGACAACAAAGTACTACCACGACCAACAAAGTACCAAGCTAGTTTATAGTTTTGGTTTCTGATACGGTTATTATCACTTGCAGATCTTGGCGCTTGGTTCCATCAATATGAGCATTAAACTTTCTTGTAAAGTGACAACGCAGTCTCGCAAATCCATGTTAGAAAGCAATTGCTCAAAGAAAGTGTAAAATGGTCGATCACTTTCGTTTGTCGGATAGATTTTAGTGTTCACACCGGTTTACCGTCAATTACTTCGTAAAATCGATCAGTTATGCTTGCAATGGGTGCTTATTCGGCGCTTTAGGCTATTCATTACGAACTGTCTGACCATTTAAATAGACTCATTTCGGATAGATGGCCGAAGGTAATTTATTTGTCACGCTCTCGTGTTACAGACAGCATAGTTAAGATCCTCGGAGAGCTTTCTTAAAGTGAATTAAATAGTTCATACTAGCTTGCATCAAACTCTTTAGAGAGTAGAATCTTGGTTCTCTCTTGGGCATCGCACAATATCAATCAATATTATAACGAAACGAAAATGATTATGGTCTTACGAAAAAAAATTAAACACACCCTAAACATGCGTTAAACAGCATCTAACTCTTAAACATCCCTTGGTCGCATTTTAAATAACAACAACCCCAAATCTTTATTATTATGTAGTGTCTTACCATTGTCTAAGTCCATTCTTTTATGTTATTTCTAATCATATTAGATATTTATCTTTAGACACTGTGTAGCTAAAGAGGTGTCTAAAATTTTTTTGTAGTAACACGGTTAGTTCCTTAATATGCAGTTGTTAACGGCATCGGCCAGTCAGTGGTGGTGAAGAATATTTCCACTTTGTTTAAGTTAGTTTAAGTCTTACTTTAAGTCGACCTGCATGCAAGAGTGACATGATATCCTATATATCCTTGTCGTCCTTAAAACACAGTTAATTCCAATCCAGCCAACAATAAAATGTGTTCCTTAAGATCTAATACGAACTAACTTGATAATATTAGCAACCAAGTGAAAAGAATGCACACAAATCAGTAACATCACTTCCCCAGATACGATGCCACAACAAGTGCAAACAAAGGCACCAAACGTCACGAAAGTTTTCAAACTTATTACATCCGTCTTTTGGCGTTTGGAAAGGATAATATAGGTAGACAATAAACACAGACATGCCCATTGTAGCCAGAAATGGAAGCGCATGTGGACACCAATAAACTGACAATAGCGTAGTGAAAATTATCTACTCTTTTTCGAAAGACTCGACTCAGATCTGAGATTTGCAACGATCATGCATGCCAGCGTTATTCATACGCAAACCTGACCGTTAGAAAACCAAAACAACCTCGACCTTCTTAGTCTGCCGTTGTAGATTCCGAACGGAATTCCGGTTTCACTCAATTCGCGCTCTTTTACAACTTTCATGCAAGATGTAAAAAAATTGTGCAAAGGTAAGAAGACTTGGGGTTATGCAAGATCTACCTTGCGTTACCTTTGCTAGTTACTCATGTTACATTTAGCAAGAGCTCTCTAAAGAAGTTGTGGTTTTTCTAAACTGACATAATAATTTTACTTGATGATTACTACTGTACTGCAACTACGTTTATCTGTCACAATTATGTCGGTTATGTGTAAACAAGAACATGCCAAGTGTAGGTATACTCTTTAAGAATTTTGTTTTGAACGAATACTGGCTGTTTGTTTTGCCAAATTCTTCTTTGAAATTAGAAAGCCGTTTTAAGATTATGAAGAGGTTTTTATATACGAAAACATTAAACTTAACTGAGCAAATATGCGTACAAATACTAGCGTTATACGGTATAAGAACTATAATATGCATCGTTGCATACACTATGAAATTATAGTTCTAGAGAAACTAGTGAATTAAAGCTGATGATTAAAGCTTTCTCAAAATTAAAATACATTTAAAAAGATAAAAAGAAGCAACGAAAAATTCAACAAGCTTATTTTTTAAAATTTAAATAATGCAATGCAATTTCATTTTTGGCTATCGAAACTTAATATTTCATCTTGATAGTTTTGGTGCAATAATAATAATCTATAGATAAATTATGACGTATGTACATTGTACATTTGTATTTTGGAAGTTGGAACATAAAAAAATGCAATTTATTAGCTACCTACTTAAAAAACTTGTAAATTTTTGGCCTAAAAGCAACTTATAATCCTAGTGACCTTTGCCAAATTCCTTGAATAGGTACTGATAAAAGGTATTTCATGAATTAACTTGACACTTGGCAACTAACTCAGGAGAAAAGCAATAAAAAGTTACATAATAAGGATCGCAGAAAAAATTTCACTTATGATAAGTGAAAATTTGTTTCTGCGTTTACATTCTCAAATCGAGGCTCGACTTGTACGGTATTTTTTTTTCTTTGGATTATGTGTTTTTAAATGCATACCACTGCATTTACAAAACCAGAGTAGGGAATATGCAACATTTTTTTTTCTGTGGTGATGATGTCAAGAAATTCGCTTTCTCATGAGAATCAAATGTCTATATTAAAAAAAAACTGGAAATCAAAATACTAAAATTCAAGAATAAAACGAGAGATATTCGGCCGTCAACAATAAAAGCCGCTACTATATTATAGGGAAGACCGAGGCGAATCGGATCAATTTGATTTTGAGGTTAAAAAAATACAACTTTTTTCAAAGATACACAGTATTTATTAATTGAGCATTTGTCATTATTTAGTCTACTTTACGTCCCACATGCTTAAGATTGTACAATACTAAAATTTTCGTTTCTGTTAACAAAAAACTAAACTTCGAGAAATTAATATCCGATTCACCGCAAATGTGGCACAGTGTTTTTAATTTTATTATTCTTATTTTAATCCGATTCACCCTGTGATCCGATTCGCCTCGGTCTACCCTACCTAATACATTTTTATTTAATGTTGGGATTACAAATGAAGGAAATTTAAAGTTTAGAGTATATGTCTACGTCCTGCCTATTCGAGTTAGTCTTTTTAATTGTCACTCCAGAACAAATAAAACTAAATATTTCAACGTGCTTATTATTTTTCCTTAGTAACAGATGTCATCAAAATAGTTTGACCATCAGCATTATTATGAAGTTCCGAAAGTTTTTAAAATTGTACCTACATATAAAATTAAAGCTTCCATTATATACGAGTAGGCCGAGTAGCTCAGACAGTTCATAGAAATAGATACCTACTAGGTTGGGCCAAAAAGTAATCTATAAACAACACGTAGAGTTTAAAAACGACGTTTTGTCGTCAAATTTGGGTGTTAACGGATGCTACTAAGCCGGACACTTTCACCTGCGCCGGCGCCGGACGCACCTGTCGCTTTGCGCATTCGCGAGCCACCAGCCAAACCACGTTTAGCAATTCCTCGCAATCAAAGTCGCGTAGTCATATAAATGCGACATTCTCTGATTGTTTCCGTGGAATTGAATAACTTTAGCGTTAAAATGTATGCTTTACCGATGCTTTCCATGATGATGTAGGTACATGAGAACTGTCAAAGAAAGCTCCTGTCGGAGTTGCGAATGTTTATAGGTCTGGTCTTTTCTTCCGCGACTGACAATCTCGATCAGTGGGTAATTTCTAACCGGTTTAGAAAACTCGAGCGTCGGTACGCACCACGCGGCTCGCAGCTATTCTTACATACGCACCGGCTAGGCTGGCCCAGTCGCCGGCACCTGTCGCGCCAGCTCTCGCCCCATATGTTCCACATGTAAAGCCCAAATACAGCACATCCAGTTTGTTCAAAGCTGTTCTCACTCAATTAAGATAGCAGCAGATCGCGTAGCCGCAGGTCGCGCAACTTTAATAGATTTCTACAAACTTTGAGTATATCTCTTCAATATATTAATAATATAGTATAGGTAATAGTCATTAAAGTGAGACGTAGTAATGAATAAACTAACATTATAGTTGTTAATATTACTCATTTCGTTAACAGAAAGAGTAAACGGCGAGGTATCGTGAAAACATTTATGGAACTCATCTAAACAGTATGATTGCGCTGATTAATATTATAATTGGTTGCGCGAGCTATCCATCAGTGTAGAAAGTCGGAAAGAGGCGCGTTCGCGCTCGCGGGATATAGTCGCACGCGCTCGCGTGGCGCGCGATATCTAGACTGAAACGCTACGCGGAAAATATATGTATACGTAAATACCTACACTTCTTTAGCGATAATATACAAATTTTTAGAGGTAATTTGGAACTGAGGGTCTTGTAGAGGAAATGTTATATTTACCTAATTGGCGTATTTTTTTGTTTTTCCAGGATGCGTCCTGCGAGCCTCCGGTGGACTCGGCGTCGCTGCCGCTAGAGCACCGCGCGGGCGGCGGCTACGGACCGCCGCTGGCGCAATCGAACGCTGATGATCCCTGGCCACTCGCTACACCCGACAGCCCAAAAATCAAACATCTACAAGTGCAATGCGAGAAGACACATATGCGCGTCAACATCGAGTTTGACCGACCGTTCTACGGCATGATATTCTCCAAAGGCTTCTACAGCGATCCTCACTGTATGCATCTCAAACCCGGAACGGGCCACCTCAGCGCGACCTTCGAAATCTTCCTTAATAGTTGTGGTATGTCCAGCTCAGCCAACCATAACGTTGCCACCTATGGCAGTCCCACTCCGAGCGGTTCCTACGTAGAGAACACCATTATCGTCCAGTACGATCCCTACGTCCAAGAGGTGTGGGATCAGGCGAGAAAACTGCGATGCACTTGGTACGACTTCTACGAGAAAGCAGTCACATTCAGACCTTTCCAAGTGGATATGTTGCATGCAGTCACGGCGAACTTTCTCGGAGATAACCTGCAGTGTTGGATGCAAATCCAGGTCGGCAAGGGACCCTGGGCATCCGAAGTGTCAGGAATTGTTAAAATCGGACAAACAATGACAATGGTGCTGGCTATAAAAGACGATGAAAACAAATTCGACATGTTGGTCAGGAACTGCGTAGCACACGACGGCAAGAGAGCGCCCATACAACTCGTCGACCAGTACGGATGCGTGGTTAGACCCAAAATAATGAGCAAGTTCCAGAAAATAAAGAATTTCGGACCGTCTGCCTCGGTAGTATCTTTCGCATACTTCCAAGCTTTCAAATTCCCCGACTCGATGAATGTCCACTTCCAGTGCGTAATTCAAGTCTGCAGATATAACTGTCCTGAGCCTAAATGCGGAGGCCTCGGTGCCGATTACGGGGTACCGCTGCTGGGTGGCAACACGCTTAGCGCCGGAGAGTACGGCGTGCCGATCTCACCGCACGGTGAGTACGGACCACCACCGCCCGCACCGCACGGCGAGTACGGAGTGCCACCAGCTTTCCCCGACCCGCGTCATCCCGCCGACGCTACAGGGTCCTTCTCCGACAAGCGAGACGACGCCGTGCCGCCGCCGCAGGCGCAGGTCTCCTCGACACCGAACGCGCCCAGCCCGTCATCGCCGGCGCCGGCGCACGAGGAAGACGACGTAAACCTGCCGCCTCCTCCGCCGCCAGGCCGCAGAATAGTCTACAACACGGTGAAACGGAAAGACGACGGGCACACGAACCTCGTCACTCTAGGCGGCCGGCCTAGGTCCGTCGAGGGTCTCCCCGAGAGCTTGGCAGGCGCAAGGCGGCGAAGAGAAACGTCCGCCGCGACTCGCATCTACAAGCGCGACGCGCAAGAGATGACGGACGTAAACACGAGCCGCACGATCCAGGTGGTGGCGCCGGGAGATGTCAACTTCGCGCTCAACAACGCCGCGGGGAACGAGACCGTGGTGATCCAGTCGCCGGCCAGCGACCCCGAGACAATCTGCATGTCGGTGCCGTCGTTCGTGGCGGGGCTGGTGATGTTGCTGCTGGTGCTGGTGGTGGCCTCGCTGGTGGCCGCCTTCCTGTTCGTGCGCGTGCGCGCGCTGGACCGCAAGGGCGCGCACGGCGCCGCTTTCTACGAGACGGACTACGTGAAGCACACGAACTAGTGCGGCCGGCGCGAGTGTTCGCTGACGCGAGGACGTTCCATAGACTTATCTCGGATCCAAAGAGCGTGCGCGCTTCGGCCCCGGTCGGACGGCGCGCGGCGAGTGCTGTCGCGGTCGCGATCGAAGCCCGGTGGTGATGAAAGAGCTATTTATTTAGTTAGTGAGCGTGATGTATGTAAATGTTCGACTGTTTTGTAAATTATTTTATTCGTGTTAAAAGCACTGCCTTGTTGTCGATACGTCTGTTGTAATTTTGTAAAGAGTCGTAAGTAAGGATATAGTCGTAAGTTATATACCAATTAAAAGTGTCGTGTGAGAAACGTTTACTTTTGCTTTATTTTATATTAATTAAAACAAATTAAAAAATACATAGCAATAATAAATATAATTACGTAGGTACCTTAAAGAATAAGCAGAAATTCCATTATAACTATCACTGTGAAAACGATTTTACTGAAAACAATTTACTTTAGAGCTCTTGTTATGTAAATCTTTATAAAATTTAATGTGATTTGTAAAAAAATTTGGAATTTGCATTAATTATTGCAAGCTACTATACAATACTGTACCTACATGCAAACATAAATCAGATAAAAATAGAGATAGTATTTACAATTTCATGGGTACATAAAAACTAGGCATTTAAGATCATTTATTTATAGCAGATAAAAGACGTGTGAGAGTTTATGTATTGTTTGGAATAAAGAAACTCGACAATAGCTGTCTCACGTGACACTTAAAAATTAGCGCGTGCTCTAACAACATCATTTTAGATCCTAAAAGAAAACTCAGTGTGAAATTAATTCGTATAATTATAAATAATCTACAACATATTAGACATAAATAAGAAATACATAGTTAAATTAAGAAATAATTTTTTAACATGCGAGGTAAATACGGATTATAAATAAAATTAACTCACTTTCGTCATTAAATTGTGTATATATGGATCTATTAAAGAAGGGGGTACCTACTATACCTAGTCACCGAGCGCTTTCGCCACGCGAAGTTTCGTTCGCGAGCAATAAGCTCGCTACGTCATCGTCACCGCGCGAAATATTTAGTTCGCGAGCATTCACTATGCAATAAAAATGCACGTTCGCGAGCCGAATGCTCCCGGTGAGTCCTTAAATCTAACACGAGATCTTATACTCCTCATCTCACCTCCAAGGTATGCTTTTCTTAGTGCCCCTCGCTTCACTCTGTGTAACGTCACGAGATAAGTATAGGTTGAACACCGTAGAATCGCGGGATTCTCTCTTTGGACTTTTGTACAGGAATCTCAACCTCTTGTCGTTATTATCAGCGATAATATCGATTAATTCCTGAAAAATTTATAGCTATTAACATCATTAAGACGCAACCAGAATATTAAAAATACTGATACGTCCTACTTTTCCACGGGGAATAATTTGCATGGTGTAATAATGCATTTTATAGTACTCCCCTGGCTTGCTACCACCCTTGAGTTGAAGAAATGTCGATGCGTTTCAGCAGCTACACTTGTGGGCCAGTTCCTTCTAGGTTTAAACTGTTCACACACCTTCGATCACTAATGCCCGTTTTCACTAACGACGAATAAGGCGACGCCTAAATAAGTAACTCCTAATGTAAGCAAATTCATAAATAATATATATAGTACCTACTTCATTATAGTCGTTAGAACACTCCTATAGGTTAGCCCTAGAGGGCAAAAAATCCTATTTAGGAGTTATCTATAACTCCTAAATATTTAGGCATCCGATTTAGGAGTCTCCTAGCGTTGGTGAAAACGGGCATCCGTTAAGAAAACAATTAAATAGCTTATCAAGTGTTCAAACATATTATATGGTATGAATAAAAACATTTATAACATATAATATTTGGAACATTTTTTTTTACATAGAATAGTCGTGAATTTATAAACTGTTTCGCTTCTGCCCTTTCGATTTAGTGAACGAACGAATACAGAACGATACCCTTGCCTATAAGAGACAGAGTTCTTAAAAAAAGTTCCACCTCTGCGGTAGCTATGTTGTGCCGTCCACCTACATAGGTACCTACGATAATATTTTCATAAAATACCAAGTGACTCGAGTGTACAAAACATTCGATCTACAAAGTATCTTCTATCCATCTGTTATTTAGGCTCAATAAGTAAATAAACTAAACAAAATAGTTATGTAATCATAACGTAAAAAAAGTTTTAATTTTCAAAAATAAATAATCTTTTTACTTACGTTATCAAATAAAGGTGGCGTCTCATTACAATTATCCTTGTCATGTTTTTGCCTTTCTCTTTTTAGTTTTCGATTCTGCCTTTTTTGTTTAAAAGGATGAAAGCAAGTGGTTCCCGGACATCTTTCACAAGGGGCGATTAAAGACTTAATTTGTAAAGCTGGTTTTATTTGCGGAGATATCTGCCTAGGTTGTAAGTTTGCTGGCTCTTGGGGGATAAGTCGCCTGGTTTGAGGAGAAGACAGCTTGCTTTTAGAAGAAATCAGCTTGCCTAGAGATGTCAGCTTGCTTTGAGGAGACATCAGTTTGTCTTGAGGCGACGTCGGCTTGTTTTGAGGTGATGGTAGAATGCTTTTAGAAGATGTCAGTATAGTTCGAGGATTCGTAGGCCTATTTCCTTGAGATTTTATACAGCTTGGTGAAGGCCTGTTTGGTGGGGAGGTAGGCCTTTTATGTAAGAATGGAGGACCGTTCTGTGAAGTCCCGTGTCGTTGAGATACTATCCCGGTTTTTGAAAACGTACTCCTGTTTTGTGTGAATTCTGACTGGGGTTGTGAAATTCTAGTCCTGTTTTGTGGAGATACTGACTGGGATTGTGCAAATATACTTCTCTTTTGTCGGGATACTGGCAGGAATTCTGAAAGCGTAGTCCTGTTTTGTGCTAATTTAGGCTTGTTTTGTGAAGAAATAGGTTTATAATCCATATTTTGGGCAGATAAAGCTTTACATCTTGCGCCTGTTGGCTTAATCTGGATGTTAGATGTTTCGCTTTCAGGTGGTACATATAGCTTTTTGGACACAGTGGATCTTTGATTTCGGTTTAGGGTCTTGCACATCGGTTCGTTACAATTTTGCTGAGTTGTGGTTTTACTTCGTGAAGCCGCACGCAGCAAATCAGTTTCTTTGAGCTTTCTATTCTTAAATTCGCCTCGGGCTCTTATCGGCACATGTCGCATATCAAAGTTTTTAGGGTAGAAACTGGACAATGGATGCATGTGGGCACATTCATTATGAGTCTTCAGTTGCAGGCACGGCACGAAATCTGGAACCTATACATAACAAAATACAAATTGATTAATTCCGAATATACTATTTTAATCTTCCGTGACATATACGGTTTACTATTATTTATTTAACAGAAGGTAGACACAATGCTACAAAATGCTTAAAAACTACATTGTAGATTTCAGGTATAAGTATGAAGTCATGTAAAGCCTTCTAGGATACCCCCGTGTCTACAACTACTTCAGTTCACCTAATTTCATAGCCGAATAAACGCCGTGCATCACGCATGGTAGTGCAATGTAGTTAATGAATATTATTTTTGTAGGACCGAGCTACTTTTCTGACTAACTTTATATTTTCACCGAACGGCGGCAAAGCGCAGATAGCGCTCAGCCCTAAAAAGGGGTGTGTGGCGTAGTCGCCACACACCCTTTTTTAGGTCTGAATGAGGTAGTCCTCAAGGGAACTACGTGGAGTGAACCATGCTGCAGTAAACCTCGGCTTGGCCCGTCTGGGATACGGGTGTCGGGAGAGAATAGCGCACGAGTGCGTCCAATTGAATGCCCCGGCGCACGAATTTATCCCTTTGAAAGACCCGACACGGGCGCACGAATGCATTCTTAGGGGCACCTTAGACGCTCAAGCAAACGTACGTTTGCTTGTCAGAATAACAACGCTTTCGCGTCAAGCGCAGATTTCGTGATACTCGAAATGCGCGCTTGACGGTAAACATCTTGAGCAAATTGCGACATAAAGTGAATACTTAGTACTTAGTACTACTACTTTTTGGTGATATTGCTAAATGAACAAATAAAAATAAAATTCCACTTCAACTAAAGACCTAGTAACTAATAATGTATCAAAAACAAATAACTAATATGTTAAACAAAAACACTAATATTTTACGAAATTACTTGATGCAAAAAAATACGCAAATCTAGAAATCGAGCCAACGAAGGTGAAGTTAATTTTTCAAGTTGTTTGCCGATCTCTGTATCAATGAATAATTAATGAATGTCGGTAAGACTCTGGAGTCTTACCGACATTATTATGAAATGTTATATAGGTAAACTTACATCATTATCCTCACGCGGAGGTGCTATTGGCACGAGAGAAGCATAAGGCATAAGAGAATTCAGTCGTCCCATGACGGGCCTTGATAGCGCAGATGGCGTTAGGATACTACTATTTGTCCTACAGGGCCGAGGGAAACGGCCCGACGGTGTCGGACGAGATTCACAGGCACTAGGTGAATGACGTGAAGACTGCATCGTAGGTTTATTCTGTAACAGATAGAATAGTAAAATGTAAGTATTTTCTATACCTAGATTTAATTTTATTTTTGTTAAGTAATTGCATGTAAATTAATATGGATATTTAAACTGAAATAAATGAATTATTATTGTTATATCTACCTAGTGATAGTCTCAATGATAAAATACTCTAAATGCAGTAGGTATAGACTTGCTGTTTGTGTGGTGACTCCACTTCAGGCTGAACGTGTTCCAACTGTCAACCATTATGTTATGTTATGTCGTTTCGTTACAGAGTTCCTATGGCCACCTTTCGCCTCCATCGTCAGAACAGCTCTTTGACATCGTTATATTGCATTGTCATCCGATTTACATATGTACCTATGTAAAATTTAGCTCAATCGGACACCGGGTAGTGAGTGAAATTTAGCTTGCAAGACTTGACCTAAATAAACATACATAACATTGATAACATGACATAAAGACATTGATAGGAATAATTCACGATTCCTGTGAGAATCTCCACGTGGGCACAACCGCAGGCAGCTTTAATATGATAAATGTAGTAAGCTGATGCTAACCTGAAACGTCGAGTGGACTGTTGATGGAATTGTTGGAGGCGACGACAGAGGCGGTGGACGCGGGGCCGGCGGAGGAAGATGCTGCGCTGGCGGCCTGCGACACTGCGCTCTCGATGCTATTCGCTGCGCTGAGCAACAGTCGACAAAGCTCGCACTCGTCTGCTGATGCAGCTGTTTGAAAAACTTCCTTGATATACGGTTCAATTCAAGGGATTAGTTAGCCAAAACGACTACCTTCTAGAACGTACTCCTCCCACATGGCTTGGTTTAACGACTTGAAAAAAATACTATCTGAACGATCAATTCAAGAGCATTCATTGGTTAGTTTGATTTTTTCGTGTTACCATTACTTATGGCTTGAAAAAATATTTAACAGCATGCAGTTTTAAAACTATTTTTGGGAACTCCTTCTCAATGTTAGTATGCCATTGATTCGTCTAGCAGACTGATGGTAATTAACCGCTCATGTGGTGAGCTTTAAGGTAGGCACCACGGATATCTAATACACAATTGATAGCTACTTTATTCATCAAACCAAAACACAGAAATGCATACACATTTGGTGATACACACACAGACAGAAACTAACAAGTAGAGTCAGTAGGTACGTACTCGGTCCTATAACTCCCACCACCCGGTGGATAGTCAGTAGCTACTTACTTATATAGGTACGTAGGTATGCTTTTTATGGAGTTCATCTCTTATATTTTTTTGGTAAGTAAGTATAACCAATTAGAAATTCTAATAAATATCTACCAAGATTTGGACAATTGGGCTGATACTGCAAGGTGGAAGTACCAGAAAACTCTACGGCGAAATTAAAGCGGTGTTAGATTCTGTTATGTCTAGATGTCGGAGCTGGAAGGCAAGGACTTTTTTAACCACAGTCCTTGCTGGAAGGCTCGTACATCGATGGCAGCACCTGGGTCGACGTGGGAGCATCCTGGAGCCCCCGCGGGGAGACAGTGATCGCCGCTGGCGGGGCCTACGCCGCTGCCGTTGACATGCAATTTTATGTTGTTGCGGACGAGGTGTGGCTTTATATCTTCGAACCACACATCGCACAGCTGAAAGTATTTATTTTTACAAAAAACGGTAAAAAACGGCACTGAATTATAGACTAAACATAAAAACACAATAGGTTAGGTAATCTTCTTTTTTTATACTATAACTGGCTAACGAGACGACTAGGTCGTTTTCCTGATGGTAAGCATATCTCCAGCCCATAACAATTGCAGTACGATCATTTTGAAACATAAGGGCCTGCGCGGCACTGCATTGCGCTCGTTACCCTGCAGGTATTTAAGTCACAAAAGCACAGTTCTTGAACATGTGAGTTTCCTCACGATATTTTCCTTCACCGTTTTAGAGCGAGTGTGATAAATCCACACATAACTTGATATCTAAGTCATTAGTGCGGGGGCGAGCCGAGATTCCATGGTGCGTCGGATTGAAAATCACAAAGATTCCTGCTCTGATTTGCTTTCAAATATATAAATCATGCGTTGACTCACACCAACTAAAGCATTCTCTAAATCGTATCTTATGTTTTTAGGTAGTTTATTCTTGCTTCTGCTTCTTTGATTCTGTTCCTTGGGTTTGATGCTGGTTGCATTGTCACTTGACGCTTTCGTCACTGAAGTACTAGTCTTGCCAGTTCCGCTCCCGCTGGGAGGCTTGCGTGCGCGCGATTGCGACATCACTCAGTCCTCATCAGCCGCATGGAAAGCTCACGCGGAACAAAATCTACACTAAATAACAAGAATCCTTAAAAAACATTGAAAATAATGATATAAAAAGTAAAAGTCAAAACACGTTTTCAACTGTTCTGACAGTTTGTTTTCTTTTTCACGTTGGTTTAATTGGAATTAAACTTCTTTGTAAAACCTAAGATTAAAAAACTTTTTTGGAGTAAATAAAATTGTCAGTTTCACCAACAAGGCCTGGCCTGCACGATTTATTTCTGCGTGAAATGAAACTTATTATATTATTATCTAAACATGTTGAGGGTAGGTCACCGGCATGAATTAATATAGTAGGTAGGTATTGGTAGTACAATTGTTATTCACATGATCACATCACATCAGTGGGGTAGGTAGATAAATAACCTACTTAATTTGTCGTTATCAATTAATTTTATATGTGCAAATTAGCAAATTTTTAAATTAATTAAAGGAATACTTAAATAAATATGAGCGTGTCAAACCAAATCACAACTTTCGGATTGTTACGCAGCATAGCCCGCAAAATATTTGGCAAAAAAACAAAACAACAATGCGATTCAACTAACGAAGTGCTATTCTATGGAGCGAAATGCGAAAAAGGTGCAAAAAAAATAGGATTTATGAATCTTTTCTGTATTAACTATGTGATAATTCAAGCGAACAAAAACATCGACGTGTGTGTCCCAAGTCTCACAAGTGAAACCATAGCGAAGTCCCTCATAGCAGTACAGGAAAAACACATCAAAATTAGAGTGATCATTCATAACAGCAGCGACTTTCACAACCTGCAATCATTTGCTCAGCACGGAATCGAAGTGAAGGTGATAAACTCCGCAGAACGATTGGAGCACGAGTTTATACTTATTGATGGAGGATGTAAAGACCCAGTAGCCATCATTGGATCCCTCGATTATGAAACTAGTCGAGTCAATTGCAATAGAGACGCTACGATACTTACTTCAGAATCGGCGGTGGTCAATGCCTTGAAGGGAGAATTTGATAGAATCTGGGGCAGTTCGGAACATAATTATACCAACCAACTGTAAATGACGAAAAATATATAATATTAAGGCATGTTAGAAGAAATAAATCCCCAATTAGAGAGTTCGATTAAAAGTTAGTTTTGGTTCCAGAAATAAAAGTATCTAGTTAACAAAACATATTCTGATTTTATTTCGTCTGCCTAATGAGATTATCTTTTCAAAATTATTACATTACGATAACATTAATTTTAATACAAATTGTAAATTTACTAAATTTTGTACTCAAGTGCATATCATTTGCCTAATTTAAGATTTTAAACACGAAAACAGACCACATGACAAGTACAGAAAAGATTAATGGAATGCGTTTTAAAGCTTAGAAAAATAATCTAGGTAAACATTACAATGATTAATGAAGATTAATATTGAACTAAGAGCAAATAAATAAAAGTAAACTATGAGAAAGCAGGCGGATGCAAGAAAACGTAACCAGTAAGCTTGTAAATAACCTTTTGTCTTTCTAACCTTTCATTAATCAAGTAAGTCACGTTGAAAAACTCATTAGGACCATGTCACACTGGCGAGAACGTCTCATTACTAACTATACTAATAGGTATTGCTAGAAACTATTATTGCGACGAGAATACACCCATATTTGCACATTTACGCTACAGATATGTCCTCTATAAATTGGCTTGTGGTCTGCTTTCGCATTTTCAATATTAGTTTTAGAAATCGTGAAAGTAAGTCATTGTCACTTTCTTGTAACAGTATTCTAGATCATTTCAATATAAGCAAAGTACTTGCGGTAAACACATCTAAGTAGAAACGAGTTTTTAAAATTGATGTTTATTGTGTACCTATTGGACACAGTTAAGTTCGCAACTAATATTGCAAAACTACAATGAACAATGTAACAATTCATAGGGTTATAAGTTATGTACATTAAGTTTAAAGCCCAATTTCCATATAAATAACAATTGATTTGATACTGAGCTATCATGTACACAACAGCGCCCCCCCTACCGCAGTATTTTGGCACTAATAAATATTTGGTAAACCTTTAACGTCTGAGTCTAAACGCGATAGCAATTCTGATACAAGAACAGACAATACACTAAAGTTACACATGTACACATAAATGCATCACAGATACGAATTAGTTCATAATTACAAAAGATATTCTCACAGTTTCAGTGCATTACCATTTCTCTTAGAACATTTTATTCAACTAAACCTATTCTGGCAGAGATGTCGCATACAAATCTAGTAAAATATATTTTATGTTACATAATAAAAATGTAAATCACTAATGTAAAAGCTACTTACAATTTATACAAATAGTAATATATAATTAACAATAATTGATATAATTATTATGAAAGGTTTAAAATTACAAGGCTTTACATTTTTCACTCCCTTCATATTCCTCAAATTATATTATGTGATAATAATACAGGCTTTGGATAATTTGTCTAAGTACAACATTAAGTTTTTTTTAATCTACATCACTCGAAGGATTGCTAATTTATGGACCCTAAAGCAATTATTGGAAACAATGTAAAACATATTTTCAGTCACACAAAGAAATAACGCACACAGTAAATATTATAACAAAGCAACTAGTGATTACTTAGTGGTCAAAGTAATATATTATTGGAATAATTGGTGATGTGACAACGCAACCAATGACATGGCGTCAATACACTGTTTAGGAACGATTTTATGCCACACTAGACGGTAAGAGCGTTTTGTCAATGGCCCAACCGATACCAACAAATCCTTGTCATTACAGACTGACTGATATCAGGCAGTGACATTGTATAGAGCGAGATATGACACATTTTTATTTCCTTCCTCCATTATTTTTACTGACTCTGACGTTACCGATTATTCTTCATCATACAGGTTATTGGCAACGTCTCGGAAACTACATCTGCCGATAGAATCGTCCCATCAAGCCAAAGATATGTCACATATTCACAATGATGCATGTATGCATACTATTCCACCTCGCTAGTCTTTAATTTTCACCCGTTACTCCATAATATCGGTATTGGATACCGTATTGTTAAAACCAAAAAGCTTCAAGATATCGTTATTGTGTCTGTCAATGAAAAAACGCTCAAACTGCAACCTTTTCGTCAAAACAAAATAATTCAATCGAGCTTACTTACAACACTGTACACTTAGAAACACCAACAATTAAAAATTAAAACTTACACCTAATACCAGTTAGACACGAACGTGACTAGCAATACTATCAGTATCAAGAGTTCTAACACATGGAAACATAGCGTAAAGTTCTCAGTGCAAGCGTCAAAAAGATGACGAAGGCCGTGCCCTATTCACCGCCAGGTGGGGGTGAATGTCATACATCAACTTCAATGTCACTGTTGTTCTCTTGAGTTTCATTAGACTGAGGGGAAGTAACTTCTCCATCTTCTACTTGCCCCTCTTGTGGGGAAACCACAGCATAGTCTTGTGGGGAACTGGTGTCATCTTCACCGGCTGATACTTCTTCTTGTTCTTGCACTTCCTCATCCATCATTATTGTTGCCGGCAATGATGGGGATACATCTTGTATTTCAGTTGTAAAAACTGAAACAATCAATATTTGCCATGTTAATTTTTCAAAAGCCACATAATGTTCTATTATAGTGTATTTGTACAAAATAATGGTTGTTTATCTTCAACAATCAACAAAGTCAACCAAGGTTATAGAAAGGACTCAACAAAAACATAATTATCATTATTATTTATTTCATTGCTCGTGGCACATCGTGGCTCTTTTTGGTGGGCATAACTGTCATAGGACGGTGTTATGCTTACCATCAGGCAAACAACCAGCTCATCTCGTTATCAAAGAGAATAAAAAAAATAACAAACTTGTTTATGAAAATGTGCAGTAAACATTTTTTTTTAATTTATTAGTCACAGATACATCACCACTTAGGTAAAAACTAAATGCTAAAACACTTTTGTTTGTAAATATTGCCAATAACAGATTCTTACTTTATAATTTAAAACAAGTAAGTGTTATTATTTGTTTAAATTTATTAAAATTTAATATTTTGCAACTAATAAATTTTCATATCAGATAATAATTAACTTCAATATATGAATGGATTTATTACCTTTGATATCAGGTTTGATGTCAATTTCGGTATCAAGTTCAGTATCATATGTAAGTGTTTCTTCCATAGACTCCATAGTAAGGGTATCAGTGTCTAGACTACTGCTATCTATAGATCCTGAACATGATGGAGATGGGCTGTCCTGGTTGTTATTTATCGTCAGCTGCAGGTCCAAATGAGGTATATGCGGTCGCACCTAGAAAGGAAACAAATTCAATGTCCACATTATCACCATTAGCATTATTATTGTACTGCCCAAGTGCCCACCCATTATCTTCTTCAGAGAAAGTATGGTCTAAACTCGCCCATTATGTTGACATTATGAAATACAATGAACTTTGAAGGATGGTACAAGTGTCCAAATGTGGCCCTGTATCACCTGTGCCATGTCTAGATATATGGGGAAATTACTGAACTACGTAAGCAAATATTTTCAAATATATTATTAAAACAATTGAAATGAAAATTAATGAAGCCGAAGGTCCTACTGAAGAACTAGTTAAACCAAAATATAGTACCTTGTGCTTGAAACAAAAGTAAATAAAAATTATGCTGCAGAAAATTAACAATTTGTTTTGAATAATTATAAAAAAAATTAAGTGTGCTCTACTTAACAATAATCATTTTTATATATATTAGTGTTTTTTGTCCATATTATTTGAAAAAACTTTACAATAAATACATATATTTACGGGCCCTACAGGCCTACACATAACATAAACCTACAAATAAATGTTAGGTATAGATGTTATAGTCTCTCTGTGATTCTCAAATTAACAGTACTTGTGCCTTTAGGCGGCTTAAAAATAGCAAGGCAGTTGGCTATTTGTTCCTAGCAGTATACAGCAAAAATAAGGACCCTAGATTATAGTGAAAAAATTATAAAACTGGCTTTGCAATAACTTGCCAAGAAAATGCACGGCCAAGAAAATCCTTACCATAAAGCAAACAGGCTACTCACTTTTTTTTAGTTTCTGTTTTTCTGATGTTATAACGTAATGTGAGTTTGAAAAAGTAACAAACAATCAATAATAATAAAAATATTGTTGAAACTTTTACTTTGCTAACTTTTTTTCTACATTGCCCAAATATATAAAATAAAACTAATTAACTAAAACCAATACCTTAGTGACTAAAAATTAAGCTACAGAAACCATTTGTAATCGTTTTTATACTAATTCAACCAATTGGCCCAGAGTCCAGATATAAATCCATATTTTTTTATTAATGCCTGTAATATCATATTTTTGTCATAGTACATAACAATGTATAGATAATAGAATACAACTGAAACCAACCTATAAGTAAAAGTTTAAAACGGAAACTATACACAAACCTAGTCTAACTGTTATCCAAACATTCCTTAAGCGCTTGCAAAATTGCCATATTAAATGGCAATGCTTAATATTGAGTGTCCGTCTGGGTTGTTACCACCGCTTTGCTTGTGAAGTCTGCCGCCAAGCAGTAGTGTACAAGCATTACTGTTCCAGTTTGATGAGCAGAGTATCCAGTGAAATTACTGGGCTTATGAGACTTAATACCTAATGTCTCAGGGTAACGAGCGCACTGCAGTGCCACGCAGGCCTGTGTTTCAAAGTTCTGGGTGGCACTGCAATTGTTATGGGCCGGCGTTATGCTTACCATCAGGCCAACGACCAGTTCGTCTCGTGACCAAATAACATAACAAAAATTAATTATGATATGTATGTTTACCTTCATTCCATCAGGCCTATGTGGGTTTCTACATCCTTTACATTTGCATTCAGTACAGGGTTTACTCTCAACATAACATGGACATCTCTGGCCACAACATGTCAGCTTTCCTGGTGTTGCCGTTGCATTGCCACAGCGACACCCTTTGCGTTTATTGCTAGTTGAACTTCGAGTTCTGTTAGAAGGTTTCTTAAATCCTAATTGGTTAGACTGAAAAAATAGTGTCAAGTTAGTTACAGTTCTGTAAATAAACATCAGATAAAACAATGTGCAATAAACTAACCTTTTTACTATCACTATTAGGTGAGGGTTCACTTTGTGATGAATCTATTTCCTCCACAGCTTTCCTCTTAATTGTAATTTTATTTCCAGACCCCGCATACATTACAGAATACATTGGGGATCCGTTGGAAGTAACTCTAGAATTAGGTGAATCTTTCGAAGGCCTTGATTCTGAATTTGTTGATGTTGATGCCACTTGTGTTTGCGTTGAAGCTGAATTTGTGTAGACACAGGGTAAAATACTGTATGCTGATTTAGATAGTCCTGCTGTACTTTTATAATCGTCCGAGAAGCCAGCACCTTCCTGCACTAAGTCTATTAAGCCTGAACTTGCCACTGTGCCGCCATTCACTCCCGCAGCTATTTCGTCTTCCTCTAACAATGTTTTATACACGTCCGTATCCATAAAATATTCACACAACTTTTTATAACACTGTAGAAGGATACGCAGTTCCAAGTTTTCTGCGTATTTGTCGTAGTCTTTACACCAGCTGCACGATGGCTTCAGTTTTTTTCTACCACCTTTACACTTTTTACAAACGTGGTGCTGGCAGCCTGAGCTCGTCGGTGTGTAGGGCTCCTTCAGCAAATTACCACAAACGGTACAAGAAAGAGATTGTCGTAAATAAGGAACCAAGCGAAACAAATCTATCCAAGAACTTTTATCCGCTGCGTCAGCCAGAATTATCAACCTGCACGTTGAAACGTATAAACTCGTAGCATTCATTGTACGGTAAAAGAAGAGTCAAGTAGAGGACATTTATCATTCAAAATAATTGTTTACACCGAAAAATAAAACTAACTTTGCCAGCCAAAAAGCCGCAAACGCTTTCATTCATCACAAATTTGACAGGAAATGCCACTTGTGACTTGCCAGGATTGACAACTGTTACAATCACTCACAGCTGTCATATGTCAATATCAACTTTTTTTTGGTTAGGCAATCGCCTCATGCAGCATGCTACATTCCTTGTGCACTTTTTTATTACATATAAATATATGTACCGTCAAAACTTATAACCACCAATATAATTATATAACACGATTAGCACTCAAATTGTTTTATTAGTAAGTAGAGTGAGCCTCTTTGTCTGATATAGACACTGTTCAACATATTATGACCCTACTATTACGTGTATTGTACTAGTGATTTCTGTGATTTCAACTCTAAATTATTATGAAATATATTTTATAGTGTTAACCGACACTAGCGGATGTTCACACAAATATAGTATACATCACAAAAATTTCGCTTCCAACAGGATTCGAACCTGCGTCTTCTGGCTTGCCGGGCCAGACGCTAAATTATTATATTATGCTATTTGGATGACGGAAACGCGCGATTCAAGCACAGTGGTTCCCGACCTAGAAACTTTGATGGATAAATTTTAATTTCTTCAATAAATTTCCAAAATTTTGCAAATCTGAACTATTCCTTTCTGATATATCCTCTTACTAACACTAGAGACGAAATTATGTCGACGAATGCATCTTGTGTCGACACGCTAGCGCGTTCTAACATCCAAGTTAGGTAGGACGTACATCTAGTGCCGTCGGCGGCGGCGGCCGGTTCCGCAGCAGAAGCAGCGGAAAACATCAAACGGAGGAAGTATGCATCCCTTGGTGAGGGATAGATACATATTTCTTCCTTTTGTGGTCGAGACCCACCCTGGGGAACGCGAGGCTTTTTTAGGAGCTGTCCCGACGCGCGACGCATTGTAGAAGTGACAGGTGATCAACGAACAGACGCAACTCGATCAACACATTATAGTCTATCTATTCAGGCGAGGTTATGTCTCCAGCAGCTTTTTGGGCACCCTAGAATGCGACCTCAATGCAGTTTTTTATCTGTACCTAAGGTTTTTTTGTTTGTTTATTGTTTTGTTTATGTAGGTTAGTAATTTAATTTTATGTATCTATTTCTTTAGTCTATAGTATATACTTCGTACTACGTACGTACTACGTATTCGATCACCACGTTGACCGGTATCCACGGTCCACGGTACTACTAACGAGTAACGATACACCCAGGAATTATAGCTTAGAATACTAATAGGATACAGAAAGTGCCTGCCTAGGTCCAGAACAATTAGTGATAATTAAGAGATAAAATATATAGAAAAAATAGTTGGTAACATGCTTTAAAAGAGTAAGTTGATCGACTAAGTAGTAACTATGATTGACTAGCTGTGTCCTGCGGCTTCACCCACGTAGACTGTATAAGTTACTCCTTATAACATCAGCTATCTGCCAGTGAAAGTCCCATTAAATTTGGTCCAGCCGTTTCGGAGATTATCCGGAACAAACAGACAGAAAGACAAAAATGTAAAAATATTGTGTTTTTATTGTAGCTACGTACCGTATATACCTATTTTCATATGCGTTTAGTAAAAAGCTATTATTTTGAACTTACAAACAGACATTTCAATTTTACTTATTTGTATGTATTTGTAGTATGTATTGTATAGATGTATAGATTATTATTTGTTCAGAACTGCTCATTAGGCCTAATAAAATGACTGGTTCGTTAACCAATTCTCACAAATCCAATTACGTACTTAGACATCCACCTATCTAATGGGTCATCACATTAGTAACTCGTCTTATCATTAGTAAGTACTAAATCAAAACAAAGGCGGTAATTTACTTGATAAACAGAACTGTTACTGAATAAACATAATCGACGCACCAATCGGTAGATAGGAGTGTATCTAGCGGCCCAAATGATCAGTTGTTGAAGTTTGAAACCATTGTCTTATTAGATAGGGTGCGCGGGCGCAGGACAGCTGATAAAAGATTACAGCGTCATCGTCAGCAGTATCAGTTGATCCACCGTCGAGGAAACACCTCCTCAGTGGTTGTTGAGAGCATCAGGCTGAGTGGTCGTTAATTGAATCAATTCAACGTCTTCCGTCGTGGACTGCGCTCTCGATGTGATGCCGGGCTTGTGGAGTGTATTTTACAATTGCGGTGATGTGAAACTCTGAATTGTGTAGGTATACAGATTAAGCTTTATAGTGCTGGATTAAAGACGCGCTCATGATGTGCAGGTAAAGTCGATTAATTTGCTTTTTATTGAATCTTTTTGTTCTTACTTCCTTGTAAAGATAGTATTTGAGCCAAAGGTCGTGTTATGCTAGACTTATCAACAACGGTTATGTGACAAACATTTGGTAATAGGTATGACAGTTATTGTATAAAAATATGGATAACGAGACGAGCTGGTCGTTTGCCTGATGGTAAGCATAACGCCGGCCCATACCAATTGCATTGTCACGCAGAACTTTGATACACAAAAGGCCTGCGCGGCACTGCAGTGCGCTCGTTAGCGGGAAACATTAGGTATGAAGTCTCATAAACCCAGTAACTTCACTAGCTACTTTGCTCGTCAAACCAGAAAACTGTAATGCTTGTACATTACTGCTTGGCGCCAAATTATACACAAACAACGCGGTGATACCCACTCAGATGGATACTCGCAGAAGAGTTACTCCTACCACTTGATAAAGCCTGGAACCTACATAAGTAGACCAGGTTACCTATGATTTATGTTACTTATCTTAAACTTGACTTGTGTGAAGGCATACGTCGCTGTAGAGGTATTTAAGTGGCGTATTCCTACACTTCCATAATTCCTACCACATCCACGACTTTACTTAGGTAAACAATATCCTTTACCACCTCCAAAAAATGTGGTTATCTACTTACCCAAATATACTATATATACGTATATAAGTACTTACCGAAATATCACCCCTAGTATATATTATTACGTTATCTGCAGATTTAGTAGGTTCAGCTTAGGTCTTAAGTATACCTATAAAATCCTATTAAAAAGCAATTACATAAATAGCGTGAATTGAATTTACCAATTAGGAAAATTCCACTGATGATAACAAAATTGGCAAGAAATCTAGGAACATTTTATAAACTCTACTAGTGATGGTATAGGACATCCATTTGGTACAGGAGGTGAGGTATACACGTACTTACGTGGTGACAGAGTGAGAGAAAAGTGTGTATCTGTAGTCCAAAAAATGTGTATGTAGGTAGTTAGAATTCAACAAAACTTCATTCGTCATAATGTGTTTATTCTAGATTGTAGGAAAAGAATATTATGTTATAATATGTAGAATTCACGTGCAATACCTGCCTGAAATAAAGACCGTAATGCATATAAGTAGGTAGGTACATAACTTAGCCGAACATGTCTAAGAATACTTAATAGAAAGTAATCTAAAAGAATAATAGAAGTAGGTACCTAATTTAATAAGTCTAGATTTCTTGTAGAGCATAATTTATTAATGACAACGCATTTATATTTTAGAATCAATGTTCCGGTTGATTCATACAAAAATTCGTATCGTGCTTATCAGAATATGATTAATTTTGTTTGGTAGATATTGTACGCACTTGTCTAAGAATAAAACAAGTAGATACGTAAGTTGGTACCATAGTGACACAGAATTACGATAACTGTCTAAAATACGAGTAATAATTTCATTTCTTATATGAAAACTTAGACGTTACACCTCAAAACAATTAGAGATGACGTATAGAGTGCCATGCGTCAATACGAATTTAAAATGTAAATAATATAAAAACTATGTTTTCAAAGGATGGAAGAAAAGAATGTGGAAATGCAGTAACAAAGTCAAAAAAATTAGGTATACCTACAAAGAAAACTTGAGCTGAACTCCGATAAACTTCAATGAAACATTGGTTTACCTGAAAAAAGCACGAAAAGTAGAATGAATGCAGAATAAACATTTCCAAACGCTTCCGGAAACTCGTCTCTTGAGTAAGGATGACACACAACACATGAAAGTATATAGACGCATGATTTTTTGGGCGTATCTCAATGCGTATCTGGACCTCTGGACGTCTTGACTTAGGTGCGTAATATAGTATGTATATACTCTAGCATATGGTCAGATAAAGACTGACTAACGATAATGACGATAAATAACATTATTAAATTAAATATGTACTATGATTAAGAAATTAAAACCATTCGATGAAACGAGCACGCACGTGTACCTATTGCCATTATGTGCACGTTTTCACGTAGGAAAATACGGGCATGCGGTTGTCATTTTTATTTCGAATGAAAACATCATCACATTTTCATAGTTTTTCACACCAACTGCTCGACAATGACCAATCACATATCACATAGTCTCAAGGTAAAGCAAGGCAATGCCTCCATAGGTAGGGAAAGTTGTATGAAAATCGCAAGGAAATTTCCGTGGTTGAATTTTGAATGAAAACTCAACATTCGGGCATTGTAATAAGAGTTTATTCGAAAATAGAAGAGACCACAATAGGCACATCAAAAGAAAAGAACGCAGCTGCATGAAATTTAAAACAAAAGACGTTGTTTGGTGTAACCACATATTTTCTGTTCCGAAATTATTTATTTAATAAATAAATTATTTATGTTGCCCTGGCTTTTTATTGTCTCGCAGAAGGTGTGCAAAGTAGAGTATTCACCTCTAGGATAAAGCCTGACTTCATCTTGGGCGGCTTGAACCCCTGTCTTCACTCAGGGTACAATAAGCCGCTCGTGACGTAAGATACTGCTTTATCCTCTTGGTGCATAATCTACTATTATGCCCCCGAACATAATTTAAAGGAGGGCGTTATAATGGTACGCGTGATCAAAATGCTTGTATTTATTTTGCTCTATACCGATAAGCATTGCAATTCACCCGGGTGACAACGCCAACATGAGTACCTACGCGACCAACTGGTGGTGGCTCAGAATCATCATCGTCGGCCGGAAGACAGGCCCATGTTCTGCAGTGTCCACTGCTGAACATGGGCCTCCCCATAGAATTGTTAAGTATAGTGGACTAGAATATTTTAATTATTTTTTATATGCCTATAGTGGCTATTTATGCAGAATTATTAATTGATATAAAACAACAAAAATGGTCCATAAACCTATGGGCTAATCGAATATAGCATATAGGTATTAAACTAAGAAAACATAACCTCTTCCTCCTCATTAGGCGTTGGTCAGGAAGAGAACGCGTTCTCGTTGTTAGAAGGTACCAAAGTACCAAAGAGATATTAAGATAGCTTTAAAAGTAAAAACACGTTGAAACTCTACATACGGAAAATATGAAAGTTTCCCTTACTTCGTGCCAAATTTTAAGAGGCCATATTGGAAGTACGACTCAATAGGTACTAAGTAAGACAAGTAAGACTCGAACGAAATTAAACTTTGTATGGCCATAAATAAATCCCTACACAACAGACAGACGGGTAACATGGTGAGCCAAAGTTATTGTTTTTTTTTCATTTCGTTCATAAGTTAAGGAGGTACGCCGAATAGTAAATTACATAAGTACTTACATTTATTAGCACTTATTCGAATAATATATAAAAAATGTTACATAGGTAATACCTACTCCTATAATATACCATAAATCGCACAAATGCATCTATAGCCTCAGGACATTCTTCATAGTTCCTTCAACTTCATACAACTGGACTGCAAAATCAATTGTTCAATGAACCAATAAAAATAACATCTCTCGATTGCCGCAGCGAGGGCGTGGGCGCATCATAAAGATCAGTCAGACAATTGGGGCCGGAGGCCGCGCCACGCACGCTGCGCAGGAGTGTCCCTCACAACGCATAATGCTTCCGTTGATCGGGTCGATCAGGTCCAAACTATACTAATAGCGTTGTTGAACCACTAATTGTTCTAATAGGTACGTGTATTGCCATGAATATTACGATGATGTTATCTCATTTGGTCATTCTGTGTAGGGCATGCCTTGTTTAATTATTATCTCACGACGATGTGGTTGGGTGGTGAATACGCTAAATCTATAGGTATAGATTAGGATTGACTCGACCTAGGATCAATTTATAAGAAATACCGCAGCTCCCGGAACTCCAAATTATAGGTACCAGCTTCTGCCCGCGGTTTTACCAACGTTTCCACAGGAAGCGTGCATTTTTTGGGATAACAAGTACCTAGCGTAGTTTACTCTCCGGTCCATAAACTATATCTATGCCAAAAATCACGTAACAGCATTTATTTATTACTAGCTTCTGCCCGCGGTTTTGACCCGCGTTCCCACAGTAACCGTGCATTTTTCCGGAATAAAAAGTAGCCTAGGTATGTTACTCTACGGTAAAAAAAAATCTATGACTTACAAAAAGTCTGCTGCTACAAGAGACTATTGATCCAATATAAGGTGTAGGTACCGTTTTATTTTATTTTTTATGTTATTTGGTAACAAGACGAGCTGGTCGTTTGCCCGATGGTAAACATAGGAACGCCGGCCCATAACAATTGCAGTGCCACTCTGAACTTTGAAACAGAAAAGCCTGCGCGGCACTGCAGTTTGCTCGTTACCCTGACACATTAGGTATTAAGTCTCATAAGCCCAGTAATTTCACCTAAAGATATATCTAATTTACTTATTTATTTTTAATTATTCGGTTTTTCCTAATGCAACCAGCGCATGGAACATACCTACTATACTTCTTGGAAAATATGACAAAGTTAATACTGTGACAGTTCTGAACGCCGATTCTGCAAGTCGCAAAGTTTTCCTGGAGACGAGTCGCCAATTAAAAGGAATTAATTTGACCTCTGAACAATTACGACAGTTGACCCTAGAGCCGCTTTGCAGGCGGGAGGAATGGCTTGCACTCATATTTATGGAATGAATTTTTGAAGCAATGATGTCTTCACACATATTCTTGATCGTAATACAAAACGTTCCTTACCATCACACTATCATGCTCAAGGAAATCGCTAGTTTTAGTAGTAAAGAAATCTTGCGTTCGTTGTACACTGAGACATTAGATATGTGGCCCTGTAATTTCATTAACTTTTGCTCACCAAACACTAATGCTTGCACATTACTGCATGGCGGTGGACTTCTCGAGCAAAGTGGTAGTATACCCAGAAGGGCATTCGCAGAACAGTTAATCCTATACCTACCACCTGATACCTTTTTCGGGTACCTACGAAGACTATGAAGGTTACGCGCGGAGTGGTCTCTCGATACTGACACCCACTGATTATGAAACTGTCAGATGTTGAGTCATCACAACAAATTTCTTAGATGCCGAAAGATTACAGTTCGTCTACTTACTGATAGAGAATCAAAATGTTAGCAGCTATCACCCAGCCTTGAACGATATCTTTTGACCGCGCCAAATTATATGGTTTATCGTGGTATCGCCGAAGACAAAACACTATCATGGCTATTACATACCCGTACTGTCATGGGCAATCAAATCTCAATTGGTTTAAGTGGGCCATGGCCAATTAGGTATTAAAGAAAAATCAGGTCATATGCATTGCACCTCTACACACTGAAGGAGCCTAAAACTTGCACGTAATTTGAAAGCAAATACAATTCAAAGGAGTGAAACTCTTTACCAATTACATCTTTGCCCAAACCTTCGCTTAGGTACCAATTACAGGTGTCAAACGTAAATCAACATGTGTTAAAAAAGTACTTGGTACCTGGCAAGGTTGAAAACGGAAAAAAAGCTGTTATAGTATAGAATCTACGAGTAGTGGATTAGTGTTTCAGTAGTATATGCCTTAGTTACTCCTTATAATATCAGCTATCTGCCAGTGAAAGTCGCGTCAAAATCGGTCCAGCCGTTTCGGAGATTAATAGCCGGAACAAACAGACAGAAACCCAAAAAAATTGCTTTTTGTTATAAGACGTACTGTAGATATATACTTTCATATGCGTTTAGTAAAAAAACTGTTATTTTGACGTTACAAACAGAGAATTCAATTGTATGTATCTGTATGTATATATTACACCTATGCGAGACAAAACACAATCAATACATAAATCATAAACATATGATTGCTTTGCACACGTCGTTTATATTAAAAGTCTCCACTGATAGAAACAAAGTTAATTTCAAAAACCTACCAAATACACACAATAAAACTACTATATAAATAAATCAATGTAATCAAAATGATAAGATCTGATAGAATCTGCACTGACTGAACTTACATATTTATTATAATTACCTACCTACTTAACAAGACGCGCTGCAACACAAGCATAGAATAATTGGAATCATTTTAATCATACTTTTAAATTAATATTCTAAATAAAATAAAAGATTCCATGATTACTTGTGATTTTATATATTTATTTTTTCTTTTTGTTTCATAATTGGTAGGTTAGTCATTTAGGAAAAGTAATTTTAATTAATATAATATTATTGTTAAAGTTGGTAGGTACATTTATTTAAAACGGAGTTGTTAATCTATACACTATATAAAATTGAATTTTTAATAAAAAAAACTATCAAGACGTAATAATATACCTATATCAAAACTATAATTATAAATTCAATAAGCTATCTTTGAGACATTCATCCACTGAAAAATATGGGTAGACACGGTAGAGTAGACCACACATACAAAATTAAATTCATTATTATTTGCAATTGCCTGCGAAAGTTTGTTGAACAATTTTTAGGTGCAAAGACTTCGAGACCTTAACTGAAATAGCTAGTGTCTGTGCCTATAATATGCCTGTATATTAAGTTTTCATCTAGATTAGTCCAGGAGCAAATACACCAGTATAATTTAACACTTTACCGAGAGTGATGACCACTCACCACACCTACTCAGTAAGTAGTTAGAGGCAATTTTCCTAACAAAAGCTGTGACAGAATGGACCTGACGTGAGTGCGGCACGACACCGGGAGCCGCTGGAAGGTTGGACATCACGAGGACGCCACTCATTATCCACTGCACCATAATATTATTGCATTACTTTAAACCATCTAATTTGATATTATTTTGCGTCCATTATTTTCATTATCTCTGCTGACATTACGTTAAGAATAACTTAGGTAGTTTTACATTGTCACCGCTGTGACGCAGGAAATTATAGGTGCGGTACTGTTCGCAAGTATTTATTCGTGGGATGTACAATTTTTTCAGGAAATAATTTCCGGACGCATTCGTCATTTGCCTACGTAGTTGTAGGCTTTTTATTACAGGTAATAAGCAGTTACGTATGAATTAGTGAGGTAAACTCGCATGTCTAAATAAATAGGAGGCGGTGCTGGTATGTCGAATTATCAAGGGTAGTCAGGGATATGTTGTCATCTTTGCTTTATATGTATGTGGTAATTTTAGTAACTTCTATAACGAGAATCAGATCCGTGATATCAAATTATTCTATTGGCATCTAAACTACATAAGTATCAGAATTTAATTTGTTGTCATATTAGATTAGACGTAGGTTAAAATTGACTTCTAAGATTTTATTGCATTGTTTGTTAGTTGCTATTGCACGAGCAAAGCGGAACTAGCAGAAGAGTCCTACCACATGGCACCAATTTGGGTTGGTATTAGTTTTTACCACTTTGCATACTATCGCTTAGCAGCATCATAGGTAGACCCGTCTCGTGGCCACCCACGGCCCTTTGTCTATAACAGCGGTTCTCAAACTTAATTGGCGTCGGACCCCTTTTGGAAAACGAAATATTTGACGGCCGGCGCCCTAATATAATAAAAAACTGGTTTTATGTGATATAAAATTTGCATCTAATGGGAGGCATGATATTGTTTTTAATGTTTCGTCAATTGTTTTACGTCAGACTTGATAGAAAAGAAAATTTACTTATACGAAATATTTAGATAGATTTTATTTTACTCTGCAACCTTAGTATTATTTTTTCATTATGACCAGTATTTTTGCGGAGCCCCTACATAGGCTTTGCGGAGTCCTAGTGTTCCGCGGAGCACACTTTGAGCATAGCTGGTCAATAACATGCCTGGCATAGTAGGTATGCCATTTCATAAACTCCGGTTTCCAGGCCAAAGAACCAGTAACAAGAACCTTTGATGACACTGGGTGACCGGACCCTAATGGCCGTTACTATTTGCACTTACGATAAATGCACTCAAGTTGATAACATTGAGTATGGAAATATTGTGTTAATGTCCATAATGAGAACAATGAATGAGATTAGAAGTGCCAACAGTCCAAGTACAGAGGTATAAGATCCCCCATACACGAGTGTTCCGAATCCATCGCTCCGCGCGTCGTAGATTGAGTGAACGATGCACGATGGTCCAATTTCGAGCACACAGACGGTCACTCCATTCCGAGCGCGCCATCGCATCGCTCCATTTTCGGTCAGTCTGCATCTCGAGTACCTATTGCCAACTGCTCGCGAAATGGATCGTACGTCGGCGTCGTATCGGCTACTAACGAAGAATTGGGACGTTAGATTTGGAACGTTTATATTGCTAATATTTCTGTCACTCTACGTAATATGAGATTCCCAACACATGGGCGGTTTCTGGAACGTTGGATTGGAATGTTGGGGATTGAAGTGCTCGTGTATGTGGGCTATAAGGCTAATGGCTGTTAAGTACCCAGAATAGGAAAACACAAAAGACCCACGAATTATAAACGATATAAATACATAAAATGCTATTATTAGTCTGTGGATTATAAATACCGAAATAATGGGTATAGGTGATAAATATCAGAAGAGTCACTAAAGAGTGAAGATGTGGTTTAGGCAGTCTCAGGTGGTAATCACACTTATCCTAGAATACCTACAATTGGCTCCTCAGTGGAGCCATAAACAGATGTTTGACGGGCGATTTTCAGCTCGAAGCTCTTCAAAGTAATTACTTTGAAAAGTTACTTTATAAAGATCGTAAAATTTACCCATTGACTACATATACTACTCCTAATTAATTCATTTGCCTCAACAATTTCTGCATGGCCATCCAAGTGTTGTATTCATTGATTATAAATAGCGATAAAGCCGCCCAAATGGAACATTATTAATTTGTTTTAATTTAATTGTAAGTTGAGAATTGAGATAGTGGTCAAAAACTAATCCATCGAGAATACAAAAAAGCAAAAAAAACTCTGCGTTTACTTCACTGTCTATCCGTCGGCGTCGCCGCGCCATTTAGTCTTAACACGTACTTCAACATAATTTGTTTTATCTACACGCAATTAACGTTGTGTTATCATCATTTCATAGGTATTTATCTCCACTTATCACAACGACGAGGTTTTCATAATGCTGAAACCTGAAACACGGTCACATCGTGGAACGACACAATGTACATAATAAGTTGTATGCAGACCTACATTTTCATTTATGATTGAAGAGCGTCTAACGACAGCTCTTTTTACACTATTGCAGTTATTTTCAAACTGTGGGTCGCGACTCACGACTCCTAGAGGGGTCGCGAAGTGTCGATTGGGATGTTGTTGTCGGAAAACAGGTAAAAATAAAAAATAGCATACCAATTGAAACTCACTCTGTATATTACAGAGTATGGTAGTTTGCCGAATGCTAATTATTTTTCACTGTTGCGTGATCCTGTGATCAATACTTTAGTGGTCGTCTAAGTCTTGTAGTACATATAACCTGTTACAACTTATTGCCACATGAACTTGATTGTGAGTTGAATGGCAGGACAATATGGGCTGTCCATTCTATTTTCACGGTTTTCATTATGTACCATCCGACAGTGGACGATAAAACACTAGACAGGATTTCTATACATGACGAGTTCATTGGAATATCAGTCATCGGTTTTAGCGATTTAGCTATAGGCAAGACAGCAAACTTCAACTAAGACAGACAGCAAACTTTGTTTTGGAGGATAGACGTACGATATTTAATTTGACTGATAGGTAGGTACCTATTTATAATACCCATCATAAAAATTGAGCACTGACGGGTACACTGATAGGTACACCCAAAGACTCAGGCTAAATAATCTATGGGTACACCGATACCTCGAGAAGTGCAACAGCAAAAATGTATACTTAGGTGTATCTAGATAATAATTTGTGTACTGCGCAGTGCTCACATTCCATTAGTACCTATTGTACGTAGATCCTGGAATAAACGTAAAATATTTAGGGTTAATTAAATTTAATCACACTTTATGACTAAAATAACCATATCTCCCCGTTGATTTCGTAAGTCTACAAAGCGACAGTGTGTAAAAGTAAGTAGGCCACAGTATGGACTCTAGAGATTTTTATCAACGTACAATAGGACAAAGTAGATAATATAGGTAGGGAGATGTAAATGTCTTGATGTTGTAAAGTTTAAGTATATACTTACCTAGCTGATGAGTTTATTTCAAACCAATAATTTCCTAGCGCCGGTTCTCAATTCAACTCTTCTTTATGTTGTTTTATAACATCCCCTCTAGTATACTGGGCCGATTTGAAAAATAATCATGCATCAAGATCCGGAAGATGTACTCCGAAGATTAGTATGATGGAAGTCAAATTACCGCTTTTTTTTCAAGAACAATTCTTACTGAACCTATGTCAGTGCAAGCATACCGTATTCATCATCGCTGGGGTCAAAAAGATAACCCGATACCGAGCAATGGTAATGTCATTGAGTTATAGCGAGTCTGACCTCGTGACCCGAAGATACAAAGAATCTTATGCTAAGAAAGAGGGAATATTCAAATGAACTGGTAGAATAAATGGTGACTAACTTTGTGTAACTTGGTCAAATGAAAATATTGTCATTCTCAGATAGGGCCTGACAGCCGATTCTCTCACCAATAACAAAATGACCATTTTAGATCAGGTAAGGTAGAGGTCAAATACTAGATAACCTTACATCAGAGTAAACAAATCTGATTTTACTCATTTATGTATCTACCTACAAATGTCGACTAGGAAGGACAATTTCTTTTCGGCTTACAAGCCGTAGCTCCATCTAGCAGACCCGCTTTGAAGCGATTGCCATTGCGAGTGAATTGCAAGCGATTGCGATTTTGATCTCGGCTTGTAAGCCGAAAAGATATACATCATATTAAGAATTTCGCAGTCAACATCGATTGCTCCCATAGCCTAGTGGTTAAGGCGTTTGGCCCGGCAAGCCAGAAGACGCAGGTTCGAATCCTTTTGGAAACTAAATATTTGTGATGTATATATTTATGTGAACATCCGCTAGTGTCGGTTAACACTATAAAATATATTTCATAAATTATTATTAATTAAAGATCTAAATTCTAAGCGAAGGGGATTATAACTGAATGATTAAATGGCTTTCTAGCATTCAAACCAATGTTAAGGCATACGTATCTAATCTTAAAATCTATGAAAAGAGATACCTACCAATGGTGCTCCCTTATCTCAAGCCACTCATGATGGTTAGTGGTAGAAACTCGTATACAAGTGTGTATGTGTATTTAATTAAACTTACACTAGATACCTACGTATAACAATACAACAAAAATAAAAATTCTATGTAAGGAAAATGTATTCGAAGAAACTATAAACAACTTCTAGAGAGACAGCTATGATTCATTCCTGCCCTAGATTAGTAATAATCAGAAAATCAAAACTTCATACAACATTGTTTTTTTGCCTTTCAGAACAAACGACATATTGCTGGTGTTGATGCTGTGTACATCATTCAACTGGGCTAAGGAGTTGACAGATATCGAAGTCTTGGGAGCTACCCCCAACCATTGCACCTACGAATATGCGTACGACATGTACGGGGCACACTGCGCCGGTCTTCGGCTCACGAAGCTGCCAAATCTACGCGGTGGCATCGAAGTGAGCTTGAGCAATAGCCGATAACCTAATCTTAGATAAGCGGTTTACTTATTCAAATCTATTGATTGTTGATTGTGAAATGCACGCGGAAAATTTGTGTAGTATTTTTTTAGTCAATAAAGCTGATCACTGTCTCAATTATTGAGTACAGACTACAGAGGATGTGGTGGAAGCTGTTAACACGGTAAGCCTGGAATGGGCACTGTTCTGCAGGCTATCAACTTAGTGGTAGACACCTTAAACAGGAATGTCCTGCTACCATGCAAAGGTTGCATCTCGATATTATTATTACTAATAATACTTATTATGTTCTGTGTTCTCGACGTTTCCTGTCTTTGGAAGTTCAAGTTCTCACTGAGCCTTAGTATTAGTACCTACCTATCCGTTAACGGGACCATAATGCAATTACTTAATATTTCGACTATATTAGCAGCTGATGATGAATTTATTATGTGTCCTACTAACCTATCCATACTACATTAATTTAATTGAAATTAACTATTTAACTTTTCTTTTTCAGATCTTGGACTTTAGTGAAAATAAGTTGCAAGAAATTCACGCCGACACGTTCTCAGGCTACACGAGTATCAAGTACCTGTACCTAGCAGAGAACCAGATGTACATCATCGATGAAGATGGACTGACGTCCCTAACATACTTAGAAACGTTAGATCTCTCGAACAACGTCATTTTAGAACTCCCCAAGTCCATATTTCAACTACCTTCTCTGAGGAAACTCTACCTTAAAGGAAACCCTTTGTTACACAAAAGTTTCAAAAACCTTGATCTGCCGAAACCTATAAAGGCGCCTTTAGAACTACTGGATTTATCCGACTGCAAACTTAAGGAGTTGCCCGACTGGGGAACGCTTCCTCAGATGAATTTTTACAATATCTCCCACAATCCTCTGATATCCCTGGACGCTATGCATTTCGCGGCGATGTGCAACTTACAGAAAGTGGATTTGACGGAGTCCTTAGAAGACATGAAGCTCTGCAACTTGAGGCCTGCAGTAATGTGGTTTCAATCCAGGCATATATACTTCCAGCTGGCGGATTACACGCGGTTAAATACCCAAGGTATGTTGAGATATTGCATTTTACTTTGAATAAGGATGTTTAGCTATGAAGCTAAGCTGCCCAAAGCTTATGCTAAACTATAATAAAGACGAATTTTCGAAAGGATTTCAATGACGAAAACTGAAATATTGCTAAATAAAAAATAATTGAGAAGAGACTGAGTTTGCCCCTTTCTAAGTAGGTACGGAGGGTTTAGTCTCTTGTGCATGTGAACTTTAATGTCACGCATTAAGTTTGTCGGTGATCTATACTGCCGTCCTAGCTAAGACAAACGTTATTATAAGTCGTACAATTTACTTACGGCTGTTATGCGTAGTATAATACTACGCATAACAGCCGTAAGTAAATTGGACTATTTATAACTCATTCACCCAATTAACTACAGACGTTGACGGCTCCTACATCTACCACCATAAACAAACTACTATATATCACTAACTAATTGCATTGTTAGAATTAAGATTTCATATTGGCTTATTTAAATTAATATGAAAATTTATATGGACCGTTTCTCTTTCTTCTTTGCAGAATTTGCTAGCTGCCGATCGGAGAACTCTACAATTGAAATGCACAACGCAACGTATCACAGGTGCAAAGCTGATTATCTTCAGGTGAGTTTGGATACCTTTCACTGGTATCCGAAGTTACTGAACATTAACTGACACCATTTCCTTCCGTTAAGTCCTATACAGGCTGTACCAATTTCTGTGTGCTAAAAATAAATAAATGCGATAATTTGCGTGGAATATAATAGTGGTATTATATTCATCTATATTTATTACCCAGGTCCAAAACATAAGATCATCTCGTCGAACCTGGCTGACCATAGGCGGCGGTCTCTGTGGCTTCCTCATAGGATTCATATTACTCCTGTGGGTGATGCACCGTCACAACGTCGCCCAAACGAAGACCACAGCCGAGAAGTTGAAGCAGAAACCAAAGGACGGCGATAGAAACGCAAGTGCGATCCTTCTCAACAACGTGGCATAAGTATGATAAAAACAGTGAAATGGACACTCTGAATATCTACTATCTCCTACCACTTTAGCACGGGAAAACTTTAAGGCTAAGATTCAGAGACGATTCTAAGCGTAGACTTTGGCTTTCATATGTCAAAACTGTATAGAATTTTGACGTATGGAAGCGCGAGTCCACGCGTAGATTCGTCTCTGAATCTCAGCCTAAGACAGTGTGATTTTAGCATGCCATTTCAAACGAATACTAAAATCGGGCGAACGCTGTTCCATTCATACGTTAAAAATGAAACGGATATACGAGAAATATGACATATTGTTTTTTTTACAGAAGTATGCTATCTGGGGATGCGTTTGACCATATTGTCACCCGTTGGTAAACGATATTATATAATAACTAACCATAACGGTATATCTTCTAATCAAGCGTGCTTGCCTAGAAGATCCCTATTTATTCGCGATTAAAGCTAACAGACAACACAGATTCAGATTTTAGTTTTACCAAAATGGCATGGCGGAATCGCACCCAGTCACGGTTTTGTTTAAGTCTGTAGTTATTATATTTAAGTCTAATTAATGTACTAATTATTTTAAAATGCTTTTGTTAATTTACGACTACACACAAACATCAAAAATTTCACAAAATTAGTAAATTTTTTAATCTGTAACCGATCAAGAGATCTATAATAGGTACTTACCTATAGTTCGAAAGCCACAGCTGAGCTTTTGGTGAAGAAAATACTTTGAAAACCCAGCACGGTAAGGTATCTAGTGTTCGCCTAGCTACCATCCTCATGTTGAAAATCTGCCACCAAGCACGTACAATACAGGACGTATACGTAAACGGGCTCAATATTCGAACACAATGTCGTATTGGATTCTTAAAAAATATAGAAACTAATTATAAATCCATATCAGTAAAAAACATCTACTAAAATGTCATTAGACTTTGCAAGGTAATTACGAGATAATATGGACACCCTAACGGTCATCTGTCAACGACACGACACAGCCAGTTGAACAGCAATAACTCACGCCCGCATCCTTGCCGCCCGCCCGCGTGTGAGTAATAATGCCCACCAATGGAGCGTCAGACTAGGTAGATGGATGCGGTGACTCTGCTTTGTAATAATTAAGGAAATTTTAATTATATTAGACGTAAAAAAAATTGTTTTTCTATTGATTCGTGTCGTATATCACCTTTATTTACATCTCCTGAAAAACTGCTACCGTTTACGTGTACATCCTGTATAGGTTCCAGCAGCTGGACTTGAGAGCCGGTCTTAAATTAGGTCTATCTTTGACCACATTGTTGATAAGATCAAGCGAGATAGATGACAAAAGCCTATCATGTATAAAAAAAGCTCTCAGTCAAGTCTACGTTCTCAATCTATCCATGTTTGCAATCCAAAGAATGTTTAAATTATCTGATTAAGGGTTAGAACATATGTTTATGTGCAGTACGTGTTTTTATACTTGTCTAATATAAAATAAAATACTGGATCCCAACCAATAACATAGACACAATAAATGACAATGACATATACAACTCGAACTCCCAACTCGAATCATGTCATTGGTGCGGAGATCGTCATTTATATCAGACTATCAGTGGTTGAGATCCGCTAGTTTCTTTTATATTATTAGACAAGTATAAAAACACGGAGTTTGGGTAAGATTATTGTACACAGATAGTTGATTAATCTTTAAGTTGATACATAATGACAGCTGTTTACAAATAGAGGCTTGAAAAGGCTGACTAGTTCTGTAATGTGCTATATTTCTCAATAAAAATAGATATTGTATTTTAATAAAAATAATAATTAAGTGTTAATTTCATCCGATAATTTGTTATGTTAGGTTCTATAACAATACCTTGTCTTGCCAAAGATTGTTATCATAATTCAAACCAAGTTATTAATTAACCTTCTCAAAAGATACTAATAACTTTGATGTATATTTTGTAATTATAAGTATAAATCACTGTGATAGAAAATAAAATGTTTTGACATAAAACACATTTTTCGTTCATAACGACTCCACATGTATGAAAGAAGAAAAAAATCTTATAATCTGCTTGAAAAAAACAATTATATTTAAATGAAAATAACAAACTGAATTATACGGTCAAAGGCTAAAAATATACGCAATTTTACGCTACATTTCCAAGTCAACTAAATCTGTTTTAAACGAGGTAAGTAAACCAATAAAAATAGACAGGTTTATGCTATAACGAGCTATTCCTGGAATTGGCACATCCATTTGCCCTCATCTACTGAACCCGCGAGGACACGTGTCATTGCCAGCTTCAGGTGATTCCGTTGAATGTTGTCCAAGTTTCGGTATGTGTTAGGTTAATCTCAAGTGTCTTTTTTTTCACTTTCGTTGATTGATTTCGCTGGTGGCAGCTGTCCCTCTTTCTCTTTGGCCAGACGCTGTTTACTGAACTTGCCCATACCCGGCTGGTAAATAACAAGACTTGGACGGTCCTGGAAACAACCAACTTAATAGTTATATTTTAAAGTACTAACCTACACTAAGACTAGAGGGATGTTCACGTAAATATCATAATCAGCCTCTTACGCTCCCACTGCTGGGATAGCGGCCTTGTCTCAGAGAGAGGTATGGGCCATAATCCATCACGCGGGCCCAGTGCGGCTTGGTGGATGTCACATGTCCTCGAATCTTGTGGTTCTTGAACATGCCGGTTTCCTCACGATGTTTTCCTTCACCGTTTTAGAGCGAGTGTGTATAATCCGCACATAATTTGATATAAGTCATTGGTGCGAGCAGAGTCAATATTCGAACTAGTGCGTCGGATTGAAAGTCACACAAGTTCCCGCTCGGCCACACTCGTTCGTAAATATATTATATACGTATCACGTAAATATATACATCTCAAAATTTTCGCTGCCAAAAGACTTTCTTGACCAGGCGCTAACATCTAAAGCAGAGTACTCACTTAGAAGTGTAGCATGTAATGTATCTGATACTGTATCAAGTGTACTCACGGTATCCCACACTACTGTACCGCGCAAACGTACTCGTTTGCGCGGTACAGTAGTGTGGGATACCGTATCAGCGGCGCAAGTACGGATCTTTTCGATAAATAAAATTCGATAAAATTTACAGTTAAAATCGATATAACCCACTTTATCGATTTTAACTGACAATTTTATCGAATAAAACCGACTTTATCGATTTTAACTGACAATTTTATCGAATTTTATTTATCAAAAAGATCCGTACTTGCGCCGCAGATACATTACTAGCTATACCTCTATGTGGCGCCATCTAGCAGGCATAGCTTTACAACGATTACGAATGTAGATCGCAACTGCGGCGCAAGTACGGTATTATTCGGGTCGATAATATTCGATAAATAATCGATGAAATTGATAAAACCCACTTTATCGATTTAAACTGTCAATTTCATCGAATATTATGGAATTTTTTCGACCGAAAAGATCCGTACTTGCGCCGCTCACTGGTGATTATCCGAATATTATTAATTAGTTGCGCTCCCCGTTTCTACATATTCTGAGTACCACTGTGTATTAATCCGAGCTAGCTAGTTAGTACTAGTTAGTAGTAGCCTAAGTAGTTTCAACATGACTGAGTAGCAAAGAAACATGTAAACTTTAGCCTTTTTGTAAATTAGCTCCTATCTTTGTTTTAATGAATAAATGGTTCACTGCAGGCATTATTTAATTTTTTAAGACGGAATAAAATATATTTCCACGTATCAGATGCAGTGACTCGTAAGCAGTAGGTATAATAAAATTGGGCACAGACGGGAGGCGGGTCCTAGTGACTCTCCACTGCTGCCGAGAAACGCGGCATAAGAGCGAGACGGCAATAGCGTGCGGGGCGCCAGCAAGAGCAGTGTATTGTAGTTGTATAGCAGTCATTGACTCACAATAAAATGTATAAAACTACCCAGTACAAGAACACAACTACATAAATTTGTTAAGGGGCAGAATATGGCGCGCCGCTATCTCGCTCGCGCATCTTAACATTTTTGATGATAAACAATCACTTAATACAATTATAAAAAATAATATTTGGTGAAGTTTTATGTTTTGCCCATTTTCATGATGTATGAAAATTTGATCAGAACAAAATGCTTTGCTACTATACTTTTGCTGTACATTTGTAACGTTATTGCCACCAATTTCACCAAATGTGATTTTTCAAAATTATATTAAGTGATTCTTTATCTTCAAAAATGTTGAGATGCGCGAGCGAGATAGCGGCGCGCTATATCCTGTCCTTTAAAGGGTACCTTTCATAGAGGTAGCCATAGGTACCAATAAACATGATTGAATGTTACCTTATTCCTAATCCTCCTTTCAGTGGTGCGACGGTCACAATTTTCACCTTTTTCCTTATCTTCTGACCCCTCCCTATCAGTAGAATTGCCCCTATCATCGATATTCAAAGACTTCTGCCTCTTCAATTTGGACTCTTCTTTTATAAGACTGTCAGCGGATTCCATACTGCTGCGCCTTATCTTTGGAATAGCCTTCTCTATTTCATCACTTGAATCTCTTTTAGACTCATCAATTTTCATCTTCTTATCCATGCTGTCAATAATCTTAGTCAAATCATCAGTCTTTACTTGCGGCAGCTGAGTGAATGGTTTGATATCGTCATGATTTAGTGATTTTGGTTTACTGTCAGAGGACATCATCTTGCTAATAGCTGCTTGTTTGTCAGTTTTGACTACTTCACACTTAAACCTCTCTTTTCTCGTGTCGCTGTACTTTTTACTCTTTTGTTCTCGAGGAGATTCTTTATTTTTATCGCGTTTCTCTTTCCTGGAGCCTCTGTCGGAGTCCTCTCCTTCGTCATCATAATTATTTCCTTTGTCACTATCAAACTTTTTCTTTTTGTCAGTCACATAATTCGTTGCAGCCTTACGTTCTCTGTATGTTTTAGATTCGTAAACAGATCCATCTTTCTCATAATCATCTTTGGGATCGCTTTTATCTTTCTCCCAATCTCTTGATTTGATTTTTTTTACTTCATTTTCACCAGAATCTTCCTCCTGTAACAGACATCATTTAACTGAAAACTATTTTTGTATGCATACATACATAACTGTTTAATTATAACTATCCTATTTCTATAATAACAACTAAAATTCAATTATAAATGATGGAACTACTAACACATCTATTTTGGGTATAAAATTAACTAAATCAATGCATTCTATTTCTTACATCACAACCACTATATTTGTTGGTTTCCATATCAAAGGGTGAATTACTGTTAGCAACTATGTTAAATCAACAATAGTGATGTTATACACTAGAGTCTACAAATTTATTTGACTGCCAGAAAAATATCAGGAGACCTTTGAACATGTGTCACCGCCGCTTTTCTGACTAGCTTCTACTTCTTTCTTGTCGCTATGTTTACCAGATGTTAACGTAAAAGTATTATGTGTTTTCATGATGAGAGCGGGGAAATGGGTGTCCCAGTCTGAATCAGTACTTATAAATTCATCTGAGCCATGGGAGGTTTTCAAATCTATCTTTGCATTAGGATTTTTCAATCTGTGCTTATGGTAAACTCTCTGTTCACCAAACCAGATGTTGTGAGTGCTTTGGCTATGTTCACAGTTTTTGTTTGTATTTTCATCTTCGGATACATCGCCGGATCTCTACAGAGATGTTTTCAATGTAAACAAATCAGAATAATTATACAGAAATAACTAAATGATTATGGACAGCTATGACACTAACCCGCAGCTGAAAAATATGTTATCTTGTCACATCATCAGCCAGAAGACGTCTACTGCTGCACATAGGAGTGGTGTCGCATAGCGTTCGCAGTGTGACATTTCACACATTATTATATGAAAAGTTCATCATTAAATTTGGCACACAAGTGAAGTGATAAGATTTATTTTTATCTCTCTGACTAGACATTCTAAATGATCTTGAATTGCTTTTTACAATATTAATGTCAGCAACATAATTCTTCCTTCTGGCATAGGCACTGTCATAATGCTTAAATCGTCCAAAGGTTTATGACATGGCCTACCAACTTATCCTATGAGAACAAAGATTGACAGCTTAATGTATCCGCCAAAGCATAATAGTGCTTTGTTGTAAAATACTCCAATTGTGCATAAGGGTTGCAAGAGTTTAATCTATTTTGACAATTGTATGATCATGCGAAGGAGAACTATGTTTTACATATAGTCAGTGGTCCTAATAAATTAGTCTAAATTAGTCTAAAATTAGTCCTAATAATTATAGATTGTCTTAGTAAAAGTGAATGTGCAAGTTACCTTAATAGGACCATCTTTAGTTTTCCTTTCTATTCTCATTTTTCGCTTGTCATTCTCTCGTCGCCGGCGCTCGTCTCTACCGCGCTTGTCTTGTTTGCGCGCTGCGAGATATTCAAGCAAAGGCGTCGATTGCACCTTTTTGTCATTAGCTGAAAACGGTATGTAAAAAGTATAAAGACGATTTTTAAAAGATGTAAACAAATATAGCAGATTGCCAACTATTAGCATGAACAGTGACCGGATGGCCAAGAAATGACATAAATTGTAATGGGAATTCCATCTATGTTAGTGATCCACTGTATTGTAGACTATTTAACATACACGGAACGTAGGTGTAAATTAAGCAATCCTAAGCAAAATGCTTTACTAAAAAAATCAGTGAGTTTGAAATTTTAATCCTACCAATACTCATTTATTTTTTGAGAAATTAATAGTGTTACCACAAAAAAACCATTTGTAGTTGCCTGCTTAGCTAGACAGCGACTAAAGATAAACATCAAAAATTATAAGAAAAAGAAGAAAAAAATTATAAGAGTCACAACAGAATTGTGTTAGACAATGGTTACACTACTTTCAGGATTTGTGGTTGATCATATTTAATCGCACGACTAAGGCATGTTCACATGTTAAACAGTGTTTAACACAGGTTTAACTTGTGTTTAATTTTTTTAGTGGTAAGAACCTCAGTTCTTAATTCTCAGCAAAAATCAAACTTGCTATTTCTTTGATCTACTTTGGCTATCACTCTGTTATTTTTGTGAGTTATCAAATCTAATTCATCCAGTGACTGTATTTGTGCGATCGTGGCCTAGATTCTGGTGATGCAATCCTAATAAAACTATTGTATTTGAGTTTCACTCTCTCTCAAATAAAAAAACATTTGGAAGGGTTGGAAAATGTTTGACATGACTAAATTTAGTTTTAAAGCTGTCAAATATCTTCCATTCTCGACAAATTAGACCCCACTAAATTCACTGCCGTTAAAGTCAAAATAGTTACAAGCAGGTGGATTGATCTGACAGATCTAAAATATATTTCATCTCTTTCGAATGTTCTTCAATATTCTTTAGAAAGAGAGTGAAGTTATAATTAGGTTTGAGACAAAAGAATAGACACCACTGTCATTTCTTGTCATCATTGTCTTTAATATTTTAATATGAGGTGGTAAGACTAACTTTTCTACAAGTGTCCATCTGGGTGGACCACTTTGCTCGTGTAGTCTGCCGCCAAGCAGTAATGTGTAAACATTAATGCTTGCGGTGTGTGTAAGCACTACGTTGCTCATCAAATGGTTCAATGAGCAAAGTAGTCAGTGAAATTACTGGGCCTATGGGGCTTAATACCTAATGTCTCAGGATAACAAGCAAAATGCAGTGCCGCTCAGGTCTCTGTGGTTCAAAGACCTGAGTGGCACAGCAATTGTTATATGCAGAGGGGTTATGCCCATCACCAAGAATATAAAAAAATATTTAAGGTACTCACAATCATTAACAGGATAAGAGTACTCAAGTTTGGGTTGATTTTCAGTTTCCTGCTCTTTAGTGAGGCTCTCAATAAAATCTTGGAAGATAGGGTCACTTTCAATAGTTCCAGTTTTGGGATCCTTTTTTTTCTTCTTTTTGGGTATTCTTTGAAAGGGTGCATACTCTACAATGCCAACATACTCAACACCTGTAATATGAAAGATGTTCATAAGAAGGACAAAAATATACATAAAACTGTTACATATGGAAACCACTTGATCCTCTCATCACTCACATAACTATTTAAAAATATTAAAAGTAAAGTAATATATATAACAATATGGTATAAAACATATAAAAAACTTATTTATACTTTTACCACAACACAGTCTCTTTAGTTCAACTTGTACATTTGAATTTCATAACATTACTTCAATCAAAAATAAACTATTATGAATGATATGACAAATATAGCATGACAACAATGTTTTGTTCCATATTTAGGATGTTTGTGTTTGATGAATATGAAAAAAATAGGTCAATAGCCATTTGAATACTTACATATTCTGACTATTTTTTTTAACACATTGGTTACATTATAACCGAGGTGTTAACTAAAGTGAGTATGTAATGCAGGGTTTATCTAAATCCTTTAAAAATATTCAAATCAGAAAATTGTGATACTTGCCTTTTTCATCTACAAATACATATCCATCAAACTTGTCTCTGAACAAGTAGATGTCGTCGACGTTCACAAAGTTTATGTAAGCTCTAGAATACAGGTTATTGCACAGAGAAGAGTCAGGTTTGGCAAAGTAGAAATGATCATGTTCTGGTATTGGAGATACTTGTTCCAGAAACGATTCTTCGGTCATGGTAGGCGGCAGTCGGCGCAATATTATCTGGGGGAAAACATAAACACGTTACACAACCTACATAAACAGTTTTATAGAATGTTTATAGATAGAAACACAATCACTTTGGTCAGTGGCCGTTGGGTTTTCAATTTCTTATCTTTGCTCTTGTTGACAAAAGTTCTGCTGCCTGAGTCAGAGTGTGACTCTTTAGCATCTTGATCTTCGGTCATTTTCACTATTTCTTTAGAAGTTATCCAGTAAAACGAACAGCATTATCAAAAATCCGTGTCGTGGTAATCTTTTGACATTTCAGCGTTCCTCCATTTGACAATTTTGACAACGAATAACTTGATGACTTTGACTGTATCTTGAGTTTTGATTATTATACTTTTTTTTAATAAATTATTTAGTTTTGAAGATATGTTGCTTTTTTGCTGTAACTTGTATTCCTTGTAGCCAGTATGCCACTCATCAAAAATCTTTGTCCAAATTCTGTGTCCCTTAGTTTATCAAAGACAGAGGCCATTCCACTCAGCCAATAACTTTGTGCCCACTGGGGCCCTATTCGCGGAATAGGATATATTTGTGTTCAGTAATCAGTTGTTCACATTGTCAGATTGACCAGGTCAAGAATTAAATTTAAAAAAAATTCTCAGATTGAACAAATGTCAAATTGTATTTTGTTGTTTGAGGTTATTTGGTTTTTTTTTACAGTGATTTTTTACAAAATTACTATTACTACCAAAGAGAATACAAATATTACAAACAAAAATAATTTGTAAAGCAACAGGAATTACAACTAGACAATGTTTCCTGCAAGAATAGTCATTGGAAAAGCAGCATTTTTCCGATCTGCTAATGGAACTTCAAGAATAGCCGGTCACTTAAAAAATACTTGTCGTATATTTAGCTCTGGAACGGAAACGACTAACACAGAACAAGAGCCTCAACTAAACACAGATAAAGTTAAAACAGGAGGATTCGCGCAAGCATTTGAAAAACAATCACAAATTATAGATACGAAGGATAACGTGGAAAATCACACTTTCGCGTCATTACTGCGTCATTCAAAGCTGATGGATGTAAGTTCTTGCCCGTCTTGTTTAATTGAACCTATTGAATATATAGTATAAATGAAATATTCCGGTAGTATGTACAGACAAAAATTGCTTCATCTTAGTAAGCTAGTAATACAATTTTAAACATTAACATCTTAAGAACCAATCAGCAATATGTACCAATGCAGCTGCGATGAAATCCTGTCATCAAGCTCATCATCATCCAACCATCTGGTCCACTGTGCAGTCACTCAGCTAATTAGCCCATATATCTTTCTGGCATGACCACGATTATGAAGTCCTATTTTCAGCTTGTCAGTAATTTGAGTGTTACAGTTCAATGTCTCATATACTATGACGACAAAACCAAAAATTGTAATAATAGTAATATAAATAATAGAATTCTAATCCATTTCTATTTCTATTTTTGTTTTCAGTTGGGAGACCCCGTTAACAAAGTAGTAACAGGAAAAATATTCCACGTAGTTGAAGATGATTTGTACATTGACTTCGGATGGAAGTTCCACTGTGTCTGCACAAGGCCTACCAACCGCAGCGATGAGTATGTCCGAGGTGCTAGAGTAAAATTACAGATCAAAGATTTAGAGCTATCCTCTCGGTTCCTTGGTTCTAGTACAGACTTGACCCTTCTGGAGGCTGATTGTAAGTTACTCAGCCTTGTTTCCACCCCCCTGAGGCCAGCAGTAAGTGCGAAATAATGTTCTGTTCATAGTAGTTATAGTTGTAATAAAGTATTGTTAATTTTAAATGTAGCCTCTTTGAATTCGATGACTCATTATCGTTAAATAATGATGCTAAATAAATACTCATACCTATCTAAGATTTGTAAACAAATTGCATTCTGCACACAAAGTTTGCTGTGGCGAGGGGTTGAATCCAGTGCATCTTGCTTTGCAAGCGCGCTACTACCAACTTAGTGACCTTAGACCATCATGAATCAATTTTAAAACCATTTGAAAGATGTGAATGTGGATTTTATGCCAAATCCTTATAGCATGCTGTTGAGCTATTCTTAAAACTCTAGTTCAATCATTGGCAAATAAAAAGGGATCTATGCAGATTATTTACCTAGTTGAATCATTTTTCTAGCATAAGAATATGTAAAGAAAGGAAATGGTGGAAGGAATGCAGGACTGTTAGTAAAATGGGCATAGACAATTACTACTCTGATTGCAGTAACAAGTTTTAATTGACATTTTTATACGTTTTGTTTTACATCAACAGTAAATATTATTACAGTCATACTATATTAATTACTCACAGTAATTAGAATTTATTTCACATATCTACTTATTGTCTTTATTTGAAAAGCAAAAGGTAATAAGTTCCTAAATTTTAATAGATATCTAGATAATTTAGAATAATATAATTATCATCTGTCTTTTGCTGTTGGATTAAAAGGATTAGGTATTATAGTTAATGGATATACTAGAAACTTGATAAGTATGCAGTAATTACATGTATAAGTATATAAAAAAGGAAGATACAGCACTGGTGACTGATCTGAATGGCTTTTAAATACCAGGTCCAAGAGGCAATATTATCTGAATAAATACAATAATTATAGTATATCCGAGGCATATATCTTATAGGTAATGCATTGTTAGAGATATAGAGAGTAATGGATCTTCGTATTTTATGATTTATCAAAGCATAAATATAACTGTGCTTCTGGTACTATTTGGAATGTTAAAAGGACATTCAGAATTACGTATTTTAAATACCAGATAGAAACTTACATTTAAGTAGAGAGATTAGTATTATAGAATCACAAAGCTAGAAATCTCAAAGTACATATAGTTGGCAGATATTAAGTAATTAGGTATATTGTTCTACTACCTTATAATAACACCTACAATCTAAATTTTACAAGTAATCAACAAATTGTCCTACACTGTAAAATAATTAGAAAAAAAAAATAACTTAAGTACTAAAGTAACATAATATCACTTGACAACATACCTAAAATATAAATAATCTTCATATTCCTTCACACAGTGAATTTATTAGATAAAAATAATAACTGGTACCTACAGTTTCAAGTTACTGTTAAGGACTTATTACACAATGTGATATTCAGACTGTCTCATAACTTGTGATAAGGGTTAGCCTGTTATTTGGTCTTAGTAAAAGCGAGTAGATTAAGAAAATCTGAATAATGCATGGTGTTATAAGTCCTTTAATAGTTGCTTGTATTATTATTTTTATATACAGGTGGTTTATTAAATTGGATTCAATTGATCAACTCCAAGAGATAGCGAAAGATTGTCAAAAAAGTAGCCATTAATATAACTTCTAATACTTTTGCCACAAATTAAATTCTTCCATGTGTAACTACTATAATTACACTAAAGTTTCCACTAATCTTGCAACTCCCTTGACCATGTCTTGCTATTTTACTAAATGTTTGGTATGTCTTCTATAACCATCAGAGACATTCACTGTATACCTATAGTGAATATAAATTTCACATCAATTTTTTACCTATCCTATACACACATCAAAAACCAAAATGCATTAATTAACACATATTATATTATCTGGCTATGATTCTGTTGTTAATAAACTTTAATTTTATTATCACAATTCACAAGACTCTTTCCAATCAAAAACATTAGAAAAGGATGCATTTAGGCTAACAAGTAGATTTATTTGACGGGTCTAAAATATATTCCAACCTTTTGTCATGTTATAATAATAATTGGAATGAGGCATAGCTTTACTAAAACTAGTTATGATTGTGAGAAATAGAACAGAATCAGGGCCATTAATATCTGTACTTGAAGCACGACAAATTATTTATTTCTTTATTTAAAACACCTTACTTGTGCGTAGTGTTCAATTACAACACAATTTATACTACTTTTCCTATCCCTGCATTCAGTTTTGGTAGAACCAATTTTCAAAATTGAGTCACTACTTTGAATATTTAATTAGAATCAAGAGTTCTAAGGACAAAATGAATATGAAACTTTTGGTTGATTCAATTCCATTATAAATGAGATTCAATTTTACTGAACTTTGTCTCCATTGCGGGTGACTATTTCTTCGACGCTAGTGTCCTTGACGGGTTCATCGGTTATTGGTTTCACCGGGAGAAGGTCGTCGACGTTGGTCACGGGCTCGGCGGGCTTGGTCACTGGATGAGATGTTTCCCAATCCTTGAGATATTGTACCACGGTCGTGTGGTTGAAAGTCTCGGCTTCGTTGAGCGGTCGGCTGCCCCAGCGGTCACGTGGGTCGTGGGGCACGCCGCACTGGGCCAGCAAAAAGTCCACACAGGCCAGGTGCCCCTCGGCCGCTGCCAAGTGCAACGCCGTGCGACCGTCGTAATCCGACAGCGTCATGTCCATTCCAGAGAGGTGGTGCCTACAAACAATAAAATTTTCAATACATACTTATGTTGTGTCGGAGACCAAGTCAAAGCGCGCTCAATTAGCCTGTGGAAATGATCTACTAGACTGCTGCGAGATATATTTCCGTGTAGAGCCATTTACTCGATGAACAAGCTTTTCAGCTGAATCAAGCATCAATTTGTGACGATGGTACATTAACCTTAATAAATGCTCGCAAAAGTAGGATGACGATTTTAGACCAAGGCCGTGATTTCAAGCAACACTGTCTACGAATAGTTTAGAGACTCGTACTTGTAGAGCGATATTTTATTTTGATGGTGTCTCCGGTACTGGTAGAGTTGTTTCAGAGCTTTCAGAATTACTGGAGTGAGCGCTGACAAAAACAAGATAAACTTAAAATACGTGCAAGAATATAATGCTATAATTAAATTATGTAAAAATGACACCGTACCTTCTCAAAGCGCTGAGATCACCACTCGCAGCAGAGAATAGAAGGTTGACAATGTTCAGTCCGGTAGACTCGAACTTGTAACGGCGGGGATCTTTCTTGTGACTGGCATAGCGAATGTTATCGTATTTATGGAAATTGAAGCGATTGATTAATTCCTGAAATAGGATAGATGAAATTATATAGGTACTGGGTAGGTAGATACAGGGAATTTAAAGTCGGTTTTTCGGTATATAGTATTATCCTCATCAGTTTATTATATGTTCCCATGGAGTCAAGTATGGTATGAACCACTACTAAGCCGGTCCAGCTGCCTTATCAGCTAACAATCTCGTGTTCGTTTTCAATACCAGACCGATTAAAACCAGCGGTCACTAGTCTTCGTGTGGAAGGAATAGTCTAGAATTTTCGCTGGTTATTAAAGAAATAAGCTCTTACAAAACCAAAAGAAGCGAAAACTATTGATAACTCCTTCCACACGAAGACTAGTGACCGCTGGTTTTAATAGGTCTGGTATTGAAAACGAACACGAGATTGTTAGCTGATAAGGCAGCAGTGTGGCAGTATGTTAAATGACGCCTGTGTTAAATGTCGGTATAAGTACACTTACATCACAGAACTGCAGTCCTCTGCAGCTGTTTCCGAGCGGATCGAGCGGAGGCGACCAGGTGCAAATGCCCATGACATTAGGCACCACTATTAGCATAGCTCCAGATACTCCCGACTTGGCCGGGAGTCCCACTTTGAACGCGAATTGGCCGGAGTAGTCATACATGCCGCAGCTATGCATCAGAGAAAGCACGTTGCGTACAGAGTCTGGACGGAGCACTTTCTCGTCCGAGATTGGACATATGCCTCCGTTTGCGAGGGATGCGGCCATGATCGCCATAATGTCGCAGTTCGCTTCCATTGAGCAACACTGGAAATGATAACGTTGTAAATGTTTAACAACTAAGTGGCTTTCTTGGCGAGACAATTAAAAGAAATATGATTCGGTAATTCACACCATACCTGAAAATAGAAGTCCATGCACTCGCGAAGGTTGGTTTTTTCTGGATAGCATTTGTGCTCCCGCATGTAGAAGCCCAGCGCATAATTACGGTCGGCAGCTTCTCGTTCGGATAAAAATACTGCGTTGTTGAAGCCCAAGGCCTCGTTGCCCGCGAGCCGGCTGAAGAATGACATAACATAGTCGAACTTTTCAGCGAGCGTCATTTCAGGCTTATCCAATGCCTTGAGCAAAGAGCAAACCAAGATCGCTCCCGCATTGATCATTGGATTGTGCGGCTTCACTGTGGAAATCAATGAAACAATAACATCAGTGACGTGACATATTGATTTAAAATATAATATTAGCGTGAAATAAATATTGGTTTATGCTGTTTATTGTATACCTATAGACTTAAAGCATAAACACAATTTGAATTATGTTGTAATGGTAACATATTTTGATAAAGACGGCTGTTTACACGTACTGTTGTGATCCAAGACGAGTTCATTGAAGTTGCGGCCACTGGGTTCGGTGCCAACATATTTGTGTACCGTGTCGGGGCCCAGAGTCTCGAGAGCCATCGCATAGGTCAGCGGCTTGCTGCACGATTGCAGACTGAATGGAACAGTGACATCACCTATATACACAACACACATACTATTACAATTGGCAATCAAATGAATCAGACTCATCATTTTCCATCTCTGTAATTTATCTTACCGATTGAAAATCTTTGTCCATCTATTGTACACACGCTAATGCCCCAGTTGTCAGCACTCGCCCTAGCGAGTTGCGGAATATAGCTGGCTACTTTGCCGTCAGTGTTGCTCTTAGCACTCCAGTACATTTCCTCAATATCTTTAATGAAGTCCTGAAAGTCTGGAATGACGAACTGACTGCGGAACGCCCTTGTTATCAGGACAATGTTTGGTGCTATTACTTCTTTGAACGTATCCCTGTCTAGTTTCAGTGTCTCAGGAGAGCCGCCTTCGAAATTGGAGTCCTTGTGGACTTTGTAAAGGTTGTGCATGACTTCCTTGACACGCGTGTCATTCTTCCTTATGCCGGTCGTTCTCAAGGCCTGCAAAGAGAATATAACGCTGCATCACTACTTAACACTAAGACTATTTGTATTTGTCGGTTAGACTAGATGAGCCGATAATGGCCGTGCCAAGTTGACTGTTTGAGCCAGCTAATTGGATCAAATGTCTATGACTATTCGCTATTTAAAAAACGCTTATTTAGTAAAAATAAATCCAATTAGTGATCTAACTTTTCAGTACCTTGCTGTCTATACGATGTTCATTTTAATCTGGATAGCTCAAGCCGCTTTTAAACCCATGACTGACTGGTAGACAGATACCAAAGTGATCATGTAAGGGTCCCGGAGGTGTGGAAAAACCGTAAAACTGATAAAGTGCAAATTCATTATTCACATGGGCCCCAGGAGAGCGTTCATTAAAACTGCCCGTTGACAATGACAAGGTGCCCGTTGCTGTATATAAAGTGCAACGTAAAATAAAATGACAGATACCTGTAGTCAATACAAAACATAACAATGTTTTTCTTAGAACAGGCTAGGTATAGTACTTTTCAGCATGGAACTTGGTAATTTGGTAGAAGCCCTAGGATTAATAGAAGGAATTTGGGTTTATATGTACTTAGTTCAAATTGTCGACTTACGGCCAGAAACTTTCCAACTGGAAGGAGTCCTGTGTCGTCACTTTTGAACATATCAAATAGCACATCATCTGCATTTTTATGTGGTCCTTCGCGCGCTCTGTAACATAGATATTTAATATAGATAGGTATACCTATTAACCATAGCAATAATATTTTTGTTGGTAGCATGCAATACAAATTATGTGCGAAATCTATTAGAGGAATACTGCTAATGGATAATTGATGAGTTCGATATACACTGGCCACGTAAATCAGGTGGTAATATGTAACAATAGTTCGTGACGACGGATCTAATAATAATATATCGTAGGCAGGTGTTGACGTCACGTCGGGTGTGTCTGCGACGCGGTACCACAAGCGACCAGTCACCGCCCGTGCTTTCTACGATATCACATGATGTGATAATTAGCGAACAAAAGAATGCTACGAAAACTTGTTTTTCTATGTTTTTGATATAATGTTTCTGACCACATCTGTTTGCAGCCAAAGTTGTTTGGAATCTAGATAATGTTGAACAATTAACATATTGTACAGAATTGATAGAAATTTCATTTTCGTATAGAGCAAGGTATATAGATACATTCTATCCATTCTTCATCATAGTAAGCAGTGTACTCACTTAGAGGTGTACCTCCAGTGCCAAAAGCCCGTCTGATTTTGCTAAAAAAACCTTTTAAGTGAAGCTATTTAGCTGCTGTACACGCATTATCCCGAAAAGGGGGTCATTGTGCTCCTGGAGATCATCAACATTAGTAATTCCTTTGATCACTATCTCATCTCATTTTAAGTGATGAGTAGCAAAGGCGGTATCTAGACTTGGTAAGTCGGTAATCCCAGAATGGGATCAAACAGGCTTTAGCATAGTATGAGACTGCCGATGCCGCACACTGGTCCGGTTACACGAAATCAGGGACATAGGGATCAAAGTCTGAATTAAGTTTTTATATTTTTTATATAAGGTCTGTGGATCATTCTAAACCACTTTTACTGAATAGCTTTTTTTGATATCGGTGCCCGTTTCTAAGAAAAAAAATGTTGTATTATTTTTTGTATGGAAAAAAAATGTTTTTTGTAAATATATAGTAAATGGTCAGAGACGTTTCAACCAAACTTACTGGAGATTATAGAGGGTAAAATCCTCCACATTATTTGTTAATACATTTTCTTCATATCTCTGCCCGTTCAAAAACGGCAGGCGTTAAAAATATTTATTATTAACGTGGTTCGAAAGGTTCCAAATGTCATCCATGACTCTTAAATTACTATTATATTTAAATAAGATTAGCTAATTCTATTGAAATATGATAGAAATAATAATAGTCGTACTACCTAAGTCGTACTACACAGACAATATTTGTCATTTTACCGTCTACCTGCTATTGCTTTTAGACAATGGTGCTAATTATCAGGTAGGTAGTTAGCGACACTGATAAGGGATACTAATAAAACTACTTGTATCACTATTATATTTAAATAAGATTAGCTAATTCTATGAAATATGACAGAAATAATAATAGTCGTACTACCTAAGTCGTACTACATACACAATATTTGTCATTTTACCGTCTACCTGCCATTGGTTTTAGACAATGGTGCTAATTATCAGGTAGGTAGTTAGCGATACTGATAAGGAATACTAATAAAACTACTTGTATCTCTATTATATTTAAATAAGATTAGCTAATTCTATGAAATATGACAGAAATAATAATAGTCGTACTACGTAAGTCGTACTACACAGACAATATTTGCCATTTTACCGTCTACCTGCCATTGTTTTTAGACAATGGTGCTAATTATCAGGTAGGTAGTTAGCGATACGGGATACTAATAAAAATACTTGTTACAATGGCGCTAATTCCCCGCCTATTTCTTGACACTAGTGTCAATCGTTTTTTTAGAGGTTTGAAAATGGTAATGAAAACAAGTGTTACAAATTATTTAAAGATGTAATAAAACAGAAATAAAAAACAAAAACTAACACATGTATAATATCTAATTAAAATAGAAAACGAAATTATAGCAAAACAAAAATAATGGATAACAAATTAAAAAAGGAAGCCGTTTATATTTATTCTAATTGGTTAGTAGTTTTCTATTTCCTAAAATCATTTTATTTATATTTACAACATAAACATTAGCAGGTATCTTGCATTAGTAAAATGTATAATTCAATAAAAAAAAAATAAGGTAAAATCTGTTGGATTATAATAATAAATAGTACTAAAAATAAATTCAACTTATTCTAGTGGGTCAGTGGTTATACTATCTTCTAAACTAACAAATACATCATCACATTGAATCAGCTCTTCTCGAATAATTTGATTTTCAATAATAATCAGATCCTCAGCTTCATGAAAGAGTTCCATTTTCTTTCTAATCATAACCGGTCTGATGCTTGTTATGTATGGATCCGAATTTATGAGAAACTGATGTATAATATCAGTGTTTGTTTCTTTCCGGCCTATTTTGCGGGAGTGTATTTCCCTGACATTTCTGAAATCCTTGTTACGCGCTTCAGAAGCTTCTTCAGATAACATACCTACAGGTATGAAGTTGAAATGCTGACATATTTCTGCACCATGGATAAGAAGCTTATGAATACTTGATGGCATATAGTACCACGGGTATAATTCTACATATAATCTAGCGGAATCCATGCAGTAGCTCTTGAAATTAATAATGTTAATTTTTTCCCCAGATGAAATGGTCTGCAAAATGACTGCAAATCTTTTAATTAAAATAATTTCTACTCCTGTGATTTCTGCAGATTTCTCGTAATCCCTGAAAAATCTCCGAGCCGTATTGCCGTCATTTGTGGTGCCAAATCCTTGTTTAACCACGTCCACTAATAATCCAGTCTGTTTAAATATCTCTTCTTGAGTCAATCCTTTTCTTGCCTTCTGTAAGAGTTTGTCTTCGCCTCTCGCAGCCCACTTTTTAAAATCCATATTATAGGAAATGTGTAGTATGCATTCCATACACCTAAAATATATAAAAAGTTAAAATAAGTTTAAAGTTTAGAATTTTTGTAAAGTTTACAAAAATTAATTATTTATTTATTTTACCTTAACCACATATGCAACGAAGATATCCGTATTTGAACATTTCTTCGGCAACTGGTTTGCTGGAAACAATACTCAAATTATTCATTTCCTTTGGAGTTGCATGGCAAATATTGCAATTTGCGTGAGATGATGTTTCTGACAAAGCTGTGGTCACTTTGCCATCTACCATTGTCATGAGCAGTTCATGAGTAACTTCAAGATCATCTGAAAAATTTAAAATACGAAATGTATAAATAATTTCTATAGTTCTGTACGATCTTAGTATACATACAGCATAAACATGAAATAAATAATAAACACACTATTTTTGTAACAATATACTTACCTATTTTAGTCGGAACGAGATTTGCTATTTCTTCATTTATAGCTGATGTATGTTGTTGGATATATTCTTTAGTCTCTTTAATGAATTCGAACATCACTGGTCTGCAGTAATTCGTTGATGATGGGCGTGGATTTTCCCATATTATGTCATTACCTGCCAAAAGTCGTAAAGGCACTAAGCTTGTCATAAATACTGAGGAGTCTGAAAAATCTTCACTGACTTTCTGCTTATAATTGCTGTGTCACGAAGACCCATCACAACCCCACTTGCATATTAACTTTAAAGAATTTGATTCAAAGTCGTGATGCCCAATTACTTTAATCAATTTCTTCACTGTCAAGTCAAGAATTGATTGAAACTTGATCCGGGCACCTGATTCTGTAATCAGTATATCATCAGGATAGCACAACTGTTTAGCTTCAACTATCTTGTGGTATGATGGTAATGCAATTGTATTTTCGTCTGATAATATTTTTCTTAGTGTTAAATATTGCCACTTTGAAAGATTGAGTCCAGTAAGAAGTGCGAGTGCTTTATCTTCTGGTAAAGTTTTTTGTAACTGTTTCTTGAAAATATACTGATGAACATTTTCAGTCTTCTCATTATTTTTATAAAGACAGTCTATAACTTCGGCTAATTGATTTTTTTCATTTTCTTTTAATTTATTGACTAAAGCCAACAGTAATTCCTCTTCTGAATTTTCTCTAAGTGATGAAAGGCGTCTTCTTTTTTGCTTGTTTGATAAATCTTCAAATGGTTTTCTTTGCACGGGAGTGTTTGTAGCTGCATCTGAACATGAACTAACTGTTGCTGCCACTATATCCAGAGAAGAATCCATAGAAGTATCACACTCTTCTTGAAGTTCCATATTTTCTTGCATGAATATAGATGCTAAATTTATAGAATTTAAAGATGGCCAAGTGATATCCATGTGTAACTAATCCATGTTCTTGTTGAAAAAATTTGCTTGACATCTGTTTGCCGGTGACCATCTCTTGTAGAAATTTGACACATATGTTACTGTAAATTTTTTTAACACTGTGAGTTCTTCATCTGAAACTGGCACATTTATACGATTTAACAGCGTTTCATACAATAAACCACTGTTTTTTATTTTACCACTAGCTTTCAGTAGCATAAAAATATCCAAATTTGAAATAAATTGAGACATATTATAATGAGCACACTAAGACGTATTGAAACCCCAAAATGTAAGAACAGAATGACGATTTGATCAGAACTACTAAATAGGTAACTTAGTAACGTGTATTTGTATGGAAGGGATACTGATAAGGTTAAAGGAGAAACAAGTATTTTTATTAGTATCCCGTATCGCTAACTACCTACCTGATAATTAGCACCATTGTCTAAAAACAATGGCAGGTAGACGGTAAAATGACAAATATTGTCTGTGTAGTATGACTTAGGTAGTACGACTATTATTATTTCTGTCATATTTCATAGAATTAGCTAATCTTATTTAAATATAATAGTGATACAAGTAGTTTTATTAGTATCCCTTATCAGTATCGCTAACTACCTACCTGATAATTAGCACCATTGTCTAAAAGCAATAGCAGGTAGACGGTAAAATGACAAATATTGTGTATGTAGTACGACTTAGGTAGTACGACTATTATTATTTCTGTCATATTTCATAGAATTAGCTAATCTTATTTAAATATAATAGTGATACAAGTAGTTTTATTAGTATCCCTTATCAGTATCGCTAACTACCTACCTGATAATTAGCACCATTGTCTAAAAGCAATAGCAGGTAGACGGTAAAATGACAAATACTGTCTGTGTAGTACGACTTAGGTAGTACGACTATTATTATTTCTATCATATTTCAATAGAATTAGCTAATCTTATTTAAATATAATAGTAATTTAAGAGTCATGGATGACATTTGGAACCTTTCGAACCACGTTAATAATAAATATTTATAACGCCTGCCGTTTTTGAACGGGCAGAGATATGAAGAAAATGTATTAGCAAATAATATGGAGAATTTTACCCTCTATAATCTCCAGTAAGTTTGGTTGAAACGTCTCTGACCATTTACTATATATTTACAAAAAACATTTTTTTTCCATACAAAAAATAAAACAACATTTTTTTTCTTAGAAACGGGCACCGATATCAAAAAAAGCTATTCAGTAAAAGTGGTTTAGAATGATCCACAGACCTTATATAAAAAATATAAAAATTTAATTCAGACTTTGATCCCTATGTCCCTGATTTCGTGTAACCGGACCAGTGTGTGCCGGTAGGCACATAGCAACACATGCATAATATGCTTGTAAGATAATATTATTTTATCAAGGTAAACGCTAGACGCATTTTTCGCCTTTTCTTATCAGTAATTTATAATCACCTAAACAAACTGATGATATTAATTTTAATTCAAGAACTCCAAACTAAAGTCCGTGCAATCAATCATTTTTACAAAGAGTGTATGTAGGTGTGGATTTTTTATAATTCGAATTTATAAGTAGATTTTGGAGAAGTTACTAAAGTTCTTTGTACCAAAGAATGAAATATAATTTAATTGGCATTTAATACATATTTAACAATAATTCTGAGTGGGTAGCTGGGATATTTATTTGTTACACGACTGCACAAAAAAGAAGTGTAAGTTCCTGTAAGTATGTTTGTATATGTATAAGTTTCTTTATTCCACCATAACTTTAAAATGTCTGAACAGATTGCGATGTATTGGGTATTATTATCTTATCGGCGTAGATTATTAGACTCAATTTTTTTTTATGATGATATTTAATAATTTTTGTTGGTGCCATATAATTTTAACTAAAAACTATAATTTAAAAATTTGCATGACTATATAGTCGAATATAGTGAAACTATTTAATTAATGACATGTACTTACCTGAAATTACCTATATTCACGCAAATAAATGATCATTTCATTTCATTTCGTTATAATCCTTACATCATCCCGAGTGACACTTGCTACATCGACTTGTTTTAAAATGTTTCTAAACAAGTCCATGTAACAAAATGTACATAAAAAACACGACTGCTCTAGCCAGTATCACTCGGAATGATGTAAGGATTCTAATGATACCCCAAACGTCGAAATCTGTTCAGGCATTTAAAAGTTATGGTGGAATAAAAAACTCACATAGGTATACATACATGGACCCTAAAAACATTACACTCCTACTTTGTCCAGTCGTGTAAAAAGTCACCACCATTTGCATTGACCATACCATAGTAAAATTTTACTATGACCATAATGAGCTATATTTATGGACTCTATTTGTTAGAAATTCACCAGCTTTTTATTATATAATATAATAATATACTAGCTGCTGCCCCGCGGTTTCACCCGCGCGGAGATATTGGATTTCATGGTTTTTATTTTTTTGCGCGGAACTCTAATTCTTTAACCAAAATAAAAGTAGCCTATGTTACTCCTTGTAACATCAGCTATCTGCCAGTGAAAGTCCGGTCAAAATCGGCCCAGCCGTTTCGGAGATTACCCGGAACAAACAGACAGACAGACAAAAATTTTAAAACTGGCTGTTTTGGTGTAGGTCCCGTATATACTTTCATATGCATTTATTAAAAAGCTGTTATTTTGATATTACAAACAGACACTTCAATTTTATTTATTTGTATAGATATAGATTAAGTTTAAATAATTTTATATATATTTATAATAAGTACGCTATATCTACAAGTTTATATACACTGATTGATAACATGCATTCTATTATACCTACTTTATTTGCAAAACAAAATTGGAATTGCAGAGGCAGAAGAATATCGAAAAAAATATAGTTATCAGCTCTATTCCAGCGAAATATTTCGTTAATAAAGTGGTGAGTTAAGCAAACTGTTGAATTGAAAAAAGCATCAACAACTCAAAAACTAATAAATTGGATGGTCTAATCCCCAAAAACACACAAAACAGATTTCTACGAGCTCCCCTATACTCACGCTGTGGGATTGATGTTATGCACGAATGAATATCGTCTGCACCATGTGGAATGAAGAAATATATATTTTAGGAGACAATCTTATCAGTTGCAGTGATATGAGTTATAACATCACGTTTCTCAAATCTCAGTAAAATTACGCTAATTTCTGTTATATAGGAAGCAGTTAGTACAAGTTTAGGAACTAAAATGGAAATGGACTATTTATTTGTGAGATATTTGCGTCACGTTATTAACATTACGTAAGCGGAATCTGTACATCATTCATACAAGTAATTTCTCGTAGTTTCTTCGTAGATTTTTATATGAAAACGTGTCGGTTTCAATTGTTGTTACGTTGGATACGAACGCACTGGAAGTCCGTGTCAAGGGGGAATTGAACGAGCACCCGACAGGCGCCAGCCAGAGTTAAAATAGATCAATAAGAGTGGACGTGAGTTTATTGATGGCAATTTGTTTTCAATTAAGTGTCAGCACTTGTGCATTTACGGTTAATGATGCATACCTCGTCAAATCGATGGATTGGACCGCGTAGAAGTGGGGTGCCGAGTTCCGCCATTTCTGTAACGATGAAAACTCATTATAAAAACAGTTTCATCACAGCTGGTTGAAAGATATTTTGGAGACTGGTAATCCCATCACCTTGAGACACATAAAAGGACACTCACGTCATTTTTATCGATAATATAGTTGGGTCTCACTTGACTGTATTGTCTGAAGCAGACGCATAGCGGCTTTACGGGGCTCGTGAGCCGGCGGAGCTGACGGGCATTCATGGCTAGCACTGGACACCTCCGGAACCTACGAGCCACCCTGAGTATCGGCGGCGAGTGGCGACCGACGTCGGCGTAATAAAGAGCGACTAGAACGCGCAGGCGCCAACTGACACCACCTTCACGCCTGTGCAGCTTATCTCTCCAATTGTAATGTTTACAGTTGTGACGTTACCTCGTTTACGGGAAATTCTAATGTTCATGTCACGTTGGTCTCCTACCTACCTGTAATACGCAACGCACGAATTATGGCTATTCTGATAACTGTTTGCCTACGGGGGCGAGGCACAAGTCTGGCAGTTTGATCAATAGCCTGTTTAATTTGAAGACCTACACGGCATTTGCGCTGCCAGTTAGAGATTACGATGTTATCTTGATCGACTTTATGTCTGCGAAAAATATGTTCAAGTAGTTTTCACGCTGAAATTTTGTAATAATAGACTTTTTCGTTTACTCGAGACTAATCTTCAGATTTGTTTGATTATTTTAGTTTCTGTTATATTATTACGGTCACATCACTGTAACAAAATAACTTTTTACTAAATGTTTGATGTGTCCGTGCCGTGACGTCAACAACCGCTCCACACGGAAGACCAGCGCTGGTTGTGAACCAATATTTATGCTGAGTTTAGGCCGATTAGTAACAATTATGTAAGATTTTCGAGTTTGTAGTTAAGGTGATTCCAAAACAAAGCGAAGCGATCCCGCAGCGTTTACGTATTACGTAAAGGTTGCGGGATCGCTTCACGCAACGGGGCATAATATTTGTCCATATAAAAAAGTTTATATAAAAGTGAACGAAGTAGCGGGATGTGCTTGCCCTTAAGTATTATTTGATATCCACTAACCGCCGAAGTGAATTCAATAATTGAGCACGAGTAGGTAATGTTAATCTAAGGTCAGTCTCAGCAGGAGGTTAAGATAATATATTGTTAGGAACGTCTCTTTTACATCACAACGGACCTACCGTCATCTATAAAAGCCGAGCGCCTCGATAAGAACGGTCACTTATCTTTCTGCGCTCGAAGCGAACGGACGGCTGCTAGAATCCTTGTCGATCGTTATAAAAAGGTCACGTCAGTCATTTTATCGTGATTAGTGTTGGTTTTACAAGTGTGCAATCGTTATTTGAATTATGTGAACTGTGAGTACTTTTCCTTGGTTTAAATGTTTGATTTAATTCGTGTAATAAACGGAATTCTTGTTCTAACTTGTTTTTTCTTAAGCAAATTCCATTTCTGATTCTAACATCAGAAGTGGGATAAAGGACTAGTTCGCCCACTTAAAACAAAACAAGGAAACTTGTTGAATTTTCGAGGGAACAAGAAAACCGTTGTTTTTTTTTTAATTGCGTAACGATTGCTAACCTTGTTATTCGATCTTGTGATTCTTATTATGGGGCGTACGTCACGTAGTCCTAAAAGACAAACCACTCGAGATGGTCGCGTAACCAAGAGTGACGTAAATCTCGGAGTAGGAGAGATACGTGAAGTAGGTCGCATGGTCATGGTGATTCGCGGCGCATCTTGAGCGATAAAAGTCGTGCCTCGCGAATAGTGTCATGTGTCCGGGATCGACGGGATTCTCGCAGTACTGAAGGGCGTCGACTGCGTGATAGGATTAGCCGTAACGATTCTCATCAGCGTAGTCGCTCGCGAAACAATAGGTCACGGTCCCGTCTGCGTAGGGATTCGCCTAGTTGGGGGCATCCTACCCTCATCGTATACGAGCCCGCACCCGTGACTCCAATTGCTGTACTTCTTGGTGCCAGTACACAGTATTCTGTGGAGTCGGGTACTCCCTGTTCTGAGTTACTTGTGTTTGTCCAGGTATTCTAATGAGCGACGACTGTTAGGCATTTGTGAGTATGTCCAGGGTCTCCTAACGTGTGGACAACAGCCGATGCAGCGCGCCAGAGTGCGTGCAGCGCGCCAAGCAGCGTGTAGACGCGCGCCATACCGCGTGCAGACGCGCGCCAGACCGCGTGCAGCACGGCAGAACGCGTGCAGACGCGCGGCAGACCGCGTGCAGCGCGCGACAGACGGCGTGCAGACGCGCAACAGACTTCGTGCAGTGCGCGACAGACTTCGTGCAGCGCGCGCCAGAGTGCGTGCAGCGCGCGCCAGACAGCACGCCTGCAGCGGGTCAGCAGCGCGCGTACCAGGCCACGAAGTCAAAACACGAGTGTTTATCTCGCGCGGCTTCTTGCTTAAAGGGTTAAGGTTCTTCTGCGCATTTTAGTGACTGAGGTTGAGTATTTGGGAAATTAGTAAGTCAGGGTCAGGTTAGACCGAGTCCGTGAAAAGTAGTCTTAGTAGCCTTAGTGAACACTTCATCTCCAGAAAATGTGAATCAGGTACGCCAACTTCTGGGCTCAGCTAGCTACTTTAGGAGATGCATAAAAGATTACGCCACAAAAACTACCCCATTGCTCATCCGACCCACAATGATGTAAAATTCAATCGGACTGGTAAACCAGTTCTTGCCATTTTTGATACAAGTCTTCCCACCAAGGTTCATACAGACGCTAGTAGTGCCGGCTATGGTGCTGTCCTTTTTCATGTCTACCCCGATTCCTTAGTCTTACTCGAGAGTTTCTAGAGTTTTGGTTGACTAACGTTGCTTTGATGTGAGAGTATTTGGTTTTCTGAAAATAATCGTTCTATGGTACTTGGACTCTGAGGTTTTTTTAGTTTGATGCGCGGTACCTTCCAGTACTTGGACTGTGAAGTTTTTAGTTTGACGCGTGGTACCTTACAGTACTTGAACTCTGAGGTTTTTAGTCTGACGTGTGGTATCTTGTGATACAGTCGAATCTTTGCGTTCCTGTAGGGAAGCGCGTGTGTAGCAATTGTATTTGCTGTAGCTATAGCAATAGCTGCTGAAGACGAATGAGATAGCTGGGGTTTTGTTAGACTAAAATTATTTTGATGTGAAACTTATTTTGTTCTTTAAAGATAATCAATGGCACTTGAGCTCGGAAGTTTTAGTTTCATGCGTGATATGGTAACACAGCTGCTGCTGTAACTGAGGTAGTTTATACTCTGTGTTTCACGTTGTGGTACAATTGGATCTTATAGCTAAGACCATAGTCAGGTTTAGCCGAGCGGAAACTGTGCTGTGTTTTCATGTTTTTCATATTAACACACGAGGACGTGTGTCATCGCAGGATGACCGTGTCGTTGACAGCCATATTTAGATAGTCTGTGGTAGTGGTTGTTTGTCTATTAATTTAATGAAATGGCGACTCAGTGACATTAGAGAGTAAATGTCATGTTAGCTAGCTGTCGGAAGCGATCTGTTATGTTTACAAGCTGTCTTAGTGGCGAGGTATATAGTCGGTGGCGTTATGGCAAGCTGAGCGGACCTCTCCTACAACTGCTCTTAGCTCTCGGCTCTCAAGCCGAACAGACCTCTCCTATAGCTGGAGGTATTTGGTAATGTTGTGTTGTCTTGAGTTGGCTCTTTAGTGCAACGGACGTCTCCTGCTGTGCTGGTCGCTATGCTGCGCGGTTAGTCCCACGTGATGGAGTGCTGGGATCCGCTGGGCGAGACGCGCGCACCTCCGGCCGCGAGCTGCGTGTTCGCTGTTCAGTGTGGTTGTGGAAGAGACGAGGCGACGAGGGTGTCGCTGCTAAGAAAACTATACTCTTCGCCTGCTTATACATATCTAACACATTTACATGCACACACGACACACACACACACACAAACAAACATACACACACATACACACACACACACCCACACACCCACACACACACCCACACCCACACACCTTTTTGCCTTGCCCTACATGAACATTTGGTGAGATGAACTGCGGGGCATCTCAAGGACGGACTGCGGGACGATCCTATTGGCAACAGACTGCGGGATGCTTGCCTTACATGTTTACTGATAATGTTATGTGAGATGAACTGCGGGGCATCTCAAGGACGGACTGCGGGACGATCCTATTGGCAACAGACTGCGGGATGCTTGCCTTACATGTTTACTGATAATGTTATGTGAGATGAACTGCGGGGCATCTCAAGGACGGACTGCGGGACGATCCTAGTGGCAGCAGACTGCGGGATGCTTGCCTTACATGTTTACTAATAATGTTATGTGAGATGAACTGCGGGGCATCTCAAGGACGGACTGCGGGACGATCCTAGTGGCAGCAGACTGCGGGATGCTTGCCTTACATGTTTACTGATAATGTTATGTGAGATGAACTGCGGGGCATCTCAAGGACGGACTGCGGGACGATCCTAGTGGCAGCAGACTGCGGGATGCTTGCCTTACATGTTTACTGATAATGTTATGTGAGATGAACTGCGGGGCATCTCAAGGACGGACTGCGGGACGATCCTAGTGGCAGCAGACTGCGGGATGCTTGCCTTACATGTTTACTGATAATGTTATGTGAGATGAACTGCGGGGCATCTCAAGGACGGACTGCGGGACGATCCTAGTGGCAGCAGACTGCGGGATGCTTGCCTTACATGTTTACTGATAATGTTATGCGAGATGAACTGCGGGGCATCTTAAGGACGGACTGCGGGACGTTCCTATGGCAAACAGACTGCGGGATGTTTGCCCTACATGATGTGTGATGATGAATGTCACTTAGTAGACGAACTGCGGGACGCTCTACGAAGTGAGTGGTGGACGGACTGCGGGACGTTCCACGTCGGGTTGCCAGCATCAAGGGAGGACGGACTGCGGGACGCTCCTATGGCAGACAGACTGCGGGATGTTTGCCCTACATGATGTGTGAAGATGAATGATTGATGTGAGGACCTGTGCAAGTGATGAAGTATGTGCAAAAATCTATGAAAAGTTAAGATTATGTCCTAGCGTTTCATGGAATCCACCTATCGGGTGTGTTTGTTTAAGTGAAAGAGGAGCATGAAACATTGTCTAGACCAAGACAGTGCTGAAGCATCAACGTCATGTCGCGGTGACGTCACGGCGCCCCCTTCGCGTCGTGGAGATGTCACGCCGCGCCGTGCCAGCGACGTCGCGGTGCCCTGTGAAGAGGATGTTGCTGCCGGTGCTGCTCCGTCGGTCTTCGAGTTGGCTGCGAGGACGCCGCCGTGTCAGGAGAGGCCGTGTTAGGAACGTCTCTTTTACATCACAACGGACCTACCGTCATCTATAAAAGCCGAGCGCCTCGATAAGAACGGTCACTTATCTTTCTGCGCTCGAAGCGAACGGACGGCTGCTAGAATCCTTGTCGATCGTTATAAAAAGGTCACGTCAGTCATTTTATCGTGATTAGTGTTGGTTTTACAAGTGTGCAATCGTTATTTGAATTATGTGAACTGTGAGTACTTTTCCTTGGTTTAAATGTTTGATTTAATTCGTGTAATAAACGGAATTCTTGTTCTAACTTGTTTTTTCTTAAGCAAATTCCATTTCTGATTCTAACAATATTATTACTGCTATTGTAAATAAAAAATAACCTATGCCGATAATAATTATTGGCCAAAACTAAGATAAAACTTATTTCGCCGACTCCTACCCATAATAGATATAAACACTTTCTTGGACCTAATAATTATAATACTTATCCCTACTAATCTTCACTATCTCTTCCTACTATCAGTACTTACTATATATAAATAAATGTTATAAATGCGAGTGTGTTTGTTGCAATAGGAGCAATGGATTGACGAGATTTGCATAGACAGAGTGATTCTATGGGCCAGAGTGTAACATAGTCTACTTCTTCCCGGAAAAAGGCAAGGTTCCTGGGAAATATCTACTCGGTTGAAACCGCTCGTGGTCGCCACTCGACTTAGACTATACCTATTTTCATTTTAACTTGAGAGCTATGTCTTGTGACTTTCGTTCTGTAGTGCATCTTCTCATTCCGGATTTTATCAAGGAAGTAGCTCTCTCCTCTCTCCATAGCTCGTTGCGCGACTCTGAGCTTACTATAATGAGGCCAATACTATAAACGCGAAAGTTTAATTGGTGGTTTGTCCTTCTTTCACACCCAGAGGATCAATGAATCGCAATTCACGATCACTCCAATTCCATCGCTCCGCGTGTCGTGGATTAAGATGGTCAAATTTTCGTCCGTATGTACACGCGGTCATTCCATTCTGGGAGCACCATCAATCCATTTTTCGGTCCATTTTTAGCGAAATGGATCGTTGTATCGGCCACACAAGATTAGTTGGAATGTTGTGGAACTTCAGATTTGGAACGTTTGGAAATCTAATATTTCTATCAGTTCACGTAATCCATCTGAGATTCCCTACACGTGAACGGTTTTTGGAGTGTGCGTGGAATGTTGTGGAGTGGAGCGATTGTGAATGGTGAACTTTAGGTATATAATAGATAGTTTCCTAGCCGGAGAGCGGTATAGACTGCTTTCTATCACAGAAACTACAAATTTCCTGTGGGAATGTCCACACCGGGGCCACAGCTTGTAAACAAATAAGTAAACAGTTTTTCACAGCCATCAACACTGACATATAATTATCGGATAATAATGTTGCCAAAGATGTGTCAGCGTCCGCGTCGTAGCAGTTGTTTACCAATTAATAGAAATATATCAGTCAAACAACCCATTATCATTTGGCTTACAAACCTAAAAACATTACCCTATTTTTAAAAAAAAAGACTTGCTCATTTTTTCTTGATTAAGAAAATTAAATAGTACCTACTGCCACAGTTTTAAGCGCCTACTGCGTCCTGGTCAAGTAGTTATTGTCTCTTAGGTATAGCTTCCATTTTAAATATTTATTTTTGCTTGAAATAAAAACTATGAAAACTAGAATTAAAGTGGTTAGATGTGAAGAAAGACATTTTTGAGTGTAAGAGATTTTTTTAAAATTTATGGGGCTGTTTTATTTTTATAAGCACTATTTATTAAATCAAGTCGTTACCTCAAAACCGTTTTCACATTCCATCACGAAATCCTCAAATGCACCGTTAGACAATGTGCGCATCACAGTGAAAAGCACTGGCGTGAAAAGTTGCGCCTGCGCCGGTGCTATCGCGAACTGAGACGGCGCGGAGCCTATGAAACGAACCGCTCTTCCGCGCACACCGCACTGAGCCATTCTTTCTCATAAGTCGGTTATAAATATACTACCAGTGGGAGTGCCAAGTCATATTAGCCGGGATTCTATCTACCTATATTTAGCGGACATTATTGCGAATACAAAACACTACGACAGAATGAGTCCATGTGACCACTATTCAAATTGATTCACAGAAGATTCGGAGGTTAATTTACACGCAATTTGCACGTTGAGGCTTGCATAGGTAGTTATGTCGTAAGCCCGTGAAGTCTGCCGCCAAGCAGTAGTGTGCAAGCATTACTGTGTTCCGGTTTGATGAGTAGAGTAGCCAGTGAAATTACTGGGCTTATGAGTCTTAATACGTAATGTCTTAGGGTAACGAGCGCACTGCAGTGCCGCGCAGGCCTTTGTGTTTCAAAGTTCTGGGTGGCACTGCAATTCTTATGGGCCGGCGTTATGCTTACCATCAGGCAAACGACCAGCTCGTCTCGTTACCAAATAACGCAAAGAAAAAAAAATGTTATTCCATAATTCATATTAAATATTATTTTTCTTTATTATGTGAAAAGCTCTTGTCTCAGACTTTCATACAATATATATCTAGGTTCTGCCCGCGTTGTCACCGGCGTGGCGTTTCCTACAGGAACAGTACCTTTTTCCGGGATAGTAATATTAATTAGCCTATGTTACTCTCCGGTCCATAAACTGTATCTATGCAAAAAACCACGATCTGTTGCGTCGTTGCTGCGTGAAAGAACAAACCAATACATTAACAAACCTACAAACACAATTTCGCATTTATTATAGTACGGCCGGATGCTGAGTTACAACTGCTTTGCTCATTCAGTCTGCAGGTAGATAGAAACCACATTGCAATGGTCCTTGCAAGTGGGCATAACGATAGTATTTTCTTAGATTTTCGCGTTCTATTCGCTAAATATGACTGTTGTAGGATTAGCCGTTAAGACCTTATTACAGTGGAAGGTGAAAACCTCGATTGATTTATATTTTTATGGTGAAAAATTGAAGAAGGTATTATAATTGTATAGAGGATATGGTTATGGAATAAAATTCAATAGGTAGCTATCAATCTAGGTTATGGGTTTCAAAAATGATTAATACTTACATTAGGACAAGTGATAGTAGGGGTAGTGACATTAAAGCTATAGAATATTGCTAATAAATAATATTAGGTTGTAAATTTATATCATTTTCAAAATATGTAGGACTAACAATAGTATGCGAATAAACAGGAAACCCCTTGACAGCTGTCAGGAATTGTTAAGCTGAAAGAAACATTCGGACAGGAGAAGCTATGTTACAAAAATGCGGCTTAATATTTCATCTTCTAATTGTAACTAGTATTTCATCTTATAACCTATCATAAGTGTATTTATAAGTGTAGGTATATTGTTATTTTATTATTTCTTTATGCAGACAATATTTTGGTAAAATTTAAAGTTTGATTGTGTCATCTTTCAAAAAGCATCTAGTCTTTTTGAAAACGTGACGTATACAGGCCCTGCAGTTCTCAACACTAAATCGGCAGTGAACTCCAGTTCTTCGGTCTTAGTGACTGGCAGCAACACGAACTTTCTTAATATCTCCGAAATTACAGACTTCATCTCCAGCATGGCAAACTTTTGTCCTGTAACGAAATTATTTCTATTAAAATATTGATTAAAATAGGTTTTTTTATACCTACTAAATAAATAACTATCATGAAGTAATCAAAATTTGCTTCTTGAGGCATCAAAAATATTTAAAAATTTAGTAACTATTCATAATTGGTCCCATTGCAAGTTGGCTATAATGATTGCCAATAATACCTGGATTGAAAACTAAAATATTTATTCATCATCATCTGCGACCCTAGGCCTTCCTCATGATAGAGGATTGGTTGCCATAAAACACCACAATTAGCAGGCTTGGTAATCCCAGTATTTTGATGATGAGTGGGAAGAATTCTGCTGCCCATTTCCTGGATAATCCCATAGCAGGCTCCTACGATAGCCGTGGGAAAAGATGTGGTCCTATATTCATATGCTGGGATCATGCACAAGGGAATATTTCTTACCTATGCAGTTTCTAGGGCCACCGCTGAAAGGTATGTATGCATAAGGGTGGCGGCTGATACTGTTTTCTGGCAGGAATCGGTCAGGATCGAAGACCAGTGGGTCCTTGTACAGATCCTTGCATCGGTGCAGATCGAAAATGGGAATAATACAGTAAATCCCTGATGGTATAATGTAGCCACCTAAAATATATTACAAACAATATCTTACAACCAAATCCAATAATTTACAATGGATAAAACAATTGGTCAGATTGGGAATTTGGATACGTAGTTTCGGTTGATTTTTCTTACCTATTGCGCTTGCTATCAGGGTAAAGAGGGCAGTCTGTCTCTGCAGTGCCGGCTGGCGTTATGGTAAGCATAACGCCAGCCCATAATTCAGTGCCACTCATAACTTTAAAGCACAAAGGCCTGCGCGGCACTGCATTGCGCTCGTTACTCTGAGATATTAGGTATTAAAACCCGATTTCACCATCGACAAACAAGGCATTGCGTAACTAGTAACTCCTAATGTAAGCAAAGTCCTAAGTACCTACTTATAAACCGAGCACTTCATAAGGTAGGTGAAACTTTTTTTTTGCTCTAGGAACTCCTAAACATTTAGGCATCTGATTTAGGCGTCTCCTAGGGTTGGTTAAAACTGGCATAAATCTCATAAGCCCCGTAATTTCACTGGCTACTGTGCAAATCAAACCGGAACACAGTAACGCTTGCACATTACTGCTGCTACTGGCCGCAGCCTTCACGAGCAAAGCTGCGATACCAACCTAGACGGGCACTCGCAGAAGAGTTTGTCCCACCATCTAGTGAAATGAAATATAAAAATAAAGCAATATGAAACTTTAATCTTTAGAACTTGCCTAACTTTATTTCTTCACTCAAGACACGTGCAATAGTAGGCACCGGCGGGTAAAGCCGGAGGGATTCCTTGATGCACCGCTCCAAGTAGCACATCTTGGAGAGGTCTTGGATGGTGGCTCCTCGCTTCGATTCACCGAAGATCTCTTTCAACTCATCCACTATTATGTCCTGAAAACAAGTGCCAATGTATTTTTAATTTGTTTTAAAGCAATTATACGTAATACGAAGATATTCCCAATGTGAAAAACTGAAATAAATAAAACGAATAATATATTTTTCAACGGTTAAAAATTAGTCTTTGTGCTGGCACGTCCAGAACAACGAAGCTAATGTAGAAGTATCCCAAAGGATGGCTCTGCCATGTCATTCAGTGATGTCACCTCGCACACGTTAAATAATTCATTTTCACCAGTACGTATCACAATTTCTCACTTTGATGTGTTTTTATGCAAATATTTATATTCCTAACCTAGGACTTGAGTTGCCATTCAAAATGATTTATTCATTTTATTGTAAAATCGGACACCATTAGCCAGGAGAGATTTATTAGATTTACTTAATCTAACCTTGGTATCTCAATTTTATATTTATTCCTAGTATAAAAATCATGTACATCCCTTTTTAAGTTAAATTTTGAATATTTTTCCATATAGAGAAAAATATTAGCTTACTTATTACTTATTAACTTACATTAAAATTCATTCGTAAATACACAATGTTTTTTGTGCTTTACGCGAGCGCCGTTCTTTCCAACCAATTAGCCGATAGTATTTACTAGAATATTAATGATTTATATACCATTGCCACCCATAAGGGGTGTTTGATTCATCGACAACAGTGAATAAAACACACTTTTACTCACAAGATTAAAAGAAAAACATTTTCAATTTGAGACATGCCTATGGGCTGGCCGAATAGAGCTATTATATTGAGCTATAATTTGATAAACATACATTACTATTTATTTTCTTGCAGTCGATGGTAAAAAGTAGAAAATATAAATCGTGAAAAAATATTTCATCTCTGAAAAAATATAGTTTTCCACAATAACTTGTTTTGTTTTTGGATTCAGTGCACCTAGACGCGGCTTCTGGTCCATTCTGTATTTTGAGACTTGTTTAGAAATTGGCAATACCTATGTTTGTAAAGACGTACTTGGCCGGCCCCGCGTAAAATGGTACAAGGGCAGGAAGGAGAAGGAGAGACTTTTTGTTGCATACCTGGATGTTTTTGCTGTTAGCAAGAACAACTAAGAAACATGTCAACCCACAGGCCGTAGTGTCATGACCCTGAAAAATAAAAGTTATCTTTTACTATCGTTTATTTAATTTAACGAGCAATACATTTTTATAATAAAACTGTAACAGATCCAATTCTGTACATTGAAGATATTTTGAAAACTATTTTTGGACGGCAATCGATATAAGTAAAGAAAATTGTAATCTATTTCATTTTTATGTCTGTCTGTCTGTATCTTGGCCGCGTATCACGCCGAAACTGAATGAATTCAAATGAAACTTGGCAGGATTTGTGCGTTTGTGTATGTAGGTGGGTGTGTGTATGTATGGGTGTGCGTGTATGTGTGTGTGTGTGTGTATGTATGTCATAATCATTGTTGACTTAAAATTCGGGCAATATCGGGAAAATATCACTTTGTCTCATGGAGGTACATACACGATGAATCCTGTATTGGCCACACGCGCAGCAAAAGCAAGAGAGAAAATGTACAGAATTGCCATACGCACGCACTAAAACAAACTTAAAATTATTGCCAGTGCATACAATTAAATTTAATGTTCGCAATGAATCCAACAACACTTTCAAGGTAGGTAGGTATTAGCGCCTTAGCGCTAACCTAACCTCCTCAGTTCGGTCGTCAGGCGCCAAAATGTCTCGTGTGTGAAAGATCACCTACTTACATCCATTGTGTAACAATTTGGTAACAATCATCGAGATTTACTTCCTAATCAATGGTAACAATCTCTTATTAACCGACTTCCAAAGAGTTTGTATCTCAATTCGACTTTTCAGGGACCAAACATTCCGTAACTCGAAATGAAAGGTATAGTTTAAGCGTTTGTCTTGTTTGTATAAAGGCAAGCCACAACATTCTTACTTCAAACATGAAGGTGTCCACCTCTTCCTGAATACCTTTGCTGTCTATCAAACCATCATTTTCTGCTGAAATAAGGAGATCGAGCATAGCTGTTCTTTTTTTATAAGTAATTTTGTCATCTTCGGCATCTTCATCTATACTGTTTCCGTGTGTTTTTAAAAAACTTCTTCTAAAATTTATGACTTTTGTCGTGAATTTGTGAATGATGTTCAAATATTTCTTCTCCAACCTTCCAGCTTCGGATAAATAATATATAGTGTCCAAATAAAGGTACGTTCGTGTGACTCTGTGCATTACAAGATCTCCAATTCTGTATATTGCATCGTGGTATAACTTTCCAGATCTTTGGTCTTTATTGAGCTGAGTCCCCATTGCGGTTTCTGAAATCATATTTTTTACAATACCTAACTTTTTTTAATTTATGGAACACTAGCTTTTTCCGGCGGCTTCGCTCACGTAGCCTAAGTTACTCCTTACAACATCAGCTATCTGCTAGTGAAAGTCCCGTCAAAATCGGTCCAGCCGTTTCGGAGATTAGCCGGAGCCAAGGGCGTTATTCTTACCATCAGGCAACAACCTGACGGCAGACGACCTACTCGTCTCGTTAACCAATGTATAAAAAAGAGTATAAGAATATATTCAGCCTACGAACAATGGTTGTCTGGAAGAGATCGCTGCTTAGTAAATATATTTAATAGGACCGCTCGTCTACACAAACTTTGTTAATTGTACTGAGCAATAATGTTATCTTTCTAATAAATAATATATAATAAAAAACAAAAAAAAAGTACTTACCACAGATTGTGTTTAGTGTGAATTCAGAAATAGCTTCTACCACATTAATAGGCTTGCCCTCTGTTTTCTCAAGGGCATCGGCGAAACGTTGGCTATTGTCTTTAAAAATGGCGCAAAACCGTCGCAAAATATTGAAATGGAAAGCAGGCGTTAGGATCTTTCTCCGTTTTTGCCATTTCTCACCTAAAATATTAATCGATAGTTTAGGCGTGTATACATAAACCAGTAAATCATCTTGCTATTAAGGCTCTTACCGTCGCTTACAAGCAACCCATCCTGTAACCAAGGCTTCAAAAATTTATAAAAAATACTCTTTTTACTGTGTTTCATACCCGAAAGTATCACCTGCAACCAATAAGTCCATCTTAATGTTGATTGAGATCTGGCTATGGTTGAATACCTGTAGACGGATACCGTGTTACTACAAAAAACGCTTTTAGACGCCTGTCTAGATAAACAGTGTTTAAAAACGTCTAAAATTATTAGAAATGTCACAACAGAATAGACTTAGATAACGGTTAGATACTACCTAAATCAAGATTTGTGGTTACTCATATTGAAACATGCGACTAAGGCGTGTTTAGGAGTCAAACGCTGTTTAACACAGGTTTAGGGTGAGTTTAACTTTGTATGGTAAAACCGATAGAGTTTGTAGTCACATCACAGAACATAAAATAATACTAAGGTCACAGGTAAACTAGATGACAAGTCATCCAGTACTTGACGGCTCTGTTAGCTAAGTTGGTAGTGATCCTGTCTGAAAAGAGAGGGACCCCGGATTCGATTCCCGGCCGGTGCAGATTTTGTGCGGCGAGCGTAAAGTTTGTTCTTGGGTCTTGGCTGTTTGTGTTGTGGAGTACACCAGATTTTTCTTCATGCCAAATAAAAAAAAGTAAGTACACATTATGCTTGAATAAATAATATTCGCATACCTCTATATCACCTGGTTTAAAAATGCAAACTGCTCCGACAGGATATGACCATAGTCTCCATATTGTGCTCCAAGTTTTAGCATAATTTCTGAGAAACTGAAAAAGCTGTCCTAAAATGACAAGAAATAGTTGTATGTAGTTTAAAGCAACTAAAAGCACATTTCTACCTACTGGCTCCATCATCAGAACCTCGAGACCAAGTGCAATCTATTGGATTCGTCAAGACGGATCGTATGAGCCCAAACTCGGAGAGTTTACTTGTAGCCACTGAGGAGTTCCACTGTCCGCCTCCTGGCTCCATCATCAAATCAGCTTCATGACACCAAATTATAGTTTTGTCGGAAAAATCGGAATTCCTCTTTAATCAGCTACTTTTACTTTTTAGACATCAGTATTACCTATTTGTATTTAAATGATGATAATAAATAAATAGCTGATCTTCAAAAAGTATTATAAAACCAAATGATTTCCTACTTATAATTTAGTTTTATAAAATAATAGGCATAATTTTATATTATTTTCTAAACATTCAAATACAATCTATGTTGTTACTGAATAAATACAATAGAATACAATGAGATAAATTCACCTACCTCGAGGAATTATAATATCCAACGCATTTCCAGCAATAAAAACCATTTTGGGTCCCGGTACTTTCCGCATCAATCGAGCTCTACGGTTGTAATTGAAAAATATATGAACGAAAATTAAGAAAAACACCATGAACAGCAAATAAATGAGCATTTTGCTGAAAATTAAAATGAGCACGACTGAACCTTTAAACGCAAAACTCAACTGGCTTGTAATTACAACGGTTCTCTTAATAATAATTTATCTTATCGGAACTTTATAATTTATTAGCCTATAGGTAGCATGAAAGGAATAAGTTTTGATATAGATGTCCTGTTTTAAAATTTAAGAGGTTTCAACCCGCCGTAGTTTCTATACAAACGCTCGTACGTAATTATAGTGTTATATCAATTTTTTTTCTTTGCATATTTTGAACAATTAGGTATCTTGTGCATTATATCTAGGGATTTTATGGAACAAAAAATTTAAAATTTTGACAATCAATTCAGTAAAAGCCTTAAAAACAGCCTTTTTAAACAAATTTTACCTTGACTTTGGCCGTTCTCAATATTCTCATAAATGTAAAAGTAAACAAAACACTTCCATAGGAATCATAGGATCCTTGGACATGTAATGGAGATTCTAAATAACAAACAAACTTGTGAGGCATTTACAAAAACACGTAATTTCCTGGAACAAGTTTTAGGAAATTACCACGCACTAATTGTCTTCGGAAATTTTGTTCGGAAATTTATTTCAAAATTTTCAGAATGCCAACCGAAGGCTCTGGCGTCTCTCCTTTTCCGTAATGCCTGTTTTTCTTCGATGAACCAACAAGCCTTTAGGCCATTTTTGCGTTCTAGGTTTTTTGCATTAGGCGGGCCGGGAAGGGGCACCTTAACACAGTAACATCCGTTGTATAGTGTTAAATATGATAGTTATAGCTCAAAATATTGAGCATTGCGAGACAAAATAAATTTGCGGGGTCTTTCTTGCGAGTTGTTTTTCAAGATTCAGGGCCATTTCTTTGAAATATTTTATAGAAGTCTTTTCTATAAACACTAGGATATACTTTTTTGCTGGTATAAATATGTATCGATAAGTTCATTTGTGCGACGAAAAACAAGACGTTTTGCTTCAGATATCGCTGCAAGCTATACTTTTGGTCTTCTCCTTCGTTATAGCAACTTTTACATATTGGTATAGAGAACTTAAACGATGACGGCACAGTGTAGGTGTCCAATTATTGCCACCCTGCGATTTTTTATTTCCCACCATTAAAAATCATCATGGTATAAAATTTAAAAATTCACATGACGCAGTTGATGATTTCCGGCGACTATTTTTCGACCTTTCTCAAGATATTTACTTGAAATGTTTTGAAAGCTGATTTATTAGAATAATTCATAAATGTATAGAGGCTGGGGAAATGAAAAAAAAAATATATTTAGAAAAACTGTAAATAACATTTTCTTATATACTTACTTATTACTTTTGGCTTTAGGTACTTATAATTTCCAGAGCAGCCTAGTATAAGGGAAATTATAAGGATTAGGTAATGTAGGTTTTTAAACTGTCATGGTTATCAATACTTTGAAAATTGTCACTAGAAACGGGATATTTACCATGTATATTATGTGATTTGACTTTCCGATATCATGGCGCCGAAATATCGGAAACTCAAATCAAATAATGTACATGGTAAATATCCCGTTTCAAGTGATAATTTTCAAAGGATTAGGTAACCTAATGTTGAAAACACATCGGACGCTCTTGAGAGTAAATTGAGGTTATCTATATAGCAGATGGTAGGACTAACTTTTCTTCGAGCGTCCGTCACCGCTTTGCTTGTATCGTCGTCTGCCGGCAAGCAGTAATGTGAAATCTTTACGGTGTTCCGGTTTGATGAGAGAAGTAGTCAATGATATTACTGGGCTTATGAGACTCAACAGGTAGGTACCTAATCTCTCTAGGAAACGAGCGGAATGCAGTAGCGGGCAGGCCTGCAATTACTAGGGGTAGCCATAAAGGCTATCATCATAAATGTCTCTTACTTCTCATTAAAGCCAGTAAAATTACTGGACATGTCTCAGGGTAACGAACGCAATGCAGTGCCGCGCAGGCCTTTGTGTTACATAGTTCTGAAATGGTGAAATGAGTTCTACAATTGTTATGGGCCGGTGTTATATGCTTACCATCAGGCAAACGACGAGCTCGTCTCGTTACTCATTAGTATATAAAAAAATAGTCTCCACAGTAGCTCATTCTCACGCCCTATTTTGCGTCTTAAGATACTGTTTTGTCTTTGTTCTGAAATAGTTATCTGTTTGTATTTATTATCTTCCTTTACGAAAACAGTTATTAAACAACACTTCGTTGTTTATACGAGAAATATTTCATTTACATGTCCTCCATTGCCTTCATTAGTGGCCAATAAATTATAAAGATCAATATGTTATCAACTTAAGGTCGCTGCATACATAACTTATTTTAACCCGGACGGAACGGATCGGCAATTTTTGGAAACAGCGTTCAGAGAAAATAATAAGTTTACGTAAAATAAAAAGCGACAGTGTATACGCAGTAAATCCATCGTTTCTTATTTACCACATTCGCACGTTAGTTTCGCGTGACTATCGCCATGCGTTTGCACCACCCGTCCACGTTTCAATATCACCACGTTCCGTCTCCGCCCCGTCCACTTCCTAACAGCAGCGTCCAGTATGCAGCGGCCTTTATTGAGCAAGCATTGGACTTCGCACAACGTTTGGGCCTACAATATACGCCTATTTGCTATTATTAGGAGCGTGTGTGGCCGAGAGGGAGCTTGTGCGACTTCCAGTACGACGCATCATGGTTCGAATCTCAGCTCGGACTAGCACCAATGGCTTATATATTATATATCAAGTTATGATGCAGATTTATCACACCCGCTCTAAAACGGTGAAGGAAAAAATCATGAGGAAACCCGCATGTTCTAGAACCATACAATTCGATGTGACATCCACAAAGTCGCACTGGGCCCGCTCTGGGCGCCCGTTGGGCGTATGGCCCTACTCTTTCCCTGAGAAAAGGCCAGTATCCCAGCCGTGGAAACGTAATAAGGCTGATGATAATGACTTGCTTTTGTTATACTTCTTAAGTTTTTTTTTTATACCGAGGTTCGGGTCGTAGCTTGGCCTTGTAAGTATAACGCCAGCCCATTACCACCATGGGCCATGGCACTCAAAATTTTGATACACAAAGGATTGCACAGTATTGCAGTGCACTCGTTACCCTTAGACATTACAAGTATAAATAAGCCCAGTAAAATATTTGATGGAAGCCCAGTAAAGTTACTGACTACTTTGCTCATCAAACCGGAACACAATATCTAATGCACATAACAGCTCGGCGGCAGACTACACGACCACGAGCAAGACGCAGCAAGGGTAAATGGTACGCTAGAGAGTTGCTAGTAACGCAATAAAAGGAGCTTGTAGCGGTTTCTGTGGGAACGCGGGTCAAACCGTGGGCAGAAGGTAGTTAAAAGCTCTGGTAGTCTTTGTGCAACTCCTATAGTTCGTTGTATTATTTTACTAGAGCGTTTATTGCTCAGACTATTATAACTAACAAGTAACAACAAAACTCATCACATCTTTATTCTTTATGACAATCTTTAAGACCTTCAAGCGACATCAATATTCAGAAGCTTTTCTAATTTTGAAGCGATGCTGGTTCAGTAAGTCGTCGCCGATGCTCTGTAAGTCGTTGGTATCAATTCTACAATAAACTAACGCTGCGCTGTAAGGAATGCTGTATATAACGAAGTAAATATACTTCCCTATGAAGGATAACATCGTTCGCAGTCTCTAGTGCTATAAGATACTGTCTCTATATCAAAGCAAGTACGTACCAGCAGATAAACTTGAGAGCCTGTACCTACCTACTTCCTAGATTTTTGTGTTAATTACCACCTTCAACCACATTGTCACTTGTATCTATCCTCATACTGGCATCCTTTGGTTGTGTCATTGGGAAAATATATTTCCCTTTGGCACAGATAGTAATGTCTAAGGGAATAGCAGTTCTCTAAGGCACTACTGGTTATAGGATCACGCAGTTGTGTCACGGGTAAGTAACGGCATAATTATTATACATATGTACCTACCTATAATAGTCCACAACAAATAATGTTTCCCTATCTTCTTATGCGCATGGCATTTTAATTTTTTATTCTATTTGATAGCTGTCGTTTGCCTGATGGTAAACATAACGCAATTACAGGGCCACTCACAAGGCCTGTGCACGGCAGTGCACTCATTACCCTGTTAAGTGTCATAAGCCCAGTAATTTCGGTGACTATTCTGCTCATCAAACCGTAACACAGTAATGCTTGCACATTACTATTTGACGGCAGATTTCACGAGCAAAGCCAAGCGGTGATACCAACCCAGACGGACACTCGCAGAAGAGTTAGTTCTACCACCTAGTAAAATCTCGGAACACCTTTGAGATATTTACACCGAGATACGCTCGATTTATTCATTCAGGTATTGGGTACTTTTACTTATTCTGTGATAGTTATTAAATACTAATTTATCAAGGTTACCTTGAAAATTAGAAGAAAATAGGTAGGTGTCACAAAATTTACTTTTTATTATTTTTAATTTACCTTCTCGTACCACCTATGACCTATAAGAAAAAGGCAGTAGGTAGGTACTTTAATGCTATATAATTAATTGTGCCTAACAAAGAAGTAGTGGATTGTTCCAAATGTTTCATCGTTTGATAAAGGTAACGCGTATAGGTCCGTTGTTTCTCAAAATCAGATGGGCGGTGAATTCGATGTCTTCTCGGCGAGTGTCCGGCGTCAACACGAATTTTCTTATTATATCCGAAATGGCCGATTTCATCTGCATCGTTGCAAACTTTTGACCTGGGACATAAGATGAAAGAGTAATTAGATTAAATTGATTCTCACCCGCTGATATTTACACGACTGCACAAAAAAGGAGTGTAATGTTTTTAGGATTCATGTATGTATGTTTGTGTATATGTAAGTGATTTTATTCCATCATAACTTTTAAAACAAGTGTAGGTAATGTTTTTTTTTTCTTTTTTTCCGGGTAATCTCCGAAACGGCGGGCCGATTTTGACGGGACTTTCACTGACAGATAGCTGATGTTACAAGGAGTAACTTAGGCTACTTTTATTTTAGAAAAAGAATTAGAGTTTTAAATGTCTGAACAGATAAAGAATGGGGCATCATTAGTCTTTTATTATACTATTAAAATTTTCGTGAATATCACACATTATAAATTGTGAAAAACCATCTATAACTCACGTCATTTGTCGATATTTTCGACCTAGTTTTCGAGCGTGTCCGACGTTCTTCCTTAGGGTCACCTTAGACACTCAAGCTAACGTACGTTTGCTTGTCAGAATAACAACGCTTTTGCGTCAAGCGTGGAAAGCAAAAGCGTTGTTATTTTTTTTAACCGGTTTTTAACAGTTTATAATCATTAGAACCCTTACATAATCCCGAGTGACACTGGCTAGGGCAGTCGTGTTGTTTAGACCAATTGTGATTTACACAATATGTATGTATAATTTCAGCTCAATCGAACACCAGGCAGGGGGTCATATTTAGCTTGCAAGATTTGACCTAAACAAACAAACATACATACATATTACATACAAACATTGCAAGGTAAATAAAAGCTTGTAAAATGACCAATTACTATTAAAAAAGAGTACCTACCTATGAATCAAGTACCTAATGTTTGGAATATAAATTCCCATCGTCCCAGTCGTTTACAATCTCTCACTCCTGGCTTTCCCAATTTTCAATGGGATCGGCGCAATATATCTTTAGAAACATACTGCTTTTTAGGTTTTGGCAATTTATTTTTTTAGTTGGAACTATTTAAATTAGTCCCCAGTGCCCACTATTATACACTACCATTAGTAATAAGAGTTAAATTTATTTACCAACATTTAACAGTTTTAATCCCTCTTACCTATACAGTTCCTAGGGCCAGCACTGAAGGGGATGTAAGAGTACGGATGGCGCCCGACGCTGTTTTCAGGCAGGAAACGATCAGGATTAAAGAACAGAGGGTCTTCGTACAGATCCGGATTTCGGTGTAGGTCCAAAATGTTGATATTACATAGCGTGTTGCTTGGAACCGTGTGGCCACCTGAAACAGGCAATGCTAATACTTCGCTGCCATTCGTGACTAATATTATAGTTTGTTATATACATATATCTGACGGCTGACCAATGACATAGATAGAAATTCGAATTGGAATTATGCCATTGTTTGGCAATCAGATCATTATTGATATCATTGGTTGGCATCCACCGAGTTTGTTTACATTATTGGACAAGTATAGAAACACAGACTACATCAGTAGTCACGACTATGTTTGTTTTGTGCTATATAAGATTAAATTACCATGAGATGAGGAAAGTCGTAGGCAAAGAAAAGTAAGTAAAGAATATTTTAGCAAACTTGGTAAAGGAGTTTGTTAAATTACAACATATAATTTAAACTACTACAAACTTACTCAATATAACAGTTTCATGTAAGTTCCTACTGATGAAGTGCACCGGGGGGTAGAGACGCAGGGACTCCTTGATGCAACACTCCAGGTACTTCATCTTGGCAAGGTCGGCCATACTGACAGGTCTTGTAGAATCGCTGAATATTTCCTGCAGCTCGCTGAATATTTTATCCTGTTACGAAACCCATATAGGAAACGTATATACATAACTTGTCTTTCAATGCAGTTTTTTACAAGCATTTATTTAACTTGCAGTGTACATACGTACACTGTATGTATGTTTGTTTATAGGTCAAATCTTGCTAGCTAAATTTGACCCACTTTCCGGTGTTCTATTGAGCCAAAATCTTCCATATTATGTATATTGGATGACAATGCAGTATAATTATGACGGCCACAGAAACTCTGTAACGAAATAACGAGTTTGGACTCATTTGATTTGTCTTTACAAGTAATCAGATCCTAGATTATATCCATAGGGTTCTGATGATGAGGCCAGATGATGGCCACAGGAACTCTGTAACGAAACGACGTAACCCCCATCGCGTGTTTGGGCTTGTTTGATTTGTCTTTACAAGTACTCTGATCCTATATAATGTCTAGAGTCCTCATGATGGAGCCATAAGGCGGCCACAAAATTACAGTACCAATTATGCATTTTATAAAAGCTTGTGTAGCTTGTGTATAAATGCTTGTGTGCTTGTGTGGAAAAATGTATTTTCCCAATACTTATTAATTTTTTGCACAAAATACATCTTAACTCGTGCAGGTTTAAAAGAGGTTATTACTTGAGAGACGTTTTGTACCGATGCACGATGGTGACTCAGTGGTAGGGACATTCACCGGCGCGGCGGTCCGTGGGTTGATGATTCGAATCCTACAATGAGCGTAAGTTTTCGATGAAGGAAACATCGTGAGACAACCATGATGCTATCATCTTCATACTTGAGAGCCTGCGTTATTCCGAGAAAATCCGTCAAGGCTGTCATTCCCTGCTCTTCTCTCCATTAGAATTGAAATTGGGAACGGAGATAGCAATGGTGCCCTGACGGATTTTCTCGAAGTAAGCAGCTTTCTATAAATTTTATTTAGTCCTTTTTCAATAAAAATTAAAGGTTTTTTTAAATTTTGTTTTTATTTTATAAAGTTTTTTAGAGAATCTCTAGAAGAATTTTTTGCAGCGCCCCCTAGCAGATTAACACCTTAACACCTATCTAAGAACCATCGCTGACGAATCACAAACACTATACAGAAAACCGTATCTAAATCGGTCAAACTGTTTTGGAGATAAATGCATGGGAACATTTGGATGTGCACACGGAAACAAGCACTCACCCTTAACGCATATAATATCTTCTCCGTTCTAACGGGTAAGTCAAGTTAACTTGACACAATATAACTTGTTATCGTGCGTAAAGATCATATTGGAGACATGAATTCTTTATCCTGTAATAGTCACAATAAGCAATAGGTGTTCGCTTATCATGGAGTAATAAAAGAGTGTTTACTCTTTTATTGCGAACGGAACTATTTACGAACGGAGATACATATTTTTAAATTATTATACATGTTTATGTATAGTATTGATACCTGAATGCTTTTGTCGTTCGCCAATGCCATCAAACAAAATGTAAGTGCAGACGCCGTCGTGTCGTGACCCTAGAAACACGAGATAACATATCAATTGGGAGAGGAGATCTAAAGGTAAAATGAACTATATTTAAACCCGACCGTTCTTTTTTTATCAACATAATAATATAAAAAAAGGCAAAAACTACGATATTGTAATAATACTGTTTTTTCTGATACATATAATTGATCTAAAAGTACGTTGCGCTCACTGATGCCCTCTCAGGGCCTCGGGTTATTTGTCGCTGGATAATGTAATGTCGAAAATAAAATGCTTAGGCTAAGATACAGATACAGAGATGAGTTTGACGATCTGACGCTGTTACTATTTAAGAATGCGTCGGCATACTAAAAAAATCTAGGATCTACATGGAGAGGCAAAACTGCGTCTGTTCGGCCTTCCCGACCGAAAAAGATTGGGTTTGGTCTTTGTAGGACTCCCCGTGCACATAGGTACACAGATCAATCTCATCGGTGCATTTTGATTTGTTGCGAGCAGTGGTCGCGAATTATGGACGAAAGTGACCTATCTCTTCCGGCTGCCTCCCCCCGGAGGCAGTCGTCAGGGCGTCAGCTTTCATGCTAAAATACACGATATTTTTTTTACCCAGTCTGTACTGAAGGTCGAATCATTCGTGTATGGGGGCTTTACTTAACTAGTTTGCAAATAAGAATTTACTAGGTGATAGACTCTTCTGCGAGTGTCCGTCTGAGTTGGTACCACCGCTTTGCTCGTGAAGTCTGCCGCCAAGCAGTAATGTGCAAGCATTAGTGTGTTCCGGTTTGATGAGCAAAGTAGCCAGTGAAATTACAGGGCTTATGAGACTTATATATACCTAATGTATCAGGGTAACGAGCGCACTGCTACAGTGCCGCGATGGCCTTTGCGTTTTGTATAGTTCTGAGTGGCACTGCAATTGTTATGCGCCGGTGATATGCTTATCATCAGGCAAACGACTAGCTCGTGTTGTTATCAAACACTACAAAAAATATAGCTTATTAGGTTGGACGATGTGATCTGCTCGCGGTATCCTCCCCTCACAGTAAATTTTGGCATGCTAAAAAGAGCTTTGTGTCAGTTCTTAGACCATCTAATGTAAAATTGAAAAATATGTATTACTACTACATATAAGCGCCAGTCTTCCTACCTCAAACATGAATGTGTCGACCTCCTCTTGTATGCCAGCAGTGTCGATATGACCATCTTTTTCAGCCAACAGCAGCAGATCCAACATGACTGTCTTTGTTTTGTGCTTATAAACCATTTTATCTTGGTCATCACTATCTTCTACAAGCTGCGTTCCATTTTTGGTGATATACTCTCTTCTGTCTTTGATAACCCTCTCAGTGAAGCTGTGCACGACTTTCAAATATTTTCTCATGGCTTTCCCGGCACGACTTATATTGAAGACAAAGTCACTGTAGAGGTATATTCTCATGAATCTATGCACGAAAACAGTTCCAAGGTTGTGTAAGGCTTCCTTGTAGGACCTGCCTACACCAGATGTCTCATCACTAAGCTGTGTCCCCATTGCGGTCTCTACAATGAAAATGTACAAGAATATAAGCATGAACCTCCGTAGAAGGTCATGCCACATAACATACACCACATGTTACATAATCCATACTAATCCATACTCCATACAAATATTATAAATGCGAAAGTGTGTTTGTTGGTTTGTCATTCTTTCACGCAATAACGGTGCAACGGATCGACGTGATATTTGGCATAGATATAGTTTATGGACCGGAGAGTAACATAGGCTACTTTTTATCCCGGAAAAATGCACGGTTCCTGTGGGAACGCAGGTAAAAACCGCAGGCAGAAGCTAGTATATACTATATAGTATATATAATTATATAATACCTGAGACCAGCAAGCTTCAATGTATACTCGTACTCTGCACCTTTGTTTTTATTCACTTTTCTTAATTAAGTCATGCGTTGATATTATTTTAACATTGTGATAAGTATTCTGTCTGTGACAAATATTTAAATAAGTAATTTAAAACCTTGCCAAGTGTAAGGCCACGCATAGTATACCTATGGTTTCATAGTTCTGCCTATTTTTCTCGCTAAATTTTCATCGCAAGATACTTTTTCATACAAGATACAAAACTTTGGTTTACATTCACTAACATGGCTGATTCACGAGTCTGTAGGGCAAACGGTGGAGAAATTATAGGAAATGAGTGATTCCGTTCAGCCTTTTCAGCACGCCACAAAATTTCAACCCAAAAACGTTTACAGTTTAGTTTGAATTCATCTTCGCTCGGTAGCAGTGTCTAATAACGTGTTAACGTAACCCAAGACAGAACTAAGTTTAAGTATTTGAATTAGCCTCGAAGATTCTACATCCAATTCCCACCATCTTACCGCATATAGAGTGCAGCGTATACTCTGAGATAATAGGCGTGATGTCCATGGACTCTCCGGCGGACTTTTCCAACCTCTCCACCAAACGCTGGCTATTTTCTTGGAGTACAGTGAAAAACTGCCGCAAAATGTTGAAATGGAAAGCGGGCGTAAGCAGTTTTCTTCGTTGCTGCCATTTTTCTCCTAGAAAAGAAATGAATTATGGAAATTTCATTTGATAGGTTCCTACATTTTAAAATAATGTAGATATAGTAAGAACACAACACTAACGATCTAAATATGTACTAAATAAAAGTAGTAGGCTAAGTTCAAATAAAAAATGCGACTAAATTTTCCTAAAAGAATGGCTAAAAATATTAGTAAGTTAAGTAGGTATCCTTATCGATTATCATTACATTTATGGCCGCGGGTACTCACACGGATTTACTACGTGAAATCGACATTGTTTATTAAAGAATTTACAGTGATCATTATCTATCTACAGTCAATAGTACGAGTAAGATGGTTTATTACTTCTAAGCCTTATTTGTCCGAAGTAACTTTAGTGCGAAAGATGTTACGTCGAAAGATAATACATTGTTGCGACGATTTACATTACATACATATTTGTGAATTGAATTTTTCGTCCTGTAGGTAGATAGGTACAATTATATAGAAGCCTATGTTTGTATATTTAGTAGCACTTAGCAACCGATTATTGTAGGTAATGTATTTTATTTATAAACCACTTACCATTACTGACTAGTAGTCCTTCACGTAGCCACGGCTTCAAAAACATGTAAATATAACCTTTATCATTGAACTTTACACTTGATATTACTATCTGAAATTAAGTAAAATGATTAGCGCTATTGAACAAAAATAATAATCATATCCAAGAATTTTTGTTGGTCACCTCGATGTCCTGTGGATTGTAAATATTAACAGCGCCAAATGGAAAACCCCAAAACCTAAATATCCCTTTCCATTTCGTGCTCCATTTTCGTGACAATTTCATCAAATCCACTGAAAATAAAAAATACATGCTTGTACCTAACAGAAAACAAAAGAAGCTCAACGAATCAGCCATTGCAATTCCAAATCAACAGAGCAATCCCACCAGAGTATCTACGCTGCCAACTGGGTGATGATTGAGCCTATGAGGTGGTTCAACTTTTCATTAATTAATTAATTATGTTTGATTACTGATTGCTGAAAGGACCTGGTAACTAGTTAGTAAAAGTACTCTCCCGGATAAAAATAATAATAATAATAATAATGGATCAAGTGTCGTATGCAGAAGGCAGTGCTCCTTGACACGGCACGTATTGTCAGGAGGTTCCTCATTCTGCAGCCCTAACCACCGGTAGCTTGGGCCCTGCCCCGCTGTTGTAATATTTTGTTTTTTTTATAGAAATATTGTAAAAAACTTAGACTTAAGATTGTAAATAAATACAGTGAATAATAATAATAATTTTTATTTCGGATAATTAAATCTCATCCATAAAATTTGTTAGTTAACATCTTAAAAACCTTAAAAACTAAATTGTTAGTACATTGACAAGAAATATAAAGTAAAGTAAATATATATATATATACACTAACCAAAGAGAGAGAGCATGACACAGACAGTACATTATGATTTACCCGACTGCCCGACATGAACACCGACCCAGTGTTTCCATATAGGGCAGTCAGGTCTATCGGCCAATACTCTCAAAATGCTGTTGGGACTGCTCCTCACCCTCCGCATCAAGGAAACAATTCTCTTTCGAATAATGGCATGAAAGCCATCCGTAGTTGCTTCTGCAAACATCCCTGATGCACTACAGTGTCTTCGCAGTCCCATCAGCATCCTGAATGCATTATTATACTGCACCCTTAAAAAGTTGATCGTGGCCTTAGTGTATGTGGTCCACAGGCCGCATGTATAGAAGGACTGGCAAAAAGCTTTAAAAATATAATAATATATATATAATAATGACTCAATGAATTTATTAGGGCCTTCGTACACATAAACGACTTGAACAATGTTTTGTGGTCAATGTTGTTTCTTTTGACGGCTCCGTAGCTAAGTTGGTAGTAACCCTGCCTGCAAGGCGAGGGGTCCCGGTACGATTCCCGGCCGGGGCAGATTTTGTGTAAGCATAAAGTTTGTTCTCGGGTCTTGGATGTTTGTGATGTGTATCTGTGTATGTCCATGCCACCTGCGACACAGGGAATCCTAGTGCGGGGGTATGAGTGTGTAAGCGTTTATGTTTATGTTTTACTATCGATAGGGACTATACTAATTAACTTTTAATGGATGTTTTGATGATATTTGAGGTAAACAAATTCTATTTGTCTTTTTATTGATGCGTGTCGCCTATCACCTGTACATTTACCTCCTTAAAAACTGATACCTAACGGTTACGTATACATCCTGTATATGGTATCTATAACTACAGAACATATAATAATACTATATACTATAGCAAAACCTTTTTTTAATATTTGTCATCTGACGGTTTGTTTGGGCTGGATCGATTTTGACAGGATTTTCACTGTTAGATAGCTGATGTTATAAGGAGTAACCCGCGGGGCAGAGCTAGTCAACAATAAGCAGGTAACAACCTGTATATTCATAACTATTATAACGAGTGATTACAATATGTTACGATAGAAGGTTTCCTATAAGAATCTAAAGTAAGATCTTCTAATGCAAATCTAATGTGCATCAATAAAATGTAATTAATTCATTAACAGTTCTCGGTTTTAAGCAAATTGTAAATAGCAATAAAATATGGAAACATATTAGAGTAAACACGATACATACTAATAAATATGACTTTACAAAGTCAAATCTTATGAAAAAAAGACCCATTGACCTACCATCGACCCATTGATCTTAAAATTTGGCACAACGGATAGATTACATCATATTTTTTTTTGTTTATTTAAATTCATCAAAGAAAAAAAATCGGAATAATCATTGAACTAGTATTTTTAATTTTTTATAACGGTAGTTTTTGCAGGTGGTAGTATCGATATCGACTAGCTCTTCTGTGTCTGTCTGGTGGATACCATCGCTTTGCTCGTGTAGTCTCCCGCCGTGAAAGACTTCAATTTCTCAGGGTAACGAGCGCAATGCAGTGCCACGCAGACCTTTGTGTTTGAAAGTCACTCAGAATTTTGCACTGCAATTGTTATAGGCTGGCGTTGGCAATAGTATAGAAAAGAGTCTGTTGACACCGTAGTAGTAAAAAGAGCTAGAAAAGAATTTATAACACTTGAGTCACTTGAGTAAGTTTTCTAGGAGCAAATTAGGATAATATGAAAATGGGATAATACTATAAAGCGAAGAGGTAAAAGAGTGCATAAATATGTTTATGGACTAGGGATAGAATGGCGATGAGTTGAACAACTATAATAGAAGAAAGACGTTTAGCTATTTATAACCAGAAAGATACAACAACATACCAGTATAACACTAGACCAGTTAGCCATGCTATCGCCAGGCTCAAGTTAGGCTTAAAATATTATTGATTTATTAAAAATAATAACTCTAACATATTTGAAACAACGTTGATGCCGACTAAATTCTTGCCCTAATCCAGACTATTTATATAATATATGTAAGGTAAATGGGCACCTAGACTAATTTAACTTTTGTAAGCGCTCTCCTGGGTCTATGAGAATAAAATATCTATTTTGACATTTAAATATATACAGAAAGAAAGAAAGAAGACATTTATTCCGAGCAACTGTACAAAACAAATTGCAACAAGGAGTAAAAAAAGTATTATAGTTAATATTAATAAATATAGACATAAATTTAACACTACAAAATAAATATAGTAGACAGCTGTCGTGTACAGTCTCGGAAAAGGTCCGAGCTCAGCTAAATGCCGCGGACACACCCCACGGCGCTGATTTTCAGCCCTGACCATACTATGCTACATAGTGACACACGTACGTCGTACGTAGATAAAAAAACAGTATATTGAATAAGAATAAATAAACATTAGATAATTTAAAGTAAGTAGATTATATAATATACTGAGAACACTTGACCATACAAAAATGGAGTACAAAAAACAATACAAAATGGACCTAATATTTAGACAATTTGAAATATAATTGATAGATTATAACTAATGTAATGTGTATATGAGTAATGTATGTACAGGACCCAGCTAAGAATAGTACGACCCCCTCTTACCGTGGGTACAGTAGGAGACTACCGTAAGAAGCTATGAGAATGACTGGCTAAGGGACTGGGTAGCAGCATTTTCCTAGGTCAACATCGCAATCATCAATACGCCTGCCAAATGTATATTATGGCAAAATGCCCCTTCATGAGGGAGGCCTAACGTTCAACAGCGGACTTGTTATGGCGGATGATGATGGTGACAAATTAAACAAAAACTGTAGGTACAACAAAAAAAATGATTACCTGAATCAACAAGTATTTCTAAGCCGTTCCCCAATATGAAAGTATCTTTCGGTCCCGGAATTTTCCGGAGAATGCGTGCTTTTTCATTATAATTAAACAGAATGTGAATAATGCCTAGTATCAAAGCAAGTGTTGCTATATATATTAGCATATTGATATGAAAACCGAGACGTCCTCACTGGCACGTATTATATTAATCACTGCAGAGTTGCATTCAAATAATCTATTTTATATTATTTAGAATTCTAGGGTTTGTTTTCCAAATAGCACAGAATTGTGATAAGATATATAGGATTCAGCGCCGATATGCGCGCTTATGAGACTTAAGGCGCTTAAAGCGTCCGACTTTTCGTCGCACAAATGTTCGTTTTCATACATATTGCCAGTTAAAAAAGTGGTATATCAAGTAGTACAAGTAGTATATAAAAAAGTAGTAAGTTTTTATAGAAAAGACTTATCTATAAGATATTTCAAAGAAAGGGCCCGGAACCTTGACAATATTGCAAATAGACTCCGAATACCATTACTCTTTAACAGGGTAAAACAAACTTACTTCATACAACAGTATCATACAAGTTTTAAAAATGGTTGTTTTGCTATAGGTGCCGTATATACTTTCATATGCATTTGGTAAAAAGCTGTTATTTTTATATTACAAACAGACACTTCAATTTTATTTATTTGTACAGATAAATTATTATTTAATAAGCTTAGTAGGTAATAAGGTATAAGCTTAGTATTCTTCCATTCCTTCCATATCAGATTTTAAGCCATTTAAGACTTGACCTATGCCTATACCATTGCACTCGGAGCTAGGTATAGCCAGCCAAAAAACAAACACAACGTATAACTTTATAAAAAAGCTATACAAAAGTATTGGTTAGAAGTCTGTTTAGCGGGGACGAAAGGCGACGATCATGTCAAAAGATTTTGGTAAATTTTCTGAAAATTGCTGGATTATTAACTGATCAGTATTCGTAAACGTGTTATAAATATAGAAAAATGTAACATTGTAAAATTTCAAGTTTAATGTTTTCCCGATAATCTCGCCCCCCTGTTTCGGCGGCCCCTTGGCCCACCCCTAAGCCGCAGTCATGTTTATTTTTCATATAAAAAATTAGGTGTGAGGTATTCCATACAGTATCAGATTAATTACGTGCTACACCTCTAAGCGAGGACCCTGCTTCATAATTTCAGACTTCCCCCCACTCTTGATGGATTACTCTGTATTGATCAGAAAATGTCAAGCTTCGTTCGACGCCGCTTTAACTAAAGGGCAGTCGATAATGAAACACGTAATAATCTAATAATGTAATTAATTTAAATACAATAGCACATTTAAAGCTGTTTGTGAACTTTCTGTACTAATATATGAATAGGTAAGTAGACACGACGCAAAAAGTAACTCTTATCCATACAGATAAATAAAATTGAAGTGTCTGTTTGTAATATCAAAATAACGGCTTTTTACTAAATGCATATGAAAGTATATAAGTACGGTACCTACTACAAAACAACCATTTTTAAAATGTTTGTCTGTCTGTCTGTCTGTCTGTTTGTTCCGGGTAATCTCCGAAACGGCTGGACCGATTTTGACGGGACTTTCACTGGCAGATAGCTGATGTTACAAGGAGTAACATAGGCTACTTTAATTTTAGAAAAATAATTAGAGTTCCGCGCAAAAAAATAAAATCCATGTAATCCAAAATCTTCACGCGGGTGAAACCGCGGGGCAGCAGCTAGTAAACAAATATAAATTAAAAATAGATAGATAGTTAGATACAAAATATAATGCAAAGTATTATAAGTAATGCCATGTATTTTTATCTTCGTTACAAAAATCGATATAACTACAAAAATACAACCAAATAGAGGCAAATACTTATTTATATCAACATCAATAACAATAACGTAAAACATAAAATAAAACAAAAGTTGGTTGTACTGCCATTTGAAAGACCTACCTCGGGCATTTGAATACTTAGCTAGCTTGCGAATATGACACTATGAGTGCCCTTTATGCATCTGCAGACAGACATAATAGGTATTATTGAGAACGTAACTTTTAGCGAACGTGACCTTTTGTGCATGAACCAGATTGCAGTTGTTTTTGCGAACCTAGACTAGACAACAATTCAATTACAGTTAAGTAGGTATGAAAGGTTTTTTTGTACTTACTATCTTTCTGTAAAAGCTCATTGGACGAAGCCGGAAAAGAAATGGTGTGCAAAAAAGGAGATTTATACTCAGCAGTGGATCGAAAATGGTTAAAGAATAAAAAGAACAACTCATTATGTATTTCCTTATTATTATGTAAAATTGCTTAATAATTTGACGACAATACACTGCAGAAGCTTTCTAGGTACCTATGTAGGTACCTTCTACTTACTGGAAGTTTTGCATATACTCGTAAGAGCCGATTATTCATTGATCATTGCTATGACAAGGTTGTTTTAGATTGTAGATTTATAGCTGACTATCTGCGCTCGCTGTTTCACCCACGTCGAAATTCCCACGCGCCGCGCATTTTCCCGCCTAAATTACTCTCATAAACTATGTCTATGCAAAAAATAACAGAATAGGGAATAAGTAGTTCATACAACTACAGTTAATACTACAATACTATAGGTAGTGATGAATACTATTCAAAAAATCACGTCGTTGCATTACTCGGTTGCTGCGTGAAAGGACAAAGCAACATTCCAACAATGCACAATACACCCCAAGCGGACCGTCAGTGCAGGCCTTATCGCCCCCACCTAGAATAAGAATAAGAACATTCCAACAAACACTCATTCGCATTTACTATAGTACGGATTACACTTTGCTAGAGTTAGTCCAAAAATCTTCTGCGACGAGGGAATTGTATTGAATGGCATAGAATAGCCTGGATTTTCGTAACATCGCATAATTACATGACCGTTCACATTAGGTATCAAACTCTATCTCAACGTCCGGGCATGTCGACACTTTGTATATTTTTTACCTCACGGCACGGTCGGTAATCTCAGATCAAAAAAATCCTACCTTATTGTCTACGGTGCAACTAAGCGAAATGACTTCTTTGTTCATTCTCATAGTTCGTTCGTGTCCTGCTATAATCTGTGTTCAGCTGTTCATGTTATATTGACGTATCTGTCGAAACAAACAATCAAACCGCGGTCCGCCATTTTGCTCATTAATATTACAGATTACAGTTTCAAAGTTTGCGAGTGAAATTCTACGTTGATTAATTTCCGTAACTTATCCTCTCAATTCTTGAAGCTGTGATACGATCTTGCAGATACTTGCAATATGTTCCACAAGTGTTGTGGTGTGAACTGTGATAGTAGATGAGAAGACGTTAAGTTGCACAAGTTTCCAAAAACTGAGATAGGACTCCAAAAGTGGTTAGATTGTGTTAACTGTGATAGATTGCGAAGTCTGAGCTACGAACAGGTTCGCAAGCACTATGTGTGTCGAAAGCATTTTGAGAAAAGGTTCCTAGGCGCAAGTCGTGAGAGAGCTCGTCTTCGTTTGGACGCCTACCCAACGTTATTGACTGAAAGTGAGATAGCTAGCGGTAGTCCTGGAACCAGTAAGTACAGCTGTACAGTATTGTGAAAAATGCATGAAAATTATAACTAATGTTCATTGAAATTTTTTTTTAATACATGCTGTTCAACCGATGTGAAAATCAATTAATTCAAGTAAGTAAATGTATTTTCAGAAAGTAACAACCTCATGGAAACTGTTGCTGTCCCAAGAAAAGACCACATTGTGATCATAGTTACTATAAAGTAGAAAATGTAAAGAAACTCAAAAGGATTCAAACTGGTAAGTCAAATGTTATATTTATTAGAGTACTAGTCACACTCTAAGTGTAATATATGTTGTTTGGGATCCTATCCTATTCAAGGACATACAAATCTGTTATAAGGCCTCTAAGCATCCACCTAATCACAGGATGCAGTTACCATTGTGGCTAACTGGGTGAAAGCTATCTTTAGCCACAACAGGAAATGAGGTTGATAAACAGTTGTGATATATGTTTTGATCAACCTATTTACAAGATGGATGTAGAAGAAGTTGCTGCTATTTATTATATTTACACGTGTTGTATTAAGAAAAAGAAAAACAGGAAAGGATTCATACTGGGCGCATCCTTATTTGCAAAAACAAGATGAGGGCAAGCATTTTTAAATATGCTGTTTCTTTTTTCTATTTTGCTACCCAGGTAGTACTATTAGTGTAATCTGTATCATGTAATGTAGCAACCATCCCGCTGGCCATCAGTCGGGCCATAGCACTCCCAGTGATCGGAGCAATTGCTCGACAGGCACATTGCAGTGCAAATAAAAACTTTTCTTCTACACATTTTTGGTTGCGGTCAGCTGACTGCATTTTGGCTAACTGCAAAGTACTGAGGTACCCTTAGGGTGCTTAGTGATAAGGATAACAAACAAACACTCTCATTTATAATATTACTAGCTGCTGCCCGTGGTTTCACCTGAGTGGAGATATTGGATTTTATGGGTTTTATTTTTTTGCGCGGAATCCATTTTAAATGAGATTATATAATGTTGGTAATTCCGCGATAAGGAAAGTCTAATGGCCTAAGTTCGATCTATACTGATTTTAATCAAACGTAACGCGCGACGCTGGACAACCAACATTTCTCAGCGTGAACCGAACTCAACCCGACCCGACCTTCGACACGTGTTTCGCCTCTACACGAGGCATCCTCAGGAGGTTGACTCGCCGACCGCTGGAACGAGAGAGAGTACTCACTCTCGGTATAGATCGAACTTAGGCCTTTAGATATTCTTTATCGCGGACTTAAAACTATAAATTACCAACATTATATAATCTTATTTAGTATTATAGAACATATTAACGGCATTATTTTAATTTATTTACTATTAATACTATGTTATTAATTACATTTATTTCATATTACTTGCAGCTCATTATAGTGATGGAACAGAAGTAAGTCCGGCGCTCAAAAATACAGCGGAAGTGGTGTCATTTTTTGACGACTTGTTCGACTCTGTCAACGGAACCAGCATTCACCACAAAAAATCCAAGGAGAAGCCCCTTAGAGCTGCAGTGACTCAAACATCACCACATCACGAATTTTGGAATGATGCTATAAAAAAGCTCAATAATATTAAGTTTATTGATAATGACGGAAAAGAAATATCTGTACCTTCATTGAAAAACTGGATTAGAACTCTTAAAAGCTATCAAAGGGTGTGGCAATACTTAAGCAAATGTAATATTAATATTATGTGCCCGCGATACATGAATTCAGATCCAATTGAAAACTTTTTTGGTCAAGTACGAGCATACAATTTCAGAAACAACAATCCAAATTGCCACACCTTCAAAAGCATCTTTAGATCACTGCTTATAACGCAATTTATTCAATTTCACTCGGAAAGCTATAACTGTGAAGAGGATTCAGGTGAACAACTGCTAAAATTAAATTCTTTATTTAAAAAAAACAAGAAAAGAACAATGTTGAAGAAATCTGTTCACCGGAGTCTTCTAAGCTTCCGAGTTTGCTTGGAAGTCAGAGTATTGAGACATCAGCAATACAAGAACGGCTTAAAATACATTAGCGTGCCTATACTACCGGGTGGGTCATAAGAAAACTTAAAATCAATTGTCTTATTATCAATTCAATCAAACTTAAAATGCAAAGAAAATCTTACAAGTAGGGAATCCAATTTTCAAAACGAATCTATCAATAATTGGATTTCCTACAAAGAGTATAAAAGCATTAAGCAAAATAAATTGATCTACCCTTCAGAGCAAGCCGTTCGAATGTTTGGAGTAATAACTCAAGAAGGAAACAAATATTTGGAAAGTATACCCCATGAAAAAAATATTATAAAAAATATACAAAAAGATATAAAATCCAAATATTTGTTTGAGTTTCTTGACTGCATAAGGATGCTGTGTCGGAATGCTTTTACTCATTGACGTTAAGATTAACAGTCTTCAATTGGTGCAATATTATCAACAAAATTTTAAAAGGTCCAGATGTGTCTAGGATAAATGATAAAGACCTACCCCAAATGCAACTTAAGGCAAACGTTTTGGGAATGTTGCCTACTAGTAGCGGATTATTAGATTAAGATTGTAAATAAATTAGTGTGTATTTTATTTAGTTATTTTAGTTTATGTAGTTTACTTTTTCTGTTATTATAATAAAAACCAGTGTTTAAACTTAAGGCATTAAATAAATATAAAAGTAAAATGAAGAATAAAAAGATATAAAATAATGAAGTTGTTTTTTTCCCTTTGAGGTTAGAACCAACAAGAAAGTATGAATATAGGTATAAAATTGTGGCTAAATGCCAAACAGCCTATGCAATCAAGCTAAGAAAAAAAATATATATGTAGGTATATGCTGTGGTTGACTGATGGATAGATATATGAATAGTTGCGTTCGTTCTTGGATAACGTCCATTATTCTTACTAGGAAGTCGTTCGTCTGTACGTAGTACACTACCTAGTCTGTGCCTCACGGTCATCTTGATTAGGAACCGCAGCCTTATCACGTAAGAACCCAGACTCGCAAGCCTGAACTCAGACTGGACCCAGACATCGTATCCAGTCTGGGCTTTATTGGTATCACCTAACTTTATTCATTTAGTTCGGTTTGGAACGAACCATATTAAGGGAGCCACTAAGTACAATTATAGTCTGTGAGTTTCGGTCTATTTGCGTTTCGTATATGTAAGAATAAAAAAGGTGACACCTAAGTGTCACTTGACTCCAAGTTAAATAAAAACAAAGTTAAAGTATCAAACAAGTTCCAAAACGTTCAAAAATATTTGGGGAAGATCATTTAATTACTAATCATTGCTATTCTAACACTAGCGCTTTATATATATAAATCATAAATTTCTTTAAAATAATAACGAAACGCAAGTTATCAAGTAATAAGTATTATTTCTGTCAGTGTCAACTGAGTCGTTTCGCAGTTTTTCCGTCCGTTGGAATTTTGGAAAACTAACTTGGTAACTAACATTCCACCGAAGCCAGAAAATAAAGAAAGAAGAAGAACTTTTAAATTAATCATATATACAATTATACAGGGAAAACCACCGAAAGAGAACTGTAAGTTCTTAATCGTTTGTACTTGTGAATCATGTGATTGTGTTTTTATGGTTATAACTTCTTACGAAAAATCTTCTTTTATCAGATGCCGAATGCCGAATTTGGTGTCCGAAAGGCAAATGGCCCAGCTGGTGGATTACATGGAGAGGAACAAAGGCTTTGCGGTGGGGAGGCAACAAAATAGCGGCCCATCTGCAAAGGGTAACTCCGGCAAAAAATGGGAGGAGTTAGCGGCAATCCTAAATGCCGGTGGGGCGGGATGCACAAGAACCCCAAAAAAATGGAGAGACGTAAGTTTTAAATAATATTTTCAATGTTCTGATAAGAAAGTAACATGGAAGGTGAATACATACTTGAAAGTTTTGTGCACTCTGCTACATAAAAGGTTTGTGTTTGCTTGGATATATGCTGGCAGGGGGAAATAATTATACATAATAATGCTTAATACATTTCAAGAGATAGAGGCCTTATTGATAAGAATAGTGGGACATGTAATAATATTATATTACATGAGGTGTGTACAAACCAAGCGATGGAAATATTGGTTACAGTTTGTTCTTTGAGATTTTGCCCACCATTTTTTTTGGTTTAGGCAAGAATACTTTTTTTGAATAAAAATTGGTCACCATGTCCAGTAATTGTTCAAAACTTACTGTTAATTTGCCAATAATAGGTTTGGACAGTGGCATTTCTATTTCTTAATAGTGAACAGTGGCATATTTGTACCTAAACAAATGGACAGTGTCACAATCCTTATCCGCTGAATGGCAGTTTTGAAGTTGAATCTGCACAGGACTGTGTTATTTTTGAACCTAAGTCTGCACTTTAAGCTCTGTTTTCTATAGACAGTGGCAAAATTGAATGTCTATCAGCTACACCTTTAAAATAGAAACGCAACAAATAGACTCGGCTATGCTCGACTGGTACATGCATGAAAACATATTTCTAGTTCTAATCTTCTCTACCTATTATTACAGACATATGGTTACCGAACGTGCCACAAAGGGCATATGAGATGGAGGAGAGGCAGCTTGCAGTGGAGCAAGATCAAGCGAGAGCGATGGCGAGCATTGCCGAACAAGTCTGACCTACTTAGAACTTTTAACATTACCTATATAATATGTTGAAGCTCGAATCTCGTCGTATGTTACTTATCACAGTCTTTCGGTATATGTAATAGCAAATTTAATAATGTTAAACTTAGTAATAAACTGTGTTACATTGTGCCAACGTTATAGGCCAATGTTATAGGCGTCAAGTACGCTCTCGTCGATTATTTTATACCTGTAATTGTAGATAACTGCTACCTACTGCCTATGTGGTTAAGTATGCAGTAAATTTTGTAGATAGCTTGTAGCAACACATACTAACCGCAGCATGTGAATCTGTGTACTATGGTGTGGGTCTAACATTTAATTTTGTAATTCTTAGTGTAATCAATGTTACTCTCCGGTCCATAAACTATATCTATGCCAAAAATCACGACAATCCATTGCTTCGTTACTGCGTGAAAGGACAAACCAACAAACACACTTTCGCATTTATAATATTAGTATGGATCTACTCTTGTTTTACTATGTTAATGTTTTAATGTTAGCACTGTTTGTAGTTCCAAAATAAATAATAGGTATGATGTTTTCAAAAGTTCTTTTTTAAGCGCTATTAAAATTTGCAATTGATTGATAGCTTTCACGCAACAACGGAGCAACGGATCGACGTGATTTTTGGTATAAATATAGTTTATGGACCGGAGGAACATAGGCTACTTTTTATCCCGGAAAATGCACGGTTCCGGTGGGAACGCGGAACCGCGGGCATAAGCTAGCTGTGAGATGAATGTAAACTGTTAACTTACCTACTTTTTAAACCACTAATTGCATAGTTAAACAATAAAGTTCTATTGGAATATTTCTATTTAAACTTGTTTCTCTATCTCCCTTTTTATTTGGGTAAGGTAATAATTATAGCTATTACCACCTGAATGCAATCAATAAGCAAATGTATGGGTTGTTAGGTCATATAACTCATAATTAAGGTGTTTTGTGGAAAAATGTATAAGTAAAAAGTGTATAGACCTCACAGGAGTACAGTAAAAAACTTAATAAACATATCAAATTATTCTTTATTTTGTGCCTCGTTCCAATTGTAAAACCTACTCAACAATTTAGCCATTTACAGTGTGTCAGAGACCTACTACATAATCAACAATTTAGGTAAACCTATTTACAGAGTTTGTCGGACACCTACTATATAATTAACAATTTAGGCAAATATATTTAGAGTGAGCCAAAGAAATATACATAGACATATTCGAAGAACATTCCCCAGACTGCCGAAGGAAAGCCTTCGGCAGTCGGGCGGGAAATGGACCAAATGCCTTTATTAGCTATAACTACTACACGTAAACTACAACAAAAAACATCTAGAATCTCTAAGCGGTGATCCAACGAACGTTGTGCTTGTTGCTGCGCCGCACTGCAACACATTCCACATAAGCTCGAAATCTTGAACACCGCGCTGCTACATTCCGCATAAGTTTGAAGTCTTGAAATATCTGTAATTGTATTTATATTTTCATAAAACTTCGAGTTTATAAGAGTGGCACAACAAATTACAAGTATGAATGATACCTATGAATAAGAATAAAATACCTATGGCAAAATAAGCTAGTTAAACTGTGATTTTGCTGCTGTCTTGGTTAGGTGACAGATTTTCAATTGAGGATGGAGCTACCAAGACAGCACTTTTTATATTGCTCTATCATTTTTGGTCACCAATATAACTACCACGGAATCATTGCATCAAATTTATTTTTTAAGTCCAAGTTCATTGTAGGATTCAAAACACAGACCTAAAGGTGGCAGCCGACATTACTACCACTGAGGCATCACTTGAATACATTTTTTTAAGTAACTGAATCTAATGACATAATTTATGTTAAATAATAGTAACTTTACCTATACAACTCTGCTACTCCACAATCTGTCTACAACAGCAAGCCTTCCTCCATCAACACGATGGTGCTCGCATATAGGGAGCTGCAGTGGTGGCTGCTGTGCATGGTCCATTGTCATCTCCTCCTCGTTTATATTGAGGGGCGCATCATAGTTGAGGTTGTGCAAGACCACACATGCATTGGTGATTTTGCCCGCTTTGATGGGTGCATAGTGCATTACCCTAAGGAAAAAGAGGAACGGATATTATAAACATATTAGTTTTAAAGGTGTTATGATTGGCTGTTTGAAAGACTGAATAATTTACACACCTGTGCTAAGAGGCAGCGCCAGAGAGTTTTCAACACTCCAATGCATCGCTCAACCACATTCCTGGCGCTAATGTGTTTCCTAGTGTATAACTCTTCAGGAGAGTTTGGTGCTGCATTGACGATGGGAGTCATCAACCACGGCCGCTGTGCATACCCCGAATCATCTGTAATGTTATAGAGTATTGAGTAAATCTTATATTGAAATAGTTATAAACTTACAGTTACAAATGAATAATGAAAGAATATAGGTACATGTGTGATATATACCTTTCACAAGTCTATTTTGTCTATAATGCATTTTTGATTCAAGAGTCATCTAAGATTAACTTACTGACACAGGATCAGTTAAACATCTCATGTACCGACATGACTTATGACACAGTAAAGTTACTTAGTGTTGTTTGACACACAGGCACAGTAGGGAAAAATGTTTTACATACCCAACAGCCAACAGTCAACACATTACATACTAGCTATGTTAATCAAACTTGTGATTATTTTGAGTCAAATCAACAGATTTAAACTCTCACCTCCTTGTAATAGCCTCACGCTCTATCTGTGTTCTGGGAAATTGTATATATTTCGCCAGAATTGTAGGGTTATTGAGTGCTTCAGTCACATCCCGGAGACAGTATGATACTGATGCTTGAGAAAGACCCAAGTGATAATAAGCCCCTACCTTTTTTTGGTAACAGCCATTGGCATAATATCTGCAAGACAAATTCATACAACAATTACTATTAGCACACACATTTGTCAAAAAGCAACATTTAGGGATATGATGTTATCAACAAAGAGAATATAACCACTACGTTTAGTTATCATTTTATATGTTAGGCTACCTTTTTCAGGCCTCACAGCGCTAGTGCGCTGTGTCTCCGGCAAAAGTGGAATAACATCTTCACAAAGAGTCTCAAAATGGGATTTGTGAAGACGGTAGTGATCGACGAACTCCTTTTCTGGCAACATTAGAAGCTTACTAGCCTCTCTGATCATCCTGCGATTGATATTTGAATATCTTTTCAGGCGTTCCTCTTCGGGGCCGCCATCAAAACCGAACGCGCCATTCTTGCTGTATTCCTAAAACAAATAAATTAATTGTAAGATATATATATAGTTAAGCAGAATACTAATTAATGAATACTCCCTGTATGACTTCCGTAATTCGAAAGTACACTTTCCGTAGAAAAAGGCCTAAAAACAGAAAATACAAGTAATTAGAAACAAATATTTTTAAATAAACCGACAAGACACGAAACTCAGAGTCGGAATCCGGCAGCGAAAGAGGTCTCTTATTCATTTGACGTTTCAATCTTTCCATGGATTACAATTCTTCAGTCTCGGGAGTTACATGATACCATTTATCTGTCAAAGTATGAATTTTGTTCACTCTCATGTATCAAAACTATCGCAGTCTGGGTTGAGTCTGAGTTTCGTAAAAAGCTGCCGCGAATATTTGAAATTTGACAGATGAACACAAGAGTCGAGGCGGAAATGACGTTTTTGACTGTCTGGGTCCAGTCTGGGTTCTTACGTGATAAGGCTGCCGGTCCGTTTGACTGCGATTGTTTTGGATGTGTATACCGCCATCTATCGGGCGCCAGAGCCTCGTTCGCTATTATGACCGCGCGCCGATGAGATAGTCTCACGGACGTAGTTTTCACATGAAACACGGATAGACTAAAAAAAATTAATGGTAGGCAGTACCTACATTTATATGCTGTTCTAAATTTTAAACTCATAGTTATATATAGCATATAAATAGAAAAGTAGGATTAAAATACACCCTCACGCTACACTAAATACACTTTACTAGGTGGTAGGACTAACTCTACCGTCCGTCTGGCTTGGTACCTACCACCGCCTTGCTCGTGAATTCTGCCGCCAAGCAACATGTGCAAGCCTGTGGTGCAAGCATTACTGTGTTCCCGTTTGATGAGCAGAGTAGCCAGGGAAATTACAGGTCTTATGAGAGGTCTCACTCTCAGGGTAACGAGTGCACTGCAGTGCCGCGCAGGCCTTTCAAAGTTCTGAGTGACAATGCAATTATTATGGGCTGGCATTATGCTTACAATCTGGCAAACTACCAGCTCGTCTCCTTTCAAATAGTACCAAAAAAATAGTTTTCAATTTTCATGTTTAGTCAGTGACTTTCACTTTTTTATAGATTTTAAAAATGTAAGTACAGTTTTCATTTTATCCATCGATAAGGAAAATCCTTTTTATTTTTTAGTAGAGTACAATATTTTTTATTAAAATATTCGAACAAGAAAGATGGAAAATATAATATACAAGCGTCTGCCCGCGGTTTCGAACGCGTGGAATTAGAATAAAATCTAGCCTACGAGTATAGCACGCAGGGATAATGTTAGCTTCGAATTTTTTTAATCGAACTAGCGTATATTATATTATATTCATTGATTAGTGATAACAGACAAACAAGCTCACAAACTTTACTGATTTATAATATTAGTATAGACAATTAGACAGAGTTAGAAACATTTTGGTTCGAAATGATTCGAAACTGATCCAAAGCGAATTTTGTAATTTTGAAACTTTTTTATAATATACCAGGCTTTTTACTCATATCTTACTATAGTCCATCTCATCACAAACCTTCCTCTCACGCATAGTTTATTTGTACTTTTCCTATCAAAGGTCCGGGCAATGACCCGAGAGTTATAATATATAAGAGAATACTTAATAATAAAAATTGTTTATTGACCAAAAATGTTTCCAATCATAGTTTACTAACCTAAGTAACTAAATTAGTAGTACAGTGTAACATAGGTATTACTTACAAATGATCATATTTAAGTTATATCAGAAGGTACTTAATTTCACTAAAGTTTATATGTATACTTAGGTATTTCGTTAGTAGCCGTACTAGGATAAGGAAAGATACTACGAAACTTGATTAGACTCCATAAACTCGCCTCAAGCCTCAAATGACTAGTCCCACCCAAAAGAATGTCAGAATGTCTCGCAAACCAGTGGCGCAAGTATGGAACTTTCCGATCCATATCGATCGCTAAATTGACAGTTCGATAATATAAAATTAGAAATATGTAGAACGTTGTGGATTTTTGGTGAAAACGAAACATAACCCTTTTCCCAAGATGGAAAACTAATCGATTGCATTTCCTACACAATGACGCTCAATTTTCATTGCATTGACCGAATAACTAATTTTGCGAAGTGATTTTCGTGTAAAAACTGTGGCGAACTACGATAAAACCAATTATGTTAAAATAGTCTTCGTTCCATAAACCAGTCTTCGAATCGTGAGATGCGAATATTCACTTCATATTGAAGAAAGTAGACTTGGCTTCGTTTCGTTTTAGAAAAAATCAAGTACTACCTATCCCTAATTAAAATTGTTATCGATTCGAGCTGTCAATTTTATTTACCTATCGAATTTTCCGTACTTGTGCCACAGGACAGATTTCCCGATAATACATCCGCAGAACACGGTAAGTATCTATTCAGAGGCAGTATCATCAGTTCATCAAATAAACCATTCGTTAACTAGATAAAATCATCCCGGACGGTAGTCTGTAAGCAGTGTGTAGGTACAGGGAGGGTTTAGGGTTATATTTATTATGTTACATGTATGTAGATTGTAGACACTCCAGATGCACTTCATTATTTCAAAATAATGTACTATCGTTTGATAAAGGTAACGCGTACAGGTCCATTGTTTCTGAGAACCAGATCGGCGGTGAATTCGATGTCTTCGTGACGAGTGACCGGCATCAACTCAAATTTTCTCAAAATGTCCGAAACGGCAAATTTCATCTCCATCATTGCAAACTTTTGCCCTGGAACATAGCATGAAAGGTAAATTAATAAAATTTGAATCGCTCCCCATCCACTTGATGGATACCGAAAAAATAAAATTGTTTGGCAATGATCAATAAATTAACATGGAATTCAAGACCAAGAAAACAAACTTTGTGCTTGCTCAGCACACAAAGTTTGCCCTGGCCAGAAATCGAACTCGCCCTCGCTTTACAGGTACTATAGCTGCTAGTTAGAAAATACAATCCCGAACATGTTTTTCAATCCCGAGAATACGGGATTTTTGTGTGGGATTTTGCGTAATCTCGGGATCCCGGGGCTATCCCGGAATTATAGCCTAATTCCGGGATAGCCCCGAGTGGCTACTCATTGGGCTCAAATGATAAAAAATTCTTGAGTAATTAAAAAAAAATGTTTCTAATAATATCGTTGCACAACACTAATCACAATATGAAGAAAAAGAACAAATTAAAAAACTATACTTTTGCAAAAAATGAAAAAGACAACACAAAAAAACTATTTAGACTTTCGAAAATACAATCGCAGAAATATCAAATCATCAAATTTTTGACTTCCAAGCAGGGGCGTAATTACCATAGGGCCAAAAGGGCCATGGCCCGGGGCGGCAGGCTGCGAGGGCGGCGCAAGCCGTACCTCGCGCTCAGCTTTGTGCTCCTTTCTTTTTGATTTTATTTGCCTGAAGAAACTTCAAAAAAGCCTACGTAATTAACAAATCTAAAACTCATTTGGTTGTAAGATTAATAGAAATTTAGACGCGGGTCTATCGACGCTATTACTGTTCCAAACCATCGTTCTAAAAAACGCCCGTGTGTGGGGAATCTGGGATGGATTACATGGAGTGACCGAGGTTCACTTAAAATACGCCACTGCTTCCAAGCCCGGTTCGTAGTTTATTGCCAACATAAGCAGCAGCTGAAAACGCTCGCTCAGGTTCTACGCTTGTTGGAGGAATAGATAATAGATACTTATATGCTGTTCATCATCGCTGTCGTCTATATAATCAACAGCCACAGCTGGTTCATTTATAGTATCATCTGAGATAGGGTAATGTTGCAAATAATTATGTTTTTTATAAAGCACATCAAACAATTTAAAATATCTTTATTTCACAATAATTTAATAATAGTATATAGTTACATGAGCGGGGAAGTCCCTTCTAAGTTCTACGACAAACATATTATTAGAACTGTACCTGTGTAGTAGAACTGTACCTGTGTACCTGTGTACCTGTGTAGTAGTACGATACGTCGTATCGTCCAGCGTATCTAACGATTGTTTTTTTATCGTTATGTATATAATCTAGGCAAAGTTATTGTCAAGGCGCAACGGACTACGGAATGCAAACTAGACCTGTTTGTGGCAATCCCGAAAATCCCGAGATTAGCCAAGTACAGTCTCAGAATTTTTGGGGAAAGAATAAGGCCCCGAATCCCGGGATTGTATTCTCTACTGCTAGTACATAGCAGTAACAAATCCAGAGCGTGTTAATGTTACCAAAAACCATATAAAATACCGTTAATTAACATTAATTCCAAAGCGTTGCCATTCATAACATTAATAAGTAACATAACAATATTTAAGGTTAGGTAGTAACGTTAATTTTAACGTTAATTTAACGATAATTTTAACAAAAGCGAAAAAAATTGCGCTTTTGCCACTTCGTGCGTGACCCCACTTGCACCGCACAGCATTACCAATTTCAAAGTAACGTTAAAATTACCGTTAATTTGAAAGTATCGTTAAGAATGTATACCGGTAGGACGTGGCATAAGTAACGTTATAGTTAATTTTACTATGGTAACGTTCAATTTATTACCGGTAATTTATATTTTCCGGTAACTCGATCGAGTAGAGGTAACGTGTCAAATGTTTTACCGGTATTTAAAGGCCTGCTTAAAACCCTTTCTTAATTTTAATCAAGGGCATATGTTCAGTCAACAAACAAACAAACAAACAGTAGTCGACGTCGTCTGGCTGGTTGTATTTTCAATTTGCCTGCCAGTTCATTGAAATCAGCTCATTTATACACTGCATCAATCAATGCATCAATGCAATCAATTTTAAACTAATTTTTGATAGCTTTATAAAAGTCCCTCTTACCTATACAGTTCCTAGGGCCAGCGCTGAAGGGGATGTACGAGTACGGATGGCGCCCGACGCTATTTTCAGGCAGGAAACGATCAGGATTAAAGATCAGAGGGTCTTCGTACAGATCTGGATTTCGGTGCAAGTCAAAAATATGGATATGGCATATCGAGTTGGCTGGAACCGTATAGCCACCTGAAACAAACAATGATAGCAGTGCTAAAATAAGTACATAATGTCAATTCATGATGCTAAATATTCGATCAAATCTCTCTGGAGATATGTTTAACTATCTCCGCACTAGGAGACATAGTTTGTTTGCCGTGCCATCGTGTCGCACCTTAGCGCGTGCCAACTCCCCGATACCGCGAACACTCTCTGCCACAGATTATTTACACAGATTATTTAGCCTGTTGATAGCTCATAAACACAATTCCTCATACAAACATATCTCACCGGCGCGGGCAGGGGGCGAGGTAATATTCTATGCTTGCAATTGGCCGATCATTTGGATGACGTAATTTAGTGATGTGGTACGACTACTACTGAACAGAATAATATCGATAAAATTGAATAGGTAGTTAGCATCGCATTCTTGATTCCCTGACATATACGATTAATAATAAATTATTATATGGAAAACCTAGACAATACATACTTACTTTATAAATTAATCTATAATACTACTTATAATAAACCTCCAGGTCACATTTTTTTTGGATGGCACTCCTATCTATACTGAAGCCAAAACTGTATTTTTATTTTTGTCTGTCTGTCTGTATTTTGGCCACGCGTCACGTCGAAGCTACTGAATGGATTCCATGACTTGCGATGTATGGAACCAATTCTCTTTTTGAGCCGCTTCTATCCACTTTTCCTTTATTTCTGGGATGTCTGGAAATCTAACAACAAAAAGCAGAAATACTTTAAAAAAACCGGGAACCTACTTCGATGAAAATATCGCGATATATGAAAATTCAAGTACCATTTTTTCATCTTTAGATGTTCTTCCATAAAATGTATATGGGACCATCTTGAGATGATACACTTTCAAACAACAAAAATAATTTTCAAAATCGGTCCGCAATTGACGGAGAAATCAGTTAAAATACTTAAAAAAATACATACAGTCGAACATTTAACCTCCTCCTATTTTTTCGAAGTCGGTTAACAAATCCAAACGAAAGGTTATTATTTTTCCAAAATAATTAATAATAGTATATATATTAATTGTAAAGTATACATTGAATATCGATAAGTTATAAGTCTGCAGTCGTACTCGCAGTGGCGAGTAGTGCATTTAAATAGTTCGTTTTCGCATGAGGGGAAGTTGTATCATTAGTCAACAGGATTTATAGTCTTTGCTCTCTGCGCTCAACTCTCTCCTTGCCGCCAATAGCGAATGTGATTTGTTTGCGGATGGGTGGCCGGTAATATTGTGTGAGTGTTTGAGGTTCTGCGAGAATTTATGATTGTTTCGTTAGGTTATTTATTTGAATATTTACTCTTTTATTGTATTTTGTTTGTTTTTTTTTTTGTTATTATTAACTTTTATCCATTTTAATCTAATGATATTATTTTGTTATATGTCTTTAATTATTGTAATTGGTTGTAACCGTTATAATTAAAGTAAATAAATAAGTAAGTAAGTAAGTAAATAAGTTTGAAAAAAGTTCACACTGCTCGCTTCTGTGGGATGACCGTGCCAAATATCAGCGTGAATCTATGGATTCTATTGAAAAGCGAGCCAAACAGATTTGAAACGATACCTTGTATACGGAACAACTCCATATGGTTCTTGAGTTTCGTAATGTAGGCATTACAGGATTTATTTCGGAGAGTGCGTGATGAAATTGTTGAACTTAATTCCTTCATCACCATTAAGTATATAATCGCCTATCACGAAAAAATTCCACGTCCCGGTATACATACGTATATATAGACATATAGTCTTCACAGTCTTGTTTCATGTCACTTACAATTTGTTAGAGTGAAACCAACTTACTCAGTGTAACAGTTTCATACAAGTTCCTACTGATGAAGTGCACCGGGGGGTAGAGACGCAGGGACTCCTTGATGCAACACTCCAGGTACTTCATCTTGGCAAGGTCGTCCATACTGGCAGGTCTTGTAGAATCACCAAATATCTCCTGCATCTCGCTGAATATTTTATCCTGTTATACAAACAATAAGAAATAATCAAGTGGAAGTCTATTGCCAAGAATCTATGTAGATTCTAACTGTTAAGATCTATCTAATATACCTATCTCATTGAATATCTACACCAGATGCAAAGAGAGATTGAATTTTGTTTTAAACTACTTTTGTCTAAAGCTCACTACACAAACTTTGCCCTGGCCGAAGATCGATCTCGCCCCTCGCAGTAGCTGTCTTACTTAGAGCCCCCATACACTAGCATTCCAAATCTATTTTAAATACTTGATTGATTGTGTTTATTGATTACCTAAAGAGCTTTCTTTAGATGTTTAAATCTGTATAGCATAGAATAACAGCACGTTTAATTCTGGCGGGAAAACACGACAAATTGGCATCAAATTGGCTATCTACTTGTAACTTTAATCTTTGATAGCTTGTCAACTAACCTTTGACCGCATCATCAGCATCACCTGGAAGTTAAACGTGAACCTCCTCCTCTTTCCTATTGTCCTATTTTATATGGGGTCGGCACAGTAATTACGTCTTTACAAACATACTGCTTTACATTTTGGCAATTTTAAATATTAGTATCAATTAGTAATTAGTACCTAAACAGCTCCAGCCGTCGCGTCATGATGCAAAACAATGTTGCCGTGTGCAGACATTGCGTATTGACAATAAAGACTAGTGTTTCTAATCCAAAATAAACAAATAGGTACATGGTATTGATACCTCACCTGAGCAAGAGGTCTTTGCAATTTGTATATCATGGACCGGTAAAAACAACCAGCAAACATATATGTATAATACTTATTTATTTATACCTGAATGTTTTTGTCGTTCGCCAATGCCATCAAACAAAATATAAGCCCAGACCCCGTCGTGTCGTGGCCCTAGAAACACGAGATAAAAAAATTATGTTATCAACAGTTAGGAGAGAAGCTTGTATAATTATATATGTACTTGAACTAACGTACACTAATATAAATTAAATATTGTTTAATTCTGCCGTCTCATACCTTCACTTAATTTTAGTTTCACTCTCTCACTTTCTAAATAAGAACATGAGAAAGGGGTGGAATACATTTGGACCTGTCAGATTAATTCACTAGCTTGTATCTTGTGTAAAAACGGCCATGAATTTAGTGACGCCGAATTTATTAAAGATAGACGATTTTTGTCAGCCGTCAAACTAAATTTAGACCTGTCAAACATATTCCATCCCTTTTTCGTGTTAATTATTGGAAACAAAGAGATGCCAGAATCGACACCACTTATCTATTTTTTTATCAACAGTCATTTAGGAGGCAACAAGCAATATTATCTTGTATAATGTTTTGTTGAATAAACAATTGATTTAAAAATTAATTGGGGTACATTAACGTCATCTTGGGTCGTTTGTTCTGTTGACACTTTGCACAGTTTGACCTTCAATCTACAAGCCTATCTTTCTGTTCCAGTAGCTGTACTCGAGACTTGGGAGTCATCAATCCTTGTACCTACTAGTATGTATTCGGTGGCCAGACCTAATCTAGGTATTTAACGTTTAGCTTGTTCGCTATCGTCGAACAAATCGTCGATTCGTCATTTAAGGCCGGTCTTAGACACTAATGCATGTTTGCGTTTTGCTATCAAAATAACCATGGTTTCTCAACACTAATGTACATACAATTTTAAAAAGATACCTATGCTACGAAAATGTCAGTCTTCTTACCTCAAACATGAACGTATCGACCTCCTCTTGTATTCCAACAGTGTCAATTTGACCATCTTTTTCGGCCAACAAGAGTAAATCCAACAAGGCTGTCCTTCGCTTGTTTTTATAAACAATGTCGTCACTTAGGTCGTCAGTGCCACTATCTTGAACAAGCTGCGTACCATTTTTGTTGATGTACTCTCTTCTGTCTCTGATAACCCTCTCAGTGAAGCTGTGGATGACTTTCAAATGCTTTGTCATAGCTTTCCCAGCACTAGTTAATTTGAAAATAAAGTCACAGTAGAGGTGGATTCTGAGTAATCTATGCAAGAAAACGTTTCCAAGTTCATATATAGCTTTCTTGTAGGATCTGCTTGCACCAGATGTCTCATCACCAAGTTGTGTGCCCATTGCGGTCTCTATAGTAAATAGATTCCAGAATAAGCAAGTAAGAAGAAAAATAAGACCTCTACAGAAAGTCACAGTTAGTCAGCTAACGTATATTGGTACACCACAAGTTTTGTACGAACCTGAGACCTGTTATAGGTTCTCGTGTCTCTGGTAAGTATATCTGATCAATCGTTGCAAACCGAGGTCTGCAACGATTGACTACTTCCATTTGTGATAGGTTAGGTAGATTTGTGTAGGTTTAATATATTTTGAATTTCAGTGTCAACATCGATCTCTCCTATAGCTTAGTTGGTTATAGAGCATGTCATGTGGTCTAGTTAACCCAAAAAATGCGTGTTCGAGTCCCGTTAGCACCAGAAATTTAGAAATGTATAAGTTAATTTAATATTCCCCTAGTGTGGATAAACATTTTAAAATATATTTACTTTATAAATAAAGTTAAGATTAATATCCCAAATTATAAGATTATCATTTAGACATTGGGATTAGAAATGATGTAGAAGTGTATATTATAAAATGAATAATAATATGTTGTTTTGAGTGACCTATACGAGTATAAGCACATAAAATATGACAAAATACTTGGATAATTTAATTTAATTTGAGAACACTAAATGCGAGCTAATACAGAACTAAATCGATGTATTTGAATTAATAATAATAATAAAGTTTATTTTGCACTAAGGATAAACCTTGATACACCGAAGAATTGGTTAATTAGCCTTGAAGATTGGCCATCTCCGATCTTACCGCATATAGAGTGCAATGTGTACTCTGAGAGAATGGGCACGATGTCCACGACCTCTCCGGCAGACTTTTCCAATACTTCCACCAAACGTTGGCTATTTTCCTGAAGTATATAGAAGAACTGCCGCAAAATGTTGAAATGGAAGGCGGGCGTAAGCAGTTTTCTTCGTTGGTGCCATTTTTCTCCTAGAAAAGATATAGGTATCCCAACTCAATGAACTATTATAATTGCATTTATGTAGTTTTAAAAATATGTATGTATGTACCTAAATGGAAATACCTAGTTGACTATTATAGCTTAGATAAAAAAAAATGAGACAAGCTTTGCGTAAAATGTGCGGCGGACGTACTTACCTAGGTCATTTAGGTTATTTGAATGGGACCCGGAACAAACAGACAGGCAGACACACATTTTAAAAATGGTTGTTTTGTTATAGGTACCGTATATACTTTCATATGCGTTTAGTAAAAAGCTGTCATTTTGATATTACAAACAGACACTTCAATTTCATTTATTTGTAGTATAGATATACAAAAATTGCTCGTGTAAAGTTAAACGACAAACGATTCGCTCGTCTTTCTATATAATTAAAAAACTTACCATTACTAACTAGTAGTCCTTCTCGTAACCACGGCCCCAAAAGCGCGTAAACAATACTTTTGTTATTGAACTTAAGGGAAAACGAGTCGTTCATTTCTCCATACAACCGTATTTGGGTTATTACTCCACTACTTGACGTTTTAAGTCCAAAATTAAGAATAATATCGATTTATCTCTTCATTATCTAGGTTGATCTGCTAATTATACAGAAAAAAAATAAGTGGCTTAAAAGTAATGAGCCTTCAAACATCTGTATTTTAGCACATATTTTAACGCAAGTTTGGACGTAAATAAATTACAAAAGAACTAAGAAAACTCAAAAATAAAGAACATAGTAACAAGCTTTAGTTTGTCGACATTTCAAATAACTTTGGTTTGACTAAATACATTTAGTAGTTTTGCCGTAACACCCCAAGTACCAGAAGCCAATTCGTACATTTTTGCGCGCCGATTTTCGAGTCGAACCATCGCGCGTCTCACGGAAATTTTACCACCCTGGCGGGGAGAGGAGGGAAGTGTCTCACGCACACTACAGTGCCCGCTGTGTGCTGCTGTGCCATTTCAAAGTCACGAAACACCGCGATGTTTGTGACAAAGTACTGTCTCGCACCAGACGCGGTCGACCGGCCGGTGCGTGCGGCGGCATCCTATATAATTTGTGGGCGGCATTACGAACAAGCAAAGGTCAAGGTGATCGACCGAAGACGTAAAACGATATGCGTATTATCATAATTGTGTTCTATGATAATGCCACCGCCCGCTATATTGGATTCAGATTTCTTTGCCTAAATTGGATGTTTACCTATGCTTGTGAATTTGGACTTTGCTGCGTTAGAGAAGTGTTCTGTGTTTATTTTTGACTTCAGTACAACAATGGCTAAATCGTATTTTTGTAATAATATTACCTACCTATATCTTTTTCAAATACTAATAAATAGAAATCTATTAATAGAATTTAAGTAAATAGATACTTATCTATTTACGTAGAAACCTACCTATTATTATTCGATTTGTTATTATTACATATTGTGTTAGCACAAAACCAACTTTTAGACTCATGTTTAGCTAGACAGTGTCTAAATAAAAACGTCTATAAAATGATCTATACAAATAAATAAAATTGAAGTGTCTGTTTGTAATATCAAAAATATAGCTTTTTTTACTAAATGCATTTGAAAGTATACACGATACCTACCAACAAAAACACAATTTTTAATATTTTTGTCTGTCTGTCTGTTTGTTTGTTCCGGGTAATATCCGAAACGACTGGACCGATTTTGACGGGACTTTCACTGGCAGATAGCTGATGTTATAAGGTACTCCTACTTTATTTTGGAAAAACAACTAGGGTTCCGCGCAAAAAAAACCCATGAACCCAAAAAGTCCGCGCGGGTGAAACCGCGGGCAGCAGCTAGTTATGATATAAAATGATTGTGGTTGCTCATATTTAAACACGTGAGTAAGCCATGATTGGGAGTTAGACGCTGTTTAACACATGTTTAGGGTGTGTTTTTAGTAAGACTAAGACCGATATACGGTGTTATGTTGTAAGTACTTAGGTAGGTACTTATGTACTTACTGATAACTGAGTAGGTACGTACCTACTTATAACCACAGAATAGATAATAGCACAAGTCTATAACCTACCTAGTAAGTACATACGTACCTACTTGAACTAAAACCGCGTTACCACAAAAACTATTTTTAGACGCTGTTTAGCTAAACAGGCGTCTAAAAATAGTTTTTGGTGGTTTTGTCTAGCCAGACAGTGTCTAAAAGTTAAACAACGCTACACAACTTTCACGAGCAAAATGTTTAGAAATAATCATAACGGCTTGTACGATGAGTATTTATTCTATGATAAGGTCACCGTTATCTTCTAAAATGATTAGAAATGTCACATCAGCGGCGCAAGTACGGATCCTTTCGGTCGATAAAATTCGATAAAATTGACAGTTCAAATCGATAAAGTGGGATTTATCGAGCCTCGAAACAATCGACAAAAGTTATCGAAAAGCTAGGTCGAATCCAAAGAGAATATACAGCTACTACAATACTTTATGATCAGACTTCGGTACTCGCAACATTCGATAAATTTGTCGAACCGACTTCCGTACTCGCGCCGCAGAATTGAGGTAGATAATGGTTAGACACTTCTTAAATCAAGGTTTGTGGTTAATTACTTATTTAAACATGCGACTAAGGCATGTTTAAGAGTTAAACGCTGTTTAATACTTGTTTACGGTGTGTTAAACAGAGTTTAACTCCTAAACATGCCGTAGTCGCGTGTTTAAATATGAACCACAAATCGAGATTTAAGTAGTGTCTAACCATTGTCTAACTCCACTCTGTTGTGACTTTTCTAATCAGTTTAGAGGTTTATCTTTAGGCACTGTCGAGTTAAACAGGCGTCTAAAAGTTAGTTTTTGTGGTTACACGGCTTATGTTGAAATATAAATAAAAAACCAAAATAACCATGGTTTTGCAACAATTACACATATACGAGGTAAGTATTTACACGCGCATCGCAGTTTGAAGAAAAAAACATCTAAAAAAACCTCTAAAATCCACTAAACGGACGAGACCGGCACTACGGCCAGACGGTCTGGTTTCAAAGCGACGACTGCTCCGCTTTACGCTACATACATCACTTGCGTACCACCGCTTATTTACCGCAGCGTCTGTACTGAGTACGCAGTGGTTGTGAAATAATTTTTATCTTTCGTAGAAGCGAGAGTGAATCGAGAGCGGTAACTTGTGCGACTTTCAATCCGACGCACCATAGTTCTTATCTCTACTCGTCCCGCACCAATAACTTATATCAAGTTATGTGCGGATTATTGACACTCGCTCTAAAACGGTGAGGAAAACATCGTGAGGAAACCGGCATGTTCAAGAACCACAAAATTCGAGGTCATGCGACATCCACCAAGCCGAACTGGGCCCGCGTGGTGGATTATGGCCCATCTCTCTAGAAAGAAAGAAAGAAAGAAAATACATTTATTTCTCTTTCTCTGAGAGAAGGCCGGTATCCCAGCAGTGGGAACGTAAGAGGCTGACAATAATAACAATAATAATAGTAGGTAGAAGCGGGTGTTGTACTCGGACTAGATTTCCATCAAGCGGCAAGCCCCAGCCACAACCTCAATAGACGATACGATATGCGTCAAGCGGAGATCGTGGTTTTTCCATGTTTTCTCGTGGTTCGCGATTGATGCTTATCCATCAATCATGAATTAGGTGTGAGGACTGCCTTAGCGTTCGGACTAGATTTCTACCAGGCACCACCTTAGGCAGTACGTTATGCGTCAAGATCACCATTTTGGTTTTTCCATGGTTTGCGCGTGGTCCGTGATTATGCTTTGCGTCAATTCATTGCGTCTAATATTATAGCCCTTTAGACCACTTATTTTATATACATATACGTTTTTTTGCCGTAAAAAAACTACGGTTATTTCGCCGTGAGTAGATAGATAACTTTATTGTACACGTTATATAAAAAAGCTTTATATATTCATAAAAGTTCATAAACTAGCTGCTGCCCGCGGTTTCACCCGCGTGGATATATTGGATTTTCTTGGTTTTTATTTTTTTGCACGGAACCCCAATTATTTTTCTAAAATAAAAGTAGCCTAAGTTACTCCTTATAACATCAGATATCTGCCAGTGAAAGTCCCGTCAAAATCGGCCCAACCGTTTCGGAGATTACCCAGAACAAACAGACAGACAAAAATTTAAAAAATGGTTGTTTTGTTATAATAGGTACCGTATATATATACTCTCATATGCATTTGGAAAAAGCTGTTATTTTGATATAACAAATTTTTTTTCTGAAGAGATAGGGTGATCTTATCCGTGTTACCCGCACGGCCACACGGCCCTTCCTGTGATGATGATGGTGATGAATAATAAAAATGAATGAAATGAATAATATAACTCTGTAGGTAGGTCGATACGAGTAGGTATCTACTAAAATTCAATACAGCAAATTATTTGAATTTACTAGCTGCGTCACGTGATAGAACAGAATAGGTAACAGTTAGTACTACGGCGCGCTGAATTCGTGTTTGTTTTTGTGTTTGTTTTCTCGGAAACTACTGCATGATTTTCATAGCATTTTCACGAAATGGAAGAGAGATCATCCGAGAATGTGATAGGCTATAATCTAGAATTTTTAATTAGCTTTAAAAGCCGTCTGGCGCTCATGTTTTGTGTTTGTTCGGGGTAATCTATAATAATTCAGAAAAAATCGTCCCGTTGTATAGTTTCCGATGCTTGCGCTGGCCATATATTTATAGCTATAGGTATGAAAATTATGTATGGAAGAAATGCCTATAATATCTAACTTGGTGTTCCAAAAAAGAGTTTAGATAGGTACCTTTATTATATTTAATTACTCATTTATCGGTCGCTCTGGCAATTGAATTACAGTAGGTATGAACCTATGTCTTCTATAGCTAGGTATAAGAAGTAGGTGAGTATGATAAAATACGTACTAAGCAATCAGTAAAACACAAAGGTGAAAGCATAGGTAAGCAAAGCATAAGTAGGTAAGGCTTTAGGCTACCCACCGATCTTTCTAGAACATTTTCTGTGAGAGTCCATTTGGATGAGTACCTAGGTACCTATTTTACCTCCGCTTTACTTGAAATCCTCCGGCGACGACGGCGGCGCCCGGCTGCGCGGCGCCACAGAATAGGTAAGAGTTAGTGCTTGGGCCCGCTGAATTCTACTTATTATAGTTATACCTTATCACCTATATTTACTACTCATTTATTGGTCAGTACAGTGGCATGTAGGTATGTACACTACCTATGTCTCGTATACTAAAATACCAGCCATAGTCAGTCAACTTTTTCAAAAATGTAAAATAAAAAGCATGACCGACTGAGATATTCTTCTTAGAAGATATTCTGCGAGAATTCGTCTGGATGGGTGTAGGTATACGGTCTATTATAATAGGTACATAGGTACCTCCGGCCCGCAGCGCAAGTACGGATCTTGTCGATCGATAAAATTGTCAATTCAAATCGATAAATTGGGTTTAATCAACTTTTTATATAATTTATCGAGCCTCGATACAATCGACAAAAGTTATCGAATAGCTAGGTCGAATCCAAACGAAATATAAAGCTACTACAATACTTTACGATAATACTTCGGTACTCGCAACATTCGATAAATTTATCAGTTGTTACGATTCGACAAATTTATCGAACCGACTTCCACACTTGCGCCACTGCACCGCCCGGACTCCGGTTCGGCGCGCGGCCGGCGGTAGTCCGGCAACGCCGCGCGCCGGCGCGCGCCTGGCATGCAACGCCGCGCGCCGGCGGGCGGTAATGCCGGTAACCCGGCATGCAACGCCGCGCGCCGGCGGCGGTGGCCCGGCTACCTAACCTTTGCTTTGATTATAATTCTATGCGGCGGCTTGGACCGGCTAGCTGCTACTCGCCTCGCGCATCCAACGGTTTCCCGCGCTTTTGACAAGGTCATCGGTCCACCTAGTGGGGCCGGCCTTTGTGCTTAGAAGTTTGAGTAGGTACTGCAATCGTTATGGGCGGGCGTTATTCTATCAGAGTAATATAATTATATGTGTTATACCATCAAGAAAATGACCAGCTCGTCTCGTTATTCAATAGTATAAAAAATATGGTCGGTTACATAATACAGTGTACGTGATAATAAATATATACCAGCTACTGAGTACGTTTCTATCGTACTAATATTATAAACTCGAAAATTTTTGAGGATGTTTGGATGGATGTTCATTACTCTTTCACGCAAAAATTACTGAACGGATTTTGATGAAACTACAGTACGTAATATAGAGGTTATACATCAGAATAACACAGACTATAATTTATAAAGATATTGTATTTGTACCTAAGCCAGGCGGGCGAAGCCACGGCCGGAAGCCAAGTAGGCTATATAACGTACTTACTAGAACTATAAATGTTGAAAAGTACCTTTATGTAAACAAGTCCATGTAACAAAAGTTACATCGATCATGAAAAAAACCACGACAGTCCTAGCTAGTGTCGCTCGGGATTATGTAAGGATTCTAGCGATACCCCATACATCGAAATCTCACCGAATCACGTATGTACGTGAGTTTCTTTATTCCACCAAAACTTTTGTGCAGTTTTTTGTGTTATGTTTTTAGGGTTCACGTATGTTTGTATGTATGTATATACAATCACACTCATTACATTACTCATCACACTCATTACTCATTACACTCCTTTTTTGTGCAGTCGTGTAATAAAATACCTACTTATCTAAACGAAAGGTCATCCTGGCAGGAGTATGGGTGAGACATTTTTTGTGTAGAAATGAGTGATGAGATGTAGGTACCAATGTGTGTGGGGTCGCTGACCCGCGCATTATATATTATAATGACTTGGAGGACTGTTATAATACTCGTAGGAATCACCTAAAATTATTAAGTTATGTAGGTACTTAGGTAGGTAGGTAGTTACCTACCTTACAAATATACCGCCTGACGTAGGTAACTACTCCCGCGCTGGCAGTTTTCATTCGGAAGTTATCGTCGAACACATAGGTAGGGTACTGTCTGTTACCTATAATATACAAACTTGTTATTGTCTATAGTGTACAAGTTTGATTGTTGAGAATAAAACATGAAGAACTATTAGATATTACTACCCCTGTACAGTACAGTTACTATACCCCGCGGTTTCGCTCACGTAGCCTAAGTTACTCCTTGTAACGTCAGCTATCTGCCAGTGAAAGTCCTGTCAAAATAGGTTCAGCCATTTCGGAGATTACACGGAACAAAGAGACTAAATTTTTAAAAATGGTTTTGTTTTATGTACCGTATATACTTTCATATGCATTTAGTAAAAAGCTGTTATTTTGATAATACAAACAGACACTTCAATTTTATTTATTTGCATACTTAGATAAATTTGTTTCCGAAAATAACTTCTGCAGATTTCTACGCTGTCCAAATGCACGATTATTTTATTATGTGATGATGAGGTTGAAAATTACACTGCTTTCTTTCTCAGACTTCAAACTATTTCCACACCAAATTTCTATAAAATCCGTTCAAATGATTGACAATGATGAAAAGTATCCTGTGTTCTTTCACAGGCTTCAAGCTATCTCGAAACCAAATTTCTTCCGTTCTATAGATCGACAATTATGAAAAGTGATGATGTTGTTGAAAAGTACCCTGTGTGTTTTCTCGCGCTTCTAGCTATTTTCACACCAAATTTCATTGGAATCTATACACATACATACATATATATACATAAATCCTGTCCTACTCTTCCTACTTCCTATCCTACTAATATTATAAATGCGAAAGTTTGTGAGGATGGATGGATGGATATATGGATAGATGTTTGTCACGCAAAATCTACTGAGTGGATTTTGATGAAACTTTATTTACTTACAGTAGATAATATAGCTTATTACTATGTTTGCAGCGGACTGTAGGCAAACCAAACAATTTACAATTTATACTCAAAGAAGCAAACAATGAAAAATGGCGCGCGCGGCGCGATGACCAAACGAGAGCTCAGAATAGATAATAGTACAAGTAACAAAAGCGAGCGCCATCACACGAATATTCACGAAATTTCTTTGAATGAAGAATCGCCATTCATAAGATCACGCATGTGTGCGTAGAAGCGGCAGGTCGCGACTTTACGAGAGTGTGTAACTGTGTATGCGCGAGCATTAGCTTCGTACTACTCATAGCTGCAGAGCCTTACCTTGTCCCACGAATGTTAGACGAAATAGCATGCATTTTAGCCGCGCCCACCGATGAGTTGGAGGGTTCGGCTCGTAGGCTCTTAACGCTTGATAGTATAATCTGAAAATAAATAATGTTTTTAGCAATTACACAAAAATAATAATCATGGCAAGGCACCTCTTTGGTCAGTGCCCAGTGGTCACCTCGATGTCCTCCGGATTGAAAATATTAACTGCGCCAAATGGAACGGTCCAAAGCCTATATATCCCTTCTTTCCATTTCTTACTCCATTTTCGTCCTAATTTCATAATTTCCACTGAAAATAAAAAATGTATAAATTTAAGTAAAAAAAAACACGATACAGAATCTATGTGAGAAACCCCTGTAGTTAGGTATACTTATAGGTAGTCTTGTATGGCCCAACGAATAAGCATCGCAATTTATATACCGCCATGTTAGTGGGTATGTATTATTAATAATAAAAATAAATATTCTGCCACTATTAATAATACATTACTACTACTATTACTATTTAATAGTGGCAGAATATTTATTTTTATTAAATTGCTGTTGGCAGGCTAGACACTTTCTTTTAATAAAGTATTTTAAATATTTTTTAACGGGCTAAATGCCTTTAATAACTAGCTAATACATAAATAAACACTACATCTAACCTAGCTAGCTACAAAAACAGTGGGATAATCTACAAGCCCAATTTAGAATTTAAATCTTTTCTGTTCAAATTTAAACAAAAAGTAAATAACAAACAAAAATTGGTTACCGGGGCCAACAATTATTTCCAAGCTGTTTCCGAATATAAATAACATTTTTGGTCCCGGGATTTTTCTGAACATGCGCGCTTTTTCATTATAATTAAGCACGATGTCAATAACGCCCAGTATTAAGGCAAGTATTGATAAAAACACAAGCATAATGATAACCGAGACGTCCTCACTGGCACATTTTGTATTAATCACTGCAAAGAATAAATAATCGACATTGTATTCGTGCTATTGAGTATTCAGCTTTTCCAAATAATTCACAACGATCGTTCTCACCGGACATGATTTTTGAGCGACCTTACAAATATCTACTTAGTCTGCAATATTTCGATGTTGTCATTTTTTTGGGGTTAGTTCTAGCTATTCCTAATAAGAACTATATACACCTAATTTGGTAAAAAAATGAGATAAATATTTTTTATCTAAGTGGTTCTGATTAGTTTCTCGGTGGTTGTTCTCCTAATTTCCGTTCGCTATACAGAATCAAAGTTTCTACTTTTAATAGTAGCAAAACAAGCTATGATTTACTTGTGTCTATACAGAGTGAGTTTGAATTGGCATTTTATCCCACAAGAGGGTGATTAGGAGACCATGGTTGTCGACCAGTTTTGAGAACCTCCTTTGGAGAAACGTCATGTAAAATTTCTAAAAATTGAGGTGCGTGGCATTTTCTGCATTTGTTTTTCTAAGTCTCAATGAACTGATCAGCTGATCTAGGGTTATCCGGTAGTTCTGTAGTACAAGATTGACGTAAACTTTAAATGCCTTTTCTTCAATGACAAAATTCCGAATTTCATAAAATAAATATTTTTGTCCTCTTAGGTTGACGACCTTTCGGGATAACATACCAATTTAAACTCAGGTTGTATATTTTGAAAGTGATTTATCACATCATATTATTTTAAAATATCAATAGTTTAGTATTTATTTAGATATAACGAAAAATATGTTTGGCCCTTCATTCACATCAATTCTGTCACCGGTTCAAAAGTGGTAAATTTACCTCAGTAGCTTAGTTTATTGGGATAATATACCTATAATCCTATCGCATGTTCGGCATAAGTAAGTAATGCGGCGGCAGTCAACCGAGGCGAACTTAATTAATGAAATAATAGCCAATTTGGCTATTTGATAGTATTTGAAAACAAGCATCCACCAACCCGCATTCATCCACCAAGCTGCACTGGGCCCGCGTGGTGGATTATGACCCTTAGGTACCTCTCTCTCTGAGAGAAGGCCGGTATCCCGGCAGTGAGTGGGAGCGTAAGAGGCTGATAATGTCATGAAGTTTTTTTTTGTTTTTCAAGCGGCCGGGTTTTTGCCATTTACATCTCAACAATGACTTGTAACTTGAATATTATGTCTATGTATGTCTTATAATAAAAGAAATTTGTATTTTATTGAGAAATTTTCTAATTTGCGACACCGAGAATGTAATTACTGTGTCAAATGTACAAATGTATAAAGTCAGTCCATATAAAAGTAAATAGTTAAATGCAGTACCAAATGTACAAATATGTCGTGTTTTTCAAGTTTCATTGCCAGTACAAACAATTTAATGAAAAATAAAAATCTTGACCGTTATATGAACACTGACGTGTGAATGACCGACAAAAACGCCTTCTGATTTTACGAAAACAAAACGGTTTTAGAATTATATATGAGACGTAACTAATATCCCAAAAAATTAGGAAAGTTACATTTTAAACATTCATTACTTGCCTATTAGGAACCCCAACAGGAAAAGAAAACGATTCTAGAATTATTTAAACTACAAAATTTTATTAAATTATTAATGAAAAATCAATCTATAACCACATTCTTGTGCTCATATGCTTCTGTTTAATTATTCTGATAGTAGATATTTTTTATCGTTTGAAAAAGGTAACGTGTACAGGTCCATTGTTTCTCAGAACCAGATCGGCGGTGAACTCGATGTCTTCGTGATGAGTGACCGGCGTCAACACGAATTTTCTCATAATATCCGAAATGACTGATTTCATCTCCATCATTGCAAACTTTTGGCCTGAAACACAAACGAAAGAATAATTATTTTTATAATCTATGTATTTGACAAACATTTGAATACATTTTCCATCCACCGGTGCTTCTCACCTATACAGTTCCTAGGGCCAGCGCTGAAGGGGATGTAAGAGTACGGATGGCGCCCGACGCTGTTTTCAGGCAGGAAACGATCAGGGTTAAAGATCAGAGGATTTTGGTAAAGATCTGGATTTCGGTGCAGGTCCAAAATGTTTATATGACATAGCGTGTTCCCTGGAACCTCGTAGCCACCTGAAAAAGCAGCCAATAGAATTACTATCTCAAAAAAAATTAGGCCTAACTTTGGAAAATAAATAGTAAAACCTTTTGTTTTAGTTCATTTTTGGAACGTTAATTACTTATCTCTAATTTCGAAATCATTAAAACAAAACTTTGAGAACAAATAACATGGCCTGCTTTACTGCTGAACTAACATATCAGGATGTGTGTTATGACTGTCATGGAGTCTATTAAGTCAATTCATCATAATCTTTTTGAGCTAAAATTCAACCAATTTATGAGGGTATTACGAGCGCGAGCTTACTCAGTGTAACAGTTTCATGTAAATTCCTACTAATGAAGTGCACCGGGGGGTAGAGACGCAGGGACTCCTTGATGCAACTCTCCAAGTACTTCATCTTGGCAAGGTCGTCCATACTGGCAGGTCTTGTAGAATCGCCGAATATCTCCTGCAGCTCGCTGAATATTTTATCCTGTAAGGATACCAATAAAAAACTTCCAAAATAATGTTTAATACTTCTTTTGTTCATTATAAAAGTGTGAAATTATATTATTCCACCGCTGTCTCTATGTTGTGATTGTAATAAAACCATTCTAGGTATTCGAGTGCGGTAGGACAACAAACCCCAAGTATAATCACAACCGCAATAGTTTTAAATTCATTATCTGTTTGGGGAGGCGATCTTTCTTATATATGTCATCATCTCAGGGAGAATACTCTGAGAGAATTCAGAGTGAAAAATAAATCTTTTTTTATTATTTAGCTTAGGAATGAAAAAATTGGATATTGGAATTATATATTTTACGCTTTTTTGAGAAACTGTCCGCATACTCGTATTGAAGCCATAATTAGATAGAAGTACTTATTTTGCTTATCTAAAGAGAGAAATTACTTCTAAGTATTGGCATTACAAGTACTATACAAAAGAACCACTAGTAAAAAAGTTTACTTTGTATATATATAATCTGTACCTGAATACTTCTATCGTTCGCCAATGCCATCAAACAAAATGTAAGTCCAGACGCCGTCGTGTCGTGACCCTAGAAACACGAGATAACGCATTAGTAGATTATATAGGTCCTTGTTTTAAATGTTTCTGAATGATAAGAATTTGTTAATGGTTCGAATGTTTTTATTAACTACCTATTACATCAATCTTACGCTTATTACATTTAATTTATCTATAAAAACTGTTGGGTAATCTGCACATGATTGTTAAAAATAATAATTGTAAAAACTATTTTTAAAAATAAAAAGAATGATATATAAGTGATAACCAGTTTATATCCATTAGATCCAATATTATCCTGACTACCGGATCTGGAGTACAAAGGATGTAGCATACGCCCTTAGTGAGATATACTCCGGTATACACTCAAAAAGAACTCAGGTGCGCGCCCTGAAGCTAAAAATGTGTAAGGATGCCCATCCCGCTTCTCAACACCCTGTTTCTGGTTAACACCCAGGAAGAAAAGGAATCCCTGACTAGCAAGGGATACGGAAGCAGACCACGTGTCCGTAGAGTGTAATGGACAAAATTAAAAAAAAATACTTTCCTGATGTAGAGTCATCGTGTGCAGATTGCTCCTTTTTGATTTCTCTGATATCTTTATATTTCAAGTTGCGAAAATTTTTTTCTGTTTTTAATACTTTACTTTAATGTGAATGCTACGTAACACAATCGTCCTACCTCAAACATAAACGTATCGACCTCCTCTTGTATCCCAACAGTATCGATGTGGCCATCTTTTTCCGCCAACAGCAGCAAATCCAACATGGCAGTTTTTCGTTTATGCTTGTAGACAACGTCATCTTGGTCACCACTTTCCTCAACAAGCTGCGTTCCATATTTACTAATATACTCTCTTCGATCTTTGATAACCCTCTCAGTGAAACTGTGGACGACTTTCAAATATTTTGTCTTGGCTTTCCCTGCACTACATAAACTGAAGACAAATTCATTGTAGAGGTACAATCTAGTGAATCTGTACAAAAGAATGTTTCCAAGATCGTATATAGCTTTCTTGTAGGACCTGCTTGCACCAGATGTCTCATCACTTAGTTGTGTGCCCATTGCGGTTTCTGTATATAATAAAACATGTTATACTTATAGGTCGGTACCAAATAATACATAAAATAAATGTACTTAAATATAGGCAACAATGTAAAAAGCCTATAAGTAAATTCAAAGATCTGAGACTAATAGAATATTATTTTGTTGGAAAGGAATTAAAACACGTAGACTAAGAGTCTAGTAAGAGACTAATAAGTGTGATCATATCAAGATAATCGGTAATAGGTATGATGAATAATGACATAGGTATAGTTTTCCCAATCCCAGAAGCTCACCTGATTTTGCTAAAAACTTATAGTTGTTGTATAAGCCTTAAAAACATGTTTTCTTTAGAGTTAAGCAGCCTATGAAGCAGAACCGCTCTTTACAACAAGTAGGAAGTAGTTCATATAACTTTGTTTTTCATTCACATTGATTATGATGCAAGGCGGCGCCGCGCTGGTCTGGTGCGTGTTGCTTAGTGGACAAGATTTTACTAATGCATTATAATTCTTACCGCAAATGGAGTCCAATGTGTACTCTGAGAGAATGGGCACGATGTCCACTGGCTCTCCAGCAGACTTTTCCAATCTCTCCACCAAACGATGGCTATTTTCCTGAAGTATGATGAAAAACTGACGCAAAATATTGAAATGAAAGGCGGGCGTAAGCAGTTTTCTTCGTTGCTGCCATTTTTCCCCTAGAAAATAAAGGTATTTTGCATTAATCACCAAATTAGTTCACAAAATGTTCCAATACCGTATACAAGTTTTGATTCGCTACCAGGAAACATTAAAAAATACATACCTAGTCAAAAGATACAATCCTATCCTATCCTGCTGTGCTACTTTCTTCCTACTAATATCATAAATGCAAAAGTTTGTGTGAGTGTTTATTACGAGGTATCTCCGTAACTACTAAACCGATTTTGATGAAATTTGGAATGTAGATAGTTTAGGTTCCGGAATAACATAAAGGCTATAAAGATAAATAAAGGGCGGGTGAAGACGCAGGCGGAACCTTTATAAATATTGTGTGTATTTTCTTAACATCACAATCAAATATAAATACCAAGCGGGCGAAGCCACGGCTGAAGCTTTATAAATATTCTATGTATTTTCTTAACAACAAAATCTTTTTCTATGTAATAAGAAAAGTAGCGACGTATATACATTTTTACAACGAAATCGTAAAAAAATAAAATAGGAATTTAGAAGATAAATAGAGGACACGACTAAACTGGTATATTGCTCATTATTTTTTGCCATGGAGTTTTGGATGAGGGGAGAACTATGACAATAATAATTGTGACTGATTAGGGACCTAAAGCGACTACCAGAACATATCAGCAGGTTTTTTATCTACAAATACTCAACTTAAAGATGGTAGCTAGCCAGGTAAGCAGTAGAAAATGCCCTATTTCTATGATATTTCTATGATACACAACTTTTCCTTCGGTGAAAGCTCAAGGTCAAACAGGATTCTAGTTCTCGTTCTAGGGCAATGGCCGACGGATACGTTGGGTAATCTCACTATATATCACAGAGCCAACATCATACACAATCCCTAAAAGCTAGGTACCTACCATTACTCACTAGCAGCCCGTCCCGTAGCCACGGCTTCAGCAACGAGTAAATTATACTTTTGTCATTAAACTTCATGCTTGATATCACTTTCTGCAAATAGTTAAAATGTTAAATGCTATTATTATTATGCTACTATTATTATCACTATTGCACAATACTAATTATTTATTTATTTATTTATTTATTTATTTATTTTTAAGGAAAACCAACAGCTGTATTACATTAACTTATAAAACTAACATAACATTAGAAAGCCAATTATAGGTTCTCACGAATAGTAACAGAGAAAAATAAAAGGGTGAAATCTAAAATATAAGTATATTACTTCAATGTGTCTTATTTGTTACCTCGATGTCCTCCGGATTGTAAATATTAACTGCGCCAAAGGGAAAACTCCAGAATCTAAATATCCCTTTCCATTTTGCGCTCCATTTTCGTCCTAATTTCATTAATTCCACTGAAAATTGACAAAATAGTCTGAACAGTGAGTGTAAGTGTAGAGCAGTGCCGTAAATACGCCGGTGCCAGCTGTGTCCAGGCACAGAGGGCAGACCCTAGAGGGGCGCAGAAATTACCAAACCCGGGTTAGACTAGAACATTAGAGAGCAGTTATAGAAGCTTGCACTGTGCACTGTGCGCACAAAAGGCCGTTAGGGTGCAGTTATAGAAACTCGTAACGGGCTGCTTCAAGACGCGAGTGAGTATAGGTATCTTTTAGGCAAGCGTGCTTCATAGTCAACCGCATCGTCACTTGCCACCAGGTGGGATAGTGGTCAAATGTAAGCCTATAGCGAATAAAAAAAACGGCACTGGTGTAGAGACACTAAATAGTATAGCTTAGATGAACCACTGCGTCATTCGAGCTGAGGTCGAAAGCGGTGAGCACGCTACACCTAGATTAAAACTGGCTCCCCAAGCTGCCCAAGCGCAGCTATCGAAACACACCGATTAGGTGTTTGCGATAGTATTCCAACTTGAGGGTGGTAGATTAGGTAACGGTGGCGAGTACCAGATAATGTCATACCACCAATCTATGGTGGCATCGCAATGTTTGCCTTCACTGACAGTCAAACTGATTAGCCGAACTCACTTCACAACCATCATCGTATAAACTTTGTCTAGATCCCGGTTTTGCGCAAAGCGTAATCACTGTTATCTCTTTCAACATACACGTAGGTAATGTAATTATATATTTTTATCTTTGCTGTGTAGTGTCAGCATATAGTGTAATAAACAAAAAAAAAATATAGACTGTGTATAATACCTGGAGAAACAATTACTTCTAAGCCATTCCCTATAATAAAAGTATCTTTTGGTCCCGGTATTTTCCTGAGCATGCGCGCTCTTTTATTGTAATTCAACAGAATGTGAATTACACCCAGTATTAAGGCAACAATTGATAGAAACACGAGCATATTGATATCAAAATCGAGACGTCCTCACTTACACATATTATAATAATCACTGGCAAACTGTCCTAGTTACGAAAAATATTAATTTAGATAAATAGAGATTGTTTGATTGATGATTGAATGATTGAGATTACTAATTTATAATATACTTAATTTATAAATTACAGCACACAGAGATAATATGTGATAAGGGAGTCTGTACCTATAAGCCAATTATCGTAATTTAACATGGATAACATTTAAATAGTTGCCTATCCTTCTCATCCTTTGGTCTTTCTTTTTCTTTTCTTTCTTTTTTGATGCCATCAATCCTTATAGAGATCAAATCTCTACTGGACCTATTGATGTTTGAGTAGGTACCTACTAGAAATGATACTAGAACGATAAATTTGTCGAAACGTAAAAACTGATATATTTATCGAATGTTGCGAGTACCGAAGTCTGATCGTAAAGTATTGTAGTAGCTTTATATTCTCTTTGGATTCGACCTAGCTATTCGATAACCTTTGTCGATTGTATAAAGGCTCGATAAATTGTATAAAAAATCGATAAAACCCACTTTATCGATTTGTACTGTCAATTTTATCGATCGAAAAGATCCGTACTTCCGCTGCTGTTTCTTATAATGATCAAAAAACTCTATTATACGTGACCAACTGAGGTTAGAGTATATTTTTGAAAAACCTGTGAATGCGGATCAAAATGTCTTCAAAAGTTATATTATATCTTCAGCCGGTATATATCAAGCTTAGAACAGTTTTAATGTACCAAAGTTACATCTCAATATATTACTAATTAATCTCACATAGTTATAAAAAACTGGTAGATCAAGTCATAATTACGCCTACAAACAGGAAATTGCACACCTATACCTACTGAAAGAGGGTAATATTTTTAAATTAAAACATTTATAAAAAATATACTAAATTAATTATCATATAAAAGAAAATACTATTAATTAGTATTACCTATTCTAAATTACTAACCTACTTAAACAAAACAATCATAAAACAAAAAGAAAGAACCTTACAGATAAAAAGATTATCATAAATAAACTGAATAAGTATGAAAACAGGTACAAATATATACATAATAATATATGTAATACGATTTATTATATGCCGAAACAAGATACTTTAGGTACATTAGAATTTGGGGTGCGAAGTCGGATAACCTCCTTTTGGTGGGTACCTGTTAGTAACCTCCCCTAGTTGTCTGGTTTCGGCCCTGGAGAGATTGCTGACAGGTAGTAAATACAACGAGGCAGTCTCCCGCGTGCCCCTGAATGGGTATAGTATAGCAGAGGGCTCAGCGGACGGGGCACAAGAGCTGGGCGGAGCCCGAAGGCTGCAGGGGGTGATGAGCGTACCGGTCGCCGGCATAACTCCGGCCCGTAACAATTGCAGTGCCACTCAGAACTTTGAAACACAAACGCCTGCGTGGCACTGTTGCGCGTGCGCTCGTTACCCTGTGAGATGTCTAATTAGCCCAATAATTTCACTGGATACTTTGCTCATCAAACCGGAACACAGTAAAGTATGCACATTACTGCTTGGCGGTAGACTTCACGAATAAAGCAGTGGTACCAACACAGACGGACACTCGCAGAAGACCCTTGAGATACCCTTGGTCTATGATCTAGACGGTCAGGGGCTAATCCAGACGGCGGTGTCACCTGTCAGGTTGAATACCTACTTTTAACAATGAGAATAATATATTTAACAAACCCCATAATATCGGTTACTTTATTAAATTGAACACAGCCTAAACAAAGTACCTAGTTACTTCGTAATTGTTCCGTCGGGCTTGGAAGTAAATATTATGACCTCTTTGGTACAACCAGCATATCGATTGATTATATATTACTTTTGTAATTACATTATTACAATTACAAAAATATTAAATTTGATTGCTACGTCATTGTAACATGGTTGAATTTTGGTTGGGTAAATCAATAATCTGGCTAACATGATTGTGTTACATCTATGTTTTATTTGTGCAAAGTCCATTTCTTATCTCGTCTGCTATCGCCTCTCTTAGTAATCAATAAAGACGATAATGCCTGTCAGATTGTTTATATGTAATAAACCTAAATATAATTTTAAATCCTATAAATAACATTTTATGAACACATTATAATTACTACTAATTTTATTGATTATTATATAATAATACACCACACATAACCATATATGTATAGTGTATACGTAGACCTGTATAATAACGTGTTTTTAATTTCCACCCAATCCTGCATTTTCTCATAGTAAACTAGCTTTTACTCGTGACTTCGCGTTCGTGGGATCAGTGCTAGTTTCCGATTAGTGTATAATTTTTAGAATCGTACAAGTTGTTTCTAGAGATTAGGTAATAACAAGCTTTAATTTAACTTGCAATGTTTTTGTATATGTATGTCTGATAGGGACGTTGACTGATGATGTCTCTCAATTCGTTTTCTCATGAGAATCAAATACAATCTAAATCGGAAAAAGTTGAAATCGAATGCTAGAAACGTCAAAAATAAGTGTAGCTCTGTAACGCAACGTCGCAGCAGATCCTGCGATGATAGAGCCGGAAGGTGGCTACAAGATTACACTCCAGTATTTTATAAAAGCTTGTCTGGTTAAATACATTTTTCAATAAAAAAAACTTGTTTCTTCTTCTTTGGCCAGACTAAGTCTGTTTGGTTCAATAATACAAGTAAAATATAGTAGTATAATCAAAGAGAATATAACGCTACGCTAGAAAGAGAATACAAAATTAAATATTGTAGGTAAGCTTATAGATGGTTAGTAATTATTTATTTATTTATTTATTATTTTTTCTTCTTCTGTTCTGGCCTGACACGGTTTGTGGATTTTGCCCATATTGCCAAATCGGAGTCTTTTATTGTATAGGTACTTACAGAATAGTTGGGTATTTATTTTACATTCAACTTTTTTGCAATGATAATTTAGGTACAATGTACTTCATAAATTATAGGCACAACGAGGTAAGACGAGGTAACAATGAAACCTTGGTGTCTCACTGTTGTCTCTAATTATTTTTAATCTATATATATACTGACACATTTCAAATACCGTCAATTAGCCGTCAACACGTCACTATTTTAGTTTAGTCCCATCATCAAAATCCTATATAATTTGTGATCAAAATACTTCATAAAAACAATAATGTTTTAATCATCATGAAGTCCCGTAAACGTTAATTATGAATATTCAAAAAAATTGCAAATCTTGATACAAACAAAATGTGCACCATATCAAATTTCCACCCTTACAATGATCGAAACTTGATGAAGACTTGCTTCTTGTCCATATTGTGTGTCAGTAATGAAACCATACCAAAGAACACATAAGGTTTTTATGGTGCAAGTAAGATTTTTTTAAGCTTATACGTTTTTACATGATATATAATATTCTTATAAGTACTTACTTGTAATTCTGAACATAAATAAGAATTAAGTACCTGGCATTATTATTTAGCCACAATGTATCGACTTTAGTACCTGTCTATTCCCTTTTCTGATATTTGGGTGTCTACTTATATATCTATGAATAGCAATTGGTTTTTTAGAGCGTACGGCGCATCTATAGTGGTTTTTATGAACAAAAACATTTATTCCTAAAAACTGTAATCCGATGACGTCTGACATTAACATCACGGTGGCCAAGATGCATCGTAAGATATGCATATTTTTTACTGTTAAAAATCCTGAAAATCTTAAACTTACTTAGTTTTGATGTTTCTTTGTACCTATATACCATACACATAACGTAACCAGCGCCTTCCGCCCATCATGGGTTACAGGTTACAGGCGACCGGCTTTAACAAAACACATCCGGCTTTTTACAATTAGGTGTGAGCCGGTGTTTGGCCAAAGATATACCTTCAGCTTTTGGCAGGCCTTTGGTTCTTGAATTATTAATAATGATCAGAAACTAACAAAGATAATTGAAAAAAAATACATTATTTAAGACCTCAGTTTTTCAATCTATACAAATAAATAAAATTGAAGTGTCCCTTTGTAATATCAAAATAATACCTTGTTACTAATTGCATATGAAAGTATATACGGAACCTATAACAAAACAACCATTTTTAAAATTTTTGTCTGTCTGTCTGTTTGTTCCGGGCAATCTCTGAAACGGCAGGACCGATTTTGACGGGACTTTCACTGGCAGATAGCTGATGTTACAAGGAGTAACTTAGGCTACTTTAATTTTAGAAAATGAATTTGGGTTCTGCACAAAAAAATAAAACCCATGAAATTCAATATCTCCGCGCGGATGAAACCGCGGGCAGCAGCTAGTCTATATATATAATTATATAGAATGTCTGGTTTTTGGACAAGTATCCGGTCGATTATGATGTTTGAGGCTTTCCCATTTTGAGCCTGGTAACCCAATTATTATATGGCTATATAATTATATCGTAACGTAACTATAGTCAGCTGACTGAGATGGTTGTAAGAAGGTTATGCTTTTCCAGCAGCTGCGTAATGCGTCGAGGTTCGGTCGCATCAAGGTGCTACTCAAAGAGTTCGCTGGGGACATATGTTCCCTCTGGCGTTATGGAGCACCTTTTCCTACGTTCCTCAAGCTCTTTGGATCACTGCTGCTTTGCTTGCTAGTTATACTGCCTTTAGTTTATCCAGTATTCTTAGCCGCCTTAACATACTTCACTTTTGAAGGCCTGTTTCTGAGGTAAGACGGTGATTTGTGTTGTTTCTCACACTGTACCATTCCATACCTATGTGCAAAGACCAGATATGTACCAATCAGAAGTTACACTAATTTTTTTTGTAAAAATGTTGGCCCTCCCTTAGAAAAAGGCCATCGATCTCACCGGTCCACCACAGGAGCTATAAATTATCATTAAAATAGCGCCTGCATGAAAGAGGATCCAAATATTAACCAAGTTTTCTGATTAAATAGTCTGAACATGCCATCGTAGCGTAATATTGCTATATTATTTTAGTACGAAGCAATATCCTGATACTCGGATAATAGCGCTATTCGTATAGCGCTATTATCCGAGTTCCAGCCGTTAATTTACTTAGCCGTTATTTTAGACCCGAAGGAATTATAACTAATTTGTGGACTGCTATCAGGTGAGATCAGGTCCACGCTTTCTTAACGTATGGTAAATATAGGGTAAAATACTAGGTCATAGGACTAACATTTCTGTGAGTGTCCGTCTGGGTTGGTAGCACCGCTTTGCAGGTGAAATCGGCCGCCAAGCAGTAATGTACAATTATTACTGTATTTCGGTTTGATGAACAGAGTAGCCAGTGAGATTACAAGAGACTTAATTACCTAATGTCTCAGGGTACCTAACGAGCGCACTGCAGTGCCGCGAAAGTATTTGTGTTTCAAAGTTCTGAGTATAGCACTGCATTTGTTATGGGTCAGCCGTCAGCGTTATACTTACCATCAGGCAAACGACCAGCTCGTCTCGTTACCACGTAGTATAAAAAAACTACGCCTACATTCTTCCTCCCATCCAAACATCGTAAAGAACTATTATTCAGGATCAACTTCAACTCCTTATTTCCTGGCTTCTGTGGAATGTTCGCCACAATTTCACCATTGTCATTTTATTCATGATCATACATATTTTATGTTATCTATAGGTATACTTTCATGGGCGTCAATTTGTCTTGTTTCTTCTCTTTCTCGTAAAATGTAATAATGACGCAGCCTAGGCTAGTTAAATTCGATAAATCTTTATTTTTTAAATAAAAGTCGGTATTGATTTACACAAAGCTAACTAATAACAATAGGTATTTGCTATGCAAGGGTCCACATTTAAAATTTGCCGCGATCGCCTACTTGTATTGAAAGTTGAAACCGGAGGACGAGAAGGAATCTAAGTTTGAAGTTTAGAAATTCAAAAATACAATCCTGAGCGTAGCGAGAGTTTCAAAGCCACGAAACGCAAAATAACTACCGCAACACAATTTTTTTCTCTTCACTAAAGCAAGGAACAATTTGTTTTTCATTCATAATCTGCGTGCGAAAGTGCCTTTTCCACGCTAGCGGATAAAAAGCCTTTTGCACGCAGATTTCGTATGATAATCAAAACTTTTCCCAGCTGGTAGAACAATATAATTTTAACTATGCTGACATTTAGCTCAAGTTGCGATGGCCATAGTTACAAGACCTTAGAACGCCTTAAAAGCAGGACTTCAATTCGGAAAGATTATAAATTAAGACTAATTGATACTCCTCAGCTGGTGGTGTGACCAGCCATGGCGGTTCCTGCCCCAACACATTCTGGGGCGTGCGCTGTCTTTGGCAAAACGGCCCACCAACGGAGTGGAGATCTGGAAGGTGCGGGAGGTGCTCACCAAGGGTATCCTACTAGCGCACTCCTTGGCCACATCTGTCGACTATCTATGCGTCATGCAGGGACTGCTGGATGATGTGTAAACGGTTATTTTCAGTTTACACAGCTTTTAGAATAGTTACAGATGTATCTACTTACACTCTGTTCCATAATCTTAGATATTCTATGTAAACAAAGAAATTTCACCAAAAGTCACTGTCCAAGTGACATGCCAGTTGCCCAAAACATTTCTCACTTGTGAAAAATATTTTTGTTTCTATTTCCCCCGAGTTTGTTCTCGCGCGGCGCAATTATAACAAGTTAAATAAAACCTTTTTTTGACTGGCGACAGATTTTCTGATGTTGACAAGGCCCTAGGTATGAATATAGTGATAGTACATACATGGCGAACGTACCACTCTCCCATCACGTGACGGAGTGATATATGTTATAGAATTAGTATATATTATTCTGTAGGCAAAGATATTTATTTATTTATTAGTATGTAGGTGTAGGTATGTGGATTTTAAAATCTGGAAATAAACTATTTCATAGACCCGATATTTTAGAAATGTCACAGTGTAGGTATAATATTATTCCCTTATCACAGACCATAAGTGGTCGTGTGTTGCTAAGTTCCACGTCAAAATTTACACGTTACGTACCTAAGTACTCTTACTAAATCGTGATCCGTAAATCCTCTTTGTATCTTATAGATCGATTTATCTAGGCGAGGCAGCTCCTCTTGAGATTGTACAGTTACGTTATTATTACAGGTGAAAAGGTACGATCGCAGGTAGGCACCCTGCAGTCAGTCGCAGGAGCTCGGAGACGTCGGACCATGGCAATGCTCTCCTTTATCGGATTACTGGCGCTCTGCCATTCGTGAGTTTTCAACATTTGTTTACCGCTAGAAATCATAACACCCTGTAGTATTGACCGCAGATTATTACCACATCGATATCGCTAGTTTCTTTTTGAGACCTTTATTACCAGCGTACTTATGGTGAATTAACGACGATTTTATACAGCTAGTTTTAAGACTGTGAACAACTAACTGTACGCGAGCAGTTTCGTTAATCAGTGAATTATTATTCAATACTCATCACGAACCTTTTGTTATTTAGATTGCCACTGGTTTTTATTTGTTTATTTTAAAGTTACTTTGATATTTATTATATTGTATATGACTCTTGTCCAAATATAAATGCTCCTCGATTGCCCCTACATGGTGGATTGCGGATACAAGGCGCAAAATGACTAGCTTGAACATCAACGTTTAAGCTAGTTATCTTACGCCTAGAATATCACACTTCCAAGTGTGATAGCCACATACCCTTTCCCCCACCCCTGGCATTTGTCTGACTACGGCGACCTTTAAATGCGTTAATCATACCTAACAATCGTGCCCAAAAAGTTAATAGATCTGCGATAAATTTACATTGTCTGCATTTTTTAGCGGCCTCGGCTACACCAAGTTTCCTGAAGGCTTTACCTTTGGTGTCGCAACCGCTGCCCATCAAATTGAAGGTGCCTGGAACGTGAGCGGTAAGCGCCTTTTTTTCCTCTTTAGCTATCAGCACCTCTTATCATATAATGTTCAAGTGGAATTACATATGTCAATCGTTTATCACTCCGCCCATCAATCAAACATTTTTATCTGTGTTCATGTGAGGTGACTTTTGGATGCTGTAACAAACTAAACAAATGTATTCCCAGGAAAATCTGAAAATGTGTGGGACCGGTTATCACATACTCGCCCGGAAATGATTGCCGATGGCACAAACGGAGATGTCGCTTGTGATTCTTACCACCGCTACCTCGAGGATGTGGAGGAACTAGAGTACCTGGGTGTGGACTTCTACCGGCTCTCGTTCTCTTGGGCTCGCATCTTGCCTACGGGACGCGTAGATTATATCAACCCTGACGGAATCAGATATTATAATGACCTTCTCAATGCTCTGGCCGAAAAGAACATTGAACCGCTGGTATGAATCCTCGGTATTTTTAATACATCAATTTGTAGGAACATAAAAATTACTTGCAATTTTTGTCTTTCCTAGGTGACCTTATTCCACTGGGACTTGCCACAAACCCTGCAGGACCTCGGTGGCTGGGCTAATCCCAAAATGATCGATTACTTCCGCGACTACTCTGACATATGCTTTAGGGAATTTGGTGACAGAATTAAATCTTGGATCACTTTCAACGAGCCCTATGAAATTTGCGAAGATGCTTACGGTGATCTCAAGAAGGCCCCGGCTATCGACAGCCATGGAGTTGGCAACTATTTATGCAGTGACACTCTACTGAAAGCGCATGCTGAATCGTACCATCTTTACAACGAAGTTTACAGACCGAAACAAAATGGAAGGATTATGATTTCGATTAACTCCATTTGGTATGAGCCCAGCGACCCACAAAATGCAGAACAAGTTGCTTTGGCCGAGGTTGCTAATCAATTCAAAGTAAGTCAAAGTCATGGTTACTACATTTTCAATAGAACGTCAGTGCAGACCTAAGGGTTAATTTTCTTTCCGCAGTTCGGTTGGTTTGCCCACCCGATTTTTACATCTGAAGGTGGCTACCCTGCCGCTATGGTTGAAAATGTGAAGCGTCAAAGCGAAGCCGAAGGTTTACCTAAACCCCGTCTAGAACAATTCGACGACTACTGGATTAAGAGGATCAAGGGTACTTCTGATTTCCTTGGCATTAACCATTACACCACGTATTTGATCACTGGAGCTGGAGTTGACCCCACTGCTAAGTCTCCCTCGTGGTTGAAAGATATTGGTGCTGTCACATCTATGGAAGTTGGTGGTGACTCTGCTTCTGAATGGTTCCGGGTAAGTACCTACCTATATATTCAAATAATCGGTACCTACCTGAAACTATATGGTTAAAGGAGAGAGAGCTGTTTGTTATATATATACGAGCATCTGTTTTTTTGCAGGTGGTTCCTACTGGTTTCGGCAATTTATTACGCTGGTGCAAGACCTCTTACAATGACCCACCGATTTACATCACTGAAAATGGTTTCTCAGACTATGGAACCTTAGAGGATTACGGCCGTATTAAGTATTTTAATGTAAGTTATACCATACTCTAGCAAATGTGGCTGGTATTGCCTTAAAAAACTAAATATAAATAGAGATATGATAGCATTTTTTTTTTAAGTAACTGAGATGTTTCGTAGCTTTTTGATGAATGCTGGGAATTTATAAATTAGCATTAATTTTTGTTTCAGGATCATCTATCCGAGATCTTGAATGTGATTAATGATGACGGTGTTAAAGTCCTCGGATACACAGCTTGGACACTCATGGATAACTTTGAATGGCGAGCTGGATTCTCGTAGGTTTTTTCATTTAAAAACATAAATATATTTTATAAATATTAATGGGCAGGATATGGCGCGCCTCTATCTCGCTCGCACATCTCAACATGTTTGAAGATAAACAATCTCTTTAATATAATTGTGAAAAATCGCATTCAGTGACGTTGCTGGCAATAACATTAGAAAGGCGTGTAATTCCCATTTAAAGTAGTTTTTACCTTTTTTAAGAGTTCTTAGCTTACAAGTTTTATACTAGGTATTGTTAACGAGACGAGCGGATCGTTTGCCTGATAGTAAGCCAGCCTATAAGAGCTGCAGTGTCATTTTGAAATAAAGGCCAGCGCGGCACTGCATTGCGCAGTGCGCTCATTACCCTGAGACATTAAGTCTCATAAGCACAGTAATTTCACTGACTAATTTGTTCAAATAAACCGAAACACAGTACATTGCTTGCACCCTACCACAAGTTTGGGTTGCACACATCCGGATATTGCAGACGGGGCCTGTTAGGTACATGCCCAATATTCTCTATCCAAAGATTAATTATTGGAAGAACCGATAATGATAAAGAGGAGTAATTCTCACTGAGGCTATTCGCACACGGACCACGCGCTACAATTATAGAAGGCCGCCACCGAGCTACGGTCTGCGGACTGTAGTTTTCTTACATTTTATATTGGGCTCGCCGCTCACAGTGAACACCGCACCGGTGCAACAAGCCACGAAACGCCGCTTCTCGCTTCGTGTAACCGACATCGACTAACGTGGACATAAATCGCTGACACTCGTCACTCGCGGGATACCTCGCCCTTCTTTGATCACTTTCACCCATCCCATCACCCTTTTTCTACCGCACAAGACGTCCGGCTGGGCCATCCCTTTAAATAGTGGAAATACCACCAACTCACACGAAGCGAGAACTGCCAAGGAGTGGAATGCTTCGCCGTCGTCTGTGTTCCCTGAACGTTATAATCTGGGTGTATTCAAAAACAGAGTTAATAGGTATTTACTGGGAAAGCGTGCTACATCTGCGACCACATCGTCAATTCACATCAGGTGAGGTTGTGGTCAAACGCTATACCAGTCCAGTGTAATAAAAAAACCTTAACAAGTGGCTGTCGCGCGATACTGCTACTTAAGATGTAGCGCGTAGCCCATTGCCGCAAGGGTGAAATGTAATGTGATGACAAAACTAGAACTTTATTCTCAGCGAACGCTTCGGTTTCTACCACGTGGACATAACACACCCCGACCGACCGCGCACCCCCAAGCTGTCTGCGGAGTACTACCGCCAGCTCACCGCCACCCGGGAACTTCCGCAGGACCAACGCTTCAAGGACCCTGCTGTAAGGATCTGTGTTTAACTTTGGACGTGTTGCGCCGAGGCCACAATATGACGTCGCACAACGTGTCGCACAATTATATGTTCTGTGGTGTTGCGGTTTCGTACCGAATGGTCAGTTTTCACTGTATGCGATGCAATTTTTCGTTGCGTCTACGCATCGGCTTGCGGCGCGGCGTCGTATTGCGATGCGTATTCGCAACGCAGTCGTATGGCCTCTCGACGATATGGACGATTTGCATGATTGTGCTTGCTATTATTTTATATAGTACCTAATGGTACTTGTGAAACTAAAATGCGCTTTTGAAGTTACGCATACATGTCAGTGGCGTAGCTAGGCCAATACAACCAATTCCCCAGCAAGCTCTAACGATTCTTTTATATCGAAACTTCGAGAGCACCTCACAGAAGTTCAAAAACCACAAGAATATCAATTTTTCAACCGACTGGCGAAGAAAATACATGTCTATATCCATCATAATAATCATAAACCTTACCCGTGTTACCACAATAAACAACTTTTAGGCGCCTGTTTAGTTACACAGGTGTCTAAAGATAAACGTCAAAAATGATTAGAAATGTCACAACAGAATTGTGTTAGACAATGGTTAGACACTACTTTTTTTTTTTTTTTTTTATGCCATAGGTGGCAAGCAAGCAGACGGCCCGCCTGATGGTAAGCAGCTACCGTCGCCTATGGATATCTGCAACACTCGGGGTATTACAGATACGTTGCCGACCTTTGAAGACTCTGTTCATCCTTCTTTTGAAGAGCCCCATATTGTATCTTGTCGGAAAAACCGCAGGTGGGAGCTCGTTCCATAATCTGCATGTCCTCGGTAGAAAAGATCGTGAGAATCGCACCGTGTGGGATTTCCACGTTTCAATTAGATGTGAATGAGCTTTCAACCGTTGGCGGCTAGTTCGGTGATAAAAACGTGACGCCGGCATCAGGTCAAAAAGCTCTTCAGAACACTCCCCGTGATATATGCGATAAAAGATACATAGAGACGCGACGTCTCTACGCAAACTTAGTGGCTCAAGGTGTTCGGTGAGCTTGGGGTCGTCGACAATTCTAACAGCTCTACGCTGTAGTGCATCAAGTGGGTCAAGTTGATACTTGGGTGCTCCATTCCAGAGATGGGAGCAGTACTCTACGTGAGGACGGACTTGCGCTTTATAAAGCAAAAGTCTTTGGCTCGAAGTAAAGTACCGCTTCGCTTTATTGAGCACACCAAGCTTCTTTGACGCAAACTTGGCCTTACTTGCAATATGACCGCGGAACTGAACATTTGAAGAAATGTCGACGCCCAAGATCCCGATGCTCTCAGAAACCTGGAGAGGAGTGTTCTGAAAATGCGGAACCACAACAAAAGGAGCTTTTTTAGCGGTAAACGCGCAAACCTGTGTCTTCGTCGGGTTGAACTGGACCAGATTCCGTTCGCCCCAGTCTGAGACCTGGTCAAGAGAGGCCTCAACTTCAGACACCAGTTTGTTCCTACTCTCTTCAACTTCGGCACGAGGAGTATTTGCTCGACCGGTATACTGTGCATCACCGGTGCTATCGTCTGCATAGCAATGCATACTACTGGTCTGTAGCATATCATTAATGTGCAGAATGAATAACGTCGGCGATAAGACCGAACCTTGTGGGACGCCAGCGTTGATAGGCTTACTGTCGGAGCAAGAACCGTCAACAACGACCTTAATACTCCGATCAGATAAGAAACTGGCGACCCATGCGCATAATCCCTCAGGAAGGCCGTAAGATGGTAGCTTGGATAAGAGCGCCCTGTGCCATACCCGATCAAAGGCCTTGGCAATATCCAAACCAACTGCAAGTGCTTCCCCTCTACTCTCCACGGCTTCAGCCCAGCGGTGAGTAAGATATACTAGAAGATCACCAGCAGATCGTCCGTGCCGAAAACCGTACTGACGATCGCTGAGAAGCTGGTGCTCTTCTAGGTATCCCAGGAGCTGTGCGTTAACCACACGTTCCATCACCTTGCAGAGTAGAGAGGTAATTGCGATAGGCCTGTAGTTAGACGGATCGGTAGTTAATATTAAAATTTAAAAAAAATAATTTAATTAAAATAACTGTAGTTAATCGGATTAGACGGATTAGATTAAACATGAGCAACCACAAATCAGGATTTGTGGTTGCTCATGTTTAATCGCGCGACTAAAGCATGTTTAGGAGTTAAACAACTGTTTAGGCAGTTTTTATTAATAAGAGCCCTTGATCTAGTGTCTAACCGTTGCACGTGTTGTCTAAATTCTGTTGTGACATTTATAATAATTTTTGATGTTTATCTGTAGACACTGACTAGCTAAACAGGCAATTAAGTCGTATTTTGTGGTAACACGGTAATAGTACAAATTGTAATTAATTTGTTTAAATATCTACTAATACCTAACTTTAATTTCTACAGGAAAGGAAACAGTAAGGATTGGTGACGGTGGCTTACCTAACAGCGCACTAGCTAGATCAAATATAACAAATGCATGTAAATTGGACCAACAAACGAAATAAAAAAGAGTAAATTATTGTTGACCTAAAAACAGTTGTTTTTTCTACAGACGATTCCCAGAAACAAGTTATAAAACCCAACTAGTACGAGAAGGAACGAAAACTATAATCGGTATTAAAACAAATATTTATTTAATTCATATTATAAGAATATCGAATTATTTACAATGAAATTACAGTTAAAATTAATTATAACTTGACACTTTTAATTTCATTGTTATAAGATTGATACACGTTACATACACTACATAGAAAACTTGCATCTGCTATCAGACTGAAAAGATATGTTTGTAAAATAAAGGCTATAACTTAGAAATAAAAGTACAGTTTGCTCGATATATTGTTCCGAATTATTCCGTCGTAAGCGATGCCGGGCGGCGGGCACTAGCGCGATGCGCAAGCGCCGGCCGACTGCGCCACTTTTGGAATGTTTCTCGGAGCGCCTCCGACGCGCGGACGCTACCGGACGCGAGGAATAACCAACCGAACAATACGAGGACACTACTTACAGGCTCTTAGATAAATAACACGACGAATACAAAATATAAGTAGTGGCGGAAATTCTTTGCGGAAGACCAGGAACTAGCCTAAAAATGAAAATAAAGGTTTCCACCGCGCGGATGCGGGCTGGCCTCGAGTTCAAATTTTTGACGTGTTTTTGAGCGGGGGCAGAGGTAGGTGCGGAGGTTCCCAACAGGCCTGACGGATGGATGGTCTCAATTTATACACAAAAATCTGATTAAATAAAGTACATACCAATCCAGACGTCCTGCAGGCATCCAAAAGTCCCAGTGCACCAGATTGCAACTCGCACTCGCGGGCTTGATTATATTTCGTGTAACACATATAAGTAGGCACAAAACAATCCAAAAAATGCGGGGCGCGGCGCGGGAGAGGAAACAAGGAAGCGCGTGTTTCCTGAATGACAGTATTTGGATCACTCTTATGCGTATGCGCGTGTCGCCGGTCGGGAGTCGAATGCATCGACGTAGATAACGTAGATTGGAATGTTTTCTTCATTCGCACAGATAATGTGTACAAAAAAAAGAACCATCCCCCCGGCCTTCAGGAGATAAAGAGGTCTCCTGAACTAAAAAGAGAGTAAAAGGAAACTAAATGTTCCTAATAAGTAAGCGGTGCGGTAGCGCATCCTGTATAACACATGGATGTACAAAAAAACTATTAAAAAAAAAAAATGCGGATGCGGGAATAGTCCATCTAGCGAAATGCATAGATGTCCTCTAAGGTTAAGAACTAAACTAATACCTAAACTAAGGATACACCATGTAGGTGTGCGAAACAATAAATGTGCGATTATTTATTGAGTAGGTAAAACACATAGTTTTACTACAGGTCTGACATAAGTGCCAGTTTTAGTGCGTACCGTTGCAACTCTTACAACACCATCTGAAGAAGCGTGTACATCTTCTATAATGCCCAGAGGCCATTGCAACGGCGGACAATTTTCCGTTTTAATAAGAACCACGGTTCCTTTCATCACCGGGTTAGATTTAGTATTCCATTTAGTGCGGGTTTGTAAGGTATTTAGATACTCTCGCCTCCAACGGTTCCAATATCTCTGAACGATTTGATCAATCAAATGTTTATTGCGTACTAAATCTACCGGCATAGGTTTAAAGTGTGAATCTGTCTGAAAGGAGCCTAACGGACCAAAAGTCAAAAAATGTGCGGGTGTTAAAGCTGACGGCTCTGCTGGATCCGAGCTTAACACAGTCAAAGGTCGCGAGTTGAGTACAGACTCAACTTGTGTGAGAACGGTAAGTAGCTCTTCATACGTGAGCAAGACTTCACCTATGGTGCGTTTCAATAAATTTTTAACGTTGCGTACGTTCGTTTCCCATACGCCTCCAAAATGGGGAGCGCTGGGCGGGTTTAAATGCCACGATATACCTTGAGCTAGGGTTTCCTCAGCGAAGGAATCACAAAAGGTTTTAGATTTAAGAAACGCATTTAAGTCATCGAGATGAGACTTTGACCCTGTAAAATTAGTACCGTTATCCGAAAATAACGCGGTACAATTTCCACGTCGGGATATGAAACGTCGAAATGCGCGGAGAAACGAATCGGTACTTAAATCTACTGCCAGCTCCAAGTGGACGGCGCGCGTTACAAAACATGTAAATAAACAAATGTAAGCCTTTTCCTTACGAGCGCCGCGGTATCTGCTTATCAGTATATTCAATGGACCAGCGTAGTCCACGCCCGTATTGAGGAACGGTTTGGCTTCATTGACGCGGGGTGCGGGGAGGTCGGCCATAAAAGGCGCCTCAGCGCGCGGGCTAACTTTGAAACACTTGTTACAAAGCCGAAAACGTCGTTTTACCGTACTGCGGGCGGAAATTATCCAAAATTTTTGTCTTATTAATGACAATAACAATTGCGGACCAGCGTGTAAGTACTTGCGATGGTAAAAATCAATTATAAGATCTACAATATGATCTTTTTTGGGAAGCAATATCGGATGCTTTCCATCAAAATTAAGTGACGATTTCCCTAATCGACCACCAACGCGGAGTAAATCACTTTCCAAAAATGGAGAAAGCGGTATAAGCGATTTTGTTATTTTGCTATTTTTGGAAAGAGCACTTATATCGGTGCGAAAATACTGCAGTTGCAGAGCCTTTACTATAGCAGTTTCGGCGTATTGTAAATGCGATAGTTCCATACGATCGGAACGCGGAATTTTTCCTAAGAAGCGGTATAGGTAGACTACTACGCGGAGAAGCTTGGACCAAGAAGATATATTTTTTGCTAGTAAGCAAAGAAATGGTTGCGGTTCATCAGTACTTAGAAAAGCGTTTGTATTTCTTTTAATTTCTAAACCATTCTCATTGCATGGTAAATCAAAGGTAAATCTGCGTATTGGCCAAGTACTCACATCTTCGCGAGCCCATGATGGACCATGTAGCCATTGCGGGTGATTCAATAGTTGAGAAGGAAAGAGTCCTCTACTTATACAATCTGCGCTTCCGTTATGTATTCCTTCTACATGAAAGAAACATTTAGGATCGAGATTTTCCTGTATTTGAGCGATGCGGTTTGCAACGAAAGTATCGAAGCGATGCGGTGCGGAATGAACCCAGTGTAGGGCCACCGTTGAATCGGTGAGCGCGAAAATATCGTCTATGCGACAGCGGGGCGAAATAGTTTCAATAACAAATCGAAGAAGCTTCGATAATAGTAGCAGAGCACAGAGCTCCAAGCGGGCTAAAGACACAACTTTAAGTGGTGCGACTTTACTTTTGGCGCAAATCAAATTAACCTCATTTGGTTTATTCGCGGTTTGTATACATAGGTATACGACAGCACCCATCGCGCGTTCACTTGCATCAGCGAAACCTAGCAAAATGACGCGTGAGTCGGGAACAATACCTAAAAAGCGCGGTATTTTAAAGTGTTCTAGCGCGGGAAGTTCACTTAGAAACCGGTTCCAGGCCACACAAATGTCACGTGGCGGTTGATCGTCCCAACCTATTTTGGCTATCCAAAGAGCTTTAATTAGAAGTTTCGCGTATAATATTACGGGCGCACAAAAACCATTAATGTCCCATAATTTTGCTACTGTAGACAACATTAGCCGTTTAGTGCATCTAGATTGCGGATTAAATTTAAGCGCGATCGAGAATTCATCTTCACAGGGTGACCAAAATAAGCCTAAAAGCTTCAAGTTATCATCTTTGTCAAATTCCACATTTGATGATAAACGGTTTTCTTGCGGAATTGCGTTTAAGACATCAGCTGAATTACTCATAAATTTCACTAAGTCAAAATCTCCGCGTTTAAATAAATCAATTACATCGCGGGCTAGCTGAATCCCATCAGAAACTGTGGCTACCGAGGAGCCTAGGTCATCCATGTAAAGGTCATTAGAAGCTACCTCAGACGCGAGCGGACAATCATGTTCATCTTGAGCGAGCTGTTTCACTGTTCGCATCGCGAGATAAGGCGAACAGCGTAGACCAAAACATACGCGGTTGAATCGATACAATTTAACTGAATCGTCTTCATCAAATTTATATAAAATGTTTAAAAAGCGGCGGTCTTCTTCTCTAATTTCGACATGCAAAAACATTTGTTTAATGTCAGCAGTCAAAGCTACAGGAAAAAGTCGAAATTTTAAAATGATCGCGGTTAAATCGGCCTGTAAATTTGGCCCGGAGTGTAAACAATCATTCAAAGAAGTGTTTGTATCACTCGACTTTTCATTCGCGTTCAAAACAATGCGAACTGGTTTGTCTGGTCGGCAGACTCCGTGGTGCGAAATGACATAATAGTCATGATCAGTATTTAAAGCGGGCGCGGGTGAAATAATATTATTTTTAAGATAATCTCTCATTACGTTATCATATTCGTTTTTTAATGCGTTATTTAACTGGAACCTACGTTCAAGAAAAGAAAAGCGGCGCGACGCGGTTGCTAATGAGTTGCCTAGCTTAGACGAAGGTTGCGAAAAAGGTAAAGCGGTGACATAACGTCCCGTTTCAATATCTCGGTGTGTATGAGACACGTAGAAGTTCTCACATTCTTGGTCAGCCCTAGAAATATGCTTCTTAGTCGGTACTGACTCGAGCTGCCAAAACTTGGCGACTAACGCTTCAATTGATTCATCACTTGATGAGAAAAAGGCGCGGTTGCGAACGTCTCGCGGTGCAACATCATTATCGCGATAAGGCAGCGAGGTTACTGACCCCATAACTACATTACCGAATGCGGTCTCTAAGACGTCTGGGTTTCCAGGCGGCCCTAGAATTTTTCCAGGTCGTAAGATTTCAATAAATACGTCGGAACCTAACAATATATCGATTGGTCCGGGTACATTAAAGTGCGGGTCGGCGAGCGGTATGTCACATAAATAAGTGACGGCGGAAATATCAAGCGCACAGCTGGGCAGATCACTTGAAATAGTTTTAAGTACGAGCGGTTGTATATGCAAGCAGAAGTTTGAATCATGGCGCGAAAATAAAGTTACGTCACAAATACCAGAAATAGCCTGAGCATTGTTACCTATACCCAAAACTGATTTTTCAGAACAATCATTAAAAATGCGAAGACCTAATCTTTTACAGGCGGGTCGCGTTATGAAGTGGTTTTGCGATCCGTTATCAATTAAAATTCTAACTTGAGCTACTGAACCATCACGGCACTTAACATCAGCTAGAGCGGTACCCAGTAAAACACTTTGGGATTTTCGCGGGCGGTTAGAATTCACGGTCATGCTACAAAGCGAAACAACATTGTCTCCTTGATTGTGAGAAGTAGAAGCGGGCGGCATGCGGTCGTTATTATTCGCGACGTCACGACTACCTGATGTAAACGCGCGGTGCGGGGCGAGCGGCTGATAAGAAGATCCCGTTTCTTTCTTATTCGTTTGCATAAAATGCAGCATACTATGATGTTTATGTTGACAATGTTTACATAAGGTCAAAGACTTACATGTGTGTGCGGTGTGCCTTTTACTTAAGCAATTAATACATGCATTTAATTCTTTTATATACTTATAACGCTCATGGGGAGATAACGTTTGAAAATGTGGGCATAAATATAAGTGATCGTGATCAGATTTATTACATAACGAACAGGTTTCGCGGCTGTTATCGTTAACTACAAAAGAACGAACATTGTTCTTTTGCGCGGTATGATTTTGCGATTTAGGCTTCGCGAACGAAGCATTAGAACTAGATGAGCTATCACCGGTGCGATTAAGTATTTTGATGCGGTCGCGTACAAAAGAAATTAAACTATCCAGCGTAGGGATTTCGTTACCTCTGTTCTCCATTTCGAACAAACGAGCTGTTTCCTTATCTAATCTTTGCAGCGCGGTGTAAGACAAAACAAAATCACATAAATTAGTTAACTTTAAGTTTTTTAATGCGAGATATGCGTTAGCGAATTGATCTATAAAAGATTCTAGGTTATTTGCGGTTGCCGAAGTGATAGATTTTAATGCGAATATTTCGTCTAAATATGAGACAGCGAGACTGCGTTTGTCTTCATATTTATTTATAAGTGCGGTATAAATTGCGGAGTAATTTTCAGCGCAGGGCACTATCCCTGTACAAACAGATCTTGCCCTTCCAGTTAACTTACCTATCAAATAATACATTCGTTCGGTATCAGTTAATGATGCGTTTAAATGAACGGCGTTATGAAATGTGGCGTAAAACAAAGGCCACTCTTTTGGATTTCCATTGAATTCCAAAATTTCTAAGCGGGCTAATTTGACCCCATTTTGGGTTTGGCAAGCTGAAGGCTGCCCTTCTGATTTAACATCTTGGCGCGGTTTGTATTGCGTAAGTTTTCTTTTAATGCGACAGTATATTTCTTCAAAAGCAAGCCATGTTTTAAAATCAGGCTCTGCGTCTTTGTTTATTTTTAACAAAGTTGCGTTAATGTCTTTAACTGACTGTTGAAAACTGTTTCTAACCTCGTCTAATGTTTCAACTGAACATAAAAAATTGTCTAGTTCAACAGGATCATTTAAATCAGAGCATGAGTTATTGTATATAATTTGAATGCGTTCGAAAAATAGCTCGCGTTGGCTTTCTAGAAGTTTTAATTTTTGTTCGTTGGCGGTAGTCATTGTGAATGAAAAAGATGCGCAGGTAGATACACTGGAATGCGGTTGAATGCGAGTTATATCAAACTAAATGCGAATACTAAATAATTTGACGATTGGATACAATAATTAAAGTAGGCATATATTACAATAAGCGGTTATTAAGAAAATAAGTTTCTAGTATGTTGTAATTACGAGTTGCAACGATAGGTCACTAAAATGACGGACGGTAATATGGCCGTGCGATATTAGAAAAAACACAAATTTGAACCGAGATCCGGTTCAAGAAGGACCATTAGCTGGCGGAAATTCTTTGCGGAAGACCAGGAACTAGCCTAAAAATGAAAATAAAGGTTTCCACCGCGCGGATGCGGGCTGGCCTCGAGTTCAAATTTTTGACGTGTTTTTGAGCGGGGGCAGAGGTAGGTGCGGAGGTTCCCAACAGGCCTGACGGATGGATGGTCTCAATTTATACACAAAAATCTGATTAAATAAAGTACATACCAATCCAGACGTCCTGCAGGCATCCAAAAGTCCCAGTGCACCAGATTGCAACTCGCACTCGCGGGCTTGATTATATTTCGTGTAACACATATAAGTAGGCACAAAACAATCCAAAAAATGCGGGGCGCGGCGCGGGAGAGGAAACAAGGAAGCGCGTGTTTCCTGAATGACAGTATTTGGATCACTCTTATGCGTATGCGCGTGTCGCCGGTCGGGAGTCGAATGCATCGACGTAGATAACGTAGATTGGAATGTTTTCTTCATTCGCACAGATAATGTGTACAAAAAAAAGAACCAAGTAGTATACAATAAAATGGATCTACAGAATACAAAATTATATGCTTTATAAACCCAGCACCGTTACGTCTAGTTACAATAGTTACACAGATGCAATTATTGCTATCATAAATCAGAAGATTATATTAAGTCTTAGAATAATAGTACATTTACTAATATGGCAAAGTTTTCAATGTAGCATTTGATAAAAGGCCTAATTTCGATACAGTAAAAAGCTAGCCGTATTCATTACACTCATGCAAAAGTTCTAAAGACTAGGTGGGCTAAAACACAATTTTGAGATGTTAATCGACACTTAAAAATAGTACAAAATACAGGGTATAATATGTTCCGACTGATCAGAACCTGACCGCTCTCCTCGCGTAACTACAGTTAGACTTAGTGTAAAGATAAAGTATATTGCTCGTAGGTACTTGAATAAGGCACAAGTTGCGTCACACCCCGCTGTAGCAAACAATACTACATTATTTAATAATTGTTTTATCCTAAGTTATTTTGCTAGCTGCACCCACACATCCATTATTGCATAGGTAAATTACATTGTCACTCGCAACCGCATCGCAGTGAGGATCGACTGTTGCCAACGTAATTACCTATTTCACGATTAACTATAAAACTTAACATCTATCTATAATCTCGAAAAATACACAAGGACGGTGTAAGTTGACAAAACACATCTCTACTTAAGTATAAGTAGTATATTTTCTGTCAAATTACTTTTATCTCAATAGTTAACCAATAGAAAAATGTAGAAATATTTCAGAATTATCTAAATTACAAACAATAAATATATTTCTAATAGAGTAAAGGCACAATAAGGCACTGTTACGTCAAGATGTTATCACAATCTTAATCATACGATAAAAATCAAATACACCGATATAAGTAGCGATTTCCTATATTCTCGACGAAAAGAATATGGAAACCTAGAAGGTACACGAAACACGTATCCCGCCGCAAAGCAACGTGTTTCTTTCGAGGAAAGACGGCTTGCGGCCTCACACTCTATGACTAGCCACCGGCGAGCAATGGTCCATTCGCCGCGGCTTTTCACTTCCGAAAAAACAGTTTTAAAGAACGCCACGAGCGCAATCATGTGCTCAATCACCGTCACTGCTCGATCGTTCGCAATAAGCCAATCTCATTTACTCATAAGAAACGATGATGACAATACAGAATTTTTGATTAGTACAAAACAATAACTCAGACATTACAAAACTTTACATAAAACCTACTATGAAGAACACTTATTGCGGATGCAGAATTACATTTGTATTTCCGTCTCATTCGGATAAATGCAGAGACGGAGATAAAACTAATTCTGCACAATAAGCGAGCACATTTGACGAACAGACGAAGCGATGTGGGCGATAAATTGTTAACATTTTAATTCATTGTAAAATGAAAGGAAGACGGAGGGAAGCGAATCGTAAAGCATACAAGCATTACAACGAGACAATATAGCACCAATGAATGCCCTTTATCTCGCCACCGTTTCCCCTGTTCGTCCGAAGCCGTCCCTGCTGTACTGACCGGTACTACTCTACTAAGCACACATCGAATTCACATCAGTCCATTCACAGTCTCATACGCTAGTTATTGTCATTTTATTGAAATTTACACCTTTACCGTTTTGTTATCGACACTTATATAGTCGACTGTATGCGGTAAGTACAAATATCGTAACACGTGGTTTATAGTTTGTAAGCACGGGCATGCCTGTGGTCGCGCAGCTTGCCGGTTAGAGCCATGTGAGCACGTCGGGCTTGCTCGTATTCGGATTGATCAGCGATTGCACGTCGTCGAGGAGAATATCGTTTGTGAACTCGTTCAGCTGGAAATATTAAAAAAATGCTTTAAGAAACTGTTCTATGGCTTGCTTGTAGCGGTGGTTTTATGTATAAAAAGACAGCGTTTTAGCCATCGAGAAACTAACCTCTAGAGATGCAGTGACGTTTGGTTTGCACGAAATAAATTCGTCCATTTTTGCCTAAACATAATGCGCTCTGATTGGCTAAGCCACCGCCTCGCGCCGTTTCCACGTGCTCTGATACGCTCAGCGCTGATATTGGTTATAGCAAAATCAATACATTGTTGTTAGATCGGATAGTACAGTATTTCATCTCTCGGGGTTAGTATCTCGATGGTTTTAGCACTATCTCACTTGATGAGATGATTTGATTGAGGTAGTAACCTAATTTGTGTTGAAGGTAACATGCTAAGCCTAGAAAGATAGCCATTACTTTGGGAGTACACAACTCCCTAAGAAGTACCCACATCTTAGGTGTGGGGTTTTCAATGTTTTTTCTTGAAACGCAGACAGTAACCACCTTTGGGAATAAAAACTAATAATGGTGTCAAGACGGTCTAAGGCTAGATTTGGCTGGTCTTTATTTATCTGTATTCCACCTACCCACAGGGTTAAGGCCAGCGGCCAATAGCTTTAAAATAATGCACATAGATAATTTTTTACATTTAAGACTAAGCTGGTGACCTGCCTCACATTCAGCAGTCACAGTTTTACAATCGATGGATCCAAGGATGTGATTATGCATAAGAAATTACTATTACCATTAAATTCGCAAATCTACATGATACACCAATTCAACTCTTATTTACCTGTAAAGAAGGCACCAAATCGTCAGTAGAGGCGAGGTTATCCCCGAGCGACATCTCGGACGAGTCCATAGCGTTGCCCGCCTCGCTGGTGCAGTCCATGCGGTCGTCCATAGTGGCCAGGAAGTCCTCCGGCGTGTGCGGCATGGAGTAGGACTGAGGGACCGCCATGCCCAGCCCGCTGTCCGCAGACTCCTGCCGCTGGTGGTCTGTCAGCCCCGACAGGAACGGGTCCAACGGCAGGTCCGTGCTTGTGACTGCTCCTGTACTGCTAGCGAGTGAGGATACGATCGATGACGCCTGTCGGGCCATTAGCTCTTGCTGGAAATAACAAAATATGATATTAGCAGAAGCTGATAAATTGTAATTTTTACAGTACAATTGAAGTGTCTGTTTGTAATATCAAAATAACAGTTTTTTTACTAAATGCATATGGAAGTATATACGGTACCTATAACAAAACAACCAAATTTTTGTCTGTCTGTCTGTTTGTTCCGGGTAATCTCCGCAACGGCTAGACCGATTTTGACGAGACTTTTACTGGCAGATAGCTGATGTTACAAGGAGTAAATTAGACTAATTTAATTTTAGAAAAAGAATTAGGATTCCTCGCCAAAACATACAATCCACGAAATCCAATGTGTCCACTCGGGTGAAACCGCGGGCAGCAGCTACTAATTAATAAACAGCTATACGGGCAGTATATGAAGTTGAATATTTGTCGCCAATTCTCATTCAAAATAGTTTATTGCAAAGAGTGAAGATAAAAGTAAGGTGAAATGGCATTTCTGGAATTTTTTCAGGTCTCTTCTAATCAATATCATCATTTAACAAAGTTCAACATAGTTCAAGTGAATCAGCTGATCTAGGACTGCCCGGAAGTTCTGTAGCAAAATTTTGACGTAAACTTTTTAAATGTTTTTTCTTCAATGAAAAATTCCGAATTTCAAAAAACTCGTAAAACTAATGTTGTTGACCTCCAGGAGCATAATATACAACATTTAGTAGTTTAATTTATAAGGCGTGGCCACAAAATTATAATATGTGTGTAAGCCAGTATAATTCGGTGGTCATGCCACGCGACATGCATACTAACGATAGATAGAAAATTAAGCCCCGGCCGAAATAAATTTGGACTCGTTGGTTTTGTCTTTACATGTATTCTGATCGAAGATAATGTCCAGGGTCCTAGTGATGGAGCCGGAAGGTGGCCACAATATTTTAGGACCAATTACGGATTTTATAAAAACTTGTCTAATCCATACCAATATTATAAATGCGATAGTGTGTTTGTTGATTTGTTGGTTTGTCCTTCTTTCACGCAGTAACGAAGCAACGGATCGACGTGATTTTGGCATAGATATAGTTTATGGACCGGAGAGTAACATAGGCTACTTTTTATCCCAAAAAAATGCACGGTTCCTGTGGGAACGCGGGTGAAAAACGCGGGCAGAAGCTAGTAAAATATATTTTTCCACAAAACCCTTGTTATACGAGTATATAGTGTACATTTGTACACTGTACAGTCTAATAATGATTGTCTATGCCTTTAACGATACTTCCTGGACTGTAAGTTCTAGATTATTCTTACTTCCTTGACTATTTACGCTACGTAACGTGAAATAAATTAGCACCTATTTATTTTCATTTAGGCTTTTGACCTCAGAATTTAATACACTGCGTAGTTTCTAGCTTTTTAGAAGATGGTGTTGATACTTGATATTTTTACACTCGCATACGTTTGACCTGTTTTCTTTATTTGACATTTTTATCACGCTTCACTTGTGACTAACTAACAAACTTTGTATGATTTGTATCATGTCTAATGTACATAGATGGATGACAATACAATAATTTGGTATCACGAAGCTGATCTTATAATGGAGTCAGGAAGTGAATAGTGGAACTCTTCAGTGGCTACAAGTAAACTCCTCGAGTTTGGGCTCATATGATTCGTTTTGGTGAGTCCAACAGATAGCACTTGGTATTGAAGGTCTGATGATGGAACCGGGAGGAAGCGTGTTTTTTAATCATTGTAGTGTCTGTTATAATATTTTATGCGCCGAGGATTCATGGATGGTGTACTATTTATAATTAACCAACTTATGGTGCGGTTCATATATGAGGAACTTGAATGTTCTAGTAGGTACATTCAAGCAGAATACTTTTTAAATGGTTGGCGATCTGCCATATAATATTAAGGTGGCAAATAAAGATGTATTTTTTTTTGTATCTAAGTATAGATTTATGTACCTGGAGTCGAATCTCCTGCTGGCGCTGCTTAAGGCGGTCCCTCTCTAACTGCAGCGACTGGAGCCGCAGTTTCTGCTGGCAGGCGGCTTGCAGCGACGCGTTCCACACGCCGGCGCCGGGCGCGCTCGATGTAGGCGTCCGTTGTAAGTCTTGCGCTGGAACAAAAAAACACATTTAATTAAATGCTGATGCTAATGCAGGCGAAACCGAATGGAGTATATGATCGGTATATATTTGAAGGATCGAATCCGAATTGAAGTTCGCCCTCGAGCCAAAGTTACCGACATAGCTCAGCGGATTATTCAGCTGGGGCTAGTCAGTGATCATATCTGTAGTAGAACCTATGTAGATGGTAGACTGGTTCTAGAGTGGAGATCGCGATTTGATAAATGTAGTGTAGAATGTTCTACGACTAGGTGGAGCGATGATATACGAATGATTGCTCATTGCTGGCTGCAACTGGAGAAGAAGAAACGAAGATCAGGCTCAGTGGCGCGCCTATGTCGAGTGGACTGATCAGTACTTAGGCCTCTCCCAATAGGTTAGGTTAGGTCATCATCGTAGGTTAGGTAAATCATCATAATCAGTCTACATCGATGTACTCTGATTATAATGATGATGAATGCGAAGGCCATTTTGGAAGGGAACAATACGACTACAAATCGAAATTCTAGGTCGACTAGTCAGGTCCGGGAACTTCTGCTTTCTGAGTATTCCACTATGAAGTAGTATTAGAGCATTCTATTTTTTTAAAGTAGCTACATTCTAGCAACTTTAAAAAATAATCTAGGTACTTGAGGCTAATTAATAAATTTTTGAAAGAAAATATACGACAATGAACCCGATTTTGACCTATGAAAACACAAACGCTTACACACCCCGGCGCTGCGTGTCGCAGGTGGAATGGACACAACACAAACATTCAATACCCTCTCGGGTATTTACAAATATTTACAAACTTTATGTTCACCACATAAAATCTCCCTCGGCCGGGAATCAAACCCGGGGCGCTTTGTAGGCAGCACTATTACCAACTTATCTACGAAGTCGTTAAAAATTTCCTTATCGTTCTCGTCTTCGTAAAATTAACAACCAATTATTTAAATTAATAGATTTTGATTTCATTATATTTGGTTATATCACATTATGTTTATGAGTTAATGACAAAGGGACCACTTATATATATTATGTATAGGTAACGCAAACCTAAACTATAGTCGAAAGTAACCGTTTTCCGAATGGTTGTAGGTAGTACCATTTCTAATTAATCGTGCGTATAATTTGAAAAACTAAAATTTGCTTAGTAGACGACTAATAAGACTATCAGCTGCCTTTGTAGGTAATGAAACATTCAATAAACTTCGACATAATTATGTTCTACGCACAAAAGGGACCAGTGCTTTTCGCTGTAAGCTTTTTAACTTTTAATTGAACTTACCAACTGTTATTCTCCATTTTGGTATGAATATTTTACACATAAAAGTATGTACAAACTCAACCATCAGATGACAAGGTTTCTGTGAAAGCGTCTTATTTACTACGCTTTGGCGGTACCGACTACCGACCCAAAAGAAACCACTTTCACGTTTCAAAATGTCAAACAGTTTTTTCTTTCTCCTGTGGCCATGTCAAAGTTACAGTGTCTCTCAACAAGTTGCTGCTTTACACCTTACCTCCCAGCGTCAGTGGTAGACCTATTAGTAAAGACATTATCACGTCAAGATGGAAATAAACTTACGTATTCTAGGATCGAACCAGGATGTGGTGCGAGCAGCATGATTTATGAAGTAAATTTCCCCTTCTGGCGTTGCAGCCTGCTCCCAGCCGTCAGGCAGCGGCCCTAGTGGATCCGTCGGTGTGTTACTACTTGTACTCTTCGCTGCTGAAACCAATCAGAGGTGCCCAATAAATCGGAGTTTAAAATCGACGGAAACAAAGGGGAATTTAACAGTGATCTTCTCAACAGCGATTAGTTGCAAGTGGATTAAGAACTAAGACGTACGCGCACGTGATTGGGTATCGGTGGACATCGGGAAGGTCATCGAGAGCTCGTTCCAAGAAACAAGGGCGCCAGACGCGCGCTTGCGCTGCGGCGCGCTGCGGCGCCGCGGCGGGGGCGCCGGCGTACGCGCACGCGTCCCCACATGAATCACTCCGGCGCGGATGTCGCTGACACATCAGCCTCCCTCGTGCTCGCTCGCGCTTTGTACACAATTACACACAGGCAACAAACAAGCAATCATTCATAAACAACCCGCGGCTCGGCCACTTGGCTAATTGGACGTCAATATCACCGTCATTAGTAAAATTATCTACCTACTGCCGGATAGAAATAACTTTTGAATCATACCACGACACGAACATGAATGAGTTTTGAATGGATAAATCGTGTCCCGGGATCTCATACATATGTAAAGCTCGAACGAGATCATAGATTCGTATAAATAATATGATACATTTTATTAACATTAGAATGCAAATCATAGTTTTGATCAGCGCCCAACGACAATGACTGGTTCTTGAGCAAAGTGGTCAGAGTAGAAAACCTGACTAGGTATCTAGCATCAAGATAACAACGTTGCCTATAGCGGGTACGAGTGCAGGCAGTGTGTAATTAGTAATTACACGTTATTAACAATAGCGGTTACTCAACACCAGCGGTCGACAACTGCAACGGCAACTCGGCGACTGACCAAGTGACCACGTTACGTCACTGAGCAACGCCGACGCGTTACAGTAACAGCTAGATCTACGACATACATATCATCTACCTACCACTGTGGCCATTGTAACATCTGTTTTGTATTTTTTTCATGATAATAGTGCCAAATATACCTACCTATTTGAATTCAAGGTTCTCTATTACAAAACACGACGTCTTTGAAACGAAGTGAGTAATTAGTTTATATTTATTTATTCATTAATACACAAAACAGAAAACAGTCAATTATATTATAATGGATAGAGTTTGCAGTCATGAACCAGACCATATTTCTAAATATATGTATACAACATGATTAATATACATAGAATAAAGTGGCGCTACATATCATAGAAAGTGCTGCACTTATGATCATCAGTGATAATTGTCCTCAATAACAGTAGTAAAGTAAATCCTAACTCAGCCTAGCACCCGCAATTTGCAAGCCTTTTAGAACTATTTTTTATTTTCAGGTCACCTTTAGCGTCACGGAACTGTAAATATTCCTGAACCATAATCTTGTCAATGTAAATTATGAAACTGGCTATTCGTTTTATAAGTATCTACAGATACTTACGTTATTAATCCATTTAAAATATATATTAGCTATACAGCATTTAGATATTTACCTAATAATTACTTCAAAACTTTGTCCACGGTGGCCATCAAGATAGTCAATGACAGGCGTAGCCGGTAGGTACATCTATATTTTTTCTTAGTACAATTTTATACATTTTATACCACGAATATTTGTAGACCAAATACAAATGTTCTAGAATTTCAAAAAACAATTTTACCAGATATCTATTTTTTCCAGATATCCAGCTCTAGATGATAAAAAATCTTCGGGCGTCTTAATTTATAAGTCATACCAGCTACTGCCCGCGGCTTCGCGCGCGTGGTACGTATCTTAATAAATTGTAGTCTATGTGTTACTTTGAAGTATAAGCTATATAACTGTAAAGTTTCATCAAAATCAGTTCAGTAGTTTTTGAGTGATAGAGTAACAAACATCCGTCCATCCTCACAAAATTTAACTATTATAATATTAGTATAGGAGTAGGATTACGGGAATCCATTCGATGATAACTGTGATAATTCAAATTCAAAATTCAAAACGAATTTATTCGCTTCAGCTATGGTAACATGCGATCTTAGGTTTTTTAATGAATTGTCTAGTCGTGTTTTCTAGACTAGACGTAACCTAATGACTAGCCAAATCAATTAAGATCTTTAAGATTGACCTCATTACTAAATAAATTAGGAAGGTTTACTTAGACACGTCAGTTAAATCACGTCATATAATAACCATAATGTCTAAAAGTGAAAGTATGCAAAAGTTAATGTTCTTACGTATAATTATAATATAGTGCTAATTAATGTAGACCCTATTATACCTCAATTAGATAATCGGTTATGAAAACAAAGGCTTAAACGTTTTTGCTATTCTGCGAAACCATCAGGTGTTTAATAACTATTGATGATAATGTTTCAATATATTTGCAATCATGTACCCATGTAGGAGCGTCGCGTCATGCGGCAGATATTTCAGCGTTTGTAAGGTGGTGCGCTATCGGGACATTAGATTAGCTAGGAACGCGCTCAGAAAACATGATTAAGTATTTGTATTGTCACCTGATCTACATACATGTTTGTATGGAGATAATGTGAGACGGAGTTGTCGCATCGGCCACGAGGCGGTGCAGCGGTGCCGTCGCGGTGGCGTCGAATGCTTGCTAGCTCGCTAGTCGCTACCTACATCCAATTACGTGCCTAGCTCACGTACTATACAGTATCTCACAAGGAATATACGCCTAAATAGGTGAACGGTCACGTCCTGTCCAACACGATTTGATTTACTATTACTTCTGTATAAAACTAAGTTTAAGTATAGCTATTTTTCGGGCTAGATCCCAATCGTATTCCGATAAGTTTCATTGATAAATTGTAAGCCAAATGCAATACACGCGTAAGTAAAATTTGCAATATTGACGTTACATCCAATTGTTCATAAACAGTTGCAAGCAGCAAGACACCATATATCATCTTTTATTACAACTAATATGTGATTCTGTTGTTGTGCTACCGTCGCACGCACGTTATAACAATGTTTTGTCAGAATAAACATGATAAAGTCCTCGCTGGCACGTTTGATTTCGTCATTCAGCAGCTGACAAAAGAATAAGTTTAAATAATATTGTTTTAATGAGAAAGATGATGTGGGATACGGTTCGTGTTGTAAACAGTGGTGGTAGGTGGTGCTTGGTAGCGACGCGGACGTGTCGCAACGAAGCGAAGGCGCGCCAGGGCCGAGTGGATGTATTTTCCGAACACCTTTCAACGCTCGTCTCGCATCGACCGACGGAAACAACGCGTTAATTCCCGTCATAAAATCAGTTTTAGAATTCGGGTTATTTACTTGTTTTTATTTTAGTTCCATGATAATTTTAAACCCGACTCTGTGGCCAATTAGATCACGTGAAACGGGATCGAGACGCCAAACTCTGTTTCTATCCTAGAATTGCATCTATTTATGTTCACAATTGAAGGAAAATACTTTTTTATGTTGGAAAATAACATTTCACTCACTGAGTAAATTACTGCCTTTTTAGTTTTATGGATTTCCTATACATAGTAAGTATATCACTATACGTAAATTATATCTACACAAATAAATAAAATTGAAGTGTCTGTTTGTAATATCAAAATAATAGCTTTTTACTAAATGCATATGAAAGTATATACGGCACCTATAACAAAACGACCCTTTTTTAATTTTTGCCTGTCTGTCTGACTGTATGTCTGTCTGTCTGTTTGTTCCGAATAATCTCCGAAACGGCTGGACCGATTTTGACGGGACTTTCATTGGAAGATAGCTGATGTTACAAGGAGTAACTTAGGCTACTTTAATTTTAGAAAAATAATTATGATTCGGCACAAAAAAATAACAATGAGAAATGAAATCCAATATCTCCACGCGGGTGAAACCGCGGGCAGCAGCTAGCTAGTCATATCACTCCAACCAAGTCTTCACACAATCTTCGTCCATGCGATCAAGTAAGCTCAGATGTAGTGTCTCATATTTGATTGGTGTAGACATTTATTAAAGGGATCAAAAATAAATTACAAAAACAATAACAAAGAAGTTATAATAACCATGGAGGTAAATTAATATAAATGTTCTAAAGTGGAAAACCCATGCCAGGCACTAACTATTCCTGGTAAATTAAAAAAAAACTTACCTCTTAGATAGTCATTTAAGGTAAATGTAGGTACATACTGAACTGAGTTAACGCACAAATTAATTGCTTGATTCATCGTCTTCATTATTGTAAATAGATAATACGTCCAGTAAATACATAATATATAATATTCATTGATTTATAGGAAAAAGGTTTTAAAATAAAACCGTTGTCGCGGAAAATTCCCGGGTTTGCCACTGTTATTATTGATTGTTAAATGCAATACTACCTAAATTATAATTTCTGTGTATATTATATAAGTAACTATATAACTTTGTGGCAAATAAAACCACTACCAATATCCACAAGGGTTTAATACTACTAAAAGTTTTTCAACTACGACGCAGAAAATGAAAGCTAAAGTGAACACGGCGATAACTTTTATCAAAAAAATTATCTAAAAAAGGACCTTACAGAACTGCAAAAAGATCCTGGCACTATTTACAGCACAAACGCAAAAGAATAAACTTATGAATAAATACTATGTACTGAACTACTAAGTACCTATGTACCTACTAGAAGTAGCTGAAAATTCGAATGTTAAATAAATTGTAAACATGGGAAACATTCCTTGTCCATCTCACATGCTGTAAGTTACTAGGATTAGGACCATTTAAACTTTAAAATGCTTTTTTGTTATCAAGTAAATAGAATGTAATAGTTACCAGGTGCTGTGCTCAAAGATGCTCTCGCCGCCACTTGGGACAGAAGTGTGTCTGTGCTCTGATGCTGGACTCCACCAGCGACAGTCTGCGCCGCGAGGGACTTGCGCGGGTCCTCCCACGTCGTCGTCTTTGTTATGTGACTGGAAATAAGGAGAAGGTTTGATTAGATATTTGCAATGTACGATCATGAAATATAAACAAACAAAATTATTTAAAAAATAAATAACCCGCCTGCGTGATAAAGACTGAAAGGAAAGAAAGATATTATATCCTACTAGCTTCTTCCTGCGGTTTTCACCCGCGTTCTCACAGGAACCGTGCAATTTTCCGGGATAAAAAGTAGCCTATGTTACTCTCCGGTCCGTAAACTATATCTATGCCAAAAATCACGTCGATCCGTTATTCCGTTGCTGCGTGAAAGAAGGACAAACCAACAAACACACTTCACTTTCGCATTTATAATATTAGTAGGATTTTACTCTGATGACACCTCTGAATCCATACAGATAAATAAAATTGAAATGTCTGTTTGTAATATCAAAATAACAGCTTTTTACTAAATGCATATGAAAGTATATACGGTACCAATAACAACACAACCATTTTTAAAATTTTTGTCTGTCTGTCTCTCTGTCTGTCTGTCTGTCTCTGTCTGTCTGTCTGTCTGTCTGTCTGTTTGTTCCGGGTAATCTCCGAAACGGCTGGTCCGATTTTGACGGGACTTTCACTGGCAGATAGCTGATGTTACAAGGAGTAACATAGGCTACTTTAATTTTAGAAAAATAATAAGGGTTCCGCGCAAAAAAAAAAACATGTAATCCAAAATCTCCACGCGGGTGAAACCGCGGAGCAGCAGCTAGTATCACAATATACACAAAATACTACTCGTACTTAATTTATACCTCGTATGTGAAAATCCGAAAACCGTTTAGACTACTGCCTGGAAAATCATTGAGTAATGTTTCCTTTCCTCCGGCAATCGGGTAAAAATGTAGTCTTTATTAATTCAATTATAAGTAATTAAACAATGATTAAATTCAATTGGTTCAACAACAAAGTATATGAATGGCTAACAATTATGACTTATCATCAAGTTCAGGTAAATACATTATTGGTTAGAATCACGGTTCTAACTTCTAAGTTTTTAACTTTATCGTTCGACAGCTCAACTCGTAGGATGTTTCAAACAAAATGTTATGTAAAATACTTATAAAAGAAAAGTTGTTAAATTATCTGTCGTAATATCACCTATCTGGTATAGATATATCTTTGCTATAAGATGAATAAGCATATGTTTGGATAACTAATTTGAGCCTTGTATAATTTGAAATAAAACAGGCCAGAACAGTGGCTGCTATGGTCTAGCCACGTGACATTTAAGTAATGGTAACGTGGGCCATGCACTTTAAGTGAGCAGCGTCGCTTCCGGCTACGGAAGGACATCTACATTTACAACTGGAAGGTCCGCCTGTCTAGTTTTTGCTATAAATATCAATCAAAGCAACATTGCAATATATAAGCAGCTTGTGAGCTTGTATTTCAACACGAACCCAATAATTGAAAACGTTTAAGGATATTAGTCATAATCATTTTCAAGGAATTATCACGAGTTTCCTTATTTTGGACTGTTGCAAAGCACAAAAGAACATTCAGTAAAGAATGAGAAAAGTTAATTTAGTATAAACCCGTTAGCGACATCGGCACCGTGCGAGCCAAATCTTCCCACTTAGCGGTCAATGTGACCAATTTGTAGACAAACCGGACGCGCAATGTACGCGACCCAGTGAATAGCCACCGCCATGATGAATGACTCTTTTACTTTCTTTACGCGGAAAGTAGGCAGACGGCACATCTGCAGATGATCCGGCGCTCGGTACCCCGTCTCGGATAGTATAGTAGTTTTTTCTGCAACCGATTTATTCGTAAACGTAATTGATCATTACGATGTAGGCGGTAAACATCGGCGTGATACGTCTAGAACTGATTTATAGAGAAATCTGTTGATTATGAACGTTGCAGCTGAAGGAATCAACGGAGGAATTAAGCATATCCATATTGCTGTAAATTCGTTCCTGGAGAGTGGAATGAGAGATATACCGGGTAGACGCTGAGCGTTGACGAAACTCGAACGATTCAAGGCGTGAGAGATTAAAAGTAAGGGCGTAATGTAACGGAAAGCAGATAGGGGCACCGCGACCAATTGATCTGCACGGATACGGTAATGAACTTGGCCGCTGAGCGCGATATCAGCTGTTGCCGATGTCACGCTGCTGACATATCGGCACCTGCGCTCCTCGCACCTGCATCGACACTTATCACCATACCTACTTTAATTCTTATTGAGTTCTAGGAAACGAATAACCTTTTAACTGAGACCGCATATGGAGATATATAAGAGCCACCCATGATGGTAGCACCTGACTCATTGTACAAATGCTGCGCATTATTTTTAATGGTACAGAGCATGAATTTGATCTTTCATAGTTTTATTTGTATTATCTACTTTTTGAAGTGTGTGAAGCCACGAGATTGGCAACAGGTTCAGGTTTTTCAACTGTCCAAGCGAACATTTGAAAATGCTATTAGGTTAGGTCAGGTTCATTGATAAATAATACACTAGATGGATAGACAAAGCTCTGAACGCGTCAAAAATACAGATAAAAACTGTTGGTAACTAAACTTCTTTCCTGCGCTCAGTCAGGCCGTCAAGTGAATAGCCCGCGTCGCTGTACAAATTACAATGCCGATTTGCATAATTAAAATGTGTAGAAACTACAGAGGCCGAGCAAAAACAAATCTCCTATCATCTGTATGTATCATTATTTCAATTATTTCTTGCAAAATAAGCCATTAAACATTTCTGAAAATCAATTATTATAGTTCGCCAAAGATTCTCCATTTTGTGTTTGCCGTGCGTGTGTCCAGTTTATGAACTCAAAATTCCCATAATAAATATGAGGCCTAGTATGTAGTAGCTGATATATTTAAAAGAGATGGCCGGACAATCGGCCATGTCGTTTCTTGAAAAGTTTAAATTTAAATGGATGGTTTCGGGGTTTTCAATTTTCAACGATGCTAATAACGACTATGACGTGTTTCGAGATGGCGATCGTACCGGTCAACAAAAATCGAAAAGGGTTTTATTTCGGAGTTTTCTACGTGCTATACAGGTACAATACAATAATACAACATATGATTTCATTTTGAAATTCAAGATGGTGGATATGGAGAACGCCGATATGAGTGTCGTGTTTCCGGGTTTTTGACAATGCTTTAATAATCATCATACTTGTACCATTAGGTACGAGTTTGATATTATACATTTTGAATTTCAAGATGGCGAACTTGACTTTATTTTTATAAATCAATATGTGTATCGTTTTCATGGATTCCTCTTTCGGCTGACAAACCCTGGCTCTATTTAGCAAACATTCGCTTTGCAGTGGCAAAACAGAGACACTCCATGGCACTTTTCAGCGTCAAGCAGTGGCAAGAGATGTTGCTTTTATTAACTTTTAATTGAAAAGTTATTGTATTTAGGTTGTTTCATTTGAATTTTGCGACGTCACTACCACGAAGCTATCATCATATCAAAAACATATACAACACATAAGGGTAGAAATTAGTAGGAAATGAGTGAAGCTTTCTAACAGCCTGACCAGCTCATAAATGATCGAAGATAGTAATAGACCTGAAACTTTGTGTATTTTAATAATTTTTGATAATATAACTTATGTTATAAAATAGTAGTCAACAGTAAGTCGCAATTGATAAAGTAAACAATAGAGCAAAACTAAAGTTTAAAATCGGCCGGTTTACCGATCGAATGAAAATAACGCAATTTGTAACGGGTTTCTGTAGCAAAAACATGTAACATCAAGTAGAACATCAACAAAAAATTGCATAAGTCACCTTTATTATCCGAAGTTCAATGGATTATTTACTTTTGAAGTCAGAGGTGAGGTATTGTCTGCGCAATCCTTTGCACCCAAAGACTATAAATTAATCTGTGTTTGCACCTATATAGATAGAAGAAGACACTTCTTGCAATTCTACATTAGTAATGCTTCAACTCTTCTCAATTTAATAAAATTACGTTAGCTTTTTAATAAAATATTTCAATATTTTACTGATCAGCTCAAAAAACTTGCTAATGATCCTGCCTGTTTTTATAGAAACGAAAACGTCTCTTTTCTTAACATGTTAATTTTGAACGTAATATTATGGACTTATACATACGTATGTTCTTTGCAATATGTTTCGTCGCCGCAATCACACCACTCCAGTAAGTAATCAACAGAGTTGGGACGTGAGGGGAGCGGGCGGACAGGTGTGTAATTACAGCCCAACCTGCGCCCGCGCAACCGCGGGGGATGCCTCAGCTCTCAGTTTGCATAACAAGTACTTACCAGCTACACTGTCAACTACAGATGTAGTCTTACACAGCTACCATATCTGTAGACCGAATAATATCGGCAGGCAAACGCTAAGCATTTCAACATTTTTAACCATTCAGCAGTTGTCAGTCGTACGAATTTTTCTTGTGTTACCTTTTCTGTCACATCAGAAATAAGTTGGTGGGTGGTTCTATCTTTATTTTGACGATACGGAATTACGTTGTATTTTACATATATTTATCGTGTACTTTGCAGCAATTACAAGGAAAGTTTCTTGTATATTTTTATCCCTTTATTCTTATTTGACTACATCTTAAACTTGAAAATGTTTGTGTTAAATGATCAGAACTTCCTCTCTCTCTCATCAATTTGTTTGTTTACGAATTGATTAAAAAAAAACCATTTGAATGGGACTCGTTATTATTTGTTCTCAGAAGCCTTACTTTGAAATTGGCAACGGTGACGAACACCTGGCTAATGTTAGTCATCCATATTGGTAATTCAAGCAAATGCGAATAAAATCATAAACATCTCTATAAACTGTCCAAGTATGATTTATAGATTAAATTTAAATTTTAAACACAAATAAATTAACACGGCAATCCAAGACCTGTTTGGAATACATTTAAGGTTCGTTTTTTATTTCCTAGATTAGTCGCTTAATCGTAGTATTTTGCAAATAGGCAACTTGCGCTACATGACACAACAATTAGAATTTAAATAATAATCGCTGAACAATCACCAGTCAGATGACAAGCAGCATTAAGAAACCACACGCCATTTCTCGCTCGAAGGCCTTCCACTCTTGCACAATTGTCGGGTTACACGCGGTTGCTGTCTCTAGATAACATGGCACTGATCTGTACTACGGAGTTGTACCTACACTCGATTGCTGTTGTGTTGACATTATTAATTTGCATAGTAATTTAAAGGTACTTTTGATTTCACTACCACTTCGGTTAAAAACGTTATGCCTGTTCCCTGCCGCCAATAATTTGAAACTTTAGATAGTATCTATCATTCATATTTCGTTTTTCTACTCTCATAGATTTTCTAGACTCTTGACTAATCCTTTGTTAATATAAACTAATGCTAAGATAATTGTGATACTTTGGTAAAAGCGTGCCCTATCCACCTATCTTTGGCATAATCATGGTGTTATGAAAATGTATAATGTAAAATTGTGATTATTCTTATTCGAAATCAACTCGAAAACAACATAAACCCTGACCGCAAACAAATTGTTGCGTGTAAACAGAATCGCGGCTGCAGTGACGAATTCAGTGAAATGCCTCGTGTTTCAATTAAACGGAAAATAAAGTTGGCATCGCGTCCATCGACGTGGCATAAACATTAAAATAACTATGATGGTTGAATAGCATCTCGGAAAATCTCATTCAGCTGCCAAAATTAAGGTGCCTTATTTAAGTACATACTACGCTAGTTCTGATAAATGTTTCTTCCGAGAGAAGCCGGATTAACTCGATGCTAATTTGATGGTTTTGATAAGATCATTGCGCGGAGAAATAATACAGTATGTATTATTCGTTCTCGGGCATCTTTTATAATTATTTTAACAGAGCCTGCTGGAGTATTTCTTTGATTAAATATATATACTTATATGCTTTTTATATTATTATTTTATAGAATGCTAAAATTTAAAACTTCGTCATGTCTTGAGCGTATCCTGTCTTAGCATTTGCACCCTTTCTATTCGCCGGAATAAATTAAGTGATCCTAAACGATAAGTTCTTATTTTAATGTGGACTCTATAATCCAGGGCATCGGATACAAAGGGCTCACGTCCAGGATGCGAGCTAAGTTAATAACTCGATTAGCTAGTTAAATCGGGCACAATCTGCACAGACGGGTATCGCTCCTAAGATGGCGCTGGTTGCCACCGGATACGCGTCATCTCGGACGCACATCCTCGTCTGGTGCGTAATTTTCCCGCTTTTACACTTACGAACTTTACGAAGTAACTAAACTACAGACAGCACAATAAACAGTGTGCACACAGTCAACTAACCTCCATTTAAATCAGCTTTATTTACTCTCGTATTGATTATGTATACCTAATGCATCTGATTGTGCGGTCACCTTACCATGTCGCTGAAGCGTAATCAAAATGTGGATAACAAGTTATTGTATCGTTTTGTTTTTTAAAAACTTCTTGTTGTAGTCATAGAATAATCATCAGAGGGTTTAGATAAGCCGCAAAGTTTAGGCACAATACTTCCCATCTAATGGAGATAGATAAATATGGCTTATTCCTACACCTCCATAATTTTATTCCTTACCACATCCAAGAAATATTAGTACAGTCAACAAAACAATGCTTTAGCTAATCAGTATTGCTATAGCAGGTAGCAGGTAGGTATTGCTATAGTCCCACCGCTCTCCTGAGGAAACCTCAGAGGACGATGGCCGTTGGTGTCATTTGCGGATACCGCACCATCTCCTTTTAGACGGCGTACGTGCTGGCAGGATCGCCTCCGTGGGACTTGGAGACCAGGTACGCGTATATACGCGTGTATACGCGCGCAAATATGTATGGCGCGTGGGTCTCCGACATCGAGGTGCGCATCCCCATCCAGGGGAGGTTGAAGCGTGGCATCCCGCCGTTCGGCAGCCCTTATTGGGAATATGGAGCGAGCGGCTGGTCCACACAGCGCTGACTGCTGGACGGTGGAGGATGTTTTACCAGTCCTGGAAAATTGGCTGGACCGTCCCCATGTTACACTTACATTCCGGTTGGTGCAGGTACTTTCTTGGCATATGTGCTTCGGAAAGTACTTGTGCCGTATCGGACGGAAACCGACAGTTAGGTGTCACTACTGCAACTGTGTGAGGACACGGCCAAGCATACGCTGGAGGAGTGTCCAGCCTGGGCCTCCTAATGTCGCGGTCATAACCATAGGTGTATAGGTAGTAACCTTGATCAAGTCAATGGTCGAAAATGAGAGGTTATGGGATGAGGGTATGTCATTTTGCGAGCAGTTGATGCTGCGGAAGGAGGTTGCGAAGCTGGAGCGGGAGATAAGTTCTGATCTCCCGATCCACCGCAGTCCAGCCGGAGCTGGAGGGCCGGACGTCCGAAGCTACATACACAGCTATACACGAAGCTAGGCAACGTCTAGTCCATAGGTACTTTATAATAATTTCGAAAGTGTGTTGTACGTTTGTTGGTTTGTCCTTCTTTCACGCAGCATCGTAGCAACTGATCGACGTAATTTTTGGCATTTTATTGTTTATAGACAAGAAAGTAACATAGGCTACATTTTATTCCCGAAACATGCGGTTAAAACAGCGGGCATATGCAAGTTTACCATAATCTAGAGGCCCCAAGCACAGAATAGCTAATAGTACCAGAAGTTAGCAAAGCAGTATCTATTTACCACTCCACGCGTCGCCTAAGGGAATAAGTAAACATTATTATTATCAACCAGATCATGTGTAAAGTGATTTATCAAACTCATTTTTTGTATACCAACACAGACATTTAGCTATCAAGAGTCAAGACTGTTAACAAGTAGGTAGCTGTACTATTCTAAAACAGCACTAATTGTTAACAAACCAGATCTAACTTCACAAGATGATAAAACACAAACAGTCCCAAGGCCAGAATATAAATAGGTATTTTTTTTTATTTGTTTCCGTGGTGGAAAGGAAACTTAACCTATTGTTATGTTACATTATTCATGTTGAACTATTTCAAGTCAAGTCGTCGTATTACATAAACCTCAATAAGTCGCCAAATTTTCAGTATTTTACCCACCTATTCATTTACACCTAAAACAGTTTGTTGTTCGTCTAACTGTACCTAGCGCCTACTCATAATTATACTATAGCTTCTTGTATGAAAAACTATGAAAAGATAATTAAAGTAAAATAATAGTAATTTGCATGAAATATGTTGCCAGGCTGCATTTGCAATGATACTAAATGGTGTTTTCATATAGCATGGTAGAGTAGACACCTTGCACAAAGTAGAGACAGGTGTTCACACAAACAAGGCAAATGAGCAATACACGGCTAACTAATGTGGAAATCGCCGCGTATCAGCACAATAGTGACATGCAAATTGTTTCTTTGTAGTGGTAATGCAATAGATGGAAGCATAAACAGTAGACAGGTCCCGTTAACCGAAGTGTGTCGTTTCGTCAACAACGAGCGGCGAAGTATTACTTCGGAAGTAAACAGTAAAGCACACAATAGGATGCGCACGCGCACGGCAGTGTCTGTCTACGTACGAATGTGAACTACGTATACGAGCTGGCAGAGTGGCACACAGTAGTAACTTTGGTATAATTTTATAATCACGATGGTGACTTAACTGACACATCCTATTCTTTATCCAAACCGGCTTGTACTTATACATATTCTGCTGATGCCAGTGATAAATCGTCCTATTATGATAATTTAATCAGAACTTGATATAGATTGGTAATAAATGGCAAAACGTGCAATTCGGCTAAGCAGATTGAAATTTAAACACGTAGTTAAACAAAAATAGATTTTAACACTTATTTATAGCAGTACCTACTGCGATAAATAAATTGCAGCACATAAACAAAAATACTAGTGTTTGATGTTTAGCCGAATCCCAACACAAGTTTGTAACAATCTTATAGATAACTGAACCGGACCAATCCTGGACGTGACTCATTCATTCACATGAATACACTTACGTTTTACTAACTAGCAAGATTTATTTACGTTATCAGAATTTCCAGCCAGCTTCATGGTTCTAAGTCCGTAAATTGTACGAGTTAAGATATTTGGGGTACCTACCCATCTCGAGTTTTCAACACCCGATGTAAATTATATATCAAAAAAAAATATAAAGCCTAGAATAAAAAACGGACTCATTCTTTCATTACAAGGATTTTTCTAATGAATAAATTATAGTATATTAGATTATTTCAAAATAGTAAAACATGTTGTAGGAAAGCATATGATTCAACAGGCGCAATTTTTGTGACAGTTCCACGGCTTCTACACGATGGCTCGTAGGTTTTTCACTGAGAACAACATGGCGGAGACGGCATTCTAAATTTGAATCTCGGACGAGTCGGCGCTCGCGTACGTAAATAAACGCACACACGAATAATCAGTAACACTATACAAGCGTTAGAGCAACGTGCAGCCACTACATCACACAAATGAACAGACATATCAGTTAATTTGCCTTTATTTTATGCGTCTAAGGATGCAAAACGTAAATCGTTTTCTCGTCAGATGTACTCGGCAATCGGTGCATATCAAAAGCACTTTATAAAATCACATAACGTATAGCTACAATACGTACGCTCAAAGCACATTATACTCACACAAGCAGCAGTGGACGAAAACGTACTAATGACGCATCGACTTCCGGTCGATGATTTTATCTACGGCAAAAGCCAATACGAACTAAGCTTCATAATAAAGACTGAACTTTTTAAAATTTAGCTCAGCAATTAAGAATATCACAGCAATCGCGACGCGGCACGCGGGTTCACATTTGAAGCTTTGAAGTCAAGAAGACCTAGGAGATTAAGCATAGCGAGAGCGAGGGGTAACGACGCCAACGCAGCCGCCTGCGCCGTTTTAGCTTTTGATGTGTTGGAGCTGCAGAACATAAATCAATCCGTATCTTTCCTTGTTGACGACGGGAACTGGCGCTGTAGCGCCGCCGCCTGCAGTTTCAGCAGCTCATAATATAATTACCTATGTGTATATGTAAGTATTTACTTTCATTTGTAAAGAGAAACCGTAAAATAAAAGTGAAAGGAGCCGATAAATCTTCGATGTTTTAAGTAGTGAGCCGATCTGACAAGCACGGTGTGAACGTGAATACTGTAAATATTGATATGGAACTTATGGAAGTAGGTAACAAAAGGTTTCACGTCGATCATGATGGAATTAATTTAACTAATTTGGTACGTTTAAAAACTAGAAGGTAATAATATAACGTTATTATAAACAAGTTTTTAAATAACTTTAGCAGGTTAAGAACCAATTTTTATCTGATTAGATTCGAAAGATATAAATTTTTTGTATGCGGACAACATTTAAATGGCGTTTTAAAAAAGTTTAGAGATACAGGAGAATATTTTAGTGTCGTTATTACCAATATTTTTAAGTAACCTTACGAATAGCATTATGTGCTAATAGCTAGCAAATGCAAACATTAATTGTGTAGGTACATATCTATTGGAGCCAGTGTGCGTACTGCGTACGCACTCTCGCACGCATTCATAACTGAGGCACAGTGCACGGGCGCGGACGGCGGCTACGGCGACCAGTCGGCCTTGCCACTCGGTGGTCTGCCTCTCGCTGCCAGAGGTTACCAACGCGTTATTCCATCTTACTTTAGAAAGCAACTCGAAAAACATTGCGTCGCCCGCGTTTAATTACTCATTTGAACTGAACCACGAACTTGATGATAAAACAATGGGCAACGATTTTCAAATTTAAGGTAGCTAAAGAATGACGAGACAAAGTTTAAACCATCCATCTAAAATATGAATTCTTGTGAATGAACAGACAAATCACAACCAACGGCCGAGTTTCCCGGGTCCATTAAACGCAATCAACGGGTGATACAACCATGACGTAATTTTGCCTGTTTGTTGAAGTCACTCTCGTGAACTGTGTGGTGTTATTATGTTATGAAGTGAGATTACATATTGTGGCATCGGCTTGTACCAAAAAGGCTAATTCTTAAATATTTCTTCGTGTGTTCATACACGTAAAACAACATTCACGCTCATGAAGTCTCGTGAACGTATATTTCCGAACGGCATTGTATAGTTATTAAGTCGGCCTGAGTCACTAGGAGTCGTATGTACAGAGCTGTGCCCTATAATTAGACGTTAATCAGCGAAAAAGGCAGAACACGGAGCATGTGTCCGGCGACTCCGGCGCCAACGGAAGCCAATCTGGCACGAATAAATTCATTGTGCAGTGCGCGCTGTTCATTCATATGGCGAGTTGCCTTGTGCCTGGGCACAGATCGCCCGCTCACTATGGGTGGAGGCACACAGGAAGCTCTAATGGTTGCAAACGGCGTCATTCGCTCAACGCTGAGCGCTACCGGAACTGGAAACCGACAGGAACTAAACAGTTAACGCACTGAACTGGACATACACCCTTTTTGTGTCAGTGAAATTGGTGTTAGTGTTAGCTTTGTTAATTAAAGGGCTTTTTTATTTTCAAATAAAGGTATCGAGCGATGACTAAACAGATATCGAAGTTGCGTCGTCGTCGATTGGAAATTAGAGTCATAAAGTCACTTTTCTTTACAGTTGATCGTGTGCTTTCGCACTTCAAAATAAGTAAAGGCTAACAAAAAATTCTGCGAGTAAAATTGCAAGTTGTGATCTGGGAATAGCATTGAGTCCTATAACACTGAGGTTTGTCTTAAACAGCTCAATGCACCAACACCGGTCGGTTGCGGTCGCGGACTTTGGACCTCAAGTGTTTATGTGTGCATCCTGTTCTCTCTCGAACTTGAGACACATTACCTTATCTCGCTTGCGCTCATGTCCTCCCCACTATCATTATATTACCTCATCCCATCACTCGATTCAATCAAAATGTGACTGAAGTCGCCGCTCTTTATGTTATCTACCTCTACTGGAAAGGATCGTAATTCAGCTCGTGCAGCATTGCGTTATCAATCATTGTCCCAACATCCCAACAACTGTCTTGACTTTATCTGTTTTTGTTTTGATGAAGTATCATGTGTTTGTGACACCAATTTGATAATTAATTTAACTTTTTTTCATATTTGTAACTTCATTAATTAGATTGAATAGAGTACCAAACCGGAACCAAAAACCTAGGCGGGGTTAAAAAGTTGTCAATAATAATGCACTTGATAAAGAATATCATTAATTGCTACTTCTTGAATGTATTTTTTACAGCAGGTATCAAAGCTACTATGTCTGACATGTACCAATTTGCAAATGTTATCCAAGGCTTGACACGCACGATACGAGACAGACCAAAAGATCATTTCCCACACGCAAGCACAGTTGAAATGGATGTAAAGGCGGCAGCCTCGAGGCGGGTGCCTTGTACCTGGCTACTAAATGACTTAGCGGTCCTTGAACTTTCCTGTGAACGGGTACACACCGTCATTGATGCAACAGGATAAAACCGACCAGCAGGTAAATCTCATTTTCAAATCTTTTTTTTTTGTAACAAAATAAGACAAGCTCAATTTATTCAAATCACGTTTAATAGGTCACGAAATGCTGCAAGATATAAATGTCAAGATGCTTACATATAACACTCGGATTTAATAAACGATCTCGGCAAGCGAATCTATTGTCTGCAAAGTTTTATGATAATTCGTTGTGTTAAATACGAACCAGTTCTAATATTCTGTTTGAGTAGAAAGACAAGAACGTCTACGATTCTTGAAAGTACCTAGGTTATATTTTGTATAATATAGATAGATGCCTAATATCATAAAATCTAGGACAATCGCAACATTTGCAACACAGCCTCTATTGCAGAATAGTCATTGTGAAATGCCAAAACTAGAAGGGACCACAAGTACGCCCCGAGATGCAAAATGTCACTAGGTAGGTATGTAGTGAGAAGTGATTTACATAACATTCAATTTCGGCACAGTTACGATTGTTTACAAATTCAAGGTCGAAAGGCACCGCAGGTGAGCGATAATAATAGATTGACAACCCCTCAAGGTGCCATGACCTTTCTTTCCCACGATTCAAAAGATCAATCGAAACCGCAATAACTGATGCATTCCTATTGTAACATGAGTCATTAGCATTTCTGATAATTGTTTTGAACGAATATCAATAACGCTGAATGAATATATTGAATAGGTTTTATGCAAGAAGGTATCCTTTTACGCTTTGCGTTAGGACAGGTAAATCAACACGTAAATGGGCTATTCGTAGAAGTAATTATGTTGACTCCATTTATTTATGATATTAAAATCAATCAGTTTTCTCATGAGAATCAAGTCTGCATCAAAAAACTGGAAATTGAACCCTAGAAACTTAAAAAATGAGAGTCGAAGTCAGGTGTATCTACTGGAGAGAACATGTGACGTCACATGTTCTGCGGGTGCCGTAAAACTGTACTAAAAACATGCATTTTGTTGATTTTGGCCGTGAAAAACTACGTAGTACCTATGTACATAGTCATGAATTTTTTTGTTCATTGAAATGTAAAGAATCTAATAGATTAATGTAGGTAGTATCATTTAAATTACCTACTATTTGATGATAAGAAAATCGTTGAATTCGGAAAACCTTGAGATGCAATATTTTTATGGAAATTATATATTTTTTGTATGTATTTCATTTTTATTGTGTTAATTTGACGTTCTTAATCCTGTATATCATGTATTTTCTGTTTCATCCAATTGTATATATTTATATAGATAGCTTTTTGACAATGATAGGATATGCCTTATGTCCCATGTTTCAAATCATGTAGATTTTTCAAAAACTACGGCGCCATTTTTTTAATCGACTACAGTTGGCTAAGAAGTTTGGGTAAAACTTCCTTGACAGCTGGACTATAGCAGTAATTCTAAAAAGTTTTTATTTGGGTTTTTATCACAGTTCCTATACTTTTATGAAGGAGGTCTAGCACTACGTCCCTTGTATTGAAAACAACAGGTACCGAGCCGTGGAGAACATCAGCTATCGGAGATTACCGAATGATTAGCACAGCCGCCGGCTGGTGCTATAGGAACTACTACCTAATCGCGCCATTACCGAGAATTGCGGTGAGCCACTCAAAGAACTGGCGGAGTCGAGAGAAAAATCTATCCCTTTGTTACTAAAATCTCAGGTGTATACAGAAATAACATAAAACGATCTAAACATGAACTGACAGTGGTTAGAGAAGCGGTCAGTGCACTGTGCAACTCTTCCTGCTATCGATCGAATTAAGATTCATACCACAGAAATTGAGATTTCACAGATTTTAATTCTGAATTTCTGTCATTTTTATTGGGATATTATAATACATTCTAGATTTTAGCACAGAATACATTAGAGTACAAGTATTTTAGTACGGTTATTGTTCTAGCTACTTTAATAATATTGTGCCTCACGCAAAAGGTTTTCAAAACTTTGTGTTCTTCTTCGTATGACATTCAGTCCATGCGAGCTTAGTGCAATGTGAGAGCAATATACACCATAGATTATAATCAAGTAAACTTCAGATTTATGCTGCTAATATTAATTTTAATGTGAGAGTTAATGTGACACAATCTTGAAACATATGATCCTGGTGATATACCTACGGGGTGTAAGTACGTGGTTGGTTTGCGTACGAAAAACCTGCATTATGCATATCAAAAGCTATAATAGTTCTAAACTTTTTAAACGACAAATGCTATTCAGTCAATACCGTAGAACCATAATAATCTGTGGCGAGTTCTGCCTGACGAGCGATGTGATTACGAGGAGTAAGGGGTACGGTGAGGTGAACGGAGGGGGGAGGAAAGGTATAGGCTCTGGAGCGATTCCGAGAAGTCGAACCGCACCGCAGCCTCCAAGGCTAACTGCGGTAACATCACAGGACATGGGCTCGTTAACTCCGCTGGGAGGTGAAAAACGGACAAGCGCCGAGCGCCGCGTGGCTGCCCTTCTAGCAGCCAAACCCAATTAAAATTCAAATATTTTTTCTTTTGTTTGTATCGATACTCTGTTTTTTCAATAGGCACCAGAATAGTTACTTTCTATTTGAGTATAAATTTACTTTAGTACCACAGTTCGTTATATTGAATAATGATCATAAGATTCATGAGGCTTCTTAAATGGTCCCTTATTGTTTGCTTTCTTATCCTATAGCATTCCAGTAATTCTCATAAATGGTGAAAAATCCTCGTTTCGAAATTAATTCCAAGATTGTCCCAAGATGACTTACTTATCTACATCTGGTAACAAACATCAGATTCCTGATAACTGATCCAATTCGCACCTTAAATCACGAGAAATTAAAATTCAAAATTCTTTATTCTCATGAGCCCTCAAGAGAAGAGAAGCGAGAGTATAATTATAATCATTTGAGTTAGGACGTGGAGCCGTCGAGTGAGGATATACCGTGGCGTCGTTGTGCCGCCTTCGCCAAGCCGAAATAACCGTACGCGTACCGGCGTGTTCAATGGGCAGCGGAGAGCGCGGGGGCGGCCGTCGCGGCGCTCGCGCCAAAATTAGACGTAAACACGACGGCACGAGGCGCCGCCGCCCGACGAGACGCTTACTTAGCTCTCTGCTGGCTGGAGTTTACAGTAAACTCCAGCCGGCCCTAGCGCAAACCCTTCAAGAGCAAGATTTACTGCTTCGATACGTAGCTGAAAGCAAACTTAGGAATTTATATTGCAATGTTTTTGCAAAAACTTGTATCGCAACAAGCTTTTCATTTCTGTGAGAGTAAAAGTGGACAGCTCTTCAATTCAAGTCGATTTAACAAAAGTTACATGAATAAACAGGATTGCCCTAGCCAGTGTCACTCGGGATGATGTAAGGATTCTATTGATACATCAAATATATCGAAATCTATTCAGGCATTTAAAAGTTATGGTGAAATAAAGAAACTCACATACATACATGAATCCTGAAAACTACACTCCTTTTTTGGGCAGTCGTGTAAAAATATAAGCAGCATAAATCTGAAGTTAGTCATTGTTTACTTGTGTATATTGCACTAAACTCGCATGGACTGAATGCCGTTCGAAGAAGAACACAAAGTTTTGAAGACCCTCAAAGCTCAGTAGGTACCTACTTGTTAATGAACAACACTTTGACAACACTACACATATTTTGAAAATGTTTTATAGTTATAAATTTAAATTTATTACTTTTAGGTAACAATATGGAAAAGTATACCATTTTTGAAGACTGATATATATTACAAAATATCTATAGCTGAAACTGCTTAATAACCAGAGATGACAATTAGTTGTTTATTGACAAGCTTACAAAATCTATTAGTAGGTCGAACGAAAATCGAAAACCGATACCTTACCTAAAATCGCGAATGAAGCATAAGTAAGCAAATCATGCGGCCTTGGTTGGCTATTGCCATAAGCGAACAATAATCTAAAGAGACGTGAGTAAACTTATCAGTATTCAATAAAGACGCTCACGGTGGCAAACAAACGAGCAACGGCGGTCAGCTAACATCGTCGTGCCGCGCTGTGACATCGCATGAGTAATCGCAGGAGCACCATAATTCAACAATAGGGGATTGAAGACATAACCCAGTCGTTATTGTTGCAACTGAGACCAAATACATACTAAATTTCTGGATGTAACATGTTTTTTTTTTTAAATCTGAATGTAAAACAGGCCTAGGTAATCATTAAACTTAATGTTGATGAGAATGGTAAACATTATTGTTGATTGCAAATTTGAACATATCACAGAAAGCCAAAGAGCATAATATGTTACCTACCTAATCACCTATTGTTTTTGTTTTGCAAATCTTAATTCGATAAAACCTCTTTACAATTATATGCACAATCTTCGAAGACAGGACTAGGTAACATTAAACATTAGGTGAAACATGGTTAAACGCTAATTATAAAAATAAAGTTCTTGATCTGATGATGGTGTAAATGTATGAGAATGTAAAGACAATTCCAGCCTCCTTTCTTAGGCATGACGTGGGCCCTAAGGCGCTTGTCAATATACACACTTGACCCCTTTTGATCCTACAATTAAGCTGGCAATACACTCTGCTCAATGACCACCATGAGCATCAGAATACAGAGACGTGTACAAAATTTAATGTCAAAATTTTAGAATCTTGATTTATTAGAATATCTAATTAAGTCGTCATGAGTCCAAATGACACTATGCTGTAAAAAAGAAGAAAGTAAATCTATTTTTGTATACTTTTAGTTACATCAATTTACACAATCGCGTTTACTACTGAAATCACGGATTCGCTAATGTGCATGGACTGAACACCTTGTCGCCAATTGTAAAACCTTTCCCACAACGTCAAATAGTGATAAATTGATAATACATTTCATGGAATTCAGTATATGAACTAGCATTCGTTATGCAAACTTTATTGATCATCATACGTATATGTATACTAAAGATAGAGATAGGGACGTCGAAGCTCGACCGGTGTGGTCTAACGACCTGAATAACTCTGTGTATCTATTTATCGCGACGAGAAGTTTTATTGACCATGGCAAGTATTATTGGAAACACATTAATACCGATGATGACACAAGCCGATGAGAGACAACTGTGTCCACAAGTCTCATTAATATGGCGCTGCACGGACAAAGATCTGCCCTTGAAGGAACCGAACCGTCTGCAGGTCGTATGCAAGTAGATAAAGATTAAACATAGTAAATTAGATGCACTTGTGTCAAGATGATGTTTGAAGAATTCCAACGAATTATATTTCAAGTGAAATTCTAATGTTAGAACAGTTCTTTGGACCACTTGAAATATTTGGAGGTGTTAAAAAGATTAACGCAAGAATTTTAGAGCTTCACATCCATTTGTAAATAGCATGGATTCTGATTATTTTTGGAAATGTATGTAAATTGACGTAAAAATTTTACCTATATATTTATCATTAGTGATATATTAAAATTAGGAAACGTAGATCTGTCAAACAAAACATAAGATTGTTTATCTTTTTCCGGCTTGAGTACGTAATACTTTAGCATCAGTTCGATTTCTCACAGCACTCCCGCTGTGCTCAGTTTCTGATTGGTGCCGATAAAGACGCTGTCTCGAGCCAACATCCAGTAATCAGAGCGTGCAAACTGAGCAACTTGTTGCTATTGCACTGCATAATATGTTGTTCTCTATACTCACTCTTATAAAGTTCTAATTTCAGAGGTAGGTATAGAATCGTATAATAATAGTTGATAAGTAAAACAATTCTCTATGAGATGACTTTTTGCGACGATTAGTGTGATATGATTCAAAGGTTGTTTGGGTACCATTCCGGGTATTTGGGTTTTCAATAGATAATTTTCACAAGAAACAACGAGATAAGATTCCTTAGGTTATTCGGCTAATCCTGTACAGGAATATTTAAGCATAAATAAATAAGACGAATTCACTTAGTTGGAACTGCTTAACAGGTGCATTTTTTATACCGGTGGGCCGCTGAACAGGCTCCCATATTGGCCGCTATTATTGGCAACGTAAGGGGCAACGGTGGTGTAGATAGCTAAAGGGTGTCGAGAGATTGTCAGCAATCTCAAGGCGCTATAATTCCGTTCTTTATGTCTCCTCATAGCTTACTGTTTCAACTCTTGCTCTAGCTGTCTCTACTCCCAGATGCGATGACGGCGGCAAGCCGTGATTCAAGGTTCTCATTGAACTTCAGAGGGTACTAGGTGCCGACCGCCGCTAACAGTTTTTTTTATGTTAAGAAAAATCACTAATTTAAAGATAACATGTAGATGTAAAGTTACCTAAAAAACACACAACTGCCCTAGCCAGTGACAATCTGGATGATGTAAGGACAGAATTTAGGATGTAACGATTGTAACGATAACCCATATATATACTATTTACTATGTACAAAACTATTTGGACATTTAAAAGTTATGGTGGAACAAAGAAACTCACTATACTAAAACTAACAAATACTAAAAACATTACGCTCCTTTTTTGAAAAAATCAACTTATTTCTATCAATCATATTTTGTTGAAAGTTGCGATCAAGCAGACTGCAGATAGATGCCTTATTGACGGCAAATCTGATATTTCGTCTTATTCGCTATCACGACGTTAAACGCTAGTTTTTAATTACTAAATCGAGAGAAAGTAAATGTTATTAGCGGCATCAGTTTGTTCTAAAATTGTACTCTCGGTGGAGTTCCGTTAGGCAAGCTACCTGTCGCCCTGCCGATGCCGGCCGCCGCCGACGCCACTCGCCCGACTTCTTGGAAGGCGATAGTGAGCTGTGTTTTAATGTTATCGCAATGAACGTACTGCGATAAGTCCACTTGTTGTGCATGTGATCGCTCCATTACGATTTTCTCAGTATACCTCGTCGCCCGTTCCGAAAGTTTAACTTGTTTATTAACTGATGGTACCTGTCTAGTTAGTTGTATCATGTATGTGGACTTGCATGTACTTACTTAGGTTTCAATTCAACGCGTTTCAATGTACGAACAACGAATTTTTCAACCTTATTCAAATAAATTTCTTCTAATTAAGTACGTATTGTAGGCGACACTATTGTCATTGTTGTCAACCTGTTGTTGTATTTTATATTGTAAAGATCTTTTTTTAATTGTTTTACATTACACACTACAGACACGTGGTCCCTTATTATATTTGGTAATTATTTTAAGATTAATAACAATAGTAACGTAGAATAACAACAATAGAAAGGTAGTTAAAAAATAACATTAATACAGGAATTTATTAACTTAAGTACTTAGTAGATCTACAGTATTATAAATGTTGGTTACTACCCACATTTATGTTTACTGTTAAAGATTTTAGATTTTGTCTCATTGTTGCACTGAATCCACTATTCCTTTTTCGTTCTTCCATTTCGATCCAGGATATTATCCTTTATCATCAAAGAGCTACTGCTCATATATGATTGTCTCTAAATTACCTTAATAGTACCTATATTTACTCTATTTATTTTTCAGAAACAGGTAAATTCATAAAAAATGGTGCATTTTGTTTACATTGCGCACCTACACTTCTAAGACCACAGAAATTACAGACTAGTAAAGAGAACAACGTTCAAATAAGTTGAATGAACCGCAGCTACTTTTATTTTTCGTACGAAGATGGCTTTTGTATTCAGTACGAGAAGTTTCTCTTATTAAGATTCAAAGGATGAAACTTAAAAGGAAATGTATTGTTTGAAGCACGCCTAATTTGCCTATTGTATCACATGAAGTGATCGAAGTTGTTGACAGTTCTTCAAATTAGGTAGGTAGGTACAATAAAATGTTTTATTACATAAACTTCCCTCTAATAATGGAGAGAACATATAATAGAACTTCAAATTTAAAGTATTTAATATTGTTTCCATTAGATGGTATGAAGATGTAGTAAAATGGAAAAGGTTTGGGTCAAAAGTTAACCAAAAACCGTAACGCGCTGTATAACTGGTGAGTGGTGACTGGTGAGGCTGATAGCGCCGCGTTGGGTGTCCGCCAAGGCAATTTGCATCGCTACCCGTTTCGGAACATCGCCAAGTCTAGCCGAACAAAACCACAGAGAATTACCCTCCATTCCAATAATAATTAAAGCAAACATTTCGCAGGCGAGACGTACGCCGACGGACGTTATGGAGCTTATAAAGCATTGGCCCCAGCGTGCAATTAAGAAACGACGACGTGCATATCTATTTGCCGACGCGGAAGAGATGCACCGCTTGCAATGGTCCATTGCAGTATGCTCCCGCGGTCGTCGCCGGCGCGGAGACCAGAGCCAAGCGGCCGCCCGTCTAAATTAATACCTTTGATATTCGAAATATCAATATTTTAGGGGAGCTTATGAAGTGCGTCGTTGCAGATGTAACATGCAGGCCTTCCGCGTTGGCAAACCTGACGTGCGCTAACGAACCGAGCAGACGTAATACAGATAAATCATGTGATGTATTTATTTACAAAGCAACACTGTTAGTTACCACAAAAAAAAAACATTTTTAGCCGCCTGTTTAGCTAGACATCGTCTAAAGATAAACGTCAAAAATGATTAGAAATGTCACAACAGAATTGTGTTAGACAAAGGTTATACACTACTTAAATCAGGATTTGTGGTTGCTCATATTTAATCGCGCGACTAAGGCATGTTTAGGCGTTAAACACTGTTTAACACATTTGTTTGTGGTACGTTCACGCTGTATGTTCACTAATATTTAAAACTAACATCTTGAATTACCAAATCGGTTCTGTTTGCTTGTAAACGTTGTCTCACGTTAAGTTCTATCAAAGTTATTCTTATTGTTCCATCCTATATAATATTTTCATGTGTGGTTGCGGGGGTTAAATCTATTCGCAGATATTGGTAAGTATAGTACGAATCTACATAAAAAATGTTAAACAAACGACGCGACGTCATTGCACCAACTTTGCAATAAATCATTCTATTGAACAGCAGCTTTGAATCTACCATTACGTGCACTGTAGTCTGTACTCTGTTACCGTAACACACAAATAAGACTTAGATCGTGTACGTACTGAAAACGTAACGTGACAATAATGGCAGCGGCGCCAGTCTACCAACAGCCATTACCGATTATCGATATAATTATTTCGAACTCAATCGAGCTTCAAGCGCCGGCGCCGGCGTCTGTTCTAACGAAATTGAATAACGTTTCTCAAATATAATATATCGACATATGAACGCGCCAAAATTAAATGCGGCTGAGATATTCCTCGTATAGCTACTCTGAACACAAAGTTGAATTTGAATTTGCTTAGCCCTAGACAAAGCCTAAATACAATGTTGCAATTGAGAAATAATGCATAATTTTATGAAACAAGTCAGTTCAATATAGGATGGCCAGTGGTTACATGCCTAAACGAGAAGGCAGAAGTTCAAGCTGCACCGTTAAAAAAGCTATGCGTTATTCAAGGGTGGCTTTTGAACCGATCATACAGTGATACCGAGAAGTTTCTTCGGATTCTGTCTTGAGAGTTCGCACTTATCAGAGTCAGGACCTAGGGGCTCTGCTCGGTGTTGCTCATTTTATTTTACTGTCTATTAACTACTATCATCTAGCTTAAAGTATTATTTATGAGTTTTCTATATTTTTTATTATATTTGGTAACGAGATGAGCTGGTCGTTTGCCTGATGGTAAGCATAAGCTTATCCGATGTGTGGCGATGCCGTGTGCTCGAATAGTCGGTGTTATCACCGGCTCATAACCATTCACTCAGCCACTCAGAACTTTGAAACATAAAGGCCTGCGTAGCACCAAAGAACATCAAATAATAGTGGCACTGTAGTGCGCTCGTTATCCTGAGACATTAGGTATAAGTCTCATAAGCCCAGTAATTTCACTGACTAATCTGCTTATCCCACCGGAACACAGTAATGGTTGCACATTACTGCTTCACGAGCGACAGACTTCACGAGCAAAGCGGTGGTACCAACCCAGACTGACACTATCTGAAGAGTGAGTCCTACGACCTAGTTAGTCACTTACCTACCACTACTACTTTTACTCCTGTTGTCGCGGATTGTATAATATTGTTCCTAACTAGGTTCCGTGACAAGACAGACTTTGACCTAATGTGGGGAGGGGACCACCAGTGATTAATATATCTTTATATTGTGTTTTAAATGTGCAACAAAATCTTTATGGACTTTGAAAATTGAAACCCATATATGGGTTTGATTTTTTTTCATTCAATCAACACATCCGACGCTGATTATTGGTGGAGCGTTTTCTGTTTCTGTTCACCTCCTCGTACCACACGAGTAACGGCATCCATGATCCACCCTTTCTTTGATCTGTCCGTGACGGCTCATGTCGGCCTTCCTCGACCCTCGCCCCCGCTTTGCGTTTATCTTTCCATCTAGGACGATCTTCATGAACTGACCATGCCGTATGAGATGGCCAAACATCTTTCTTCTTTTGATCTCTTATGCCTTTATTTTGTAGCATTGGCTCAAACTTCATTATTGGTCTGAGCAAGTCCTTCTTTCTGAGATGTGCAGACAATCTATACATCTATACAAATAAATAAAATTGAAATGTTTGTAATATCAAAATAACAGCTTTTTACTAAACGCTTATGAAACTATATTAAATCAACCATTTTTTTAATTTTTGTCTCTCTGTCTGTCTGTTTGTTCCGTGTAACCGACTGGACCGAACCGGCTGGACCGATTTTGACGTTTTTCACTGGCTGATAGCTAATGTTACAAGGAGTAACTTAGGCTAAGTGAGCGAAGCCACGGGGCACAGCTAGTATTACATATGTAATTATGGTCAAACCCCCTAAGACTATGCAGTCTTTCGTTTACAAATATGTCTCGCAATAAGCCAATGACAAAAATAAATTATTATACGTCTGACGCGTTACAACGTAACTGATAATAACGTGGTTTTTAATCAGGATTTAAGATATGTAACTGAGCTTGAAATAGTTTATCTACATATATAAGCTGGACGCTTTTTTCATAGCACTGAATATAGATCAATATATTAATTAAAAATTATTAAAAAATACGAAATTGGAAAACCATAGAGCCCATTTTTTTAATGGCATCTGATTACTAATGGATAAAAAGCGGTTGAAAGCCTCAACCTTGCTACATGTAGCGTAAAGCGAAGCAGTCGTCGCTTTGAGCCCAGGCAGGGCTTCGAGACAGCACTATCTGGCAGTATTGCCGTTCTTGTCTATTTCGTGGTTATTTGATGGGTTTGCATCAAGCCGCGCTTGCGCGTGTATTATCTTGTAATCCACTTGATGCAAATGCATGGTTATTTTGGCAGCAAAACGCATACCTACTTGCATAAGCGTCTACGGTCTGCATAAGACTTTTGTATGAAATTAAGCTTTGCAAGGCCGCCCGGCCGTCTCTAACTATAGCGTTTGACTAAGTAAGAAAAACTTTAATTTTGTTCTGCAATATGTAGACCTTACTATATTTACATATTAACTAGAACCGAATAGAATACAGAACGAACAAGAGAAGGGTACGGATAGGACCACGTTGTCGTCTGTTTTTTTCATTCCGAGGTACGAAATCCTACCAATGTTGTAGTTCCTACAACAACTTACCGCGACACGCTAGTAAAAATATAGTGCCACGTTCAATGACTCAATGAGTTATAGGCTTGACTTGTATTGTAAGTGCTTGACGTTGAAACAAAAGCAACCGTATTGTACCCAAGACACAATATACCCAAGCTATTATGATTCATTTTCTTAACTCTATCATGTTTTATCATTGTAAACTGACGGCAGGTACATATTGCGATAAGATAGCGAATGACGACAGTGTGTTTCCAGCATGAACAGCCCAGATAAGCGAAGAGCATCCCATAAATACGAATACTCTAAACGACCTAAAAACTACTAAGAAACAAACGAATAAAACATAACTTTCATTTGTATTTTTTAGGATTGTTGATTTAAATATTTTTAACTGTCAACTTTACATTAGTTTAATTCACGATATTTTGAGAACATTTTGGAGTGTATTTTTTTTTAATATTTCTTAATTCTATTGTTTATTGCTTTCCATAAAGTTACAATCGACGGCAAAATTATAATTAGATAACAGTACATTATGGGCTGTAGATAACATTACTAGCTAGATACTAGCTTCTACCCGCGGTTTCACCCGCCTTCCCATAGGAACCGTGCAGTTGTCGGGATAAAAAGTTGCCCAAGGTACTCTCCGATCCATAAACTATATCTAATACCAAAAATCACGTCGATCCGTTGCTCTGTTGCTGCGTGAAAGAAGGACCAAACAACAAACACACTATCGCATTTATTATAGTATGTACGTATAAGTATAGGTATATGGACTAGACGTTATGAAATATATTTTATAGCACTGTTAACCGACACTAAAGAAGACCAGAAGACGCAGGTTCGAATCCTGTTGGAAGCGAAATTTTTGTGATGTATATATGTGTGTGGACTAGACGTTGCCTAGCTTTGTGTATACGGTGTTATATCAAGTGGGTTTTTTTAAATTGGTACCTATTCATTTATTTAGGATTAATGAATGAAATAAAGACCGTTCAACATAATACAACGACCCTAATCCCGAGTTTATGTAAGTAGTCAGGGACTAAAAGAACACCAACCAATAATAGTGTCTACAAAAATATTCTTGGACGCCACCAGACACAGGGGCAGGGTGGTGGGATTGTCGAACTCCGGCTAATGAGACCGACCGGACCCTACCAACTAAAAATCGACAGGTTTTTCTCCCAAAGCGTTTCTCAAAAAGTATGGATATGGAAGTATCGATTTTATAAGTAGGTTGGTAAGCGAAAATTTTCATATTCGGTATTCAAGTATTTTTAATGTTCAAGATATCGATTAGATCGATATTTCTAAGATTATCTTACAATATTACTATTCCGAAGCAGATTTCGCAGAAAATAGATTCGACAATTCCAGCAGGTACTGACTGTATCTAATGTCGATAGAACATAGATAACGGGTAATTACCTACGCCATATAAACAAAGACACAAAACAAAAATAAATACAGTGCCACAATGACCAGCTTTATCGCTTGAAATCTCTACTAGGTATAAGGTAGGTAAGCAACATCTAAGTGGAGAGGCTTTGTTGAAGTGGACTGATGTGGTAGTAGGAAACTGTAATCTAACGCTATGTAGTTACGAATTACCAGGTACCTAGGCTAATACAACGTGTCTTGGATAATGTAAAAGATGGTAAAAAGAAGCTGGTGCTTCTTTTTACCTAATATGATATTAGGTACCCACCTACAAGATATGGTAGGTACGAGGTAGGTATACTTGGACAGGTAGCGATCACTTTTACGATTTCAAGAAAGTATCTGTATAAATATAACCTTGACGACTTGACTATTAGCACCTATGCATGCTCCGTTATACTCGTTAGAGCAACAACGACCAGTGCTTGAAATGAAGAAATCTTTAAAGTAGATAAAGCACACTACAAAACGTCATGATTCGCACTTTTCGGAATAAATTACATCAGGTGTATGTATTGCAACACTCCATTTCTTATATTACTGCCGAAGTTAGTAAATTTACTCGTACTATCCAAGATTAACGACGATGAGGGACGATGACATAATATTTTGATCAAACTTTTCTGGATCAATGCCCTATTTAGTGTAGGTTGTACTATTATCTATTCTGTAGTGTAGACCGTATGAGTTCTAGTGTAGGTTGTTCTATTATCTATTCTGTGGTATGGTGTAGGTATGAGGCCTAGTGTACCTACGTAGTACGTACATAGCTACAGAGTAATAATTGAAGCCCTACTAATGCCTTTTGCAAACAACTCGCCTAAGGCCTAAGCTAGACAACTATTATAAAACACGCTGAAAACTCAGAATAAAGAAAGGACATAACGTAGGCACTCACTGAAAACAAGTTGCTTTAGAATATTTTCTTTGTTCCATGAAGTTGAACATTGATTAAAATTTAGCTTGCGATTGCGCCTGACACTATGTCTTGGATCTGTTATAAGCATTAATAATGTTAAGCCATAGCTAATTTTATATTATTGTCAAATCGTTCGTATTATTTGCCATGTTACTAAAAGTTTATGTCATTGAATTTCAGGGTAACGTGATGCGTGAGAGATAGCCACATACCACATCCATGACGATCCTGTATCCTGATTCCTGACCATACAGATTTATGTAATCCAGCTAAGATAGTTAGACTTTTGTAGTGTTGTTGGGTGCTTTGCACCCTGTAGGTATAGTACATACCACAACTGTTTACAGAATCATAAAAAACAACGTTTTATATAAACAAAAACTTACTTTAGGTAATAAATTTGTCCCTCTGGCGTACGAGCTTGTTCCCATCCAGGCGGAAGCGGTCCAAGATCGTCTGGCATATGTGGGACATCGTAGGACCTCTGTTTAGCGTGCTGGTGGTGCAGCGGCGGCTGTTGATTCTGCTGTCCCGCTGCTGCATAAGTTTGTTGCAAGCTGGCCGGCGACGAATGCGCACGAGAGTGCGACACTGTTGAGGCGCCAGTGACGGACGACGATCCGAACGCCGAATCAGCCGAGTTTTCTCGCGAGTGAGACACAGATGGCGACTTGGAACCGGTCGAAGGCGGGTTAAAGAACGACTTTGGAAGCTGTCGCATACGGAGAGGCACCTGTAGCGGTCGTTTCGAGTCCGGCTTTAGCACTGTGTCAAACAATGACTGAAGAACCGAGTCGGAATCCTGGTCCACGCGGAGGACCGGGTTCGATTTCTGCTCAGCGTCCGTGTTGAGAGCCATGTTTGATGTCGGAACGAACGAATCTCGAAACCGACCTGGCTCACTGCTGTGACACAACACTTGCACGCAACGGGTCGGCGCGGCGCCACCCGACGTTCTTGCAATACAGCGCTCGCTGCGCGACTGACGCACCCCGCCCGCACCGCGGAGACTCCTGCCCACGCGCACCCGCCGCACCACCCGCGCGGCTCCTCGGCATCGGCACCGCGGCACGTACCTCAGACCGGTCTTCAGCTTCGAGAACGATGCCCCTCACCCCGCTTACCTACTATCTCCTCCGCTCGCTTGCCTAATAATATGTAGTGTAAATGGACGACGGCGACGTAAAGCCTACAGGATAGGCATCAGCATCGAGGACTAGACAAAGAACTGGCGGCACCAAGTAGGTAGATGGTGGTACTAGGTAGGTAAGAGGTAGGTACTCACTTATGTTATTAGTTAAGTACAAAGTTTGTACCTAAATCTTTGAAAATATGTTAGGTAAGTGTAATTACAATCAGGATTTTTTTTAGGTACCTACTATTAAATTTGATAACGAGATGAACTGGTCGCTTGCCTGATGGTAAGCTGGGTAAGCATAACGCCCGCCGCGGCAGGCAGCCCATAACCATTGCAGAATGCGGTGCCACTCAGAACTTTGAAACACAAAGGTCTGCGCGGCACTGCAGTGCGCTCGTTACCCTGAGACATTAGGTATTAAGTCTCATAAGCCCAGTAATTTCACTGGCTATTCTGCTCATCAAACCGGAACACAGTAATGCATGCACATTACTGCTTGGCGGCAGACTTCGCGAGCAAATCGTTGGTAACAACCCAGACAGACACTCGCAGAAGAGTTAGTCCTACCACTAACAAAATTATTATGTGTTGTTATTCCTTTTTGCTGCTTTACATGTATATGCATATTACGTTTGGTACTGTTGTGTTCCTACTCCTAGGCACAAACATGGGAAATGGGAATGGCTGCAATTTTTCATTTATCTAGGTAAAACTTGCGCAGGAACTAGAGTCCGCGCCACGAAAGGAGTCCCGTAGACGGGGCGTTGTAGTAGCTCAGATGTCAGAAGTATGAGGCCAACGATATTTCCGATTGTCTCTTCCACGGATTTATTCAAAAGCAGAAAGGTTTTGTATATTTATCTAGAAGCGAGAAGTCATCTCAAGCTCAAGATGATGTAGGCGAAGTAGTAGAGCTGTAAGAAACCGTATGTATTCGTTACTGAGTAACGAGTACATCGCCAGATTCGAAGTACCGAATCGTTACTTACAAATTCAATTCGTTACTTCGGTATGTTTCGTATCATGTCAGCTCGATTCGTTATCCGTACGAATACAACGCACGATGCGTGAACTGAAACGGTTTGTCCAGCGATCGAATGAATGCGAGTGAGAAATAGCATCGTGGCTTCGTATTGTTCATATTTTTATCCAACTTCAAAATATGGAGCAGAAGGGTCCTCAATTCACCTGTATTTTTTTGTGGAGATGTTACTCTTTATCTCCGCCATTTATCGACCGATTCGACTGATTTTCAAATTTTTTTATTTCATTATTTTACTAAGGATTTTTTATGGTGTTACTTTGTGCCAATAATGTCATTAACTATATCTAAGCAAGACGAGAATAGTTCATACGTTAGACAATACGTATGTACCTACATTTATATATTAGTCATTTTACGAAGTCAGGTAATCGTAAGTTCGATACTCGATTGTATCAAAAGTAACGAGAAAAGTAACGATACGAAAGTAACGAGTACTGATGATTTCAATACCGCATACATACGAGTACTCGATTTCTCGTTACTTTTACAGCTCTACGAAGTAGTATCCGCGCCTGGCAATGTTCGAACAAAAAAAATCCGCCGTAGAGAATGACAGTGCGAGTTTTGAACACGACGTTTGCACCCTGCTCTTTCCTCCTTCACCCCCGCTATTATCAATGCAATGGCGGCCATTTTATCTTCTATCCAGCAATCAATGTCATCTAGTATTTGACTTTTCGGACCGCCAAACGACTTGTTCTCTTAGTACTCTTAGTAGTCTGTGGCTAAACCAAGCGCTGAAACGCTTATAAGTTTTTGGTTTTGATGAGAAATGAGAATTGCTTGCGTCGATTAATTTCCGCCTCTATAAATCCATTTATACAGTGTTTTAAGCATTGTATTATTGAACAGTGCTTGCGTTGATTAAACACCTTATAAAAGGGATGTGAAATAATTTTCTCTCAAAAGACATGGAGTTTATGGAAAAAGAGCAACATGGCAGGATATCGTTTATGTTTACAATGCGGATCATTCCACAGAAGCCAGGAAATAAAGAAAGAAGAAGTACAATGCGGATTGTAAACATGGTGAATCAAGAATTTTACACAAGTTAACTGATCAGCATGTGATCCCTGGGAAAATAAAAAAAATGAAGGTAAATATGTAGGAATGTTTGGAATGTTTTAAACCTTTATTACTTTATTTAGTATTACTTGGTAAGGCCCAATGCCCACGAGACGCTTTCTATAGTACCTTAAATGGTACTTACAACAGCAAAAAAAACTCCACAGTACCATCAATGGTACATTCTAATGGTAGGTACCATGGAAAATAAACATTTCTACACGGTCCAGATCGATGCTAGCGTCGGCTAAAAACTGGCATAACTGTGGCCGGAGACGCATTAAACCGGCAGTGGAACTGCGTCTTCTTTGTGTAAATGTTTTAGGCTTAGAGCCGGTGAACAACCATCTCATGGGCATGGGGCCTTAGGGGTTTCATTTATACCTGTACAAATGTAGCTACCCTTCGATTTATTTGAATCCTAATAAATTTTATTGCACACTTCATAAAACAAATCATCTAATATACATAATTCTTGTTTTGTTTTTCAGGTGAAGAATTGTGTACATGTATTGAACAAGTCAGTATAAGCAGCATTATCTTACACATCAACATTTCGTAAGTACATAATTATTTTACTCTAAATAAATAGCTAAAGACTCTACTACCAGAAAAATCTCGTGTTTCTGCTACTACTGTACTACTACAACAACTGTACTACTTGCCCTCAGTGCAGCAAAAGACCTTCTATAAGTTACATGATTATTGAAATATCACGGAAAGTCTGTTGATCCGCTCTTGACCCAGATTTGACATGAATAAGCGTGATGGAAGAATAGTATGGTTATATGTTATGGTTTGAAGAGCAAAGTAGTCAGTTTAAAGTGTGTTTAGAGTCATACAATAGGAGAAGCCACTGCCTCCTGAAACACAGTTGTTACTAGTTCGGGAGTCTATGGATTCATTGTTTTAATTATTTTTATTTATTTATTTTATTGTTGTAATATTTATTTATGTCAATAAATAACTTTTTACTTTTAGTTAGGTTTAAAGTGTGTTTAATTTTTTTGTGGTAAGATCGTTAATGTTTCAGGGTAACAAGTGCAATGCAATGTCGCGCAAATATTAGGTTCTATGATATATCTGCACGCAAAATATTGCGTTATTACTAATTGAACATTTGCAATTTTTAGATCTGACTGATATTTATTTTTTTATTTTCAGCGCTGTATCCCGATGGAACACCAGTCAGTGCGACATTAAAAAATACGGCGGACGCTATTTCTTTCTTCGATGACCTGTTTGACAGCGTAAATGGCGCCAGCACTCTACATAAAAAAACAAAGGCGAAAGAACTTCGGAAGGCTGTTACAGCAAAATCTAGACATCATGACTTTTGGAAAGGGGCTTTAAAAACAATAGAAGGGATCAAGTTTATAACCAAAGACAACAAACTTAAAAGTGTTCCTTTTGTGAAAAACTGGGTCATTACTCTGAAAAGTTTTAATAGAGTGTGGCGTTTCCTGAAAACTAAAAATATTAAAATTATGAGACCACAATATTTTAATTCAGACCCCATAGAAAACTTTTTTGGTCAAGTTCGCACTTATAATTACAGGAGTAATGACCCAAGCCCCTATGCTTTTATTAATACTTTTAAATCATAATTAATTACAAGATTTATAAATTTTCACTCCGAAAATTATAATTGTGAGAATGATATGAGCAAGGATTTACTGACAATCCAGTCCCTTTTTAATGTAACTGAGTATGTAAACACTGCACCAATGCCTGAACAATCAGTGAGTTCCACTATAAGTCTTGATCATGACAATATTCAAATCCAGGAAAGGAGAGAAAGAATTAATGTGCATTCAAGGGCATACACGGCTGGATGGGTGACAAGGAAAATTCTATCCAAAATGAACTGTAGAAATTGCAAGAGCAATCTAGTGACTGAGGACGACAGTAACATTCATGCTTATATAAAACTTAAAGAATATACCTACTTCAATAAAACAAAAAAAACTCCTATCCAACCGAGTATGCCGTGAGGAGTTTTGGAGATATGTATAATAAAGACGACAAATGAATATTTGGAACTTCATCTTCAAATTTGTAAAAAAATTCAACACAAAATAAGTTCCGAATATTCATTTCATTTTTTAAATTGCGAATTGCACAAGAAATAGTACTTGAATCTTTTTTAAAAATAACAATTCGATTGTTCATTTTTAATTGGTGCAATGTAATTAATAAAATTTTGAAAGGGACTGATGTGATACGGTTAGAAAGAACAAATTTGCTGCCAATGCAACAAAACGCTTTTAATAAGTACAAGAAAAGAATGAAAAATAAAAATATGAATAAATAAATTGTTATTACATATTTGTTTTATTTATTAACCTACACATACAAACAAAGAAAAAATGTGGTACTATATATTGGGGCCTACAGATTATATAGGCTATATGATCCTTCACCGTTGCCTTGTCTACAAAGACGGAATTAAAAAGTAATGAAACGTCATGTTCAATTCTCGCATACGGTAGAACATAAATGTTCCCGAGATGGCGGTCTGAACTTGTTCTCTTAGTAGTCTGTGGTAGTATCCCTTAGTAGTTTGTGGTAGGCGAAGTGGGCGATTTTAGTTCCTCTTTATTCCGCGGGACTTCAGTCGTGGCGCGGACTTTATACTCTGTTCCATAACAATTTTTTTTGTTTTGTTTTTGGCTCCACGTGATTTGCGTATTTAGCCAGTGTCAAGTTATATAAATAATAATAATATATAATAAATCTCTAGTTTTGGTGCATGAAAGTCGTCAAAGTCACGTTAAAGGTCAGTCTAGGCGCGGTCGAGTCGAAGTGACGCGTGACGCTTTAGTAAAGCGGTGGATACTTTATTGAAGCTTCTATGGAGTTTTAGATATAATACGAAAATACACGTATTTCGTCTTTGTACTATTTGCCTTTCACTCATGCACGTTTACGAACACTTAATGTTAATAACCCACCATTATTACACATTAACACTCGATAAAACATAGGTTTTAGTAAATAACACAAAATCAACAACAGCACATTTTCGCATTCGTGTTAATGTGCAATAATGGTGGATTATTAACCATTAAGTGTTCGTAAACGTGCATGAGTGAAAGGCAAATGGTACAAAGTCGAAAAACGTGTATTTTCGTATTCTATCCAAAACTCCATAGAAGCTTCAGTATGGTATCCACCGCTTTACTGAAGCGTCACTTCGACTCGACCGCACCTAAACTAAACTTTAACATGACTTTGACGACACTTCTGCACCAAAACTAGAGATTTATTATATATTATTATATTTTATATGACTTGAAACTGGCTAAATACGCAAATAGCGTGGAGACAAAACAAAAAAAAAAAATATTGCGAATGTCACACATATTTGATGGAATGTCACACATGAAATATAGAATGCAAAATTTAAAGTAGTTTCACTGCTTTTTTGTAGGTGGCGCTGATCGTCATACATCGTGAAATAGACAAAAGAGCGTATTCTATTCCTTTTATTATAGTACTACCTCTATGGTTCAATGTCTTCAACTTCAATGATCTCCTTTATGGATAGTTATTATACTCTTTGATGATACCCCACTCGGCACCCCACCTAACAAGTGCGTCGATTTTCCTTTTTTTACACAATATGTCGTCTGGTTGTTGATTACTCTCATGTCTTAAGTAGCATTTCGCAAGAGACAAATCGATTGACGGAAGAATCATCAAAATCGGCCCATACGTTTGGTCTTTTTAGAGCGCCACAAAGGAACGAACATACATACATAGGCTGATAAACCTATTAGCTTCCTTTGCTTCTCGCAGTCGGTAAAAAGACGTGAAACTGCATATTACGGCTTTTATTAATAAAAACAGCCCATACTCTGTTCCATAAACTGAGATATTTTATGTACGTAAACCACTGACTTAATATATGGACTGGAAATACTTACAACAAAAAGGTGTATACTTACAACTAATATTGTCGCATAAAATGGCTACCATTGTTAGGGTTGTGCTAATCAAGATACAGGTGGTACTATAACGAGTATCGATATTAGATACGAGACTGAAAGATATCTGGAGGGCAATCGCGTTAAAAATTATCAACCAAACCGCTACTAAACCACGACCGCATCACAGCTTTTTGACCGTTTCGTATCGCGCTAATAGTTTTACCAAAAGTTAAGACGTTTCTCGACAACAACTGACAGTTAACGCTGTCAAATGAACGGCAATATCGAATTTAACACGCCTGAACCGAAACTAAACAACAGTTGGTATCAAATCACAACCAAACCATAACTGTACGCTGTCATTTCAAATTAGCGCGATCGGGGCCCTGTTTCATAGGAATCACATCTCATCGGAGAAAAAATATAGATGAGAAAACGCATGCCTTCCATTCGTAAGATCGCTAGGTCTGAACCCATATTACGCTCTATATCCTATTTTCAATCACATTTGGATTGTAATTAAAGTATTTTTATCAATAAATAGTTTTGGTTATAGCTGCTAATATGTAACTAAAACAAATAATAAAATGCTGACATTACTGCTTGTAACATCAGCAATCTGCCAGTGAAAGTCCCGTCAAAATACAAAAAATAAACGAACATTTGACAGCTTAACTACACGAAATTACCTATTATCCTGATATGGCTCTTATCTACAACTGTTACTACCTATAGAATATAATACCACGGCACATCCATGTATTTCCTAGCTCGATGACCTTAACAAAAGAAATGTGACGAAATGTCACTGTCAAAGTGACATGCCAGTTGCCCAAAACATTTTTCACTTGTGAAAAATATTTTTGTTTCTATTTCCCCCGGCTTTGCTCTCGCGCGGCTCAATTATAACAAGTTTATTGTTTACGGGCACATTTTGTTAACGACCAGATTTTGTGTTTTGGCCACGACTCGTACAATTTCTTGTAAAGGTTCATCACCATAAGTTTTTCCAATTCACTCATGGATTTCCGAGATCTCTTATTTCAGGCGGTTCCATATTTTGTTCAGTAATTTCAGTGAGAAAAACATCTTCACACAAAAAGAAATATACAGTCGAATCAGAAACTTCTTCCATTTTTTAAGATGGTTAAAAAATCTAATACGTGGCACTACAGTACAAAAGATTGAAAACAAACATAAATTAGTTATCTGTGCTAAATTTATGTATGTGTGCAAAAGCAAATTCTATGAAAAACGGCCTTTTCAGTTTTGGCGGGAATGCGAAAATGTGCTGTTGTTGATTTTGTGTTATTTACTAAAACCTATGTTTCTTCGAGTGTTAATGTGTAATAATGGTGGATTATTAACCATTAAGTGTTCGTAAACGTGCATGAGTGAAAGGCAAATAGTACAAAGGCGAAAACGTGTTTTTTCGTATTCTATCCAAAACTCCATAGAAGCTTCAGTAAAGTATCCACCGCTTTACTGAAGCATCACTTCGACTTGACCGCGCCTAGACTAAACTTTAACGTGACTTTGACGACTTTCACGCACCAAAACTAGAGATTTATGATATATTATTATTTATATAACTTGACACTGGCTAAATACGCTAATCGCGTGGAGCCAAAAACAAAACTAAAAAAAAAACGGCCTTTTGGGTGGTGTGAACGTCGCGTTGTCCAGTAAAGTCAGAGGGTGGTAGCTTAGAAAAACGAGCATTTGTATGGCAAGTGGTGCCGTCTCGTGATTTTGGTCAGAACACGTAGTATACTACCTAATCTGTGGTCAGAACGGAATTAGAAGTTTGCTTCGATTTTTTATATTTACTGAAAACTGAAATTATTCGAAATTAAACATTTGTATTTGTTCGCAACGCCATTGTTTTTTAATTTCTCGTAGTTTTCTTTGATTATCATGTTAATTTTGTTGTAATTGTTGGTGTTAGTTGTTGATTGTTTTTGTTATTCAGTTATTGTTGTTAAAATGTCTTACCAGGGAAGACGCAGTAACTGTGTTTTTGGATGCTCGGATCTTGGTAAGCCTATATAGTTTTTATATGATAATTTTCAAAGACCTCAAGCTGACTTTCATAATTTTCATAGTTATTGTTGAATTCCACAATATTAGGTACTTCATTTTGTCTTTGTTCTAAGCGGAATGGCCACAGTAACCATTTACACCAAATTTGTCTAGTATTCCTTCTAATCCTTTGAGACTTTAGGACCTATCTATTGAATTCTGAGTTCTAATCGTCTATCAGCTTATTTGAAAACAAAATCTCTGGTTACAGGTGCATATCGGCACGGGTTTCCTCATCCTGCGACAAGGTCTGAAATGTTTAGAAAATGGCTTTTGATTGTGGGCAATAAACTCACAGAAACAGATCCATAAAGATCCATAAGAAAGTGTGTGCACTTCACATTGGATCAAAAAGTAACAAACCATTGACTGATGTGTTTAGCTGTCCCGTCTTCGCGTCGTTCGCGTCTAGAAGGTGAGTCTTAGATATACTAACTGTACTGTGTGTAACTGGGTTATAATTATTATACCGCTATAATCAGACAGATACTTCGGTAGGTACTTGATGTGTGGGCTCTTATCCGCAACTATAGGCTGTTTATTGGCCCTTTTTGCATGAGCATAAACAGATACTTACTGTGTACATACTGTATCGATACTATGTTAACATTGTTACTGGGGTCTGTTTCTTTGTATTTTGTTCACTTTTGTGTTTTATTTTGTGAGAATTTACCATGGATATTTTAATTTTAGTCTGCTAATTCAGCAAAGCTTAACACATTGCTGCGCAAAGAAGTGCATCCAGTTTTCAAAGCCGCATTCTCCGAGTTTGTATCCCTGCAGCAAATATTTAATTACTTGCTAATTCAAGTCTTGTTTATGGGATGTTGTCTTGCTTTTTATTTGTAAATGAAAGAGAAAAACATGCTACAGCAACCCCACTTAGTGGAAATAAGGGTAGATGGATGTTGAAGCTGTGTGTGACACCTGAGACTGTGTCTAAACATTAGTTATGATTAATACCGACCTTAAATATTTACAGGAATATTTTCATCTCCAACTGCATCGGTCAAACTTGAACACAACTACTGCATCCCCGGAATACAATCACCTAGACCAGGAGAGTGTTCGACCAATCCGGATTGTGTGGTAAATGAATAAAAATTTGTAATATTGTAACCATATTTTGTTGTATTAATTTCCCCATTTAGTACATAATCAACTGCAAAGCTACTTGGTAGGTAGTGTGGTTTCAGCTCACTGTACCTAATAACAATTAAAGTGGGTTGTTTGAGTTAGTAGGTGATAGGGCCGCAATTTGTACCTACATAACAGTTAATATATTAGGTATATAGTGAGCTAAATACCTGTAGGTGCCGGCATAGGTCTGGTATAGGCACAAAATAGAGCGAGCAGAAAGGACGCTTAGTACTTGGCACACTAAACACTACTGTTTAGCGCAAAACGGTAGCAGTGCCAAGTACTTAGCGTCCTTTCTGCTCTGTCTATTTCGTGCCTATACTATACAATTACATATAGAGATATGGACACCTGCATACCTATATATATAGCTATAGCTATACAAGTTTAGTTCGGACCAAAGTCGCTTGGAGCGCTAGTGTTCGACTGTTCTGACGTTTCGCGTGAGACGGCCCTCTTCTCCTTTATGGATAGTTATTATACTCTTTGAGTAAAGTGATCAACACAGACTACTGAGAGGATGATCAATTTTATTTTAAAAATGTACTACCTAGGTACATACCGAAAAGTTGTTATCGACCTTCGAAAATGACCTCTAATCTAACTTGAAGTCAATAGGAAATGCGCATGCGTAGAGTACCCGTCAACTTGAAATTAAGTTTGGCGCGTTGATAGTAGTGGTGTATTATTTCCTCTGTGGTAGTGGTAGGTAGTAGCTGTACGAGCTGCTGATCACGATGAAATTACTTATTTCAGTCGTCCGCCAGATATCGTACGTTACTCACGTTGCTAGTAATTTTATTTGTGGAACTTGTAACGATAATGTCTAATGACGATTTAATAACAAGTAGAAAAATGGCTCGCCAAAATGGCATTGTGCAACCTTTACTGACGGGTAAGTGCTTACTATTGTATTTAATTGAAGCGAATTTCAAAAAGTTAAACTTTAATATTAGCTAATATTTTTAAATGTTTAGGAGATTCAGCATGTTTGTTTTAGGTAATTAATTTGTGTATGGTAATAATTCTAATAATATATCCACTATGAATTTTGTATTGAGGTTTGGGATTGTTATACTTACATAAAATATGTATACTTCATTAATAAGTATTAACCCAATCCATTCCTGTTTTACTTGCTTTTCTTGGGATAAATATCTCAACGAACCATCACTTTAGCAGGTGTGCAAATTTGTTTTGTAAAATTTAAGTATTGTCAAATTGTTTCTTTAATTCTTAAATATTCAGGACAAGAGTGAACAGGTTGTCAACCGCATTGTCGCTTACCATCAGATGAGATTGCGGTCAAACACAAGCAAACTTACCTTGCCATTTTCTGTGTACACTAGAAGACTAAAATTATTTTATTTTCAGATCTTTACCAGATTACAATGGCATATGCTTATTGGAAATCAGGAAAAGTTAATGATGTTGCAGTTTTTGATTTGTTTTTCCGTGCAAACCCATTCCAGGGTGAATTCACAATATTTGCGGGTCTTGAGGAATGTCTGAAGTTTTTGGAAAATTTTCGATACTCTGACAGTGGTAAGTATATTTTTTTGTGTTCTATTTTTAACACTTATTCAACAATGTAAAATTCTTTCCTATGATTGTTAATTAGACACTTGAAATTTTAAAATCTCGCATAAAAAATTAAACCACCTTTTAATATACAAGGTCCTTTTAATTGTAACTGTTCATAGTATCCTGTTAGGTTATGTTACCCATCCACCCTCATATAAACATAAAGTACCTACATAACCACCTATTTTTTAATAAAATGCTTTTTGTTATTAATCTGGTTTCTGGTTGTAGAACCCTTTTACAGAGTCAGTCTGAATTGATTGCGGTATGCATTTATATTAATGATATTGTATCACTAGCATTTTGAAGGCCATAATAATCAATGAAATCTTTGATCAAAATATTAGATGTGAAAACTTATGAATTAGAGTGATGTATATCACTAAAATATCTTTTTAAATTGGGCTTTTAACAATGCTTCCTCTGATGATTTCCTTTTGAAGTCACAAAGACGAAGTCTCCCTTGATTCATGAAAAATAACTAGGTACCTATTGAATTGGTAGAATAAACATCTCTAATTTTATTCTATTATCTTACTAATAAATTTAATAAATAAATGGCCTCTATGAGATAAGGTTGTCTGTTGTTAGGTCTGTCCATTGCAGCCCCATAACTTCTACGGGTATTAATCAAGCTGTATGTAGTATACTTAAATAGTTGGCTACTGCTTGAATTGCTATTTGAAATTGAAAACCGTGTGCTCTAATAAGCTACATGTTCACTCCATAATGAATGAGATTGACAATTCCTAATCTCCAATGGATACCACCACAAACAAGACCCTCGCATTGCAGGCTGGGTTACCATATGACTAAATAATCTCTATGATCAGACCAAATTCTGAGTTGACATAATATGGTTTGTGAAGCAACACCTGGCAGCGGTTTGTTAGATTAGGATGTGTTTATTAAAACAATACAATTCCTAATAATAACAATTTTGGACAAGTTTAAAATACCATCCATCCTTTTCCAATCTTTTTAGTTAGAAGTAGAGGCTCTTATTAACAGTGGTTTAGTGAAACTATGTTTGGTCTATGTTGTTCTTTGACAATTTGAAATTGAATCGAAAGGGACAAAACGTAATTTAATTATTCAACCATTACGGTTAGATTAGGATGCATTTATCAGAACAATAAAATTTCTAACAATAACAATGGGACAGGTTTAAAATATCATTTATCCTTTTCCAATATTTTTAGTTGGAAATAGAGGCTCTTATTAATAAACAGTGTTATACAGTGGTTTAGTTAAACTATATTTTGTCTTTGTTGTTCGTTGACAGTTGTAAATTAAATCAAAAAGACAATATAATTTAACTATTCAACCATTCAACAAGTTGTTCATTAATAAGAGCCTAGGTTAGTAATATGTTACAGTGGAAATTTTCTCAGTATGTAGTTAAAAAATGTAACGAAACTCGGCTAATCAATGATGCTGTCATTTGATGAAAATTAAATGATTTTGTCATTATAGTGTTCCAATCGCTAACCAATGACATGATTCTAAATACTATCTATGTCTTTGGTGGGTGGACGTCAATCGAATAGTTTTCGAGAATATAATCAGAGCCAAAGTAATAGAAACGTACATTTGAATAACAATAATAGTTCTTATTTATTATTTATAAAATGTGATGTTAACTAATGTTTAATCAATGACTTTATTTATTATGTTCACTTCTAAACCCACACCATTTTTTCAGATATTGAGTATCTGAAGCAAACATTACAGGGCAACATAGAACCAGAGTTTTTTGCTTACTTGAAAGATTTGACTTGCAAAGATGTCAAAGTGAGCGCTATTGAGGAAGGATCTGTTGTCTTTCCAAGGTTTGATACAAATTTATCTGTATACTTGAAGTCCGTTTTTCTGAATATTTGATTAGTCCCGAGCAATTCTACTTTGAACACATAGGTAAACCTAGAGTTAAAACTTGAATGTCTACATCCTGGGCGTCCAAGTTTAGTGTAGCCCTCAGAGTGTCTCTAAATTTGTATGAAAAAAATGCCTGTTTTTTTACGTAAGTGAAACCATGACTGCCCCATTTCTGTACCCCTAAAACCAGCAGTTCGTGAATTTCATCCCATTCGTAAGTTATTTCCGAGAAATAATACAAGAAATATACATTATTCCACACTTGAAACAAGTTTCATTACAAATTAAAGTAATAACGGGCCTCCATTAATTACGTGAGCTCCCAATCGCCCCTTGGTGAGATGTCGTGAGATTCGGCTTTCCCCCTTCCCCCCCTTAACACCTCACTTAATTAATGGACGCCCTCGAAGACAAGTATCTATAAGGTATATTATAGACATATTTTTTAGTCCAATACAGATTTTGACTCAACATAAGACAGAGATGATTACTTTGTACCCCTTATATACGAGGTTGTGGTCGTATATTACTATAATTTTTCACATTGAGTGTATAAATTTCAGAGTGCCTCTACTGAGAGTCGAAGGCCCTTTGATCATTGCACAACTATTGGAGACTACATTGCTGACGCTGGTTAATTTTGCTAGGTAAATATCTATCTATTTATATATCGTCATGTGCACAATTGTGTGTCTCGTTAAAATAAGTTCTGGTAAATTCATGGCTTTCCATATAAAATAAGATCCTGAATGTATGCATCTATAGGTAGTTAGATTTTCATAGTACCTTTTCAATAAAAAAACGTTCGTTAGTGGGAGGACTAACTCTTCTGCGAGTGTCCGTCTGGGTTGTTACCACCGCTTTGCTCGTGAAGTCAGCTGCCAAGCAGTAGTGTGCAAGCATTACTGTGTTCCGGTTTGATGAGCAGAGTATCCAGTGAAATTACTGGGCTTATGAGACTTAATACCTAATGTCTCAGGGTAACGAGCGCACTGCAGTGTCGCGCAGGCCTTTGTGTTTCAAAGTTCTGGGTGGCACTGCAATTGTTATGGGCCGGCGTTATGTGTACCATCAGGCAAACGACAAGCTCGTCTCGTTACCAACAATAAAACAATATAATATAAAAAAAAAAAAAAATAACTTCACACCCCTATGTCACACTTACACCGCGAACATAAGTATTTTTACTAACATATTTAAAAACTAGCTCGAGTATCACGAAATCCGCGCTTGACGCAAAAGCGTTGTTATTCTGACAAGCAAACGTACGTTTGCATGAGCGTCTAAGCTGCCTGCCTCTTAGGTTTGAACGCCAGAACCGCGCATTGGCTACTTTTTATCCAGATTCCACGCGTTCTATGATTACCATCAGGCAAACGACGGGCTCGTCTCGTTAACTCAGCATAAATATTAAAAACGACTCATAAAATAACTGGCCAATGTGCATGTGCTCCCTATAAAAAATACATCGTACCGGTACTGTATACTTTAGTGAATAAATTCTGCAGTCTAAAATCCTTTCAACGATTTCGTCAAGAGAAACAGTGTATAGGTAGCGCAATTCAGCTTTGTTTTAAAACCTGTTTGTCTCCAATCTAGGTCGTTGATGCTAAATACAATGTTTGCTATACTTATTTATAGATAGTAAGTAAATGAGTTATGTCGCTGTCGAAGCGTTTATCAGTCGTTAAGCGTGACTAGGTCAATTAATTGCAGTTTTCTGGTTAGCAGGATATTACACCCTTTTGCAGGCTGATAGTGTATCTATAATTAATTGTTTTATCTAGCATTGTTAGTTAGTAGTTACTCTCTATGTATAGTAATTGTAAGCTGTACAATGTATCTTTTTGTTTTACATTACATCATACCTAGGTCTATTATCTATCCTGTGCCTAGGTCGAGAATTCACTGTGTAGATGAGGTTTAAGTACAAGAATAAATAGAATATATTTTTACCCACGACGGAACGGAACAGATTTATTCGTTTAGGGTGAGAGGTTGTTTGTTTGTTTGTTTGTTAGTGTGTGCACATGAATGTTCCCATTTATCTCCTGAACAGTTTGACCGATTTAGATACGGTTTTTTGTATAGGGTTTGTGATTTATCGGCGATGGTTCTTAGATACATGTTATTGCATAAACTTGCCAGGGGGCGCTGTAATAAACATTTTACGGTGTGTGCACATAAATGTTCCCATTTATTACCCACGACGGAACGGAGAAGGTATATGCATTTAACATGAGAGGTTGTTTTGTTTGTGTGTTTGTTTGTTTGTTTGTTTGTTTGGTAGTGTGTGAACATGAATGATTCCATTTATCTCCAGAACGGTCTGACCGTTTGGTTTTCTGCATAGGATTTGTGAAACATCGTCGATGGTTCTTAGATACATGTTATGGCATAAACTCGCCAGGGGGCGCTGTTTTACCTAATTATGTCAAAGTACAAGTTCAGGTGGCCATACACATTATTAATAGCACACGAGTTACATACGACGTTTTCAACACACTTGCGAGCAAATAAACAGACTTGTATTCTTATTAACTTTTACGAAAATGGCACGCCGCGCAGGTTTTTTTCCGCGCGACGCACCAGCGATGTCCGCACAGGCGAAAGCAAAGGCGCGAACAAAATCGACAAAATAATATAATAAACTGAATATTTTGGTATCTATAATATAATTTTATTGTGAATAATTTAATAAAATATAATATTTATTTATCATAAATAAGGAGGAATGATTTATTAATAGGAAAAAAGTTTACTTGCCTGCCTGACTGGTCTAAGACAGTAAAGTAGAAATTTTCTAAAAAGTTTAACTTTAAAACAAAAATTGTTGAAAACTATTATACTACATACATTAGTGTGAGTAAAGTTGAAGAGGTATTTAGAAGTGACGCAGACTTGAAACAATATTTTTATCCACATTTCTGCCAGTGAGATAAGGCTCGGTGAAATCATTGAAAATGTTTTCCCTCATCGTTTCTAAACCTTTTGCCCTAAACACCTATAATCAGCATGTACGAGTAGGTAGCTAGGTAGGTAGGTTATATCTATGAAAACTGATTCGCGTAGGTATCACGTGGTAAAAAGATTCTCTAATTATGTGGGAAAGCTACGGCTATGTCTATTTTACGGTACATGATCAAACGTGCTTTTTATTATTGGATTTTCTTTGTACTCCAGACTTTTTAAATTTTTGGATCGATTGATGAAGTTTACATTAGTTTGGTTCAGTTTTCAGCACTGAAGTAGGTTTTCATTGCGCTGTGACATCGGAGCTAGTGAAAATGAGTAAGCATTGAAAGTAAAAACAATATATAGATACCTACTCGGATAGGTGCTATTAGGTATTTATTCAAACTTTAATGTTCCGCATGTACCGAACAGAAAATCGCAACGACCCTCCTGAAGAAATTTACAGAAGTAATAACCTTGTCAACGCCTTGCATGGCTATAGGAAGCATTTAAAAAACATATATTTTTCTTGCAGCTTAATGGCGACAAACGCGGCGCGGTACCGAATGGTAGCAGGAAAGAACGTTTCGCTGTTGGAATTTGGACTGCGACGAGCCCAAGGTCCTGACGGCGGATTATCGGCTTCCAAATACGCTTACATCGGTTTGAAAAATTTTACCTTCGTAATTCGGGAACCTCTTTTTATTGTGGCGCAAATTAACTTGTCTCAGCATTATTGATTGTATTCGCGTGTTTCCGTGGCTTGGGAAACTCGGCGGTGCCAGGCACGGGGCCCGCCCTATTCAAACTCGTGCAATATAAAACACCCTGCCGCGCCATTGAGTCATATTATAAGAACCCCCAATAGTGAATACTTTGCTTTAATAGGTTTAATCAGGCAACTTTCGTGAACCTTGCCCTTGGATACTTCACCGTATAGCTCATCCAAATACAACAAACTTGGAAATTACTTTTCGCAAACTTGGAATGCCTTTGCGAATTTCCAAGTTCCAGCTAGGTTTAAGCTAATAGGGTTTTAGTTGACGCATTAACTAGTTTTCGCGAAGATACCTACAGTATGATTTATGCTGCTGACTAAACATCGATATGTAGAAACATGACTCTAGCTACAGGAAATGCACTCGCTGACAACAACCGAAACGCTGTCATTGTCAGTCTGCATAGGAATGAAAGAGATGCTACTATTGTGTCATAGTCCATAGAGACTTGAAAAACCATGAAAAAAATTATTTAATGTAAAACTAGTCGCTTGTAAGATAAAGTATGATAAGTTTATTCTTCTTAATTTTGTCAACATACGTTGTTAAATACCAGACATACTTATATCGCAAACGTAGTTTGAGAGGTAACTTTAGGATGTTTTTCTATGTATTGAATTTTGTGATGACGTGTTTTGGAAACAATATGGCTTTCAGAAATATATTTTTCCCGCGGCCAACAACTAAATAGATTTTGATATAAATAGTTTGAAGTCGTCGTGCTCGTAAAGTGCGCCGCCAAGCAGTAATGTGCAAGCATTACTGTGTTCCGGTTTGATGAGCAGAGTAGCCAGCAAAATTACTGGGCTTATGAGACTTAATACCTAATGTCTCAGGGTAGCGAGCACACTGAAGTGCCGCGCAGGCCTTTGTGTTTCAAAGTTCTGAGTGGCACTGCAATTGTTATCGGCTGGCGTTATGCTTACCATCAGGCAAACGACAAGCTCATTTTGTTATCAAATAGCATAAAAAAAGGAAACTACAATACCCTTGCGGTTTCAGGTGGTTTTGACGGTACCAGTAACGTGTTAGCCGGCAAGATGTTCAATATCCCCGTGAAAGGGACGCACGCGCACTCGTTCGTGACGTCATTCAGCACGCTGGCCGACGTGCACTCGGCGGCGCTGCGGCACGCGGACACTCGCAGTCAGTGCGACCTACGCGAGCTAGCCAGCGAGTGGCGCCGCCTAGTGGCCGCCGTCATAGACATCTCGCAGGAGGAGGCGAGCGATGGCGAACTAGCCGCTCTTATATCGTATGCCCTAGCTTTCCCCTCCGGCTTCTTGGCTCTAGTGGATACGTACGATGTCAAGAGGTATAATTTTCAAGGCTTACCGTCACGACACAGGCAGCATATGAATGGCCATTCTGGATACAATAGCAACTGTGGATCCAATGGTACTATCGTACAAAACCCAACGCATAGTACATATGGAACTAGCACGGTCGAACGCACACTGAGGTAAACAGAGAGACTCTTGACTGGTGTCTGATCAATTTTTTTATATTATTGTTTTGCATTGTTCATTTATGTATACGTTATGTGGAGTTAATCGATTAGTTTTATTTTATTTGAGAGCTGGCTCGTGGAGTCGTTGCAACCATCGACATATGTCACGTTAGGATGGGCATGACAGATCATACATCCGGAGGGATAACATAACATGCAAGCACACTCTAACAACACACGCCGGGCGCCGCGTGATCTAACATCCATGGCCGTAGTTTTATAATTATATTTTATTTTCGCTTTTTCAGTGAAGCGTATATGGACGGCGCTTCATATCCCAAACGAATGTAAATAAATGAGAATCCGTCCGACGAGAACTTTATATTTGCTTCAGTGTGGCGTACTGTCCTGGACCCTTGAGCAAGATTAGGGGCGATTTAGTCATTGGGCACAGTTGCATTGTATAGGGATATGCACACATTCACAGTAATTATGTCAATGTATTTGCATGCATTTATATTCTCATCATACACCATTTTGTTTGACTATTACGATATTGGATTATTTAATAGACCACGTTAGCGGTAATACTTAGTTTGAACGGGTCACCTAGCCTTGTAAGCACTGCGTGTGATTGCACATGACATCATGTTTGTACTTAATAAGTAGTTGCAGCAAAATTTTAACAGCTTTCACGTATGTTATTGTATCTATTTTTATTGCATCCTACAGTGAAATGCTATGAATTTTTTATTATTCGCTTGGTGAGAATAGCGGGAATATTTTATGTTTATTTTTCCTTAACAGGAGTGGCCTTTTGAACTTCTGCGCCGTGGCGTTAGCGCTCAATGATTGTGGATACAGGGCTGTGGGCATTCGTATAGACAGCGGGGACTTGGCTTACTTGTCTGTGCTTGCCAGAGAGACTTTTGCGCTTGTGGCCGAGGCGTTCAAACTACCTTGGTTCTCTAACTTGACTATTGTCGCTTCGAACGATATCAACGAGGAAACCATACTCAGTCTCAACGAGCAGGGACACAAGATCGACTGCTTTGGCATTGGAACACATTTAGGTAACCAGCGCTGATGTCGTTGTGTAGTTTTTAGTGTCCGATAAAAACAGGGTTTTCAACCGAAACGGAAACCGAACTTTCGGTCAGGCTCTCAGTTTCGGCCGTAACCGAATCCAAACTGAAACTTACATACACATATTAAAATTTCTATTTTATACTGAAATCTAGTGTATGTTTACACATTTATTTGCATGTACATACAGACAGCTAAGGAGTGTTAAATAAAATAAAAAGACAATCATAACAGTACGTAACAAATATATTTTTTATGTCATGAGTAATATATATAAACTAAACACATAATTATGTTAAAGTAAAGACTTTCTTGGAACTCGGAAACTAACAAAATAACATTCAGTCAGACTTAGACATACACTACAAAGCTGCAGACTCTCTCACACTCAGACTCAGACAGGGCGAGCATGTGTTAGCCGCGAAGTTGGCCGAACGACCACGATAATTCACGAACACTCGAGTTTCGGCACGGCCGAAAGTTTCGGCCATTTTTCTGCCGAAACCGAAACTAAGGCCGAAACTGGCTGAAACCGAACTTTCGGTCGATTAATAGTAGTTTTGTAGTAATGGCCGTTGCCCAAGATCTTTTTTCTACTATCATATCCTACTAATATTATAAATGCGAAAGTTTGTTTGTTGAAAGTGTGTTTGTTGACATCTGATCCGATTTTGTTGAAATTTGGAGTGTAGATAGTTTAGGTTCTGAAATAACACATCGGCTATAAAATAAATACCACGAGGGCGAAGCGGCGGCCAGAAGCTAGTATCTAATACATAAAGAACTTCTCAACTACACTACCAGTATAAATCAGTGAAACCAGTGAACGCAAAGTACCTACTAGTTCATTCCCCTATATACCTAAGGCCACAGAAGTTCACAGAACACGTTGTTCGTTTGATAATTCGTACAATTTGCGCAAATAACTTGAGCACTGCCCACTTGTTTTGCGCAGCAGATATATGATTTAGTATGCATTTTTGCTACTGCGTCAGTTTCCTCTTACGCCAACTAACGCTAAGTCACTCCTGACGTAGCTTTACCTATCTCAGGAGGGAGGTGGCGTTAGTTTTATCTAAAAAATATTCTTTCTGGAAATGTGTGCAAAATAAACGTAAAGTGAGATACGGTGCTCGTTTATAGAAGGTATAATAGGCGTATCTTAATTGAGCTAGTTAGGTACCTATCTGAGATTAAAATGATATAATCAGTAAATGAGGCCATTGGCTCATATGATAATAATCTATTTACAGATGCGCAAACAAATGATCTTGTGTAGTTTGGGTATTATCTAAGTTATATTTTTTTATGAATAATATTATTTGTATAGGTACCTACTACAAAGTAACGGCAAGTCTTGCTTTTGCTATAAGAATTTCAGTGCTACTCAGAACCTTGAAACACAAAGGCCTCCGTGGCACTGCAGTGCGCTCTAACCCTGAGACATCGAGTCTTATCCTACTAATATAAGTAGGATAATACTCGCTGTCTCAGGTTTAATAATAATATTATTAATGGGCCCTTTTGGATGTCTGTCATAGCGAATCTGCTGCACCGATTTATGTGAAACTTGATATGGAGATATCTCTCCATCTCCATATCCACGTATTTAGAGTCAAGTCTACCTGACTCTAAGGCTGAGATTCAGAGATGAATCTAAGCGTGGACTCACGCTTCCATACGTCAAAATTCTATACAGTTTTGACATATGGAAGCCAAAGTCTACGCTTAGAATACCAGTAAACCTGACTCCTCTTAGCCAGACACCCCCGCTGGCAAATGTTATGCATTATCACTGCGTATCGCCATCCAATCGCCATTTCGGTAAACCAATTACAACACGCCGTCTTTCCTTGTTCCCCGCCAACATTTTACGATTTTGTTCTCATGCAAAACTGGGATTGTGCAGCGTCTAGGTTTACTGGTCTGTGCTCTAAAACAATATATCTAGACACTATAGTTATTAATCTCGATTAAAACTGAAAATGCCTAGAAATGCAAACAATATTTTCGGTTTTCAGTGACGTGTCAACGGCAGCCTGCCCTCGGATGCGTGTACAAATTAGTGGAGATCAACGGTCAACCGAGAATTAAATTGAGCCAAGACGTGGGCAAAGTCACCATACCTGGCCACAAAGAGGTACTGAATACGCTATAACTATAACAAATCTTTACGGTCTTGCCACAAAAAAATGAAACACACTTTAAACTTGTGTTAAACAGTGGTTATCTCATAAACATACCTTAGTCGCGTGTTTAAATATGAGCAACCACATATCCTGATTTAAGTAGTGTCTAACCGGTGTCTAATTGTAATTCTGTTGTGGCATTTCTAATCGTTGTAGACATTTATCTTTAGATACTGTCTAGCTAAACAGGCGTCTAAACTTGTTAGTTTTTTGTGGTAACAAGGGTGGTTTTCGTTATGTGGAAGAATGGAGGTCCATGTTATAGCCTTTTATATTCTTAAGTAATAGTCTGCCTAGGGTGGTTTAGTCTTGTGTACATAGTCACAATGTGCACATTCATTTCACGCGCATATTTTAGTAGAATTTATAACACAAATTAATGAGAGCTATTTTAGCGGGCTATTTCAAACTAAAACTACAATGGAGAACAAAAGCAAAGAAGGGAGAACAGGCCGGAATCCTTTTCATTTGTTACTGTCTTTTCTATTTATCTTACATGAGAGACATGTGAGGGTGATGTCCTTTTATTATAGTAACTATTAGTTATAAATTTTAATTACTTTCAGTGAGTTTAAAATGGCACGCCATATTTGGATGCCCTAAGCCTTCTTGAGAAAACAGAAGGGGTGCTTGGGCGGTTAGGCCTTCAAAAAAGCCCGAGCCCGACTTCTGATCTCCCTATTTTGTGGGTACCAGTAGCTATTACCTTATAATGAACCTTATTACCAACTTGTTTCTTATCACAGATTTTTGACTTGACTACAGAATTCTTCTCAGTAGCGGTAATGTTAGCTCTCATTATATGTTTTGTACTTCTCTAGAATTTTGTTTTTCTGAAGTCTTGGGTATATAAGAACATTATGGTACTCTGACTTCATTGCCGACTTATTCATCACTAACGTGGCTTCGCTCACTTAGCCTAAGTTACTCATTGTAACATCTGCTATCTGCCAGTGAAAGTCCCGTCAAAATCAGTCCAGCCGTTTCGGAGATTACCTGGGACAAACAGACAGACACACAGACAAAAACTTTATAAATAGTTGTTTTGTTATAGGTACCGTATATACTTTCATATGCATTTAGTAAGAAACTGTTAGTTTGATATTACAAACAGATACTTCAATTTTATTTATTTGTATCGATTATAGTAGGTCAAGATTAAACTCATAAAAAATTCAGTGCCTTGCCACCAAGTTAACTCAGTATTTTCTCAAGAATTCCTACATTGCGTGTAAGATACTAGTGGAATGAAAAAAATATTACTGGAGACGGCTATAAAAATATCATGATACTTTCCGACCTTGAACCGATGCGTGTTATCATATCAAACGAAAATATTAGGTTTTCATATCAATTTCATGAATACAAAGTACCTATATTCAACATGTTATACTATCAACGAACGGTACAAGGCCTTTGAAGTTATTTATTGTTTTAGTGCATGGAGTCGATGTAGGCTCTAGAGGGGGAAGGCACCACCTTTATATGTGGCGAAGTTGTTTATGTGTGCCATTCGTTATTTTATTGTTTCTTACTTCTACTTTTATATTATACTAGCTTCTGCCCGCGGTTTTCACCCGCGTTCCCACAGGAACCGTCAAACCGATCTGTCAAATTAATTAACTTGTCAACATTATAAAACTTTATTGACAGCTGTCAATTTATTGACACCTGTCAATGTCAATTTTATGTCACACTAACTTCTGCCCGCGGTTTTCAGCCGCGTTCCCACAAGAACCGTGCATTTTTCCAGGATAAAAAGTATCCTATGTTACTCTCCGGTCCATAAACATCTATGACAAAAATCACGTCGATGCCTTGCTTCGTTATTGCGTGAAAGAAGGACAAACCAACAAACACATTCGTATTTATATGGATTAGTATGGATTGGTGTGCAATAAAAACTTATCTTTCTTTCTATCTATACAGCTGACCTACGTACAGCAAATAAAACGTGTAGTACTTAAAGATGGTTAAAGAGTATGTAACACTAATAAGGAAGTGTATGAAAAACTTAATGAATGTTGACGAAGTGAAAAAAATACTTTGCAAAGTTAGAGTGCGTTCCCATGTCTCAGTTTGCCTCTGTGTGAGGGAATTGGTGTTAATATATTACTTAGTTCTTTCTTCTTCTTGTTGTATCATTGATTAAACTTTCTTAGATTAGGGTTGGGGCTAACAAAAAAATATAGTATAATTTCTTATGCTTTCGCAATTATTTTAATGAAACAATTTTGATCGTCATATGTATAGTATTTTAAATTTTAACTCGTACCTCTTTGTGTCTTTTATACAGCCCTATGAGACTTCAGTACTTCCTAAATGATATTGATCTGATACCTTAAAGATTTTTATCTTGATAAACAGATGGGAAAAAATTTCTAAGTATCGTAGAATCAAAAACTCGGATATATAAGGTTCCTACTGAATCCTGAATACAATATCTTAGTTGATATTATATTCATTGTAAAAGTCTAGTTTGTTATCAGTTGTAGGCCTTCGAACATTGACATTAAAAAACATTAATATGTACAATAACATTGTACAATTAATTTATTATCTTTATCAGATTTTTTTATAATGGGAGTTATACAATAAGACCTTCTCTTTTTTATACGATTAAGTGACGAGGCGAAATGATGGCATACATACAGATCCTGCTAAGTGACAGACACACAATAAAAAATTACTGTCATTATACAGGGTTAAAAACATGACATTAACACAATAAAAATGAAAATCACAAAAAATATATGATTTCTACAAAGATACTGCGTCTAAATGTTTCCCAAATTAAATATTTCTTTTTATCATCCAATGATAATTGAAATAATATTGCAAATGCAGTGTCATCCTGGGTCTGATCTCCGAACTACAAGATCCTATGCAGCATTACGTAGTACGTAGAATGATTCCGTGTTTCTAATCCCTACTAATATTATAAATGCGAAAGTGTGTTTGTTGGTTTGTCCTTCTTTCACGCAGCAACGGAACAATGGATCGACGTGATTTTTGGCATAGATATAGTTTAGGGACCGGAGAGTAACACAGGCTACTTTTTATCCCGGAAAAATGCACGGTTCCTGTGGGAACGGCGGTGAAAACCGCGGGCAGAAGCTAATCGTTTATATATTTCGGGATCGTACCCCATCAGAGATGTTTGCCGCTTACACACTCATCCCCTGCTCTAAGATTCCCTGTGTCGCAGGTGACATGTACACATCTGAGACAAACATCCAAGACCTGAGAACAAACGTTAATCTGCCCCAGCCGGGAATCGAACCCGGGGCCCCTCGCTTTGCGGGCAGGGTTACGTACTACCAAGTTAGCTACGAAACCGTTTCTCTGTCGGGATGCGATTCCTAAATATAAACCATCAAAAACAGTCGCTTCCTGTACGGAAATTATAATTACTCTGCCGTTCTTATTCGTCCAGTAATTTTACTGACATTCTTACATTATTACTACAGTAAAAGAAGAATTATTACTCTGTTTACTTACTAATAAATTGTGCGATGAATATTATTATGAACGATATCTTAATGACTTGCGTTTGACTGTTATCGTTCAAAAGTTTCCTTGACTGTAAATCACTATGCATGTACCTGTAGATTTCTATATTATGATAACGAAGACGAAGTGAATTATGTAATAGTCTTACAAGTAAGCAAAGCAAATAAAATTGAAGTGTCTGTTTGTAATGTCAAAATAACAGCTTTTTACTAAATCAATTGGATTAAAAAGAAATATAAGAGTTACTTTATAACATGCCCTTAAAAATTAGGGCGGGGGACTACATAATAATTTAAGACTGACAAATAATAATATATCAAGCTTTATTTACACAGTTTAATTAATTTTTTATTTAAAATTTAATTCTTTTTTTGTAGTACCGGGTACGGGTTAGTGCACTTAGATTGGTGTAAGAGGCTTGTATCTACTATTATCTATTCTGTGTTAGAGGTAATATTGGTATCATTGATTTATTACAAACAGACCATAATCGTAGTAATATTTCAAATATTTCAGGCTTACAGACTGTTCGGTGCGGACGGGCATGCTCTCATAGACTTGCTGCAGCGGTCCCTGGAGCCAGCCCCCGCTGTGGGCCAGAAAGTGTTGTGCAGACACCCGTTCCAAGAGTCGAAGAGGGCCTACGTCATACCTAGCAAAGTGGAACATCTGTATAAGGTACGATCCTTTTTTGTTAGTCAGATCTTTTTGTTATTTCCTTAGTGGGTGGCGATCGTTTTTATACTTTCGTAGGTACATTGGCAGGTGAAAGTATCACCTGCCAATGGGCAGGTGGACCGACTTTCTTAGGCCGTCCGAAGGCTTTTGATATGAAGCGTTGAAAACAGAAGATTATTTTATTGAAGCCGAGATGGTCGTCAAAATTTGTTTAGTGTAGTACATTTTTAACCGACTTCAAAAAAAGGAGGAGGTTATCAATTCGTCGGATATTTTTTTTTATGTTTGTTTCCTTATATCTCGGTCATTTATAAACCGATTTGGAAAATTATATTTTTATTTGAAATGATATACTTTCAGATTGGTCCCATAGAAATTTCATCAAAATCGGTTCAGTAGTTTGTCACTGAAGTCGGTTCGTCGCTTTTTTAAAGCAATTTTTTTTAGTTATGCCAAATCGTGAACAACGGCATATAATACAAAAAGCAAAAGCGAAAGCTTAAACTACCCCCTGGCCTAAGGAATGGTACTATAGTTTTTTCAGTCTGTCTCTGGATTTTAATTACTAATACGTAATCAAAACATAACTTTAGAGTTGACCCAATTTTTTTTATGAGAAGTATAGCTTCTATATCCATACCAAAGAGTATAAGTATCCATAATTTCTATATTATAATCGTAATATGAGTAATGTTCTAGATGGCGACGAGCGGTGGATATTTTAAGTGAACTTTATAAATAGTTCACTATGAATAGATGCGATGCCCGTCTATTAGAACTTGCAAATGTAAACAATACGAACTTTACATCTCGCTCAATGAGAATCAGTTAGTTTTCGTAGTTTTTGTTAGTGGGGGGACTAACTCTTCTGCGAGTGTCCGGTTGGGTTGTTACCACCGCTTTGCTCGTGAAGTCTGCCGCCAAGCAGTAGTGTGCAAGCATTACTGTGTTCCGGTTTGATGAGCAGAGAATCCAGTGAAATGACTGGGCTTATGAGACTTAATACCTAATGTCTCAGGGTAATGAGCGCACTGCAGTGCCGCGCAGGCCTTTGTGTTTCAAAGTTCTGGGTGGCACTGCAATTGTTATGGGCCGGCGTTATATAAAAATAATGGATACTATTTTTACAAGCTTTTATTTGACTTGCAGTGTTTTATGTAATGTTTGCTTAGGTCAAATCTTGCAAGCTAAATTTGACCTACTTCCCGGTGTAATTGCCCTTCAAACTGAAACAGCTAATGCTTGACTCTATACTCCTTGCATATTTGGGGCTTGGAAAGCGATACCTACCGCAAAATACTTCCAGTAGGTTTTCTGCGGGTTCATCGCATCTTACGATTCGCTTATTCGATTACGTATACTTCGATAAATTAATCGGTATCTAACTTGCTTTCGTAAATATAGTTGTTACAAGCAGTTTAATTTTTATAAAGCAGAAGTAATTTGCCGTATCCGAAATAGACAAAACATCATCATCATTCGATTACGATGGATTTTTTTGCGTCGTCTTAAAAATATTATACTTTTAATAAATAATCGTAAGCTACTAACTAACTAAGAGGGCGCAGTGACCCAAAATGAGTCTTGGCCTCCGATAATAAGAGCCGCGACTTCGGTCTGTCTTGCGCCACCTCCTGCCAATTCGCAAGTTGGAGTTCGCGCAAGTCCTTGTCGACCTCATCACTCCAGCGGTACCTAGGACGGCCGACTGGTCGTCGACCACTCGGCCGTCCTTGGTACGCTCGTTTCACTGCCCGATCTTCTCCCATTCTTTCGAGGTGTCCGAGCCAGCGAAGTCTGTGGGCTTTTATCTCGCCGATGATGTTTGGTTCGGCCACCAGATCTTCTATTTCTTTATTCTTTCTTCTTCTCCATGATCCATCCTCAGCCTGCACTGCACCCAAGATCTTTCTCAGGATCTTACGCTCCGTTACAAGGAGTTTATTTTCCTCTTTGAGAGTCAGTGTCCAGGCCTCACACCCGTACATTAATATCGTAAGCTACGCGAGAATCTAATTTTAACTTTGTACAATAATAAATAATAATAATAATAAGTCTGAGGTGCCGTACTATAAGTACGCACCGGCGCCAGTTCTCGAAAATGGTCGTGCATTGCTCTATTGGGACCGCTCTATCATTACGGACAGGACTATTGTTGCCAATAAGCCTGATATCGTACTGGTAGATCGGTCCCAACGCCGGGCAGTGCTCGTTGACATCACCGTTCCCCATGACGAGAACCTCGTGAAAGCCGAGAAGGACAAGCTCAGCAAGTACCTTGACTTGGCTCACGAGGTAACCGCCATGTGGAATGTTGATTCAACGATCATTGTACCGATAGTTGTTTCGGCGAACGGCCTTGTAGCGAAGAGCCTCGACCAACATCTCAAGAGGCTCTCGCTAGACGGTTGGATCAAGGGTCGTATGCAGAAGGCAGTGCTCCTTGACACGGCACGTATTGTCAGGAGGTTCCTCACTCTGCAGCCCTAACCACCGGTAGCTTGGGCCCTGCCCCGCTGCCGGCGGCACTCTAGGTTTAGGTTTTTTGTAATATTTTGTTTTTTTCTAGAAATATTGTAAAAAACTTAGACTTAAGATTGTAAATAAATACAGTGAATAATAATAATAATCATTTATTTATTTCACAACAAAAACAAAATAATTGTCTGTTTTCCTCTAAATAATAAGTCATTATTCAGACAAAGATAATTTACTATCTGGTGGAAGCGTTTCTTGACGTAAACATCGCAATTGGGATGTTGCATGAAACACAAAATACATAATTAATTAATGAGATCCGAGCACACTATGATTGACCTGTTTACTAGTAGCTGTTCTTCGGTCAATGAAGTGTTAAGCAGTAATTGTACGCTAAATAGAAGCCCATAAGTGGCTATGCATGTTCACAGTAATAGTAATTAGTTTTATGTAATTTGTTAGTTTTTGCACATTTTATACTTTTTTACTAACTGTGGAGGCTTTTAAATGGCTTTCCGTATGTTGTTTTCATACATATTTTGTAATATTAGCTGTAAGCCCCCCGAATAAAATAAAATAAAATAAAATAAAATAAAATAATTTCTGTCGTTAATAAAGTTTAACACAATAGAAATGAAATTCACAAAAAATATGTAATTTCCACAAACTGCACCTAAAAGTTTCCCAAATTCAACAATTTTTTTATCATCCATTAGTTATTTAAATCATAACATCAGATTATTTACATTGAATAAAAAAATGTATAACGACTATGTACTTAAACTCAGTTTTTCACGGCCAAATCAACAAAATGCATGTTTTTAGTACAGCTTTACGGCCCGCGTAGAACGAGTGACGTCAAATGTTCTGTACAATTTGAATGGGTCGTTTCAGCGCTCAGTAGATACGGGCGTATCGACTTTGACTCTCATTTTTGACGTTTCTGGCATTCGATTTCCAATTTTTTGCGATGTAGGTATTTGATTCTCGTGAGGAAACGAATTGATTGACATTATTAAAAAAACGGAGTCAACATACCTATCTTAGTAAAAAGTAAACAAATTTTTACCAACACTAGATCAAATCACTCGATCGATATTAAAATGACAAAATTACATCTAAAAATAAGTTTGCAATATTATTTTTTTTCAGGTATACTGGAAAGATGGTCGTATATGCGTGCCTTCAAAGCCGTTGATTGAAGTGCGCGAGCGAGTGCAGTCCTCGCTGCGAACCCTCAGGCAAGACATCAAGAGGAACTTGAACCCTACACCCTACAAAGTACGTCACCAAAATGTAATAACTACAGTACAGTACCGCAGTATAAATATTGGGCATCCAATTTTACTTCGTATTTCCGAAATGAGCGAATTAGTAGCAAGACGTGCGAGCGATGCAGCTAGGGACACGGCATTAATAATATATCGTGCAATACCACCTGAGTTTTAATTGGTATGTTATATATATATTTATATATATTATAAGATATTTAAAGATTACGTCTAAATTCTACTACGGGTACCCTAGATCAGCTGATTCACTTAAACTATGTTGTACTTTGTCAAATAATAATGTTGAATGCAGAGACTTAAAAAAAATCCAGAAAATGATCCGGACTTCCGGTTTGAAGTTTCTTTTTTTTTCGGAAATTTTGAATGTCAATGTTTTTCCAAAGTATGTTCTCACAACTTGTCGACAACCATGATCCTAATCACCACCTTCCGGGATAACATACCAATTCAAACTCAAACTCACCCTGTATAATATACCGTCTCGATGCAATCAGTCATGTTCGCAAATACGAAGTAAGCCGAGGCTTAATATTTATTCTGCTGTACTGGTGTCGATTCTGCAGCGCAAGTACGGATCTTATCGATGGATAAAATAGACAGTCCAAATCGATAAAGTGGGTTTTATCGTTTTTTATATCATTTATCGAGCCTCGATACAATCGGCAAAAATTATCGAATAGCTAGGTCGGATCCAAAGAGAATATAGAGCTAGTACAATACTTTACGATCAGACTTCGGTACTCGCAACATTCGATAAATTTATCAGTTTTATCGATTCAACAAATTTATCGAACCGATTTTAATTTCACTGCGTAAAGCAGTAATGCAAACATTACTGCTTGGCGGCAGAATACACGACGTTTGCTTTACATCAGGTGAGATGGTGTTAAACGGAATCGCGATTGCATGTAAAAAAAAATATCTATTGTAACATAACTAATTTCAATTCTTCCAGGTGGCAGTGAGTGATGATCTCTACAACTTCATACACGATCTTTGGCTTCAGAACGCACCCATCGGAGAGCTCTCCTGAAACTCGCACGAACATTCCCGCAAATACCTGACGAAACAGTGAATACACACTCAATCGAATGAATTCAAGCAATAGTATAATTATGCAGTCCGAAAACAATTTTTCAGATTTTCCTAAAGTCGTTTCATTTAAGTGCATTTTTACCAAAAATTGAGAAAATAACTACTTTCAAAGAAAACAGGCATGTTTTAATAAATAGAAACGGTCAAAGTTGTTGTTTTTTGGTGGATTTGAAATGATTTGCAAAATTATTAAATCTTGTATATTCAGTGTTACCAGCCAAATAAAAAATAATGAACCTATTACTAGGAATAATTAAGTTTTGAAAAGAATAAGTAAATTTACTTTGTTATAAAAAAAGACACAGGTCCTAATTAGACAGCGGAATGAATTTTACAGCTTCAATATAGGATATATTTATATGTATAGGAACATTGATATAGTATAATTATAAATGCACTTTTGAATGACTAGTTTGGATCGACTATTCTGAATAGTGTGAATCGTTAATAACATGGATGATTTTTTTTAAATTAGTCAGTGTTTTTATACTTATCTATTGATTATGTTTATGCCAGTGTTGTTCCTTAGGACTAGTCAAAACTAAAAAAAGCGACCGGTCAGTTTCTAAAAATGGTCTGATTTTTTTAGTATAACTGCATTCCGTATTCTTATGAAAGATTGTGACATATTAAGTACTTGTACCAAAGGGATTTCCATTAATTTACCAAAGTTCTAAGAACTTTGTAATCATAGAACAATACATTTGTCCTTAGCTATACTGATGTAAACTTAGTTTGGTGTTAACATAGATGATAGTCATTATAACGGTGTGGGGATGTTTGAAGGTAACAAGCATATATTTTCTACTTAGGAGTTTGAAGTTGCAAAGCATATTGTACAAATAGCGTATATAAATATAAATAGCGTATACGGTTTTATTATTTTGCATTTAGTGGTGCCCTATAGGGTTAGTCCTGAGTGGGGTTGACGCCTAGTACAGAGTTGTATATATATATTAAGGTTGTTTCTCATTTTTTAATCGACTTTAAAAAGTATAAGGTTCTCAATTCGGTTGTATTTTTTATAGTTGTTTCCTCAGAACTCCGTCATTTATAAACCGATGAAATTTCATCAAAATCGGTTCAGTAGTTTGTCATTGAAAAAGGTTCCCGGTTTTTTAAAAAAAATTTACTTGTTTTACTGTTGATGAGGTTATATTGTAATTTATATCGTATGGCCCCAATCTCGCCTGATCTTAAGCGACGATTTGTAAAAATATGCTAAACTTAAAATTGGAAGGGACTCTCAAGAGCGGCTGAAACACACCGATACCGCTCCTGGACGAGATCCAAGTGACGGTTTATAAACGCAATAAAAAAAAAAAACACGGTTTCATTTATAATAGGGCTGGGCTGTTAACTCAATTTTTGTATGATGTCATTCAATTCGTTTTCTCAGGAGAATCAAATGTCTATATCGAAATAAATGAAAATCGAACGCTAGAAACATCAAAAATGAGAGTCAAAGTCGGGCGTATCTACTGAGCGTTAAAATGCCCCAACAAATTGGACAGAACATCTGACATCGCTTGTTCTACGCAGGTTTCTAAAAACATGCATTTTGTTGATTTGTCCGTGAAAAACTACCTAAGTAGTACATAGTTGTCATACATCTGAAGAATCTGATGTATCCTTTAAATTACTAATTGACGATAAAAAAAATCGTTAAATTCGGGAAACTTTTAGATGCTGTATCTTTGTGAAAATTATATATTTTTTTGTGAATTTCATTTTTATTGTGTTATGTATAACGACAGTAATTATGTTTTCGTGTTGAAACACAACATCCCTATTGTTAACTTGATCATTGATCCAAGCTTACCTTAACGCCGTTGGATGTACTGTCTATAAATTAGACGGTTTATAAAGTGTTTTAGGGCATTTTGAGTTGGGCTTTCTAATTTCTTTCATAAAAGCAAGGCTGTTGTAGGTACCTACTAGAATTTTATTAAAGTCCGATGAACTCTAAATTATGAATAGAACGTTTGTAAAATATATTTTGTACATTTTCGAAATCTTTATAAATTTATGCATTTTTTTAAACGGGCAGTATGCCTTTATTTAGCTATCTACTACATAAATAATACAGCTAATTACACATAACCAGTCTACAAAAACATCTACAGGTCCTTGTGTGCCTATAGAATATAATCTTATTATATATTATTTTGTGGATATTTAAGACGAAGTTATCTAAATGTTTATTAACTCTCACCTTTTAACTCGGATGTAACGGGATATTTACTGTGATTACTGTAATAATAATTCAATAATAATTACAGTACATATGCCATTACAATGTATAATGAATTTGTTAATTAATTCATTTATGTTAGTGATACTTTTTTCGTTTTTAGATCTTTTGGTACAACATGTTTGTAGTGAACTTATTTGTATCATTACTCTTAATAGGTTAGATTAGCATTTCACTAACTCACCTGCTTTTATGCGATGGGTAATTATTGTTATAGTATATCATGTGGTCTGTGCTCTATGCTGACGTTCGTAATTATATACTGGTCCCTGTTTTTATACATGTCTAACAATATAAACAAATATGGCGGTGCTCATCAATTACATACATAGAAATCCGTAGAATTTAGAATTTTGTCTAGAATGTCATTGGTTGGCATCACCAAGTTTGTTTACGTTATTGATTTATTGAACAGGTATAAAAAACGGACATTACGCATATTTTACTAATAAGTTGAAAAAAATATGTAATAATATAGTTACAGAACAAATTCATATAATCATGTTGTTTCAAATGTTATAATGTATTTGTAGTTATAGCTCTTTTAAAAAACTAGGGCACAAATAGTGACGTCTGGTTGTGTAGTCGTGGTTAATATTTATATTTGGTTATTATTATGCTCAAGCGGGAGTCTAAAGTTGAGCATAGAGTAGCAATGCTATTAATTTTTACTGTTCGCCATTAACTATTTCTTATTCTGTGTTCAACTTAAGCCTTCTCCGCTCATTTCCGCTTCAGTGAATACAAGCTTATTTTATATGGTCGCAACTGTTTGATTAAGTTTAGTATAGTCTTAGCGAAATAATGTTGTACAACTTTTGTAAAAAGTTTTAACAAGTAGTTTGAACATTTGATTATAAGATTGCTAAGTAGAAATTGCCAGAAAAGAGTTGTTCCGTTTTGGTACTAAAATTTAACCAGGCTATCAGTTGGTTTTTTGGAATGAGCTCTCAAAATATAGATATAAAATTACAATTTCATAGGCGTGCGATTTCCTGATAATACAAAAAGTTTATTTTGGTACGTAACGTAAAACGTAACGCAAAACGTAACGCATTTTCCCGAAACGGAACTGTTTTTTCAGCTTATTTTAGGCTAAATGTGATAAAGAGCACAAACAATAAAAAGAATTGACAGAACAGATGACAACACATCTTATTATTTGTCAAAACTGTCAAAAATGACGTGACGTTGACGCCATACTTTTATAATGTTGCTGCTTTTTGGATATTTTTAATTTTGCATTTGTACTAAGCTTTTCTTTAAAACCAGTTTAAAAAACCGCAGGCCTCGAAATCTTTTTTTATTACTCTGCTAGGATCTTTCAAGCACATATCTAGAAAAAAAATTGAAGCTAGTTAATTTTTTCTAGGAATAAAGTACCAAGCTCCATACAAATTTGGTACAAGTCCTTTATAGTACACAATGTAACTAACAGGTGGTGTGAGTAGTCAAATAGTACCTAAAGTCACAAAACTGCATCGCTCTTGACGGCAATGCTGTCTAAAGAAAACCCGTTATGGACAATAAGCCAGATATTTTACAGATCGCATAATCATGTGCATATTTGAAATAAGTATATAGCTATATTATAATATAATTATTAATAGTAATAAGTCCGACCGTTATCTTTCAAAAGCTTTTATTTTTATATGAAATTGCCGGCCATTGGATTTGTAGAATGTAAGAGATTATAAAATTTTATATAGGGTAGGAATGATATGTATATGGCGCATCTGTCAATGTTAAAAGTAATAACACTTTACAATGAACTTTATTCCCGCAATTCAGTATGCGCAACGGATATAGGCCTACCGAAAACAGGTCGTCTAATAATTTGTAGTCATCCGCAAAGTGGTTCATTCTTGTACTCTATGGACGAAATAAATCCGATAAACCAGTGTCAAAATCATGTTTAGGTCTTAAATTTTCGCATACAGTATGACGAGTACAATCGCTCATTATCGAAACTTAGGATTTCGTTTGATTAGACCGAGTAGAGTACTGATCGCACGAAACAAAGTAACAAACTGGAGATTTTTCTTTTCAAATATATGCTCTACTTATATCTATTACGCGTGCCTGCTATATTTTATATTACATAATTCACGTCGGCCTATATCCATTCCACGCATGGACGGTAAAGCAGTTAGTGAGTTAGCCCATATATTGTTTATTGATACGAATAGATTAATAATATTAATCCAGTGATTTTTCAGTACATTATAGTTAAGAGTCTGTTCACAAAGAGTGCCGTTGCGGCCAAATTGTGAACTAACGTTGTCATACATATTTCAACAAAAATTAAGAGCTGGTTTCGTTCTGTCGGCATTTTAAATCATAATTTATTAAAGAAATAGTTACAGTTGTAATAGGATTAAAACTGAACAGACGCGCTATTGTAATGCCCGCTAAACAAAAAATATTAATAGTAATTAAGCACAGCAGCGCCCTCAAATCCCACGACGGAACTCTTTCTGAACAGACTCTACCACATATGTACTACCTTCTCGTGTTTTCCAATTATCTTAAATATTTTAGTAAGTATCCTACTTTGTATGGGTAATTGGGAATGATTGACGTGATTTTAGAAGTAAGTCTCTTGTCTATAATTTCAATAGCTATAGACTAGGACCAACACAGGCCTATTCCTGCAATATGTTTTTGTGCCTTTTAAATGTACAGCATAATAAATTAATAATGATGCACAATAACTGTTTTTTTTATTTGCTCATCATTCATTTAGGTAGCAAGAATATTTTTTCCTGTTAATTGTAGCTCTTTTTAAACCACTTAAAAATTATAATCAAAAATATGAGATAACATGACTGCCTTAGCCAGTGTCATTGTCACTGGGGATGATGTAAGGATTCTAAAGATACCCCACATACCAACTAAATCTGTTCAACCATCTAAAAGTTATGATGGAATAAAGAAACTCACATACATACATGAACCTGAATACATTACACTCCTTTTTGAGCCGTCCGCGTCGTGTAAAAAGGAACAGCTGATGTCTAACTATATTTTTTATGATATCTTTTATTTTGGTCAGGATTAGATAGTACTTATCTAAGCTAATTATTAAAAACGAGAAAGATCGCTTTGGTACTTGGGGTCTTGAGCCTAGTGTGGGAACCAGGTGCTCCTCTACCCTCAAATTGTACTACTTTAAGCCTTTCACCAAATAAACATTTTTTCATTTTCATCTCAAGTTACATGAATAAATGTGAAGATAGGGCAGTGTCTCCAACTCGTTTATTCGAAAATACGGTGTTACCAGTTAAAAAATACGGTAGATTACGGTGTAAATAATAAAAAAAGAAGGAAACATTATGTACGGTAAGTTTTTAAAGAAAAGCCATCAGATCAGTCAGCTGATAGGGCGATTTTAGTTCCTCTTTATTCCGCAGGCGCGTAGTCTACTGTTTTTTTGTTGTTTTTGTTCCACGTGATTTTTGTATTTAGCCAGTGTCAAGCAGTCAAGTGATAATAGTGATGTTTTACCTACAAATAAAACATTTATTAAACATACTTACCTTATTCGAAACCTAATTAATACATGAGAGTAGCGTACTTCATTATCGTTCCGTACTAGCCGTGCTGTGATTGGCCCTGCTCGTATCCGTCGTCCCGCCGTCCAATCAGCGTCGACTTCCGCTCTCTCTTAGCGCCTCCCCCCACCATCACCACCGCGGCAGTGCGCTGCGCGCAACTTAGCTTCATTGGTTTTCTCATGTTATGGCCACCAGGCAGAAATTTAAAGTATTAGGTTTCGAATAAGGTAAGTATGTTTAATAAATGTTTTATTTGTAGGTAAAACATCACTATTAAACTACTGTACCGTTATTCGAAACCTAATTAATACATGAGAGATGTGTTTGTTATCGCCTGGTGGTGATGGTGACGCCAATGTGATTTTATTTTACTAGTGTATATATAATATTGTTAGAAACGAAACTTTTAAGTAATTTATCGTTTCTTATAGTACTAAATCAAAGTATCATTTGATAAAGTTACAATTAGGTTTTAGCTAATAGGCTCAAAGCATGTTGCGATTGATTTGAGTTTACATTAGAGGGCAAGATTTCCCTGCGATAAAACTTTTTGAAAGTATTGGGTGATTCCCAATTTCCTCTTGCCAATATGTCGTTGAATTTCATGTTTTCTATTCAGTTTATTGATGCGACTGCTGATTGAAGGCTGCCAGGCATGGCTTCAGTGTATGCTTCTTTAAGGAGGCTTTTCACCCAGCCAGCGATCACGGCTCGTGTAGCTGGTTTTGGTTTGTCGTAAGTGGTAATAAATAGATAGTCTGAATTAATGGCTTTCGCCTTTCCATTGATTATTGTATCTAGAGACCCAGTGTAGACTGGATCTAAATTTCGACTATTTTCGTTTTGTAAAAGTTTCCAACCCGATTGTTGTTGTTTGGAGGTGTCGGTTTTTGATCTATATGTAGGCCAAAGAACTATGCTATTTTGGGATATTTGGCAATGCTCCGCGAGTCGACGACTCTAAGGAGAGTCAAGTCGTGTATTCTTCGTCCTAAACGTAGGAGGAGGATAGCAGCTGTGTGCCCTGAAGTTGCATACAAGCTCATTTTCTCGGTGGAGTTCTGGCTGAGATGATGTAGCAAAGTATCGATGTTCCAAACGGGCGATTGTGCTGTTTCGGTTTGGCTAGTGAAATGATTTGATATCTTATTGATAGTGATTTTAAAACTTGTTTTACAAGCGCATGCGAACTAAGCCGACTAATGTCATTTGGGTCAGAGAAAGTCGATACCACTGGTTTGTGAACTAGTATTGTACTTAAAGACAGTTTTTCTTTTTGATGTAAATCAGCCAAAAATCTAGCCAGTTGTGATCCGTCAGGTTTCCGTGGACTAACAGAGTTCTTATCGCACCATGAGAGCCACCTTTTCCAGACTGGCTTGTATGTGTTTAAGGTGGACTGTCTCCAAGCAGAAGATAGAAATTATTTCTGTTGTTCATTCCAGTCGGTTAAGCTCTGATCTCAACCCCACATCTCCAGACTTCCCGTGTCATTTCTTTTACTCTCGGTGGAGGTTGGCCGGTGGTTACGTCTATTAGGACAAAGGATAGATCCTTGATCGTAAGGGGGGCGGGGGGGGGGGGCTCAGTGCTTTGTTTTTCAAGTCTGGTCTCCAATACACTTTTTCTCATCATGGAACGACTATTAGTTAAACTCCTGTAGACTTGTTCAAGTGGTGTGTCGTGACAAGCACAGACTTTTATAACGCCAAATGTGGGTAGTTGGTAACAACACTCACATTTTATTGATGCTGACACCCGTATTCTCCAGTTTTCTCGTGACCCCGATCAATGCAACTTGATCGAAACGTCGAGGTAAATATAAACCTGTGTTTTTATCGCGAATCGCGATTAAGTCCCGTTCTTAAAAATAAATAATGTATTCGAATCGCGAAAGCTTAAAAGTTACTATTGTTCAAGTGGTTCAACACTTTTGGTATTAGGTATGGTGGCGGGAACATCCAAGCTAGTTTGCAGTTCCTGGTCATTCCAAAGACATCGTAACATTGAGCTTGAGAATCCCATCTATCGATCGTGCAATATTTGACAACCACGTGGGCTTTGCGGGACGCGAAAAGGTCTATTTCCGGTTCGTTCCATTTCTCGAATATCGCATTCGTTACCTTTGGAAGAAGTTGCCAATCTGGGCGAGGTTTTTTTTTTTTTTTTTTTTTTTTTTTTTTTTGGTGAGACATTTGATCTGCATCAGCTGTGTTGCAATTGCTTGGTAGGTGATAAATTGTCATGTGAATATTGTATTGGTTAGAGATCGAGAATACCTTTTTGGCTATAAGATTCACCAATGCTTGTGACTTCGTACCGCCTTCGTTGCGAAGATATGACAGTACCGTCCTGATGTCGCATTGAATTAGTAGTGCACTCGATTGGAGGTAGTGACATTGATCTGGTAGGATTCTTATTATTGCAATCATTTCTTTCTGATTGCAATGAAGATTTGGTTCGGTCTGCAACCAAGCTCGTGAAAGTCTTGGTTGTTAAATTTGCCGACCCATCCTATGTCGCTCACATCTGTAGTTAGGTAATGTGATGGCTGAGGATGGTGTATGCAAGAACTGGTTGTGTAGTTTTCCACCCACCATTGACTGCAATGGTGGATACAGGAACTGTCCTGTAATGCCTTCGGGTTCAATATAGCAGCAAGTGCTCGGGACTTTATTAGTGTGTTCGCTTGTAAAGCGTTCGATAGTTTAGTCGTCCTCTTGGAACGACAAAAATAGCAAACTTGTCAGTTTTTGAAATTCTTTCAGATTTGTTGTTTTCGATTTTATCCTTGCCGACAGTTCGTTTTTGAGTCTGTTTAGTGACCTTTCCGGTAATGATTTTTCTTTGTTTATCTTCCAACCCAGGTGTTCGAAAAAGCTAGTGGCAGTTGCCACGTGGCTCTGTAGTGTATGTGGGTTCTGATGGGCTAGAAATATCGCCGAGATACACTAATATTCGCAAGCCTTGTTCGCGAAGCTTTTGAGCTATCCAATTGCTTATAGAGGCAAATGTTCTTGGAGCCGAGCTGAGCTCGAATGGTATGCATGTCATCGTAAATGAACCGAAGGAAGCATTGATTCGACGACATTGGAATATGAAAGTAGGCCTGATGAAGGTATATTTTGGCCGTCCAGTCTTCTTTTTGAAGGAAGTCTGGCACACGGTGAATCATCACCTGAAACCTGAGATTGTCGGTGGCGACATATTTGTTCAGGTTTTTCAAGTTGAAAATTGGTCTCATCGTACCGTCGCTTTGTAGTCTGAGAAACATCGACGATACAAAGCTTGGAGATTGTTTTGCAACTTTTATGACACCTTGAGTGTGCAACTGTGCATATTGTGAATAACCCGCGTCATTTCTAGAGAATGAGGTATTTGGGTAGTGTGGTTGTTCGGCACGTTTGAAAGGTATGCGGTTGCCGCTTATTATGTTGAGAATGTAAGGCGGGGCCTCGAGCATTCTCCCAAAGAGTATAATATTTTTGTGGTTGACCGGCGTGGAATGGCTTCGAGTCAGAACTTCTGGTTATTTTCTCTCCTATCCCGGTGGGATAAAGGGGAATTACGTCATCTGTAGGGTTGATCGTTATGTCGTCTCTGTTGTCTGCCCCCTCTTCTCCGAAATTTGTCGTTCGAGGCAAATTGTTTAGGCACGTTCTGTTTCGTGGAAGCTTACCTTGGTATTTTCTGGGTTGATTATATGTTGGCTTTGATGAGCTCGGAACGTTCTGAGGATCAGAATGGCATTCCTTGGGAGCAGTATGCTGCCTGAAAACATTTTTCGGCCCTCCAGCCTTTTAGAGAACTAAGCTAAGTTTTTTGCTTTGGAATAGACAATCGCAAGAAGGCGGAAGCTTTCCGAGTGTATTCTTGAACAATGGGTCTTTTACTGCAGAAAGTATCGATTCAAGTCTGTTTTGAATACGTTTAGCCCTGTGTCCACATACCATCTGGAAAATATCGCCTGTAACCTTTGCAAACTTACCATTTGAAGAAGTTTCATTTAGTTTTGCACTAATTTCAGAGGCGTTCGCACTTGCCTGTTGTACGTTCTTTGAGAATCTGTTCAAATCTGCTTGAAGGGCTTCTTATTGTTGGAGTAAAGCATAATATGTCAATCCTGCAAACACGTTTTCCATGCGATCTGAGAACTTAAAGTTATCATAACGTTTGAACTCGTTTGAGTAAAAACTTGTGAAACCGAGGGAATGAAGGTAGTAAATAAATAAACTCTTACACTCATACCCCCGCACTAGGATTCCCTGTATTGCAGGTGTTATGGACACACACAGATACACATCACGAACATCCAAGACCCGAGAACAAACTTTATGCTTACACGAAATCTGCCCCGGCCGGGAATCGAACCCGGGACCCCTCGCTTTGCATGCAGGGTTACTACCGACTTAGCTACGGAGCCGTAGTGTTTTTGAGTTTAAGAATAGCACACACTATTCCAATCCGGCTGTCCAAAACGTTGTAGCTCTTTCAGTAAATGAGCCGACGTTGTGTTAGGGATAGCAGGTTCCTTTGTTTTTGTCTTTATAAAAAATGCCACTTGTGTTTGGTGCACAAAGGCTCAGGTAGTTATCATTGTAATTTGACTCATGGTGATGATTACCTTGATTGGTATCATTCAAACGGGATTTTATTTCAACTATTTCGGTAAATGATTTGTCTAACTTACGGTTTTTCTTCTTCTTGCGCTTGTTCCTCCTGCGTCTTCCGGAATTGTCCGATGACGAACTAGAGGTTGTTGAAGAGTCAGAACTGGATTCTGAGCTCGATTACTCACGTAACTTATACTTCCTCCTTGGCTGTTGTCGTCTTTGATCTTCCGTCACTTCCCTCGTTGGAGCTGGGCCGCTATTATCATCCATTTAAAAAACAAAACTAAAACAGTTCAAAAAATTGGTAATGAAAGCCGAACGGTAACACCGTTAATTACTTACTTACCGATTGCTTCAAATATATTTATATAGTTATATATAAATATATAAGCAAGTAAAAGATATTTTTCAATATCAATAGCACGACTGGGTTCGTAAACTATTAGTTTTTAATATTTACGACCGCTCTGGACGAAAATCCAAACGCCAATGAAGCTAAGTTGCGCGCAGCGCACTGCCGCGGTGGTGATGGTGGGGGGAGGCGCTAAGAGAGAGCGGAAGTCGACGCTGATTGGACGGCGGGACGACGGATACGAGCAGGGCCAATCACAGCACGGCTAGTACGGAACGATAATGAAGTACGCTACTCTCATGTATTAATTAGGTTTCGAATAACGGTACAGTAGTTTAATAAATCTCTAAGGTGCATGAAAGTCACGTTAAAGTTTAGTCTAGGCGCAGCCGAGTAAATATGACGCTGGCCGCTGCAGTAAAGCGGTGGATACTTTACTGAATGCTTCTTTGGAGTTTTGGATAGATTACGAAAATACACGTTTTTCGTTTTTGTACTATTTGCCTTTCACTCGTGCACGTTTACGAACACTTAATTCCCAACGTATTAATTTTTGTAGATTTAGAAATTCCACAAACTTATTTCTTTCGGTGTAGTACTTCTATTGTGTAATTTTACAACTCGCAACATTGGCTAATTGCCTGTTTTGACAAGTAACCTCGAAAAGACTGATTTTAATAATTTTTTTACGAAAAATATAGTGAATTGATGTTTTAACTACACCTATTGTTGCAGACAGCTTTACCGGTTCCTAATTGTAAGTACCTGTTACATTACTCTATTTAATTTTGATGTAAATAACAGTCTACAAAATTACTATATCCACCTCGACGCTTTATAGATTTATTGATAATTTAGACGATTTTAATCCATATTAACTAAGATTTTAAGCGTATTAACTCTCCATTACATTATAACTGATAACAGCTATGTTTCTGGATGTTTTTAGATTTATTTTGTGCTTAGTATAATTCATATTGTTGTTTGTTGTCATTGTATGTATATTTTGGTTTAAATAATTCAACAAACTCTTTGTTAAAACGTGTATCAAAAAATTACCTAGAATAATTGTTATAATGGCCTCAAAGAAATTTCTAACAGTGTTGCTGTCAATAATATTATTGCATTGAGGAAGTTACCTTGACACTTGCAAGATTCTTTATGTGCACTGATGTCATATTGAATAGGGACTTGTATAGGTACTGGTCTCTTTTAACAGGAATGTTTTAAGAGTTTTTAATTCTTTATTATATTCCAAGCACAGATGAATAAAAGCAGTTTAATAAACAGCAGTAGGTATTTACATAATCGTCATTCAGCAATTGATTAGAAAATAGAAAGAAAGAAAAGAAAATACATTTAATTCCGGACAACACAAGAGTAAAATTAGAGAAAACCCTTAACGGGTTGCAAACTGGCGAAATGACTCTACTCCAAAAGTGTGGTCAGGAGAGTCATTGAAGCATGACCCTAGTTTGAAATAATTTTCAGAGAGAGTGACAGAACTAACAGTGGTGGTCATATAATTAGAAACATCTGCCGTGAAGGCAGGTGTGTCTAGTTTCATTAAAGATTGAACTGTTAACCATTTTTTAGTTTGTAAAAGAGGGTTCACTAGCCACGCAGGCCTATTCGTTTCAATGTTCTGAGTGGCACTGCAATTGTTATGGGTCGGCGTTATGCTTACCATCAGGCAAGCGACCGGCTCGTCTCGTTATCGAACAAGTACAGAAAAAGTTTAACAAAATCCAAGTTCCACAAAAAACGTGACATACTCTTGCAGTTTAAATATTTAAACAAACCATTTTAATCATCACTTAAATTATATCTTCTGTCGCGGGAACCGAGCCCGGCCACCCTTTCGGGTTGTAGGACTTGGAACTTCCACATCGTAGGACATGAATAAAGTGTGTATGTGTGCAAATTTAACCACTATACAGTTCATTAGTAGTACATTCATCTAATGCCACTGTCTCACCTCCTTATGCTTTCTGTAAACACATTTCTGCTGAGAGCTGAATCCTCTATACAAGCTGAGTTTAAATTGGTATGTTATCCCGAAAGGCGATCAATTTCCTCCTGGAGGTCAACAACATATTATTTTGTTTTACGAGTTTTTGATATTCGGTATTTTTTATTGAAGAAAAGACGTTTACGTCAAAATTTTACTGCATAATTTCCGGGCAGCCCTAGGGATGACCTTTCAAGGGAGGTTCTCACAACTTGTCGACAACGATGGTCCTAATCACCCCCTTCCGGCATAACATACCAATTGAAACTCACGCTGTATAATTATACTGAAATTTCAATATATTCTATAAAATTCGATTACGCCTCGCTTATTAGCGTGGACACATACGAGTTCGAAAGTTCACGTACGAATTTCTACTGGCGGCGGCTTAAAAAATAACTTCGGTTTTCGTGTGCTAATGCGTTTGAACAAAAATCCTATTAGTTATTAAGGTTAAGTGTCCATAATATACACAATACATAAAAGCAATACTTTCTCAGTCGTAACTAGGCACTATCGTTAACTAAAGTGATGAGGATGGGCTCGAAGTATCGAACACCTCATTGAGCTACACCTCAACATAACCGCCACACCTCAACATTACTCTTGTTACGACTTACGGCCTACGTCTATAAATCTGTCATTATTCCACAAAGAAAAGGCCGTCTCTTAGAGCAGAGTGTTAGTCATTAACTGCAGCCTCTGCGACATTGTCTCAGACGACTCATCGAGTTGCATGCCATTACAGTCACACCTCAACATTACTACGGCTAAATGTGCCGTCAGTGGCAGTGAGCTCCAATAATATGATTAAAGTGCTACCATCAGGGTAAATGAATTGCGAGTTATCTCATGTGTCTAGACACTTACGATTCTAGACTAGACAATGTTTTTGTTATTGTCTACGAGTACTAGCTTCTGCCCGCGGTTTCACTCTCGTTCCCACAGGAACGCATTTTTGCGGGATAAAAAATAGCCTATGTTACTATCTGGTCCATAAACTATTTCTATGCTAAAAATCGCATCGATCCATTGCTACGTTGCTGCGTGAAACCAATGACAATAACAAATAAATCATCACACCAAGAGACTTACAAAGGTGCTTCCAATACATACAAAACACGTATTTAGTGTATAGTTTGAAGGTTTTTGCTCATCTACATAACTTAAAAAGATGCAGAACTTCTACTCTACGACATATTATTATTATGTAGATGGTTATAGTCACCATAATTCTCCCATTAGTTTTGGATCTCATTTCGGGAGAAAAATCCGGTGTAGGGCGTCGCGGGATGCGCCGGGCGGGCGGCGCATCCGCCCTGCGTCAGTGCCGCCAGTCGCCCGCCGCCGAGCGCCCGGCCGGCCGCCGACCGACCCTTTGCTCACCCCCAACTCTACGATACAATTAATCACTGCGAATTATATCAAACAAAGCATTGTAAATGATCACTGATCATATTCATTGAGAGTTCTGTAGTGTAATAACTAACACCCAAAGGAATATTACGATAGACGTGTGCGTAGTCTTTCTTAAAGTTTTATTTTAAAGTTTTATCAAATGCGTGTTATGCGAGATAAAATAAATTATAATTATGTTCAAAAGTTGTTGTGCACGGCCAAATAAAAAACTAAGTAAAAGCAAATCAAAACCGGAAAAGATGGATTCTATGGCAGAATCTGATGAGGTCCAAACAAAAGAAGAGATATCTGAATGTAAAATCGACGAGACTGCTAAGAATGAAGAATTACCGCCAGTGGTGATTACACCAATTAGCATAGAAAGTGACGAAACTAATACCCATGAAATCATGAATGAGGAAAACACACCTATTATTGATCATAAGCCACCCTCGGGCAACTGTCACAGTGATAATGAAGAGGAAGATGATCTTGTGTTTACAAAACGAGAATGGACAAAGAAGCGGTATTCTATCGACTACAAAAGAAGTCGATTGGATTTTAAACGCTTCTCTGTTGATTGTCGCCGCGATTCCGCTACCCTGGAAGAATTGGCGCGGTTGGAGCAGGAATTAGCTAAGACAAATTTTGATGTACGCCCCGGGGTTCGTCGTAAGTCAACCGGGATCCTAAAATCTACTACAAGCAGTAGTAACAGCGTGGATCAACGCGTAGCCAAACAGCCATCAGATTCGGAAGATGACGAAGTGTTTGAGGCAAGTACCTCGAAGGATAGAGAGGCGGAAGGTCCAAAGGAGCCTCCAGCGACGCCGGTCGGGCGAGATGAGCTGGCTTTGCGAAGACACAGGTTCTTTTCGGATTTAGTTTGCGCTGCACGAGCTGCGGTCGAACACCGCGTACGTTTCGACCCACTGGGCCCTATTGTGGCCGATACAGGTGAGCTAATTGATTAATACTAATTAGGTTGAGTACCGGAATATACATACACGTAGTAAAATGAGAATGTATTTTTCTCACGACAGTTTTGTTATTGGTGAACTACAAGTAGAATAAATTGTGGACACTCGTTGAACATTTATGTTATACTCGCAACACTGTCAGTATAATAAATCCAAGAACATGTATGTTACCACATCTCTTCCTATACATTTTATTTCACTTACAAGTGCACGAAAATCGATGAAGTTGGCAGTTGCCCAAGAAACTTTGTAGGTGGTCCATTCTTCCTTCCAAACTTTCAAGATAGCGAATACCGAATTAGGCAGAATCTAGTAAAACTCGGCAGAAAACTTCTTCAGAGACCAATGAGAAAGTTAGTCTTTTCATGAAACGTTAACAGTTACTTTGTGTAAAAGTTAGTGTTGAAACAATTTTCGTGATAAAATGTAGCTTACAAGGTTCCGTTGCAGGATTTCTTTAAACCTTTGTGTTTATCTTAAAATGGTATAGTTTACAGAGATCATCAATAGACAGACAATATAGGACGTGTACTAATGATCAAGTCTAATTCCATAATAATTATTTCACATTTTAATTATGTTTAGCATAATATTTCTAAAATTACGCAATTTTACCCTATTTTTTTAGCTGGCTTTTCTTTTTTATCTGGCACTATGTGTGTCATCGACCTAAGCACTCGAAATAACTCGAAAGAAAATGCAATATTTTCTAAATTATTCGATCAAAGAAAAGCTACAAAACGTCTTTGAAATCCAATGATCTGTGATCCTTTACCAGTAAAAAATTTCCGCGATCCCCCAGGTTAATCCCCCAGGTCATACTTAAAATATTATACATATAGATATGTTTTTACGTATAAAATAACACAAATCTTTTATTTCTATGACGTTTCCTAGTTTTTTCTTTCTATTGAGACTTATTGAACTCAAGAGAATTTTGTAATTTTTTTATAGTCACCCTGTTATTGCTTTTTATTTTTACTTTATTGTTTGCGAACACGACCCATAACCAATACATATTTTTATTAATAAAAAAACACTGCTCTTAACAATTCGTTCTAATGTATCTGATTTTTTATAAAAACATATACATAAATTATGATTTCTTACGGCATTGCTAGGCAAAAAAAACGTGATGTCTGAAGTGTGAACCTCTCGAGTGATTGTTCCTTTATCTGCGTCTTGTGTAATCACGCACGGTAAAGTCATTCTGTACTAGGATCTCATATGGTCTCTCTAGTATGTATTATGTTTCACACTGCTGTATGTGTCACTTGGCGTTTGTTAGCCTCATTATTGGAGTCTATAGATATAGGAACCTTTTACAGGGTACCCCTAGCTAGCTGGCAAATGGTGTTCACAGCAACGGTTTTAATTGCATCAATAGCGGGTCGGTAAACATTTTATGGAAACGAGTTGTATGTTTGATATATGTATTTTACGTACTACTCCCTCTACTCTCTACAGAATGTAGGCACAGTCTAGGTCACATACGCCAAATCATCACATATACGGATCACCCTAAATAGGATTAGAAACTACCGTATCTTCCTGTTACGAGAACGATGATCCCACAACACCCTAATGCGAAACCAATGCATGCCCTTTTTTCTGGTATAAATACAAATATTTGTCCGGTCGCGGAAATCAAATCAGCAGCCCTTACGTTGCTATAGGATTTGATTCTTATTAATCTCTATTTACACCATGATCCTGTGGATTGTGTGTGATATCTACATCATTGTGTTTTAACTGAGGCTAAGTTGGGATTAGAATCCCCAAGCTACTCTGACGGAATTTTCGACAAAATACTCTAAAGCTTTTATTTTAGCTTTCGTAAAGCCTTTATATTTTTTGTGCTGTTTAAAAGCCATTAGTATTGGTATTATACTAACCTTTATTTCGCGTTTTATGTCAACTTCGTAAGAAAAATGTTAGGGAGCAATTGACCTTTTGAATATGACTAACGAAGTAAAGTTACCTGTATGATCAATTTATGTCTGGGTATTTTGGCCTCCAGGGATTTGGTGTTAGGTAAAAGTTAGCATCGAAATTTTTGTATCAAGCCATTACGGAATATTCAGTATAATAATATTATTTATAGTTCTTTTTATAAACAAGCATCCTCCAATTACGCTATATTTGCTACATTTTACCCTGTAGTATAATTCAGAAACTCTATAGAAATTTGTCTACAATGCGCAATGCTTTATAATCATACCTTGACTTGTGAAATTACCGGTTTGGCTGTTTCAATTTTACGTTTATTATCTTGTTTCCAGTAGATTCAAATACATTCACATCAAATAAAATTGAAGATGCGAGGAATTCAAAGGAAATGGAACGAACAATACAATATTCGAATAATGTTATAATTTCCTCTTGTTGCTGATTACATTTTACATTTCATGTTAGTATTCTGGTGCTTATATACTTATATAATTATATTCTTTCTAAGTTCGAAGTTTTTCGTTCGCTTCGCACTCTGTGTTTCGGCGGAGAGTATTTATTTATCTAGTTACATTTGCTTTCTATCATTTAACCATTACCATCCCACATAATCTCTAGAAATAGGAAAACATCATGGTCACAATTGGTAGCGCAATCGGAAGTATGGTACACTTCTCACTACGCAGTCGATTGAGCGTGGTATAACTACATTTTGTTGTGACATTTCTAATTATTTTAGACGTTTATCTTTAGACTGTCAAGCTAAACAGGCGTCTAAAAGTTGTTATTGTGGTAACACGGTTAATGTTTATTAACTATTCTCCCTTCTAGTTAAAAACCTTGTGTTGGTGAGTTATTTAGGGATAAGATTTTCCGCTTTTTCTACTCCAGTATTCATCTCCAATGCTTATTCGCGTATATTTCTGTATTTGGAATGAATTATCTGACTACATTACGAGTTCACCTACATGCTGAAATATTCACGAGCGATGGATCGGTATACGGTTCAACGGTATCGATGTGCCGGCTGATTGGATTCCCGTTTGTCATGTTTTGTTACGCGTATTGTTCTTTAGTACTCACCGGCATCATTTATGTATCCGACGTCATTATGTGAGTCATTCACTCGCGGCCGAGGCGATAGTGTGGCGGTCGCTAGTAGAAGAGTGGTTCGGCCACCAAGGCCTCGCCACTGTGAACTGTGAATCACTACCGCGCATCCGCCCGGTGCCGGTCGCCAACCGACAGTGTCCGACGTCGCACGCGCATGCTTACACGCATCTCGTCTCTGGCTATTTAGTGTTATCAGTGCATGAAAACAACGGTACAGTGCGCTTAAAGTGTTAACTACTGTGCGTTAATTGCTAATTTTGGACTTTTTGCAATCTTCCTGGTAAGCAACTATAAATAAGATTTGTTGTTCGATCTTAACATGCTCCTAGCACTCAGTAATTGTTATTATATTACCTTGTTTAAATTCAAACAATGTTATATTACCGGACGCTATTCATATACAGTAATGCTAATCAACTTTACTTGCTTCATGACCAGTTTGTTATTTGTCGTTAGTATAACCAGACTGAGGAACTCTAAAAACTCTCCTAAAGTTCTTCATTAGTCTCCGTAGCTTTGGATAGCAGCCTTACCTACTGGTTTCAAAGTTATGCGAATGGAATTTTTCAAACCTTTAACTTGCTTTCCGCTCTACGAAGTCGCGCTCAGTCTTTTCATTTCGTTTTCACGAGATGAAATTTTGTAGCTCTTCAGAACTTTTTTACAGAAATAAGTCCTACAGTCGATCCCATTTCGAAATGTGTGTCTGGAAACTCACATTTACAAACATTATTATATGTAAATTTTATGTCAACGTGCATTCATCACAGTTGAGACCGATATTGGAGTAAGATAACATGCAATCATTTGTTTTGTATGACTGCAGTATAATTTTCGGTGAAAGTTTTAGCGATAATGTTCACTATAGTATCTTATCGTATCGCATACATATATGAATAACGTCATTAATCGATTTATTCGGTACCTACAGCCTCATTACTTGTACAAATTACCTATTATAGAAGTAATATTATTTTGAATATAATTATTCCCCTTGGTTAGTCATATTGTTTCTTTTCATTCGCGTCTAATATTTCTGTATTGTGGCGATTTGTAAGTAAGTTATGTGTCGATATTTTCTTAGACAAGATGAAAGGATACATTTCTCGGACAAACAAAGCAATCAAGGAGGACATGATAGCCAATCCTTATAATACATTGTTTGAATAACCGTTAGAAGCCGAAACTAAATAATAAAAGTAATCAGAAACCTAAGTACTAGCTGGAGAGTGGAGTAATAAACACTGATTATCGGGGAACGAAAGTTATTAAGCGTAAATAGTTATTTACTCGTGATAATGATTATAAACTACACAAACAATAAATCACAATTTAATTTCAATTCTGCAAGTTGTCTTATCCTAACCCTACCATTATACTATAAGGTTTGTTTGTTTTTCATCTTTCACGTAGCAACGGATCGACGTGATTTTAGCTTACTGATGGTTTTAGAAGACGGAGAATGGCACACCCTTCTTTTTATGTCAGAATGCTTGGTTCTTGTGGCCTTCTCCTCACGAGTAAAACCGCAAACAGCATTTAGTATGAATATAAAAATAACGTATTCTGAATATGTGTACTTTTTTGTTGTGCCGCTGTTAGGCTTTTTTCAAGCCATTGCCCACAAAACGACCTTTTTGGTTATGTCCCATGCAAATACGAACCTTTTCTGTTATGAGAACATTGTCATGCATAGCACAATATTGATTAAACAAGCAAAAGATCTATTGGGTATATAGGTAGAGCCATACCCGACAAAACTTTTAACACCCATTGGCTTAGATTAAGGGCATTAATTAATTAGAAACACAGATAATTATGTAAACGGCAGAATTTGTTGTGAATTTATTATCTTTACCCTAACAGCGTGAAGTCAGCCCGACACATGTATGTCAAGATATTATGTTTGTTGAAATCGTTGGCATAAGAAAATATATGAATATGTAATCGGCTATTACGTTTGTTGTCTGTAACTATAATAATAATCTATCTGTAATAATAATCTGTAACTGTAACACCATCCTGCAATAAAACAATACGAAATAATCAATTACTGCAAAACATTCAATAAGTATTGTTGTTTGAATTCAAATGCTAGTCTGATCCACCAGCTGGCACCACTCCCAAGCTTAATATAAATATAGAACGGAGAATATTACTGGAAGGCAAATCTGACATCAGCTCTCGTAACAGCGCGCCTAGTGACCTCTCACGTTAATAATGTTGTAGTTTCATGCCCTTGGACAGATTTCTGGGTCACGTGCATTTTGCACTAACTTCACCGAGTCTGCGCTGCTTCCTGCTAAATTATTTGAGTAAAATGCTGACGGCGCGACTTTGAGAGGCAGGCGCTCATTAAAAATGAATGCGAGAGCCTATGTCGTTCAGGCGGAGAAGCCTCGGAAGTAGTAACGAATGTGGAGCGACTTGAGAGCGAGCTCTCTTATTCGCTTCCTATACGCCTCAGAGAATGTGTCGAGACTCGAGAACAGCCTTCGTTCAAATTATACTACGTAAACGACTTAATTAAACTTACCTCGTAGTTATACTCGTTTATAAGACTACCTGCTCGGTGTGAAGGTGCTCCTGCTGTGTTTGGGAGAATATTGATCGTTGTTTACAGCTCCCGGGATGAAGGTTAACTGCTGGGCGGAAGACAGGCTCCGATTAATTTCAATTTTCTAGTCTCGTTTGGGTAAAATCTGTTCTCATTACGAGCTAATTGTTTATCGGCTCTATAATGGCGATAGGTGTGTTCGAAGCAGGTCAAGCGTGGAGTGGTATGTTCTATACAATAAAAACAGTATAGTATCATGCGAGTAACACATGTTCGATCGGCTGACTATAAGTATAGAGTGTGCGGCAGATGGTCCGACACATTCATTACCATTACCATTCCTTGTGAGTTTTGTGATTACGGTTGCTATGTGTTGAAATTATCTTCATCATGTTATTTGTTCCATTTATATTATGTGTAGTATAGTTAATGAACAAAAACCTCGCAAATTTTAGGTGTATCGAAGCTGCGGAACTCCTTTCAAGATCAGCCATACTTGTTTAATTTACCATAGCTATATACCCCGCGATTTTACTCGCTTTTTCAGCAATAATTAAACATGATTGATGAGATAATAGGATAGTACTATTATTAATACCTTAGGATTAATTATTAATAGTACGTATTATCAAGGATTATGAAGAAAACAGCACCACAGCTTTTGTGCGTTAATTACCGTTTACTCAGAACTCTTTGAAAACGAAATTAAATCTTGAATTTCAACTTATTCGCAGGGTGCTTTTAATTAGGTTTCCTCGCTTTCAATATCGAAAGCTGTGTCAGTAAGGCGGGGACATTTTCATTTAAATTGTGTATCGCTGTATTCTCTTCCTTAAATTCTTTATTAAAAAACCACAGAGCAGAATCTTAATCTACGAACCAAGAATAGCTTAACAATTATTTATTTATTTATTCATACAACAAATGTAACTGTGTTCAACACATTACATAGCAAAACGTAGTACGTTGTGGAACTTGCTTACTCTATCATTAAATATATTGGTTGGAGCATATCGTATATTGTGGAGGGGTAGAGAGAGGCATGTATAGAGAGGAATATTATCTATACTTATAATAAAACTGTAACAATTCTCTACATTGAAGATATTTTGAAATCTATTTTGTAGGGCACTCTATTATCGATACTGAAGCCAAAACTGTATTTTTTTCATTTTTGTCTGTCTGATGTCTGTCAGTTTCTTGGCCGCGCATCACGCCAAAACTACTGAATGGATTCAAATGAAATTTAGTACCTATGATTTGAGTTCATACTACGAGGTACATAGTAGGTAGTCATAGGATACTTTTTATCGCGAAAATAGGCACGGTTCCCAAGGGGAAAAAAAAACTAATTTTATATGGAAAATGTTATTCCTTTGTTCGATTCACTCAAAACTTGGTACGAATACACTTTAAAATAAATAAATACAAAACATCTATATTTTATTTTATCAAAACTACCAAACTACTACTGGCGTGCAATACTTTGTATGGAAAAAATAGTTCCTTGGTGCGATTCATTCAAAACTCGGTACAAAAGTAAAGAGTAGAGTAGGGTAGAGTGGGGCAGCGTAGGGTAGAGTAGGAGGTTAGGGTAGAGTAGAGTTGCGTAGAGTAGGACAGAGTAGGTTAGGATCACAGGTTAGGATAGAGTAGCGTAGAGTAAACCATCCCTAGGGGTGTGCATTGTGCAATACTTTGTATGGAAAATTTTATTCCTTGGTTCAATTCACTCAAATCACGGTCTAAATAAACTTTAAAGTCCTACTAATTTTATAAATGCGGAAGTTTGGGTTTGTGTGTGTGAATGTTTGTTTCCATATATCTCCGTAACAACGAATCCGATTTTGATGAAATTTAGAATGTAGATCGTTTAGGTTCTGGAATAACACATACTTAGGCTGTAAAGATATATACCGCTTAGGCTAAGCCGCGGGCAGAAACTAGTTTTAAAATATAAGTACTTTTTATACAATAGTATAAAAAGTACTTATATTTTACCCAATAGCCAATAGGGTAACGAGAGGAGGTCGTTTGCCTGATGTTAAGGAGAACGCCAGCCTACAATTGCAGTGCCACTCAGAGCTTTGAAGCCTGCGTAGGACTGCAATGCGCTCGTCACTCTTGAGTCTTCTCATAACATAAGCCCAGTAATTAAACTGACCACTTTGCTCATCAAACCGAAACACAGTCCTACTTGCACATTACTGCTTACCCACCCAGACGGACCTTGCAGAAGAGTTTGTCAACAACTAGTCTCTAAATAGACGATTGATTTTATCTTAATCTCTGGTTAGACCGTAAAGCAAGATAACTAATTACGTAAACAATTACGTGTACCTAATTTATAAACTTTAAATCTCATTATTGAGGCTCTTGTTAATTTGTATCAGTAATAGTTGTTTGTTCGAGCAGTTGAAATTGTTAAACGTTTACTACAAGTAAACAATTAATATCAGTAGTTAATATCAGTATAAATTGAATACGTTTGCGATTTCTAGTTTCTGCAGTGTGTGGGACTGTTCCAGTAACAGTTCTAGGTATAATGCTCGCGTAGCAACTGGTATTTCACAGGGCCGTAATCGTAGTTATGTATAACTAACTTTAGATTTTAATCTGTGGATATAAATATTAGCTTTTTGCCAATGGCATGAATGAAAACGATGTACCAAAAATACATGTCTATTTTGAGCCCGTGAAAGAGATTTTATTTTAAACACGATAAAGTTTCTCTCCCAGAGAGATTCGTTTGCATATCAAGAGCGGAAAAGAAATTTAAAAATGTCGAGATAATTTTGTGCGATAAAATTCTTTTGTGGGCTTTTTATTTGTAAGATATTGTTTCGTAACTCTAATCGTGTTACCACAAAAAACACTTTTAGACGTCTGTTCAGCTAGACAGTATCTAAAGATAAACGTTAAAATCATTAGAAATGTCACTACAGAATTGAGTTAGGCAACGGTTAGACACTATTTAAATCAGGATTTGTGGTTGTTAATATTTAAACACGCGACTAAGGCATGTTTAGGAGTTACACAGTGTTTAACACAGGATTAAACTGTGTTTAATTTTTTTGTGGTAAGACCTGAAATGTATAATTAGAACCTTATAAATTACTGGTGCTATAATTTTCTTTAAAAAGGCTATGATAAAATAAATAAACCTACTTAGAGATTTAAATACGATATAATTAATATAATTATTCATAATCAAAATTAATTGGATTTAATTTAAGGGTGAAAGGTAAACTGACCTTTTCCCTATCTCTTTATCTCAAAGAGTACTTACAGTAAAATATTATATCTCCGTATTTGCCCTAGTTACACAATTCGGATCTCTGGCTTTATATTTTTTAGACGGTTTTCGCACAAATAACTCAATTTGGGAAAGAACGCTGCGTCACTTGATACCGAGCAGAACTTCCGACGCCTACCAAGCTTCCCTTTTCTGATTGAATTGGAATACCTCGCACTTTCCGAACCTTGTTGTTTTTTTTACCGAAACACCTGTTGTTAACACCGATTTGTTGCGTAATCATGTTACTCGTTGTATTTGGCCTTCGTCATGCTGCAGCCGGTCCAAAAATAAATGCATTCTATATTAAGCATTATTGTATTGTCAACTAGGGATATCTAATTAAATCGAACAGGCGTTTTATCCGTTTGGCACATTAATCTTACGTTACTCTGCCGTCGAGTTTCTTGCCCTTGTCAACAGTGTATATAGGCTTTGGATCTTTGCTTCGTGGCAATTAAAGTTCCTTACAAGTTCCATGACCGTTCATTTGTTGCTTTGAGATTTGAGAACCGGATGTATTCGTGCGCCGCCGCCGGGGCTATTCTCTCTAGACCTCCGGGTTCCAGGGTCGACCTCCAAGCTGAGCCTCGAAGTCCAAGGTACGCCCCATGCAGTGTCCTTGAGCTAGTCGCTAAACTCAGCTTTTTAGGGCTGAGTGCCTTCTGCGCTTTCCCACTGTTCGGTGTCGAAGGACGGTCGTTAAATCAACAGCTCGTCCTCCAAAACTTCATGTCACTCTTGGTAGATAATATACTTGAAGATACTTAAAGCCCTACGTAGTATTATTTCCTCTGTGCTTAAAGCAGTTATAGCTCTGTTTGTTGGTATTGTCCATGTGTCACGTGATGCGTTCCACGTTTGAAGATTGACAATCATTGGGCGAATCGATTACTCATTCACTATAAAAATATATGTTTAGTCATACATACGTTTTATAAATAAACGAATATAGAAGCCAATATAATACCTAACTTATTGCTGGTAAAGGGAATAAATGTCATGTGAGTCATGTATAAAGCAGTACTTTACCTCTGGGTGTAATTCGTATCAAGTTTCATTATTTACGTATACATAATTAATTGTTTGTATTCCGAATTTAACTTTTTATTTAATAAATTACGTAAAGTGACTGAACAGAAGATCCAATTAGAAGGAGATCGTTCGTAATTAAAACTTCGATTTCTTGGAAAGTTTAAGTATTCCGGTCGCCTTTTATAAAGTAGACATCCGAGCAACTTTATCTACTTTACAAACGTATTTAGATCCTATAAGAAGTCGTATGGGATCTTGTATATTGCAACCGCTTGTTCTCACATAAAAGTCAACCAGATATGTTCCCAATAGTTGCTCAGTTTTCTAGTAATATAAGCCTTGTTCACCCCATGTTCTGTTTGCATTAAGTTTTTGAAAGGTCTTTCTGCTCGTGTGCTTTCGATATCATGTTTCGATGCGCTCTCCGAGTGTCACAGTGGTTGCACTCGGACAGTGGCCGACCTCAATAGCGTCCTTATATGACTGCAGACAGTCGTAACGGCTCTTGTGAACCGCGGACCACAGGTGGTTAGTTTTTGTGCCACACTCTACGTATGTATACAGTTTCATATGAGATTATAATCTCCCGGTTAAGATTATTGCGGTTAATAGTGTGCATTATTTTGATACTACCAAAGCAGACTTTATAATGAATGTCCTAGATATTATTTACGAGTTTTCTAAGCAGAGTAAAATCGTATATTATGTGCGAAATATAACATTCTAACATTTCTAACTAAAAATGTTCTTGATTTATCTAATTATTGGGTAAGTAACTGATTCTAGATACTATTTCTAAACTTTTTTTAAATGAATTGCTCTTCATTTTGCAGTTTTATAATGAGAAGAGATGGTGGTGTTAATTCAACCACAACAGTTGAGAAGTTTTTTATACCTAACGACTATAAATGGACACTCTGCTTTTTAACTTGTTTACTAATGAGCAGCGACGCGGACGCGCCTGAAAATGTTTATGAATGTTTATGTATATGTAATATACTCGTCCCCAATGGCGTCACAGAATTTTACGTGATGCTTCTATCCTAATCAGCGCAATAAAATGGAAGATTTATTAAGTAACATAAAAAGCATCATTTGCTATGGTGATCAACAGGTTTAGTAATTCCATTAACTTTGTTTTCACGACAGTTATTTTTGTTAAAATGTTGACTCTAATTGTTTCCGAGTGCAATTTTCAGGATAGATCGCTGTACTGTCTATTATTCTGTAATGTTCTGTGTATTCTGCGTTATAACCCTTGGCCGTTGTAAATTATATTGTCTACATTAATCACGCTGAAGAAGTTTGTGTCCGTGTATAAAACAGCGATATAAGCAATCCTAAAGAGCTCAGTTCTGACATGATCTCACAAAGCTATTCTAGATCCTAGCGCAACTAATAGCAGTAAGCTGTTTACCAAAGTGGAGTTTTATCTAAGTTTAATTACACAATCTTAACTGCACAAAGTTGCTTGTGAACTCGTCTCGGGGACCACCGTATTTTTATAGAGTACTTAACTTACAAAGAACTCGTTAAAGCGCTTGAAGTGTGCCCTTACGATTCTTGAGACATAAATCTGTTTTTGTAAGTCTACAAATTAAGCATTAAAGTGTTTATTTCTTTTTAAATGTGTAGAAATTACGTCATTCTTGTTATTGGTCGAGTATGCTCTTGTACGGCTCGGTGGCGCTGCAGTCGAGGCAATTTTCCTCAAACCGTTTGGCCTTATCTATCACTCATGTCTTTATCTGCTTACAATTTGTATGATTAAGGAGCGCTCTTTAAAGACTGGCTCGCATTGTGACTTATCTTTTATGTGGCTTACTCGATAGTAGTGTCGATTAGTTAAAATTAAAGTTTTATTTTGTTATTGTATTAATTATTGTTTAAAACAATGGATAGCAATAGTGTTCGCCGGAATATACGGAACGTGATAGAAATGTTCGAATCTCGAACAAATACGAACGAGGATGAGGAAGTAGCGGAAATTGCGGCTGCAACTCGAGAGGCTTATAACCTAGCCATGGGTATGCAACACAAACATTCTACTCGGTAAACATCTCTGGGTGTGCTCTCTCTCGCTCTGGGAAGGAAATCTTGATTTATCGTCTGCGCTTTGACCACCTGACGCTCCGCTGTTTGTTGAAACAAACATCTCAAAGTTCATTGACGAATCAAATTGATCCTTGTCCTAGTTCCATTGTTTGTATAAGGGTATGATTGACGGCGATAGTATATAGGATTGATTCCATTAAACCCTAGGGGACACAATGGCAATACACTTTGCGGTCGAAGCAATATAGTACCCAAAGACTATATACACCGACCACATAGTAACGAATAGTACAGAACCCAACACTGTTCAAAGTCTTACAGAATCTCACTAAAAATAATAATATATAAATATACCTACATATAATTGTTATTTTTTGTAAGTAGTACGAGTAAGAAGATTAAATTACGTATACACCCTTTTAAAGTACCAAATGAGTCACGAAGAGCACCTGTTTCCTCGAAGTGGCAAAATGTTGTTTATTCATACATGTTTAATCGATCTTAGACATTCGAAACCGACCCTGATTGCTAATTGTTTAAATTTAATTTGGAAATTTTCTAATAAGGAGAAATACATAATTCTCTATTGGTATGCCTTTAAGGTTTTAAGCTCAGAGTGTAGCTAATAGAAAATTTGTTTTCTTTCGTTTATTTTCTTGGTCATTTCTGATATACCAAAAATATTTAATAGTTTTTAATAGCTACGATTAGGGCTAAACTTGTGACATTATCGATTTTGCTTTAGAAACCTAGTCATAAGATTCTTTCATAAGATACCATCATTTTCTACGATATCTTTTTACTACTATCCAACCGAATAAGAAGTACTGATATAGTATAAATTAGAGCCGTGTAAGGCTAATTCAGGTGGGTGTTCAGAGATTACAGGGTGGTAACATGTAAGTCGTATACAGGATTTATGTACCTGGTCGGGACAAACCTTTGTTCCAAGAAATGTTTTGTGGTTCGCTGGAAAATAATCCAACAACGCAACCTGAAAACCCTTAGAACAATAAGTTTGTCGGCACTCTTTTATGCAGAAAAACTGTTTTAAATTTTCGCCGTGTAATCCTATTGAGATAGGTATTGGGAAAGACAACATCATAACCGCGCGCTACTCGCAGTCCAAACTTTATACCATAACCTTTATATGATATAGTTCTCCCAAAGGATTAATGTGCGAACTATTAAGGGGCAGAATCCGGCGCGCCGCTATCTCCCTCGCGCATCTCAACATTTTTGAAGATAAACAATCACTTAATATAATTATGAAAAATCGCATTCGGTGAAATTGCTGACAATGACATTACAAAGGTTACACAAAAATTTCATTTGGTTCCATTCAGGTTTTCAAACCTAAAAATGGGATTTTATGTTTTGCCCATTTTCATGTATGAAAACTTGATCGGATTAAAACGATACTTTTGCCGTACCTTTATAATGTTAATGCCAGCAATTTCACCGAGTGCGATTTTTCATAATTATATTAAGTGATTATTTATCTTCAAAAATACTAAGATGCGCGAGCGAGATAGCGGTGCGACGGATTCTGCCCCTTAACGAATGCCTTTATCTCAAACATTTATCAAGTATAATATTCTGTTGTCGACCATAAATGTGTACTTTACGAAAGGACAGTAATTAACAGTGGTCGTCGGTTCGATTAAAGTCCCTTCTTCAAGGAAGATGTCCTACTCGTATATCTTTGCCCTGTGGTACGGATGCGGCGTTAAAGCGCTCTGAAGTGGTATTCCAACACTCGGTAAATTACTCGTGTACCGTGTAATGAGATAGACTATATTGTGTAGCAGCATTCTCCTGTAACGGAATAATCACTGTAAAATCCTATTATACATAACTACTAGCTTCTGCCCGCGGTTTCCACCCGCGTTCCCACAGGAACCGTGCATTTTTCTGGGATAAAAAGTAGCCTTTGTTATTCTCCGGTTCATAAACTATATTTATGCCAAAAATCACGTCGATACGTTGTTCCGTTACTGCGTGAAAGAAGGACAAACCAACAAACACACTTTCGCATTTATAATATTAGTAGGATTATGTCACTTGGTCTCTTTGCGTAGAACAAAAGTATCTCTAAAGTAGCGCCACATAATTATCTATTATATAATTAAACCGTCCGTCTAACTTCTCCAATGTTGACTGTGAAATGTTATTTGCCAAATTCGAATGACATGTCCCAATATTCTAACGCTATGTTACGTAACCCGGAATATGCCCTTAGAATCGTTCGTTGGGCGAGTGAGTATAACGGTACGTATACAATATACATAGACTTAGGTACTGAACAATCGGGAGTGCGGTGTCGAATTTGAAATTGGGAGTGAACTTGCGCGGAATTCACAAATTCAGAGCAAAGGAAATCGTCGACCTGGGCGATAGCGCACAAGAAGCGGTTTGTCCTGCTATAATCGTAAAGAGCTATTTTTATCAACGTCGGAGGATATATAGGGGTAGCTTTGGGGTTTTTTTTGAGAGCGAGCTTTGTTAAAAGCTTTCTGATATATTTAAATAAAGTTGAATGTGAATGGAACAGAAAAATTTCCTATTCCATTCGCATTGTGTTTGACAACGCCCTTGGTGAGGTTTGATAGATCGATTGGGCTCAATTTCTGTTGTGTGTATAAGATGATGTTGTATGAGTTCGATTACAGCAATGAGGCAATAAATTGTGCATTTAAAAAATGGGCAAGTATTTGTATATCCTTGTAGGTCCAGATTCTCCCGATAAATATAATACTAATAGTTATAGGTCAAGGTCTATTTATGTATGTGCGATCGTTCGACGCTATTTATTTTTTGTTTATTTCATTTAAATAAAAGTTTATGTTTTTTGACGCAGGAACAGAAGTCGAGGCATCAGTCGCGGCGCAGAGTCCCGCATCAGAGCTTGAGGCCCTGATCGAGCGCTTGGAGCGAGTCACTTCTCGTCTGGAGAGGTTGCCGGTGCTCCGTGCACGCAGCCTGACCCCGCCGCGCTCCCCCGCCCCCTCCCCTGCCTCCGCGACCTCGCCCCTGCCGCTGGACCTAGAGGAATCAGACATCATGAGTGTCAACGGGTATCAAGACATTGTGCAGGTAGGTCGTATAAAGGATTGCAGGTGGCAGTAGGTCTAAAGCGCGGTTAACAGTTAGGTATTCGGCACCTGATTACTTCAATCGGGTTCAATACACTCATTTAGAATAATACGTTCATGGAGATCTAGTCTACACGTAGATTAGTGTTACGAGACGTTAGAGACTTAGAGTTTCTTGAAGACGTTATAAAAAAGTATACACAAGCTAATCTTTAACACAGACTTCATTACCATGTGAACTAGTATCATTCTCACTAATACCTATTACAAATGCGAAATTTTGTGTGTGCGAATGTTTGTTATCACTTATCTCCGTAACTAAAAAACCGATTTTGAAGTAAATTTGGAATAGTTTAGGTTCTGTAATAACACATAGGCTATAAAGATAAATACCACGCGGGCGAAGCCGTGGGCGGAAGCTAGTAGTAAAAATAAAAAAAATCAAGCTGTTCTAATTAGTGTAGTGTAAGGTAGCACAAAAGCTACCTGTAAAGAACACTAACACGAACACAATAAAGTGTATTTTTCTTAATAGAGGCAATAAGAAAAATGTTAGTGAACACATTCTTATACATAGTGAATTAAGAAGTTAAATTTAAATTACTCATTAGCTTAATTTAAGGCTAGATTGTACATTTTTCGCTAGCTTCGACGTTATTGATGTGGACTTTGATATGATACATCATTAAATTACGTCAAATATAATAAAATGAACCAAAATATTCAAACACGTTTCGTGTTTTTACCCCTGCCAAAAAGAGATTGCCGCAATCTTTGATAAACCGTCTAATCAAAGAAATTACTTTGGTAGGTCCCGTAAAATTCGTGATAAATCCCATTTCTAAGAGAAAATCCTACTAAACCTTCAAATCTCATGTCGAGGTCGCCGGGCAAACAACACCGTCCGGACAGGCCTGCCGGCAGTTTCCCTCCAGCTATATGAGTTTTACGACACGGATTAAGGAAAGATATTAGGGAAAACGGTTTGCAGGTATGTATACATATCTATTTAACAAGACACATTCAAATAAATTCTATTATTTAAGGAGGCTGAAAAGAAGCGACGTAATCTTAAGTACGGCATTTCCAAAGGCGTCTTTGCTGTTCTCCTAAGCGGCTTATCTCTTAGTTCACATTACCCTAAAACCTTGTAACAAAGAAAAATACTTTTATAAGACAGTGAATAATTAATTAAATGTGGTAGTAATTTGCGAGAAATCGCATATTTGGTAATGTAGTTTTAATTTTTACAGGAATCGTAAATTTAATCTAAAAAACAATTGAAGCGAGACGTCACCTAACGAGTCCCCGCTGATGAATTCTCTGCAATTTCCTACCTTCGGTGAATAAGAATTCCCTATCCGCCATTATCATTACTCGCCACTAAAGTGGTTTATTGAAATTGTTTCCATTATTCTCTGGGATAGAGACCTTTTTTGAGCACTCCTAGTCCGGACATAAGTACGTGATACGAATGCCGACTAAATTTTGATGGTAGTTCCATGCCTATTGCCTGCTCATGAACAGCGCGTGTAAACTTTTAATTTATTTCCGTGTTCAAAGAAAAATTTAATAGAAAAATGAAAGCTTATTTTGAGCCCAATTCTGGATGAAATATATAATAAGTAGCTTCTGCCCGTGGTTTTCACCCGCGTTCCCACAGGAACCGTGCATTTTTTCAGAATAAAAAATAGCCTATGTTACTCTCCAGTCCATAAACTATATCTGTGCCAAAAATCACGTCGATCCGTTGCTCCGTTACTGCGTGAAATAAGGACAAACCAACAAACAAACTTTCGCATTTATAATATTAGTAGGATTTATTTCCAAATTCAAATCCTTGCATGAATAATATTATTGTTTGACTGCTTTTACTTTTTAATTAGGTAATATCCTTTTAACTATTAGGCATTTTCTCGGAATGAAAGGGTAGAATGGTGAAGGTTGATTCCTCAAAATAAGAGCTTTATCTAACGAAATTTTGTATCCAAGTAATGAATTCAGGTTAATCCGTACGTACATTCTGATCGGATGCCTATAAAGATATTTTACACAGATAAAACACTTGATCAATAATGATAGCTAATGGGCTAAGTTTCAGCTGACCATCGATATAATACTCTCCCAAAATTCTCCAAATATTCTACCTAAAATGTCTCTAAAATTATAGCAAAAGTTTCAATGAATGACCACAAATATTTATAAAATGTTAAATAAAGTTTAAAATTCCTCTCCAAATGATCATTTTAGCTCGGCTCTCCATTTGCGAACTATACTACAGTATCCTTATTTGTATTTCAATAGCGAAGGTGTCTTCCGCTCTTGGCACTACAGATTAGATTAGCAGCATCACGGCTGCCGTGCTTGATCACAGAGATGTTCAGTCGCCGCTCAATTTACCCGATTCTACTCCAGATCCGCCCGACTATGGGTCGCCGTTGTACAAACACTACTCTATATTTGCACAGATTTAGTGTAGTACCTACCTAAAGTAAATATTGTCTTCAATGATTTACCTTTTTTTATGGCAATTTCGTCTATTTGGTTGTAAAATCGCGGCCAGATACGGACTTTGAGAACTTCGTGCCTACAATTTTTTTGCAACTACATTAATTATCTTCTAGTCCAGAAAGAACTAAAAGAAATATTTTGGAAAGGCAAACAAAAACATTTCAGTTAGTAAGAAATATGTTACAATTTTATGTTGTAAATATCTGTTGTGATATGTTGTGACATTATTCCTGAACTCTTAGGTTTTTTATAAAATATATATAATGATAATTATGTTGCACACAAGCATAATATATATTTTAGTGTAGTTTGATAAACGTCTATGCAAAGTTGATAAGTACCTACACTAAATTTGGATAAAGCTAGCAAAACTTGTTCAAAGACAGAAAACGTAAATTTCTATAATACCTTGTGAGTCTTCGTGGTTCAAATATTTTCACGAAGTTGAAACATCGTAATGACAACGTGGTCGACGGATCAAAAATTATATAAGTAACTTATCAAATTAGAAATGGTTGGATTTGAAATCTATTGAGCGATGAACCTAAAAAAAAAAAAAACTAGCTATCACTTTTCTTCATAACATTCTATTATCCCATATGATAACATACAGAAGCATTATCCTTTTATTTAAAGTATTTTCCGATCCTATTATGGCTTCACTTTGTTTGTTCTCTTGGGATAGAGGACTTTTACATTTTCGATGTACGTGTCGTTTGTACAATCGTGTCGTAGTCAGGAAAAACAACTTCCTTTTATCATCATCATCAGCCGGAGCTGCTGAAAACAGGGCTCCTCTATAATGGCGGGATTGCTATTATGCAGCAGGCTTGGCAGAAGTCTCGCTGCAGATAATCGCGGAATCCTGAAATTCCCTTAGGCCGGCCATACACCCTTAATCCTTATGCATGTTTGCGTTTTGCTGTCAAAATAACCATGATTTTGCATCAAGCGCGGATTTCGAAAATACACGCGCAAGCGCGTCTTGATGTAAATCATCAAAAATCCACGAAATAGGCAATTTCTTTTTTTGTTTACTTACTAAAATTCTATAATGAAGTTTGATAGCGAAACAATGCCAGCGATAATGCGCCACCTTATAGCGGGAGTGTGTCTCCCCATTAGACTTTTCCATCATAAGTGAAATTATGTCTCATGACTGGTGTCATGTCCAAAAGTATAAAAAAATTTAGGAATGTTTAGTCAACTTGGATTATGTATAAAATTCCTGCATAATATACATCTACTGTAGAAGCTTTTGTTTAATTTCGATCACTGAACAAGGTTTAGTCTGTGGCTTTCCGTGATTTATGTTATCCGCATCAATTTTAGAGCTGACGGGCTCGAGCTTTCAGAGCGCACTCTAAGGCTGATATTCAGAGACGAGTCTAAGCGTGAACTTTGTCTTCCTTATGTCAAAAAGTAGTGCTTACGCTCTAATTTGTATTCAGAGACATTTGGAACACTACTTAAACTTAGCGTATGCTAAGCAAAGCCTGAGTAGGCAATATCGACTACTTGAGCCGCTCTCAAAACAGAAGTGGCGCCACCAAATGATAACGGTAGAAACCATAATAACCAAACATTGAAATGTCAAACTTCAAAACTAACATGTTTCATTTATTATAATATCAAAATAGATTTATAGCATTAATATTGTTGTTTCACTCACTCCAGTGACATTTTGTATATCGCTATCTTTGTTGTATTGCTATTCATACATAAATGATAAAACCGGTAAACGTTCCGGTGAAAAAATTAAAAACTTAACAGCCATAGATAACGAGAGTGTGATCTTAGCTTAGACCGTGCACGAACTTTGTTTCTGAATACGAATTCGATTGAGCGGCTTAGCCGATGCTTGGCTAAGACAGTTCTTAGATCGTTTTAAGCTGTCGTCTCTGAATATCAGCCTAAATCACGTTAGATATTTTATAAAGTATACATAAACGTACTGCAGTAACCATTTGGGTGTACATACTTGCCTGGCGGTTTACTTTTAGAGGTATACGTGGTATTAGGTATATGAGATACACTTCGCGCTAGGAATAATTGGCCAGATGCACGAACGGTTAATTATTACTGATCTAATTAATGTATATTGTGGTATTAATAGGTGGTATAATGTTTGCTTATCAATATTAATTTGTGCAGTTAGGTAACGAGTCGTGGTGAAGCTCGCCTCAGGCGGATAAAGTTATAATCCAATTTATTTATGAGATGGGAAACTCTGTACTTTTACGTTAATTTTACATCAATTAATCCCTTTTATGAAACAATTTAGTTTTTTGTTTGAAAGTCAAAGTGGTTACTGAACTTAGAAAGGTTATATAGATACCTATCAATATAAATGGCTAAGGGCAAAAGATTTTTAAGAAGTTCTGGGTGGTGCTGACCTTGTTTTGGGTAGGCGTGAAGCTTTCAATCATTAGATACTTGATTATCTCTTTATAATTTGCGTATCTGTCTATTGCTAGTTATCAAGAAAATTGGTGCAAACGTCTGGAAATTGATGAATATTTGTATGTTTGTATTATGTTGTTACAACATCAGAGCACTGGTCTTATCGTGTATTGATCAGAAAAGACAACGAGTATTCAAGAACAGACAGCGCCATGTATCCGACCTTTGAGCTTCGGTTACTGAGTAATGAGATTTACCTAGACGACTCACAGCTTTTTGAATATTCTTGCAAATAAAATCGTTTTGATACCATCAATATTCGTACGGTCTTTCACAAGTTTAGACTGAAACTTTGTTTGGTTCTGAATTATTTACGATAGATTACATATATCTTAAAGATGATTGAGTAGGGTCGTTTCGCCGATATATCGCGGTAACTGGAAAACTTTCCTGTTGACAAGTTTCCTTTACTTCGTCGAATTCAATATTTTCATGCATGAGAAAGTTGTGTATAAAAACAGTTTAACTTTACCAGTAGATTATAGCTTCGAAAGGTTAGATATTCGACTTAACATCGACACTTAGCAGAAAATAGAATTTGATTTAATTACTTACAGTACTCGCCAGATATGACGATCATCTTGTTAGCGCATTTGCTTCTGCAACGCGTCGCAGAGTAACAATGTCGTAGAATAACAATACAATCGCGCAGTAGATAATGTCAGTGGTTTGTACTGCATCTGTATATATGCACGTTATATGTGTAAAAGTTATCGCAGTGCCACCACGTATCATAGTTTCTCCGTTAATAGTGTTTACTATTTTTAATAATCGGATATCGCAAATACGGGCAGTTTTGTGAGGGCACACTTAGTGGGCGAGCTATCAGCTGAAATGAAAAAAATTTACCGATAGAGCTATCGAGAAAGTATTTATGAAATAGAAAAACATTTATTCACCACCCACAAAGTGTACAGTCTAGAATAAGTACAAAACTGAAAAGCCGTAGCTCAGCAAAAAGCTGACTAAAACTTTGGCACTTAACCAGTAATAAAAATTATATGCCGCAGCTTAAAAAACATGGAATTTAATATTGTCCATCTTATTCTAGGTCAATGTGTTTATTACTAGAAATTAGCATTTTCATACTAACCCCTCAGATATGGCGATGTTCGAAATTACTTTTCGAAACTCCGGAAAATTTTCGCGTACTCCTAATAGGTGTAACATTTAAGTGTACCTTTACTCGCCTTTTATCTCTTGATGGACGATACACGCCCCCCACATCCGCCGGGTGCTCCCGAGAGGTTCGTAATTGGTGTCGACCTTTGTAATTGTAGCTACTTACCGGCCTGTTTTCATTTAACTTTTATTTATATTGGCAGTAAAATTGATGCTAAACAATTGATAGTAATAGTCAGTGTAATGAGGCAATGCCCACTGGATATACTATATTTAAATTTCAGCTATTGTCTGGCGTTTAAAACAGGTCCTCATCAAAACGAATTGTTAATTAATGTCCTAGGGCCTATTAAATAAAAAACTCCAAGTGATGTAAATAGGAAATACATTACAGTACACTTTGACCCCTGACTATACTACTCTGTATCCAAAAATTTAGGAACTACGAGGACTATGATCCTACAGGTGTATTAGGCCAAGCATTAATGTGTAAGCATTACCGTGTTCCAGTTTGATGAACGAAATGTAGTCAGTAAAATTACTAGGCTTATGAGACTTAATGCCTAATGTCTCAGGGTAACGAGCGCTATGCTGTGTCTCGCAGGACTTAGCCGTTCAAAGTCCTGGCACTGCAATTGTTATAGGCTGGCGTTATGCTTACCGTCAGGCAAACAACCTGCTCGTCTCGTTACCCAAAAGAATAAAAAAAATGTGGTAGGTAAGGTCCTCCCCTTAACGCTAAGTTGGTAGAAAGTCATTGCATATTTGTTATTAACCGATTTCAAAAAAAGGAGGAGGCTTAATTCGGTTGGTATTTTTTAATCATTATAGTAATATACCTACCTATATTTTTTGTTAGTTAGGCATGGTCTTTCGTCTTTTTTATTTTGCTAGTCAGTTTTTTTATTACTTATTTGTATTAAAATGTGAACATTCTTTTGTCCCCAGGGTCCGCTGCAAACCTTCCTGCAGCTGTCCAAGCAGATCGGCGGCGATGTGGCCACACAGGCCAGCCTTGTCAACGCTGCCTTCCAGTAAGTTGCATAATAAACACTTCAAATAGTTTACGAATTTCTTAAAAAACGTACTTCAAATCCAATCAATATATTTTCTTGTTACTAATACTCTAAGGTCCGATCTTTCAATTGCACGTCAACGAACTGATTCCTATTCAATCATCAATTTTCGTGTTTTTAGTGTGTCTTAATGGTCTTTCATTTCGAAATTAATGGACCGTTAGCTAACTAAGGTTTATTTCTTTAGAATGCCATACAATTTATTTACGTCTGTCTTCACCATCAGACTTAGATGGTTCAGGGAATTATCTAACATGACGTTATCTGACTATTGAAAGATCGGCCCTAAAAGTCCAAGTAACATTGCAACATTATGAAATAAAAACAACGGGATAATTAACCAATATTTTGCGGCTTTAGACGTCGACTAGTCTCGACCTCCCAGTCCTCCCAAAAAGTACGAAAAACTTGTGATGGTTTGTTGGATGAAATCAGTCGAGTAGGTGGCTTGTTTTAGCTTTGACATCGTTTATTAAACTTGCCTATACTCACCCAACACTATATAAGTTGATGGAGAGTGACAATGCGGTCGAAGATAAAGCACGCTTAGTTTCATACTCCCTCTTCTCGTAAGAAACCGTATAAAATTTCGCAACGTACAGCAATCCGGCAACGTTTATGAATAACAAATGCTAATTTAATGCTTAAAATAGACCTTTCACGATCGCACTCAAGGAAAAAGAGAACGTAAAAAGAAAAGAACATTACAGCAACTTCGCAACGGCTTACGACTGGCGTAAAAAGGAGCATCTACTCCATTACCATATTCAGGCCTAACGTTACATGTGCCGTTAATAAACAGCTTTCGGCTTCCCCAGCGCCAATTAACTTTAATCCCATTTTGCTTGAGACCAGGCCGGTATGCCGCGTAATATGTAATCATTCGGCTGACAAATTACTTCGCTCCTAATACCCATCTTACCATTAGAAACAGCTAATACTGCAACATCACAACAATCATTGTTAGTGGGAGGACTAACTCTTCTGCGAGTGTCCGTCTGGGTTGTTACCACCGCTTTGTGAGTGAAGTCTGCCGCCAAGCAGTAGTGTGCAAGCATTACTGTGTTCCGGTTTGATGAGCAGAGTATCCAGTGAAATTACTGGGCTTATGAGACTTAATACCTAATGTCTCAGAGTAACGAGCGCACTGCAGTGCCGCGCAGGCCTTTGTCTTTGAAAGTTCTGGGTGGCACTGCAATTGTTATGGGCCGGCGTTATGCTTAACATCAGGCAAACGACCAGCTCGTCTCGTTACCAAATAACATTAAAAAAAAATCTCTATATATACATACAATACACATAAATTTCACAATATGCAAAACAACAAGTAAACCGCTAGGGAACAAAATAAAGTAAAAAATGTTTGAATTAATTTCGTTAGTTTACCAAAAGAGAGGAGAATTTTACGCAATTACACATAAACCTCGGGGGAACGAAACCTGCCCATATTAAAGGTTACTTCGTTTACCGATACACAAACTCGTAGGTTTTGGGTATAGAAAGTAATTTTAATGTGTAAAGAAATATATTCCAATAACTGTTTGCCCGTGAATAATTTTCGATCTGGTTTCGTTAAATATTTGCTTTGATCGAAGTCTTATTTTGTCGAAAACATTTTTTAATAATTTTTTTCTGATATAACATTTTGACAAAGTAGCGTTTTGTCAAACATAGACATAAATGAGCTCTTGAATTTCGTGTAGATACGTATACAGGGTGTTTTTAAGGAAAGTCAGCTGGTGAAGAGTATCAGCTATCCTGTTCATGCACGTTGCATACTTGTTAGTCACTGGAAAGTCGAAGCTCAATATAATATACATACTATTTAATAAGGATCTTTTTTGACAAAATCTACTTTAACTTTAATATTCAAAAGACTTCATTCAAAGCCCCTAGCTTACGAAACTTGTCACTTGCATAATGCTATTGTACAACTCTACGACAAAAACTGAAAAAATATGACTAAAGCATGAGTTTAAGTTTGTATGTTATCCCAAAAGGGGGGCAATCTACACCTGCGGCGCGAGTACGGATCTCTTCGATAAATAAAATTCGATAAAATTGACAGTTAAAATCGATAAAACCCACTTTATCGATTTTAACTGTCAATTTTATCGAATAAAACCCACTTTATCGATTTTAACTGTCAATTTTATCGAATTTTATTTATCGAAAAGATCCGTACCCGCGCCACTGGAGGTCCACCACATTTGTATTGTGAGTTCTGAAATTCAGAATTTTTCATTGAAGCAAAAGCAAATACGTCAAAATTTTACTACAGAACAAATATGACTACTCTAATACATACTTACTATGATACCTTAATCTATGTGTTTATAGATTTGAAAGTATTACTTATAATTTTTTAATTTTAGTATTATAATTTGAATACGTATTTTCTATTTTACGTTGCTTACCAGTAAGTCAAAAAGAAGCCTATTCTGAATTAAAAAAACATGGAATATATTAAAGTCATGAAATTCTCCAAACAGAGCGCAACTCCGCTACATCCAACTGGCGGCTGCGCAAAGCAAGCCTTCCCAGGCGCAAGAGACGCAACTACTTGCGCCAACTAGCGACCAGATCTCGGCCATCCAGCAGTTCCGCGAGAAGAACCGCGCTTCGGCACTCTTCAACCACTTGTCGGCCATATCTGAGAGCATACCGGCTCTTGGTTGGGTGGCGGTGTCGCCCACTCCCGCTCCATACGTGAAGGTAATCAAATCGTTATCATAAGTTTAATTTGCGAGTGTGGCCGAGCGGGAACTCGTGCGTCTTTCGATCCGACACACCATAGTGCGAATCTCGAATCGGCCCGCACCAATGACTTATATGTGCGGATTATTCACACTCGCTCTAAAACGGTGAAGGAAAACATCGTGAGGAAACCGACATGTTTAAGAACCACAAAATTCGAGAACATGTCACATCCACCAAGCCGCACTGGGCCCGCGTGGTGGATTATGAAAACCTAAAAACCTCTCTCTCTCTCTCTCTCTCTCTCTCCGAGAGAAGGCCGGTATCCCAGCAGTGGGAGCGTAAGAGGCTGATAATGAAGTTTCATTTGATCACATCCTAACTAAACAGTAACTAGTAATAGCGTCATAATAGCTGCAGTAGGTATTACGATTATGTAAAAAAAAATAAATGGGTTTAGTTGACTTGTCATAAAAGTAATTCTGTTCCGAAAAGGAAATGAACGATGCCGGCCAGTTCTACACGAACCGCGTGCTGAAGGAGTGGAAAGAGAAAAACAAGACCCACGTAGAGTGGTGCCGGTCTTGGCTCCAACTGCTATCCGACCTGCAGGCGTATGTGAAGCAGTACCACACCACTGGGCTCGTTTGGTCTGGTAAGTTAGCACTACTCGTACCTAATATACAATTAAAAAATATTCTTACAGCACGAAACACAGTAACAAAGTTGTATGGGAATATAAGAAATTCGCTAACCTAACACGAATCAGAAAATAAACCTAGGTGAATCGGAACATCAACCTTGGTCTGCGTAAATGAAGCTAGCTATTATATTCGTTAGTGCAGGTAAGAAGGCCTTGAATGTGTGTCCAGTGTTACAGTGCCGCTCTAGCCACTATTGCGCTATTAAAATAGTAGTGTATTTTCATTAGTTAACGAACGCCAACGACGGTAGGCCATTGGTTTGTTTAGCTCTTGTTTTAAATATTGCTGTAAATATTAATAAAACTGTGAAAACCAAACTATTGTTTCTATCGAAATTTTAAATTACACTTTGTATAAATATTGATGTCTCTACATATTATATTGTAACGAAATTTCTGTGATTATTATTGAGCGATGAGCACCCGATATTTCGACGCTATTGCAAACATAATATTTCCGGGGATACTGAAAACAGTTATAATGCATGAATTCGTGAATACTCGTGAAATTTTAAGACTAGCTATATTCTTTCTAGGACTCTAAGCACGTTTCTGCTAAATTTGAACTCAATCGGTCATGTAATTTAGTCGTGACGAGGTAACATAGAGATATGTTACAGCTTTATAATATTAGTAACAGTTGACTCGCGTAATAACGTAATGTTAATCCAAAATAGTATATTCTAACATGCTTGTTAGATGAGAGGATTTCTAAACGACTCAACTTTTCAGATCAGCTACAAAAAATTGAAATCGTATTTTATTTAAAACTCATCTCAGGTCTGATTGAGTATGGGCCACACAGTATGATACAAATAAGCCACGAGGTTGTTTAATTATTTCACATTGAAAAATTGAATTAAAAATCTCTCATTACGTGCGGCCTGCCTCTAATTCCCGCTGGATCTGGCGGGACTGCTCTTTGAATAATTTAAACAGGTTAGCATGCATGGCTGACTCTAAACAATTGCAAAATAAAATGTGGCTCGTATTAAACTTCAATCTCTAATGTTTTAATTACATTTGATCCTAATTATACGAAGGTTTAGACTAGCTTCAGTCCGCGGTTTCACCCGTGTCTAGATTGTCAAAGGAACCGTACATTTTTTCGGGATGAAAAGTAGCCAGTAGTAGTAAAGTAGAATGTTACTCTTCGGTCCATAAACTATATCTGTGCAAAAAAATACGTCAAGCCGTTGCTCCGTTGCTGTGCAAAAGAAGGACAAACCAACGAACACACTTCCGCATTTCTTATACTTAGTGCTAATTTAGCTGGGTCGCTAAAATGTTCAAAATATATAAGTAGGTTTGTTTAATCAAATAATCACATCGCTTATGTATGCGAAATGGAATATTTAGACTTCGAATTCGAATTTTACGATTAAATTCGAATATTTCGACCACTTCTGAGTTTGTTGCCGACAGTCGGTTGTGTAAAATGGGTTACTTACCGAGTTGCTTAGATTTGCTTATTTACAAAGTTCTACTGTTTTACACGATTTCGAACCGTTTCAAACTTGTAACGTTTCAATATTTCGCTCACACGGTGAGTTATAATTGGCGAATTAACTGGCGTGAACTCTCGTTGTGGTTTAATTGGGTGTGAAGCTAGCGTCCGTCGTTGCGAGCGCTGCGTAGTCGTCATCTTCACTACGCTCTTAAACATAATTAGGTGCAGATAATAATTATTAGCTAAAATTTTACTATCCTAATAATATTATTAATGAAAATATTAGAATGTTTGTGTACCGGAGATACACAACCGTTACTCAATCACACTGAAACTACCGAATGGATTTGGTTGAAATTTGACATACTTAAAAGTTGTATAATATTTTGGTTTAATAGTAATAGTTAACAAATACATATGGTACTTTCACTTAACATAAATAAGTGAGGTATAAAGTAATATTTATGGGAAACTGGTAAAATTCTTGCAGAAATACGGGGCTCGCGAATTAACGAATTCGCACAAAGTGATCGTACTTATTTTTAAGAAAATTAGAACCTCCTTTTGTAAATACTAAAATTTCGATGAATTTGTGTGAATAGTAAGATAAATCGCCTAGTAAAGAAGAACATGTTTTGCAACCTCAAAGTGTTTTGTCCTTTTTTGACGTCAAGGTTGGGTAGTGGAGCACAGATCATGTCATGTCCCCTCGCATTGACCTTTTACGGGTCGGTCTCTATCGAGTTGGGTCCGCAACTCCGCACTCCGAACGCTCCCGGTTAAGTGAAATGTAAAATACATCGATAAGGCTCACATCCGTGGCGTCAGCTTGTGTGTTCAACAGCGATGTTATATGGCCAATTAACTTCCTGTTACCGGAAAAGTGCTCAAACTGACCTTCGCTAGTTCGTCCTTCTGGAAACAAGGATAATGGAGGTTGTCGGATATTTTGCACAAAAATAAATCAGGCGTTTCTCGAGTCCATAAAGCCATTCGTGGACTGAAATATTCTGGAAACCCTACATTTCCATTACTTACTTGTTTTTATGTGAGATAATGTACAAGTTCAGTAATAAAAGTTGTATAGTTTCGGATGAACAATGGAAGAATTTTAGTGATTAAGTTAGGATACTTTTATTGATATAACGTTGGGTAAATTCGCAGTAATCTTTATTTTTCTTGTAGTTTAGCACTTTCGTAGTTTATATGCGTACTAATTTCTATAGGTTAGAAGATGAGATAAGTAGGTTGTTCCCGTAATAGTCAGCGACACACATTGAACGCCTACTCTGCCGTCTTGAATAATTTTGCTCGAGGTAAATTATCTTAAATTATAGAAGTGTTATTTAGGTCTCGCTCATGTAATATGAACAGTTATTGATTGTACATAGTGTCGAAGAACTAAAAACTTGGTGGCATTGCACGATCACTAGGGCCTGCGCCATGCACGGCATTGCACTTGGTGGCGGTTTTCTTTCTTCACCTGGGTGCTAGACAAATGCTTACACAATCACGTTTGCACAGGCAAGAGTGCGGGTGCCCCGCCTCCACCACCCCCCGGTGGCATGCCCCCGCCGCCGCCGGTGCTCCCCGACGTAGACTTCTCCAACCTATCGCTGGACGACCGTACCGCGCTCTTCGCTGAGATCAACCAGGGCGAGGGCATCACTGGCAGTGAGTAATTTCGCAAGTGCTGTAGAACAGAACAATTTTTATATCTCGGGTGAAAATCCGCTAGATGGCGTTGGCACTAGTATTGACTTTTATTGGCGCAGTCGGTAGGCTCGCATGGCGAAGAGTTTTAAATATTAGTCATGTAATTGATGTTCTACAGTATTTATTAACACTTGTCTTTTGGGCTTATTTTGGCATGTGCTGCTTCTCTCGACTGATGACTCGTGTTCTCTTACTATCCTTGCAAACGATAGAGACTATACGTATACGTACTCACACATTTGCCGAAGCTCTAAAAGTGGATGCTGGTAGTAAATTACGGTGCAGAACCATTTCTTGTTAACATACAATCGGGATGGTCATTCATCAACCTAATTTATAATAATTAATACGCACATTTATCGCACTAGCACTTTACCATTTGGCTGAAATCTTCCAAGCTTTGTATTTTACCTGTAACCACTTCGACGGGCAAGGCCTTTTGCTCTTCAAACAGTCAGCGTATTAAATTTTCCCGGCTTGACAAATAAAGTGAAAATACTGTTTATATTTTGTGTGACCCCTTCTATAAACCAGGCAACTACACTGGCAATTGTGTCAAATCAGTATGCATCATTGAACACCGCGGCCGTCCTCTACTACAATCGTACTACGGTCGGCGGGTAAACACAAAAGTAAATGAAATGTCCAGTGGAATTGTCGCCTGCCAGCTATGTAGAATACAACATGCGTTACTTTACGGCTTATAAACAGCTAGTGTTCGTACACGAATTAAAATTTCCATTTTTTGTCTTATTTTCTGTGTTTCATTTAAATAATGCACGATTTATGTAAAAATAATTATGTTAGTATGTTTTGTGTGACTTTTTATGCTATCTAAATTTTTAACCAACAATAAATAGTGTTCAATTTGTCATAAGAAAATTTGTTGTTTTGTTTGTGTTGATATTTAGTATCTGATTAGAGGGAGGGTATGATCGTCATGCGGTACGATAGATGCAACACAATAACTAGACTGGCGATTTTTAAACGCATCAAAAGAGCTGACCTGCCCCTAATTGAGACGGAGCTTCGGTAATTGTGTATCTGTGTCTGTCTCTGGCATCGTAGCTCCTAAACGGATGGACCGATTTTCATTTAGTTTTTTTGTTTGAACGTCGATCAAATCACCCGACTTGATCGAGAGTTTTCTTAGTTATGATTATCTGTTCAGCAGTTTGAAGATAATCGGTACGTTTTGTCGGGGGTGTTAAATTTTTTTAAATTCATCTTGTTTTACTCATGTGTTGTTCATCGCAGGTCTGCGCAAGGTGACATCTGAAATGCAAACGCACAAGAACCCGCAGCTGCGGTCCGGGCCCGCGCCGTTCAAGCCGGCGGCCCCGGCCCGCAGCGCCGGCGGCAAGCCGCTGCCGCAGCCCGGTGCAGGCACGCTGCCCGACAAACCGCCGGTTTTCATGCGGGACGGGAAGAAGTGGCTCATTGTGAGTAACGGTTTACAGCTGCGCGTCTCTTATAAACCGTTCAACCATTGCCTATGAACCATGCCTATGAAGTTCATAATTATTGACAGGCAATCATAGACAACAAATTGCAATACTCGATGAACGCTATTTTTTTAGGGAAGCGATGTGCTCTTTAGTTCCTAGATTTGTCGATATTGAAATTTATTGAGTCCGCATATTAGGTAACGAAGACAATTCAAGTTGGGTTTTGACGATTATTGGTAGTTGACGAATTTTGAATTCCTTTAAACTTTTGAAGAGGGGTTGTAACTTAAAAATAAAAATAGTATGTATAAATTAATTATATTTTCATGGTTTTATTGATTCAGTACTTTGCGTGATCATGTCACAAACAATTAAACAAAACAAAAGTAGGATCCAATCCAATTACTACTCAATTTAATTTGACACCATAATAAAAGGCGCCGCCGCGAGGCGTAGAATGACAATATTATTAACCCTCAGAGAGCACACAGCGTATTGCTGTCAGCTTATGGCAGCAATGCTTACATATCAACAATATATTATTATGTACACCCTTTCATTTCTACCATATAAAAAACGAAACAAACGAGTTTTTCTCGCTTTGATAGTAGAGTTCATTTGTTACAAAAACAATGCTTAGAAAGAACGAAACTAAAATTCGGTTTAGGTATGAAACGACAGAATCGACAGCAATCGTGTAACTATACCACAGTTATAAACTGTTTATTACTAAGACCATTACAGCCACACAGAAACCACTACATCTAATCGATGCCGGTATTGTCCACAGGAATACCAGAAGGGCAACTCCAACCTTGTCGTCGAGAACGCGGAGATGAACAATGTAGTGTACATGTTCCGCTGCCGCGACTCCGCGCTCACGGTGCGCGGCAAGATCAACGGCGTGGTGCTCGACTCCTGCACCAAGTGCGCCGTGGTGTTCGACCACCTCGTCGCCAGCGTCGAGTTCGTCAACTGCCAATCCGTGCAGATGCAGGTACGTCGGAAATACTGGCTACAAACTTGACGGTCCGAATTCGTCTACTGCTAGCACTGTGGCAGTAGACGAATTGCGCAACTGTTTTCCTGTTTTTAAATGGTTATTTAGTTTTTTTTTTTAATATTGAGTTCTTCATGTGGCTGAAATAGACGATTTTATAAATTGAGACATATACTTAATTTATTTATTTATTTATTTAATTGAAACGGACAGATAATAATTCATTAAAAGTAGTTCTTATTCGAAATTATATTGGTTTCCTCTTTTCTCACCTAGCAAGGCTTTAATAGTGGTGCAGCAGAGAGTCCAGCGTAGGTGTGCAAGAAAAGCGAATCGTTGGGTCATAAATACAGGGCTGGACTCTTTGTATTAAATCACTTGAAATTTGAGCGCTTATTATTTAAGTCACAATTCGGTTTATAAATATGAATCTCTATTCGTCTACGAATCCTCAATAAGTAACCCTCTAGACAACATCCATACGCTTCTTTTTTCGCTCACGCTAACCACAATACCATAGAGTAAAAAGCGACGACCAATTACCATCCACCAATTTAAAAACAGTCACGTTACACGTGACATCTCACAGTTAGCGTCAGCTTAAAAAGAAGCGAGTGGTGTTTATCTAGAGGTCCAGGCCGTCTAGACAAAAGCCACACGATTATTTTTCCTCTCACGCTAACGCCAATACCATAAAGTAAAAAGCGACGACCAATTACCATCCACCAATTTAACAACAGTCACGTGACATATCACTAGCTAATGTCATTCCCATATATTCTATCGGCGTTACCGTGAGCGGAAAAAGAAGCGTGTGGCTCTTTAGAGGGTGTATGGAAAAGGAAGAGGACTTACGGCCTGGTCACTGGTCCTGGAGACTTGATCAAATCCACACAAGAGCACTCCGATATATGTAAATGGCACAGGTCACTTTATTTATTGTAATTAGAGGGTTGAGTCTTTCGCGCACGGAGTCTTATTAGCGAGTGTCCGCCGTTAGGGAAGGAGGGGTGCGGGGGAGGAATTTGAAAAACGAGTATAGTGTAGTAGTGTGCGTGAGTGTTGCTATTGCAATACATATATAAAATATAACTCAAACATTTGGCGCAGACAACTCCGCCGGCCTAGAGGTTTTCCTCTAGATTGAGAAAATAATGTATAAAAAGCGTTAATATAATGCGTAAAGATTTACAATTTGTAAAGTTAGACTTAAACTAAAACTAGAATCATGGCGACACTAGTAAGCATAATATATTAAAATGAGTAATTAATTTACTGGTTCGGAAGCGGTGCCAACCGAACCACAGGTCTAACGTAGCTTCCTGAAGCGGTGCGGACTTTGCAAGTTCTAATAATAGAATCCTTCCCAGGGTACAATTCCTCTACCAATCCTAACGGCCATGAAAGTGGATGGGCGTTCTGGTCTTTAATGATAACGACCGAACCTAGTTTGATAGGGTTTGAGGGAGTGTTCCACTTTTCCCGTTGTTGTAAAGAAGTTAGGTATTCTTGGCTCCACTGGCGCCAGAATTTATGCGTGAGTTTACTTACAAGTTGAAAACGAGACAAGCGGTTATCAGGTATTTCAGTTAAATCCTCAGAGGGCAAAAATTTAAGTGGAGTTACATTAAGAAAATGATTTGGAGTTAATGCGGTTATCTCTGAGGGGTCAGATGAAGACGGATGAATACAAAGTGGCCGACTGTTCAACAGCCCTTCTATCTGTATGAGAACAGTGGAAAATTCTTCGTAGGTTAAAATTTGCGATCCTACCGTCTTTGCTAAATGTGTTTTTACACAGCGAATGTTTATTTCAGTGAGTCCATTAAAGTGCGGTCCGTACGGTGGACTGCGTTTAAATTGTATGCGCTGAGTTAATAGTTGTTTATCGAGATAATTATTGTATGTAGTGGACTGTATAAATTGGTAAATTTCGTTTAATTTGGATGGAGCACCTTGGAAGTTGGTTCCTCCATCACTATAAATCATAGCTACGGGACCTCGTCTGCTAATAAAGCGCTTAAAAGCGGCTAAGAATAATTCCGTGCTAAGATCTGAAACTAACTCGATATGCAGAGCTTTAGTGGTTAAACACACAAACAAGCAAATATATGCCTTTTGGCTCTTGATACCACGACGACGAATATGCGTTATGTGATACGGTCCCCCATAGTCTACAGCGGTTCTAACGAATGCTTTCGCTTCGGAAACCCGGAACGCGGGGAGGTCTCCCATTTGCGGGGTAGGAAATTTAGGGTTCAGTCGAAAGCAGACGTTACAGGCGTGTACTCTTTTGCGGACTAGATTTCTGGCGGATAGTATCCAAAACTTTTGGCGTAACAATGAAAGTAGTAAAGCGGGACCCGTGTGTAGGTTGATAATATGATAATGATCAACGATTAGTTGAGTAATGCGTTCATTAGCGGGAAGCATAATAGGATGCTTCTGTCCGTAATTGAGATCTGAGTGTTTCAACCGTCCTCCAACCCTTAGTATCTGACAGTTATCGTCAATAAAGGGGCTGAGTTTTACAATGCGTTTGCTACATAATTTATTATTCCTTATAGCGTTCAAATCTTCAGAGAAATGTTTATGTTGAACGTATCGTATGACGTAATTTTCGGCAAATTCAATGTCCGTTACCGTTATTACAGTGTTTCTAGGCAAGAGTTTCATGAAACGTAAAACATAAACCATAATTCGCAATAACTTTGACCAATCGGAAACACGTTCCGCTATACAGCTGATCGGATGAGTCATGTCTTGCGACAGCGGCGACGGGGCGGGTGATGCGTTTGTTATCAATGTTACGGGCTTAGCTTCGACAAGATCATCCCCGTTAGGGCTGACTTGGAATTGTTTTATTGGCCATTGCGTTGACGGAGCGCGGAGCCACTGTGGACCATGAAACCACATGTCACAGTCTACCAGTGCGCTCGGCGTTACCGGTCGAGAAATAATGTCAGCCGGGTTGTCTTGACCTTTGACATGATACCAGTGCCTAGCGGATAACTTTGAGTTTATTTCGGATATGCGGTTTGCGACGAAGGTGTGAAATTTATGAGACGGCGAGTGAATCCACGAAAGCGCTACTGTGGAGTCTGAGAATGCGAGAATGCTATTAATTTTACAGCGTTTTGTTAGCGTTTCGTGAACCGCGTTGATGAGCTTAGATAAGAGTAGGGCAGCGCAAAGTTCTAGTCGTGCGAGCGACGTCTTTTTTAGCGGAGCTACTCTTGACTTTGAAGCTAAAAGATTGACAACTCCATCACAGTGCTCGTTGGAGCTGACGCGGACGTATAGGTTTGCACCGTAACAAGCTTCACTGGCATCGGCGAAACCGATGAGAGTGATATGCGAGTCAGAGGCAATACCTACATGACGTGGGATCTTAATGCGCTCTAAACAAGGTAGCTCGTTGCAGAATCGGATCCATTTGTCATGGATCGAGCGTGGTACAGGATCGTCCCAGTCTAAGTTTGACGACCAGCACTCCTGAACGAGAAGCTTCATAAATGCCGTCACAGGCCCGAGGAGCCCGGCGGGTTCAAAAAAGCGAGCAGTGACTCCAAGAATAGTTCGTTTCGAACATTCTGGAACGTCAGAGTTGATTTTGAACTGGAAGACATCTTGAGAGGGGTTCCACTGCAAACCTACAATTTTTGTATTTGCGGCCGAGAGCGAACCGTCATTGAAGTTAATGACCTGCGGGTTTTTAAGCGATAAAGGTATTTTATCCATGAGCTCTGCATCATTCGAAATCCATTTTACTAAGTTAAAGCCACCGGCCTTGAACATTTCCACCATTTCATGGTAGACTCGTTCTGCCTTTTCATGTCCTTCTATCGAGTTTATGTAGTCGTCCATGTAAAAATGTGATCTAGCTTCGAAAGAAGCGAGTGGAAAGAGCTCGCGGCTGTCCGACGCGAGTTGGCGCACCGAACGCATAGCTAAGTACGGCGAGCTAGAAACACCAAACGTTACTCTGTTGAACTCAAAAATGCGAATATCCGAGTCAGAGTCAAACCTATATAAAATGCGTTGAAAAGAATGATGCTCAGGTACGAGTTTTACTTGAAAATACATTTTTTCTATATCAGCGGTGAGTGCGGTTGAGAACATGCGTAAATTTACTAAGATATCGAATATATTACTTTGGAGGTTAGGACCTTTGTAAAGTAAATCGTTGAGCGATTTCTTACTCGTAGTGGGACAACTAGCGTCCACAATAATTCGCGTGCGTGAGCTTGTTTTTTCAGGACGATAAATAGCCCTATGAGGAATGTAGTAACACTCGTGATCGGGTTTAAAACCTTTGACTTCAGTTAAGTAGTTTCGATCAATGTATTCTTGAATGGTTGCGTTATAATCTGAGCGTAGTTCAGGACAAGCGTCCAGCTTTTTTTCTAAAAGAAATAAGCGGCGTTTAGCAATAGCGTACGAGTTACCTAACGCAGAAGGCTCATTTTTAAATGGCAGGTGAACCTCGAACCTTCCCGTGCTATCCCGTTTATAAGTCGATACAAAATGCTGTTCACACGCCTCATCATCAGGGCTCATGTGGCATTTCTCTGGGACATTCTCGAGTTCCCAGAAGCGTTCTGTGAGTTGCGTAAGCGTTTGAGAATCGTCTACTGTGCAAAAGAAGTTCTTATCAGCGTTGTGTGTGTGCGCGACATTGTCGGTCAGAGCGCAGTCGGCTCGTCCCATTACAATGTATCCTAGTGTGCTCTCTAAAGCGACAGCGGATGAGTGAGGTGACGTGAATTTATCACCACCGAGTATTTCTGGTATTAATTCACTGCCAAGTAGACAATCAATTTCACCGGGCAAATGAAATGAGCTATCAGCTAACGGTAAGTCGTTGAACGGACTGAGTTGCGACGTTTCAATAAATGCGTTGGGTAATCTATCAGTTATGGTGTTGATAACACGAGCGTTTATCACGTAAGAGCAGTTTTTGTCAAACCGTGAATGAATTTTAAATGAGACATAGCCTAAAGCAGTGCTTTCTATTTGTCCTATTCCTTGAACAGGCGAGCTGCTCGGTTGAATGGTAAGCGACAAACGATCGCAACAATCTTTTGTAATAAAATGACTCATTGAACCGGTATCAATTAAAACTCGTATATCGGAGCGCGTATTATTTTTATGATATACGTGTACTACAGCGGTTGGAATCAAAACAGTGCTAGAATTTTTATTTATATTTGTACTTGCACTAGCTACTGTATGTAGCACTAAACCGTTCGAATGCGCGCAAGCGTTATCATTATCATTAGACGGCTGCGGCGCGGGCGGTACACGCGCAGGCGCAGGCGGCGTGTACGCGGCGACGGGTTGACGCGTAGGCTGGCCCGTCGTGCGGGTTACGGACTCGGTTTTAGAGCGTTCTTTAAAATCATTTATGTGAAGTAGGCTATGATGCTTTTGTTGACATACAAAACACCTGTTCTGTGATTTACAAACTTTGACATCATGAAAACCTAAGCAGTTTTTGCAAAAGTGGTTTTTAACAACAATATCATTCCTACGACGAGAATCTAATTGCAAAAAATGCTGGCATTTAAATAGTGGATGTACAGCTTGTGCGTTGCAAACAATGCAGTTCGAGCGAGTATCTTTATTGACAACAAGCTCAGGCGCATCGCTGTTGACGACGAACGAGCGCGTTGGCCTTGACTTGTTGTTATTAGCGTTACATTGCGTTTTATTTAATGAGGTATTGCGTAATAATTGAATCTTACTTTGTTCATTCAAAAATTGAGTTATATGCTTAAAAGTAGGCATTTCTAAATGTCTATGCGTTTGTTCAAAGAGGTTAACTAGTTCTTTATCAAGTTTACTGAGTGCGAGATGAGTTATAATAAAATCTGACAATTCTGGAATATTCAAGCGTTGAAGTGCACTTTCTGCAGAACAAAACTGCTCAATAAACGAGTCTATATTCTGATTTGGTTTAAAACTTAACATCTGATCAATATACTGCGCGGCTTGCACTCTTTTGTCTTGGTATTTGGATACAAGAGTGTTCCAAATTATTTCAAAATTATCAGCGATTGCGGGAATGCCAGAGCAAAGAGTTAATGCCTTTCCGCTGAGTTTACCTACCAAATATTGTACTTTTTCCGCGTTCGACAAACGCGGGTTATTGTAAATAATACTTTTGAAATTTTCGTAAAACACTGGCCATTTACTCGGAGTTCCATCAAATGATACGAGTGTGAGGGCTGGTAGGTTATGTCTAGGTAAATCAGTGTGAACTTTATTAGCGTTTTGTGCGATAAGCGTCTGTTCTGTATGTTTTATGTAACAATACAACTCATCGAACGAGCTTAAAGAACTGTAGTTCGGTTTCACCTTTGGGTTGTCTTCCAAATAAGCGGTTATTAATTTATCTAGTGTCTCGATGAATTCAGTTCGAGTTTTTTCTAATGACTGAACGCGTGCTAGAAATTGATTTTCATATATAGGCTCGGAAACCTTTAAACTTAAATTATAAATACCTTGAACCATTTCAAAAAGTCTTTCTTTCTTAGCTTCTAACAAAGGTATTTTAACATTTTTCGAGCAATCGTCCATGTCTGCTTTGTCTTTAGACATTATTACCAACGTTTATTATACTAACTTTGAATAGAAACCAAGCGACCGTTAAGATGCGCGGGAGTAACCGTTAACGAAAAAAATAACTAAATTGCTTGAACCAAATGTTTTCTATATAACTATACTTTACTTGCGTAATATAATGTATATAGCTGCGTAATAATACGTTATTATTCAAAAATATATATAAAATAGCGAGAAATAACGAGTTTAATGTTGGTATCTGGGGTAGTTTAATAAATAATTTTGTGTAAAAAAATACATAAAATGCGTAATATATGAGCGTTAAATGTGAGTTAAATGCGTGTTAAATGCGTGTAATAATAAATAAGCGTAATAATATAAATAAGCGTGAGAAATAAAAAGTGTAATTAGAGTTGTGAGTAAATTGCGATGTGTGCGAGAGGATATCCGGATCGTGAGGACCAACACTTGTATGGAAAAGGAAGAGGACTTACGGCCTGGTCACTGGTCCTGGAGACTTGATCAAATCCACACAAGAGCACTCCGATATATGTAAATGGCACAGGTCACTTTATTTATTGTAATTAGAGGGTTGAGTCTTTCGCGCACGGAGTCTTATTAGCGAGTGTCCGCCGTTAGGGAAGGAGGGGTGCGGGGGAGGAATTTGAAAAACGAGTATAGTGTAGTAGTGTGCGTGAGTGTTGCTATTGCAATACATATATAAAATATAACTCAAACATTTGGCGCAGACAGAGGGCCTGATGTACGTACTAGACGTTACCCCAAACAGAAAAGACTAAAAATAAGAAATAGTTTTAATAGTATTCTAAAGACTCAAAACTGAATACAAAGGATCGTGTGATATTCCGTCATCGGCGTCGCCACCGGCGTCGCTAGCCTCTTCCTCGATCGCGATCTGGCTGCCGGTCTCCTCCACTATGGACGACATTTTGGACGAGTTGCGTCCGATGCACTCGCATTGCATATGCCGTGTATACTTCGTGTCACCGTTGTCTTGGCTATCGTAGAATTCCCTCGACACGGCGGTTTCTGGGTTATCCTGAAAATTACAAGAAAATTTCTTGCAAAAACTTTATAATAATATCTGTGTACTCTGTTCCAAAATCTTAGATATTTTATGGAAACAAAGGGGTTGACAGAACGAAACAATTGATAGAAAACTGTGCAATCCATAATTTGTTGATAGACATTATTATTCATTGAGTTTAAATTATAATATTATAAACTTGATTTATTGAAAAATCGTGAATGGATCGTTTTTGTAAGATTGTTATTTTAAACAAAACTATAGTAATAGGAAGTATTTTTCGTGCAGTTATTTTTCTTAAACTGGGAACACAGCAGAGATTTGAAACATTTTGTGCAATCGCCGCCATTTTCTTTTTCTGTCTGTTGATCTGTTTCAATCTCCGAACTCGAGTCTAATCTTGCTGTGTGTGTTGTTGTTAAAAATCATCTTATTTTGTAGTGCTGTTGTTTAAGTTTTGGTTGGTGGTTCTTGTTACGTTATAATTGTGCCGCGCGAGAACAAAACCGGGGGAAATAGTAACAAAAATGTTTTTCACGAGGGAAAAATGTTTTGGGCGACTGGCATGTCATTTTGACAGTAACTTTTCGTGTAATTTCTTTGTTTACAAAAACATATCTAAGATTATGGAACAGGATACAGTAGGTACATTAATTTCTTTTCTTTTTAACTTTCAATAATAATATTAATATGTTTTTAAAACTTCAAAAATTCAACTTATTAAGTCTGTTTTAAACAATGTATTAAAATTGAAGAAGTTCCGGACCTCTCCACGGACCGAATCCTCTCCTATCTTTAACACCCTAAAGTCACAGTTTACGATTGATCTCACACTGGGCGTAAATCCATAGTAATTGTTTTTTTTTATAAAATGTATGTAACAAATCCGAACTGGCACCATTAAAAGCTTAGATAATCTCTAGAGCCATTATAACGTTACACTATGTGATATACCTACTGACCCACATAGTAGAGGAGTTTTTTTATATACTGTTTGATTACGAGACGAGCTGGTCGTTTGACTGATGGTAGGCGTAACAATTGCATAACAATTGCAGTTCCACTCAGAACTTTGAAACACTAAGGCCTGCGCGGCACTGTTTGCGCTCGTTATCCTGAGACATTAGATATTAAGTCTCATAAGCCCAGTAATTTCACTGGCTAGTCTGCTCGTCAAACCGGAACACAATAGTGCTTGCACATTACGGCTTGGCGGCAGACTTCACGAGCAAAGCGGTGGTACCAACCCAGAAGGACATTCGCAGAAGGGTTAGTTTTATACTACCTAGTAAAACTAGAGTTCTCCTTACTGACCTCGTAGCTATACTGACAGGACTGGTATTGGTTTTGCGCCCAGCTTATGCTATATTCGTCATAAAACATGTCGTTGTTCCTCAAGTCACTAATATCACTGTCAGAGGAGTCCCGCGGCTTGGAATAGTCCCCCATGGCTTCCTGGGAAGCCACATCTATAGGATGCGTGTCGATGTTCAAAATAGTGAGCTTGCTGTTGATCACCATGCTCAAAGTCTTCTGCCAATCTTCAAGTAGCTTCTTAATGTTTTCCATCTGAAACGTAAATTCATTCGCGTTGGTATTTTCACTCAAAGGATTGCATAATATTGAATGCAGCAGCAAAGTCGTTTGTCATCGGGTTGCATTCAATGTGCTGAAATACGAATGGTTCCTTTTACGTTCGCAAGTGCTTTAGCCGAGATTTGTGCTGAATAAATGAATGTTGAATTTAAATTGCAAGTGAGGATTTTTTTATTTCTTTTCGAAATCCATAATATACATATAGTAATAATATTAATCTGAAAGTAACAGTACATGTCTAGTGCTTCACGGCCTCACTACTGGAACAGTTATATTTATATTTGGCCGAAATGCTGATTAAGAATCCTACGAAAAGGAAGGCCAACACAGTTAATACTTAACAGATATAATCTAATGTCCGAGTTTTTAGACTTGGCGAATAATGTAAACAAACTCGGGCGGATGCCAACCAATCAATAGTGAACCGAATGACAACCAACGTCAAGATTCAAATTCGAGTTACTATCTACGTCATTGGTTGGTGATCCGCCATGTTTTGTTGGACAAGTATAGAAACACGGACCATAGTAGGTTTATTTTTAAATTATGTCTTACTTTCTTTTTCAACGCTGCCCGTTTGTTAGCGCGCCGCAATCTCTTGTGTTTAATATAATGTTTGAGATACGCGACTTTGTACACGTTGGTGACTTTGACTATTTTGACTCGACAGTCCTGGTGCATGTCCATGTCACTCAGAGAGGAGTACAGGCTGTTCTGTTCCACTAAGTCTTCGCCTTCCGCGTTCTCTCCGCAATCATTCTTATCGAGATTTAATAGTCTCTCTGATGACGTGTAATGGTCGCCCTTCAGACTCTCTAGCAGTTCCATTATGAAGTCGTTATCTGAAAACATAGATAAAATAATCTTTACTAACCTCGTAAATCACAATTAACTTTGAGTGACACCTTGATTGAATCAGACGTGACGCTTGCAGTCACACGCGCTACTGTTTCTCGTTATTTATTCATCTGTGTACCCTGACGTTGCAGCCAACAGTGCAGCTTCTGTGACATTGCTCTCTGGTGTACTAGACATCCTACGGACGCAATATTAAAGCGCAGGTTTGTAGTCTCGTCACGATCTTACAGATAGCTTGCCACGAGGCTGCACAATTTACTGGAAAAGTCGGGTTAAATTTTCTCCCTACTGAATGTGTATTTAGACTTTAGAGCAAATATTAGTCGTGAAGTTAGGGTTGTAAAGGGTTGGTGCATAATACATCGGTATCGATTCTGTCATCTCATACCTAAATCTAATTTTAGTTTCAATCTCTCTTTTTAAATGAGAACATGAGAAAGAGATGGAATATATTTTAGATCTGTCAAATTAATCCACTTGCTTGTGTACCTAGATTTAACGGCAATGAATTTAGTGACGTCTAATTTATCAAGGATGGACGATGTTTGACAGATTAAATTTAGATCGGCCAAACATGTTCCATCTCTTTCTCATGTTATGTTAGGGAGACTAAAATTAGGTTTAGGTATGAAATGACAGAACCCATAACCGATGGGGAAGAACGGTTCTTGAGTGGCGACCAGGAACCGGAAGACGTAGTGTAAGCCGGCCCCCCACTAGGTGGACCGGATGACCTTGTCAAAACCGCGGGGAACCGTTGGATGCAAGAGGCTAGTAGCCGATCCAAGTGGCGTTCTATGGGGGAGGCCTATGTTCAGCAGTGTACGTCTTCCGGCTGATGATGATGATGTAAGTTCGCTAGATCAACAAAACAGTACTTAAGATACACGCGAAAAAAAAAATCAGCGTGATGACGCTGCAAAAATCACTAGGACAACAAAACGATCATAAAGAAAAAAAAAGATAAAAGAAAAGCGACGCCACCTTCTTGCGGCGGGGCGTGTAGATGCGCGTCCCGTTCGGCGTCGCAGTCGGAGGCGGCGTCGAGTGCGCGCCGCAGCGAGTCGTCGGCGGTGATGACGTCACGGACGCGTGCGCGCACTCGCCACAGACGACTCGCCTCGCGCCGCACCAACTCCGATCGCTCGCCGAACTCCGCGTCGCACACGCACAGCTTTGTGTTCATTATTTGTATCTGCGAATTACCAATAACCCTGTACTTAGATTCACCCTATCCCCAAACTAGTGCTCCTTTGTATCTAGGAATCAAGAACTATGGAAGGATCAATGACTTTACTGTCGTCCTCGTAGTTATACGACACGCATTGACGGACCAAAATCGTTACGAATCATGGCACAAATCATGCACAATACACCCCAAGCGGGACGTCAGTGCAGGCCTTATCGCCCCCATCTAGAATAAGAATGGCACAAATCTATACAGGTTTTTTATGCTATTTGATAACGAGACGAGCTGGTCGTTTGCATAATGGTAAGCATAACGCTGCCCCATGACAATTGCAGTGCCAGTCAGTACATTGAAACACAAAGGCCTGCGCGGCACTGCAGTGCGCTCGTTACCCTGAGACATTATGTATCAAATCTCATAAGCCCAGAAATTTCGATGGCTACTTTGCTTATCAAACCTGCAGACTTCACGAGCAAAGCGGTGGGACCAACCCAGTCGGACACTCGCAGAAGAGTTAGTCCTACCACCTAGTAGAAATATTGGAAATGATGCTAGCAACTTCGTGAGTTTCTATTCGAGTGTTATACAAAAATAAACAAAAAAACTGATTAGTCTTGTTAGTCTATGCAAACCAAGCGGCCACAGCGACACACACAAATATCGGTCGGGAAACTAACTATTTGGTGTAGAGAAAACTCGTAGAACGAAAGTTGTTTCTCACTAGATACAAAAGTTACATTTAAGGGTTTGTTAACATTGTTTCAATAGCCTACAGGGCTATGGGCTGTGAACTTGTTGAAATATTTATTGGTTAGCTTTAGTAACCGTATAGTTCGCAGCAGCAACGAAAATGCGAGCTTATGGTTGATGCCAAAGTTCGTTGAGATCTCGCCCTTAAACTTTGCTCGGCCCTACCTAACTACTTATGTTTTTGTTTTTATATTATATACCGCAACCAAGCATTTCCAACCCCGTTTAGTTTAATTTTCTGATGTGCAAATTGTAGTGGAGTAAGACACATTTGGTCAAGAAAAGGATGTCCTATTTACTAAAATAACGTGTTCGCTTAGTAAGAGTAGATAATAAATACCTTAAATATGTTGGGTCTATATAGTTCACAATGCCTTGGTAAACAAGGATAACTAGAAGTCAGACTCCGTTGTATTGTAACATCAGAGTCCGATGTCTAGCCTTGTTGATAATAGCTAAATAAATCATGCGCTTACCTGAAGCTGGATGTCTTCCAATTCCATTTGTTTCTGTTTCAATCTCTCCCGGGACGTTACGATAATGTTTTTTATGAACTTGTATGCGTACATACACGTCGGGACGTACTTGAGAAAATATATAACCTGCAGATGAGCAGTAAGGGATCGATTGAATACTATATATACTTCTATTCAAGCCTAGTCCCTAGTAATATAACTAAATTGAATACTTCTCTTTTTTATGTTATTTTGTAACGAGACGAGCTGGTCGTTTGCCTAATGGTAAGCATAACGCCGGCCCATAACAATTGCAGTGCCACCCAGAGCTTTGAAACACAAAGGCCTGCGCGGCACTGCAGTGCGCTCGTTACCCTGAGACATTAGGTATGAAGTCTCATAAGCCCAGTAATTTCACTGGATACTCTGCTCATCAAACCGGAACACAGTAATGCTTGCACACTACTGCTTGGCGGCAGACTTCACGAGCAAAGCGGTGGTAACAACCCAGACGGACAGAAACTTCTTGTATTCAATCGATTGATTCACACAAACGGTAAATAAAGCAGATCTCTTATACTTCGTGGAATATTAAAAACGCTAGAATGGAATAGAATCGATGGTGATTACTTAATTATAGGATATTTGAGCTGCCCCGAGTCATTCACATGCGCAAAAATATTCGAACATTGTATGCATCTTTTTGTTTAAATATGAACAATACAGTCAAATTAACTTTGCATATTCCCTTGTGAATGTCCTATACGTGTAGGTCCACAAGAAGGATTTTAGTATTATCCCGATGAGCTGGAGGGAAGGGAGGGGTAGTAGCCTTTTCCCAAAAAGGAGGGGTGCGGAAAAATTATTATTCGCTGCGCTTTGTGCTTTTGAAATTTGACTACTTATATTCAATGCTATCTGTGAAAAAAAACTGAATGCGCAAGCTTATCGGGAAAATACAAAAGCTGAGCCGGTCCACATATTCGTACGGATGCGAGGGAACGGCGTTATAAGTTTTGTTGATGTAATTAAATTTAGACACAAGCACGAGTCAAATCTTTGCGTACCAAATTGTAGAGAGAGAGGCGCAAGTATAACGCGTATACAACGCTGACGCACTGTTGTAGAAAAGACAAGTCATACAAGTCTAAAAAGTTCATCAGGTAGTGACTGATGCTCCATGATACACCATTCGTCACCTCTTCCTCTGCTTTCGGTATCTCACTTTCCTTTGCATTCATTGTATCTTCAAAAGCGATCAGATTACGTGCTTAATAAAAACATATTTACAAAATAATATCATGTACAAAACACAATTTCGAAATGTTTGGTATTAATTTTTTGTATAGAAATGTAAAATTGACATGACACTGACTGACGTCTTTAGTACTTCTTTACTTGTGATTACAAAGAGGATTAGTATAAAAAGAAGGGACAGTCCATAAAGAGATCATAATGAAATCCTAGATCTATGAAATCTTAAACCTTCGTATGAAATCTTTTAAAAGAGTTATCCATATACATCGTGTAGTGCAGCAAACTAGCAAGATTCGCTGGTGTGGTGAGATTCTTAAGGCTTTGAAATGCTTACGGTGTTTTAGTATTTAAAACTGCTTTACGCCTCGGTGTTGGGTGAAATAGATAACTTTCAAAATAATGTGCAATTTGAAATACGTAATAAATAATAGAAAAATAGCCCTTTGAATATTAATTTATTTGTAATTCCCCCGGCGCGCGGCGCGCGGCGCGCCCCGGTTGAAAGAGGGGAAAAGGCCCTTGTTCATTAGTTGCTATTGTCTAATGTGGGAGTTTTGAAACTTCGTGAGGATATACGTAAGTATCTATATATATCTCTATATATATATCTTTGTGGTGTGGATCACGTTTGTTGAAACGCGAGCTTTATTGATAGTTTACGGTCCACCATTTGTTGATCTTTTCCCGACAATTTCTATCGTTAATAACAATGAATGTTCCTTTGTAAGTTTTGGATGGAGCTGAAATATCGCTAGAGTAGGTACGTAAAATAAAAAAACTCTTGAAAGTTTTGAAAAGATGATATTATAAGAGGCCGCTTGTGGCTCGGTATGAGCGGTAATACAGAACAGTACCAGCCGTACTCCGAACTGTATTCTGAGAAAATGTAATATTAAAGTTATAAAGCTTATTAAGCGTTTTATGTTTTTTTTATTACCGCATGAAACAGATTGACGAATAAAGCTTTAGTTGGAAATACACGTTTTACACGTAAAACTATGCGACGAAATGAATCCTAACATACTGGGATTACTGGGAGACAGACGGTTTTTATCGGTTGTTGCCCGCTATAACAATCTAGACTTCTAGAGATCTAGATTGTAATCTATAGCAGCAGAAAGGATTTTACAAATTTTAACTGCAAATGCGGTCAAATCTGCTCTTTTATAGTATGTACATTGTACAATGTACATGTGACGTAATGCATTTCCGTGACATAGGAAGACAGTTCCGGTATGTTGATAGACCGACGGAACCTTACAACAAACCAATTTCTCGCAACAGAACACAATTTTTGTAAAAAAAAGCGAAAATCTTCAGCGCAGCAACTTTAAAATCATTCATCAGAAATAGTAGCGAAGCTTCTATTTTAGCCGACTTCGGCTTGAGCTTGTCAATTTGTTTGTATTTTTTTCATGTTTCTTACCTCGGAACTCCGACATTAATAAACGGTTTTGGAAAATTATTTCTTTATTTGAAAGGATACACTTTCAGATTGGTCCAAAATCGATTCTGTAGTTTGTCATTGGAGTCGACACTTGCTTTTTTAAAGCATCATTATCATCATCATTATCAGCCTCTTACGTTCCCACTGCTGGGATACCGGCCTTCTCAGAGAGAGAGGTATGGGCCATAATCTACCACGCGGGCCCAGTGCGACTTAGTGGATGTCACATGTCCTCGAATTTTGTGGTTCTTGAACATGCCGGTTTCCTCACAATGTTTTCCATCACCGTTTTAGAGCGAGTGTGAATAATGCGCACATAACTTGATATAAGTCATTGGTGCGGGCCGAGTTGAGATTCGAACTATAGTGCGTCGGATTGAAAGTCGCACAAGTCCCCGCTCGGCCACACTCGCTCCATTTTTTAAAGCATATATTTTATTTATTTTATTTTTTACTTATTTCGTACGATTTCGTTACAGGTGCTCGGTAAGGTGCCGACCATCTCTATAGACAAGACCGACGGCTGCCAGATATACCTGTCGCCGGACTCGCTGGACGTGGAGATTGTCAGCTCCAAGTCTTCAGAGATGAACGTGCTCGTGCCCAAGCCTAATGGAGACTACGTGAGTACATCACAGTATCCATTATAAGTGCTATTTTTTTTAAATAATTACCAGGTGGTAGGATGAACTCTGCAGGTGTCCGTCTGGCTGAGTACCACCGCTTTGCTCGTGTAGTCTGCCGCCGTGCAGTAATGTGCAAGCATTACTGTGTTCCGGTTTGATGAGACTTAAAATGTCTAATGTCTCCGTGTAACGACCGTAATACAGTGGCACGCAGGCCTTTGTGTTTCAAAGTTCTGAGTGGCATTGCAATTGTTATGGGCTGGTGTTATCAGGCAAAAGACCCGCACGTCTCGTTAAAGTTTGTGAGGTGGATGGATGGATGTTACAATGAGCTTTCGGTGAAGAAAACGTCGTAATGCAACCTTAGCATATGATAGTGCTAGAGTATTTTCAACTGCTCAACTGGCTAGCTACCACCTTATCGTGTTTACCAGTTTTAACAACATAGTAAATGTTATACAAGGGATTAAAATCACCCACATTATATACGAGGTAGTTTTACTCCCGAGCTTTACTCGAGGGAGTAAATAGAAACCGAACTATAATGGGTTTTTGAGCGTCGTGTGTTAAACTCTACTTTTCACTACGTTTGCGAGGAAATAAAATAATCCAATACAATATTAAATAGTAATGTGTAGTTTATTTTATTAAAAATTAAATGTTACAATTTGTACAATTCTGGATATTTAACGGGGTGTGTTTTCCTGGCAACTAAATTTCAGTCCTCTGTGAAGATGACTGTTGAGTTGTCTGTGGGGTAAGCGTGGGAGATACACGTAGGTCTCTTTGATAAAACACACAAATTGAAAAAAAAAACAAAAAAATTTCCCCTACAGGAAAATATGCTATGTTATCCCCGCTCGGCTACAATGACGAACTTTTTAAACAAGATGAGTAAAAAAGTATGGAATACAGGCTGTTCACAATTTGTTTCATACAAGATTGTTCACATGTTTTTTTTTTTACATTTCCAGAGCGAGCACCCGATCCCGGAACAGTTCAAGACTTTGCTGAACAAGTCCAAGTCCGGGCTGTCCACTACACCCGTGGAGAACAAGGGCTAGGCGCTCACATGCCTGGAGACTCGTTCAGTTATTCACACATACACTCAGCATCGTAGCTGGGGGTAAGCGCCTTTGCTAACATTTGAATTTGCACTCCGCAATACTTATTTTCTAGGAAGAGAAACGACACAATAACTTTGAAAGTGTAATTGATTTATGCATAAAAATAGTTCTTACTATAATTATGTAGGAAAGAAAACAAATCGAGGTTTTAAATTGTCATGGCCATCAACATTACCATTAAAAACGGAATGTTTATCATTTATATTATTTGTAAGTTGTACCGTGGTCGTGACGTATGCAACAGCGTTGACATATCGGAAACTTAAATCAAATAATAAATATCCCGTTAATGATAATATTAGATAGTAATACAACACGAGGTTGTTCTGTAATTATAATTACGTATGATGCGTATAATCTCGTAAATGTTTACTCTTCTAGTTTTTGGATGCAAATTCCGCCCCCGAAGGTCGCGCCCTTAGACTACCCCCTAGCTACGACGTATACAGCCTGAATTTGAATTGATATGTTATCCTGAAAGGTGGTCAATGTGCTCATGGAGCCCAACAACATTTGTTTTACGAGTTTTTGAAATTTGGAATTTCTCATCGAAGAAAAGGCCACGCCGTATTCTACTACAGAACTTCCGGGCAGCCACTAGATCAGTGGCTTACTTGAACTTTGTTTGAGCATTCTTAAATGATGAAAACTAGACAAATTTTGCAGAATATGTCGCGGCACTTCACGTTGGAAGTGAATTTATTTTATTGTATGGAAATTTTGAATGACATTTCCAAGAGAGATTTTCTCACACCTTGTCGACAACCATGGTCCTCATAACCCCCTTCCGGGATAATATACCAATTCAAACTCACCCTGTATACTAGCTGCTATCAGTAGCGAGGTGGGCCGTCACACTATCACACCCGCACCCTAGTTGGTTATTAGGCGCCCGCCTCATTAACTACAGCACAAACGCTGCCGACGAGTTCTCAGGCTTTCGACATGTTGTTTCGGTCTCGTATTATCATGTAAGGGTTATCTTCATTTCTTGCTCATCCCGCTCGTTCGTAGTATCTTAAAGTATATAAATCTAATATAATATGACGTAGATATAACTGTAACTCAAGTATTTACTGGCCTTTTCTGTATTGTTATATTGTTTTTTTTTTTTGTTTGGTTTTTGACATAATCAAGGAAGTGATTCTAGCTTGGAGTACCGCTCGGTACGGGATAAATTAAGTTAGCAGTAAGGCGTGTGACTGTCTCGAGATTAAAAATTAAGAATTGTTTGTATTTTCGACTTTCGCTATCTCTACTAATGAGCGCAGTGATTTTTAAACCCCGGTCGTTGAGACCCGAGCGTGGTCTGATCTTTTCTAAATTTATTACTAAAATATTTTTTTTTTTTTCATATTTTGTATTTTTCGAACGCGCAAAATCGCTTTTAATAATTTTAATTGAAGACTTATTATTTTAATAATTTATAATTATTGTAATTATTTTCTAGTATTACCTCAGTAATATTTCAGTCCGTGTATTTGTGAAGTCGTAATTAATAATCTAATAATAATCTATTTATTATGCCATCCTTATTTCGATAAATATGATACTGTATTACAAGGTTTGCATTTTGTTAATTTATTTGTCGAGAGATTAAAGTTATTTTTAAGAAAATCGTCTTTACTTCAAGTCCTACAGCATAAAGTATAGGTAATAAAAGGGTGCGAGCCCTGGAGCTCGCAGAGATCAGGAAAATAGAAACACGAATTTATATTTTAGTCATTATATTTTACTTCGATAAAATCATGGCTTACGTCGTCCATTCGAATCAACAATTCAAACGGAAAAGGTAACCCATAGCATTTCAATAAATAGATTAAGAGAAGTGCTGGTAAACAAAACAAATAGGGCGCAGAAAATAACAGCTATATTTACAACCGACCCCGCTATCGTTATGTTATGGCAGAGAAATATTCCGATATGCCAAAATAGATTTTGTTCGATCGACAAAATAAAACGGGTTCTATTCGACGACATGAGATTCGGCTTACGTCTATTACTTACAAATTATCAGTCGAATTCAGAAAGTTAACCTAATATACTGGCTTATAAATATATTACTAGCTATATCAATCGGGGTCTATGCTAGAGTTGTTTAGATTAAGTTTACTGCACTGCCACTCGTCGCTTCCGTCGGAACATTCTAGAAATCCGTTGCAAACGCTCGAGGCGGGTAAACACTCGCCTAGAGGGCACCTGTATCCTCTGCAGGTGTCTAATCTGGCTGCTCGCCTGTTCTCGGCTGTCTCCAGGTCTGCGTAGAAGTCGTCATTCGAGTCGTAGTCGTCATCAGAGAAGGTCGTGTCGTTGTGAGCCGGCGTGTGGGCCGCGATGACGCTATCGATCCAGTCAATGTAGTTGGACACTTTGGTGTAGACGCCGGGACGGTTGGCGCGTGCGCATCCGTAGCCATTGCTTGTCACTCCGTACACGTACCATCTATCTGATTCCTGAAAACAGACAATGTTACAATTACCTAACATATCAAAATATTCGTTTATTTACTATAGAAGTAGTTTGGCATATTGAACATATAATAGGTGATCGTATAAATAAATTAGACAAGACTTTTAAAAAGCTGAAACTCTTTGTTTCATCTTTTTAGCGCTCAGTATAGATACATCCAACTTTGACTCTCATTTTTGACGTTTGATCTCCAGTTTTTTCGATTTTGTTATTTGTCCGTCTGGGTTGTTACCAGCGCTTTGCTCGTGAAGTCTGCCGCCAAGCAATAATGTGCAAGCCTTACTGTGTTCTGGTTTGATGAGCAGAGTTCCCAGTGAAATGACTGGGCTTATGAGACTTAATAGGTACCTAATGTCTCAGGGTAACGAGCGCTCTGCAGTGCCGCCTAGGCCTTTCTGTTTCAAAGTTCTGAGTGGCACTGCAATTGTTATAGGCCAGCGTTATGCTTACCATCATGCAGACGACCAACTCGTCTTGTTACCAAATAGCATAAAAAAAAAGTTTTTTCGATATACGTATACATTCGATTCTCAAAAGAAAACGAATTGACATAAAAAAATGGAGTCAACATCCCTATTAGGTCAAGTTTCCCTAGTGCAGTTTAGTATACCTGACAGAGCAGCGGGCCGCCCGAGTCCCCTAGGCAGGCGTCCCGCCCGCCGCGCTCGTACCCCGCGCAGAACATATCGTCCGTGACGCGGTACAGCGGCAGCAGCCGCGTGCGCCGCCGGCACTCCGCCGTAGAGATCACGGGCAGCTCCACCTCTTGGAGCGTGTCCGCTGGAAACAACAACGTGGAACGATGTACGAAGCTCCTGAAAGACTAGATTAAGCTGTTTAGGAATTTTAATTTTACCAGGTGGTACGATTAACTTTTGCGAGTGTCTGTCTGAGTGGGTGTCGCTTTGGTGGCTACCCACACCGTGAAGCAGTAATGCGCAATGCAAACATTACTGTTTAATGAGCAAAAGAGCCAGTGAAATTACTGAGATTATGAGACTAATGTTTCATGGTAACGAGCGCACTGCAGGCCGCGCAGGCCTTTGTGTTTCAAAATTCTGTATGGCACTGTAATTGTTATGGGCTGCCATTGTGCTTACCTTTGGGCTTAATATTAGGCACAATATTAAGCAGATTGCAACCTCACGATTTTATACCTCCGGAAGAGACTAGACTTCCCACGACACAGGGAATCCTAGTGTGGGAATTAGTACACAAGAAACTTATTGCTTCAAGTACCTAGTGATAATTCTCAATATTAGATTTACCTAGACATTAAATTCCATTTATAGCAATTTTAGTGAATAAACGTTATTATAATTATTAGGTACTAAAAAAAATGTTTGGCTCCACGCGATTTGCGTATCTATTTAGCCAGTGTCGTTCAGAAACTTACGGAAAACGCGTTCATGCTCGTAGAGCTGCCCCCAACCGACCACAGTGCAGTGTAGGCCGGCGGGCGGCGGCGCGCGCGGCGCGGGCAGGCAGGCGGGCCGCAGGCGCGCGTGCAGCGGCAGCGCGTCCACACGCAGCAGCGCGATGTCGTTGCGGAAGCCGCGCGGCGCGTACCGCGGGTGCAGCGCCACGTGCCGCACGCGCGCCACGCGCTCCCACGGGCCCCGCGGCCACGCGCCGCGCCGCAGCGCACCCAGACGCGCCACCCAATGCGCTTCCGTTGCTCTGGAATGGGGAGTCACACTGCTTAATTATGCCGCTAGGTGGCGCATTATCGCTGGTGTTCATTTCATTATAATTTTCAATTTTAAAAGATCTTTATTTAGACATAACAAAATATACAAACATATACAATACTAGTGTATATTAACCAACACTTCATTATAAAATTTGAGTAAGTAAACAAAACATCGTCTTTGCAATAAATTATGCCTCTGTAAAGTGCAATTCAGTGTAGAATTAAGGGACACACGTTTCCCTTCTGACGAGGAAAAACGGAAATTGTGGTTCCGAAGCATTGCTCATCAAAAATTATTGGAAACCAATTATTCTTCTAGGTTATGTAGTGACCATTTCAAATCTAATGATTTCTAAGACTGGTTATAGAACATTTTTCGAGTACTTATTAATAGTACCTACTATCTTATTTATACACTTTTAGATTTTTTTTCACATACAGTAAAATACTCTATTGTTTAGACCGAGTAATAAAACATATCTACTTATACGACTACTCACTGGTAGAAGCAATGGCTGGCCGACAGCAGCCACTGGCGGTGTATGAGCGTGGCGCCGCACTGGAAGTCCCCGTCGCGGTAGAGCGCGGCCTGCCACGGCCACGCGCCCGCCGCCGCGCCGTCGCCGCCCACCACCCTGCTCCGACGCACGCTCTCAGTCACGCTGCCAGAGCAATACCACCGTATGTTATATACACATACGGTAGTTTTGCTTTGTATGACAGTGCAGTTTAAAGATATAGGCTGTGCGGTGCAGCCGTGCAACGCAACAGTACCTACAGTAATTTCTCTATCTTGCAGTGTCTTGCTCTCTATTGGATGAGGGTTTTATAATTCAAGAGTTTAGTATAGGTATGCACGCATCCAAGAACCCGTGGATAACGAGGCGTGTGGGTCGTTAGCCTGATGTTAAGCGTAACGCTAACCCATAACAATTGCAGTGCTTTGCAACACAAAGGCCTGCGCACAGAAAAAAATGTATTTTCTATATATTTGTGCCACACGTGGCGCTGCAGTGCCCTCCGCACTTTTTTTAGGTAAAGTATCTCCCACCCAGAAAGACGCTCGCTGAAAAGTTAGTCCTAAAAAAATCTTGTTTAGACAAGATTTTTTTTCAGCTTTCAGCTTTAGAGCTGATGATACTTTTTATAGCGTCTCGCAAATTCTGAACCCACAGGATTTGTAAACAAACCTATATATAGCTCAGTTGGTGAGATAGTCTTGACACGGAATATGCGAAGGTCTTGTTATTTTGTATTTCCATTGCCATCTTTTCCTTGAGATTACAAAAACAGTTCTAAAGTAACAAACTAAAATTACCTCGGTTGCTGTGCATCCGCATGCGGTCTGATCCCACAGTCCAGCCCCCTGCAGCGCACGCGCAGCGCGCGGCGCTTGTCGCACGTGGCGCGTCGGAACGACAGGCGCGTGTCGGCGGCGCGCGCGGCTGCGTTGTGCCACACCTCCCAGTAGCCGGAGCCGCTGATTTTCCGTCCCTCACGTGCCTCGCGAGCCCAGCCCGCGTCTCTGTCATTAAAGAATACATTAAGGTACATGATGTGTGATCTTTAATTTGTCTCTATAGTCCCTAAGTGCGATAGATTTTTAGATAAGGAAAGCGATCTTTGGGCGAAAAAAAGAGCTGTCCAACCACAACTAGGTACGATAAAATTGACAATTTTAGTATGTATACTTATAGAATATTTTAAGTCAGCATAAATATGGCGTTGACTTGCATGAATTTAGTTCTGTTATTTAGCAGTGTTAAATAATCATGGTTCAATAATAATCACGGTAAATATCCCGTTACAATGTATGAAGTATTCTTCTCCAACATCATACCAACATGTCTACGTGCTTCAGAGCTCGACGTCTTTTTATGACGAAAATGTGACATTTACCTATAGTTTAGATGTTAGAGCAATGCGGCAACTATGGCACGCCGCAGCGCGCCGCGCCATTGTCCGACTGTACCCTAATTTTATCAAGTATATCAAATCCAAAGTTGCTTTATTGTGAGACCGTTTTCAATTCGGTTAACAGCTTGACGTTTTCTGTACAAATCTAAAAGAGTCATTCTCAACTCACTTCCTATTATTTTATTCATTCGAGATAAGGTAATTTTAATTGATATTTTTGTAATAGTGAAAAATTATCTTACTCGAAAGTCATAGCCCGACAAACAGCTCTGCCCAGATCTGGAAGTTTCAGCGAGCTGTGCGCTTTTTCCACGACATCCGCGAAGCTTTCCACACACAATCTGCCCCAGACTCCGCGTTTGCGCACCATCACGTAACCTGAAATTATAAAAAAATCCACTTCACTACCGTAGAACTATCGGGATCACATAATATTCTTTCAAAAATAATTTTATTTCGGTTTCATTAAAGAAAAACAAATTCATTTTTGAAAGGGGCATGCCCATTTGCGCTAGATATTCCGGCTTTGACTGTATTTATTTAAAAGTATATGAAAATTATTATATAGGTACAATACCGCTAATCCATGTCTGGTTGAGAAGGTCGAGGTTTGAAGGACCGTCAGTAGATATCTATTTTAAAACTTACCTGTATATATTAAAATTAAATCTCCGAATGAAAAACATTCACAATCACTGCAATATCAATTGCAACACAACGCACGAAAGCTTACTTCATGAGTTGGGATATGTAAATATGGGCATCCCCCTTTCTTACCTTCTTCATTATAGGGTATAACTTCGTTGTCTTCTAATTCATCACCCAAAGCGACACAGCTCTTCTCGTCATCACCCAGAGGGCAGTCTGGTGAACCATCACACACTTTTACCAAGTCAATACATTGACGAGCGTTAGCGCAAACATATTGTCCATTTTTACACCAGTCTGAAAAGCAAAAGTCAAAATAAAAATTCCATTAAAATGCAAAATTCGATGTTATCAGACCGACAGATGGCAATAATAATTATAAAAGTATTACCACACTGGTTTTCGTCCGAGTAATCCCAACAGTCCACTACACCATCACAGATCTTAGAATGAGAGAATTCCGCTCGTAAGTAGTCGGCGCACGAGCAGGAGCGCTCGTCCTCTCCACCGGGGCAGTCCAACAGCCTGTTACACCGCGACGTCAAGGAGAGGCACGCACCACTCTTGCACCGGAAAGATGTCGTATTGTCACATTTATCTAAAAGGTAAGAAAATATTTTTGTAAACAAAATTTTTTACTAACAAAAAAGTGTTTTTAAAGCTGCTAATTCTTTACCTTCTTCTATTTCTTCTTCGGCTGTAACATTCTCCTTTTCTTTCTGCAGTTTATATGGTTTGCTGTACGTTTTTTCCTGTTTATCCAAACTATTTTCACTATTTTCTTGTTTGTTAGACGGTCCTTTATTGTATGTTTTCGTTAGAATCTTAAACCCCGCCTGATTTAGCGTGTAACTTGATGGGATTGCTTTTGTCGAAATCACGCCTCCTCCGGGGGTACGAAAAAAAGTATTGTTATTGGAATCCGATACAGTGGCAAGACTAGCCAGTTGACGGAGTTTATCAATTGTTAAGGTATTGCTTTGGTTTATCGGTATTTCTAAAACAACGTCGGGCTCTAAAGCTAACTCATAAGCCGGAAGATTTTGCGTTCTGTTTGCTTGTTTGCTGCTGACGCTGCCTGTCACATGGTAAGAAACTCTATATGTTCCCTGTGGAACATTTGGCAGCTCTTTATTTTGCAACTCATTGCCAGTGGAAACATTCAATTTATCATTAGATTTTGGAAATCTGTTCCCGCTTGATGCGGAGCTTGGAAAGTCATACACTTTCATATTATTAGTAGCAGCCACTGAATACTCTTCTTCTTCATCATTTTTAAGAGCAGAAGTTTTAGGACGTTCTGTTATATTATCTATTTCATGATCCATCGGAACATAATTTTCTGTACTTAAATCACTTATTATTTTGTCTACTTCTTGGTCATTACGAAAAAAGCTACGTACACTTTCTTGCAACGGTTCAGATTCTGGTTTGACTATTGGTCGGGGCCGCAATGGACGATTTACACCAAGATTGGACTTTGCGGGCAATAAGGTGATAACAGATTCAGCTGTTGTAGTTTCAGTTTCATCATCTAAAACAACTTCTACTGTACCCTTACTTTGACCATGGCGTTCTTCAACCTCAGTATTTTCTTCGTTATTAACTTCTTGTGCTTTTTGAGAATATTTTTTAATAATATCTGTTAAATTTCTCATAATAGAAATTTTGCTAGGAAATCTAGGTGTGGTATTTGGAAAAATGGCGTCATTTCTTGTTATAATGGCCTGTAAAGTATCATTGTAAAATTTTTCTGGAGAGTACTTGCTGGAAGTATCGTTTTTTTCGTTTGTGGATGTATTTATTAGTTCCCATGTATGATGAGGTACACTGGTACTTGGAATAATTGATACTTTGTTGTTTGGTCGTCTTGTTGAATTTTCTTTAAGGGTTATATTGGCTGGTTGCTGTTCTTTGACATCATCAGTCGTGTTTTTATTTGTTACTACTGGTTTCGTTGTGGTACTCGTTGTTGGCGAAGTAGACGTAGTTTTTGGTGTTGTAGTAGTACTAGTAGAAGTGGTAGTATTACTTGTTGTTAAAGTGGAACTTGGAGCAGATGTGCTGGCAGTGGTCGTGACATTAAGTTTTTTCAGAATAGATGCACCGTCCACAGAAACCTGTTCTGTGTCATCTTCGTGTTGGTTGAGTTCTAAGACATTAATAGTTACAGAAGTCTTTTTATCTTTCGGTGGTCTTTGCATAGGCTTACCATCATCTGAGTCATCGGGATTAACGGGAACTTCAACTACAGAACTTATTTTATCAACTGGTATTGGAAATGGTTTAGGATAGCTAGACCCTAATGTTTCCATATTTTTCATAGGAGGTGCATATGTAGGTAGTGTAAAACTAGTATAGACCGGATTTGGAGGGAACATATCTGATCCCAAATAATGCTCTTTGTGTACCCCTATTGGTCTAGTTTTTTCTCGATTGAATGGCGGTATAGGAGTTAGCATACTTTCCAATATAGATACATCGTCAACAACTTCTGCAACACCCATTCGGTCTTCGGCATTTAAATCTGTTGCATCTTGGGTAGGCGCAAGTGTAGGTTTATTTGATGTCTCGTAGTAAGGCTGAGTGATAGGGCGCCACGGTTCATTATCAATTACATGAGGTACCGTAAAAAGACTATCTATTTTTGGCAAATCTTTGTAATGGTTTTCGTTAGTCAATAAATCGAATAATATTTGAGAAACGTTACTGGTTGTAGAAGATACAGCAGTTGTAGTTGTTGGAGTGCTAGTCGTACTTGTTGACTGGGTTGTAGACAAAACTGTTTTAGGTGTAGTTTTTTCAATTTCTCTTTTAGGTGTGGGATCGGTCCTTGTTTTAACATTGAGAGTAGATTTTATGGTGAAAGGTCGACTCTTTGGTGTGGTCGTAGGAACTCGTTTTGTAGTGGTTGTTCTTGTGGTTGGCAGTTTTGTTGTGGTGGTGCTTTTAGAAGAAGATGTTTTATGACCCAATTTATCGTCGTGTCGAATTGGACTAGAATTTTGTTTATTTTCTGTTATGTCTGCTTCAGTCTTAGTTATTTGAAATGATCCTTGTACGACTGGAATATTTTCAGTATCAATATCTGGTTCATCTGGATCATGTTTGTTTGGCTTTACTGTTGTTTTTCTTACTACCCCTACCCTAGTTTGCAGCGTTTTGTCTTTCCCTGCCTGAGGTGTTAAACTTTTCGGATAGTTCGTTGCCATGCTCTCGTTCATTGCTTCCTTAACATATGATTCGGAGTGATATGTATGCTCTAGATCTCGTTTAATTACAATACTAGACGTGTCTACTTTTATCGTAGATCCAAAAGCTGGATGCTTAGAATTTATATCTTGGATTAAAATTGTCTTAAGCGTTTCTTCTACATTGGATATAGTACTGAAACAAATTATTGTATTAAATTAGTTAGCACTCGTCGATTTTATAATCATATCATAGTAGGTATGTAAAACATTATTGTTTTACTTACTCTTGATTAAACATTATATTTTTGTAAGTACACAAATGAGTAGGCAATACCTTGGTATTTTTCTTCTATCTAAATATAATCTAAAATGTACATCGAGTCTCCTGTCCCCGAAACCGGTGACGAGCGCGCCGGTAAAGGCCTGCCGTAGGGGCGAAGGTGCTGCGTAAAGCTGCCGCAGCGCCGCAGCATACCTCCGCGCCCTCTCCCGCCACGCAGGGCTCCCGGGCGCTCCTCCGTACACGTCCCCGCGTGTCACTCGTAACGTGCCCTCGAATGATATGATTGCTGGAAAACCAAAGTCAGAGGCATATGTTGTCGTATAAAAAACACATCATTCACAATTTATGCGACTACTTCCTACTAATTAAATTAAAAGTATATTCCATTTAATACCAATTGATTTGGTACAATAAAAGCGAAAGTGTGTTTGTAGGTTTCTTGGTGTCTTGGTTTGTCCTTCTTTCACGCAGCAACGGCCCAACGGATCGACGTGATTTTTCGCATAGATATATTGTATGGACCGGAGAGTAGTATACTTTTTGTCCCTGAAAAATGCACTGTTCCTCTGGGAATCGCCACGCAGACCGTGAAACAGCGGACAGAAGCTACCAAGTGTTAAATAAGAATGAGTTGGAGAAACATTAAGTGTATAGGTTGAATTCCAAGCTTACGTTCACCATTGTCCGGCCTCAAAGCTCCCATGTAGAAAGCAAGTGCCGCTACCGCTAGGACTGCAACTGCAGCTAAGAGGGCACCACCCACCAGAGCGGCTGAGCACAGGCCGCCGCTTCGGCTGCTGGCTGTCGGCGCCCGAGGGTACCCCCCACCTGCAAACCGGTATTCACTCTGCAAACAAAACAAAACAAAATAAAAGATAAATCTACCTTCTTAATTATAATGTTCTTCTCCGAATACGTGATCCACTGGGCAGGATAAAGCTTTCTAAGGAAACTAGCTTCTGCCCGCGGTTTTCACTCGCGTTCCCACAAGAGCCGTGCATTTTTCCGGGATAAAAGTAGCATATGTTACTCTCCGGTACATAAACTATAACTATGCCAAAAATCACGTCGATCCGTTGCTTCTTTGGTGCGTGAAAGAAGAACCAACAAACAGACAAACACACTTTCACATCTATAATATTAAAAATAATAATAAGTAGAAGTAGTATAGGATTAGTAGTAATCCTAACATTAATTTAGGGGTTCTCTTAGAGAAAGGGAAAAGTTATTTTGCTTGAAAATAAATATACAATCAAGGAATCATCTTTGACTGATTTGACTGGTGTTTTGCAAAGTTTTTCAATAAAAAGTTCGACAAAAACATAATTGTATCATAAAGTTTTTGCTATCGGAAAGAAGCCATCGCGGAAGTTTTTGCTGTGATTAAGTATGTGCGTGATCCATTTTTTCCTTATTCTCTCTCGTTTCTTGCCTTAGCCTCGAAGTTTTATGGATAAAGATACTCGATCTTGATTTACACCATCTTACGTAAGTTATCGTTTTATAGGTAAGCCACTTTAAAGATGCCACACATTATGTAAGTCAAGATAATGTTTCACGATGTCTGCGAGTTTGATACATGCGTTATTGTTACTTATATTTTTCGTTTTTACTGTCATCAAAGTTACAATGGAATCGATGCCCAATTTAGTACAACGTGGATTGCAATTTTTGGCTCAAGTGAGTTGATGAGTGACGGTGGGAGAACGAGGTGAGGACATTGTATGGGAATCGCCCGCGGTGGGCCATCCATCTCTCAGCGGATTGCTTCACCTGTCAATTTGCGCCGTTAATCATCCCTCCTGTCCTCCACAAAACCAATCACGTCGGAAACGCATGGGAATGTTGCTCGCGGAGCGTGCCGATATATTAGCGAATGAAATACAGAAGCAGTTCTGTATATTATTTTACTATCAACAAACACTTAGTAATTAATGACAAAAAAATGGGGCACAAAGTTCGTCGAGATTTGAGTTAGAACTGTCAGACTCTATAACCATACATTCATTATTCTATTAATGATATCGTACTGTTATTGCTTATTTTAGAAAATGCGGTTTCACCCACGTGGAGATATAGGATTTCACTGGGAATATTTTTTTGCGCGGAACCTCACTAAATGTTATAACATCAGCTTTTTACCTGTGAAAGTCCCGTCAAAATCGATCCAGCGAAGATTAGCCACAAAACAAGAACAAACAGACAGACAAAAAATTTACATAAATATAATATAAAACGTTTAGTCAAAAGCTGTTATTTTCACGTTACAAACAGACACTTCAATTTTATTTATCTATATATAGATTATTTTAGATATTATTAGAGTTAATATCAAAACTCTAACGATTACCTATAAGTACGTGGAGGCAAAACTGAGTTGACTAAAATTAAGAATTGATGAATAAACGCCTGAAAGTTAAACCTTTGTCTTTCTGCATTCTGATCGTGTTTTGGATCATTTTCAAAAGCGGGAACAGAATAACGATGTCGCAAAAATGCTGGCTGCAACTTTTTTGGGGATCAAATTATACCATGGAAGCGACAGTCATTACACGACGTTTGACATTTTTTCCGGACAAAAGAATGAAGACGGTTGGAGTCACGGTGCTGCGGTAAATCGCACAGTTTTCGTACAAAGTACACATTCGAGAAATGCTGGCATTGTCTCAAGGAGAGTTTCTAAATGATGTAATTACGGTGCCATCACTTTGGATGTTTGCAATCCAAACCGCGTTTTTTACATGTAGTAGTGCATTAAGTAAAAAGTGTCTTTATAAGGGACGTGCAAATTTGGTCTAACGACATTAAAAGTGTCACCAAAATGAGCTGATTGTCGAAATGTATTATGTAATACCTAGTACATTATGATACAAGCCTAGCCTAGCCAACAAATGAAGAAAAAAATCTTTGTTGGTAGTTATATGTGGTATTAATAAAATAATTGTATTTCGCGGTAAATTAACAATACTCGTCATCAAACATATAACTTGCAGTGAGGTACATATTTAAATAATCGGGACGTATTCATAAAACACTGTGGTAATGTAAAGGAAAAAATACGCGTGTTTAATATCATGCATTATGAGCCAAAAAGCGATGTAATAATAGCGCACTTTACGAGCAAGTGTTTTGAATATATATATATATATATATATATATATATATATATATATATTTAATGATGTATTTAATGTTGCTATAATGGTGTTTTTATATATCAAATTATTATTGTTCAGAATACTAATTGTAAATGTTAAATTATCTTTTGTAAATATATCTCAAATCAAAGAGACCGACTATTTGTATGCGCCACCGCGTGCAGTACAATTACAATGGTATATTGTATGTCGTTTATCGACATCCGCTAATTACGACAAGGTTGCGCAATGGGCTAATGAGAGCTTTGAACCCGCCCCGCTGCGCCGTCACACTGCAGATCTGCATTACTGCCCATCTCGGTAATGTACTCGGTAATTGGGTACATACCCTGTTTTTAATTATTATACAAGTATAATTACACCGTTATTGTTATCAAGAAAGGTTTTTTAAATACTTTTTGATAACGGGATGTGCTGATTATAAGCATAACGCCAGCCCATAACAATTGCAGTGCTACTCAGAACTTTGAAACACAAAGGCCTGCGCGGCACTGCAGTGCGCTCGTTACTCTGAGACATTAGGTATTGAGTCTTACAAGCCCAGTAATTTCACTGGCTTCTCTGCTCATCAAACTGGAACACAGTAATGCTTGCACATTACTGCTTGGCGGCAGACTTCCGGAGCAAAGCGGTGGTATCCACGGACACTCGTAGAAGAGTTAGTCCTACCACCTAGTGGTAAGACATTTACGTTTGTATGACAGCATCAAACTTTCTGTTTTTTTTTGTGTTGGTGCTTACTATTTACCTTTTGTTTTTTATACTTTTTCCAATATTTCTGCTAAATAGGCAGGTACTTTAGTCGCATTAATATGTTTCAAAAGGTTTGTTTTTAGGTACTTATTTGTACTTAACTATTGGTTTTAAAACCAATAGGTAAGCAACCGTTTTTTATTTTTAAAATTGAAAAAGAAATATCTCTCTGTAGCTCTCTAGATAGCTCTCTATAGGTACAGTGGCAATAAACCCAGGAAACGAGAAACCTGTGTATAAATAAAATAAACCATTACCTACTAACACAGGATGTCCTACTGCTCATAATTCATTAATTATTCTGCTCATGTAACTCATTTGTCGTTACTCAAGCTGCTAGAAGTTAACACACGATACAACTAAGAGATTTGTGGAAACAACGTTAGGAAGCCAGAGAATACTAATGCTAATTAAAACAAAATAAATTAAAATAAATAGCAAAATTCAATTTCGTGTCTAGTCCAAAAAGAACAGGTCCCACCGAGATTTGAACTCGGATCGCTGGATTCAGAGTCCAGAGTGCTAACCATTACACCATGGAACCGCTGAGGAACGGTGCGAAATAGCGTAGCTAATCTAGTCCGGATAAATCTAATTTTATCTCTTACTTTGTACTCGTAGAGACAATAATTAAATTTAGTTTTTATTGTACCTACTTTCTTCTTGTTGATTTATTAATAGCGATAACATCTTGAATTAGGGTCAGCATTAGATAACGACCATATATATTAGACTTACTAATGTTAGCTTAGCGGTACTAATCATGGATAGATAGCATATAAAAACATGTTTGAAGCATTATGCATGAATGGGCTATTGATGTCCAACGAGATGACCTGCTGACCCTGGTCCCGATAGGCGTTCTCTATGAGGATAGTGCTCCAATGCGTCAATGGGCTCACATTCACACTAATGGGCTCTTTAAATCAATATCATTACTTACGTCCACGTTTGAATGGGGCTAGATGAGATCTGAAGATAAATATTCAGCAAGAAAGCTTGTGAATTATTTGGCTTCAAAATGTTTTAATGTTGATTAAAATACTTTACGGCGAGTTTCTGGAAAGTTCATTAGCTTTAAGCACAGATTAGGTCTATGGACGTTCCTTGTCGTTTATTAAGTATGTTCTCTGTAATACAGGAATGTTCAATCTGTCAATAATAAATTATTTTTTATTAATAATATTACGTACGTAATAATTAATATTTGTACGTACAATTACACCTTGACATAAGGTCTAATACTTACAATCTGTTCTAATGTAGCCAATGTTATAAAGCAATAGTTGTTGTTTTATAGCCAATAATATTTTAACATTTACTTGAATATCGCGTGTCTATGTTAGTAAAACATAATTAAACAGTAATTAGCGCAATTGAAGTCTAAATTAGTGTGGTTCTTAGTCTACTCCCTTGACACGATGGTGTGCGTTACAAGCCGACAATCAACATAATAGCGCGACTCTGTAAGGTCTCCTAAATTACCTTTAATATGCATTGTTTATAATTTAACACACTTTAGATACATACAAATGTTCGTATAACGGTTCTTATACGAACATTTGATGTTTCTTTTACACTGAAATTATTAAAGACTAACTAAGCCTACGGTTTCATCCGCGCGGATATATTTGATTTCAGGGGTTTTATTTTTTTGCGCGGAACCCTAATTCTTTTTCTAAAGTTAAAGTAGCCTTAGTTACTCCTTGTGACATCAGGTATCTGCCAGTGAAAGTCCCGTCAAAATCAGTCCAGCCGTTTCGGAGATTACCCTGAACAAACAAACAAACAGACAGACAAGAATTTAAAAAATGGTTGTTTTGTTATAGGTACCGTATATCCTTTTATATGCATTTAGTAAAAAGCTGTTATTTTGATGTTACAAACAGACACTTCAATTTTATTTATTTGTATAGATGTACTAGACTTGGAGCGGTTCCGCACTGCATCCGATCCGAATCCAAGAAAATGCTGTCCGAAGTGACCACAGTGTTAGGTATTTCTAAGACAGGTTACGCACTAGATCCGATCTCCGTCATCCGTGAATCTCCAATTCGGAGCAGAATATGTTGTCCAAATCTTCAGAAGATAGAGTCGTTAGATTGGATACCATATTTTTTATCCTGCAAAAAATAGGTACTGTACCCGAAGAAAAAAAGGAGTAAAATATAGATGGAACCATTGCACGAACAAATTATAGTAAATCTTAGTTAGTTTACGTTGAGAGAAATCATTAAAGAGTGCCTATTACTTTATTGTAGCTTGTGAACACTTTTTTACATATTCATACTGCCATGCTTTGGAAGGGAATAATATTTCTAATTCTCAAAACTAATAATTACCTAATTCTCTCAATTAAGTCGACGGTTCTAAATAGAACGCGAAAAAAATCTCAATTAATCCATCCTGAATCTGGATTGGATCTAACTAGAAAAATAAAGTTCACAGTAGATCGACATTTTCAAAATAGAATCTAATGACAAAACACTCTCGATTGAACTGTCTCGGATCTGCAGGGCTAACATGCGCGCCACGACAAAATTCTGTCGACTGTTTTGTCTCGCTCTTTCTCTCGCGAACATGAAACAAATGCACGACATAAGCATGGAGAAAATTTTGTCACGGTGAGCATGTTAGCCCTACTGGTAATGGAATCGACAAGAATTATTAGTGCACGACCTTGCGCAGATGCGGCGACCTCCTCCTCGGTCCACATCTGTAAGTCCGCGTGTTGCGACCTGCTAATGAGCCGTGTGTGTTCATTGACGAACGCAGCGCCCGTGCACCTTGCCACTGTTTGCTGAGGTATAATGGATCGGGTTCACAGAACCAGCCTTTGTTTCAACAAGGCTCTTCGGAGAAGAAACCTTTTAGGATATTTACTTTACAATAATGTACATTGACCTCAAATTTACCAACGGTAGGCCTGTACCTACTTAAGCCCGTAAACTTTTCATGTTCTTCTAATACCTAAGTACTTAGGTATAGTTTTTTCATACAAACAATATTTTCACTCCTCTTACTCAAAAAGTTCGTCATTGTAGCGTATCAGAGCGGGGATAAAATAGCATATTTCCCACTCAATGAAATTTATTTTTTTAATTATTGTCTGTTTCCAGCATGAGGACTGAAATTAAGTTACCGAGAAAAATCATCGCGTTAAATATCCATAATTGTAAATTTTATTTTTAATAAAATAAGCTATCTGATATATTGTATTGGATTATTTTATTTTCTCGCAATCGTAATCGTAGTGAAAAGTAGAGTGTAACACACGGCACTAAAACCCATTATAACTGGGTTTCTATTTACTCCCTCGCTGAAGTTCGGGAGTAAAACTACCTCGTATTTATAATGGGTTATTTTAGCCCTTTGTATATGAATGTACTATATTTCGTACCTATAGGTAATATTAAGAGTTTCTGTATTGGATTGCGGAATTACATTACGACGTTATCTATAATTCTATATGATAGCTTTATCTTAGTGTGGTATATATATAATTTATCCTGTACAAAAATAAGTAACTTGCACTCTGGAGTTTAAAAGATATCAAAACGAATGTCGGCAAAAAACTGAAAAAGAAATTATGAACTTGAGGTTTTGGGATCTAATTAAATGGATTTCGCTAAAATGAGCGAAATTCACTTATCAATAGCTATGTAACTATCATCTACGGCTTACTGTACCATTTTTATGTTACATTTCAAAACGTGTCCGAAAAAAAACATTAGGTAGTGATATTTTTATAGGGCAAAATATTTTCACATAGCTAGGTACGTGTAGTTTATTATAGGCAGACATAATTTATTAGTAAGTATTTCGAGGCATCATATGCTCGATAGGTACACACAAACTTTTACAGTGATATCTATATAGGTGCATACGAGGTTCCAAAGCTATGCATATACCTATAGGTAGGTACATAGTGGAACGGAACGTAAACTTGACGAAATTAGTAAGTTTTCGCCAACTTTACTGTTTACTTTACCTAATGATCTCACAAGGTCGCAGGCTGTAGGTCATGGGTACGTGTATACACGGGACCTATTATGTTAGTCATAGTAGCATTGATGCTATCATGACTTACCGATACAAGCTGCAGTGGTAAATGTAAAACTATGATTAATTGCAATTCATTAGTCATATTAAACGTGATGCTGACTTCAAGCACGCTACAAAATCAATTATTTACAGACAGCTAAAAAAATAGCTTGACAAGCGATTACTGGTAATGTTGCAAATTTGCAATACAATTTAATCATCCAAAACTTATCGCAGGAATCACACTCTTTTTTCGTTCTACAAAAACATACTTTTGAAGTTTTAAACTACGCAATAAAGTTTTAATTCCAGCAACAGCAAGCACTTATCCGCGCTGTGAAATTAATTTATCAGTACGCCAATTTTTCAGTAAATTCCGGGATACGTAGAGTGTCGTAGAATAACTACAGCGTGGCGCGGAATAACGTAACTCCTAACATTTTTTTCTTATTTCAATATTCAAGCACGGCACGAGGTCCTGACACGAACACCCATTGTCATGCACTGTCAACCTTCCAGACAGATTACTCTTAATGACACCCATTATTTTATTACTATTATACTAGAAACAGGAAAAGTTTTTGTTGGAAAAACCTTCAAGCTCATAAATACAATGTAATATTAGAATAAATACTGGATAAATCAGAATTGTTATGAGGCATTATATGTACTTATGTATAAAAAATAATAAGTACCGAAGTGTATTATGAAGAAAAACATCGTCGTGATGTCTGACTTAGAATATATTTAAAACGTAGCAGGAAATTATTTTTAATCAATATTGAATATGCCTTTTTATATTTTTTTAAATGCCTCTGTAAAAAATAAATATTTGGAATATATTTGTATAAGTGGCATTATTTTTTAGTGAGGAGACACAAAAACAAAACTCGTTCGGCAACATGTATATGCAAAAATATTACACGCTATGACTCATTAGACGAGTTTGTCTCGTTTCGTTGGTACGTTTGGTAATTATCATCCATTCAGCGAAGTTCTGTGGCCAATAGTCGCAAAAAACCTTGACAGCATGTGAACATGAATGTTCAAATTGACGAAACAATCATAACCAACAGTCTTTGAACTGAATCAAGGCCAACTATATTCAGTTATTGAATATAAACCAGCAATTTACAAAATATTTTTCCAAAATTGAGTACCCAAATGCATATTTATAATACAAATGCTATCTTTTAAAATGCACAGTAAATCGGCAAAGCCTGGTGTCGATTCTGACATCTCATACCTAAACATAAATATAGTTTCAATCTCTCTTTCTAAATGAGAACATGAGAAAGATATGAAATATATTTGAAACATGTCAAATTAATCCACTTGCTTGTGTCTAGTGTAAATTTAACGGCAATGAATTAAGTGGCATCTAATTTATCATGGATGGAAGATATTTGAGAGCTCAAAACTAAATTTGTGTCTGTGAAAATCTTCCATATCTTTCTCATGTTATTTATTGGATAGAGAGAGAGCGAAACTAATATTAGGTTTAGTTATGTAACGACAGAATCGACATCTGTACAAACATATATGGTCTTACCACAAAAAAATTAAACACATCCTAAACTTGTTTTAAACAGCGTTTAACTCTTAGACATGCCATAGTCGTGTGTTTGAATATGAACAACCACAAATCTTGATTTAAGCAGTGTCTAACCATTGCCTGACTCCATTCTGTTGTTACATTTCTAATCATTTTAGACGTTTATCGTTAGACACTCTCTAGCTAAACAGGCGTTTAAAAATAGTTTTTTGTGCGAGCACGGTTTGTATTCACATTCAACCATGTCTCATATCCCATCGTCTTTTAAACTTATCACACCTCAGCAAAATAACCTGTCTAAAAATTTACGTAATATTACGTATATATATACATTATACACGTACTAATATTACGCATATGCGTAACTTTTACGTACAAAGACCTCTAAAATTATTTTTTATTCTTAGAGTAAGAAGTATCTACATAAAGCGTGGGTGTGTAAATTAATTCATACAATTGGTACCTGTTGAGTAGGCTCGTGCCTCGCGTAGGTGGACAGGTCTCCAAAATCAGCTTCTAGTTTACTACCGAGTGCTTCATGAACAGGTGCTCCAATGTCAAGGTTCATATTCCTTTTGGAGACGCAACCACGTGCGCTCTAGTAGTGCGGCTGACAAAAAATATGTTGTCTCTGCGCTAGTACCTTACTTACCTATAATATATTTTCGATTTAAAGTTTAAACAACTCTCGCGAGATCGTATTTTGATTACTGAATGAAGAGATTCAAGAGTAGCACAATCTGTATTGTTGTGATGAAAGTTTGATTATTCCGCTTATTGCCATCGAAAGTCATTTGTGCCGTCGGTTATTGCCACGGTCATTCGCTGTCTTCTATACGTCATTAGTTATGGTAAGGCTTAAAGCTTCTGGCTTTTCCATTGTGACTAAACTTATGTCAACAATTAATATGGACATTTGTAAATTTATTTATCACCGATATTAAATACAGAAGATGTTACAAAAATGATACGTACTTGCTCATTACAACTTACCTGTCGGTATTGTAGTTATGCTTCATCACAGATTATTTTTATAGTCTTTGTACTTCATCATGAGCTCCAGCGTAACTGCTCAATTTAACTTAAAATTTTGCAACAGTCGCTTTGTTTCAAAATGCGTATACTTTTTTTTGTAGGTGCGTGCAATTGTAATCATCGAGGAATGTGGGTGCATAAAGAAAATGCAGAACAAACACCGATGGCAACAGTTGCAAGCTGTCGTCGATTGTCACAACGCTATGATGACGCTCTTCCGATACCTCCACATTCCATCAAAGCCAGATGAGTCCACTTTTATGGTCATCACATTTTGCCAACATAATAAATCACAGGATTGTTGTTGGCACAATTGATTTTCTAACGATGTTGAGGAATGCCTGAATAGCGGTTTACTCGCTCAACACATTCCACTTAAAGAAACTAGTCATCAAACTACTTTGAAAGATGTATCTTTAATCCATTAGCACTGTGCAACGTTTGTTCGCCAGTAAAAAGCTTTCACGAATTAGTGTCCTGCAGTTACCTACAACGAACAGCAAATGCAGTTCTAATAAAAATATCCTTGTTAATGACCATCGCATCGTGACTTTGCAACAGCTCAAGCAGCTAATTACAAAGTTTCATTAAGGCTTCACTGTAGGTAGATCCTTGCCGCTCGCACGCAAGGATTTAATGATAAATAAATTAGAAAGCAGGATAGTTTGTGCTTGGTCGTCGGTCGGCGGCGTCTCCAGTGTGTCGAGTAACGGTAGGCGCGTCACGGTGACCACGGCGTGCGTACTGACTGCTGGGTAATATGCGGCGCGACTGCGCGTGCGCTACCGCCCGGGGCACTCCGGGTGAGGCGATGTGAACCGGCAACGGTTCATTTGACAAATTGCTACTTTTCAGCAGTCTAGTCTTAATAAATCTTAATATAGGCTGCAAAACTTAGCGGTAACAATATAACAGTATTTAACCTAAATAAGCGTATTCTTTCGATTCACTTGCATTCTTCTTGATACATTTGCAGCATCTCATATTATTTTTCCATTTTAATACTTATTCCCTGCCAACCGTTCGAACTTGCAGTCCAGCTAGTTAACTTTCATTTCATGTTTCCTTATTGTTCTAGGAAAGCCATACCTTCAAACAATAAAGGTTTTATAAATAATAGAAACAACGACATCAGGCATTTAAGTTTAAGCTATATAAGGTTTTGTTTAATTTTGGTTTTAATTGATAAATTCTTAGTTTTTTTATTGAAATGTAAATAATCCTATGTATAGACGTATATTGTTGTATATTAAAGTGTATAATAGCTATATATATTTAGCTTTTTTTTGAAGCTTGAACTCTAAACAGTTTTACAATATTTGAACCTAATTTTTTTAAGGGATAGAATGAATATACTTATTACATAACTAAATGTTACTGCTAATTACAATTTACATCTAACTTATATAAGTTCGTACATAAAAACGCTTTGTAGATACAAAAGCATTTGGGTAATTTTATAGCTATTGCTGAATGCGAATGACACAAGAGGAAAATGGCATAGAAGAGAAGAAAACTTGTCTTCCCAGCACATGAGCGAGGAGGCGGGCGCAATATGACAACAGTAAGGTGTTTCTAAAATAATAATATTAGTACGTTCGTACGACTTTCGTCCTGAATGAAAAATCATTTACAAAGGAAAAAGTGAATAGCCATAATTAGTAAACCTTATAAGTATGGTTTCAGATCCAGAATGCATTGGAAACGCGAATAAGTCAGTCAATGTATAGAAATAAGTGCAATTATCTGCATAGCGCTAATGCAAAAACAATGAGGTCTTATAATGTCGCATTCTAAGAATACAAGTGTCTAGCAAAAACGTATTTGTTTTGTAATTGTCGTTGTATTACTTTGGACATTAACCAATTATGGTATTAATCTTAATAACGAACGTCATAAGTAAATTAATTAGGTATCTGAATAATCTATATCTAAACGTCTATAAAAATAAATAAAATTGATATGTCTGTTTGTAATATCAAAATAACAGCTTTTTACTAAATGCATATGAAAGTATGTACGATTGTACGATTCGTGTACACCATGTTGTGTCCAGCTTCGAGAAGAATGCTGACGTCACCCCAATCGGAGATTGTCCATCTGGCCACTTTCTCCGAGTATCGCCCACTCACCTAGACGTAATTTCCGGAGGGTAAGTAGGCCTAATAATGGCCGTCGATGGACCGGCCGGTGGGTCAAGGACTCGGTCACTCACCTGATATCCCCCAGTGAGCCGTAAGCCTCTCCTTGAGATCAATTCTAATATTTGGTAGCCATTGATGTTAGAAATAAAATAGATGCGCCATTATTTTTACTATTTTTGCTACTTACTATTCATGAGTTTACTACCGAAAAATAAATTGTTTAATATATAAACAAAGTACATTAACAACTATAGTTACAATACAGTAATAATAATTTGTTCATTTAATATGCTACATTGTTAGAAAGATGTTAATATGCGTGTAATAAGCCGTTAAAAGTTGATTAATTCAATGTTTAATAACGATAATCGTATATACACAGGGGTGGCTTAGTGGCGAACCGTCGGTGAGTGGTAACGCCGTGTATCCCGACTCCCTGGGGCTAAATGAGACCCCTGAGCCCCGGCTTGCCCTAACTGGCTGTCGGGAGGTGGAGGCTGCAAGAGCTAAGACCCTAAGTTCCAGGGTGGCCCTGAGCCCCAGGCTCCTAAGCTCCGGAGTCTCATTTCATAGATTAGTTTTAAGTCATCAAACACTCATTATAATATTCCAGGCTTTTTACTCATATCTTACAGTCCATTTCATCACATATTATATAGTCCATCTCATAACAACCCTTCCTCCCACGCATAGTTTATTTGTACTTTTATAAAAAAGGGCTTCTTACTGTGGGCTAGGGCTCCTTTAACGCCTATCAAAGGTCCGGGCAAAGACCCGAGAATTATAATAAATAATCGTAAAACCCTAAGAAAAGACTGATATTTCTATTTCTTTGCTATAAAGCCATTTTCGACATTACATTGGTTGATAAAAGCTACTGAATCGACGGAATGTACTAAAACTGCAATTGCTTTAAGCGATAAGTCCGCCTATTGTGACTTAGTCATGTTTTTTCTTCAATAATGTATATTGCGTTGTATTGAACTAATAATAAAAACAAAATGTGTGTTAGAAGGATAGCAGACAAGCGAGCGAGAGCACACGCACAAGGACGCGCGTTGATGTCGTTTGTGTGACACACTGGCCGCGACCTCGCGCCGAGAGGTCCTACCAAATATGATCATTAACATTTTTGGTACGAAAAAGAGGTTTATATTTCTTGAAAGTGCTTCCTTAAAGCTTGAGGGCTGCTATATAAATAAACTAATACATTGTAATAATTGTTGCTTTTCCTTGAAATTTATACGGAATATCATTTTCCTGATTAGTCTCGCATGAGCTTCTGCCTAATTATAATTGTGCAGACAAACTAACGTAACTATTTAATTATGCAATATAATAGTCAGTAGGTAGAGTAAATCACGATTTTAAACATTATCCGTGATCACTGCTAAAGCTTCCTCAAATAAAAATCCTTGGTAATTTACCATTATAACGCAATAAAATATGGACAAAAAATATGTAACGTAAAATATACGAAGTTTACAAGGTAATGGAAGCATTTCATTAATAGTCTTTGCATTAATTCTTCCGAGAGGTAGGTAATTTTCGACACACTCTGAAAAGGGTTGTGATTAGACTTGCGATATATCATATTTAGTGTCTAATTACAGGAATGATAAATGGCAGTTTCATGAACCATATATGCACGCAAGTCTTTTGAAAGATAATGAAGAAACGAAATTGCATTCCGAGCGACAAATTAAAAGTGGAAAGAGGAAAATTTGGCTGGGCGGTCAAAGATTAATTATAAAAATATGATGAGATTGTAAAAGATCTCTTGTAACTTTTAAAGAACGATAGCTTACGATGTTTTAATGAGCGCACGTGAATTACCCGAGGCTCTGCACAAATCTTTGCTACTCAGAAAATAAATAATTACCTAGGTATAAGCAGGAATAGCAGGTAGGTAATTTTCATTGTTAACAAATATCTAGACTTACGTTAAGCCTATATCTTGGTTTAGCTCTGTGCTTGCTATGATGACGTGTAATAAATAAAAATTATGCATATATTATATTTTATTGCTAGAAACGAATAATACATTTTTAAACACTCGGCAAGCCAGAGTTTCTTTTCAAAGATTGGTTATTAGTTCGATTAAAGTCAGGTACCTAACACTAGTGGCTGATGGGATGGCGATCGAAACAAACAAAATGGCAGTTTTTTTTAAATCAAGTTCCAAAAAGACGGGCTTCTAAATTTGACTGCTTTTATATATTTTTCTTTCTTCGTCCTTAAAGGAACGATTTTTAGTGACATGTCATTTACATGATGTAAATTTGCTCAAGATCTCAAAGTAGATTTCAAGGATAAGGTGATGGGTGTTGGTTTTTCTTTTTTATGAAGGATTTTTATTTAAATCCAAAGTAGAAATGTTAGCATATTTTATACTCGTTCTAAATTATGTTTCCCCATCAATATATAATCAATTGAATTGCATCGCAATTGAACTCGTTGCACTTAGATAAATAAATAAGGCATGTTAATAAACAACGTGCTGATTAATAATGAAGCCGGCATTCTTATTCAAAACCAGTTCTGCATGGGACTTATGAGTTTAATCTCATGGGCAATTAGCTGCGAGGTTCTCCATCGACCTGCCTCGTTTACTGCTCACACGTAAAATTCTAGTGTTCTATGATTTACTTCATAAAGCTCTAAAGGATAATAGTGTAATTAGTATGGACGCAGGTATGGTCTAGTCACGGGTCGACGAACTCGACAGGTCAAAAGACTTGCAATGCGAGGCCCGATCACATATTAGCTTTTAATATTTGAGATCTTTTTAAAAGGACCTTCTTTGACCATTAAAGGCTATGTTTACATGGCCAGTATCTTCTGATATAGGCTCGTAAGATAAATCGATGGGAATTTATAGCGGAATGGATTACAGGAGTAATTTTAGGGTAGGGTTAGAGGCTGTAAAGGAATCAAGATTGCCAGCGGCACACAACGCGTTTGTATAAGTAGTGCTTATGTATTATTATTTTATTATTCCAAAGCAATATGCTCTTTAGATGTTTTATTTCCTTATTTTTACGCCTTCAGGGTAAATGCGCGTGGCATAAAACAGCCCGTAAACAAACTATACAAGCACTAGTCGTACCGAGTGTCGTCGTCGTGCTAAACGCGCATTTTGTACCTACAACAACAAGCATATAGTACAACAAGCTTAGTGGACTTTATTAGCTGTGGATATGACAAAAATCTTAGCTTGAGCTCTCTTTGAATCATTGTAATACAATGTGGACACGAAGTGGATAGCACAGTTGGTAATATAGTAATCATATATCAGAGGTCGAAGTTTCTCTTACTTAGATACCGCTTTATGTACAACAATATACGTCTATACATAGGATTATTTACATTTCAATAAAAAACTAAGAATTTATCAATTAAAACCAAAATTAAACAAAACCTTATAAATAAAAAACAGCATTAAGGTCGCCTTCTGCAGGTAGGGTGCCCAAAAAGCTGGCGACATTACCTCGCTGAATAGCTAAACTAATACGTTGACCGAGGTAAGCGCCAGCTCGTTGGTCACCTGTCACTTCTACTAAGCGTCGGGACAACTCCTTAAAAAACAGCTTCGCGTCTGGTCCCCAGGGGCCCATTGTCTCGAATTGCTTTATGTTAATTTATAATTGACTATCCGTAGTTTTACCTAAACACTTGTCTTTCGTGCACAACTCATTTAAATGCAGACGCGAAACAAAAATTTAGCGTCTCGAAAATAAGTCAAGTGAAAAAAGTGTAGAGGTCGATTTCATTATTATTTCTCCTGTTAACACTTGCTAACAAAGTGAAAGTGACATTATTTTGAGTAAACAATAAGTTACTGTCTGTAGGTATATTTCACTTTTATCTCAAAAATAAAACCACGACAGCTCATTTATTCGGTAGATATCGGACACTTTCTTCGTTCAGCCTCCGTTTCAAACGTTCCTCGAAGCGGGCGGGAAACAAATATGTTTTTGTCAGGCCTTATAATAGGTAGGTATATGAGGAGAAAGGTGAACGCCTGGACCTACTAACCTACTATAACTAACTTTCCTTGTGTCATTGCTCTTTGTATGTAATTCTGTTTTAGGAACATTAATCATTTCGCTAAAACTCGTTTGAAAATTGCTCGAAACCTCCTCTGGTCATATTTAAAGAGCCTTTTCCTTATATGTGCGAGAGTCCTAATGTCTCAGGGTAACGATGGCACTGCAGTGCCACGCAGGCCTTTGTGTTTCAAAGTTCTGAGTAGCACTGCAGTTGTTATGGGCTGGCAATGTGCTTACCATCAAGCAAACTACAAGCTCGTCTCATTATCCAACAGTATAAAATACGTACATAAAAATATGTATATGTTGAGCTGTATATGTATATGTTAACTAATACGATAACCAATAACTAACACAATTTTTTAAAATAAATAATTTATATGATAAATTATTTATTTATTGATATATTAAATTGTTAGGGATAGGCGTTAAACTTAACATCAGACAAACGACCCGCTCATCTCGTGACTTATTTGCATGAAAATCCATGCTTTTATTGACCATCGCAATTAATTACCTCGAATCTTAGTTGCGTTTACAGACAGCTTAGATAATCCAAGCGACATTGATCGAACAATCTTAGCTTCGGGACGTCCTCTCGGTCCTTTTAATTATTTATTTACATTTCGACGTTCAGGAGTCGGCGGTAGTGTGAATACCCTGCAGGACGCACCGGGACGGGTCGTCAGGTGACTCTACGGCTAAATATAAACTACTAACTAGTTTCCATTTAACCTACAGCATTAAGAATAGTATTCTTCATTTAAAGGTGGCAAATATTTTTATGGAGAGTTATGTGTGAAACTCAAATAAGGGCAAATCGTTCGGTGCAGATACCTACTAAAAATGTTTAAAAAAAATGCCTATTTATAATGAGTGACTACGAATAGTGCAAAGGTTTCAAACGCCAGGAAATAAAATAATGTAAATATACGCGACATAAAGCGTTAACAGTTGTTTAATTCAATGTAATAATCACGGAAAACCCAAGAAAATATTAAGAAAGTTTGGTTGGGAACACAAAAACGCGCTGTGGTCGATTTTGCATTATTTAACAAAAATTTGTAGGTTTATATTGTGCTGATTATACCTAAAACTTCATAGAAGCCTTCAGTACAGTATCCACCGTTTTACGGAAGCCTAACTTTGGTTCTAGCGTGATTTGACTAGTCATAGTTATTATGACGACTGACGATTGTATCTTTCTTATAAACATGACACTAGCGAGAAAAGACAAACAAAATAAATGCTATTTTGACAAATAGTAAAATTGGATAAAAACTTGTCCTCGTGAACACCGTTAACTATTTTACTACACCGAAAAGTATATTAAATAAATGGATGATAACAAAATTATATTTTTAGTGTGGGCATACAACCAGTTATGTTATTATTGACCTGAATGTAGAGAACCGGTCGCCACAGGGTCGGCTGTTGCACTGAAGATGTGCAAACACGGCGAATCAAAATTGTTTTATAAAATAAAAATTAATCAAAGAGACTCCTTTTTACATTTCGTCTCACTATTTACAAGTTTAGTCGCCTTTTTTTATCACACATACAATTCTTTACTTTTCAGGATCAGTGCCGTTTCATGTAGGCCATTAAAAAGCTTCATAAATGAAAATTAAACCTAAACAAACCGTCTATAAGACTTCCATGACCGCCAATTTTTTCCATCATCATTTTCTATGTGTATTCCAAAGTATAAAGTTTGTGTTTGAAATTAAAAGGTTAAATTTAAAAGAATCGATTATCATTTTGGGATTGCGATTTAAGTACCTAAGTTTGTAAAACACTGCAAATAAACAAGCCACGTGAAAAACTCCTAAAGCTTATGTTGTGAAAATTTTCTGCCATAAGCATCTATGGGGGTGTGTTCTGGCAGCTGCGCTTGAGAGTCAGGTTTAGCGTGTCCACCATCTTTGACCATATGTGATCTATCACTATCCTATCACACATCGTATAAAAATCTTGTAGGTTCGTAATAAAAGCGGCTTAGTATTATTGACCCGTTTTGCGAGCCGGTTGCGCCACGGTCGGCTGTTGCACTGAAGAGCCAAGTGCAAGGCGAACCACTCGCTCGTATGCACGTAACACGCTGTAACTCGAAATGCCTTATTCCACTTGTTTTATTTAACTTGTCTTATTTGCCTATTTGTTTTATTTAACACGCGGGCTTGTAATGAGCAGTCTTGATGCTTCGGAATTATCTTCTGCGTGGTTGTAAAAAGCAAGTTGAGTTGGACGATAAACTTTACGGTTATTTTTGTAATTATGACAGCATTCTTTACAGCTTTTTGATGACGTAACTATTAGAACTTATAAAAACATCGACATTATTAGTGGTCTTTTCTTAGTGATTTATTTATGATGTTGCGAGGCAGAATGCGCTAATAAATGATGAAGTATTTTAAGGAGTTTCAGTAGAAGTTATAAAATAAAGATAAAACGTAAGATATGGTAAATACTGAGCCTGGACGAGCATCGTCCGAGATTCAACCACGATAGGGACGAACATATTCAACTTTTTTACCAATTATTTACGATGTAAAGTTTTTTTACTGAAATTTAAGTGAGCTTAGGAGCAATCACAGAGAAGCAATTTTCTCAGTAAGTTCTGAGATTAAACTTTATGTGATGAAATAAAATAATTTCGTCTTGCTATTTGTAGGAGATGAGTTCGCTCTTATTCTAACGACTTTTACAGTATCGTCAAAATGGTAATTGTGATAATTTAAGACGTTTACATGACGATTCGAAATTTAAGATGTTTTACTAGCATTGGCAATGGCATTTTAAAAATTCAGGCGTTTTAAAGTTCCGTCATATAGCTTAATCGTCGTTCTGATAGGAAGTGATCTGGACTATTTTGTAAATAAAGTTAATTAAAGAAGAAATTGTACAAACTATTTGTACAATAGGTACAGTATAAAAACTCTTTATTTCATTACGAATACCTGAAATGTCATACAATGTATGATGAAATTAAGAATAATTAACAAATTGCGGTAAAACAATCATCGGTTTATAATCTCTTACAGACAGACAACCTTAAAAGAAGATGTATTTGTTAAATGTACTTAATAAATAAAATGTTGTAGATTCATTAAGTTCACAATTTAAATCGACAAAGATTCCTACATAGATAGAATTTGCAGACGAACTAATGTCCCTGAGGCATCTTAATAAAACCGAAACGAAAACCTTGAAGAAGGCTGAACTGGTTTTTGAATACAGTTACTGGCTTACTATTTGCTAATCGATGTTATCGACGGTGGCTTAGGTACACAAGAAAGACTTGTCGCGCATCTAGACCGTTGGATCTACTGTTTTTTTTATATTTCAATACCTAGATAACCCAAATAATAGGTTTCAAGCATCATCATCTTGCCCTATATCCCATTATATTTGGGGTCAGCACAGTAAGTCTTTTTTCAACTCTGAGATGTCAGCAGCTTTATGCACTTCCACAATTAATTCATATCCGCCTTTACACATAATATCTAGGTTTCAATGTAAAGGCTAAATTGCCGATAAGAAAAAGCCTGTGTTTTTTGTTTAATTTAGATAGGTGCGTTCAAGCTCTTATATATAAATATGATATTGAGAGATAATGTGGTAGATTAGGTTAGATGGTAGGGTATGTGACATAGTCAAGTCATCCTGATAAAAGAGAAGTCGGTTTTGTGTGCGAAACGAACTTAGTTGGTAACAAGTATGTATATAATATATAGTTATATAAATATAATAATAATAGGCGATTAAAATCTGCTCTTAAGTTTATGATTGTGCATTTTATAAATGAAAAAGTTTAGGAAATTCTTAACGGTACATATTTCCACAATTTAAAAGAAAGTTATTTTTATAAAAGTTGCGTAAAATAAGAATGCGGGACTATGCCATAAATCGTAAGCTATCCCAGCTTGCGAATAAGAATGTTAAATATTAATATAAAAGCAATTATGAAGATCTGGTTTTGTTTGTTAAGGCACCGTTGTACACTTGACCCACGGTGGGTCAACGAGCTGACATTTGGACAATGCGTGCGCTCCCACGTTTCTGATAGCATCTCTACGCATATCATACAATATTATACTAACATTAGTGGAACACCACAAAGGAGAACAAGTTTTTGAAGAAAATTTTTAAAAATTTCAAAATTAGTTTACAGGACACAATAACGCAAAGTCTATACCTCGAAAGCTATAAGCTATACGTGGACATGGCTCCCCTGAAGTCTCCCTTGGGCGAGAAAAGGAGATTCTGGTAGTGGTTTTGGCTTCCCCGAATGGGGAGACATAGTACCATACATGCCACATAATTCTTTGCTCCCCGAATTAGGTAAAATTTCAAATCTTGCTATAATTCGCACCTAATGATCCCCAGTATACTAAATTTTACTTGGTTAACAATTTAACCTTTTGACTCTTATTCCCATTAAAATATCAAATATTTAGTTAAACAGATTGGTATTTTATATTGTTGTTAGTATAATAACCGAAGTTCCATTGAAGCGGCGGAAAATTCTCAGGCCATTGTTTGAATTACTAATAACGAACGCGTTGCATGCATATTATGGTATTAGTAATATTAATCTTATGAAGCAACCGCTTCATTTATCATCTTAATATTATTGACGCGTGTCTTCACGGTTAGTTGGGCGCCAAATGATGCAGGCTGTACATCTGAGGTGGCATACGAGTATTAGTAATTAAAAGAATACGCGGAAGTCGATTCGTATTCATTAGCAGCATCGCTTAAAAGCTTCGCGGGTTTCCTTGGTTTTTGTGCGCTGGAGTTTGTGCGGGAGCTCGCGTGCGCCTCGGCTGCGCTCGTGTGCGCGCGCCGCTCTATGCGCATCATAATCATTCTTACATCATAACGCTATGGAAATGATTCCTGGTACGGTTCGCGGTCCATGGGCTTGATTTATCTAACGGGTTGTATTAATTTATTGTAATAACTACAAATTGGTGCTTAGATATGCCACGTGTTTATATGGTGTTTTTTGTATTTGTTTTTAAGTTTAATAAGCTTTTGCCTACTATATATGCAGTCTGAATTGGTTTTATAATACTTAACAAAAATGGAAGTAATAAAAACTTTATTTCTCTTTCTGACAATCTAACAACTTTGAAGTAAATGCTTTCGTTTGGTATACCTAAACTTTAACATTAATTTATTTAAATTTGGATGTTTACTATCACAGAGTTATCTTTATGTACTTGTACTATTATCTATTCTGTGATTAAGGCTAAATTTTTGTCTCAAAGTCAAAGAGATCAGATTGTATGCATAAGTGATGTCAATACAATCATTGTATTGACATCACTTATAAGAAGTACCTACGCTGGAACGATAAGGCTTGGTCACATTCTATGGAGAATTTCAATGTCTACTACCTACTCTACTAGATGTTTCAAACCTTTCAAGCTTATTACAGAAATATTCCTAAGTACACAACTAATTTTACAAAAACTGTTAGAATGCCTTTACTAAACTTTAATCTATATGTAGCATATTACTACGATATTAACCGTTAAGCCACATAATGAATAAGAATACTTGACAATTGACAGTCATGGCGTCAAGTGGCAGCGGTAATGACTGCTCACCGCAGCGAAGTAGTTCACTAGAGCATGATACTCGACGTTTTTTACTTATTCCGATGGTAATCGATTCAGTATGATCTGTGGACTGCGGTCCGCATCTATGAAATCAAAGCTCAATCAGGCCTGATTGAATCAGAAGTTGTTCAGAGCGTTATCAAAAATTTCCCATGAAGCATGGACCGAGTGTTGTTCGTTTTCTGAACCGTTATTATATGGTGACATTCCATGACCAGCAATTAAATCATTATTAGTGCTGTTAAATTAATAATTTAAATTAAAAATTTTATAAAGAAATTTTATAGCTAGCTTCTGCCCGTGGTTTCAACAGCACTCCCACAGAAACCGTGCATTTTTCTGAGATAAATAGTAGCCTATGTTACTCTCCGGTCCATAAACTATATATAAGCCAAAAAACGTCTATCCGTTGCTCCGTTGCTGCGTGAAAAACGGACAAACCAACAAACATACAAACACACTTTCACATTTATTATAATACGATAAATAAAATCAATGTAAGTAATTCGACGAGGCAATGTGGCCAGAACACTGGGTCCGCTCACCACCGCCAACATGCAGTAGGCTAAAAAAATATGTATACACCTACAACAACTGCCTGTAGATTATTCAACTGTTTTTGCAGTAGTTAAGTAGTTAATAAATAAAAGAAAAAATCACATCTTAAATGGATAACAAATGATAAATTGTAGTCGTATTGTGCGATAACGCAAACAGTCACGAATATAATAGATTTCTACTAGATGTCTACACAAAAATAGAATTTACAGGGAAAACAAAACGCTAGGTAGTTCATGACAAAACGAAAACATTACTAAAGATGTTATCTTCTTGTCAGAGGGTCTTGTCTTGACTTTCTAACGTTTTACGTGAAGGTTTATAAGGAAACGTGCTCATTTCACGGTTACTGTTATAGGAGATATACCATGAATACGACATAAAATGGCTTAGGTACAATGTAAAACTGTAAACGAGATTTAACGATGAACTGAAACTATGATTTTATGGTTTTAATGGGTTCTATTAATTTGACGGCTAAGTAGGTGCTCATTATACAGAATGTATATGAAAACGGGCTCAACATTCTGAGAGTGGAACTAAAATTAGATTTTGGTTTGCGACGCCAGAAACATGACAGGATGAATTACAAAACAATTTTACAACTTTAATGATCTAATCCATCAATTAAAAATATAGAGTTATTAGAGACGTTATAAATAAAAATAACATTCTGGCACTACAATTATTGTTATTGCAGGGCAGGGTTACCATTAAGCAAACGGCCTGCTCATCTCGTTACCTCATAATGTATTAAAAAAGTACTTACTTAAAACAGAAAACCTAGAAGTTATTGTCTTTTGTGCGCAAGGAAAGGAGGATGTTTTCACAGATTTGGTGGATGTTTTAGAGCCTATATATCTATGATTGTATGTCTATTTTTTTGACACGCTCTGAAGCATAAACTACTTATTTGATGGATTTTAACTTATGAGGTGACTCATTTTAATTGACAGACACGTTTTAATTGTGAGAGAGAAAGGGAGAAATTTTCCATTCTCTTCAGCTCTAATTAAGCAGGTTTTTGTTGTTTTTTCTAATAATTTCTGCTTTGTTGCAACTTGTAGGTAAGTTGTATGTATATCTACTGCCATCCCGCAGTGGTTATAGGTTTACCTTAATATTTAGTTCTAAGGAAACAGAACTAGCTTTTCCGAATTGATTTCCATATAATTGCGCTTTATCAACCTTTGGTTCGTAGGAAATAACAAGCATAAACTTGAACTCACATCCGAATTCCTGGCGAACAATGATCGGTGCTCAATTATAGCAATTTCGATATGGTTATTTGAAACGGAAATGCGCACTTAAATAATGGGGTAAAATATTGAATGCAAGTAATTCGATATTGATGGAATCGATAGTGAGTAACGGTAGCCATAGTGCCATGGTGCGGTGAACGACACCGTGCGATCGGCGCTGGCGCATATCTAATCAATACTGTAATCGAGTTACAACGATTATTAGCACGTTATCGATTACTGCATAATTATGTCAACATCGACTACAGTTTATGTTCGTGTTGGGTTTAATGTTCAAAAATTCACGCGAAGGTGTTGATGTTAAGACTTCAACGGAGGAATACCGCCAGCTGTCCACCGCAAGTTCGCTAGAACGTTTGAAAGTTTTAAAATGTCTGTTAACCAACAATTCATTACCAACACCAACAATTAGTACTCCGAATTACATCAACAATTTGTTTTTCATTCATTGACACCTAACAATTTCTTTTTTATCCAATTTTTAGCATTTGTTGGCCATTTCGCTTTATTTTAAGCGAAGTTGTCGAATATGCTAAACCTAGATTAGAATTTAATGATAAGATCTATTATATAAGTATTTGTATAGTTGTTGAAAAAAATTTGTATACATTTCGTCAATAGGTTTTCTAACTCTATCGGTTCCATTATATCTCCTTACAAAAATATCGTGTAAAAATCAAATCGAACTTGATTTAAATTAAGCTTACGCTTCTCCGTGTGTTTTTTACGAACTTTATCCATACACAATTTTGCTATCGGTAAACAGTTGTTAAAAAGCTTGCAAAAGTAACCAAATGAAAGGAGTTTCGTGAGTGTTAAAGGAAAACTTTTATATTAGCCTGATGACAAATTCGACGCCCGGGAACCAACTTCCGACAGCTTTATGTCACGGGCTAGTTGACAAAGTTGACCAATTGGCTGTTATATACACCTTAAGTGTCTTAAAAAGTTTACTTCACAGCCGTTGTGAACTCACTTGGCCATGAGATAATTATATAAGGTATACCTACGGTTGTTGTGTATGTAGGTAGTGTTATTGTTTTAAACAGAACCATGACGGGTAGACGGAAAATATTGTGATGTAACGATAGCAAGATGGTAGAGCATTTTCTTGTTCTCGCCTAGCTAAGTACCACCCTCTAGAATAATCCAGATGCTCGACAGCATCTATTTATCTGCCGTCAGCTGTGGATTCCGGCAGCCGTGCTAATGAAATCCTTTGCTCAATCTATGGGTTCGGCAATTTATCTGCTTCGAACACATCATCATAAAGATAAGTAATATCCAAACGTTTACATAAAGAAAAATACAAACACGAAGTGGGACCTCTAGGTTAGGCTAAGGACATAACTCTGCATGTTTGCTATCTTGGTGTTTTTTCACTTCTATTTGACCGACACTTGGGATACGAAATACGCAGGTCGCAGTGTCTCTTTAGAATAAATGATATAAGCGTATATGTTTGCGTATTGCATTAGAATGTTTTTTTTTATATTAGGTACTATTATTATATCAAGACTTGCTGGTGAAAGTCGATAATGTCAACGATGAGTTTACTATTCCAATTATGGATGTGAATCTCACTAAAAATGGAATAATATTATTCCAGTGGCCTTCACAGCGTCACCGAATGTTGACTAGGTTATTGCAATACAACCATCTCTAGTCGATTCCTCACATTTGTCTTGATTACTTTATCGAATTTGGTGAAATCTAGAGAGTCGTTTTAACACAAATTCTCTTACTAAGCATAAATTTGGCGTTTGAGTAACATAGAATCTATAAGACATGAATTATGATTTTTTGTAGCCTTTTAAACGTTTCTATTCAACTTTTCTTTCACAATCACCTGACGTCCATTCCTCCGTGGTTTTCATCAGAATGATGTCGAGCACATTTATTCCATCGTCCATTGTCAGTACCGTTGGTGTAACGGGACGACCGGCCCTCAGCCTTCGACGTCGAATAATCAAACGGATTATCTCGAAATTATAGGCCGGAGTTTCGGAATCTATTTGACTTGATTTGGGATGAGTAACGATCGGAGTATTTCAATAGGTGGGTTAAATTTTGATTAGAGGTTTCCTATAATTGCTTCTGAGTGTAGGTTATTGCAACATAGTAGGGAGCGACATATTATTATGCTTAACAGGTTTAGGTAGAGTTGGTATAGATTTAGCCCCCGCTCAAAGCGCGGCTGCCACAGATCTTTCCAGATATCAAAAATGTTTTTCAAAAAAATTTCGAAATGTTGCGGTTTAGTAGGTCTACCTATGCTAAATTTCAAAACGTCGTCGCTTTAAAATTTATTTTACAAACCTTTTATTTCACCCGACACGTGGTCTATTTTAATGCGTCAACCCCGCACGTTCGCTACCCCGGGACGTCTTAATTCTTAGAGTATAGAATATTACCAAGATGAGCAATAAATTGATGAAATTACCTGCGGACGCAGCGTCGTGTGCCTTGAGTAGTAGTCCGGCTGGTAGAAGCTGGTGGGCGATAGCGGCGGCCGGTACTTTTTATGGCCGTAGCCCAGCGTATCCATCGTGTGCATGGTGGCTGCTCGCTCTCGCTAGCACCGCCCAGGCTCACTGTTCCGGTGTAATCGGTATCTCGTACGGTCAATCGTCACATGGTTCGTCCCTAGAACAATTACACGTTTCAATGAGAATCTATCTACCTCAGGCTCAGTCAGTTAAATTACGGGGCTTGAGGTATGAGACTTTATACCTAATGTCTCAGAGTACCGAGCGTACTGCAGTGTCGTACTTTTTGGCTTTTGATTTTTTTTAAAGTTCTGAAAGGGACTGCAATTATCATCAGACCCAATAGTATGAAAACCTTTGACGCTCGTGGCTTTATTACCTACTAGAATTTAGGAAAAGTTATCCCTTTCGCATGTTAAAAGATACATAAACGTGTGAGAGAAACAGCACTTTCGAATTCTATACAAATGCAAAAGTTTTGGAGTATTACTTATTTACTTATTGGTTTGTTTTGTTTCTAATTTGTCTCTCACTCCTACTGAAATGAGTGAAGATAGGATTTATCTGAAATATGGCACAGAAAGAATAATATAATAAAACTTGGAATCATATTTTGTTACACATTAGTAAGTCACATAAGTTACTTTTATCCCTGAAAATAGCACATTTCTAACGGAAAAATGATTAAACTGCGAGTGGAGCTGACACAATTGGTGATTAATGATGTAATAATATGGAACTTAAATCAGCCTGTAGAACAGTTTTTGCAATGGGTAAGTATTTTTCGGTTCGCGTTTCAGTGATGAAAGCCATGTTTCGATCTACCAAGGACTTTTTAAAGTCCTTGCTATCTACTGTTCCCTGATAAATTCTTTATTATTAACTACAAGTTTTGTTTGGGGATCGATTATTATTATAATTAGTGTTTCATGATAGGCAGTTCCCATTATAAAGAACCCTTACGCCCTGCGGGCTTAAAGATATACGACGGGCACATGCGTTGCATCAACAACTCGCGCCGGTGGGCGCTGTTACGCATCATAAACACCGCTATGTGTTTAAGTCTTTTTTAACTTTTTTATATTGAATGCGTATGCAGTATCCGTTATTGATTTATGATTATTAAATTTACACTCTATTGCTCTATCACGCGCATTACCCATAATAAACACTTTTAAAGTATTTCATAAAGCGATGTTAATGAAACGTGAAGGATTAAGGAGAGTAGGTACCATATTATTAAGACAGATTGGCGTTAACTTTAAAGTTATTCTTTGGATACAGTTATTTATTTCAAACTTGTAACTATAGTCCGTCAAATTCGTTCAAGATACTGCAGAATGTTCACTACGCTACGTATGGAGAAGAGTGTTTTGTGAGCGCGACACGGTAAAGCGGCACACTGGAAATGTCGGCGTTATAGTAGCTTATTTCCACCGCTATCGCCACCCGATACTGATAACGTATCACGTATGGGGTTGGCAGGTTATTGTTCAGTTAATGTCATAGCAATAATGGGACCAAACTTGACGACTTCTTCGATTAGGTACTGTTACATCAAAACCTGCTTTACGGAAACAATAAATTAGTGATATAATACATATAGATAACGGGAATTATTGCTACAATGTCTGTGTGTCACTGTCTCGCACTACTTCTGCCCACGTATTTGCATAAACGACAACTCGGAAAAAAACCGGTCAAGAGATGCCGAAACGGAGAATTAAAAACAAATAATCGGTCAAACACCTCATCTAGAATCGTAACTGGTCGCAGTGTCAATAGAGCTTGATCGTAACAGTAAACACGTAATGAACCGACTAAATAACCTCTCAATCTGGCCCCGGAAGAAGTAATCAATAGACAATAACTGTACCTATGCCATGACTAGTGAGAAGCTTTTTCCCTCTACCATAAGTACATACAATATAAGTAGTATAGTATATACAGATGCATGCGTTTCGTCAACTTCGTGCACAATTTGAATAAATATTATTTATTTCTTGGTTTTTAATATTACCTACATGCAGGAGGAAGGCAGGAGGTAAAGATTAAAGACGAATAAATTACGACCCAAATCTCCCCCGACTCACTTAGAATATATACCTACTTATTTTAGAAGTATATATCTGTTGAGTTGGTTAGATACCTATTCGTCTTCAGTTTTATTTTATTGAATCCAATATAGATTATGTCGGTACTTGAAATTACACATAGCCGCCTCATTATTTCAAAACATACAGGTAAGTTTCGTTTCACAGCTTCCAGCAACGTTCTACGGTCTCTAACGATCTCGGCGTTTTCCTCCTAACATTCCCACAGCCACGCCGTATATAACCTCGTCGCGGGTACCTACAAAGTACTTGAATGGTATGTCATAAACATTACACGCCTATAAAAACATGGACCGATCTTGAAATTAATTGTCTATGGTATCGGGACTCCGATCTGGTCATCGGTTTCGTGAGATGTGATAAAAAATACGAAGTGCCTGCAAGAAATACAGTACATGCTATGCAAGACACGCTCGCACCGACAGGTAGGTAGGTAGGTATAGGTAACGTAGTGTTTATATTCTCTTTGGATATATGGCTGACGGTTCCGTGACTAAATTGGTAGTAACCCTGATGCCTGCAAAGCGAGGAGCCCCGGATTCGAGCCCCGGATTCGACTTTGTGTGATAAGCATAAGGTTTGTTGGGTCTTAGATGTTTGTATTGTGTATCTGTGTGTCCATGCCACCTGCGATACGGGGAATCTTAGTGCAGGGGTATGTGTGTGTGTGTACCTAAGTGGTTATGTCGTGCTTAGATATGTTAAAGGCTGGGACATATTAGTTGATGTCTCAATGGTAGCGCGGTGGCCAGTCGATCCGAACCCCGAGTGTTTGATGTTACAGTGAATTTTACCTTTTTTATAGTACTAGATAAACAATACGAGATGACAATCACCTGATGGGAAGCATAACGCTAGCCCCACCCCGAACTTTTAAACACAGAGGCCTGCTCGTCATCACTGCATGGCGCTGGTTAGCTTTAGGTAAAAGAAAACTGTATTAGCGCTGTAGCATATTGATATTAGCGGCTAACTAGCACCCTCTAGTTGAAAATCTGTGAACAAGCACCTGCGTATTTCTGGTGCGAAAGTTAGTGCCGCACTCAGAGTCGCATTGACATCATCAAAGTGTGCATCGAGCGCACTCGGATGAAGGCGTCCGATGTGTGTAGACTCGGACTGCGTCCTACTGTCACGAGCTAGTTTATATACGAGTAGGAGTAGTGAAAAAAATGGCGGCTAACAAAAATTCACAAGCGTTTAGCAACAAATCCGTCTTTTTTGTGAGAAAAAAGAATGTGAATTCTGAAGAAAAATGCAGAAATGATCCAAGTTAACTATGCCAGTGACAAATGCTATCCATAGGTACTCGTACGAGCCCATTCGAACAGAGTGTGCTCTGATCGTGTCAACGCGGCTTTAGTGCAGATTTACAAAAGAAACCTTAACTAAAGACTGGCTTAAATTATCATTAAAAGACTCTGAGTGCGGCAGTTAGTCTCTCTTCCCTTAGCTTGTCATCATCTGCGACCACACTAATTAAAAATCAATTGAGATAGAGATCTAAATTGTAATGCTAACATTATGTACTCTACCTATACCTACTAATATTATAAAGAGGTTAAGTTTGTTACCGTTACAGTACCTACATCTTTAGGACCAAAGTTCCGATTAAATTGCTAATAAATTAATGAGCTACCTACTTATTTTCAGCCTGAATACTGTCGTCTTGAAGGTTTAGTAACAGTTTTCTCTTGTATTTCTTTAACTTTGTTGGAAGAAACATAATAATTTCATTCCTCGTGGAAAACTCTTGAACTAGCAGTACTTGGTACAGCTTCTTAAAACTTGTATTCATGTTCCGCAGCTAATTATCTTCCGCATATTATTATCTAAGTCGTGGTCAGTTTTTGTTAAATATAAACGAGTCTTGCCCTCCAAGCCATCAAGTGTTTATACCTACTTGTCTCACAGAGCATTTATCATCTTGATAACGTAACGTCTAATAATATTGCCCTTAAGTTATGGCAGCACGTTAGGAGCAGAAGTTAGCACGTAGCTGTTTACTAAGCTGTAGAGTAAAGTGGATCACTCGGACTGCGCAGCGCTCGCCTTGCCTTGATGGCCACCGCTGACTCACCGCCAGGGCACCGTGGGAACACCGCTTATCTGCAAGCTTTGCATGGCTCGTAACTAAAGCAACAATGGGTGGTAAACCTATCGTATAGAAAATATTTTATCGCTTTTAAACCTATCCGGGACCATCGCAATTGATGACTCAGGGTAAAACATAAATCTATGATAGCTTTGTTCGTAATATCATATTTAACTATCTCTTTCGACTGCTTACGTTACAGACAGCCAATTTCATACGTTGATTGGAGGTCTTCCAAAAATGTATGGTGCTGTGCGAAAAAATAAGAATTTTAGTCATGTCCGGTATTTTGGAGTAAAAATATATATCTAACCAAATTCTCAAAAAATCGGTACCTATATTGTGTGGCCTGTGTTACGAACGCAGGTTGTACCTAATGTTGGTAAACAAAATACCTGCAGAGTTCAATGATTCGAGAGGTGCAGGCGAGGCCTTACGCTTGGATGCAATGTCAATGTCACCTTTCCATTGACTTGGCTCCGCTCGGCTCGGAGAACGTGAAGCGTATGCCAAATATGAGGCAAAGTCCTATATTTTGAGGAAGGGATTGCGAACTGGTACATACCTAAACTGCTGTTTTATTGTTAAGGAAATATATTTTTAGGTACTTACTAAACCTAATCTGTTTGGGTGTACTTTTTTAGTGTGCCTGTCTGATTCCGAACACTCTTGTAACTAAATGATATTTTGTAATTTTTTTAATTTATTATTAAATATTCTTTGCAGCGATAGTGGCTCTTTGGGAGGGAGTTAGGGACGTAGCTTCGTGCTTGCCGATCCAAACATAGCATCCATGGTGGTAGGGAATGCCCTCCTGCCATGCTAGGATTACATCACTGACACATGTTTTCTAAACGCATACACGAGCACTCCACAACATTCCACGCAAACGTTCCAAAAACCGTCCGTACGTGGGGAATCTCAGATGGATTACGTGGAGTGATGACGTTCCAACTCATTGTATGTGGCCGATACAAAGATCCATTTCTCGCTCAGTGAGCTGTACTCGAGACGCAGGAGGACCGAAAATAGAGCGATTGCGCACTCGGAATGGAGTGAGCGTCGTTGTTGGTTTTTCACTTCAGAATGCAAAAAACTATTTCACCCTATAGTAGTCAAACGCTAATATTTTACGTACCTATATGCAAAAAACTTACTTATAAGTAGCTATCATTTTCTTAAATTGCTTAACGAGTTTCATTTCAAAACGAAAAAGTGTGTTTCTTTTTATACGTGGATATGTGTGTCAACGTTATTTTTGAGAATCACAGCACATTTAAATGTGGGTGAGATAACGCGAAAGTCGGAATTCGGCCGAGTACGGTACCGGCTTTGACACATGTCGCATAGCGGCCTCGAAACAATGTAGACCACGTTTCATACATTATACAACATGTTAACTAATCAAACAAAGTATTCAGATGCTGGTCGTAACACCTATGTCAACCGATGAGGACGGTGAACTTAGAATGTGGTGTTAGATGCAAACCTCAGTCAGGTTTCGTTATTGAGCTTGAAGTTTTTAGTAAATATACCTAGCAATGGTTCACGAAAATCTAATTTTAGATGGGTAATTTGCATGGTGGTAGGGCAGCATCTAGTGCTTTCTCATCTGGCTACCATTATCCTCAACTTGAAACTCGGTCGCCAAGCCGTCTTTCGGCAGCACTATTCTAGATTCATTCTTCACCGCCTTCAATCACATCATCATTTAGGTAAGTTCAGGTAAGATGATGGTCAAACGATAACTATGTAGCTGTGAAAAAATCAAAATACAACACACTAAGATATATCTATGCTTTCCATTACAGAGCTCCTCACGCAAATTGATACACGTCCATTCTAAGTAAAATATCTACCTATAGGAAATTTAATTAAATTTCTATTCATACACAAACAATAAGAAGTAGGTGTAGCGCGTACAAACGTTACCATGATTACATTTGATTTAAATTAGCCGACGAATAGCGGCAGCGGACACTAATGAGACAAAGGAGACATGAAGCGAACTCTCGCATAACTAGCCACGAGCATGCACCGTGAAGAAGGCACTTTAATCATCAAATAATTGTACTCACACCCATGCGAAGGATCTTATAATATATGCTAGTAACTTGAAACATAATAAGCGTGTAATCGAGTATGTTTCCTGCTGCCGTGTTGATAGCGTGACGTCATGTCACGAGCGCAGCGTCCTTAGCCGCTGGATCATCCGAGAGACCTCGAGGCCTCGTTGACGTCACTGCAATTACCCCTGCTTCTGTTACTCAAGTTATCTAATAGTACGAATCACGGCCGGTTCATTACTCATACCTGGAATTAATTGTCTGCGAGAACAAATGTTGCAGCTCGTTAGCTTAATTGACACTGAAGTTGACGTTTTGTTAACTCAAGGTTGAGGACTTGACCTTGTAGATGCCATGGAATTGTTTCGCACGCTTTACCTAATATTTTGTAATTGATTAATAACCCTTTGTATTTTAGAAGAAATATCTCCTAGAAATATATATCTGAGCGTCATATAAATATAACAAATAGCTTTTCACGTGTTGTAAACTAGGCACAAGTTTCATATAAACTTGTTAAGTAATTTCTATCGATCAATAAAATAGGTCACAAGTTTAATGAAAATAACCTGAACACGCCTTCCAGAATCTAGGTCGTGATTAAATATTCAAATGGCAATGCATCGTCGCGTGGAACCGGTCTAAATTAATTTCCCGGTCTATCAACGATCTGAAAATACGAACGGTACATCTGCGAGATATTCTGAAACAATAATATTAATGGCTTGGCCCGCGCCACTGAGCTTTTAAACTTCGAGGTTATAAATTATACCTATATAAGATAATAGAGCACGAGCGATTGAAATATTTGTTGCTAATACATTGTAAGACACGCGCTGTGGGCGTAACGAAACACGTATAACTGTCTATGGGATGTGTTCGCAGCCGTCGTCCGGAACTTCATAAAGTACGGCGACGGTACATTCAATGCAGGTGAGGCGGCGGCGCCGGCTCCATAATGGGTAATGCAGACCGTAAATGCTTATGCAACTATGCGTTTTGCTGTCAAAATAACTATGCCTTTGCATCAAGCGCTAAATACGAGATAATACACGCGCAAGCGCGGCTTGATGCAAAACCATCAAAAAACTATAAAATAGACAAGAACGGCAATACGGCCAGATAGTGATGTCTCGAAACCCTGCCTGTGCTCAAAGCGAAGACTGCTCCACTTTACGCTACATACATCACTTGCACCGCACCACCGCTTATTTACCGCGGCGACTGCACTGAGCACGCAGTGGTAGTGAAACATTTTTTTTGCATAGAGATCGTAGCAGCATATGTACTCGGACTAAATCCATTGGGTGCAATTGTAGAAGCTTGCACCGGGCGCACAAAAGGCCATTAGGGCGCAGTTATAGAAGCTCGCACCGGGCGCAGGCTAGTTACGGCACTGCTGCCCCTTATCGTATACCCTTCCGCTGCAGTGAGTGCACATCACCAGTTACATCCACGCACCTTCCTTTCATTAGATATTGCTCAAAGCAGTTCGTGTTACAGTCTCACTTTTTTGGTCGCTCGAGGCTTTATCGCTGTGAGACATAGCCCTTAGTGTTAGTTTTGCATAAACTTATCGCATGGCGCATGGGTGCAACAGTGTGTGGTGGAGTCATAACTATGTCAGCCGCGTTCCGCTATGTTACAAGGAGGGATCCATGGCAGTGACATGACGCGCGAGTTTTCTTACAATTCATTACTAAGCGGAAGAATGCGTAATTATTTTATTTTGAAATCCAATTATCATGGATTAAATTAGCATGATCGTATAATTATTCTTGAGTCTGTGTTCTGTAAGTATATTATACGCTATAACGTTTTAAAAATTAATAAGCTAATAATTAAAGAGCACCGGAATTATGAGTAGGTATTATTTTGAATAAGAGGTACGTATTTTCACTCTATATTGTCATGAATACAATGTCTCACTCACTACTTCGGCACATAGTATTGAAATCTCATGACAAAAAACAGATTTGCATAGAATAAAAGTCTGAAGGACCAAAACTTGTAATCACATGACATGACAGAGACTTGTCTATATGTCTTATTAGAGATATTTTATTCAATTCAGGACCTAGAAAAGAAGCTGAAGGTGAATGGAGAGCGGGATGAGAAGCAGGAGTTGGAGAAAAGGCAGCGGGAATAAAAGTCAGTAATATAAAACCCTGAAAATTATGTACACAGCTGAAGCAATTAACATTAACACTTTCCTAATTTTGCACTTTGAAGTTATTAAGTGACAAGTTCCATCCTACTAAACGAGAGCATAAATAACAATATAATTTAACAGCTGCCACACGTAATTGACATGAGAGTTTGGAATCCATGTGGCATCATAACATGACTGCCTGTCATGTCATAAAGCGCGTAAACCACCGTTTTGTTCATGTCGCGTTTCCCGTTACGTTTTATCACGTATAGCGGTTATATTTTATTTGACGTGATTATGTGAAAACCATGTTTTATCTTGAGTATGATAACTGCATAATTACAAATCTTATACAGTACTAGCTGTAGCCCACGGGCCACGGTTTCTGCCACGTGGAGGTTCCAACAGGAACTGTTTAATGTTCTAGTATTATAGTACCTATAGCCACTCTCCTGCCCGTAAACTATGTTATAACTATAACTAACTAAAAATGGTACCTATTTATGTTACGTTCGTCCGATATTTTGTTTCTCCTGTCCGCTTGTCTGGAAGAGATGAGATGAATAATGAGATGAGATGAGTAATGAGACCACCTACGCCAATGACTTACTTATGTTTAATTTATACTTTTTTAAAACTTAAACAACAATTTATTTAATTAACACAAACGAGTACAATTCGAAATAAAAAGTAGCCGTATGTTACTCTCCATTCCATAAACTATACCTATTCAAAAAATCACATCCTTTGCTCCGTCGCTGCGTGAACGAGGAACAAACCAAGAAACACGTTTTCATATTTATCATAGTAGGTACCTACGAATTAGATCGTCCTATATTTCATATCCAACGCTCTGAATAAATAAACTTTTCTTCCTTTGTATAATTATTTCACTGCAATAAAATATGAGAGATATTGCAATTAAATGACAGTTGTAAAAAGTCTGCGAGCAATTTAATCACAAAAATGTTGATTGAATCAGATTAAAAAATAACTAAACAAAACTGTTAGCAGGCGGACGGCGTCCACTCGTCGCTTTATTTATGTTACCTGGAGCCTATAATTAAGTAAATTTATGGGATAACGGTGTATTAGATATTTAAATATATTGCCTGCTAATTAACCATGACGTTGTCGAGAGATATTGCCTATCGTCGATCTTGTAAGTTTATTTGCATATCTACTAACTATTAAACGTAATTAGATATATACATATAGTAGTACGAAAGACTTTGATTATATGTGAGAAGCAGGAGTCAAAACCATGACTTTGACTATATTTTTAGCGTTTTCCTATTCCTTATCTTATTAAATGTAAATCTATATTTTTTACAATATTATTTAAAAAATAAATTAGTTTTGGTATCTAAATACAAACCCACACTTATACTACGATAAAATACCATTGAACGCATTTTCATTGAAAGAACTTATTCTTTAGTCAAAGTCTAGGCAAAGGTAAATTATTAAGTATATAAATTAGATTAAATACCAAATTAACAGTAAAATAATATAAACTAGATCAAACGACATGGAAGGGACCACGGCCGCAGCGTCACGTGTAATTACGAGCTGTTATCAATTAATACTATCGTAGCGCGCCGCCGTTGAAGTCTTTTCGGAGAAACAACTGCGTGCTACGCAGAGCACTCACCACATGAAATCATAACTTTACATGTGTTACTCTCAATTACTTATTGTGTATGTATTATGTATTTTTTACATGTAAATCATATTTATTTAAAAGATATCTATACAAATAAATAAAATTAAAGTGTCTGTTTGTAATGTCAAAATAACAGCTTTTTATTAAATGGTATATACGGTACCTATAACACAAACACAATTTTTTTTTAAATTCTGTTTGTCTGTTTGTTCTAGGTAATCGAAACGCCTGGACCGATTTTGACGGGACTTTCATTGGCCGATAGCTGATGTTATAAGGAGTAACTTAGGCTACGTGGGCGTTGGCACAGACACACCGCGGGGCAAAGCTAGTGTCTTATATAAGCTAGTGCCTAGAGTATAGTATACAGCTAGTGTCTTATATAAGTAAATGGCACTTTATCATATAGGTACAAAGACCCTTATAACTACAGACCTAACGCTACACAACGCTATATATCTATGCTTATAACTGAGATTTCCAGTTACTGAATTTATTTCCGTACAAAGGCTACTAAACCACTAGGTTCTAGGTGTCCAAGACGCGGGCTCAGAGCCTTTAGTGTGGGACCACTGGTCAAATCCTCAGGAATAATACACATACCTAGTTCCATTAAAATTGTGCCTTTGTTATAAGCTTCCTTTATAATCTAAATTGTAAATAAACGTATTATTAATAAACTTACAATACCTACGTTAGTCGTAAGTTTTTTTATGTTTTACCTCTATTCAGTAACAATAAAGATTTAAATATACGAGTATGTATTTCCTTTATTCCTCATGTCTACTTCAGAACTGATATTATCTTTGATCCTAATGCAAAGCATCCGTCCTGTATTTTATTTATCTTTCTACATCGAAATTGCTTTTACTACTTACTGCTACATCGAAACTATATAAGTATCTGCCTTTGAAACTACATAAATTACATTCATTAATCTTTGCATGTTGCGAATGCGAACAAACCTTAGCTGTATCGAAAATAACTGTAAAAATATATTTACCTTCTTACACGACCCCAAAGACAGCGCTGCCAGGACAAACTATGCGAACTTCAGTCTTATCACTCACTACACACGGAATCAGTCAACAATTTTAAAAGTAACAGAAAAGTCTCTTTGAATTGTGTACAACTCGTTCGATTCTCGTAAGTGGAACGCGGGTTCAGGCATCGGATCGCGCAGCCGCGTGCGGGAACGGACTCTTCGGATGTGCGCGAGCGCTGCACTTGAACGTTGAACTGGCGCGGAAAGCCGACCGATTCTAAACGCGCCGCATCTGTACCAACAGCACAACTAACAAAGCTGACTCAACTCTGCCGGGTAGTAAACCCTCACGTGCAGCACTCTAAAGTAATTGTAGCGCAAAATACAAATGCGGGCAATGGACAGCAAACCGCAAAAGCATTTCGGAAACAGTGCTGTGGTCGGCCACCGCGCCGTGAGCAGATACCTTAATTGATCGCTCATGATCGCTATCTCGAATCTACGGTAGTGTTATCTACGTAGCCTTCCGTAGATAGATACACATTAATAATTGTTCTATACGATGTTCAATCGCGGTAAACCACTAATTTAAGTGAGGTTTCTCGATAAGTTTTAAAATGAACTTTAAAACCATTTGGACCAAAGTTATCAAGAAATCAATATCCGTCCGTATAGTCCTATTAGATTTAGTTATAAAATATGCGAAAGTGTGTTTGTACGTTGGTTGGTTTGTCCTTCTTTCACGCAGCGACGGAGCAACATATCGACGTGATTTTTGGCATAGATATAGTTTATGGACCGGATAATAACATAGGCTGCATTTGTACCGGAAAAATGCACAAAAAAATTAAACACACTTTAAACCGGTGTTAAACAGTGTTTAACTCCTAAACATGCTTTAGCCGCGCATTTAAATATGTGCAACCACAAATCCTGATTTAAGTAGTGTCTAACCGTTGTCTAACTCAATTCTGTTGTGACATTTCTAATCATTTTTGACATTTATCTTTAGATACTGTCTAGCTAAATATGGCGTCTAAAAATTGTTTTTTGTGGTAACACTATACAACTTTCCATAAACGTGTAATACCGATCTTAAGCTAGGATTAATTCCAGGCATAAGCATACCTATCGTGTCGTAGTGGGGTATAATAGCGACATCCTGTCGGATCCTAGGCAGCGGCGGCCGCGGCGGCCGGGCGTCGACCCGCCCGCGCCGCCCGCGCCGCCCGCGCCGCAGCCGCGCCTTGTACGAGAGCTACGCTGGACTGCAGGACTATTAATTTCATGCTAGATTATTACAAGTCACGATTGAAAACATTTTCTATGAACATTGCTGAAATTAATCGGAATATGAACATCTTTTAAACAATTAGATACTTTTAGATCGTCACAAATTTAGTTACAAAAGAGTAAAATTGCTTTAAAAAAGCGACGAACGGACTTCAGTGACAAACTACTGAACCGATTTTGATCAAATTTCTATGGAACCAATGATGAAATTTCTATAGGACCAATCTGAAAGTATATCCATTCAAATATTCCAAATCGGTTTATAAATGTCGGAGATCTGACGTAACAAACATTAAAAAAAATACCCACCGAATTGAGACACTTCTCCTTTTTGGAAATCAATTAAAAAGAGTAAAATTATGATTATTTTTTTTAATAACCGCGCTGTTCAGCCTATTGATCCTTTACAGCGTCACCATAAACGTTTATACTAAAAGATATATCATAGCTTGATACATTTATACGAGTTTAACAACGGCATTTGTCGACTAAACACAACACATTTTATTACACAATAAGTATGCTTACTACTAAATTTAGGCAATAACTGTTCCAAATTAAAACAGAAAGAAAACACTCACCGATAGACCCCCCGTAAACAGCGTGCTAAGTACACTCGGCTAAACGCTAAAGTTCGTGCTGTTATGCCCAAGACTATTTTCCTCCGGGCTCTTGAGTCACATCCATAAACATTCAAGACCGCCATGAACCTTATTTTATGCTTCCCGTACCTATAAAATGCCCTACACGACCACTAACATTGTTAAGCTTTACAAAGCACTTACCGCACACCATGCTTTTACGATTCTGTATTATATCAATAAAAAGTCGCCTTACAAATTGAACATTTAATTTATTCAAACGGTCTAGGAACTAGGAAATTGAGCAAGAGTTCTAAATAAATTACTTTACTTATATAACTAATTTATAATATAAGCGAGATCCGATTCAAAGGGAACTTTGAAGGTAAAGTTTTCGTCGAATCAGACCTCTCATTCGCAAAGTTATGCGAGGGAATCTTTAATACAGGGTAACAAGGACGTACATAAAATATTAATCTTTAAAATTGACTCTTCCATTTCTGAGTTATATCCTAAGACAAAAATATTTACAAGCTAATCAGTCATCGTTACCCAGAATAGAAGATAGTAAAATCTTATTTAAGATTCGCTGCAGTTAATCGCATTCCGTAAAATAATGTTCCCTTAACATAAATAGTGCCAATCTACGGCGCAAGTACGGATCTATTCGGGTCGATAATATTCGACAAAATTCGATAAAAATGACAGTTCAAATCAATAAAGTGGGATTCATCGAGCCTCGAAACAATCGACAAAAGTTATCGAAAAGCTGGGTCGAATCCAAAGAGAATATAGAGCTACTACAATACTTTACGATCAGACTTCGGTACTCGCAACATTCGATAAATTTGTCGAGTTTTTCGGTTCGACAAATTTATCGAACCGACTTCCGTACTCGCGCCGCTGGTTCTGAATGAACGTTATCGTACGGGTCAAAAGGTGAACCAGTCAACACTTGAATGGCCAAACTGATCAGCTCAGATCAGTTTCCTAATTTTGCGTTATAAGTATTTTCACTTACCAATTTGACAAATATTTCATTAAGAGCCCTATGAAGGAGATAGGATAACAGCTAGTACAGGCATAAAAGGTAACCACGACTTTAAATCCACGTGCCCAATGTAGATATCCGAACGAATCAGCTGATCGGGTCGATTTAAATACAATATCGTTTCAATTAGACGGAAAACATGAATGAACACGGAACATATATGAATGATGACGTAATGATATGTAAAGACGCACTTCATTGTACTTGGCTGATGACCAACCAAGTCGCAGTACTTATGAAGTCATCTGCGTAACCATGTACGATCACTCTCGAAGTATCAGTTGCAGCTCTATGATTGATGGTCGTAATGTTTAGAAATAGCGTCCATTATAAACTGGAAGGTTCTAGGGTTGATCCAGCTGAGTCCAGAAGGCATGTCCGAAGCTTCCAGACTCCTGGCGTTCCTCCCCACCGTCCTCTCTAGGAAGTAGTCGTCGTACTCCATGCTGTAATCCGGCAGGATTGGGTTGAACTTCGCGTAGTAGATGGCTGAAAGGCAGGCGTAGAGGAGAAGGGCTGCCGTGAAGAGCTGGAAAGCAAAACGCGCTATAATCACATAAAATGTCGTTTAGTCTTATTCAGAGGGTCTACTCGCAAAATCGATTAACTATAATTATCATATCGTTGCATTTTTGTGTCGTACCTACTGTAAGTTTCATCTATTTCACTGTCGTATCGGCGATCGAACGAACGATAGTTTGGCAGTTAAAGAATTGCTTTAAAAAGTGGGAACCGACTTCAAGGACAAAGTACTGAACCGATTTTGACGAAATTTCTATAGGACCAATTGAAAGTATATACTTTTAAATCACGAAAGAATTTTCCATATTCATTTATAAGTGACGGAGTTCTGAGGTAGGTTTTTTCATGACGGCTCCGTAGCTAAGTTGGTAGTAACCCTGCCTGCAATAACAAACCGCTGTAACAATTATTAATATCAAAACATTTACTTTTTGAAGGTAAATTTATATGTTACATTTTTGTTTGTTGCTTTTTGTTTATTTATTAGCAAATCTAGAAATAACTTCAAAAAGTAAATGTTCACTCTCGAATTCAGTTGTTATAGGTCATTTTAAAGAGTAATTTATTCTAGATTATATTTGATAACAAGATAAACGAAAAGCATAGACCAGGATGAGAACAAAATAAAATTGAATGAAGCCATTAATTAATACTCCATTATGTAATTAGTACGTCAAAATATAACAGGCGTGATGAGAATGCAAGTTTGGATGCTGCGAGTTAAAGGTAATACTGCCTTAGCTATTTTATGCTTTGGGAAAATAATTGTTGAAAACCTTTTTATTTATAACTTAAGTTTTCATTTCCAAAATTAGCTTTGACCACATCTTTCAGATTCAACAAAAAAAATTCGGTAAAAAGTAAATACCTAAAACACTACAGGCTCAGCATAAATAGACATATATTGCCGCCTCGCTCGTGAAGTCTGCCGCCAAGCAGTACAAGCATTACTTTTGAGCAAATTAGCCAGTGAAATTAATGGGCTTATGAGACTTAATACCCAATGTCGCAGGGTAAAGAGCGCACTGCAGTGCCGCGCCTTTGTTTTTCAAAATTCTGAGTGGCACCGCAATTGTTATGAGCCGGCGTTATGCTTATGATCAAGCAAACGACCAGCTCGTCTCGTTACCAAATAGTATACAAAAATAGTGAAATTACAAGGCTAATGAGACTTAATACCTAACGTCTGATTACAGGGTAACGATCGCACTGCAAAATAGATATAGTAATAGATCGACTTTGTTTTAAACTTTCACGCGATTATTTACTAATTTATACATTATAATGGGATATATACAGGGTATTCCCGTGAATAATTAGTCTTGCAACAGCGTCAAATTATCAGGGGCTCGTCGCTCAATTAATCACGGTAAATATCCCGTTACAATGCATGAATTAGTATGAATCGAATATCAAAATTCATAGTACAATTACTACAAAAGGATGTAAGAAATATTTAAAAATGTTTTTAATGTAATGCGTTCATCTAATAATTTACAGTGCGTTCTCTTTTAATAATTACATTGACAGCGTGGGTATTTAAATAATCTGTTTTTTTTATCGTAATTGCATTGATTTATTAGTTAATCTGACGTATAATATCTTTTAATGGGACTACAAAAAATGCGGAATTATGATATGGAAGCACTTAAAAGATGGCCCTGGCGCATCACGCCTCGGCAGTCGTGCTGCATAGTGCGCATACCAATAAACGCTTATTTACGCTAACAATATAACGGCTACCAATATGTATAGTGACAGTATATATTATATGATACTTATATTATGTATAAGTACGACAATTTTCTATACTTGTCCAATAGTGTAAACACACTTGATGGCTCACCAACTACGCGAAATTCAAATTCGAATCCTGTCATTGGCTAGCGTTCGGATCACTATAGCTGTCATTGGTTGACATATGCCGAATTTATTTACATAATTGGACAAGTACAGACAATTGTCGTATATATAAACTGTTACAACTAATACTTATCGGAGATACCAAGTCAGAGAGATGAGGTAAAGAGGAGGAGACGCTACTCTATTTTTGCATACTTCTGACTTCTGTTGTGCACTTATTTCATCTTTTATTCAGAATGAGTAATACGGTAATATTTCAGAAAATTCCAAAAAGTAGTATTAGTGAGTAGTTTGATGTCGATAACATCCTCATTTGACATCAAGTGATATAATAGTTTAATGGCTATAGAAAGGGGACCCCACTCCTAATCTAAGTTTAGCCCACAATCTTCGGCAACATTGTCGCAATCAGGTGAGATAGTGGTCAAAAGCCAACCTATATGAAAAACTAGCTATTGCCCGCGGTTTCAACCACGTCCCCACAGGGACCGTGCATTTTTCCGGAATAAAAAGTAGTCTATGTCGCTCCGGTATATAAACTATATCTATACACAAATCACATCGATTCGTTACTCCGTGAAAGAAAGACAAACCACAAACGTACAAACACAAATTTACTGTAGGGACTACAACAAAAAAAATATGCTAGCCTACTATTTCCATTAAAAATACGAAAATGAAAGCTACGCCCGAAGCCTTTTCCGCTTGACATGCGTTGCTGCAATATTTTTACAGGCACTTTGACTCCGACCAATGTTTGAAATTACTTTATGCCCACTCAGTACAAACAATAAAAACATAAATCAAGGAAATGGAAGAACTGTAATCATATCTGCAAGGTCGACTGCAGCGTACTTGAATTATGTCAGGTGGCGTCACCCATGCTTGACACAGCGGTCATTACGCCTATTTACGCCGCGTTATAACTGTGTCAATGTTATGTCGTCGGTCCTGTGGCTGCCTCAGTCTGCCTCGATACCCAAACGACAAAGTAATCGTCTTTTTTCATATGAAACAATTAACAACAATATTTGTTCGCGGTACGATGCGCTACGCTGGGCCTGAGGTCAAATCTATTCTTAACAAAGAATAATGGTGTTGTGGACGTTATTATATTTTCCTGTAACGTTTTTTACGTAGGGATGTTTGACAAATTATGAACGCAAATTAATTTCTGTTTCGAATTCTGAGAGTATTATAGTCAGTACAGAAAAGGCTAAATTACAGAGGTGCAATCAGCACCGTAATCCAGTGCTGGCTCTACTGTAAACCTGTGTTACTATATTCATAGTTCAGCTTTAGAGATTCGACGCATTCGAAGCCAAATAAATACTCTACAAGAAAGCGGAAATCTTACTACAACCACCTTATCTCAGTACAAAGTCCATCATCAGACCTAAGACCAAATTTGGATGCCACCCGGAGCTATGTCCTTTCAAAGCAAAAAAAAAAGAAATTGAATACCTAGCACAATGCACATCTGGAAATATATATCTAAATTATACTGACCTGGAAAACACTCCAGAACTTGAAGGAGCCTTCGTTAATGATCCAGTCGTAGTACCCAGCCCAGGGGTCAGTGTACCTTCCCTGCTTCATGGGCTTCGGGGTGGTTTCGGGGTAGTGGTAACCATCGCTGTAGTCATCGAAACCTCGTCCGCTCTCCAACGCCGTGCTGTTTGAATCACTCAACTCTCGGCCAATACCGACCGCAGTACTATTCGATCTTATAGTTTTACGTTTTGACTGAAAATTAAAAGGAACATTCTTAGCAAAATATAATGCGAACGTGATTCTGTTCTTGTAGTTCTGGTTTAGCGAGGTCACTGAACAGGTTGACAATCAAATCAAAATCAATCAAAATAAAAATATTATTATTTCTTTAATCAAAAATGTATAAATAAGGTGGGGAACTTCTTTTATGTATGAAAATACTTGTGTCCCGCTGTATTACAAATTACTAGGTAGGTATAAATAATCTACTATAATAATATAAAAACAGAAAAAATGTGAGAAATAGTGATTAACAATGTCAACTAATGTACCTGCTGTACCGTAAGCTTTGGCATCAAAATTCATCATGTTAAAATTCGAATACAACAGAAACAACAACAATCGATGCCATGTCAAAAGTCTTTGGGGAGTTTAAACTTCTGACACGCCTGCAACAAGCCTGATGTCTATACTAGAAGAAAAGATGACAAAATATAATCTATAATCTATATAATCTAAACTAGTACTTATATAATAGGTAATTAAAATGGAAATTTGATTTCTGATAAAAATGGCATCAAATACCAATGTGATATTACTGCCCTATTAAACCTTCAGATTACAGGAACTAAGCTCATTAGACGTGCGAGCCCATTCACACCAGCACGCCAATCAGGCAGTCGGCTTGTACGAACGGGGGTGCTAAGTAATTATTATTGTTAGCGAGATGACACCAGGTCACCTACTTCAGGTGGTACCGTACTGTGACCCACTTACGATGTCATGTATTGTAGGTAGTTTCCGGTGCATCTAGTTGGCATTTCTATGTTACACAGGGATGTAAACATTTGAAAGGTATATCTTCGCTTATTTGTCAAAACTGAGGTCAATAAAGCATTTTTGTTTCGTTCCGTACACGTGCTACTTTGATTTTGTTGTAGTACTACACATTACTGTCGTATACATTGTACAAATGTATCAAATTCACCAAATGATTTACAGTATGAGATTGCTTGCAGAGATAAGATCGTCCATTGTTTTATTAACCCTAATTTGATGTTTTTGTTCCATTTCATTGTTGTATACATAAATTATTACCTACTTAGTTTTTGTAATGTGTTTTATGGACGATTATATCAGACTTACATCATTTATTTATGATTACATAAAAGCGATACTATAAAATTTTAGGACATACAAAATCACTAGCTTCTGCCCGCGGTTTTCACTCGCCTTCCTACAGGAACCGTACATTTTTCCGGGATAAAAAGAAGCCTATGTTATTCTCCGGTCCATAAACTATATCTATGCCAAAAATCACATCGATCCGTTGCTCTGTTACTGCGTGAAAGAAGGACAAACCAACAAACACACTTTCGCATTTATAATATTAGTAGGATTAGTAGGGTAGGATTTATACGTTACTTCATACATATTTGTCTATTTGAATTTTTGAAATAATTCAAATAGTAAAAGGTCACGGTGCGATTTTCCAAGCTAAAAATGTTTGGGTCATTCTGCTTCCTTTCTGCCATTGTATACTACTCGTATTACTTTAATATTTGAAATTTTCAAAACAACGTCGGAGTGTATGGGCTCTTTTAATGGTTCACCTAAAGATACCGAACAAAAGACCGAATAAAAGAACACTTACAATCACAGTAGTATTCGCAACAGGCAGTCTAGCAGCGGACCTCTGCTTGTTCATATTCCTGATCGCCTCCAAGGCAGTCCTCAAAGCCGAGAGGATGAACTGAGACACCGGTGGACTGCTAGACTCTTCTGACTCGGTATTCTGCATCGGTGAGCGGGCAGGGTCGTTCGACTCATAGCCATCGTAAGTCTCACTGTGGAAACATATGAAAGTCATTTATTTTAAAAGTATCAGCGCATGCTAGTAAAATTACTACATGTTTTGAGCGTATTTGAGCGTTAATATTTTATAACATTGACATTCAATACAATGGGTACCTACTGCAATCGTTATGGATAAGCGTAACGTGTACCATCAGTCGACCTGCTATTTTCGTCAGTAAGTAACATTAAATAAAACCTATAAATAAAACCTGTTTTGTGAAACGTATAAATAAAACAAATTTGCAAGTACATAATACAAATGATACGTATTCCAACGATCACGAGCTGAATGCCACTACCAGGAAAATTAAAAACAAAATGCTCGTAATTTTTCTTTCCGAATTTTTGTTAGGTACGCTATTATTTTCGTCGTATAATAAAATTGATGTCATATTTTTGTTTAATTCTAATGAGTAAGACTGAGGGTCTAAAGAATTAGCTAACCTTGCAACCAATTATCGCTTTGGTCTATTTTTTTACACCATACATGCATCTTTCACTTTATTACCCTGGATCATAAAATTACCAAATAATTCAAGCTAAAAATTATTTGTATACGATTGTAATTTACTTACAGATTGTAAACATCATTACCAACATACATCATTGATTCATTATATGCACTAGATTATAGATTCTATCACAATCAGCATAATATTCTGCTCGCCTGGCGAGGTTGGCAGGTGAATGAATGAAAACGAAAAAGGAGAATGCAACCAGGTGAGGATGACTCAAGTAGCAAATCTGTCGCAAAGCACCTATTGGTGTATGTGGCAGCCGCACTTGAGAGCCAGTCCCAATGAACCACCTTTGACTACATCGTAGCTTATAATCAGCAAAGAAAGATCTACAATCTAAAAACCCATAGAAATTGGATTCAAATTAAAAATACTTACTGCACAGGAATGTACTTGTATTTATTGTAGGGCGGCGCGTACGGCGTAGCAGTATCGTAGCGCACGGCCGCCCTCGCGCCGCCCGCCCACAGCGCCAGCACGATCGCGCCCGCCCACACCAACCCGTGACATGTCAGCAACACACCCTTTGACACCATCCCAATTATTCCTTCAAGCACCCTTAGTTTTATTTAATTGTCCCTAATTCTATTTGAAAACCGGTGGTTTAAGAATTTGATTTCACTTTTCTAATTTTCTAAATTCAGTGTTCATAGTTCGATGGTACAAATGCGACTGACTGCTTTCCGATGTACCGCCCCAGTTAACCTCACATGGGGAGCACTGAAATATGACTTCTGTAAACAAATCGTGCGCATGGTCTCAAGCGACGTGTAAATTTAATTTGAAAGGTAGGCACACTGGGCTGAACAGAGAAAGCTTGGATTTTCGCGTAATAACGAGCGGCATTTTTGTGAATTTTATATTAGCCTCTTGTTTGGTAATGTAGCAGTACCAAGTATTATTAAATTATAAGCTATATTCATCACACATCTCGTGTAACTACCTACCATGTACAAGCATATTATTATCTATAGGCCTACATTGGCTTGTTGATTATCCAACTGTTCTTGTACCTAGGTTAGATGTAGTGTTTATTTTACAGCCCGTTGATTTTTTTTTAGTAAAATGTGTATACTTTCCACAATTCATGTATTTCGATTGTGAATCAGATATATATTTATTACTGAAACTACTAATAGCATGAGGGTGCTAGCTAGTCAGACAAGCAATAGATAATGCCTCACCACAATACAAATTCATATTTGTTTATTTTTTTCGGGACATCAATTTTTCTTTTACTGTTTTATAACAAGATGTGGTCGTTTGCCTGATGGTAAGCATAACACCGACCCATGAAAAAACCAGTGCCACTCAGAACTTTGAAACACAAAGGTCTGCGCGCTCGTTGCCCAGTAATTTCACTGGTTATCTCTGCTCGCCAAACCGGAACACAGTAATGCTTGCCTATTACTGCTTGGCGGCAGACTTCGCTTCTTTGACTTATTTAAATGATCCTATTGACTTATTGTTTGTATTTTGTTATTATTCTGCATTTCTTTTATGTTTTATAAAAAAAAAAAAAATTTTGCATGTATTTCAAACGCAATTTAACTAATTAGTGAATAAATGATTTGAATTGATTTTTGCCACTCGAGCCTTTCTCAACCTAGCCAATTTGTTAAGTAAGTCTGGTCATACATTGCTGTGATAAAAAACGTAGCAATCGTAGCAAGGATTTGAAGTACGAGAGACACCGGAATCCATTACTTATCAGTTATCACGCCGTATCTAAGTGCTCTAACTGTTATACTCTCTCTGTCTGTGAGCTCTTCAATAGGCTAGTAGCGTAGATATGCAACTACATATACAGACTCGATAAACTTAACTCGCTTGAAAACGCTCTAGATAAAACATACAGGTTAATAGGTGAAACAATTTACATATTTCCATAGCTGCAATTTCCGGTCAAGCAATCGTAGCTAGGCTCGGTGATTTTAGATTCACCCCAAACTGCTATAGGTACAATAAAGCAATATCGCTTTACAATCACAATAATAAACACAATTTCTACCTTAGTTTTAAACTGTTGAGTATAGTTTTACTTTAGAAAGTGTATGACGACACTTTTGTCACAAATTCATCTTAGGTATATAACAAACACGGGGCTAGGGAGTTTATTAGGTAAGCGGGCGCGGGCACCAATGCGTCCTCCACAGATTCTGTCCAAAAATCCCATTTTCTCCCTCCAAGGCCATGAGAGACATCGGTGTGTTATTCAAATACGTACTAGGTACTTTTAATTAGTAACCGGAGCCAAACCGATGTGACGCAGACAATAACCTTACAGGGCATTACGACCTGTGCTGTGCTGGTGATGGTGTGAATGGTATGTCGAAAGTAAGCGAACGTCGTCGAACATTTATAAGATTTTGCAAAATATCTTCTGACAGCTAGACAGTAAATATGTATCTTAACATCATACTCACTTGCAACAGTACCTAGCGCTCAGTTGTTATCAATATAAATATCAAATAGTCATGCCGATATATTTTCTTCTTATCAAAAGACGGGTATGATATATCTGTTGAATGGCAGTGATTCAGGCACGTATGCAGGGGAGATTGCCCCTGGACAATCCTCGAACTTTACCGACTGGAAAAAATCGAATAAGGCGTGTTATATATTACTTTTAGAATAGACAAAATAACTGAGTAAAATGTACTATGTTTATTCCCGTTAGGTTAGCGTTCATCATCTATCTTACATGATCTTGATTATACCTACTCTTTTAGGTGGTCAAATAAGGTAGCACACTAAGCCTAGAATGAAATAATAATATGTACGCTTTTTCATGTAAAAATTTCCAGTTCGTTTATATCGTATTGTTTTTTTACGATATTTGATGGACGGATTATAATTAACTTAGGTAGTCATTTGCAAAAGCGGCTATACTTACTACGAAACAATCTCCGTGCTAAAACAAGCACCGTCACATATTATGTATATCGTTGACGAACACCTAAGCCTTAACGTTAATAGTCGAGTACTTAAAAAATGCAAAACAATTTTTGGCGTAGTTATAAATTTTACCTATAAGTAATGTTACAATTATTATAAGAGCTGTGGTTTTTGTGAAATAAATAAATAAGTTCAGCCTTCAAGCAGAAAACCATCCGGTTCCCCCCAAAAAAAATAACTTAAAACCCCGCCTGACGTAGCCTTGTCCTATAAAACAATACTTGAACTAGTGTAGTTAGTTCAGTGACGATTGTATTCTGCACCATGCTGGATTTAAAAAAATATAGTATTCTTACTATTCTCCTGCATATACTAGTTCACAATGCAAAAGCTGCTTCCCGAATTGACCCTCTTGTGGAAACGACTGTTGGATTAATACGAGGCCTGAAATCATCCGATGAGAACTATTCCATGTTTATGGGAATACCATATGCTACAGTAGATGAAGCTAATCCTTTTGGGGTAAGTGTTTTTTTTTAATTAAGTGAAAATAAATGTGATTTCTACCAGATCAACTGAATATAGCCAAAATAAATATCTTTCACAGGCTTCTTCTCCACATCCCGGATTTGATGACATATTTGAAGCTTATGATGACTCGGCCGTATGCCCCCAAGTGGACGAGTTCAATAACACTGTCGTAGGAAGTTTGGACTGTCTCCATTTAAACATTTACGTGCCAAACACAGCTAGCTCAAGAAATCGTTTGCCTGTGCTGGTTTGGATCTATGGGGGTGGTTTCACGATTGGATCCTCTGGGCGAATGTTGTATGGGCCTGGTTTTTTAGTTCGTCATGATATAATTGTAGTAACCCTGAACTATCGCTTGGGACCTTATGGGTTCATGTGCTTAGACACTCCTGAAGTTCCAGGAAACCAAGGCCTCAAAGATCAGCACTTGGCTTTAAAATGGATCAAACACAATATTGAAGCTTTCGGTGGTGATAGCAATAAGATAACTGTATGTGGTGAGAGCGCCGGAGGAGCTTCCGTAGATTTACATTTGTTCTACAATAACGATAACCTCTTTAACCAGGTAATCATGCAAAGTGGTACTGCTATGACTGTCTGGGCAGTAAGCGAGTCAGAACCCTCAGTCCCGTTGAAAATAGCCAATTACTTGGGATTCTCTACCGAGGACTTGCAAGAGGCAGTATCGTTTCTATCGACTGTCGATACAAAGTTGGTTATTGCTGCGACATCGGAATTAGGTATCTTATACCGACCGTGCGTTGAAAAAGTTTTTGAAGGTGTAGAAAGTTTTATGACCAAACATCCTCTCAATACAGACATACCGAGAGTTATAAATACTCCAATTCTCATTGGACACAATAACGACGAACAAATCGCAGATATACTGTTCTTGCAGGAAGACGTGATTCATGATCATCTATCAAACTTTTTTAATTTTGATGCTGACTATTTTGACGAAATGGAAAAGTTAGTGAAACATTTTTACGTCGGCGACGAAGACATTAACGATCAGTCTATTAGATCAGTAGCCGATTTCGATTCTGATTTTTTTTTTATTTATCCCACTCAGCGAAGCGTTGCAAAATATATAAAGAATGAAGCTACTGCAATATATCAATATATGTTTTCGTACAACGGCAGAAGAAACTTTATGAAAAGTAGACTAAATATGACTGTGGGTGGTGCAGCCCACGCTGATGAAATAGGCTATCTTTTTGATGTATCTTACATGACAGATGAACCGTCAGCTGAGGACCAACTAGTCATTGACCAAATTACTACACTATGGGCCAACTTTGTAAAATACGGGTAAGATTCTAACATAAATTATTATTTTTGCACTGACCTCCTCGCGTGTGCACGAGTGTTTAAATCAAGTGCTATGATAACAACATTTTTTTAAATCATGTAGTTACTTTTAATGTGGCCACTTATTAATTACAATTTTGACATTTTAGGAATCCTACACCGGAAAAATCTGAGCTGTTGCCTGTAACTTGGACGCCGGTGACAGAAGACACTGCGTTTTATTTAAACATTGACTGGGAAATCAGCCTACAGCGAAGACCATTGCATAATAGGATGGCATTTTGGGATCTCTTCTATAAACTAAATAACAATTTACAGAAAGGCTATCAAGACGACTAGTCAAAATACTTTATGCACGTACACATACGAATAAATTTTATACACAATTACTCAAAATTATAACATAGTCACCCAGCATCAGATACGACTGTGGTCAAATGCTGAAGTATAGAAGGTACAGGTAAAGCGCTTCCAGCAAATACGTGCTGAATAATTGGAAGAATAGTATGTAAAATATTGGAGTCTAGAAAAGTATGGATAGTAAATAAATACATAATATAACAAATAAAAAATATTTATTCCGGATATACCTAATCCATAGTCTATAACAAATGAATACAATTCTTATATAAAAAAAGATATGAACATCGAAAGTTACACACCAGCTGAAATAAGTAAGAGTTATCGCTGAAACCTAATAAATAATGATCCAACTGTAGTTCGTTTCTCCTCCAAGGGCACGATCGTTACTTTCAGGTCACTCATGTAATTCTCATCTGATAGTCACTTTAGCCATCAATATGATAACGTCACACACGGCCAATCGTTGGAAGATAAATCCAGAGATACTTACTGCCTATCAAACAAAAGATAAACAAGGAAAAATCTTGTAAACATTGTTTTAGTTTCATAAGAAAGCTTATCGATAACTATTATTAGATAAATTGGCTCCTGTGTTATTTCATTCTATTCCTGACATTTCGAGAGGAGTTGATCGAGTTTCCGAGTAGAACTAGTAGTGACGAAGAGACATTCGGCGGGATCCCATACATTAAAACTTCCTATTGTCCAACACTTCAGGGTGGACCCGACTAAGATAGGTTACCAAGCTACTGCAGTACAATAAGGGATTTTTGCTTTAGCCTTTTATTCGATTTTTAAATCGCATGTACGCCTCAATTACCTCTATGATCAATAGGTGTTCTTATAAGTCACGCATTATCTGGAAGTCTGATTGTGAACCTGCCACACTGGTGTAAGAGTACGGGTGGTGCTTGTGAGGGCTGGTCCGCCCCAATTAAGACTATTTAACCGTAGGCGTATAGGATAAAAAAGAAAATCTATTTTTTTTACTTGTATTGCATATGCATACTCCATTACCACCATCTTTTTAACTGGTGGTGCACGGTGGTAGAGCATTTTCTAATGCGGAGGAACGAGAAAAGTACAGGTGGCCAGCCAGACGGCTGGGTACCACCCTCCAGTTGGAAGTCTGTCGGTTTAGCTTGAACTATTATCAAGTCTGTGGTTTAGCACAGCCTTCGACTACATCGTCACTTAAGATTTAAGTGAGATAGTGGTCTAACTTACATGGGCATAATTTTATTTTTAACCAACTTCCAAAGAAGGAGAAGGTTCTCAATTCGGTGTGTATTTTTTTTATGTTATTTTAATTAAATTTATTTTTTCTGAATTCATAATATTCGTCTGTTGCATAGAAACATTTAACAATTACAATTTTTTATGTTTATTATTAAATGCATTTAATTATGTTCGTTTTTTATTTCTATTGGTAATTTATTATATTTATTAGGGGAGGGTTATTGTAGGATCTAAATTGCATTTGTATTCTGTAACTTGTAAGTGAAAGTGATATAGTTTGTAGTAAGATTGATAATGGTAATGTTATTTCTTTATCTAGTATTTTCGGAAGATCGTTTATATACAACTTGAATTTAAATTAAGTTATCCCGAAAGAGGGTCAATCTACTCGTCGAGAAAAATAACATTTGTTTTATACGAGTTATTTATTTATTTATTTATTCATACACATGTAACTTACAGACTATTGTCTAACACATTACATAGCAAGACTAAGGTAAGCCAGTAGTATATTAAGGAACTTGTTTACCCTATCATTAAATATATCTAGATCTGGTTGTTGAGCGAGCATATCATTGAGTAGCCTTATGACCCTAGCTAGCGGTAGGGGCATTGTTAGCGCGGACTGAGTGCAGGCGCGCGGGCGCCGCAAATAGGCGATGTTGGCGACTTTGGCCGCGGGAGGTGTCAGCGCCGCGCATGTCGTGCGACGGCACGCACAGCCGCAGCTCCTCTAGCGCAGATGGGTTGTTGACTTTGCCATGGAGTAGTAAGTAATAGTGCATGCTTATTGAAAGAAGGCATATAAAGTTTAGGTCAAAATTCTACTACAGAACTTCCGGGACGCCCAAGATCAGCTGATTGAACGATATTGAACTTTGTCAAATGATAATGTTGATTAGAAGACTTTAACAAAAATGCCGCGCACTTCATTTTTTTTTAGCATTTTTTTTTCCTTTTTTTGGAAATTTTGAATAACGTTTTTCCAATGGAGGTTCTCACAACTTGTCGACAACCATGTTCCTAATCAAATCAAATCAAATAATTTATTTGCCAAAATACATGAAAATTAGGACCTGAAAATATTGTTGGTACAGTGTATTTGGCCTGCAAGCAGACGCGCAAATGTTTTATAAATAAATCTAGTCACAACATTCCATATATAAGACTATAAAAACAATTTGTAAGAAGCCATTCAGTCAATGATTTTTTAAATTTGTTACTGTCAAAAATCTTAATGTCATTAGGTAAATTATTATAGATTGATATACACATATTATAAACATTTCTTTTGTACAAATCTTTTCGGACCCCTCTTCCGGGATAACATTGAATTCAAAATCTTCTGTTTCTATTTTCAGTAAAATCAAAATAGCCACTGTGACGCTAATTTTAAAACAATGGAATGTATATGTACTTATTATTGCCGGCGACTGTACTGTGAAGCGTTTATCTACATATGTGTTATTTATATCAAATTTTCAAGTACAACAAAAGGTGTTAAGATAAATACTTGATTGGACACAGTTAAGGCGCGTATGCAAGGAGGGGCACACCCCCAGTCCCCCCACACATTCAGAGAAAATAAGACAATTAATATTATATTTATGTATTTATAAAAAACTGAAATTTACCATGCTACCTTTTATTTAAAAACAAACCGTAAACGACATCAAGGATCCATAAACTATTTATCATATTTTTATTCCCAAGTCAATCGAACGTAGGCTATATATATATTTAACATGTTAGGTACATAGTATGATAAGGATTGACGATCTGGTCCAAATCGCAAAGAACCATTGGAAGTAAGCGGTCAGCAGCAGTACCCGTTCCATGGGGGAGGCCTATGTTCAGCAGTAGACGTCTTCCGCCTGATGACGATGAGATTGGTCTCGATAAGATGATTTCAGATACTGTTTATAATAACAAAGAGGTGAAGAGTGACGGAGTTCTTCATCATCTCTTCTTTGTTCACCTCAACAGCATGCATAGTACCTATATATGCATGCACGCATAGTAGGTAGTTGCAGAACTTTTATTGAAACAGTCCTTTGTGACACTATAGCGCGTCACTCTGAGTATATTATATCTTAGTCAGTAATTTCACTGAGTACTTTAAGCCTACCACACAGTAATGATTGCATACTTCTGCTCGCCTACATCACTAGAAACTGCCCTGCCCCCTTCCCACTACCTCCACTTAATCCTCCCCCCTCCGAAGATGGTCTAGAACCGAGCCTGATGTGGTATTATTATATAACAATACTTGAAATAGTGTAGCGTTGTTCAGTTATGATTATATCCAGCAACATGCTGTTTTTAAAAAAATATATATTTCTGGCTATTCTCCAGTACGTTCTCATTCAAAATACAAAAGCCGCTTCTCGAATTGACCCGCTAGTGGAAACTAATGTTGGATTAATACGCGGCCTCAAGTCGTCTGATGATAAATATTCCATGTTTTTGGGAATACCATATGCCATAGTAGATGAAGCTAATCCTTTTGGGGTAAGTGTTTTATGTAATTAATTGTAAATTAAATCTGAGTCAGAATAACTGAATATAGCCAAAATAAATATCTTTCACAGGCTTCGTTTGCACATCCCCAATTTGATGACGTATTTGAAGCTTATGATGACTCGGCCAAATGCCCCCAAGTGGATGAGTTCAACAACACTGTCGTAGGAAGTTTGGACTGTCTCCATTTAAACATTTACGTGCCAAACACAGCTAGCTCAAGAAATCGCCTGCCGGTGCTGGTTTGGATCTATGGGGGAGGTTTCAGCATTGGATTCTCTGGGAGATATCTGTACGGGCCCAGTTTTTTAGTACGTCACGATATAATTTTGGTTACCCTTAACTATCGTTTGGGACCTTACGGGTTTATGTGCTTGGATATTCCTCAAGTTCCAGGAAATCAAGGTCTCAAGGATCAGCACTTAGCTTTGAAATGGATTAAAAGCAATATTGAAGCGTTTGGTGGTGATAACAATATGATAACTATATTTGGTGAGAGTGCCGGGGGAACTTCCGTAGATTTACATTTGTACTACAATAACGATAACCTTTTTAACAAAGTTATCTTGCAGAGCGGTACTGCTATGGGTGCTTGGGCAGCACCCGAGTCAGATCTCTCAGCTCCGTTGAAAATAGCCAATTACTTGGGATTCTCTTCCAATGACGTGCAAGAGGCTGTTTCGTTTCTATCGACTGTCGATACGAAATTGATCATCGCAGCGTCTTCCGATTTAGATATCACATATAGACCGTGCGTTGAAAAAGTTTTTGAAGGTGTAGAAAGTTTTATGACGAAACATCCTCTCAATACAGACATACCAAGAGTTATAAATACTCCAATTCTCATTGGACACAATAACGATGAACGAATAACAGACATACTGTCCTTGCAGGAAGATAAGATTCATGATTATCTTTTGAGGTCTTTTAATTTTGACACTGACTATCTGGCCGAAATGGAACAGTTAGTCAAACATTTCTACATCGGCGACGAAAATATTAACGATGAATCTAAATGGTCACTAGCCGATTTCAATTCAGATTTTTCGTACAACTACCCCACTCAACGAAGCATTGAGAAATACATGAAGAATGAAGCTACGGCAATATATCAATACATGTTTTCATACAATGGTGGCAGAAACTTTGTCAAAAATAGATTGAATATGACTGTGGGTGGTGCAGCCCACGCCGATGAAATAGGTTATCTTTTTGATATATCTTATATGAGGGATGAACCGTCACCTGAAGATAATTTAGTAATTGACCGAATTACTACATTATGGGCAAACTTTGTAAAATATGGGTAAGATAACACAAACATCTTTTTACAGGCTTTTTCATGTGCACTTCTCATGTGATAGATAGCGTTAGAACGCTACAAAACATTTTTTATGGTTTACTAGCTGCTGCCCCGCGGTTTCACCCGCGTAGAGATTTTGGATTTCATGGTTTTTATTTTTTTGGGTGGAACCCTAATTCTTTTTCCAAAATAAAAGTAGCCTATGTTACTCCTTGTATCATCAGCTATCTGCCAGTAAAAGTCCGGTCAAAATCGGCCCAGCCGTTTCGGAGATTACCCGAAACAAACAGGCAGACAGACAGACAGACAGACAAAAATTTAAAAAATGCCTGTTTTGGTGTAGGTCCCGTATATACTTTCATATGCATTTAGTAAAAAGCTGTTATTTTGATATTACAAACAGACACTTCAATTTTATTTATCTGTATGGAGTATGGATTATGATCTCTTATTGCACTTTATTTTATATTTTAGGAATCCTACTCCGGAAACATCTGAGCTGTTACCTGTAAGTTGGACGCCGGTGACACAAGATACTGCGTTCTATTTAAACATTGACTCTGAAATCAGCCTACAGCGAAGACCATTGCATAATAGGATGGCATTTTGGGATCTCTTCTATAAACTGAATAAAAATTTACAGAAAAGCTTTCAAAACGATGAGTGAAAGATCATACATAATTTATTTAACAACACGCAATCAAATTAAATAAAAATAGACTTTGAACAGCACGACGAAACAGTTTTACGACTTTAATTGATGACATAAACACAACATCCTGTATGATCTACGAACATCATGTCCAAATTTTAACTCAGAGAAACTGCTACATATAATACATGTTTTTTCACAAAAATATAAAATAATTTGATTGGAGTAAAACAATAGCGATTATAATACCTATGTACAAGATAATAAAAGAAGATAGGTAGAAGAAGAAGGATGGTAATAGAAAGCGAATCAAATTTTAGGCCAGCTTGGTTTGATTGAAATTTTAGTCCATACTAAAATAAAAAATGTTATTTTCGTTATTAGACCACTGGTTTTTTCAACTAAATATGATTTGGTGCTAATAAAGACGAATACAAAAGCCAACAACAATCACTTCAGCGTAAAATTAAACTATCTTCGCCCATAAATGGAAAAATACGAAATCGAACCACCTTAAGGGCAAACGTAGTACCTAACAGTTATTTTGTGCTCAGTAGGTAGTAATAATTCTTATCTGATAATATTGTTGTTGCTGTCTTAGCTATCACTATTATTTGTTGATAAAGTCACATGCGGCCACTTGTGATCCAGAGATAAATCCAGAGATTCAATAAGAGATCAAATAAAGATACACATGATGAATTCTTACAAATATATTTAAGTTTGATAAGCTAGCTTGACCCTGACGTGTAAAAAAGATCTATACCTATATGTTTACGAGTATAAAGGCCTTTGATTTTTTCAAGCAGTTGTCTCTATGATGATTGCCCATGATTTGAATCTATGCTATATCCAAGGGGGTTATAAGTTTCACAAAGAACACATTCAAGCGTGTGAGTAAAAAAAAATTATTTACTTTATTCAAATGCTAAATAAAAGACCTTCTGGCTGTTTGGGTAGAGTAATATTTATTGAAATTGTGCACTAACAAAAAATTATGTACCTATGAGAATAACAAATTACTTTCCCATCTAGCGTTATCGATATTGCGAGTTGTAAGCTGACATCCGTAACTTGTGTTTAATTTATTAGAGCTACTAAAGAAAGGAACGTAAATTTATGTTACGCTTAATAATACTTGAAGGTGGGCAATGTGGTTTTATGTAAACACAGAGCATTTAATAATACTACGACTAAAGTACCAAAATTTCAACTTAATAACATTATTAGTTTCTGAGACAAATACCAGTGATATAAAGACAGACAGAGAGTGTCATAGTGTCTAAATGAATTTCAATAAGGTTTTGATCAAGTACAGCGTAAGTTTTCGAAATGACGAACGTGACATCGGTTTCAATATCGATATTTTGTTAAATTATCTTCAAAAATAGTGGACGCAACGGAGAAACCTTGAATTGATGTTTTTTATCGTAGAAATTATGGTATTGTATACATGAAATCCATCTGGATTATTTGATTGAAGTATGGGGTTGCGCTGCTAAGACTAACTTAAAACCTTTACAAACAACACAAAATAAGCTAATAAAACTTTTGTTTAACTTTAACTATCGAACTCCAACAGCAACAGTTTATAAAGCAACAAGATTGATGTCGTTATCCCAAATTTACAAATATAATACATGTATACTTATTCGTAAAATCATTCATAAAAAAATACATACACAAATATCATTTAAAATAAAATCACATCTACAAAAACGATCTCTCCGACGAGGTGATGATATACAGTTGTTGACCCCACGAACAAATTACGGTAAGAAAAATGTCATGTACGAAGGAGCGCAGCTATATAATAAATTACCAAACAGCATTAAAAGTACCAAATCGTTCCTGATATTTAAAAAGAAGTTGAAACTCCACATTTTAAAGGACTTCACGCAGTTTTGATCGAAACAAATGCTATTAGAGTTAAAGTTCTGATAGCATTTTGATTGCTATCGTAACATGATACGTAATAGAATCTGTTTGTGTTTTGTGTAAAGCCAATGTTTTTAGAAGCCTACCGTCACATACCGTGCACTCACTATTTAAGTTAATTTAAGTTTATTTTGTATTTCTCTTACAAGTGAATTTTATTCTTTTAGAGAAATAAATGTCTTAAACCGTAAACCGTAAATCCACCAATAAAACAAGCAACACCGCGCGAGACAAGAAGCTAGTAGTATGTTAAGCAAAACAGATAAAGTTTTATGATAAAGCATGATAATGATCAATGTGACAGTATATCATCTACACCAGAGTAAGTGACCGGTTAGAACATATTGTCTCGAGCACCATGAAGGTGCTAATATTAGTAAATCATAGTAAATCAATACTTTTGTTGTGCATTTTAATACAAAATGCTAAAGGTGCCCCAAGAATTGATCCCCTGGTAGATACAAAGGTCGGACTAATCCGCGGACTGCAAGCTAGTGACGGGGACTATGCCATGTTCACGGGAATTCCATTCGCAACAGTTGATGAAGCAAATCCTTTTGGGGTAAGTCTCGAGGCTCTCGGGTTAATTTATTGAAATCTTTTTTTAGTTAGACATGTGTGGATTGACCTCTTTTACAGTATTATATGTAAATTGTGTATTTTTGTGTAGCAAATTAATGCTTGAAGTTAAGCTGTCATTTAATCATTTACAGCCAGCAACACCACATCCAGGTTTTGATGATATTTTCGAAGCTTACGGAGATATAAACTTATGTCCTCAAGTTGACGAATTTAACTTAGATGCAACAGGAAGCATTGACTGTCTACAATTAAATGTGTATGTACCAAACACTGCTAGCTCAAGAAGTCGACTGCCTGTATTAGTATGGATTCACGGCGGCGGGTTTTCTATGGGTGATTCTGGAAAATCTTTTTATGGGCCTAATTACTTAGTACGACATGATGTCATTTTAGTAACACTCAATTATCGAGTCGGGCCATACGGATTTATGTGTCTGGATATCCCCGAAGTTCCAGGAAATCAAGGTCTTAAAGATCAGAAACTAGCTTTAAAGTGGATTAAAGATAATATAGAGGCATTTGGCGGAGATAATGATCAGATTACAATTTTTGGAGAAAGTGCAGGAGGCGCTTCTGTAGACTTGCACTTATATTACAGCGATGACACGCTTTTCAACAAAGTTATTGCGCAAAGTGGTCAAGCGGTTGCTCCTTTTGTTGTCCTGGAACCAGACCTAGCCGCCCATTTTAAATTAGCTAATTATCTTGGTTTTGAAACCGACAGTGACGAAGATGCTTTATCTTTCTTGTCGAAATCTGATCCTAAATTAATAATTGCAGCAACAGAAGAGTTGGAATTGATGTTTAGGCCTTGCGTTGAAAAAGATTTTGATGATGTAGAAAAGTTTATGGGAGTTCATCCAGTTAACTCAGAAATATCTAGATCAACATATTCTGTGATGGTAGGCCATAACGATGATGAAAGCTCAGTATTTTTAGGATATTATAGAAATATTGAGTTTCTTAGAGGGTTAATACAAATGTATTTAGTCGATTATTTTAACTTTGAAAGCGATGAAATAGCGGAAAATGAACGATTGATCAAACATTTCTACTTGGGAGATGAAGATGTAGACGAAGATACGAAACAGCCCATCATAGATTTCGATTCCGACATAATCTTCAACTATCCCGCCGCACGGAGCATCCTTAAGTATTTGGAAAATGACGCTCAGTCAGTATTTCATTATGTGTTCTCTTACAACGGAGGAAGAAACCTAGCGAAAAAAATTATAAATGCAACTGGAGGTGGAGCGGCGCATTCTGATGAGCTTGGTTATTTGTTCAGTCAATCTTTTAATACAGACGACATCTTGCCTGAAGACCAAATTATGATTGATCGTATAACTACTTTGTGGACCAATTTTGCAAAATATGGGTACGTAAAAACATTAAAACAAAGGACAACAATGATTTAAAAAAAATATAATTTTTTAAAGTAAATACTTTCTTTTTTCAGCAATCCAACCCCCGAAACTAATGAGCTCCTGCCAGTCACTTGGACGCCAGTATCTAAGGACACATTGACTTACTTGAGTATCGATTCAGAACTCAGCATTAAACGCAGGCCTTTATATGCGAGAATGGCATTTTGGGATCTCTTTTACAAAGTAAATGAAAAAGCGCAAAATGGTTATCAAGATGAAGAGTAGATAGTGAAATAATTTAAAAAGTAATGTCCTTCCAAATCAAAATTGTCTGTTCGAAAATACAAATTTTAATATGAGTTATTTATTTGAGTTTATAAAATTTACATACCTACCTGTTTGAAAAGGTCTCCTCATTTATTTTTATATTTGTTCCTAATTTCACTTGAAATTTTATACTAGCAGGACTTGTGTAATTACGCCTGTGTTTTTAGTAGAATATCTTAAATAATAGATACCTAGGTAAATAATATACATCGATGTGCGGTTAGCTACAAAAGTTAAAGTAACAATTGAAACATTCTTTTTAATTAAACACCTTATTTAAACAACTTTTGTTGCTGAGAGTGCTCCAGTAGATAACGTATGTACCTACTTAAATGTATGACCAGATTAGATGACTAGTTGCAAGTGTAGATTTTTATCTATTCAAAGAAAAATTTATGTACTAGCGTACATACGTTAAATTATTTAGAAATTTATTCATAGCTTACGTAATTATTAGTAATGTAGTATGTGTTTAATCATTTCTAAATAATTTAACGTGGTTTATTTTAAAAAGCCTCGTTATAGTATATTGAAGATTGGTGGGGAGATACACATAATCTACACACACAGGAGTAGATTATGTATATCTCCCAAATATTAGTACCTATTAGCTTTCTATGAAGCAACACATCGTGAGGCAACCTTAGTGTTAGGGCATTTTTAGTGCTCGCGGGGCTTGTTACTACCCTCAATTTGAAAATCTGTATCGAAGCACTTATCGACGGCTTATTTTCATTCTAGAATAGAACCGGTCCGTTCCATTCTAGGCTTTGCGTGTTACTATTGCAGCTCCCACCGCATAACACCGTCCTGTTATCACAATAAATGCAAACATTTATGAATATTTGCGGGCAGCAGGTAGTTTCTCAAAAAAAAGCGTTTTTTGAGAAACTAGCTGTTCCTGCGATTTAACAAGCGTGGAGGGTCCCACAGAAACCGTGATTTACCCCGAAAATAAGTAGCTTATGTGACTTTTCCAGCCCATAAACTATTTCTATGCCAAAAATACATTGCTCCATTTCTGGACGACAAACCAACTACCACTTACACATTCATTATTATTAGTAGATAGGGATGGAAAACACAGTTCAGCTGGTAGTACAATTTTTAGCGAGGCATACCCACTTTTTTATATCTAGTTGTAAATGAAACAAAAGGATTACGAAATTGAGCAAATCGTTTACTTCATTTGAGTACAAGTCAACGTTGTGATAATGAACGACATTCAAAGACAAATTAAGAGAGACAGTCAAATGCAGATTTAAACGTGTCCAGTTCACAACAACTTAATTTTTAAACTCTAATACTATCTAATATTAAAATATTTATGTACACTACGCTTATGAAGCTACATTATTTATCTATTTCAGGCTATTTCTTCTTTTTTTGAGTGAAATATTTTTCTCCGGCTACTGCAATAGCGTGCGTTACTTTCCCTGTGATTTCGTGAAGGTTTTCGTTAGAAAGATCCCATGAGTCAACAGAACGTTTAGAAAAGAATCCAGCGGTCTGGTCGTTCGGTCGCCAACTGTTGGGATACACTATCTTGTGCCGCAGCACCGCCTTTATGATAAGCGCTCCTACATACACAATGAAGTACACGCTGAAATACAGTGGCAAGTAGTACAACTTTTTACCTAGATAGTAGTAACTGAATCTGTTGACACGAGGTGTCTCTGTGGTCGTCGTCGGCTTGGGGTGATAGTGATAGTGGCCGTAATCGTGGCCGTAACTGACAGGGGCTTGATACTGCGGCGGTGGCGGTGCTTCAGGCTTACTATAATGGTATCCTTGGAAATCCGGTGTATAGTCTACATTATCAGGGGGCGAATAGTCAGCCAACGGAGGTTTGTCATAAGTGTATCCACTAACAGGTTTGGAGATCTCCGGTTTGTCATTAGAGTATCCTGTTAAAGGCGGGAGAGTGGGACTATAGGGTGGTTGCACTGGCGCAGAGTATGTTAATTTGTACCCCAAGTCCGTCGGCGTTCCGTCGCTATAACTGGATGACGCATCAGGTCCTGAGTCATCAGAGGTATCTACAGGGATTTGGTACACTATTGAAGGTGTCGGCGCAGGAGGGGGAGGAGGGGGAGGCGGCGGAGGAGGGGCGACGGGGCCGCTCGGGACGTAAGGAGGGAACGACTCGTAATTTGACGGAGCGGGGAAGTTGCCATCATTGATTTTCGGAGGAGGCGGTGGCGGTGGAGGCACAAGGTTAGCCACAGCTTCGGTGGGTGATGCACTCGGTCTTGACTGTTTCGATTTGCTACCGTTATCCGGCAAATAGGGCTGCGCAGGGTTATACCGGTCTAATGGTTGCCGCATCGGCACTACGTCTTGAGCTTCTCCTCTTACTGGATTTTTGACATCATGGAAATTGTCTAAGTTTGTGTACATATGATTTCCCTTTTTGCTGTTGGTGATGGAGTTAATCAGAGGCTTGTTATGAGTTTTCATTTGAAAAGGTTTCAAATTAATATATGGGAAACGCATGTTGGGTTCCGTTCGGATTGCTCGTGACTCGTTCTCAGCTCCGTTCCCTAGGTTTGTTGCAAATCTGCGAACAAGCATTATGAAGATGATTTTTTTTTAATTTTACACATGCCTTATTACACGTGATGTTAAATGACGACGCGGTTAATGGAGCCCGCATGCCTGGATTATCTTTTTTATATACTATTGCATAACAAGATGAGCGGGTCGTTTGCCTAACGCTAGCCCATCTATTCACTAGCAACTTGAAAACACCCAGTTTATATCGATACTCCTGTAGGGAGTTTCACTCCTTAGCGAATTTATGATGCATGTATCTAAATAGTAAATCAAAAGTATTTTTATTGAAATTGAAGAAATACTCACCCTGGTAGAGCAAAGTTTTCGTCAATCACCTCTTGCCCTTGATCTTCAGTTTTACTGTCTTCCGCGAGTTGGGAGTTATGTTCACTCGCAGTGTCTTTCGCGTCGTCCCCTGGGAGCGGTTCCTCCTGCCATTTCCCAGGATATTGGTCATACTTTTGACTGTCGATAATTTGCCAGATATTCTCCACGTTCGGGGCGGGGCTCGGTGTGGTTGTCGAAGTTGTGGTTGTAGTGCTCGATGAAGTCGTCGAAGGCATGTACACGGGAGCCAGTGCTTCGCTGTTAGGATGGTACAAGTTATTGTACAAAGCAAAATAGTCAGTCATGTCCACCGGCTTAGTATCTTCTTTCTTCTCATTCTGCACCTTCTGTACAGGGGCAACGTAGTTCACTGCTTGGGATCCATCGTCCGATTCCTTGGGCACATAGATCGGTTTCGGAGTCGTACTGGTCTTAAGTTCAATCCTTTCTCTCTCCAACAAATTGCGAATGGATTTCATTTTATTACCCGATTCGAATTCAGCAAATATCAAATCCGGTGTGTCCGTTTTCGGTGTGGTTGTGGTGGTGGAGTTTCGAGGCGTATCCATTCTTCGCATCCAGTTGTGGTAATAGAAAGGCGCTGAGCGAGCTTCGCCTATGCTGGGTGGACGAGGCGAGGGGGTCACTACATACACAAGCGGTCCAGGCAATTTTACCGAGTTCGTTTCATGTTTACAAAAACACACTATCAGGACACTTAATACTAGCAGCTTATCCATTGTGATTTTATTTCGACTGCATCTGTTTCTCCCGAGCGCGAAAGCGTTCGACCAGCCTGTTGACTGACTACAGAATGATAAGGTAAAGCCTAATATTTCCTAGTGGTCACACAATAAGACGTGCAAACTTGCGATAATTGGTTGCGGTACTTTAGTATGTGGAACGTCTGAGACACGATTGTCGAGCTGACCGCGCCTAGTCACAATTTGCACCATTAGCGCACTAATCAATGTCGCTCCCGGCTGCAGCTTTGTAGAAAGTGTCTCATATTTGTACTAAATATTTGGAGCGACCTAAGTTGAAAGTAGACTACATAACGATATTGAATGGCATGGCTTTAAAATTTACGAATTAGCTATAATTTTTTTTAATCTGTGGTCAAGCACCTAACGGCGTGATCCGTTCCGTCCATTTTACGTACGTCACCACGTCACCACCCTCGTTATACTTTTAGCTATATAGATAGCAACGGTCTTACCACAAAACACTTTTAGATGCCTATTTAGCTAGACAGTGTTTAAAGATAAACGTCAAAAATGATAAGAAATGTCACTACAGAATTGTGGTACACAACGGTTAGACACTACTTAAATCCTTTGTGGTTGCTCATATTTAAACAAGTTACAGGAATAAAGTGTGTTTAATTTTTTGTGGTTATGTTACTACCACTAATGTTTAAGTATTAGACAAATGCTTAAAACATAAAAAAACACTACAGTACCTATAGCTACGAATACGAATTACGTAATACTAATTTTAATTACTCCGTTACGAATTAAATTATCTAAGTACTTACATTTTTCCTTGTTATTTGCGATCTGCATATAGAATTGTAACTATAACACAGCTGCCCAAATTTTTTAAATGGGCTTGTTTTGTGTCAAAATTACATCCAAGTACAAGATTTTTTTCATAAAAGCTTACAATAGCCTGCGGGTGTTGCGTTATTTTCATTGAACATTATTTTAAAAAGATATTTGGCTATAGTACTTACGTATCACTACTTACAGCGACTACTACATATTACTATCTATTTTCGCAGTAGCACAGATAGCTACTATATATTACCTATCTGTGCAGTAGCTAGTTATTAAAAATAGTATTATATTCGTTATGAAAATTATAGCACATCAAAGCCACAAGCTGGATTTTGGCAAGATACCTCCAAATAAAATTTTCGGAAAAAATTGCGTCGATGTTTGTAGCATCGATCGATACTTATATCTAATAAACATACTATACTACATTCTCCTACTGCTTAATACTACACTCTGTCTTTGTATTCTGTTGGTTTTGTGACAGTGTTGTTGATACACAGTTACAATAGGAGGCAAATCAAAAGATTGAATCGTAAAATATTGTTTGTTTATTTCATTACATCAATACATGTCATTAATTAATAACATTAATAACCGTTTATTTTATCACTTTAATCATATATACATTTGAATTTTCTAATCCATAAAAATCCAGTAAAAGTGGAGGTTTGAATAGAGAGTTACGTCAATTTAAATATATATACAAATACTGGCAATTTTTCGCCGAAGTCCATCAAATTAAAATATCAAATCGTATCTAAAAGTCTACTCGATCTACAATTATAAATACAGAATCTAAATATCTATTGTACATCTAACTACTATCTAATTTGTAAAGCTTATTATTAGAGATGCGTATCACATTCGTACCGATTAACCGGCGACTTTGGGTTCATCTTTCTTGATTCCGTTTGCAGCGTTTTCCGTTTCATTGTACGCTGGGTTGTCTACTCCGGAGTCACTACCGCCATCTGTATTGTCGCCCACTAACTTTATCCTCTGCGTGGTCTCTGCCATCACTTTATCGATATCTTTCGTAGCATCGCTCTTTGTTGCGCCATCTGTGGTGATTTTTTCGTCTTTGTTATCTTCACGGCCTTCCACGTCAGATGGCGGTGGTTTCTTCTTGCAGAGATCGTTGTCGTCGTTCATGGCTCTTGAGCGAAGGTAGAATTTATTGAACAGGTAGTAAATGCAGCCGGTTATGAAGGTTGCTCCGGAGAAGATCTGGTAAGTGGGTCGGGTGCCGAAGAACTTCATGAGGTAGCCGCCTATTAAACTTCCCGCGCCTTTGCCTGGAAAATTAACAAGCGTATTTAAGTAAAAAACTATCTATAGTCGGGGGTTGCCCCACAATCCTAGGTGTTTTGTGTATTACTTAGAATAGTTTTAATATAGTTAACTAGCGTCCAGCTCTAGATTTGGTTTCATTATTTATCATCTATGCCTGGACTACGAATGCGATTTCTCATAATCATATTAAGGGATTGTTTATTTTCCAAAATGTTGAGATGCGCGAGCTCTATAGTGGCGCGCCATATTCTGCCCCTTAAATGAAATCCTACTTCCTACTAATATTATAAATGCGAAAGTGTGTTTGTTGGTTTGTCCTTCTTTCACGCAGTAACGGAGCAACGGATCGGCGTGATTTTTGGCACAGATATAGTTTATGGACCGGAGAGTAACATAGGCTACTTTTTATCCCGAAAAATGCACAGTTCCTGTGTGACCGCGGGTAAAAACCGCGGCCGGAAGCTAGTTTATTTTCATAAAGCTACGTACCAACGCCATAGTAGAGACCTCCCAGTAGCCCCTGCACAGAAGTATCGGTGGTGGTGGAGGAGAGCCGCGCCGCGTAAGTCACGGCGGCGGTGAAGGAGAGCGATGACGTCACAGATTCCAACGCCTCGAAAATCAGGCACAGCCACGGGTTGTAGATCAGGGAGTAACCTGGCCGCATTCATATATTATTACTTTATTGTATTTGATAATGAGACGAGCTGGTCGTTTGCCTGACGGTAAACATAAAGCCGGCCCATAACAATTGCAGTGCTACTCAGAAATGTAAAAACAAAGGCTTGCGCGGCACTGTAGTGCGCTCGTTACCCTGAGACATTAGGTATTAATAGTCTCATAAGCCCAGTAATTGCACTTGCTACTCTGCTCATCAAACCGGAACACAGTAATGCTTGCACATTTCCGTTTGGCGGCAGAATTCACGAGCAAAGCGGTGGTAACAACCCAGACAGACACTCACAGCAGAGTTATAGTGTTACCACTAACAAAAATTCGAACAAGTTGTATTGATCGAGAAGAGTCTTCTCGTGACGATCTAAGTCCCATTCGATCAAGTTGCATTGATCGAGAAGACTCTTCTCGTGACGATCTTAAGTCCCGTTCTCAGAAGAAAACAATGTTCTCGAATCGCGAAACTTTAAAAGTTACAATTACGTATTTTACAAAAGCTTGTCTAGAAAAATTAAATATTTTTGCACATAAAAGTTGTTTAAATCAATGTTTTATGTAGACAGTTTTCACTGACCCAGCAGCCGTATGGCGTAGAAGACGAATCCAATGAACAACACGTTGGCGTGTCCGAGGCGGCGGATAATAGGCCCCGACAGCACGAGCAGCGGCAGCCCCGCCACGCCGCCCACCGTGATGGTCACGCCCATCAGAGAGCGGGACGCGCCCAGGTCCTGCAGCAGCCAGAACAGGAAGCTCTCGATATAACCCCACGCCGTGCCTGGAACACATAATTGGGATGTTGCATAAAACACAAATACAAAAGATTTTATTTGACAAAAAGAGAAAATGTTACATTTTTATGATGGTCCCCGCACTAGGTCAGGCCTGCGGCGCAAGTACGGATCTATTCCGATCGATAATATTCGATAAAATTGACAGTTAAAATCGATAAAGTGGGTTTTATTCGATAAAATTGACATTTAAAACCGATAAAGTGGGTTTGATCGATTTTAACTGCCAATTTTATCGAATTTTATCGTCCGAAAAGATCCGTACTTGCGCCGCTGTATCGCGGGAGGCCGTTTAAAGTTAACAGGTTGACAAAATAGACCCCAACAGTGGCTGATACATGATGCTACACTTATATAAATTTAATAATATTATAAGGGTAATAAATATGAGTGTGGGGTGTGTGAGGATGTGTAAATATGTTAGTGCATGTTACATGTGTAGGTATATATGAGGCGCAGTCTCAGACAAGTTTGAGCCGAAATAGCAATTACGGACCTCATTCGTTTCTTTCACTGAAAGTTCAAGAAAACACAACCGTTATCGCTTCAAAAATAAAGCGACGATGCTAATGCCTAATAGGGAATATGGGGATAATCCTAATTTTGAAACAGGAGGCACAGTTATACACAGTGGTTAGCGGCAAACTGATTTATTAATTTTTAGGCGGTAAATTCGTACCTAAGTACCCTCACAACATTTATATTAAAACACTACACCTAATCATGATGAAATGTTGGGAATTCAAGTTCTAGCAAATCAAATTACCCATGATGAAGCACGCGATGAACAGCGCGACGAGTTCCACATTCCTGAACACGCTGATGACATCTTCTAGAAGGTTCTGCGCCGGCTGCTTGAACTCCAGGTCAATACTCAACATTAGGGCTCCTGATGCGACCTTCAGGACGGCGTACAAGTAGAACGCTGGTCTGGAAAATATTAGGTTGGGGAAAAAGTCTTTTCGCATTTTAGTATGTATGAACTTGTAATAAAATCTCTTTGGCTATACTATTTGTATCTGGCTGGTTTTGGTATCATATGAAAGTTTAAATTTTAAAGAACATAATTCCAAATTCAAATTAGGAAAATGTGTGATTTTCATTTGTTTTTCGTACTGTCAAAATGAGTGAATCTAATGAAGAAATTCGATACATTTTAAAATTTTACTACAAAAAAGGTAAAAATGCAACGCAAGCCGCGAAAAAAATTTGCGATGTTTATGGACCTAGTGCAGTGTCTCTGAGAGTAGCACAAATTTGGTTTAAGCGTTTTCAATCCGGAAATTTTGATTTCAAAGATGCACGTCGCTCTGGTCGCCCTATTACGGATAAAATGGATGCCATTTTTGAAAAAGTGGAACAAGATCGGCATATCAGTAGTTACGACGTAGCTGAAGAACTGGGAATTGACCACAAAACAGTTTTGGCGCATTTGAAAAAAACTGGGTACACAAAAAAGCTCGATATTTGGGTACCTCACGAGCTCACTGAAAGAAACCTAATGAACCGTGTACTCATTTGTGATTCTTTACTACAACTTAATGAAACCGAACCATTTTTGAAGAAGCTGATAACTGGTGATGAAAAGTGAATCACGTACGACAAGAACGTACGAAAAAGGTCGTGGTCAAAGACCGGTCAGGCTTCACAGACTGTGGCGAAACCCGGGTTAACTCGCAACAAGGTGATGCTGTGTGTGTGGTGGGATTGGAAGGCCATTATTCATTATGAGCTGTTACCACCAGGCAGGACCATCGATTCTGAACTCTACTGCGAACAACTGATGAGATTAAAGCAAGAAGTTGAGAGAAAGCGGCCGGAATTAATCAACAGAAGGGGTGTGGTTTTCATTTTCATGGTTTTTCATGATAACGCTAGACCTCACACATCTTTAGCCACTCAGAAAAAATTAAGAGAGTTTGGCTGGGAGGTGTTAATGCATCCGCCGTATAGTCCTGACCTTGCATCTTCAGATTTCCACCTGTTTCGGTCTCTTCAGAATTCTTTAGGCAGTGTCAGGTTAACATCACGAGAGGACTGCCAAAACCACTTGTCGCGGTATTTTGATCAGAAGTCCCAAAATTTATATAGCAATGGGATCATGTCCCTACCTACAAGATGGCAAAAAGTTATCGAACAAAATGGTACCTACCACAGATATGTAATATATACAGATGAAACATTAATCATAGTTGTATATTTACGCAACGACAAAATCATTTTATCCTTTTCTTTCCCATTGAAACGTCATTAGTGGTATCTCGTTCATTTATGTGTTGCAACATTGACTCGCACATAAACAACAGACCGGAAGCGTTCCATGCCACCACATTGATATTATATGTCAACGTGCATGTCACGTTACGTCAACGACCAGTCAGATTTTTGTTATTCATTTTAATTTGAAAATATAGCTTTTTTGGTTAATTTGATAATAAAATCTGTGAAAATGATGAAGTGCAGTACATACCGGTGTGAAAATGCTACCCACAGCAAATTATCCATCGGATTCTCTTTCATCGGTAAGTATAATGGTCACTATCTTGCGTTTAGAATTTCATTGTGATTTCTACAAGTGAATTCAAATATTTTGTTCATGCCAACCAGTTTTTTACGTCGATAATCTATCTTAGACGCTATTTGTTAATGCTTTTAGCCTTGAACTAGAGTAATCGGAGAGTATTATGTAGAATTTGTTAGCAAGGGCCAAAATTTGACAGCTCAAGTACTTGATACAATAACAGGGAGCGCATTAAGAATCTAGGAATAAAATTAGCAACAAAGACGAATATTCCATTTTTACTTTATTTGTCTGTGTCAAATCTTAACCTTGAATAACGTAAATATTATTTACATTTTCAATATGCCACTATCTATACAAATAAATAAAATTGAAGTGTCTGTTTGTAATATCAAAATAACAGCTTTTTACTAAATGCATATGAAAGTATATACGGTACCTATAACAAAACAACCATTTTTAAAAATTTTGTCTGGCTGTCTGTCTGTTTGTTCCGGGTAATCTCCGAAACGGCTGGACCGATTTTGACGGGATTTTCACTGGCAGATAGCTGATGTTACAAGGAGTAACATAGGCTATTTTAATTATAGAAAAATAATTAGGGTTCCGCGCAAAACAATAAAAACCATGTAATCCAAAATCTCCACGCGGGTGAAACCGCGGGGCAGCAGCTAGTAGCAAATAAAAGTATTAAATTTAGGAAAATAAATAAATAACAAAAATACATTGCTTGTGGAAGCTATGTAATTTTTCTTATTCCCGTTTCATCTGTACTTTTCATTCAGTTAGTAGGTATTTACTGATTCACAAATAATTTTTGTTCCAGATTTCCTACGAATGAAAGTATTAAGAAAGACTGGATGAAAAACATAAAACTCCTGCCAATCCTGGGCAACCCAGTTTGGCTAGTGTGCTGTGCGCAAAGCATTTTTCAACATGGAAGTCAACCATTTTTCACTTAACTCGCACAAAAGAGGTGCTTTTGGTTTTACGTCAAACCAGAGAGCAAAACTATGCTCTGTATGAGAAAATATAATTTTCACACAGATAACCAATAATCTAATCCACCCAAGGAAACACTCATCTAATATCGGTTAACTACAAGGATCCTTAACGCGGCCCAGTCTAAGCGACATATTTATGTTTGCGTACTTGTCCCGCTATTCAATACTTAATGTTTGGTCTGTTTTACTTTAAAGTCTGTGGTACCTACATACTTTAGTTAAATGTAAATAAACTATATTAAAAAATGTTTTGAATTTTCTTAAAAAATGCGAAGAAACTTTTTCCCCGACCTATTATACGAGAATAATAATCTTTAGCATCAGCATTTTATTATGCGCAGTAACGGAGCAAAACATCGACGTGATTTTTGGCATAGATATAGTCTATGGACCGGAGCATAGGCTACTTTTTATCACGAAAAAATGCACGGTACCTGTGGGAACGCGGGTGAAAACCGCAGGCAGAAGCTAGTAATATTATAAATACGAAAGTGTGTTTGTTGGTTTGTTGATTTGTTGGTTAGTCCTTCTTTCACATAGTAACGGAGCAAGGGATTGACGTGATTTTTGGCATAGATATGGACCGGATAGGCTACTTTTTTTCCTGGAAAAATGCATGGTTCCTGTTGGAACGCGGGTGAAAACCGCGGGCAGAAGCTAGTAAACTATAATTTAATTAAAGGAGAAAAAAATGGCTTATTTTTTAAGTAACTGCGATGAACTTTAGTTTTCCTGAGGTCGCCGCGATGTCGCCGCCTGCACTACTTGAGGAAGAGCGTCGGCCACTCTCGAAACCAAGGTCGAAAATATTGACAGAGGACGTGAGTTATAGCCGGTTATTAAACAATTTATAACTTCAGTTTTCTTTCTATTAATTATCGTCCTTACATCTTACTATTATTTTAAACGCTGCCGCGCGCGTTTACAATTGTTTCCATGTCATAATCACGAGCATATTTAAACTTTGAAGGACTTCAAAGTTCAAATATGCAGACTAACTTGATGCAGGTCTTGCAATTAACATTTACCTGAAGTCCGTATATCCCTTGCCTCTGCTAGCATAATCGATCAGCATACCGGAGAGAGGCGAAGAGATCATGCCGCCCAAGCTGCCGTATACCCTCTGTAAGCCATAGTCGGCCTTCTGTTCCCTCACGATCGCGATTACTGCCCCCTCAAACATGGCAAACGCGGTCCCACCGATGATGCCGATGAATACACGCACCTGAAAAATTAGTTAGAAGCTCAATATTTTTTTATGCAATTTAGTAACGAGAAGAGCTGGTCGTTTCCTGATGGTAAGCATAACGCCGGCCCATAACAATTGCAGTACCACCCAGAAAACACAAAGAACGCCCCCGCCTTTCTTACTGCATTCCTTATTTTTGACAAGCCCTGTTTATATAAATAGGTATAAAGTGGTTATAAAGTTTTTAACTACCATTTTCTATACAATATGTAAGTTTATTGCGGAAAATATTTTTCATATTACTTATTGAGGCCAGCGTCTGACCACGACCTAAGGTATAACAACATATTGACTAATGACTTGAACACTATGTCAATTTATAATTTATGATTTGTAAATAGGTTCTAATTTCTTATAGGGAAAGTCGTACATTTATAAACATGTTATAAAAATATAGGCAAACAAGACATTGTACATTGTTTCGAATAGGATTCTACACCTGCCACAATTTCACAATGAAAAGAAAACTGCTTATTCTGAGATAAAAAAAACCGTCATGCATACAAATTGTAACAAACGTATACCTACGCGTAACTTAACAAAATCAAAATGCGTAGTCACATTCTATCTACTCTTATCAATTTATCTACAGACTAGTATTTCGCGCGGTGCGCGGGCTGCTAAAGCAGCCCGCGTGCTGTGGTTGTGTCCGTTTCGGGGTCAGGAATCCTAATTCTAATTTTGAACTCTATTGGGGAAACTTATTTTCTGTCCGCAATTTGGCCGCCGCGAGCTGTAGTGGGCCTGCGCGGGCCGCAAGCGGCCCGCGAGGAGTTTTCGCAAGACATGGCCAACCCTAAATAGGTTTGGTTATCGTTATAAAAATCGTCAAGGTCTCTGAATTTAAAATCAAAATTTTGGGGCAAGTTTGTTTTTGGCCGCCGGTGTTGCCACTATACATGGCCGCCGCGAGGCTTTTTTGATCCTGCGCGGGCCGCAAGCGGCCCGCGAGGTAGATTTGTCTCTTGATTTTAAATTTTAACCCGATCGGAGCAACTTTACCTTTTTGCGTTTGACCCCTACTTTGCTTCCCCATTGTGGCCACCGATTCCGGATGCCCCGAAAGGGTATAGTTCCTGCGCGGGCTGCAAGCAGCCCACGAGGAGGGCGCGGGCAGCGCGCTGCCCGCGTGTTGCATTTTGCGTTTGACCCCTATTGGGTATTGTTTTGCATTCGGCTGTTGTTGTGTCCGTTTCGGGGTCAGGAATCCTAATTCTAATTTTGAACTCGATAGAAGAAACTTTAATTCTGGCCGCAATTTGGCCGCCGCGAGCTGTAGTGGGCCTGCGCGGGCCGCAAGCGGCCCGCGAGGAGACTTTTACATTAAGTGGCCAACCCTAAAGAAGTTTCGTTATCGTAATAAAAAATCCTCAAGGCCTCTGAATATAAAATCAAAACTTTGGAGCAAGTTTGTTTTTGGCCGCCGGTGTTGCCACTATATATGGCCACCGCGAGGCTTTTTTGAACCTGCGCGGGCCGCAAGCGGCCCGCGAGGTGGATTTGGCTCTTAGTTTTGAATTTGAACCCAATCGGAGCAACTTTAGTTTTTTGCGTTTGACCACTACATTGCTACCCCATTGTGGCCACTTATTCCGGACGCTCCGAAAGGGTATTGTTCCTGCGCGGGCTGCAAGCAGCCCGCGAGGAGGGCGCGGACAGCAAGCTGCCCGCGTGTTGAATTTTGCGTTCAACCCCCATTGCGGCCACTGATTCCGGACGCCCCGAAAGGGTATTGTTCCTGCGCGGGCTGCAAGCAGCCCGCGAGGAGGGCGCGGACAGCAAGCTGCCCGCGTGTTGAATTTTGCGTTTAACCCCTATTGGATATTGTTTTGCGTTCAGTTGTTGTTGTGTCCGTTTCGGGGTCAGGAATCCTAATTCTAATTTTGAACTCAAAAGAAGAAACTTTAATTCTGTCCGTAATTTGGCCGCCCTGAATTGTAGTGGGCCTGCGCGGGCCGCAAGCGGCCCACGAGGAGTTTGGACATAATAGTGGGCAACCCTAAAGAGGTTTGGTTATCGTTATCAGCAATCCCCAAGGCCTCGGAATTTGAAATCAAAATTTTCGAGCAAGTTTGTTTTTGGCCGTCGGTGTTGCCACTATATATGGCCGCCGCGAGGCTTTTTTCATCCTGCGCGGGCCGCAAGCGGCCCGCGAGGTAGATTTGGCTCTTAGTTTTAAATTTGAACCTGATCGGAGCAACTTTACTTTTTTGCGTTTGACCCCTACATTGCTACCCCATTGTGGCCACTGATTCCGGACGCCCCAAAAGGTTATTGTTCCTGCGCGGGCTGCACGCAGCCCGCGAGGTGTGCGCGGGCAGCAAGCTGCCCGCGTGTTGAATTTTGCGTTCAACCCCCATTGCGACCACTAATTCCGGACGCCCCGAAAGGACTCTGTTCCTACGCGGGCTGCAAGCAGCCCGCGAGGTGGGCGCGGGCAGCAAGCTGCCCGCGTTTTGAATTTTGCGTTTAACCCCTATTGGGTATTGGTTTTGCGTTCAACCCCCATTGTGACCACTAATTCCGGACGCCCCGATAGGACTCTGTTCCTGCGCGGGCTGCAAGCAGCCCGCCAGGTTTGCACGGGCAGCAAGCTGCCCGCGTGTTGAAATTTGCGTTCAACCCCCATTGAGAGTTGGTTTTGCTAAGTTTTTGTAAAGATCTACTATATGAGATAGGTACCACCGCTTTACTCAAAATCCTCCGGTCCCGTTTAGGCAATGGCGGTGCCCAGGAGCCTTACTCCGAAAATCGAACGTCGAAGCTTCGGCTGACGGATCGCAGTTTCCACTATGAAAGTGTTTCGGATCCAACGTTCATACTTGACATTTTGTCTTTCATGATACGAAAATTTCGATCTCTCAGCCGAAGCTTCGGACTTTCAATTTTCAGAGTAAGGCCCTACGGTGCGCTGTTCGTGTTTTGTTTCTTTTGCGAACATAAAGTACCATTTTGATGAAAAATCGGAAAAAATCTTCCCGTTTTACAGTTTCCGAGGCGTTATGTGGCCATATCGTAAGAGCTATACGAAAACAATGTATGGAAGAAACGTTCATCTTGAAATGATTTACAAAAAAGTCCGCGATAGCATATGTCTATGTATTCGGGTTTGCTTGCAATTCGCGTTTTTACCATTTTAAAATTTGGCCAAAAACGGTACTTTATTTGCAGCCGTGTTTTCACCTACTCGATATTAATCCTTATCTAAATAAACACGTTTATCACCGAGACTGTTTCACCGAGAACAATATTGCTCTTTACATTGTTCAATTTGGATGAATATCTTCGGAGATATAGCGAAATTAAAATAAAGCGGCGACGCGGGAATTAATTTTTTGGTCGAAATTTTTTGTCTCTTTTTTTAATTTTTTTTTTAATTTTCGGAAATCCCTTGCCGTTCTCTACAACATTAGTTCGAGCACCACCTTCCTAACTGCTACGGTTTTTGAGATATTCGCTTCTACTTTTTGTATGGCGGCCATGTTTTTTTGTTCGGGACCCATGTTTTTTTTTGATGGGTCAAAATCTGCTCAGGGTCCTCTCCAATATTAGTTCGAACGCCACCCCCCTAACCCCAACCGTTTCCGAGATCCGAGGGGGTACCCTGGTGTACCTTCCACATTCAGGTCACGCGGTACTTTTACCGTGTTCACGAGGCCGACCTGAACACTTCCCCAGAACATTGTTGGTACCTCCGCGTGTTACTTCCGGCGCAGGAATCCATCGAAAATCCGGACAACTTTTTGTTCGGCAGCCATATTGAAAAATGGAGTTTTTGAATTTTTTTTTGGAATGGGACCAACAGCACCCCAGAAAACCCCCGGATGCCAATTTTCAGCCCGGCCGGATCAAAATTTTTTTTCGGCCATTCTTTTCGGCCACTTTTTCGGCCACTTCGGAAAGCCCTCGCGATCCTCTACAATATTAGTTTGGGCACCCCTCGCTTACCTCTTACCGTTTCGGAGCAAGGAGCGTCTACTTTTTGTATGAAAAAAAAGTTTTTTTGTTCGGCGGCCATCTTTTTTTTTGGTTTTCCTAAATCGGCTCAGGGTTTCCTCCATTTTTAGTTCGAGCACCATCCCCCCATCCCCTACCGTTTCCGAGGTCCTCTGGGGTGTTCCATTCTACCTTCCACTTTCTTCCATTATCGGATTTTTCTGGTTGGTTCTGGAGCATCCTCTATACAACGGTATGCAACACCCCACCCCACCTGCACTCCTTCCCGGAGATCAATTCTGTCAGTCAGTGGTAATCCAACTTTATATAATATAATATACCGTCTACAGATATACCGGTTCAATAGAAGTGAAAATCTAGTTCCAATTTTCCCTCCTTATGAAGCAGCGTGTCAATGACTGCGCCCTTCCGTTAACTCAACACGGCAGACTTATCAAATGGTAATCTAAACATCTTTTTTATTTATTTTGGTGCTTTTCCTTCATTGGAATGACTATCACTTTACATCTTTCTTAGGTAAAAGTTATGCAAACCGCATGTCTTTGATCTACTTTGTACCAGGCATGCGTTGCATCGACAGTTTGTATATTATTATAATATCATTCAATGATCGTTTAGGTATAGTCTCGCGGCGTAGTGTTAGCATTTGTTAATCTACTACTATTTTAATCTGCTCTCAATTCCATCCGCGTAGAGATTTCCTCAGGAACGTTGCATTTTTTCGGTATAAGAAGTAGCCTATTTTACTTTTCGGCGATCGAAGTGAAGCAATAAGTCTTTAAGCAAAATTACACGTCGATCCATCGCTCTGTTGCTACTGGAAAGAAGGACAAACCAATAAACACACTTTCCCATTTATAATTTTAATTACTTACCTATTGCAAGGTGCGAATGAATACTTATGTCTTCCAGGCAAGCATGCTTTATAGTCGACGGCATTGTCAATAATCGGGGAGACAATGGTCAAACACAAATCTAATAATGAACTCTTATAATAATTCTTTCCTCATTATGAAACATATTTTATAGTGTTAACCGACACTAGCGGATGTTCACACAAATATATACATCACAAAAATTTCGCTTCCAACAGGATTCGAACCTCTCTATCATATCTATCCTCATTATCCGCAATTCCGCACTAGGTATAATAGGTAAATGCGAAAGTTCGTTTGTAGATTTGTTGGTCAGTTGGTTTGTCCTTCTTTCACACAGCAATGGAGCAAGGTATCGACGTGATTTTTGGCATAGATATAGTTTATGAACTAAAGAGTAGGCTAATTACTATCCCGGAAAATGCACGGTTCCTGTGGGAACGCGGGTGAAACCGCAGGCAGAAGCTAGTTCTAAATAAACTTTTAGATACGCAACAACAAATACATGAGCACGAACATATAAATCTAAGCTTGCAAGCATTGGGTACAAGGCCTCTCCAAGTCTCCTCTAATCATTGCGAAACATTGTCTTATTATAGAGGCTGCACGCTCGTAAGCTCGCATATAATAAAAACATATTTGACTGTCTGCTGCTTAATTGACACCATTAGATAATCATCTGCAGATAAAGGCGGTCTGATAACCATAATTATCATCTAAACCCCTAACCTAGATCCTCTGCACAAAGCTCGTGACCACAGTTTTTGTTCAAGTTTGTAGTGTATAATACACCGTAACACAGTAACTATAACAAAAACAATTTTATAATTTTTGTCTGTCTGTTTGTTCCGACTGATCTCCGAAATGTCTGGACCGATTTTGACGAGACTTTCATTGACAGATAGCTGATGTTATCAAGAGTTTTGGGAGTAAATTAGACTACGTGGGCGAAGCCGCGGGGCACAGCTAATACATACGTTCTTATCTTATATGTCGTAAACTTCACACAGTAGAGTGCGCAAATTCAATAATACTCGTTACAGGTTGTGTAATACTTGCTAATTATGATGTAAATGAGAAACAATCGATGTTCCGCAGCTTTGACTCGTTAGTAAACCAGTTGATAATTTTTTCACGACCTTGTGGCAAAAATTTGCAACGACTAATAATAAAAATAATCTGTTTTATGCAAAAACTGCATCTTATTAAATATCAGTGAAATATCTATGTCTCAGGGTACCTTTATTGCAATGCAATGCCGCTCAGAACTTTCTAACACAAAGGCTTGCGCGGTCGTTCATAAACGTAATTTTTCCTTTTAAAGTGTTCAGTTAAACAGATGTACATTGAGGTTATATAGAAACCATTTTTAGTATTCATTTTATTTGAGTATGGGTGGAAGACAAACGAAACTTCCTTAAGGTAGGTCATGAACTACCTTGAGTTTGAGAGTCCTTTGCTACATTCGAAGTAGGAAAGCCGTCAAGTTTTTTTACGACTAAAACTACCGATTTCCTTAAGAATGATAGAACAAAGATAAGGAACGTTTGATGTTTCGATTAAGAACACGAGTGTAAATATTGCAATATGGATATCACTCTAGAAGTCTAGATCTTTCCACGCGTCTATATGCATGAACGTACATAAACGTGTTTTAGTCTTCCTTGAAACTTGTTTATAAATAACTTGCTAAAGTAGAGCACAGAATTTTAGCTGTAACGTCGTTTTTTCATTAGCGTTATTATTTGCCCTATATGCGTCGGCGTTTGAATACTGTTCCACCGTATATACTAGGTCGATTTGATGAATTCCGGCCGCTTTCGCTCAACTTCTTGCTTCTTGCGTTGCATTTTTACCTTTTTTGTAGTAAAATTTTAAAATGTATCGAATTTCTTCATTAGATTCACTCATTTTGACAGTACGAAAAACAAATGAAAATCACACATTTTCCTAATTTGAATTTGGAATTATGTTCTTTAAAATTTAAACTTTCAATGATACCAAAACCAGCCAGATACAAATAGTATAGCCAAAGAGATTTTATTACAAGTTCATACATACTATAATGCGAAAAGACTTTTTCCCCAACCTAATATATTAGAACATGATGTCCCAATGTCAGCTGAGTTATAGTTTGTAGGTATTATGACAGTGAATAAGCGGTGAACGTTTTTGTTTTAACTGTGAACATTGGAACACACATGGTGTTAATTTAAAATAGAATAGAATAATATTTATTTCCAAAATACATAGAACTGGTTAATGGTACACAAGTATGCCAAAAATTCTTAAATGTTCTAGATGATAATATACAGCGAACCCCAAACTAGGCGTGAGCCTGTATCTTGGGGCTCAGAGATACGATTTACGTAGGTACGGTTATGTTAGATACGGTAAAAAGTTAAGTAATAAATTTGAAGGTGGTAGCCTCTTAAAAATACCCTATCACCCGTGCTATGATTGCTAACGATCCTTTTCTTTAGTGAAAGCTCAAGCTCAAAGTACGAGGGCGTGGGCAGACAATTTTGGCGAGTGGAATATGTTTTTTTTTTTTGTAGGACCCTGCTTTTGGTCTATCGACCTTTACAACGTCACCGAACGTTGAACTCTATAGTGCGTCATAGATGGAAATTCGCACAAGCTCCCGATCGGCTTAACTCGCTCATTACACAAAGCTATAGTATTTTACTAAGGTCCAGGGAGGCAATTGCAACTAAAAAAATATAATTGAAAATTTCAAATAGTGTACCATCGTCTGTACAAATCAGAGAGTTATAAAAATCAATTCACCAAGTTACCTATATATCATTTAATACTATTAATAAGGCAATAAGGCATAAAAGCATTTCATTAAGCGTAAATTATAATTTCTTTCCAAAATTACCAAAATAGTTGCAATAGCCCCTTACCGAGGTAATTGCAACTAATAATCAAATCAAATCAAATCAAATCGTTTATTTGCTAGAATACATGTTAGCGTAAGGTCTTAAACAATATTTTTGATCAATGTATTCAACCTGCAGGCAGGTGTGCAAATATTGTTATACATTTTAATTCCAGTGCATGTCATATCAGTTATTAAAATTAAGTTATTAATATAATAATAAATATATATTAATATATATAAATAAATATTAATAGTTGGAGACGTGATTTACATTAGCGTTTAAAGTTTAAAATGGGTGTAAGTTACATTAAAATGTACCTGTTTTCTTATAATAGTCTATAAACCAGCGTAGGATGGTTCAATTTATGGGAAACTTTTCTCAAAACTATTGAGGGGCTAATGCAACTTTTTTTTAGATAAAAGGGATGGAAAATAAGTTTGTCGATATTTTTTTATTACTGGGCAAGCACTGTCTCCGCCTCTTCCTTTCGCAAATGTTGTGCGGAATCAGTTTATCGATAAAATAATAAAAATCATGATCTCACTGCCTTTGTATGCAGCAAAGTTTGTGGAAAACCTTTTAATTGTAAGCTGCCGAATAACCTTTGATCAACTTTTTTTGTCATTGGTGAAATATTTTAGACGTCGAATTTTTTATCATTTAGATCAGCTGATTGAGCTTATTCGTATACTATCAATTGTTTTACTACGAACGGCTTTATAAGATGGTATTAAGTGTATTGCTCCTCTTTTTTCCTTAACAGGTCCCTAACTAGCAGTACGTATTACGAAAGTTCAGGAACGACAAGTTTCTCCGAAGCTCAGGGAAAACAACCGTGGTTCACATAATTATTTGCACTAGGCGGGAATCAAATCAGCCATCTATTTATTGTAATAATAGGCCACCAGTCACCACTCACCATTATAATAATAATATGTAAATTTTCATATCTTACTAAAACATCGACACGAGGGCATCACTAGTGTTTATCAATTTCATACAAATTTGCTGGGGCAATTGCAGCTAGCCTAAAAAGTCACAATAACCCCTTAGCGAGATTTCGAGGGGTTAATGTATCTTTAGCTATATAACATAGTAAACACAGTTTTAAGTAAAACAAATAATAGAAAATGGCTAACCGTATACTAAATCTGCTTTTCATCAAAGACACTGCTCGTAAAACGAAGTATTTTCATTTTAATTTTTAATAGAAGCTGATGCCGAATATTTCGCAAACATCAAAAAAGTGGCGGATAATTAAATGTCATTGTGGATAAAACAGATTAGACGATAGCAGCTCCGTCTAAAGTATGTAAGAAGGAGTGTTAGTTCCTCTATCGTTTCATATATTTCACTATTCCCAGAAAAGATCTGGCGGGAAATTATTTCAATTAGTTGCATTTTCCCGGTAGTTGCAATAGCCTCGCTGCACCTTATAGTATAATTTCAATTGACTTTTTTTTCTAAATACGGAATTTAAATACGAAATATTCTAGAAAGACGGGGTCAGAGCCCGGTTAGACTATCAAAGAGCTATAAATGAATGTCAGAGCCTGAGGCAAGGGCCGCGGCCGGCAGCCGATATCAAGTTCGCATTACCCAGTTAAGAAGCGATTAGGCGACAATCTTCCCATCAGCGGGTCCGCCGCCGCCCAATCTGCGTATTTTTACAGCACAGAACCACGTGCTCTTATTTGCGCCGTTTGAATTGAAGATTTCAGATTAGGTTGTTTGCGTCACATCCTTATTTGAACCGGTCCGTTACCTATAACTAGAGACAATGGGGTCAACTACAAAATGTTGATTTTACGAGTACCTACAATATAGAAATAAAATTGCAGTTTTATAATATATCTATAAAATAACTGAGCTTTTAAAGTTCACCGGACACAAAGTTACTGAGTCCACTCACACGTATAATGCGATTCGCAGATGAGCGAAACATCTATAAGACGGACACGAACTCATGCTTCCGCATTCGTCAATAATTCAGTAGGTACCTACTTACGATCCAATTCATATTCAGAGACATTGAAACAATGCAAACTCAGCGCAAGCTCAGCTAGGTAATCGAAATTCGTCAAATCCACTACTTTCGGCGAAAACAGAAGTGGCGCCACCAAGCGAAATAAGTAGTAAGTTTATATACCGGGTTATTGTCGTAAAACAACAATCATTGAGCTATGTTAAGTATCCTTGGGGAGGCTTAAAAGTTCTGATACCAATGGTGCCTACCCACATGCGTATACGAGAGAACGACTGTGGTATACGAGGCGATACTACAACTATTATTCAGAGACGAGTCTAATAAGCGTAAACAGAATTTCTTTTCTGAATAGAAGTACATATAGAAAAATATTTATTCATCGAACCAAGAAACAAAAATACATAGAAAAATATACAGAGGAACAACATACAAAAAATATCAAATCAGATAATAAGTACTTAAAAAATTAAAGCTTTTATTAATGAATAATGTTAAACGGTGGTTTAGTTAAACTATGTTTTGTATTAGTCGTTCTGTGACAAATTTAAACTGAATCGAATGAGACAAAACATAGTTGAACTAATCAACCGTTTCAATTCAACTTTATTCAACTATTTAACACTGTTTATTAATAATACCCTAAAAATTTTCTAATTACAAACAAGTTATAAAGTAGTACTTTTAAAACTTTCGCGAATTGAACGCATATTAGTATAAAGACAAAAACGGGTCTGTTCGCGCACGAGTGGTCACCACGATCAATGCAACTTGATCGAAACGTCGAGGTTAGTCAAAATTATGTTTTGATTTTATTTATGCGCGAATAAACCCGTTTTTGCCTTAAGTTACAAAGTAGTTCTGAAAAGGGTATGGCTCAGCAATAAGCTGATCGCAAATGACGATCAGCGCTAGTTTTGACTTATCACTTACAGCGAGGTATGTCCAGAAGGTGAAGGCGGGGTCCAGCTCGATCTGCTGCTGCTTCCCATCGCACAGCGCGCGGCGCGGCACCGCCACGGAGCACGCGGCGCCGCAGCGCGACAGGCGCAGCGCGCCCGCCTGCACTCGGACCCCATCCTTATCCCCAGCCTGCGAAAACATTACATTGAACAAAAGAATGTACAGTTTGTTAAATATAGCTTGATATGCGTGACAAGAGCGAGTGTGACCGAGTGGGAACTTGTGCTACTTTCAATCCGACGCACCATAGTTCGAATCTCGACTCGGCCCGCACCAATGACTTATATCAAGTTATATGTGCGGATTATTCACACTCGCTCTAAAACGGTGAAGGAAAACATCGTGAGAAACCCGCATGTTCAAGAACTAAAAAATTCGAGGACATGTGACATCCACCAAGCCGCACTGCGCCCGCGTCTCTGTCTGAGAGAAGGCCGGTATCCCAGCAGTGGGAGGCTAATAATGATGATGATGATGATGCGTGACAGCTGTGTTAAAGAAAACTCAATAAACATGGGGTCCATGTTTATTGGACCATAATAAAGTAGGTACAACATTGTCTTCGTACATTTTGACTGTAAAAAAATACAGAACTTCATGCTCGTGATGATCCCGCGTATCAAGCTGTTTAACAAATTATATTAGGTACTATGACAAACCTCTTATGAAATATTTCATTAAACTACTAGCTGTACAATGGATATAATGGATGTAATCCCAAAAATATTTCCCTGAAGGGATGCGATTCCGGAATATAAATGATCAGAAATAATTGCTTCCTACAAGGAATAATTCCGAATGAATTAAAATCACCCTGCGGGATCAAATCTTGCAAAGAAATATATCGTCACAAAACAAAAATGTATGGAAATGTTTAAGAATGGCAAATTTTAATAGGTAAGTAGGTACTCGTTGCAACATTCGAAAAAAAGCTATTACATAAAACACTATTATTTGATTAGATTTACTAGTTGTGCAAACTTACCACATCGAAGTTATCTCGACACGTTATACCACCGACCCCGTCATAGTCATCATCGAACTTCGTTACGTTTCCGATAGCCAAAGCGTTTACCCAATAACTTCTGACATCGGCCGGCGGCTCTTGTGCATTGTGCGATATCCTAGCGCGGTATACCATCTGCTCATCGCTCTCGTCGATTTCCGTGAAAAGGTCCGCCTTTCCGAACAGACAAGTAGAGTTTAAACCATGAGAACATTCCACTTCGAACAGTTGAGGAGTTGGAAAGAACACTTCCGAGTCGGAGACTTTTGATACGGACGTGTTGAAGTAAGGGTCGTTGGTGAGTATTCTGGAGGTGCTCTGGTCTTTATTCGGCGTTGTCGGGCTGAGGTGTGACGTCACCGTGTGTCGGTACAGGAGGCGTTGCGAGCCGGCGCGTGTCTGCAGGTGCACGTCATATGCGCTCGTGTGCAATATGCCTTCCATTTCCGCATCCGTCACTTCCTCTTGAAGGTCGCAAACGAAGCCGCAAGACAGGACCCTGTCGTAAACAAACCGCTGAGTCCGTCTGAATGGGTACTACTGCTTTGGTCATATAATCTGCATTACATGATACTGCATTACATTGTAAATAGATTTGACGGTTACATTTTTCATAGAGATGACTGGACACAAAAGACGTTTCAGGGTGATGAGCGAGAAGAAAAAATCTTATTATTCAAAGCTTTGAGCAGTGATATTAAGTATTATTAAAAGTAGACGTACCGCTCACCGCTCACCATCAGTCCGACCTTGGCTTCTAGACGAAATCCACACGCTTCTTTATCCTCTAACGCTAACGCCAACACAATGTACGGGAATGCCGAATGACATTCGCTTGCAAGATGTCATGTGACGTGACTGTTTTCAAATTAGTAGGTGGTAATTGGTTGTATTGGCTTTTTATAAGCTTTATTTACATTGCAAGTTAAACACTTGCAACGTATGATATGTATGTTTGTTTAAGTCAAATCTTGTAAGCTAAATTTGATCCACTTCCTGGTGTTCAATTGAGCCGAAATTTTACATACGTGTATGTAAAATTTCGTTAATTTATTTAAATCGAATGACAATGCAATATAATGATGTCACAGAGCTGGTCTGATGAAGGAACCGGAAAGCGGCCACAGTAACGAAACGACGTAACTCCATCAAATTTTGGGCTCTTTTGATTTGTCATCCTAGATGATGTCCAGGGTCCTGATGATGGAGCCAGAAGGTGGCCACAAGATTACAGTACTAATTACGTATTTAATAAAAGCATGTATCGAAAAATATATTTTTCAAATAAGATTATATAAAGTTAGTAATTTATAGTTTCAATTCCGCGATAAAGCATTCTTTATCGCGGAATGGCCTTCTAATGGCCTAAGTTCGATCTATACTGCATGATGGCTATGCCAACCCTTACTGGTTATACCCAGTTACTGATGGCTTTGCCAACCCTTACTGGTTATTCCCAGTTTCTGATGGCTTTGCCAACCCTAAGTAACGCCTGATTCCATCAAATAATATATTTTTCCACAAAAAACATATTAGGTACCTACTCTATGGTATTGGCTTTAGCGTGAGCGGAAAATGCATCGTGTGGATTTTATCTACAGGCATGATTATCCTGTTATCTGTAATGGCTATTTACATATTGCGATTTAGCAAGAGCAGGTAAGAAGTGCGGGTGAAGGCATTAGAAACGTGTCAACTGCACACGCTTGCGTGGTATATTTTACTAAGCACTTGTCACCTGCACACGCTTGCGTGGTATATTTTACCAAACACGTGTCACCTGTAGGGCTAACATGCGCACCGTGACAAAACTTTCTCGATGCTTATGTCGTGCATTTGTCTCATGTTCGCGAAAGAAAGAGCGAGACAAAACAGTAGACAAAATTTTGTCGTGGCGCGCATGTTAGCCCTGCTGCACACGCTTGCGTGATCTATTTTACTAAACACTTGTTTTAACACCTGCACAGTGTTTTTGCTTTTCGCAATGAGTAAAACAGCCTTTACGTGAAGTAGAAGGCGACTCACGTGAGGTTGATGTCGTACGCGTAGGGGTGCAGCGGCGCGCAGGGGTGGGCCTGCACGTTGCGCAGGTGCAGCGCGCCGCCGTCGCACTCCGCGAGCAGCTCCACGGCCGGCGGGAACGTCACGGTGATGCGGCCCACCGGCACCGCCAGCAGCAGCAGGGCGGACGCGCCGCCCAGCACCGACGACAGCGCCAGTAATAACTGCACGTACCAACATAATAAAGTTATCATATCCTATCTTATCCTACTTCCTACTTATATTATAAACGCGAAAGTTTGTGAGGTAGTTAGTTACATTTTCACGCAAAAACTACTTTACGAATTTTGATAAAACTTTTCAGTAATATAACGTAAATATCTGAATAACACACACACTACAATTTATCCTACTAATATTATAAACGCGAAAGTTGGTGAGGATGGATGGATGTTTGTTACTCTTTCACACAAATGCTATTGAACGGATTTTGATGAAACTTTACAGTAATGTAACTTATACATCAGAATAACACATAGGCTACAATGTATAAAAATATATAATATGCGGTGGAAGACACGGGCGGTAGCTAGTAATATTATAATCGCGAAAGTTTGTGAGGATGGATGGATGGATGTCTGTCTGTTACTCTTTCACGCAAAAACTACTGAACGAATTTTGATGAAACTTTACAGTAATATATATAGCTTAATACAGAAGCCGCGGGCGGGAGCTAGTCATATAACATAAACAGCTTTACTGTGAACAAATACATAAATGAATTTTTTACCAGATTTTAATTAACTTGTAACCTTTCAGAACGGGACTTAATAGCAATAAAAAAACACAGGTTTTTGTTTACATCGACGTTTCGATCAAGTTGCATTTAACGTCGAGGTAAACAAAAACTTGTGTTTTAATCGTGCTAAGTTCAGTTTTTAAGAGTAAAGCTTTTTGTTTATTTAACTTTGATTCCTTTTTCTTTTTTCTTTTTGCTATTTACAAATCGGACGATCTATTTTTCTCCCACTTGCCGATGTCAAATTATGCTAATGTTTTGCACAGACTATTCGGTTCTGAAGATATTGCAGTATTTAAAGTTGTTTATAAAAAAAAGAATGAAGATAAAGTATTACATCAGTACGCTTAACTGATCCGACAGTCGCCTCAGCGGCGCAAGTACGGAAGTCCAAACGATAAATTTGTCGAATCGAAAAAACTGATAAATGTATCGAAAGTTGCGAGTACCGAAGTATGATCGTAAAGTGTTGTATTAGCTTTATATTCTATTTGGATTCGACCTAGCTATTCGACAACTTTTATCGATTGTATCAAGTTCGATAAATTATATAAAAAATCGATAAAACCCAATTTATCGATTTGAACTGTCAATTTTATCGATCGAAAAGATCCGTACTTGCGCTGCGGGTCAGCCTAAACACGAGCTTTTCGTGAGTTCAAAAGAAAAAGCGACACGAAACATGATGAGTGCACAGGGCAGACAATTTCGACTTCACCCCAAAAATATTTCAAAGCGTCGACAGCGCCTTCACTTCAGTGTTGCAGATGTTCATATATAGTCAGCGCAAATGCGGAGTCTGCCCGCTCACAATCAAGGCCACTACGTTAGCCACTCGTAAAATACAAAACAATTACATATGTGACCTTTGATCTTGCTCAAAAACTAGTGTAAAAATTCAGAACATCTTCATATTCGCAAATTACACTTCACTATGTTGATGTCGATTGTACCATGCACTTAGAGCAGGCAGTCGTTCGTGTAATAACCACCGGCCGAATAAGCAAATTATCCACTATAGCTGAAGGAAAACAGGAAACGTTGTTTACGGGCCGTGATCAGAACTACAGCAAATTGACGGTTTTAGGTGCAATTGTAGCTGACAGCATGTCATCCTAAGGGACACCCTAGACGCTCAAGCAAACGTACGTTTTGCTTGTCAGAATAACAACGCTTTTGCGTCAAGCGCGGATTACGTGATACTCGAAATGCGTCCTTGACGCAAAAGCGTTGTTATTCTAACAAGCAAACGTACGTTTGCTTGAGCGTCTAGGGTGCCCCTAACATGGATAGAGTTGTTCGAGGTATGGCGTCGTGCTCACGAGCGGAAAAACGAATAGGTAGGACCCAGTAATAGCGCCATTGTGTATTCATATAGAAAATTATTCCCACGAGACGACCAGGTCGTCAGATGTTTTTTCATTATTAAAAACATAACACTGACTTCACGAAACCACCGCTTAAAAAAAATGTTTGCACAACTAAAACAATTTTACATAGGATTTAGATTAAAGCCAATGTCAAAATAATACATAGATATGTGTGTAAGCGTAAGTACTAACTGCACTCTGCAGTTACCTACATATATTTATTTAGAAAGCGACTAGCACAGAAACTTGATGAGTCATAGTAAGCGTTCTATTCAAATGTAAAGGCATTGCAATTATTTAGCTTCAGGTCGAATGAAATAACAAACAAAAAAGGACAACACAGTTAGTTACTTTAGTTAAAATTCAGACAATAGTAGAAATTAAATTCTTTAATAAAATTATTAATAGATTTTTTATTTAAATTACGTAAAACACCCTACATTACCTCCTGGGTTTTGGGTTTGGGTTTGCAGGACTCTGCTTGGGTAAAATAAATCAGAAATCATTCTCGAAAAATCATATAAACGGAAAAATATCAGAATAAAACTATACCTAACAATATCTACAGATGTAATTACGTTTGAAACACTAATCACGGCAATACTGACTATAGGTAAGTACTCTGATCTACATTTGTGCAAGATAAGCGCAGAAATTACGCGCGTTTGAGAATAAAAGTAGCAGGTATGCATAAGTAGCACGGGCACCTTGTAGAGAGAGCCCAAGGAGGTGCATAATTAGGGAAGCTATACATGGCTGTACCTATAATGTAGTAGCATTGACGTAAGTCGTATACCAATAGTGACAATGGACAAGCTTCCGGCAGTCGGCAGAGCGTCCTGCAATCGGCCGCTATGACGCACGGTTTACGCACACCCACTATGTTCTCACTAGCAGAGCGTTCCATGACCAGATGAACATATAATTTGGCTCAATAGCGTTAAAGTTCAAATTTTAGCAATTCGGTTTGTATCCACTTTCAGATGATTAACTCAAATACTTTCAAACTTAACACTTAACTAAACCTTACAACTTAAATAACCTAAACCATACAAACATTAAAAAACAATGATAATAATACTAAATTCTCTAACCATTAGGTACTTGATGACCCTCAATGAATTATAGTAAATCAGGTTTGGGCTCATTGTACTCAGTAAGCATTAAAGAAAACAATATTATGATCAAATGATCATTATAAATGAAAATATTGCCTAATTACTAATATATTTTATTATTGACCAGTCACAAACCTTAAAGATTAATGCGGGAAAGGAAAAGGCTAAGATTTTGCGAACACGTTTAGTTATATTATATTCTATTCCATCCCTTCACTTTTTGGACATCTCGTGATAGACACATCACACAACGCATAATAGAAAGCACCTCAAAGAAATAGGTGAGAGACCTACCTACGCGCGTTGTTAAACCTGGACCACTTGTACATGCATCCCCAACTGCAGCGCAAGTACGGATCTTTTCGATCGATAAACTTAACAGTTCAATTCGATAAAGTGGGTTTTATCGATTTTTTATATAATTTATCAAGCCTTGATACAACCGACAAGTTATCGAATAGCTAGGTCGAATCCAAAGAGAATATACAGACTGCTACAATACTTTACGATCAGACTTCGGTACTCGCTCGTTTTTTTGGATTGGACAAATTTATCGTTCGGATTTCAGTACTTGCGCCGCTGGTATAACATGTGCTCCTAGCTGGACATACACGAACGTCTACAATGCCACACAATGCAAGGTAAAGGTTATTGTAACCAGAATTGGACGTAATTTGCGTTACGGACGATGCGGATAAACTTGATTATATTGAACCGGGACACTAGATGCGGCACAATGCGAATTGAAAACATAATTCGCTTTTGATTAAACGTGTGGTTTTGCATGCTAATTGAGGGTTTAGATACTATGCGAACTTTAGTAAGTAGATAGGAGAATTGGTGTCAAGAAGGCGGCCAAACCTGTACTTAAACAGTAAGTACCTACCTATATTTGTAATGCCGTAGGTTATAACTATATGGGCTGACCGACACTATGTGAAGACGAGACGGCGACAGGAGAGAAAGATATTCTCGCAATAGGCTGAAAGAAATGAGTCAAATGTAAAACATGTTTTTGGGTTATGAGTGATTATGTAATAACTTTGAATTGTGTAATGACTTCACAAAAGTGAGCTGCCGGCCATCAGGGCTAAGACGCACACCGTGAGAAAATGTGTCTCACGCTTAACTTCTCGCGCGGAAGTGTTCCAAATTCAAAATAAAATAGGTGTGCATGGCATAGAAAAATTATATATAGTGCGTATGATAAACATCAAAGATCTAAAAAATCACTAGATGGGACATTGTTTGGCAACAGACTTTTAGAGATTTTGTCGGGAAAAATGGAAACCAAAACATTTATTGACTACAATCATTCTAATTTAAATGAAATATCTCAAACAAAACAAAAATTGGTGTAGTAACTGCAAAACACTTTTTAGTCACGCCAAAATGTCAGAGGGTCGTAAGCTATTTTGATTGCGAAGTAAAATAACATGATACGTCTCTTTAGCTAATCTACAAATAAAATAAAGTAGATATAATTTTGTAAGAGGCATCTTAGCCCTACAGGTCGCAAATAATATTATTATTATTATTAACATGACCGGCACGGCGTCCACTATGATTACCATAGTAGATAGCAGCGGTATAAACGAACACGAACGCCATGACCATGATCGCTATCTGTCCCTTACTCATTGATGTCAAGTTCTCGCTTGAGAATCTTTATGTTTCATACCTACATACAAAGCTGATAAAAGCTTTTAATTTTCCGAACCTGTAGTCCACAGTATACCAGCCAGTGGCACTACGGCTAACTTGACGGGCAGGACATCCAGCATGATCCCTGATTCCCTGCCTGCGAAACTGCAGTGCGCTCTTTACCCTGAGAAATTAGGTATTAAGTCTCATAAGCCCAGTAATTTCACTGGCTACTCTGCCCATCAAACCGGAACATAGCAATGCCTGCACATTAGTGCTTGGCGGCAGACTTCACGAGCAAAGCGGTGGTAACAACCCAGACGGACACTCGCTGAAGAGTTAGTCCTAGCACTAACAAAATATACTATAAAAAAGCTGATTCACGTATACTAACCCTAAAGTTGCCAATCTTGTCTGCCAGCATGCCGGCCAGCGGCGGCATGATGATGGACACGACCGGAGTGACCGCTGACATTATCGCTGTCTCCTCTACATTGATGCCCAGCTCTCGCATGTGGATCGTCAGGTACGGGTACAGTACGAAAAGAGCTGGAATAAATATCAATTTTAATGTCTCGAAACATAAAACTTACCTTCCTTACTTTAGATAACCTATACAAATAAATAAAATTGAAGTGTCTGTTTGTAATAACAAAATAACAGCTTTTTGCTAAATGAATATGAAAGTTATACGGTACCTATAACAAACAACCATTATTTAAATTTTTGTCTGTTTGTTTGTTCCGGGTAAACTCCGAAACGGCTGGACCGATTTTTTCGGGACTTTCACTGGCAGATAGCTGATGTTACAAGGAATAACTTAGGCTACTTATATTTTAGAAAAAGAATTAGGGTACCGCGAAAAAAAATTAAAAACCATGAAATCCAATACTCCGCGCGGGTGAAACCGCGGGCAACAGCTAGTCTAATAAATAAACCGAAAATAATGTTACAGACAAACGCACTTCCATGTCTAGTTTTGTTTGTAGGGATAATTTCGAAACATGAATATTGCAATGATGATGTTAAGGTCGTTCACTTTTGTATGTTTTAGTTATACGAGTAACTAGCATTGTGAAAGGACTGCGGCGTGTAACCGCAGGGTTAAACATCTCGTTGCCCTACTCCTTCGTTACACTAAAATATTTAAAATTGTTTCAACACGAGAAAGGCAAGAAATACTCACTTGATGCATGTACGAAGAAAAGAATTTTCAAAGGTACGAGCTTCTTTCGTTTTAGATCATCTGTGATCCTCTTGAAAAACGACCTTACAAACTGCATATTGATGTTTTAGCTTCCGACAAGTAATATAAAGCAGAGCTTCGGAAAAGGTTACGGCACTAAGTGGGGAAGTCCTTCGTCACCCAACCTCCCTCATAAATACTTGTTTGTCGATGTTCTTGATACATGGAAGACGAATTCCAGGTTCTGAAACAAAGACACAATATTCACGTGGAAGAAATATAGAAGCAGAAAAAAATTGGAATTTTACATAATTTTTCCAGCATGGATTAAAACATAACATGACATTCGTCGTAACCTGTAGTTGTCGACAATGATATGGGTACTTACTTGAGATAATTACAGCTAACTTGGTAAGTGACCTTGGTAAGAATCAAAAACAAAAGCAAATTTTCTATGTCTTAACTATAACAGTAAGATCCAAATATAATTGACCGATTAAACCCTCATAAAAAATTATACATTTTGCGTGAAACAATTTCTCGTAAAATGTTTGTGTGTGTTACATACACATTTACTCGTTGACTCCCTGGTTGGAGAACAATGGCTGAGGACAATGGCATACTCGTAACAAAATAATAAGCAATAGGCACTTAATATAATGAAAAGCCATCATCATCACTTGCAGTTGAATGCTAGCGACGATCATGACTACCATTTTTGTCCCTCTTTAATTGCGTGTAGGATCAGAAAGATACGTAACTTTTGTTAGTGGGAGGACTAACTCTTCTGCGAGTGTCCGTCTGGGTTGTTACCACCGCTTTGCTCGTGAAGTCTGCCGCCAAGCAGTAGTGTGCAAGCATTACTGTGTTCCGGTTTGATGAGCAGAGTATCCAGTGAAATTACTGGGCTTATGAGACTTAATACCTAATGTCTCAGGGTAACGAGCGCATTGCAGTGCCGCGCAGGCCTTTGTGTTTCAAAGTTCTGGGTGGCACTGCAATTGTTATGGGCCGGCGTTATGCTTACCATCAGGCAAACGACCAGCTCGTCTCGTTAACTAATAACATAAAAAAAAAAAAAAAAAAAAAAAAAAACTGACAAAAGAATAAAACTTAGTCACCTTATTAGTTGAACAGATGTTCAGATTAAGAGGGTAAACTACAGAGATTTAGGGTAAACCGTTAAGTGGGGTGCTATGCCGGGGAACCTCCACGCGGTGCACCCTGGGTACCCGTCAGCAACATCTCCTGGTTGACCTTTCGGTCCCGGAGGGGTTGCTGACGGGTAGCTGATGCCCCGGCGAGGTGGGCCCCTCCGCGTGTCCCTCTGATTGGGTCAGCAGAGGGCACAGCGGATGGGGCAGAGGGGTTGAGCGGGACCCGAAGGCCGCAGGGAGGGACTAGCGCTCCGGGGACGCTACACAGGACGTGACGAGATAGGGGCGCGCTGTCTCCCAGCGTGGGACCAGGGATTATACCCTAGTATAATATCCCCCCCTGCTCCCGCTGGCAGCGCGCGACCGGACGGGACTTAGGAGGACAGCCCCTCTTATTGGGGGGGCTGGACGAGGAGGGGCGCGCTGATTAGCGCGCCAAATATTACCGGACGTGACAGGAGGAGGACAGCCCCTCTTATTGGGGGGGCTGTACGAGGAGGGGCGCGCTGACTACCGGCGTGGGACCAGGGGGATACCTTTTTGGGTATGCCCCCCTGCTCCCGCCGGCAGCGCGCCAAATATCGGACGAGACACAGAAGGAGGAAGCCCCTCGCCCTGATTGGCCATAATCGGGGTGGGGGCAACATCGGACTCGACATCAGAGGGGGGGTCTGACGGCCCCCCTCTGCACCGGACTGAGACGAGGTGGAGCGCGCGGCCGTGCTTTTGCGACCGCGCGCCACTGACGGTGCTCTCATGAGCACGGAGACGGGGGCGCGGTCTAACCCCCCCGTCTCCACCGGGAGGACCTGGGGCGTCGGATGCGGGGGCATTCGGCGTCCCTCACCTGCGTATAGGTAGGGTCCTCCCGAGGCGGAGGCGATGCGCTTGCGTTGGGTGCATCGCCTGGCCGTGCGGGGGAGAGGTGCTCTCCCCGCGAGGCGGGTCCGCCCTGGGGGGCGGACGACGGCTGACGGGGTCTTGTGCGGAGTGCGAAAGCGGAACCGCGACCCCGTCCAAAAGCTGAGCCGGAAAACGTCCCAGGGTTTTTTAGTGGGTAGGACGGCTGCGCGTGGGCGAGCGTGAGTCCCACACTCTCTCCGTAGCCCCCCCCGGGGCGCGGAGGGGTAAGCTCGCAAAGGAGTTTTTCCCTGGGAAAAAAAAAAAAAAAAAAAAAAAAAAAAAAAGGGTAAACCGATAAGTGATAGATATCACCTATCGGTTTTTGCCGCATTGCACTTGCGTTACAGTTCCCATTCTAAGTTGGGTGTGTTACTATAAAGTCTCGACCTCGTGTATTAACTTTCCAACTAATTACAAATAACAGGTGACACCTACCCAGGCTAGCACTAGAAAATATCTTATACGTAGCACCTGGATATTTTTCACTAATTACCGATAGGTTAGTTTGATCATTATCACACCTGTGGCGCAAGTACGGAACTTTGCGATCCATAGCTAAATTTAAATTATTCATAATAATGCATAGATAAATTGACAATTCGATGAATTAAAATTAGAAATAGGTAGGTCGTTGTTAATTTTTTTCGAAATCGTAACACTACCTTTTCCCCGAAAACAAAAACCAATCTCCGAAACTAGCACAAACTTCTGAGAGATATGGAAGCTAGTTTTACGGCGACAAGTTTCACGTGTAATCTGTTATCGATTGCATTCGCATCACAATGAAATTTAATTTTCACTGCATTGACCGAATACCTATCTAATTTTGCGACGTGATTTTCATGTGAAAACCATGGCGAACGACGATAAAACCATTTATACATTTATGTTAAAATAGTCTTCGTTCCATAAAGCAGTCTTCGAATTGTGGGATACGAATATTCACTTCAAATTGAAGAAAGTAGATTCGGCTACGTTACGTTTTCGAAAAAATCAAGAACTGCTTATCTCTAATTTAAACTTTTAACCGTTCGAACTGTCAATTTTATTTATCGAAAAGATCGGTACTTGCACTGCTGATGATGTTACTATGCGACGATGTGTTCGGAATAGCTTTCCAGTATACCTACAGAGAAAGGTCCTTGACGACCGGTTTCCAACTTGAGGGTGTTGACTAGTACCTAGCTATCACCATAAGAAAAGGAGAACGAAGTAAGCCAAGCGAGAGAAAATTCGAAAGAAAAAGAGGTAAAAACTAGGAAATACCCTTCTGCCATAGTAAGCTTGTATCACGATAACTTCGTTCACGAGATTCGAGCATGAACTGCAGTTGGTGCTTCAGTTCAGCTGGTGACCAGCAGTTAGTAGTTAGTTGTCCTCTCACTATACCGCTGTGATCACTACTTCAATAGTAGTGTAGACTAGCCCCTACGATTAGGTAATGCCAGAGTCATAGAAATCCAAACAAAAAGGTACGCCATAGTATACGCAGTGGCTGGCAGCAGTTAGAAAAGTAGAGCCGAACACCGGGCTCGGAGTAGTAGGTACCTACTTATTTCAGGAGAAGCTAGAATCAAGCTCAGAGGAAATTTTAAACGAACAGGCAGGGTCCAGCCTTTGTCTGATACAGACCGATTGTAATGATGATATTCTAAAATACGGTAAGTTGAGTAACCTTAATTAAAAAATTATAATATAATACTTAATAATATGTATTTTGATTTAATTTTGCGTAAATCAGCTAACCAAATCAAATATGTTGATAAAACTTCTGCTATTGCACCATCTTGTGAATTTTTACGAAAATAAATTCAATATTCAGTATGTACCTACCTATTATAACATAATTAGCAGAATAATCACACAAGATTTAATGCTAGTTTTTTGCAGCTTCATTCGAGTTATTCACAAAAAAAATGCTAAAACTAATTATAAATATTAATTAGGACATGTCAAGATGGCCATTGTGTTGCGAGATAAGATAATATGCTATATAGAAGCTTCTTGTATCAGATACAAACGACAAGGTAGATAAAATAGTTGCTACTTAGTAAAACAAGCAGCATCTACTATATGTTATAAGGTGATCCATCGATCATCGGTCAGTCGAACGAGGTCTGAAAATAAATGAGTAAAATATCTTTTTTTTAAATTGCATTCATTTTCGGATCAAATGCAAATTCAAAAATCATAATATTCAAAATTTATATTCTTTATATATTTATATCCCAAGGGAGCACTCATGAAAGTTAAAATAAATGACTAAGTGCCCGTTCCAAATTGGTAAACAACCTAGTTTAAATTGGTATGTTATTCCGAAAGGGAGTCAATGTACTCCTGGAGGTCAATAATATTGGTTTTACGATTTTTAGAAATAAAAATTTTTTCATTATTACAATCTTAACTTTACCACAGAACATATAATAATACTACGTACATACGTTTAAACTTTCCTTGTGGTAATTCAGTTATTTTTTTAGGAATTTTACTGTAAAATCTGACACCATTAGCCAGCAGGAACGATTTATTAGTTTTAACTTTCACTTAATCTTAACTCGGGTGCTATGATGTTATGGTTATTTCTAGTTTTAAATCAAGTACAACACTTTTTCAGTTAAATTTACTAAAAATTTTCCGTACATTATATTTTCCAACTGTATAGCGAGGGCAAGGTTAGAATGCCTATTTCTTTACAAAAAGCCTCTAAAAGATTCGTGTGGGTCCATCGTGGATCGGCATGATTTTTGGCATAGGTATAGTTTATGGACCGGAGAGTAACATAGACTTCTTTTATCGCGGAAAAATGCAAGGTTCCTGTCGGAATATACGTAAATGTATGTATGAAATTAATTTAAAGCAAAAATGGACTTCCTTGTTGATTCAGATGTAGGTATAATCGTTACATAGGTCCCTACTAACTTATTGTAAATATTGAGAATTGTCTAAAATTTAGTTCGTGGGAGAAAATAATAGTAGGCACTTAATTCTTATCTTATTTACTAATTACCCTTACATTTATTTACAATAATTCCATGCGTCATACGTCCAAAGGTCAGAGTAGGTAGAGTTTTTAAGACGAACGTAGATCAGAACAAGGATACGCCTATCCTAAATTCGGGATCACGGGATTTAAAATGTAACATTGTACCTACCTATTCATTTTAGATATGAAATCATTTATTCTAAACTAAAAGCAACACCACTCGCCTAATCTTCCATTAGAAAAAAACTGAGCGTTTCTATGTGATACACTACCAGAAGAAGGCTTAGGAAACAGGGTATTTTTTATACTATTGGATAGCGAGACGAGCTGGGCGTTTGCCATATGGTAAGCTACATACTTAGTTTGTAGGGAAATAAGATAGAATATCAAGTCAATCAAGGAACCCCCCGAGACAAGGCACATTCGTAAAACATTTTACGGGTTGCGGGAACTACAAAAGTTAAGTTAATTAAGTAAGTATTACCTATCACGACATAAATTATTACATTACATTACACGTGTACAATATTTTGTGCGACTATTACTGGTAGATCAGATACCTACCTGGGGCCTGACTCCGTAAATCGAACGTCGAAGCTTCGGCTGACGGATCGGCATTTTCCTACTATGAAAGACAAAATGTCAAGAGCAAACATCGAATTGAACGTTGGATCCGAAACACTTTCATAGTAGGAAACCTGCAATTCGTCAACCGAAGCTTCGACGTTCGATTTACGGAGTACGGCCCCTGTACTCATTCTGCAATGCGACCGCGGCCGTTTGAATACATTGACGGCTCCGTAGCTAAGTTGGTAGTAACCCTGCCTGCATAGCGAGGGGTCCCGGGTTCGATTCCCGGCCGGGACAGATTTTGTGTAAGCATAAAATTTGTGATGTGTATCTGTGTGTGTCCATGCCACCTGCGACACAGGGAATCCTAGTGCGGGGGGTATGAGTGTAAGCGTTTATTTATTTATTATTTATTCTGAGTAGGTATGTCTGATCATCGACTTTCAAACAACCGAATTGATGGGGCACTCACGAATAGTGTCGTAATCACGTCAACTGCGATTATTTATAATACCGGTAAGTACCTCTATTTATATTATACAACGAGCGTAGTTTTTTACCTAGGTATTGTTATTGTGTGAATCTGTTACTTCCTACATACCAATAACAACAGAGACGTGTAGGTACAACGCGTGCAGCGAATTTAGGCCGACATGAAATGCGCAAAAGTAGCTTCTATCCAATGAAAATAGTCAAAGTAGCTACGTTTGGAAATTTATATTGACAAATCAACCAATGAAGTATATTTTCATGAGTTACAGAGCCTATAGGTAGCTCGACTGATCGGTAAGGGAAGCAAGGTCCGCAGCGGTCTGTATTTAGATGATTGACCGCTCACGGTGTACATTATAATAATTATAATATAATAAAAAAATTACGCGATAAAAATCAGTAGAATTTCAATACTATTTTACTGATAACCTCGACCAACGCTGCGAGGCTGTGTGTTTCATCTGTAGGTACTTTTGTATGTATGTGCGTGACCTGTATCTCAACAACAAATAAACCGTCACTAACAAGAAAGGTTGAAATAACATCAAAGCGTTGTTAATGTTATTGTATTTATCTGAGATAGTTCTTAAATATTTAAATACTTTTATCAATACGCTAAAAAGAGATGAATATCGAGGACAGTCATTGCATTTTAACACCTTTACCACTAAGGCAATGCCTAATTTTATATAACCTACTTCCTACTTAATCCTACTTAATATTATAAATGCGAAAGTGTGTTTGTTGGTTGTTGATTTGTTGGTTTGTCCTTCTTTCACGCAGTAACGGAGCAACGGATCGACGTGATTTTTAGCGTAGATATAATTTATGGATCGGAGAGTAACATAGGCTACTTTTTATCCCGGAAAAATCAGTTCCTGTGGGAACGCGGGTGAAAACTGCGGGCAAAAGCTAGTTACATATAAAGCCAGCTATACATCTACACTGCCTATATATCGTAGAATATTATGCACTAACATAAAGGCTAGCTGGCATAAAGAGCCACTACCTACCTCATTCACAAAATTAGACCTCTTCGTCACCGACTAATACCGAATCTTGCCATGACCGAAAAGACAAAGAATTCAAAATTAATAAGTTGCAGGTGCACGAAGTACCGTACGTGCAGAAGGTATAGGTACCGTGTACCTACGTATAGTTATAGCCGCGTATCCTCCGCTGTCTAGTTCTTCGTCTACGAAGTAGGTACCTACATAACTAAAATGAACAGCAGTGCAAGTACCGATCTTTTCGATAAACAAAAATGACAGTTCGAATGGATAAAAATTTAAATTAGAAATAGGAAGTTCTTGTTTTTTTTGAAAACGAAACGAAGCCGAATCTGCTTTCTTCAATATGAAGTGAATATTCGCACGTCACAATTTGAAGGCTGGTTTATGGAACGAAGACTATTTTAACATAAATGTTTAACATAAGGTTTTATCGTCGTTCTCCACGGTTTTCACACGAAAATCACTTCGCGAAATTAGTTATTCGGTCAAAGCAATGAAAATTGAACTTCATTGTGTAGGAAATGCAATCGATAACCGATTACAAGTAAAACTTGTCGTCGTCGCAAAACTAGTTTCGGAGATTAGTTTTCACCATTTCGTTTTCGTTTCCTTAAAAAAATATTAATTCATATATTATAACAAAACTGTTACGTTCTTAACTGCTATAATATTATAAATGCGAAAGTGTGTTTGTTGGTTTGTCCTTCTTTCACGCAGTAACGGAGCAACGGATCGACATGATTTTTGGTATAGATATAGTTTATGGACCGGAGAGTAACATAGGCTACTTTTTAAACCGGAAAAATGCACGGTTATATATAAATAGTCTCAAACTTTTACTACTCAATGACACCTATCATTGTGATTGAGAAATGGCAGATTTCGTAACAAGGAAGCGGAGACTTGCAAATAAAACTTGTATCATAAACAATTATTGCCTATTGAATCTTAAGAGTTAACTGATAATGTACATCATGAATTTTAATATTTATCTACGGTGCAATAAAGCGCTTATCTAATAGTTCATATTGTGTTATATTTTAATTTTCATTCATATTTTATACAAATTGTAGATATTGTGAATATAACACAATGTCTATTTGTAAAATTTTATTAAATTAAATAGCTTAGATAATTAGGCACACGACATCAAAATCACGTACCTATAACGCATTTTAACGCGACTTTGTTTGTTAGCTAAATATTTGTGACTCTTAGCTTATAATTGCTTACAGGTAATAACATTTTCGATAGGTTAACACTTTTGATTTTGGTTTGAACACTTCATTTATTTATTCCGGCCTTACCGGCTAGTAAAGCGTCTTCGTTTTCGATTCTAACCCGATTGAAACCACCGGTTGCTTGTCTTCGGCTGGAAGGAATTGTCCAGTGCTCTCGCTAGTTTTAAGTTTAGAGCAACTTGTTCCTATACGTACACTATCGAGAACTCTGAACAATTCCTTCCAGCCGAAGGCTAGCGACCGCTGGTTTTAATCGGGTTGGAGTTAAAAACCAAGACGATTTTATTAGCCGGAAAGCCCCTGATGTAAACATCAGGCTAACAGTAAGTAGTAGTATCTACTATTAATCTGTGGATATTCCAAAGAATACATACGTCCTACTTCGTATCTACCGTGTTCGCAGCTCCAAAACACGGAAAAGGCCATATAAATTCTATAGTACCTAAGTAATTATTCTAGCACGAGACAAAAATTAGCCAAGTTCACCGGCCTAAAGTGTACAAATGAAAATACACTAGTAAACAAATACTATAGATTAATTATATTTTATAACAAGACTCTAAAACAGGATACCATAAAATTACTAGCTTGATAAATATCAAAATTATCGTTGACAGAATCATGTACCACCTAGATAGTGTTTTTAATTTAATATCCAAAATGTAGTAGGGGTAGTTTATGGTAGGTAGGTACACCTAAAATTCTAGGACAAAATAGATAAAAAAACTCTGGATTAGTCGTACGATTAGCCATTCAAAATAGGCCAAATAAAACCAACACTAACTATAATAAGCTAGGTACTCACAGCAGCTGTAAATTGAAAAACCTTATCAAGCTAGGCGAAAAATGCACTTCGAATCTTATCGTCTATGTCGCATAAAAGGAACACAAGTGGCAAGTCGTTTTTTCAAGTTTGTTCACTGAAATTTTTCTCTATTTGTGCGTTTTTATAATGACACCCGGATTTATTTATTTATTAATGTGCACGTAGTGATGCGCGCGCGTATTTTTTGAAGGCGACCGCTGCGCAGTGCATACGCGCGACCGTAAGATGGAAAGTTAGCCGGAGACTGCCGCGCTGGCCCACTCGTGCGCTGATCAAACAGCGACCGACGGTGCCGACCGTGGACTACCGTGGACGACACTACGATTTGCATGTCAACTTTTAACAACAAACTCACCTTTGAACAAGCTTAAGAAAATTATTTTCACTTCATTTTCCATTTCTTGTATGTACACTTTCTTTTCTGGGTGTGCCTGCCGATCGTACTGAGATGTTAGTTAAAGTTGGTCATGTACTGTTATCTCCCCTGTTGAGTTACTTGCCATTTGAATCTGTAAATATAATAAATACAACGAGGATTGTTGAAACCCACAAAAAAAAGTTTAAAAGAGATCAGACTCCGTAATCACAAAAATTAAAAAAATATTGCAATCAACGAGCATTTCTGAGTAGGTAATACTTATTGTTCATACAATCCGGCGTAAGAAGCTAGCCAGCTCTCCCATGCTAGCTTCTCTACTTCCCCCTGAGGCTATGAATTATCGGAATGCAGACGTGAGTATTAAAGTACAGATTTTTGAATGTGTCTAAGTAAAATCAACGGCAGCCATCAATGACAGATAGCAACAGACCTTTTTGTTACATCCGCCTCGGACAGTGATGATATGGTCGAAGATGTAGTGTGCTTTCCCAGTAGATACCTATTCGCTCTATTTTTCAACACATCTAGATTATTCAACATCGTTGATCACAGCGTCAAACGCTAACCAGTCTGTGTCAGTCAGCTGTTTACGGTGGATTTACATATGTAAGTATTTCTCCATTTTCGGTGCCGTGTATAACGCGGTGTACGATAACACAGACAAAGGAACGTCTCGTAGCACTGGCTCTGAATCGGCCTTCAGCTGCGTTGGGCAGTCATATCACGCGCGCATTCAGATTCTCTTCACTCACGTTCTGTAGGGCTAACATGCGCACCGTGGCAAAATTTTGTCGATGTTTACTTATGTCGTGCATTTGTCTCATGTTGGCGAGAGAAAGAGCGAGACAAAACAGTAGACAAAATTTTGTCGTGGCGCGCATGTTAGCCCTGCTGGAATATCTTAGCGATGCCAATAACGATTCCAACAATATCAAGTCAGCTAAGGTAATCGTGTCAGACTCGCATGTCGATGTCACCGAAATTTTAGTCAAATTCTGACTAATGGGTTAGCGTTTGACCGTGGTTTGACCGTATCTTAACTGTTCGTAAACGACGATGTGGTGAAGAGTGATCAATACGCTCAACATAGAATAAACTGGTTCTCAGGGGGTCAGGAACAGCTGTCGGAACACACCAATAGTAGGTAGGAGCTTGACGACATATTTTACTAGCTTCTGCCCGCGGTTTCATCCGCGTCCCCGCAGGAACCGTGAACTTTTACGGGATAAAAATTTGCCTATGTTACTCTCCGGTCCATAAACTATATATATGCAAAAAATCACGTCGATCCGTTGCTTTGTTGACCAGACCACCCAAAGGCTAAAGAAAAACATAAAAATCCATGATCACGGAAGAACTCAGTTCTTCTTCAGAAACAGAAGAACGGAGTTCTTCCGTGATCGCTGTAAATGTCCGATTTATAATGGTCATCCATACAGATAAATAAAATTGAAGTGTCTGTTTGTAATATCAAAATAACAGCTTTTTACTAAATGCATACGAAAGTATATACGGCACCTACTACAAAACAGCCATTTTTTAAATTTTTGTCTGTCTGTCTGTTTGTTCCGGGTAATCTCCGAAACGGCTGGACCGATTTTGACGAGACTTTCACTGGCAGATAGCTGATGTTACAAGGAGTAACATAGGCTACTTTAATTTTAGAAAAATAATTAGGAATCCGCGCAAAAAAATAAAAACCATGTAAACCAAAATCTCCACGCGGGTGAAACCGCGGGGCAGCAGCTAGTATAAAATATTCGCAGTGTTGATGACCATGACAATTTAAAAACCTATCTCGAAAATAAAAGCTTATAATAAAAGAATTCGCCAGCATGCAAACACTAACTACTCAATGAATAAAGAGAAATCTTACCGTTAACTAGTGCCTTCTACGAGTATATATTAATTTAAATTGCACCAATGGCATTGCCCTTATTATTAATCTAGCTTATACAGCAACAGGTTTATTATAGCAGGTTTACATCAACAGCAACTTATTTCTAGAAATAATATGACATATTCAAACATCAGTCTTTTATTTTAAAACTATTATACAACCATATAGCTGATAGTTACCTTGCAAGAGATTTTAATAATCACAATTAACTATAATTAGTACAATGATGAAGATTAACCATTGTGCATTGTCCAACCAAATGCAACAGTGTAGTGAATTCCAGTTCACTCTGTAAAGTAAAGCTTTATATAATAGTAGTTTTAATTACGTCTAAAAATTACTATAACCGTAATACATTGAGCATTTTTAGGTTTTCGCCATTAATGTTATCCCATTTTTCTTCCCATTTTACACTACTATAGTGATTAACACGATGAGCAAAGGTCTTGCCTTTGCCTGATGGTAAGTACAATGCCTGCTCATAACAGTTGCAGTGCCATCCAGAACTTTAAAACACTAAGGCTGCACTGCAATGTTATAATAAATTACCTGGAGACATAAAGTTTCTTATAAGGCCAAGTAATTAAATTAATAACGTTGGGAATAAGCGTGCTTAGACAACTTGTTTACACACAGAGAGTATTTTAATTTCATAAGAAATCTAGTAAAAAAATCACACACAGTCAACACTAAATTAAAGTTAAAATCCATAAAAAGCGTATAAAGTAATGATATAAAATAAATCTATCAGCCTTGTCTATAAATCTAAGATTTTGAAGAAATATTCAACTTCTAGCAGCCCATCTTCAGCTAAATCACTGCAGTGTATCGCATTCTGAACTTTAGTCTTGCCAAGTTTGGCTCGCAGTGTATTTGGTCGTAATAATCTGGCTATTTCCTGAAAAATATTAGAAATATTAGTGCCATAGAAAATGTACAAATTGCGCCACATTGTTAAAAAAAAGAAAAAGAATAAGTAAAGAAACGAAGCAGGGGTGCAATTTTTGAATGTCACCGAGTGACTAAATATCAGCGATATGACCGATAGTCACCGATTTACAAAAAGTCATATTTTTGAATCTCAGCGGGTGACTAAATTTCTCATACCTATGATATCGTTTACGAATGGGTACCCCCACTCGTAAATGATATCATAGATACGAGTATTTAGTGCCAATTTTGACTTGAAAACAATTTCCAACTTAAAAAATAAAATTAAATAGAACTCAATCATAAGTTTATCTGTGATCAAAGCTGAGAAATAGTTGCATGTTAGTAACACAGGGTATGACTTTCAAAAATACGACTTTTGCAAATTACTGATTTCAAAGTCATCGCTGAGAATTTTGTCATCGGTGATTTCGAAATCACTCCTGACTTTCAAAAATCGGTCCCCTGGTCTGTTTTTATGTTATTGATTAACTACATTATTTCGATGGACGAACCCTTTGAAACCGCATATTTACATAAATTATAATATAACCTGCGTGGTATAAATGTTAATATATTTATTACTTACAGGGTCTGTTGGACCAACTAGTTTTCTGAACTCAACGGCAGTGTTAACGCTCTTGTCTTTAGCGACAATCTCCATGGCAACACAGGCCCCGCTTGCCAGCTCTTCTACCATTCCCTGGAAAGAGGTCCTTTATGAAAAATAATAATGATTAAAAATGTTAACATATTTTATTATTTATATCTCAAGTCATTTGATTGGTACTGTAAAGTATCACAGATGGAGTAGGCAATCGCTGCAAAGCCATGTCTGCTCGATGGAGCCGTGGCTAATAAGCCGATGAAAGTGATCATATCAAGATTTTTTGGCGCTAACATCCATCGCTGTCATAGCTTAATTAGTTAAAGCGTCTGGTATAGACAACACAGAAGCCGCGGGCTCGAATCCAGTTGGCCAACGGAATTTTTGAGATTCATATATTTACCTACTTGTTGCATGATAACACATGAATAGATTGTCGCAAAAAGGTTCGACCATGAATTTAATGGAGACGGCTCCCACAATGCAGACTAATACACTATCCTACTAATCCTACTTCCTACTAATATTATAAATGCGAAAATGTATACCGCGCATCTAAAAGTTTCCCGAAATCAACTTTTTTTTATTATTCAATAGTAATTTAAATGATACTATCAGATTCTTTACATTTCAATGAATAAAACAATGTATAACAACCATGAATTTAAACGCAGTTTTTCACGGCCACAATCAACAAAATGTATGTTTTTAGTACAGCTTTACGGTCTGCATAGAACATATTATGGCGTTACTTGTTCTACCTAATTTGTACGAAGCGTTTTATCGCTCAGTAGATACGCCCGACGTCAACTCTCATTTTTGACGTATCTCTAGCGTTAGATTTCCAGTTTTTTCGATATAGACATTTGATTCTCATGAGAAAATGAATTGATTGACATCATAAAAAAATGGAGTCAATTTCCCTATCATTATGGACTGGCGTTATGCTTACGATCAGTCAAACGACCCGCTCGTCTCATCTCGTCATAATAAAACAACAAAAAGAAGTATGCAAGCAAGATAGATCGAACCGGTCCTTCCTTTCTGCTTAAAATACTCGGCGTGTTCACAGTGGCGTATTTTAGGATTCAGCGTCCTGGGCCTGCAGGCCCCGTCGCCCTGTTTTTTTGACAATTTTTAACTGAATCGAAAGAGACAAAACACAGTTTAACACTGTTCATTAATAAGACCCTTAGTTAGTTAGTCTTTTTTTAAATTTCTTCTGCTTGCATCGCCCCTAGCAGCCTGCCGCCCCGGGCCATGGCCCTTTTGGCCCTAGGCTAAATACGCCCCTGCGTGTTCATAAGATGCGTTAGTAATTTAGTAATATGATTTATGATCTACATACCTTATATTCGGGCACTATTCCCTTATACACTTCATAGAACTCAGCAGCATTAATATTTTCTACCACCAACATATTCAGTGCAGTGACATTAAAGCCACCCTCATGAATAGCTTCCAACGCGGCACCAAGTTTGCCCTCGCGGATAGCGTGGGGCTTGACTATGCAGAGAGTACAGTTTGAGAGTGTGGCGGTCAGGGATAAACGAGTCGACAGTAGCGCAGGCGGAGGAAAGAAGTACTCTATGTCCTGTGAAGAAATATTTCAGATTAGCATTGAGGTACAAAGAACAAAGTAGGTATCTATACAAATAAATAAAATTGAAGTGTCTGTTTGTAATATCAAAATAACAGCTTTTTACTTAATGCATATGAAAGTATATACGGTACCTACAACAAAAACAAAATTTTTATAATTTTTGTCTGTCTGTGTGTTTGTTCCGCGTAATCTCCGAAACGGCTGGACAGATTTTGACGGGACTTATAAGGAATTATAAGTAGTAACTTAGGCTACTTTTATTTAAAAAAAAAAGAATTAGGGTTCGGCACAAAAAAATAAAACCCATGAAATCCAATAATTCCGCGCGGGTGAAACCGCGGGGAGCAGCTAGTGAAAAATATAATGAATTTTGTAACGGCTGTAAAAAGGTAATAAACTTATAAGGTTTTCTTTTTGGCGCGAGACGGCCAGACATCTGTGACATATTCGACAAATAATAGGGAACACGCCGAAGCGCAAAACTTTAATCGTATAGATACTTGTATAGCAGTAGCTCTGCTTACTGCTACATATTTTATGGCAGCGTCTTAGCCTTAATGAGACAACATATATCTCAAGAATTTCGTCGCTAACTTCGCTAATCGCTCGCTCCCATATGACCCATATCTCAGTTGGAAGAGCGTCTGGCCCGGAGAGCAGAAGATCCGAGAATCCCGTTAGTAGCGAAATTTTATACACACAGACAAAAAAAGAATTTATATGTAGGTACCTTAATAACACCGGCGGTTCATCTCCGATGACCGAAATTAAGCAATGACACGGTCACACACGGTCAATACTAGGACGGGAAACCGCCAGAGAGAGATATATATATGAAATTAAGTCTTTGCCTGCTATCGATTTCCAATTCAAGACCTAAAGTCGTAAGTTGGTAATAATCGTAGCCGCGCAGAAAATGGAAATATTATGAGCGGTAAAGTAAAATCACAACATTTTAACTTCTGTCTGTAACGCCGAGCAGCAGCTTTGATTGCTTCAGTGTAGTTGTGTAAAAATATATTTTTGTGCATTTAACGCAAACTGCATTCAGTTATCACAGTGTCTTCTATTCTCGATAAGTTACCGTTTTACCATTCATTATTGCACCTGCGGCGCAAGTACGGAAGTCCAAACAAAAATTGTCGAATCGAAATAACTGATAAATTTATCGAATGTTGCGAGTACCGAAGTCTGATCGTAAAGTATTGTAGTAGCTTTATATTCTCTTTGGATTCGAGCTAGCTATTCGATAACTTTTCCTAGCTATTCGATAACTTTTGTCGGTTGTATCAAGCCTCGATAAATTATATAAAAATCGATAAAACCCACTTTATCGATTTGAACTGTCAATTGTATCGATCGAAAAGATCCACACTTGCGCTGCTGATCTAATGTGATGATGTGGTCGAAAAAAGAAAACACGCTAAACTTTCAAATGTATCTGCCAAATACAGGCGTGCATGCTTCGTGACAGTTTCTGGAGGGTAGTTAATCGACGCGCTCTTGAAAATGCCGTAACAAAATGCTTTTATGGCAGCTTATATATATCATTCCCTGACCTGTTGAGCTGTTTCAGTATTTGAGGCAGGATGGGCACAATTTCTGACAGGATCTAATCCATACAGAGCACTGATGGTGCCAGGTTCAGCCTTTCGGGGGTCTGTGTCTCCGACAAGTTTTACACACGCTTGCACTGCATCCTTCCCCACCAACTCCAGACCATACACCAGCTCATTCATTAGAAACTCTAATATAAACCTGGAAGCGCACAAAATAGTGTAATTAGTCAAATAGTGTACAATAAGGTGTACTAAGACAAATAATGTAGTTATAGTTAAGTTAATAACAAGTGTTAAATATGCTCGCTCTTGAATGCATTAAGATTATGTAGAGAATTGTGTTATGTTGAGTCATTATCAGCCTCTTATGCTCCCACTGCTGGGATACCGGCCTTCTCTCAGAGAGAGAGGTAAGGGCCATAATCCACCACGCGGATCCAGTGCGGCTTGGATGGATGACACATGTCCTTGAATTTTGTGGTTCTTGAACATGCCGGTTTCCTCACGATATTTTCCTTCACCGTTTTAGAGCGAGTGTGAATAATCCGCACATAACTTGATATAAGTCATTGGTGCGGGCCGAATCGAGATTCGAACTATGGTGCATCGGATTGAAAGTCGCACTAGTTCCCGCTCGGCCACACTCGCTCTTGTATATTAAGTATTTTGTTTCATTTTTTTGCTCTATAGGGTAGCATTTGATCTCTATCTCGATCAACGATCTGCTCGAAAATCGTGAATGTTCTAAACAAACCTAGATTAGAATAATCTCTCAAGTGCGGCTGCCGTAACACACCGATGAGTTCTTAGCGTAACATTTCCCACTTGAGAGTGCTAGCATTAGAAAATGTCCTACCGCCATGCTATGTCTGCATCACGATGTTTCCCTTCGCCTTCGCCAAGCGTATTGTAAGATTCACCCCGATCTACACTGATCGGCGGCCGATGACACTACCACTGAACCAAAAGGTGTTTCATTTTCTTATTTTCATAAATTTTATCATTTTCTAAACACGCCAACCATGGAATATTATGGCAAACCAACCCACACAGGGATTCAGTTAGAAAAATAGTTAAACTAGTTCAGCAACTTTTTATTTCTATTTGCAAACAAAGACATTTTTAGCCGTTCTGGTGGTAGGTAACTATCCTCTATCTACCGGGCGATTGAGATGTCATGATGTGACTTGCATTAAAGCCCTGCTGCATTAGGCAGGGTAGGTATTTATTTCATGGGCAGTGCTCGAGACAAACTACTATTCTTCTTTTACTATGCTAAAACTAAACCTGTAGTAGTATTATTATATGTTCTGTGCCTGTAGCACAAAATTGAAATTTTACATTTGATAGCATGTTAGCCAAGAAACTTTTAGAAGACTGTGAAATCCTTGACTGGTGATGCCCTCACAAATAAAAAAACAGACTGATAAAATCCTTGATTTGTGATACCCTCACATTACTTAAACACGGAAATCATGGTAATATCAACATAATTAAAGTGACATTCTAAATCAATCTAAAAAAAACACTTTGAGTAAATTTATTTCAAACCAATAATAATTAGACTTACGGGAATGTAGGGTCTGATAAATTATTTCTATACAGGAAATTCACATCTTCAGCTGTAAGTCGAGCCTTCTTCATCTTCGCCACTCGTAAATTATGCTCATGGAAGAGAGTAAGAATCTTGCCAGCAATATTAGTAGGCATCGGTTTTAACAAGACGAAAGTTCTGTAATTGAAAAATATATTGTGGTTAGAATAGTTTATTCCACTATGTTCACCTGGGTGAAGAAAGTGAATTTATTGTATCTTCATTTCACCTCAGAATCATTACACCTATGCAATATCTTTATAGGTGAAGTGATTCAAGATAGTTGGTGGCCTTTGTTCACCTTGGAATTGGAACAGGGGCAGTTTGATGCATGCTTAAGTCCCTCACCGTAATAAATAGCCAGAGCCAAAAGTGTTGACTTAGGCTGTGTAAATAAGTACTTAGTTGTTTTTATTATTTATTACTATTACATATTACTTAACTAATTTATTGATTTTGTTACTTTTTCCTGATATTGTGGAAAAAATGCGTAAATTTGCATAAGGAGTTTGTTTCTTTGTTTGTATGTTTGTTTGTTTGATGGTATATCTATTACGGGCACCTTTAGAAGGTAGGTAGGTAAAAAAAGTGTTATTGCATTAGCCCAGCAAAATCTAGTGACAGTGACTAACATAATCATCCATTCACATTTATAGTGAATTAATAAGTTGTTTTGTAAGAAACTTATTTTAATTTTCGATGTCTTTAATCTAGGGCTTTTTCACTGACTCTTGTTTACTCGATTGTACTTGCGCGAGTTTTCGTATACCTAGCCTGAAATCAGAGTGGCAAAAGTTATACTTATTAGTTTTACTGTACATATTAGTACTTACATTTGCATATCTTTGTGCAATCTCTTCCTGGTATCTTCACAAGCGAAGTCAACAATTTTTATCAATCGGCCTAAAATATATAAAGTGCAACCAATATAAAAGTTATCTAGAGAGATGCCATTTACTTTGACCCGTCTGACGAATGTCTTGCGATTTTTTAGATCGAACATTTCTAGGGTTCCGTCGGTGGGATAGTAAAATACGTTAAACCGGCGAATAAGGCTCGCCTGGTTATCGTACCATTCCCCGATAAAAGAGTATTTCTCTTTGTATGATCCCTCCTGCAAAATAACAAAGAATAACACTATCACAAACGGAACGTCATTTTTAGCTTTGTATTTTTAATTAATTGACTGACCATATTTATTGCTACAATTACTTTAGAACTTTGAAAACTAATATTTTTGCTTTACGTTGGATCAGTTGGATTAGAAGTTGTTTGTTTTGACTTTTGTTTGACAAGTTGTCAATTGTTGTCAATGACAACAATTGACTATTGAATGCTTAGTAGAATAAGAAAAGTAGAGGATATGAACCAATGGTACGTATTGCGTGCCAAAACAGAAACAAAAATGGCGTATGCTCCGCCCAATATCCAGTGCGGTCCATAATTCTTAGGGTAAGATTCAAAGACAGAATCTGATTCCGTGCAAAGAGTATATTGAAGACTGTCCTTAATTATCTATATAAATATTATATACGTTATAGAAATATCATACGATTCTATGCAGAAATATAAAAAATACAAGCGTTTCCCTCTAAGTGTGGTATTCCATTCATCAAATGTACCTATTTGTCCAAGTTGCATTATTATAACGCTACCGCGTTGTTGTGTTATATTCTCTTTGACTAGAATTATATTCTCCTACATATTGCCTGTGATATTGCCCAAAGAGTATGATATTGCCTACATACTCTTTGCTGCCTACGTTTATTTCTTTCGTTTCGCTCTACACATATACTTTGCACATAATTATAGTAATCTGTGGTTTCGCTTTTATTGTCTTGCTCAGGAATTAAACGACTTAATTATTTCAATCATGGTAAGTTCAAGCTTAAGCTAATTTAAGTACTTAAATTAGAGACTTAAAACTTTTATTAATAATGATATGACAATTGTATCGATCATTCGGGTCTTCAGTTCTTATACTTTGTGGGGCGATGTTTATAAACTTTCTCTATCAAATAACCTCAAGAAAAACGTTGCACATGCATATCTGGCGAGCGCAGTCCTAAAGTAAAGTAATGACTCGGTTTTGAGTCAAAACCGAGTAGGTTATTACTTTTGACCGATCCTGTATTCATACTTAATACTAATGCAAATAGTACTTAATAAAATTACTAAGCGCCATCGCCAGTAGGTATCTTGTTAGTTTGGTAGACCGTACCTTCCTACCCTGAAAAGTATTCCAACACCATTTTATTTACAGGTATACACTTACTTCGACAAGTATACGTTTCTATGCGATATGTATGATGAGGAGTCAGATGCTATTGTAGAGCTAGTTTTAAACTTTTTCCCTTTTGACAATTCCGTGCAAGTGATAGACACGGCAAAAGGAAAAAACTTACTGAAGCGCGTGCACCTCCCTCCACTGAAACTAGAAATGTTGCAAATTGGAAATGTCGTCACTATCTTCTCCAAGTTGCTGCTTATTAGAGATTGTTCACGGGCGACAAAAGGAACCCTGTTTCACAATGTAGAAAGGTGGTACAAGATTAAACTTATAACATTGTTGTATTTTCCGTATGTAGCAATTATTATAAGATAATAGGAACACGCCGTATAAAACGAGGACGCTCAGAAAAGGCTAAGGCTGAATATTCTCCTAATTACTACAAGCTTTTATTTAACTGGCAATGTATGACGTATGTTCGTTTTAGGTCAAATCTTGCAAGCGAATATTTTGATCACTTCCCGGTGTCCTATTGAGCCGAAATTTAGCGTACATATCATGTACTTAAATCGGATGACAATGCAATAAAATGATGTCACAGAACTGGTCTGATGATAGAGCCGCATGGAACGGTCATAGGACCACCATCGAGGTTGGGCTCGTTTGATTTGTCTTTACAAGTAGTATGATACTAGATGATGTCCAGGGACCTGATGATGGGACCGGAAGGTGGCCACAGGAACTCAGTAATAAAACCGTAACCTCTTCGAGTTTGACCTTGTTTGATTTGTATTTACAAAAGTAGGTACCTACTCTGATCCTAGAAATGGTCCAGAGTCCTGATGAGGGATTCGGAAGGTGGCCACTGGAACTCCGTAACGAAACCGTAACCCCCGTAAACCATATCGAGTTTGGACTTGATTGATTTGTCTTTACAAGTAGGTACTCTGATCCTAGAGGTTGTCCAAGGTCTTGATGATGGAGCTAGAAGATGGCCACAGGAACATGGGTCATTGTGACCTAAACTATCACCTGCTAACTAAAACTGGAGCAACGGACAGTTTTCTTTGCCGTGGCTCATGGCTGCATGCAGGGACACGAGACAGCGAGACTGTGAAACACGTACTGCACGGAGGCACGTGTACATTGTACGGCCACGTGTAAATACAGGCTTGCAGTGAGGTCTATTGACAGACGATTGTGGGTCTTGGTCCTCACATCGTCGTAATCCGATCAATCGGAGAATACAGTCGAACTATGTGGCCAAAGTTTTGTTAGTGGTAGGACTAAATCTTCTGCGAGTGTCCTTCTGGGTTGTTACCACCACTTTGCTCATTAAGTCTGCCGCCAAGCAGTAAAGTGCAAGGGGTACTGTGTTCCGGTTTGATGAGCAAAGTAGCCAGTGAAATTACGGGGCTTTTATGAAACTTAATACGTAATGTCTCAGGGTAACGAGCGCACTGCAGTGCCGCGCAGGCCTTTGTGTTTCAAAGTTCTGAGTGACACTGCAATTTTTATGGGCCAGCGGTACGCTTACCATCAGGAAACGACCAGCTCACCTCATTAACAAATATCACAAAAGAAAAAAACACATTTCGACCTTCTCCTTTCATTGAATAATTGCCTACTGTGTAGATATGAATATCATCTCTTTTACAGCACTTTTGCTCTTATAAAACCAATGCCAGCAAGTGTGCATGGAAAAATATTAACATTTATAATGCAAAAAGGATTCCGAATAACACGAATGAAGAATGGTAAAGTTGGCAAAGACTTCGCGATGGAGCTTTACGCAAACATTGCTGGGAGCAATTTAATGCCGTCAGTAAGATTTTATATTATGTACCATACTTAAATAGCAACTATATACAAGGTGTTAATTAATTTACTGAAAACCTGAAAGTAGTTTGTTCAGAATCAAGAGTAGTTCGATTACACTATTTTTAAAAGGTCGTTTTTTTTTAATCGGTTTTTACTGTGCCCGACTGCCCGGTCTAACACTTTTACCTGTTTGTTTGGCTCACTCAGATATCTTCATGTCATTTCATGGTCGTCCCTACAGAATTGTCATCGATTACGTTACCGGCGGAGAGGTGATAGGACTAGAGCTGGTCGCAGAAAATGCAGTGGCAAGGTGGCGTGAAGCCCTCGGCGTCACCGATCCTGCAGAAGCAGCTCCGGGCACGCTTCGCAGGCTTTATGGAGAAAATATATTGAAAAACGCGGCGCACGGCTGTTCCACCCAGGAAGCCGCCTCAAAGGTCATCTATCACCCGACACCCACTTTTCATTTTCCAATACACTCCTCTTATAGCTTAACACAAATAGGACTAGTTTTATTAAGGACTAATATATTTCCGCGGATTCACTCGCCCCTGGAAGGTTCCCACAGAATTTGTTCAATGTTCCGTGATAAAAAGCCTATGTTATAGTCCGGTGTATAAACTGTATCTATAAAAAAAAACACGTCGATCCGTAGCTCCATTGCTGCTTGAAAGAAGGACAAACCAACAAACACATTTTCGCATTTGTTATAGTACGGATTTAGAAAGATGATGCTTTTCACACCGAGCTACAAGAAAGTGGCTGTGCTGCTGCCTTATCAGCTAACAATCTCGTGTTCGTTTTCAATACCAGACCGATTAAAACCAGCGGTCACTAGTCTTCGTGTGTAAGGAATAGTCTAGAATTTTCGCTGGTTATTAAAGAAATAAGCTCTTACAAAACGAAAAGAAGCTAAAACTATTGACAACTCCTTCCACACGAAGACTAGTGACCGCTGGTTTTAATCGTTCTGCAGGTTGGTATTGAAAACGAACACGAGATTGTTAGCTGATAAGGCAGCAGGTCATATGAATATGACTCAGAGAAGACTGAAATTATAAATATTAGACTGTAATTATAAACGTTTTTAGTTTAAATATTCTAGTAAAATTCAAACTAAAAACATTTTTTTAATTAAGTACTTAGATAAATGAAGTTTTTATCTAAACTTTGAAAGCCCTCTTGCCATGTAAATCTGTAGGTCTTTTCAACACACTTGCTCGTAACGTGTCGAAATCAGAAAATGATTTAGCGGGTTCTGTTAGAAATCTTTTTTCATAGAACCTACAGATTGCGAAGAAATTAAGTCTAATTGTGGGATTATCAAATGATAAGGGTACCTGTGGTATCGATAGCATAAGTAATTATCTAAAAGATCTGAGAAATGCAATAAGTGTACCGTTGAATTATCAATTATTGCTTATGCTTTATGGCTAATAGTAATAGAACGTTTCCTGGTGCCTGGAAGTTGGCATTAGTTTGAACATAAAATAAAGGTGAAGCCAAAAATAAAATTGACAACTACCGGCCAATTTCGCATTTGTGTCTTTTCAAAATGATATAAAAAATAAAAATGTTAATAAAAAGGTTGATGAACTTCATAAAAGTCTTGGGACCTTATTTCTGATACATAATTCTGCTTCCGTAGAGTGAAATCTACAGAGGATGCCATGCCCTTGCTTACATCAATAGTTATACCGTCGCACCTGGACCAAAGGCGTTTTTCTGGATTTACATAAACCTTTTACCAGTCGCCGATCCGACTTTTTGGAAGCTCGTGAGCTTGGGTATAATTACGTGAGAGTACCTTAAATTGGTTCAGTAGCTGGGTAGCTACAATTTAAGGTACTCCCCTAAAGGCCCCTAAACCCTAATGGCGCGGAGACAGTGGTGTCGATACTGTCGTTTCGTACTTAAACCTAATTTTAGTTTCGCTCTCTCTCTCTTTCCAAAACATAATATGAGAAAGAGATGGAAGAAGTTTGACAGATCTAAGATTAGTTTTAGAGCTGTAGAATATCTTCCATTCCTTGACAAATTAGGTGCCACCCTGCAGGATGCCGGAGAAAACTTTGACGCAGTATGTTCCTATACATGTATAGGTATATACCTATGTATACAGGATATACTGCATGTCTTTTCACGGTACCATTGTTTTACTTTAGATGCTGGAAATGTTTTTTGACTTCGAAAACGGATTACCGAAGATTCCATACCGCGCAACGTTTAAAGACTGTACATGTTGCGTGATCAAGCCTCATGCTGTGCTCGAGGGTAACATCGGTGCCATTATAGAACAAATTGTTCTTTCTGGAAAGTTCGTCATTTCCGCGATTGCCATGTTCTCCGTAAAATATACTAATGCAGAAGAATTTTACGAGATATATAAAGGAGTTTTGCAGGAATATGAGGTAAGTGTAGGTCTGAGGTGAGAGGTAAGTAGGGCTAAAATATTACATATTTCAATTTGAATAGCGTAGCTTTGCTTTTTTATACTATCGGATAACTAGACAAGCTGTTCGTTTGCCTGCTGTTAAGCACAATGCCAGCCCATAACAATTGCAGTGCCATTAATATTATTTTAGTTATTTTTTTTTAGTAAGTAATCGGTTACTTAGTATTATTGAGTTTACAAAAATGATGTCAGTCAAATGATCGCCTCTGGACATTCTGCAGCAGTTAATTCGTTCGATGTAATTTTCGATGACTTTCGCGAGTTTCGGGAGTTATCTCGGCTAAGTAAAATGATGCACCAGCGTTGCAGCTTTGTTGACACAGTAGACACGACTCTTTAGAAAATCACCACAAAAAAATCCATCGGCGCGGCGTTAAATCGCCGTGCCGTGAATAATACGACTTCTGAACTTTTCACACAAAACATCTAAAGTAATACACGATAATATGTAGTTTCAACATGTCTCTGGGCTTCAGTTATACCGTATACGGGTGTAGGCCATAGCCCATAGATGCAAGTCTTTATGCAAAATGCGCCAAGGGAGCCATAGGGAGAGCTCAAACTCTGCGAACGACGACGAATCAATATCACTCACAGCAGCGACATTCTCGGCTGAACGCATGATGATGATGGCCTATGTTATCTCCAATGCTTCCAATTTTCGCAAATTTTAGCATTATGTTGTTCGCTCAGTATAGCGAATATCTTCCCGTAAAAGTCTATAGGTACCTACACAGTTCTTACTTAGTTGTGGTTTCTGTAGAACACCTTAATCATTTTAACGCGTTGAGCGGTAATTAAGTGATGCGTATCGTAAATGTGTAGTTTCAAACTAACATTTAGCATGAAATATGTGCCTATAACAATATAAAACGAGGCAACTCGAATTGGATCATCCTTTACATGTACTAATTTCTCTTTTCAGATGATGTGCATACATTTAGCAGAAGGGAAATGCGTTGCACTGGAAATTAAAGCCAGTGATCAGAATATTAATGTTGTTTGTGAATTCCGAAAACTGTGTGGCCCCAGGGATCCGGTGATTATTTCCATCTATTATTTTGCACAAACAAGTTATTAGCTCACTTTACATTAAGATACCATGGTTATATAGTTAGTCATGGACTCCTAATAATTGTTAATTGACAAGAACTTTCATTATAGGATTTATGTCGTCAGCTGTACCCAGATTCAATAAGAGCACAATATGGGAAAACTATTGTACACAATGCAGTTCATTGTACAGATCTTCCAGAGGATGGCGAGATGGAAGTCGAGTATTTCTTCAAACTCTTAGCAACCGAGTAGTGTGTTCCGAAGATTAAGAGAAATGAGTTGTGTAGGTACCTAACCTACTGTGTGATAAGTTGCTAGCAGTTTTATACTCATTTGCATAAGATATGTTTTTATTTCATACGTAAACTTTCTGTGTATTTTGAAATAAATAAATAAATAAATTCATCTCTGAAACCACTAATCTGATTATGAAAATTAAAAAGCTTGAGCGTGATGCTTCCGCTCGCTGCTAAGGCCGGGTTCTAAGGATCTCTTGCTCTACATAAATATAAAAAAAATATATTTAAAATCGGGTTTTCGCTGTGGACTTATTAGACCACATGATACTCAGACTGTTTTCCTAAGACTTGTGTAGCGTAATAAGAGTTGGCCTGTTATTCGGTCATAGTAAAACTTATTTGCTAGCATCTTACTGCCCGAGCCCACTTCGTGGGCTGCTTGCAGACCGCGCAGAATAAAGTCCCTTCGCGGCGTCCAAAATCAGTGTCCACAATGGGGGTCGAACAAAAACAAAAAGGCAGCTTGCTGCCGGGAGCACCTCACCGGCAGCTTGAGCCCGCGCAGGAACAAAATCCCTTCACGACGCGAAATTATTGTCCACAATGGGGGTCACACGTAAATCCTGTAAAACTACAGTGCAATTACTTAGAGAGTGTAAGAGCTTATGAGATTTAATACCTAATGTTTAATCAATGATAAAAGAAACGCAACTTATTATGGGTCTATGACAGAGGACATTGTATACACGGATTACGGTACCTACCCGTCCTAATGAATCAACCAGTATCCGTACAAAACACTGTGTTTTGTGATCTGTACCTGCTTCCATTAATTAAATACATTTTAAAGTGTACCGACACTAGCGGTTTTTCACGGAAATATATACATCTCAAAAATGTCGCTGCCAACAGGATTTGAACCTGCGTCTTCTGGTTATCTAGACCACAGGCCTCAAACAACTGGGCTATGGGAGAGATCGATGTTGACTCCAAAATTCTTGAGATGATGACTTCTTTCGGCTTACCCTTGTTGGCTATGAAGGGTAAATTCACATGTTAGGTTGTGTAGTTTTATTTTTCATTATGGGTTGGCTGCACATCACCTTGAAACAGTCATAACTATTTAAAGCTGTGACTGCACAGCAGTGAGTCTTTTCATTAACAACAATGAGTTTTTATATTACCTACCTAAGAATGATGTTGCTGCTATTACCACAGATTAAATAATAGTACAAGTCTATTACAAAAATAAGGCTTTTGTGCCCATGTTGCAGGCTCAATGAAAGAGGCCCTAAAGCCAAAAAAAGCCCTAAAAGGCTAAAAAAAAAAACAAAAATATATGTAATTATTTTATTAATTTACAGGTTTTTGTTCTCAGTTATATTCCTACTTCCTACTAATATTATAAATGCGAAAGTGTGTTTGTATGTTTGTCCTTCTTTCACACAGTAATGGAGCAACAGATCAACGTGATTTATGGCATAGATATAGTTTATGGACCGGAGACTAACATAAGCTACTTTTTATTCCGGCAAAATGCATGGTTCCCTGTGCGAACAAGGGTGAAAACCACGGGTGTGAAGCTAGTCTTTCAATAAGAGCAATATGGAAAAAAATGCTATGCAAAATCCTGTTTATTGTAAAAATATATCAGCGGATGGTCTGTTGGGTGTTGTATTTCTTAAAATTCTCTAGTTCTGGAATCTGGATTCTTGAGTTTTAAATATCTAAAGTCAACATTATTATAAAATTTAATTTTTATACTCATTTTTTATCACAAAATCACTTCCTTCTATTTCAATTCTCTCATACATCCATTTTCTATTTACTCTGGAACAAATAAGAATACAGCTTAACCATTTATCCACAAAAAAATTAAACACACCCTAAACATGTGTTAAACAGCATCTAACCCTCAACATGCCATAGTCGCATGTTTATATATGAACAACCACAAAACTTGATTTAACTGTTATTTTACTCAATTATGTTGATGTTTCTTATGAATTTTTAGACATTTATTCGCATGTTTATATATTAACAAACACAAACCTTTATTTAAGAATTGGTGTGACATTTCTGATAATTTTAGACTGTGTTAAACAGTGTCTAACTCATAAACATGCCTTAGTCGCATGTTGATATGAGCAACCACAAATCCTGATTTAAGTAGTGTTTTAACCATTGTCTAGCACAATTCAGTTGTGACATTTCTAATCATTGTAGATGTGTATCTTTAGATACTGTCTAGCTAAACAGACATCTAAAAATGTTTTTTTGTGGTAACATTACCTTTTAGTCACTGTCTAGCTAAACAGGCGTCAAAAAGTTGTTTTTAGTGATAAGATAGTTCTTATTTAGCACAATCTTTCTTAGTGTGACTTGGGACCCACTGGGATATATTAGGTTACAAGGGGATATTAGGTGGACCCTGGAATTAAAATGGCTTAACATAACAGTTTCACATAGTTTCAATACATATTAACGAGAAAATGTTGCAGCAATAATGTGGTGGGTCTAGAATGTTCAAGTATTTTTTTAGTTTTATGGACCAGAAGATCCTCTAAACTTTGGGAACCACTGTTTTAGAAGAACTTAGAAAACTTGTGCTACTTAGTATTAAATAATTTCATGTACACCATTTGTGCTAAATAATAAAACAAATATCAAAAGATCAATGACTAGGGGTAGTTTACAGGGTCCTCCAGAAAACTACAGAGGGAGGTTCTGCTATTTACGCTTATCCTCTCAAGAACTCCTCTATATGATTTATTTCAGTTAGAGTATATTACATTCCTCATAATTTAGATATTTGATGACAATTCTAGAATTTTACCTGCATTCATGTCCGCATTTATTTGAATTGCATTTAGGGCATGGGAAATGGCATCCTGGGCATGTTTCATCCAAACAGTCACACATATCTGTACCATTCACTGCTATTTGGCCTCGCTCATTGTACACGTTTTTGTTATTTTTGCCTTTGCGACTGAAACACAGTTTTACATGATTAGAAGGCAAATGTTCAACAACTGTTTAAATTTTAATACCGATGGATTTAAGGCTTACTTCATAAAATAACTTTTTCGGTTTAATTTACGACGTTCACGCGCTGAAGTTTCAGGATCAAAGTTATCTAAGAAATGCATTTTACTTTAGTTCTTCCAAGTTTTTCTAGAAAACAATGTTACGCAGGCTCTGCAAAAACTTCAAAGAGTATAATAACCACAGACTACTGAGAGGATCAGACGGATGACTTTCATAGAGAAAAAATCGCCGTAACGAGGCACACATATAGATTTTGACAACTGCTTCGTTTTTTTTTTTGTATGAATGAGAATATAGTCTTTTACCTATGCAATTACATTTTTTTTCTTTTTGGGTTCAGGTATTTTTGCCATGTTTGGTACCTACTGGCTATATAGTAATATCCCTAATTAGGATTAGAATATAAAAAAACTACATAGTATATTCACTAGTTTTTTATTTTTCAATTTTGTTTTACATTTATTACATGGTTTTTCTTGCATGCAAGGCAAACTTTTATTTCTTAACCTAAAAACATCTGTTGCTTTTAATATTCTATTGATAACACTGCACCAGTTAAAAACAGTTAATCGCAGATTCATATCAATAATGCATTCAGAAATAACATCACAATGTTCTCCATCACAGAGCTCCATTAGTTATCTCTTCATCAATGAATAACGTTGGATAGGCGTGGATACGCAGATGAGACCTCTGCAGTGCTTTTGTGAAAAACCTTTATTCAAAATTCTTTTCACATACAAACAGCTTGTGAAGATCTTCGAAGCTCAAGTTTCTTAAATTTTCACAATCGATTACACTCTGTAACCACTTTTGGAGTCTTATCTGTTTTTGGAAATCTATGCAAATTGACGTCCTTTCGTCTACTAGCACAATTCACAACACAGCACTTGTTGTACATAATGCTACTTGTATTACAGCTTCACAAATTGAGAGGTAAGGTACGGAATTAAATCGACGCAAAACTTCACTCGATCAACCTTAAAACTGTAATGGCGGTTATTTACTTATTTAGGTTTGACAAATTAAGATTTGACATAAAAATCAAACATGGCGGCAATCCTAGACAGAGAAGGTAATAGACGACTAGATAGCTTGCATCTCATTCATACAAGAAAGAGAACCACTTATGCATACTTTATGTAAAGAAAAGAGATAGAACGATATGACTTTTTGTTTCATGTCGCGTGCCGGTTTTTCCAAGGTCATTCACACTATTGTGCGAAACAAACATTGACAGTTCGCCCTATATTCTGGAGTTCGCCGCAGTTTTGACGCTTTTATTAATTGAAACCAGACTGTGAACACGTTTTATTACTTCCAAATTGTGAATAACAATTTCCCTAACAAATTTACTATGAGAAAATGGTTCGGTGCAGTGTGTTAGGATGCAAAAGTGACAGTGAACAAAAACTTCCCGATTTGTCTTTTCACTCGTAAGTACAGTACTTTTGGATCATATTTAGGCTTCAAAATTGATTGCTAAACATATAAACACTCTAGACAACAACATTTAGAATAGAACTATGTTCATTAATATGCAATAAAGTTGAATTCAATCAATGTTAGAATCCTTCAACCAAAAAATATCTCAGTTTGGTGTTGCCTGCATTCGAAATTATTTTTCCCCAGACCACGTATTTTTATGTTATATAAATATATAAACACTATACAAATACTACTACACAAATAAATAAAATTGAACTGATTAGACTATACAAATAAATAAAATTGAAGTGTCTGTTTGTAATATCAAAATAACAGCTTTTTACCAAATGCATATGAAAGTATATACGGTACCTATAACAAAACAACCATTTATAAAAATTTTGTCTGTCTGTCTGTTTGTTCCGGTTAATCATCGAAACGGCTGGGCCGATTTTGACGGGACTTTCACTGGCAGATATCTGATGTTACAAGGAGTAACTTAGGCTACTTTTATTTTAGAAAAAGGATTAGGGTTCCGCGTAGAAAAATAAAAACCATGAAATCCAATATCTCCGCGCGGGTGAAACCGCCAACCTTATGGTAAAAAGTAGCCAGTAGAAAAGTGTGAAAATGTGACTTTGAATGAAAGATGCAATTCAGAAATGAACTAATAATGAACCGTCTGATTGCAGTGCTGTAATATAATTGTTGTCACCAATTCCCTTGAAGTAGCTGAATGATTTGAATGATATTTGCATTAAGTTCTATAACTACGAAAGCAAACTTTAGATCGCAAAAAATGCAGTTCCTATAGGGTAACGCGTAGGCTAGTTAATTACAGAACAGGGGACCTATTTTTGAATGTCACGAATGATTTCGAAATCACCGATGACAAAATTCTCAGCGATGACTTTGAAATTACTAATTTGCAAAAGTCGTATTTTTGAAAGTCATACCCTGTATACCAATCATGCAAGTATTTCTCAGCTTTGATCAGATAACTTATGATTGTATTCTATTTATTTTTATTTTTTAAGTTGGAAATTGTGTTCAAGTCAAAATTGGCACTAAATATTCGTATCTATGATATCGTTTACGAGTGGGGGTTACCCATTCGTAAACGATATCATAGGTATGATAATTTTAGTCACCCGCTGAGATTAAAAAATACGACTTTTTGTAAATCGGTGACTATCGGTCATAGCGCTGATATTTAGTCACTCGGTGACATTCAAAAATTGCACCCCTGATCTCTACATAAATTATGGAGTAAATCTGGCATTGCTAAAAACCAGGGTAAACGTTTTGATATGGCAACACCACCCAATATCGTTCTATCTCACATGCGGCACGGAAACCAGTCGTCTATAGATAGTCCGTCTACGGCGGCAATGGACTGTCATTTTCTATATGTGAGCCATAGACACTACGGCGAGTATATTTTGTATCAAGATTGGCACCCGTGATAATAACCACAGATCAATAACCAATAAATAATAACTATCCACAAAAGGGTAAACAAACCACAGATTACTATATATTATTATGTAGCTAGCTAAAACAAACCGAGCTTCTATTCACTGTTGGTTATGGTCACAGATTACTATATATGGGTTATGGTTGGGTTGCGATTTGGCAAAGACTATATAATAATTAATTTAAACTATCCATACAGGAGGATTTGGGTTGGGAAGCGAACTGCAAACGAAGCGATTTTTTTTTTAAATGCATACTTAGTTCCCTTTTTGTATCTAGAGAAAAGTCTGGCGCAAGTGCCAAGTAAAAAACTGAGATTACAATATGTATGAAATTTGCGCTAGAAATAATGGCGGCTATCGCTGTCTTGCTCTCAAATATATTAAACTACCCCACGCATGCGCAGAAATATGGCGCCAAAGAGAACTACTCTTTGGCGCCATATTTCTTTTTGCACGAGTGTTTTTCATCAAGATTGTGAATTCGTATATTTTATTATTATTGTGTGTGGAATGAGTGTGGCGTAATATATATTGTGAAATAATGCCTAATAAACCAGTAATGCATTATAAAACGTGTGAAATATGTAATATAAGGTCCGGCCGTTCAGATAGCCAGAAGCGGGTCTTTATGGCTAAATTTCCATTGAATGAGGATAGGTAAGCAAAAAATAATATTATTTAATGATTTAATTAATTTTGTAAAGCATTTACAGAAAAAGAAGTACGTGATTTACAGTTTTAGCTTAGATAATTTTGAAAATAAGCCATTAATAGTGTTTGACATTTTTTTATCGACTGTCGATATTTAAGGAGAAGGCATGATGGTGGCTAAACTTTCCTTTGTGGACCGTCGATTTGGAAGTTCACGTTTTTATAGTAGTTAGTACTCTTAAATAGAAAGCTTTTTACAAATTTTGAAGTTGCGGAGATTCACGGTTTACGAGATATAATTTTTTAAAGTTTCGATATAAATTGGAAAATAACACGCCATTTGCAAGTTTTTTTATGGATAAATTGTCATGGTAGACGTCAAAGTCGACATTTACGTTCCGTTGATGCTAGAGGTGTATTTTATTAAATTTTATGTCTTATTTTTTTCTAAAATATAATTTTATTTTCAATTATTAAATTTGGTGTGTAATTAATGTATACAATAACCGCGCTGTATTACACAATTACAAAATTACGAGTGACCGTGCTTCGGCACGCAAGGGCGGAAGGGCTGCTCTTCCCGCAGCGCCGGAGTTAGGGCGGAGTCAAACTGTATTCTAACCTCAAAACTTTAATCATGGGTATCTTCATAACCATGGGGCTCCGCGGAGTGGGGATGTTACAGGGGGGTAGCCCTCCTCCCCCTCCCCTCCCCCCCCTCACCCCCAAAATCGACGTTCCATGAAGGAAAGTTTACCCGGCATGGTTTTGTAAGGGAGGTGGTCCTTGGAAACTGACATTAATAAAACTTATATTAATGTTAGTAACAGGTTTCAGTTTTTTTTTATGTTATGTTATTTGGTAACGAGACGAGCTGGTCGTTTGCCTGATGGTAAGCATAACGCCGGCCCATAACAATTGCAGTGCCACCCAGAACTTTGAAACACAAAGGCCTGCGCGGCACTGCAGTGCGCTCGTTACCCTGAGACATTAGGTATTCAGTCTCATAAGCCCAGTAATTTCACTGGATACTCTGCTCATCAAACCGGAACACAGTAATGCTTACACACTACTGCTTGGTGGCAGACTTCACGAGCAAGTTTAATTTTTATTCATCTTCTACACTTAGTAAGTTATAAGTTTTTTATGGAATACCTTCTCTTGTTATACTCAGTTGAATAATACAATTTATTTTTATTACAGCATCTTCATCATCAAGTGCAGAGGAAATTAAACCAGTCAATTATGTCAAGGATATAGGTAAATTGTCAAAGACAGTAATCCTATCTAATACCAGCTTATTTTGGATGTGCCAAATTCATCAAAATAAAATGACTGATCAGCTGTTGGGCCGACTAAGCCATTTATTAATACGTAACGAATGTGGAATGATTAATAAATCGTTCGCTTTATACGACGAAATGTCTGCAGATGCGGCGAAGAAAGCGCGGCAGCTGACCATATAAAAATAAAGCCCAAAGATTTGTTTTTTTTTACCATCATCATAGTGTTCGCGATAGTGTAAGTGGGTCTACCTTGAATTTCAAATGAACAATTACTAGGAATCCTACATTTTTGTAGCTTCATATATTTTATCGACAAATAATGTAAACGCATACATCCCTAATTGATGTGATTATGTTGGCAGCTCTGCCGTGACGTCATACGTTTCATTTTTGTTTTGTTTTGTTGGTGTTGAAGTCTAGTGCACGTTTCATACAAGCGTCGTTTTCCAACTTTTTCTATGGCACTCCCGTCTCTTAAACGTAGTGATTATATTCTCTTTGGAAAAGGCTAGATTTTGGCGGCGTAATGCAAAAAGTGCTAAATCATTCTCGAATCTGCTAAAAAAGTGCTAAAAATGTGATTAAAAAACGAAGTGCTATTTTAAAGTCAATTTAATCATCCAAATCAAATAACATTTGTAGATCAATATGTTCGTCTTATTGTGCTTGTGATATTGATTGACCATCTTCAGAATCAATAGGCATGCGACCTTAACCCCTGTGATCTGTTTTCTAGTTTGGGTTTAGTTCTTAGTCTTTCTTTTGCACAGAATAAATATCTAACTTTAGTGTGAATATTTTACTGATCCATTATCCAATAGAAAGAGTTGCCATCACTAGCACGTAAACTCCGAAAAATGATAAATTTGCATTACACTAAGGCTATTTTTTAATGCCAACGGGTTTTAAAAATGGCAAATTTAGCACTATAAGTGCCGAAACGGCAACACTGAATGCGAAGCAAAGGATGTTCCAGCCCCCCTATTCGCTAACTTTTACGTTTCTAGTGATTAACCGAGTCTGGTTGTACACCGACATTTGATGTCAACTGATTTATCATAACTTTGGTATTGCGTATCACATTGAGTGGATAACTGGTTATAGTGACTAACGGTGTCTTTCAGGACTTCACTAGCGCAACACTATTTTCTATCGACTATTATACGACTAAGTTATTTAATGCTTTTTGAGGGTTGTGCGTGGAACATTTTGAGGACATTTCATTTTAGGCGGTGTATTTAAGATAAAGTGGCGGTAAAATAAAGTCACAGACTATACTATAACTATGTATGGTAAAATATATGTAAACTCTTTGGGTAAAATTCATAGTAATTCATTACGTAGGTAATCTTCATTCCATTCGAGCAACATTCGATTAATTACTGTTTAAAAGTTAGTTCAATATTAGAAATTTGGTGATAGTAAATAAAGTAAGTAGGTTATGATACCGAATTAATAAAGGAGGCAAATTAAAAACTCATACAAATAAATAAAATTGAAGTGTCTGTTTGTAATATCAAAATAACAGCTTTTTACCACATGTGCATGTGAAAGTATATACGGTACCTACAACAAATTAACCATTTTTTAAATTTTTGTCTGTCTGTCTGTCTGTTTGTTCCGGGTAATCTCCGAAATGGTTGGACCGATTTTGACCTGACTTTCGATGGCAGATAGCTGATATTACAAGGAGTAACTTAGGCTACGTGAACGAAGCCGCGGGAAACAGCTAATATTTTGTAAAATTATTTTTTATACTATTGGATAACGAGACGAGCGGGTTCTTTGCCTGATGGTAAGCATAACGGCGGCCCATAACAATTACAGTGCCACTCACACTTTGAAACACTAAAACCTGCGCAGCACTGCAGTACACTCGTTACCCTGAGACATTAGGTATTAATTCTCAGCATAAGCCACTGAATTTCACTGGCTACTTTGTTCATCAAAAGGGAACACAGTAATGCTCGCACATTACTGCTTGGAGGCAGACTTCACGAGCATAGTAGTGGTACCAACCCAGACGGACACTCGCAGAAGACTTAGCCCTACCATCTAATCATAAAATATATAATAATAAATACTCCAGCATCACAATCACAACAAAATCGTTGTTGTCGATCGACGGTGTTAATCACTCGAATTTATAAAACACTGCTTTTGGGTAGTGTCTATCACAAACCTCGGTGATTATCAAATTTGATGTCCACTATGCTTACATAATCGCAATTTTAAACTATCGATACAGAAACATCTGTCAAAATGAGTTATGGTGAGTAACAAGTGACTAACCGCGAAACTCGGTGCTCATGACGTCATCCAAGTTGATAACTGAGGTTAGCCAATACGAAACTAGCTGTTTGACAGTTCATCGTTGTACACTTTGCCAAGTGATCATCACTTTGAGTTGTCAACCGAGATACGGAATAGCCCTGCTGGTCATGAAACATAATTTAAAAAAAAAAAAAGTAGGTATCTCTTTTTTTTTGTCTTCACTTGATTTGCGTATTTAGCCAGTGTCACGTTATATAAATAATAAAATAATATATAATAAATCTCTAGTTTTAGTGCATGAAAGTCGTTAAAGTTTAGTCTAGGCGCGGTCGAGTCAAAGTGACGCTTCAGTAAAGCGGTGGATACTTTACTGAAGCTTCTATGGAGTTTTGGATAGAATACGAAAATACACGTTTTTCGTCTTTGTACTATTTGCCTTTCACTCATGCACGTTTACGAACTCTTAAAGGTTAATAATCAACCATTATTACACATTAACACTCGATGAAACATAGGTTTTAGTAAATAACACAAAATCAACAACAGCACATTTTCGCATTCCCGCCAAAACTCCCGTAGACAGATTAGGCCCTCTGTCTACGTGTCAGCTAGTAGCCACAGAGTACTTTTCTATATATATACGGATAGTGCCTACATATTACCAAAGAGTATAATAATCACTACGTTTAATATTACCACCATGACATGACCATCACCATATTACTGATCTGTGGTCAAGATTGTCAAGTGATAGTGATTGTCAAGTCAAGTCAAGTGATAAATCTGCAAACAGAAAATACTAATTAAAATACAGAAATCCGAATTAAAACTCTAAAATAACAGGCTACGCTTTTCTTTTCTCGTGTAGACGTGTAGTGTCTTCTCCTGCATCTTATCACTTAGAGTTTAGATAATTAGTGGAAACGATGGCAGACTCCAATAATAAAGAGCAATCAGTTACAAAAGTTCCAATGATATATGTTTGTGGGGGTAAGCTTTTCCCATTTTTTGTAAGAGCCAACGTAAATATTCACTATGTTAAATTATATAGGTACTAGCGTCTGCTCGCGGTTTCATCCGCGTTCGCTCAGGAACCGTGCATTTTTTCACGATAAAAAGTAGCCCATGTTACTCTTCGGTTCATAAACTATATCTATGACAATAATCACGTTGATCCGTTGCTGCATGAAAGAAGGACAAACCAACAAACGTACAAACACGCTAATATTAGTAGGATTCCGAGTCGGCATACTATTACGATAAAGTAAATAACGCATTGTATGTGCCATGTGGTAATCAGGTATTTTCAAGACATTATTTTACAGGTTCCCAAAGCTATTTATGTTTAATACCTTCTTACTTTAAAAACAAAATCATACCCTTTGGCCCTTGGACAGATAGTTTAAGTATTAGCATTATTTACTTCAGTAATATGTCTTTAACTATTTCAATGTGACGGTAGAAAATCCATACCCTTCACAAGGTTTCCAATTCTTGGTTTGACATTGTCCTTCTTTCACACAACAAGGAAACAACAGATGATGTGATTTTACTGCCTAATTAAATGTATGGTGCGGAGAGTAAGATACTCTACTTTTTATCCTTGAAAAACGCATTGTTCCTTTGGGAATTTTTATGTAGATGTAAATGTGGGCAGAAGCTAGTCTGTAAATAAGGTACACAATGGAGGCCAATGCCCCCTTTGCAGGACTCTGCACCTGCAATGGGAGGTGTGTCCTTGATCTAATATTAACAACATAATTATGTGTTCATTTCAGAATGTCACAGAGAGAACGAAATTAAGCCAAGAGACCCTATTAGATGCAGAGAATGTGGTTACCGAATTATGTACAAGAAGAGAACAAAAAGATGTATCCTTTTAACTCTATGATATACATAATTATATAAGTATTTGATATATTTGAATTTATGGAATATATCCATAGCTTATTTTATAAGTATTTAATCAATTCATTCGAATGATATCTATTATTTATTAGTTTTGTTTGTAGTGTTCCAATACATTAGTATTGGAACACTACAGGCTCACAATAACGAAAGAAAAAGACTAATAATTATATTAGTCCCATCTCACAGTATTACTATTTGCAGGAGCATTACGATACTGGAATAGTGCTTATTTATTGGGTATAATAGTTATAATATCCATAAAATTTAACTTGTTTCCTAAAAATACAATACTGTCACACAGGTACAACATAATATTATTATATTATATTACAACTATTTACAACATTACAAGTCCCAATGCAAAATAGTTAGTCTAACCTTCAAAACAATAATGCAACCAATTACTAAGTACCATTAATAAAAATTGGTTGTTTGGAGGTAAATGTTATATTCACTGTGCAATACTACCATTGAAACAGTTTCATACTGCACCATTGAAATAAATCTAAAATAGTGCAATGACAAAAAAAAAAGTAATTCTAGCCATCTGCAACAAAGTTTATCTAAATCTAAATCATTGTAAAAAAGTTTGTTGTATATCAATGATTTTTAACTGGTTTGCATGTGCCTAGATGAAATAAAATAATAAATATAAATTGAATTTAGAACTTCTATGTCATTTTAAATAACCACAGTCGTATGTGTCGTATGTGAAGCCTTCGTTGCAACTATGCCACTCAGAATTAAGACGGTTATTGAAGGTTGAGGTGACACAACAAAGTAGTAGACAAACCGGACGAACTATTTTGCGGTTATACGGTTATAGTGTTTTAGCAAAACATTTTTTTTCTGTATATTGCCACTATATATTTTGTTTTTATTTGAGATATAATTAAATAAATAAGAAATTTTGATTCAAAATTTACTTATAAATGTATTTTTTTCTAAACTAGTTGAAATATTTTGCATTGGAGCATATATATGAGAAAACTTATCTGTTTGTGGAAAACATACTTTTTTACACATTGTGTAGTGACCTTATTTTCGGTTGAAATCCTGCTATTTCTTGGGACAGAATTTAAGAAGTTATTCAACATCTTTAACAAATATAAACATTCATCTAGTAACAAGTCTTTAGAATATCACACGAAACTAATGTCGGAACATTTTGTTAATAGTAGCTTCTTTTCACTATAGATTTAAGGTTTTCTTTAACATATTATCTCATTGACCATTCAAAAGCTTAGTCCTTTGAAGTACTAATTATTGCACATCAAGCTAAGCATGTTTTTGGTGAACTGAGTTGAGCTTGCTTACAGTGTTTGCTGTTGATTTTTATAAGTATTGGCACTTGCAATAGCCTAGTTAGTGTTCTTGTGGTGGATAAAGATTTTAAAAAATGTGGCTTTGGTTTGGTAATTTGAAATAAAACAAAATATGTATTCCAAAAAATAATTTGCTGTTTTTTAAAATGCTTGTGCTGTGCTTTTTTAATAAAATAATGGTGAGTATTTTAATGATTTTCTTTATTAATTTTTATTTATGCATTAGTTTAATAGCATGGTGCTACTGTTAATTGTAATGAATGGGTAGTAAGCACTTAAATTACTGATCACATTTCGTCTTTTTTATGTAGTTTTTATTTTTTTAGTGTACTCATTACCTTAAACCAATTTCTTACTAATTGCCAAACAGGACTAAATTATTATCAGTGTTCATAAGTATTTTCCTCAACTTACAATTACAGTGGTTGTTTTCGATGCCCGCTGAATGAAGAAATATCTACGAAGACCATAATATAATTATTATTACTTAATATTATAATAAAGTTAAATTACATTAAAGTAAATTATCTTTTATTTAATTAATATTCAATCAACAAGACCGTGTACTTTTTCTCGTATTGTCGGTCCAACATGCCAATGGACCCATACCTACTTCTTAGACCTAGTCTGGGCCACTATTCTAATAGAACCATAATCTATCTATCATCGCTATTTCTAGCCATGAGTCCCGCCCAACTCCATTTAAACTACAACAACCTTTTCCTGACATTTTTAACTTTGGTACGGTCTAGAATCCTGATTTCTCGGGCGGGCGATGTTACAGCCACTCCAGTTTCGCAAGCATCGCCCACGTCGTCGTAGATGTGACAAAACATTCTATAATATATTCCAGGCGCGGATCGTCGCCCTGATTGAGCCGTAGCCGGTAAGGATGGACGCGGAGGATTTTGGTGAAATTGGTAATTAATCAAATCCTCTTTTCGTCATAAGTAATAGGGTATTAGACTCCATTTTTTTATGGTAACCTAACCTGAGACATTCAATTCAATTAATAAGCCCAGTAATTTCACATGCTACTCTGCTCATCAAACCGGAACACAGTAATACTTGCACATTACTGCTTGGCGGCAGACTTCACGAGCAAAACGGTGGTAACAACCCAGACGGACACTCGCAGAAGAGTTAGTCCTCCCACTAACAAAATGTTGAAAGGATTTGAATTGGGATAAGCCATGAAAATTTGAAAAAATAATTAGAATCGGGCTGGTATTAGTTCCAGAGATTTGCGGTAACAAACAAACTATATCATATAGATTATAAAGACATATCCATTGCACGTCACATTTTTCCGAAATTGAAATTACCTGTTTCTCTCCGCCCATAAACTACTTTATCAGTAGGAATGTATCAGGAGCGCAATGAAGGTACCGAGATAGGATAATTAAGTTCTGGGCGGCACAGCCATTTTATTATGGGCAGGCGCAAAGCTTGGAATACCTTCCAGCAAAACTTTTAAAATGTTTGCTACTTCATAATTCTTTAATATAAGTATTGTGTTTACCTATGAAAGAACCTTCATTAAAATCGATTCTCAACTGATCCAAATTTGGAATTAGCCGCTGAAGAAGGATGTATTAAAGATTGGGGATGAAAAAATAAGAAAATAACTCAATGTATTTTAATTATGTAACTTTTTCATTACATAGCTTTCCCAACAATTTTGTAAAATTTATCCTTCTCATATAGTAAACATCAGAAAATTTATAACTCTAAAATCCTACAATAATCGCATGTTCACCACTTCGAGCTAACATTGAATTCATTGTGGCTGAATACATTATACATATTTAGTAAAACTACAAGTTATAGGTAGACCAATGCATTAAAAGAATAAAAAGTTTACTTCAATATTCCTTACGCATGTCATTTACATTGTTTATTTAACATTAACGATATTTAAAGTAGCAATTGATATATTTATGTAATACATTCCTTGATATGGATAGCTAAAGTGATAAATTATTTATATATTATGTACAAATAAATGTTATAAAATACTAAAATACGCACATTCTCAAAAATGGATTTTACTATTATAATAGTAACATTAAACTACGGAATATCACTTGCTAACAAGTACTATTATACTGTAGTTTGTAAATCTTGTTAGTTGTATCTAAATCACTCTCATTACATTTATGTATACCGAAGTGATAAAAGGTAATTATTTCATTAAAAACAGTTCTAGCACAAACACTATTTTTTTTTTGATATGGAAGACTTCAGGGATATTGTTACATATCTAAAGTTTCTGGAAGTTGATATGCCAATTACTTTATACATAGGTTTTGGAAGTAGACATTTCTGATTCTAAATACATCATAGTATATATGTATGTATATATTTTATAAAAATATACACAAACCAACCCAGGTACTAGATCTTAATAAGGTACCTGACTACTTTTTTAATATGTCTCATTGATATTTGAAGCGTAGTTTTATCTAGTATATATGGACCACAAAATGTTCTGGAAGAATACAATACCTAACTGAAAGCGTTAACATAGCTTTTCAATTGGATTGCACGCAAAAGTTGTCAATAATGTATTACTATTTTAGAGTTACAAATAACGAATAATAAGCTTTACAACGGAAGCAAATTTAACAATATTAAAATTATCTCAAATATTTACAATTTATATTTTTTTATAATTAGGGATTACGTACAAACTATACATCATTTATATTTAAAGCGCATCATTTTGTTTTCTAACTTTTCTGACCCATCTTGAATAATAGTTTACCTTAAAAATTAACAACAACAAAATTGCACGTTATAACTACTTAAAGTAATTTTGGCACTAAATATCTGTGGCACTATAATTAACTCGTGTTTCACAATCGTGTCCTTCACCGTTTTCAATAGTGTTCATTTCACTATCTTTTCCACTTTCACTCATATTTTCGTAATTGAGAGAAGTTTCCTCATCTTCAGAGCACTCTCTCCCGGTGGAGTTCACTGTCACGCTACCGGGTTCCCTGTACTCCAGTTTCGTAGGATCCTTCTCGTGAAGTTTTCTCGCCAGTGATTGAAGACTCGCCAGAGAGCTTGCACAATCAGTCGTATCTATGTCTGTCAAGCTGACACCGGCACGTTCGATTTCGGTAAAAGTTCCAAATGGCAATTTAAATAGACATTCAAGTCGCATTACATGCATTTTACTTCTCAAGTGTTTTGCCAAATGGCCATGTATTCGAAAAGCGATGTTACAATCTGAACACCGGAATGGTCGAGGATTGACAGAAGTTGCAGCGCCGAATGTTGATGTCATAGAAACCTTGTTATGATGAGAACCAGAACGTTCATGTTTTTGCAAATGTCCGCGAGTACGGAAACTAACAGCACAAACACTACACCTAAAGGGTCGCTCCATATAATGAATGTTCAGGTGCAATCTTAACTGTGAAGGTTTAGTAAATGTCTTGTTACAAAAATCACACACTCTGCGGCCATCCTCCATAAGTCTCCCTGTCGCATACGATGCATTATCGAATTCCTTGCCTTTAGCTACCTTAAAAGCCACGCCGCCAACACCAATCACGACCTTTCTGGCAATAGGTTCGTGTTCTAAAGAAGGTAATTTTATTGAATCTGAATCAGAAAGGTTCATCTCTTCGACTTTCGTATTTTCATCAAGGCCAATGTTATTACCACTGTTATCTTCAACTAAGTTATCGGTTTGATTCGATAGACTTTCTTCATGTGTTTTGATTAGGTTAATTCGAGCATGTTTTAAATATTCTGAAACCACGTGTTTTGCGTTTTCTGTGTTACTATTGTTTTGGACTACGTGGCGTTTTACTTCTTGAGTAGTATTTACTGTTTGGGAGGTGTCCTTTGAGATTGCGACGCAGTCGTCGTTAGATAAATCAACAGACTTTTGTAGGTCGTTGTCGTTAGATGCAACACTAACATTTACTTCATTAACAACATTTTTCTGTGGTGAAGAAATTGGTATAACTAGGTGGTTATTAGTTGTTTCTTCTTTCTTAATGTTTCCTGAAAATGTTGACGTTTCCAAATCAACTTTCTTTGATTTGCTGAAATTACATGTGAGTTGACTTTGCTTTATTTTTGAATCTAAAAGCGCCCTTTCTGTCAAGTAAGTGTGTAACATAGGTTCTCCATTTGTCCAATGAGTTTGATGTTGTGGAAGTTTAGCTGTATTTGAAGCCAAGGACGCGAGCACGCTAGATTCTCTAGCAGTAGGAATTTCAGGTATGTTAGAAGTAGTTGTTTTCACTTCACTTTTACTTAAATCCATCGGTTCATTTTCAACATCTTCTCTACATTCGACTGGAGAATTGCGTGTTAAATGGAGTCCTTCAGGTGTTTCGAAAGTGGCAACTTCTAATCCCGTTGGAGTGTATGGATATGTCGTAGGCCTGGCACTAGTTATTAAGCCCGGCGCTGCTGATGTTGATGGCCTAGAGCTGCCTAACGACAGCAAACAATGAGCTGCTTCGTGTTCCGGCAAACGTGATTTGCAAGCTTCTGTATCTGAAAAAAAAACAACAACAATTCAAATATCCACACTACAAAAAGTAGACTCTGAGCTCCCAAAGATTTAATGTATCTAGAATCTAGCCTATTATGTGTCTGAACTTGATCGAGGTCAATTGATATAAATCTACAGTTCTCGCCGAATTTAACGCAATGTAAAATAATTATCTAATCATTTACAAATTACAACATAGATAGAATTGTTAATTGTAATAGTATATTTAAAAATAATGCGTCGAATTAAATCATTCAGTAAAAAATTGCATGTATTTTTAACTAGACGATCTGCTTCTTGATTACTTACTAACCGTAAAAATACACGCGCCAATAGACTCTTCATGGAATTGTGTAAATACTTCACGTATTAGTCGTTACTCGTTACTACCTACTAACACATTATTTATTACTCGGAAAATTGTACATAGCAAGTTTAGTTATGTATTTAATTTTACCGTGGGTGCCTAATGTAGATGTCCGTAAAATCATAACAAAACTATGTGTACATTTATGTGTTTATAAAATGGACCATTTTAGTATTCAAGTTAACCCATTTGAGGTCACTGTACTCAATTGAGTACACTTACTTAATATTTTCTATATCTCTAGCTGTAAAATAATATGATTTGAACTTATATTATCAAAACAGACCCATAGTGGGGCAATACGAAAAAAAATAATTTGAGGGTATATTGAAAAGTATCTGTCCGTCAGCGTCATTCAAAGTTACGGAGTGAACTGTAGATGGTAGTGTGTGCTTTTGGATAGCCATATTTTGTTTATTTTCAAAGTAAATCACGAATTTTTGAGTTATATTGACGAAATACAATGCCTAAGTATATTTGAGTTATAAATAAAACATTTTATGTTATCTATGACTGATATATTTTGATCTGTTTGTTGATGTACTTGTTTGAGTACAATGGCCACATGCGTGTGCAATATTCCGGACTTTTTGCAGATTCATGACAAGTGTTCATCCATGCAAATAACTACATAGGGCTCGAATAAACCCTCAAAGCTATCGTATAAGCTAGTCATGATGAAGCCTAGTGAAGCCTTGCCTAATGGCAAGGTCATATTTGGCTATGGTCTGGTCTGGTGTGGTATGTTTACCACCAGATCCTACAAAAACAGGGTGGTAGCAAGGGCATCTGGATATTCTTATACGCTTTCGATTTTTACAATGGAAAATCGACCATTGCTTCTACAGAGCCTTTGGGATCGAGAGTCGCGAAGTCGTGAAATCGTGAAGAGAATCGTACCGAAAAGTGTCCTTTGAAAAGTATCAAAGATGTGAGAAAGAGTGCCGACCAGCGTATGATTATAGGTTTGATAAATATGACAACCGACTTTGATACTGTTGAGTCAATGGGATAAGTAAAAGGATGTTGTTCAATAAGAAGACAAAAGGTTGATGTTGGGTAACCACGACTTTTTCAAAATTACAATAAAAATGTGGGTGGAGTCGATGAGTTTGATCAGTCAATAACACTGTACAGAACTGCCATTTGTGGCAAAAAATGGTGGTGGGTCCTGCTTACCTACATGGTGGATATGGCTATTTTAGGCCACGAGGAAACACCCATTTCAAATGTTTGGTGTTTACATGCTTTGAGCAGTAATGAACGAATGGAGCAGTTTTTTTTTCGTCGCAGCATTGCAAGATATTATCCGCGTAAAACAAAAAAAAACTGTCCATCTTCACCAAAAGTCCACGATTTGCCTCAAGATGGTTTTGGCCACGACTCAAGAAAACTTGAGAAGCAATTGCAATACATTTTATGTCACGCAAGAGTGCGCTGGCAATGCAAAAAATGCCTGAAAACCCTTTGCGTCGAAAAGCCTTGCTTTGAAAAATATCACCTCTAAGTGGCCATTGTACTCAATTAAGTACACCATCATAAAACCCATAAATATGTTTTCAAAATTTTTTTTTCATCATATTCTGTTTTTTTTTACCCATTTTTACACGGAAATAAAGTCTCTATAACAATATCACTTCTGGTTTTTGTTTGGCCACTAATGGGTTAAATCGGTATTTTTTTATATGGCTTTTGATGACCAAATCCGTAACTAATAGACAAATAGCACAAGTCGCGTGGTTGAAGGAATACATAATGGTATATATAATTATATAGAAGGAGTATTTTTGAGACAGGACAGTAACGGTAGCTTGCCTGCCCTAACCGTTGTAGCTACAGGAAAACGTTCTAGGAGATCCGTCTTTTTAGAGAAATTTTCACCTGCGTTCACAGATTTAGGTACACTAGTTAAGGTAGGGGTACCTACTACCTATCCTAGCGGTCCCGTCTCTAAAATACATCCTGTATAATAATATAATCATTGTATACTGTATACATATATTTTCTAGTAAACGGCAACTTACCACTTGATTCCGTTTCTCCTTCGTTTCCTTCATCGCCATCGGAGTCGGTTTCGTCACCAGATTCACCGGAACACTGCGCCATTTCTCCGTTGTCCGGATCGCTGCCTTCGTTTGGGTTTATTCCCAACTCGCAGCACTTTTTGTAGTGAGCTTTACTCTTCATATGTTTCGTCAAATTCCCCTTGGTTTTGAAACTGTAATATTTAAGTATTATTATTAAACGGCCTCTTTTACGCTTCATATCTATTGAGACCGAGACATGTTCAATAACGTACACATACCTGAAGGCGCAGTGGATACAGGTATATGGACGCACATCTGTATGAGTGCGAATGTGTTTCTTGAGCATTGACGGTTTTTTGCAGCGAATTCCGCACTCTGAGCAAACATATCGTCCCCTCCCACGACCGCGAACGTAAGTGTATTCTTCGTTACTTTCAAAACCTCCTGCTAATTCTTTTTTAGGCGTCATTGCGTTATCAGAGAGCTGACCTTTACTATCTTCTAGTTTCTTGTTTTCAGTACTTAAAATCGCCTGAAATCACATATAACACTTATAAAGTCTAACAATTTTGTACCTAGTATAACAATTATAAAACAAAGCAACGAAAGAGACATCAATTCAACAGTTTATAGATTAAAACAGTCCAAATTTAATTTACAAATCACGTACCTGCTTGTCCTTAAAATTTTTATTCCACTGCGATGAATGAGTAAATATGAGATCCTGTTTAATCACGGCGCGGGCCACAGTTTGCGGTCGATGACGTGAGTCATATAGAGACATAGCAGACGATGCTGACAGTCCCAGCGGGTCTGGCGTCAGCTCAGATAATAACTGTAAATATATTCACACATTTATCATACATTCATTTACTGTCTCACTGTAATTGACATATTCCAGTATTGTTTGATAATTACCTGCCAATTACTATACATGGACAGAAAATGTTGATTAGGAACATATGTTGGCTGAGGACGATTGATGGTGCAGTAAAAGACTTTGGTGGAGCATTTCAAGCCCAAATAGGTATAAGCGTTGCCGTTCAAATAAAGTTGTCCGTAAGCCTTAGCTGGGCGTGGTGTTTCTGGCGATACTAACGGCATTGTGTTTGCGTTAGGTGTTATTCCATGGTGTCTTTTTGGTGTATATGTACCAGGTTTCAAAGGTAATGTTGAAGGTCTTAAAAACTTCGGTTTTCTTTCTTCTGTATTCGGATTAGACAATACGTTCTTTTGGAAATATAACGTTTCGGATCTCTCAGTTTGAACAGCAGTTATAGGTGGAGTTTCTTGAGCATTTGTATTTTTTTGCACTTCAGAAGAGCTCGGAATTTGATTGTTGAAAATTTCTGCTTTCGTTATTAAATTTTCAAAATTAAATCTATCTTTTTCTGGTTTAATGTCAATAGTTTTCAGTAAAGGACTGTTCACTTTGTCACGGATTTTCGATTTATTAGATAGATAATGCAAATTTTCTTTCAACACTGGTGTTCGAGATACACCCTCTACACTTCTTTTCAAAGCTCCTTCTTGTCTGGGAACAGCTCTGGCAATGCCTGGCGACATAACTTTTGGAAATGGGTTCGATTCGTCTACATTTTTAATTTTCAGAAGAGGCACCGTAGAAACAAAATGTTGATGTCCGTCATTATTCAATTTGTCTTGGTTTTGATTTATCTTTTCGCGGTCATTGTGGTTTAACCTTAAATGAGGGCTTCTCGTATTACGCAATTGTTGAGTTTCGTACTTCGATAAAATTGATCCTTTCGTTGGTTGGACATTGATTTGTAATACATTTCCGTGAACATCCTCGAATAATGGTGTAGTTGATTTTTTATTGTGATCATTGTTGACTACATTTTTCGGAGATGAATTTTGATGACTTACATACATTCCTGGTGTGTTTGGTCCAGGTATTCCTGGGACATGCGGTATTAGTTTTCCTCCATGAAAAATTGTTGACGCACCATTGGGAGATGACGACGGACTTAGCGGAGGCAAAGTCAGCGGATTGAAAGCTGTTATCGCACTAAGTGGTGGAAACTGAAAATGCGATCTATCATGAATATTTGGCAAATTTGAACTCGAAGTTCCCGGCGTAGATATGGTTATCCTAGGAGTTTGTGGCTGTGATGTACCCATACTTTCTTTAGGAGTCGGGGGATTATGCATAATTGTTCCACCCGACTGTAAACTTGATCTTACCACAACGCTGCTTGCCTCGGCATCATTAACAAGTTTAGATGGTGATAGGTTTTGATGAATTAATATAGGGGACAACTGATTTTTATTTGGCTCAATACGCAGTGTTGTTGTGCTTCCAGAGTGATCTACAATTTTCACTTCACCGCCAAACATTTGTAGTGATGTAGAGTTGTGCCTCATATGTTGCGTCATCTCTTCAACTGCACGTAATGCTGCTGAATTTGCGTCAATACACCTCATTTTATTTTGGGCGTAAAAATCTATTGACCTGGGTGAAATATTTTCTACAAGTCTAGGGCTGTATGTATCCGATCTGCTGTCAAATCGCCTTTTAGGGCTAGCCATAGGTTTTAATTTCATGTTGTCGTGCTTTCTTGTATAATCCGAGGGGACTCGAGCGTCTACAAGTCTTGTGTTTCCCAACAAAGGACCTGGAGATGGCAATGGTGCAATAACGTCATTTGATTCTTGCTTCATGATAACTAAATTTTCCGGTTTAATTCTTAGGGGTGGTGAGCTATTTGGCATAGTTGATTTTAAAAATGTTTGCGATTCCGGTAGACGTACGTTGATAGAATTACTTCTAACAAATATATTTTCTGGCCTTATAACTTTTGTATCTTTCTGTGGTACAGCTGAATTTGTAACGCTACCTTTGCCACAGTAATACATTCTATGAGTTTCTAAATTATCAGCACTACGGAAAATAATCTGGCACAACGGGCAAACATATAGCGATCCCTCTAACAATTCTCCCGTTAGAGAAGCTAAGCCATTCATCTTGGTTTTGAGTAGGAGGTCTTTTATGATTGAACCTTCTGGATTTAAAGGATGTTTTTGATGATCGATAAGAGAAAAACTTTCTGAGTGGGACCTCTTTCTGAAAGGATGATCATCTTCATAATTATTTTTTGTCAAATTTAACGGCGATGAGTCCGATTTCATATCGACTGTCTCATTTAAAAATTGTTTACTCTCTGCAATTTGCTTAATTTTACCATATTTCTTTTGGAGCGGTGTTTCTATGACATCTACAATGGCTTCATTATCTGATATAATTTTAGAGATATGTTCCGTAAGAAAATCAGCATTTGGTGACATCGATTTTTTTAACTTATCTTTTTCATCGTTTTCTTGAAAAAACGCTGCTCTAAATTTGGGTTTATAAATTGTTTTAGATTTATTATCATTCAGATTGGACGATAAATTTATGGTCATAGACGGTGTAACATTTTCATTCATAGATTCCGGTGACACACTGGGAGAAAATCTTGTGAATTCGTAATTATCGACTCGCACATTTGATGACTCAGAGCCGGTTTCTGACAAAGATGCTGGCGGAATAGATGTATCGCTTTCCGACCCGCCGGACATGTCATCGTCGTTCAAAGTCACAGGTACATCTGCGCCTTGCAATCTGAGAGCATGTGTTCGAGATCTTCGATGTTTATATAAGTTTGATTTCGTCTTAAAAGCAAATCCACAAGGAACGCAAGGGTAAGGTCGTTCATTTGTATGAGCTCTGATATGTTTTTGGAGTACTGAAGGCTTGGCACAAGATAATTTACAATAAGGGCATACATAACGCCCGCCTACACTCCCATTGTAGTTATCCCTGATAAAATCATTTTCAAGGTTCTCAGTCTTATTCGAAAAATCTTCAGTAAAATTGGTCTGACCAGATACTTGAACAATATTATTTACATTACTTATTCTACTATTTTCTTCGCTATAATTAGTTTGTACATTTTTCCCCACATCCTGAGCATCTAGGTGTTGTCGTTCTCCTCTTAATTTGTCTAATTCTGGGTGAGCCGCGGCAATACTTCCATTCGAAATTGAAACATTACAAGTATTACTTGCTATGTTTGATTCTCTTTGTCTAGTTTCTCCAGTCTTAGGTAAATTTGGAGGAAACACTGCAATAGTAGTTGCCATTTTCTTGAACTTTTTATGCAGGTAGCTGTGATCATTGTTGTTGGAAAAGTTCGCGTCCAGACGCTTCTCTTGTGTTAGCGGCATCGTACCCGCGAGTTTAGTACCTGAAAAAATAAAAGATATGCTCAAAGAAAATGTTTGAAAATCATATATACCTATACTATGATTCGGACCGCAATATAGTTTATTAACACCGTGTGCTATTATTTATTTTGTCAAATTCTTATAATAATTCTGCCCGCGGTTTTACCCGCGTTCCCACAGGAACCGTGCATTTTTCTGGGATAAAAAGTAGCCTCTCCGGTCCATAAACTATATCTATGCCAAAAATCACGTCGATCCGTTGCTGCGTGAAAGACAAACCAACAAACGTATAAACACACTTTCGCATTTATTATAGTACGGATATAAAACATCGTGTTTGACGTAAGTCTAATATACACAAGCGACTCTACTAAATAACAATGTTCATTATTGTGAATGTTGAAAAGAAGTCAACACAACCGCGTTGCGTTGTGATGAGCGGGTTGACGCAACGCGCATGTGCCGCCGCGCCGCTGTTTCTATTGGTGTTTGTGTTGTGACATCATCATGACGTCGGCGCTATTAGACGAGGTTGTCCCCGATCGCCAGCTGTAGCCGATGAATTCTTTATCTACCTAAGTTCGAAGACATCCAACAAAAAATGAAACTTATTATCCACAAGGATGCCAATTTTACGACTGTCAAAAAGGTGCTTGTTCATCTTAAGAGTAATAAATACTAATTAATAATTACGGCTATCACGCAAAACCTATTTATATTTTTAATATGTACTCCATACAGATATTATTAAGATGGTCTTGTGACCTCTCTGATGAATTAAAATATTTATAAAATAACGTAATATTTTTTATCAAATTATGCTGTAGTAGCGCCAATAGGTGACAAGCAAGATACGGCCAAGCGACAGGGTGACCTCGCTTTGCGCTTACTTGAGTCGTTCGTGGACGACGATGTTAGTGCGTTCCGAGAAGGCGTTACAATTTCTGAGAATCGGAGACAGGCAAGCCTCGGCGGGCGCGTTAAAAACGAGCAAGCAAATAAGCTCAATACGCACTTGCCGCTTACACACACTACGGTAAGTTGAATACCGGTCGGTATTCATGCCGTTCAGTGCACGTTGATTCTTAGTAGGTAAGTGTACCTACGTATAATTTTACATGTCCAGAAATTTCCAATAGTAATTCAAATCAAAATGCAAATTGTCTAGAAATTGTGCAGTGGAAAGACGCCAATCGTTATTCTGGATATAATGATATACCTAAATAAAATAGTATGCTACCAAAAACTAGTAGTAGTGCTACGATTTTGGTATTATTGTAGTAAAAGGGTAAATTGGGAGATTCACGTCAAAGGCATGATACCACCGGGTCTGTAGTGTTGTAATGAGACAAAGGAATCCCGTCGACCAGCCGCCGCCCGCCGGCCTGGCGCCTCGCCAGGCGGCCCTGGCGTCGCCTGTTTTGCCGCCAGCACGCCGCCAACTTTCATTGCTTACCTATCCCATCTACTCTACAAGCGATACTACATTAACCTTAATTACGGAGTCTTAAAACATTTCAGACCTGAATGCACGCAGCGTTTGGGAGATATACTATGTAATTTTTTGCGTGCCTAGGTATACTTATTTAGTTTTTTGCTTTACAATGTTATCTACTAGATTTTACACCCCAATTGATTTGAAGCAAACGATGATTAATACATAGTTCTTAAAAGTTTTGCATAACTATCTATTTAAAACGTTTTGGACAAAATGAACAACACTTTCGTTGCTTTGAGTTTCCCAAAAATTATAATTTTACAGACTTATTTTTAAACCCCCAAATAATATCTACTTAACATAATATACACATACATATTATGTCCGTAAATGTAGGTTACAATATACGCACATGCATACAAACATTGCACGTTTAATAATAGGTAAATAGTACCTATATATATTATATTTTTAGGAAAGATAATTCAGAATGTATAAATAATAATATAATAAATAGATAAGATTTGTTATTTCCAGTAGATCAATAAAACTTCTACCAATAAAGTCATACATATATAAAAAATAACTACCCAATAAAACCATACGTAATTTTAATTTCGCTAACCCAGCTGCTAACAACATATAAATATAGGAAACTTACGTACCGCGGTGTAATAAATCAGTCCACCATTATATTTGAATATATATTGTTGTGATATCATTTGTTGACGCCTCCAGAACGAATGTCAACAAGTCCGATAGGTAGCATTTCACCCGCGCGCAAGTGAATCATCGTTAATAATTGCGCGACGATCCACGCCACTCGGCTCACACACACAAACACACCTGTATTATCGTCACTCACGTCTAACTTGCACTCCGATTCGCAGTCGCGACACTTTCTTTTACACAAAACGATAGTTAGAAGGGTCTTAACTATTAACATCTGTCTAGTGTTATAAAAAGTAAATATTATGTATCCTGGGTGGTCGTGTACATCCGATTCGGTAGAGCACGGAACAACGTAAGGTGGCGTCGCGCCGCGGATGAGTGTTCAACTGTTTGTAATGTCGTCGGTTTGTTCGTTTCGTTCCGTGCCGTTCGGCCCCCGCACCCCGCCCGCGCCTACCCGCGCACCACACTGACTCTGCGCTCGCTGTAAGTAGTGATTCATGTCGCGTTTTATCTATCTCCCTCCTTCACCGCAACCGGATCGGTTATTCTTCGTAATCTATTTATACGTAGGCATCTACATATTATGCACGGACTTTAACCTGTGCGCCTAAACGATTAGAGTACCTACCATCTTTTAATTCATCTCATCAGTTACAAATGATTACAGTCTTACCACAAAAACATTTAACACACCTTTAAACCTGTCTTAAATCGCGTTTAACTGCGAAACATGCCTTAGTCGCGTGTTAAAATATGAGCAACCACAAATCTTGATATAAGTAGTGTCTAATCGTTGTCTAACACCATTCTGTTGTGACGTTTCTAAACATTTTAGACATTTATCTTGAGACACTGTCTTGCTAAACAGGCATCTTAAAGTGTTTTTTGTGGTAACAGGGTTATTGTTTGATATTCAGGGGTGAGGAGTTAGGAACCCCATTTATAAGTTTGCCGGGTTTAGGAGCAGCTCCTCGACAAAACAAATGCAAGTTTTAGTAATTGTTGTTCATTATCCTTAACTTCGCCATGTACAATTAGGTAAATAATCCATAATTTCTTATTAAAGCCGATAAGACTTGTTCGGACTGCAAATGCCTTAATTACCCGCTTCCCTACATATTTGCATTATAGCCATCACAAAATAAGCAATAGCTTAATTTTCACGCAGCTCCGATTTCGTAACCGTTGCGCTCGACTAGAACGGGTATCGGTTTGTGTGCCACAGAGTGCCACCGTCCGTCCAATAACATTCATATTTCGTTAAAGTACCCGCAGGCCGCATCGGCCGTTACTACAGGCATCGGCTCGGCGGCTAAGTTAGGTTAGGTCAACCTTCTAGAATAAATTGCAGTATATTCACGTTCACTTATTATTCATTATCTATTTAAATGGTTATTATGTATATAAAACAAACTGTAACATATGAATAACTGTATCGTGTAATTTACACTGGGCGTTTTCCTATATTTAACTTATCTCGTGAACTTTAAGTATCAGTAAGACCCCTTTATCTTAATGTTCATAATTTTACCTACAGGCAAATAAGCCTGGTGTAATATTAATCTATTCGAGTTGCTTAGTTCATTATAGATAAAATATATTTTCCGTAGCGAAAATCCACAGCGCCAAAGTAAGATATGAATGTATAAAATAAACACATTATTTGCAATGATAATTAGTAGGTGCTTATCAGTAGTGCGGAGGCGATGACGCACGCGCTTCATGCGAGGATGTTCAAGTTTGAATGGTGCTCTAGATAAATAAAGCAATTGACCAGAAAAGTTGATAATGTAACACCCAAGTTCAATTTATTGATAAATACTGGCTTTCAGACTGGCAGAAAATGCGACACTATATTTTAATTTCAAACTAATTTGCTAAATCGATATGAAATAATATGTTTAGTTGTTTACTTTAATAGCTAGATGTTTACGTGAATCTCCAGAGATAATTCTCGTATATACAATTGAAATAAAAAAATATATTAAGATGTAATACATAATAATGTAATCTATAGATATTGTATGTAGACTAGGTACTTATCTATGGTTTAAATAAAATATAGATTAGCAAATTAAAAATATCGGACTGTGAAACTAGTCTTGTCTGTAGCATTAATAATAACTTAATATATTAGTTACTAGCAAGGAATACCTATTTCTGTTCCCAAAAGACGATACTAATATTAAGTCGTAGAAGGAAATTATGAAAGTAGTTCCTATTTAAGTAGGTACGTATGACTTCTAAATTCTAATGCAAAATCTTAATAAATCAACCCCATCAAGAGACTCATTATGTAATAAAATTGAGTGACGCAACAATATCTAAGAATTGTACCTACTTTAGTATGATTTATACTGTAATTAACTGGCACTAAAACGAAAAAGTGTAAAGTAGTACTATATCTACTATTGTTATGGCGGACTTTGTATGTATAATGTCGTTAAAGACAAACGATGCCGACGATGGTCGGTCTGACAGCTGGTGTTTTGCGAATGGTATGTGTACCGCGGGGGCGCAGCACTTGTTGCGTTGTTTGGTTGGCTTGGCGTAGGCACCGCCTGTTGCTGACGACGTCACACCACGGCCTTGAGCCACGCGGCACGGGGAGTGTCACTTGCTTACTCTATGGCAGCCCGTACACCTAAAGCATGGTTGATGGATAAGCGTCAATCACGGCCCACGAGAAAACCATGAAAAAACCACGAACACTGCTTGACGCATATCATACCGTCTATAGAGCTTGGTAGAAATCTAGTCCGAGCGCTAACCATACCACAGTTATACGTAGTGAAATGGAAGAACCCCAGTAGCTTCTACGATCTCTACTCAAAAGAGTAGTTTCGCAACTATTGCGTGTTCAGTGCAGAAGCCGCAGTAAATACGCGGTTTAGTGCTGTGAAGTGATGTAAAGCGGAGCAGTCGTTCACTTTGAGCCCAGGCTGGGAGGAAAGAAAGATTTTAAATGGTTTTACATAAAGCCGCGCTTGCGCGTGTATTATCTCGTAATCCACGCTTGAAAAATCATGGTTATCTTGACGGCAAAACGTTAAAACGTACATAAGTGTGTATGGTTGGCCCACGTCTCTTGCATCTGAGATCATTACGCCATATTTGAATATTGATGTGCTAAGCGACTCTACTGAATGAGAAACTTGTTAACCTAACATTATAGTATCACACATATCTTAGATATCATCAATTACAAAGCTTTAGAATGAAGGACTTTTTGGTCAAAACCAACAATCGGAATTCTAACAATTTGTATTCGTCCACACTAAAGCATTTGGCAACGCTGCTATTCAATAATTATGTCGGTCCGGTCGGGCGCCACATAGTCGCGTGGGCGGAAAACCATGAAACCAGTCTTATTAGCAATAGTAACTATATCAAACTAACTATCAAGACGAATAATAATATAATCGCTTCAATAACGCTTACACACTCTTACTTGACAGGTACTTACATAGATCTTTTTATTTCGTGTTAGTCAATTTTAATTGTGATTTCATGATTTCGGAATCACTAATTTTCGAGTCTTGTTTCGTCGTTTACCATCAAATTTTTGGATGTCATTTTGTAAGACCGTGCGAGTTTTCGCATGTTAGTCGCGCTAAAATTACTACGTAGTTTCAGGATTCATATTAAATCATTCACATCTTCAAAACTTTTTATATAAACATCAGACTGATTGTACATGCCGAGTGTAGTAGCCGAGGGTAGAGCCGCTTGTTCGCTTGGGCTTCCCTTGGAACCAGGTCATCGCCTGCCTGACTGGCTCGACCGCTTCGCTGACGCCAGCTCGCCGCCGAGACTAGTCGCACCCCACCCACCCGACCACTGATTATACTGATATATTTTCGATTAATATTTCACCCAAACTAAGCTTGAAGATCGCAATAAAAACTGATACATCCGAAAGAAGCGCCGCGGTTATTAATTACTATTACCTTTTTTTACAATTCCTTATATCACCGTCAAAGAAAAGATATCAGACAGGCGCAGACCGTCTGATGGTTAACACATAGGTAGGTACATACATAATCACGATGACGACTATTTTTGTGAAAGTTAAAAACGAGCTATATTTGCATTTCATGTAAGTGTGTCGTCTGTCGACCACGAGTCATCAGAACGCGATTACGTCCCCACATCCACAATTGATAAGAACTTGAAAACACCAAAGTTCCAGAACAATATAAAATACTATAGATTCGACATAATTAAACATACTAATTAGTTATTTCAATCGACTTCCGTACCTACTTCAACTGTCCACAAGTTCCACCACTAGAACTAGTTTTTGAAGCGATGATGGCAAAGTTGTGTGAGGTCACCTGCCGATCCGTAGGTCGCGGGTTTTTATCCTTCAATTAGCTTGAGCTTTCGGTTAAAGAAATAGTGATGAAACTATAGTACCTACTTATAGTGGTATGGTTTTTCAAATGCCCGCCTGACTAGCTACCACGCTCAATTTGAAGATCTGTCACCAACAACCCATCGGTGTGTTCAAGCAGCCGCACCAATCCGCATTCTAGGGTAAGCGTGTCACCACTTTCGAACACTGGCCACATTTCTTTCAATTGTTGTTTCCGAATTCCGAATTTCAGCTTTGAGGTGAGGCCTTGGAAGCGGCTGTCCCGACAGAAACGCATCCCGACAGAGAAATATTGTCTGGACTATATCCGTGTTTATGCAGCTGAGTTGTCGAATCTAAACGAGAAATTTCTGACTGGACGCGATTCCACTATATAAAGGATCAAATCAGTCGCTACCGAGATTGATATTATCCCGAGAGAATTAAAATCACCCTGCAGCATCTTATGTACAGCAGTATTATAGGGAAACGTTAATTTCGACTTGATACGTTAACCCGTTTTTGACTAAAGAGTATTGTTAGATAGATAGACGAGGACAGCAAAAAATACTCTATATCTATTTTACGGTAAGGAACCCTAAAACTAAACTACTATGTGTCACAGAAGTACATCCGCACTGGTCAACGTCGCCAGCATCAGCTGTTAGCGATCCATCGAGATACTTACCCCGAGAGATGAAATACTGTACCATACGATCTCACAACAATGTATTGATTTTGCCATAAATAATAGCTCAGCGTATCAGTGCACGGGGAAGCGGCGCGAGGCGGTAGCTTAGCCAATCAGAGCGCATTATATCTAGGCAAAAATGGTGGAATTTATTACGTTCAAACCAAACGTCACTGCACCTCTTGAGGTTAGTACCTCGATGTAGCGATCCCCCCTGTTACACCATACGTGGCTCGCACGTAATGCAGCAACAGCGAGGGCAGTTGCACTAATTAAACAATTTCTGAATGAGGTCCAAGACGTCGATATACACACTGACCCCATTTGCCGTATAATATAAGTACTTATCTTTTAATTTTATTTACGTTCTGTTGTAAATTTGTATTTACAACGGAATCATCATTGTGAATTTTTTTGGCTGATTTAGCTGTAAGTTTGCAATTGATTGTTTAATAAAAAAAACTCATATGGTTAAACTCATAGAATCAACTGACTTAGCTACTAGAACAATAGAATGCTTTTCAAATTTAATTTAGTGGGTTCAAATCCCGCTTCGTGTTCGTATTTAACCACTCCCAAATCAAATTGATGATAATTAATTTAACCGAAAACCATCTCTGCTCATAAATAAACAAATGTCAAGATATTCGCTATAAATGTCTGATAACCGTTTTATCGCTATGATAGCATTCTGCGTAAGATGCTATTTTTCAAGGAAATCATCAAACTACGTAAGACATAATCCAATCTATTCACAATAAAAGCAAAGCTTATCTACGCATGCAACGAGTTTTTCTTTTATCAGCGTAGTGATAAAAGAAAAACTATGACGTATCATAGATTTAAATGAAGAGGTAGTAATAATATAAGGTCAATTTTTTTAAATTATAATAGAAACAAATATGGCGGATCGCCAATCAATGACATAATAGGGATGTTGCATGAAACACAAAATACATAATTACTGTCGTTATACCAGGTTAAAGAGCATCACATTAACATAGTAAAAATGAAATTCACAAAAAATATATAATTTCCACAAAGATACCTGCTGCATCTGACAGTTTCCCGAATTCAACGTTTTTTATTTATTACCATATAGAATGGCACTTTCACTGGCAGATAGCTGATATTATAAGGAGTTACTTAGGCTACGTGGACGAAGCCGAGGGACAGAGCTAGTTTTTAAGGTAAATTAATCGTACAGGGCGTAACAAATAGTAAAACGGGACAGATTAGTCCTAGCTGTCGTCACGCTTAGCGACGCGCAGCAGATGGCTGCGCAAGGGCGCTTTCTATCTCAAGCATATAATAATAAAACAATAAATTCTCTGCAAAAAAAACATGACATCCAAGCCAAATGGAGAGCAAACGATGGAAATTGATTGATTGATTTGATTTGATTTGAAAACTGGCAATATTCAGGATATGTCCAAATTTCAAGTTTTAATAAATAGTTAAAAAATGGCAAGTAAGACTTAAATTAAATGTCGATTTCCAAAGTATTTACTGCTAACTGAGACAGTCCTGTAACCTCATGTTATTTAAATCAGGTAACAGCAAATGACATCACACAGGTCTTGAGGCAAACAAGTTCTCTTACAATATTTTCTTATTCTTCAGTTTGATTCAAACAGATTTAAAAATTGAATAACAAAGCCAAATCTCCCTACCACTATCCATAAGTTGACAACGCCAATTGATGTCACCAACATTATAAAATTATCAAAATGTGCAAACCAAAGACAATCTACCACAGATATTAAAAAGCTATTATTAATAGGTCGGGGAAAAAGTTCCTTCGCATTTTTTAAGAAAATTCAAAACATTTTTTAATATGGTTTATTTACATTTAACTAAAGTATGTAGGTACCATTTTGTTCGGTAACTTTTTGCCATCTTGTAGGTAGGGACATGATCCCATTGCTATATAAATTTTGGGACTTCTGATCAAAATACCGCGAGAAGTGGTTTTGGCAGTCCTCTCGTGATGTTAACCTGACACTGCCTAAAGAATTCTGAAGAGACCGAAACAGGTGGAAATCTGAAGGTGCAAGGTCAGGACTATACGGCGGATGCATTAACACCTCCCAGCCAAACTCTCTTAATTTTTTCTGAGTGGCTAAAAATGTGTGAGGTCTAGCTTTATCATGAAAAACCATGAAATGAAAACCACACCCCTTCTGTTGATTAATTCCGGCCGCTTTCTCTCAACTTCTTGCTTTAATCTCATCAGTTGTTCGCAGTAGAGTTCAGAATCGATGGTCCTGCCTGGTGGTAACAGCTCATAATGAATAATGCCCTTCCAATCCCACCACACACACAGCATCACCTTGTTGCGAGTTAACCCGGGTTTCGCCACAGTCTGTGAAGCCTGACCGGTCTTTGACCACGACCATTTTCGCACGTTCTTGTCGTACGTGATTCACTTTTCATCACCAGTTATCAGCTTCTTCAAAAATGGTTCGGTTTCATTATGTCGTAGTAAAGAATCACAAATGAGTACACGGTTCATTAGCAATACATTAGGTTTCTTTCAGTGAGCTCGTGAGGTACCCAAATATCGAGCTTTTTTGTGTACCCAGTTTTTTTCAAATGCGCCAAAACTGTTTTGTGGTCAATTCCCAGTTCTTCAGCTACGTCGTAACTACTGATATGCCGATCTTGTTCCACTTTTTCAAAAATGGCATCCATTTTATCCATAATAGGTCGACCAGAGCGACGTGCATCTTTGAAATCAAAATTTCCGGATTGAAAACGCTTAAACCAAATTTGTGCTACTCTCAGAGACACTGCACTAGGTCCATAAACATCGCAAATTTTTTTCGCGGCTTGCGTTGCATTTTTACCTTTTTTGTAGTAAAATTTTAAAATGTATCGAATTTCTTCATTAGATTCACTCATTTCGACAGTACGAAAAACAAATGAAAATCACACATTTTCCTAATTTGAATTTGGAATTATGTTCTTTAAAATTTAAACTTTCATATGATACCAAAACCAGCCAAATACAAATACTATAGCCAAAGAGATTTTATTACAAGTTCATACATACTATAATGCGAAAAGACTTTTTCCCCAACCTAATACTATATTAATAATTATGATAACAATACATAGTTAAGATATTATATTTCTATGAATTTAAGCTGTAACGTTTATATACCTATTATTGTAATTATTACAATCTAAGACGTATGTGTGTGATAGATTGGGTTTGCCCTCTAACACTTACGGATCCTAATTCCTAAGTTATGAGATGAGGCCCCAAATAATATGCTAATGATTGTTATAACAACAACACTACACCTAGCAAACATACATATATACGTCGAAGTATAACATAAGTAGATGGGTATAATACAACGATATGTATAAGCACTGGCATCAAGAGAATGGCGTCATTCTCTGCGAATTCTTCGTTGGCATATCAACGACTAAAATACGCCATATGTATGAATGTGACAATAATATTCGTGAGTCAGACGAAGCCGGGTAGCACTTGACCAAATAAACAACTATTCACACCGCTCGCGAGTCTTTCCTCAATGACGCTCGTCAATTGTAATTTACACTTTTATTTTGCGTAGATCTAGATAATAGGCAGTTGGATGGATGATATCATAATTCATACATTTATAGTTTTGCAGAATAAGTTTTTGCACCAAACGCGATATAGAATAACATTTTCTAACTTTAAGGAAATGTGCACAGGCAAAAGATGTGATAATATTTATCGCAAAACAAAGTTAAGGTATCAGACGAGCTACTTTACACGTTTAAAATGTACATCCGTGTTTGTATTTGTTGCGTCTGTGCTGAATTGCTGAACGGATACAAAACTTTCACCGGGTCTTCTCCTAATAAGCGAACCGTATCCTCAGTGTTAGCAACATTGATTGGTAACGCGTCGTCATCCGACTCATATCGAAATGTAAACATTTTTCCGAGTTGAATTAAACTCATGTGATTACCTATATCGCTTGTTATCTGAGCACTATCATTTTAGCACTCTCACTACCAAACTTCTACATTTGCGATTATTCGATTTAAAAATACCTGAAATTTATCTTTTTACGCGCTTGATACCGAAAATAAAGCAGTGTATCCTTAGTAACTCAATTACGCAAAGTACTGCTGTGGACGGGAACGGACGGGAGTCGGAATCATCTTTTGGAGATCCGCCAAACGGTCCGAAAGGTGTTCCCACTTCCGACGTGCATTCCCTACATCTATCGATCTAAAAATATATTACATTTTTTGGCAAAAGAAATGATATTGTTAATTATTACAATAGTGCCATAAATACTTTGTGCTATACGAAGCACAAATAACTAAAATCAGGCCAAGAAAATTTTAATAATAACTTTTAAATTTATTATATGTAACGATATTTATTTGCTTAAACTCACGTCACGGGTCTTACCCAGGCATTACTGTAGTATGTCATCTTTCATATTAATTGTGTGGTTACCTAATATAATGAAAGCAATAGGATATCGGTCAAAGTATATTATGTATTATATAGGTAGCTCCAACAACTATAAATCTGTCAAATGAGCAGATTTCGATAAACTGTGGGATTCCATAAAATAAAAGGGGTTGTTGAGTGTTTCATTACCATAAAAGTATAGCAACCGCTGCTGCAGGTTTTGATAATGCGGTAACCTACGTACCTACCGTTAAATGTAAACTCCAAAATAACTCGACTCAGTGATACTCGAGTCTATGGATTTTGTTTTTTTTTATCAACGTTAGCTAAAGTACTAAGCATAAAATATAAATATGATTTTAATTCTTGGATCTGTTGGTTAATTGACGTCAAACATTAAATTGGTAATCTATATAAATAAACAAAATTGAAGTTTGTTTGTAATATTTATATAAATACATAATTATGAAAGTATATACGGTAGGAACCTATAACAAAAACACAATTTTTAAATATTTCTTGTTTCTGGCTCTGTCTGTTCCGGTTAATCTCCGAAACGGCTGGACCGATTTTGACGGGACTTTCACTGGCAGATAGCTGCTGTTATATGGAGTAACTTAGACTACGTGGGCGAAGATGCGGGGCACAGCTAGTTTTAAATAAAATTCCTAACACAATAACATACGCCTACTACTGGCACCAGTGTTCGCAAAACAGTTTTATTCAAAAATAGACTGTCCTTTGTTTATTATTTATTATTTACTATAAGTACCATGCACATAGTAAACTTTTGCGAAGAAAATAAATGCATATTTATAACCGAATTACAATAAGGAAATTTTAAACGTATAGTTAAGAATGTATTTATTTAAAAAGCGTATTAAGACAGCTTTATCCTCGAGGTGAATACTCTACTTTATACACCACCTGCGAGACAATATTTTTATTGTCTCGCAAGACAAATAGTAAGAAAGCATTGCTATCAATAGGCACCATGAGCGTACAAGATCTAGACTTTCTTTCCTCTGGACCCCCTATTTAGACCCTGTTGAACTCCCTGGTAGGAGGTAATATAATTTGTAATATAGGGGGGAATAATTACAACATTTTCAACGCACTTGCTCGTAAAGTGGTCTTTATTACCTCGCTTTTAGGCTCATAATCCAAGATATTAAACACTGGTGCTTTTTACTTTACATTACGCACTCGTGTTTTATGAATATGTCCCGATTAAATTAACTTTGTACCCCACTGCAAGTTATATGTATGATGACATAAACATTTACAAGTTTTTTTTTCGTTCGCTCAGGGGACCAGAACTTTTTCTCTTACACTACCTTTTTCATGGTTATGCTCGCCTAGTAGCCAATCTCACTATGCTCTATTTAAACAGGTGAATCCATCAATAATTTTAGGAGGTCCAACAGAAAAACAGTCTCTCATTGGACCCCCCAGGGGGTTCAAAATTACCCCTATATGGACAACGGGAAACACGGATGAACAGTATCGCCTGTATAACACCTAAACATATTTTTTTATTTTAAACCAAGCTAGATAACAACCCGATGACGTTTACACTTGCTACATCAACTGATACAATAGATTAGATATTGTGACTGAAAACAATACCTAAGCAAAAGTTGAATTATGAAACCAAATTTCGAAAGGAAATAAATCGTGAGTCATTAATAATTACAGTGTAGTTTTAATAAACACCTACTACTTGAAAATACTAAGTAAATTTTGAAAGAAAGAAAGAAAAATTTATTTTGGTGATCTTATCTTTATCAAGCCTGTTGTTTGTTATTGATCTTATTTATTTAATTGACAACATATGTTAAGGCTGTATATAGCAGCTAAATAGCTTCATTTAAAAGGTTTTTTAGCAAAATCAGATAAGCTTTTGGCACTGGAAAAATATATGCCATTATTCATCATATTACTGATAATCTTGATGTGATCGTGAAAAAACATGGTTGTGGTACATTTTCGATTAGGCATCTAATTTTGAAGTAATTACGCTTTTTTGGATTTTTACTCAATCTTAGTGGCCCTCGCGGTCTTCTATCTCATTCACATCAACGCAAACCAACAGTGTGTGCAAAGAAGACAGAATGATTAATGTCACTGGCTCGTGGTAGCGCCTTAAATGTTCCATGTTTGGCAAATATTATATTAAGCTATTTTAATTTGATTTTTTTTAATGGCTATAATTTATTTTAGCCCATTACATCATGTCCAAAAGGAAACTAGCATAAATTACCGGATCATGACGAAGTCTACGTGGACGGAGCCACGGACAATACCTATACCTAGTAGTTAACTATATAATTGGCATATTACAATAACTGGCATGTCCAGTCAGTGTGCGATTCCAAGAATACCCCGAAGCACGCGCCGCCGCGCGCCGCACTCTCCTGACGACTCTCGACTGACGGGTATAATAAACACTCGCCTGCCTACCCAAGTACTTGGACCCACCAAGCCTTTTCACATTTACCATTCTGATATTTCCAAGAAACTCTTCGATTCCCTCTGCTATTACAAAAGTTATTTTTAATGCGCAGGGGCGTTCTTTTGTTTCTTTAACTTCTGGCTAAATGAGACTAAAAACTAAATTACGTTTTTCCTGAACACAACTGACGAGTACTAAGAAATTTTACTTGGCTCAGTCCTACTGGAACTAGTGCGAAAAAGGGCGATGTGTTACGCATCGTTAAATTTGTCCTAATTAGGAAAAAAATTAAAGAGCAACTGAAAATTCGCGGAACTTTATTATATTCACGGAGGGAACAAGCATGAAGCAATACGAAATCGTAGATGCGAAGGTAAATAAAGTTTTTATCCAAAAGTTCATATAACATTATCTAAGTTAGAAAAACAGAATAAATACATTTAACGTTTATGACCCTTCATTGTATTCGTCATGACCTCTGCGACACTTACATAATTAATTACTTGTTGCCACTGAAAGGAAACCTACGTGTTAATGCTTCCACGTTGCCGTCACTCGAATAACACGCGGAATAATTTATTTATAATTTAAATAATGTCTTGTATTTTGTACTTACAGAAATTAGACATGTTATTTTCCACTGGGAATTGTGTATAGTAAAAAGGTGCCTATTTATTTACTTTGACGTAAATACTGGTAAGTATACAAAATCATGTTCGATAAAATAAATATTATAATGTAGCTTTCGCAAAAGTTACTAAACCTGTAAGTGGAGAAGGTGCCAATGCACCTGCCGACCGGACAGCGCGGTTGCACAAACGTCCTATCCTGTCCGGTTTAACCACCAGAACTGCTATTGTTACAGGTGCCTAATTATACCTCGCCGAGCAAAAAGGACTACTCCCCGCCTCATTAGTTTTAACTTTTGTTATACAAATAAATAAAATTGAAGTGTGTAATATCAAATCTTTTAACTAAATGCATTGAAAGTATATACGGAAATACCTAACAAAACAAACATTTTAAAAAAAAATTGTCAGCTTATTCCGGGAGGGGGGGTTAAACTCCATTTGGAAAGACTGGCCCCTACTTATTTAGTTCTACATGCAAAATAATGTAGATTTGCCTATTATTTATATTAAGATCAACCAATAGCAGCTATAAAACTTAATGTTTCTGACTGATGAATGGACGGTGGTGGTAAAGGCATGTAGCGGCGCGCGGTGAGACTGGGGAACCAGTGAGACCGGTCGCCCGGCGACGCTTTTTGTACCCGGCTTCTTTGTCGCACTCGGCAGAGTCGGTTATGAGCTCATTTTACCTTTAGAAAACCTTATTTTATTGAAATAATCCAGAGGAGGAACAAAGTTAAAAATAAACAATAAGCAGTTAATGAATAATTGAAGATCAAGTCAATGAATTGTGAGCTAGTTGTATGTTGGGAGAAAACGGAATGAATCACTGAACTAATAAGTATTACGTAAGTAGGAATGTTAGGGAAACAAAAAAGTGGACTACAAGAACAGAGCAAAGTGTGTGCATTATACACTGTGTTCATTGTCCTATACAATAACCACCATAAGCGCTAGAATAGGTACCTACGCCAGATTGTTATACATTTGACGAAATGTGCTTTATCGCGGAATACGGCTTCGTCATGCGGACGATCGTTTGTGAAGTGGAGATTACTAATTGAGCGTTGCGTTGCAAAATGAACGTCGTCGTGGCGTAGCATCGATAGTGTGAGCGGTGCGAGATCGGAGTGAGATCGGCATGCGGCGGGGGCGGGCGGACGTGCCAAGGCAGGCAGGCAAGCAACATATTTACTCATACGCCCGAGGCGTAAATCACCGTGCATCTATTTCGAGTTGGCTGGTGCGGGTGTGGGCACCGCGGCGCGGGGCGCGGGCAGACGCCGCTGCCGGTCTGGCGCCAGAAGGATTCCCCAGCGCCCCGCGCCCCGCACCTCCCGCGCCCCTGCGCGCCAGCTCGAGGTCACCGAGCGCCCGTGTCTTTTCTGCCTCTCGCAAAATACTCCTAACCGCCAATTTATTCACAAAACAATTTCAACATTCAAAATAGAACTAACAGTAGACTCGCAGTCCATGGCGAATGTCTTCATCGCAGCGACGCGAAATACTTTGCATTGCCAATTTTAGTGTGAATAATAAAGATTACAAAATATGTTAAAATTTTATAAATTTCCCATGTCGAACAACAAACGTAACTATAAATATAAATAGGTCTATAAATTTGACTTACGCCAAGTTGGCATTTCTTCTTGCAAAATCAACGGCCAAATATTTCCATAAAATCCGTATAGACCGTACTAAAAACTATACCTAAAGGTAAGTAGTGACTACTGTATTAATTGGTTATTATTACCTATACAATATACAGCGATGAAATGTTCTGGAAAATAGTAAGCAAGCATTTACTATACCTGTCGACTTCCGATATTCCCTTGTAAACAATGCACCTTCGTCGAAACAAGATAAAGGATTTGAAAGGACTAAAGGTTCACCGTATCGGCACTCTGAGTGAGAACTCAATAATAGACTTATCGCACGATAGATATTATGACAGATAAACTAGCATAAATGTAGATAAGAGCCTCTAATTTTCGCTGTTACATATTTTTGCGTTTACGTATTTTCGCGAATCTCGATAAGTTATCATTATCAGTTTGGTTTCCGACTAAAGTCTAGTCAGGATTGTGAAATATGGATTTTGACATAACCTTACATAGGAATGTGCATCGTACGTAATGATGTAGAATTTGTAACATATTTGAATACTCACTCGTCATATCGTTTGGATCGAGTGCGAGAGGAGGCAAGAGCCCGCCGCAGTACCCGCGCCAGCGATCTGGTCTCCCTCGCCCCCCGCCCGCGGCGCGCAGGGATGCCCTGCGGTCATTGGTTACTCATACATCTTGCAAAACTTGAATCCATTCCATTACACCGATTTAAAACGATTGTTTACATCATAAAAATAGCACTACACTATTCACTGCTGACACTTCTTAACAATATAAAGAATTCAGATTATAAAAAATCATAAAAACGTATTTACACATTAAATAGTTAACACACGCATACGCGCGCTCCGTGCTGAACGCAAACGGAGAATGAATATTACTACTACCGAATTGAAAGTAAGTATTACATACAAAACATCGACCTAGCTGGACAGATGTTTATATATACAGATTGGATGACATAATTATACACTCTGATGTTCCTTATTGCATGGCCAACAAAGGCTACATTGAGGTTTTTAAACTGCAAACAATTGTTTGCATGAAAGTGGCTACACTACAGAATAATTGTAGGTAATTTAGAGTAACCCATTCACATGAAAAACTAAACATAATGTACATAGTACAAGTTGAATAAACGTAAAATTAAGAAAATTACTGTGACATTTTTAAAAAAAAAATTTGCAGGTGTTCTTGTTGTATGGTGTTCACTGTTCAGTGTTCTACGCATTCGTTTCACACACAAGAACTACAGGTTCTAGTAGCGCCATCTGCCAGCGTAATGAAGAAACAGAAGTAACACTTTATTCAAAGAGATGGCGCCTTATAAAGCACCGTAAAATATAAATGATAATATAATTATATTTTATCAAAAGTTCTTCAGTTTATCGCAAACCAAAATAATGTCAAGTCAAGTCATAACGATAACATAAACTTATCTCGGGTCTTTTAGTAGCATATTACTGATAGTTAAAAGTATGACGTGTTTTTACTACAGCCAACCACTTTTTTCATCAACAAAAACATTATCTTTTGTTCCCTTATTAATATGTAAAAATATAAAGTAGTCGATTTATTAACATAAAAAAACTGTATAACTACTTTAGCATACATAACATTAAGCATAACAACAAACTGACATAAATTCGTAATCTTTCGATTTGCTGAAGAACTTTTTCAACCGAGTTTAGGAAAACGTGAAGAATATAAAAAACATTATTAGAACGAGTAGGTATACACAAATTAACTTTCAATGAACTTTAAATATAGAGAATGCCTACATACATCTATCATAGTTAATGTTAATTTTTTGGACAATTTTTTCTCTGATATCGTCACTTCAGATTGAAGTAAGTATGGGTACCTAACTACCTACCGATTACTTTATTTATCCAGCTACCGTAAAAGGATGACGAATTGCAGTACGTCTGGTCGTCCGATGATGGAATGGGAATGGGGGTACCAAGTCATGCAGCCCTAATGCACACACTCCAAAATGTATCCTGTAGAAAACAGAAAGACAGGCAACCTTGCGTCGATGCTCTATAAGGGCCTGACTACAAGTGTTCGTTGTTTCCACTGAGCCTTTTGGCTCATCTTTCTTATTCATAGAAAATCTAATGTTATTGGAATAAGTTTATTTAACATTGAATGTAGCCTATAGCACTCACGGTTAATGTAGCTTCCTGTTAGTGAAATAATCTTTAAAATCGGACCAGCTGCCTTATCAGCTAACAATCTCGTGTTCGTTTTCAATACCAAACCGAATGAAACCAGCGGTCACTAGTCTTCGTGTGGAAGGAATAATCTAGAATTTTCGCTGGTTATCATTTTCGAACGAACGTTGATAAAGAAATAAGCTCTTACAAAACGAAAAAAGCGAAAACTATTGACAACTCTTTCCACACGAAGACTAGTGACCGCTGGTTTCATTCGGTTTGGTATTGAAAACGAACACGAGATTGTTAGCTGATAAGGCAGCGGCGCAGCGGTTTCAGAGATTGGCGGTAACTAAGAGATCTGTGGCGGTAATAAATAAACAAAAAAATTGCAAACTACTGCTTTACAATATTAGTATAAACTAGCTTTTGCCCGTGGTTTCGTACGCATGGAATCAGGATAAAATATAGCCTATAGCACTAATACAGGGATAATGTAGCTTTCTATTATTAAACGAATTTTTAGGATCGGACCACCGACCAGTGCAATTGGTTCCAGATGTAGGCGGTAACAAACAAACCAACATTTATCTCTTTATAATATTACTAGCTTTAGCCCGCGGTTTCACTGGCGTTCCCACAGGAACCGTGGAATAAAAAGTGCCTATGTTATCTGGTTCAAAAACTATATATCTATGCCAAAAATCACGTCGTTCCTCTGCTCCTTTGCTGCGTGAAAGACAGAAAAACTAATAAACATAACGTAAAGACCGTTCAAGTTTAAAAATAATGAGAATTGTCCATATTGTTAACAACTACCACTTATCTATAAAATAAGTTTTAATGAAATCTAAATTTGTATTTGATGGTCCTAAGAACCCTAACCTGGAATAAAAACCAATAACTAGTTTAGCAAATTTTATTAATTTCAAATTCAATTACATAGTGCATACTATAAGGTTAATTGTGATAAAAATATAAAGCAATTTTATATGCGTTCTGAATTGCAAGACAGAGCTAATCGAGCGACATTTCAGCGTCATCGTCCTTTTTGTCGTCCCCGTCTTTCCGCCCCTCATCTTTCTTTTTATCGTCGTCGGTAGACTTGCTGTCTTCCGAAGCGGCAGCAGTATTTTCAAGCGCTTTAAAGAACGCTTGCATGTCGCCCGAGTTGGCAGCCGCGGTCACTTCCGAAGGCAGCCCAAACTGCGATATCACCGGACCCATCTGCCCTGAAGTTAGCGCTGACGAAAACTGATTCGCTGCCTGAAATTCAGAAAACACGTTCACCTCACTTGTTCTTTTGAATGTCGTTGTTTGTGTATAATTTTTACGTATACTCCTACTCCTCTGAATGGGAAAGGAAAAATTAAATAAAACAGAAACAATAGAATTCAGTCATTATAAAAATAAAAACATGCAATGTAACAAAAAAAAGGATCATCTTACCTTGGGTAAGCGGTTAGTAAAGAACAAAAACTCAACCAAACAAACATAATTGATATTTTTTAGTAATTAATGAGTGGCACCATAAATTAGCATTCGCGGTTAAAATAAGTAGTGTAGTGTGAAAGTGAGTCCCAATCCACATTACTGAATATTCATAGTAGTGTTAATCCCGAATGTCCCATGCAAATAACAAGAAGGTTCCTCGTTACATTTTCCACTATAGATATGTTGCACAATGACACAGCATATCTACAGGGGCTTTATTCTGGTATGCCATCGTTACAAAAGAAATATTTTTAATATACCATATACATTTTATATCAACTTACAACAGCATCCCCAATGACATACAATTCGCAAAAGCTGTAAATACAGGGGTGATCCATCAGGACGGGGCAGTCAGGGAGAAGTCTATAAACTATAATAGATAGAAAAATACGTTCGACAGAAAGATGTCGTCGATTTTAGAACTAAAAATTAAAAGATTTTGGCAAAATTTAACACATGACATCATCGCTCGTATGCAACGAGATGTTGGTCATTTTGTAAATTTTAAGATCAGGCATTCTTTGTTGTCCCTTTTCTTGGTGTGACGAATGAATTTTTCAGTCTGTTTTTTTTAAATTGTTTTCTTGGATAAATGTGCTATCAAATGTCAGTTGTCATTTTTGTGCTGCAGGTTGTTTAGTAAAGTTTTAAACTAAAAACATGTGTGTCACTTACTTTTAATTGTAAGTTTGAACTGTTGTAATATAAAAAAATTACGATGAAAATTTGCCTATTTGATCGAAATTATAAAGCAAAAACTATTTTCGGCCTTTAATCCATAATTAATAAAGCCTACTTATTAAGATAGACAAGGATCTATTTTTCAAATACTAGTTGTACTAAAATCTACTGGGAAGGTCGCCATAATGCTCCACACAGCACACTTGGAAGGCAGCTTGGTGTTCATTATAACTTACAGCAAAAAAAATTATGAAATAATTAAGAGGATGCTATCACTTTCACATCAATAAAGATTTAAGTTTTAAATGGCAGACCAGAATTGCACCCACTACATATATTAAAAGCACAGGGGCCCACCCAATTGTATTAATTATGAGTGTCTGTTGCTAAAATGAATTATGTGGGTGTTCCTATTTAGTTCTACCTACTTTTAATTTGTTATATAAAAAATATCAAAATATACTTTTATGAACATGATGATATTGAAGGCTAATAGTTTATCAATATCAATTAAAAATAACTAAAATCAACATAAATAAGTAATGAAATAAAGTAATAATATAATTGACTCTAGTAAAACAAAAGAATATTTTCAAATAAGTTATTATAAGATTCTCATTGTAACATACATTTAATTTAATTCAACCTATATGTCATTGTAAATAACATATGGCTTGAGTCAAAGTGCAATATATCAGATAGTGAATCGCAGTTCAGGCGGCCAAGTCTGCTAAAAAATAATCTTGACAGAATCGCCTCTCAATGATCTAAATAAGATTCTTTGTTAATTATTTGTAAAAATGTTTTTTTATGCTGTCTGGTAACGAGACGAGCTGGTCGTTTGCCTGATGGTAAGCATAACAATTGCAGTGCCACTCAGAACTTTGAAACACAAAGGCCTGCGCGGCACTGCAGTGCGCTCGTTACCCTGAGACATTAGGTATTAAGTCTCATAAGCCCACTAATTTCACTGGCTACTCTGCTCATCAAACCGGAACACAGTAACGCTTGCACATTACTGCTTGGCGGCAGACTTCACGAGCGAAGCGGTGGTAACAACCCAGATGGACACTCGCAGAAGAGTTAGTCCTACCACTAACAAAAATAGCTTCCCTTGCGGTTCTAGACTACAGCATTGAGTGCGAATTCCGCCACGATTGGTTTAGTGAACTTAACCGCCAGGTGAGAGCGCCCCCTCGCGCGGCGTGCAAGCCCAAGCGAACACCGCAAGGTCCCGCGCCCTGAAGCGGGTGCGCTAAGGTTAAGGGTTCACCTGCGCGAACTGCGGTGAGAGCAGTGTGGTCCTTACATCGTCCTGGGGCGCGTGGGGCGCGGCGGGCGGCAGGTGCGGGGCGAGGCGCGCCGCGTGCGCCGGCTGGCTGGCCACGTCCGCCACCTCGGCGGAGCCCAGGGCCGCGCCGAGGTCGATCTTGGGCGCGGCCGGCCCGGCCTCGGCCGCCGCGCCGTCTGCGCCCGCGCCGGCGCCGCCCTCGCCTTCAGGAGCGGTGCCCAGACCAGAAAAGTAGCGTTGCAAGTCGGACAGGAAAATCTGTCCGCCTGCAGATCACAATTTGATCATTATTGTTTTAAATGTAATTGTATAATATCTAGTTAAAATACGATGTTATGGATGATAAATTGTAATTTGTTGAGTTTGCTTAGGTCTTTTCAATTTAGAGGTTTTTTGTGTTTTATATGATACTAGCTGTGCCCCGCGGCTTCGCTCACGTAGCCTAAGTTACTCCTTGTAACATCAACTATCTGCCAGTGAAAGTCCTGTCAAATCGGTCCAGCCATTTCGGAGATTACCCAGAACAAACAGACAGACAGACAAAAATTTTAAAAATGGTTGTTTTTTTATAGGTACCTACCGTATAATATACTTTCATATGCATTTAGTAAAAAGCTGCTATTTTGATACAGACACTTCAATTTTATTTATTTGTATAGATTAGAAAAGGATATTACTCAACAGAAAAGTTGGTATTATTTTTATTGAATTTATATTTATATGTATGTACTTTATCAAATTTTTTTAAAATAACATCAGTCTTTTTTAATTTATTTACCTGTTACACAAGAAACAGTGACCACAATCAAATTGAAAATCTGTGCCCTGGCACCTATCCATTTATCTTGATCTTATTACAGATTTAACATGTTCACGATCTTGTCACTTAAGATCAAGTGAGATAATGGCCATACATCAATAAAAATATATAACTACAATATAAAATCTAACCGTCGATCAGCATTCTCATGGAGTTTACTCTGCTAAATCACGATCAAGCTTCAGTTACGATAAAGTGGTTGCTATACTAATACTACAAAACAATAAACATACTGCGTGGCTGCGTGGCAGTAGCAGTGTTGGGCGGCGTGGCGGTGGCGGGCGGCGGATCGCGGGCGCGCGCGGGGGTGCGCGGCGCAGCGCTGGGCTCAGTGGTCGTGGGGGTGGCGGGGGCAGCGGTGGTCGTGGGGGTGGCGGGGGTAGCGGCGGCCGCGGCGCCGGTTGTGCGCGGCGCGCTCCCGCCCCTGGATGAAGCCCCGCTGCCACCCGAAGGACGACCACTTGTGCTGCTATTGCTGTTCGGAGATATACTATTCATTTTATTCTAAGGTAGAGGTTTGAAGCCACAAAAGCATGATACTATTGTTGTTAGATCTATGTAGTTGAAAACATGGTAGGTAGATTCAGTGGATCACGTTATAATGTTGAATACACAAATATTATAAAAATATTAATATTTAAATATATGAAATAATAATCATTAAATAACATTTATATAACATGATATTATGTTGTTGCACAATCTATAGTTTTTACAGTACATAGTTATTGTTTAGCAGTTATAATTTTTTTTTAATAAATACTATAATTAATGGGCTAATAATGAGTAATGCTATTGGGCAGTTGGCCACAGATAGCCTATGGGTTTAAAAGCCCACATTCAAAGCAAAGGTTGTAAATTCAACACCTGCCACTGGTATGAATTCACTAATTATATGGCATCTCTTTTTCTTATAGTTATTAACTGAAATGTGAAGTTACAAATGATATGTGATATACAGTTTGTTAAAAACAAAGTGTTAATAATGTTGTTCTTTATGCTGCCGTCATCAATTGACATGTTGACTCCATTTTTTCATGATGTCAATGAATTCGTTTTCTCATGAGAATCAAATGTATATTGATAAAAACTAGAAATCTAACACTAGAAATGTCAAAAATGAGAATCAAAGTCAGGCATATAGCTACTGAGCGCTACAACATCCTATACAGATTGGGCAGAACATCTGATGTCACTTGTTCTATGTGGGCCATAAAGCTGTACTAAAACATGCATTTTGTCAATTTGGCTGTGAAAAAATGTGTTTATGTACATAGTTGTCAATGCATTTTTTTATTCATTAAATGTGAAGAATCTGATGGTAAGATTTAAATTACTAATGGATGATAAAAAAATTGTTGAATTTGGGTAAGTTTTAGATGCAGTAAATTTGGAAATTGTATATTTTTTGTGAATTTCATTTTTATTGTGTTAATGTCATCATCTTAAAACTGTATAACAACAGAAATTATGTATTTTGTGTTTTTCATTTCAAAATGCAAATGTTTGTATAATTCCAAAATGTTACCCCATAGTTCCCAGAAGAGATGACAAGCCTCCAATCTGACCAACTCCTCCAAACAGTTGCATGAGTTGCTGCTGCGACATGTTGTTCAGCAGGTTCTGTAGCTCCCCCTCCTGGGTACCGCTAGTGCCCCCACTGCGGCCTCCAGAAGTTGGAGGGTTGTTCAGAGCCTCATTAATGCGGCGGCAGTAATCATCATCCTTTTCAGTCTTTGGCTCCTAGTAGGTTACATAATTATTGTATTTATTTTGTTAAATTAATTTTCATGCTGTTTATTTAATAGTATCAAAAAATCTATTAGAATAAAAAAGTAATTGAGTCACTGATCATTTAAGAAATATTCAAAAACTAAATTAATATCACATTTTTTTTTTTTTTTTTTTTTTTTTTTTTTTTTTTTTTTTTTTTTTTTTTTTAACTGGCTAAATGCCTTTATTAACTAGCTAATACATAAATAAACACTACATCTAACCTAGCTAGCTACAAAAACAGTTGGATAATCTACAAGCCCTAGTAGGCCTATAGATAATCCAAATGTTCTAGCCCACTACCAGTAGGAAGCGTACCCAGCATGCTGGCGGCATTGCCACGTTGAACCGCAATGCTGATCCGTTGAGCCAAATAGTTACCAGCATTTTGGTTACGCGTCGCATCAATCAAACGCTCTGACAAAATTTTGAAAATATTATGAGCTCCCGGCCCCCACGGACCCATTATTTATTATATTTTGCAACAAATGTACTAAGACTAGAAATCTACAAGTCAAATTTTAAATGTAATAGTTTCAATGTACCTACTGTGGCATCAGTGTTACAAGATTATAATAGAAAAATTCTTGAAGTGACAAAGTACACATGTACTAACAAATAGTAATTGTTTTTACCTGCATCCAAAAGAAGTATTTCTTCGAGAATGATTTGAATTTCAAAACATATACTCTCCCAGTAGTGCATTCATTGACTCTGACAAATTCACAGTCATCTGGGAAAATCAAGAGGTCATCTTCCACTTCTCCAGTAGTACGATCTTTCCAACAGAAATGCATCAAGGAGTCTTCTCCTTGGTAAACATAAAGGAGACCCTTCCTCTTGTCCGGGTGCACCATGCGTCCTTTCAGAGTCATCCTGCCAGCACGGAACTCCACCAGGTGCTTGTTACCCCCAGAACTGCCACCAAGGGCCGACGTGTTCCCAAACAAAGCAGTGGCCGACATTTTGCTGCGAAAAAATCTTCAATAGATATGCAAAAGAAAAATCAATACTTTATCAGCGGAAAGTTGTAGGTGCGAAAGCTTAGCAATTATTGAAACATTGCTTGTGACTTGTGGAAATGCGTGATTGCTTACAAAATTTCTTTGTAGGATTTTCAATTTGTACTTTGAAAAATATCGAGAAATTGATAGATGAGACTTAAGATTAGTGAAAAAAAGAAATAGATTAATATTTTACCCAAAGAGAATATACTAAATTAAAACACAGAACGCTTGATTTTACTTACTGTAAAAAGAAGAAATTTTCATACAGATATCACGAAACACGATTCACAAAAATTCACGACTCACGCAGACGCAGAATAACCACAGATTCCTATATATGTAGCTAGCTAAGAATAACTGAATATGACCACAGACTACTATAGCTAGCACCCTAAAACGTTCTTGCGACTTGCTAGAATCGTCAGATGCAAGGCATATCACAGAGTACTTTGTAATATAAAGGCATATTTTATTCTCAGTAAGTTTTTCCAATTGGGATGTTGACTGATTTTGGGAAAGTGTTTAAAACGATGCGTATGGGCCTAATATAACCCAAAATATTTAAATTTACTTTTTAAAACAACTAATATTTTAATTATCATGTATATTAAATGCCGTTTTTTTCGCTCCAAAACGCCAGTGACGTCACTTGTTCAATACCACAGAGTACTTTTCTATAACACTGTAAAGTGACAAGCAAAGAGAATATAACCACTACTATCTAGTCTGTGCTACGTTTAGTGACAAGTTGATTCGATGTTTTCTACATGTATTGTTATGTATTAAAATATGAGTTCTAAGTTTTTGAAGCATTGTGCGGTGCCTCAGTGTTTAAGCAGTACAGTTCACACACCAGAAAAGTTGTTTATCTGTGATCACTATTATATATTCATTGTTGGTTATAGAAATAATGATTTTTGGTATAATAAGTACTTACACGGAGGTCTTCATATTTCTAAATTCAGCACAGCAGAAATTATCGTTTGTCGAGAAGAAATTGGCCACCGTAAAACAATCAATTCTCGGCAAATTGGAATTATTTATTAATTAATAAATAATGGAATTATTTGCCTTTATGAAGCCACTTTCCATCATGGGAGAAATATTCAATTCAAGATTAATATTCAAGAGTCGAAATAAATGTCGAAAAATGGCGCGGAATTCACGGCAAAGACAAATAATCACGGAAATCACTCTAAAATACTAAGCACAACGAGCAATATACTCATTGGAGTTTTGGCGGGAATGCAAAAATGTGCTGTTGTTGATTTTGTGTTATTTACTAAATACGCAAATCACGTGGAGCCAAAAGCAAAAAAATATATTTATACTCCTTCCGATTGAACAAGTGACGTCACGCGCGTTTTATGTCACGTGACTTCGGAGTGATGTGATTACATTTTGATTATTGCATTAAAATTAAATTCCTTAAAAATAAACAAAAATATTGTGTTTTATAGGATTTCTGTCACAAAAACTACCGTTTCGTGGCGAAATTATATTTTTATTTGAATACAGTCAACATCACATTTCAGGCTCGTAGCTAATAGCGATACCTGTTATAGTAACACTTATATTTCTTGATTGGTACAGCCCTAGCAATGCCAGCCGTTTTATGCGACAGTATGAGCTGTAGGTATGCCCCTTTTTTGTAGGTACATATTTGTGGATATTTCCAGATCATATAATATATATAAGTCAGTGGTACTTAGTTTTCAAAAATCAAATTGAAGGGAAAATTACGTTTATACCAAGCCAAGTGTTATGCGTGATGAAAGTATTGCTGTGATGGATAGTCGATGAATTATTTCTTTTCAAGATATTTGTTAGAATCATGCGTTACTATCCGGAAATCCATTTCATTCTATTCGTGTATCGTAGTTAGAGCTGTAAAAGTAACGAGAAATAGAGTACTCGTATGTATTCGGTATTGAAATCATCAGTACTCGTTACTTTCGTATCGTTACTTTTCTCGTTACTTTTGATACAATCGAGTATCGAACTTACGATTACCTGACTTCGTAAAATGACTAATATATAAATGTAGGTACATACGCATTGTCTAACGTATGAACTATTCTCGTCTTGCTTAGATATAGTTAATGACATTATTGGCACAAAGTAACACCATAAAAAATCCTTAGTAAAATAATGAAATAAAAAAATTTGAAAATCAGTCGAATCGGTCGATAAATGGCGGAGATAAAGAGTAACATCTCCACGATGCACAATACACCCCAAGCGGGACGTCAGTGCAGGCCTTATCGCCCCCATCTAGAATAAGAATAAGAACATCTCCACAAAAAAAATACAGGTGAATTGAGGACCCTTCTGCTCCATATTTTGAAGTTGGATAAAAATATGAACAATACGAAGCCACGATGCTATTTCTCACTCGCATTCATTCGATCGCTGGACAAACCGATTCAGTTCACGCATCGTGCGTTGTATTTGTACGGATAACGAATCAAGCTGACATGATACGAAACATACCGAAGTAACGAATTGAATTTGTAAGTAACTATTCGGTACTTCGAATCTGGCGATGTACTCGTTACTCAGTAACGAATACATACGGTTTCTTACAGCTCTAATCGTAGTTTGTGATTCTATTTCTATAGCAGGTAGTTATCTGGTATCTGTGATTCCTTCATTCAATCTTTTCAAGATTCGTTCTTCCAGCGTTGCCATTTATTCGGCAATTGCCGTAAAATCCGGCAATCCACAAAATTTTTTTTCAGAAAGTTCGCAGACCTTTTTTCCGTATCACAAAATACGGCAATTGGCTTTAGATGAAACGAAACGTTTTTTTCACTAGGCTAGATATTTCACATTACTGATCCATGGCGTAGCGTAATGATTGAATGAAACGAACCACAAACTATATAGAGACGAACGGACGAACATAGGGACCGATTTTATGATCATAGCTGGGGAAATCCCGACTACAAACATAGACATTCTGCAGTTGTAACTCCATATAAAGGAATCTCTTTCGCCTTGGCTAAAAATGAATGAAAATGTTGCAAAATATGAGACAACGTATTCCTACTATTTCCTACTAAAGCACAGAATAAATAATAGTAACTAAAGTAAATTATTTCACCTACGATTGCAATATGAAGCACTAGGCTCATTCGTAATTTAACTGATCAAAATAAGTTACGGTTACTAGCGAAATAATTCCATGTTTAATTGTGACTAATTTGTAGGTACAAATTATTATTTGTACCTACGCCTTATCGTTTCTATTACTTAAGATAAACATGAATCAAATAGGTACTTGTTAGTGGTAGAACTAATTCTTCTGAAAGTATCTTTCTGGTTTTGGGTCCACTGCTTTGCTCGTGAAATCAGCTGCCACGCAGTTTTGTGCAAGCATTACTGTGTTCCAGTTTGATGAGCAGAGTAGCCAGTGAAATTACTAGGCTTATTTTAGACTTAATAAAAATAAATAAATAATAAATTAATTAATAGGTACCTTTTTTTTTTATACTATATAGGCTTACATTTGACCACTATCTCGCCTGGTGGTAAGCGACGATGCGGTCGACGATGAAGCACGCTTGCCTAGAAGATACCTATTCACTCTACCTAATGTCTCAGGGTAACGAGCGCACTGCAATGCCGCGCAGGCCTTTGTTTCAAAGTTCTGAATGTCACTGCAATTGTCATGGGCCGGCGTTATGCTTATCATCTGGCAAACGACCAGCTCGTCTCGTTACCAAATACCATAAAATAAATGCAGACTTACGGCAATTTATACTGTGACATATGTGGCATATGGCAGCTCAGGTTTTTTCGATGGCAACACTGTTTTCTTCGTAGTTCTTGCTATTGAAGGATTCTACGAGAAAATTAATTAAATCTGGCGCTTCAGTAGTTTAATTTGGCAAGAATTATCTACAGTCGCTTCTTAACTACTGTATTAATCATAAAATACCATGAGCGGCGTACAGACAGGTAAGTGTACACTGATTTGGACTAAACCAAGTTTGTGTACCTATTTATTTCATGGCTATTCATTAGGTATTTGAACTCTGTCTTTCCCTTTTTGTGTCGTAATTTGTTCATGACAAAGCTGCAAACATTTTCAATTCATTTTACTGCTGGTTCTTGTTCGAGTTTTATGCTTGTGTTAGTGCACAATACATATATTGATAGATTTTTTAGGTCATATCTATATACCTATCTAGAATTGAGATTTTTAGATATATCTATAGTTTTACGTTTTTTAGAAGAGTCACATTATATTCACATTATAATACAGTAATAAAAAGGCCTTTGGTACTAAATTACCATTCATACCTTTCAAGGTATGGCACTTTGGTACCCTCGAAGTATTTTAACGTATTGTTGATGTTTACGCAACTTATTACTTCTTAATTTATTCTGAGGCTTATAAAATATAAGCCTTATAATTGTGAGCCATCACACTTGACTATATTTTATGTATTGTATGCTACACTTTGAATACTATTTCATTTGATGATAAGTGTTGATATAGTTTAAGGGATAACATTGTAAGGAATAGAGCTGGGCTCACAGGTGTAACTGCCAAAATTCAACAGCTTTTTACCTTCAGGATAGGTATTGCTGCGAAACAATCTTTTTACCACTTGTCTGACTCATGTTCATCAATAAATGCAATTATTATTGATGAATACATTCCTTGTATAATCAGGCAAAGTTTATAATTTTCTATACAAGTGTTAAAGTCATGCTATATGAATTGTATGGTTTCTGATTGGATGAGTGTACTTAATCTTTTTAGTGTGAGTAACCTACATGGGAGCTATCAGACAGCTTGTATTATTATCAGTTTGACTCACTGCAACTAAATTTTGTTATGAAATACAGAATAATATAATGAGATTAGTGTTCATAGGATGAATTATTTCTACTCAACAATGTCAAGTATGAATCATATTTTCGTTACTTGTTTTGAAATAAAATCTTTGTTCAAAGTGATTTATTATTATTTGGTACAGTTAAGTGCAGTTTTTATATTTTGGCCTACTTTAGATACCTATTTAAAACACTGTTTTCTCGCAACCATATAAAACTATTCAGTACCACTTTTACCATCTAATTATTAGATTCTAATACTCTTGAAATTGCGTAAAAATGGTGTCTTTGTTTTACTACTTTGTTGATGTTTTAATACTTGCAATTAGTTTTTATTTTTGAACTGGTTCAAATACAAAAAATATGTTTTGACCCTTATTTTAAAATACTGGCAAAATCCCTCTAGATTTTCCACTTGACTGTGGTTTCCATTGGCTTCATATGTAGGTGACTAGTTGTCACCAGCTGCTTCGTCTGCGTTATGTATTGTTATTTGATCTAATTCTGATGTATAAGCTATTATATTACTGTAGTTTCATCAAAGTCTGTTTGTGTGAAAGAGTAACAAACATCCATCCATCCTCACAAACTTCCGCGTTTATAATATTACCTAGTAGGATATTATAATACAATTATTGCTATTTCATTACTAAACCACCTACATATGTCATGTACATATTTTTATTTAAAAAAGTTAGCTAGTAAAACATAAAAACTTTGTCAAAATTGGATAAGTTTATGTATGTAGTATGTATGTAGATTTTGTAGATACATAAAAAACTTGGGTTTGTGTTGATAAAATAATTCTGTTAGTTTTTCAGAAATATCTATACTGTACAGGCATCAACTGGCTTCCTTTATCCCACTAATAAGAGTTGATGCAACATGACTTTCTCTTCCACTCACATGACATGTCTGTTAGTTGTCATCTTTACATTTACTCCCTTAGACCTCAAATCATTCTTCACACATTCCAACCACACTTTTTTGTCTTCCACTATGCTGTCTGGCATCAACATGCATTATTCAAAACTCTCTTCTCTTTTATCCTTCCACATGACATGCCCATTTTTAACTGTTCAATCCAACAATCAATAAATATAATAACTGTTTGTAGATGATAGTAAAATTTGATGACAGGAAAATTTTTCAGACTGAAGTGGTTAGATCCTACATAATCTTAAGATAAGATATAGTAAATGTATGTCATAGTGGATTTATCAATTAGAAATTTTATCAGTAACCTCCAAATATTCATACCTGATGTCCATTATGAAGTATGTCTTATATTAGTGTGATTTTCTTCATCCTAATATTTCTAATGTTAATCCTATATAGAATCAGTATGGTTGGTATCATTACCTAGTTACCTCACACAATCTTTTGCCTTCATTCATGACCACCTTAGATAAATATCATTAATTTATTTCATTTCTGTTCATTTGTTTCTTATTAAGTTATGGGTTCAATAAAAAGTAAACCAACCAAAAAACATAACCACAGTAAATGTATCAAAGTCACAATGTCCAAAATATTCTATTATTCAAAACTCTCAATATGTAAATGCAGCCTTCTAAAATGTTGCTTGGTGATCGAAGTGAACTAATGTACCATATAATATTGTAATTGGATTTCGTGCCTCTATCCATTAGATGATAATATCTTTCAGAAAGGCTTCTAACAATATGATTTAGGCTAGCACGATTACTCCAGCAGTGAGTCAGTGACTCACTCCGCATCGCGCAATCTGCCTTTTTTGCTGTTTTTGAACAAGTTATAAAATGACGCAATATTTCTGATGGTCCGGCTCTCGCGCCGGTTGCCTCAGGCACTGTCAATAAACTTTAGCCGACAAGGTGAGCTCGGCCACTAACGATTTTGTTGTTTTTTACGACCCGCGTAGAACTCGTCGCTTGGCCATAAACCTGCGCAGCTGCACAACCAAATCAAACGCCTTTTGTTACTAAATTACCGAAGCATTATATTTTGGAGGTCAATTATACTACACACATATTAAAATTACCAAGATCTGCGCTCGCGCTATTGGTGAAAGTGGCGAACACGAGCAATGAGGCAGCGGCGCGCGACCGGCGCGGGCTCGCTCTGACTCGACGTGGCGGAAGAAAGAAACCGACTCCGGCGTGCACCGTCCGCGCACGTATTCATGTCCGCCGCGTGGAAATTATTTATTGCAAAAACAATGTTTATATTGTGACAGTAATTCGCTCGCTATGTAATGTAGAGAATTACGCCTTATTAGTTGTTACGTAAATAATCGATCTCGCGACAGTGTCGTCCGATGTGCGAATTGTCGCTTTGTGACATAAGATCGTTTCGCAACAGATTATCGAGCAGTCGAAATGTGTTAGATGGTCCGAAGCGAGGATATCGCGGCCGGTAGAGCGAGTGCGATATAATGGCCAGCGACGGGAAGTTGAGCGACGGGCCGGCGAGCCTGGAGTACATGGAGGACCCGTACTTCGTGCCGCCGGACGACGACTCCACGCCGAGCTTCGACGTGGCCGTGGACGAGCTGGACGAGCTGGAGGACGCCGCCAGCTGGGCGCGCCACGACGCCGACGCCGAGTGGCGAGCGCTGCCCGACCTCGCCGACTCCGCGCTCTGCATCGAGACCGAGTTCTACATGGACAACCGCCGCCGCCGACTCAGGATATTTAGGAAAAAAATACGCGACGTACGGGTTACGTTCCAAGATCTCTCGAAGCCTTATCTTGCCAAGATGTCCAGTCATACCAATTATAAGAAGTTTTTAGGTATCACGGTCGGAGGTTGGTTCCTTATTGTTGTACCGATTACATGATAGGTCTTACAGCATACAATGCTTTCGTAAATACCTATATGAAAACATTGCCTAATGTTTATAACTACGAAGGATATTTATTGACACTGAAGCTTTCCTCAAAATCGATTATCAGCTCAACTGATTCCAATTTCTCAAATAGATTAAAACTAGATAGATAATTCTCGTCTAAGACATCAGTCTGGTTTTTAGAAATATTGAGATTAAACGGATTAGCATTATTATTAATAGTCCATATGAAAAGGTCAGCAAAATAGTAATTGTAGGCATATCTGTGATATATAGATATAGAGGTTGGTAGGCATACGGTAGAGTACGTTAAAGCGCTATTGAAATAAGACCAACACGCAAGGTCATAACTTGAAATACTATGTATTGCTCAATTTAAAACTGTTCCTAATTGCGGTCTCGGCAACCAGCTAACAGTAAATTATTATTATGTTTTAGACTTGATCATTTACTTGTAGGTAGGTGACTTTTGATTGAAATACGTGTTTTCTTTCGAAGAACGTGTTCTGTGTTATAAATAATGGAGATTTATGCAAAGGTTTTGCAGCGTTACTTGATTTGTATCACTTGCAGATTGGTATATTAATCCATCTGGAGCTAGCTTCTGCCGGTGGCTTTGCACGCGTGATATCTGAATAAAAATTAGCTTATAGGTTTCATGGATAATGTGGTTTCCTATTAGTTATATATTTTTTATAGTTAGACCAGCAGTTGTTAGATATTAGCGGTAACAAACAAACAAACATTACCGGTTTATAATATTTAAAGAAATTGCAACACGCTTTATACTTACTAGGGTATCGAAAGCATCAAAATCAAATGAACCAAACGGATTTACTGATGTCTCTTGCGTTGCGATACCAACAATGTGTTTGTTCTAACTACTATTATGATCCAGCTCACATGCCCATGACCTTATTATAGTTTATTATTATTCAATAACACAAACCAAAGTTTCTTGTGCTTGTTATAATCATCATTCACACAACCTTGCCTACCTTACCTTGTGACCACAGACTACTCCGCTTAGCCGGGCACCCCTGAGCGTCAAGGTGAAGCATTATCACTGCTTAACGTCACCTAGCTGAACCAATCACAACACGCCGTCTTCACTCATCTGATGTACGAGTTTTAAACTGACCAATGACAACACGCCGTCTTCCCTCGTCCCCCGCCGACATCTGGCGATTGTGTTCTCATGCAAAACTTGGATTAAGCTAGGTTTACTGGTCTGTGCTTGTATTGCATTTATCCTGCCGCTGATGAGTTCAAAGGCGTCCCGTTGCTTACTATATCCACGTTTGTTCAAATCCAAGTGCGACACGATTTGCTTACATTCTTTCGGCCAACTTGGTTTCTGGTTCTCATACTAAAGATTCTGATGTCGTGTCGTCCCCTCGATATCTCGGCACCATACTATAGTATACCATACCTTCCGCCCGCGGCTTTGTCCACGTGGTATATACCTTTTTTAAATTGTAGTCTATGTATTATTCTGATATAAGTTATTATATAGTTTCATCAACATCTGTTCAGTAGTTTTTGCGTGAAAGAGTAACAAACATCCGTCCATCCTCACAAACTTTCGCGTTTATAATATAAGATAGGATGGTAGGAATAGGATAAGTAAAACACATTGATTGAAGAAGCAAGTATTTATACTTAAAATACGCCTTTTATTTTATTACCAACGGTTCCTTTTTACAAAATATGTTGATCCAACTACTATGTATGGCTATCTAACCTAACCAAACCTCTAATAGATTTAATCCAATTTCGTACACGTTTTTCGTTCGCGATTACAATAACCTATACGCAGAAATTTTATAGTCCTTCATGCTTCATCACAGGTCGAATTCTTCCATTTACGTCTTACTAAAACAGCCAATTATTCACTATTTTAAAGTATTCCCGTGAATATGATGCTTGCAACAGCGTCGAGATATCGGGTGCTCATCGCTCAATAATTATCAGGGTAAATCATCATCAGCCGGAAGACGTCCACTGCTGAACACATATAGGCCTCGACCATAGAACGCCACTTGGATCGGCTACTCGCCTCTTGCATCCAACGGTTCCCCGCGGTTTTGACAAGGTTATTGGTCCACCTAGTGGGAGGCTTTCCTACACTACGTCTGCCGGTTCGTGATCGCCAATCGAGAACCTTTCTTCTCCATCGGTTATCGGTTCTGCGAGCGATGTGGTCTGCCCATTGCCATTTCAACCTGCTGTAAATTTCCCGTTACAATTTCTGAATCAGCCAATTATTGTAATATGAATGAAGAGTTCCCGTATGTCACTTCCAGCTGAAGAAGCGATGGCGGGCGCCAATGCCGGTGGCGACGCGCACACTCCCGACGAGCTGGTGGGGCTGACCCCCGAGCAGGCCGAGCAGCTGCGCGGCGAGTGGAGCCGCGAGCTGGCGCGCGTGGAGGACGAAATCGCCACGCTCCGGACTGTGCTGCAAAGCAAGGTGATCTACTTCCTTCTGGTCAAATCTTAAATCAATAATTGGGATGTTGCATGAAACACAAAATACATAATTACTATCGTTACACAGATTTAAAAACATCACATTAACACAATATAAATTAAATTCACAAAAAATATATAATTCCCACAAAGATACCTACTGCATCTAAAAGTTTTAGGATTTTTTTTTAGTCATCCAGTACTAATTTAAATGATACCATCAGATTATTTACATTTCAATGGATAAAATAATGTATGACATGTACTTAAACGCGGGTCTTCACGACCAAATCAACAAAACCCATGTTTTTAGTACAACGGCCCTCGTTGAACAAGTGACGTCAGATGTACTGTCCAATTGTATGGGGCGTTTTAGCGCTCAGTAGATACGCTCGACTTTGACTCTCATTTTTGAAGTTTCAAGCGTTCGATTTCCAGTTTATTCGAAATAGACACTTGATTCTCATGAGAAATCGAATTGATTGAGATCATACAAGAAATGGAGTCAACATCCCAATTGTCTCCGCTGATTCGGCCCGTAATTAGGTTGTAATTTTAGGGCCACGAGAGCCAGAGAGGAAGTGAGATCTGGTCGAACCGATGCTCATTCGACATACTCCAGCTATCCATGCATCAGTGTTTTCCTTCACATAAGCCTCTCTTATTTTGTCAGTTTCCTTGCGAGACTCGTTGCTTCGTCTGGCTAAAGCATCCTGGACTAAATTGCAGAAAAGTAGATGATGTCCTTTAAAGATTTGTTTGTCATTGATTTTCATTGATCCGCATGTTTAACTCAAAGAAAAAGTTTCGTAATTCGAAGAAACGTGTACATTAATGTTTGAAGAAAAAGCATTGTTAATGTAGATAAGCCATAATAACGATAGCAAATATTCTTTGTCACTAGCACAAAAAGAGCATTAGAATAAAAATTGCTTTAAAAAAGCGACGAACCGACTTCAGTGACAAACTACTGAACCGATTTTGATGAAATTTCTATGAGACCAATCTGAAAGTATAACCTTTCAAATGAAAAAATATTTTCCCAAATCGGTTTATCACAGACAGAGATCTGAGGTAACAAACAAAAAAAAAATACCCACCGAATTGATAACCTCATCCTTTCTTGGAAGTCGGTTAAAAATTAACAACGGTTTATTGATGACCGCCATTGTCATAGGACCAAGAATGGTTGGTATTGTTATAATAATAAATATATTATTATTGCTATAATTTCAGATTCGCCAAAGCTCCGAATTAAAACGAAAACTTGGTATCACCGTCTGGAAGGAAATCACTGAAGATGTTAATCAAGGATTGAAAAACGTAAAAGAAAGCCAAGTGTATGTATATTATGTAATTGATTATTATTTATTTTTAACGAGTTATTTTTCTCGAGGGTTAGAACATTTCCTTTTGCTTGTTTAATACCTACTATTCTTAGAACTGGTGATATTTTTAGTTTGGTTTTATTTTACCTTTAATTTGTTATACAACAGCTATCAATTGATAGAAAAACGGGTGGCTGCGCTTACAAAGACCGTGACCGAAGCACCAATGTGAGTTTATTACTTGTAAATATCGTTTTTTTTTACTATAAAATTTTATTTAGTTTGTGTTTTTTGCTTTTCATACTAAATTATTTTCTTCTTCGCTGTTCTAACCCGAAAGAAAACTGTCATAATAAAAACTCAAAGTCTAAAACTACGAATTAAAAAGAACATACTGGCTGATTATGAAGTAAATAAATAATAAATGTACTGACATGTAACCGAGCATGCTGCCTTTTTTACTATACACGAAACCTTAATTTGCTTTTTTAATTATTAAGTATCCCATGCAATAGTTAAAAAAAAATTAAGCAATTATAGTTGAAACATATACATAGTTGAAACCGGTCAGATAAGGATTAGTCTTATTCAAGTGGGGGCAATAAGGCCTACACTGACGTCCCGCTTGGGGTGTATTGTGCATAAGGATTAGTCAGTCATTGATCATTGTCAATTAGGAACTAGCCAAGCCTGCTACACCTTCACTTACCATTGCGTGAGATTGTGGTCAAATGTGTGTCTATTGAACATATTTTTTTTAATTGGGTCTTTTCGTGAAACCATGATAAAATTTCTACACTGAGTTTCTCAAATTTTCAGATACCAAAAAACGGAATCTGTGATAAAGACGACAGCGGAGAAGACTACGTCCATCCTCGGCGGCATCACGGCGGGCGTGTCCACCAAGATAGGCCAGATGCGCAACTCCGAGTCGTTCCGCTCCATTGAGGAGCGCGTGGGCTCGGCCTACGAAAACGTTAAGGTTTGTATGCAAATTTGTATACAGATACCCGCTGCCGTAGAAACCACATCGTGGCTTACCAACGGATGAGATAGTGTCCAAAAACCGCGGGTATTATTACGTATCAAAACACTGGCTCGGCTCATAGTTTATAGTAAGTACTTACCTGTATATTTTTTTTCCTCTTCCAGGGTAAAGTGGCATCCAGATCGAATTCAACGCAGAGCTTCGACGATGCGCTGCGTGACGCGAGCCGCACCGCCAGTGGCGCCACCTCGCCCACGATCCCCGAAAACAAAACCTTGCCTTAAGAGTCACACTCACTCTCGTACAGGGTCTGGCCGCAACGGAGTACTGCGCTTTGTGCAAGCTACGTAAATAACAAATAGAGAATACTGTAGACAATAATAAATAAACAAACTAACGTATCCAGTGAACTTCGATCACTATTACCTATGTGAACGGCTTCATTCGGAGCGATTTTTCAGTTTACATGTTGTTTATTACTAATGTGAATTGCGGCGCTTTTACATACCATACCGTCCCTAAAAGCGTAATTAAAAATACTACTTGACTAAGTGAAGCGCGTGCACACGATTTTGCACACCAGCGTGTAAAGCGCGCGTGTTATGTGCAACACAATATGTGTACATAATCTATTTTCGAACTGTAATGCTTAGCCTAAGATGGGTCCGTTGATAGTATTAGCGACTCGCATTCGCATCGACCGACAATACGTAGGAGAAAATAGATTATGCAGGTTCTCTTCTGGTGCGTCTAATGACATTGCGTCCGCTAAGTATGATTCCACACATGACAAAATTAGTTGAATCAAGCTGCGGAGTCGCTTCAGCCACGTAGAGGCCGCAAGGCGCAATACCCTGCGGTCAGACCTTCCGCCATCTATTCACGCCGCGCCGCACGCTGCGTTATACTACACACTATCGATTCCTCAGCGAATTTATATAAGATTATCACATATTTTTAAGCTGATATTATTTCATACATTGACAAAACACAAATGAACAGGTTTGTTGATGAGTTTTAGTCTGTCAAATGACTATTTTCATCAACAATCGTACCTAATGAGAAATAATTTGGCTGCTTTAGTTTATGTGGAACTGAGGGTATTATGAAACTTCAATTGTTTTTGAGTATTGATAAAAATGGAACAAAAGGGTCTTCTTGTTCGTTTGTGTTATTAGGTAGTTTATGATGCGAACTTATGACTTTAAGGTATGTTCTTATCGGTTTATTATACAAATGTATTTGGACAGTGGTCATGGGCCTATTTATTATTAGCACGAGTTTTTTGTATAAAATTATCAGAAATTGTGCGTCTTAGTAATCTTGTATTACGCTTTTATTGTCTATTTATCGGTAAGATTTCTATAGCGGCGTGGCTGAAAAATGAGACTGCTCATTATTATGCTTGCGTGGTTCTCACAAAATCACGATTTATTTCACTTGTATCTTTATTGCATTCCATACAAAGTTTTATTCGCTCACAAAATTTCACATAACTTATTATGAAATTTGAATGATGTTAAATGTTAATACACTTTATTAGTGTAACACTTTGTGAAACTTTTTTATGTATGAATTTATAAAAAGTTATGAAATAGCAACGTGAAGGTGAGACCGCATTAGGACTCATAGGTGTTCGTAAAGTAAGACAACTTGCCGATGCCTGTTAGGTCCATTAAAACTACATATAAAATGATATTTTTGTAAGATGCTTAGCTTTCCTTACTTATAATATATTTCCACTATTTACAATACCTTTGAAATGTTAAATAAAGTTTATGTATTGATTAAATGTGTATTATTTCGGCAACTTATTTTCTGGTACTGGGAAGCTTCAACGAAGTAGGATCTAAATAAAAGCCATTTGTAAAATGATTGGTGAAGAAAATTTATTCTCAAAATGAAATGTCAGCGTAACATAAAACTATCATTGATGATAAATAATAGATTAACAAAATAAAAAACACGAGTTCCGATTTCCGAAAGTAAAAGCCAACCAATTTATGTAAATAAAATTTGAGATTGTCAGTTGATCAATCTCTAGTAAGTATCCATATCACAAACCATAAAGCAAGACAATTATTTAAAGATTCGGTCAAAAAGTGCATCCACATTCGCGGCAATGATGGCCGAATTTGAAATTGGTACTCGACTACCATAACCCAATGAGCAATACATTAAAAATATTTAATGAAAAATAGACAAGCCAGCATCGCATCGTTACCAACTACCCTGTCCCTCCCCGCACCCGGCCGACTTTGCCGCCAATGTGGCTGCTCTAATAAATATTTCGTAATGTGAGACATTTGTCACAGATTGCTTTAATTACATACGACCGATTACTCTATTTCCTTGCACGACTCGGCCTAATTTGGCGTGTCTTGCAAAATGCTTAGAAAATTAATTAAATAATACGAAATTAAAAACATGAATCCACTTTAAAAACTTAACAACACGACGAAGCAGAAAGTAGTAAAAAAAATTACAATACCTTCGTCATGCAGAAGCAATTCACACAAATGACGTGACTTCAGCGTAAAGTACTTAAATTAATTCATTTACATAAATCTATTAATAAATATATTTTCCCTCAATTTCTATAAAACGGGATTTCGTCGGTTCGTGACCAAACACCAGCATAAATAACACAAACAATATTTCTAATAATGGGGTAGGTGACTACTTTTTTTTTATTGATTTGCTCATTGTTGTGAATCCATGCAAGTAATAAAAAATGACTGAGAAATAACATTCTATAATTTTGCACAGGAAAGAGAATCTAATATGAAGATATTTCATTTAAAAAGTAGTCAACTACTCGGTATGTTCATTTCTATGAAGCATCACTTGTGGCTAAAGGATAGGCGGAAGAATATAAGGCTAACTAAGGCCACATTGACACTAAACATAAAAAATTGTTAATTTTCGTGTGTGGTTTTAGCCTTAAAGACAACTGACACGCACTAGGAAGCATTCCGATATTACTACATGAACACACAGATGCTGGTAGACATAAACGTGACAAAAATCCCTTATAACGCAGGACACCTGCGGTTCAAGGATTGCTTTAGACGCTTGCTTCCAAAATCACATAACCGGTCGTTAGAATAATTATTAATAATGATTATTGCATCAAAGCAATGAACCTACCTACGCTTAATTCTCAAGATTTACTGACAACAGAGTACCTATTATTTTATGCAAACTTCTTGACGAAAGTATGGTATAAAAAAGGACATTGGCTCATTGTAAAAAAAAAGGAAATTGTGAAATATGTAACTGATATGTATATTGTGTTGTTAACAGTATTCGAATTGGTAAAGCGGACGAAGCTTGGTACTAACGTTTTTATCCTTGTTAAATAATAGTTCATATTATTACTTTTGTAGCTCTGAGCTTATAATAAGATCTGTTGCGACTTGCGAGAGCAAACGTTAAGGACCAAGCTTCGTCCAGACCAAGGTCGAACTGACTAATCCGCCTTGGCAAAGCCTTACTTCACCTCAGATCTATCTTATACCAAGAACCACAAAACTTTTGTATTTATTGAGAACAATACTACTAAATTATAGATCAAAGACGAAACTCTCATAAGTACTATAAATAGTCTTAAGTGTAACTCCGTAAGTTATAGAACAACTATGTTACGTTTAAATAGATATTGGTGAAGTATTAAAGTGTGCATATTACATGAGAAGACAAATTCAGATTCAACAAATGAATAGCTTCGGGGCCCCAGTTTTAACTGTATTCATATCAGGCTTAGGTACTGAGTAATTGCAGACAGCAGTATTGATAGTAAAATGATTAATACATAGGTATTATTGTATTAACGCCACAAGACGCAGTACCACCATATTAAATAATGCTTACCTACCAGTCAGGTAAGCGGGTATATAAATCTGTAGGGCTAACATGCGCACCGTGACAAAATTTTCTCGATGCTTATGTCGTGCATTTGTCTCATGTCCGCGAGAGAAAGAGCGAGACAAAACAGTAGACAAAATTTTGTCGTGGCGCGCATGTTAGCCCTGCAGGTGTTATAGATAGAGATAGAGAGATATCAATCGGAAAAACTCCTAACAACACTTTTACTGATATAATTATGACTGTTGCAAATAAATACATTGTCTCATGATAAGTATTAAAAAAAATATCTAGAACCTATTTTATTGCGTACCGTATTACAATAAAAACTAAAATATAAAATACTTTCTATATTATATATCTCTATTTATAGATCATCGGTATTTTATAGTGGTCATATATTTTAAGACTTATTTTATACGATAATAAACTAAACAATTGGTGTTCTTTATTCAATATGTGATTGATTACATAATAAAATGTTCAACTGAACAAAAGATTCAACTGCTTTTTACTTAGCGTCGTAAGCGAGTGGAAATACAAATCGCATCGCAAATTTTAACTTAAAATCTAATTTCCAAGCAAAGAAATTAATATACCTACATACTAATATTCTGGGATCCCATCGCAGATTTACGTTCCTACTGTTTGATCGACAATCAAAACTTTATTTGCGGACTAAAAAATGTGAGTAGGTACCTAATAAATGTACTTTTTGGTGGTAATAAAATCTGAATGAAAAAAATTATATGTAGATAATAAGGGTATAAAATTCATTGCCTACTATAATAAAAACAAAACGGTAGAACGTTCGAATATGAGGCGGGATCTCGTGTTATAAAATATAACAGATACACCAATACAACGCAATGACCAGTCTGTCGAAACTGCTTTTGATTAACTATTGTATTGGATTCTGTCCGCGTTTAGCCAACCTAACCAACCTTCAAACTCGCCAGGTTAGCCAACATCATAAGCGTTAACCAAACATCAAAATCAAATTGAAAAATTCGATTGTGACATCCAGTGTTGCCAGATCGTCCTATTTAGGACGGTTTACCGTCCTATTCAATGTTCGTCCGTCCTATCGACGTCCCTTCAACAAGACCGTCCCTTTTAGGACGAATCTTCAGATCAACAGGAATTTGTAAAACATACACATTAAGCACACTTTAACATAAATTAAAGTATTATTTATTTTATGAGGGCTGAATACATAATCATTTTCAAAAGTTTAAAAAAGAACAAAAAACGCGCGCGGTCAATTTGGTGCAAATGTAAGTTTCATACCGAACTGAGGATTTTAATTTGATAGTTTCTTCTCAAGTTGGAGAAACAACGTAAACAAATCTCGGACGAAACCGCAAATAATGGCCTCGACAGTAATTTTATTTATTTATTTTATTTATTTATTCATAAAAACCACAGCTCTTAAAAATCTTAACATTACTTATATACGTTACCTAAAGCCAATAATGGCTTTACATTTTTTTGTTACTGCAAATAAAATTAAAAGATGTATGACCGACTATCAATTATGAATGTACCACTATTGTGTACGGATTATATAAAATAACACTTTTTTTTAAAACCGTCCGCTAACCATCAAAACCGTCCCTTTTCAGACAGATTATCGTCCGAAATCGCTCATACGCGCTGGCAACACTGGTGACATCAGACATGGCGGAAATTTTCACATTCACGTTTCACAGCAAGTTTGTATTTAATTTGTTTGGAGTACCTACGTTGTAAGAAATATCTGCTGCTAAATTCCTCACCAGAACGTTAAGTAGAGCCCATCCGGGCTTCTCCGTTTTGGTGCTGCCGTTTGGTATTGAAGTTTGAAACGAGTTTTGTGACCTAAGTTCTGTGTTGTGTGGATTAGTATTTATAAGAGATTATCAGTGATATTGTCTCAAAATGAGTGGTAAATGAGTGTGTGAAGAGTGCGTTATCAGATAAAGCCAACGGGGAGGCTTCTTTGCCAGTATTTTGCGCCAACACGGTCCAACAAACAATCATGGAACATGCTCCAATTTTATTGGTGCTTTAAAATCTTCGGTTGTATCAGGTCAGGTTTAACTGCACCACACAGCAGAGGATCAAATTTCCAAAAAGATGCAAATGATTTTATGACAGATTTTCATTATTTAGTGTTTAGTAAAATAAGAATAAAGAGACAAAAAATGAAGAGCCCTCCCAATTTTCCACAGAATCTGCCACAACCAGTATTGATGTTTCCAGTAATCCGGAAATATTTTTAAGCTGACCAGCGGCGCAAGTACGGAAGTCGGTTCGATAAATTTGTCGAATCGAAAAACTAATTAACTAGTTAAGTTATGTAGTAGCTCTTATTAAACTAAATATAAGTAAATAGTAAACAACACCGTATTAATATTTTAAGACTGCTAATATTTGTTCATTTTATTCTATCATGTAATAATGATTAGTTATTAACGTTTAAAGTGTAATTTTTAATTAAAAAATGTAATAAGACACGAAGTAATTTAATTATTTACCTCCGACTTCCTAACCTACTACAAGTTTGTATGCACAATACATTTGTACATGCAGTTAAATATTTTTATGAATGATTGAATTACATAATAGTAGAGATTATAGGCCCAATCATCGATATATTTGTCGATAAAAGACATCACTAGTATCGATATATGAAGGTCACATCACTATCCAACGAAATACTTGGTTTCTTCATGTTGGCGTAACGTCCACTACGTTTTCTCTTTGGTGTTGGCAATTTATGGACAGACGCCCATATATTTTAAAAAAATTAAAATATGTTCCAAGTTCCGTCTCTTCTACGTAGTATTATTTCCTCTGTGGCAATGACAACACATATTATACTTTTCCAATCGTTTAACAATTTACAGCGCACGCGAAGGGTAATCTAACTGTTTAAAAGGGCCTTATTTGTGTTTTTTACGAAATTAACGAATGAACGGTCCAAAATAAGGACGCTCCTAGCAAGACACAACGCTGGAACATTAAAAAAACCGAAACGTATATAATTCCGTTGTCTTTGGAAAGAGCTAATTACATTTTAACGATTTGACATTCGTGTTCAAAACGAACAACTTCCACGTGGCAACATGAATAAGGCCCTGGATATCGATAATCGATTTTTTATAAGTTGTCAAGTTCAATCGAATAACGATGTCCATTCATTGTACAATTAGATCACTGTTTTAATAAAGTTATAATAAGCCATCTAAGTAGACCTAAAATCCCTTATCTGCTAAATGTACAATTTCCAACCACACAAATACGGTCTAAAATAGTTCTGGGATAGGCTATAGTAATTTGTTATACTTATAGCAGTACGCCCGTCGACACGACCGCGTTTGCATTGTGTGTGGCTGCTTTGATACAAGAGTAATTGTCGATACTCAGACACTCAGGCTCATGCATCGTGATTTGTGTGATTGAACGTCGTCTGTACTTATAAACATTCAACGATATAAAAATACTTATTATGATTTTGTCGGTTTAGCTTGAGTTTATAATGTATCTATAGAAAAAAAAACCAACGGCAATATTACACGGTTCTATCAAACATTTAACTACATGACTCAATTTGCTTGCCTCATCCAAAACAGAAGGCGGAAAGTAACCATGTGATATCGCCATTAATGTTTGAGTAAAAAGTTTAAAAATCTACATTAAATAAAGAACTTGAGATATAGCTCTTATTAAATAGAAGACATAGTACTCACAGTCACAGATGTGCCGACTAAATAAAAAGTTTTCCGAGGAAAGGCGGTAATGTATGAGCTTCAGTCATAATAATTAACTGACAAACTAAAAATTACACCTACTTGTTGAACGCGAACTTGTGTTATTATAACTATTACCTGACATACCTTTGTATTGTAGCAATACTTACACTAAAACCTCGGCTTTTTTTATTATAATCTAGTTATTAATAACCATTTTAAAATGATCCCGATCAGCAATAAGTACCTAATCCCTCGTTGCCGCAGTTAGGTACGGAAATTATGAAAATAGTAGATTAGAAAAATACATTTCAACAGCCAGTTTTATTTTAGTTTATCCTTGAACTTTCCTATAGTATTACTTGCCGGTATACTACGGTATACTTACAATATTTACGTTTGAACTGGAAAATGTGCTTATTGCCATTATAAATTTATCTGTATACTATATATAGGTATAGGCATAGCTCTTAACTCTAAGTTGGGAAGTTTTTATACTACGACGCAAAACATATATGGGTTGGTGCAGTGTCTTTATAAGGATAAATATTTGCTAAGCCTATATGTATTAATACAGAAATAAATAAAGAACCATGTTTAATTGGAAGTCATTAAATAGCTGATAATTTGCAGAAATGTACTTAGATCTACAGATCTTATTTATAAGTGTTCATCTGTTTATTTGACATCAAATGATAGATAAACACAACAATCGTGGTTCGCCCGATCCACGCGTTAATAAGCAAATTAAGGGGCAGAATCCGGCGCGCCGCTATCTCGCTCGCGCATCTTAGCATTTTTGAAGATAAATAATCACTTAATATAATTATGAAAAATCGCACTCGGTGAAATTGCTGGCATTAACATTACAAAGGTACGGCAAAATTATCATTTTGATCCGATCAAGTTTTCATACATGAAAATGGGCAAAACATAAAATCCCATTTTTAGGTTTGAAAACCTGAATGGAACCAAATGAAATTTTTGTGTAACCTTTGTAATGTCATTGTCAGCAATTTCACCGAATGCGATTTTTCATAATTATATTAAGTGATTGTTTATCTTCAAAAATGTTGAGATGCGCGAGGGAGATAGCGGCGCGCCGGATTCTGCCCCTTAAGCTTGTTGTTTATTTCTCTTTGGGTTTGCGCCTCCCACCCTACTAGACCCGAATGGGGAGGCACAGGCAAAGCTAATCCCAGATGGCGCCACCATCGCTGGTGCTTGTCATTGATGTTTGCTTTGAGGGTTAAGAATTAAACTATAACCAGTAAACATGCTCACGTCTTTAGTCATTAGATTTGAAATAGTCGCACCTAAAACCTAGAAGAATAATTGGTGTCCAATAATTTATGATGAGCAATGCTTTGATCCACATTTTCCGTTTTTTCTCGTCAGAAGGGAAACGTATGTACCTTTATGTTTATACTGAATTGCACTTTACAGAGGCATACTTTATTGTAGACGATTTTTTGTTTACGTACCTACTAAAATTTTATAATGAAGTTTCATAGTGAAACAACACCAGCGATAATGCGCCACCTAGCGGGATAAGTAAGCAGTGTGGCTGCCCATTTCGTTGGTTTGTCTCTGGAGTACCTCGCTGGTAATGAAATAACATATCAAAGTGTAGTTCATTTATCCATAATAAATTTTGTACGTAACGAAGGATCACGTACAAATTTTAATTTAATTATTTACTAGCGACTCGCCCCGGCTTCGTATGAGTAGCACTGATTTTCTGTTCTGAAGTTCTGATGGATGGCATGGTGATGGTTTCTATTGTGTTAATGTGATGTTATAAAGCATGTATAGCCACAGTAATTATGTATTTTTTTTCACGTAAAGTCCCTATTATTTCGTTAAAAACTAAAAAAACCTTCGCAAATAAAGCATTCTTTTAGAGCAAATTTAAAAATCAAAGAAATGGTTATTGTTAGTCAACTTTAAAATCTGGTCATAGTAACTGAGGCGGGACGATTTATTCAGAAATAATTCACAGTAGGGAATATGCATGTATTTTTTAATATTTATAATTCGCTGTTTACACCGATATAATGTTATTGTCAGCAACTTCACCGAATGCGATTTTTGATAATTATATTAAAATATTGATTATCTTCAAAAACGTTGAGATGCGCGAGCGAGAAAGCGGCGCGCTGTATCCTGCCCTATGTTTTATATATATTATCAGGACGACTTAAATTCGTTAAAAAATAATATTTCAAACATATTTTAACCACATGCATATTCCCTATTATCATCATACTGGTCATCACTTATTTTCGCAAAATGTTTAGAAGTTATAGTCTATTAAAACCTTCTCAGAATCCCTCTTTTTATTGGTGAAAATTCGTACAGTAGTTTGAGATTAGCACACGAACTTGGCGCGGCGGAGGACTTCAATACTTAATTAAGTTCTCCTCCGGGCGAACTATTTATATATTATAATATGTAGTCATTTGCTTAAGCGTTAATCGGGCCTGAGTCCTAAGTAAAATAATAATTATTATTATTGCAATGTTTGTTACGAAATATTTCATAAACTCTTTCATAAAATTAATTTCATACAAAAGATTACATTCCGAATAAAATATTAACATAATTCACTTACTCTCAAAATTACTTTATTTTACATGGACTAAGTGTAAATGTATTAAAGAAAAAATAACTTAGTATCTAGCTACTTATCCTAACATCTAATAAAGCGGTTTACTAATGTAATCAATAACGCCCTTAGAACGCTGAATGTGCAACTTATTTATAAATTTGTTATATCTATTTACACGTTAGAATATAATAATATATGTTATGTATATATTATGTTTCAGTGAAATTACTTATGAGACTTAATACCTAATGTCTCAGGGCAACGAGTGCAATGCAGTGCCGCGCAGGCCTTTGTGTTTCAAAGTTCTGAGTGGCACTGTAGTTGTTATGGGCCGGCGTTATGCTAGCCATCAGGCAAACAACCAACTCGTCTCGTTATCCAACAATATAAAAAAACGTTCCCGGTATAAGCACTCTTTATATTTGATTAAAAGTATGGTGTTCAAAAAACTAAACGCTAGAAAGTATATCTGTCCAGTTAAGTATATCGCCATCTTTGTCACAAATACTTCACTATCAACGCTATGCCAATTGTCAACATCGGTTTTAACTTTTAACATATTTTATCTCTCATTATGGCGCCATAGGAGATCACGTAATTAGCCAACCCCAACGTATGCACTTGTCTAATTTGGTACAGACCAAATTTAACGGTTTTTGACCAGAGTCATCGAGATACTATCCTCGAGAGATGAAATACTGTACTATCCGATCTCACAGCATTGTATTGATTTTGCTATTATAATTGTCAGCGTATCAGCGCACGGCGAATCGACGCGAGGCGGTGGCTTAGCCAATCAGAGCGCATTATGTCTAGGCAAAAATGGTGGAATTTATTTCGTGCAAACCAAACGTCATTACACCTCTTGAGGATAGTATCTCAATGACCAGAATGAACACTGATATTGTGGAAAACCAGAAGGTAAGGTTCACTCATAACATTTCGACACCCTTGGTTCTTCAATTACTTTCCTATGTAACTAATTTTACAAAGGCAAATTAGTAAAGTAAACTGAACTCGGTTTTAGTCGGTAAAATATTCACAGATCCGATAGATATAGGCATTGAAATATTGTATTTTACACATCTATGTCTACTGGTGAAGCGTTTACTTACTTTATTATAACTTTTATTGTTCATGTTGCCAACGATTGAATCCATAATGTAATAACCGTAAAACAACTATTATTTACTAATAATATAAATATTATTATATAATATATAATAATTAATATATAAGCAGGAATAAATATGAAGATAATGAATATAATCGATAAGTATCAGAAAAGCGGGCTTCATGGTCAGGAATTAACTGAATCAGGAAGTGAACCCTTAGCCTGTAAATCTGTATAACTATATGGAAAGATTCCTTTAGTGATTCAGAGACAGCAAACCTTGGCTTTGAAAATAAATATGTTAGTCAAATATGTACATTGTACACTTGTACATGATATATCGTGCCGTGGCCTGTTATTAACACTCTTCTGGAAGCCAATCCAGATTTTGCCTTTATTGCGGATGGATGGATGTTTTGGCACTCTGATGTATTTATATTTTGATTACTTATTCATTTTAATTTTATTGTAAATTTTAATGTATGCGAGTTTCATGTGTTAATTAGTATAATAATTGGTCTGCAACCATTCTAATCCGTAGTATATTTATATATAAATGCAAAAGTTTTTTGGTGTGTGGTGTTCCTTCTTTTACGCAGCAACGGATCGACGTGATTTTTTTTATATATTTGTGATAGTTTAAAAGCAATAGGATACAACATAAAACATATGATACTTTTTAATGGACTGAATTAAAATATCAGATCAGCGGCGCAAGTACGGATCTTTTTGATCGATAAAATTCGATAAAATTGACAGTTCAAATCGATAAAGTGAGTTTTATCGACTTTTTATATAATTTATCGAACCTCTATACAATCGACCAAAATTATCGAATAGCTAGGTCGAATCCAAAGAGAATATAGAGCTACTACAATACTATAGATCAGACTTCGGTACTCGCAACATTCGATAAATTATCGGGTTTTTTGATTCGACAAATCGAACCGACGACTTCCGTACCTACTTGCGCCGCAGCTATCATACAAGACTATACGACTCATGTTTTTATTTAGTCACAAAGACGTATCCCGCCTCTTATTACCCCATAATGCGTCAGTATGGCAGTGAAATGAGATAAAAAACATGATATATTAAATTATTGCGTACTACTAATAAATAATTTGAACAGCGATGAATATTGAGGGTATATTATTGCTATTCACTTGTAAAAATATATCAATCTTTAAGTGAATTATAAATCGACTTACTTCTAGTTTAGCAGTTTTGACCAAACCAGTACCTATCTATACAAAAAATAAAATTGAAGTGTCTGTTTGTAATATCAAAATAACAGCGTTTTACTACATGCATATTAAAGTATATACGGTACCTACAACAAAAACACAATTTTTAAAATTTTTGTGTCTGTCTGTCAGATTGTTCCGAGTAATCTCCGAAATGGCTGGACCGATTTTGACGGGACTTTCACTGCCAGATAGCTGATGTTATAAGGAGTAACTTAGGCTACATTTATTTTGGAAATAGATTTAGGGTTCCGCGCAAAAAATAAAACGCATGAAATCCAATAACTCCGCGCGCGTGAAACCGCGGGCAGCAGCTAGTCGTTAATATTGAACATATATTATAGAACAAGCATCGCGAAGTTTTTACTTAGTGTACAACTGTACATATCCCACCTAACATACATTCAAAATATTATAGTCAAAAATTATGTTCACACGATTTTGATTTAGATGTACATATTACTTTGCCTTGGTTCACGTTTATTCGTTATTTATAGTTGGCCATTGAATAAGTTGCGCGATATTTTTGGCATATCTTTGGAATTTGGCGTCAACAGTTTATATAGCAGCACATTTTAGCTTTAATTGTGGATTGTGTTCAAATGTCATTAGTCCTCAATTTTACTTTTTAGCGATAGGGAGACAATAATTTATAAAGGTAATGGAGAAACGTCAGGTTTAAAAACTTTAAACACTTTGCAATATTACATCCAATACGGTATTCTGATGAATAAAACTATTTTATTGTTTCATTACAACCAATTTTATGTTGTAAGACGGCTGTCTTACTGGCTATCCCCAAATAAAATATGTAGCTGCTTATTTTAATTTGAAGCTTCCTGTAGCTGCTTAGTCTACTTTAGTAACATCCATATAGCCAACACATCATATTTTATCTACCTTAATTTTAAATAGCTTTTTAATTTTAATCCTATATTTTACTTACCATACATTTAACAGATTACACATAATGATAATTTCTCACTCGATTTACCTTGAGTAAAGCTCACAGTCGACAGAGGCGATCGCAAATCTATCGTTACAAATGTACACAACACAGTTCAACAATAAAACCGTGCGCGTTTGTGACTGTCTACCTCCTAGGGGTGCATTCGTAAAGTTAAATCCGTATAGAAAATATAATATATCGTCCGTTCAACTATTCACAAACGGGAAAGGTGACGCTCAGCAGCGGTTCACAGCCCCAAATAACATAAAAGGCGGCGGCGTCCGAAGGCGCACAAACGCGCACGTGCACGTACACGCGGCGCGGTAATACATAAACGGCGATACTAAAACTTAACCACAGTAAAAAACGGTGCGGAGATCGACTAGCTCCCTACAAATAAATACAGACAAACCGAACCCGGCGGGCCGCCCGGCGCGCTCGGCGGCCCGCGGCGGCTTCGGCTCGGGAAACGGCTCGCGCTCAAGCGAAGTACATGACCTTCTTTGTGACCGCGTGCACGGTGATCGCGCGCGCCATGGCGCCCGGCGTGCGGTCCTCGCTGCTGACGGACTGGTGGCTGCCCTCGCCCGAGTCGTGCTCCTTCTCCACCAGGTGGTAGCGCGCGCGGAAGGCCACGAGGTGCGCGTAGTAGGCGGGCGCGGGGATGGACACGGAGCGCGTGCAGCGCACGTACGTGTGGCACAGCTGGTACGTCAGGCACTGCAGCTCGTCCGAGCCGAAGTGGTTGTCGTCCCACAGCACGTGGTAGTGCGACGGCCGCGACGTGCCCTGCAACACAAGCGCTGTGCTTACTGCGCGCCGGCTGTGCTACGTGTATGCTACGTGTGTGCGCGCTGAGCTACGCGGCCGCGCACGCACGCGCAGTGCTACGTGTGTACTACGTGTGCGCCCGCTGTGCTACGCGTGCACTCACCTGGATGCCCTGGTGCGAGCACAGGTAGAAGTCGAACTCGGTGGGGTGCGTGATGCCGAGGTCCACGGTGGTGCCGGCGGGGATGTTGCCCGACTTGCCCGACTGCTCCTTCTTGTCGGCGCAGAACAGCCGCGTGTGGTGCCGCTTCTGTACCACTATGAACGTGATGCCCGGTTTGTATTCTGCCTCCAGCTGAAAAATATACATAACGCCATGAAAAAACGTCAAGTTTAAAAACTTGCGATCTAATTACCTCTAATCTATGGTACTTATTTTATATGATTATGGAACCTAACATAATATAAAAGGTATACCGTTTTTAAAAGTATCGTGACTTGTGTTGAACAATGTAGCACAGATTAGGACGCATCCCATTTTTTTTTTCCTATCCTTTGTTAGGTAAGTACATCTTAGTTATGTCATTGCAAATCTCAAATCAAATAGGTCGGAACCGCCAGTGTACCAGCCCAGTATTGGATTTGCCAACTAGTGGAATAGAATTTTTGGATTAACTATAGACCTACAACAATCTTCAGTTGATGCAAATGTTTTAACAATTAGGTGTAATTAGCTAGATAAAAAAAGCCATTCTCGCTAATAGAAACGTCCAAAGCAGTTCGAAATATAGCAGTTAAGAAGGCATACCTTGATACAAGCTTCTCTCACGGCCGTGAGTTCATGCTGTAGGACGTGCATGAACTGTCCTTCTGAGATGCCGTCGCGGTACATAATGATGCGGTGCGGCTTGAACCCGCCCGTGCTCTTGTAGAACATTATTAGCAGCTCTTGCACCATGCTACTCATTTCTTGCACTATTTCTTGTCTGAAAGCATCATACCAGAAGCATAACGGTTAGCGAAGCTAAGGCCTGTATCATAAAATCAAACTTTCCTTTGAAAATAGAATTTATTAAATTATTTATTGATAGCAGCTTGATTCGCGCCCAACTTTATGACAGGTTTGCATGAGTACGAACTCGCTCCGCCCCTTTCACTCATGTACAATTGTACAGTTCCGCTGAACTTTTAATTATTTCTTGATAAGACTCAAACCAATATTCACGCTGGTCAAGAAGTTTGGCGTTACCTATATCAAAATTGGGAAGGTGAAAAATATACCAGTCATGCTCCTTTGCAAAACATTGAAATGACCGTTCTTGGCCTCTAGACAAAAACCGCTTACGGAAAGTCGTTTTTGTCTAGGCCCCCTGTACCGTCGTGTATACTTTGTCCGTTCTCAGACGGGTCCGATTTTATGGACATAATGTGGCATCAAAAAGCCATATATATGTTCCATCTCTTTCTGGTGTTTTCATTTAGAAAGTGAGACTGAAACTCAAACTAAGTTTAGGTATTAGATGACAGAATCGAAACCAAGAATAGCTCGTTTAAAGTTTCAGATTATATTTACTTTGCGAGTAATTATTCAGTTAGGTTAGTTAATGATGAAAGAAACTCGTATTTTTACGTGAAATAATTAAATTGTGAACTTGTAAACTCGGTCAAAACTTTGCGTAAGTACTGCCGTATTACCTATACACACTACGAGTATTTCGTCAATAACTAATGAATAGTAAATAGCTTTTCTTTTACATACTGCAGGCAGTAATCTACATTAATTTGTCGTTTTGTTATTTTTAAATTAAATAAGAATCAAATTTGGATACTTTTGCAATCAAAGCTGGATAGACGTAACCTATTTAATTATTTGAAACGTTTTAAATTAAGTAGTTAAGAATTTTTGGACATGCAGTTCCATTCTAAAAGTGTTCCTTCAGAAAATTTATCATTATTTATTATTAGGGCACAATGCGACGCATGGTACTAGGCGAGCATAAACGTGAAAGAGGTTAGTGTAAGAGAAAATTAAAGAGTTACTCCTATAATATAGCCTACAGGCTATCATAGATTATAGGAAAAACAAAACCAAACCGGCTGCCTTATCAGCTAACAATCTCGTGTTCGTTTTCAATACCAGACCGATTAAAACCAGCGGTCACTAGTCTTCGTGTGGAAGGAATAGTCTAGAATTTTCGCTGTTTATTAAAGAAATAATCTCTTAAAAAACGAAAAGAAGCGAAAACTATTGACAACTCCTTCCACACGAAGACTAGTGACCGCTGGTTTTATTCGGTCTGGTATTGAAAACGAACACGAGATTGTTAGCTGATAAGGCAGCTGTACTAGAAGTACACTTCTAGTACAGGTTTGGTTTTAAATGCTATTATGGCAAGAGTGTACTTAGTGCTTTATTTTCAAGATAAAGTTTGGGAAAAAAATGTTTATTTACTTTTCTTTTTAATAACTGCGTTCCGAAGAAACGAGAATCCCAGTCTTTCCACGCTGATCAACTAAACTGACCGACTTAAACAGATCAACTAATTTTCTTTCTGAACAATACATTTCGAGAAGCGGATTGTGGAACATATTAGGTTGGGGAAAAAGTCTTTTCGCATTATAGTATGTATGAACTTGTAATAAAATCTCTTTGGCTATACTATTTGTATCTGGCTGGTTTTGGTATCATATGAAAGTTTAAATTTTAAAGAACATAATTCCAAATTCAAATTAGGAAAATGTATGATTTTCATTTGTTTTTCGTACTGTCAAAATGAGTGAATCTAATGAAGAAATTCGATACATTTTAAAATTTTACTACAAAAAAGGCAAAAATGCAACGCAAGCCGCGAAAAAAATTTGCGATGTATATGGACCTAGTGCAGTGTCTGTGAGAGTAGCACAAATTTGGTTTAAGCGTTTTCAATCCGGAAATTTTGATTTCAAAGATGCACGTCACTCTGGTCGCCCTATTACGGATAAAATGGATGCCATTTTTGAAAAAGTGGAACAAGATCGGCATATCAGTACTTACGACGTAGCTGAAGAACTGGGAATTGACCACAAAACAGTTTTGGCGCATTTGAAAAAAACTGGGTACACAAAAAAGCTCGATATTTGGGTACCTCACGAGCTCACTGAAAGAAACCTAATGAACCGTGTACTCATTTGTGATTCTTTACTACAACGTAATGAAACCGAACCATTTTTGAAGAAGCTGATAACTGGTGATGAAAAGTGAATCACGTACGACAAGAACGTGCGAAAAAGGTCGTGGTCAAAGACCGGTCAGGCTTCACAGACTGTGGCGAAACCCGGGTTAACTCGCAACAAGGTGATGCTGTGTGTGTGGTGGGATTGGAAGGGCATTATTCATTATGAGCTGTTACCACCAGGCAGGACCATCGATTCTGAACTCTACTGCGAACAACTGATGAGATTAAAGCAAGAAGTTGAGAGAAAGCGGCCGGAATTAATCAACAGAAGGGGTGTGGTTTTAATTTTCATGGTTTTTCATGATAACGCTAGACCTCACACATCTTTAGCCACTCAGAAAAAATTAAGAGCGTTTGGCTGGGAGGTGTTAATGCATCCGCCGTATAGTCCTGACCTTGCACCTTCAGATTTCCACCTGTTTCGGTCTCTTCAGAATTCTTTAGGCAGTGTCAGGTTAACATCACGAGAGGACTGCCAAAACCACTTGTCGCGGTATTTTGATCAGAAGTCCCAAAATTTCTATAGCAATGGGATCATGTCCCTACCTACAAGATGGCAAAAAGTTATCGAACAAAATGGTACCTACATACTTTAGTTAAATGTAAATAAACTATATTAAAAAATGTTTTGAATTTTCTTAAAAAATGCGAAAAGACTTTTTCCCCGACCTATTATTTAAACAAGTGCAGACTCAAATGATTCCAAATGTTACCTATGCTGCTGCACTCTGACGGTAGCGGCGTAGCGCGAGGGGTGCGCGTCCATGGAGCCGACGACGGCGGCGATGGAGGGCTTCTTGTTGTCGCCGGCCGGCGGGTGCGTCACGTCCACGCCCAGGAAGATCACCGGCTCGTTGAACACCTGCGGGCAGCGCGGCACTGTACCTCTCACTCCTCCACGCACACGCACACGAGAGCGAGGGAGAGGGCACGCACCTTGGGCCGCAGCGACGGCACCAGGATGGAGTTGATGCCGCCCAGCTTCACGTTGATCTTGAGGCACAGGTTGCTCAGCGTCTGCGGCGACGTCTTGTTCACGTTCTTGGCCTGCACGCACTGCGTCGCCATGCCCAGCACCGTGTCGCCCACGCGCTTCACCTCCGCTGCGGACAGAGAGGCCGTCAGCGGTCCCTGCGTGCGCCCCGCGCGGCCCGAGCGCTGCACACTACTGCTCACCGTACACCGGCGTCTTGCCCGGCAGCACCACCACCACGAGCTGCAGCTGCACGAAGGTGGACTTGAGGTACTTGAACATGGGCTCCACCTGGTCCGGCCCCGTGGCGTACTTGCAGAAGCACGGCTGGCCGATGATGGGCATGCCGGCGTCGTTGGAGATCTTCTGCAGCTGCTGCGTGAAGTTCCTGCAACACGGTGCTTATACACGGCACGTCACGCGGCGCTCGCGGGAGGGCGTGGAGGCGTGGGGGGCGGGGCGCGGGGGCGGGGGCGGGGGCGGGGCGGTGACACTCACTTGAGCGCGTCCTCGCGCACGGTGCGCTGCGGCGCGAAGCAGGCGATGGCCCACACGCGGATCTCCACGCCCATGAAGAACTGCTTGCCGCGCATGTCCCACACGCCCTGGTTGGGCAACGCCTGCTGCTCGAATATTAGAACAATGGCGCATCAAATAAATTAAAACAAAAGGCAACAACCAACGAGTAATCTGGGCTTGACAAAGCGTAAAAGACATCAAATCAGCTTGTTTAAAAGGAAAAAGGTATAGCTATCGTATATCAACAAGATGTTATAGGTAGGATATAAAAAAGCTGCTCACTAGAGATGAAGTGAAGCGTACAGGGCGGTGAGTTCCTGCATCCTGAGATAGATTAATAAAATTGTTTTAGGAAGTGTTAACAGAAGGGACTCAAATCAGGTTTGCATAGAACGAAACGGACCTGTCCGCCGAGCGAGGAGACGCGGCCGCCATACTGCAGCTTGGGCGGCGGCAGCACGCGGCCGCGCACCTCCATCATGTTGTTGGAGATGGTGAGCCCGAACTCCTTCACGTACAGGTCCGTGTTGAAGTTGGCGCGCCGCACCAGGTTGTTGATCTCGCGCTCCCTGCGGCAAACGAGCGCGTGAGACTCTGCGAGCGTCGAGCGTCGAGCGGCGAGCGCGAGCGTCGAGCGGCGAGCGCCGGCGCCGCGCGTCACTCACCTGTCGGGCGCGGACCGCGCGGTGGCCTTGATCATGGTGGAGGTCTGCATGTCCGTCAGCTTCTTGATGCACCTCTGGCCCGGCACGATGTTGCACACCTCCAGCGGCAGGTACGTGTGCTTGTGCTCCTGCCCCACTTGCAGGCACGGCAGGTGCGGATATCTCAACTTCATTTTGTATTTGTCACAAAAATATTTGGCTACTGTGCATTCGACCGTTTGTCCATTTTCTAACTGAAGGGGGAATCTGAAATATAAAAAGTACCGAAATCAACAAAAATTTGATCTGATCTTTCTTGTCAGTTTTTTTACATCCTACTTCATACTCATATAATTCTACTAAACGGATTTTGATGAAATTTTTATGAATGTATTAGTCTCTTAGGTACTTGAGGTCTACAGGTGACAAGCAAATTATTATTATGATGACCACATGACCCATTTTATTAGCTTACTTACAAGGATTATTTATTTCTGTAATTTTTATATACACTAAAAAATAAATAATGTTTATTCTGTTTTTTGGTATGTATAGGTAGACACATGTATACCCCTTCATAGAAACACAATGATGTCCTCAGATTATACAACCCTGCAGCTGCATAAAAGAGCTTCTCCAACCTCAAGTGGGACCTAACTTTCATTTCCGAGATGAGCTGATTGTTTGTCTGATGGTAACCATGACGCCAGCCCATAACAATTGCAGTGCCACTCAGATCTAAGGGTTCAATCCATGTCACAGGTGACATGAATACCTATCTTATTCTTATTCATAATGGAGGTGTTAGGCGTGCACTGACATGGCGCTTGGGGTATATAGTGTATTTCCCCCTGCCAGCGTCTACCTAAGCTACCTTAGCTTCTTTATGTAGCTCAGCATGGCCCTGGGCTGCTACCTATAATAAATATCCAAAATGGATGACAAACTTTATGTTCCCCATAAAAACTTACGCCAGGCCAGGGAACAAACCTGGCCTCACTTTCTAGGCAGGATTACTGCTAACTAAGCCACGGAGCTATTGCCATGAAATGAGATTGATAATTCACTTGCTACAAACATTGACAAAACCAAATTTAATGTCTAAACTAATTTTTATCTGTGTTAAGTTAATTACCATGTGCAAATATTTATGTAATTTAAAGTGTGCTTTGTCATAGGTAACAGGAAAAAGAAATACTTACGACTGCATTTGAGCAGGCCTTCTGGTTACATTACATACTCTGTATTTCCTCTTCATTGTACCGCAATGAGTGATTTCTATTTTTAGTCCTTTTATTTCTTTAGTAAATTTGACTCTCTGCGAGTCTGTCAAGGGTTTTCTTTGGTCATTAATGTCTCTTATATCTAACACTTCACACATAAACTCTATAACTGGTTGTGCTTTGTAAAAGGCGGTTGCGGATACTGAAAATAATTAATAGCATTAGTAACACTTTAGAAAAAATAAATGCTAAAAATAGTTAAAATTGCATAAATGTAACAATGAAAATCCTTGTATTCACTGTTTCAATAATACTGTAAGATTGTCCACAAAAATAGTTATATTGAATTGTCATACCATGATATATAAAATATGCAATAATAAAATAAATATTCTCATTCATACTCCAGTCTTTTGTTTATTTACACAGGTATCATTCTAATATTCAAAGCCCTTATTCATAAACATTCCGTAACTTACTTAATTACTAGAAAGTGTTTTGTCTTGTTTTCATGTGTAACAGCTTCCGTCAATGAGAAGTTGACAGGGCAGTTAAAAGCATAGGTTATCTTATTGAGCTTTTATGAATAAGGGTAAATGTTTAAAATGAATATTAAAAAAAGGATTATACTAATTAAGGAATTTACCATCAATATTTAGCATCATTTTCCATTGACTCGGTCTCACTGACTGGTGAAAACCAAACCATACTTCTCGGCCACCACCAAGAGGGTGATAGTATCCTTCTGGGGATGAGAAAAACGATCGACCCACAGGAGTATACATCATTGAAGGCAGGTGTCTCATAACTACATCCAATGCTATGATAGCATCATGTGGAATTTGTCTTGTTCTACCTTCTAATGCTTCTTCTAATGCAAACAGTGATACCTAAAACAAATAAATAAAAGAAAGCCCTATATTATCATCATTAGTAATTTGTAATTTATCATGCTAAAATTAATGCAAAAGATTATGTAAATTCCACCTTTATTTTAGATTACTTTTTCTTGTTAATGATGTGCAATGTGCATCAAACATTTATAACAATTATTTCTCAAATCACCATCATCATCATAAGCCGCTGAAAATGTCCACTGCAATAAATAGACCTCCCAGTAATATGGAAGGGGTTTACCCATAATACACCATGTCTGACAGGCATTGTGGTGATTAAAGTATATTATGATGTTGATTGTGAAAACTGCAGCCCATTCCATGCATATTGCCTTAGCCGACTTTACCCACAATGGTTCCACTCTAAGAGATGGGGTGATGTTATTCATTTATGCTGGGGCCACATAGATAAATTTCATACCTGCCTGCGAATGTTTATTTTTCTTTTTCTTTATAATATTTGATAACGAGACAAGCTGGTTGTTTGTATGATGGTAAGCATAACCCCGGTCCATAACAATTGCAGTGCACCTGAAGTTTGAAATACAAAAGGCACTAGAGTGAGCCCGTTACCCTGAGACATTATTTATTAAGTCTCAAAAGCCCAGTGATTTCATTGGATGTGAGGACGGATGGATGTTTGTTACTCTTTAACGCAAAAAACTACTAAACGGATTTTAATGAAACTTTACATCATAGCTTATACATCAAAACAACACATAGACAACAATTTACAAAGATACATACCATGTGTGCGAAGCGGTTGACAGGAGCTAGTTTTAAACTAACTTTCAAATATCTGAGCTGAGGCCACCATGTTCAGTGATGTCTATGACTTGCTATGTTTAATCTTTATTCACTCACCTGAGCTACCCATTTTATAGCCACGCGAAAAACTCTGTCTTTCCCTTCTCCTGGCAATGTCACTTCTAAATCAACCCTGTCATTGCCAATAGGAAGAGGGTCTCTTGTGTACAAATTATTTCTACCATCAAATACTGGCTTGATAGCCCCAAATATTTTGTTGTAACTGTGCACCATACATTCTACTATTTCTCTATTGACCTGTAACAAAGCATAACATTATGTTCCTAATATTATGTATGTTTCATCAAACATATATTTTTTAACAAGTAAAAAAACACACCTTTCTTGGACATTTATCAGGCTGAATGCTGACATCATAATGATGTACAAATCCTCTAGGCATAGATATTTGGAAATGATTGGCACGAAGCATGATAGGTCTTCCTTCATGTCCGAGATTGGGACGGCGAGGGCATGTGAGGACAGGCAGGTCAGGTGGAGGAGCCACCACTGGAGACACCAGTGCCATTGCTCCAGGTGTGCCTACCGCCACACCGGCCGCAATGGCTCCAGGGGTGGGTGTTGTGGGAGTGGCTCCAAGTGTACCTGCCGTTGCCCCAGGGGTCACCGCCCCTGTGACAACAGTGCCACTGCTGACTTCCCCAGGGGGACCTAAAATTGATTTTGAAAGTTCAGTGAAGGCACATTTTACCATTAAGTAATTAAAATTAAATGTTAATATCAATCTAGGCATGTTTATTTCAACTTCTGTTATTGATGTACAAAGGAGATTATTAGACAATCATATAATAACTCGTACGAATTATTATTTTTGAAATTTGTTTATTATTTATATTTTATTTGGTAAAATATATGGCCTAATAATTGTCTCATTGAAGTTTATTAGCTACACACAACAAACATTTTATTCAAAGTACCAGGAAGTCAGATCAATTTTAATCAATCGATTTGATTATTGAACATAAAAATATAGGAAAGCTGATTTATAAAATAGGATAGAGTTCTTCCTGATAAAACATATAACCAAGAAGCACACCGACAACAAAATAAAACACATTTGTGCAAGAATTGTGCGAGTTCTCAGCTGAAATAAAAACCAGTTGGGACCACTTTAACCATTGCAAATAGCAGTTAGCTCACCTTGGCCACTGGGAAACATATTAAAATAGTAATTGTTTCGTTGATTTTTGTCTAATAACTAAAAATCAACCAAAAAATCAACGAAACAACACATAACCCACTTCATTCAAGCGCGATGACAGATAGACGATGTGTTACCAAAAATAGGATCGTGCCAAATTACCCTTAACTATTATTTTTTCACACTTTCAGATGTCGCTTAATTATATCATAGAAAACAAAAATAAAAAGATAACACTATTTTAAGTAAATCTATACAAGCATATCTCAAAAATAGCAACATACGTAAGAATCACTATTTAAATTAATAAACAGTGTTACATGGTGATTTAGTTAAATTATGTTTTGTCTTTGTTGTTCTTTAACTATTTTAAATTTAATCGAAAGAGACAAAACATTTTTTAAATATGCAACCGCTTAGCACTGTTTATATCACTACACCTCCTTCCATTTACACACACATGCGAATACAAACACATACATGACATACACAGACTCACAAATTCACGGATTTACACATGTATGTTTTTATTTTAATTTTATTTTGTCTTTTGTGTCTCTTTTAAAATGTTCAACAAAAAAAACACTCTTATTGAGACCTATTATTGGGTGTATTTCGAAACTGATTGTCTGTTGGTCTTTTAATAAATAAATAAATAAATTCGCTACCACGAGCCAATGATTTTTTTTTAATGTTATTTGATAACGAGACGAGCTGGTCGTTTGCCTGATGGTAAGCATAACGCCGGCCCATAACAATTGCAGTGCCACCCAGAACTTTGAAACACAAAGGCCTGCGCGGCACTGCAGATCGCTCGCTACCCTGAGACATTAGGTATTAAGTCTCATAAGCCCAGTAATTTCACTGGATACTCTGCTCATCAAACCGGAACACAGTAATGCTTGCACACTACTGCTTGGCGGCAGACTTCACGACCAAAGCGGTGGTAACAACCCAGACGGACACTCGCAGAAGAGTTAGTCCTCCCACTAACTATATTCATAATTCTGTCCTCTTTGCACATATTGTCGGATTGCATTGATGTAAAAGAGAAGAAAAACCAGATGGGCCACTAAGACGTCAGTCTTATTAATTTTATCAATATACATTTATAAATAACAGAGATATTTCATTACAAACTTATTTTTAGAAGTAAATTTTTCATTTTTTATTTTATTCGTGTAAATTTGTAAAAACTTGTTTTGATCACATCAAGATTTTCAGTAATATGATGAATAATGAACACCTGAATAATAAGACATTTTCCAGTGCCAGAAGCTCATCTGATTTGGCTAAAAACCTTGTAAGTAAAGCTATTTAGCTGCTATAAACACCTTAATAAGAGCCATACTGTATTGAAGAATAACATATCCTACTAATCGTATTTCCTACCAGTCCTACTTCCTATAAATATAAATATATATATTATTATTATATTATTATATATATATATTATTATATATATATATTATTATATATATATATATTATTATTATATTTATTCTAAATACGAAAGTGTGTGTGTTGATTTGTTGGTTTGTCCTTCTTTCACGCAGTAACGGAGCCACGGATCAACGTAATTTTTGGCATAGATATAGATTATGGACCGAAGAGTAACATAGGTTACTTTTTATCCCGGAAAAATGTACGGTTCCTATAGGAACGTGGGTGAAAACCACGGGCAGAAGCTAGTCATTTTATAAAAGTTTAAAAGTCCTTTCAATTTAGGGAATTGTTCACTATTTGGCAATACATTGTCATGGCCGTGTTATTCAGGTCATGAAATAAATTAAAAAAAAAACCATGTTGCCAGTCGAAAACAAAATTATCATAAGATTAGGCAGATTATAGAAAAAAATAAGTGACGTGTATATGTAAGGTATATGATAACATTTAAAATAGTGTACAAAATGTTTAATTTCAACTCTATTTCTTGGCTTTTGTGGAAAGTTCGCCAATGTCATGTAGATACGAGTACAAAACAACTATGAATACACTGTCAGCTTGATAAAATAGAGTGTAGCACACAAAAAGCGTATTTTATATATTTTGTCAACAACGACCTCCCTATTTCTAATTTTATCTTATCGAACTATCAATTTATCGATCGCTATGGATCGCAAAGTTCCGTACTTGTGTCGGTGGACACCCTCATCCTTTCGTGTTGAAGTAGCAGTTGATTGCAAAAGCTGCTTTTAAATGTCGGGTTATGTATTATTATACCAAGACGCCGAATTACGTATAGTTTATTTAAAAAAAATATATGCCTTTTTCTAGAAGTATCTAAGAGAGTCGTGTGGACACATGTCATTGATGGCATAATTATGCTACTGCTTTCTGTTGATAATCCACCAGACGCGACACTATTTTTGTCTAGTTTTTAGTTGGTAGGTCGGCCTCATTATCAGTGGCGTATTTAAGGATTCAGCGCCCTGGGCCTGCAGGCCCCGCCGCCCCTTCTTTTTGACAATTTTTAACTGAATCGTAAGTGACAAAACACAGTTTCACACTGTTCATTAATAAGAGCCTTAGTAAGGTAGTCTTTTTTAAATTTCTTCTGCTTGGACCGCCCCTAGCAGCCTGCCGCCCCGGGCCATGGCCCTTTTGGCCCTAGGGTAAATACGCCCCTGCTCATTATGGTGTCCAACATACCCACTACGCTGCCCCCGCCCCCAAACGTAGTGATTAGCCCCGTGCACGACGGCAGGTGGGCAACGCCATCAATAAAAAAAAAGTACAAAACAGTTTTGGATATTGTACTACAAGTTAACAAGTTATTGTATTGTACGATTTGTACATATTGTAGATTTGTAGCCTAAACTTGACATTCGCTAAATATGTAAATCATGTGAAGCCAAATTAAAACAAAAAAAAGCTAAATAGTGCCGTTCTAAAAACGACTTGTGGGGTAATTTAAACGTGTGTCAGTGTCATTGCCTTGTATTTCTGACATTACAGGGGTGAATGACGTCCATCCATCTGATCCATCAATTCCAGTTTTCTTTGTGCAGAGAAGAGCAGACCAATGTTCATAAAATTGTTATGTAGTGTTTTAAACAAAATATTATCTTGTTTTCAGTCCTGTGTAGGCACTGTGCATGCTAGAAATAAATAACATTAATAGAAATGTTTCCCGTTGGCCAAGGTGAGTTGGTTTAGCTACATGACTGAACTAATGAATGCTACATATTTTCATTCAAACACCCTTATAGCTAAATGTTTTTGTTGTGTTTTGGTAGATGATTAAGTTTATCACTTTTTGTAGTGTATATTTTAACTGTAACATGGCACGAATCACTCATCACTTGAGGAATTTCATTGATACAGTGCTCCCTCCTTTTGTGTGGAGTCTGTTTGGCTTGGCCTACTTAGAAATTATATGAGTAGATACTTGAATGCCAAAGTATATATAGATCATTAGGAGTGATTCTATAAACGCCAACTTTTTTGCATATTCATTAAATTTTGAGTTTAGTAAAATTCTTGAAAATATTGCCAAAATTGAACCCTATTACCTACATTTTAAGAATGCTAATTAGCCATTGATAAACTATCCGTTGCTAGGTTAATATGTTATTAATTATGTTATCCATTGTTAATATAGTCAAATGGTATATTTCAGCCCCATCAGGTGAAACATGTGGAAGCACTATAGGTGCTGCAGGAGTAGTAAGTGCCCCATCATGCACCACCAGCTCGGTGATTGGACCACAGACCACCACCACCAGTGCTGGAGCAATTGTGCCAGCTGGAGCTGCAGGAGGTGTCGGGGCTATTGCACTTGTATCCCCAACGTTACCTTCCCTCAATCTACCCAACCTCCCCTGCCCACGCCGTCCTGACATTGGCCATGAAGGAAGGCACATTACTCTTCGTGCAAACCACTTTCAAATATCCATGCCCAGGGGATTTGTGCACCACTATGAAGTCATTATACAGCCGGATAAATGCCCAAGAAAGGTTTTTATTTAATACCATATTGATTTGCCATCTTTATAATTTTTTACTCAGCATTAATCCAGTGAAATTACTGGGCTTACCAATGAAATGGCAAGAGATGTTGTTTTGTCTAACTTTAACTGTAAAGTGTTAACCCACATGATCACCAAGCATGCTAAACAACTGAAATTGCAATGGCAGTTGTGCCATTACAATTGTGCCAAAAGTCAGTAATGTCATGTCTGTCATATGGTGGAGGGAAATTGATATCATAATGATTTAACAAACTGCCAAATTGGAGTAACTGTGATGGCCGGACACCATTGTGGTTAGCATATTACCAAAAGTGTGTTACCTTATGACTTGTAATAAGTATTACCAATAAATTGATTATGATTATGAACAATATCAGTAGTCATCACAATGATCCCAAACCATTACTATATTGACCATTGTGATTTAGTGTGCTTGGGCCCCTGGAAGCTTTATGTAAATGCTATTATTACTTCTGTTCTTACCACATGTTGCAAATAAAATCACAAAATCACAAACAAGTGTGTGACCCAAATTAAGGTATTTTTGAAAAATATTTTTAGGTCAACAGAGACATTGTTGAAACAATGGTAGATCGCAATAACAAATATTTTGGTGGACTAAAGCCTGTCTTTGACGGTAGAAGCAATATGTATACGAGGGATCCTTTACCAATAGGAGGTGACAGACTGGATCTAGAAGTGACATTACCTGGTGAAGGAAAGGATAGAGTATTTCGTGTTGGTATAAAATGGGTCTCTCAGGTGAGTTTTACAAATATCATTTGAATTTTTCTTTTAATTCAAAAATCCCTATCATTCTTTTCAGCAGAGAAATGAATGAATTTTCAGCTGGCAGAATGAAACAGTTTAACAAATTGAGTTTCATTTGATGTTATAATCTATCTTTTAAAATGTTCTGTAATACTGCAACCTTAACAAATTTAAAATAATATGCTAATTAAAATAATAAATAACTTTACCTACATACTTCCATACTTGTGAAACCAAAAAAACTGACAAACAATTTTCTCAAAATTTTTAGGTTTCATTTTCAGCTTTGGAAGAGGCTCTAGAAGGTCGTACACGGCAGATCCCGCATGACCCTGTGTTGGCATTGGACGTTGTTATGAGACACCTACCTTCTATGATATATACTCCAGTCGGTCGATCATTTTTCTCATCCCCAGAAGGATACTACCATCCTCTCGGAGGTGGCAGAGAAGTGTGGTTCGGCTTCCACCAGTCCGTGAGGCCGAGTCAATGGAAAATGATGCTTAATATTGATGGTAATTATTTTATATCATGTTGTGTCCTGGAACAGTAGTTTACAAGGGATGTGAAATTACTTCCTAATGTGATACTAGGAACTGTTATGGATATTAGGGATAATGCAAAATTATCCTAAATTATATAGCATAATGTAATTTATCTGTATAGTCACTATATATTGCGTAGATATTAATTACCTGTTCTTAGTGTAACAATTTTCTTTCTCACAGTGTCTGCCACCGCCTTCTACAAAGCACAGCCCGTTATAGAGTTTATGTGTGAAGTGTTAGATATAAGAGACATTAATGAACAAAGGAAACCCTTGACGGACTCACAGAGAGTCAAATTCACTAAAGAAATAAAAGGACTTAAGATAGAGATCACGCATTGTGGTACAATGAAGAGGAAATACCGAGTTTGCAATGTGACTAGAAGACCTGCGCAAATGCAGTCGTAAGTTATTTTATTTGTTGTAACATCTTGTGTATAACTAAATTTAAATATTAATAAGGGTCTAAAATCTAACTGACTCTAAAGGTGATTTTTAATTTCAAATTAAGTGTATGTTGTAAAATCCAACCAGTTTCCTTGCTATCAACTTCGCAAATAACAAAAAGGATACAAAGAACAATTACTTCCTTGACACTTCGTTCGCCGAAAAAAACTAAAATATTTTCTAACTATTTATTGAATTGATAGAATTTTGTTTATCCTTTTAAATGTATTTGTTTTAATTATTTGCAGATTTCCTCTTCAACTAGAAAATGGACAAACAGTCGAATGTACAGTAGCTAAATATTTCTGTGACAAGTATAGAATGAAGTTGAGATATCCGCACCTGCCGTGCCTGCAAGTGGGGCAGGAGCACAAGCACACGTACCTGCCGCTGGAGGTGTGCAACATCGTGCCGGGCCAGAGGTGCATCAAGAAGCTGACGGACATGCAGACCTCCACCATGATCAAGGCCACCGCGCGGTCCGCGCCCGACAGGTGAGTGACGCGCGGCGCCGGCGCTCGCCGCTCGACGCTCGCGCTCGCCGCTCGCCGCTCGACGCTCGCAGAGTCTCACGCGCTCGTTTGCCGCAGGGAGCGCGAGATCAACAACCTGGTGCGGCGCGCCAACTTCAACACGGACCTGTACGTGAAGGAGTTCGGGCTCACCATCTCCAACAACATGATGGAGGTGCGCGGCCGCGTGCTGCCGCCGCCCAAGCTGCAGTATGGCGGCCGCGTCTCCTCGCTCGGCGGACAAGTAATGCTTTTCATTCTCTCTGTTTTATAGCGATCCATAGGGATGTTGCATTAAACACAAAATATATAATTGCTCTCGTTAGGTCGTATAGGTTTAAGAACACCACGTTAAAACAATAAAAATGAAATTCACAAAAATATGTAACTTCCATAAAGATACTGACTGCATCTAAAAGTTTCTCGAATTCAACTACTTATTTATCATCCATTAGTAATTTAAATGATACTGGTGATATACAGCTATGCACTTAAAAACATAATTTTTCACCGCCACGCCATATCAAAAAATGGACGTTTGTAGTACAGTATTACGGCCCGCGCAGAACATGTGACGTCAGATGTTCTGCCCAATACTCTCATTTTTGACGTTTCTAGCGCTCGATTTCTAGTTTTTTCGATATATACTTTTGATTCTCAAAAGAAAACGAAATAAAAAAATGGAGCCAATATCCCTATTGAAGGAACTGGTTCAAAATGTTAGCTTGACATCGGATTTTGATGTTTTAGTTTCACTCTCTCTTTCCAACAAATAGCGTGAATAAGAGATGGAAGACACATGGCAGGTCAAAATTTAGTTTTAGAGTTTTTTCAAATATCTTCCATCCTTGACGAATGAGAAGTCTGTAAATTCATGGCCATTCTTATACCATAGTTATATATACAAGTAAGGGAATTAATTTAAACACTTGTTGCACATGTTCTTAAGAGAGAGATAAACTAAAATTAGCTTTAGGTTTGTGACGCCAAGCATCGGGGCCATTATAATATCATACATTTCAACATTTTCAACTTGAAGGTAGACACTCAAATGAGACACAGACTGTTGTGTGCGACTATAGACATCAAAGCATTTTCTCTCTACTCATCCCACCACTTTACTCGAGTAGTGTATTGAACGTGTGGTCATTTAAACCCCCATGTAGAACTATTTATGATTGCGTTATTGTGTTTCCATGCGAGCAGCAGGCGTTGCCCAACCAGGGCGTGTGGGACATGCGCGGCAAGCAGTTCTTCATGGGCGTGGAGATCCGCGTGTGGGCCATCGCCTGCTTCGCGCCGCAGCGCACCGTGCGCGAGGACGCGCTCAAGTGAGTGTCACCGCCCCCGCCCCCGCCCCAGCGCCCCGCCCCCCACGCCCCCACGCCCCCACGCCCCCACGCCCTCCCGCGAGCGCCGCGTGACGTGCCGTGTATAAGCATCGTGTTGCAGGAACTTCACGCAGCAGCTGCAGAAGATCTCCAACGACGCCGGCATGCCCATCATCGGCCAGCCGTGCTTCTGCAAGTACGCCACGGGGCCGGACCAGGTGGAGCCCATGTTCAAGTACCTCAAGTCCACCTTCGTGCAGCTGCAGCTCGTGGTGGTGGTGCTGCCGGGCAAGACGCCGGTGTACGGTGAGCAGTAGTGTGCAGCGCTCGGGCCGCGCGGGGCGCACGCAGGGACCGCTGACGGCCTCTCTGTCCGCAGCGGAGGTGAAGCGCGTGGGCGACACGGTGCTGGGCATGGCGACGCAGTGCGTGCAGGCCAAGAACGTGAACAAGACGTCGCCGCAGACGCTGAGCAACCTGTGCCTCAAGATCAACGTGAAGCTGGGCGGCATCAACTCCATCCTGGTGCCGTCGCTGCGGCCCAAGGTGCGTGCCCTCTCCCTCGCTCTCGTGCGTGTGCGTGTGCGTGTGCGGGAGACAGTGACAGTACAAGCGGCGCTGCCCGCAGGTGTTCAACGAGCCGGTGATCTTCCTGGGCGTGGACGTGACGCACCCGCCGGCCGGCGACAACAAGAAGCCCTCCATCGCCGCCGTCGTCGGCTCCATGGACGCGCACCCCTCGCGCTACGCCGCTACCGTCAGAGTGCAGCAGCATAGGTAACTATTTATAATGTGTAAAATCCTACTAATCCTATCCTACTTCCTACTATATATTAATATTATAAATGCGAAAGTGTGTTTGTTGGTTTGTCCTTCTTTCACGCAGTAACGGAGCAACAGATCGACGTGATTTTTGCCATAGATATAATGAATGGACCGGAGAGTAACGGTTCCTGTGGGAACACGGATGAAAACCGCGGGCAGAAGCTAATATTGTCTATGTAGTGTATTAATGTGTAGTAATTATTTATTAAGAGTATTTCTCAATGATATCACACTATCGTCCTTAATTAATTTGTAACCCTACCGTCCTGCCCTACAAATACAAATGTATATTTAACTAGCTGTGCCCCGCGGCTTCACCCACGTATCCTAAGTTACTCCTTGTAAGATCAGCTATCTGTCAGTGAGTCCCATCAAAATCGGTCCAGCCTTTTCGGAGATTACCCGAAACAAAGAGACAGACAGACAGACAAACATTTTAAAAACGGTTGTTTTGTTATAGGTAGAGTATATATTTTCATATGTATTTAGTAAAAAGTTGTTATTTAGATATTACAAACAGACACTTCAATTTTAGTTATTAGTATAGATGTAGACTTTGCTCTAGCGCTAAAAACTATACTTTTAAATTTAATTTGGATATTAGTACTGTTAAAGGTTAGAGAGTACGAAAAAAATATACATGTTTTACTTATTTTACCCTTACAAATTACGACTTACCTAATCTTAAATATTAGAACAAAGAATATCGCCAATAAAATAAAATACTCGGAGTGAGAGCAATTTTTTTACAATTATACTTACTACCTACGTGCCGGCTCTTTTAAATGGAATATCATGTATGTGATTTTTCAGCTCACAAGCTCGCAAGGTCTTTTTTATCCTACTAAATCTGTGCGGAAAAGTGTTTTATATCCGCTATCGTGGAAAAGGTCAGCGCCGCGCCGTCCGCTGCCTTTTCCACCGACGGACACCCGACGACGGCGCGGCGCGGGCTCGGCTACCTTTTCCACGCTAGCGTGTGCAATGGTGCCCGGTGGCCCAGCGACCGGTTCGTACTGGCGCGCGGCTACCGCCTCCACGCTAGCGGATAAAAAGCAGTTTTGCGCGCAGATTTCGAATGATGCAGGAGACCTTTCAGAGATTGTGAGGTGAAAATAACTATTGTTGCATGATTAAGACGATGGCGTGTTTTCTTTCCTAAGACCGGTAGCAGACTGGCCGTCAAGCAGGGAGTCGTCTGGCTCGCAGTCGAGTCCCGCATGTCAAGACTACAAAAAGTAAGATTGTGCTTTCACTACCTTGTTCTTTATGTACTGGAGATTACCCACTGGCGATATTCGACCGAAGCACCTATTATTAAACATAACATAATTTACTGTTTTTAGATCACACATTTTCTATGCAGACTTATAAACGATAACTAAAACCAATTTGTCGGTAACAAAACTTGTGAAAGGGCTCTATTCTCGTCGACCGAGATTAATTTCAAACCACATAACGTTGTTCAAGTCTTTTCGTTAGTACATAAAACGTCAATACAATTTTATAGAAACGTTGAGGTTTGTCAAAATTATATTTGCTGGTTCATGTGTACGCTAATAGCCAGTAGCCACGATACTGTCCAAAAAACTATACTGTTCTTTTTCTCAATATTTATGTGATCCAAGCAATATTACCTTTTGCACAATACTCGTGTTGGGTTATTGGTAGGACTAACTCTTCTGCGAGTGTCTGTCTGGGTTGGTACCACCGCTCCCCTTTGCTCGTGAAGTCTGACGCCAAGCAGTAATGTAAGGGATCCGTGCGTTCTTCGGTAGCTGGAGAAAATGAAAGAGGTTTTTTCTGGCGTTCTTGTGGACTGTATATTCTTTTAATCTTTTACTCTTTCAATATTCTTATTCTTATTCTAATTCTAATTCCGGGGTGTTCGCTGGACGGCTAGTGATCTCATTATACAACTGACTGATTGACTGATTGGTCTGATCTAATTGACTAGTTGACTGGACTGATCAAACTAACTAACTGATACTTTTGCAACGAAACACCCGTGTCTTATAACAAAACATCCTCCCGGACCGACCGCCCTCTATAAGCCGCCAGTCTCGGGTCCCGACCAATGACAGAGCCTTGTGAACGTTTGTCCCTTTCCGACGGGACCTTGAGCGCCCGAACAAGTCTCAACTTGTTTAGACAAGCCTAATTCTGTCTAACTTTGTTCGGGAATCTCTTTCTGGCCTTTCTGGCCTTCCTGCTACTGTCATCGATCGGGGTTAAATAAAAACAACCTAGATATTAACAAGTACTTAACCTAGGCCCTATCTAAACGACATAAACTTTATTTACAAACACAAAATACAAAATCTTAAATAGCGTCGTTAACAATTTCCCCCCCAAGTGCACGATCACTCGTGCACTTCCTCTTCTGGTCGCGACGCTGCAGGTACGACGACGATGAGACGCGAAGTGGGCCGCCTCAGGACGCCTCCCGCAGTTCTCACGTCCACGACTCTTGTTCTGCCATCGGGGCCGCCGTAGATTTTCACGACTTCTCCTCGAGGCCATGTGTTGCGGGGTAGGGAAGTGTCAACTATTATGACTATGTCGCCTCGCTGCGGGTCCGTAGTTTTCTTGCCGCCGATTCTTCGTGGCATGAGAGTGGGTAGGTACTCTCGTAGCCATCTTCTCCAAAAATGGTCCGCGAGTCGCTGCGCTGTCTTCCAGTTCGCCTTGCCAATGAGTTCTGTGTCCGAAAACTCTCCCAGGATCGCTGAGCCACACGAACGCCCAATAAGGAAATGATTGGGCGTAAGGCTTTCTTCATCTTGCGGATCGTTGCTCAAGTGGGTCAGTGGGCGCGAGTTGACGGTGTGTTCGACTTCGGTTAGGAGCGTGTGCAGCACTTCTTCTGGAGGACTTCTTTCATTCAGTACGGCGGAGAGAGAGACCTTGACTGTCCGCACCATTCTTTCCCAGGCGCCTCCCATGTGGGGCGCTCCAGGAGGTATGAACTTCCATCTGATGCCTTCTTTCTCTGCAGCTTCGACCATTTCTGGTTTATTGATTTTCTGAGCTTCAGCTCGTAATTCGTGGTCTGCTCCGACGAAATTAGTCCCATTGTCACTGTAAATGACGCGGGGACTTCCTCTTCTAGCTGCCATGCGTCGGAGGGCCATTATCATGGAGCTGGTGCTGAGAGATGCAGCCAACTCCAAATGTACAGCTCGTGTTGTAAGACAGGTAAATAAAGCTCCCCATCTTTTTTCTCTTCTTCGACCAATAGTGACGTGCATGGGGCCAAAGTAGTCAACTGCTGTGCACATAAATGGATATGTGTCATGCTGCAGTCTCTCCTCCGGCAGATCACCCATTGGAGGTATTTCTGGCTTCATTTTCCTCACACGGCACCACTGGCATTGATGCAATATTTTCTTCACCGAGTTACGCAGAGACAAAATCCAATATTTCTGTCGCAACTCGTTAATCACTGTCGCGTGATTCCCGTGACAGAATTTTCTATGGTAATGATCAATCAACAGGTGAGTGATCTTGTGTCTGCCATTCAGGACTGCCAGCTTTCTTTCTTGGGTTCCGATGTTTCGTATCTTCGTCGTACGACTGTTCAGTCGCAGAACTCCATGCTCGTCAAGGTGGACGTCAAGCTTTTTGAGCTGGCTTGATCCTTCCAATGGTGCATTCCTCTTCATTGATGCAATCTCTTGAGTAAAGGAGTCTTCCTGACTTCTCTTCAAGAGCATCATTTCTGCTTTCTGCAGATGTTCATCTGGAATTGTCACCATTTTTCTTGTTTCTTTAAGCTGTGGAGGATGATATTCTATACTCTTTTTCTTATTCTTCACATACGGTTTCCAAGTTTTATTCTCATGCGTGGCGTTTACAGCACATTTCTTTATTCTGCACAGTTCAATAAACATAAAAACACGCGCAGTGGCTCGAACAAGCCGCGTCCAGTTAGAGAATCTATCTGGATCTGGCGTTTCCCACTGTTGCCTGATTCTGGCGGTGGCAACTATCTCGCTTTTCTTTTCTTCCCCGGTAACTTCTATTTTCTCAAATCTCTTCGCTGGCCATTCTGTGTCGGGTTCGCGTAGAAATTTAGGACCGGCGAACCATTTTGACTTGACGAAGACTTTAGACATGTCTCGCGTTGTGTCATCTGCTGGATTCTCTCCGGTTGGAAGCGTTTCATTTTTTGTTTTCCATAGAAGTCCGGACTCGAACCTTCCATCGGGTTGTCTTTTCATAGTTTCTTCTAAAATTGCCAGGGCTCTACCGTCAGTGTCGTAGCTGGGAAGTTTCGGCTGTATTCCGATAGCTTCCAGCTCAAAGTGGCGTTTCATATGCTCTTCTATTTTTCCTTCACTGTCCGTACTACGACAGTGATTTACGTATTTCACTGGCGCAGCAGCAGTTCCAGAGCAGCATCCGTGTAGCACCCATCCTAGTCTGGTGAGTGATGCTGCTGGTTCGTTCTGCTTACCTTTCACGATCTTTCGGGAAACTATGAGGTCCCAGTTATCCTGGCCAATCAGTAAGCCTGGTTTCTCTTTTTCATATAGAAGCTCGTTCTTCAAATTCTTCAAATGGTTGCACTCATCGATGGCTCTCTTGTCCACATACTGTGGTGACAGCCTCAAATTTTCTATAGTGCGCACGCCTCTGAGAGTTCTTTCATCTCTTCGGTGTGCTCCTTTTATCTGCAAATCCATTTTTTGCGAGTTCTTCTTTTCAATTATTTTCCCGCCAACTGTTTCTAGTACAAGCGATTCTTCCTCGCCGGTGGCTCCAATACGAGCGGCGATGCCAGCGTCCAGAAGTGACACAGTAGATCCTTCATCGAGCAGTGCCAGGATTCGGGTAGACCCGGTTGGCCCGATGACGTCCACTGGAATCATCTTCAAGTACACTTTCGTTCCATCGGCCGTCGCGTATACGGATTTCACAGCGTTCTCTATTTTTTCATCTGTCTTTTGCTGCTGGACTGGTCCCATTGTTCGTTTCACGGGCTCCGAGTGCAGCAGGGTATGATGAGGTCGCTTGCATTTCTTGCATGCCTGACCCTTACAGCTGAACCGCATGTGTCGTTGGCGCAGGCATCTGAAGCAAAGCTTCTTCTTCTTCGCCGTTTCCCATCTCTGTTCAGTGGTGGCTTCTTTAAAAAGCTTACATTCGGTAAGCCAATGCTCTCCTTCGCACTGGAAGCAAAACTTTTTGTAGACCTCTTTGGCTGCGGCGGTCGTATGCACTTCTCCCTCTTCATGCTCTTCTTGCGCCGCATGCACTTGTTCTCTCGGTCCTCCGAACCTCTTCCTCGTTATTGGCTCGGGGAGTGCGAGTGTCCCACAAAGTTCCGATTCAATATCCAGGAACTTCTTAATTTTCATGAGTTCAGGATCTTCTTTGCCAGTGCGGGTGCTGTAGTCAAGCCATCGATAACAGAGAATAGGCGATAACTTTGCAACAATATTCGAGCATATTTCGGGTGCGTACATGTATTCTGGTCGCTTCAAGGCACTGATCGTTGCTACTGCGTTGCTAATACGGCTCGCGAAGACACAGATTTCTCGCGGAGTATCTCCGACTCGTGGGAGGTCCTTGATCTTCTGAAGTTCCGTTAATACTAGTTGCTCCGGCCTTCCGAATCTTCGCTCCAACGCGGCGATGATTTCTTCAGGATCCGATGCAACGAATAGAAGACCTCGGACTGCTTCTTTCGCTATCCCTTTTACTGCCTTTCGTAATCGAGCCATATTGTGTTCATCAGTGCACAACGCCTTGCTGTCTTCGAAGGATCTCTTGAACGGTAGCCAGTCTTCATGCGTTCCATTAAATTCAGGCAATTCCCATGCTTTCGCAGGTGCCTTGTGTGGCTGGACCGTTCTTGTCGCATTCACAATCGCTTCGGCGAGTTCTTTCAGATCACTTTTGATCTGTCGTTCTGGTTCCTGGGGTTCTTCCAGATAGGTAGCGGCATGCTTCACCCATTGTTCAACGTGGGTCGATCGTTCCAATTCTTCTTCATCTAACTCTTCCTCTGACTGGCACTGGGTTATCTCTAGCTCTGTCTCAGCCAGGGCTACAGCAGTGCGAGCAGCTTCGAGTTGTTTCTTCTGAAGCTCCAAACGTGCTTGGAGTTCAGCTCTCTTCAAAGTAGATTTGGTCGATCTGGCTGTCTGTCTGGATTTTGGAACCAATGTTTCCGAAGATTCCAACAGTGGGACGTTAGGTCGTCCTCCAATGTTCTTCGGGTTGCCCGCAGGTTCATTTGCTCTCGACTCAGCGGTGTTGCGCGCTTTCGTGCGTGCCGATGGCACGGTGCGCACGGGCGCCGGCTGCATTATTCGGTTCGGTGCAGCTATCGGCGCGTACGCGGACGCGAGCGCGGGTGGCGCGAGCGTGCGCGCTGGCGCGGGTGCGGGCGCGGCGGCGGGTCCCTGCGCGGGCGGTGCGAACCCAGGCGTGGGTGCGGGCGCGAGCGCGGGGGGCGCGGTGGCAGCGGACGCGGCCGCTGTCGCGGACCGCAGCTGTCTCCCCGGGGTCGGGGCAGCGGGCCCTCGGGCGACGCTACCGGACGCGGCGGCGGAGGTTGCAGACGCGACAGACGCGGCGGCGCGTTTCACTGCCGAAGTACCAGTCGCTGTCGACGTGGTTGCTTCGCTTTCAGTCGTTGCGGGCGTGTTCATTGACCAATCAGTCGTTTCTTCACTAGATTCACCGTGCTCCGATCGATTCATGCTTCTAGGCGATCTTGAGCGAACGTTGGGCATCTTCAATACCCGGCTTCGTAGAAATAAAACTTATCCGGATCCGGTTCGAAGGACCAAACTTTGTAAGGGATCCGTGCGTTCTTTGGTAGCTGGTAAATAAAAGACCTTTTCTATGGTTCTTGTGGACTGTATATTTGTTCTTTAATCTTTTATTTATTTCAAATGTTCTTATTCTTATTCTAATTCTAATTCCGGGGTGTTCGCTGGACGGCTAGTGATCTCATTATACAACTGACTGATTGACTGATTGGTCTGATCTAATTGACTAGTTGACTGGACTGATCAAACTAACTAACTGATACTTTTGCAACGAAACACCCGTGTCTTATAACAAAACATCCTCCCGGACCGACCGCCCTCTATAAGCCGCCAGTCTCGGGTCCCGACCAATGACAGAGCCTTGTGAACGTTTGTCCCTTTCCGACGGGACCTTGAGCGCCCGAACAAGTCTCAACTTGTTTAGACAAGCCTAATTCTGTCTAACTTTGTTCGGGAATCTCTTTCTGGCCTTTCTGGCCTTCCTGCTACTGTCATCGATCGGGGTTAAATAAAAACAACCTAGATATTAACAAGTACTTAACCTAGGCCCTATCTAAACGACATAAACTTTATTTACAAACACAAAATACAAAATCTTAAATAGCGTCGTTAACAAGTAACGTGCAAGCATTATTGTGTTCTGGTTTGATGAGCAAAGTAGCCAGTGAAATTACTGGGCTTATGAGACTTAAGAGGAACCAACTCGCCAGACTTTCCATACAAACTCTCGTACGTGATTATAGTGTTGCATGTTGTATCATTTTTTTTCTTTGGTTGTTTTGAACAAATGGGTATCTTGAGCATTATATCAAGGTCTTTATGGAACCAAAAATTTAAAATTTTGACAATCCAATTCAGTAAAAGCTTTAAAATAACAGCCCCTTAAAAACAAATTTTACCTTGAATTTGGCCGTTCACAATATTGTCATAAATGTGAAAGTAAACAAAACACTCGTATAGGAACCTTGGACATGTAATGGAGATTCTAAATAACAAACATTTATTTCACAAATTTGTAAGGCATTTTCAAAAACACGTCTTTCCTGGAACAAGTTTTAGGAAATTACCACACACTATTTGTCTTCGGAAATATTTTTTTTGAAATTTAGGTCAAAGTTTTCAGAAAGCATATTAAGAAAAGCTTCGTCACTTTAAGGCGTTTTTTGTTTGCGCAGTAGATGTTTTGTGGTAAGACTCCTCGCTTAACCAAGAACCACGATAAAAAGACCACGAGGGCTTCTCTTGACCACGATCAATGCAACGTGATCGAATGGTCGAGGTAAATAAAAACCTGTGTTTTTATCGCGATTAAGTCCCGTTCTCAAAAGTAAACAATGTTTTCGAATCGCGAATATTGTGTTATTTTGCTTATTCAACTATTTATAGTTGATGCTATTATAATGTTTTGTTTAATATCGATAGAAATTATTTGTGTCTCACTTAGAAATAACACGTGATTTGTGTTAAGAGTCACAGGTATTCTTTTATACTATTTGTAAACCAAGCTGGTCGTTTGCCTGATGGTAAGCATAACGCTGGCCCTTAACAAGTATATCCTAAAAAGTTATGGTTTTTACTTTTAAAAAAGTTTTAATTGAATGTTTGCTCTCAATGTAAGTCAAATATTCCGCTACTTGCTGAGATTTCATCAAACTATTGACCGAAAAAAAACAATATAAATCATCTGTTGCCAGTGAAATTATACCAAAGGAAACATTCAATTTTATGCACATGTCAGTATGAACGTTTTCAGACAAGACACCGTCCAAGAGATGAGCAGTATGGTCAAAGAGCTTCTTATAATGTTCTACAAAAGCACAGGCGGGTTCAAGCCTTACCGAATCATCGTGTACAGGGATGGGATATCTGAAGGACAGTTCCAGCATGTGCTGCAATATGAGCTTATAGCAATAAGAGAAGCGTGTTTAGCGGTGAGTAACACAGATTTGTTTTCATTTTCACTCACTAAATCATCGCTACTAAACTAAGTATACCACTATCAGCATTAAATCAGCACGGCCTTTTATCAGGGTAGAACGAGACTGACGTTCGGTATTTCCCTTTGGTCAACGCATTTAAAACTAAAATATGTAAGCTTGTTTTTAAAATATTTTTTTAATTTATGATATTGTTTGTATTTTGTATTCTTTTTTATCGTAGGTATATTTAATTTTAGTGTTTAAAACGGAATTGATTATTTTTTATGAGTTCATAATCCATACTAATATTATAAATGTGAAAGTGTGTTTGTTGGTTTGTCCTTCTTTCACGCAGTGACGAAGCAATGGATCGACGTGGTTTTTGGCATAGATATAGTTTATCGACCGGAGAGTCGGAGGCTACTTTTTATCCTGGAAAAATGCACGGTTCCTGTGGAAACGCGGGTGAAAACCGCAGGCAGAAGTTAGGTTATGTTAATGTGACACAAAATTGACATTGACAGCTGTCAATAATTTGACAGCTGACAATAAAGTTTTATAATGTTGACAAGTTGATTTAATTTGACAGATCGGTTCGACGGTTCCTGTGGGAACGTGGGTGAAAGCCGCGGGCAGAAGCTAGTATTACTATACGTTTTGGATTAGCGCAATAGTTCTTTGTTATACCTACAATACATTGGTTGTATGGAAGCAGATTTAGGATTGCGATCACCCCATAAAAAATATCGTACTATGTTTCAGCTTGAAGCGGAGTACAAACCGGGCGTGACATTTATAGCAGTACAGAAGCGACACCACACGCGGCTATTCTGCGCCGACAAGAAGGAGCAGTCGGGCAAGTCGGGCAACATCCCCGCCGGCACCACCGTGGACCTCGGCATCACGCACCCCACCGAGTTCGACTTCTACCTGTGCTCGCACCAGGGCATCCAGGTGAGTGCACGCGTAGCACAGCGGGCGCACACGTAGTACACACGTAGCACTGCGCGTGCGTGCGCGGCCGCGTAGCTCAGCGCGCACACACGTAGCATACACGTAGCACAGCCGGCGCGCAGTAAGCACAGCGCTTGTGTTGCAGGGCACGTCGCGGCCGTCGCACTACCACGTGCTGTGGGACGACAACCACTTCGGCTCGGACGAGCTGCAGTGCCTGACGTACCAGCTGTGCCACACGTACGTGCGCTGCACGCGCTCCGTGTCCATCCCCGCGCCCGCCTACTACGCGCACCTCGTGGCCTTCCGCGCGCGCTACCACCTGGTGGAGAAGGAGCACGACTCGGGCGAGGGCAGCCACCAGTCCGTCAGCAGCGAGGACCGCACCGTCGTCGCCATGGAGAGGGCGATCAAAGTACACGCCATCACCAAAAAAGTCATGTACTTCGCGTAGTACCTAAGGCATCCGGCGCAGACTTAACCTGAAATATTCTAAACGGGCTTAGAGATTTGTGAAAACGACCGCAGTTGAGTAATCTTTTGTTATTTTCTTGAGCTAAGTCTAACATCTGTTAATCGTTTTCGCAACATCTCTAAGCTTCTATGTGGTGGCTCTAATCATTTTTGCTAATCGATAAATGAAGGAATAAAATGGGACATCATTCTACTGTACTTATCTCGCTGTTACGTTATGATCTTATCATATACTATATATTTTCTAGTTAAATAGTGTTATTTTTCGTATATACTTTCAATTTGAGAAACTTTTAATTTCTTATCAAGATCATTTCACACTGTGATTGTATTATCCTTTGTTAGGGCTGCCACAGGACATGCTTTAAAAGTTGTCCATGTTATTTATTTAACTGCAGAACTGAAACAATAAGCAATGGATTCAAACTTTAAATCAATAGCTAAATGTATGTTTTATATATGTTTTTTAATGAGTATAGTTAATTACATGTATAGATAAGGTACCTACTTTAAGAGAGTGTGCGATAGTTTTATCTTAGAATAATTAATAGTGGTTCTTTAAACCCATTGTAAATTATTATTTTTTGCACATGAAATAAAATGAAGTTATTTTATTATAGCCGACCAAAAACAAAATCAGAATTTACTTGTTTCAATATAAATATTACTTACGTACACTATTGTTCCTTTGTCCTTCTAAAAAACACTTTTTTGCGTCTACCTGCTAAAAAATTTAGGGCACCTGTTAAAAGAAAGAAAGAAAGCCAGCAAGAGGGTAAGAAGGTAAAATGATTAAAAGCAGATTTTTCCATATAGTGTTGCGCCACAATTAGCTTTAGGCCCGTACCATACAAAATGCATCGCCCCGTACAAAATAAATGAACGCCTAATGTAAGCAAAGTCCTAAGTATAAACCGTTAGATATAGAGTCCTAAAGTCTAAAGGTTGGTACCTAAAACTTTTTTGCCCTAGGCAACTGAAATTGCTTAGCATCCGATTTAAGCGTCTCTAGAGTTGGTGAAAACGGGCAACAGTCACAAAGCACACCAAGAGCGCGCACACGCCCCCTGCCCGACAAAACCATAGTAAAAGAAGAATAGTAGGTTGTCTCGAGTACTGGCCGTGAAATAAATACCTACTCTGTGGTAGGGCTGCCATCCCACATCGTAGCTCGATAGTATCGGATTAGGAGGGTGACTCGCGATACACGGGAGCGCAAGGCAGCCTCGACTGGACTGCCACTAAGCTACAGCGCTGATTGTATGTCACGCGCGTTGGAACAGTCCTAGTACCTCTAAGTAGTCTGTGGTCCAAAGACTCCAAAATCCAAACGCGAGTGCCACGAGTTCATCACCACTGCCGAATCCGTGTTTGTTAGGGGTAATCGCAGAAACTACTGTACCGATTTTCATTCGGTTTTCACAAATAGAAAGATGGATTATCTGAAAAGGTATAGGCTATAATAATTTATGACCATTTTGCAAAAATAAGCTACATCGGTACGATAATAGTTGTGAATTAAGTCAGAAAAATCTTCCCATCTGAGTTTCCGTGGTGGCGTGTGCTGCGTAAATAGTTCGTTATACGAAAACAATGTAGTGGTGTCGATTCTGTCATCGCAAACCTAAACCTAATTTAAGCTTCTACCTCTCTTTCTAAATGAGTAACAGATGAAATATATTTTAGACCTGTCAATTAATCCATTTGCTTGTGTCTAGTGTAATGGCAATGAATTTAGTGGTGTCTAATTTATCAAGGATGGAAGATATTTGACAGCTCTAAAACTAACTTTAGATCGGTCAAACATCTTCTATCTCTTTCTCATGTTATGTAGTGGAAAGAGAGAACGAAACTAAATTTATGAAACGGCAGACTCGACACCAGTTTCTCTTAAAAAGTAATAAAAAAAGCCCACGATAACGTAATATGTCTATCTTTTAAGGTTGACTCACAATAACCAAAGAATGCTTTATTTGCGAAGGTGTTTTACCGACATAGGTGACGATTCTGTCATCTCATACCTTAACCTAATTTTAGTTTGAATCTATCTTTCGAAATGAGAACTTGAGCAAGAGGTGGAATATATTTATACCGGTCAAATTTATCCATTTGTGTAGTGTAAATTTAACGGCAATGAATTTAGTGTTGTCTAATTTATCAAGGATGACAGATATTTGACAGCACTAAAAATAAATTTAGACCTGTCAACCATCTTCTATCTCTTTCTCATGTTAGGTATTGGAAAGAGAGAGAGAGCGAAATTAGGTTTAGCTATGATAGCACAGAATCGCCACCAATGTACTTATTAATCCTTATCTAAATAAATATCATAGTCATCTCAAGTATTTACTTTAAAAAATTGCCCTTTATAACATTTAATTTAGATGAATATCTAAGGAAGAAATAGGATATTTCTACACTACATTGTCGAATCGAATCGTCGGCAGTTATTTTCGGTAACAAATGTATAATACAATAAAAGTTAAATAAGATTAAACTTGATTTAGATACCTACCTACATATTTTATTACCAGATTTTAATTCTGTTCTTCCTTTTTCATTCCCAACAATCAATCAAGCAACTATTTACGAATGGAAGTAAATTATTAATGATTCCAGTAGCGCAAGTACGGAACTTTGCGATCCATGGCGGTCGATAAATTGACAGTTCGATAAGTTAAAATTAGAAATAGTTAAGACATTGTTGATTTTTGTCCAAAACGAAACAACAATTTTCCCGAGAACGAAAACCAATCTTCGAAACTAGTTTTGCGACGATAATAAGTTATACTTGTAATTTGTTCTCGATTGCATTTCCTACACAATGAAGTTCAATTTTCATTGCATTGACCAAATGACTAATTTCGCGAAGTGATTTTCGTGTGAAAACCGTGGCGAACGACGATAAAACCATTTATATATTTATGTTAAAATGTTAAAATAGTCATCGTTCCATAAACCAGCCTTCAAATTGTGAGGTGCGAATATTCACCCTATATTGAAGAAAGTAGATTCGGCTTCGATTCGTTTTCGAAAAAATCATGAACAACCCAAACAATCTCTAATTTAAATTTTGAACGAGTTGATCTGTCAATTTTATTTATTGAAAAGAAAAGATCGATAGGTAGGTCGATGCATGTCTCAATAATTGAAAAAAAATGTGGTCGCCCTACATAAAGAGGACAGAGGGCCCTCGCGGGCTATCTCCCTCGGACCGCGTTTTCATCGGCAGCACAGGGGCCTGTTTCATAAAAACTGTTAGTCTAATATTTTGAGTATTAGTCTCATATTTTAAATGGAAAAAAGAAAAAAAAACAGCTCATAATATTAGTTTATATTAGACTATTATTTTTTATGAAACAGGCCCCTGATTAGTATTTCTATGATCGGCAGTGCGCATCACAGAGTACATTAGTGCCACGATTAGTGCGCATTCCAGATTGGGTATAAATTCCTTGGTCGGTACCAAAGAGATTCCAATACATAGATAGAGTGGGCACAATTATCAATGGAAATATTTTGTTCTAGATATCCATACAATTAAAACGTCAGTACGTCACATATGTCCCGCCCATCGGCCGATATTTCAAGGCCGTAATTTTGGTTTCTCGAATACATATTTGAAGTGTCACTGAATTCAATTGTGCGACTAAATTATATAAAAAATAGTTGTATAGGATTATTAATGCAAGTGAGAAGTTGCATGTAATACAGGCTACCCAGGGTGCACAATCTTAGTACTTGTGTACTAGGATGGAATAGATTGCAAGCAAAAGTCTCACGACTTGCGTACAGATGGCGCTGACATAAAAATGGGTAAATTTAGTTTTTTAAAGTAAAACTAGATGTCGCTTTTACAAAATGCAAATTAAAGTACTCTTTTTCCACGTCAATGTCAAAGCAATAAGAAATGGCCGTTTTCTTTGAGCTGCAATTGTTGTGTGTGCATCGTTTTGTGTTTTTCGTTCATGGTATTTAGACTGACGCTTATTACCTAGGTGCGTTGAGTTGAGCTTATGTTCCTCCGGCAGTGCTGTTTGTGTTATTAACTAAATACGAGTATTCGAGACAAGACTCATTTACTTAGTGCTTACTGGTTAGCGGCTGGTGCAGCGATTTTCATTCAGTATGTCTAATACTAAATGTTGTGTCGCTGGATGCGAAAATAGCGCAGGTTTGTATCAAACTAATACTAATAACCTATCCTGGAGATATAGTCTCCGAAAGCCATTGTGTTAGCTATCTTTTGTCGTCCTCAGACCTTCTCTAACAATACTAGCTTCTGCTCACTGTTTCACCTGTGTGGTGATTCCTACAGGAATAATGAATTTTCCTTCATAAAAAGTAGCCTACGTTACTTTCCATAAGGCTGATATTCCTCGTCAAAGATCTTTGTCCGAGTTCTATGTCCCATTTGATGAAAGGTCTTTGACAGAAGCGCATTACACTCATCCAAGATCTTTGTCTAAGTTTTCTTAGTAAAGTGCACAGTATTTTACGTACTTTGAAAAATGGATTAATTTCGACCTTGTACAGATTTGTGTCAAAATTGATAACACCATTGACATTTTTTGTACAAACACTCTTGAGTCGCTCAGAATTTTCATGCAAAGGTAAAAACATCCTTTACAACCAGGCCAACGCCTAAAGGCAGTAAACGCAGCCTAATCACAGTGATCCAAAGTGCTGTTGCTGTGTGAATGAAGGACAAACATACAAACACTATTATACTGGTATTGAAAAAAGTAAAATATACTATCATAAGATTATAGTCTCCATACAAAACGCATGTTTGACAAAAAATTACTTTTTCATAAATTACTTTCAGGTTCATCTGAGACTTTGCACAAGTTTCCGAATCCTGAGAAGAACAATGAGTTATTTAAAACATGGCTCTATTCTGTTGGTGGAGATATATTGAGACTAGAAAATGACCACATTTTCAAATACCGCCGTGTATGTCATAGTCATTTTGAAGGGAAATATTTGTGCCGAAATAACAGAATTAGCAACGATGCTGTCCCAACATTGAACATGCGAGGTAATAGCGTAGGTCATCACATATTTAGTAATTTAATTCAGATATTTTTCTATGATATTTTGAAAACTTGTTTCGTTTGGATGTTATATTTTACAATGTAAAGCTAACATCATTATGATCAGATTATTATTTTTAAAAACATTAGCATACCATAGAAACTCAATGATGAAGTGTTTCTCAAAAACAAACAAATTGAATATTATTTTGTCAAGTGGTTTGAATATTGGAAATGTGTCTGATCATCATATTTTACACATATTATATGATGTTGACTGTAAATACTGTTAATAAAATACTAAAATAACATCAAATAGTAAAATAAGCCTCCAATGTTCTGTGAAATCTAACATCCTTCATCTAAATTTTATCAAAGGTAAATGTAAATTAATCTAATATGTTTATTTCAGAACCACTGTCACTACCAAAACATACACTAACTGAAAGGAATTACCAAAGTTCTGAGCCTATATCAAAAGGTAAGTTTGTTTCTCATTGAGTTGTTATGTACTGAAGAATATTACCATCTTTCTTATCTATTTTATTTATTATTAATATAGAGAAATATACAAAACTGGTTCTTATGTCTTAAAATCTATGTTATGTTTGTCTAAAAATAAATAAGTAACTGACATTTCTAATAATTTCAAATGTTTATCTTTAAACACTGTCTAGCTGAACGGGGTCTAAAAGTGTTTTTTGTGGTAACATGGTCAGTGTTTCTGAAATGCTCATTAAGTAGATTAATTAATGATAATTTACTATTCTAGAGCCTTCAACATCTGTAGCAACACTGCTATGTTCAGGAAAAGTGGAAGATGTGGAGATGAAAGAAAACTTAGATGCCTTTGTAATTTGAGATAGGATGCTTCCAGTCTAAATCTTGCGGCACTAAATTAATACTCACTAGTCTAAATTATTGTTAAGTAATCCATGTTAGTACTTCAACTTATAGCTAAAGACTATTTATTCATAATATCTTGGTGTAGAATATTTATTTCATACAGTGCTAGTTGAACTTTTGATAAAATTCTATCCTACTAATATTATAAACGCAGAAGTATGTAAGGATGGATGGAAGTTTGTTGCTTATTCAGGCAAAACCTACTAAATAAATTTTGATGAAACTAACTAGTTTCATCAAAATTACTGAATATAGCTTATTATAGATCCGAATAACACTTAGGGATCTTACTAATAAAAAGTGTATTATGGTGGTATAGTTACTTAATGTTCTGCCTTTGTTGTTTTTTGATAATTTTAAACTGAATCAAAGGAGACAAAACTTTATGTAAAGCTATTCAACCTCTATACAGGAGAACGCCTATAAACTATCGTAACATCAACATCTCGCTCCTAAAATAAAATTCATTTAATTGGAATTTATAGAGCTACGCGCCTGTCAGTTTGTAATCGTGTTTCACGTGGCCCGACTGTCCAGGATTCGTGTGGGCAAGTGTGTGTTCCTAGTGGTTCCCGAGAAAAATTCCCGAGCCGAAAACGCTGCTGTCGTTGAAGTCTCCGACTGGCGGTTTACTCCATTGCAATCGCCAGGACGTCCCCTCTCTCCAGACTCTACCATCATCCAAATCGGTCAGTAAACTTCAGAGTTATAGGGCTCCAAAGTCACCATCGAGCCCCTACAAACAGTTGAACGCGGAAACTCGGCCGCATCGCGTGCGTGTGACCCAGAAAACGCGGCGACCTTCGATTCGCGTTTACTGCTGAGTTTGCTGACGAACAAAAGTAGTTACTACTCTGTGTCGAGGACGCTGACGGAGACTGCGAGTAAGCAATTTCTTGTGCCTGGCTAATATAGCTATCATAGCCGACATAGCCAGCACGTCACATAACACCCCGTCCCTGGAGCATCACGCTCGGCTAGGCTCCGACGGAACCAGTACCCACCGCACCGCCACCTGAATAGCGAGTAGCAAAGCTGACCACTAACAGCGACTGGAATACATCTTCAGTTACGGCGCGCTACAGAAGGCGTACTTCGAAGACCGTGGTTAAGTGTTTGTAATTTATATTTTATACGTTAGCTAATTTCTGTTCATTTATATATTGTATAGTTTTATTTTTATTATTTTATTTTCTTAGTTTTTTTTAATATTGCTTTTTTTTTTTTTTTTTTACAATTAATACCTAGGTTTAATTAATAGAAAGGGAAAAAAAAAATGTCTTCCTCAGCCTTAGCCCCCGCCTCCGCCCAACCCAGTACTAGCTTACACCCCACTCCCGCCTCGAAGCAGACGCGAACGATGCGGGAGAAAGTTTTGAGAAAGGCCACGGCAAAGTCGGTGACATCCGAAAAGCTGCTGCCCCCAACACTAGTCACGAACCCACAGAGAACAGCAAAAGCAGCCTCTGAGGGTGCGGTAGCTGAGATGCCACCACCAGCTGTCCCGGAGAGAAGGAGACGGCCGTTGAAGGCCACAGACTCGGCCGCGGCCAGCGTCATGGCTGCCTCGTCCCCTCCGGCCGTGCAGGGACCGACGCCGTCAGTAATAGAGAGGGTGATTAACTGGGAGCATTGCGGGATCTCGCCCCCCAAGGCTGTAGAGTCGGATGAGGACTCCGATGTGTCCGCCTTCGATGCCGATGACTTTTGTGCCCCGAGTCGAGGACGCCCCAGCATGCTGACGGCACCCTCAGGGAAGCGCACGGGCGTCCAGATGGACATGGCGACAAGACTCGCAAACGACATGCTGCTTAGGGGGAAGGACGCCATCGAGACCGCGGGAAATATGAGGAAAGACTTGAAAGCAAAAGCCCTCGAGGCACTCCAGACACTCTACGAGACCGTGCTATCCCTCTCGGACTCAAGGTTCAGACACATAAATAACCTTGAAAGGGAGCGCACGAGACACGCAACGGAGCTGGTCCGGGTGGAAAGGGCTCATTCGAAGGCAATCAGTGACCTGACAAAGGGGCTCACAGGGGAGCTTAGTTTGGCTAGGACCGATATCACTGCCGATCTCAACGAGACCAAGGCGATACGGGACTGGCTGGGCTACGAGACCCGGGAGCCTCACAGAATGGTTGCTGAAACGCACCAGTTAGCAAGGGGTCTTGACACCAAGTTGGGATCTCTTCAAGAAATCATCTCGAAAGAGGGCAAAAACGACATAGAGCCCTTGAGGAGAGACTACGCCTCGGTGAAAGCCGGAGTTGAGTCCCTCTTCTCCCAACTTGATGGGATGAGAAGAGATCTGCACAAGAATCAGGAACGCACAGCTGAACTCCTAGGGGAGAGCTCAAAATTCCTGTCTCAGCTGGAGTCGAGGCCGCTAGCGAGCGCCGAACCGGATCCTGGAGTGCAGCGAGAGCTAGCTGCAATGAGAGAAACGTTAACAACAATGGCCGCGGATAAGATCACAGCGCCTTTGCCTCTACCGACGCCACAACTTGACCTAGGCGAGCACCTACAACCGATAACCGAGCGCCTGGAGGCGGTCTCGTCAGAGCTCCGCACAATCAGGGCGGAAAAGATGAGATCGCCACCGCCGACTAGAAGCCTGCAGGCAGAGCTCGCACTGGTGGAAGGTGTAAAGCCTACTTATGCAAAGGTTGCCGCTAGACCACCACCCGCCCCCAAGCCCAACCATACCCTGATTATCTCGTCGACTAATCCAAATAACACCGCGGATAACGTCATAGAAAGAATCAGGGTAGCGCTGGACACTTCTACCACAGGAGCAAAGGTTAACAGGGTGCGAAAAGCCAGGAATAAAAGGGTGGTCCTGAGTTGCCCCTCAAAGGAGGACCTCAACCTTGTTCATGGTCAAGTTCAGCGCGATAAGGACTTGAGGGCGGAGGTGGCAAAAGCCGGTAACCCTCTGGTTGTAGTGAGGGACGTCCTATCGGTCCACACCGACGCACAACTAGTGGCGAACCTCTTAAAGCAGAACAACCATCTTCTGCAAGGCGTCGACCTCAAAGAGACAACAGTGAGAGTGAGGTACCGCAAAAAGGCCAGAAACCCGCATGAGTGCCACCCCGTGTTTGAGGTTTCCCCACAGCTGCATAAGCGCCTAGTGGAGGCAAAAAAAGTCTACATAGGTATCCAGTGGAGACCTGTAATGGACCAGTCGCCTCTCGTACAGTGCGCCAAGTGCCTGGGCTTCGGGCACACGAGAAAGGTGTGCCGGGAGTCCGAGGACCAATGCAGCCATTGCGGGGGGGCCCACTCTTGGGAGAAGTGCGGGCCGCGAAGGGAAGGAATTGCACCTAAATGTAAAAACTGCCTAGCCACCCATCGAACGGGTCAAGAAATCAGACATAATGCATTCAGCGACGAATGCCCGGAAAGGGAGAAGTGGGACTCGATAGCGAGGTCTCGCATATCCTATTGCTAAGGGCACGTCAGTAACCATAAGCTCACCCCCTCAGAGATCAGGTGGACCAGGTTTGCATTTCATCCAAGTAAACCTGCATCACTCCAAACTAGCAACGACCGAACTGCTTCGGGTCGCAAAAGATACTGGTGTTTCGGTCGCCCTCGTACAGGAACCTTATGTGGGTAAAAGCGGCGTCCTAAAACAATATCCAGGAACACGAGTTATCCAATGCACCCTCGATCGTCAAAAACCGGTTAAGGCAGCCGTTATCATTTTCGGGGACCGGCTGGAGGTAATACACGACCCGCAGCTGGTAACAGAGACTGAGGCGGCCGTCTTGCTGGTAGGCGAAAGCCTACGGTTGGGAGTTATATCCGTTTACTTTGAGGGGGACCAAGACATTGAATCGAACTTGGTCCGAACGAAAGCAATGTGCGAGAAGCTGGGCACGCGAAATCTTTTAATTGCAGGAGACGTGAACGCCTGGAGCCCTTGGTGGGGAAGCGTAGCCGAGAACCCGAGAGGGGCAGCCTATAATGCGTTCCTGAACGAAATGGACTTCCAGATTCTCAACGTGGGAGACGTACCGACCTTTGAGGTATTCAGGGGCGGCAAAGCCTGCACGAGCATAGTAGATGTCACCGCTTGCAGCATGCCGCTCCTGAGTAAAATTGAGGGCTGGAGAGTGAACCGAGATCTTACAATCTCAGACCATAACGCTATAACCTTCACATTGCGGTTGGAGAAAGTCTTAAAACCACTAAGGCCAATCACAACGCGCAAATACAATACTAGGAAGGCAAAATGGTCAGAGTTTGTCTCACTCCTAAAAATCTCCCTGAACGAAAGGAACATTACTTCTGCTTCCGTAGGAGATTCTGGATCCACAAACGAGCTTGAGGACATAATAACATCTTACACTGAAGCTATCCACGAAGTCTGCGAAAAGACCATTCCTGCAGCAGGAACCTGGCAAGGTTTAGCCAAACCACCAGGATGGACCAAGGAACTGGATGAGTTGCAGTGTGACGTCCTAAGGAAAAAGCGTAGGATCAGGAACGCATGCCCCTCCCGTGTCGACTACTGCATAAACGAGTACAGGAAAGCCAAGGAGAAGTACGCCAATGAGGCCGAAAATGCCAGAACGGAAAGCTGGAAGGAGTACTGCACGACACAAACCAAAGAGAGCATGTGGGACATGATATACAGGGTGATCAGGAAAGCCTCGGGGAGAAAAGAAGATCAGCTCCTCAGGAATGCCGAAGGCAACACCCTAACCCCACAAAAGTCTGCAGAGCTCCTGGCCAGAACTTTCTACCCCGACGACGCAGAAAGCACCGACCAACCGTGCCACGCCCAATTACGTGCACTGACAAGCAACTATGAAACCGAGGCACTAAGAGAAGATGATCCCCCATTCACACTTGCAGAGTTGGAAGTTGTACTTCAATCACAAAATCCCAAAAAGGCCCCCGGGCCTGACGGGTTAACTTCTGACATATGCGAAGCTGCGATCCGATGCGAAAGGGAGGTATTCATGGCGATAGCTAATAAGTGTCTATCGCTAGCATACTTCCCCAAGCAATGGAAAACAGCACATGTGGTGGTAATTCCAAAGCCCGGTAAGGCCGACTATACCCATCCAAAATCGTATAGACCGATCGGCCTTCTGTCAGTGCTCGGTAAGATAGTGGAGAAGCTTCTGGTCCGCAGACTCCAATGGCACATCTTCCCCACCCTAAATAAGCGCCAATACGGCTTCATGCCGCAACGAAGCACCGAAGACGCCCTCTATGACCTGGTGAACCACGTGAAAGAAGGAGTAAATAGTAAAAAGACTGTTCTCCTAATATCTCTGGACATAGAGGGAGCCTTCGATAATGCATGGTGGCCCGCCTTAAAACACCAACTTCGGGCGAAAAACTGCCCGAGAAATCTGTACGCTATGGTAAGCTCGTACCTCAACGACCGAAAGATCAAGGTCAACTACGCCAGAGCAGCATATGAGAAGGAGACTACAAAGGGTTGTGTCCAGGGATCCATTGGTGGACCAACCTTTTGGAACGTTATACTAGACTCATTGCTGCACAAACTGGAAGCAGAGGGAGTATACTGTCAAGCGTTTGCAGATGACGTAGTTCTCGTTTTCACAGACCAATCATCCACCACCCTAGAGCAGACAGCCAATGCCACGCTGGAAATGGTTGTGGATTGGGGATGTCGAAACAAGCTAAACTTTGCCGCACACAAAACCAATGCTATGCTGCTGACAAAGAAGCTGAAATACGACATCCCCAATCTGACTATGGCCGGCACAACGCTATGTCTCGTCGACGAGATAAAGCTCCTTGGTCTTGTGATCGACAACAAGCTCGCCTTCAAAGCACACGTAACCGCCTTATGCAAAAAATGCGCGGACGTATATAAACAGCTAGCGCGTGTCGCAAAGGTGACTTGGGGTCTTAACAGCGAGATAATTAGAACTATCTACGTCGCAGTGGTAGAGCCAATCATGCTGTACGCTTCGAGCGCATGGTCCCAGGCAGTAGAACTACAGCTAGTAAAAGACCAGCTAAACACGCTCCAGAGAGGTTTCGCTCAAAAAGTATGCAAATCGTATCGAACTGTCTCGTTAACATCGGCGCTAGTGCTTGCGGGTCTCCTCCCCCTGGACCTGAGGATACAGGAAGCATCTCTCCTGTATAAAGCCAAGAAAAACCTTACCCGTGATTACCTCCCAGCAGGAAAGGAACTCGAACTTAACATCGGTTACCTGGACCAAAAACATCCGTCCAAAATAATAACCACCGACTACGAGTTACTGAATGAGGAGGCCCACCAAGTTACCGGACCTCAAATCTACACCGACGGTAGTAAGATAGAGGGTCGTGTAGGTGCTGCACTAACTTGGTGGGATAAGGGTAAGGAGCTCCACTCTTCCACCTTCAGGCTTCACCCGTCCTGCACTGTGTTCCAATCGGAGCTTTATGCTCTCTACAGGGCGACTCAAATGGTGAGAAGTAGCAGCGACCCAACCGTCAGTATCCTGAGTGACTCAAGATCCTCACTCGAACTGCTACGTAACCCGAAAACAAGTCACCCCCTGGCAGGAAGTATAAAGAACTGTATTGGAGAAATCAGAGCGCAGGGAAGAGAGATTCGGATGCTCTGGTTGAGGGCGCATGTCGGGACTGCTGGTAATGAAAGAGCCGATGAGCTCGCAAAGTCAGCAGCACTCGCAAATACGGCCCTCGACTACGACAAAATCCCGCTGTCCTACGTCAAGAAAAAGATCCGCGAGGAATCGGTCCGCAAATGGCAGGATCGATATGATACCTCAAGCACAGGAGCCGTCACAAAAATGTTTCTCCCGGACGTCAACAAGGCATACCGGATGACAAGAACAACAAAGTTGACGCCCACGCATGTGCAGATCTTGACAGGACACGGAGGGATTGCCGAGTATCTCTACAGGTTTAGACTGAAGGATAGCCCCGCTTGCGAGTGCGATCCCGGTGTGAACGAGACCGTTTGGCACATACTGCTAGAGTGCCCCCGTTTCTCGGCTGCGCGACTTGACCTGGAGTTCGAGATAGAAAGAAAGCTAGAGCAGTCGGATCTCCATAACATCCTAGCGGATCCAAAGAGCAGGTCGGCATTCCTTTCCTTCTCCGAGAAAATTTTCCTCATTGCAGCAAAACGAAACAGTAATCTTCCCCCACCTCAACCCAGACAGACGCCTCAAGATCAGATCCAAAGCACCGCACACACCACCAGTACCCAGCGGCCAATCGCCCTGCGCACCACTGCCACATCCAACCTTTTGGCGAGTGGAGAAACTGGAGTGCCGAGGATCAGATTGAGAGGTGTGCCCCTCTTCATGGACGATGCCAAGGAACGCCTAGGCATCAGCTTCTGCAAACCTAGGGGACATAAATACATTACCATCTCTCCAGGATTGGGGTTGCTTCTGAACGGCAGCAACTTCAATATCTCCATGAAACGCAAGACCTATGATGCCATGCCGGTGACGAGGGTGTCGGGAAGCCAATGTCGACTGGTACGATCGCGAAACAAGACGATTGCACTTTTCGAAGGGGCGGACGAGACTTCCTTTTCTCAGGCATGTACGATGTTGACTACGCTTGCAGAAGAAGCGGATACCATCGCCCGCATAATTAGCGTAGACGCAATGGTGGTTGGGCACGAGAGGGGTGAAGTCACCGATCGGTTGGGTTGCATAAAAGCCTCAAAATACCACGAGATTGTGGTGTATGAGGATAGAGGTGAAAATCTCAGTTACCTCAAAAGGCAAGACGCAACCGACAGTTGGGGACACCCTGTACCGGACCCGAGCACCATCAGTGGCTCCCAGCGCATGCAGCAGAAGGCGGAATCATCCGCCAAAAACGCTGCCATACAGCAGAGCCCGAAGCGTAAGTCATCAGGTCGCATCAGAGCGTTCGTGGATGCCTTCAGTTGTGCAGCACAAAACCTCCTAAGGCTGAAACCATCATTGCCCAAAAGAAAAGAGGAAACGATACGGCAGAGTCAGGTAAAACCAAAACCAGCCCGAACGAGAGCCGACATGGGACAAGTCAGTCCGCCTCGCCTCAGACCAGCGACGGGGCCGCGAGACCACGTAATAAACGCCTTCATCGAGTACCTAGCTATAACTAAAGCAAGCATAGTGGTCGACACTATGATCTGCAAGAAGATCCTGCAGTGCTATCAGCTGGGTGGCGCCATCAACGAAAATCTGCTGAAGGCGTACCTCGAGGAGGAAGAAGCTGCTATATACAACAACAACGACAGCCTAATCCTACGGGGTCAGATGGCGGGAAGTTATATGGCAGCTTTTAATGCAACAAGTGGCTTTGTGGCTCTGGTAAAGGAGGGGACGGAGCGTACTGGTCCAATCAAATTCTCTGCCCCGCATGACGATCCGATTTTGGTCGTTGCTCGGCGAACTCGGACGATGCTAGACGACAGGATACTTGAGACGGCGAAATCCGTCTTGGGAATCTCTGAAGCCGAAGCATCTTGGGACGACTGGGTGATGCCTAAGATCGAATGGGTAAACGGGGTTCCGGGAAGCGGAAAAACAACATGGATTGTTGGCAACTTCAATGGGGAGGAGGACGTTATCATCACCACAACGACGGAAGCAGCCAAAGACTTGCGAGAAAAACTAGCGCAACGAATAGGCGACCTGGTCAAAACCAGGGTGCGCACTATGGCCTCTGTCTTAGTGAATGGTTTTAAAGCATCCCATAAGTGCAAACGTCTTTTGGTTGATGAGGCACTTTTAAACCATTTCGGGGCCATAGTCATGGCAAGTCGGCTGGGTGGTGCTAACGAACTTCTTCTCATTGGAGACGTCAACCAGTTACCTTTCATTGACAGGGAGAACCTCTTTGTCCTAAGGTACTGTCGTCCAAACCTGGTAACAACAATCACTCAGGAACTGTTGTGTACGCATCGGAACCCTATGGATGTCGCCTACGCCCTTCGGGAGGTGTACTCCGGCATTTACTCATCGGCATCCAAAGTTCATTCTCTGAAGCTGAAGCGGTTTACAGGTGCACTAATACCCGTTACCCTTCCCGACACTCTCTTCCTAGTACACACACAGGAAGAGAAAGAATCCCTGATCACCAAGGGATACGGGGGAGGCACTGGGTCACGCATCTTGACCATTCACGAAGCTCAGGGACTGACGTACGAGTCGGTGATCGTCATGCAAACCAAAGGACAAAAGCTGAAGCTGCACGACAGCGTCCCACATGCGGTGGTGGCATTGTCGCGTCATCGAAATAGCTGTATATACTACACCGATGATAGCGACGATGCGATAGGCCGCTTCGTGATGAGGGTTAAGGCGGTTTCTGCTAAAAGGATCATTGATTATAACCTTAAAATGGCCATCAGAGACGGGAACAATGTGGTGGCGGAGGCCATCGCAGAGTTCGAACGGAGTGGGGCGGCGACGGGAAGTAATTAATATAGGTTACCAAGTAACATAGGTTAAATAAATTGGGTGAACAACCGGAGTGGCCATGGCCACTGGAATGATCTTGCTTGCAGTGGCGTCGTGTGGCGGGTCGCCCTCTTCCCTCTGAAATGGTTGAGGAGAGCGATGGCTGGCACATGCGTCAAACTCGTGAACGGGTGCTGCTTGTGGGATCTCGTCCGCTCCGATTGTGTACTCAATTCAGCATTCTAGTTTGTAATACTTGTATTGATATAAAACTATATATATATTATATATGTTATGTGTATGACACTTAGTTAGGCTTTCGAAGTAAGTTACTTTTGTTAAATAGATGATAAGTAAGTAATTTTTCAAGTATATTAATGTAAAAATATCAAACAAAAGGTGCGAGCCCTGGAGCTTGCAGAGCAAAATAAATTAAACTAAAAAAAAAAAAAAAAAAAAAAAAAAACCTCTATACAGTGTTCAAAAGTAAGGCTGATAGACTACAATTTATAAAGATATATATACCATGCTGATGATGCTGCGGGTGGAAGCTAGTTGGTAGTTAGTAATAATATATTAATAAATATTTATCGCTACAGGTGAGAACCTGGTTGTCTGTAGTACAGAGTACTCACACACAGCTTATTTTAGTAATAGGGATGCTAAATATATAAGAAAATGTATCTAGTTATAGGTAGATGGGAGAGTGGAAAAAAATTGTGTGTTAGGGTGTGTGTCACTTCATGTAATTCATTCTTTGTGATTTTATTAGTGTATTTAATTTCATAAAATAAAATTTCAGATCCTGTTACTCTTACTGGACATCTGAATCCTGTGACCTTGCAACAGCATTCTGATGGACAAGACATGCAGATGAAGGAATATCCTAGTAAGTAATTAAACTAGAATAGAAAACATCACTTACTTACTTCAGCTGATGTTGATTACACAAACATCATCCACATGGCATCCAACATGCTGTCTGCTGAGTTCAACAATTAGTTCATTCATGTACTGGTTGAAAATACTGTTAGAATTTATCCCATCCTGTCTCATCCCACATTTCAACCTGTGCGTCCAGGCAGCCGTTTGTGCCCGCCTATCTTTCTTAGTCTGGTTAGTGTACCAATACTGGAAGATTATTAACACCTATATAGGCATGCTTGTTTCTCTTAATTTGCTATGCCAACATCTGGTATCTAAAATTTATTTTATTTTAGAACACCCACTGTCCTCGACTCTTTCAATAAATGCCTATCATCAAAGGTTGCCTGGTAAAGATAGCTTCTAGCGATAAGGCGGCCCATTGTAGTACTGGCTGTAATATTGTTATGTATGTTTTATATTTTTCTATGGTGTGCTCAATAAACCTTTTATTTATGTTTAAAATATAATACTTTATTGTACTTTGTACACCAGATTAAAAAGTAACAATTAAACAACAGTACAGAAAACAAAATAATATCACTAACATACAATGGGCAGACTTATCGTTAAAAGTGATCCTGTTAGCTTTGGGATGGTGAGAACTAACAGGGTGTAATGTGTCTGTTATATTTTGTAACATGTGTTTAATTTATCCTTTTTTTTAATTGCAGCATCTCGGAAAGAGAAATCCGTAAGGATTGTTGCCCACAAGCAAAAACGTGCCTCTGCAACAGCAGCTGAACAAGCTTTATATAAAAAGCTAGTCCAAGTGGGTGTCGAGCTGAGTAAATGCCAGAGTATAAATAAAAAGCAGGCTGTGAAGATAAGGAGTTTAAAGAACATCACAACCAACCCTCATTTCCTGAAAACACTGGATAATTTTTCTAGCACTGCTAAAATGTTAACAATGATGCATCATCAACTAATAAATAATGCAAACATCAAACCTGGCCTTACTGAAAATTTTAAAAATCAAATAAAAAAGGCTACAGAAAAAATGCCAGCCAAAGAGCGACTTTGCGTCGTGTTATTTGATGAGATGTCGCTCAAAGCCAGTGTGGCATTTAATGAAAGAAAAGGTACAGTCCTCGGCTTCGTCTCTAATGGTCAAGAAACACAAGCCGACATTGCTGACCATGCGCAGGCGTTTATGGTACATGACCTACTAAACAATTATAAACAGCCTGTGTCTTACACATTTTCTCAAGCCGCAACAAAAGGACCAGAGCTGGCTAAACAGCTGAAAGCAGTAATAACCGAATTGCAGGATGCTGGCTTAATCGTAGTGGCGACAGTGTGCGACCAAGGAACCAACAATGTCAATTGTTTGAAATTGCTCATTCACGAGACACGTGGAGATCTTTTAAGGAAAGGACAGGATCTCAGAGGAAACATTTTTGAAGTTAATGGTCATGAAATAGTGCTTATTTATGATCCTGCACATCTTCTCAACAAAGATTTAAAATATACTGAAAATGGAAATGTTAAAACTGCTAAATGGCATTTTAAAAACAAATTTAGAAAAAAATAACCTTAAGGAATTGATCAAAACTATGATTTTCAGTACTATAGATTTTGATTTTACTAACTGTGAATTCCATAAAGATAAACTTGTTGTACTAAATCTTTAATAAATTTATCTTGCAGGTTTTTCATAAGTATATAATTACTGCAAAGAAATAAATAAAATATTATGCAACAGACGGGAGTGTGATGATGAAGAAGAACAATTTAAAATAAAGGCTAAAAAGTATTTTCACAAATGTATTAAACGGAAAAATAAATAGTTTAAAATATCTATTGTTTTTATTTATTTCGTCTCTGAATTATTTTTTGTTAGTAGTCAAATTCTCTTTAACATCTAATACTTATAATTCAAAAGGATTTGAAGACCAAAAAATAATTCACTGATAGGAAATAGGAATCTTCCTATTTTCTATCAGTGAAATTATTTACCGCATGATTAGTATACTAAGCTATAGGTGCAATAATATGTATATAGGTAGGTATAGAAAATCTATAGCTATAGTTATACATATGCGCCGAGTAGTTTAAAGATTTGCACAGAGATGGCGACACTGTGCATCATCGTTATAAACCACCAAGATAGGTCTCTATTTCCGTATATTACAAGGTACTCTGTGAGGCTACCATGCCAAAGAGCTGTGGCTCGACACACAAACTACTAAGGGATACTACGTATCAGACGGTCATGTTACCTACATCGACGATGTATCGTTGCAATTTTAGAAGATGACAGTTGAGGCCGTGCTATATATACATATTTGTATATATTTTCATAGGTATGTTTATCGTACCTTGATATTTTCCTACTAGTTCTATTTGTAATATTATCTATTCTGTGCTAGTTCCTACTTCCTACCCTATAGAATAGTAAATAAATATGGACATGGGTTAAGAAAAAAAGAAACAAGCAAATGACTCGGTATTTTTTTAATACACATAATAACGTCACTAAACATTGTTAGATATAGTGTTTATAGCACACAAACAGTACACATTTTGTTAGACGCTGTCCATTCAATCCATAAATAAAAGCTTTTTCACAGTTAACACATTTTAACCTCTGGTTCCGTTTTCACAAGAAATCGTATGTAATTTAACGCCCTGTCGTTGGCTATCACGCTTAGGAACACAACCCTTACGATACATTTTGTTTTGCGGTAGTCAAGTCACGTTTTTACTGAATATTAATCGTATATAATAATATAATAAATCTGAAATGATTAATCGACGCAAACACGTGGCAAACACTTCGCATCGACACAAACACAAATCACAATATGGCCGCCGGCACCGAGCAGAGGCGGGAGCGACGGCAACCGCGGGGGTGAAGAAAGAGAAGAGACGAGACACTGACGTCATTTTCTAATCTTGCACCTCAATTCCCTACGGCTATAGATTTTACTAGGCAGATTAACAGGCGTGGCTCGACAATTGACGCCATTTTTTTTTCTGTTTCGGCGCGCAATACTTACCTTTAGTTCATATCTACTTAGTCTATGGTTCATATCCTCTACTTTTCTTTAATCATTGGTCGGTACTAATAATAAGTGGATAACTAATTTGACATGACGCTGGCAACAATGTGGTAAACAACACAGGTAAACAATTGCCATGAAAACAACCTAACCACTTTTTAAACAATCGTTTAGGCAGTTTTTAATAATGTCTTCGTTGTTAAATCATAAAAAAATCAATTAGGCAGCAGGTCGCAAGCAATAATAATTATGATCACTGATAATAATTACCTTTTTTATGATTTGACGCTAATATAATAATAAAAGAACAAATCGTAGTAGTGTGAACCAACAACATATACTCTTTGAACCTAACCTAACTTTTTGAGTTTGTTGACTTGTAGAGTTGTAGACTGCTGACAGTAGTGTGTGTACAAAAGTACTTTGTGTTTGTGACTGTAGTTGTACGAGCTATTTTTATCGATTGATTTTATTTCTTTGAAACAAAATGTCCATTCCCTTTAGTGGGACAATCAGACGCTCGGGCGGAGTGGTTTCTGCTATAGGAAAACAGTTAAGGGGTGTTAATTTAAAAGCGGCCAAGCGAATCACAGTGAAATTCGACCCTTTTGGTGATAACGTAACTCACACAAGGTAATTTTTTTCATTTAAATATATTATATTTATCAAGAAGTTGTATCCGTAGTATCTTTATCTAGATTATCACTGACGACGTCTCTTACTGTTGGCCTCATTAGCAAGCTCAAAGTTGCGCAACAAGCTATAGAGAGGGCTATGCTCGGGGTTTCCCTGCATGATAAAATCCGGAATGAGGGCATCCGCAGGCGAACGAAAGTCACCGGCATAGCTCTCCAAATAAGCTAGTTGAAAAGGAAATGGGCAGGCCACATAGCTCGCCAACAACCGATGGGGAAGAAAGTTTCTGAGTGGCAACCACAAACCGGAAGATGTAGTGTAGGCTGGACTCCCGCAATGTAGACTGACAAGCTGGTCAAAACCGCAGGGAACAGTTGGATGCAAGAGGCGAGTAGCCAACCCAATTGGCATTCTATGGGGGAGGCTTATGTTCAGCAGTGGACATCTTCCGGCTGATGATGATGATACAGTCATTTTTAGTCTGAAATTACTTCTATTATGTATATATTTGTTTCATGTGTAACAGCAGCTCTATTTAACTGTTTTCAGAAACTTCCTCCATTACATTAGTTCTCCGAAGATAAGTTTAACCAACCCTAACTGTGTTCTAAAAACAGAGATTGCATGTGACCGCAGTGAGCCCACAGTTGAAATTAGTATTGTACCATCAATTGCAGGTGAGTTTATGTACTGTTCTGATTAAACCATTCAACAAACATTATTCTTATAAGAAAACATTTTGTATATAAGAAAACTTTGTTTGTTTCCTCAAATTTATTTCATTATAATTATCAAGAGACATATTTATGTTGATAATTTCGGACTCTGCTATAAGTACAATTTCCCAATAATTGAAATGTATTAAAATTGTAGTTTCGGTATGTTACATTTTGATAAGCGGAATGAGCATTGCTATTGCTTAGTGTCATGAAAATTATGCAACCCATACATACATATAGATATATTATAAATTTTGTAACTAGAATTCCAAAACAAGTAGAGCAAGATATGGTCTTCTGGATTTTACTATTCCTAAATATTTACTTCTTTTTTATATTTCAGAGACTGCCAACATAAAGAAAGTTACATTAAAAAGCGGAAACCTCACCTGCTTAGAGCTTTTCCAACTACTCAACAAACACATCTCATCACTAGCCCCTGTGGAACAGCCTGTTTCATCCAAACAAACTAAATTAGAGAAAAAGACCAAAAAGAAATAAAAACCAAAGATGGGCAAGGAAAAAGGTGCTCACAAAGTTATTAACGACTTGTACCACCACATACCAGCATTCACTGATGTATTCTCTGAAGATACATTTTATATCTTTGTGGTTATCTTTGTTTTGTCTACGATATTGGTTGCTTTTATTTTGTCTAGATTTATTACAATAAAACCTGTAGAAGATTAGTTTTAAGTGTTGCATGATGAAAATGTAGTAGTCATTATTAAATATTTATCTTGAATTTATGGTGGTTTGCAATAATCTTCAGTCATTTGTTTGAGCCGAGATTCGAACTCGGCGCGCCGCTACCACGCTCGCGCTTCTCAACATTTTTGAAGATCACCATCGTATTCGTGCAAGATAGCGGCGCGCCGTATTTGCGTCAAATACTACATGTACTGGGAGAACATAAGTTCCTTCTTCAGATTATGATAAACGCTGTTTAACATTTTTCTGCCAGTGTCAAAATGAGGCCAGTGTACAGTATTAATTGCCCAGTTAGAATATTTGAAATATAATTATTTATAAAAGGGTTTCAAGGCATAACATTTACAAACGAATATTATTAGACTTAATAAAACTAGATGGGACACATTCTATGCATATTGCCAATCTTATTTTTATACGTTGAGAAACTGACTTTTGTCAAAGATATTTGTGAAACTAACCGAAATACTTATTACATTTATCTGATCTTATCTCGCGGTTCTGTTGCATTGTGAAAAGTGAAGGATGATGCTCACCCTTCTGGTAAGACAATGGAATTTCTCACAAATAATTTTAGTGAACCTACTGAAATGTTTTAAATTAAAACATACATATCTTGTTTTATAAATATATATATTTAATATAAAGTGCTTCATTACAAGAATGAAGTCTCAATCCAATGAAGTTTTTGCAACAATATCTTAACAATTACAAATACAAAAAAACTTTGAACTGTTTTTGTTTTAAAATTCTTGCGCTCCCCAACGGATCTGTAACAAAAATAACACATAATATAATTTGCAAATAATGTCTTGCAGTTGCTACCAAGGTCAAAATTTAGATCTACATAGCTAACTACTTCAAAACTAAATGCAGAATATGATTTTAACCCTGATCAGTGATCACTCTATGTGAAAACATTAACACAATAGAAATGTTTCTGTTCTAATATGACGAATGCAGCCAAAACTGCATATTCCATGGCAAATATCATCCTATAAAATTATGCATGTGGGTACGCGTATTCGTCCGAATGTGAGGGAACGTCATAAACAGTAACCAGGGAGAGGTATAGCCAAGCCTATCTAACTCATGCTTTCAAGTCAGTCATCTTTTGTGGTAGGACTAACTCTTCTGCGAGTATCCATCTGGGTTGGTACCACTGATTTGCACGTGAAATCTGCCGCCAAGCAGTAACGTGCGAGCATTACTGTGTTCCGGTTTGATGAGCAGAGTAGCCAGTGAAATTACTGTGCTTAGACTTAATACCTAATGTCTCAGGGTAACGAGCGCACTGCAGTGCCGCACAGGCCTTTGTGTTTCAAAGTCCTAGGTGGCACTGCAATTGTTATGGGCCAGCGTTATGCTTACCATCAGGCAAACGACCAGCTCGTCTCGTTACCAAATACCATAAAAAAATATTACAAGTCCATTTAGGCAGCATCTACTGTACGTACATCTTGATTACGCGTCTTCTGTTTGCGTTCTACCAGGGATGTGAGCGCCTCAGAGCGCACGGCTAGCGAGTCAATCCTCTCAACTAGCTGCTGGTAAGGCGACAGCGGTTGCGCGCCCATCACCACGTGGCCCAGCTTGGAATCTATCTTGGCATCGAGGCGGGCGTTACGGATCAGATTCACGATCCAGCACTCGGCTTCGTCAGGCTGCATGTTTAGGTTTTCGGCTAACATGCTGAAAAGAAAATGAAGAGTTGATCCGTTTTGGTACTAAAATAAAGGAAAAATTTAACCAGGCTATCAGTTGGTTTTTTGGAAAGAGCTCTCAAAATGTAGATATTCCGAAATGAAGTTACAATTTTATAGGCCTGCGATTTTCTGAAAATACATAGTTTTTTTTGGTGCGTAACGTGAAACGGAACGCAATTTCTCGAAATGGAACGGGTTTTTCAGCATCTTTTTGGCAGAATGTGATGACTAAAGGCAATAAAAAATATTGACAGAACAGATGACAATACAGCTTATTATTTGTCGAAACTGTCAAAAATGACGTGAGAATGATGCCGTACTTTTATAATGTTGCTGCATTTTGGATACTTTTAGGAACACAGTATTGTTGTTAATTAATTTTGCATTTCTACTAAGCTTTTCTTTAAAACCAGTTTTAAATAAAACGCAGGCCACAAAAATTTTTTTTCAGTAATCATTACATAAATGATAAAAATCATAGTTACACAAAGGGCAGTACTTACCCAATACTGATAACTTGGTGAATGCGGCAGAAGGTCTCGAAGATCATCAGGCGAGCATTCTCTACGAACTCGTCGAGGCAAGCGATGAGGAAGAAATCTGTCAGCAGCACCGCCTGGCACTGGTTCAGCTTCCTGCGCGCCGTTTCGAAGTCGAAATTCACGTAGAGGTGTTCGATAAACTCCGTAATAGGGTCTCTGGAATGGTTACAATAATATATTGGACTGTAGGTTTATTTTAATTCACTCGGAAGCGACCGCCTTGATCGTTAAATTTCGGAATCATTCCAAGTGAAACAAAATTACCTTTTTTTCTGATGGTTTCTTATTCTCGTAGGAATTAGATTATCAGAAGCAATTCAATTCTATTCAAGCACTTTATAAACTTTTACCTATTGGTAATATTGATAACATATTTTATTTTTTGGTTTTTATTTCTGTTATTCCTGTTACATTTCCAACAATCAATTAAAGGACTAGATGCTAGTGCCTCCACCTGCATATGTTACAGTTATAGTTTTTACTTGTCACACTTTTTTTCATGTCTGAGTCGACAGCCCTACCAAGACCGCCAAGCGTAGGTATAAAAAATGAACTACACACATGAGCTTTACTTCTGTACTATCGATGTTTTGTGTACCAATGCAATATAAAATCATATACCTTGTTACAAAAAAAAAACACTTAAATACCTGTTTAGCTAGATAGTGTCTAAAGATAAACGTCTAAAACGATTAGAAATGTCACAACAGAATTGAGTTAGACAACTGTGAGACACTACTTAAATCAGGATTTGTGGTTACTCATATTTAGGAGTTTAACACTTTAACACAGGTTTAAAGTGTTTAATTTTTTTGTGGTAAGACCCTCAGTGCACAGGGCAGTATCTATATGGTATTTCGAAGCTATGTTATTAAAATAAGAAATTATTTACCTGTAGGTGTACGCTTCTTGTTGTATAACCTTGACCAAGTCTTTGAGCGCGTTTCTCCGCGACCGGTTGATGATAACGGCGGTGGCGAGGTATCGGAGAATGTGCGGGCACATTGTCTGGATTGCGTTAAGGTATCTATCGACGAAAATTATAATGTCACAATACCATTAGAGCAAGGTGATGTGAGTGAACTGTGAACGTATACAAAAATTATTGCATAACAAGCTGCTGTCCGCGGTTTTACCCGCGGAGATAATTTTTTTTGGGCGGAACCCTAATTCTTTTTCTAAAATAAAAGTAGCCTAAGTTGCTCCTTATAACATCAGCTATCTGCCAGTGAAACTCCCGTCAAACTCGGTTCAGCAGTTTCGGAGATTACCCGAGAAAAACAGACAAAAAATTTAAAAATTGTGTTTTGTTAAAGGTACCGTATATACTTTCATATGCATTTAGTAAAAAGCTGTTATTTAGATATTACAAAGAGACACTTAAATTTTATTTATTTGTATATATAAAACAAAAATGATTATGAAAATGATGGTAAAGTAAAGAGTAAATGTAAAGTGCATGAAAGTATTCGTGAATATTGCTAAATGAAGTATGTATGCATGCAAGGATAGAGTAAAGTTAAATTCTCTGCTCTATGCCTACTCCAAGTTGTATCCTTCCGATCCACGATATTATTATCTATACATACAAATAAATAAAATTGAAGTATCTGTTTGTTATATCAAAATAACAGCTTTTTACTAAATGCATAAGAAAGTATATACGGTACCCATGACAAAACAACTATTTTTAATTTTTTTGTCTATCTGTTTGTTCCGTGTAATTACCGAAACGGCTGGTCTAATTTTGATAGAACATTCACTGGCAGATAGCTGATGTTACAAGGAGTAACTTAGGCTACGTGGGCAGCCGCGGGGCACAGCTGGTACATAATATAGAAGAAAGAAAGAAAACATTCATTTGTGACAATTTGCTAAGGACTATGTTTACAAAATTAAATAGAAAAGGAAAAAAAAAAACAATTGTCACAAATCGGCCCCAACTCAGCATAATGTTGGTCATTCGACCAACGCTGGTCTTCCGTTGGCACTGTTTGGGTGACTTCACTATTATACAACGGAATTATAAAATTACTCTAAACAAACATAATTATTGTAGTATACATCAGACCGTAGTAATAAATATCATAATATGGAAAAAACAGAAACATTCAATATAATGACACAATGAAAATAAACAAACAAACTGAAATACAAGAAAGCGAATCACAGTATGTAATAAAATGTGTTAAAAAAACTATAAGTGTGAGTGACCTGCTTAAATGGCTATGGGACTTGCATAATTATAAAGTTTATACCGATGTTGTATTATTAAACTTACAGAGGCTTGTACAAGAACATTTCAATGATGAGATCGCGCCCCTTCACGTGGTTGAAAAAGACGAAAAGAGACCAGTGCACCAGCCAGGTCCTCTGCTGCAGCGCCTGCATGTTGGTGGCGGTGGCGCCCCCGCCCCCGTTGTCTATGAACTCGCGCAGCTTGGTCAGGTCCTCGAGGGCTCCGTCCCAGTTCTGTACCAGGATCTCGCTGGCGAGTTTGCCCCACAGCGCAGGGAGGTAGTTCTGAGGGGAAAAATTTAAATATTAGGGGTCTTACCACAAAAATATTAAACTCACGTTAAACCCTGTTTAACGCCTAAACATGCCTTAGTCACGCGATTAAATATGAGCAACAACAAATCCTGATTTAAGTAGTGTCCGTATAGTCTAACTTTATTCTGTTTTTACATTTCTAATAATTTTAGATGTTTATCTACATGCTGTATAGCTATACAGCATGTAGATAAACGTCTAAAATTATTAGAAATATGGCGTCTAAGAATGGTTGTTTGTGGTAACACAGTTCGACAAGATAAAATTAGAAATAGGTAGGACGTTATTGATTTTTGTCGAAAACGAAACATAACCTTTTTCCCGAGAACGAAAACTAATCCTCGAAACTAGTTGCGACGACGACAAGTTTTACTTGTAATCTGTTATCGATTGCATTTCCTACACAATGTCGTTCAATTTTCGTTGCATTGACCGAACAACTAATTTCACGAAGTGATTTCCGTGTGAAAACCGTGGCGAACGATGATAAAACCATATACTTATACATTTATGTTAAAATAGTCTACGTTCCATAAACCAGTCTTCGAATTGTGAGACACGAATATTCACTTGATACTGAAGAAAGTAGATTTCGGCTTCGTTTCATTTTCGAACGAAATCAAGAACTACCTATCTCTAATTTAAATTTTTAACGATTCGAACTGTCAATTTTAATTATCAAAAAGATCGGTACTTGCGCTGCTGGAGCAATATAAGAACCGCCTGAACAAACATCATTTCTATATTTTCAAGACAAGGTTCCCGCCTGCTCATCAAACCCGCTTTGCCCCAATTCTCGCCTAATTCTATTTATTTCCTCTATCCAATATTATGTACATCGTATTACTTCTGCGGAATTACAATGTACAATAATATTGGTTTCATTCACATAATATCGCATAAAACGAGCTTGGACTTTCATACGTCTATAAGTGTTTTTTCTACTTATTTATATAACTAATAATATGGTTCTATAAAAATCATGATATTCTATATAAACTTTTTAGCTTTAGTATAGACTAAAACCTCAATTTGTTCTGTGCACAAAACTTCAATCAATTTATGTCTATGAATGATTAATGTCATTAGTAGAAAGATGTCAACTGCAAAAATACGAGTTATTAAATTTGAAGATGGCTCCAGTTTTAAAACATTATACATTACTGTTACAGACGATGAAAACTCGTCCAATATCAAATTTAGCGACTGGTCGGAAAACATAATCCAACCAAAAGATAAGGTGTCGGAGAAATCTTCTCGTTTAGTAGTTAAAATAGTTTCTGGAGAAGAATCGAAAAAGCTAGACCTAGATGCCTGTTCCAGGAAGCTAGCGGAAACAAGTATCTACTTGAACAGTTTCGAAATAAGTTCTCATGCTTCTCCGCCTACTGATAGGTCTGCAGAATTTTATAATCAACCAGAGAAAATCCATACGATTGATCACTCCGAACAATACCAGATGAAAAGTGAAGTCAAAGAAGAAAACTTGGACTTCTCGAACCCATTAGACCACAGCCTCCAAAAGGTTAAAGAGAATAATGCTCGCATCATGGAGAATATAAACATGCTCAATAGAACTTTAAATTATACTAAAAAGAAAGAGATACTTGAAGTCGTTTGTCCGAAATCGATACGCACCTATCCGTGCAGCGCTTGTGGAAAGTGTTTCGTTTACGAAACGGGACTGAGGCGGCATTATTCGATGCGGCACGCGATCGCAGAAATGCAACCTCGGTGGCAAGTCGTTTGGACATGCATACAGTGTTTCCAAGTGTGGCCTCAACAAGATCAAGCATTAGAGCATTCTATTGAATGCTGCAAAACCCTGACTGATAATCAAGAAAGTGTCAGAGAGATAAAGACATCACTTTTGTTACAATGCGAGTTCTGTGAGAAGGTTTACACCAGCATCCCTCGATTATTGAGACATTCGAAGATACACACCACCGCCAGTAACTACGAGTGCAACTCATGCGGACTCGCGTTTGTGTCTTACAAAACGGCTGAGCAGCACTGGCCAATATGTCCCAGGTTGAATGCACACTACAGCTTCTCGTTGCCAAAGATGTTGCTTTGCAACGCGTGCGATCGGAAGTTCAGGAGTTACGAACAGTTATACAACCATAGGTAAGTGCGGTAACTGTAATCAAAACCTTGCTTTCGTCTGATGGAGACATTCTAGAATTGGTTTTGTTACAGGTATAAAGTGGGTCATTTTATGACAAAGGCTTACAGCGCTACGGGCACTTTGGATATGCTGGTATACCAATGCGAGTTGTGTGCTCAGCGTTACAACTCCATAGCGCAGATCATCAGCCACAGGAGTATACATCACCCAAACCATGAACCAAGCATTTTTAAGAAAGCGGTAGGTTTCTTCGTAAATTTTGCATTGGAACCCTTTTCATCTTTTTTTTTCCCCAGCAAGATAGGTATCTTTTTTATTCTTGATATGTTAGATCACTGAGAGAGAGAGATTGAGTGAAACGATGCAGTGGTCCAATTTCGAGCACAAAGACGGTTAGTCACTCCATTCCGAGCGCGACGTCGCTCCATTTTTCGGCCATTCTGCGTCTCGAGTACTGCCAACTGAGCGCGAAATGGATCGTCGTATCGGCCACTAACATGAGTTGGAACGTTAGGATTTCTAATAGTTCTATTACTCCACGTTAAATCCATCTGAGTTTCCAAACACGCGGGCGATTTTTGGAATGTTGGATTGGAATGTTGTGGATTGGAGTGCTCGTGTATGTATGCTCTATCTCATCTAACATGAATAACAAACACCCTACCACCATATTATGGTTGCATCAAGATAAAATATTATTTATTTCAGGACAATACAATAATGTGTAATGAAAACACCGACAATTACTACACGCCGGTTGAAAATGAATACTATATTAATTAAGACCAATAATATATTTCGTTATTATACTACTAAAAGTGACGATAATATATTCTATATATTCATGTTACTTTGTTATTTTACTACACTATGAATGCGAGTATATAATCTTTTTAAAAACAAAGACAAATAAGGATTAACATTCTTACCATAAAAAAATTAAACACACTTTAAACAGTGATTAACTCCTAAACTTCAGTTCTGTGTTATACGAGCAACCACAAATCCTGATTTAAGTAGGGTCTAACCATTGTCTAATCATTTTAGACATTTATCTTTAGACACTGTCTAACTAAACAGGCGTTAAAAGTGTTTTTGTGGTAACACGGATAGTCTTATTGTTGATTGTAAACATGTCACTAAAAGTCTTTTAAAAAAGGCTTCACTTTAGGCTATTTATGGAATAAACATGTTTTAAAAGTATTGATAGTATAGGATTGGCAATGACAAATAATAATTTCTTACCTTGTCGGTGGGCGACATGACCAGTTGGCAGAAGTATAGGTACGATGCAGACTCCATGTAGTTACCACACTCATACCGGTACTTAGCCAGGCGAAACATGCTGTCAATCATCTCCACTTTGAACTGAAATTCGTAAATTATGTGACACATCACCATACTGAAACTTATTTATCTTGACAAACCAGCATCACATTTCAACTGCACTTTAAAATCTAGAGCGCAGCACAAAAAAATATATTTAAATTACTACAAAATAACAAAACATTTTATAGGGTTTTATGTATCAACACTTAGCCATAGACCCTTTTAATAGTTAAGTACTGTTATTCCTACTAAAATAAGGATTAAGAACTAAGGTTAAGCATATTAAGCAAATATGAGAACACAATAACTTTGTGCCTTTAAAACAGAAATAAGTAAATGCAATTTATAAGAAAGTAGTAAAACATTTTTTTATTAAATTAAACAAATAAAAATTATTTACATGATATTTAGGCCTCAAGTCCTCAACAAATAAATAACATGCTACAAGTTAGGGACTCCTGCAACTAGGCCTATCAATTGGACATTGCATTTTTGTTATTGTCAGGTAGTTGACCTCACCTCAAATTCCTTGTTAGTTGTCAAATGGTTGATGAGGGTTTTGGGGTCCCTCATAGTCTCCATAGTTTTCATGACATCATCTCTCTGCATTAACCTGAGGACAGGCTCTACTGCGTCTTGTAGTTCCTGCAGTTGCGAGAGTACCACCTCTCTTCGCGACTTGATCTCCTGTAATTAGGAAAGTCTTGAAATAAAATGTACATTAATGACTGATGACAATTAACACAATCATGACAATGAAAGGAGGAATTAATTAAATTACAAATGAGATTAACCACTGAATTTATGAAGGGAATCATTAGAAATCTGCTATGAGCGGAAACACTAACAAAAGACCAGTCTCATAATAGTAAATTATTAGATGTAATTACTAACTTAACCGAAGACCTGGTCAAAATCATAGGGAACTGTCGGATGTATGAGGCAATTAACAGTTTAAAATGGTGTTCTATCACAAAGGTCTTTTTTTCAGCTGTGGATTTCTGCCAGCTTAACGAAAGACTTGTTTTAGTGATATAATCCAAGAAATAAGAATCACAATTGGAGTGAGCAGCTGACGCAACAACAATGATCTCTTAACATTCACACATATAATACAACATCAGTGCTGCTGGAGCAGCTTTGCCAGCACCCCAAGGCTGCACTCCATTACATAAAGGAGTTGGGCTGGCTAGGGTAGATGTCGGCAGGGGGAAATGCACAATACACCCCAAGCGGGATGTCAATGCAGGCCTTATCGCCCCCACCTTGTTGAAGATGTAATCCAGTTAAAACTGCAACTAACTTGAGTTAGCTAGTCTTATTATTTACTAGGAAGCAATTTTAAACCGGTTTTTATGTAGGTTTAGATACAATGATATCAAATTTAAGAATCAAATCGCCACTATAGTAATTTTGACATGCTGTTGTACCTACTGTTTATAGGCTTACTTTTTATCTAGGTTGTGCTTATTTCAAGAAAAGTATAATGTTGGACTCAAGTTTGAGCACTGACATCTACGTACCTCAGGCGCATCTTCATCTGGATACAGCATTCCTCTGATATCAATAACATAATCAATCATATTAGTTTTGCTGAGGATGTCCAACTTAGCTTGAAGCAGCTCAGATTGATCATATGTCTGGAAATATATAAAAAAGTTATTTTGCTACATGTTAATAATTGTATGTTTGTAAAATTAATAAAATAGATACTGTAAAACTGAGTCACAGCGCAAAAACATAGTAATTAAGATACGAGTCAAAACATAACCTACATCTTTTGCTGCCAAGAATTCTAACAGAGGAAACACGAGATGTCGGTCTAGATATTGACCTATTTTAAACGTTAAATCAAACTTTGAGTAACTCATTTTGCTTTTTAAACAGTTTCTCCTATTTTCGCAACATGTACGCGACGCGTGAAAAGTTACGCACGCAAAAGGAAGGAGCTAGGAGAATTCAAAGATTTGGAAATTGGATTGTCCAATTTGTCAGTAGATGACATTGACATATCTTTTCAGTAGTCTGTGACATTGACAGCAAATAATTTTTGTTTTGTTCACTCAAGGACATTTCTTAAGAAGCCAGAAAATAAAGAAAGAAGAAGACATTTCTTAGTTATCTGTGATTATTCTTAGCTACTTGACACTGGCGAACATACCACAGAAGCCAGGAAATAAAGAAAGAAGAATAAGACATTTCTTAGTTATCTGTGATTTATACAGATTACAGAGAGTTCAGTGAGTTTGAATTGTTATGTTGGTATGTTATCCCAAAAGGGGTATTGAGTACATTGCGATTCGTAGACGGACTATCTATAGACGACGGGTTTCCGTGCCGCATGTGAGATAGAACGATATTGGGTGGTGTTGCCATATCAAAACGTTTACCCTGTGATATGTATTCTCCTTAGAGCACACAGAGTTCTAACTCTGATCTATGATAATGTATATTATATTTAAAAATATTGACATAGTATTGAAATTGTCTTATATTGTCATTCTATAAAATGTAGGTATCTTTAATTCTTTAGTTTATTAAAGCCATATTTCCTTGTGGCCTGTCGTTTAAAAGTATCACCCTGGTTTTTAGCAATGCCAGATTTACTCCATAATTTATCTAGAGATAAATTATGGGGTGCAATTTTTGAATGTCACCGAGTGACTAAATATCAGCGATATGACCGATTTACAAAAAGACGTATTTTTGAATCTCAGCGGGTGACTAAAATTATGCGACGAGTGGGGGTACCCATTCGTAAACGATATCATAGGTACGAATATTTAGTGCCAATTTTGACTTGAACACAATTTCCAACTTAAAAATAAAAATAAATAGAATACAATCATAAGTTTATCTGTGATCAAAGCTGAGAAATAGTTGCATGATTGGTATACAGGGTATGACTTTCAAAAATACGACTTTTGCAAATTAGTAATTTCAAAGTCATCACTGAGAATTTTGTCATCGGTGATTTCGAAATCATTCGTGACATTCAAAAATAGGTCCCCTGTTCTGTAATTAACTAGCCTACGCGTTACCCTATACGAACTGGATTTTTTGCGATCTAAAGTTTGCTTTCGTGGTTATAGAAATCATTCAAATCATTCAGCTACTTCAAGGGAATTAGTGACAACAATTATATTACAGCACTGCAATCAGACGGTTCATTATTAGTTCATTTCTGTATTGCATCTTTCATTCAAAGTCACATTTTCACACTTTTCTACTGGCTACTTTTTACCATAAGGTTGGCGGTTTCACCCACGCGGAGATATTGGATTTCATGGTTTTTATTTTTCTGCGCGGAACCCTAATTCTTTTTCTAAAATAAAAGTAGCCTAAGTTACTCCTTGTAACATCAGCTATCTGCCAGTGAAAGTCCCGTCAAAATCGGCCCAGCCGTTTCGATGATTAACCGGAACAAACAGACAGACAGACAAAAATTTTAGAAATGGTTGTTTTGTTATATTGTTATAGGTACCGTATATACTTTCATATGAATTGGGTAAAAAGCTGTTATTTTGATATTACAAACAGACACTTCAATTTTATTTATTTGTATAGTCTAATCAGTTCAATTTTATTTATTTGTGTAGTCGTATTTGTATAGTGTTTATATATTTATATGACATAAAAATACGTGGTCTGGGGAAAAATAATTTCGAATGCAGGCAGCACCAAACTGAGATATTTTTTGGTTGAAGGATTCTAACATTGATTGAATTCAACTTTATTGCATATTAATGAACAAAGTTCTATTCTAAATGTTGTTGTCTAGAGTGTTTATATGTTTAACAATCAATTTTGAAGCCTAAATATGATCCAAAAGTACTGTACTTACGAGTGAAAAGACAAATCGGGAAGTTTTTGTTCACTGTCACTTTTGCATCCTAACACACTGCACCGAACCATTTTCTCATAGTAAATTTGTTAGGGAAATTGTTATTCACAGTTTGGAAGTAATAAAACGTGTTCACAGTCTGGTTTCAATTAATAAAAGCGTCAAAACTGCGGCGAACTCCAGAATATAGGGCGAACTGTCAATGTTTGTTTCGCACAATAGTGTGAATGACCTTGGAAAAACCGGCACGCGACATGAAACAAAAAGTCATATCGTTCTATCTCTTTTCTTTACATGAAGTATGCATAAGTGGTTCTCTTTCTTGTATGAATGAGATGCAAGCTATCTAGTCGTCTATTACCTTCTCTGTCTAGGTTGCGATTGCTACATTTGTTTGATGCACAGACTTTAAAGTAATTACATATCTGTGGTTTGATGAGTGTTTGTTTGGAAATTTCATTCCCTTATTTTTAAAATGATTGGAAACCTAGATTTGGACAGAAACAAGAATATTGGCTCTATCGTTGTAGTGTAGATAGTAGATATACTGACACTTCTACTCATCAATCATAGACAATTTTATGAGAGCTTTGGCCGCTATGGGCTACCTTTTTTTAATTTATTTATTTCTTGACCTTACGGGCTACTGTTCACCCAGTGTCGCCCTTGATACGACGACGTAATTTACGGCAATCCATATTTTTTTCCGATAATACGGCATACGGCAGTCTTGTCATTGCCGTATCACAAGATACGGCAATTGGCTATAGGTGAACAAAACGTTTTTTCTCTAGGCTACATATTACAGATCTTTGGCGTAGCCGTAGCGTAATTAATTAATGAAACGAAACACAAACAATATAATGATGAACGAACGAACAAAGGTACCGATTTTATGAACATAGCTGAAGAAATCCCGATTACAAACATAGAGATTCTACAGTTATAACGCCTTATAATGGTATCTCTTTCGCCTTGGTTAAAAATGGATGAAAACAAATTAACTTGTATTAAAAGATTTCTAATTATTTACTAGATATTGCATCCAACAACTGTTTTAACTATTCAGAGAAACAAAGTGAATGTCTATGAGGCTACTATAATTATTAAAACACTTGCTTAGCAAATGAGATAACGTATTCCTACTAAAGCACAGTGTAGATAACAGTGACTAACGTAAATTGTTTCACCTACAATTTCAATATGATCTAGCTCTCATTAGTATATTAACTAGGTAGGCATCATCCACGCCTGTTAATCTGCCTAGTAAAATATATAGCCGTAGGGAATTGAGGTGCAAGATTAGAAAATGACGTCAGTGTCTCGTCTCTTCTCTTTCTTCACCCCCGCGGTTGCCGTCGCTCCCGCCTCTGCTCGGTGCCGGCGGCCATATTGTGATTTGTGTTTGTGTCGATGCGAAGTGTTTGCCACGTGTTTGCGTCGATTAATCATTTTAATCCACATAATATTCAGTAACAACGTGACTTGACTACCGCAAAATAAAATGTATCGTAAGGGTTGTGTTTCTAAGCGTGATAGCCAACGACAGGGCGTTAAATTACATACGATTTCTTGTGAAAACGGAACCAGAGGTTAAAATGTGTTAACTGTGAAAAAGCTTTTATTTATGGATTGAATGGACAGCGTCTAACAAAATGTGTACTGTTTGTGTGCTATAAACACTATATCTAACATTGTTTAGTGACGTTATTATGTGTATTAAAAAAATACCGAGTCATTTGCTTGTTTCTTTTTTTCTTAACCCATGTCCATATTTATTTACTATTTTATAGTGTAGGAAGTAGGAACTAGCACAGAATAGATAATATTACAAATAGAACTAGTAGGAAAATATCAAGGTACGATAAACATACCTATGAAAATATATACAAATATGTATATATAGCACGGCCTCAACTGTCATCTTCTAAAATTGCAACGATACATCGTCGATGTAGGTAACATGACCGTCTGATACGTAGTATCCCTTAGTAGTTTGTGGGCATCATCATTCCTATTACTTTAGATAAACATGAAAACGATAAGAAACCTTTAAGGAGTAAGGAAGAAGCAAATGAGGAATAGACATTTTAAAAATAAATACTGACATACGGCAATTTAGTATATTTTCCCATAAATTACGGGAATCCAGACTGTGACATACGGCAGCTCAGATTTTCGTGATGGCATCACTCCGTACACCATTGTTGTTGTGTTTCTAATACACAGACTTTAATTCTAATATTGCGACTTAAGGATAAAGTATCCAGGTCAAGAAATAAATTAAAAAAAAGGTCGTTGTTACTTGTTTCATTGTTTCTTTCACTCATTCACTCTTTTCTTTTTTACTCTGTGGAAAAAGCACGGCACGCTGTTCAAGCATTTTCTCGAAGTAAAATTGTTAGAAAATCTTTCTTGAAGTAATACTCAGAAGTATAAATTGATAATTAAAATTATTTGGAACTAGGTAATATTAATTTTTATCAACTGGAAAAAGCGGTACAAATTAATAGACTCGTCAAATTGTTAAAGGTACAAAATGGCGGCATCAACCAGTTCTTTGGGTTGGAATATGATGCGTAAAAATAGATGCGCGCTGTGCAAGTGAGGTTCAAATGGCTATTTTTAGAGGAATTGCATAGGACTGGTTGCACAAATAGTGATCAAAATGTCAAACACAGTGATAACTAACTATACGGATCTAAACGGTCCGTCGTCGAAGGCGGACAGTTCTGTTGTTGTTATTGTAAACAAGGATGGTTCTCTCTCAGTAGACCAAAATTTACTGGGTACTTTGATGGGTAAGACAGGCTTTTAGTTTAAATTTACAATTATTTCCATAATCCCTAAACTCGTTAATGAACAGAAACTAATAACAATCATTATTAGACGTTTCTGACTTTGTAGCAAATACAGCGAGAAATTTCGTACTGATAAAGCTATCAGTCAATGATTTCATTTTTTTACAGACATCATTCGATGTGATTGTATGTTAAAACCCCTACATTTAACAAAAATAACTTCTACTTTTTGGGGCTGCATGTTTTGGCGCCAAATTTCAAATTGGAAAAATGGACTATTTGTACAAGAATAATCTATAATAATACATAATATAATGTCATTTTTTATTTCATAAAATATAGAAATGCTATATTTTTTAATATCATTAGGTACAGACGGATCCCAAAGTGCTGGTATAAGTGTAGTCCGAGTTGGTCATGAAGGTAGGCCCGATGATGCTACCGACTCAGAAAGTGATGATGACAAAATACCACATGTTACCCTTACAGTGGACAGCTATTATGATGAACCCAACAGCATCATAAAATATGGTAGTTATAATTTTTGTTAATATACAACTTGTGTTGTTATTATCCTGTTTTTGCTAATATATTATAGCTTTATATTTCCTCTTACTGTTTTAGATAGCGGTGCAGAGATGTTGCAGTCACTCAGAATAGAAACACGGGAAAATAGCTTAGTTGGTTTTCAAAATGACCATTGCTATACACCTTTTACTTCTCCAAGCCAAGTACTACCCCAGAGGAATGAAAGCTTTGCATCATATGATGAGCCCGTCATTGAGATATCACACACTCCTCCACCAAAACCTGTACCCAGTTCTAAGAAGATTACAATATTGGACCAAAAAATTATACCTAAGGGTAATAAGCTCCACATACACCCTCCAGAGTCACCTATTATTATAAAAGGCAATGATTTTTTGAGCAAACCATTGCCTGTGGTAACGAAATCTAAAGAAATAAAAGAGATTGATAAAGAAATAAAAGATGATGCCTCACACAGTAATGATGACAGTGCTGAGTCAACAAGTTCATCTGCAGATAGCATTCCTGATAGGGATTCTGATTCTGACTACCGGGATAGGAAAGAACCAAGTTCAGCTAAGTTGAAAAAACCTAAAGCAAAAGCTCGAATATTACAGCCTGCTATGCTATCAAAGTCTAGAAGAGCAGAGCCTAAAGCATCGAGGGTAAAACTTACACAACATATTGTTAAGAAAGAAATGAAAGGAAATAAGATTCAAAAGCCCAAGGTTTTAGACATGATGAGGGATGATTCAGAGATAGATTTGGAAAGCCTACTTCCTACAACTAAAATTGCTGTAAACACTGCCCCTGAGTTTAATAAAATAGTTTTAAAACAGGCTCCTAAACCAGCCAAAAAGGAAAAGAAAACTCCATCTCATCCAGCCTTGTTGACTGATATGACAGCACTATTTTCTACACCTGATGTTATCAGAAGAGTTTCAACAGATGGTAAAACAACAGGAAAAAATGAGAAGGAATCTCAAATAAGTGATAAAAAGTCCAATAATACTCCTAAACCACAAGAATTAAATGATGGGAAAACACCTGAGAACTCTAAGTTGGCAGGTGTGATGCAGCAGACTAGACTTGGTGGTGTGAAAACAAATGACACAATAAGGAAAGAAAAAATAATTAGTCCTATTGACAAAGCTCCAAAAGGATTTGACCTAATTCCACAGCTTGATGATGCAAGTTTAGCTCAGATACTTCAAGACACCACAAGTATGTCAAATAATCCAGTAAAAAATCAGCCAACTATTACTACCCCTTCTAGTATGGCCAGTCCAGGACTGGCTGGTCCCCTGTCGCCTACATTAGACTTGCTAGGTGCATTGCCACCTGAAGAACTCACAGAGGACTTACTATTGCATGTAGCGGAGTTGGTAAAAAGCTCTGAAAATTTGCAAGAAGTACTAGATAAACAGGTTCTTGGCGAAGTTGAATCAGTGTCTCAATTGCCTATAAAAACTCCTGTTCAGTCACCTTTCCAGCAAGCTCATTCTTCTAATTTATACACACAAACACTTTCAAAGACGGTTCCAAAGAATGTTCAGCCTCGGAAAGAACCCATTGAGATTGTACGACGTGATGGGCGCATTATTACCTTACCGCCAATAGAAGCACCAGCAACTAGGTCATCTAAGCGTAAAAGTCAAATATCAAATGAAACCCCTGTTAGTACTACAGAAGTAATGTCACCTGTTGTCTCAATTCCTGCCCCACCAGCACCACCAACGCCACCAACACCGGAACCTCAAATAGTTCAGGCTTCTGTATCAAAGCAATATGTTAATAAAAGACTTGCATCTAAAAAACAAGTTCCAGAAGTAAATGTACTGCCACCCCCAGTTATTGAAAAAAATTCTGCTGAATCACAAGAGAGTTGGAATTCGGAAGATGATCCCAATAGGTATGTAAAAATTCACTTAATTAACATTTCATACAATTTTCATTACTTTGTAAAGAAGATTATATAAAGTGAGTAATTTATGTAATCTTATTTAAAATGGATTTCCGCAAAGTAACGCCTGATTCCATCAAATACTTTGTAAAGGTTGTGTTAGCGTACTGCTGTCTGCTGTAAAGTGATGCTGCATTCGAAGTTGTTGAACAAGCTAAATCTAGAATAAAGACTGGGTCTTGAATGAAATGGCAGAACTCAAATGGAGCTTGGTGACAGATTTTCAAATGCTATAAGCTAGTCAAGCCAGGAGTGAAATTGCATCACCACTATGCTATACTATGCTTTGTTCCATCTTTTCTCCTTCAAGAAAAGTCTGGCTCATTGTAAGATTAGAACAGCCTTAGCGGGCAATCTCACTAGTCACTCAGCAAAGATCGAACAACATCACACTACAGTGTATAGCTCAATATCTTGTGACTTATACATAAAATCTTTAAAAAATTACTGTAAGCTCAGACTACTGACTTATGTATATTTATAGGTTATGGTGCATATGCAAACAACCACATAACAATCGCTTTATGATATGCTGCGATGGATGTGAAGATTGGTTCCATGGTAAATGTGTGAATATCACGAAAGCCATGGGACAACAAATGGAGGAGCAAGGCATTGAATGGAGGTGTCCAAATTGTATCAAGAAAACTAAACCTGCTACACCTAAACCTGCTACTAAGGTAAACACCCAAATTTTATGTTAATATAGCTCGATATATATCAGTATATCATGCCATGAGATCCTTCACACACACACTATCTTAATATACCAAGCTATTAGAAAATATACATTTATATCTTGATACATTTCGATATATTACATCTACAAACAGGTTATTTTGTATAAAAACTTAGTAGCTGCAAAGTGCATCAATCGAGACACACCAGTCAGATGAAGGAAAAGATGCATTACATTACCTGCTGGGTGTGTGATACTTTAAGATAAAATAAAGCTGTACATCCCGGGATATAATGTACATTAATAAACATTATAGTTGATGTGTGATGATGATGGGCATTATACCGAGGAGGAATTCTCAAAATTTGTTACAGTAATAGTAAGCTAGCTAAAAGTAAAAGCTTTTCATATTTCTGCAACAATCAAGAAATTGGTTTAGCCATTGTTGTTAAGACTGCCTTTGTGTTTCAGTGAAGTGTAACTAAATTTAAATTGTGCGTTGAATATGTACAGTAAAAACCTTTAGATAACAATAGCAAAATACTTGATTGGTTATATTTTTTATTGTTTGTAGACATAATTATAAACATTTAACAGTGTAGACGTTTGTTTGAGAAGGTGGTAGTTTTTTAAAACATAAAAATGCTCAAATCATTTGTTTACACTTGCAAATATAACAAATCTATTGTATCATTGATTTGTAATTTTTATTTCAATAAAATTGACATATGTTTAAATTGTGCCTTTAAAAGTTATGTGCTATTTGAAATTAGATTTCAGTATAAAATTATACATTAACATAATTCACAGCCTGCATCACAAAAGAGACATGAACATCCGGAAATGCCAGCTGAGATGCCAAGGACTCCAATACCTAGTACATCGAAGACTGGCTGTATTGTGTGTAAGAAGCTGGCTCGTGCTAGCAGCATTTACTGCAGCGATGCTTGTATACTCAAACATGCGCAAGACTCACTGAATCAAGGCACATCTACAAAATCTGAAGCTGAACCAGGAAGATCACAAGACAAACACAAGCCTGATTCTAGGGTAAGTAGATTATGTTATGCTTAATTTCACAGAGAGCACAAGCACCTTATATTTGCTGCTATGTGAAATTCAAACTTAGTTGTTCAAAAAGCACTGCTTAGTCAAAATTCAGTCAAAACAACAACGGTGCAAGTACGGATCTTTTTGATCGATAAAATTAAACAGTCCAAATCGATAAAGTGGGTTTTATCGACTTTTTATATAAATTATCAAACCTCGATACTATCGACAAAAGTTATCGAATAGCTAGGTCGAACCCAAAGAGAATATAGAGCTACTACAATACTTTACGATCAGACTACGGTACTCGCAACATTCGATAAATTTATCGGGTTTTTCGATTCGACAAATTTATCGAACCGACTTCCGTACTTGCGCCGCAGTCTTTTTCGGGTGTTAACTTCCAGGATTATGAATATATTACAACTTTGCAATGAATTATTTATAGGTGATAGTATACGAAAGGAAATCTGGGAAGGTATTGGCTGGCCCAAATGCTCCTACAGCCGACAACCTAAAATCATGGCTGCAGAAGAACCCTACTTTCGAAGTGATACGTCCGGGCGCCTTGAGTACCATCAAACCAGGCACATCCAAGAAGAAGCCAACACCAGACTCTAAAATACAGACAACTCTTAATTTTGAGCGTATACCCAGGAAAACTCAAGAGCAAGCAACACCTTCTCGGAGTCTAGAAGGTAGAGAGAAAAGAGTTCTTCCTTCGCCAAAAGAAGAGAAACCGCCGACTCCGAAAACCCCCGTCGCCCCTAAATCGACAATTCAATTGATAGAAACTCCAACACCCAACACGTCGACGGCGAAGCCTGTGAGTGAACCTCGCAAGCTTATACGAAGTACACTAAACAGGTCTCAGCCTAATGAAAAGGTAAGTGTATACCAATGTTTGACCAATTCCTATCTATATCCACCCACAAATAAGATACTAGCTTTTCCCACGCAATTTCGTACGCCGCGTCATGATTCGTCTCAGCTTCGCACATCGCAATCCCTTACCATTTTGATATCACACAGTGCAATTGGACAACTATTAAACTCTAGAATTTTATCCGCCGCAAGTAATTTTTTACTTGATAGTTGATGCAGCCAACCAATATTAGGCTTCAGTGACCTTCGATACCTCTGATCATGCAAATTTAAAATTACATCTGAAATCTCCAGTAGCTGAAACGTTTTGTTTCGTTTTCTGGCGTTCTATTTCTCGTTAGCGGAATATTTTAGTTAGAGGAGGCTTCAGAGACTAATTTTTTTAATAGGTCTAGTTTATAACGATAACTATATATATATTTGTTATTTTCTAAAACGAAGACAACCCTCTGACTGGCCACTCTTGCCAGCGAGAATAAGACAGTTGACTCATCTCAAATGACGTAATCCTTCGCGCCATAAAACAAAGTAGCATGATTCTCTATGGCTGATCAAAATGCGGAAAGTTACGCGTCGCGTGCGCATGTACAAGGCTACTCATGCTTGTACCGGCATTTCAGTATTCAGTAGCCGGTCATTATCGTGCCCGGAAGCACGAAACACGGTGTTTTATGCCGGAAGTGCGCTTTGTATATACAATTTGAACTTAGTCCTATATTTTTTTAATGAAAGGTTGGTTCTTGATTTTTGTTTACCTGTACTTAAATATTTTTATTATATTTGAATATATAAAAAAAAACATGTTAAATAAACATTCCTTTTTTTATTCGGAACTTCTTAAATTCTAACTTTATGTCATCTTGAATCAATGACCTTGGTTGTGTTTGCATTTTGATTAAAGGTGCAGATCGGCATATTTATGATAATTATAACATTACAGCATTCGCCGTCGCCGTCTACTTCGCGTAGGAAAGATTCCACGGCGTCTGAACACAGAAACAAAATGACCGCGCCAGAAGTTGACATCCGCGAAAATGTGAGGAAATCCTTACAAGAACAAATGAGCCTCCGAATTGGTGAAACAAAGAGATCTAAATTCACTGAGGATGAAATACAAGAGTTCGCCGAGGCGACCGAACTGGAGCTGCACGAGTTGTTTAGAGATACTGGCATGAAGTATAAGGCCAAATACAGATCGCTGATGTTTAATATCAAGGATCGCAAGAATAAGACGCTTTGGGAGAAAATATGCGACAAATCAATCACACCTAAGCAGTTGGTAAGTTACGGGGGTGAATCAAACCTTACTACCTATTTTGATACAAAAAATGTATACCCTGGATTAATCGAACTATCAAGTGAACTGTCAGATTTTAATTATTTCTTTTTTCGTATTTACAGGTTCGGCTTTCCCCTGAAGAGCTGGCAAGTCAGGAGTTGGCTGAATGGAGGGACCAGGAATCCAAATATCAGTTGGAGTTGATAAAAAAATCGGAACTAGATCTCCTCGCTGCTAGCAAAACTTATGTTCTTAAAACGCATAAAGGGGAAGAGGTGCGTACTCTTGCCTTTAAAACATGCAACCACTAAAAACTTTCCAATATAATAATTAATTTGTTTATGTTTTAGGTAATGGAAACAAAAGAAGCTACAGAGTTAGAATTAGATCCAAATGTCCCGGTAGAAGACGTAGTAACTGCTATGAACGACTCCACTGTAGGAGAAGAGGTCACAAGGGAAGTCATTTTGGAGGGGTAAGTGTGATTTTGTAGGCTTAATAGATTTTTTTTAACACTAGTGTGTGCGCGTAAAATTTACTTCATTCTAAAATCTTTTGCAGTAAGAGCAAGTCGGAAGAAAAAGAGTTGAAGAAAGAGGGCAGCAGTAGCAGCAGAAAACGACAACGTCGCGATCGCAGCTCGAGCCGCTCTAAAAAGAGTCGGCGAGATTCTAAACGCGATCCTGACCGGAAATCAAGGTCGTCGAAGAGAAAATCACAAATAAAAGAGAAGGAATCTAAGGAGGAACGCCGAAAGTCGACGCGGAGAGCAGAAAAGAAGTCCAGAACAAGATCACCATCGAGAGAAAGAATTAAACGGGAGTCTAAAGAAAAATCAGCTTCGAGCGAATCCTCAAGACACAGATCACGGTCTAGAGACAAAGCTAAGAAGCGGTCGAAGTCGCGGGAATATTCTAGATCCGCATCGAAAGGTCGCGACAGGTCCCGGTCGAGGGAGCCCTCGCGACGTCGCTCGGATTCCAAAGACAATTCGAGTCGAAGACGCAGGTCCCGCTCAAAGCAAGCGAGAACCGATGAAATATCAATACATAGATCCCGATCTCAAGAACATTACATTAAAAATAAGACTGAGTATGTGTCATACTGAACTTTACAAAGCCCGGTACAGATTATTTGCAACGCGAACGTATGCTTTTTTATGCTATTTGGTAACGAAACGAGCTGGTCGTTTGCCTGATGGTAAGCATAAAGCCCGCCCATAACAATTGCAGTGCCGATCAGAACTTTGAATCACAAAGGCCTGCGCGGCACTGCAATACGCTCGTTATTACACTACACATTACTATATACATTAGATAAGCCCATTAATTTCACTAGCTACTCTGCTCATCAAACCGGAACACAGTAATGCTTGCATATTACTGTTTGGCGGCAGATTTCGCGAGCAAAGCGGTGAACGGTCCCCGCGCATTTAAAGCGTTTCGTTGTTCGAATCGCTGACAATCAGCGGGAACCAACGAGCGCTGCGAATTCACGTATCGTACGCGCAGTTGGTTTTATTTTTGTACTATTATCTATATTGTGGTTTTAGTGCGTTCGTTGTATTACATGTTGTGTTGCAAGTAATCTGTAGGTACCGGACTTTGTGTGTAAAGTTGTCGATACTCGATTCAGCAGGGTTATTTTAATTCAATCGGAATGATATCCGTGTCGGAAGCGATTGTCTTGATCATTTCGAAATCGAATCCTGTCAGTGAAATTCCCCGTTTAGATTCGACAACTCAGCTGCAAAAATAAAAAATATTATCCCGACAATATTTCTTTGACGCGATGCGATTCCGAGATATAAACGATCCGAAACAGTCACTTCCTACACGGAATCATTCCGAGTGAATTAAAATCACCCTGCTTATCTACGTTTTGTGCTTTTACAGTTCTACAGATTCCGATTCCATTGAGAGACCTAAATCGGCAATGCAAAAGGAGCTGCATCCAGAATACGACCCGCATGAGCCGATGATCACGTCCGCCTTTTCCGAAGAGGACCTTAGAAAGCCCGAAGACGCATTTGAAGACAATTACAAGAGCGAAATTATAGATAGCGGAGTGGATTACGACCCGGCTAAATCATTTACACTGGACACGAATGTTATCTTGCCAAGTACAACTTTTACGGCGAAACAGGATAAAACTTCTGGTGGGTTGGCACTTTGCTTTTGTTAATTAGCGGATCGCTTATCAAGTTATCGCACTCCTAAATATTTAGTTACTAACAAAGTTAATAGTCATCAGAACAAGAAGTGTATTGTATGATTGCTTGTTTCTTACAAATCGGGTACCTGTGAATGAAATAGGAATAAGTTTCTTTATTATTTTTTTCTGTAACTGCATTCTATTTTTCAGAAGCAGAAAGTGATCAGGAGCCAACCAGTACAGTGGAAAATGCAGCAGCAACTGTATGGAATGGTTGCATCAACATGGTGGATGTGGCTAGGTTCTATGTTGCTGCACATGAGGTCATTACACGGTCTGATATAAATTTAAGCAGGTTACAAAATGCAATGCAATTTATTATACATACATATTAACATTTCTCAGGTGTCAGGAAGCACTCTAGATTTAGAAGAAGATCTCAGTCCAGAATTAGACATAGTCGGGAGGATCAACCCAGAGACTGTGTGGGAGTACATCAACAAGACGAAGAAAACCAGCAACAAGGACATCGTTATTTTGAGGCTCCAAGCCGCTAACGATGAAGAGAAAATGCAGTATATCGCCTTATATAGCTACCTTAGTAGTCGTAATAGGTGTGTATTGTTACCAATATGTGAAATAAAATGTTTTTCCTATGACCTTAATCCCTTCATTTGTGATTTTTATTTCGGCTTTTTTTTATTGTTTTATAAATTTGAAGGTTATAATTTTAGGTTAGGGGTTGTAAAGGTGCCTAACACGACGACAGTAAAAGATTTCTACATCGTGCCTCTGCCGGCCAACACGAGCTTACAGCCGGTTCTCCTACCGCTGGACGGGCCAGGCCTTGGCGACGTGAAGACGCACCTTCTCATTGCTGTCATCATTCGACAGAGAAGAAAACGAATGGCTCATCACATTCCTAAAGATTTAGTTCCTGCAAAGGTTAGTTTAGCGGATGAAGAAGTGTAAATAAAAGTCTATTTATTGTACGATTGTTTATTTCCTATTAATCCATAGATTCGAGTTAGGAAGTAAATAAAATTCAGTTATATAGGCACACAGATTCAGTTTATTGACCTATAAATACCAACCCAATTTCATCAGAACATCCCATTCTGTAACACTTGAAGTAGAGCCTGATATTACCGATCTCAGTACGGTGTCCTACATTCTTGTACTTTCCCAAAGGCTTTTTCCGTAATGTGCATGTTAGTAGATGCATGCTTCGGACTAGTCGCTCATTTTGCCCTTTACACGGCGATCGTACATACATTCCCCTTATTTTTTAGTAAAAACTGTTAGTTACCTGATTGTATTGTTATTTATAGCCTCTGCCACAATGTTTGCAAGTTTAAATCGATTTTCCATCATCGCACTTCATATAAAATAGCCTTCCTAATGTCATTCATTGACTTCTTCCTGTAATGAATCGATCTCTCATAATGGCGCCGGCACAGTGCATTTTCATCTTTGTACTTTCATAATGTAAACAGAGTTGACGAATTATTATTTTTGTATCGACTTTCAAGGAGTAGGAGGTAGGTTAATAAAGTCGATGTTTTTTTTTTCATTCATCTACATAACAAAAAACATTTGAATATTGTTTTTAATGTTGTGAAACAAGTGGAATTGTTTTAAAAAAAGCGGGAACTGATTTCGATGTAAATATTGCGGTATATTCATCTATATGTGTTTTATAAAATTTATATGGGACCACCTCGAGAGTATATATCATCTTTCAAACAAAAATTTTCAAAATCGGTGAACACATAAAAATACATTTATTATTTAGTAGTACATACAATTATAGACGTACTAATCCTAATAATGCTGATGTAGCAACTCCATCCGTAATGACTTGATTGAAATCGACCATGTTGCGACAAATATCATTCATTCATCATCACACATTATCATCCCGCTAGTAGGTATTTGTAAATGTATTTTTTGTTAGTGGTAGGACTAACTCTTCTGCGAGTATCCGTCTGGATTGTTACCACCGCTTTGCTCGTGAAGTCTGCCGCCAAGCAGTAATGTGCAAGCATTTACTGTGTTCGGATTTGATGAGCAGAGTAGCCAGTGAAATTACTGGGCTTATGAGACTTAATACCTAATGTTTCAGGGTAACGAGCGCACTGCAGTGCCGCGCAGGCCTTTGTGTTTCAAAGTTCTTGGTGGCACTGCAATTGTTATGAGCCGGCGTTACGCTTACCATCTGGCAAACGACCAGCTCGTCTCGTTACCAAATAGAATAAAAAAAAAAGTAAATTCTAATCAAAGAATAAAAATATGATAAAATTGTCCCAGCAGGTGGCGCGTGGGTCCCGCAAGCGCTCTTACACGCCCCCTGTAGGCAAGACGTACACGCCTCCCACTTCGCCGCGGCGCCGCGCGCTGCCGCTGCCAGCCTACACCTCCACCGCTCTCTCTACTTCGGTCAAGGACAAGATTGCTGCCTCTTTGGGTATGTATTGTTTTTACTTTGATATAACACTTGTTATAATAGGGATGTTGCATGAAATACAAAATACATAATTACTGTCGTTATACAGGTTTAAGAACATCACATAACACAATAAAAATTAAATTCACAAAGAAAATATAATTTCCACAATGATACTACATCTAAAAGTTTCCCGAATTCAACGATTCTTTTTTATCATCCGATAGTGATTTAAATGATACTTATATCGGATTCTTTACATTGCAATGAATAAAAAAAAATATGACAACTATGTACTTAAACGCAGTTTTACACGGCCAAAATGAACAAAATGCATGTTTTTAGTACAGGTATTCGGTCCGCGTTGAACAAGTGACGTCAGATGTTCTGTCAAATTTGTATGGGGCGTTTTAGCGCTCAGTAGATACGCCCGACTTCGACTCTTTTTTGCCGTTTCTAGCGTTCGATTTCTAGTTTTATCAATATAGACATTTGATTCTCATGAGAAAACGAATTGATTAATATCATAAAAAAATGGAGTCAGCATCCCTATTCCCTAAAGTTACGGCAGCTGTGAACTGTTTCGGTCAACATTAATCGCTATTACCCTATGTTTTATTAAAACTGTTATCACCAAAAATGTAAAACCTTTATTGGCTGTACAATATAAGTAATGTAAGATTATTTTAAGAGCTGTGGTTTTTATGAATAAATAAAATAAATCAATTTATCAATGATACCTGAGCGAGGTAATGAGCGCTAACCTTAAATGCTGGCGGGAGCTTTTATAATTTTGCACCCGAGAGCTCGATCATGCTTGGACGAGCGCAAGGAAACGCTTGATGTCCTCCGATGCAGACATCAAGCGTTTCCTTCCTTTCTTGCGCTCGTGCTCTACTATATAGTTTTTTATTCAGAGACAACAAAAGTGTGCGAGAGTATTTTCGTTCGGTCTGTACTGGCGCTCTCAACTTTTAACTTTCCAATTTTCTAACAAACGAAATAACGAGTAGATATACCTATTTCTATAAAAATAACGTTATACATTGTCAACGTTGCAGCGTGCGCGGACGTGGACGAAGCATACAGCCCAGGTTCTTCGAACAGCAGCGGCGGGCCCCCCGCGCCCGCCGTCATCCCCCCGCCAGGATCCCTACGCACCAAAATGGAAGAGCTCAACCGACAAATCGAAGAACAGAAACAGCAGATCCTTAAAATGGCGCAAGCAGACTCGTCTGTGGGTGGAGAGGTATGTTACCCACCTACAAAAACAACTAATTGCTTTTTAAACAAATTAGAAAGACCGCTTTCATAGTGGTCTTGACTTTCGACTACATTGAAAGACTAGGATCTTGGAAGCTCCCCTTACTGAAACTGATTATGTAGATTCCAAGGTCTGAATGGAGCAGATGTAGTTATAAGAACTCTGTAAATAAAAGCTTTTTAAATTTCCATAGCTTGTTATGATGAGATCATATACTAATATCTTTTATCTCACTTTTTCAGGATGATGAAGCCTATTCGCCATCACGCCCCATGACGCCGCCTGCAGCAGTGCCATCGAAATTGGCCGACATCTCTTTGCCTTCAAACTTGCAGGAGATCCTGGCCACCATAAAGCAGCGATCAGAGAATACTACTACCGACGTCGATATGCGCAACCTGCCTTTACCTTAGTTACAAATTATAACTATGCTATGTTTAAAATTATATTTTTAGTACATATATATTATATTCACATTTGTTGTGGCTTGAAGCCAACATATTTCGAATGATTCTTGTTAGTCGGATTATTCTCTTTTACTCAACAAAAAGCTACTATTTTAAACACTTTATCAAAAAGAAATACATATTAAGTATTGACATGGATAGAGCTTGTGCATGCTTAAAATATATAGAAGAAAAAACAATTATTTGATCCGTCTGGGTCTTCCTGAATTGCTAGGTACTGAGAATCAATTTGAGATTGTTGATGGGTGAGAGTTGTGACACTGCTTTGATTAGGACATAACTTTTTGGGAACATTTCATCAGTCTTAGTTATGTATAAGAAATGAACTATATCCAGCTGTTTCATTTTGCACAAGGTTAATTTATTTGCAGTGCAAATATTTTCTTTAGTTTTTTAATTTTGATTTTTATGTTAAGTTACAAAGGACAGTTTTACATCTACACTAAAGTAGACTAATGTTATTTTAGTTTTTTTAGATAATTCACTTCAATGATTGTGGTTATGATAATTTTGATAATACAGAAAATTTATAAAACATTGTTAATGTTAACATGTGCAATAGAGTCCGTTATTGTTAAACTAATTGACTTAAGAATCAACATGTGTATTAAAATGAATTTGTTGTATGGAAATAAGTTATGTTCTTCCTCTTGTACATAAGACAAGTAATAATATAGTTATAGATACTTTGAATATAATTAGTGTACAAAATTAGAATAATTAAAGATTATTACTATAGATTTCTTTTTATGTTTTATTTCTGAGGTGTAACAAAATGAAATAAATTGTAATTTTAAAGTTGCTGTTTATTTATATCATGCCATCAATCATCATACAAAGACCTTTTTGATTTTGTTTTCCTCTCTTGTATATTTAATTTGTTTCCCTTTGGCATTTTGAAATCTCTGAATGCTTCATGTTGAAGTAAAGGGTTGTTGTTGTTGTTATATTTGAACTTCTTCTCCATTCTAAGTATTTTAGTTTCCATTAGTTTCCTTCTAGGAATATGCTGCAAGGAATGTTCCCAATCTCCTGTAGCCTTCAAATCTAGTAGTATCGGGATCATGTGGTTTATATTGAGGTTCTTTTTAGATCCTGGGCCCCATTCTAGATATCTGTCCAATGGTAATTTGGCCATTTTAAGTCCATCTCTTTTGGCTTTTGCTAGTGAAAGTGGTTCATTATTGATCTAAAACAAAATAAAAAATGTGGTGTACCAGGAAGAGCAAAGCTTCATTTTGAGAAACAAAATCTTATTCAAAGCAGGAAGTAGGTACTAACTAGCAATAGTGCTATTTTTTTACATAAGATAAAGTCATTAGCAAACATTTAGAACAAACCTTATCAACCATACATCCAACTATATACACAGCATCATGATCAAAATGAGTTAATTCCTCCCGACAATGTGGGGTAAGATAAACTAATTTTTCCTTAGGGAATTTATCTAAGTAGCTTTCAGTATGCATGTTCAAAGGAAACCATGGCTCTTCTAATGATGGAATGTTTTTCCTTAATTGTTTCATAAAGTCGCCTCTCATATTGACATTACACAAGTGTATGTTAAATGGATTTTTATGTATTCTGTTATCACCAAAGACAAAAGTCATCTGCTTTGCTGCATTGATTGCTTCTCGAAATACCATGTGCTCTTCATATGAACAATCTATTATTACAGACTGTCCATGTGTTATTGCTTGTAATGCCCTGAAACAATATATTATATTATATATTAACATATATCACAAAAACAACTTTTAGATGCCTATTTAGGCCTATTTTCATTTTATCAAGTCCTACAACCAATAGTGAACAATATACATTAAATATTTGCCTGGGACATGGCAGGGTGCAGTTTTACAAAGGGTAGGTGCATACTACGACTTACTGCAACACCTTGTAGATAAAATGGCATGGCCAATGAGGTTTCATAGTATCACATTTGTTACCTATAGTTGTCAAACATGTTCATGGACTGATCACGAATCCTTATAAACAATGTTTGGTGTTTAATGCCATATAGAAGGTCATCAGGATGTTCCTTCGTTATCTCAATAGGGTTTTCCTCCCACTCCTTCTTTCTTGCCTCCTTTTTAGTCTGAAAAATTAATATTGTTACAGAATTGAAGTAGGTAATGTCATTTTTTGAAATATTTGACCCAATGGGGAGACAGACAGCTTTTTTATCCCACTAGGTTGCGCTGGTGTTGTTTTGCTGTAAAACTTCACTATGACTGTAATAATTTTAGTAACAATAAACATGACAAGCCCCAGCGATGGTGGCGCCATCTGAGATTAGTTTTGCCTGCTCTTCTCCATTCTTTTCCTCCAAAAACTAATTTTAGTTACATTAGATCTCTATATTGAAAAGTATGTGTATTTAATGTGGTTTTTTTTTATAATTTATTTCTTGACCTGGATACATAGTCCTTAAGAGCCTACTAGTCCATGGAGCGAAAAAATCGGTGGGCGCGGCTAAAATGCATGCTATTTCGTCTAACATTCGTGGGACAAGGTAAGACTCTGCAGCGATGAGTAGTATGAGGCTAATGCTCGCATATACACAATAACACACTCTCGTAACGTCGCGACGAAAACCGAAAAGTCGAAAACCGGCACGCAAAATTGTACGATTTGGCTTCTGGTGCTTGGGGTTTTACGACAAAACTACTGAATGTATTTAGTCAGACCAAAGTTATTTCAAATGTCAATAAACTAAAGCTTGTCAGTATGTACATTATTTTGGAGTTTTCGTAATCCTTTTGTAATTTATTTACGTCTAAACTTGCGTTAAAATACGGGCTAAAATACAGATGTTTGAAGGCTCATTACTTTTAAGCCACTTATTTATTTTCTGTATAATTAGCAGGCTGACCTAGATAATGAAGAGATAAATCGATATTATTCTTAATTTTGGACTTAAAATGTCAAGTAGTGAAGTAATCACCCAAGTACGGTTGCATGGAGAAATGAACGACTAGTTCATCCTTAAGTCGCAATATTAGAAACAATTTTCGAGTTGAAGTGACGTGACGCTTCAGAAAAGCGGTGGATACTTTACTGAAGCTTCTATGGAGTTTTGGATAGAATACGAAAATACACGTTTTTCGCCTTTGTACTATTTGCCTTTCACTCATGCACGTTTACGAACACTTAATGGTTAATAATCCACCATTATTACACATTAACACTCGAAGAAACATAGGTTTTAGTAAATAACACAAAATCAACAACAGCACATTTTCGCATTCCCGCCAAAATTTAATGTGGTAATTAATTATAATGATGCCATTGGAGAAAAAAGTGATTTTGTTTTGATACATGCAAAGTTTGATTATTTAAGATAGTAACCTTTTGACTTTCTTTGGACTTCTCTGTTTTCCACAGGTAGTTCAAGTAATTAGACCGTTGGTTTCTACTTCGCAATGATAGTAGATGTTGCCACTGATCTGTTCTTAGTCTATCCGGAGCACAGCGACCATCTTGCCTCATTACTTCCACTTCCAGCATTAATATTTTGAGTGTTTTTTCAAGCTGACCATCTCCCTTACAGATTTCATGAATAATTTGGTCTGTAAAGGAACATTATCCCAAATTTAATGATTTACTATGGTTAAACTTCTGTAGTTGGGAAGGTTTCTATTAATGTATTAGGAACTAGCTTCTGCCCGCAGCTTCACCTGTGTGGCATATATCTTTGTAGCTTATGTGTTATTCCAGAACCTAGACTATCTACAATTTAAATTTAATCAAAATTGGTTAGTAGTTATGGAAACATGTGGTAACAAACATTCACACACACACACAAAACTTTCGCATTTATAATATTATACTATAGTTGGATAGGATAGGGTAGGATGTACAGAATTGGTCCTGTTACAGTTTTATTATAAGTGGACCTAATACTGAGGGTTGTGACATCTGTAATTTCTAAACTACAAAACCCATGACCTTAAAATATTTACGCGACAATCTTTAGTACCTACAACCTAGTTTAAAATTTTTCTTCTGGTTCATTTGTAATTACTTACATATTTATCTAGTGAAGGCCATTTTGGCCATATGTAAAGTACCCAAGTTATTTAGTAATACTCGGTGGTCCAAGTTTAGTCGGCAACAGGCACAGGTTATCCTTATCCGGACATTAGGATTAGAATGCCACCTATCAAAGACCTTTGTCCGAGGTGCATTTGATCAAAGAACTTGAATGACTTCATCAAATCGGGCGGACATAATTTTGAATGCGGTATGAAGAAGTAGGAGCTCAGTATGTCTTCATACACTACAAAGAGTAATAAATACCTGATTCATCTTCTAATTCCACTTGAGCGGAATACAACCTAGGCGAAGTGAAGCATTTTGGCTGGTCAACGAACCTCTTGCATGGTTTTATTATATCATGGGCTTGTCGTAAATGCGAAATTGCTGCTCGTACACAATACATTTTCAAAAGATATACTTTTTCTTTATTTCCTCACAATTAAAAAACAATACAATATGTATTTTAGTGAAGACGTTATTTTATTTCTTCTTCTTCTTCAGATTATGGCTTTTAAACGTTGCTTGACGTTTTTCTGCCAGTGTCAAAGTGAGGCCAGTGTACGCCAATGGTTTTTTTTTATAATTTATTTCTTAACCTGGATACATAGTCCTTAAGTCGCAATATTAGAAACAATTTTCGAGTCGAAGTGACGCTTCAGTAAAGCGGTGGATACCTTATAAAAAAAGTACTCTGTGGTGGATACTTTACTGAAGCTTCTATGGAGTTTTGGATAGAATACCAAAATACACGTTTTTCGCCTTTGTACTATTTGCCTTTCACTCATGCACGTTTACGAACACTTAATGGTTAATAATCCACCATTATTACACATTAACAATCGAAGAAACATAGGTTTTAGTAAATAACACATAATCAACAACAGAACATTTTCGCATTCCCGCCAAAACTCCTACACTGTACGGTGTACGGTAATAAATTGTTGCCCGGTTACAAAACTTGTACGTCATTTTTTCGGCCGCGACCAAAGAGAATATTTCACAGATCAGTAATACGTAGTATCACAGATCAGTAATATGTAGAGTTTGTGGATTTCTGTAGATATTCTTATTCTATAGTACTTTTCTCACAGTCCACAGCACAGATTAAGTAATCTGTGGTATCCCTTAGTAGTTTGTGAATCTGTGGTATGGTAATGGTAACTGCACAGACTACTGAGAGGATCAGACGGATGACTTTCATAGAGAAAAAATCGCCGTAACGAGGCTCACATATAGATTTTGACAACTGCTTCGTTTTTTTTGTATGAATGAGAATATAGTCTTTTACCTATGCAATTACATTTTTTTTCTTTTTGGGTTCAGGTATTTTTGCCATGTTAGGTACCTACTGGCTATATAGTAATATTCCCTAATTAGGATTAGAATATAAAAAAACTACATAGTATATTCACTAGTTTTTTATTTTTCAATTTTGTTTAACATTTATTATATGGTTTTTCTTGCATGCAAGGCAAACTTTTATTTCTTAACCTAAAAACATCTGTTGCTTTTAATATTCTATTGATAACACTGCACCAGTTAAAAACAGTTAATCGCAGATTCATATCAATAATGCATTCAGAAATAACATCACAATGTTCTCCATCACAGAGCTCCATTAGTTATCTCTTCATCAATGATCAATGAATAACGTTGGATAGGCGTGGATACGCAGACGAGACCTCTGCAGTGCTTTTGTGAAAAACCTTTATTCAAAATTCTTTTCACATACAAACAGCTTGTGAAGGTCTTCGAAGCTCAAGTTTCTTAAATTTTCACAATCGATTACACTGTAACCACTTTTGGAGTCTTATCTCAGTTTTTGGAAATCTATGCAAATTGACGTCCTTTCGTCTACTAGCACAATTCACAACACAGCACTTGTTGTACATAATGCTACTTGTATTACAGCTTCACAAATTGAGAGGTAAGGTACGGAATTAAATCGACGCAAAACTTCACTCGATCAACCTTAAAACTGTAATGGCCACGGGTGCCAATCTTGATACAAAATATACTCGCCGTAGTGTCTATGGCTCACATATAGAAAATGACAGTCCATTGCCGCCATGTTTGATTTTTATGTCAAATCTTAATTTGTCAAACCTAAATAAGTAAATAACCGCCATTACAGTTTTAAGGTTGATCGAGTGAAGTTTTGCGTCGATTTAATTCCGTACCTTACCTCTCAATTTGTGAAGCTGTAATACAAGTAGCATTATGTACAACAAGTGCTGTGTTGTGAATTGTGCTAGTAGACGAAAGGACGTCAATTTGCATTGATTTCCAAAAACTGAGATAAGACTCAAAAGTGGTTACAGTGTAATCAATTGTGAAAATTTAAGAAACTTGAGCTTCGAAGATCTTCACAAGCTGTTTGTATGTGAAAAGAATTTTGAATAAAGGTTTTTCACAAAAGCACTGCAGAGGTCTCGTCTGCGTATCCACGCCTATCCAACGTTATTCATTGATGAAGAGATAACTAATGGAGCTCTGTGATGGAGAACATTGTGATGTTGTTTCTGAATGCATTATTGATATGAATCTGTGATTAACTGTTTTTAACTGGTGCAGTGTTATCAATAGAATATTAAAAGGCACAGATGTTTTTAGGTTAAGAAATAAAAGTTTGCCTTGCATGCAAGAAAAACCATATAATAAATGTAAAACAAAATTGAAAAATAAAAAACTAGCGAATATACTATGTAGTTTTTTTATATTCTAATCCTAATTAGGGATATTACTATATAGCCAGTAGGTACCTAACATGGCAAAAATACCTGAACCCAAAAAGAAAAAAAATGTAATTGCATAGGTAAAAGACTATATTCTCATTCAAACAAAAAAAACGAAGCAGTTGTCAAAATCTATATGTGAGCCTCGTTACGGCGATTTTTTCTCTATGAAAGTCATCCGTCTGATCCTCTCAGTAGTCTGTGTGTAATGGCGGTTATTTACATAATTAGGTTTGACAAATTAAGATTTGACATAAAAATCAAACATGGCGGCAATGGACTGTCATTTTCTATATGTGAGCCATAGACACTACGGCGAGTATATTTTGTCTCCTTTATGGATAGTTATTATACTCTTTGGTATCAAGATTGGCACCCGTGGGTAACTGATATTATTACGGTGATTTTACGGAAAGGTAATTAATAATTATAATGGTTGTCCTATAAATATGTAACCTTTAAAATTATAGTTATTAATATTTAACAGTGTGAATATGGTACTAAAGCAAATTCTAATTTCAGAACAATAATGGCAGTGGCGGCTATGTTACGCCGTACGGTGGTTAATGGCACATTGTATTCTGCTGCCGCTTTGCGGTTTTCTTCATCTCAGTCCGATAAAAAGGTGTTTTTCGACGTAACTGCGGATGGGGATCCTCTCGGTCGGATTGTCATTAAGCTGAACTCTGAAGAAGTCCCTAAAACCGCAGAAAATTTTAGAGCTTTGTGTACGGGAGAGAAAGGGTTTGGTTATAAAGGGTCGTCGTTCCATAGAATCATTCCTAACTTTATGTGTCAAGGAGGAGACTTTACTAATCATAATGGTACTGGAGGCAAGTCTATCTACGGCCGCACTTTCAAAGATGAGAATTTCAAATTGAAGCATACTAGTGCTGGGATTCTGTCCATGGCTAACGCGGGACCAGATACTAATGGATCTCAGTTCTTTATCACCACAACGGCCACACCATGGTTGGATAGAAAGCATGTGGTTTTTGGTGCAGTTGTGGAAGGTTTAGACATTATCCAGAAAATGGAAAGCCTGGGATCCAAGAGTGGAAAACCATCAAAGAAAGTTGTAATATCTGAATGTGGTGAGTTGGACTAGTAGACCAGTTGTGTATAAAGTACAGTTTTATGTATTAATAATATTTTAGATAATTAAGTTGAATAGAAAGTAGTTATGTATCAACTCTTGTGTGTATTATTTTACTTACACAAATCCTGACAGTAGTCCCATCCTACCTATTTGCACTCGTATCTTTGCATAACTAATTGATTGACCACTTCAGGTTCCTAGTGAGTAGTTCATATTAGGTATTCAAGTCTTCCCACGGCTGCAATCACTGCCTACACACAGAGTGCAACCAAGGGCTAAGTCATTCAGAGGTCTGATTAGTGTTCTGTTGCTCTTGGTTGATCAGCACCGCACTACCGAATAACCTCCCCAAACAATAGTTTTTTTTGTCTTTCTTGGCCAGACTTGATTTGTGTATTTTGCCAATTTCAAGTATAACAAACAATGGTTGTTTAACTCTAATTCTGTTAACATCAAATTTGGGTCAAAAATATCAATATTAATGTAAAGTTCATATCTTAGAGAATATTTTCAGTAAATTTAACAATCCAATTTAGAACCTACTGGGGAAAAAAAGATTTGTGTTAAAATTAACAACATAGTTGTTGTTTTTTAAGTTCTTCAGGATTTCAAAGAAAAGAAATCTATCTTACACCCATGCCTAAAGCCAGTGATTGAAGCTCGGGCATTATTAGTTCTATAGATTGAGGTAACATTGTTTACAAAGATGTAGCATATAATCTCACTAAACCAAAGAAGCCTGTTTCTTTATTTATCATTATAATCTTAAATTGGATAAATTGTCAAATGTTTATTTTATCCAGGTGTTTTATCTGAGGATTTTGCTGCCATTAAGAATGCCCAATAATGAGGTTTAAGTATTGGATATACTTGTTAAAGTTCCAGTAATAAAACAGTATGAAAATAAGTATGCAATTTTTATTAATCACTAAATGCAACAAATTAGGTTAGGGAGTTGCTATCATCAAACTTACTGGTGTGATTGACATAACAACATACTTTAATTACATACATCTAAGTCAGTATCTATCAAGTCTTAAGACCTATTGTAGTAATAAGGCATTTTTAGATAAAACACTCTCTTTCATATCAAACTATTAGACCTCTCTTACAAATACATATGTCACAAAAATTTACACCTTTGTCTTTTTTATTTCAATATTCAAGATAAATATATTGCTTTATGCACATCTCATACTAAAATAATGTTTCTACAAGTAGTAATTGAATTCTTATTCAAAGAGCATCCTACAAATTGACAAATTGTTAACATTTAAAAATATAGGTAATCTGACAAATAGAGCTATGGAAGTTTTATTTTCACTGACAATTTTAAAATATAACTTACAACATGTGGACTTTAAGCCACGTTTCCATTATGTAATTACTTGCATGCATGTATGACATCACACTTGTGTGCAAGTTATTTTAATTGGAAACATGATTTCTAGAACTGCATTTTGCGTGCAAGGATTTACTTGGTTGTAAGTGTTTTAATCATGCTCAACCCCATTCCTTCACATATGATAGCTGATACTTGCGTGCGCAAGTCGCAAGTTGCATAAAACTAAAACACTTGCACACAAGCAACTGACATGTATACGAGTTCAATACTACTAACTTGCAGTTTGCATGCATGTTTATGTTTCCACTACTCAAGTTGCATGCAACTTGCATAATGGAAATGTGGCTTTACATTTTCTCTATGAACTTAACATTACATATAAACTAGTTTTGTCTTTGAACTATGGATACCAGATTCTTTTTGAGGCTGCAAGTATACTATATCTTGAAATAAAGCATTACCTTTTTAATAATAATATTTCAGAAGCACATGCATACATCTTGATCCTGACTGACACATTGAACTACTTAAAATTTAACACTTATTCCTGATTTTATTCTTGACCTTACAGAATTCAAAGAAAATTAAAAAACGAACAAGTACACAATACATCGCAAGTAAAATGAGGCTAAAAAGGGCAGTAAGGATGAAATTACCAAATATTCAAAAACAATATTAACAAAATTAAATACTAAGAAAAATTAGTTAATAGCTCATCCTCTAAAATTCACATTTCTGACACGAAAACAAAATTATTGTTGAATTTGAGATCATTTTAATTACAGTGGTGTTGAAGAACAAATCAATGTACTTACTTTCATTAACTACACTGTTTATTTTTGTGCTTTATTATGAGGAATGTTATTTAAAAAAGATAAAATAAACTATCAAAACATAAATAAACCTTTTTAGGACTGCCCAAGCGAAATGTTTTCAGGATTCATGAATGTATTTTTTAAATTTCTTATTGGCTTGCGTTTGACCGCTGTCTCACTTGCCGTGCTAACATGCGCGTCGTGACAAAATTTTGTCGATGCTTATATCGTGCATTTATCTCGTATTCGCAGGAGAAAGAGCGAGACAAAACACTAGACAAAATTTTGACGTGGTGCGCATGTAGTCTGGCTGATAAGCGACGACGCGTATGTATACTTATAATCTACCATGCCTTTAAAATGCCCTGGAACAGATTTGGACGTGAGGTATTGGTAGATTACTTACATAATCCCGTTTGACACTGGCTAGGGCACTCATGGATTTTAGTCCTTTTAATTATTTATAGAAAGAAATATTAGTTTGTGCTATTGAAAATTCTAGTATTAACCAATCAGTGGTGACATATCAGATGAGTTTTTATAACTGTACTTATTGATCCACTATTATTTCTGGTGATATCACTTCAGTCTACTGGAATCCTACAAATCCTACTAGGTAATATGAATTAATTTACAAACTAAAACTTTTCTTGAACACTATTGTGAAGATAAATCGGGTAGGTATGCATTTTTACATAGCAGTCACAATGTTATGAATAAATTCTATTAACACATCATTTCACAATATACACATGGAGAAAGGACTTAAATCAATGCTAGCACAATACGTAAACAACTTTTGGTAGGGAGAATATTAGTTAGCAAGGTCATATAAAATAAATAACTTTATGCCATTTCTGTTTTTTTACATGATACGGCTGTGTTTTATAGAATTTCAATTGTTTTTGGATAAAAATTGTGCTAAGCAAAACAAATGCATGCTGCGTTTAGACAAATGTAGCTCTGTTCTTTTCTTCCATCAGTATTATTCCAATACACTTTGCTTTCCTGTGGATATGAGATGGAGTTATCCCAGGCGTCTGTTCTTTTCCTTTTCTACTTCTACAGCAATATTTTAATAATATTGCCATAAGCGCGTGGCTCTACTCTGGCTGAATCAAAACCATTTAATAATCTTTTTGTATATTGTGACATAATGGTGGATAGATTACATCAGATTCTATTATTCATTCTCATAAATGAATTTAATTCGTTTTAAGAACAATCAGTATTTTACGGATAAATTAAGTACAACCAGTATTATTATTTTATAATAGATTCGTTTAGCATTTAAATTGCACCAGATTTTCTTATTTCCATACAGGTAATATTTACATTAGAATTTAGAAAATTATTTCGATATCACAACAAAAGCGTACAAGGTTCAGCATATCTTTATCGAACGAAAATCAACGTGCAATCGGAGACAAATCATCAAGGAACATTCCTAAAAAAATGTAAAAGAAAAATTAAACGAACACTTACATTTAGATCGCGACTCGGGCGCACTAAGCGAGCACTTTAAAAACTTCGATCATTCTATGAAAGCTTCTAAATTATAGCTAAGATATGATTCGGAATCACTCATTTATCTAATTTTCGGATACGAGGAAACGAGGATTAACTCGAAATTAATATTAAAAAAAATAATTTCGCTATGCGATCGTCTCTAGCGCACGCGGATCTTAGGCGGCGCAGTGAGGCGACTGAGATTCGAGAGGCTACAGGCGCGGCTCGCTCGACAACTGGTCGGCGCTGCGGCCCTTCTGCATCTGCAGACTTAGCACGTGCGGTTCCATAGTAAGGTGGTGCGAGGAAGTGCGTTTGTGGCGGCCGGCGGGCGGCGGCAGGTCGCGCGAGCCAGTGCGCCGGTGACGCAGTACGCCGCTTTCCAACAAGCGCTTGCTTTCGTCGTCAGCGCAGCGCGCCAGCGGCAGCACAGTGAGGTCGAGACTGTCCATACTGCGAAGCGCCAAATGCCGCAGCTGTTCTAAACTGAGGTCGCGGCTGTCGGCGCGCGGCCGGCGCCGCTCCTCGTCGTGCTGCCGCGCGCGCGGCTCCAGCTGTATAGTCTTGGAGTCGTTGCGGAGATGGCGCGAGGCCACCAGCACGCGCGCCGTGCTGCCGCCCGCGGCGGACAGCGCGGAGTCGGTTCGTTGCAGCGTGACCGCGCCCCCCGCGCCGCCCGCGCCCTCCATCGGCGTGCTGGTGGCGGAGCTCAGCCCTGACGTCACGCCGGATCGGAACCCGCTCGCGTTGTCAGCAGACGGCAGCTCCTCGAACACTGCTCCGGAACAGGGTATTAGTTTCAGGCGTGAGGACGTGGGAGAACAAATGGCGAATTATATACGAGTAATGATGATGAATGAAAAAAAGGATAGAGTCAAAATACAATGTTTTTTTTTCTAATATTTAGCGCAAGTACGGGTCTTTTCGATCGATAAAATTGACAGTTCAGATCGATAATGTGGGTTTTATCGATTTTTTATATAATTTATCGAGCCTTGATACAACCGACAAAAGTTAGGTATCGAATAGTTAGGTCGAATCCAAAGAGAATATAAAGCTACTACAATACCTACTTTACGATCTGACTTCGGTACTCGCAACATTCGATAAATTTATCAGTTTTTTCGAGTCGACAATGTTATCGTTTGAACTTACGTACTTGCGCCGGTGGTGTGGTACAGGCTAGTTTGAACACTATCGCTCACAGGCCTATCACTATCTCTTACACTATCTCTAGCAGTATTACTTTAACCTTACATTGAAAATTGGTACTACAATTTTCAATATCAGGTTAAAGTAATACTTTAACCTTTTAAGTTAAATAGAGCAGTATTACTTTTACCTTACATTGAAAATTGTAGTACGAATTTTCAATGTCAGGTAAAAGTAATACTGCTCTAAGAAATTATGGTAGGCCACCTGATGTCGGCTGATGTTAAGCGAAGATGCAGAAGCTTGCGTAAAATACCTGTTAATCGCGATGTAGCGATGATGATAAAGAGCGATTTCTATATGAAACTGTCGATATTGAATTTGTTGAGTTGAAATATTGAGACATTTTTGAAAGCAAATTTTGCACTCATAATTTTTGTTCTATTGCACTCACGTTTATCGAGGCTGATGATGGAGCCTTGGATGTCCTTGTGGTCCAGCGGCGCGGCGGTCTCCAGGTGCCGGCGGCGGCGCACGAGCCACCAGTCCGCCATGAAGATACCGAGAGCCACGATCTTAATGCCGCCGCAGAGGCCGACGTATCTGATACAATGGAACAATGGGGATATTGACTCAAATTTTTTACGATGTCAACCAATTCGTTTTCTCATGAGAATCAAATGTCTTTATTAAAAAAATTAGAAATCGAACGCTAGGAACGTCAAAAATGAGTCAGTCGGGCGTATCTACTGAGCGCTAAAACGCCCCATAAAAATTTGACAGAACATCTGACGTCACTTGTTCTACGCGAGCCGTAAAGCTGTATTAAAAACATGCATTTTGTTGATTTGGCCGTGAAAAACTGCGGTACATAGTTGACATATATTTTTTTATGCATTGCTATACGTAAAATATATCATGGTATCACTTAAATAACTATTGGACGATAAAAAAAAATCGTTGACTTTGGGAAATTTTTACGGAATTTTTTCGGGAATATTTGTGAAAATTATATATTTTTGTGAATTTCATTTTTACTGTGTCATTTAGCATCAGTCAAACTGATTTGGATACTGCAAGTATATTTTATTGAAATATCCGAAGCTACCTGTATCGGAACTGCTCAATGTCGTAGAGCAAGCACCGGCCGCCCTTCTCCCCGCTGCAGGACTGCTTCCACAGTATACAGGTGGAGTCGATGAGGTTCCCGAATAGAATCGGCGCCGGGATGTAACCGAACAGACGGAATATCACGAACTGCATACCGAGCGCGAACGAACGCTCCTCCTCGCTCACAGACCTGGGACCAAGAAATTATTATTGTTATTAAAAGTTAAATTCCTCAAGTCGCTTGCGTAAGACGGGTCTAGAACCCGCTAAATGTGAGAAACAAACTTTCTGTAGGTAGTTTTATGATGCCGGTCGAGAAGGAAAATCATACATAAAGATGGGGAGCCACACTGCTCACTTATAACGGTAGATGGCGCATTATCGCTGGTGTTGTTTCACTATGAAACTTCATTATAAACATAGTAAGTAAACAAAAAATCGTCTGCAAAAAGTATGCTTTTGTAGCTGATGTTATAAGGAGTAAATTAATTTTAGGCTACTTTTATTTTAGTAAAAGAATTAGGGTTCCACGCAAAAAATTAAAAACAATGAAATCCAATATCTCCGCGCGGGTGAAACCGCGGGCAGCCGCTAGTACAGTATAAAAAAACAATTACTTCAACGATTTCCATTGGAATTCCAACATACCTCAGCACACAAATACATCACAAAAATTTCGCTTCCAACAGGATTCGAATCTGCGTCTTCTGGTTATCTAGAGCAGACGCCGTAACCAATTAGGCTATGGGAGCAATCGATGTTCACTGCGAAATTCTCGAGATGATGTTTTTCTATCCGGCTTACAAGCCGTTGCTCCGCCTAGCAGACCTCGCTTTGTAGCGATTACCTACTCCATTGTGATACGTTACAGTACCAATCAAATGGCGAGAGAGTTTGCTTTAATAAACATCCGCTAGTGTCGGTAAACACTATAAAATATATTTCATACCTCAGCACAATCATAAGCAGCGGCATCTGCGTGACGGCGACGACGAAGGTCATGAAGAACAGCAGCACGAGGAAGGGGAAGATGGTGGTGCAGGGCGGGTTGCACGCGCCGGCCGTGGCCACCGGCACCACCGTCACCTCGCTGTACTCGCGCGCCGCGCCCGCCGTCAGCGCCGACGCGCTCGCGCCGCTCACCAGCGCGCCCAGCGGCAGCTCGCGGCTGTTCTCGTGCACGCCTGGCACAACGTCACCAATCAAATAAGTGCAAAATATACAAAATATAATATACTTTACAATAATTGTATTATGTAGAATTTGTGTTGACAATTGGGATGTTGACTCTATTCAAATCCGTATCCGCGAAACGGTAGTTTTTGTAACAGAAATCCTTTAAAACACAATATTTTTGTTTATTTTTAAGGAATATAATTTTAATTTAATAATCAAAATGTAATAACATCACTCCGAAGTCACGTGACATAAAACGCGCGTGACGTCACTTTCTCAATCGGAATGAGTATATTGCTCTTTCTGCCTAGTATTTCAGAGTGATTTCTGTGAATATAGTTATCTGTGCCAGGAATCGTGACGTCACATCGACCACGTGACCAGTATTGGCGTTTTGGAGCGAAATTTAAAAGGGCATTTAAAATACATGATAATTAAAATATTAGTTGTTTTAAAAAGTAATTTTATATATTTTGTTTTATATTAGGCCCATACGCATCGTTTTAAACACTCCCAAAATCAGTCAACATCCCAATTCATAAGTGTACGTAAATATTCCAATTTGAAATAAATATATGAATATGATATCATTTACTTAGATACAAAAGTCCAGTCGGAGCGCTGCGTGCAGCTCCGTGATGAAGAGGTTAGTGGTAGGACTAACTCTTCTGCGAGTGTCCGTCTGGGTTGTTACCACCGCTTTGTGAGTGAACTCTGCCGCCAAGCAGTAATGTGCAAACATTACTGTGTTCCGGTTTGATGAGCAGAGTAGCCAATGAAATTACTGGGCTTATGAGACTTAATACTTATGAGGTGTGGATTCGACAACTCATCTGCATAAAGAATAAAGCATACATTCATTACTCCAGCCATTTTAATCGACTTAAAAAAGGAGGAGCTTCTCAATCCTGAATTCGAATGTATTTTTTGTTTGTTACGTTGGTAATTTTTCGAAAACGGCTTAGCCAACATGTATCTTGTTTTAACTTGAGGTGATGCTACAAAATTCCCTACTTGCATGCTATATATTGAACTAGGTACAATGTTTTCTTCACCAAGAGTTCATACGGATAAACGGGCGACGTCAATTACCACTGAGCCGTCCTCGTTCATATATCAAATGTCTGCATCATTTATTTATCCTTGTAAAACAAACAGCATGATTACGACATAAATGTTTATTATTAGTACTGCTACCAACGTGGAAAAACAGCTGAATAGTTTTCACTTACGTTGGCACACTATAGAGACAACCTCTTCGGTCTGCCCCAAAAAGACTTGACACGATGGCTATCATGTAGGCCTAAAATAAAACCCACAATAATAAGCCTCTCGATTGTGCATGAAAGGTCTAGAGTAACAGGACGCCCCAATAAATTTCCTAACTTCATAAAAGACGATTTGGAAAAGAACATGATTCATTTGCCATCAAATAAATTTACGCGTGTTTGTTCCACAGTGAACCCTGACATCCGCATGTTGTTTTGGTTCGTTGAATGGTGGTGCTATTTCGGGCGCGCAATCCGACACTGTAATGCAAGACAGGTCGTTAGCCAGGCCGGGATATAAATGGCACCTGTATGTAGAGCGTTTGAAATAATCCTTACTATCAATTTAAATGGGGGCAGATGATTTTGTATACAGCGAACTGTATGTTCTGGTACACGTAGTCAGACACGTATACAGAGGGGGGGATAGTTCGGATTTATCCCCAGAAAACTGACGTTATATAAAATAAACGGGATCATAACCACTGTGAAGCACGAAAGTTCACATGGTTGTTTCAATGTTTGTCCCCCCCCGAACACAAAGTTTGGATACGTGCCTGCACGTAGTATTGTGCAGTTTACGCGCTATAAACTGCACAATTATACGATTCTACTAGATTCAACAGTTAGCTTCTATTTTTTTTATACAATTTGATAACGAGACGAGCTGGTCGTTTGTCCGATGGTAAGCATAACGCCGGCTCATAACAATTGTACTGCCACTCAGAACTTTGAAACACAAAGACCTGCGCGGCACTGCAGTGCGCTCGTTACCCTGAGACTGTATTAAGTCTCATAAGCCAAGTAATTTCACTGGCTGCTTTGCTCGTGAAACAGGAACACAGTAAGGCTTGCACATCATTGCTTGGCGACAGACTTCACGAGCAAAGCGGTGGACGGACACTCGCAGAAGAGTTAGTCCTACCACCTAGACTAAGCCATCAATAATGCGCTCACACCATTACAAACAGTTTTTTAACATAATCAAATAACCATCTTTGATTTTGGTCCTTCGAGCCGGAGAAAGTTGTCTATCATTCCTACTAATATCATAAATGCGAAAGTGTGTTTGTCTGTTTGTCCTTCTTTCACGTAGCAACGGAGCAACGCACCCACGTGATTTTTGGCATAGTTATAGTTTATGGACCGGAGAGTAACATAGGCTACTTTTTATCCAGGAAAAATGCATGGTTCCTGTGGGAACGCGGGTGAAAACCGCGGGCAGAAGCTAGTTGTTCTTATAAATGTGATTTCTTTCTTTCTATAGGTATCTAGGAATATCCTCGCAGTTATGTTTCAAAGTCTATCGACGTATCTAGGTTTATACAGGATGTTTGATGTACTCACAGGCGCAGTTTGTGAAGTTGGAGCGTGAAGAGAAGGCGGCGCAGCCGGCGTGGCACGGAGAGAAGTAAGTAAGGCCGTTGTTACCGCACACAGGCTCCATATCAGTCTCAGTGCAGAGGCAGTTGAAGTTGCAGGCGGCCGTCAGATTGACTTTGAACGGCTCCAGGTTACTGTACAAAAAATATAATGTAAGTTAAACATAGCAAGCTACATAGCAAGCTTCGCCCACGTATCCTAAGTTACTCCTTATAATATCAGCTATCTGCCAGTGAAAGTCCCGTCACAATCGGTCCAACCCGATTACCCGGAACAAACAGACAGACGCATAGACGAAATTTTTAAAAATTCTGTTTTTGTTTTACCGTATATACTGTCATATGCATTTAGTGAAAAGCTATTATTTTGATTTTACAAACAGACAATTCATGGATCGAAAGATCAGCGGTAATAAACAAACAAAATAATATTAGTATAGACAGATTATTTAGTAAGTGAGTAGTGCTACCTGCCCTGGATATAATATAGTACCTACTCATCAGCATTACCTATTGTTTGTATACGGTATCGTAGTGCCGGCCATCTTGATATTGTCACAGCCGAGGAAGAACAGTAGCGCATAGCAAGACAGGCACACAGTGTTGGAGATCAGCACGAACTGCACCGCGCCTTTGGGTCGCAGCTCCAATCGCTTGAGGAGGCAGCCACCCATGAAGATGCCGATACAGGCGCCCGGGATCGCGATCGATCCTGTGTACGAAATATAACAAGTCTAACAAAAGTTACAAAAAAAAACACGACTGCCTTAGCCAGTGTCACTCGCGATGATGTAAGGATTCTAACGATACCCCATACATCGAAATCTGTTCAGGCATTTAAAAGTTATGGTGGAATAAAGTAAAAACTTAAATGATACATGCATTCATGAACCCTAAAAACATTACACTCCTTTTTTGTGTAGTCGCGTATATAAATAGACTAAATAACATTTATTGTCACAAATACGCAATACATTTAAGCATAATTAAGTTATAAAAGTTGGTAAGACTAAGGAGCGCTATTAATCGGCACAGCCGGGCGGCAAAATCGAATTGTATTGTCCAAAGTGTGTGGTAATTGCTTCGGGCCGCCCTTGTCTTTCAACAAATACTACCAAATCGAATGTGCCGACCCGCTTATGACTGTGTAGGGCCCCTTACTCTTTTGCGCGTGTCTGTTAGGGGTGGGTCACACCGCTTTGTCGGGTAATCTGCCGCTATGCAGTAATATGCAAGCGTTACTGTGTTTCGGTTTGATGAGAAAAGTATTCAGTGAAATTACTGGGCTTACGGCTCATTAACCAATAGTAGGTATATAAAAGTGCTAAAGGACTTGTACCAAATTTGTATGGAGTTTGCAGGCAGCAACATTATAAAAGTATGACGTCATCGTCACGTCAATATTGACAGTTTTGACAAATAATAACCTATGTTGTCATCTGTTCTGTAAAATTTTTTTAGTGTCTTTGCTCTTTATCACATTAAGCCAAACAGAAGCTGAAAAAAACCGTTCCGTTTCGAGAAATTGCGTTCCGTTTCACATTACATGCCAAAAAAACTATACCTATGTATTTTCAGGAAATCGCAGGAATATAAAATTGTAATTTCATTTCAGAATATCTAGATATTGAGAGCTCATTCCAAAAAACCAACTGATAACGTGGTTAAATTTTAGTATCAAAACGGAACAACTCTTTTGTGCTAATTTACCAGTGAACACGCTGGCCTGGCTCTTGCCTAGGCTGAACTGTGTCTCGAGGTACTTGGGTAAGAAGACCACGAAGCCCGAGACTATCATGAGCTCCATGCACGCCCCGAGGCAGGTCACCACATACACTGGGTTCTTGAGCAGCCGCCACATCGATACTGGGATATCTGGAGATAAAGGTTAAACATAAACGCTTACACACTTATCGTAAATTCGTAAAGTATTTCTATCGCAACTTAGATAAGAAATATTTATTATTAACTATCCCTTTATCCAAAACTTTGTGTAGATATTTTCTGATCTTTAGTTAAACTATAATAGGGCAGGTAATAGTAACCCAATTTTTTCTAGGTATAGCAAAACTAACCCAATTTAACCTTCAATAGCATCGAGTCATGAAATGAATGCCATTTTATCCTAACAATATTTTCCTACATTTACGAATGCTGTCACGGAATGTGGAACGTCATGTCTAAACGAAGCCTTCGCACGGTAAAGTAATCGCAACGGTTCTTGGCCGCAGATAACTATGGTGGTATTCATCACGAGAGTGATGAATACATACAATAATAATAGTCTACTAAGCTACTTCTTATTTAGTAGTCATAATAATCTACTTCTTATTTCTGGCCACCCTAAATAAGTAACGATAGATTATGCCGCGGTAGCGTTAGTTTCTGTCAACGGATGTTACTGTATTTCTATCCCTGTCTAACAAGTTGCCCTAATCCATACATTGTACTATTATCTATTCTGTGTCCATACTAACCTTTAATATCTTTTCCATATCCAGTGTCCTTGATATCCGTCTGCTTCGGCGGTGGCTTCGACGTGGAGGCGCCGCTCGCCGCCGCGGCCTTCTCCACCAACCTGATTTTCTCCTTTTCCCGAACCAGAACTTTGGGGAACGAGAAGAACGGTATCGCCACGAGGATCAGCAAGAAACCGCAGAGGAGGAAGCCACCCCACCACATACCCACCCAGCGGTGGTCACCGGGGTCTGGAAACAAAATGATTGTTGACCTACTGTTTTTTTGTTCTGTCATTCAAGTTTGTTTTAATCATAAAATGTTTGCTAAGAATGGTTTCCTAATGTCTTCAGTGTGGGTTTAAAACTCATATTATCAGACGTGAAAAGTAGGCTGCATAAACGCAGAGTAGCGAATTATCTTTTTTTAACTTTTTATACATTTCAAAGTTTTACATAATATAAAGGTGGCTGGACGGCATACATAAATGCCATTTAAGCGTCTTAACTCTTATGCCTTGAGACTGAAACTTTATCAGAACAAATTGTAGACGAGATCAATACCCTGCAAGGTTTTCAATACAAGTAACTTTTCCAACAACAAACCTGTAAATGTCTCATAAAAGACTACGATGTAACGCTTCGCTTTAATAACCAACTTTGATCGTCAAGGTTCGTTTACAGATTTCATTGCAAACATTGGCATCTGGCAAGAGCATTAGATTAGAGCAATAAAAAATTGTTCGCAGATTCAAATATTTAGAAAATTATTCTGTTCATATTCTAGCAGAACAAATGCAATAAGAAAAATAAAACAAATAGTTGATATTCACAGCGTAAGTTAATGAAAAAAATGACATACCGATGGAAATAATTTGACCAGAAAACGAGTCCATGTGGAAAGACAGCAGGTAAGCACCAAGAAGGAAGCCCAATACCGGACCAAAAGCTGCCATGCTGTACATACATCCTGCAAATTAAAAAACAAATATTTATTTGAAACATACGACAGACAAATAAACACGCGTGTGTACTCCCGCTTCAAACTCAAATACGAGGTAACGTCATAACGTGTGGTAAGCATAACGTTCTGCGTCTCTTTCAGCTTGTATCAAAGTAGGTATATTAGGTGCCCATATCAAACGGTAGCAGTTACTACTCGCTTTGCGGACTAAAAGTAGGTCACCGTTGTTTTGCGCGCTTACAAAATGGTGCAGGATTTCTCCGGTAATATCAATGACTTGTATAGCGGCTGCCAAACTCGTTTACGGACTGCAAAGCAGCCGCCAAAGTTCTTAAAGAAATTTCAATACGCTGTTAGCTTGGGAAATGGTGAAGAAAAACAGTTCATTATCTAAATTGGCAGCGAGAATGAACAGCGTGTTTGTGACGCAATATTTACGAGTTTATAGACGTAAAGCCTAAGCTATTACATTATGAAACGGTTGCGTGTCCGCGTTGCTAACTTCCACATAGCAATTTTCATTATCATTATCCGTATAACGCGTATTGTATCATGTAGCTGTCCAGTTTTTAATGAAATATTTCACTGAGCGAATGATTTTATCTTGATGAACGCGATGTGTTTCAAAGAAAATCGAGTGCGGCGTAAATGTCAAGTAGGTATATTTTACACTACGGGCGTAAATAAGTAAGAGGGAAGGAGTGACCTGACGCCAAGCAGTACAAGAGACTCTCGGCTTGAGGTCGTGCCTACGAACTCTCGAGTCCAAGGGTCCTGTTGTAGCACCTTGCGTTATGACAATGAGTCAGACACAGACACTATAAAGGACCATTTTATTGTTTTTATGCAGAGTTTTTTTTACGTGTGAGCGAATTGATTTACATGAATCAGAAGATTCGTTTTTTTATAAGTTATCTTATTAGACGGTCACACGGGCTTCGTATATTATTACCTAAGCAGTATAAATATGGTTATAAATAGATAAGGCATTCATGCATTTTGTAGCTTTATAATAATCACGTTCTGCAGGAGAACGATTTACGATCTATCAAAAGGTGTCTAAACTAGATTTGCTAAAGTGTGAAACCTTATTTTTATGAATTGCAAAGCTGCTGCCACGGCGGCTTAACGAGACATGCTGACCTAAATATTTTATCGTTGTTTTTCCACAGGATACTGTATACTGTATATACGTACCAATCTGGAATTGCGCTGTGGCTTTAAAATATGGATGAATTTGGCTTGTCGCCCAACACAGGCCACACTCGACCTCTGCACAGCGCCAGGCTGACCGTGAACTGTCGTTCAACTTGAGACGACATCTTCTGTTCCACTAAGGTGAACCAGTCTAGTGTTCTAACTTTGCAGTCAGACCAGAATTACCTTAGGTAATTGGCGATTCTGTTTTTAGCGTTTTCAAGGGAATAAATCAAAGTTAGCCTCGAAGTGTTTCACGCCTAATAGAAAAGGTGGCAAAGGTTGATTAGTGTTTGTTCTTCGGCTATATGTAAATTCGATTAGCGTAGTTATGAGCTCAGGTGGGCGGCGGGCCGGTCAAGGACGCGGCTCACGATGGAAGCTTCTCGTTGTGGCACCTGGATCGCGCCAACTCACCGTAATGGATTCGAATCTACCACGCGACAATACGGTATTTAACCTTCAGATTGCTGCAGTATTTGAGCTATAAAAAAATAATAACTCAAAATGTTTATTGCTATATGTAATGAAAATCATGTCACACACATGTGAACTTTATAGAATAACTAACTTAGACATTAGAGGGGGAATTAAGAGGCGATTATGTGAGCAATATAAAATGTATGCTATTTTGTTATTCACTAAAGAATTGGCTGGACATTATCTTATAGTCCACACCCACGTCTGACTAATCGTCGAAAAGGCGAATTCGTGCGGCGACTGCAGTTTGCGATTATGAGTTTGCTTGTCACACCTATGCAAAGTTTTATGATATTTTATAGCGTGTTGACATGGACATCGAGAATGCAGAACTCCAAATAGAGACGCGACATGACACCGCGTGTGGGGTCAACAACCTGACTCATGACTTCGACGAACGAATGGTCGGTCCTGCAGTTTTATAGCACCCCCAGCCAGGTAATGAATTAAACCGTTATATCAAGAGCCAGACGCAATTCCGATAACTGCAGTGGAATGCAATCTTATTACCTTATTTAGTACGGTATCTCTCGCTTGTTAAACTTCTCATTGATACCAATAATGTGGCTTATACTGTTATTTGTGAGTTGTTGTTATGACTAATAATGAAAAGGTATAGGACTATAGGTATGTCCTGAATGTATGAATGACAATCTTTGTCGGAAAAGAATTAAAATTATTTCTTTTTCTTATATCGACTCATTATATTAACCAGTTCGAAAATTCTTTAGCGATCGAAACAGCTCCTATCACACTAATCTTTCTTAATGCGATTTGTGAAACAACATTTCAGTGAAGCCTTTATTATGAGTTCTTGCGAAAGGTCGCGTAAAAGTGAAACGCTTGTAACTCTGAAAATAAGTAAAAGGTGGGCCAGGTCTAAGTTCAACGACTTTTGTTTCGCGAAGTTTACGAGAGACACTACAGAGTTACGATCCGACTACCAGTAACAGCATATCAAAAAAGACATGCCCTGTACTCGTGTCTATACCCATGTGGAATTAACGGATCGATAAAGGGCACGGTGAATGACGAAATCACGTCTTTACACATATCGATTTCTTTCGCCCCGAAGCTTTTCGGCGAAGGTCGAAACTATTGAAGCCACTTACCGATATACATGCTGGAGGATTCAGGTCGTACGTGGTCGTCGACGTAAGTCGTGCCGAGTGTCAGTAAAGGCGAACCGCCGCAGCCCAACAGCAACTGAGCAACCACGAACACCATCACCGGCATGAACGTGCTCGGGGTACTCTGTCAAACACATTTAAGATTATTTACGGTTTGAGATTAAAATAATGCATTATACTCAAGAGGGTAACACGTACTTTGATACAATTATCGGGGCGCAAATTGCTTGGCGGCAGGCCTTGAGACAGCCGTCCGAGTCCACCCATATCCTGTTCGAGAGCGCGCGGCAAACGACAGATGTTGTCGTCAGTTTTATTGTTCATCAAAGTTGCGCTATTCACCTCCGCTATAAAATGCGGGACGACGAATACTAACGATCCGATCCCCATAATTACCGCACCTGAAATAATAAAACAGAGCCAATGTTCAACTTGAACGTAAACATCGCAGACTGATCAATATTTTAGTTACAGTTAATTCCTTACCGACTGCAATCCACACTGGAATGTGCCTTCTACTGCCGAGATACGAAACGAAGATCACCGTTATGACATTTCCTATCTCGTAGCTGCTGGCGATGAGTCCCGAGAGACTTGAGGGGATTTCGAAACGCTTCTCTATAGTTGTGATCACAGAATTAATATACCCGGAGCTTAGAGCCTGTTGCAGCGTCACCAGGATCGAAAGGAAGAATACGAATACCTGAAATGGAACGGACTGTTAGTAAAGTTACGTAACATCGAATGAAAGTTTCGTAGTAAGCTTAATTAGTTTCTTACTTTAATACTAGAAAAGCTCTGGATGAAAAGCGGTCTCCACGACAAGATACCGCAGTCTCTTGTGTCATGAGGAATGTCTAATATTTCTGGGAACATTTGCCGAGGTTTTTCTTTTTCTTTTTCTCGTTCGCGATCCCTGCGGAGAAAAGTATTTCGATATTAAAGCTAGGCAACTTTAGGTATCAATGTTATTAAAGTATCTGGTGTTTCCGAAGCGGGTCACTATGGCGAACCTATCAAGCTTTATTTATTATACCCAGCAGGTATTATATAATGTGCTTAACAGCACCTTTTTTATAGCTAGTTGGTTTCAACATACCATCAAAAGTTAATGTAAAAATTTCTGTTTTTAGGAGTCATGCAACATTAATCTTTATAAAAGCCCTGCTGACATAGCTGGCTTTACTCCTAGTAAAAGACTAATAGCGCTCGAATGCACAACACCGTTCTCCCGATTGAAACCGACTATGACGAATTACAACAGCGCAGCGTCATGGCACTTATTGATTTTGTTACCTGTCGCAGATGCCAGCCGAAGGATTCCGGCTGTGGCACTTGATGGCGGGCGGCGGGTGCGAGGGCAGCGGCGGCGTGCTGGGCCCGGCCTCCTCGCCGTCCGCGCCGCCTGACTCCGCGTACAGGCCCGTCATGGCGTACATTGACTCTTGCCTCCTGTCAGTAAAATCTTTGTGAGTAGGTTTCTGACACTGTGAAGCTTGTCATCATCTAAGGTGGTGCAGCCGCGTGCTTTGGCGAAGTCGTGCATATTTCAGACCAGATTGTCCTGGAGTTTGGTCACTAATATATAAGCCAGAATAGGGCTATTCCCTATTCTGTGATAAATACTAATCGAGACAGGACTTGAAGATAAATATAGAGTACGCAAGCTTAGGGGGAAGGTTACTTCCGTTAGAGCTTTATCCAATGGAGATTAAATAATGTTAAGCCTTTTCATGAGATAATGAGAAGCCAAGAACTAGATAGGTAATAATATATTATTGAAGTCTGCTACTATCAATATTAGTATTCATTGTTAGGAATAATATCTAGTCTAGGCATTCAGTAAAAAATGACAATTTATTATCTTGATATTTTTCAATCATTTGTAGCATGTTTTAAGAATAATATTTCGATTTATGTAAAGTTATTCATAATAATAGTCCATGTGGTTACACGAAAGTAGCTAAAGAACCAAAAATAAATAAGAGTTTTTTTTTAAATTTTGGTTCTGGACTAGTCTGGAGAGCTATTGTTCATACGGTATGATGAACAAGCAACCGTAAGCCCTGAATCTGTGCTCCACTGGAACGTGCACGGACATATATCTCTCAGTGACTGTGCCACAGTTTTAACTGTGACTGTGCTAATGTCTGTTGCTTGTATAATATATGCCTAATCAAGGCGTAGAAAGTTGACATGCGAAACAGAGCGGCTTCCTCATTTAGTTGACAAGTATAAATATCAATTGACATTTATAACGCGCCAAGCAGAAAGTGATGACGAAAGTGTGGGAGATGTTTTCAATACGTATTGTTTTAGAAACACGCAAGCAATTCAATAAAGCGGTATTCACGGCGCATCAATTACTCGTTATTCGTCGCGGTGAGAAAATAACTTGCGAACTATACTGATTTATTATAATGGTGCTTATAAACACCACCTGGCGTATTTTATAGGCGTAAGGCGACTGAGATTCTCTCACTTTTACTAGTTATCCAAATTTTCTCTAAGATGAGACCTTGTTTAATCAAAATTTGTGTATATAATTAAGCCGACTATTATAGGTGTCGGGAAAAGAGTGTAACGTTTTTAACATCAGCGCATATAGTACCTACATCCTACATGGTTTTCAAAACTAAAATATCTGTGGTCGATATAAATTACGAACAAGGAGAATTGATATATGTCAAGGGCTTATAAATCGATGTACCTACAAATGCCCTATCAACATGCATATTGATAAGCCGGCCGTACAGGCTTATGTATGTTTGCGTTTAGCTGTCAAAATAACCATGGTTTTGAAACAAGCGCGGATTACGAGGTACCTAATACAAGCACAAGCGCAGCTTGAAATAGAACCATCAAATATCCACCAAACAGACAAGAACAGCAACACAGCCAGATAGTTGTCTCTTTCACTCCCTGCCTGGGCTCAAAGCGACGATTAATCCGCTTTACGCAGTTTATGCTACATACATCACTTGCGCACCACCGCCCACATTGCGATTGAAACTATTTTTTGGAGTAGAGATCGTAGAAGCGGTTGCGGTGCGTCTCTTTCATTCACTACCTCTACCCGTGATACGGTTTAGCGCCCGAACTAGATTTCTACCAAGCTCCACCTTAGGCAATACGATATGAGTCAAGCGGTGATCATGGGTTTTCCATACTTTTCGCCTGGTCTGTGATTGATCCTTATTAATCCATTATGCATTAGGTGTATAACGTGTAGGCTCCGTAGCTAAGTTGGTAGTAACCCTGCCTGCAAGGCGAGGGGTCCCGGGTTCGATTCCCGGCCGGGGCAGATTTTGTGTAAGCATAAAGTTTGTTATCGGGTCTTGGATGTTTGTGATGTGTATCTGTGTATGTCCATGCCACCTGCGACACAGGGAATCCTAGTGCGGGGGTATGAGTGTGTAAGCATTTATGTTTTATGTTATGTACGGGCCACTTAGGGCATTTTGTGGCACTCGCCCGGCTGCAAAATCTGTCGCCAAGTAGGTACCTGTCGGCGTTTCGGCAGCATCACGTACCTAGGCCTGCAGTTCCCATTCTAGGTTTATTTGTTTACAATCTTCGACCACATTGTCACTTAACATCAGATCAGGTACGAGTTCAAACGAATATCTATACATAAAAACAGGCCAAGTGCGAGACGGACACGCACGCCGTTTTCGGATTTTACCCTTTACTTGAGCTTGTCTAGGCATTGTTTCTTGCCAAATTTCATGATTCTAGGTCAAAGGGAATTACGCTATAGGTTTTGATTCCCTGCGAATGTACTAAAAATATGCGGCATAAACGGCCGTATCAATTGATTGCGTGCTGACTTAGAAATTTGTTTTTTTTTTCACAGCTCCAATGGATTGCAGACTTAATTATTATTTGATATTAATTTCAACTTGATAGCTTCACGCGTTCCTGAGAAAAAGGGTCTTGACAGAGGCACAACGAATTGATCCATAAGGGTTCCTTTTTAGCTTTTGAGGTACGGAACCCCAAATAAACAGAAATGCTTGTATTGCATTGTATGATTCGTAAATAATTATGTATTATCATTTATTTGTAAGTTTTCTATACATTTATAAATGTTGACGTGACTATGCCAGTAATCAACTATTCCTAGTATCAAATAAAGATGTTTATTATTAACATATAAACAGTAGGTATGTACGGTAAAATTACCTTCCTAACAAATGATGAAGCTGTTCCCTCGTTTTATCCGGCATATTTGATACACTTCACGATTTCACACTTGATAAACATAAACTTCCTGATTCCTCGACACAATTGTATATCTAATACTAAATTAATAGAAAAATATTGAATGGCACATAGAAACCAGCAGCAGTTCCTTGGCACCTGTTAACACTGACGAATTTCGAGAGCCGAAGTCGCGTGCCCAAACCAAACATTACACAAGGATGACTAACTTAAAGCTTGTATACGGTTAGTGATACGAGAATAACGCACGATTACGCATGAATATGGAACAAGTGTTGCAAACATTTCGACACAGTGTAAGCCAACCGCAGTACTTCAATTTTAGTAACATCTGTTACAAGACTTCGTACAACAACGAGCTAGAATCCAAACTTGTGAAAGGTTTTCACATTGGCGCAAGAAACCATTGACATTTTAAAGTGATGAATAAATCAAACAGAACGTATTTTAAGCCGACACGAAACACAAACAAATTTCAACACGAAATTGGTTTACTGTTTGTAACTGAGCTGTAGAGTTACCAGTTATCACTTTTATCAGTGATTGGAAGACGAGCTTATCAGCCGAATTTAAAAAATAAGAGGTAGATTACATTGAATCATATCGATGATAGTCACAGATGAAACACGCATCTGAAACAATGTTTGGCAAAACAAAGAAACTAGCGAAACACAGAAACTCGCACTTCGATATATGTACTGTTGTTATCTGTAGAACTGTTGTTTAGAACTGTTGTTATCTGTTCAAGAACGTATCGTACCATAAAAAAGTGTTTATAGACAGAGTAGGGTATTTATAAACGAAGTATAGTTTAGAACACACGGCTCATATTCGCCGACGTCCCTACCCCATCTCAACACAAGTGATCTCAAACGTTTGAAGTGGCAAAAATAGACGCGATAAAGGTCTGAAAATGTTATATGTTAAGAAACTAGGTTACTCCTAATAACATCAGCTACCTGCCAGTGAAAGTTCCGTCAAAATAGGTCCGGCCGTTTCGGAGATTAGCCGGAACAAACAGACAGACAAACAAAAATTTTAGAAATTGCTTTTTTATTGTAAGCAATGTAAACATAGAGTTGTTTTCGCTTCTAAAAATTAAATGTGATCACAGACAATTAAAACACTTTACTCTACCATAAAACAGTCTAGTAACCCTTGGCTTTAGATCAAAATGTTTTGAAAGGAATTGACAAAATGATAAAAAAACTTTATCCTCATTTTTGCTGACAATATTTTCTAGATAATTTGTTGGTAAAATATATGCGGTGTTCTTGGATTTTTATCAGTCATAATAACAAATACAAATTAATAACTATCTGTGCAACTGATAAATTAAAATGAGTTTGAGTTTGATCTCTGGAATCTGATAAGCTACAACACCTGGGGAGCCGCTGTTCCCGCTTTGATGTCGTAGGTATTAGGTATATTACATGCCTACATACTAATGACATATTATATTGAATTTGAACATGTTATTTTCATAAAAGGAACACTTGGTTACACGAATAAATGAGTTTAAATGTCAACTGGTACACCCACCTCCCTTGTATTTTAGGCTTAGAATGGACGTAAATAAATAGTAGGTATGTATGGAAGAAACGAACAATACCAGAGACTTGCGTGGGCTGAACTCAATTTTCTCGAATTAAGTCGTTTATAAAATCCCTTTGTTCAGAATAATTATCTGCGTATATTCCCCGCCTACATTAATTTTTGTTATCAAAGCGAAGTTTGCGCATGAGAGCACAAAATCTGAGTAGAGAGGAGAGAAATTGAAAACAGGACAGGCCGGCTGTTTTTTTATTTGTGTTTGTAGCAAGAGTTATTTTTTGTTTTAGAGCCATTAAGAGGTTTTAAAAACTAGATTAAATCTCTGCTGTTGTACAGCAGTAATTATACTAACAAGAAGTAAGTAGATTTACTTCTATTGAGCAAGTATTCATATTAGCTTACAAGTTAGATACATATTCAGTTTTAGAATAATAGTAATCCGAGGCTGTGTTATTTACATAGACAAGTGATGTTAAAGCACATAATTAACCGTGTCCTATGATGCTGGCTACAGTAAACTGACAACACTTAAATATATTGATTACACGGACCAATACACGTATACATAATCCCAGTATACAATTAACAATAGCTCGTTACTCACATAGACAAAACACGATTACTTAAACCAAAACGTATTAAATAAGCTTCAGATAGTGGACATGTATTAAATAATTTAATAAATAACTAATACCCAATCGATTCTAATAAGTCGTAAACAAAGTGAGATACAGATATCTGGGTTCAATGGAACCATTTAGAACCTGCGGCGTTAATTGACAAATAATGCTTCTAAAAAGGTACCATTTAAAACAGTGAGATAAAATTAAAACGGGCACTATAATAGAGGCTGCGGTCAAATCACTATGGCCACAAGCAATCAGAGCGAAGCGACAATAAGTAGGTCGTAACATCATGACAAGAGTGATGTGTGCTCTAAATAAGAACTTCTGAATTTAATTGGGGCTGCGGGATTAGATTCGATAAAGTTATCATTAATGTGATCCATGCCAAGTCAAGGCCTATTTGAGAATATAATTATATTATTTTTGAATCCACGCGGTAAAGATTAAAATGATGACTTCAAATTTCTTTCAGGCAATTGGTACTAAAAATGTATCTTGTGAAAATGTAGCTTGAAACTGTCGAAATGTTAGATTTTTGTATTGCATCAAAAAGGTTAAGTTTAAATATTTAGAAACGTGTTGCGTATATTATTATAAAAGACCTTGCTAGAAAGCCATCATTTCACCCATAATGAGGCAATAGCTAACGAAGATTTTGAAAAGACGTATCTCAAGATGAACGTTATTCAAAGCCATAAAACGTCGAGATGAGATTATTTTAAACTAAAATTACCTGACCTCGAATTCAACTGCAGATAGTAGCGGTAACAGTTTTCACAGTACATTTTTAATAGCTTTGCTATCTAATTTGACTATTGTTATAACGACTGCAATGCGCCATGCAGTCTCAGGCAAGAGATTAACATTTAACTCGAAGTATATTATTTCGTACTAGCGCATTTGATCCATTTTCTCTTGCAAGTATGTAGATGAAGTTATCGTGTTGATGAAAGTTGTTACCTGTGTCCTTTTCTGTGCTGCGGAGCGGCGTTGGTGCCACCCGCGTTCTGCTGCTTCTCTCCCTCCGTCATCTTGTTGTGATACTCCGGGTCTCACCGCACGCCCATTCCAATCTTCCAGAAGGTTTCTCCACCTACCAAAAATAAAAAAAATCTTTAATCCTAGGCTTTCTTTATAAATAGAATATCCTGATGACATTTATTGCTTTTCCACGGCATTTGGATTTTATTCGCTTAATATTCGTATAGAGAGATTTCGAAGTTTCTCGGAACTATTTCCGATGAAATCACGCACCGCTTTGGCAGGAGATCCGGCAACACGTCCGGCTGCCAAAATGAACAGTACAGGCACAGTGCTCTTTGATCTATGTAGTTTTTTGTCGTCAACGTCACGTAAGTATGTTTTAAAGCATGTAAATCTTACAGACAAGTCGAGAGTTTGTAGTTTAAAATTAGCATTGTCAGAACAAACCCACAGTTCGTGTAGATGAGTAAGTGTATAATGCGTATTACATAGCTAAACGTAAATTACTGTAAAGCAGGTAAACTGGTGGCTAGTTGTAATGCTCTTGACACTCACAAGGCTGTCTAGATACGCAGAAACATAAAATAGAAACGAAACCTCGACTCATTGTTTTGGTGATACATAAAATTAAAATCTATAATACATAAAATTCGACCAATAATTATTCAAGACTTGTTCGGACGTATACCTCCTACGTTAGTTTGTAGAGCTCTTCAAATTTAAAAGCAAGGTCGTTGATAAGTTGTTGTGTTAAGTGTTGTGTACATCAATAGTTGTATTTGTTTTTCCTGATTACTTTTAGTAATAAATCATAATCAAATTATAATGGTACTGCCTTTTTCGGTACCAAAAAGTATTGTGAAATTAGAGGCACTCATACGCAGCAAACAATCGTGTAGGTACAGATTTTTCGATAAAACGACCTAACGCGTTTAATCAGATCTAAAAGCCCAACAATAGGTGTTAAAACATAGGCTAAACATGTGTTATTAATCAACAAAAGGAAAACAAAAATGGAGCCAATATTGGTAGGAAAGCTGCACACATTAACGAACGAACTTACGAAATCAAACAATCGATTAAAAGTTTATTTTTAAAGCGGCCGCATGAAAAAGCTGCCAGTTTATAAATGGGTGGAGCACTCAGTGTGGTCGGTTGTTTATTATTGGTGGGTTATTTTACCAGGGTTTGACCCCCAGCGTTGTTAGTATAGGTATCTCACCTACCGCGAACATGTGCGTGATGATGTCATACTCGTAGTTTAACTCTTGAGGGAAAACGTTAGGTACTCGTAACTTAGTTGTTATTAGTCGTGCACAATTAGTGGGTACTGTTATTATTATTTTTACTATATTGTTTATTAACTTGGGTATGTTATGAGTTGTATAAGTGCTAAGAAATCCATGTTTAGAATAAACAGATTTGAGTTTTAAGAACATAATTACGTTTTCCTTGTGCGTATTAAAGTAAATTATACAATTGGATGAGTTTTTTTTTGTGGAAGTAATAGTAAATTTTTTGTTTACACAAACAGCGTTCGTTGTTTAGAGATTATTTCGCTACACGATTATTTTCACTTTTGTTATTTACTACTATTAATGTAAATTGGATCTAGTCTATAAATATAGACTCAGTTTCCAGTTGCAACTGTTGCAAACGGCTGGAAAGTCGTGAATTGAAAAATATACTGAATAAAAACAGTTGTATTCTTCATTTTGTATCTATGGAAGTATGTACCTAAACAGGAACGTGGGAATTCTGAAATTCCGAAGGAGAATTAAAAAAAAGAAGAATTAAAAACAAAACAAATTTTTCTTAAAATGTCTATAAAAAATTAATTTGTATGATAATCATAAATCAAGTTAAGGTACTTAATATAAGGACTTTGTTAAGATAGATAATTGATATGGATGGTAATATTGTACCAAACCTGATTCGGTCTAGCGAACGAGAATGGGGTTGTTCACGTTTCTAAGAACGGGTCTCAATTGCGGTCAGATGGATTTATAAACGTTCGCTGTATAAACAATAACGGGAAATATTCACCTTCCTTCTGTGATCCGGATATAATTCTATATTTGCTCGTATTTAACCTCATATTATACGGTGTCACGCCACTGATTTCTCCATTTGCATTTTAACAGTTTCAATTATTAGAAAGAAGCATCTAAGACATTATGACCCAAATCTTTAATTGTTAATTGATCGATGTATATACTAAATTGGTTCAGTATATAGATGGTGATAAAACAACAAAGACAACTGATGTGTACACTCAATCAATGTTACGCAAGTAAACATACTTGCATTAGGCATAGTGCTAAAAAACAAAAATACACTAAACATATAAGTAGAAGATCAGTCCATAGCTACTGTAAACTCTTATGACGAGGAGTACCTACGCCATAAGTGGCGTAGCGTAGTGAAATGTAGCCAGTATGCAGTAAGCTGCATACTGGCTACATTTCACTAAAGTGGATCAGCCAATTCTCAAGCTCAAACATGAGAAGGCATATGAACTGCAATTCCAATATTTATTTCTTAAAATAACATTATAGCCTATGGCCAAAATATAAAACAAAAATTGTTTAATTATTCCACTAATAAGACTAACAGGAAATAATCCAAGTGAACATACCAGCCACTACGGAAGGAATATCTTGAATTTTGGCAGTGAAACATACGTGGTTATTTAATTAAGCCGTAGTGCAGTGGCACATGCTGTAAGCGGATAATTATGACATGGACCCAGGCATTGAACGTCCGAGCACTTCATATCTTAATATATATAAATTACACGTCACGTTGTTTGTCCGCAATGGACTCCTAAACTACTTAACCGATTTTAATCAAGTTTGCACACCGTGTGCAGTTTGATATAACTTAAAAGATAGGATAGCTTACATCTCAATTTATAGCCGCAATATTATTTTATTGCAAATTCTATTAGGGTTCCGCGCAAAAAAATAAAAACCATGAAATCCAAAATCTCCACGCGGGTGAAACCGCGGGGCAGCAGCTTGTATTAAATATGTTTATGGAGCGCTTTAACGAAACTTGCTTTTCTAAAATACAACTTGCTATTTATGATAAAATTCTAACTTCTATACATATAGAGGCGCATCGGTCAAGATTTGCATACTAGCCCAATTAAATGTTTCGCCTTTGACGCTGGCGTTCTGGTTACCTATTCCATTAACTATATATAGCCTGAGGTACCATATTTGAATTTATTTGCTAGTCGAATTGTCTAATATAACTGATCTTTTAGGCATTTCAAATTATTGACAAAAGGAACCACAGCATTAGAGCACATACCACATAGTAAATATGTAGATATGTACCAGTAAGTAGGTACTGTTTTCTGTTACAGTGACACGGCACATAGCTTTATGGGATTTCGTTTCGCGTAAATAACGGGTATGGGAGTGGAATGAGTTCGCAATTCGCAACGACCTCCCACGGTTTATATGACGTTGTATTATAACAGTCCGTACACCATGCAGCTTCAACCAGACAATATAAACATACACAATGGGTGGATGTGAAAATAACGTTATATTTTTCGTGGCGCCAGTACAACAAAATTTCCAAAGACTCTTTACAATCTTTTGAAAATTTGCTCACGATCGCCTCCATTCCAGGGTGATGTCTGCGATGTCATGCAAATTACAGGGTTCGTTCGGAAGGGTATATAAACTGTAACTATTGCAAATTGTAAATGCACCAGCTGCTTTACGGCACCGTACACCTTATGGGCCTGAAATCAATACCAGGGCTTGCCGACAGCAATGATTTGGAAAGATAACTGGTAGTATGATAGTGGTAAGCTAAAGCATTAGCTGCGCCCCGCGGCTTCACCCGCGTGGACATTGATTTACTTTAGGTATCAGGTCATGACTCATGATCATTTACATGACTGTGTCAAATTTTAAGTTAGTGTGAAATCTGGAAATGGGTGGACGTTGAGCATACTTATATTAAGATAGTATACGAACTACGGCCGAGCTAGTAAAATTATGTTTATAAATGAACTAGCTGCTGCCCCGCGGTTTCACCCGCGTGGAGATTTTGAATTACATGGTTTTTATTTTTTTGCGCGGTACCCTAATTTTTTTCTAAAATTAAAGTAGCCTAAGTTACTCCTTGTAACATCAGCTATCTGCCAGTGAAACTCCTGCCGTTTCGGAGATTATCCGGAACAAACAGACAGACAGACAAAAATTTAAAAAATGTTTGTTTTGTTATAGGTACCGTATCCGTAAATACTTTCATATGCATTTAGTAAAAAGCTGTTATTTTGATATTACCAACAGACACTTCAATTTTATTTATTTGTATAGATATAGAATTAAAACTCACACATGTACATATAGATTACATAGTATTCAGGACCATGGATAGTGGATACATGAAAACGTACATCTTGGGCGCGCATGACCTGCATGGTTATCTAACCTTTTTGCAGATTAGGACGGATGCCAAAATTTCACTTGGATTCGAACACAGCTGCCACCGATATACAGTGGGAGGATGTCGGTCCGTGGACACCACAGATCATAGAAACAAGGAGACGTGGTAAGACGTACGTAGCGGGTGCGAACGCATCAGGCCCAAAAAACAAGGCAAAAGGCCAGATACTTTATTAGTGTGGCTGTAAGTCTCTTATACTGTGCATAAAAAATGAGTAGGTGTGTCGAACTTACAGATTTTGCAATAAGCGGTTTAGCGGAATGGTGAAAAAAATGTATGAAAAACGGAGACATTTTTTGAACGCGAACGGGCATATATATCTCTCTTGTTTGTCTGATGTGAGGTGGACACAATGTGGGCCAAAACCTCGTTATATATCTCGGTACCTGAATATCATACTAATGATGCGGATCCACCTGCTATGAGCTCAAGAAGAAACTCCTGGGCCGATATATTACATATAATAAGTACTTATGCCAGGTATTTCATTCGCAAGTATTGATACAAAATTACTTTAATTCCGAAATAATATCAGATATGTGATAGAGTAAAATAACAAATTATGGAATCTCTTCAATGCAACTTCATCAAAAAGCATTCTTGCTTGTCGGTGGAGGGCTATTCATTCAAAATGCAATAATAGGCACACGTAAAGATTATGAAAGAGTATAAGTAAGCACATGGGTTTCCTCGGAATATTTCAACGAGCTACAGATATAAGTATCATAATGCTTTCCGTTAAAACACTGATTGTAACAAAATGTTGCCTTATTTTTGATCTTTTCCGCTTTCTACTTGCGCAGATGAAACATACATGAAACCAATTGTTTACTAAACTGAGCCAGTGACGTAATCACAATGTTAATGCGATGTAATCTTTACTATACAGTAAAACAAACTAGTTGTATTTTATTATGAAGAAAACATTATATTACGTATAGGTCGGAAAATCTGATAAAAGCAAAAGTTTGATATTTGTTTGTTACACAATCACGTCATATGGCTGAATGGTTTTGGAAGAAATTACTTACAGACACGATTCTTTTGATTAAAATATATTCATTCTGATAATGTCTCCACAATGGCCACCTATTACTCATATCGTATGTGCTAGCAAACCCGTTGTGTTTTGTGTCATAATAATAACTATTGCTTTCGAATTTTATCACAAAAATTGCATTGTGGAAATCAGTCACGAAGCTCCTATTGGCGTGTTCCAGACAAATGCGTTTGAAAGCCAATCCTATTCTGGAATTCCAGGAATTCGGAAGGAAACTGTCAGTGGTGAGGTTAAAACTAGTTTAGTGTGGTTAAGCGTACAAGCTTTGTAAATATATGCACAATCCTACTAATATTATAAATGCGAAAGTGTTTGCTGGTTTGTTGATTTGTCCTTCTTTCACGCAGTAACGGAGCAACGGATGGACATGATTTTTGGCATAGATATACTTTATGGACCGGAGAGTAACATAGGTTACTTTTTATCCCGGAAAAATGCACGGTTCCTGTGGGAACGCAGGTGAAAACCGCGGGCAGAAGCTAGTTTATTCATAAACCCGTAAAATAGATTTTTTATGAGAAACATCTGATTCATCTTTAAAATAACCCCCAAAATCATTATTACTCAACGAAAAGCTTTGAATATCGACCGCAGAACGACTGCCATAATTATTCCCATTAACCTTGCTCGCACACCCTGATTCGCACGAAACATCCTTGCTACTCGTAAACTTCAGAACAGATTCAGTTTAAAATTGCCAAAGAATAACAAAGACAAAACACTGTGTAACTATATACAACAGTTGTACACTGTTTATTATAGTAAGGCCCTATAACTACATTACTAGACATTTTGTGGAGCCAGTTATCTATGGAACTCGTAAGCATAACTAATTCATTTCGTAGCACCACTTCACTAACATTTGTTTAATTAAAAGTACGTTAAATTGTATTGGTCTATACCTATTTACGTAATTCGAGGAGTTTAACGTTAGCGTAGTTGGCTGCAGTTACACTTACATTATTTATGTCTTCGATAATTCCAGCCTTTGGCTAAGATTCAAAAGTCCACGCTTAGACTCGTGTCTGAATCTTAGCCTTAGAGCTTAGGATTTTAGCTATTGCCTCCAGTCCCTGACAGTCAGTCAAGGCAAGCCGAAAAACAGAGGTTTCATAGCTAGTATTTTAACGCCAGAAAGTACACGGTACGGGAATAATCTTAGTATTGACAGTAAACACAGAAGGCATTCATAAAGGTTCCTTACCTTACGTAGCTCCAAGTAGATGTGTAATATTATTATTGTGATATTTTATAACAGACTTGTTATTTGATATCCACATCAGAATTAGTTGAAATGGGCCTCCATGTGTCGCAAAAACTAGTTCCAATAAAATATACAAACCGGATATTATATGATATCAATGTTCAAAGTTTTAGGGTTATATAAAATATTTGGTCATGGAGTTAAAATTAAAGACGACTGAACGATTTCGCATAACATGTTCCTATTATATTATTATTATTATGACCGTAATTGCAGTATAATGATTCTACAAAATATGATGTTTTGTTATATTAACGTGAACGCTGGTACTGTTTTGATTTAGATTGCCATTATGATACACAGTATTAAAAAAAAGTATTTTGTCCACATAAAAGCACGGAATCTATATTTAAATCGCTCTATTTATCTTATTTATGTATCCGGTACCAGATACGGATCAGGCGCTTTTTCCATCTCATAATAGCAAATAGACATCCTAAAAACGGCTGCTAATACCATTTTTGGGCTAATGACTGAAACTAATAACTACCGGAACCGTACACCGTTCAAGCGTGGTAAATGAAATTACTTTCATTATTATGTATAATACTAGCTTCTGCCCGCGGTTTTCTTGTCAACATTATAAAACTTTATTGACAGCTGTCAATGTCAATTTTATGTCACACTAACTTCTGCCTGTGGTTTTCACCCGCGTTCCCACAGGAACCGTGCATTTTTCCAGGATAAAAAGTAGCCTATGTTAGTCTCCGGTCCATAAACTATATCTATGCCAAAAATCACGTCGATCCGTTGCTTCGTTACTGCGTGAAAGAAGGACAAACCAACAAACCAACAAACACACTTTCGCATTTATAATATTAGTATGGATAATATGGATATGAGTATGGATTACGTACAGATTCTACGTTCGTATGTCAACTTAATGATATGTTAGTTGTTCGTGTGGCATCATTTAAATTATAATAAACATATATAAGTTATGTTTACACACTCATATATACACATAACGCAAACAGATATACATAACGCAAACATCCTAGACTCGAGGACAAAAATATGCTCACCACGCAGTCTGCCCGGGCCAGGGATCAAACCCGGGGTCCCACTATTTGTAGACAAAGTTACCACCACTTTACCCACGGACCCATCGACAATCTTCTATTTGCCAAATATCAAAACAGCGAGAACCTGACGACGCTCTCATTACATTTATCATTTTGGTTATGTCGTTCACGATTAAATCAGAATAACAATATATAATTTATAAATTGCAAACATATTTAATAGCTCACGTCCGTAGGCTAAAAGGTTATTGTCGGCTAAATATAATATATTTACTATCAAATGTTAGGTCCGTGTTAGGGCGTGTGGCCTCAACGCGGTGTCGCAGAGGGAAAGGCTATCGAGGCCAACCGCGTGGGAGTAGTTGGGTAGCTGTCCATAGAAACTACTACCTAACCTACTTAACTGCTCGTAGAACCAGAGTCACCTGTGTATGTGATGCTGGCCAAACATAATATGATCGAATCTGTGACTCAAGTTGATTAAATGTCACGTTAAGGTTTATATAAGCTGGTTTGAAACTTGATCTAAATGAAATAATTATTTATCGATTGTATGACATATTGGGTATGTTTTAGACGTCAGTCAAAGAACGTACCAAATTGAATAGCAATATATGGAAACAAATCAGCTAACTACTAATTTGCATTTGTGCAGGACAAGGATCTTGTTAAGAAATACTAATTCATAAATAATGTATACCGAATGACTCACGAAGTGAAGGTCGAAACTTTATGAAATATCAACAGAATGCATCCATGAACCTGACAGAGTCATGACTATTACCTGATATATTATATGGAAGGTCATGTAGACTGTCGCTATGTGTGCATTATAATTTATGATGTTATCAACTTGACAAATCAATAAAGAAAACGAATCAGAAGATGCGGATACCGTTAACTTTAAACATCATACATACATTTAAAAACTGGAATGTATGAAGCATGTTGAGATGAATGCATCGGGATGAATGTGAGTGAAACAAGAAATTCAACATTTCCAAATTTATAACTAAAGAAAAAGATAGAAGATTTAACTCATGAACCGAGGTTCATATAGCTTACACTTCGTATTATTTGAAAGAGCATATTGACATCTTCTGTGGAAGCTAGCTCTTGAACTGCCAACGTGAACGTCATTATTTTCACATTTTGTGAACTCCGACCTCAGAGATCTGATACAAACATTTCTTAGCCAGATTTAAAACCAGGATATTTAGATACCATTATCTGGTGTATACTTGAAAAGGCAGAAAGGATCAATGCTGTTGACATAGAAACTCAATGAGGACGTGAGGCTACTAAAAATAAATTCGTCACGCGCGATCGATGATATCTCTCCGGCAGCCGTGTGCTTAGATTTATCGTATGAGGTCGACACCGCTCGAGTAATTCAATCGAAGAGTAATAAAACGTTCAGTTTGACCGAAATAAATTTGAAGTGTTCATTCCATAGCGTTAAGAGAGGATTAACCTAGAGATACTGACTTTATAACCTTTTATTTCTTGATGCTACTTTAGTATGGGTTCTTTTTTATGGCTCTGCGTTTTTCGTGTTCTGTATTTTGAAATGAAAACCGCATTCTTATAGGATTGCTTAGTTATCTGCGTTTCTGAAAAGGCCGAATTGGCTATAATTGAAATTAATATCCACTATCCACACCCTCATAGTTTTTGTACCAATTTTATGTTACAAAGAGAAAAGTACCTACTACATCTTTTATTACTATCGTGTCATCAAATTCTGTAAGGATCCATATCGCTTCGATATCCATGCTGCTAAGTAGTATTGTGCAAGCATTTTGCGTACAAGCACTGAGAGCTGACGGCTCAGTGTATTACCATCGCCACACAGGACTTTCATATCTGAGTGACAGACTGAAATTGACGAATTGCATTTATTGACCCTGGACCCGGATCCTAGAGTGACCGTCGTTGAAGTCTTGAATGATTGTTCATACTCGCTTAGGTAGCTACCATCCTCAGAAGGAAATCTGATTTTAACTTCAGCACGAGTCCCTATTCTAGGTATAGCGTATCATCTGCTGCAACAACAAGCTTCGTCCACAAAAGGTCATTGTAGAAAAGCCAATCTATCTACAATACTTCTATACTAATATGAAGCAGGAAAGTTTGTGAGTTCTTTTGTTTGTTTGTTACCGCTAATCTCCGGAACAGCTCGCTGGCCTGATTCACTAATAGAAAGCTACATTATCCCTGAATGTAATAGGCTACATTTTTCACGTGTGCGAAGTCGCGGGCAGGCGCCACTCTCCTGACATTCTTTGTTCAGAGGAACTTGGCGGAGGGTCAGTGCAGTGGCAATGAACGATCACCGCACGGCCAGGAGACCGGTTTTGCTCGACCAGATAAACATTTTAATATTAACGATGACTCACTTCAAGCTTTTTATTTACTAGTGTGTACTTGTAGGTATATGTACACCAGGCTATAATGCGATTTGAATGCTGTATAGTTTTAATGGTGTTATTGTTTGCCATTTAGGTATGAAGGATAATTAAGTCATAACGCAAATTCCTCACCTTTATCACGGAGTGTTACTGAAGAAGACTGCTGTTGGCATTCCAGTAATTATCTGCAACAAATAACGCAATATTGTTAATTGTTTTAAATTCTTACATCTATAATAATAGCGGCGTGTTAACAAAGCTACAGCTTTGTTAACACGTAGGTACCTGGTACAAATGACCTACTGACCTACTTGATTTGATCGTAAGTAGAGCTATATGTAGGACTGTAGGTGTATTCGTATGAGCTATTCCCCAATTTCTTAATGGTTAAGTAATAGCAGAGTAAATATTTGTTATTTATGTGTCAAACTGTTTGCTAGGTCAGTAAATTACACACCTCTTGTGAAAAGTTAAAAGCAGTAGCTGAAAGTTTCAATATTTCTTAATCATCTCGACGAAAATGCTTTAAACTGGAATTTACAACAACACCGTCCGAATTCATATGCAACGATTCATTTTTAGCCCACGTCTAGTGCTATCTGTGAAATATGTACGAGTATGTATAGTAAAAATGATCGTCTTGCATCGATCGAAGTTGGTAATTCTACGTTACCTAGGTACCTAGGTGTAGGTACACTAGTTGGTATTGGTATTCTACATATATTATACTAGCTTCCGTCCGCGGCTTCGCCCGCGTGGTATATATACCTTTATAAATTCTAACCTATGTGTTATTCTGACGTATAAGCTATATTAAATAAAGTTACATCAAAATCAGTTCAGAGTCAAGTCGTATTCGGAGAAGTTGCATATGTTTAGAACATTATGCATTATCCCTTGAAATCCGACTCACTTACCAGGACTTTGTTTAGCTTTACAAAATTATGCACTCACAAAGTGAGTCACCGTCTCTTATCTCCAACATTAATTTTAATATTAGGCCTAGAGCGCGTCACCCTCGTTTGAATATTTTCTCGTTACAGGTAAGTATATACTAATAATAGCTCGTTTTACAATCCATTAGTAAGAATGTGCCGTCAATTAAATAAACGTTTTAATAAAACACCACACCACGTTGCTCCGTTACTGCTTGAAAGAAGGACAAACCAACAAACGTACAAACACACTTTCGCATATTATAAATGCGAAAGTGTGTTTGCTGGTTTGTTGGTGTGTCCTTCTTTCACTCAGTAACGGAGCAACGGATCGACGTGATTTTTGGCATAGATATAGTTTATGGATCAGAGAGTAACATAGGCTACTTTTTATCCCGGAAAAATGCACGGTTCCTGTGGGAACGCAGGTGAAAACCACGGGCAGAAGCTAGTTATTATATAAGTAAGTAATAGTAGGATAATTACACTACGCGGGCAAAGCCGCTGGAGGTAGCTAGTAAGGTGTGAAGTTTTATATTATATTAACAGCAACCGCAGCACCCGCAGCGTGCCCCATTGTTATCTCAGAGCAAACAAAATAGACGATTGTAAACGCAACCGTGACGATGACGACAACAATGCTACTGTAGCAGTTATTTTATAGTACTTATAGCACATAGATATAGATGCCATATCATTTTACAGATTTAGGACCTTACTAAGAAACAGTGTATAAGGGGGTATAGTTACACAATACTTTGTCTTTGTTGTTCTTTGACAATTTTAAACTGAATCGACAGAGACAAAACGTTAACGTTATTAGTAAGGCTGTTAGTCTGGAAATCAATACATAATTTTAAAAATATCAGTCCAGTTACTTACGAGAATTAATACCAGATGTTTTAGAATTCAACATTCAAAATGCTTTATTCGTTTAAAGGCCTCAATGGAGCACTCATGAAGGTTAAAATAAATGACTAACAGCGGGTCTCTGTAAAGTTCGTCTACCCGAATCACAGACTAAAACTAATGCTTGTTTTGAGTAGTAATGAGCGCATTGCAGTGTCGCGCAGCCCGCAGGCCAGTTCGAGGTGTAGGGCACTGCAATTTTTTTATACTATTGGGTAACGAGACGAGCGTGTCGTTGGCCTGATAGTAAGCATAACGCCAGTCGAAAATATTGTTATAGGCAGACATACTTACTATTGTTTACAATGCATAAGGACCAAGTTGATGTAACAAAAGTTACATACATAAAAAAAGACGACTGCCCTAGACACTGTCATTCGGGATGATGTAAGCATTCTAACGATACCTCCGGCGCGAGTACGGAAGTCGGTTCGATAAATTTGTCGAACCGAAAAACTCGACAAATTTATCGAATGTTGCGAGTACCGAAGTCTGATCGTAAAGTATTGTAGTAGCTCTATATTCTCTTTGGATTCGACCTAGCTTTTCGATAACTTTTGTCGATTGTTTCGAGGCTCGATAAATCCCACTTTATCGTTTTGAACTGTCATTTTTATCGAATTTTGTCGAATATTATCGACCCGAATAGATCCGTACTTGCGCCGCTCATACATCCAAATTTGTTTAGAAATATAAAGTTATGGTGGAATGAAGAAAGTCACATGAACCCTAAAAACATTACACTCCTTTTTTGGGCAATCGTGTAAAAAGATCTGACCCGCTACCCACGTGCGATTATGACCCATAGTCTTTCTCTCGGTGAAGGCCGGTAAGTATCCCAGCAGTGGGAGCGTAATAAAGCTGATGATGGAATAGAAATTCCCCGCCTAAAATTACGCGGCAACTACATCCTGCAGTAATTTTGAGGGCTTAGTAGCTACGTGCGATATATTTGGAATCGCCTGGGGAAAGGAAATTAGAACATTCGGCCAAAGGAAGCATTATACCTCATCAGCACCGCCTAGGTAATAAACCGTCCAATGACATCAGTTTATTTTCACTGTTCATTCAATTATGGCCTATCTTTTTCTTTTCGGATTTCAATGTTCTCCTGAGTTGACAATTTGTTTCAATCAGTGTTTGAGGATACATATCAAAAAGGTTCCACTCTCAGCTAACGACTAACATGACCTCTAAAATATCACCTAAACATATACAAACCACGAAATTTTAACACTAAGGCTGAGATTCAGAGACGAATCTAAGCGTGGACTCACGCTTCCATACGTCAAAATTCTATACAGTTTTGACATATGGAAGCCAAAGTCTACGCTTAGAATCGTCTCTGAATCTTAGCCTATGAGCTGTAAGTATATCTCAATTTTTTTACGATGCTGTTAACCATTATTTATTTTGAAATAACCTCTGAATAGAATGAACCATAACAATGAAGCGGTCTGAATGGATCATCCGAGTGAGAGTTGTTTACTGCTCATCGTCGCTTGACCACTTAACTGTGCCAAGCAAGCGACATCGTTTGGGTCATTCCCTGTCATTGTTATCTTGCCAAGCGCTGGTACGTAACCGTATAAGGAAATTTTGATTAATTAATACTCATTTAAAATTGTGAGTTGTGTTTTGTTTTTAGCTACTAAATCTAAATTACTATAGGGCCATTCCACGGTAATCGATACCAGATGAGATAAAAATAAATGTTATGTTACAAGCACTTTAACATTAATTACTAATAGTAAATATGTTTAATTTTCACCTAATGATGTAAAAAAAAACAAAATTCTAGCATTCACTCAATCAAATTTCATTTGAAGTTTCATCTTGCCAAGGAATTTCCATGGTAGAAAAAACACATGTGTGTTGGAAACACTGATTTGCGTTTTCTATGGGTTATTCCGCGATATTTTGACTGTCAACAGAGTGCTCAAGATATCAGCTTGTGGTGGAACAATTTTTGGTGTTTCTCAGATAATTACATAATATTTTACTAATCATTTTAGCAAGGCAAGTTTGCATGTCACGCCCGTCACAAAATACATAGAAAAGTTCTCATCAAAGAGTCCAAATCACTTGCACATTGTAATAAAGCTTACGAAAGTAAGGATATGTCGCAAAGGAATGTATCTGAATAACTTTTATAAATTTTTATGTTACTGATTGGTGATGCTGAGCAAATTACTTTGGTCACGCCCGTCACAAACCACGCCCATCACAGTATTTTTACCTTTTTTTTATTTATATATTATTTGGTAACAAGACGAGCTGGTCGTTTGCCTGATGGTAAGCCTAACGCCGGTCCATAACAATTGCAGTGCCACTCAGAACTTTGAAACACAAAGGCCAGAGCGGCACTGCAGTGCGCTTGTTACCCTGAGACATTAGGCATTAAGTCTCATAAGCCCAGTAATTTCACTGGCTACTCTGGTCATCAAACCGCAACACAGTAATGCTTGCACATTACTGCTTGGCGGCAGATTTCACGAGCAAAGCGGTGGTAACAACCCAGACGGACACTCGCAGAAGAGTTAGTCCTAACATTAACAAAACCTTTGAAAATTATCACTAGAAACGGGATATTTACCATGTATATTATTTGATTTGAGTTTCAAATCAATACAATAGTAGTGGCACGCGTAATAAACGAGTGAGGAAGAGGGTAGATCGCTACGTCTGCCCATAATCACCATCTACCCGCAGTACTTCAGTTCTCCCGTGATCATGGCGTTTGCAACAGCGCCGAAATATCGGAAACTCAAATCAAATAATATACATGGTAAATATCCCGTTTCTAGTGATAATTTTCAAAGTGTTGATGACCATGACAGTTTAAAAACCTATATTAACAAAACCGGCTAATAAACGGAGTTTTTTAAACTTTCGCTTATAAATTTAGAATTTGGGTTAATGCTTATATGACTTTAGGTGATAAAATTGTTTGTTTACTTATTAAAAATTGAACTCGTCACGCCCGTCACAAAGTCTTGTCACGCCCGTCACAACTTATTTCAGGTCACGAAAACTGCAATATCAAATATTCACATACGACATATCACTGTAAATCTAGAAGGCATATTATTCTAAAAGGCGGACTAATTGAATTTAAAAAACAATTGTGTAATTAGCAGAAATATTGTGTCTTGTCGAAGAGGTCGATAATCTTGTTCGAGTACGCGTCACGCCCGTCACAGCAACTAAAATCGTCGTAACTTGTTTTGTGAGCCGAATAAGAAAAAAAATGTTGTAAATTTAGTAAAAACCATCGATCTCTTATCTATTACAATAGTATTTAAGCAATTTCGTATAATAGTTAAAGAATAAATGCACAAAATAGAAGTTGAAATGTCACGCCCGTCACCGTGGAATGACCCTATAGTAGTATTTCGTCGATGATGTCAAGGTCTACAGTATGACGAGGTACTCGACCGACTCTTGGGTCAACGCCGTGCCTCTCCTGGCTCGGTCGTGATTCATCTCACTATATTGCCTTGTGCTTACAACGCAATTGCGCAATTTTTAAGCGATCCTTTTTTTAGACGAAAAGAACTGTTTCATTGTGATTAAGTACTTCATTCGTACTATCAATGACTCCAACGCCTTTATTTGTGATCTTTTTTGGTATGAATCCGATGAAAACGAATCTTTTGGTAGAAAGTGTGCTGTTTGCGAAAAGATCTGCGTTAAAATGTATGCGCACGTAGATACGCAATTGTTCCGTATTGAGTTCAATGTTACTGAAGAGAAATGCGGAGAAACAGTGTTCCAAATGGGCTGATTCCATTTCGGAACAGTAATGTACCTCCCCATTATGTTGATTACTGATGACAAAGACCATAGTCCACACGCTGAATACGGGAAATAATTTACGATTCAAATAACGAAGGCAGTTTGATTATAAACCTTAATTCTATGCGAAGGCAATGTTTCACTCCGCAAGTACAATCTCAATCACATAATACAACTACATTAGGCTGATTAAATCTGTTTCGTAACATAACATTACAGTGTCACTTATAATGAGTTGGATGTGTGATAAAATAAATTAGGAAGTTATTAACGCCCGACTTATGCAACGTTTATTTTGAGCTATGCGTATAAATGTGGTATAAATACGAGAGGTACTTAATCGAATTAAATAGCATGAAATTGGACACATAAAGAAGTCGCGGGGGCTGCTAGTTTCGCAAGGGGAAAGTAATGATTACACAACTAAAAACATTTTTGTGAACGGACAAAATGGCATCCATAGTAAACATTTTTATGAAGTGTACTTAATCTGTTGCAAATTATTCCAATAAAAAAATATTACTTTGATTTTACGCTTGGCGTTGCGCGTTGTTAAACATTATGTTAAAAACAAAGAATTCCTATTAAAATCAAGCATGATTTATGTCTAACGATATAAACTTGTTCAAAATGATTAGAAGTTACAAAATACCTTTTGTAATTTCTACTTATGTTTTTAATACGACTGCAAATGTCGTTCGTGTCCTTTCCTGGAACGAGCGAAATTAAAATGCTCGCCGTGATCTCGGTTCTTGCTGCACTTTCTATACCAAAGAATACAAAACTAGAATACTGGTAATTTTATCCTTATGCCCACACGACAAGATTCAAAATGTACCCTGCGCCACGAATAGAGAACAAAACGAGCGAACAAAGAACGCTTCTAGACTAACTAGTGTGACACGAGGTTGAAAGCACCTAATAAACATAGGTACTTAATAATGCTGCCGGCAGGTGTCTTATCAAAAATGGGTTTGATGATGAAGCCTTACTTTAATATGTAATTAAGGATTTGACAGGACTTTTTTTTAATATGTATATAAGGCTTGTTGCATCAAACTAATCGACATTCGTCACGGTCGCTACAGTAAAGAGATTAAAAGGGCAAAACAAATACGTATGTGTAAGATTTTGCGATGGAGGTCAATAAAATCTGGAGGCTTTATCAGTAAGTAATTGTGTGTGACCTCGCGATATCGTCGCACTGCGCAGCTGTTCGGTCAAAATGTAGGAGAGGAAGTTGACGTCAATAGTTATCGTTTGTTTGATTTGCAATATAGTATGTTTCAAATTGAAAACGCTTTCTTTCCATACGTTCAATCCCTACTAATATTATAAATGCGAAAGTGTGTTTCTTGGTTTGTCCTTCTTTCACGCAGTAACGGAGCAACGGATCGACGTGATTTTTGGCTTGGTTATAGTTTATGGACCGGAAAGTAACATAGGCTACTTTTTATCCCGGAAAAATGCACGGTTCCTGCGGGAACGCGGGTGAAAACCGCGGGCAGAGTAGTTTGACTATAAATAAAACGAAACATTTACAACAGAATGTAGTCCTGTTATTATAAGAATTCAATTTGACGAGAAACAGGTTTACAATTCCAATCACTTTGTTTCTAAATGTAAGTTATTTAATATCTTGAACAAAAATATCTGTCAGATACATACGGCGAGGGGGCCGTGTTGATTGACTGATATAAAATTGGTCAAGAAGATTAATTTTGAAGAAAGGGAGACGGTAGCCAGTTCAAGTTTGTTAGTTATGACCAGACTGGAGACTCTGGTTGTTATCATAGTTAGATTTACGTAGTTAAGTACTATAAATTAACAAAAAACTATAAATACAATATACAAATTGAAAAAATACAACGGTTTTTTTCACGATTTGAAGCCCTGCAAATTGTGTTATTAATAGAGAAAGTAGTGTTGCAATTTGATGATTTTATTAGTACTTTAGTTGTTATTGTATTGCTGTTATTGTACGCAGCAAGCGCATTGCAAATGACTTGAAACTCACTGAAAAAAAAAAGATAAAATAGTCTTGTGGCCTGTGAAGTTTGGGAAACAAGAATGGCTCCAATACGCTACCTTGCGAACTGTAAAGTTATTAGCTTGAAAGTGTACTTATAGATAATAAAATTTATCTATAAGTACACTTAAATTTTAGATTTATGCAACTTTGACACTGATTGATTTTAAATATATCCAACAGGGAGATTTTGTGAGAGTCTTTTGCTTCTCATTGAATTCCTAATTTATGATTTGGAAATTGAAGGCTTTACTAAAATTTTCCAATCAAGTTCAAGTTCAATCTAGTTTTCAAATACTTGAAAAATGTTAGTTTCCCTCGGAATATTAAATCTAATCCTCACTGAAAAAAAGTTAGTGTTCTATGAATACGGAAATCGATATTTTCGATACGGCTGCAGACAAGGTCAGAACGACATCGTTTGTTAGCCGCACCCGATGTCCAAATACAAAACAGGTTTAAGAATATATAAAATCTAAATCTTTAACAAATCAGCATAACGAGCAGGTTATCCTCCTGAGGCACCTGATAATAATAAAAACCAGGCAGCCTTATCAATTTATTACAATATGACAGCTTTCGAAGTGAAACGCCTTACTAACGAAGTGCGTCATTGGAATTTGACCAAATGAGAGCACTTTGTACCATTTTAGATGTTAACAAAACTTTCAGTTACGTAATTTCCGGATTTTGATAAAGAAAAGTCTAAAAAATAGAAAATATCAATAACAACACGGTTCATACAAAAATTTTGATCGCTTTTTGATGAATTTCGATCGATTTTTCGCTTTTAAATTATGTTACATTTACCTGAAGCAACAGTATCAGAAATCACTGTACATACGTTTATAGTGAAAACGGCACTACCTACCTATAATAAAATTAGCATCGTCGTGACAAGCTATAGTGTGACCGTTATCAGTTTCCTTGACAGGGCCTCTTTCAAAAGGCCCTCATTACTATCTAAGTACAATCTAGATGATGATACTCAAAGCATCAATAACGAACATAAGTTTTGAAACTACTAGCACTATTTTTATTATAATTCTTAATTAAATTCGCGTTGTAACACGCCAACGAAGGCCAGATAGGTATAATATTGAATAAGAAAGTCATTATGCGGCCTATGCGGTCCTTCGGTTTTAGGCTGGGTCGGGTGCGTATTTTACCCTGGCATGCGGTAAAGCAGCGCCAACGACCTTGCAAGGTCGCTGTTTTCGCCCTCCCCACTAATTTCCAATAGCTTCTTCGCTATTTCGCGAAAGTTTTACGATTGTGCGACTGGAATGTGTTTATTAACTTCCTAAAAGCTTCACAACAATCGTTAACATTCATTATTCGCAATGTTTACAATGGATTCGTTGGCTTTCAGTAAGCAACGAAACCACTCGAAGCTAGCAATTTACCATGGTCTAGAAAAGTTATCGAAACCTTGCTCAATCATGACAGTGGCACGCAGCATAAAAGTGTGTCGAGTTTGTGTGTCAGTTATCAACGAACATTTACCTAGTAAACTATGTTATCATGGTTGTGCTTCGGCAATGATTAACACACTTGAAATACTTACTTGGCTTCTCTTCAAGTTTTGCCAACAATAACTCGTAAGATGATATATGAGAAAGGATCAAAACACTTGGCTGTATTTCTAATGGGTTTTGATCTTTTAACGTTTTTACGATTTTTTCCGGCCCACTTGAGCTTCAAATGATATGAGAGTCGAACAGTCACTTTCAGGGTTGCGCATATTTTATTCGAACTGTTCGATGTGATGACGCATATCGAAGAAATCTAAAGAAAAGCGACGGAAAGTGTTTCTTTTTTAATAATGTTACTGACGCCAGGGAAGCAAACAAAGCTATACAGCAAACAATGAATAGACACCACAATAATAGTTTCTGATATGGCCGAGTCGCGATCTAACCAGCCTTGTCCAGCCCATTGTGTGAAAGGCTGTGAATATGAATGGAATATACACATTAAAGTTACGACATAAATCTAAGTGTCCCTTAATCGTATTGACAGGTTTTTAGAGGTATAGGACTATTATAGTGCTATATAGGTGTACCGTACCGCCTTTTCGACTAAATTCAAAGTACTTTTGTTTCTCAATTGTATCAAATTATCTTGATGTCCATTCAGGGGAAAACATCTTGAAAGATGTCAGTTACAATAATTTTCAATATTTCCGTAAAAGCGTTGCGTCTGATTTGATTTCGGATGAATAATTAACGCCAAAGTTTAACTACCTTTCTATTTTAGCAATAACAAAACATTAATTATCCTTGGTTTTAAGTTGACTGACAAAAATACGATAAGCTTGACACTTGAATCAATGTTCAAAATATAAAAATTTGTTTTGAACATTTAGTGAAAGAAAAGGTTAAATATTTTCAGAAATTTTATTGAAACTTTGCCAAAAATATTACTACAATAAAATGCTTTAGTAGAAACTACCGCATGCGCTTACTTTTTCATTTCTGATATAATACGAATTACTTTAGATGAAGATCGCAGAATGTCTATGATAATGCTGTAGTAGCAAAACATACCGCAATATACCGCAAGATGACCACACGGTGTAGAATCTGTGAAGTAACACGCTAACTGCATTTTCTACTGCTTAACTCATTGTGGTAATTGAGTTCAGCTATTACGATGTAGTTCTCATCTTGATTTCGTAGAATGACACGAGCCTGAATAAATGAGTAAGGCATTGCGTTAACGCTTGCAGTGTATTGATAGAATGATCCAGTTTTATTAGGTCTGCAGCGTAAGTCGGGACATGTTATGCCGGTTAAATCCGGCCTAGACGTTCGGTCCACTGAAATCAGCCAATGACTAGTCATTTGTTCTCGTTTAATGAAGACAAACCATGACCATGATAAATGAAACTTCTATATAGACTTTTTCCAACAATCTTATTCTAATAGACAGGTACTTTATCAGAGTACTTGTTTGTACGGAAAGATAAAGGTCAGTTTTAGACAACTGCCACGGATCTCCCGCTCTACAAGCTGCCAATTGTTTCGCAATGTGCAACTCAAGATTTTGTAAGGCTATTTCAAGCCCCATTTTCTACTTCCAATCTTCCATACGCGCAAAGTTCAGTTTCCAATATCAAGACTATAACAAGGCTATCTGTTACACAATAGGACATAGCGTTATTCTGTAACAAAAGAAGTTCATTCCATCTAGATACGATTTACAATGCTATCATAAGCGATATACTACTGGAGTGGTCTTTAACGACCTTGTTAAATCCACTTTCATGCACAGAGATCGGAGAACGTATGTGCAGACCTTGTCTTGTACTTACTCTAGAATTCTAGATATCCTGGTCTCCAAATATAGTTGACATGTCTGCCTGTAGCTTGCAGAAATCTATATATTTCTGCTTTCCCACATTGTCGTGAACACGGAAATCTAATTATTCTGCAATCGTGTTGTTTTTCCGACGTCCAAAAAAGAGGAGGTTCTAAATTTGCCTTTACATTTTATCGTGGCGATGTTATTCGATTTCTCCGTCAATTCTCAAACGATTTAAATGACTCTTTTTTAATGAGTAGAGCATCTATATCTAAAGGATGGTCCTAAATCCAAACTTATTATAATAATAAAGGCGAAAGTGTGTTTGTTGCTTTGACCTTCTTTCACGCAGTAACGTAGCAACGGATCGACATGATTTTTGGCATAGATATAGTTTATGGACCGGAGAGTAACATAGACTTTTTATCCCGGAAAATTCATGGTTCCTGTGAGAAGGCGGGTGAAACAGCGGGCAGAACTAAGTCCCTTTATAAATTTTATTATAGATTACCACCCCTAAGGATGTAAAAAAGGGGAACGAAATTTCAAATATCGCAATATTTTTGTAAAAGTCAATTAAGCAACTTTGTTATCGTTTTCGTCTATCCCATTGAACGTGTCATGACGGATGTGCAAAGATAAATGAGTTTTGGTTAATTATTTCTGCAATAACATTAATTTGCTAGTGACAAATGTTTTGTTTTTAAAAGTAGAACAAAATGGGATTTCATTATTTGTTTTCTATACTGAATAATTGTAGATTGATGAGGTACTTTGTGCCGCACATACTGATACCTAACCTAAACTAACGCGTGAAACTAGAACACGAGATTATAACTATGTAAAATGTCGAAACTAAGGTATAAGGTACAAGTTTGTAGCTTTCATTGCGAGGTTGAATTCTTATTTGACTGGACTACAAGGGTTTATGCCACACTATTGGCCAAGGCACAACCTTACTACAAATTCTACATACCTATACGCTGTGCCGTCAGCATATGGAATAATATGGCCTGAAAAAGCCATTGAATTGCTATAGGCTTTACTGAGAACAGTTGTGGATCTCAACGAACTCCCGGAGTGCTATTCGATCCACTGATGGAGCCGGACGGTAGATCCTAAAGGAGTTAAGGTTTATAGGATCCACGCAGACCAATGGTGGATCACAGTGAACTCCAGAGCAGGGTATTCAATCTAATGGTGGATTCAGTTAGTTGATCCTAGTGGATTGAGGGTATATAGGTAGTTTATGTTATGAAAGGTCACGCGCACCATTTATTGTGGACGAGTGTAAACAGCACGTGAGACTTAGCGATGAATGAGTAAATTAAGGTGGATTGAGCTCGATGATCTGGGTCAAGAACACACGGCATAGCGCAAGCATGCAATAAATACAACATGCGGTTATTGAAAAAGCTTGCTAAGCTTTGGCTTACAACATTCATAAAAGTCACATCTTATCAATCTAAGATTTTTCTATATGATCTCAAATTAGTTATGAGTTTGGATGACTTTTTTGCAGTGGCTAAAGGACGCGATACCGATCGAAAAGTTCCTCAAATCGCTATTGTACATGCGACAGAAGATAGAGAAAAGTGACAAATCCTCAGCGGTATTTTTACGTGACACCTATTTGAGAGTATTGTCTGATAGTTGGCAAGAGACGCGCATAACTGCGCCCGCGCAAGTCTACACGGAAGCGCACACTGACCCACTCGGTGCGATGCGATGGCTGCCTGTGGCTACCGTGCAATGCAAATTCTGCTTACAACTCTCTTGTGGATCTAGGTTTCTGATTACAATATGAATTCACCGACATGCATACAGGTTCGCACATATATATAAGCATGCAATCGTTACGAAGCCGGACAACACCGCGAGGAAAATGGTATTTGTTACCTCAAATCTAATGGCATGTGCCATTTTATCGACCCACCCTGGACTAGATATGGCATAAGGACGGATCCACCCCAAGGGGTTGTGCAATAGGGTTCTCAACTTTGTATGGAAACTTTTATTCCTTGGTTTGATTCACTCAAAATATGGTAAGTTAAAGTTAAGTCTCAATAAGTCTGATAATTTCACTGACTACTTTGGAGGTCAACATCCAGACAAATATAAAAATTAGTAGTAGGTACATTTCATTTTTCATCGGCATATTCTGCTTTTCAGGATTACATGAATACACCTTAAGAAAAAAAAATTGACAAGTCACACAAAGCAAATAGGTACATGACTACATGTACATACATAACTAATATGTCTCTTCAGTACATCCAACACAATTCCGCCAAGCTTAATATTTGCAGAAGAGTAAACTTAAAAAAATTTTTATTTATTCCAACATTCCGTGGTGTGGGGAATCCCAAAATATGGTGATGGTGAAAGCTTTAAAAACCGCAATGACAATAATTCAAGATGCAAGTATAATTAGTTACTAGCAACTAAGTAAACAAAGACAAATGCCAATTAAATGACTAACAATACTTACTGCCGCACTCAGAGTAGTTTAATGATTACTTTTTAAGCAAGTCCTTAAGAAATCTACACTAAGAACTCTCATAAGTAATCATTAAACGACTCTTGAGTGCAGTGATAAAGTGAATGTGTATGCTACGAAGGTGGTAAATATTATTCTTATTCAAGTTGGGGGTGTTAGACCCACACTGATGTCCCGCTAGGGGTGTATTATCCTGCCAGTGTCTACCTAAAAAAATATTATTATGTTAAATATTAGAACGGGAACTGGCTCTCATGAGTGGCTGTTGGAATATACCAATATGTGCTTCACAACAGATTTGTTATTTCCAGGGAGCTAGTCAGGCAGACACTAGAATACACCCTGTCATCATATGATTGCAGGCACCATACAATAGATAGATAGATAAACTCTTTATTTGCACACTACAATAAAAAATAGAAATAATAAATAAAAAAAACTTATTTTACCTTAGTCTAGTAGTACAAAGGGTGGTCTTATCGCTTAAAGCGATTTCTTCCACAGAGCCACCATTGCTTAAAAAAATAAGTTGCATTTTAGAACTCTGAATATTCAAGAAGAGGGGAGAAGTTTTATTATTGGCTACTCTAGAGGAGACGATAATATTACTGTGTTAGAGGTACAACAAAGCTTATCTTTAATTGTAAGTATTTTAAGGAAAGAATAAGCATAATTTGTTCCATAAAGATAACTGGACTGGACATGGTATTGAAAGCAATGGGCCCTGTCCATAAAATTAATGTGAACATGATTAAATTAGGCTCTGCATTGTTTCATTTGTTGTTGTTTGTGTTGTGCTATGTGCTGAATATGAGATGATTTTCTAATAACTTTTATTGAAATACAGGTGGTCTTAAAATTAATTTGTACCCATTAAAAAGCAGTCTACGAAAATAAGAGGTACTGCTGGGTCCCTAATAATGTGCAAAAATATTGTCAACAGCTGACATGTCAAGTCCGTAATATACATACCTACTTACGTAAAATACGCACATACCGTATGTAGGTAGCTAAATAGTTAAATTTCTTGCTAACAAGTATATCTAGCAAGGTAGCGGGAATTATTTTGGTTTACATAGAAAACATAGGTAATATTACTCTATTCAATTCATACAAAAGTGTCTCTCAATTTGGCATATTGAGTAATCAATGAAATCAAGGAAACCAAAAATTAGATTTTAAGATGCTGATAAAAATACCATTAATATTGTTCTACTTACGTACTGCACGGTGTAATGGTGAAATGCACACGAACAAAACGGATGATCCAGTATCCTTTGTGAAAGGAGCCAGGTAAACGCACCAGACTTTCTAGAACACTGTTTTTTCAACAACACCGAAGTCCTCTGTGGAGTCACAGGTTGAACGAAAACAAAACAGAGTCCACTGGTCAGTATATTTTATCAAAATAATCCAAATAAATCGAATCGACGGACGTAACACAAACACAACTCACTAAATCGAACACGAATTTGTCACTGTTTTGTTTGATTCTGTGGATTCTTGCTGCAATGGCTAGTTGTTGGCTACTTGGCTGACAGATGGCTGACAGAATGAAGTTAGCCACAATTTGAAGTGAAATGAAAACATGTCACTTTTCGAACAGCTGTTTTTGTATTTGCAGCGACATCTACTGGAAATTAAGGTTCTCATACCCAGATGGCGCGTTTATAAATTTTGCATAGACTGACATCTATCTATATTTCTTAAGGGTTAATTCTTGTCCGCCTTTGTGTTTTGTTGCTTTGGCATTTCGATAGACTTACACGAGATGTCGCTGTTTTTCAGGGTTTGAAAAAATGTTTTTCTAAACAAATTCACATAATATTTATAATTACAAAGTTTTATTCCTACAAAAGTAAGTAAGTAATTTTTACAAATAAAATAAAAGTAACAAAAAAGGGCCCCTCCGGGATTTGAACCCGGGACCTCCTGCACCCAAAGCAGGAATCATACCCCTAGACCAAGAGGCCACTTGCTGATTTTGTTAAAATTATCAAATAGTTAGCTAACAAAATATCAGTATCATGAATTTTTCTATCGAGGCATGCCTATTATTGCCTATTGCCTAATGAAGAAAAGCGTGTCACAGGTAGGTTTTTGAAAAGTTCTACCTACATCTGTACTATAAATGCGAAAGTATGTTTGTATGTTTTGTAGGTCTGTCCTTCTATCACGCGTGCCACGGTTTATGGACCGGAGAATAACATTACATGACTATTCTTTATTTACTCTTGACACTACCTATCATTATTCTATTTTTGACATTAATATCTTTTTTATTTTGACTGTTTTCCTAAAACTTAACATTAAAATTTATTTTAGTTTATAATTTTTCTTATGTAATATGTACTATAATGATATATTTTTTTTTAGTAAGAAAGCATTTGTACACCGGAAACGGTAGAATATTTGTAACTATTATTATTTAAGATCATTAACACAATATTCTGACAAATAAATTGAATTTGAATTAGGTTACTTTTATCCCGGAAAAATACACTGTTCCTGTGAGAACGCGGGTGAAATCGCGGGCAAAAGTGGCTTACGGATATTGGCGATGCTCGATTTTGGCATATATTGATATTTTAGTCTTTAGCATTAGATAATTAATAGTAAATAGGTACCTTTTTAGTCAATTACTAGGTAGGTACTCGGGATTTTCAGTATTTTCGAAAGAGCTAACAAGCAGATAAGTGACTGAGATAGCACTTGATAATGCTTGCTGCTAACTTAGGCCGGCCTATATACCTACTTAGTATATTTATACACAAACTTACCTTTTAAAAACTCTGTGCCGACTACTTACCATTATAATGCTAAACGCATAGTTATAGCTTCGCATCGGCATATTTCGCTAGTCTTTAATTAGGTCTTAGACTAATTATGAACTACCAGCTGCCTGCGGTTTCACCTGCGTGGCGATTCGCACACAGAAACGGTGCATTTTTCCGGGATAAAAAGTAGCCTATGTAAATCCATAAACTATATCTATGCAAGAAATCACGTCGATCCGTTGTGCCATCGCTGTTGCGTGAAAGAAGGACAAATCAAGAAATTTAGAAACACACTTTCGCATTTATTATAAGTACTCTACAAGTACTCACACAAGTACAAGTAGTCTCTCTATAAGTACTCACGGATGTTAGCATAGATTAACTTTGATTTAAAGTAAAAAATAAACGGTGAAAGTACTTTCTTTGTTTTATAATACTTAAATTCACGAACTTTCATCACTATAGATATAGGGAAAATTTTCGCTCCATAAAAATCACCCCTTTAAGAGATGACATTTGAAAAATGGTCAAAAGTAGTTTCTTCATTTTTATGTTTCAATTAATATTAACCGAGTTTCATCACTTAGCTTCAAGAACTACGAACTTGCATCACCTTAGCTTCATGAAAAATGTCAACATTAACAACCCATTTCACTCCTTTAGGGGATGAATTTTGAAAGAGGTAATTTTTTTTTATGTTTTGTAAATTGACCGAGTTTCGATATTGTAGCTAAAAAAATATTTTCAACCCAATATAAATCCCAGTTAAGGGTGATTTAAAACAAATCGTGAAATGCATATTAATTTCACAAATTTTCATCGTCGTAGCATTAGAGATGTAGTGTAGCCTGGGCGATCATTCCTAGAAACGTGACTTTCTTTTATTATGTCTTTTGTAACAGCTAAAACCATGAATTACCGTCTACGCATATAAAGTGATCTATAAGATTAATAGCTTCTAGCTGCTGACTGTAATTGAGTGCTGTTGCGTTCGTTAATTTGTAATGCAGTGTCTTCAGCTGCTTAGCAGTCCATGCCGTCCACGTATCGCAAGGAGCCAGTTCGCACATTGCGTTTATAAAACGACTGTAACAGCCTTATGTCATTTAGCCCACGCAATTTGACGTAATTAGAAATTACATGACCACGAAACGAACACTGCGAAGCACCCGCGCGTTACACATGTTTACCGATGAACCGCGAATATTGCGCGGCCTATTTCTTTTCTTCAGGTTGCTGTCTAGCCAGTAAATAATTGCTGTTTGTTTTTTTTTCTCTATCGGTTTTTTACCTTTTTCATTGTTTTTTTTTATAACTTACTCACCTGATTTTGAGTGACGATGTAGGCGTAGGTGATGAACAGTTTAACCTTTCAATAAGATTCTCAAATGCAACTGCTGGAATACCACCGATAGTTGGTTGGCAATAAATTTTAAACTTGAGGGTGGTGGTGGAGCAAGGGTGGTTTCTTAAAAGCATCGTAAGGCACCCGTTATTAGCAAGCTTCCATCTTTTGGCTTGCACTCTGGTTTATGTAATTGGATTTCAGACTTCCTGAGTCTTCGATCGATTCGAGTAATAATAGATGGTTGCTCGTCCGATCAATTGGCTATAACTGCCGGAGTCCTCAGGAGTCAGAACTCTCTCCATCCCTTTTCCTGATACACATCAACGACCTGCTTAAACCCGGTTCTTTTGGGTACGCAGACGATAGCACGGTTGTAGAGAGTTATCATATCCAATGCACGAGCTGGTGGGGTCCAGATACACTCTCTTAGAGAGGCCATGGTCGAGCGCATGAATTTGTCCTTAAAGGCAGTCTCCAATTGCGGCGATGCCAACCTGGTCAAATTCAAGCCTCTAAGACCCAGGCGTATCTGTTCTCTGCCAAACAGAGCGCATTTCAGCTGGCTCCGACTTTCCGAGCTCACAAGGCTGGCAAATACTTTGCGACAATTAAAGAAAGTGGTAACTACACGAAAAAGGAGTGTAATGTTTTTAGGGTTCATGTATATGCTCGTAATGTATGTCTGTTTCATTGTTGTAATGTATGTCAGGAATTTAAGTTATGGTGGAATAAACTCACAAGTTTATTCCACCATAACTTAAATTCCTGAACACACTTGGAAGTATGGGGTATCGTTAGAATCCTTACGTCATCCTGAGTGACAATAGCTAGGGGAGTCGTGTTTTTTATGTTATTTAATACTACTAAAAGCTTGAACAACAGTCATTGCGATTCCTTTACGAGCACATAAAGGTGTGTTGATCTTCTATATTCACGTTGCGAAATCTTGCGTCGACCATTTACGATTACGGATGGACCGTTGGACAAATATCGGAAGGTCAAATACGATTGAAGACAAGTCGTTAATTTTTACAAGTTAATTTTACAATTAATACAAGTCGATCTAGCAAAGTTACATAAATATAAAATACGACTGCCCTAGCCAGTGACACTCGGGATGATGGTAGCATTCTAACGATACCCCATACATCCAAATTTGTTCTGGCATTTAGAAGTTATACATACATGAACCCTATAAGAACATTACACTCCTTTTTTGCGCAGTCGTGTAAAAATATAGAGATTATAGAGAAATAAATGGTTTAGTTTTAACTTAATACATAAGTAAAATGAAGGTGAAGTTTTACTGTTACTTTTATGTCGACTGTTTTACAAGAAAAAAATTCGCTTCTATAGATGACTACTACTTACTAAGTAATTTATTCTGTGAAATTGGAAAATCCAGTCTAATGGGTCAAATAGTAATAACGTTATTTTCTCCAAGAGGTTAAATAACAAAGCTTTAATTGCAAGGGACTTGTGAATTTTACCCTAAATTATCCATTGAACTTTTTTATGTCTTCACTGGGGAGATCAATCATAATTGCTCTGGCGACTGAATAAGCTTTTTTCAGTGTTCCTTTTTAAGAAGTCTTCTTTACTTTAGTCAAATCATGCGTAGTGTATACGTCAAATTCAGAGTTAGGTTTTAATCTATCCTTACGCCATACCGAGTACGTATTTTTTTACTCATGACAAGTAAACAATTTGTCACTTTAATCATAGTGATGATATGGGCGGGTAAATTACCTACACTACACTAAACCACAGATTAAGTAATAGTACATTATCATCTGCTGGGACACACCGTTAGATGCTTGGAAGATTTTCATCTTGGTGCAATCACCCAGTCTCTACACTAGAAAATTCTCTTGCACATGCTACGGTTGCAACTTGCATCACAATGTCTGAAGACATCTTCATATACCGAAAGCTCAAGCACATTGCAAAACCGCGTTTCCATTGTGCAAGTCTTGCATGCAAGTTTGACGTCAAAATTTATGTATGGAACCTGAAACTTACATATGTTTACATTTCCTCTGCTCATAGCTGCATACAACTTGCACCATACATGCAAGCTACTTGCTCAGTAGAACCACTGCTAAGATTCCAATCATCGTCTTAGAAATCCGCGGTCGTAATAGGTAGTATTACATCAAAATGTGGTGTTAAAAATCGTTTTCTTAGAATTAATAGCAGACCTTCCTCTTGTTTGATTATCACACATTTCAACATACCACATCTCCTTCCCATTGAAGGCTATCGTATCGTATAATGACTCGGCTAAACAATATTCTAATCAAATTAGAAACTCAATGGGTTTGAGTCATTGTATTAGCAAGCCCCGGCTTGTCACAAGCCGCGGGGCAGTTCTTTCGTGACTTGCAAAGGTAGTTAAGAAAGAATTTAAAACTGAAAAGCTAACTATGGTAGGTACTTATGTTACTTTTATACTATAAGTACCTACCACACATTGAGCAAAAACATACACTTTTATTGATTGCATAATTATTATTGCCAGATGCTTAATTGAAATCCACAACCCTTACGTGCTAAAAGCTAGAATGTTCTTGAGAAGATTCGAGATGTGAAACTGAAAAGCTAAGGTACCTTACCTTATCTATTTTACTATACTTATTTATAAATTAGTATCACTCAATGATCACAAACATCCCGACCTTTAACTAGGATTCCCTGTGTGTAGGGGATCAGGACCTACGAAGACCATGTTTCCACATCACCCAACAATTATTGTCAGTTGCAGAATTCTAACCCACAACCTTTACGCGCCATTGAAGTTAAGTTCATCGACCTATATAACACCATAAGGAGGCTGTATAATTATTTAATTTAATTCATTATCATCATCATCAGCCGGTAAAAGTCCACTTCAGAACATATTAGGCCTCTCCCATAGAACGCCACTTGGATGGGCTACTCGCCTCTTGCATCAAAAATTTACAAGTGTTCCTCTTTATTTATTCCTTCTTATTTCATTTTGATGAAGGAAGCAACGGCCAGGGTTAAATGAACATACAATTAAATAAAGCCTTATAGGCAAGCCCTTTACCTACGTGCCTACGTAAAGGAATAATGGTTATTATTTTTAGTTTATGTAAATATTTAAATTATATTGTTAATAATAAATACCGTCGCCTGCTAGTAAGCAATTTAAACAATACGGCAATAAAATTATATGGTTATGGTGGATCATCTTCCTGATGTATCCGTTTGTCCAATTACTTTCAGGGGCAGACGTTAAGTGCTTCCGAATTTTTAAAAAGTGAGACAAGGATTTCACTAAGTATTAACTTTATTGTGATCGATCGAGTAGTGAATCGATTTTTTTAAATTACTGGTTTACAAAAAGCTGTCGTGGCTTGAATAACTCCATAATATCGAGGGCATTACGCGTTCAGCTCATTTTTTTTTTATTTTTGTCGAAAGGCACACTTGTATAAATCAACCTTAAAATATCTATACTATAATTATTATATAACGTATTATATGACCTACGAAGCTGAAATTTGACATGACTTCTATTTCTTCTTAGGAATTAGAAACGCGAGAATTTTTTTTAAAAGCGGAGACTGGCATCTTCTGTAAAATGGCAATATTTGCATCTCATATTTTTCCACCCTTAGAGGTGGTATTCTGTATAAAGACCATCCTTGATATACAACCTACTCCTTAAAAAAGCATCATTTAAAAAACCACTAAAACACGAAAATGTATTGATTCAATAACAATCTCGTTAACGTGCAAATTGCAATTGAAAGATCGGCCCTTAATGAAAGATGTTGGATAATCCTGATTCAAAGACAGACAAAATAGCCAATGTACCTATATAATTTTAATAATAATTATAATTATTATTAAGTTTCATTCGAACTGTTTTGGAACAGTACAAAATAGCTATGATTCATATTGGATTCGGTATTTAATCTCAAATAGGAAAATTTTAACACCTACGACAGCAATTAAATTGAGTAAGAAATGATAGCAGTAATTAAAAAAAACTTCATGGACTAAAATTATCTTATTGTCCTCTTATGGATTTAATAATTGATTTGTATGTTTCGGTAGAGGACATATGGAAGAGGAAAACTTAGAAATCGGTCAAGGTCGAAGGTTGGTACAACTATATTCTATGCAGCGTACATGAGATGGATTCATTGATACGTAACGGCAATTGTTAATATATCATGACGACGTGACCTTGACATTCAAATATCATCTATCTTCAATACCCTTTTGTATGTTTACCTAATTCAATGAAGTATGTTGCGTAAAAGGTTGCGTACTTATAGCATTCAATTGACGCCATTAAGGACGCTATAGTACTTACGTGATGGACAAAAAGGCTGCCAATTTATATATAAACATTTAATTATTCTTAAATACAAACATTTAGGTATGGGAGATTGGTGATTTGTGGATATAAACATTAGAGTCAATAACCAAGTTCATGGTTTTCCTTGAACCCTACGATACCCGTAGCGGACGTTGCTGTAGGTCCGCGGGTAGATTCGCCCTCCCCTCGGATCTTCTCTATTGCATTCTATAAAAGAATTGTATACGGAGCCTTTGTCATTTGTGTGTCAGTGACTGCAGCAGTGCCGTGTTGTGTGCACATCCATACTTGACTTGCCAAGGTATTTGTGAACTGTTTGCACGACTCGTCTTTTGTTTGGATTGCGTGGTGTGTGGGTTTGGAGTTTGGATTTGGATAAGTAGGCTGAGGTTGATCCCGATTACAACATGCGTTTATCATGTCTGTTACTGAATATTATATGGAACTTATTAATCTTGTTATAAACAATTACAAACAAAATACTTTAAGTCACCTGAACGTTATAAAATATTGGTTAAATCTGTATCAGTAACTCGTAAATATACTTATAATAAGTAACTCGGCAAACTTTTTTGTTAAATGTTTCAGTTTAAACTTGTACAACCTTTATCTAACGGATTCGAGGGATTTTATGTGGGACCACGTGGGATCAAGTCCGAGCAAGCTTTGCAGTATTATCGCTAAGCTTTAAAGAAAATTTATGGGTCGAGTTTAGAACAACGGATTCCTTTGATTTTATTATCGACTAGATAAAATAAACATGCAATTATTTTAAAACTACTTAGCCGTGAACTGATTCTAAGATAGAAACTATCAGGATATAAGTTATTTAGATTTTCCTTTATAAACTCTTTGTAATTCAATTACTAGCACGAGCTAGTATAGTCGAAGTTACGCAAATCAGTAGGTAAGTCGTCTTAAAATACTCATCGGAAAAAAACTTTTAGCTAAGCCTTTTGTAAATATTCATTTCAATTACGATTTATCAAACTAACAAATGATTATTTAAAATAACATTGTAGATCCCATTTTCAAAGTTCATCGTTATTTCAATTCCAATTTCGTGGAGCCACCTATGATCAATGAAGCTACGCGATGTTTCGTATACCTGAAGTAATAAGTATTTCAGTGCACTTGGTTGGATAGCAGAAGCAAATGTTTTCCCCGTGCTCGCCGCCGCAACCGGATCCCGACGAGATGGCTAGGAAATGTTCAGGAGGACCAAATAGAAATGTCTCAATTTCCGTTAGAACGCTTCTTACGAAAATTGCGACGTTTCTTTTTACTCAATTTATATATCGAAATATCTCCCGCCTTCCGTATTGCCTGCATGCTCTCGGCGAAATGCAGAATTCATACTGTAAAATAATTTTTGATTCGTGCTGTTTATTTACAATGGTTACCTGGAAATCATTCGAATTGGTAGTTTTCCTGAGGGGAAACTGGAACTGGGGATGATTGTGAAACGGGGAACTTGAATTGACACCTGTCATAAATCTGCCAGTCGGGATTTTTTTCAGTGTGTGGCAAAGAGTAGGTAAATAAGTAGCGATGCAAACATTATTATACGGAAATTAATATGTTATTTAACTAGAAGTGCAATTATTTATCAGTAACAATTGAGGGAACATCGCTAACATACGATGAGGTGCAAAAATGCCACAGACACAATATATGCTTACAGACTTTTTCAGGTTTTGTTTTCAAGAAAGACCAGTGTGCATTTGTCACCACAATGTTGTAAATTATTCTGCTCTAATAAAATAGTACGAGTAGTATAGCTATAATATGTACGCGTACGAGCAAATTATCTCTTTATCTATAGTTACAACTAAATACAACTTGTTTTTCCAAAAATATACAATCGCCTATCCAACTACAATACAAAGTTTAAGCGCATCTATAACGGTTCCTTCTGATAATAAGGCTTGTCGTTCCTGACGATCACTTGACGATACTAAACATCATAACTTAATCAACACTTCGCTTATTACATCAAATCACATTATTAATTACCTAATAATATTGGGTGAGATATTGATCCAACGATAACGTATCAGAAGTAAAAAAAATAGTTATGTATTTGTTATGCAAGGCTGCACAGTGGTTAATTGGAGCGAGTATTTTATTGTATTGAAACCCGACGAAGCGAAGGTGTCAGAAGTATAAAACACACAATTTTTCACCTCAGTACAGCGAGGAAAGGTTTTGTTTATCATCATTCATTTTATCATTCCACGCTAGCGGATACAAAGCACTTTTGCGCGCAGATTTCAAATAATAAAAGAACTTTTCCGAGCTTGTGTAGTGTAAAAATATAATAATTGTTAACAGTAAATAACTGAACTGTAGAAATACAAGTTGTTACTGTGTGCGAAGTGTCTAAAGTGAAGTACATAACGTTTTTTTTTCTATATATAAGGAGTTAAGCCCCAAAGAGCATATAACGCTATGTTAAGACATAAGAAAATAGGACGATAGGAGTTAGTTACTGGTAATAGGATATATCCTAATAAGGTACATATATTATTATACCCTTATTTTATTATCTACTTTTTTCACGGAATTACAGCAAAAATAACTAAGTTTTTATCGTATCGCATGCTATGTTTTTTTAATGCTATATTTTTACTTTCTCCTTTAGGAAAAGCCGCCGGCTATATTTCACCGCCGCGGTATTCTGTGCATGGCATAATGAACTTTATGTACATTGTTTAACAGGTACAAACGTAGGTTTACTTCTTTCGTCGAATTCTCCGGAATTCTTGAGAATTCGATGGAAAACGGGTGATCAGTTTTTCTTGCGTTTGTACGTTAAACAACGTACCCACATAAAGTTAAGTATACAATGTGCACAAAATTCTATTCTAATGAATTCCACGGTTGTGTGAACTGAGCCTTTGAAATCAAACTCAGTGCAGTATTTTAAAAAAAGGGCTTTATAACCACAAAACTCAAACATACGTTTTTAGAAACCCTTTTTTATTTAAAATATACTGTGTCCCACTGCTGTGTAAAGGTGTCTCCCCCACCCTTCGTGCGAAACTCTTATTTTACTATACGATAGTAATAAGAAGAAGTAATAAGTACCTATTTATACAGTATAAATAGTAGTAGGTCTGTTATGAACAAATAAATTAAACAACAAAAGCTTGTTGAAAGGTTGAAAGTATCTTTTTAGTCACGTAGTGGCCCGCAGCTTTACAAGGATAAGAAAATTTGACCTGTGAATTTCGAAAGGTTACCCATGCAATGTACTAAACATTGAATAGAATTGGACAACCTTTCGCTATTTTTAAAAACGGCTATTGTAGGCTTAAATTTTGTTGTTGTTTAGATAGTCTTAATATTCCAGCCGGGCAGAATAATCAGCATGCTTGTGCCATTGCCTAGTTTTAGACATTGTATTTTTTAGATAGATAATAAAAAATTACCACTCAAAACTGTTGCACGGTACTGCAGTGCGCTCGTTACCCTGAGACATTAATGGGTACAGTAATTTCAGTAACTATTTTGTAATGCTCGCACATTACTGCTTGACGGCAGACTACATAGCATAGCTGTGATACACACCCCGACGGACACTAGTGTTAGTCCTACCACCTATACTACTATATAGATATACTATATACCAATATATGAAGCTTTCTTCTCAAACTTCTCAAACTAGTAGAGTATCGTGTCGTACTCATTTAATCTAATTACTTTAAACGAGCAATTCTTGTATATATACGCCTCGGGAAACTCGGTCATCCAGTTATTAAGGATAAACCTTACAAAACAAAGACATGTGTTTTCAAATTCATTTTTGCGTAGATATATTAAAACAACTAGCTTCTGCTCAAGGTTTTCACCCACGTTCCCACAGGAACCGTGCATTTTTCCGGGAGAAAAAGTAGCCTATGTTACTCTCCGGTCCATAAACTATATCTATCCCAAAAATCACGTCAATCCGTTGCTCCGTTATTGCGTGAAAGAAGGACAAACCAACAAACCAACAAACACACTTTCGCATTTATAATATTAAAACAATTGGCGAGTAAATTTTAAATCACATATGAATTCCACAGAAAACCTCATAATGCAGACGTCAACAGTAATCGTCCTCGCTTGCCTGCTCGCCGTGGTCGTGGCCGCGCAGTTCGAGCACCACCCCGCGGAGGCGTACGAGTCCGTGTACGACACGCCGGCCCACGACAGCAGTCCAAGAACGAAGAGAGGCTTACTTCTGCTCAAGAAGAAGCTTTTACTCGGTAAGGCAAAACATTACCTGAGACCTAGTACACCAGTCTTGAGACTCAAATGTTTTTTTAACGTTCTATAAGCATTTATTAAGTAACTAGCAACTACATCATTATCAGCCTCTTACGCTCCCACTGCTGGGATACCTTCTCTCAGAGAGAGAGAGAGAGGTATGGGCCATAATCCACCAAGCGGGTCCAGGGCGGCTTGGTGGAATTCTTGTTACTAGGTATTTTGTACACTTGATAATAATGCTGAAAGGAGTTTTTCGATGGGAAACGTACACAATAACTAATCTGCCGTCTAACTGACGAAATATTCAAAGAGTTTCAGTAGTTTTTTTAAGTATTCGAATGCATAAAAATAAAGCTTATAGCAAATAAAAAAAAAAGAAATCTCAGCTCTAACCTTCCACTGCCTACCGGACTTTGCTAAAATGAAAAGCCTTCAAGATGTTTACTTTAGCCAGCAATCTCACGGATTCAGCGCAATTCCCGCTTTACATAATATTTGCTGTTTATTTTTATTTAGTTTATCCTCGGCCAGGGTCAGGCTTGTTTGCTCTCGTTCAAATATTTTATGGGGCGATCTTACTTAAGGAGCTCGAACTACACATACCAGTTGGAAGAAATTGTTTGTCAAAATTAAATATAGATAAATAGAAAATTCTTTATTGCACAATCATAGTTGAAGGTACATAGGCGAACTTAATGCTATAAAGCATTATCTTCCAAATATGAATAAAAAAAAACTAAAAAACAGCTATCCACCTCCTGGCTCCATCATCAGATCAGGCCCATCATACCAAATTATTGTATTGTCATCTAAACTGCATATATACATACAACACTTCATTTCTATAGGATATAATCAGGAGTAGGTTAAAATTCACTTCCAAGATTTGATTACATGGCCAGTTACCAGTGAAGCTAATAAAAACGTGTTATAAAATAATCTATCCCTATAGAGAATATTCTAGTAAGATAGTAGCTTATTTTCATATCGATACGATATAATCAGAAGTAGTTTAAAATTCACGTCCAAGATTTGATTACATAGCCAGTTACCAGAGAAGCTAATAAAAACGTGTTATAAAATAATCTATCCCTACAGAGAATATTCTAGTATAATAGTAGCTTATTTTCATATCGATACGATATAATCAGAAGTAGGATAAAATTCACTTCCAAGATTTGATTACATAGCCAGTTACCAGAGAACCTAATAAAAACGTGAAAAATAACCTATCCCTATAGAGAATATTCTAGTAAAATAGTACCTTTTTTGCATATTGATACGATATAATCAAAAGTAGGTTAAAATTCACTTTCATGATTTGATTACATAGCCAGTTAGTTACCATTGAAGCTAATAAAAACGTGTTATAAAATAATCTATTCCTATAGAGAATATTCTAGTAAAATAGTACCTTATTTGCATATTGATACGATATAATCAAATGTAGGTTAAAATTCACTTCCAAGATTTGATAACCATTTGAGCCAGTTAGTTACCAGTGAAGTTAATAAAAATGTGTTATAAAATAATCTATCCCTATAGAGAACATTCTAGTAAATAGTAGGTTATTTGCTTTTAAAGACGGAAATCCGGACTTGCAAAATTTATACAAAGTCTTTTAGTGTACTTTGACGACAGCAAGTGTTCGGAAAACGTGATCGGAATGTCAAATATTTGAACTAATCTAGTGATAAACAAACATTTAATTTGTACATCACCAAGGCAGCAGCCAGTGTTAGATTACCCGCGTGTTTACACGTGGGTTACATTTCTATAGGTTATTTGAATAATCGGGTCAATGCCATTTAAATATTCATCATGAAATAAATATAAATCTTCATGAAATAAAAAATCGTTGCACGCAATATTAATCTGGGTTTAATACAGGAAGGTTTTATAGGCATTTACGTAAAGCAATGCATATCCATTATCAAGTATTGGCATTCCAGTCATGGAATGTTGAGGTAACATTGCGTGCATTTTTCTTGTATTGTTTAACGTGTATAGACTTCTTAATAGATGTACGCGCGGGAACCTATTGTCTATGGTTATTTTAATTACCTAGGTAATAATTATAGTAATAAATTGGGTAGGTACTTAGTTAACTCGGCATTACTTATTTAACAGTCATATCCAAACCATTTGGATGGTTATTACTTAATATTTAATTTTTAAGTTACCTACTGCTAATAGAATTAGTTACATAGAAGGGCAGTGACCTACTGATTATTCAATAAAGATATTTTCTAGATTAATGTGACGATTTGTTTAGTAATGTACCTATCTGTGTTTATGTTTTCAAACTTTAATGGTGGCAATTATGGAATTAAAGCCTATATACATTATACATAATTATATTGCTAATTATTTTATTTGTTTTATTGCAGGTGCCCTTGGATTAAAAGCAGTAAAGGTCGGCGCTGTGGGCGTTGCAGGAGCGTTAGCCCTTAAAGCAAAATCCGGGTAAGAAAGTTATTTTTCAGTTTAGACAGAAATATTTTGGCATGAAAGCAACGCGACAATAGTACTCTACACTTGCGGTAACAATCACGATGGTAGCTTTTTTGCAGCAATAGTAGATTGTTTATTGAGACATGGCAACACAGTAAAAGTTACAAAATCGCGCGAAAATGATGATTTTATTCATTACACAACCTGCATTACCATAAATCATCATTCTCTTATACTCATCCAACTTATAATCATCCAACATCCTTCTAATATTGGTAAAAATAAACCAGTTTTCGAATTCCTACAGCTGGTTTTGAAATACATTTGGGAAATACCGCATATAATATTAATCAATCATGTATTCTATTTTATTGTGTGTAATAATGACTAGTCGTTTTCATTCACGACGGTGGCAGATGATCACAGTTTTCTAACTAAACAAGCGCTTTCGTCACATCGTTTTATGATGACATTGTCACAGAACAAATCTAAGAGTAGATGGCCAACTTCGACATCGAAGTTGTCGAAATCCCAGTTTTGGATAGTAATATTATAAAGCTGCGTTAGTTTTTTGATATTATATTTCTTTCTTTTTCAAATAGTCCCCCAAATTAGAAACTGCGAGGAATAGCGAGAAAAGCGTCTATGGAGATTCGGGCACGATAGTGATGGCTCGAAAAATTCATCGTAACTGCTTCAATACATCTGTTCGTATATAGTGAAGTTAATACCATCAAATGCTTGTCGGTAATATCAAAATTACGATCGGAAGGTTAGGGCAAATTATTATTGTTAGGTATTTCCTCTCATTCATATACATTGATGACTGGCACATTCTGGATGAAATTTACTATGCACTAATTTACTGGATACTTAGTTATAAAGCCATATATTTAAAGAAACTATTTACTATATAAGTAAATACATATCTAACGATTCAACTGTTCGGTATGAAGCCCATTGTATTGCGTTGAATAAGTTCAGACATTTACTCTTGTTTATATACAGAAGAAATTAAAACTCGAGATATGAAAATTGACGATCAAATCAACATAGGCAATCAACTAAAGTAATGATTATTTAAATTATTTCAGCCATAGCCATAAACGTCCCGACCATATCGTTGAAGTACATAGGTGAGTTAAGTAGTGCTTGTGAATATGTGACTTGAGACAGATTCCACAATACAAAGCATGATTTATTTGCACAGCTTCTATTGAATTCCCCTTTTATAATTCTTTATTTTAATTCGTGTCGTTATTTTTTATACATTGCAGCAAACATCCTAATCATGTGAGCATTCCCCAGTCCTACGTTGATGTTCATGAGTAAGTCATGTTTTTGATAGACACTCACAACAGCACAGTGCACGTGTAGTCTTTTTATACCATGTACTAGTATTATCTTGGTCGGTTCTCTTCGCCTTCACACCGTAAGTAGGTTCTGCTCAGCTTTCAAAGATCAATTGTTTGTACATTGTATTTCTACCAAAAATATTCTTTTTTAATTTCTCTTATATACAATTTATTTTTTGTTGTTTTAAGAATAATATAGATAGGCACCACGAGACATGTACCTATTGACAGTCCTGGAGCCAAGAACTGAACTTAGCCATATTTTATGATTGGATTGGATTTAACATTAATGAACCAATAACCAGTCTAAATATTTATCAAGATTAGCTATTGCTAATGACTCTGCCGAAATCCGCCATGTAAATATTTTCTCGATTCGACTCTTATAAATTTCGATTCTTATCCCAGGTATTCTTAAATGTTTTCTCCAAAATGCATCCACTTTAATTCACTTCTAGCTTACCTCCTAAGTTGACTGGGGTCAGAATCTTTACTCGTCAACTGTAGGTACCAAAATCCATAAGAGAGATGAAGTCAAATCGAAGGAATTTCATAAGAGCGATTAAGAAGACGATATATTACTCATCGACATTAATTACTAAACCGCGAGTTCAGTATTTGAAATAACTTTTATTCAGATGATTTTTGACATTCGTAAGAGTGTCATTTTTCAAGATAATGATATTACAAACGTACGTGATAGATAAGAGGATATTAAAAAGCACTTGTGAATGATCATGATCAAAGGCAATTGTTTGATGATTTGCACATTTCATGATAACTATATTGGTACATACGGGAACACAGTAGTTAGTGACATTGATATGAACAATTTTGGTTTCAACTTTTTAGCTGTCGTCTTATCTGAATGCTGCACGGTGTTTTGGGAATTATTCTAATTATACCAAGATTTTTGTTAATAAAACTTTTGTTGCATGTTCGAGATGTCATGTCAAGCATGTTATCTAAGTACGCATGATTCACCCAACGCATCACATATATAAAAAAGCATATTTTAGTAACTAGAATTATCTACTAATTCGTAGGAAACTAATATTTTAAACTCCAACAAGAAATCAGGTATGACTAGATTTCGATTGTAGATACTTTCGGTTTGTTTGGAGACAAAAATTGTCAGATTACATTAACATGACCACATTATTCTGGTCCATTCAAGTTTATGATTTTTATTTTGTTCAGGAGTCTTTCAATTAGGTACAATGTATAATAGTGCCTATAGATAGAAACCATTTTGTATCTATCTTAATTTAAATTAAAAAAACGATTCAAAACAGGACACTATTGTTATATCGCCATTATGATTCCCCCCTTCTTAAATCAGTAATAATATGGTAAACAATTGACCAGTTTATCGAGTTATACCTGTATCATAAGCAGTTAAAGATACTAAAGAATGTATTAGTTTTATATCAAAGAAATAATATTTGTTAAAACCGACAATATATTTTCGGAATGCGGATTTTCTTTAAAAATATGTTCTTTTAATATAATATGTGTGATTGAACTAATTTTTGAGACATGTGTTTATTTAGATGTTTAAATTTTATGTTTGAACTGATAAACTTACCTACTAGTATGTTATACCTACGTTCACACGACTAGTTTTTAAGCAATGGTGCATATCTTCCAGAGTTTATTTTTATGATTGCTATTTTATAGTTATCGTGGTAGCTTAGTATATAACTTTTGCAGACCGTAGACGCTTATGCAAACGTGCGTTTGCTTGTCAGCATAACAACGCTTTTGAATCAAGCGCGGATTTCGAGTATCTCGTAATCGACGCTTGATTCAAAAGCGTTGTTATGCTGACAAGCAAACGCACGTTTGCATAAGCGTCTACGGTTTGCATAACATGTCCATTGCAGTGCCACTCAGAACTTTAAATTAAAAGCAATCGAGGCTAATTTAACTTTGACGCATATTATCCTAGTTACATATTATAATGTGTGTTAGGATGGAGGGTTTGTCGTAGAGAATAGATATCTAATACATTTTTAGAATAAATAAAATTAAGAATGTTATTGTATAATTTCAGCTGGTCCGGCTAAGACTATTCAGCATTGGAAGTTTTCTTCAAGGAAGTCAAGTGTACAGTAACGTCAAGTTATCATAAGTATCTTTAGCAATAAGTTAGTTTTATGTATTGTAGAGGCTGCACTTTGTGATGGGAATATTTTATAATGTTTCAAACAAAACTGACTGTGGAAACTAAAGTTGAATACTTAAATATTGTATGTGCAAGCATTATCTTTTTGGTTTAAACTTTGCTCTGATGAAGTTTGAGAGTTAAATCAAATATAAAAAGTGGAATATAAACCAAAAGAATGAATGCTTAACAAATGGTGCCATTGGTTTAAGAAACATTTTTATTATGAATTTAGTTATGAACTCCGTACACAGTTACACACTATTGTTGTTTCCGATAAACAAAAGTTAGATATTTTATAAATCTGTGGTGATAGAACGGACCTTTGACGGACCGGTTGCGGCCAGTGTTCTCTCCTGACCCCTCGTGTTCTGGCGACGGCCCAAGTCATCAAAGTTCGTACTGCGTGGTACACTCAACGCAGTGCCATTGAGCTAGTTACCACACGATACGTTTTAGGGCTCAGCACTATCTGCGCTCTTCAGCCATTCGGTGATGCCGTAAAGGTCGCTAGACGAACAGCGGCGCAAGTACGGAAGTCGGTTCGATAAATGTGTCGAACCGAAAAACTCGATAAATTTATCGAATGTTGCGAGTACCGAAGTCTGATCTAAAAGTATTGTAGTAGCTCTATATTCTCTTTGGATTCGACCTAGCTATTCGATAACCTTTGTCGAAAGTATCGAGTTTCGATAAAAGTCGATAACACCCAGTTTATCGATTTGAACTGTCAATTTTATCGAATTTTATCGATCAAAAAGATCCGTACTTGCGCCGCAGCACGGTCCTTCAAAAACAAGAAATACCTTTCTCTATGTTTCTCTATGTTCATTTAAAGATAATATTGGCTAAATATGTTTGATTTAAGGAATTATAATTTAATAATTTGGATATACTGTTTGATATATTTACACGCTGAATATGTAATTTGTAATATTGGTATTCATTAAATTCAAGATAATGAAGAAGCCTCGATCACCATTTTCCAAGTGAGGTCAATTTGTGGATCATTTTGAGGAGACGTTTGTTATAATATTTATAACAATGGGTCGGTATAAGTATACGAAAAGCCTGATTTGTTTTTTGTTAAATAAATGAATAGATGAATGATTTTTGAGTAGTTTTCCTTTCCTTCTTAACCTTTGCAATTTATTTTGTTAATTGAAATGGTGTAACCAGTATAATATGGTACAAAAATTGATGTAGTCAGTTTGCCCCTCCCGGAGGAAATATCCATAAAACTAATTACCTGTCTTAAATCTGAATGTTAGGACTATTTTGTTATCTCTGCACGTCTCAACTACAAAACCATCAAAGTCTAAGTTTAATAAATCAGAAATAAGGCTTAGATCCAAGAGTAACTAGAATAACAGGTAGTAGTTAGATAATAATTATGTATATACTTACATAGAAAATGTAGGTATCTTTTTTATACTATTGGATAGTGAGACGAGCAGGTCGCTTGCCTAATGGTAGGCATAACGCCTCATTACGCCTCATCACCTTTCTCAGTACTACCGGTTTTCAAATGCCTTTAGCAACTCATTTTGCATTTCTCCCACAAATTAAAAATTTATTGGGTTTTGGGTACCATCAAGCAGTTACCCGTGTGTAAGACTTCCAGCACTCGCAATTGAGAGCCGATACTCCATTCCAGGGCATCATTACTAGATATTAGGAGGGATCAATGCTAAACGTCTGTTCTTTAAAATTTTAATTTTTTGTACGTGTAAAACTGTAATGTTGTGTGATGTCCTGAAATAAATGTATTTTCTTTCTTTCTTTCTAATCAAACAAATGAAAATAGTCTAAAAACCGCAGTATATGCCCTTTGAACCGTATTATATTTCATTCGTTGGTCAAACGACGTCTGATGCGGTTATAGCTAAACATTTTGGTGGACTACGGTGGACGGCCAGATTTGAGCGCTAACCTGAGATTCTTTACTTCATTATCACTGTATAGTGTATATGCCTAGTAATTTGTTTCAGAAAGTCTTGTCTTGCTATAATGTATTGCTATGACAATTATAGAAGGAAATTGCAATTTTAAAATTTAAGAATATTCTTAGTATGTAATCGCTGGCATTCAGTCTATTATTATAAATAATTTATATATTATCATTTTGTGAATGGTATGCTCACAAGGCCTCAATGCTCGAGGGTATTCACAAAGTAAGTTGACTAAATAAGCACAGAACACATAAGTCATGTGAGAGCACGCGAAAGGAGAACTCAAACAAGGTGCCATGGTCGAAATCGGCTGGGATCTCATCATCATCGTTTATGTATTAGGTATTTACCAATTCACGAGTTGCTTCTCTGTAATTTTAGAGTAAAGGGATTACAATTCCTTGTATCTGCTTGATATTCATTTTAGTATATACGAGTATATTAGGTAGGTACCGTTGTTCAAAACTTACATTTATGTAATCGAAAATAAACCTTGAATACTACAGTGACGTTAATGTGACCCGTTTTAAGTTGATGTCATCTTCGAAACAAAAAAGAACAAGCTTTTGAATTTAACGACCCCATAACTTGGTCTATAGAATATAATAAAATGTTATTAGAATTTATTTATTTTTAGTGCCTAGTAATCTTTGACTACATCTAGTAATATAGGTAGTAGATTGTAAACTGATGAAGCAAAATGATGTATCAACCGTGAATATCTATATATTCACACTAAATATATGCATCTATATATATATACACATCTATATATCCTACACTATGGTAGGATTAAAGGATATTTGATCTAAAGCAAGCTTATGGAAGGATTTTAAAGTCAAGTTCTGCGAGCGAAGCGCACCCGTAGATAATACCAAAGCACACTACTTTTCGTTTCCCTGTGAGCAAAATTATATTCGGCACTTTTTATTTGGTTATACCTATTATAGCTAGTTTTTTTAGTTAAAATGCTTTATCAAATGTGCCGGGCTAGATAGACTGAAATTTAGTGAATTAGTTTTAAGGTTTGTGCTTACACATAAAATCTTTTATACCTATATCATCAGCTCGATATAGGCTTATCATGTATCAGACAACCTACCTCATTTTTCAATAATAGTTTTGGCTAATCATTGAGCTAAAACTGAATTAGCAACATAAGGCAGTTTCCAGAAGTGAATGACTTGCAAAAGCATGATCATGATTTTAGTTCCGATGATATAATCGTAAGGAATTATTGTGAAATTACGTGCGGACCAACGTATAAAAGTTCAAGTATCCATGCTGTCATGACTCAGAAAATATATCTTCGATATTAGTACTGGTACCTACTACGTACTATACAGCCAAGTCTACTTTCCTTTGAAGTACTCAGAGAGGAGGCACGGCATGGAACACCAATGTACTATTATCTATTCTATGGTTCGGCTCCATAATCAGTACAAATGTCAATGGAGATAAATTTGACGTTTGTTTTATTGTGACGGGTTACGATACACGTGTTGAAAAACATTGCAATAGTAAAAAATGGGATTTAAATTCTTTGTATATTCTTCAACGTATACATCATATTATACAATAAGCACATGTATCTACAATCTACATATTTATGTAGATGTCATCAAAATGGCCTTTCCGTAAGTTCAATGAGAACTAACCAGGGCAACTGGAAGGCCAACAGCTGCTTTTTAAACCTGATACCTAGCAGAGGTCAATGAAAAGTCGACTTACGGTGTCAGACATCAAAATTAATCCCTTTTTACACGACTGCATAAAAAAGGAGTGTAATGGTTTTAGGGTTCATGTATGTATGTGAGTATCATTATTCCAACATAACTTATAAATATCTGAACAGATTTGGATGTATAAGGTATCGTTACAATCCTTACATCATGCCGAGTGTCACTAGGGGCTGTGTTATTTTATGTAACGACTTTTGCTGCTTTGAGTTTTAACACATTTAATTACCAGTTACCACCTTAACTATTTACACTTAAAATGTTATTTATTCCTGGACTTGGGTATACCCACAGATCTCTAGGTATACCTATACCCCTTACATAAGTGTAGTACTCGTATAGGTTGTTCATATATTTCATACTAGCCCGCAGTGTCACCCGTGTGGATCGCCACAATCGTGTGCCACGCCACAATTGTGAGTGGGGATCGTCCCACACATATTTTTCACATCACATAGATTTCATGGGTAATTGCGCCGTTGCTGCGTGAAAGAAGGACAAACTCACAAACCTACAATCACACTTTCGCATTTAAAACAAGGATTAAATAAATATACTCCAAGCAATTTACTTAAAAGTATATATAAGTAAAAGGATACAATAAAGAACAAGTTTTGACATCAAAAGTTCAACTTCAAGTTCAAAGTCTTATCTGTTACCTTCAAAACTGTTACCATTATTAGGGTTCCATATCTTGAAATGAGAAAAAAAAACCAGAATCAGCTAAGTATTAGTTGTATGTTTGACAGTAAAAGCTCGCGTAGTAGTAAGTAAGTATCTCGCTCGCGCATCTTAACATTTTTGAAGATAAATGATCACTTAATTTAATTATGAAAAATCGCATTCGGTGAAATTGCTGGCAATGATATTACAAAGGTACGGCAAAAGTATAATTTTGATCCGATCAAGATTTCATACATGAAAATGGGCAAAACATAAAATCCCATTTTTAGGTTTGAAAACTTGAATGGATCAAAATGAAAATTTTGTATAACCTTTGTAATGTTATTGACAGCAATTTCACCGAATGCGATTTTTCATAATTATAGTAAGTGATTGTTTATCTTAAAAAATGTTGAGATGCGCGAGCGAGATAGCGGCGCGTCGAATTCTGCCCCTTAATAAAACGGCCTTGATTTTTCAGGTAGCAATTATTAATTTAGCCTCATAGCTTTGTACAAAATTCACAAAAAGTTCCGATGACCATGTTTCTTTGAATTCCCTAATAAAATTTTAACGTCCTATTTTCCCTTATGTTAATTTATTTTTATTCAACGTTTTAAAATTGAATTTATTGTTTTTTATTATGTGTTTTTATTAAGTTAGCTCGAATTATAGTACATATACATAGTATTTATCAATATGAATATAAGCACAGTATATACGTTCTACATATTATTGTCAGTGGTTAAAATAGCTACTAGCTACGGAAACCTCATAGAGAGCCCGTTTTCGCACTTGGCAGATTTATTATCATTATCTTCGGAAACAGATTCAGTCTCAACCTTGTACTTACCCTTTATTAAATGCATTTTAAGCTAGCTGAAGCTTAAACGTGCAAAGTCGTCTTTAAAGTGAAGTTCTTTGCACTTGCTTTTTAAATTTTATTGCCTATATCAGTGTTCATTAACAAGTATATATAAGAAGGTCCGTTATTTGTTATGTTTTAATAAAAAAAACTGCTTAGGGTTTCCCAGTTTATACAAATACGAGTTTTGTAAGGTTAATGACCTATCACCTATGTAACTATAACAGAAACTACACTAAGAAGATAAAAATAAAAAACAAATCAAAACCTGTGACCAGTTTAGTGAATAATTCCTAATTTACATCTTTTGTCAGCAACAAGAGAGACACTTGTAAGTTTATTTTATAATAAATCGCTATAACTATTTGTAAAAACAAACTTCTCTGCGTGAGCGATAACTATTATAGATTACACTCAAGGAACTCATCTTTATCATGGAGTCGGTTACTACATCGCAAATAGGTTATATTGAATTCACACGATAGGTACATTATAATTTACGGTAACCTCCAATTATTCAGGTAGACTACTTCAGTATATTCGTAGCACTAGCTTTTGATTAATTCCTTCGGAATTTCAGCATCTACACAACAAAGTTCCGAGTTCGCCAACTATGCCCATCAGTAATTTCGTGTTTCTAATATAGCCTAATGAATATTGAACGTCGCTTTGAGTAGCAGGAGTATTACGTGTGCTATTTTATTGATATGGTTCAAAGGTGGGGCGCGGTGACATACCTTTCTTGCGGTATTATTATAATATGTGATGTGCCGGCCGGCGCGTGGATGCCGACCTATAAAAGTCATAAGCAGGATCTGTTCGGACACTAGAGTAGTGTCGGGTGGTGACAGTGTTACACGGTGATTAATACGAGGTGGGTGAAGAATCCTTGTTGTAGATCTTTTTTTGGAATGTTTGATATATTTTTTGTGGGTTTAACTAATCGGTTGACTTGTTGAAAATATATGAATTAAAGTTACAAGGCTAATAATGGTTTAGTTTTATTCATTTTGCAAATTCGAGATTGAGTTGTAAGCATCGAAATTAATGCATTAAAAATTATAACAGGTATACATACCTACGTAAACAAATAGAATGAATTATATTTACTAATAACGTATTCCTGATGGAATGAATAGTCAAATTTTGGTCAAGAAATATTGATGTGTATTTTATCAGAGCATCTTTAGCATAAAGAGCAGGAAAACGCGGGTTCGAATCTGAAATTCATAATGTAATTACTTGTTTAGGCTTATAGGTATATACGTGTATTCCACAAGTGTGTTAACACGTACAGCACTAAGGTCTATTTAAATAAGTATACCTAAAGTTGGTGCATAAATATCAAAATTGCTTTAAAAAAGCGACGAACCGACTTGAATGACAAACTGTGACATACTCGGACACAAAACTACTGAACCGATTTTGATGGAATCTCTATGGAACCAATCTGAAAGTATATCCTTTCAAATAAAGAAAGAATTTTCAAAATTGGGTTCGAACTATCGGAGTTCTGAGGTAACATTAAATATACAGATGGATTGAGAACTTCCTCTTTTTTTTTTGAAAGCGGTTAAATTTAAATACTAAAAGTCTATTAAAAATATGCTGCCATAAAAAATACATATCTAAAATTGATATTAAATTTTCTTATCGTTGTTATACAATTACAGTATGATTTTTTTATAAAAATATTGAAACACTAATTCTATAAAAATAAGTTGTCCTTGACTCGGGATAGCGCCCTATACGAGTCGAATTTATACGAATATATACTTATTAAAATTCTAGAGTAAATATGTATGTGCTTCCATCACTGACTTAATTAACTTCCTTTGTGTTGATCGGGATACAGTTAACATAAACCACAGAGTTTTCCTTCTAAATTAGCCTACCTAATTCTATTAAGCTATCCCCAGACAAAATGAGAGTGAACACGATCATCTTCGGAGTGCTGCTGACCGCGGTGTCGGTCTACAGCCAGTACAGTCCGCTGATCACTGCCCTCCACCCGCAAGGAGTACAAGAGATCGCCGTCGCTGAGCCCGTCATCAGACAGAAAAGGGGCCTACTCCTTGGTATGTACAGTTACGGTAACGCAATACTGGTATAGACTGTCTAGTAGTATACGTTTAAGTAAGGAGTCAAAACCAAAACAACTACTGCGCAACAAAAACAGATCTTAAGGTGACGATCCTTTTCTTACTACGACTCTACCTTTTATACCTACATGCTTTTTTTGTAGATAGTATTTAGTTAGTTTAGTTGGTAGTTAGCTTAGTTAGTTTTTTGCAAGCTCCAGGGTTCGCATCCCTTTTAATTTAAATAATTTTTTAAATATTATTAGGTTAACAAAAGTAGGTATACTTACTCCAAAGGCCTAACTATAGTGACATTCATACATACATATAATTTTATTTAAATATAAATATTACTGATGCTAGTTATTATTAATAGTAGTTAATTAAGTACAAAACCGGAGTGGACGTGATCCCACAAGCTTTTATTTAGCTTAGGATGTATGTGTGTTATTGTTAGGTCAAATCTTGAAAGCTTATGACGTACTTCCCGGTTTTCGATTAAGCTCAAATTTTACATACGTAAATCGGATGACAATGCAATATAATGATGTTACGGAGCTGGTCTGATGATGGAGCCGGAAGGCAACCATAGTAACTCTGTAACGAAATGACAACGTAACCCCATTGCGTTTGGGCTTGCTTGATTTGTCTTTACAAGTATTCATATCCTAGATAATGTCCAGGCTAAATGATAATGGAACCGGGAGGTGGCCACAAGATTACAGTAACAATTACGCGTTTTAGAAAAGCTTGTCTTTAACACGTTAGCTGCGGCACCAATTTTTGCAAACTTTCCGTTCGTGCGGCACGAGGTATTATCGGCCCGCACCGTGACCAGACGTTAGGGCGACACGTGGTCTATTAGACCCCACCTCCTTTAACAGACTAAAATCCATTTTCTGGCGCGAAATCAAAGATAAATGAAAAGTTTGGTCCTTATCGATATAGACAGTGAATTGATGAACCCTAATGTACCGTCGCCCCGGGATCTGATAGCTAGTTTATTAATTATTGGCAAAACAAAATATGGGATCTTATACACCTCGTAACGCACTGAAATAGGGTAAATTTTTGCTAAGATTAGTGATGAGAAAAATAATATCGACGCAACGACGTTTATCTATTTTTGTGTGAAAGTCTTAATGCGGTTCACAGAATAGAAAAAAAAGAAAACCAGAAGTAGAAAAGAAACTATCCTATTTATTCTGCCTCGGGCTTAATACTTACTAACACATAATTTCTGTACTTTTACCATCGTACAATAATATACCTACTCCGCCTGGTGCTCTCTTCCGACCACGTGACTGACACATGCTTACGTCATCATATATCGTGTAAAATTTACATAAGTCGAATCTAACACAGTCAACAAACTTGGTGATTAAAAATAACCCTGTACATATTTTGTTGTTTTTAACGTTTTAGTATTGTTGTTATAGCGGCAACAGAAGTACCTACTTAATTTGAGAAAACTTCAACTATCTAGTTATCGCGATTCTTGAGATATCTGGTGACAGACAAACGGACAGACAGCGAAGTCTTAGTAATAGAGGGTCCTGTTTTTATCTTTCGATACGGAACCCTAAAAATCGTTAGGTAATCTTTATTTACTTTCAAAAACTAGACAAAGAACTACTGAATTATTAATTAATTACTTACCTGTTTTGTCAACGGCTGCTTTGCGTTTTTGTGGAGTTTTTCACTACCTACAAAAATATCAATTAAAAAACTTACCTGTTTTGGTTCTGTTTCTGGGTTTTTTAAAATTAACTTCTTCCGACACCGTTTAGACATGTTCGGCGATGTAAAAGGACGTGCTCTCCAATCGACGTGATGCACAACACTAGTCGCGGGAAGCTCGAGTTGGGTGCGGTACGAGGTCCGAGAGGATATGGGACGTTTTAGCCTCGTTCCGCACTGCATTAAAATTATATTAATTCAGTGCGGTACGAGGCCTAAAACATCCGGTACCAAGGTAGGTATACCACCGAGTCCGGGACCATTAGCGCATCTCAAATATACATTTATCTCTTTTCTATACTGGACCAAACCAAAGCTATGCCCTTCGCACGACAGAGATGTTCACGTTTTTCCTTGCCGCACCACAAGGAAGTTGCATGAGGGGTGATTTAGGCCTCGTTTCGCACTTAACGTGTTAAAATATATTTTCCACGAAATACTTTTTTTGATTCCAAAGTGTAATAATTGCATTGTGTTGTATCATGATCTGTTCATACAAATAAATAACACATGCCCAATATCAGCTTGATAACGTAGTATTTGTTTTCTAAAGTTCAGATCAGAAGAAAGAAAACAGTAATAAAAAAGCATCTCATGTTCAAAGCAAGGTGTAAACTGAGTCTCACAGACAGTCGCAGAATTTGATAGCTTTGTAGACCAACAGCTTTGAGACATTCGAGCGGAGTAAAACCAAGACAATTTTTAACCAAAGTTAACCAGTACGTATTTATGTTGAATTTACGTTGAAGTAATATTTATTCTAATCCCTTGGCCTACATTTTTTTATTGATGATGGTCTAAAAGATTTCAACGCGTTAATTGATCACAGGGTCTAGACAACATTACTTTCTGTTAGTGTTAAAAATGAAAGTTAAAAATGTATATAATAAATGGTATTATATTAAATTTTGTGCTATTCCAAATAATTTGACCTGTTTTAAAAAGAGTTTAATACGTTGTTTCCTTAGCCGTCACACGTCGAATACAATAAATGCATCGATTAGTCTTATAGAATTTTCAAACTGGAAATCATTTGTTTAGCCATAAAGAACAGATACGCATATTTTTCTCGCACCTAAACAAATGAAAATATAATTTTACAAACTGTTGTAATAATGTTTTTCTGTATTATTTTAATTTAGTTCGATCGTTAGTATTAGAGTAACGTGAAGTAGCTTGAAAGCTACTGATTGAGAATATAATAAGAAAACTTGCTTTCTTATGACGTTCAGATAAAATATTCAAAAATATGCCAGCCTTGGCTTACGTGTTCTAGACACTAGACGACCGAGCAAAGACAAATTCATTACCACTTGAATTCAATAGGATATTTGATTAGATTTTAAAGCTATTTACATATTTTTAACGTCACCACACCACACACACTGCTTAAAATATGTCACTATAATTGCCTAATTTGAGGGCAGATCAAATATTTACGGGTGATTTCTTCAAAGAAATAGTAGTCACCTGTGAAATATTTTAATTTTTTACATCAGCTAAGAAAAAGGCAGCTACGGGACATAGCTTCAAAAGAATTGCCTATTTGCGATGACTTTACATCTCTACATCTAAATAGAATTAAAAGTACGTGTTAAAACGAACAAGACAGTATGTTAATAGGATTTCCCACTTGCTGTTTGCTGTGTATATAGACATATGTGAATACGTAGTTAGGTAGGTACGTAATTCCATAGTAGAAACAGAAAAGAATGTTAACTAGAGTCATTCCGAACCAGCGGCGCGAGTACGGATCTTTTCGATAAATAAAATTCGATAAAATTGATAGTTAAAATCGTTAAAACCCACTTTATCGATTTTAACTGTCAATTTTATCGAATTTTATTTATTGTAAAGATCCGTACTCGCGCCGCTGCAACGCTGCAGCCCAAGTACGGATCTCTTCTATCGATAACATTGACAGTTCTAATCGATAAAAAGGGTTTATTTAATTATCTGTCTTGGCAGCTGCGTTATTATCCACGTCTGGAACGGCTACACGAAGGTACATACTTTTCAATTTCTACTGTGGCAATTACGCTTAGGCCCCTAAAGACCGCTTTACTTTCTACCCCTCGAGATAGTCGATATTATAATAATGTAACGGAGTCTAAGGAATATTACATTACTAAGCAAATATGGAGCTACATGTGCTAATGTTGCGGTAGATAGAATGTATAGCGCATAAATATGTTAATAGACAAAGTAAACATCGGAAAAGAACGATATTATTTTCTCCCCAACCTTGAACCTCCACTCGAATTAATTCTGAGGTTATTATATAATACAAAAACGAATACTACTTAATGTATGACGCAAATGGTTATTAAAAAAAATCTTTTGTTAAAATCCTATTGCCTACATATTAAAATACATAAGGGTGCTAACAAAAAAATGATTTTTTTCAAATTATTGTTCCATATGGATGTTGAACAGGCATTTTATTTGCTTTACTTTTATTTACTACTAGCTGCTGCCCGCAGTTTCACCCGCGCGGAGATATTGGATTTCATGGGTTTTATTTTTTGCGCGGCACCCTAATTCTTTTTCTAATATAAAGAGTAGCCTAAGTTACTCCTTATAACATTACCTACTTGTCAGTGAAAATCCCGTCAAAAGCGGTCCAGCCGTTTCAGAGATTACCTGGAACAAACAGACAGACAGACAGATAAAAAAATTAAAAATGGTTGTTTTATTCTAGGTACCGTATATACTTTCATATGCATTTGGTAAAAGCTGTTATTTTGATATTGCAAATAGACACTTCAATTTTATTTACTTGTATAGATTTGACACTTGCAGAAGAGCTGTAAGTCGTACCACGTACGTATATAAAGGTTTTGTTTCTAAATCTGTTCTGTGATTTTGTGTGTAAAACAAGTATTATGCCTATACAAGGCAGTCTCCGCGCCTACGTAGAAAATGACAATAAGTCCGACATGGTAAATGAGGATTATTTTCAACGTAAAATTTCACTTTTGATAAATTTTTTTGCTTTAGATCAAAAATATTAATCTTACATCTAAGAAAATGATGTGAAAAAATATTAACAAGCGGCTTATTTTTCTTTTACTTTATAAAATACGCTTCTTTGAGGCTTCGCAGCAAATAGATAATTCCAATCATATTATTTGTTTAATAGTAATACTGGCTGATATACGGCCGGTTTACTGAATCATGGCTGACTAACTCCAAGTGTAGCAAAATATTGCTAAACCAACAGGAAGTAGGCGACACAGTATTAAGTTAAATTTTAAGCATGAACTTGGGGTTGAATCCTACAATTAGGTTTAGCTCTCATTGAAATAAATATCATGATGCAGCCGAGCAATGGGACAACGAGAAATTGGTCTCCTTCGTGGTCCCGATCCTGGGACCACACCAAAAATCACCACCTTACATGGTGTTAGCTCTTCCTAGTACCAGACACTTTACCTACAAAAATAAAATTGAAAAATTTGTCACATGCTGTTATACATATAGGAATAGGTTAGGTATCTTGTTAGGTACGGCCACCTCTTATTCTGTTCGGGTATCATACTTATTTCCAATTAATTTTACATTTAGTTGCTTATTTTTCTAAAACGTTTCCCATTTTAAATAGTACGTTCTTTTATAATAATTATAGTCAGACCCACTATTGTACCCTCTTTTATGCTACTGAGTAACGAAACGAGCTGGTCGTATGTCTGATGGTGAGCCTGAAATTACCGTTACTCTGACACATTAGGTATTAAGTCTCATAAGTCCAGTAATTTCGCTACTTTGCGCTTATCAAATCGGAAAACTATAATGCTTGCACATTACTGCTTGACGTCATACTACACGAATATTCCCAATATTTTACCTCGTTTAAGAAGCCGCGTTTACATTGTGCAAGTAGTTTGTATGCGTGGTTCAAGTTGTATACAGCTTACTCACTCAGTCACTAGAGACGTTAATAAACTTTTCTGCAAGCTGCATGCAGATAGTTTTGAAGGAAAATGCGTAGAATTACAATGGAAATAAGGCTAGCGAACAGATTAAAACCACGTGTTTAAGATAGTGTATTAGTTATTCATATAAAATACGTGTTATTCCCAGGTGCCGGAGCTGCTGGTCTTCTAGGAGCTGGTGTGATTGGAGCCGGTGCCCTCGGCGCGGGTGTGGTTGGAGCCGGTTTGATCGGTGCTAAGGCCGGCTTTGTTGGTGGAGCCTTAGCATCTGGCGGCCTCAGCCACGGACGCAGCTACGGCGGTGGATATGGCGGCTACTACGGCGGCTACGGCGGCGGATACCATGGCGGATACGGCGGCGGATACCATGGCGGATACGGCAGCAGTTACGGCGGTTATGGCGGATACGGTAGCAGTTACGGCGGTTATGGCGGATACGGTAGCAGTTACGGCGGTTATGGCGGATACGGTGGTGGTTACAGGTAATAATATACATTGATAGATATTCTAAACTAGAGATGCACAGACCGCGGCCCGCCGGTCGAATACTGGTGGCCCGCCGACAGCAAAAATAATACTCTCGTACATTCGAAAAATATTGAATTCTATTCCAGAATAAAAACAAAAAATATGTTCGAAAAGTAATTTGAATCTCGCGCGTGCGCTCTTAAGTGCGCTTATCGGTGCGCCGTGCATGCGTCGGTAAATAAATTCTTTTTCAATTTTAATACATAATTATCAATTCTTTATTGTCTTTAATTACCTATACTTCTGGCGGCCCACCATCAGTTCATAATTTGCCCGAGTGGCCCCTAGTCTTAATAAGTCTGTGCATCCCTGTTCTAAACTATCCTACTAAACCTACTCCTACTAATATTATAAACGCGAAAGTGTGTGAGGATGGAGGTATGGATGTTTGTTACTCTTTCACGAAAAAACTACTGAATGGATTTTGATGAAACTTTACAGTAATATAGCTTATACATCAGAGTAACTGACTACAATTGATAAAGATAGATACTACTCGAACAAAGCCACAGGCGATAGCAAGTACTGTAGAAAGAAAGTACCTACTACTATATAAAGTTTTACTATAAAATTAGACGTTGTCTAATGTTTTCACTGGTTGACAATCATTTTTAAAATAAAGAATATTGTTTTTATAAATTTATATCGGATCTATCAGTTATAAAAAAAATATTCAGTTACAAAATATTCGTCAAATTTGCAACTAACAATTATCTTTCACAGTTTATTTTAATTGAAATACTCATATTTACATTTTATTTTGAAATATATGTCCACGCAAAATCCTAATCAGACTCCCTGCTTTACTATAGTTAATACAAGTACCTAAATTTGCTTTTAAAAAACTGGGAAACGACTTCGATGTATCGAGATATATGAAATTTCATCCCAATTTTTCCATCTTCAGGGGTGGTATTCTTTCACAAAATGTATATGAGATCACCTCGAGAAAAATTCAAAATCATTCGACAATCATTGACGGAGAAATCGGTAAACATATTATTTACTTAAAAAATACATACAGTCGAATATAGAGCCTCTTTATTATTTAACGTCAGTTAAGGTGGATGGTCCAAGAGCTATGGCGTTGAAGTAATTTTCCACACACACAGACACACACAAATACACACACATCGACTGAAAATTGTGTAGAGTAATTAACTGTTATCTTTTTGTTGCAGGTCCTACTACCCTACCTCATACGTAGTTGATCCCTGGTACTGAACAAACCACTTCATAGTACAAATTGGCCAGTTATTTTTAAGTTATAGACGTTACATGTTGTTGTGTTACTCGTACTTTTACCATACGATCGGTGAGAGCGTACGAAATAAAATAATATAAAATATCAAATTTGTTTCATTCCCGATGATTAAAAAGCTTAAGAACTTTGTGATATAATAGGTAGGTACCTGCTATCATAATCAAAGCCTCCTATGATATAAATGGTATAAAATGGTATTTGAATGCAAGCGTACGTATTTCGTATTGGCGCGTTCAGGGTGGTTCAGGCTTATTATAGAAGGGGTATTACTGGCAGCGTTTGAATAGCATTGCTAAATATTTCAAACAGTGATATATTCACATAAACATTGCGCTGAAGCACTGAAAACACCCTCTATGGATTGTTTTTTTGTCAAATTTGCGCTAAGTATGGAAGTTGGAAGAAATTAGAAGTACTTGCAACGAAGTTTTAATTCAACGTCTATAAGCCACGTTATAGGCATAGCTTTTCAAACGCCAGGCCCACTGCGTGGCTATCAATCAACCTTAAACAAATGCCAACCTTCAGTACGCGCTAGTGTACTGGAGGTCTTTTCTGCCATCAGACGCCGACGGTGGCACGTCGAACAGCGATCGTGGATGGAGCGACGCGCCGTCGAAACAGCATTAACTGAGATGGATGGCGCCGGCCCACGCCGTCGCCTCTTTAATCTCGACTACAGAAGAGATATACGACGATCCGAGCTCGGTATCCGACGCGACGATTATTTTCAGTTTATGAAATACTCGCCGAGCTAGATTGGTGATACTGGCTACGTGAAAATAGGCACATCCTACTGAGTTATTGGCACTTTGGCTAGCTTTAGCTCTAGCGTAGTGCAGGAATTCTAAAATGTTATATCATGTGCAGTGTGATGTTTTGGTTTAGGAAAATCGTTTATAAAGTGATGCTATCTACAATTTCTAGATTTAACCAAAACAAATATCACAAAGATTCAGTCGGACACAACAATAAGGTAAATCAATCCTTGATTGAAACCGCTCACCGGATGTCTTTGCCAAAATTCCGAGATCAACACAAAAGTAATTTATATTACTGTAGCGCCTTTTATCTAGAGAAGCCTTCCGCATTGTCTCGTCTGTCACTGAGAGGGTCATAAACGGAAACAAGTAACAAAGAGCAGCCTCAATCTATATCTCTCGCCGGCGGATCTGCAAACGGGAGCAACAATGACAAAGATTAATTACGGCTCAATAATGACGGAACAATCTTATCTGACGCCATTGATGGAATAGATTATGAGTGCCGTTTGCGTAGAAACGCCCTGTCATCAAATACGTCGGCGTTATTGAGCCCATCGACGCTTAGTTTGCGATTGTGAGTGCGAAACAATGATGGCTGTGCGCCGCCCGCCCGCTCCGTAGTCGATTGAACCGCCTAACGATTACGTAAACGTAAATAGGAAACGTTTGATGAGGCTATTACGCTGTCGAAACGCTAAATTACTGTCGCTGAAATTGATTTTGTTTACCTGCCTTTACAATGTAATATTCGAAGATTCAACGTCGATTGTAGATTCAGCTTCATGGGCTTGATTTCGGCTTGATTTTATGTAATGAAGACCGTATTTCTGAAAGTTGCGACGTAGTAAACCGCGGTGATGCCGGTGATCCGAACTTTTCAAATACAACCAATGAGGACCCTTGTTTACGTAGGTAGTTTGCAGCTTAATCCGCCCTTTCTTTGTTCAAAAGCAAGTTTGTCATGTGTTCCGTGATATTTTTTGTTCATGTGTTCTATTAGTTTATTATAATATTGTGAGATAGTAAAAATCTTCATCAAATACATTACAAAAAAGTAATACTTAGGAGTAGATCTTCCAAACAATTTGCTAGCAATACGGGGGGCCAAGCACGCTAAACAACTGAAATTGCGATGGCAGTGGTGTCATTATCTATCACAACTGCAAATTGTACAAAAAGTCGGTAATGCCATATCTGTCAACTATGTTGTTATTGCTGAAGGGAAATTGATATCATAATGATTTACACCGGACACCATTGTGGCTAGCGCGCTAACAAAATTGTCAGTTGTCGACACAATGATCGCTAAACCATTACCATTTTGACCATTTGATTTAGTACGAGTATGCTTGGGCTCCTGGTCGTGGCATTCAGTAGATATTATGGCAGAAAAAATATCTTATCTCTCTTTAGAATAGCACATTTTCATCAGATGAGAGAGCCTAATTAATACATACATTAAAAATATGTTCTCAACTAATACTTTATGGTATCAAAGCGATTAAAGATAGTATAGCAGCAGAGCGCGAGTTTTCGTACTTGGCAGTTTGATTTCGAAGTTATTTTTATAAATCTCTTATCTGTCAGTACAAAAAACAATCACGCAAATACATACTATAGAAAATAGAATTATTTCAATCGTCTATTTTTTATCACTCCGACAAGCAACAATGTAAATGAGCTCTATATTCCGCGACACCCAAACACCAAGCGGCTCATTATTATTTTCGTAAAAGCTATCTGAGTTTATAAAACTTCGTGCCAATTCGCATTTTATCTTTGGGCTTTTTAAATTTCTTCCCAATAAATCGAGACATAACTTTTCAATTTGCTGTTGTGATTACTTTATTGAAAGCGGGATGAGACTAGAGTTTTTTCGGAATGTTCAATATTACAGACGTTATTTTTGTTTCATTTTTAAAGTTCTCTAATAAATTATTCAGATATATTTACTTTTAGTTTGTAACAAAATTGGGATGAGTAGAGGCTAAGAAACCAATAATGGGACGGACCTTCTATAGGGCGGGACCTCGTGCTAAATTCTAGTTTACTTATACGCAGAATATAAAAAAAGGCTAAGGTATGTTTTCTCTTCTATGACTTTCTTCTATACAAATAAATAAAATTGAAGCGTATGTTTGTAAAATCAAAATAACAGCTTTTTATCAAATGCATATGAAAGTATATATAGGTACGGTACCTAGAACAAAACGACCATTAGTAAAATTTTTGCTATCTGTTTGTTCCGGGTATGCTCCGAAACGGCTGGGCCGATTTTGACGGATTTTCCCTGGCAGATAGCTGATGTTATAAGGAGTAACTTAGGAAACTCTTAAATTAGAACAAGAATTAGAGTTCCGCGCAAAAAAATAAAAACCATGAAATCCAATATCTCCGGGCAGGTGAAACCGCGGGCAGCAGTTAGTTTTAAATAAATTAACTCGCACTCGGTCATTGAGTCTTGCCCTTCTTCTAAAATATGTTGATTTTAAAAGAGACAACTAGAGCCACTAGGTGCAACTCCCATGAGCATCCATGAGCACCCTGGGCCCATTTTGATAGCTAGATTTAGGAAACTTGTAGCGGTACACTTGTGCATTGGGGCAATTTTTTTCTCATCCCTTATTTCGGCGATGGCTCAAGTGGAGTTTTGTATTGAAAGAAAGAAGGAAGTAGTTTATTCTGAAGAACTATATACCTTAAACGAAAATAATAAAATAGATTTAGGTGTTACGGAAAAAACAAGGCATTTTAACACGTATGTAGTTACCAAATCTGCGCTCTCATATACCATTGCGCTCTAAAGCCCCAACCACCACGGCCCTCTAAAAGAAAATAAATGGCCTGCCAAATCCTAAACCAATAAAGTGTTTCTATGCAAGTTGAGCGTTTTGCACCTTCAAATTATTTACCTGTAGTTAGACAGTAATCTACACAACGGTGCTTATCACACGTACTAACCATTAGCCAATCTGCGGCAACAGCGTCGCGTTTATAACTTGTAAGTGGATTTACGGGTAAACACACCGTGTATGTGCTACGGAGAAGCCTTATTAACTATATGCTTTGGGGAATTAAAGCGTTTATCGCTTAGATAAACCCTTTGAGCTTCATCTAGCAACATCAGGCGTCTGAATATTCATGGATGAGTCATTACGCCACTCCTGCCATAATAATGAGAGCTAAACCACACTGGTTTTGTGAGATATTTGTTAGTGGTAGGACTAACTCTTCTGCGAGTGTCCGTCTGGGCTGTTACCACCGCTTTGCTCGTGAAGTCTGCCGCCAAGCAGTAGTGTGCAAGAATTACTGTGTTCCGGTTTGATGAGCAGAGTAGCCAGTGAAATTACTGGGCTTATGAGACTTAATACCTAATGTCTCAGGGTAACGAGCGCACTGCAGTGCCGCGCAGGCCTTTATGTTTCAAAGTTCTGGGTGGCACTGCAATTGTTATGGGCTGGCGTTATGCTTACCATCAGGCAAACGACCAGCTCGTCTCGTTACCAAATAAAATAAAAAATTAAAATGTAATTTCCTCTATGGAGGCGATTCCCTGAATCAGCTGACTACACAAGTGACGTACATTATAAAATAAATCCATTTAAATTTTATTATCACTTACCGAATTATTGTTGTAAAGAAAAGATTTACGAGTATTTTTGCCAGATGTGTTTTCGTCTATGGTTATCGCGTAACATGAAGCAGCTGACTACACAAGTGAGGTACACTTTAAAATAAATCCATTTTAATTCTATTATCCCATTTCGAATTAAAGTTGTAAAGAAAAGATTTATTGTTTCGTATTTGTTGTTTGGTGCCGGGGTTTCCAAGAAAAACACAGGCGTAGTTAGGGCGGTCGAGTTGACTACGCAAAGGTATCTCAAGTACTCACTATAAAAGGAGAATATTCTGAAACTTCAAAAGAAAAGAAAGACGGGGAACAAAGTGGAAAATATTGATCTACCTGGTTTAGCTTCTTGGCGCATCAATGTGCAGTATAATTTCTATTTGTATGTAGACAACGATCATGACTATGATTAGACTTTAACGAGGAGCCAATAAATCATAAGCAAGGGAAAATATTTTATCCACATCGGATCGACAATAGATCTATTATAGATCTATTATAGTACATACACTTAGTTATGCAAAATAAATGAATATGAATAAATGAATATTCTTATTTTTATGGCAGCGATAAAGACGAGCTGTATTATGAAGCAGGGTTGATGGTTATACCAGAGATCACCACAGATAGGTACATTACCTATGCAAAAAGAGATAAGTATTGTGCCTTAATTTAACATAGTGTGGCTTGCTGTTTAATCGACGATAGGATATACCTAGGATGATACGCATAGCACGGTGAGTTTCTGGAAGGTTAGTTGACTTTGAGCACGGATTGGGTCAGTTGGTGTCTTTGTCATTTTTTATGTTCTGATAAAGACAGCGTTAGTTTTAGTCTGTGATTCGGGTACACGAATGTTGCAAAGGCCCGCTGTTAGAGTCATTTATTTTAACTTTCATAAGTGCTCCTTTGGGGCCTATTTCAATAAAGCATTTTGAATTTGAATTTGATACACGTTTAGTGTCTCGATGCTTTTAATATAAAGGAGTAGTAACATTTTGGCATAGTGATCTGCAGCCATTGTCTTTTGTTTTTAGTTTCGTAGCCACCTTCCATTCCTTTACCTTTGTATAGAGAGCATTAATACAAACAACAAATGTAATGTAATGAAATCCCGTAAAGTGTCACGTTTTCTTGTTATGTTGTCGAAAATACTACTTGTCTACGCCTAGTTCTCTTTTATTGTCTGTAAATACGGAAGAAACTGAATCTCACGACACAGGTCGTCCTAGTGTGAGGTTCAGGGATTCTTGTTACTAAACTACAACAAATTGTTTTTTACACTGCGATGATGATATTTATGTTTCTATCTGTAGTGCTACCAATATCTTTAGTTGCAAATAAAGTTTTTTTATTATTATTATTTATAATAAAACAAAATATTTAAAAAAATATCGAATGCATTGCGTCCTAATTTATTTTTCCTTCCTTCGAATTTGTCACATTCATTTCATCAGTTTATTCCTGCATCCATCATCTCTTTTGTCTTGTAGTTTAATAGTAATCTACCTACCTAAGTAAAAAAAATAATTAGATTTGAACATTAATTAACAGCCAAACCTGACACTTTATTAGGTTCTGTTATATGACCTTTGTTGTTTGTATTGATGGCCGCTATCGATTAACATAGTATTGACAAAGGAGCTGGGAAAGCAAAAAAAAAAAATAAAGATGGCGGCGACCATTATACCAGGCTTCATACAAAAATGTTAATACAGAATAAAATATCGACTATAGCACTCGGTATAATGTAGTGAAAGAATTTTTAGAATCGGACCAGCTATTTTTAGACAAAGCGTTAACAAACAAACAAAAAATTCACAAACTTTACTGCTTTATAATAATGATATAGACTATAGATAGTATCAAATTTTATGATAAATACTTTAGAAGTATACTAAGTAATAAGTATACTAGTACTATATATTTAGAACAATAAATTGTAATTAGTATTGGTTGAGCCTTATATAGATGCGCCAGCTAGACGTAATTTATCTGTGTTATAGGCATCTGATTCGCAAATAACCAAAACAATTAAAAATAATATACGAGTATACAGCGCCTTGTAGTCATATAATATATATAAGTATGGATTTGAAATTAATTCATTATAATTTAGTTACACTAATCATATTCACTTTCAAAACTTTCAGCTTAATTACAACAATATTAGGTTCATCGCTATACGAATAGTAACAAAACTGATTCGTACTATTATTAAAAGTATAACTAATAAAGTAATACGAATGATAGTACTGATTTTACTGATCACATCCTCTCTCTAGTGATTCACCAGATAAATTTCAACATGCCGCCAGGTACGCCGGTAGGTTTTAAGGCCGTAAGAAAAGAGGTTAGGCCTCTAGGGCGTGCTACCGTCGGCGTATAAACGAGTTGGAGGAAACTTCGCTGCTCCCGCTATTTCTTAACGAGATATACACCCAGCGAAGTCGGTGCTCGGTCCGGTGCGGTGTAGCGACGTACATTCTACGGAAATTCCACGTGACTTAGAACATTCCGCGGGTGTGTATCAAAACTTTGGATGGGTTTATAGCAGTGCTAAATGGAAGCAAGAGGAAACAGGAAGGCGTAAGTAAGCGTGTGAATGTTAGACCGTGTCATGCAAGTAGGTGAGAGGATGCGGGGGAATAACTTTATCAGAGCGAGTTGTGAGCTCTTTCAGGGAACTTTTGAATTCAAATTTATGGTAGTGAGTTATTATTTAAAAGTTTTACCTTATACGAGTACTTATCGTATTCTATCTGCGTTGGTTGAAATCATGAAAGAAAACGAAAAATATGCGCAGTTTTCTTTCAGATTCTTTTTAGTTCGAACCAGCCCCAAAAAATCAGGAAAATATTGAGTGCCTATAACTTCAAGTTGCTTGCTTTCTTAAACTACCGCAACCGTGTCTTAGTTGTGATAACCATATAAAATGTTTTGTTAAAATTTACACAGAACGCCAAATCATATAATTATTATACTAAGCGAAAGCGAAGCTTTCTCGAACGTAAAAAGCAGTCTTCTGTTCCTGATACCATTTTTATCTCTTCAATGGAGTTAAAAACGCTAGTTTATTCGGGTTTACCTCAAGTCCATCTTCAGACGGACTGTAATCTAGGTGCTTCCGTCGAATGTTCTAACGGTAGGTAATTAAACTTTTATTACTGCAGCAGCCTTTTAAAAGTTAAAACCTAGGTAACATCACGATAAGAGCTTTAGTTTAGTGCTTTAGTGCGCGTCTTGCTTACATAGGTACACGTTTCAAGAAAGAGCTATTTAGAAAATGCAATATGTACATACCATACATTATTTTTATACCCTGTCATCATCGAAGAGTATCTGGTTTGGTCAAAATCTTTTAGTTACCTAATTAGTTCTCTACCAATTCAGCGTCAATAATTTTACAAGGGTCTCTTTACTTTCATTTAATTTTATAGTTCAAATACCTACTATTTTGTTAATAAATAATTATTATTTATCTATATTCATAAAACAGTATAAGTAAAAAAGAATATTTACTCTTTTTTTATTTTATTTGGTAACGAGACGAGCTGGTCATTTGCCTGATGGTAAGCATAACGCCGGCTCATAACAAAGCAGTGCACCAAGAACTTTGAAACACAAAGGCGTGCGCGGCACTGCAGATCACTCGTTACCCTGAGACATTAGGCATTAAGTCTCATAAGCCCAGTAATTTCACTGGATACTCTGCTCATTAAACAGGAACACAGTAATGCTTGCACACTACTGCTTGGCGGCAGACTTCACGAGCAAAGCGGTGGTAACAGCCCAGACGGACACTCGCAGAAGAGTTAAACCTCCCACTAACTTTTTGGTTATACCTACTGTTGTCGGGATTATAATTACAATTTTGCACTTTAGTACGGATCTGGGCGCACTAATTGTTGCACCACGAACCATCGAGTAGTATTAGGCGTTTTAAACACGTTATTCATGTCGTGTATCACGACGACTTGACGCCACCACCTTAGATGGTGGTCAAAGGCCAACATACTGTGAGAATAAAGGTAGAGCATGGTATGGTGCTGGGTGCTATACGCTAAGACGTCATGAAGTCAGTGCTACGCCGTAGTCGTCCCAGCGCTACGCAAGGGGAAGACGCGGCGAAGGACACCAGTCCTCATCGAACCACGAGTGAAAATACATGTGTGTCGATTATTCAAACCGAGTTGTCTCATTTCTGGACCTAACAATACCTATTGAAAGTAAACCAAAAAACAACGACAGTAAACTGTATAGCTCATGTCTCCGTGACATATGACTTTTAGCAATGCATAAACTATAATTTTTTTTGCATTGTAAATAACGAAATGACTAAAAGAATATCTCATAGTCACGTGAGTACCTGAAAGGTACTTGGGGTAATATCTACCGTGCGCTACCGGTATCTGTATCGAAAATCTATAATATTTTCGAGTTTATCACGAGCTCTAGCAAATATAATACCGTCGTGGATGCCGATGCCGGTACCGTGTAGATATAACCGGCATTATTTCCCGAGATTTCTTTGCTTACCCCGGGGAATACCTACAAACAGCGGTGGAAGCCCATCCATCATACCAAAGTTGATCTTTGTTCGATTTATGAAAGCGGATAGTTTACTTTACCACCGCCGTAATAATCTCTGTCATATTGAAAAACTTGGTGAAGAATCGATTCTATCTATTTAACGGAACTTTTTTTTGATTAAACATATCAAGTCAGTCGATTAAACTAATAATAATGTATAACATTGTTTATTAGTATTACCTATATCTACATAAGATAATTTGCTGTAAGTCGATCTATTCTAAACAGCCTTTGAATAATTATTAGGATACAAAGTACCGGTAGAGACACAGTAGGTAAATAGTTTTATTTAGAAGTTTTATTTATTATACCTTTTACGCGTATTTCAATAAATCGGTTGTCCCCCGACCGTGGTGTATGGAGTACAAGTACTTTAAATATCGAAGTTAAAAAGTTTACTTGAAAGGGAATTGATCCTTTTGAAAATTAAATTTTATATTTTATACCCTATCAATTGGTATATAGTAAAATACAGTAGGTATGTTTATTTTTGGTAGTTAGCGGGTTCGGCAATTAGGCAAGACTGGCAAGACACTATCTAAAAAATCTTTGAATTCATTAATTACTAACTTTAAAAAATAAAGTCAAGTCTCGATTAAGTTAAACTCCTTACCTTCAAAAGTACTTGTGCTACATGTATCATGCACGTATATCGTGGTACGTGTATATTACTGTAGGTATATCATGTGTATGTACATTGTAGACAAGCGTCCTTGTGTTATGTAAGGCACAACAAAAAGTACCACCAGTAAGCACAACTATTTAAAACCTAGGGCTGTTAAAACAATTGGTGGGCTGATCTGTGGTTTTATATTTTATCTACTGGGTTATATAGGTTTTTAAACTGTCATGGTCATCAACACTTTGAAAATTATCGGAAACTTTGAAAAATATCGGAAACTCAAATCAAATAATATAGGTACATGGTAAATATCCCGTTTTTAGTGATAATCTACTGGGTTGTCTGGAAGAGATCGCAATGAGCGATAAGACCGCCCATTGTGACACTTAGTTTCTTAAGATTTTAGTTTTAAATATTCCTTGTACTGTGGTGTTTCAATAAAGATAATGTTGTTTATCTATCTATCTATCTACTGTATTCAAAAGGAAGCTGATAAAACTTTCATTGCACAAAACACATTGTCTGCTATATTTCCACATTAATTGTATCGTAGGTGCCAGGAGCCATGTAGAGTGAATGCGAGGTGCATCTGGCGTGATCGTTTTGATCGTTTGCAGGCACCTCATTAAACTCATGCGATCAGCGCGTGGCCATAGTTTGGCAGGTTGGCCTGTGAAGTTTGACTCGATGAGCTGAGTCGGGCAAAAGTTGGCACATCAGTATGCACAGCCGTCTGGCCCGCGGCCAACCTGCGATACGCCAATTGAATATTTTGCCCATTCTAGCCATCCCAGGTCCCCGTTACACATCCGCGATACAAAACTTGCGACAACTTTAATGGAGTGCTCATAATATCGCGTCCAGTTGCGTACTTTGCTATTCTTATTCTGCCACACCATTTGCTTATGAACCGAAAGCAAAGTTGGAATTTGAACTGGTAACTTCGCTTTTTGATTTTTGAAACAAGCTGTTCGTAGTATTAAGTTGTTCTAGATATTTTAGGCAATATTAAAGATTCTGCAGACGAAAAGAAAAGACAACTTTTGGAGTCGAATTATCGAATGCTACGTTAATGGATAAAAGATCTAAGTGATGAGATTCTAAGTGATCTAAGATTAAGATCTAAGTGATCTTAATCTAATAATCCGCTACCAGTAGGCAACGTTCCCAAAATACTGGCAGCATTGCCAGTGTCTGTTTGTAATATCAAAATAACAGCTTTTTACTAAATGTTATTAATATTAAACACATTTATGGTATCAAAACACAATTTTTAACATTTTTGTCAGTCTGTCTGTTTGTTCTGGGTAATCTCCGAAACGGCTGGACCGATTTTGACAGGACTTTCACTGGCAGATAGCTGCTGTTATTAGGAGTAATTTAGGCTAAGCGTGAGCAAAGCGCGGGTCACACCTAGTGTCTTACAATATCGTACAGTGACACCTCACTTTAACACTGGCAGAAAAACGTCAAGCAACTCTTAGAAACAAAAAAAAATAAACTTTTAAGAAGCGATTTTTCCTTACCTACACCTGTTTTTAACTAAAACCATTTACAGATATGACAGAAAAAGATGGCGCCACCTTCAATATCCGTATTATAGATCCGTATGCAATATCTGAAGTTGTTCTAAAATATTGGTTGCCTCGAGGCGTTTGAAGTTAATTTTACAGATTGAGTGAACAAACACCGAAACAACCGGCATCGTCAGATACAGGCCAAACAATACCAATTTCTAATTACACCGGTCAGTGTTCGAGACTACATCGAAACCTCTCGTCCGAAGCGACGCTTGTTTCAAAGCGTTCGCAAATGGAACTACTTTGTATGCAACTGAAGTTTTTCATAAACTTTACCCGGTTAAACCGCGCCAGGCGTTACGGCGATGCAAAAAGTGTAATTAGAGAAAGAATGGAAATGCATTCGTTTTGTTCAATGTCTTTTATTTTGCTGCATTTAGTTATTTACGTGTAATTGTATATTCGACGGTTCGCGTTTAAGCAGCATGAAAATATTTTTGTGCTTATACATTATAATCTGCTAGGCGATAGAATAACTCGAATGGTTTTGCTCGCCAAGCTTAGCCTCTGAAAACAATTTTTCTCAAAGATGAAGCCCTCACAGAAAAACTGAAAGATGCTACATGTATCGGTTTCCCGTTTTTGCTCAAGACAAGCTAAATACAGGCGTTGCAATCATATAGTCAGCACCGCTAAATTTTATAGACTATCGGGAATCCATATGATATAGTGAATTCTATCAACCTCGTTCGCGATTTGCATCTCTAGTCTCTTTACAACATAGAGTACTCCGCTCCGTTGTGCATCTATGTATAGGCAAGCAAAGCCTTGATTGATTGTGACTAATAAACTTACCCAGTTTACCACATCATTACGAATGTTGTACTTATATTGTATAAAATAGGTGAAATGGGTACGATTTAGACCAACGCATAAAGCATAAAGGTAATATACAACAGGTATTACTATCTAAAGCATAACTACTATTAGAAAGAAACACACGTTTTAATCAGCGAACAGTAATTTATTGCCATTATTAGACTGGGACGTCCAATTCGCGCGAACGGTGCCACTCCGACTCACTTCATCGAACTAGCGCTGCACCGCCCTCGTTTGTGAACCAATTATCTTCTTAACACTACGAACAATACATATAAGATCTGGATTACCTGATTACTCACCTTTGTTTGTTTATACTCACAGCGATATTGTCACGTTGACATCATAGCCATTCCAGCAATGAGTATTCAGCAACTTGCTTCTATAATTTGGCATATGGCAATCGAGTGTTGCTAGGAAGCAGCACCCAATAATCCGATTACAGCGAAGGACAGCTGCACCGCTGCAGCGGCTCTCGACACCTTGATGCATACCTAATATCCTCTACCTGGAATTTAGGAAATTCCTAAATTAAAGCGGACAATGTTGTATTAAATTACCACGTAAGCAGCGGAGAAGCATTGCTTTGCAGCGTCAGGGGCGGCAGTGAGGTATCGTCTTTTGAGTCCGTGCTGGTTCTAAAACATTTATACAAGTACACACATTTTATTCTCTGAGTATCACATGGACTAGAGAAAAATATGTTTATTATTTTTTATAGATAGAAAAAGTTACAAGGAAGCTTATGAAATCAATTCAATTAGAGTAAACATAAAAGGTAGATAAATTGATCGGGTAACGTTGTTTGTGTTGAATAAATATTTTTCCCATATTCAAATTACTTGAATGTCTTCCTCCAATACGACTGGGTATGGAGATAGAAGAAAGTAAACATGGCGTACTTTCTAGGGTTTCATACCTCGAACTGAAAAAATGGAACCCTTTAATAGAATTTCAGTTTATAGTTCGTTTGTCTATCTTTGTCTGTGTGCTAAAAGACTGTAAAAAACCAGTTAGTAAAATGGGTTATTTTAAACAAACAACTAAAATAATTACAGCCAGTAATTTCTGCGGGGGCTAAAATACCGCTAGTCCTTCGTGCAACATCTAAAACCAAAACTTAGGTCTTAGATGTAGGTAATCAAACACGTTAGTGGGCTACACAGGTCACAGTAGAAACTATCAATGTCATTTTTTCCGGTTTTATGACTAAGTCTTTCCAAAGGGAAAAGCTACGGAATTCTGTACTAAGCGTGGCCCAACCTGCACTTGAATGAATTTTTTAAATTACGTCCTAGGTCATCTATTTAGTTGCATAAAGACAGGACAGAGAAGAATGGGTAGACGATGCTAATTACCATTATTATATGCCATGTACATTACATATCGATATACTTTCCTAATCAACGCATGTACACTATTTGGGCTAAATAATTAAATTAAATAAATGCACAAGTAACTTAAAACTTCGCAGAATACCTAGGACTAGTTCGTAGGTCCACGAACAACTTACATAGAGTAATGGACAATGTAGTGTTGTTGTATATGCACCTAATATGATTAAGAAATTATCCGTGTTACCACAAAAAATACTTTTAGACACCTATTTAGCTAGGTAGTGTCTAAAGATAAACGTCTAAAATGATTGGAAATGTCACAACAGAATTGAGTTAGACAACGATTAGACACTATTTACATCTGGATTTGTGGTTGCTCATATTTAAACACGTTACTACGGCATGTTTAGGAGTTAAACACTGTTTAACACAGGTTTAAAGTGTGTTTAATATTTTTGTGGTAATACCGTTTGTGTCTAGACATTGATATAGAATCTAACCTAGCTTCTGTCTGAATACAGACTGGCCGCTTTATACACGTAGGTACCTACGTACGTTTGTAATAGCTATATACCTACAACATAATACCGTAGATTAATTAATATACGTTTAGCCACATAATACGAGTATATAAGTTGGCCCGGTATGATCTCAGGTATCTAATATAAATGTTATCTTCAACCGATGACGAAGGATCGGAATGTTCATAATACCTATTCGCTACTTGAATTGTTGATCTGTTCCAATCTCCGAACTCGAGTGTGTATCTGGCTACGCATGTGTTGTTGTTTAAAATCTTGTTATTTTGTAGTGGTTTTGTTTAAGTTTTTGTTGTTGGTTCTTGTTATTTGTTTCTTGTTACGTTATAATAGTGCTGTGCGAGAGCAAAGCCGGGGGAAATAGAAACAAACATATTTTTCACTATGCTCTCCTACCGTTCGGTAACGCTGAAAAGGTCATTAGACCAACAGTAAGGACCAAGGTCCTTAAAAACCCAATCTATAATACACAAAGAATTCGAATTCGATTCGATTGAATCAATATATTTAAATAAGAATTAGTTATTGTCCGGCTCCATATAGAAGGGAACACCGCAAAGGTCTGCCCCACACATAACCTGTAAGGTGCCGTCTATGGGGGGATGATCACCGCATACCTAATAGATTCTCGTCTCCCGGATAACAACATCGCCCATTAGGGCAACATACAATAGTGGCTGTCATGTTGTGAAGCCGTGCCTTAACTAAATAACATTGTTTGCCTGTACATTGTCCTTGTATGTTGTGTGTCCTGCAAATGTCTGCAATCCTCGGAGCACTCTGCCCGCTTGAACGCTTCAAAAATAAATACAACAGACAGACAAACCGATAATCGTTTGTGATTTCAGATATAGTCTCTGAATTTTATTCGTTGATACAATCAATAGACCGATTTTATAACATTTTATATAATGCAAGTACATTTATTTATTACATGCAACAGACATACTAATATTAGGCCCTTACATATGAAATTGGCGATCGTTTTGAGTCCGAAACCTAAAAGAACAATGGTAGCTAGATTTACTTTAATTTGCACGTATCGCTATCACAGGCATGAGTATTATAACTTAAAGCAGTCCTTAAAACAAAACTATTTGGAGATCGTAATGTCATTCCTAATCTGGGATGCGGACAATTTCATCTCATGTAATGAGATCCGTAATTAGCTCTGTCAGATAGGATCTCAGCTTCAATTACCATTTTAACCCGCTTTGACTTAAATTTGCTGAAAAAAGCCTTGCATGCTATTGCTGTTTGCTTTATAAATAATTTTACTAAACCACCGTGGTTTAGTTAGACTATGTTTTGTCTATGTTGCTCTTTGACAATTTTAAACTGAATGGAAGAGACAAAACATAGTTTAACTATTCGACCGTTCTGCACTGAGCCCAAATAATTATTTTACTATATACCTAATAATTGTTTTGCTGTCGGCAATTTCTTTTTTATTCAAACGAAAGTATGAAGCTTTTTAGTCGGTAAATCACAAGGACGTGCCCAAACTTGAACAATGAATGCACAATGCCATTCGAATCGTACAGTGAAATTGAGCTTTTAGTGAAGGAAAATATAATCTTCATGGAATCATAGCAAGGCAGTAGTGCTTTTTTTGCTGTGTCACCATTCACGTGTGGGTATATAGGTGCGACAGATTTTCATCTACAGTGGTAGCTATAGCCATGTGTTCCGGTTGGCAACGGTCTTAATTCTGTAGAGTATATACTTTTTTATAAATATCAGTGAAATTACTGAAACTTAATAAGTACCTAATGTTTCGCGGCACCAAGCGCACTGCAGTACCGTACATCAGACCTTTGTGTTTCAAATTTCTCGCATCAGGCGTTATACTTTACCACGTCCCTTTAACCAATAGTATAAAAATATAATAAAAGAAACAATCGCACATCACTAAGTTTCAAACGCTGCGTTTACAAGACGACATCTTTAGATATAGCAAGTCCCTATACGGCAGCACATTAAGGCTATCCATAGACTCGCATGGTATGAGGCCGAAACAACAAGCCGCTTGGGGCACGGGGATCAAATGTATTTAAGGGATTTACATGAGAACGCGCAGAACAATGTTTTATTGCCCGGCTGTATTAGAGTTTGTATTTCCCAAAGGGCTTCTGAAATGTACCTCTATATGGAATTGCACGCTTCACGTGTAATCTACCTTCGTAGATTGTCCCTCACGGTGGGCTAGTTGTAGCTTACTTTGTTGTTGATAGTTTTCTTACAACTTAACTAATACTATACTACTGTATTATAAGCCTATAGGATTATCTGTAGGCTTACAATGGCGTGTAGATCCAGCTCTATTGTAGATAAGTTAGAAGTCGTTTAGCAGGTATTCTAGCAGCATCTAGTTATATTTATTAGATAAAAGAGGCATTGAAGTGGTAAGTGATCATCACTTAAAGTGATGATAATTAAGATGACGACATGCCAAACTAAGAATGAAGACCGCCGGAATACACAGTGGTAGGCGCTTGGCAATAGATTTTCAATTTGAATGTGGTAGGTAGCAGGAGGGCACTACAGAATTACCTTTAAATCTTATGGTTGTAATAGTTTTCTATTAATGAAATCTTGATGACTACGGATTTTAATACCGTCTGATATAAGGCAAAATTGATCCAGTATGTACCTATAGATAAATATAAAATTTTGTTTACATTGTGAGACACTTCGCTATATTTTGTGCCAAATCTCAACTTATTACATCAAGTTTCTGAATAAATCGCCTACGACAGATTTGCGGCCGCTTAAGTTATTTCTCAAGTATTCAAAACACTACGGAATACTAAAAAGTTTAACGAATTAAACTTCTGATACAAGGTTTATTTCTGATTTCAGTGGCCATTAGAAAATATCAAGTTATAATTTGATTAGACAGAGGGCGGGAAATTGGATATATTTTAGGTCACCTGGTGGGAGGGGCGCGCCCGCGGCTCTGCTATTGATTTGGTTTATTTGTGGAGTGGTGCATGCTGGCGGAGTCTCGTCTACCCTACCCTCGCTTCGTGGCCTGAGGCCGCCTAAATATAAAGTAGAGATGTCAGCCGCCATTGCGCTTAAAATTTAATCTCACTCCCTAAAATGAAACTCGTATTATAATTTATCAGATTGCCTAACCTAAATCAAATAATGCCAATTCTGAAGATAGTTTGATAAATTGTTAATTAACAAAGATAACGCTTATTACAGTGGAGATAATTTATCTTGAGGGATGATATTTCATTCAAAGAAGAATAATTGCGAATCATTCTCCGTAATAACACCTTCGCTCAGTCGGTGTTGAGATTTACGATTTTATTCAATCCAACGTCCCGGTAAATTACGAAGAGCTGAGACCCATTAAGTGCTTAAGTGCCTCCCGAGCACGAAATTGGGGATGATAATGGAAATGGGTTCCTTACTATGTTAATATGGGACTTTACACCGAGCCGACCAATTCGCGCGTTGTTTCAGCAATATTGCAAGCCCAGAGCGTTTACGCTTAATCATGTATAATTTAAATAGAACCTTTCTAATTAAGTATGCAGACTCATTTCTGCGTAACAACTAAACAGTACAGAATATTGACAAAAGAAGATAGGTTGATTATTTGAATGACGAATCTTACAGTAAGACTCGTTTTTATCAAGGAGAACATCGTGATACAACCTTAGGAAGGTGATAAGGCATTTTCAAGTGATCATCTGGCTAGCTATATATTTTTATTTGTACAATTACTTATGCTGCGACTTAGCGAGCTCTCCACTTTCGACCAAATTTTTTTTAGAATCAGGTGAAATAGTAGTCAAACGCTAACCTATTAAAAACAAATGAAAAGATTAAAATTCAAACAGCTACGAACTTAAATAATTAAATTTTGTTATTGCGAGTCCGTCACTTTTGTTTGAACAAGTGGATCAGTTTACGATGCCCGAGTCGAGTTTTATGTGGGAACATCCCCCCGATCTTGTACCAAACCATTTATCATTCGTTAGTTTCACAACCATTCGCCTATTATGCTTTCCCTGTCGGTATTTATCTGGCTCTACTATAGCGAATTGTGGCGCAGTAATTTATCGGTTTCGGCTACAATTCGATAGAAATGGAAATAGCCGCTCTCATTCGCAACTTCGACACAATAAAGAAGTTCCAATTCCTTCGCGCGGGCTCTACAAATGGGATAAGTTTAAGAAAGCAATCGGCCTTATATGGTCGTTATGGACCGCTATGTAGTAGCGGGCGTGAAAACCATCGGAAAGTTTCCCTTGTCGCCCCATTTGATATAAGTCTTCCGCAATTGTTGTTCCGTGAAAACTAGCCCCGAAGGTAAGTTTTTAAATAATTTATTGCTAAATAAACGTTAAGGGTGAGCGAAGTCGCGACCAGTCGACTCCGGGGTCGCTTGAAACAAAATTAATTACGAAATAGTCGAGAAAACTTTCGGGTCGGCGTCGCATCGTCGTCTGTGTAATTGTTGGTAATTGAGTTCCATCCACCTGGCTAAACGAGAGGACGGGGATGGATTACGTTTGCAGAGAGAATAGTGGTAGGTGCCCGCGTACTCGGCTGGTGCAACTAACGACTCAGCTTTTAATTACACACATCTCACGCTCGAGGGAATGCTCGTCTGCTCAGGAGGAGCCTAGAATTTTTATTAGGTGCACCGAGAACTCTCGTATAACTTTAGCTCCACAATAAAGTTAAAGTTTAAGTATCGTTTTATCATACTTGCAGACTAATTAAACGATTGAATTAGATTGCTAGTGCTTTTGTGGTTTATAAATTTATTTTATAGTGATATATACAGGGTGAGTTTGAATTTGTATGTTATCTTCAAAGACCATTAAATCTATAGACTCCGCTTAGCCGGACACTCCCGAATGCCAAGGTTATGCATTATCACTGCGTATCGCAAATTCGGTAAATCAACACAACGCGCCGTGTTCCCTCGTCTGATGTATGAGTTTTAAACTGACCAATCACAAGACGCCATTTTCCCTCGTCCGTCGCCAACATTTCATAATCGTCTTCTCATGCAAACTTCCAGTCCAATATGCGGAGTCTAATAGGTTTACTGGTTTGTAGTTATCCTGGAAGGGGGTGATTAGGACCATGGTTGACAATAAGTTGTGAGAATTTCACTTGGAAATACTCCCGTGGTATCAGTGATAGTGGTCGATGATATACATGTAGTTCGCTGCGAAAAATCGTTGCGACCCAAAACGTTTACTGATGGCCATGCTGCACTTATCATGTTTTCTTGGTAATATATTTTTTTATTATAACGAGCTGAACTTATTTTGATATTGTTTTATTTTCTGTTTTTTACTATGATTTCTATTACTCGATATTTATTCAAACATCGTATTTTCAAATGATTTCTGAGCTTCTGTTTTCTTACTTTGTTGCCGAGTTGCTGACTCAATAAACTGTATTATAGGTACCTACGCACCAAACTCGAGGGAAATAAGCAGCTGCTCAATCAGATTGTTATTCCATGGTAGAAGAACCACGAGGTGCAGCAAATTTAAAGCAGGATGTGAAATGCTAATATATTTCCTCAGCACCCTCCACATTATCCTACTATACTACTTCCTATCCTACTTAAATTATAAATGCGAAAGTGTTTTTGTCTGTTTGTTGATTTGTCCTTCTTTCACGCAGTAACGGAGGAATGGATCGACATGATTTTTGGCATAAGTATATATAGTTTATGGACCGGAGAGTAACATAGGCTACTTTTTATCCCGAAAAATGTACGGTTCCTGTGGAAACGCGGGTGAAAACCGCGGGCAGAAGCTAGTTTTTTTTATATAATCGTGGTCGTTGTAGTTATGACAAACTTCAAAGATGCATAAAATATTTGAGGAGGCCATAAATATAGACGCCGTAAATTAGTACGTCAGACCGTAGGACGGCTTCATGCAGTAGTGATATAGTTACACATAAATAACATTGAGCTAATGAATATGTAAAACATGCGTCCTAATTAAATAATAACTCCCTGCAATTTTGAAAATTATATCCTATGTCAGCTAATTAGTATGAGATATAATTCAAATCATTAAAGACTATATCTGTTGATCGCGGCTTCACTCGCGTGGGTTTTCCCACAGGGACTATTTTTCCGAGATAAAAAGTAGCCCATGTTACTTTCCTGCCCATAAAATATCTCTATGCAAAATGATTCCTTGCGGACGGTGTGAGTCTATACGTAGCCGAAAAAAGGACAAACCAAAAATCACACTTTCGCATTTTTTTTAATACTATTTGATAAAGAGACGAGCGGGAGGTTTGCCTGATGGCGTAAATATGGACAATAATTACGCGAATGTTAAAGTGCATTTACATGCTTTTGCTTGATTCCTTTTGTATGCGATTGACGGCTCCGTAGCTAAGTTGTCCTGTGTAACCCTGCCTGCAAAGCGAGGGGTCTCGGGTTCGATTCCCGGCTGGTGCAGATTTTGTGTAAGCATAAAATTTGTTCTCGGGTCTTGGATGTTTGTGATGTGTATCTGTGTATGTCCATGCCACCTGCGACACAGGGAATCCTAGTGCGGGGGTATGAGTGTGTAAGCGTTTATGTTTATGATTAGGCGCCGCATTATTTTAAGTTGTCTGTTTAGCGCGTTGCACGACTTACACTTCTCCAACGTAGTCTGGGCCACCATTTCATTCATTCACAAACGGTGCTGTCCACAGATCATTAGATCTCTATGATCATCATCATCAAATAATAATAGCCGATAAATCCTCTGTGTTAGTCTACAAAGAGATACTTGGAACACAAACAAGTTACCGGCGATTTGCATTAAAAGTCCTTCATGGGACAAGCGAAACTGGGGCGACGTGTAGTCTGAGTGCATTTTGGCGTTAAGCTTTTAACATACTTAATGACTATTATCGATTCAAATGTATTTTAACTCTTTGGATTGTAGATGTCGTATTTCAGCATGCATCGTACCTATCAAGTTATTTTAATTTTAACTCGTATGAAAACTAGATTTTTTTTATTATATTTTAATTTATAATTGTTTTTACCTGTACGAGTACTTAAGTAAGTACTTACTTTGTCTTTTTTCTTGTCATCTTTACGTTCATGATGTCAAGATGGGTTCGAACTGAAAATCAATGACAAGGGTAATCTCTGAAACGGCTGGGCCGATTTTGAAGGGACTTTCACTGGCAGATAGCTGATGTTATAAGGAGTAACTTACTCTACTTTAATTTTAGAATAATAATTAGGGTTCTGCGCAAAAAAATAAAAACCATAAAATCTCCGCGCGAGTGAAACCGTGGGCAGCAGCTAGTATTATTATAATAATAAAATAAAAGTAGCCTAAGTTACTCCTTACAACATCAGCTATCTGCTAGTGAAAGTCCCGTCAAAATCGGCCCAGCCGTTTCGGAGATTACGCGGAACAAACAGACAGACAAAAAATGTAAAAATGGTTGTTTTGTTATAGGTGTTTATACTTTTACATGCATTTAGTAAAAAGCTGTTATTTTGATATTACAAACAGACACTTCAATTTTATTTATTTGTATAGATGTATAGATAACATCAAAGTTTCCGCCCAACTGCATTTACCATGTTGACATGATAGTTCGTTGCAGACTCGTAGGTAATTAAACTAGAGTTTAACAAAGTAAAATTTTACTTTATTACTCTTTCACTCAGTAAAGATAAATTTTAACTTTATTTAAATTTAGTTAGCCCCGGCCGTGGCATGGAACTCTTAATGAGATGAAATGTCAGTGTGAGATTAAACACGTTGAGCCTGCGATTAACCGATTAGCATCACGGAGTGCCATCGCTCCTCTAATGCACTTTCCAAGCTCATCTTCAGATCTGAAAGTTACAACAGACTCGTATTTTCAAATCAAATTTCTCTATTCAGATCGGCCCTAGGTGAGCGCTTATGAAAGTTAAATGACTAAATGCCCGTTCCAAGCATCGCAACCGATCGAGAAGAAGGGCAAGAAACTGGTCCGCATGCTTTTAACAAAAATGTTTTTACAATGTGTCGAATGCTAACAATTATCTGTCACCAGGAGGCTTCTCAGCTGTATGCCACTAAGACTTTATGTACCTACAGAATTTAAATTCAACCAGACGAAGTGAAGTAGTAATGGTAGTTAAACAAAAACGGGTCTATTCGCATATATACTTATTTATTACAAAATATAATTTTTAAAGGTTCGTAGGATTAAGCCCTTGATGTGCTACACGTGACCCTTGGGTAATGCAAAAGAAACAAAAGGCAACTAAACAGGCCTCAGCCACTGGCTTAATTTTTATTTGGTAATGAGACGAGCTGGTCGTTTTCCTGATGGTAAGCATAACGCCAGCCCATAACAATTGCAGTGCCACCCAGAACTTTGAAACACAAAGGCCTGCGCGGCACTGCAGTGCGCTCGTTACCCTGAGACATTAGGTATTAAGTCTCATAAGCCCAGTAATTTCACTGGATACTCTGCTCATCAAACCGGAACACAGTAATGCTTGCACAGTATTGCTTGGCAGCAGACTTCACTCACAAAGCGGTGGTAACAACCCAGACGGACACTCGCAGAAGAGTTAGTCCACCCACTAACAACTTACCACCCTTGAAAAAGTCATGGTGCCTAACGATATCCTCCTGATCATGCCACGAGAAGACTCAGCGAAGACTCAGACTGACGTGAAGTAGGTTAAAGTATCAAGCCTTTAACTGAGATCTATACACAGACGGGATAAAAGCTGACGAGACTGCAAAAGCCGAGCCAATTTACACCAAATCCATCAACAAAACCGGAGGGCTGAAACAATTTTTTTGAAATCGGATCATCCGTGGGAAACATGAAGCAGAAGACCGACAGTTTGACATCTACCTTTATCGGGATTAAAACGCACAACAGCGAGCTATTTTGACCCAATTTGATAGCTATAATCTTTTATACCTAGAGAAGAAATCTATAAAAAAAATTTTAGCAAGTACAATTGCTTTTAAAAAAGCGGGTATCGACTTCTATTAAATAACCGCGTTGAATAAAATTCAACTTCATACAATTTATACTGATTCCATATAAATTTTATACCTGGAGAGTATATACACCCTTTCAAACAACAATTTAATTTTCAAAATCTATCCACAATTGACGGACTAATGAAGATACATAAAAAAATACATACAATCGAATTATAACGGTACGTCCTCCTTTTTCGATGTCAGTTAAAAATAAAAGCAAAGCAAAGTAGACAAGAGAGAATTTAGTTGATATTTGTTAGATAAGTGCTTGATTAATAATAATTTTATTAGATTTGAAGCGCTATGACTTATGAGTACCTAAAATAATAGAAACGTCATAAATAAAATTATACAAGCAAACAATATTGAATTACAAAATTTTCGCTTACTGTGAATATTAATATTTCTTAGGAGGATCTTGTTTGTATTTTTCGTAAACATTTTATTTTTCACGAGTGGCTTCGCACGTGTATAATCCGAATAAAATGTGGCCTCAGGGATAATGTAGTTTATTCCTATTAGAGAAATAATTTTTAGAATCGGACCAGAGGTTCCAGAGATTAGCGGTAACAAACAAACAAACTTTACTGCTTTATAGTATTAGTATAGAAGTAAAGATAATTTAGCGTTTGAACGCTCCTGGGAGCCTACCAGCATCTTAAAACGCGGTCCAGTTTATGACATCAAACCAGCCCTTGTGTAATTTCATATAAAGATTCGATACCAAAATTATTATTTTTTCACAAATATTACCAAACTCTAAATTAATAGTGAAATTTAATTATAATACTAAATGTTACCTTTGATATTTGAGTAAACTCAGCAAAAATGATACTAATTTGGAAATACTGAAGTAGTGACACAAATTCAGACCAGCGTCAGCACTGAGTACAGTCAGCTGCAATAATAGGTATGTATACTCTTTCAGGTTAGGTAGCAAATTAATACCGTAAGTATAAATGATTTTGCAAAAATAAGTGTATAGGTAGGTACTAAGTTACGTTTTCATATTGCAAAATACGTAAGTAATTGTAAAACGTAACAATAGTACCAACACATAACACCTATCAAAGACCCGAGAATTATACACAAGAGAATAATTCATCTCTTTCAGGCATTACAGGCCCGTAAAATAAATACCTTGCAGGCTATCACATACATGAAAATAAAAACAAAATTAAAAATTTTGAAAAAACCCACGACGTATGTATACGTAATCGAAAAAGAATTAAATAATTTTCTTGCAAAACCCCCGACTAAAAAGGAAAGTAACGAGAGATAAGTTAAACCTAAGAAAATCCTCCGGGGCTGCAGTTGCTTGGCTTGAAATTATCTGAAATTTTACAGTTTTATGAGTTTTTGACTAAATGAAATTACGTTAGGTAGGTACGTAACTAATGTTGTCTATTTAAATATAAATTGCTGCATCTCTCAACAGCTTTTCTGTACTGCTTAATTTTAACTGAAATTGGGAACACAGATGGCATTGGCAGCCCCCGACGGATTTTCTTGGGTTTAACTTATCTTTCGTTACTTTCCCTTTTAGTCGGGGGTTTTGCAAGAAAATTATTTAATTCTTTTTCGATTACGTATACATACGTCGTGGGTTTTTTTTCAAAATTTTTAATTTTGTTTTTATTTTAAACTTTTTAGAGTAATTCTTCTTTACTGTCTATGACCTGAGTTCACCTACTTCTAAGCAAACGTTTTAAAATTCAAAACTCAAAGTGTCAGGCTAATAACATTTTTTACAGCGCCCCCTGGCGAGTTTATACCATAACTTATATCTAAGAACCATCGCCGATGAATCACAAACCCTTTGTAGAAAACCGTATCTAAATCGGTCAAACCGTTCTAGAGATAAACGGGAACATTCATATTAACGAAAAACATTTTTACAGCGCTCCCTAGCGAGTTTATGCCATAACATGTATCTAAGAACCATCGCTGATGTGTCACAAACCCTATGCAGAAAACCGTATCTAAATCGGTCAACCCGTTCTGGAGATAAATGGGAACATTCAAGTGTGCACACACTAACAAACAAACAACCTCTCACCCTAAACGCATATACCGTCTCCGTTCCGTCGCGGGTAAAAATATAAAAAATAGTTAATTGAAGCTAATTATCATGTTAATTATTACAGTCGAGTTATTTGCCGCGACATAGCACAGCCACGCTAGATTTAGCACAGCCTGCGAATTTGGCCAATTCTCCAACTACAACATGTACATAGGTCCGCTGAAATACCTATAGAGAAATCACAAACATGTAGTGCAGTTCCGAAATCGTGAAGTTGTCACATAAATCGGAATCATTGCCCGCAGTACATCGCGGGACAGAGCTCGCTCGATACCAAGCTAAATTAGGCACAACGCGGCCGCCGCGCTGTCGGTTATCTTCTGCTATAATATTCATGGCGATGACAGTGGCGTTAATTCAGCTAAATAATTAAATAGAAATGAGCTGAAACTAGTTATATCAATGAAAAAATAGACTGGAATCTAGAGGCATTGAATGCGGTTTGTGCTACCTTAGTATTATGTTATTGTGACTTTGTCAATAACTTATGTTGTGCCGTGCGGTTTAAACGCCTAAAAGTGAATTCATATATTATAAACTTGGTAAACTTGGGGTGTTTCGGCATCTCCACTTAGGTAACTGCAAATTCTATTCTTGGTATCGCGCGTTGACTACTTTTGAGGTTTACAAAAATAACTATGACAGATAGATACCGTATTTCTTTATGAATGGATTATTCACTGTCTTTGCTTTATACATAACCCATTTTGTAGAACATGAGGTACTTCGAAATAGTCTGTAAGCAGTTCATTGAGTTGGAATAGTAATACTCACGTTTATTTATGTTACAAGGTTTTTATGAAATCTAGTTTTTGATTAAGTCTAGAGTTTGAAATAACGGAACGCTAAAATCGGTTTGAATATCCACCGGAAAATTCAGTGTTCAGTGATCATTTTTGATCTTCCAGGTCTGATGATATTTTTTGGCATTTGATCTAAGCCCGTTTTTCCATCATAGCTCTGTGACATAAACATTATTTTACCCTATTCAACATACAAGGACAAAAATACCTAGATTTTTTCCAGAAGACTCTTCAGCTGACGGTATATCTGGTAATATCTTCATTACCATAAACCGTATATCGTAAACCATTATACCGTAGCCCTGTGTGTCTTGAAAATATTGTAGATATAAATAACCTGAGAGTTAGGGACTTAGGGATCCTTAAAGTATCTAGGGATGTATACGAGTTTACCAATCTACAGAAAGCTGCGGTCATGAAAATGTGTTCAGAAATGAAGCAAACCAGCCAATTCAGTTGCGTAATCAAATAGAGCAGAGGTCTTTTGTAGCTCGTATTGAATGCAGCCAAATTGAAACCGTGTAGTTGCTCGGTTAATACTATAAAACGTTTGAACCCTTTGCAAGCGCCTTATTTCAGTGCACAGCGCTACATAGTAAGCACCATTTTGTGATGCAAACATAAAAGTTCTATGTGGCAGCTGCGAGAGGTAATGGCCCCGAAATAATTTTCTTCTCTGAATACCGAATGCTATCGAAGTTTAAACGGCGCGGGCCGCGGTAAATGTTCCGTTATCCGTTAAGAACGTCCAACTTGTTCTAACACTACATTTTTCACTTCTTATGACGTTTTAGTAGTAAAGCAGTGATTTATTCGCGTGGTGAAACGTAGACACGTCCTTTTAGCTTTGGAATCAAATATTTTCTTTTCGTCTGCTTAAGGAAAATGCGATGCAAATCAATTTTACATTGAGACGTACGCATTTAACGGTACAATTCCCGTGCCTATTTGCTTTGTTTTAGCGATGCTTCGACAACGTGACGATTAATTTAACATATTTTCATATTGCTAATGTCAATGATATACCTGCATGAAATTATAAAATCAAATGGATAAAAATGATCATGTTTTGACGAGAGCTCATATTAAATGTAAATACAAAACATTATTCGCTTTGTTCAGAACAGTGTCGTATTCCTCTCCCAAAAACATTATCACTTGCACTTTGTTTGATCGCCTTAGGGACGCGGACGATTATGAAAATATCATATGGCGCGGACGGAGACATTCAAAGAACATACATAATTTATCTGTCCATCTCTCTAAATATTCAGGGAGCACTTCGGAGTGGAAAAAGCTTGGCAGTGTCCCCAATTTTCCCGCTGTTTCACTCATATCAGCCCTGTTATTCATTATGCTGTATATTTATGAAGGCCGAGTTTATTGGTTTGGCTGGCGTTAGAAAGCTGGTAGGTGTATATGTAGTTAGGTTTATGAAAACGGATAATAACAAAGTAATTAATAAGTAATTGGAGTAAATAATGAGAGTTATTAAACTAATTGTATCTAGGTGCCGTGTGTATTGTAGTTTCTAATTACTGATTACCTAGATACAGCAAATCGTAGTGCCTAAGTGACAGGCTATATGTGTACATACACACATCTATGTATAATATTGTTCGACGATGTGATCATAAAACATTATTTATTTAAATGTAAAGAAATGCTAAATAAAAGATACGGAACGAATTATTACCTCGAAAGGATTTGCGTTTAAATATGTATTTACATTATAAGGAAAGTGATAATGTATATAGTCAAATGCTTGAAGTACAATTATATTCAAAGAGTTGGGTTGGTGGATTAGAATCGAATTCAAGTATCGTATGTAAGTATATGTAGCGAGTGTGGCCGAGCGGGAACTTGCGCGACTTTCAATCCGACGCACCATTACGTCCAAGGATGCACCATATTTCGAATCTCAACTCAGCCCCGCACCAACAACTTCTACAAAGATATGTGTGGATTTGTCACGCTCCACGCTCTAAAACGGTGAAGGAAAACATCGTGAGAAAACCCGCATGTTCAAGAACCACAAAATTCGAGGACATCCACCAAGCCGCACTGGGCCTGCGTGCAGGTGGATTATGGCCCTTAGAGAGACTGTGGCCTTCTGAGAGAAGGCCGGTATCCCAGAAGTAGGAGCGTAAAAGGCACGCAGCAACGGAGAACCGGATCGATGTGATTTTTTACATAGATAAGACTGCGCGTAGACCGTTTATAGACAGGACAGTACATAAGCTACTTTTTATCTCGGGAAAATGCACAGCACTAGGAATCGCCTCGCGGTGGAAACCGCGGGCAGAAGCTAGTTAGTCTATAAATGCCTGCGATGTCTGATAACGTGATACCTTCTCACAAAACCTTGTAGTTGTTTCACGTAAAATAAAAAATGCAGAGTGGCAAGAGAAAGAATATCTAGACTTGTTTTAAAAATACGAAAGCGAATTTGAAACTACTTTTTAGCTAGAAAATTGTGGTGCTATTAAGTTAACGTAGGCACCTACCAAAGAACGGTAATAACAGCTTGTAAAATAAACAGTCTCGAGAAAAACGCCAAGAAAACTTTAGACGTTAGGAATATTTTATTTTGCGAAGCTTTCTGCGCGATGGCGCCGAGTGTGCAATTAAAGATTATAACCTCGTATTTGCATAATATTGGGGTGTAACAGAAAAATGGAAGGGAAAAATCTTAGAATAAATACGCAAAGAAAGGTGGCTAGCAAAATAGTCACGTAAACAAAGAGATAGATCGAACGAGTGTTTAAAGAGCAAAATGATAAGTGTAAAGTGATTACTATATAGGTGTGCATATATATACGAGTGCAGTGCCGTAGTATAGTACGTGCACTCGTCACTCTGAAAAGTTAGCTCTAACATCTCATGCGCCTATATAGTAATCACTTTACACTTATCATTTTGCTCTTATTTAGAAGTTTATTAGTTACCTTATGCTGGTGTGACACTGTAATTTTATTATTGGCAGTTGAATACCGCTACCCAAACGATCTGTTCGACTGTTCGTCTCATCATGTCATTGTATATATTTTATTAAAACAAAATAGTTTCATTAATAATAATTAATTATTTCTTAATTAGCTATTATGTGCGTGCACTAATTAACATTTATTACACACACACAATTATTATGGGCGAGGCTATAACACTGCAAACACAAACGGTGCAACGTCGCATCGCATTGCGACGCGTTGTCATAACTCAACAACTTCACCACAAACGACATCGTCTTACGATGTCGTTTGACCATTCGGTGCGCCAACGCATCGGAAATTTCTACGATGCGTTCTGCTACGTCGTATGTTTTTACGGTGCGTCGTTGCACCGCAGTGTTGTAGCCTCGACCTATGTTTTTTTACATATTTTTACTGGAAATGTCGTTAGATGACAGCTTGATTTTTTTACAAGCGCTAACAAGATTGTACACTACCGAATAAGGCTGTGGCGGAGTAGCTTAGCGGGGAACCTTTATAAAGGTGTTAGTATTTTCAGCCTCACTTTTTCAGAGTGGTTTGTTTCTAGTGTATTTATTCTAAGGATAAATGTAGAGCCTCTTCATTGCCAGCCTGTTAGGATCGGGTAAAATTCCGAGGAAAATTCAATTTTTGTAAAATATATAGCGAGGTGGAATTAACTGCGTGCCTCGGTCGCCGATTCATATTTTGGACCGTTTGCTAGGTCTATGGGGAACTAAACCCATCGTATTTTCAGGATTTAGCTATTAATTTTGCATTTTGTTGCCTTATGAAACCTTTGATACTTAGAGAATCCTTTCGCTTTTTGTGGAATTTGCTAGTTATTTAATAGGTCGGGGAAAAATTTTCTTCGCATTTTTTAAGAAAATTCAAAACATTTTTAATATAGTTTATTTACATTTAACTAAAGTATGTAGGTACCATTTTGTTCGATAACTTTTTGCCATCTTGTAGGTAGGGACATGATCCCATTGCTATATAAATTTTGGGACTTCTGATCAAAATACCGCGACAAGTGGTTTTGGCAGTCCTCTCGTAATGTTAACCTGACACTGCCTAAAGAATTCTGAAGAGACCGAAACAGGTGGAAATCTGAAGGTGCAATGTCAGGACTATACGGCGGATGCATTAACACCTCCCAGCCAAACTCTCTTAATTTTTTCTGAGTGGCTAAAGATGTGTGAGGTCTAGCGTTATCATGAAAAACCATGAAAATGAAAACCACACCCCTTCTGTTGATTAATTCCGGCCGCTTTCTCTCAACTTCTTGCTTTAATCTCATCAGTTGTTCGCAGTAGAGTTCAGAATCGATGGTCCTGCCTGGTGGTAACAGCTCATAATGAATAATGCCCTTCCAATCCCACCACACACACAGCATCACCTTGTTGCGAGTTAACCCGGGTTTCGCCACAGTCTGTGAAGCCTGACCGGTCTTTGACCACAACCTTTTTCGCACGTTCTTGTCGTACGTGATTCACTTTTCATCACCAGTTATCAGCTTCTTCAAAAATGGTTCGGTTTCATTACGTCGTAGTAAAGAATCACAAATGAGTACACGGTTCATTAGGTTTCTTTCAGTGAGCTCGTGAGGTACCCAAATATCGAGCTTTTTTGTGTACCCAGTTTTTTTCAAATGCGCCAAAACTGTTTTCTGGTCAATTCCCAGTTCTTCAGCTACGTCGTAACTACTGATATGCCGATCTTGTTCCACTTTTTCAAAAATGGCATCCATTTTATCCGTAATAGGGCGACCAGAGCGACGTGCATCTTTGAAATCAAAATTTCCGGATTGAAAACGCTTGAACCAAATTTGTGCTACTCTCACAGACACTGCACTAGGTCCATAAACATCGCAAATTTTTTTCGCGGCTTGCGTTGCATTTTTACCTTATTTGTAGTAAAATTTTAAAATGTATCGAATTTCTTCATTAGATTCACTCATTTTGACAGTACGAAAAACAAATGAAAATCACACATTTTCCTAATTTGAATTTGGAATTATGTTCTTTAAAATTTAAACTTTCATATGATACCAAAACCAGCCAGATACAAATAGTATAGCCAAAGAGATTTTATTACAAGTTCATACATACTATAATGCGAAAAGACTTTTTCCCCAACCTAATATATGACAAACAAAAATGTATATATATTATTATAGAAAATGCTTTTTTAGGTTATAGTGGTTAATATACAAATGAGAGCGGCCCACTAAATAAAAGTCTAAATACTACAGGCATTATCAACGCGTAGCTTACCTACCCTTCTCTGAGAGAAATATGTCTTCTAGTCCAATTAGGTATCGTACCTTGTGGATGTGGACTGTGATGCTTTAATAAAGTGTTTATCTTTCTAATAGCTTTCAATTATTGTCTTACACTTAAATTGGGAAGAAAAACGAATAATGCGACATAAATAGGAGCCTAAGATCAAGCTTACTAGGAAGATCACCCTGAGTGAAGCTGAGCTTAGTTAAATTAGTTGGAAGTCGAAAGAAATCATCCTCTCAAGAATTTCAGAGTCAACGTATCGATTGCTCCCATAGCCTAGTGGTGAAGGCGTCTGGTCTAGATAACCAGAAGACGCAGGTTCGAAGCCTGTTGGCATCGAAATTTTTGAGATGTATTATAAAATACAAAATTATTTTTGTCTATCTCGTTTTCCTTTTGGAAACCACAAAAATACACAAATTAGTTATTTACTTACATAAACTAGTTGAAAGTATTATTTTTAGGTTTTACCTTTATTAAACCCAGTTCCTGCATCACTGAAGCCACCTAAGTGCTAAGGTTTAAAGCTACGTTCCTTCTATAACGTTTATTGTTTGAGCCATGAACTTAGGGGTCTTCAAGTGATTATTATTTACATTGACCTCCAACCTCCAATAATTGAATGATGTAAAAGCAGCCCGTGATTTAATTTCTTTGAAAACAGAATATTTCCTGAGATTCGTTTTGATTCTTTTATGAATAAAATTTGTTGGTTTCAGTAAAATGAGAGAGACGCTTATTTTTTATGTTGGAGTACTCGTACTTACGATAATACAAAAAACAAGTACATTTATAATAATGATTTTTTATACTCAGCCTGAGTTTGAATTGGTATATTATCACGAAAGGGGTTCAATCTACTCATGGAGGTCAACAACATTGGTATTACGACTTTTTGAAATTCGGAATTTTTCATTGGAGGATGTGCATTTAAAATTTACGTCAGTATTCTACTACAGAATTTCCGGGCAGCCGATCAGCTGATTCACTTGAACTATGTTGAATTTTGTTAAATGTTGTTGTTGATTAGAACGGACTTAAGAAAAATTCCTGAAAATTCCGCGCACTTCACGTTAGAAGGCGAGTAAATTTTTTGTATGGAAATTTGTTGTCACAACATAACTTGTTGTCAACCATGGTACTAGCCACCCCCTATACCAATTCAAACTCACCCTGTATAAGCTAGTGTTTGACCGCTATCCCACCTGAGACAGACTTTAGGGGCATGATAGCTATTTTAATAAATGAATTTAAATGAAATGAATGAAGGAAGTCAGAAGGTAAAGTGCACTCCCATTTCACTGCCATCAAGCAATCCCATCCCAAGTAACTTTTCATGTTTTATCACGAAATCCCTTCCATTTAACAAACCCGCCTAAACTACTCGCCACCGCTAATACTCGCCCATAATTTGGCAAAAACCTTAAAGGGCCACTCGAGAATGTTGGACGGCTGTCTCGAGCACGCACACTAAAAGTTTCCAAGGAGGCGCCGAGTCCCGGAATCTCCTCGGAAGTCGCCGGGATTTATAGCGGCAGTTACCGTGACGCAGGTATTTTCCCGGCTCTAACCGCGGGGAAAACTGACCACTAGTTATGGGTACACGGTTTTTTCATTTCGCCTGTAGGTAACGTATTCACTAGACTAGTAATAGAGTTGTTCACGCTCCCACGAATGTTGTCTGACAAACAAGACTTGCCGGCGTTTTCATTGCGATTGCGAAGTAGTATTGTTGACTTATGGTGATATGGAAATTGGAAATGGAATCCGGGAATGCTCTTAGAAGAGTGTATCCGTCCGTGAATAACTGTACCGTCGCGACGAGGTATAATTCGTTTAAAGGATACACTGTAGTGTAAGTAACTTATGATATATCGGAATCAGATCAAATAAGTGAGGCACTTAGGAGGACGTGGAATTGTTGGAGCAAAAGAGTTAACGGTCTTTATTTTTAAGACACCACAAAATGTGTTCAACGGGTTTTTAGTTAGAGGTTATGTACGTGGTGTAGGTATGTATGTAGATATATATAGGTAGTGACAATACCCGCCGATTCGTAGATTTTTTATTAAAAGTGGATTCTTTATTAATAAGCATAATAAAAGTATCATGAATTTTTTTCTAAATTCTTGCGGAACCCCTACAGATGTATCGCGGAACCCTAGGGTTCCATGGAACACACTTTGAGTATGGCTGTTCTAAGGCAATGTTTAAAGTTCCGATAGTGAAGCCAGTATTTTACCTTTGTAAAATATAAGAGCTAGACGCGTCGCAGCGCATTTTCATAAAAAGGTATCCAGTTTTTATTTTCCAATATAAAATCGTTTCCTCCGTAAAACACGCCGAGCACTACGATAAAAAAAGTCTCACGCAAATGACTGGAGCCAGTGTTACCAACTAATTTCCGAGTAACTTGCAGCTTGTTACGACAAAAGTAATTACGAGTTGTTTCGCACTTGTTGATTTCATTTTCCTTTCATAGATTGGCGAGGAGCAATTTATTTCGCCGGTGCCTGGTAACAGCCGATCCGCAAGTTTGAATTAGTTATAGCTCTGTGTACGAAACCTGTGCCCTCGGGGAAAGAGTTCGTTTCTAGGTTTGTGAAAATAACATGTTTGAAACAAGTCGATGTAACAAAAGTTACTTCGTTTGGAGGTAATAGAAAACACGATTGCCGTAACCACTGTCACTCGAGATGGTGTAAATATTCTAACGATACCTCATACATCCAAATCTGCGGCGCAAGTACGGATCTTTTCGATCGATACAATTCGATAAAATTGACAGTTCAAATCGATAAATTTGGTTTTATCGATATTTTATATAATTTAACGAGCCTCGATACAATTGACAAAAGTTATAGAATAGCTAGGTCGAATCCAAAGAGAATATAGAGCTACTACAATACTTTACGATCAGACTTCGGTACTCGCAACATTCGATAAATTTATCAGTTTTTTCGATTCGACAAATTTATCGAACCGACTTCCGTACTTGCGCCGCTGGTCAGTTAAAACTGTGTTTGTTCTGTTCAGTGCATTTAAAAGTTATTGTGGAATAAAGAAACTCATATACATACAATACATACATGAACCCTGAAAACATTACACTCCTTTTTGTGCAGTCGTGTAATAGGAATGGTGACGAGTTTCTTGCTCTTCTCCTCGAACGGTTGTAACCGTGAACATAAAACGGCCAGCTAGTATCTATGTCTATGTTCATTGTTTCTTCTTAACCACAGACTATAAAAACAAGTTGTAACGCATATTCCCATCGCGGCAGTTCTGTCTGCCACGGGTGCACCACCAGGTGCACCCGACCAATCAAATTACTAATCCCAATCCTGGTGCAGGAAGGCGTTCAGTTGTCAATAATTGTGGTATTGAATACCAAATTAGAAGTCATTGATCTCGCCGGCGAGGTCGATTCGTTGTTAGATAAGTTTAGTTTTGTAGTTGGGACTGAGCTTCACTCCGCCGTCGAATTTCTTGACCTTCTCGATGGTGCAGACTTTGGAACTAGGCAACTAGAGTCACTATTACAGCGCCCAACTCGGGCCCGAGAGAAATAGCTTTAGTTAGATTAGGGCCCACTATCCAAACGAACGCATTCGTGCGCCGGGGCTGAAGAATAAAGAAAAAGTAGAATTACATTTTGAAATAATAGTTTCAGCATTAATTTAATACAATAGAACCGCAAAGCTAAAGGTAAAAGGTGCCTTGCTTAACAATACTTACAATGAAAAGTAACTTAGTAACTGCATAGCCGAACAAAGTCGTTTCATTAAGTAAGTTGAAACAAAGCGTCACATCGTAAATTATGTCCCGCAGATTTTACTGCAAAACTTTCCAAGTACCATAACACGCGCACACAATTTCAAGTTGGGACAATCGACGAAAAATAAAAAATGTAGGTATACCTATTATCTTGATGAAGCTTTCCGTGTATTGCATTTCCACTGTAGGTAAAATTTATTGAATTTAAAGTTGATAACAGCGTTAGCTCCGCCCGAAGAAATACACAGAACAAGGCTGGCTTGAGGCCAGATATGAGATCTACCTACTATACTTACATTCAATATCTGATATAGGAATCTGGCGAATCTATTGTTTCAATTCCACCATATTTTTACTTCTTGTCCCAACATATCATCCGGAAATCGTACCTTCTTTTTTGTTGCTTTGTTGTAAGTATATTATAATATACTAGCTGCTGCCCGCGGTTTCACCCGCGTGGACACATTGGATTTCATGGGTTTTATATATTTGCGCGGAACTCTAATTATTTTTCGAAAATTAAAGTAGCCTAAGTTACTACTTGTAACATCACCTATCTGCCAGTGAAAGTCCCGTCAAAATCGGTCCAGCCATTTAGGAGATTACCCGGAACAAGCAGACAGACAGACAAAAATTTGAAAAATGGTTGTATTGTTATAGGTACCGTATATACTTTCATAGGCATTTAGTAAAAAGTTGTTATTTTAATATTACAAACAGAGACTTCAATTTTATTTATTTGTATAGATATAGATGTATATACTTTCATAAAGCCCGAATGTTTTTCGTCGTACTTAAATCGAGTTAATTTCCGAACTCACAGAAACCGTTGATGATACCTTATGATGCTCGAATTACAATTTCCTGAATGATAAACCAAAAACTTTCGAACGCGTTTCTTAATTCCAGAAACGTTATTTTACTTACAAACTAGTTATTCATAAAATTCGTGCTATGGAAATGACGGCAAGGAAGCGCGCGCGTTGAAGTGGAGTTTAACGCAGTGCCAACAGGGTGCTTTAAGTATGTATATGTAAATTAATGATAATTTACGCTGAATATTAGCGGAGGACGACATGATAAATAAATGTTAGTGGCGCGTCAGCCCTGGAGCCGCGCCAGCGCCGCACAATACCGCGCTGCAAGAATACTGCACACTTTGTCTTCATTATGACCTGCACAGAGCCGTTCCATAGAAGGCGGCTAACATCGAACAGGCTCACATTCACGGCGCGACATTATTCCGAGCAGCTTCACTGACTGCGCCATCACTCACACTGCACGTGTGGATTAAGGGCTTCTAACTCCGCTTCAATATATTAAATCTGAAAAATTCCCTCGACGTATCTAGATATTTTAATACCGAAACGTCGGTTGAAAAGAGCGGTCCGTGCATGTGCTTCGGGACTTGCTCGCGAAACGATATGACATTTTATATTTTTAGGTTTACGCAAGACTGCCTCCGTAAACAAAGTACGAATTAAATTTGTGACTGCATAAAATTACGGGCTACCTTTAACGAACATCAAGCCGTATAAACGTGTAAAATCTGGCGGCTGACTCGACCCGCTCATTACATATTCCGTTTCGGCGGGCGAATATTTCGACAACAAACATTATGGTAATTTGGCCGCATAACGATCCATTTTACACCTGTTTACGTAAACACGCCGCCTAAGCATCGGAGACGATTTTTCCCTGTTTACATTAGTTCGTTAGTCGCCTAAACGACTGTTTACTGAGAGGCGCGAACGTCGCTGATGTCGGCCTGATGTCGATAATTACGCGAATGGCGTGCTTATGTAGAAACATTCACAAAATGACTTGAAATATAAAACAAAACAACATCACACTTAATGACCAAACATTTTAATACTAAAATAAAAATAAATTAACAAAATTAACTAAACATTTTAACGGCTTTCAGAAAAGATATTCACATTTTCCGTACCTGCAATAATATTACTACAGCTATCAATATTTATACAAGCCACAAGAGAATTACAAACTAAACTTGTTACCGACCACCGTGGCTGGAGACAAGGCTTCTTGATAGGATAGGAATACGAGCTTTATTGTGAAAAGGATAGAGTTTAATTTTATTTGCGGTGTTATTCGCGGTAGTAGCAGCTCATGAATACGTCAAAGCTATGCAGGTGACACGGTAAGTGCATCGCATCATTCGCCCTTCGGTCACCTGTACCCATAAATTATATTCCCGAGTGGCCATGATGATGAATTGGCGACTCGCAAATATCGTAACTTCTAAGAACACTTTCCAAGCCCCTTTACGTATTCAAACTTGGCACTAACTTGGTGCGGTATTCAACTTGTGCAATACACGTGTAACTTCTCGGACTCTATACTGCGTATCCTTTTTGTTCGGACACGAGCTCGACTACTTTCGAAGAGTCCTTCCTGTCATGTACGCGTACGAATATGTACAAACGAAGTAGAAGAGCAAAAATATTGGAAACGTTGCGTTGTTTCAACTCCTTGGCTTTACTTCCCTGATTGAATGACCTTTAGAATCTGGGTCCTCCCTTCCACACCTCATCTTTATAAAACTTCGTAATGCTTGCTAGCGACGATTGAATACTTAAACTACGAATTGAAGGAGACATCCTTCGATTCGGTTTTTAATTGTCAAATAACAACAAAGACAAAACATAGTTCAACTAAAGGGCCGTTTAACACTGTTCATTAATAGGAGCCCTTATTTGATTTTAATCCTAAAGCCTTTTTCTTAAATTATTTTTATCACTGTAAGCTCAGAGAGGAGTAGAGTAGAATTATGTGTGAAAAAGAAAGCGAATTAGCTATGTGAATGACAAAATATGTTCTAGTTGACTAAATTTATGTTATATTACATAAATTTAGTGCACTAAATTTATGAGAATATCCTGATCGCGATGACCTGAGCATCAAATTGAGAATGTGAACTGATTTCCGAAAATTTCTAAAATGTTTTGTGGGACCACTAAATATATATACTCGAAACTTCGGGGCTTATTCTAAATTTAAATTATTCCACAGAAGCCAGGAAATAAAGAGTTGAATAGTTAAATTTAAATTAACTTGTCTTTAAGTCACGTCGAAATGCAAATACCAATACACACACAGCCACACATACACACACCCACACACACACGCGCACTCACATTATAGGATATCATGTGTCACAGGTGGCTTGGAAGACTCACAGATACTCACACGCAGATACTGAACAAAAACCCGAAAATACACTTTATGCTCACCACACAAATTTTGTCTCGACCCGGAATTGAATCCAAAGCCGCTCGCTTTGCAAGGTTACTAGGCACAATGGCGCAGTGCCACCCAGGCCTTTTTCTATCGAAGTTCTGAGTAGCACTGCAATTTTTACGGGACGGCGTTAAGCTTACCCTCAGGCCAACGACTTATTCTCATTATCCAATAGTATAAAAAAAATTAGTCACCGAACCGTCACGGAGGCGAAGAGAACATTATTTGAAAAGTTGGCATATTTCATAGTCAGAGCTATCCTACTTGACAATGTACTCAAAATTCCCCTCGAGACGTAGATGTAGTGTAGCTGTAGCCAGACACATTGTAGCGGCACTCGGCACTCGTGATCTGCGGTGAGTGACGGCACTCATTGCGCCCTGCGACGCCACTCCACGCGCCCTATTGTTGACTCATGTCCTATACTACCAACTAGGAACTCTCTCTACTGGTAATACAAAGTAGAGAAAGAATAAAAACGTTACTACTGAGAAAGAGCGAAAATATAACAAATAGCACGTGCTAGACGATGTTCATACAAACTCAAGTCAAACCAAATGAATCTAGGAGAGAATACAGCGTGCTACTTAGATCGGTAAATGCGAAGCCATTTTCGTGATCTGAACAGTGACGTTTCACCGCTGTTCTTGATTACCTACTAGTGTAGATAACCTACGGTACGATGCAGTGATTTTGGAGTAAAAAAGTACTGGGCTTATGAGACTTAATACCTAATGTCTCAGGGTAACGAGCGCATGGCAGATCCGCGCAGGCCTTTGTGTTTCAAAGTTCTGAGTGGCATTGCAATTGTTATGGGCCGGCGTTATGCTTACCATCAGGCAAACGACCGGCTCGTCTCGTTACCAAATAGCATAAAAAAAGACGTGGAATATGAAGACTCATCACAAACCTGTACATACAAATATTACACAAGTACTTTTTTGTATGTGTAATAAAACTTTCGTATTTGCTTTGTACAAAAATAATTCAGGTCGAAAACAAAACCTTCTAAAACCCGAGATACAGTCATAATATCGTTGTTTCCACATCTTACAGAATCAAAATACTAGAAATCGCCAGAACGTCTCTAAACTTCAACTTTGTAGTAGTCACCGAGCACTAGTTTAGTTTGTTTCCATTTTAAATTCTACAATGCAAATCTCGGAAACAGAACGGCTTAGCAACCCAATAAATGCAATTTACGGTAAGAGGAACGAGTTTCGGTAACTAGTAATGTAGCCCATAGGCCCCGTGGCTGGTGTGAGGCGTCACAAGCGATACTATCTATTGTTAGGTTAGGAGCAAATCCGAGATTTGCATAACATAGCCGGATCATCGGCTGTGATTGTTTCGACGGCAGTTACAGCCCATGTAATTTGTAGGGATTCAGATGAATAAATCGATGGGATTTATAAAAGGCTTAGTAGGTATTTCCAGGTGAAACGTTCTCCGGTGGAAGGATTGGGGCAACAGATACATGTAAACATTAAACAGATGCATGTAAACATTATTAGATACTAGCTGCTGCCCGCGGTTTCACCCGCGCGGAGATATTCGATTTCATGGTTTTTATTTTTTTGCGTGGAACCCTAATTCTTTTTCTAATATAGAAGTAGCCTAAGTTACTCCTTATAACATCAGCTATCTGCCAGTGAAAGTCCCGTTAAAATCGGCCCAGCCGCTTCGGAAATTACCCGGAACAAACAGACTGACAAACGGACAGACAGACAGACAGAAAAAAATATTAAAAATGGTTGTTTTGTTATAAATCATCATAATCATTTGGTAAAAAGCTGTTATTTTGATATTACAAACATACACTTCAATTTTATTTATTTGTATAGAAGATATTTACAAAACAGTTAATACTTTCGACAGTTTCGACTGCATAAGTTACAAAATCCCTTTTCTGAAAGGTTATGAAAGGCTTCGATTTATAGTGAAATATGGCGATACAAGTAGAGTGCCGAGAGCGGTCGGGTTCTATACTCATAATACATCACCTCTTTTGTTGGTAAAAAAATGCGTTAATATTTCGCGAGGAATTTCATTACTGGCGGGCCTTGCTGGCTTTCAAATAAATAGGCGTTTTATTGCCTTTCTTCGCTCGCCGCTGTTCGATATTGTATATCGGGCAGAGATTAAACAATATATACAATACAACCACTGACGATATTTTGATTAATACCTACTCCTTTATAAATGCGGGGGAATGGATTATATCGTGTAGGAATAGAGAAAAGATAAAAGATTTGAACCACTTGAAAAAAATTGTTGGAATTATTCGCTCCAAATGGTAATGCGCAAATTGGACCAGTTTAGGTACATAAGGACGTGACTTTATTAGTGATTCATTTAGTGATAAATGAAGCATTAAAAAAGGTAGGTAACAATAAAATTGGTATTGTACTCTATCGTATGCTTAATTTTGTACACTTCAATGAGCACTTAAATAAATGAACATCGGTTGAAAATAACCATGGACTTAATATGTTTGATACCTATATTAAATCCAAAAAGATACACAATCCCACTTCCTACTTTCCTACTAATATTATAAATGCTAAAGTGTGTTTGTTAGTTTGTCATTCACGCATTAACGAAGCAACAGATCGGCGTGATTTTTGGTATAAATATAGTTTATGAATCGGAGAGTAACATAGGCTACTTTTTATCCCGGAAAATTGCACGGTTTTTGTGGGAACGCGGGTGAAAACCGTGGGCAGAAGCTAGTGTCTCATAAAATAATTTGTATATTTATATGACTACTAGCTGCTGCCACGCGGTTTGACCCGCGTGGAGATTTTGGATTACATGGTTTTTATTTTTTTGCGCGGAACCCTAATTATTTTTCTAAAATTAAAGTAGCCTATGTTACTCCTTGTAACATCAGCTATCTGCCAGTGAAAGTCCCGTCAAAATCGGTCCAGCCGTTTCGGAGATTACCCGGAACAAACAGACAGACAGACAGACAAAAATTTTAAAAATGGTTTATTTGTTAAAGGTTCCGTAGGTATATACTTTCATATGCATTTAGTAAAAAGCTGTTATTTTGATATTACAAACAGACACTTCAATTTTATTTATCTGTATGTATAGGCATGAATGACGCTTGAAATTATTAAAAAATATAAGGTTTTCACTCGCGTGTTCTCATTTAGAAGGAATCCTAAAATCGTAGCTGCTCGTGTGGCGCGCGTGTCGAGTGGAAATTGTACTCGAGAGAATGTAAGAAGAGGGGTGAAAATGAGAAATGCAAATAGGTTGTTGAGATCCTGCCCGCATAGAATAAGCCTTTGAACGTTTGACAAATAGTATTATTCCGCGATTACGTTGCTTACGCTTCTATTACATGCGCATCGGTCAATATGGCGATGATACAATCTACTTCATATAACACGAGAAAATTTTCAAAACGAAGTATGCCAAGTGCCAGAGCACTGTATTTCGTCAGTATTCAATTTCCGGCCCAGTGAAAAGGTCACGCTTTGAAAATGTTAAAATAACGAGCGGAAATCGAAATAAACTCCAATAGTGTACGGTAATTCAACAAATTCATAGTCGGGTCGGGATTGGGACGGAACGGCGAGCGCCGGTCTCGGAAGTTGAAGAACGATTTCACAGTATTCAACTTGTAGTCAAATTGACAAGCATTAAGTTTGGACGACCGTTTACGATATAGGTAGATAGTTATAACATTGACCAACAAGCTTGCGATCAGCTTCTGAAGCTTCTTTCTCGATATTCTGGAATTATAATAATCTTCGATATCTTGCAATCTTTTACTTCAGGCAGATATTTGCATACAATGAGACCACAAATAATGACATTTGAAACATAAATAAAAAACGTGCCCCACAAATCTAAGCTCAGAAATAAATATGGGGCTGTTTTAAAGAAGACGAGTGTAATACACACGTGAAAATGACGTACAAAGCATCACCTACGTCTCTGTGCTTAACCGGCATTATTTCCGCTGCTATCCCAAATACGAATGGGAATCTGCCCTAAGCTGCTGGCTATCATAAATGCCCTTAAACAACACATAAACAGTAAAGAATCTTTAGATGTTACATTTATGCTTTGAAAGTATCAAGCGGTTAAAAGACAAGTACTGGCGCAAAACGTGCTGATAAAACGGTTGGTTTATAAAGTCTGTATAATAAATACATCCCATCACTAATAAACCAAAGAATAATATTGCATTGATAACAATACTCGCTAGAGAAGCGATTTCACTACGCGTGATTTTTGAAATTATTTCGATACAATAAATAATGATGACCATATTTCCACTCCAGTACCTATATCAGATTCAACAAGACAAACGTATGATAACATGGCAAGTAAAAGTCTCTCCTAATAATATTCTCCCAGAAATATTTAAAACAGATCGAATTCGCCTTTTATTTTTAAACATAGTTTTCTTTTGAGCGGCTATAATTTCATTTAACTCTTTCAGAGAGTCGGCCAAGTGAATGCATTTTCACGTTTATCGAATTCCCCTCTAGAAGCGAGCCAAGATGGCGACCCCGTCCAGGCGCTGCCGATAAACATGGCGATTACAATTGGCAGACACATCACTAGACCTACAGTTTTCCAACGGAGATATCGAGCCATTACCCCGGCTAGAACAGAGCCGAGAGCCTGAGTTGTGCCAAACGACTGCAAGCATACATTTCTGTATTTCGGAGCGACCATTTCGCTTATGCTTAATAAACTGATCGCTAGTAAGCCGTTGGTACTTAATCCATGGAATGACTCGCTCACTACAGTTATAACGTTGTTAGGAAGGTAGGTCAGGAGGCATCCAATAATGATTACAAGGCGGTTTAGGATGAAACTGAGCTTTCTACCTTTCCATTGCATCAGATGTGGCAATAGGACGCTTGGTATTCCAGCTGATCCATGAATTGACCCTAAAATAAAAAACCTTTATATTTAAACACTTTTTTATATAAACGCGTTATGTTAAGCGCCTCAATTGACCTATAAAGGTCATATCTCATTTGAGCCACCCGGAACCCGACAAGTACGGTCTCGCCTTACGACATCCATCACTCGTTATCGACAGGTGGTCTACAGGTGGACGCCGCGTTGTCAACTAGTGTTGACAACAAATGCAACAAAATGCACGAATCACACGAATTCAGCACGAAATAAACGAATGTACGTCGCGCGGTCCACGAATTGCCAAGAACTCTGGCACTAGGTCTACACGTGCGTTTCATAGTGTCTAATTTTACAAACCGTGAATTGGCTCTCATAGCTGTCCCACTTGATGAAAAAGAAAATGAAAAACGCAACAAAAAAAGGAATGTTGCACAAAAGTATAAACAAGAAAAAAAGAGGGTGAATATTTGAACCGCTCGTAGGCATTTATTAGCAGACGAGGAAGAAATGTATTCATTATTCTGTATTTGTCTATACAAATATCTATATAAGACGTTTTAAAAAAATGTATATATCTCATTAAATATAGCGGGAACAATCAAACAAACGACAAACATTATCTCATTATTCGTGAATTACCCGATTATACCAGTGAGAAGTCCAGTGGGTGGACGGGCCGTGATCCATACAAACGACCAAAAAAGTTCTTAATGTATGAAACATAAGAACATAATTTGATTTTAAAATTAGAACATCAGATTTTTTATCCGAACGACGACGTTCTCGTTAGCATCGGGGGGATGATATTTCAAAACTAAACAAAGAGACGGGACCCTCTCTTGTTCTTTCAGTTAACAAAGCTCAAATGACCCCTTTACCGGCCGCTACCCTTTGTCGCTACGAGCCCGTTGCTAAATGCCGAAGAAGATTAATTACCATACCAATGAATGAGGAACGCTGACCCGAGTAAAAATGATACTCGTATTTGCATATATATACGATTATCAGAGCGTATTGTTCGTAATATATGCAATATATTTTTTTTGACGGCTTTGACGGCTCCGTAGCTAAGTTGGTAGTAACCCTGCCTGCAAAGCGAGGGGTCCCGGGTTCGATTCCCGGCCGGGGCAGATTTTGTGTTTAAACATAAAGTTTGTTCTCGGGTCTTGGATGTTTGTGATGTGTATCTGTGTGTGTCCATGCCACCTGCGACACAGGGAATCCTAGTGCGGGGGTATGAGTGTAAGCGTTTATTATTTATATATTTATTCTCTTGTGGATAAAACAAGTGTTTTGCGAAAAACCCTCGTTAGGTGAGTTTTAACCCAGTAAATGCTATCTACTAACTAGACATGGTCGTCACTCGTCACATAAAAAAAGTCGACAGCGTGCCGGTCTTAGGGGCACCATAGACGCTCAAGCAAACGTACGTTTACTTGTCAGAATAACAACGCTTTTGCATCAAGCGCGGATTTCGTGATACTCGAAATGCTTTTAGTTTTAAGTTACCATTAATACTCAAGGTCACAACTTCCATAATGCAGGTTTAACACTTATCTCAATGTCTTAATGACAATTCGGTGAGACTAAAATCGCAAGTTTTAAAGAGGAATAGGTTTCGATTTTTGTCGTGCGGCAACAGGTCGCATGCGGCGGGTGACTAAAATCGACCGTGAAAATGCTCAGTCGCAGCCGTCGCAGGCGAACACCCACCGCATGAAGGTGTGTTGTTGACTTTTCTGATCGACATTTTGATGCAAAATGAACAAGTCACCTGCGATTTTTATCGACTTGTTCAAATCGGGTGGCGATTCGTCTTGTGTGGCGATTTGGTGAGCAACCAGCCGCACGGCGAAAATCGACCTGTAAATCCCTCATAACGCACCAGTATTGTTCTATTATCTATTCTGTGCTGATACTACTAGTGCTATTATATATTCTGTGCCAGTACTTAAGTACCTAAGTACTAGTTGTTAGCATTTGGTTTTCTTGAAAGTAGTAAAAGCAATCTTTGTAAAATAAAACTGAATGGTTGGTTTCAAATTTCATAAAGGTCAACCTAGGCCTGTAGGTAATTGAATTAAAGATCAAATTCCTGTGTTAACATGAAAAGCTAAAAGCAATTTAGTTTTCAATCACGAAGTTCATTCATGTTTAAATATTCGAAATGAAAATGTCTTACTTAGAGTATTTTTATTTAATTTTTCAAGTTATTAATCCACAAAACAAATACAATTTTAGGTTTCTATTGGAAATTTGTAAAATTAACGTTAATAGTAGATATAATTTAATAACATAATGTTACTACCATTTTAATGGTACAGGGCGAGTGTCGTAGTATCCGGCCGCACATAGCAGCAGGGTTTCCGACAGGGGTGGGGTGGCAGAAATGATTATGTACTAGGGAAGGCATCTCTGGCCTCTGAGTTTTAATTTAACGCCATTTACACGAGGAACCGTGCGGCGCCCGCTCGCTAACTGCCAATTAATGACACCTAGTTAGTAGTTAGCAGAAATTAATGTTACGAAATAAAAATGTTATCTAAATTGTAGTATCGAAATAGGCATCCCAAATTGAAACAATCCCAAAATCGCTTATAATACCTACACGTTACCAAATTTTAATTTATAATCTGGCACGGGTAATTATGCATCATCATCATCATTATGATACTGTATTGAGTGAGTACGTAGCCGAGATGCATGTAGTGTAGGGTGCGTTGGTTACAGTGTCAGATACGTTACGTGCTAAGTGAGTACCCTGTTTAAACGTGTGCGAGAAACACCGAAAAGTCAAAATATGGGCTGAAATAAAATACCGCGTAAATAGTAAAAGTTACTGTTTCAATGTTATTCGAGCTTACAAAATGATGGCAGCAGAAATGTCTCACTGAATATTTGGCGGAGCTGTGTGCGGTCAGACTAAATTACGAACAGTGAAATTTCCTCACTAGATACGCCCAGTTGAGAAGCCCGAGCGTATAAGTGGTACCGCACTTGCCATGTTATAGTCTCTACATAGGTACTCCACGCGTGCGTGAAGTATATCAAGGTTTCTAGGCTAATGGCAAAGCCTCGTATTCCAAACGAGTGACACTGACTCCTATAATGTTTGAGTTCACCAGTCAAATAAGGGACGGGAGCTATTACTTGGCAACGTAAACCTAATCATCGAAAACTAACAGTGTGATGCCTGAAGCCACGGCCATTCCCAGCCGAGACGTGTTTAACTTCCACGTTTGTACTGTGCTCCCTATTACTATTTGTGCTTGGGGCTCGGCCGTTCAATACGTCTTGTCATTTAACGGATAAGACATCTCTAGGTACACGGAAAGCCGAGATTGCTCTCATAGCATTGCTATTCAGCTTAACTTGTTTGGGTTTCTACAAACCTTACATTACAGTAATACTCTCGACTACAATACAAAATTTCCAAAACGTGCCTACTATGAAAGGAATGGGAACAAAATACTTAAAAACAGCGCCATTAAACTTGTTCATTTCTTCACTGGTCGCTGAATGGACAAAGAGTTTGAGTACAATATGAAATGCGCGGAAAAAGCCGGGAAAGTTTAAAGTGCCTTCATGGAAGCTCGTGGAGTATTTACCTCACAGTGGCCGATAAAACATTGCATACAAATCAGCGCAGCGGCCGAGCTAGTGCAAAACTTCGCCAAATTAACTTCGATCGTGTTTTAATGTTCCCTCTGCGTGGCTCAACCATTAAATTACAATTCGTATCTTAGGCGCTTTTATTCAACCACTTTTTGAATTAGTTTCTTGAGAACTTTACGCGGTGCAGACTCGAGGAACCTTTTTAAAGTTTTGCATCAAAATTTTCAACTACCGACAATATCTGCGCTTCACTGGTGAAGTAATAGAGAAGTTGAAATTTTACAAGTAATATGCGAGATTTTCATTTCCATATGTGAAGGGTTGATCGCAAAGTCAAAGAAAACCATTGTATAATATATGATGCGAAAACATGATTAAAGTTTAATAAAATAAATCAAATACATTGTATGTTGATGAAATATGTTGATTCATTGACGTCATATCAGTTATTTAAAGCCAGGTCCAGTTTAGAAGATTTCAAGAAGACATTTTGTTCGCCTAAGTAAGGGCTGTGGCGGATGCCGAAACTCGGCGCAGGAATAGTCCGCATCGACACCATGAACTGTAATTAATAAAGTAAATTAATCTTCGTCATGAATAGATCGCTTTCCGAGTATATTTTTGGAGTTTGCTATTTAATTTTAAAGCCTTCTTTAGTATATTATCATTAGCAAAACTAGATTTCGAGGTAAATTAAATTAATAAAACAAAACAGTTCGTTTGCTTTTTTTTGAATTGTCTGCAATTAAATATAAATCAACCATGATTGAAATCCAGAACATAAGTATAGATACCTCGTATCATGGTATGGTCGTTAGTGGGAGGTTTAACTCTTCTGCGAGTGTCCGTCTGGGTTAGTACCACCGCTTCGCTCGTGAAGTCTGCCGCCAAGCAGTAATGTGCAAGCATTACTGTGTTCCGGTTTGATGAGCAGAGTAGCCAGTGAAATTAATGGGCTTATGAGACTTAATACCTAATGTCTCAGGGTAACGAGCGCACTGCAGTGCCGCGCAGGCCTTTGTGTTTCAAAGTTCTGAGTGGCACTGCTATTGTTATGGGCGGCGTTATGCTTACCATCAAGCAAACGACCAGCTCGTCTCGTCACCAATAATATATTAAAAAAAAAACATGGTATGCACAGTTTACGCACCTTTTTCTCACAGTAAGTGTTGGGCGGCGGTATCTTCTGCGGTTTAAGTTGTCTGAACGGACCTCCGAAAGAGTATGCGGGCTTGCGTTTTTTTACGTAGTTGAAATTGGGATCGTGTTTGCCGGGTCCCGGCAGTTCTGATGGTTGTTTTGTTTTCCCAACGTATCCGAACGTATATGCTGGCTGTTTCCTGAAAATATTCTTATTAATTTCAAGTAAAACATGTTAGTAAAAATCCGTTCTTCTCCATAGCAATGTCGTTTAATATTTTGATCTAGAAATATCTATAACATATTACCTATTGGGGGCAAAGATTTCTAATAATAAATAATTATAGGTATAGTAATACTTAAGTATCTACGCAGCATTTTCCATTGTCAAGCGCATAGAATTACGAGAGATAGTGAACAAATATAGCCTAAATTAAAAAAAATTATATCTGTAGTGTGTAGTGTGTTGTATAGTATTAGTATGTATGTGTAAAATATTTTGAAAAGTGACATAATATAAATTTTTCCCCTCGTTAACTCGGAAAGATCTTGTTTCAATGCTTGCACATTACTGCTTGGCAGCAGATTTCACGGGCAAAGAAAGCGGTTTCCTTCCTTTCTTCGCTTCCTCGTATTTCAATACAAATACACGCGCAAAATAACGACTTTGCAACCTTGCGTAACAATTAATTATTATTTCATCCGAGATCTATTGTTTTACAGCGACTTACTTGCCAAAATACGGTGGGTGGTACATATTAGACGGAGGGGTCCACATATCCCAGGGCTGATAGGGCGGCTTGGCCGCCAGCCGCATGGAGTATGCCGGAGGTCTCTTGTACCGAATACCTACTTTTGGCATATACATGGCCGGCCCTGGCGTTTTGGTCATACCGGACACTGGCTCAATTTGGGGCGATACAACACCATGCTTTATTTTGTATGGGCCTAGGATGAAAATTGAAGGTATCATGCAAATGAGAATAGAGGTAACTATTACGTAGCAAGAAGGAGGCATAGAATTAGATTCCTTAATCAAAGGTAGGAAGTATGGTGCCTATGGCGTCATCACCGTCATCAGTGTGGTAAACACAGCTGACAGTGTGTCGAGATACTGCTACTGCTGCGTGTGGAACGCTGTCGTGGAGCTGTAACTTTTTCGATCTTGTTTGAAGTACGATAACCGACTCGTAAGTCTCTGAGCTTCGTGTATAGTTAGAATGCGTGACCAATTCGGTACACCATGCTGGTCAGAGATCTCACTAAGGACGTTAGCTACATCCACTGGATTCCGGTGTGTGCACAACGACTTTGATGGTTGCTCCCAGGCTTGGGAGATTGTACCTTAGCTCGAGCAGGTTTTCTCAGTCGATATAAGGCAATTGGTTGAGATCTCCGACGAGGACAACTTTATTAGCACCTGACAGTCGAGTCGCAATAACTAGGACCCCAAAGTGGTGGTGGACAGTATATAGATTCAAATAAAAAAAAATCCAAATCGTTTATAAATGACGGAGATCTGAGGTAACAAAAATAAAAAAATACAACCGACTTCTTCTAGAGTCGGTTGTATTTTTCTACTGAAAGGAGTAGGTTCACCTTTTCCTTTTTTTTGAAGTCGTTTAAAAACTACTATTTAGTATAGAACATTTACTCAGATTACATATTAGACATCACGAGTTCCGTGAGAAAATCACTAGTATAATTAAAAAAAAATCTATTACCTTTACTCCCAAAGCCGTTGACATCGAACATAGGAGCATGAGGGGTTGTAACCGGTTTTCTATGGTCTGCTTTGGTCAAGTGACCGAATGTATAGGCCGGAGCTCGCTTTATTTTGTCAAAGCCGGGTCCACCTAAACAAAGAATAATATCAATATTCATTTTTTTTTGTTAAGCAACTAAAGTAAAACTTAAGATAAACATAATGATATAATAATAAGCTAAATCAAGATTATATATATTATATTATTATTACAGGGTGCATATGTTTACGCTTAGTATACGTTGAATGTATGTGTGCAATAAATAAATAATAATAATAATAATATATTAATATATTTTTTCTGGCGGTATAGAAATAAGTTGTATAATTTTAGTGGACGGTTTTCAGAGTGTAAACGAGTATGACTGAAAAGTCGAGTTTGCTATAGTTGAGATTGGATCTTTGCTGTCTAGGATCGGCGAACAATGAGATTTATTTTGCGGCATACGTAGATAATAAGAGTTGTATTAACAAAATATTTGCGGCGTCTCGTATTGGTTGGGAGCAGGGTTCGTTGAGTCGGGTGCTGTGCCGCGGCGTTCTGTCGGCTTCAGCGGCACTTGCTTTACAAGCCGCGCTCTGCACTCCCAGCCCCACGGCATCGCGAACTACTTGTTTTTAACAAATCAAACACTAAAACGATAACGAAAACAATTAATTCTTCTTTTTCTACAGATTATGGCTTTTAAAAACAATTAATACGTAAGCTGTATCGAAAAATCCAAATATGTGTTGACACTTGACATTGACGTTTAACTGAGGTTTGACAGTGAGATTACAGTCGCAAGATTTAATATTAACAAAAAGTATTTAATGAAATGGTGAAGCCATAATCTGAAGAAGAAGAATGAAATAGTGGAAGCATGGTCATTGAAATTAATGGACGCATGAGACCTAATTAATACCTGGTTGTCTCAAACGCAGTGTCGCGCTGGCCCTTGTTTTAAAGTTCTGGATGGAACTTGGAATTACTATGGGCAGACATTATGCTTATAATCAGGCAAACGAGCTCATCCCGATATAGCTCATCTTGTAGAAAAATAATATCTATTTTACTGGTTCAAAATTAGCACGATCAAAAAATGTTATGCTGTGTGCGATTTTTTTCAACTAAGTGTATGCGCAATCGAACGGCGCGTCACAATAGGCAAAACCAAACGAAATCGACCATCACTGCGATAACGTTTGCGAGGTAAAAAGGGGCAAGAACCGTTGCCGTACGAATCGGCAACCATCGTGCACAGAAAACAAGAACAGCCAGTACTGCACCTCGCTAGTTTTTGGATTCAACAAACTAGATGTTTCCCACACGATGACATAATGCTACAATGGATTCCACCCTACATTTTTCGAGTCACAACCAATTATGACAATATGGTTGTAACTCAAAAACTTAATATAGGCTGAAATAGGGATAAAAAAAAAACTCGAGTATCGGAAGCAAAAACATAGTAATGGTGAACAGTTAATTAAGTCACAATAAGTTTGTTCATTGTACCAACTGGTATATTATTTACCTTCTCAATATAGGGCCACTGTGCCCCGTACGAATCACAAGAGCAAATAAAAACTCAGTGGAAATTTCCACGGTCCAGGAAATTGAGCTGCACCGGATATCGTCGCACCGGAACGACGTGCGAAGGAGGGACGGCATCCGGCCGAGGTGGGCCGTCTTCATTAATCTACTATTCCCTCTCCATTCCAATATATCGACTAGTTTTCCGGTGGTTTCTTTTCGTTCACCTTTGTGAAGTGATCGTAGCGATTTGTATGTTGAATTGGTTATTTTATAAAGCAATATGTTGTGATTGTTGGCCTTGTTCGGGTTTGTGTCTTTTCGTAACTTACTATTGTAGATAGCGGGCGAGCGTAAAACTGTCACTCAGATTTAGAACGATTTGGAGTGTTTATTTAGAGAAGTGATGCTATTAAATCGAAGTACCTACTATTATATAAAACGATATAGTAGGTTAGATAGTTTGATTGCTATAATGACAGAGATTTCGGTAATGCAGAATATCGCAATGAAACTGAAGTATAGGGGGAAAGGTGTTTTATAAAGCTTACGTGCGGGATAGAGCACCTAAAGTTAAAAATTCGATCCCTTTTAGTTCTAGATTCACCTTGTTTTCCACCTTCAATTACTTATTAGGATAAGGTGGGATAGAGATCATACCGACAGAGAGTAAAAAAAAACCTTACTGATACAATTGATTAAAATCTCTGAAAACTATTAAAAAAAACCTTTCGTTTTGCTCATAGATAGATTGAGTATCTAATAGCTATTGCACTATTGCTGTCTTTCGCTAATCTACCTACTCGGTTTGACTACTATAGGTCGCCGTCTCTTTGGTCGATTATTGCTTACTTCGAAAAAACGCAAAGATAATCGCTGTAATGATACTAATTAGCAGGAGATATTATCATTCCGAATCGATTCGTGAATCCGGTTAAATACATATAAATATGAGTAATACTTACGAAAATTTTAAACAAGAAATATTACCATTCGTAGATACAATGTCAATTAAATTAATTCTGGCGGTGGAGAATAAAATGCAACATAACAAGCATTAAGCTCGCACGGAAATTAGACCCATTCAATATGATGCCCTGAGAGAAGATGAATGTACCGTGTATCGTTTCGCTGCATGTAACAATTCTGCTCATAACGGTAAATTAAAAAAGTAAATGGGGCAATATGGCGGGTCGCGCGGCATTCATTATTCAGCCTATATTGCTGGCGCAGTACAATAATCTTAGCAGTAGCGAAGATCGCTGGCTCTTATCGGCGCGTCTTTTTAGTTTGAAAGCGCTAAAAGTCACAAATATTGGTATACATTATCCAATTTAGTGGTCTCTAATATGCAGAAGTAACCCGATTATATGCAAAAGAGTTAATAAATATTCTACATGAATAAATACTAATTCCGCTTAAACTTAATAACACACACATTTTAGTTCTCAACACAACTAAGAACAGAGTTCATATAGCTGTTGAAACAACTTCAAAAAAATCTCTATTCATCTGTTTTTTTTTATGGCGATGACAGTCAGTTTCTCGTACGATTTCGTATGCGTCGGAATTTTTCCGTTGTGTCAATGCATTGGAGAGCGGTGTAGTGTCGTGTTGCAGTCTGGCTCTTAGCGCTTGATCGACGATGTGGTTGAAGTTGGCAACTACGCTAAACCTGCTGCTTCAAGTGCAATGCTTGGTGACCGATTTTCAACTTCAAGTAACTTGGCTAGTAAAAGTTCTAGTAGGAGTTTTGGACTTGCTTGAGTTTGGACACTGCTTTAAATTGCTATGGCTGGGCTGAGTATCGTGGATTTCATAGATTCCGCCACGAGGGCCCGGAGAGCGACAATAACCGCAATAACCGCATACTTACGACACTCATTTTGCCTACATCATTCTAACATTGCTGGATTATTGCACTGTGGCCCTAATACTAAGGATTTGTGGCTGCAATGCTAATGTTCATGTTTTATTGTGATTGGGACTATTCAGTTTAGGCTTGTCTTGACTTTTTCTTGTCATTATCAACTGAACCTGATTTACTTAATATCATATTCTTTACCAACATTTTCTTTATAGTCTTGACTAAATTTAAACAGCTACTAACTACTCTGCCACATAGTCTTTAAAGTAAAAATAGTTTTGTTTAGACATGATATCTTATAATAACAAACTAAAACATGAAAAGGTGGTGAAACATGATTAGATGAAGAGCTTTTTGTTGGCATTCGAGATTTATTCACTATTTTAGTAATAATACTACTTTGGTGTGCTAATGGCACTCTCTCATACACATATGTTGGTAATGTGGTAAAACAACTTAAGTAAGTACTATTTATATTTTGAGAGAAGTTACAAAATATTTAATTAAACATTGTAAATAAATGTTATGTATGAATCTTAATTAGATATTTTCGTTTGTAATTAAACAAAAGAACTTATTATCAGAGCTAAAATATGAATAGTTTGGTTGGTATCGGAACAATAGCACAATAAGTCTGCTCACGTAATTAATTAGACGACGTAGGAATCTATTGTTAATATCTGGCAAGTTTGGACCGAGAGTGGTTTCGGGATTCTTACACTTGTCGAACTTTATTTATTAGGGCGGTATCTTTTCATTATGAACTTGGGATAAGCTTTGATTAGAGTTTGAGAAAGTGATAGTATCTACCTTTTTCGAACTATACCGTTTTTCTTCTAATAATCGTTTTGTAAAATGAAACAACAAGGTAGTATAGGGGTAGTAACAGTAGTAACAAGGGGTAGTAACATTTTGGCACAGTGATCGGCAGCCATTATGTTTTTTTTAGTTCCACCGCCGCCTTCCTATCTTATGTCAATGTATACACATCAATACAAACAACAAATATTATCGAATGAACTCCCGTAAAGTGTCAAGTTAGTTTGTCAAGGTCAAATAATTTTTTTTAAAATAGTCAATTCAGTACGTTTATATTTATGCAAACCTAAGTTATTTTTGTATACTATACTAAGTATTAAGCACAAATTAAGTAACGGTCAATAACAAACCATATCTTCAGTTCAAAGTTGAGCCATATTTCGAAACTACCAACGGACTGTCCAAGCGACCTAAATTGACCTATCAGTTTAAACTATATTAATCCGTAAAGTACACGTGGTAGTTTTGGAGCCTTGCCATTAATAATAAAAAACGCTTCCAGCTTGCTTTGCATGCAATAAACTAGTGTGTAATCTTACGCGCTTTACGCTACATACATCACTTGCGCACCACCGCGTATTTACCGCGGCTGCTGCATTAAACACGCAGTGGTTGTGAAACCATTTTTTTGAGTAGAGATCGTAGAAGCTGCTGTTGTTCGTCTCTTTCACTACCTCTAACTGTGGTATGGTTAGCGCTCGGAGATTTCTACCAAGCTCCATAGACGGTACGATATACGTCAAGCGGATCGTAGTTTTTCCATGGTATTCGCGTGGTCCGTGATTGATGCTTATTCACCAATCATGCATTAGGTATACGGGCTGCCTAAGACTAGATTAGTACTTACTCTCTAGTGCAGCTGTCCACACCGATAGGTGCTTATTGATCGGGTTTAAAAGCGAATATTGGTCTACTTTACACAACTCATTTCCAAACCTGAAACTTGTCCTACTATCTGTTTAGTTTCGTATGTGACTACTAGTGAGAAAAAAAATATTTGCAAGTAGGTTGATCATACTTTTCTCATTCGCAACCTTGGGCCTAGAAGAGGGTTCGAATAGGAAAAGTTTTTCAATTAGGCAAGTAATCTAATATAAGTTTCAATAAGCCAATCAAAATATTATTATCGACATATACAGACCCTTCGACCTTTCGTACGAATGGGCACTATTATTTACTGTTTGCTTACGTTTCTTGCCAATAGGTTCTGTTACTGAGTGACTCAGAATAATATATAAATGGCTTACTACTGAGGGAGTAATCTTTAACGGGCAGTAAACGATTTTTTCTAAATACGTTGTAGTATCATATTTTTCACTGAATATAATTATTAATTAATATAGATAAATATTAAGGAAAAAAACAGTTCCTGGCAAAGGCGCAGGGGTATAACTATTGTATGTTTTGTTGGTATTAATTGTTAAAAATTATTATTGCTTGGCCAATTTACTGTTGGATTCTGTAACTTGATGTCTCCTGTTTTGAGTATATGTGTGAAGTGTTGTTAACCTGCTTTCAACACGCCTTTATTTTAGTACATAGAATTATTTAGCCTGTTGATAGCTCATGAACACTATTCCTCATACAAACATATCTCACCGGCGCGGGCAGGGGGCGAGGTAATATTCTATGCTTGCGATTGGCCGATCATTTGGATGACGTAATTTAGTGATGTGGTACGACTACTATTGAACAGAATAATATCAATAAAATTGAATAGGTAGTTAGCATCGCATTCTTGATTCCCTGACATATACGATTAATAATACATTATTATATGGAAAACCTAGACAATACATACTTACTTTATAAATTAATCTATAATACTACTTATAATAAAACTCCAGGTCACATTTTTTTTGGATGGCACTCCTATCTATACTGAAGCCAAAGCTGTATTTTTATTTTTGTCTGTCTGTCTGTATTTTGGCCACGCATCACGTCGAAGCTACTGAATGGATTCCATAACTTGCGATGTATGGAACCAATTCTCTTTTTGAGTCGCTTCTATCCACTCGCTTTCCTTTATCTCTGGGATGTCTGGAAATCTAACAACAAAAAGCAGAAATACTTTAAAAAAACCGGGAACCTACTTCGATGAAAATATCGCGATATATGAAAATTCAAGTACCATTTTTTCATCTTTAGATGTTCTTCCATAAAATGTATATGGGACCACCTTGAGATAATACACTTTCAAACAACAAAAATAATTTTCAAAATCGGTCCACAATTGACGGAGAAATCAGTTAAAATACTTAAAAAAATACATACAGTCGAACATTTAACCTCCTCCTCTTTTTTCGAAGTCGGTTAACAAATCCAAACGAAAGGTTATTGTTTTTCCAAAATAATTAATAATAGTATATATATTAATTGTAAAGTATACATAGAATATCGATAAGTTATAAGTCTGCACTCGTACTCGCAGTGGCGAGAAGTGCATTTAAATAGTTCGTTTTCGCATGAGGGGAAGTTGTATCATTAGTCAACAGGATTTATAGTCTTTGTTTTAGTACTAGCTTCTGCCCGCGGTTGTTACCTGCGTTTCCGCAGGAACCGTACATTTTTCCGGGATAAAAAGTAGCCTAGGTTACTCTCAGGTCCATAAAATATATCTATGCCAAAAATCACGTCGTTCCGTTGCTCCGTTACTGCGTGTAAGAAGGACCAACCAACAAACACACTTTTGCATTTATAATATTAGTAGGAAATAAGATTACTATTGACTAGTACCATTGCTGGTACAAGTGGCGCAACTTTGTATCATTAGTACTACGAGTAGTCAATGGTACTAGTAACATTACGGCATCCGATTACGATAAACTGTTAAACATCAGTTTCCCCGTTTCTTCTTTAGAGGCATTCATCATCATTACAAGAGGCTCAGTCCACTGTGGAACATAGCCCTCCACAAAGCAAGCCGCAGTTTACCGTTGAAGGGCATTACTCTTAATTATTTAGGGTTCCGTCCTCCTGATGAAAATGGCGAAGTGACGCGCGTACACTAACGAGTAAAAGAACGAAAGTAAAAATAGTTCCCCTTTACATGAATACAAGACCGAAATGAATATGTTGTTAATTTTTTTATGCTATTTGATAGATAGACGAGCTGATCTTTTGCCTGATGGTAAGCATAACGCCGACCCATAACAATCGCAGTGCCACTCAGAACTTTGAGACACAAAGCCCTGCGCGGCACTGCAGTGCGCCCGCCACCTTAAGACATTAGGTAAAGCCCAGTCATTTCACTGGCTACTTTCCTCATCAATTCGGAACACAGCAATGCTCGCACATTACTACTTGGTGGCAGACTTCACGAGCGAAGCGGTGGTACCAACTCAGTCGGACACTCGCAGAAGAGTTCGTCCTCACCTACTACTATTTACATTATATCTACTTTTATAGACAAAAATAATAAAGTAATCCGCCAAATGCGAACACCATTGTTCAATATTAAACAGGTAGTGCAAGTTCTGAATGACTGCAGCTTATCAGCACATTTCCTGACAAAAATTGTAACGGAGTTGAGTAACATTAATTAAAACAGCAACGAAGCTTAATAAATGCAGACAAATATTCATATCATACTACAGTAATAAGTGCTGCAAGATGCAGATAATAAAATTTGCCTTTTCAGGTAAATAGCTGGGGTGATGTGGGAAGCTACTAAACGTTATGACGTATGTACGTTACGTATATTATTGTAGTCTCTTCTCATTGAATAGAAGCTTAAATACGTAAGAAAACCTATTTAACCGGGGGTTTATCAGAATACCAGCGTTGAGTGTTTTCGAGCACTCGACTCATGTGCTGAGATAAATCCCTTTTGGCGCCATACAAATGAATGTATCTTTTTTGTTCCATTGTGCCTTTAATCTTTGTACGTCAAATAAATGTTTTTTCTTTCTTTCTTTCATATCTCCATGCAAAAAATCACCTTGATCCATTGATCCATTGCTGCGTGGAAGAAGTACAAACCAACATACCAACAAATACACTTTCGCATTTATAATAATAACTAGCTTCTGCCCGCGGTTTTCACCCGTGTTCCCACAGGAACCGTGCACTTTTCCGGGATAAAAAGTAGCCTATGTTACTCTCCGGTCCATATACAATGATGCCAAAAATCACGTCGATCCGTTGCTCCGTTACTGCGTGAAAGACGGACAAACCAACAAACTAACAAATCAACAAACCAACAAACACACTTCGCATTTATAATATTAGTAGGATAGTAGGATACAGACGGATTATTACAAAAACACAACATTACTTTTTATTTTCCCTTCATATAGTTTTTTTTTAATTTTTAGTACAATACACTCTACGGACACGTGGTCCATACTCTTATAAGATTAGGTCATATATTAATAGAAATTAACGCTTAAAAAAGAAAAGAAAAAAACTTTATATCCCGTCATAGTTTATATAATCTTTATTACTATAATAAATAAGGAAGTGTGTTTAAACGTTTGTTGTTTATTGGTTTGTCCTGCTTTCACGCAGCAACGGAGCAACGGATCGACGTGATTTTTGGCATAGATATTTTAGTTTATGGACTGGAAAGTAACATTAGGCTACAAAAGCTAGTATGTTTTATGTTATTCTTCTTACTTAGTCATAAATGACTATAAATCATCTTAAATTGTTGGTTTGATTCAAACAAATCCATTTCTTAAAAAGAAGTTCTTTAATTTAGAAGAAATTCGTAAGGCAGACAATAATGTAGATTTGGAAGGAAAATCAATGTTAAGGGTCGGGTGAATGCTGTTAGAATCGTGAAAAAGTTTCCACTTGGAATTGACTTTCCCTGTTCGGGGCGAAGTTGCCGTGCGCCTCACTTGCTCGGACCGTATGCGGGATTTTTAAAATTCCCGAATTCTTGGTATTTGACTTACTTTTACCGTTTCCACGTGTAAAAATGGTTTGTGTATCCTCTGACTTTTGTCTATATGAGTTTAGATAAGTTTGCCATAGTATAGAAAAGCAAGATTTTAGGAGAAAATTACCAGCCTTTCTGTCAGTATAAAGTATGTAAGTAATTCAACACAATAAAAAAATAAAAAAAATAATTATATATGGAATGGTTGCATAAAGCAACGTAAAATTTCGGCATCATTTTTATCACAATTACCACTGACTGTGGGTCAAATTATCGCATAATATGATGAATTTTTTTTTACTAAACCGATTCAGTTTATATGACTGATGGTCTGATTAAAAATCGTTGAATTCGGAAAACTTTTAGATCCAGTATCTTTGTGTAAATTATATATTTTTTGTGAAATTCATTTTTATTGTGTTAATGTCATGTTCTTAAACGTGTACAATGACAGTAATTATATATTTTGTGTTTCATGGAAAAGCCCTATTAAGTACCTTAATACAGTCTGCCAGCTTTTGCGTTAGTGAATTCAAATAGACGGTGCTACCCCAACACATACCCCAAGTGCAGTTGCCATTAAACTGTACTGCTAAAGTTTGCAGTCAAATATACATTCGTTTCTTTAATTTGAAAGAGTGAAGTAGTCGAATCGGGAAGAAAATTGATGAAAAGCCGTAGTAAGTATGGCGGAAAACTTCTTTGTTGGAATTAACTTTTCCTGTTTGGGACCAAAGGAACTAGTGGGCAATAAGTATGCCTCTGTTTGAGGCTTAGCGGTCTGTCGCTAAAGAGTAAGATGCTTAGGTACGGTATTTTAATTGAATGTTTTTATTTGAAATATGGAAATAAAATCATTCGTATTTCAATAGAAATAAACATAAAAAAGCCGAGGCTTTTTTATACATCGATTACATCGATTCGACACTAATAATCGTGTCACAATAAATGTCACAATTAGAGACACTCGTGCACACAGACACTTTATGTATATAGACTAAGGCAGCCCTCACACATAATTCACGATTGATGTATAAACATCCATCGTGGACCACGAGAAAACCATGGAAAAACCATGGTCCTCGCTTGCCACTTATCGTTTCGTCTATTGTGGTTGTGGTTGGAGCTTGATGGAAATCTAGTCTGAGCACGGAACCCGCTTCTATGACTTCTATTAAAAAAAAATTGTTTCACAACCATTGCGTGCTCAGTGCAGACGACGCGGTAAATAAGCGGCGGTGCGCAAGTAATGTATGTAGCGTAAAGCAGAGCAGTCTTCGCTTTGAGCCCAGGCAGGGCTTCGATACAGCACTATCTGGCCGTATTACCGTTCTTGTCCATTTCGTGGTTTTTTGATGGTTCTCGTAATCCACGCTTGATGCAAAAACATGGTTATTTTAGCAGCAAAACGCATACTTGCATAAGCGTCTAAGGTCTGCGTAACAGTTGAATAGTTACACAATGTTTCATCTCTTTCGATTCAGTTTAAAATTGTCAAAGAACAACAAAGAAAAATACTGTGTATCTATACCACCATTATACAATACACTGTTTATTGTTAAGACCCTGAGTGTACGGAGTGTCGTAACTAAAAAGTGTAAAGGAACTCACCTCTTAGAGAGATATCAAATTTACTATTTAACTTGGATGCATGGAAGACCTTGGGATAAGAGCTCAGAGTTTATATGTATATTTGAAATGTATGTTATAGATACAACAACATCTATCACGCACGAAGTGTGCGTAAAGGGCACCTACATCGGTTTCAAGAGAGCACTTGCCGCTGGAACAATCCGCCCGTCTGAATAATTAAGCACATTGCGAATTACTTTCCTCCCTTCTCCCAGGCAAATCATTTTTCCATAAGTTCCTCACAATTTAATATTCATTTCTAACGCTGTTTGTGTTTCAAATGCCTTATTATTTATTTAATTTAACAGTTAATTTACTAAAAGTTGGTTTTGCAAAGTTCCTGATATAAGAATGTAATAAATCAAATAAAGAAACGAGATATAAATTAATCTAGTTATGGTTACAATGGATAATAACGTAAAACATTGTGCTAATGAAGAATGTAGAAAAAAATTTGGTTCAAGCATATGAAGGTACATATTTATCTCTTCTCGTGGGTGTCGTATGGGGAGACCTACCTTCAGCAGTGGACGTTTCACAGCTGATGATGATAGAAAAAATATTAGTTGCTAAAATATTAGAATGTATCATCTAATCATCCGCAAACAGAAACATTGGCAAAAATAATCCAAAAATAAACCACAACATGATTTAATTATTTATTGTTATGCACACTGCAGTGTCACGCAGGCGCAGGCCTTTGTGTTTCAAAGTTCTGGGTGGCGCTTCATTTGTTATGGGCTGGCGTTATGCATACCATCAGGCAAACGACCAGCTCGTCTCGTTGTCAAATAGTATAAAAATAAATATGTGTACTGTGCTACTCTTCTCTTCCATTATTAATCGGTATAATGGCGCTCCAGTACTGACCGAAACAAGAATCGGATTTATTCGTGATTGGCTTTATGAACGCTTTTATACGAAACTGTCATTCTCATTTGTTATTGTTCGCAGTTTTGTATGATTGGATAAATAAATGCAATTGAACCACAACTCAACAACATGCAGCCTCATGCTTCGTATCATGATACAAATGTGTATATATTGGCAGTAGCCATAAATGGATGCATATAGATCTGTATTTTCCGGAAACGATATTCTTTTGTTTCACTCCGCTTGAATCACGATTATTCTGCTGCTTTCGTTTAGTGAAACAACATACACGCTGAGTTTTGTTTTGTTTACAGTCAGCTGCAATAATAAATAATCATGTATACATTTTCATATGTAGGTATATAACGAAATTATGCGCACTGAGTTACGTTTTCTCTCAACTCGTTATTCCTCGTATAACTCTTAACACTGCAGTACCCTTAATTTTCCCTCTACAGCCGACTGTACGCATCACATTGCCCTGCCGTCATACAGTTACTACTAGTTCGGAAATTAGTTGTAAATTGTCTTTGACCACTGTGACTAACTTTGGGCATTTTACGCGTAATTTGAAGAAGTTATTGTTAGACGTAATGTTATAGGACGGCCCCTCACTAGGTGGACCGATGACCATGTCAAAACCGCGGGGAACCGTTGGATGCAAGAGGCTAGTAGCCGATCCAAGTGGCGTTCTATGGGAGAGGTCTATATTCAGCAGTGGACGTCGTCCGGCTGATCATGATGATGATTGTTAGATGTAAAAAAAGTCTGGTCAGACTGGAACCAAAACCTGTTAACCTAATAAGTACCTACTGTTACAGTATTACGGTAGATCCATTTATAGGTTCTATGTGTGCAAACGATATAATAAAATGTACATACTAATTATGATTATAACTGTGAGTTATTCTCTAAAGTTTTTTTAATTGATATTGTCAAGCACAAACACTTTTGTAATGACACATTTTCTGAACCTTTAAAAAGCGTATTCTTTAGTTTACGAGTTCCATGGCATTTCTACAGCCTCCTCAAACCAATTCCATATAAAGAATACATTCAGTAAAAAGCTGTTAACTTCACAAAGACTTTCTTCTCGGGAAAGTTCCACATTTAATTAAATTAATTGATTTATTTTTTAAACAATACGGACTGGGGTCGTGTCCGACTTTTAATTAATTAACGTTCCTACAATGTACACGGAAACAATAAAAGTATAATATCCAAGCTTTAAATGAATCACTCCGCAGCATTATCTTCCTTGGTTTATAGAGCTCTGCAAATTAGTAGATACTTTGTTCGTTAAAACTACGTTTTTATACTAATGGGTAATGAGACGAGCCGATCATTTGCCTGATGGTAAGCACAACGCCGACCTATAACAATTGCAGTGCCTCTAACTTTGGAACCAAGGCTTGCGCGGCACTGCAATGCGCTCGTTACCCTAGACATTCGGTATTAAGTCTCATAACCCCAGTAATTTTACTGATTACTTTGCTCATCAAACAGGAACACAACAATGCTTGCACATTACTGCTTGGTGGCAGATGACACGCGGTAGTACCCACCTAGACGAACACTCGGAGAAGGGTTAGTCCTACCACCTGGTGATACAAGTATGAGAATGATTTGCTGAACAATTTAGGCATCCTTGAGACACGTACCGTGATTGTATAATTAGTGTAGTGGGGTTATGTAGTTACTAACTAATCGAGCGATTACACTAATAACATTACCAGCGTTTTGATCGGTAGAGAGCGTCCGGTTGCGATTTATATCAGCCTGACGCTGAAAAAATAAAAGACCGAATACAATCGCTGAAGCAATTTATTGAAATTAAACAAGTTTTTAATATCGCAGAGTAAACTTATAAACTGGAATGGGCAATAAATATAATTATCGTTCTAATAAAATTGTTATTGGCTTGTACAAAGGATAAAATAATTTAAAGTTGTGCCTGTAGGGAGTCCTTATTGGTTTGCGGTAAAAGTGGTTTGTAAAATGGACCGAATATATTTCAAAATAAATGGGAAGGAATACAGCGGTAAGCTTTGAAATATTTATTATCTAGAATTTTACAGGATATTATAGTTTATGTCCATTCACTTGTTAGCTTGATGTTAAATAACGATGTGTTGGAAAACTGGCCTTTAATCATCATCTAACACAAACACAAACACAAGGTGAGATTAGACAGAGGTAATAAAAAAAATAAAGAGAGTTACAGCACAATTACTTCAAATCAGTTTAAACACAGAAAAAGTAATATGTGCTCGACTTGAACTGAAATTGATACAGCTCAATAAAACCAGAGTTCACCAACTTCTTTGACAAAAATATTGTGACACGATTGTTCATAATTGGAATTTATTGTTGATGAACTTGGCCATAGAGTGACAGTTTTTTTTTATTAATTTCAATTCATTTATTTCGCACAAGAACATAAACTTAAGTAGGTAATAGTTATGTTATTTAAATAACATAACTATTACCTACTTAAGTTTATTATGTTATGTTTATACATGTTATTAATAACATGTTTGGAAATTGTTTTCAACAAAAACAAAATTGGTATTAGCTGTTATTATAATATGAGCCTCAAATGATTAAGCTAGGCGTAAACCTGTGTTATTAGCATCACCACTTTCCCAATTAACATTTATACCTGCTTTGTAGGTATACGGTATACAATACATACCCCTTAAGGATTTGCAACTAATTAAATATGTATATTTAGCCAGTTTTAGTACCTACTTTCAAATGTATTTTAAAGTAGGTACTGAAACTTATTGATGAAATGTTTAATTAAAAATGACAACGGTGAGTAAAATAATTGTTAGAAGTTATTCTTTTCCATAGCTGGCAGCGAATTCTCTGTGGATACCACGCTGAATGAATACATACGCCGTCATGCGGAACTGCGTGGAACCAAGTACATGTGCCTCGAGGGTGGGTGCGGTGCTTGTGTTGTCAACGTTCGCACCATCAACTCCACCGCGCAGGAGATGATTACCTTCTCTGTCAACTCTGTGAGTTATCTACATGTGTATATTTAAATTATAAAAAGGTTATGTCTGCGGCAAGTTTTAATGTTAAAAATTGAAGAATCTTGTTTCTTTATTATTTTCTCAATTCTGTTTGATAATGAGACGAGGTGGTCGTTTGCCTGATGGTAAGCCTAATGCCAGCGTTTGAAACATAAAGGCCTGCGCGGCACTGTAGTGCGCTCGTTACCCTGAGACATAAGGTATTAAGTCTCATAAGCCCAGTAATTTCACTGGCTACTCTGCTCATCAAACCGGAACACAGTAATGCTTGCACACAACTGCTTGGCGGCAGACTTCACTAGCAAAGCGGTGGTAACAACCCAGACGGACACTCGCAGAAGAGTTAGTCCTCCCACTAACAAAATATTAACAACTTATTGGATAAACAACAATACAATAAAGTAACGTGCGTGATAAATCTATATTTATAATATTGCAAAGCAGTAAAGTTTGTATGTTTTTTGTTTATTTGTTACCGCTAATCTCTAAAACCGCTGGTCCCATTATAAAAATTATTTTACTGATAAGAAGCTAAATTATCCCTGAGTGCTATAGGCTGCATACATTTATATTGCTGAATACAATTTATTCTGATTCCACGCGTGCGAAGCCGCGGGCGGACGCTACACACAAAGCATAGGGGCACCTTAGACGCTCAAGCAAACGTACGTTTGCTTGAGCGTCTAAGGTGCCCCATACATTGAAACAAACTGGAAACTTTAAATAAAGACACGCACACCTATTAAATTTATGCACAGTATGTTGTAACTTGTATGTATGTGCACTTAGAGTTAGCATAGTAAGTAGTTCCAGTCTAATAATTGTAATTTTGACGAACACCTATCTGAATATGTATAATTAATTTGTTAAACGTCACGCCTGCATGTTAATTGGTTGCATCCTGGAATTTCCGGACGAACATAATCGTATATATACGTAAATTATAATTACATAACTAGCAGGAGAGATCTAGTACTTATAGTAATTATCCAACCAGTTCTCGAAGTTTATTGTTATTTTAAGACTTATGTATTCTTAGTATCAATATATAGAGCTTTTGTATTTTGTAATGACTATTAGTAAGGGCATTAATGGTCGATGGTTCAAACAATAAAAATTTGCGTTTTCTTTGAAAAAAAATAATCATGATGGAACTTTAGCTTGGTGGTAACGCATTTTATAGTCCTGCGGCGCAAGTATGGACGCCGGTTCGATAAATTTGTCGAATCGAAAAACCCGATAAATTTATCGAATGTTGCGAGTACCGATGTCTGATCGTATTGTATTGTAGTAGCTCTATATTCTCTTTGGATTTGACCTAGTTATTCGATAACTTTTGTCGATTGTATTGAGGATCGATAAATTATATAAAAGGTCGATAAAACCCACTTTATCGATTTGAACTGTCCATTTTATCGATCAAAAAGATCCGTACTGGAGCCGCTGGTCTTCTGGCAGATATGTTCGAGAGCCAGTCTCATTCTAGATTTAATGTATTTATTACCTTCTACCACCTCATAACTGGAACAGATGAGACAGGGTGGTCCAGCTGCAATCAGCTAAAGACACAACTATCACAAAAGTAGTACATTACTGTAATAAAACAATTGACGGCCGAGTAACATGAAGACGACGCGAAACTGAGTACTTCCGAAGTGATTTTAGAACTAGTTATTTCGACCGGGACTTTTATGATGTAGGTAGTATTTTTGTCTCATTTGAGAGGAAACAAACATCCGCTTTGGCGCCGATTCGACCACGCGCCAATTCGATCTTTGTTCTATAAAATATGTATGTATAAATATGTAATATGTTTCAGTGTCTGGTGTCCATTATGTCCTGTGACGGGTGGGAAGTCACAACTGTAGAAGGCATTGGCAACAGGAAAATTGGATACAATATCATACAAAAACGTTTAAACCATTATTTCGGCTCACAGTGCGGCTATTGCAGTCCAGGTTTTGTCATGAGCATGTACAGGTATGGAGTACGTAAAATAAAAAGGTTTTTAACTTAATTTATTGACAAACAACCATTCTCAAAATGATATCAGCATTGCTATACATCGTGGCTTTGCTGTCAGTATTTTTCTGCTGGTAGAGGTTTATTAGATAAGGTTTGACATTATAATATGGCGTTCTTCTTGGGATGAAATATATTTACAAAGCGTTTATTTATTGATAAATTAAAATGTGATTGCAGCCTCGTCCAAAGCAGTGGACATCAACTTACCGAAGCAGAAGTAGAGAAGTCGTTTGGCAGTAATCTTTGCCGTTGCACAGGCTACCGCCCCATTCTAGAAGCCTTTAAATCTCTCACTAAAAACCCCAGCGACGGTATACTAAAAAAAATAAAGGATATCGAAGACCTCAGCGAACAAGTTTGTCCTAAAAGTGGTAGGAAATGCAGTGACTCGTGCGACAAAAGCAATGAAGATTGGTGCCTTGTTAATGTTAATAATAAACCTAGTCTCCCAAAGAAAATACCTCTTCTTGATGGCAGGCTTTGGTATGCAGTAAATAATATAAAATCCATATTTAATACATTGGAAGAAAACGGCTACGAATCTTATATGTTAGTAGCGGGGAATACGGGAAAAGGTACCGAACCATTACTTCTGTACTTTATATGGGGTTGGCCAAAGAGGCGTATCAAGCAAAACTAGATAGACGATAACGAGGCCTATGGGAGTACACCCCATGGATGTTCCGGACCATGGATGGGTTGGCTTGCCGGTTTTGAGTTTACTGAGATTTTTTCATGTTTTTAACCGATTGAGTAGGGTCGTAGAACGACTAGTTTTTTTCTTAGTTTTTATGTATTTTTTTATATACTATTTGATAACGAGACGATGTGGTCGTTGGCCTGATGGTAAGAATAACGCAGGTCCATAACAATTGCAGTGCCACTCAGAACTTTGAAACACAAGGGCCTGCGTGACACTGCAGTGCGCTCATTACCCTGACATACCCTGTGATATTAAAATATCGTTTCACTAAGTAAAAAAAAACTGTTAATGAGTTTTTATTGCAGGAGTAAGACCTATTAAATATTATCCACAAATATTGATTGATATAAGCAACGTATCTGAGCTTACGACGCATTATTTAGACGTCAATTTGGTCCTGGGAGGCAACATGACATTGACTGACACCATGACTATTTTTTATGAGCTGTCGAAGAGTAATGATGACTTCTGGTACTTGGAAATATTACATGACCATATGCAAAAAGTTGCACACATACCAGTCCGAAATGTAAGTATGTAATACCGTCAGCTGCAATAGATACTTTCCGTCTGGAAAACCATATAAAGATGTTGAATTTACAAATTGTTTTTTTATCGTTTTATCCAATTGAGTATACAATTAAAATTCTTTTATTACCATACTATAGTACTTCTTAAAAAGTTTGACGAACCTTAGCTTTTGAAACCACGTGTTTTTTTTCAGATTGGAACATTAGCTGGCAATCTGATAGTTAAAAACAGGCACCCAGACTTTCAGTCAGATATTTTTCTGTTATTTGAGTGCGTTGGAGCTTTCATTACTATGGGTAATTTGGTGTTTGTAATACTTAAAATATTATAATTATGTGCTTGTCAAATTAGCACGCAGTACACCTGAGGTATACCTTTCTAAGTAGGCGGGGTGGGGTACCGGGGGGAACTTGCGCGAAGAGAATGGCATGCAAGTAGGGAGCAACATTTGTTCTTAATTCTCTAAACCCGCGTTCCATCAGAATATCGCGAATGAAGTTGATAGTCTGTTGCCCTTATTACATAGATCGAAGTAATTTTAAGCGTTACTTTAAAATAAAATTGTAATTATAATAACAATTTATAAAATTTTCAGTCAATCGTGATTTAGACAAAAGTGAAATAAAACTGACAGAATTTCTAACTACAAACATGAAAGGCAGAATAATAACGGAAATAAAACTTCCACCTCTATCAAGGAATCATAAACTCGTCACTTACAAGGTGCAGTCTTAATACTATGTGATTTGGTATAGTTTACGGCTAAAATGAAATGTTGTTTACTTTTAAGAACGGGACTTAATCGCGATAAAAACCTTTGTTTTTATTTTTGTTTAAATTTTTTCGAATCGCGAAAGTTTAAAAACTGCTGAAATGAAATGTGCTGATATGTTAAAAATTTCAGATAACACCAAGAGCACAAAATGCTCATGCCGAAGTGAATGCAGCGTTTCTATTCAAATTCGATCCACACACTGATCATATTCAAGAAGCTTCGATAGTATACGGAGGAATAAACCCAATGTTTACTCACGCTTATAAAACGGAACAATTTTTGATTGGGAAAAACATATTTAACAACGAAATATTACAGAAAGCGCTGCTGTGTTTAAATACGGAAGTCCATGCCGATGTTAATCCTCCTGACCCCTCGCCATATTTTAGAGAAAAACTGGCGTTGAGTCTCTTTTACAAGGTATGTAGCCTGTATATTTTCATTCATCTATGTAATTAATATTAATGACGCTGGACAGAACGGGATTAGCCTAGCCGTAAACCCCATGTTTTATTTTTCAGTGTATCATAAAATTATGCCCGCGAGATATTTTGAATCCTCTTTATGAATCTGGAAGTACTACGGCAACAGATGATCGCCCACCAATAAGTCACAGTTATCAAGAATATGACACGGACAAATCAGACTACCCAATAACGCAACCTTTGCTCAAAAGAGAGGGTTTGATTCAGTGCGCAGGGGAAGCCGTTTACAGCGATGATGAACCCAAAATTAAAGATGAAGTGTTTGCGTCGTTTGTGCTTTCTACTGTGACGAAAGGAGATATAGAGTCCATTGACGCTAGTGAAGCTTTGGTATATGTGAATTTATTTTCAAGTTGATTTGAATACACTTTTTCAATTTAATTTATTTTAATTAAACTTTATTTCCACAGAAAGTTGAAGGCAGTATTGCTATTCTTACGTCAGCTGACATACCAGGAGTGAACAGTATTGTGAAAGCTAATTTCAGACTATTGTTTGAGAATGAAGAACTACTAGCAAGCCAGAAAGTGGTATATTACAATCAACCCGTCGCTATTGCTGTAGCAAAAACACAAGTATTAGCTGATCAAATGAGTTGTTTAGTGAAAGTCAATTATAAGAATATTTCCAAAAGACCTGTTGTGGTTACAATAGAAGATGCCATTCTTGCGCCGAAAGAAGAAAATAGACTCGTTTCTTACGCGGGCCTTCTACCTACGGACAGAGGTGCAAATGTTCAAAGGGTTATAAAAGGACAGTTCATCGCTCCTCGTCAGTACTATTTTATGATGGAGTTACATAGCAGTCTCGCAGTGCCTGTTGATGACGCACTGGAACTGCATTGTTCGTCACAGTGGCTGGATTTAGTTCAAGCTGCAGTAGGACAGCTACTTAAGATGCCAGAACATTCGTAAGTACAAGTAACAAACCAATTGATATCATTACAAAAATGATTTAAACAAAACTGTTGCTTTTACTTGTACGCTTATATTTTAGCATAAGACTGAAAACCAGAAGGTGTGGAGGTGCGTTCGGTAGTAAGATAGCAAGATGTAACTTTGCTATTTGTGGAACAGCGCTAGTGGCCAAAATACTGAACAAACCTTGCCGAATGTCAATGCATATGAGAGATATTATGCGCGCTACTGGGAAAAGACCAAACGCAAGGCTTGATTACGAGGTATCTAGTTACATACATAAACAAAATAAAATAATAATAAATATTTTGGAGAAAAAATGTTCAAGCTTCAAGTCAGTTTTTCCAACTTTATATGTATTTAACCGGATTCACTTACGTGGTACAGCAGAGCTTCGCGACGATTGCTCGACCGGTTTCGAGGTATTCAGTACCTCTTCATCACGGAGCTACACGCGACTGCTCCGACTGGGTGCAGCCCGAGAACTGATCTGTACTAATACTTACGAAAGTTTTAATCAAGAAACAGTTTTTCCAAGTTTCTCAGTTATACACGAATATGTATATCTACAGTATACTCTTCTAAAGTGCTAAGTTTGTTTTTATGTATGTTATGATGACAGTGTGATTAATGGAAAACTATTAATAGTTAACTGAGATTTATTCGTACAAACCAATAATAGATCAATGTGAAATATTTATCACGTTGGCAGAAAATTATTAATAATTTTCATCGACGCGTGGTTTGTAATATGATAGATGTTAAACCAGCGGCTAGTGATTGATATTTTTCAAAGTGTTTGAGAACCATAAAAATATAACATGTAATGTTAAAAGTTAGGCATGTGGAACCATGTCTGTTTGGCCAACAGAAGAGTTAGTCCTACCACTATAAAAACTTTAAAGAAGCCCTGTAGGTATATTTTTTAAACGAAACTCCGGCTATCGGTTATAATGAATATGTAATAAAAGTATTATTTAAGGTGGGTGTGGATAACAGAGGCGAAATTCAATACATGGATGGCGTGTTTTATGTGAACGATGGAGTTTCGTCCAATGAAAATCAGAACCCATATTCGACTACTTCATTGGAAAATTGCTATGACAGCCGACGTTGGAAGGTCGATTCTTTTGGAGTAATAACTGATACTCCAGCAAACGCTTTCATGCGGGCACCAGGTGGTAATTTTTTATCCTGTGGTTAACGAGTCGAACATGGTCTTATAGTTTTATCATGCATGTGCCGCCCTTGTAGCTACAATTTAGAAATTTTAAGGCATTTTCTAGTGCTCACCTGGCTAGTTACTCCTTATAGTATCAGCTGCCAGTGAAAGTCCCGTCAAAACTGGTCCATCTGTTTCGGAGACTACCCGGAAGAAACAGACCGAACGACAGACAGACAGACAAACATTTTAAAAATTGTGTTTTTATTATAGGTGCCGTATATACTTTCATATGCATTTACTAAAAAGCAGTTATTTTGATATTACAAACAGATACTTCAATTTTATTTGTTTATATGTATAGATGTAGATATAGAAATAAGTAACCTAATTTTCACTTTTACAATGCATTTATTTTTATGGAAGGTTACCTGGTGAGTAGGACTCTAAAACTAAGACCTTAAAATGTAGGTCTTATTATTAAATAATTGTAAGCAATAGAAATATTGTAAAAACTAAAAAGAACAAGAATTACTACGAGTTTCTTGCCCTTCTTTTCGATCAGTTGTATACTTGGAGCGGGCACCTATAGAATCACAGAAAGTCGGCGGCCCTCCTGGGGCCCATGTAAATGAAGAAATTTGAATTTTTTATATAGAAGAACGGGTTAGAATACTATGAAGTTAATTATGATTTTTATATGAATACTCAACAATATGTATTGCTCAGACAGTACTTATGTGAACTAAATAATTGTGTTTAAGGTTCGTTTGAAGGCATATCAGGTATCGAGCACATCATGGAACACATAGCTGAAGAACTTAAAATAGATCCTATAGAGGTTCGTATGGCTAATTACCGTCGCGAAGACAATGACCTCCCTGTACTACTGCCGAAGTTCTTAGAAAAAGTTGATTATAGAAAAAGACAGAAAGACGTCGAAGAGTTCAATGCTTGCCATCGCTGGAAAAAACGGGGACTAAGGCTTTCAAATATGGCATTTCCTTCAGCTTATCTAGGGAACTATAGTGCTCTGGTGTCAGTGTGCCACAGTGATGGAAGCGTTGTAGTCAACGTGGGAGGCATTGAAGTAGGACAAGGTATATACACTCGCGTCGCTCAGACAGCTGCAAATGAATTTCGCATACCAGTTGAGAAGGTTGCTGTGCTGCCTTCGGTCAACTTTGCTACGCCCAATAATATGTGCACTGCGTCCAGTATTACATCGGAATGTTGTATGTATGCTGTGATAAGAAGCTGTGATCAAATTAATGCGAGATTGGTGCCTGTGAGAGCGGCGATGCCTCTGGCAACGTTTGAGGAGGTGGTAGACGAAGCGGACAGGCGTGGCATATTACTGCAAGCGAATTATTTGACTAGTGAATTTGATCCCAGATTGGTAAACTATTCTATTTTTGGTATCGCTGCGACTGAAGTAGAAATAGACGTACTAACTGGTACTAAATGGATTGTTCGGACTGATTTGTTAGTAGATGCCGGTCGAAGTGTTAATCCTGCTTTGGATATTGGTCAGGTGAGGCTAATATACGCCTACTAAAGTCAAATTTATCTAGTATGTATGTAATCAGGACTGTGTATTCATGTATTATTTCCTGTGTGCGTAGGTAGAGGGTGCTTTCGTTCAAGGCCTGTCATCGTGGCTCATGGAAGAACCAAAATATAACAATAAAACGGGAGAAATATACACTGACCGAACATGGAACTATAAAGTAATAGGAGCGAAAGATATACCGCATGATTTTCGTGCTTATTTGAGACGTAATACGGTGAACCCTGTTGGTATTCATGGATCTAAAGGTGTGAAATAGTCCGTGTTTCTTATTAAAATGAAAGAATATCTTTTTAACATATTTTTTTTCCTTTTTAGCTGTAGGAGAACCACCGATTACCTTAGCCCATGTAGTTGTTGATGCATTGAGAGATGCCATACAAGCTTCGAGACGAGACAGTCGCTATGATACAAGCGGATTTCTCGACGTTTGTAAGTTAACACTCCGTAAACATCGTAAATGATCAAAACATAACATAGATCAGATCACAGGATAAATCAATTACGTGAGCAACGCCCTTCCTAGAACCGATACCTACGACTATTAATGTCTAACAAAATCGTTAGTGCCGCGGGAAGCTTTGAAGTTTATATAGTGTTGTGGATATACAGTCAACTAATAGGTATTGTATTTACAGGCGTTCCGGTTACGAACGAGAACGTTGTCAAAGCCGCTGACGTGAAACTAGACGAGTATTTGTTAATATAACGGGGTATTCGGATAATGAAATACTCCCGAAATACCAACTAAATTGATTGGAAATGATGGCTCATAAAATTTGTATTGGTAGAGGATAGTAACTATAGTTGAAACATTATTCTAAGAAAGTACCTTTAGTATATAATTTTATCAATATGAAGGTTTGTATACTACTATAAAAAAATATTTATTTGTAACTCAGTCACATTGTCGCACATCAGTAGACGAGGCTGCTGTTTCGTTGGGAATAGTTCGTACACTACACTGGATCAAAGAGAATTCAAATACTACGTCACCGGATTAGCAAGTGTTTGTTACTAAGAGCTAGGTGAACTATGCAATATGCATGGCACAACTAATGTTGTATAGAATTGCTTTTAAAAAGCGGGTACCGACTTTGGCGAGATATCGCGATGAATGTTTAAAATTATATCCCCTATTTTTTCCATGGGTGATATTCTTGCATAAAATTTATTAAAGGACCACCCTTGATATGTACCTATCCTACTCATGTACAAAAGAATAATTGAAATTGGCGGAGAAATCGAAAAACATATATAGACACGCAAAAATACAGATACATTGAGAACCTCTTCCTTTTTTGAAGTCGGTTAAAATAGAGAAAGCTTTGTTATTTCATTAGTCCATAATAAGTGTTTATGTATGTACCTAAGTAGAAGAAGGATTTTCCCGGTCGGTCGTAAATCTATTGGTTGTACTTCGTTTTATTTGATTACGGGGCCGGACCAGGCGCCGGGCGGGACATAACACGGTTTATTGCTTTACTTAAATAACTACCGGCCCGCGCCAAAGAACCACCGCGAACCACCCTTCAATGTAATTTTTATGACTCAATAATTCATTCGAGAATAGCTATTGAATTCGCGTGAAAATACATCTCATAGCTGGCACGAAATACGCAAATTAGCTCGTGACCCTTTATTGAAAGTTGAATAATGGAATGAGAGAGAAACGGAATTATAATATAAGTCTTTTTACACGACTGCACAAAAAAGAGTGTAATGTTTTTAGAGTTCATGTATGTATATGTATGTGAGTTTCTTTATTCCATCAGATAACTTTAAATGCTTGAACAGATTTGATATATAGGGTATTGTTACAATTCTTACAACATCCCAAGTGACACTGGCTAGGGCAGTCGTTTTTTTCTGTTGTTTTCTAGAATTGTTTCCATCGAAATCTTGGTTTGGCTGTTGATAACTATTAATTATATTTTTATTCCATATGTATCGTCCTTTACGAAATAGTGGTTAAACTATAACCATTCAATACTAAATAAACAAATTAATTTTCTCATGCATGCGTTTGTTTGGACTCTAGCTCCAAAAATCTAAAACTCGTCAAAGCTCGGGAGACCGTTTCCCAACGAGTCAACGCGGCGGAAAATAGCCTGCGCTCGCCACGATGGATGCCACCCTGCCTCACTTATATACAATCGCTTTTTTCTAATCAAACTTCTTATATAATTTTACATGACAGACTTATCTTTACACGTAATATAGTAAGGCTTTATTCCACCGAGAAATTTACATTTGTAAATGTAATGGAATCGTTAACGTAAGCCAACTTTGTATCCAAAATACTCATTAGAGACATAACATTCAGTTAAATTGAAGAACTGTTTTGAAAATATTATATAACTATTTTGTTTTAATTATATGCATCATGCCCGCTGAGATATCTTCAGATATGTATTCATGATGCAAGAACCGCTCACGTTTTGAATGCACGTCAAACATGAAACCAGTCGATATAACAAAAGTTACATAAATAAAAACAAAAACACGACTGCCCTAGCCAGTGTAACTCGGGATGAAGGATCCTAACGATAACCGATACATGCAAATCTGTTCTGGCATTTAAGAGTTATGTTGGAATAAAGCAACTCACCTACATATACATGAATCCACAAAAACAACGCGAGGTCGTGTAATAATTAATGATAATGATATTTATAAACTTTTTAGAAATAGTTATAAAATAAAGATAGAGATAGATTTTGGTTTTGGGTATTATTGTCTCACTTAGCACCAGTATCGAAGCTTAAGTTTCTGATTTATAGTTCCTGCGACACAGCTACTTTTGCAATGAAGCTCGTAGTGACAAGATTTCTCTTCGAGTCATTGCAGCGGAAAATAGCCTCCGCTCAACACCGTGCTGGAAATTATAACTGTTTAAGGGGCACCTTAGACGCTCAAGCAAATGTACGTTTGCTTGTCAGAATAACAACGCTTTTGCGTCAAGCGTGGATTTCGTGATACTCGAAATGCGCGCTTGACGCAAAGCGTTGTTATTCTGACAAGCAAACATACATACTCGAAATACGCGCTTGACGCAAAAGCGTTGTTATTCTGACAAGCAAACGTACGTTTGCTTGAGCGTCTAAGGTGCCCCTAACATTTTTATTGTTAAGTTGCATATGATGCTAAATATCTTTTATCCAAACTATTTTAAGTTTTATTTATCAAACGCGTAATGTTACGCAAGGTTTGAAAAAGCAGCTAGAATCGTGAAGCAACTGCGAATTGCTTTTTATAATCATTTTTTGTCTTTGAAAACTTTGCTGTTAAACCCATAGAAGAATTATACTGAACCTATGTTTTTTAAAATTAAAAATAATAAAAGAAAATCAGAATTTATCAAATCCTTTCTTTTAACATCCATTTCAATGGGGTGGTTAGTTGGAAAGTACTGCTTTACATTTCAGTTGAAGGTTTAACTCAGGTGAAATAAATTATTTTAAACATAACGCTGTCCTACAAAAGAAAGATAGACCAGTTGTGTCCCAAAAACAATAAAAATGAGATCTTCCATCAGATAAATTGCTTGTTACCAAAGCAATTTCTTAGGTACATAGGTATAATGAACAATGGAAAGACAGGTTCATAGTTTACGACCTGTACGTTTAGACGGCTCCTGCGCTACCTTTTCTAACGAGAATCATAACATTTCGTGTCCCTGCGGTGTAGTTTCACGTTTCAACTAAATATGTAGCACTGTATAATACACGAACAGTAAGTTACCTTGTAACTTACGTTAACAGCTTTACGTTTTACGATCCTTAGCGCGATATTTTGATTGCAAACCAGATATTTATGTGCAGTTATTTGTTTGCATAAACATAATTTGCGATTAGCGATAGCCTTGCGGTCATTTGGAAACTACAATTATTCAAAACGTTTCAATAATATCAAGAATTTAAAAACATTCTAGCATGTGATTTGACGGCTCCGTAGCTAAGTTGGTAGTAACCCTGCCTGCAAAGTGAGGGGTCCCGGGTTCGATTTCCGGCCGGGGCAGATTTTGTGAAAGCATAAAGTTTGTTCTCGGGTCTTGGATGTTTGTGAAGTGTATCTGTGTGTGTCCATGCCACCTGCGATACAGGGAATTATAGTGTGGGGGTATGAGTGTGTAAGTGTTTATTTATTTATTTATGTTTTTGAGTACGATAAAAGGTGTACGTATGTTTCGTGACGCAAGCCTTGGTACTGTACGGAATTGCTTTGATTCGTTTGGGTAAGAGATAGTGTAGGTAAACGTAACGAGGCAAAGTCTTGGGTGACGCTTGTGACGACTAACAATAATTCATTCTGGGACGCCTGTCAACAATTCCAACTTCGTGTAAATGGTTTGTGGTATTGTTGTGTTACCTAGGACAGAATTTCCTAATTAAAGAGACTACATTTCAAGTTTCAACACAAACTGGTACCTAATACGTGGCACCTATCGTGCAACTGACATTTACAATTTGACTATGCTATAACTCTACATAGGTAGGTAGGAATTAACAAAAAAATCTTTAGTTTTGTATAGCATTATGAGTCCGTGGACCTTAAGCCCGGTACATACTATTTGCAACAACATGCAATGCAACGCGAAAATATATGGGCGAATATACGTAGCATGCACGCAGTAGTTTTTAGTGTTCGCGAACACAAAATGTTGCATTGCATGTTGCTTACATGTTGCGTTGCAAATAATCTGTACCCGGCTTTAGCAACTTTTTTATTTGTATTTTGGATGAGGTACCTACTTGGCTTGTGATTAATTGATTAGTATCACTACAAAGTCATCATGTAAAGGTATAACCATTTTTATTTTGAGGACTTTTGGCCGATATGTTTTAAACCTTACGGTAGTTTCGGTCCCAAAATAGCAAAGGGATAGATCGATGTTACATTAGACCTTATCGTTCAAGGTACATTATAGGGACTTATTGTTCCCACAGGTTCCATTATTCTGGCTCTAGGGGCCGCTAGGAGGCTAGGTACCTAACTTAGTTGCTCTTTTGTGTCCATACACAAAAGAGCAAGTTAGTAAAGTTCTATGCGCCGCATAGTTTGTTATCATTCACAACTAAAAGATACATTTATTTTAATGAATAGTGTTCGTGTTATTTAGTATTCTGATCTAAGTCTTTGAATTATTATTAGTTACTAATGAAAAGCTGAACCCCGCCGCTTCGCCCACGCCTAAGTTACTCCTTATAATATCAGTTATCTGCTAGTGAAAGTCCCGTCAAAATCCGTCCAGCCGTTTCGGAGATTAGCCGGAACAAACAGACAAACAAATTTTTGTCCGTAGGACACCCTACATATGAAAAAAGAAAGTCGTCTGTGTTCCCTGAACGTTATCATCCGGGTGTGTTTAAGAATAGAGTGAATAGGTATTTACTGGGAAAGCGTGCTACATCTGCGACCACATCGTCACTTCACATCGTTAGTGGGAGGACTAACTCTTCTGCGAGTGTCCGTCTGGGTTGTTACCACCGCTTTGCACGTGAAGTCTGCCGCCAAGCAGCAGTGTGCAAGCATTACTGTGTTCCGGTTTGATGAGCAGAGTATCCAGTGAAATTACTGGGCTTATGAGACTTAATACCTAATGTCTCAGGGTAACAAGCGCACTGCAGTGCCGCGCAGGCCTTTGTGTTTCAAAGTTCTGGGTGGCACTGCAATTGTTATGTGCCGGCGTTATGCTTTCCATCAGGCAAACGACCAGCTCGTCTCGTTACCAAATAACATTAAAAAAAAAAAAAAAAATCAGGTGAGATTGTGGTCAAACGCTTAACCAGTTAGATGTAAAAAAAAATTGAAATAGGTTGAGAATAGATGGAGAAATCGAGTAAAATCGCCACAAAAAAAATACAGACGTATTGAGAACCTACGCCTTTTTGTAAGTCGGTTAAAATATATAACTAGGTACCTATTATCAACACGCGGACTCGTGGAATCTCTACCACGGGCGTTCGCATTCGATTTTATCGTCGACAAACATTGCAGTCCATAATGGCTAACATTTGGATATAACCACTCCACCGTAAATAAGCGAATTCAGTGCAGAACTACATTGTATAAGTGAATGCTACATAAACCTGGGGTGCCATTAGAATCAAATGCAACAATGAATATAATCTCGTGCTAAATAAACCTAGACAAACACACATTTTACCATTTAATTTGATGGTTGTCCATAGCCCATTATGTACTTAAACATGTTTTGTATCAAATAAAGATTTGATAAGTATCTACTGGGGTAAGTTAGGCTGAGATTCAGAGACGAATCTAAGCATGGACTCACGCTTCCATACATCAAAACTCTATACAGTTTTGACATATGGAAGCCAAAGTCTACGCTTAGAATCGTCTCTGAATCTTAGCCTAAGAATACAGAAAGAGAGAAGTGACACAATACTAATGCCGTGCTAAACGGTAATGCGAAGTTATAATACGTCGCCCGCGTTAATAAAGTATCAGAGGGTTTCAATGGAAGAGTTCTGAAACCGTCTATTGTTTATTTATACTTATATTGTATAACGAGGCGTGCTGGTCGTATGCCTGATGGTAAGCACTACCTACGCCAGTCCATAACAATTGCAATGCCACTCAAAACTTTGAAACACTAAGACCTGCGTGGCACTGCAGTGCGCTCGTTACCCTAGGATTTTAGGTATTACTTAAGTCTCATAAGCCCAGTAATTATATTGACTACTCTACTATAGAGTCTAACTGGAACACTACAGCGCTACCAACCCAGATGCTCGAGTAGAGCGTCAGTGCTTTACTCGTGAAGTCTGCCGCCAAGTAATAATCTGCAAGCATTACTGTGTACCGGTTGATGAGCAAAGTAGCCAGTGAAATTATGCTTATGAGGCTTAATACCTAATATCTCAGGGTAACAAGCACACTGCACTGCCGCGTAGGGATTTGTGTTTCAAAGTTCTGAGTGGGACTGCAATTGTTACAGACCGACTTTATGCTTACCATCAGGCAAACCCCGCCTCGTCTCGTTATCAAATAGCAAAAAAAAAGAAAGATGAACCGGAATCAAATTCAAGATCTCTCCAGCAAAATTATCAACCTACCTTAACTAGGGGACTGAATAATACAGTAGTCTACTCGCCACGGCCTCAATCAGAATACATTAGAATAATGAAAATATCACAGCATGAACATCACGAAATAGGCGTTAACATTGCCCTTACTAATATTAACTAAAATTAATAACAGCCCCTATTCCTATTTTAATTTTAAATTACTTTAAACCTAAACCTAATGAAACATAAAATAGGAAAGGTCAGCAGTACGAGTCGCTGCAGTTCAATTTATTTCCGAAAGGGTAGGCTCGGCTAAATAGTTAGATTTGGCTTTGTATTGATCCGAGCTATTCCGAGCTTATCCACCAGGTCGCGTCCGACGGCTCAGCTGTTATAGGAAGGGTAACTTTGCATTACGAATTACCGTAGATACTTTACATTTTATGGTAGAATGACACTGACTTTTACAAGTTTGACAATTTAGTATTTATTGTGTTATAATGTTACATAAGTAAACTTTAACTAAAATACAAGGAGCGTGAAATATTGCACTGGAGTTTTGGATATTAGGTACGCAAACATTAAGAAATAATGTTAGAAATTTCATCCTCTAAGCCAAGTAATACTCCGTAGTAATAATATCTTTGACAATCATTTTATCAAGTAATACAATCTTTGACGCCTTGTGTTAATAAAATTTAATTGTAAAGGATTTTAATTTTCTAATGCTTTTTGTAATAGAGCCCAATAATTCCATATATAATATGAGGACCAGGAATTAATTGTAAGGGCACAGAATAGGTAAGGGGTAGGCCCTACTAGGAATCCGTGGTAAGAAAATTACTACGAGGATCATAGTCTTATAAGGGGCACCTTAGACGCTCAAGCAAACGTACGTTTGCTTTTCAGAATAACAACGCTTTCGCGTCAAGCGCGGATTTCGTGATACTCGAAATGCGCGCTTGACGTAAAAGAGTTGTTATTCTGACAAGCAAACGTACGTTTGCTTGAGTGTCTAACGTGCCCCTAACACCAAGACAAATCATATCTTCATATTTTTCTCCACTGCATTGCAAGTATACGTATAAGGATCGAACCCGCGCCCTATCCTTTCACGCTTATATAGTTGAGTGTATAAACTTAAAAACATCGAATTAGATACCAAGATCGGTTTCTAATTGTTTTTACAAAGACTTAAAAAACTATAATGGAAAATAAAAGAAAGCATCAATGTCACATCATAATTTCAGTACTATATTAGACTCGAAATTGAATAGAGACTGTAATAACATTATTAAAGTTAAAGTATAAAAATTTTAGTTTAGTAAAATTTTTAATAAACCCATAAAGAAAATAGAAATGCCTGCAAGCAGACGGCAAAATAAATTCTCAGCTAATATCGGTAGCAGGCGGCAGGGAGGCAGGTAGCAGCGGTCACATCTTACCGCTACAATATGCAACCTCGCCATTCACTTTAGTTTTAATTGCTCTGCGTTGCTCCCCGGCTCTCCCTGGCTGTAGGCCGCGATAAATAAAGAAAATCCCTCCTAGGCCATTCATTCTGACCTATCTAACTTCCCCTGCAGACTGGCACGCCTGTACAGTGCAAATTGTAGGTCAATCGACTCATAATTTATGAATCCGTAGGTAATAATTACTGCTCTGTCACTGAGCGGAATTTGAACGGAATCGGTACATTTCTTATTATAATAATTTCTTCGTAATGTAATCCGCTAGTAAACACTTAAAGTTTTTTTTATTCATAACAACGGCCCATAACAGTTGCAGTGCCACTCAGAACTTTGAAACAGAAAGTCCTGCGCGGCACTGCAGTGCGCCCGCTACCATGAGACATTAGGTCTCATAAGCGGCGTTAAGCTTACCATAAGGCAAATGGCAAGCTCATCTCGCTACCAAAAAACATAAAAAAATAAATAAATTAGGCAATGGACATTTGGAATTTTGTGATCTCTTCGCGAATTTTTATACATTTGTTCATCCATATATAACAGATCCGAAACAGAGATATGAGTAGCTCTACAGTCCGGTAACGCTGTAGAGGTCGAAAGACCAACAGCACGGTACTTCAAAAAAAAAAAAAAAAAGGACATGAGAAACATGTCTGACAATTCTCTCGCTCGTACGAAACGCTCGGCCCCTCTCAATCATTTTATTCTGTCTTGAGTCCACTCATCCTATAACGGCATTCTACCTTTTTTACGTAATCAAAAGATTTTTTTCTACCTTATAGCGAGAAATAAAAAATACCCCGGACAATTTCTCATAGTCGCAGTCAGCTTTAATGCTGAAAAATTAGAGAGTAGCGGCAAGGATATTAATGCATTTCTCGGTGTCTTGTTGGCTGATTATTTAACTAGCAGCTTCGGCCAATTTATAAAAAATCTTCTTTATACTGGCAATACATTTTTGAGTTCAGCTTTGGGGGCCAATATTTTGGAAATCTGTTTGATAGTAGTAAATTAGCTGACATAATGTCGTTTCCGTCAAGTTTCCATACAAAGAGACTGTAGAAATCGCAAACCTTAAAGAATGTCTATTGATATAAATAAATGCAAAAATAACCTAGAGCCATTTCTGTCATGTCAAAAAAGAAAAGCTCGATAAAAAATGCAAATTGTTTTATGGCAATCTACATTTCGTACCCACGTCAAATAAAGCTGTTTCTCCTTGTCAAATAAATTAAATTTCTTGATACAAATATTTTTTTCTATTCGCTTCGTACGACATAAAAATGATGTCTGTGTTGAAGTTAATACAATTTCAATCTTATTACGATTTGAACCTGTTATTTATGTAGTTAAGTTAACAACCGAATCAAAGCCACGAAGCTGTAATTTGTCAAGCGCATTTTTTTAAGTTATCCATTACTTTATGTAGTGTTTGCAAAAAAAAACTGTAGGCGGGGGAAAATAATTAGGTTAGTTCTAAAATGGTTCGGTTTATCAATCTCCCTCTGTGTCTGTAAACTGTCTCTGTCTGTCTCTGTCTGTCTCTGTTAACCAATGGGATGGCTGCATTTTCAATATCTTAATGCACGCAATTGAAAAATATCTTATTAGATTTCAGAGTAATCAAACTAACCGACACCAATTACCGAAGATAGAAGAATATATCAGGAGTTAAAGTTATTGATAACGTCCAATAAATTAGTTATAGTAAGTAAATAAAATTGAGCTATGAGATGAAGTAGTGGTGCTCACATCGTAATTTAACTTTGAAAGTATAAAGGCGTGCGGTACTAAGAATGAGTTGTCTAAAGAGTTGTTGTATTTTCCAATTCACGTAGGCGAAGAAATTTAAATAATTGATTGAAACACAGCGAAGAACGTACGAGTATGACGATAAGCGCGTATTCGAACAAATAATTTTTGATAAGCAGCAAAACTAATAAACTGAATATTCAAAATAAAGATAAAAAGTATATAATAAAAAAAATTTGTTCTAAATTCCAATTACAACTGTCATTAAAGGAATTTCCTAATGCAATAGTGTAAGTTTTTTTTAATCCACTTTGGATTAAATGTCTATTGCTAAATAGACGTCGTTTGCCTTATGGTAAGCATAACGATCAGCCTGCCCATAACAATCGCAGTGCGACTCAGAACTTTGAAACACTAGGGCCTGCGCGGCAATGCAGTGCGCTCTTCATGATGAGTTTGATTGGCTACTTTGCTCATCAAACCCGAACACAGAACGGAGCACATTACTTCTTGGCGGCAAACTTCACGGGCTTCATGGCAAACCCAGACAGACACTCGCAGAAGAGTTAGTCCTACCACCTAGTAAGATGTAAGTTAAATATACTACGTCCAGCGAAAACTTAAAATATCATCGAAATTAAGAGAACGTCGTAGTTAGAACTTCAGATGGAAATTATAGTATTAAGTATTCAGTAGTACACACCTCTGCAAAGTTCGTTATAGCATGTATAGAACGTTTTTAGAACACAAACAGGGCTATAGAAGGCTATCGTTCTGTTGACGTCCTTCAGATCATCATGTAATCTGCAACGGGCCATAAAATAACAAGGGATCGCGTATAGCAGCTGATTTCAATAAGCGCCTTTAAGTTTGGCCGTGTGTCAATGTAATTGTATTCAATGTGATGCCTAGACAAGTGTACGTGTTGGCTAGGCACGTGCTAAAGCAACATTTTACAAAAGATAGGTTAAAGTACACTTACAAAATATTTTCGACGCTTGCCTCCTCGAGAATCCAAGTAATATTCTCAAGGTAACGTCTAAACTCATCCCTGGCTGATTTGAATTTAAAATACTTTCCTGGAACAATGAGGGGCACGTCATTTTGGGGAAGAAGCCGATATTTTCAGGCCTATCCATCACGGACCTATCGAAGCTTTCACAGAATCAAACGGGTATGTAATCGTATATACGTGTGAGATGATTAGGCATATATTTCTATCTTGATATCCTTAACCTTGCTTAGGTGTCATCTAAAATTGTATCTTTCGTGTGCTATATAGTAAAAAAAGTAAAAAAATCATTTATTGACATAACTTTTTGCACTAATTATCAATGAACCCATAGGCTGCCGAACTAGTAAAAACTGTGTTTCAGCAACCAGTGGCTTCTCCCATCTTTAGACAATATTATAATTATGTCGAAGTTTTTGTTTTAAAAATTCCGAAAAACTTATATTATTATTAAAGTAAAACTATTTTTTCCTTCATATAACAGTTACAGTGAAATACGTATGTGTGTGTGTGTGTGTGTGTGTGTATGTGTGTGTGCGTGCGTGCGTGCGTGCGTGCGTGTGTGTGTATGTGTGTGTGCGTGCGTGCGTGCGTGCGTGTGTGTGTGTGTGTGTGTGTGTGTGAGAGTGTGCGTGTGTGTGAGTGTGCGTGTGTGTGCGTGTATGTGTGTGCGCGTGTGTGTGTGGGTGTGTGTGTGCATGTGTGTGTGTGTGTGAGTGAGTGAGTGAGTGTGTGTAAGTGAGTGCGTGAGTGTGTGTGTGTGGTGTGTGTGAGTGTGAGTGTGTGTGTTTATGTTATGTAAATGATATTTTAGGTATAATTTTATGTTAGGTATATTTTTGATACTAAAATAACTTACTACGTTCCATTTATCCAAGCTTGCATTTTCTCTCACAAATGATAGCTTATTTTAGTCTTGTTGGTACACTATCTATGTGTAGGTATTTTTAGCGAAATCAGACTAGCTACAGCCGTAAAAGCAATATGAACAAATAAACAGAGTTTACCTTATTCAGTATAGAAGTATATTTTCCCTTAGATTTACCTTTTTTAATTTTTTTAATTTTTAATTCCTTAATTTCTAATAAAATGAGTTATTTCTCATAGACATAGTTAAGTTCAATCAAAAATAAAAGATCTGACTTCAAACTTTTCATCACGTCCAGTTTAAAGAAATAATGGGTTCCAGTATTTTAAAAGAGATTGCAAGTCGTAAAATATAAAGCGGATTTTAATAGCCCAATACTGGGGGATAATCTGCAATAAATCTCAAAGGCAAGGGTTGCTGCGGGGAACTACCTTGCCGTTAACATTTTTATCTACGCCCTTGCCCTTTTGTCCGAGGACATCATTTTCCCATAACTTCCGACACATTCCCGTTTTATATTATAACATGATTTTATTAGCTGGCTATCACGTAATAAAATTGCTAATGTTGTATTACAAAAAATATTTACCTTATAAAATAACATTGTCGAAACGTTTTTATTTCTAAAGCGATGAAACCTTTTAAAAAATTCAAATATCGGAAACGATGAGTACCTCTAATTAAAGAAATAATCTTCCTGTGAAAATTGGCGCAGTATATTACCAATTTCACATCAGTTAACCTCGGGAGGGCTACAAAATGATTATGCTAATACACAGCCAGCCGATTGCTTCTACGCTGGTTTCGCCGCGCCGGTGTAATTAAAGTTCATCAGGCATTCGCTTCGCGTCTTCAGCTCGCTTGTATATTGCTTTGCCTGTAAACCTTCTATTTAATGTGGGACTTTGTTGCTTCCTTTGTTACCCCTCTCCCTTCCTGTTTCTTGGCCTGTGCGGGGGGAGGAGCGGTCACAACTACAGCGGCTGCTACCTGTTTGCGGTAGCAGAGCGCTGCGTTGGCCTAACTACCACCATAAATTGTGCAAGTGGCGAAGCGGTTGGGAGTTTTTCGTAGCAAGTCTTTAGAGAGCACTCAAGGGAACGGTTCGAGCGAGAATTTCTTGTGTGAATTAAGTTGCGATTCGCGTCTGGGATTTTGCCTACTAGTGTGCTAATGTTAATGCAGGTAATGGTGCAAAGTCTCGGTTAACTATCGTGTTAGCGCAGCTGTAACGGGTGTACCTCGTAAATCATTTACAGTACAAAACCAGCGACTCCGGACTTTTTGCGTTTGAATCACTGTTCCTAAATGGGAGAAAATTGCCTTTAATAGCTATAAAACCGCAAGACAATCTGTTAGCCGTTGTAAGCCCATAAATAGTCTATTAAAACCGCTATACCACTATACCGTACTCCAGCTTGCTAGTAGTATTGCTCTGTTGAGTTGCAATTCTTATTTGCAGAATCATTGTTATATTATCTACAAGCAAAGATCATGTCGTCATAACTCACCGATATTTGAAACCCTCTAAAATAATACTAAGTTCACTTACTTATTCTTTAACCCTACAAAAATGGACCTACTTGAAAAACCTTCTTCCATATAGGTACTTGGAAAACATGTTGTTCACTCTATCCAGAAGGATCCAAAGTTTATCTCATTAAGCCAACCCAACACGTTCTTCTATTTGGGTTTAGGCTAGCGCTATAAAAACAGGTAATTGGGGTATACCGTTATAAAAAAATGTATAAGGTAGGTGTACCTACTCCATACCTAATCAGTTTAGAAAAAAAAATAACTACATTGTGAGTTTAGATCACATTTTAGAGCTTCAAGTCTAATGTGAATCTTGTACAATCGTCGGGTGCAATAATCCTACTATCCTATCCTACTATTCTACTTCCCAGTAATCCTATCCTACTTCCTACTAATATATTACCTATAAATGCGAAAGTGTGTTTGTTGGTTTGTCCTGCTTTCACATAGTAACGATTGACGTGATTTTTGGCATATAGATATAGTTTATGAACCGGAGAGTAACATCGGTCAATTTTATCCCGGAAAAGTACACGGTTCCTGTGGAAACTCGGGGGAAAACCGCGGGCAGAAGCTAGTCTGTATATATATTTTCAGATTTCCAAATGTTTGTAACTAAATGATTTAGCAAAAATAAGTGGTTTGCCAAAGATCACGTCGATCCATTGTTCCGTTGCTGCGTGAAAGAAGGACAAACCAACAAACACACTTTCGCATTTATAATATTAGTAGGGGTTTGCTTTTCTTTGTGCTACGTGTATTTTCTGCAGCCTCCAAAAAGCATGAAAGAATATTGTCTAAAGACAACCAGGCCAGTAATGAGACGTTGCAAATTGCCATCTCATTCAACACTGGCGCTCGAGGGAAATTAAAAGTGTTTATTTAGAGACATACCTACTCGGTAGGTACAGTGTACAGCAACACAGAAAACGCGCCTTATAAAACACTCAAAGATTAATCTGATTATTTAACGAATGTTAATGATTTATAATAACGCAGTCTCAAAGGATGAAGCTGAGTGCTCTGGAAATTGCTTTAAGATCTTATCGTGTGTAGGTAGATATAAAGTAATTACGGACTATGTTTACCTGCGTCATTTGGCTTCTCGTAGGTAAATGTATCTCTGCTCTTTATCTTATATACGTGTCGTAAAATGATAGTTTTCGGCGCTCCATCATCATGATCTTGCCCTTATCTCAATTGATTTGAGGTCGGTTCAGTAAGTCTTTTAGATTGCTTTTCCTTTTATTAAAGAAAAAAGCCTTGTAAAACTTTCACGAATTGAATTTATGGTAAGAGGACGAGAAGACTGCACACGACCTTCTGGAGTTTCTTCTCGTGACTACGATCAAAGCAACTTGATCGGAACGTCGAGCTTAGTCAAAATTATGTTTTTATTTTCACCTGTGCATGAATAGACCCGTTTTTGTCTTAAGGCGGTATCCTGAACAATGACATTTATCATTCGGTCCTCTTTACACACACTGTCGTTTTGAATTCATGTAAAAAAGAAAAATAGAACGCGCGGACGTAAAAATTTAGTAACAATCCAAAAACAGCGTGATTACATCAAAATCAGATGTCTAATCGAAAATGTACCTCAACTAAGTTTTTGTCATTATATAAGTAATATATTCTTGGTAATTTTTTCGATTTACGTTTATAAATAACAGTGATATTTCATTTCAAACTTATTTTTAGAGATAAATTTGTATTTTTTTTTGATCAAGTTAATTTGGTAAAAACTTCTTTTGATCACAACAAGACTATCGGTAATATGATGAATGATCGCATATATTTTTTCCAGTGCCAAAAGCTCATCTGATTTTGCTAAAAAACCTTTGTAGTGAAGCTATTTAGCTGCAATACACGCCTTAACACAAAGAAAAGTCCCTTGCAGAGTGTTTTGCAAATCGAGAAGATTACCATAACTCATGTTCAGAAGCAATAAAAATAACTCTACAAAGGCGTTAACTAAAGTGAAAGACAAAACAAGGCAATGTTTTCAGCATCGGTCGGCAGAACATCCGTCATGGCGTTACGCGGCAAATCGCCGACACTATCGATTACACACCAGAAAAATAATATTTATAGCACTTCGCAGTCAACTTTGTATATTATTCCCTTGTTTGTTACCGTTTTTTCAACTTACGGAAAAAGGGAAACACATTTTCGCGTTACAAAATACGAAACGAAAAGTTTCATGATACTTATCGTGAATCTGATGACCTTTTGTTTAATAAATAGCGCTGACGTTATTATACATCTGATATAGAAAACAGACGGTTTTAGCGAAGTAAAAGTCTTAATTCTCTGCGAAAATAAAAAGGAGGAGCGCGTAAACCTGCTGCCTTATCAGCTAACAATTTCGTGTTCGTTTTCAATACCAAACCGATTAAAACCAGCGGTCACTAGTCTTCGTGTGGAAGGAATAGTTTAGAATTTTCGCTGGTTATCATTTTCAAACGAACGTTATTAAAGAAATAGTATTTTTAGTTGAGTTCCTTTATTCCACCATAACTTTTAAATCCTGACACATTTAGATGGATGGGGTATTGTCAGAATCCTTACATCATTTCGAGTGACACTGGTTAGGGCAGTCATGTTTTTTTTGTAACTGTAGTAGTTTTTTTTACTTTTGAATAAACTTGGTGTGCAATAAAGAGATATAAGTACCTCTATTTATCTACTTTTTAAAAAGTAAAATTTTTCATGGCTTTTCTTTTTTTAGTTTTATTTTGCGTGCACTAACAAACTAACATAAAGTCCCCACTTTGTCACGGGTCTCAAGTGGGTAGTAATATAGCACCTTGGAAGTCCTACAGACTTATCGATTGCCAAACTTTGAGGTCATCTGTAATATCCATTATCTATAGATGTCCCTAACTAACATAATAATCCGGTACTTTATTTAGCACTATATTAGGTGATAGAGAAAGTTTTAATACTTTTACTTATTACTCGTAATATTTATAGCAACGGCTTTATCATAGTGGCTGTTATGAAAGATATATAACACCCATGACCATTGCAAAACAAAATTATATTAGCGATCTATGACATTAGAATAGCCATTAGCGCGTTGAAATAAGGCTCACACAAGTAGGTAATTTGCAACCTAATTCGCCAGTGATTTTGTCTCACGGACCAATTAATAGTTTAAAAGCATTATATAAATTCCAGCTATGGGTTCGTATCTAAGTTGCTATTGTAACTAGTAACATTGGCTAAAAAGTGAGTTGCTCCTAATTCGGTACCGGCTGGGGAAAATTTTGTGCGGTAAGCATAAAATTTGTTCTCGGGTCCTGGATTTGTGTTTTTTGTGTCTGTGTATATCCATGCCACCTGAGACACAGGAAATCTTGTTAGTATGGGTTACTAGTTCCTTCCATTTTGTGGTAACACAGTAAGGCGAAATACCATCATTTTGACTAATCTCGACGTCCAGAGTCTTCTAGTGAACAAGGTCAATGCAACTTGATCGAAATGTCGAGAAATAGAATTATTTATATATTAATTTGTGCACGAATAGACCCGTTTTTACAGACTTCGAAACAAGAAGGAGGGTCTCAATTCATCTGTTTTCTTTTTATGGCGTGTTAGCGACGCGATGTTACTCGATTTTTTTTAATAATTCCTTTTTTTTCATTACAGTATGTCTCAGGGGTAGTTCCTTAATATTTTTTGTGAAGTAATACCACCCCTAAAGGTGGAAAAGTAATAGTAAAATTTCATATATTATCTAATTTCGTCTAAGTCAGTGCTCGGTTTTTGAAAAGCAATTTTTATTTTGTTTTATTTGTATGTAGACTGAAATATTTGTTATGGACCGGCATTAGGCTTACCATCAGGCAAACGACCCAAGTCTCGTTATTCAATAGTGAAAAAATAATTAATCTCAACATTTCTATCAAGTTCCAATGATGACACTGTTAAAATGGGTATCAGCGTTTTCAGAGGCAGGCGTTGTCTTCAATTATCCGAACTTGGTCTTGTTAATTGTAATTGTACCGGTCTCGACAGCTCGACACACAATAGCCAGAATTGTATTTCGTAATTAATTTGTAGGCTATCTTCTATCTATACAAATAAATAAAAATGAAGTGCTTGTTTGTAATGCCAAAATAACAGGTTTTGACTAAATGCATATGAAAGTATGTACACGTAACAAAAAAACCATATTAAAATTTTTTGACTGTCTGCTTTTCCAGCTAATCTCCGAAAGCGCTGAGGACGTATGTTGACGGTACTTTCACTGGCAGATAGCTGATCTTCTAAGTAGTAACTTGGGCTAAGTGTGGCACACTTATAGTATTATTATGTAGTACCTATTTTTGCTCCATCTTTATACACATTTATTTCAAGGTAAACAGCGGACGATTGTCCGGAATTCAGTGCTATTTTAGATATAATTTATATATATTTTCTTCTATTTGGACCAAAAGAATAATTGCGACCGTTGCGAATTTAATAAGCGGACATGTGTATCTGCTGGCGACACTGAAATTCGAACCCACAATGATTAAAATAGATTTCGAATGTCCGCTTAAAACAATGCGCTTCAACGTTCCAAACCGACTTATTTGTTCATTTCGTGACACAGGAATTTACTTTTTAAAATTTGTTGAAAAAGTGTTGTTAGTTTAAAATGAGCTTTATGAGCGTCAGTGGAGAACGAGCTCGCGTGGGAGAGAATGACATCCGTGAACGCTGGTTCTACTAGCTTTCCCGTCTCAAACCATTTTGCGAAAACTATCCGAGAATTTATTAAAAATATATAAGCTTGCCCGACATTAAAGCAGTTCCCATTTTAAAAATGAGAATTCTCTAGATACTTCCTAGAGCTTTATTATGGAGTTTTATCAGATAGTATACACAGTTTTGTAGATCCTGATAAAAGTGCGCAATGTATCGTTTAACACAGCTTCTAGGATATACTTTTTGTTTTGTTCTATCATTAGAAAGTCGCCTTGTCATTTGGATGAAATAATAAGCCTGTATGGATTCATAAAAGTCTTAGTGTGGACGATCACCACGATCATAGTTCTAATTTAAGTATGTATCGATCAATACCGTCAATCTTTTAGAACGTGCCGGTTCTAAATCCATCAGCCGAGAGACGCAAACAGTCGTGCATCAAACAAGAGTGATGGTCCGTGGATGCTCCCGACGCGACCTCTCCGCCTGCCATTTTTCACGCCCCCTCTCTTCAAATTACTACCGACTAACTTAACTTCATTTTGAATTGTCGTAAAATACATTTTACACCTATTGATTCTCTGTGTTAGAAAAATGTTCATGATTTACATTATTGCCGCCTCTCGCCAGCTTGTTGGGTACGCTGCCAACTGGTAGCTAGGTATTACGACTATAGCTGTTAGAACATTTGGATTACCTACCTACATATTATAGGCCTACGATGCACAATGGCCTGTAGATTATCCAACCGTTTTTGTAGCCAAGTTACAGTAAGTACCTATATAAAAAAACATATACATACTTTGTGGTATTTATGTAGACGCTAGCGAATAAAGGTAAGCCAGTTGAAAAGAAAGAAAGAAAGAAAATGTAGAAGTTATAGTCAGTGAAATTGGCTTATAAGACTTAATACCTAATGTTTCAGGGTAACGAGCGCATTGCAGTGCCGCGCAGGCCTTTCTTTCAAATTTCTGATTGGCACTCAATTGTTATGGAATGGCGTTATGCTTACCAACAGGCAAACGATCCGCTCGTCTCCTATCCTATCGTGTAAAAAAAGTTATTTAAAAAGATAACAGCGAAGGATATTTCATTGAAGCAGAAGAAATACAATTATTTTACTATTGATTTATTTAGTAAAGCGCTATAGATTTACAAATTTGAGGCCTAGAGACAAAATACATGCTAAATACAGTGTAGTATGTAGCATGTATTTTAAAGGCAGTGTTCGAGAGCTCTTGATGAGTCAGTGAATGTGAATCTGAGAACATAATTTAATGAACGAATAAACTAAACAAACGTTTCTACGTATTTGCTTTTCTCTGATTGTTAGCTGAGAACAATCGCGCACTGTTGATTTAACGTATTGTTTACTTACTACCATGTTTATTAATAGATTAAAACAAGTAACTTATTTCAGTAAATACTTTTTTTGGATCAAACACTATGGGTCTATGGGTTCCTTAGGTTCTTCGAAGGCTTTTGTTTTTCGTTGTAGAATGTAATAATAACCTTTGTTTCACATAAAATTACTTAGGACAATTGATTTACTGTTCCCACCTCATAAAGTCATTGTTTCATTGGACATACTGTTGATTTATGATTATGCTAAGACTTAACAACTATACTTAACTTCTGTATGTATGTATATGTTAATTCAAATTATTAGATAAATAAGTGAAATAAATAATACTTACTTAAATATGTATAAATCAAACATAATAGTTCAAAAAAAAAAAAAAAACGAAATATCTATTGTACACAGTTTCCATAAAGTTTTCTATATTTTAATTTCATTTCAATAAAGTAAAGTAAAAAATAGTACAGTTAGAAATTATGGGTTCACTAAGTAACTGTACAAGAAGCTATGTCAATATATTATTTTTTTTCTTTGCTTTATTCCTAACTAGCTGCCACCCGTGGCGTCGCTCTCGTGGTATATATTATTATCTTTATAAATTGTTTTCTATCACTCATATTCTTGATCGTAATACAAAACGTTCCCTAAGTGGACCTAACTCTAGCCTTCCTTAAGGACGTTCTCCAAAAATTCCCACACTCGATATTTTAAAAATAAACAATAATAAATACTTTTAGTGAATAAACGTTATTATTATTATTATTACTTAGCACTTCATTTGTTATCTTTGTGGCGTAGAACGAGTACCATGGTCCCATAATACCCAGACATTGATAAAATACTATTTTTAACAGCACATTTGTTTGCATTGGAATTCGATTCCGGAACCCGGAACTTACCCTTATATCTGCCACACCGCACTGGCAATAAAATGTTATCCTTCTATACCTATATAAGCGCCAAAAATTATGGTTATTATGTATATTTGTGAATAATAAATAAATAATAAATAAAACAACCAGGACTTGATTATATATTGTAATATATTAAATTGTAAAATGTTAAGAATTCAAAGCGTCGCTAAAAAAAGTAGAACGAAAAGAGAACAAAACTTAACTTCCACGTTCAAATAAACACATCGTTAGTACCGAACGCTCGTACTGTACTTAAACGCTGTAAGAACTTTAGAATTAATGTACCCGAAAATGTTTACTGTTCATGTTTGTTGAAATTTTTCCATGTTATTCATAGTTGCAGTGTTAATATCTGTATAAAGCCCGCGAGATTTTCCAACGTCAGTAATGTCTAAGTTTAATTTACAACGCGATAGTTGACAAGCATGCTACAGGCCTCCGCGGTGACGTTCACCGTCAGCAAATTGAATTTCTAAGTTATACCCCAAGTTGCGAAGGCAGGAATGAAGTGAGTTCGTTCCCAGTTGTTGTCTCTGTCGAGCCGGGTCTATGATTACAGCAGAGGGCACGAACGACGAGACATCGGTTACGGAAGTTCTGAAGCTCGGGATAATATTTTACTGCTGACTGAAGGTTCGGTTCTTAGTATGTGCAAATTAGAGAATGGATCTTGGAAATTTGTCTTATATGTTCTATTTTTATCATACAGAAGTTCGTTCTGCGAAGCTAAGAAAATATGTTTATAAATTTTTTTTTTGCGGAAATCGGTAGTCGGAATTTGTCAGGCATTTATAATCTTTCTTTTCCATTGTTTATTCGTTTTATTAGAATTCGTGTCCAAGGCTCGGAAAATGTTTTTATAAAAACTTGATATTTCTCGTTGAACAGTTAGCTTCGCAGAATTTTCTCGTAGGTGTGTGATTGAATATGAAAATTGCTCTTATATATTACAGAGATACGTGGTAAAATTCACTCACACACACGTACGCACCCTCACACGAACGCAAGCACGCACACACGTACTCACGCACGCACGAACATATGGCATAGGCTTGAGTATCTATTATAGAATGCCCTCCAAAAAGAATTTTCAAAATATCTTCAATGAACAGAATTGGACCTGTTACAGTTTTATTATAAGTAGGTATACAGATGGAAAACATCTTGGTGTTTGGCAAACAGCATAGTTTATGGCATCTTGCAATGCTCTCCTGGCATGTTCCTCAAGTTGAAAATCTATTACCAATCACTTATCAGGTGGTAGGATAAAGTCTTCTGTGAGCGGATACCACCGTTTTGCTCGTGTAGTCTACCGCCAAGCAGCAAATTGCAGGCATTACTGTGTTCCACTGTGAAGAGCAAAGTAGTCAGTGAAATTATGGCTTATGAGACTTAATTAGGGCAACGAGCGCACTGCAGTGCCGCGCAGGCCTTTGCGTTTCAAAGTTCTGAGAGAATGGCACTGCTATTGTTATGGACCGACGTTATGGCAAACGACCGGCTCGTCTCGTTATCAAAGAGTTTTAAATATCTCTTAAAACAGAGTATTCAAAGTTTCAAACCAACGGAAACGGACGGAATGAAAACATATGTACGAAATATATCACATACGATCCTCTACATGTGTAAGTACGTAATAATGACACACACATATAAACATATGTACGTATGTGCAAGTACACATTTCGCTACATACAAAATCCAGCCTTTGTCGCTGGCAAGCGCAGACATTCACTAGCGCACCGAATGCGAAAGATAAGGAGACAAAGAGGTATAGGCATTTGGAGACCTCTACAAGTTGCGCGTCTAATCTCAGCGCTCGCTCTATCTCCACCCGGGGCTTTTGGCACTGTATCCCGCCGTGTCGGCCACTAAACAAACCCTTAACATAAATGATTACGTGTTAGGAAACTTGACGCGATGCCCTTGAGAGATAACTCGTTCGTTACTCGAAACAGACTCATTCCATTACTTCTTAGCTCCTTCGTTCAAGACGTGAATTTAAAACGCCCGATTTACAATTTCGCTCGGTCACGGAGCAGCCCTATGTTTTTTGTTAAATCAGTATTCTCCGCCGTAACGTACGTGATTACTTTTTTAATTAGATTCTTTTCCTGCGTTTCAAGTGAGCAAGTACTCGTAGCTCGCGTGTACACTATGCATTTAACACGCTCTCTCATACCGCGCACTCTACGATAATTGCTATTATTAACTTCGGTACAATAAACAAATTTAAACTCTATCTCAATAACGTAAGGTCTAGTTAAATTTGAAACAGAGAGAAATGTTTCTCTTATTATTTTTCGCGGTTTTTCCTATACCTACGCCTACACATATTTCCCGTCCTTAGAGATTTCCTGCTGTTATAACATGTTTACGAACATTAAGCAAAATTAACTTGATGATAAGAATAGATTATTAAATAATGTTCAAACTGATCACTTGCATAAATTAACTACCTATAAAATTAGAAAATAATGCCTATACGAACGATATGTGTCCACGGTTCTGGTATAATATCCTCTGGCTCAACAAATCAGCATTGCAATTCAACGAGTTTTTTGTTTTCCCATACCTACGTTCTCTGCGGTGTATCATAAGCTTAGTATCCTATCAGGCTTCGGATTCGCTTGTTCTCGAATATAGTGAGGCTACTTCAAAATTTACATTTCAAAGCGGCATTACTGTACTTATTTGTACACTCAGGCACAGAAGAAACAATAATAAATACCCTACACTTTTAATCAAGTTCATCATCAGCCGGTAAACCTCTACTGCTGAACATAGCTATATGTCTCCCCCATTTGGGGAGAATGCCATAATACACCACGCTTGGCAGGTGCCTTGGCGTATCTCAATTATATATCAAGTATATAATACGAAGAATCGAATCAGCAACCCTAAAGCGCTACAGAAGTAAAGCACATCGCCCTAACAACTACACCACGGGGACATTATTTTATTCTTATAACTTTTGAATGGAACAATTTTTAACGGTTTTTCTGGCATTTGAACGTTTTTTTTAAGTCCTGATATTTCAAATACTTTGCATTAGGTATTCTTGGTCACAGTTAGACCTGTGACCAAGAATATCTAAAACCCTTCGTTTTTTATCATGTAGTCCTTGAGTATATTATTTCAACACGGTTGCTTTACATTTCGTATGTATATACATATGGGCCTGATTATAGACGAAATTTTGTGAACAAAACTAAACTATTAATTTACGAGTACATACTATATGTTTACAAAATATCTTACAAGTTTTGCGAATATATCTGTTACTCATATGACATCTTTAACTAGATTTTAACCACAAAATATAGTTCCAGGTTATCATTGTAATTAAATAACTGTCATAGTAGACTATGAAGTGAAGTCGTAATGTGTAGTAAGTGAAGTTGTTGAAAATAAAACTCGCACCTTCTTGAGATTTCCTATTGCCATTGTTCATTCAATATTCCGTGATACTGGGCATTAAAAACTATAATGCAACTGTACTAAATTAATTAATTAATGTAATTAATTAATGCAACTGCTGCAAAAGAACATTGGTGATGACTACAATTAGTGCGCCGCGGCGTAGTATTTTCAATGACGGTGGCAAACCCTACTTGAATAGAGCCTCTTTCTATCGCGGAATAACTTTATATAAAATTATCATAAAAATACAAGAAAGCGTGCTCATTCATCATTAGCCTTGACTTCCTTCACTCCGGCGAGAAGCTAGCGAGGGAGTGAGGCCGTAAAAGGAATCCAACGGAATAATCCTACAAAGGTAGGTATTATAGTAGGCCAGAATAATTTGTTAACAAAAGGCCGAGAGTTGTACTTTTTAAATTTATAGCTTTAGGGTACTTTTTCAAAGGGTCCCGTATAAGTATTTTTCAGCCAGCTGTAATATAATATTGCGTATTATTCTTTACCTTGACAGGGTCAAAACGATAGTAGGTACTTCAAATTAGATTTATATTTACCGTCACTTATATTTACTGCGTATAAAGATACGCAGTAAATATACGCTTTATACTGATGTAGTGATGTTGATTAGAATCTTAACTGAATTTAAATTTAACAAGCTTTTCATAGTAGCTTAGAATTTGCAACTCCAATCCAGACAATTAGAACGTAAGCTTGAGGTAAAACGCTTTTACCGCAAGTAGCTTACCGGCAGTTTGTCCGGCGATGGAGTGCACATTTGTCATTGTTATTGTACACAAGCACACGTGAGTTACGTGAACGTAGCGTCACGTAGCACGTAGCATGTCGCAGCATGAAGGTGTAGCTGTGATTAGGGTTCACCACTTCGACGTCTTTCCTCGGACTGTGTCCTACTATTCACTAATAAAAAGGTCTAAAAAAACGCTTCATATTTTATGTGTCAACCGTGATTCTTTTGTTTGTTAATTATTTCATGAACGTGTCATAACATAGCAAAGCGAGTGAACTTTTTAACTTAGCTATAAAAGTGTGTCAAAAATGTGAGTAACTATTTTGGTTCCAATCCTAGTTTTCTAATATACGTGATGGCCACGCTTGCTTTGATCCTGCACGGAGCGCATAAATCGAGCGCGCGTCCGCTAAACGGAGCCAGTGAGCTACAGTGACAGCACAATGTTCGCTTATCTTAATTGCCTTCAGAGATACCATCGTCCGAGGATTTATCTGCGGCGCCTGCAGAATAACTACGGCACTTTTTAGCGGTCTGCGCGGTAAAAAGTTTAATGATAGTGCCGGCTATCTCTTCGACTGCAAAGTTACTTTTGGACAGTGTTCGAGGTTGCGCTAGTTTTAGACACCAAATTAAAGTTACGATTAGATTTTTATGTTAATCTCGATGGTTGAGAGCGTTTAACTACCGTCTCACCTGCAGGATAATGCTACCGAAAATGGTAAACTTGTTAAATCTAGGAAACCATGGCTTGCCGTGACTACTGGAACGAACACTGTTATAGATGCTTGGCGAGCACTAGATAATACGACTATTTCGGCATGCTCGTTGGTTCTCCTACTGGTAGGAGAACGATGACTAATATATTCTCCTACCGGTAGGACTATAGGTATGGATAAGTATAATACCATGATATGATTTCATTTCATATCCCTCCTAACTTATGTCATGTTCACTTTTATCATGTGCACTAACTAATGTGCGAAACTATCAATCCGGATGTATTCCAGTGACGTGACGAGCGGCCGAGCAGCTTTCCACTCGCCCCCGGTCGTGTTTGACCGGGGGCGAGTGGAAAGCCGCTCGGAACCACCGCCGTATTAAACTGTTTCCGATTGATGGGAAAATATTAACGAGTCCATATTGTAGGCGCCAAGCTATTAATCGATTGAAGGATCATACTATTTCGATATCATTAATAATAGTTACCAAGCCGGTACAAATTCTTCGGTGTAATCTTACAGAAGTCCTTGGCGTCTAGTCTGTATCTTTTATGCTTACCAACTTTTCTTTATGGGTTGGCATTTGTTCGTTATCTCACCTATGCGGCAAATATTGTAGCTGCTTGTGCTGTGTGTATGCTTGCCGAAAAGATATGCTTGTTCTCTCGTGTCTTGAAGACTCTGACCTACACCTAAGGCGCTTCGCACTGGACTCATCTTGTGGCATGACGATTTAACTGCTGTAATATTCTACGCTTAGCTTATACCCCCTTCAATTATATCGCTATTAGATGAGATAACAGTCAAACGCTCACGTAGGTAGGTACTTATAGAAAGTGAAAGAAGAAATACAATTATGTAGGTGAAGTAACCTTCAGCCATCGCGTCGTCGTGATGCGCGAGGATTCATCATAGGTTGTGAAGCACATAAAACTCTTAGTCTTGGTATTACCGTTCTCCTCTGGCCAAATAGCCTTCCAAATAGGTATATTAATTTCGACAGCGAACAGGACTTTAATACCATTGTGTCTATACCATTACATTTTAGCGATCACCTACCTAGAAACCGCTATACCGAACGTTGCATATATAAGACGAACCACCGGCCAATCTGTTAAAAACGGTTAGTCTGCGTCCACTGCAAGCTAAGATCGATCAGAGAAATTAAAAAAAAATATTGACAGCTCTGTTAAAACCGTTAAAAATATCGACAGACCTGTTAAAACCGTTAAAAATATCTACAGTTAAAACCGTTAAAGACAAATGGTAGAATCATGTCATTGCCTTCGTAATAAAGTACGTGTCGAAGTATCGAGAAATCTCACGCATGAGATGACAGCTTTGTAATGAAAATGGGAATCCTATACAGAAGATACCCAAGGTTTTCTATAGCTATACGAAGACCCCGTAGGTACTGTACAAAGACATAAAGTGCGAATAAGTTTGAAACAAATGGGTACAACAGAGAGTGTTACCGGCCGACGTCCCTTGACACTATCGAAGACAATCCCATTGTTTATCTATTCAGACACAATAGCAAGCTGGAAGTTAACGGGCTAACTAAATGAATTATTCATTAGACAATGACCTGCCACGAGCAAATCTGAATCAATGTTCAGGATCTTTGGCATTCATAAATGTGTCAAATATCTACTTGTAGGTAAGCCGGCTCGGTGGAACGCCTTCAAATTTAAGGTTTCAGCTTATGGTTATTTTGAAATTACGACATGAAGATTATTATTTACTTACGTCGAGAAATACCTATTGGTTAAATAATGAGAACGTAAGATCCGATAAAATCCAATGTTTGATTTTATATATAACGTGAATATAATGCCAAAAGTTTACATATTAGATAGACTATGACGTCTATAGCTAAGATTCTGAGATTATAGGAATTACGAGGATCTTGATCCACAACACCCAAACCCTTTTTTAGTGCAACAATATTTGTTTCGTTGCGTAAATTGAACCAGCAAACCTTATGCACTACAAAAATTATGTCCATTAATTATGTCCTTCTTTGCCGGAATCTGTATTTCCTGAGTGCTACAATTTGGGAGTATTCAAGACAAGAGTGTACACTTGTACAGGTATCTTCTAGGCAAGCGCACTCCGTCGACCGCATCGTCGCTTAACATCAGGTGAGATTGCGGTCAAAGGCAAGCCTATCCAGTATAAAAAAACACATCTATGATTGGCATTGTATTAGTTTCGACTTGATAATTATAACACTAACGTTGATCCACGTGCGATGGACAACGAAGTGCTTTTAAAAACATTTAATGAATTTTATTTTTTTATGTTATTTGGTAACGAGACGAGCTGTTCGTTTGCCTGATGGTAAGCATAACGCCCGCCCATAAAAATTGCAGTGCCACCCAGAACTTCGAAACACAAAGGCCTGCGCGGCACTGCAGTGCGCTCGTCTACTCTGCTCATCAAACCGGAACACAGTAATGCTTGCACACTACTGCTTGGCAGCAGTCTTCACGAGCAAAGCGGTGGTAACAACCCAGACGGACACTCGCAGAAGAGTTAGTCCTCCCACTATCGAATATTAATATAGTTTTGATGATATGAATGAAAATATTCAATGGTGTAGGTAAAGGCAAATACTCGTAAACTGGTCGGTTGGCACCGAGAACTGCCCGTTAATTCCAGAGGCGGTCACGGTTAATGTGTCATGTTAATGGCTGCCGTTAAATATCGCATGGATCCATTTTATGATCTTCCAATTTTATCTCCCAAGTGCCACTGAGTATAAAATCGAACGCTGACATTACTCTACACGACCGAAATATTGAACAATCACAGAACTAAAGTGAAAACTTGTATCCGACTGCCGTAAATATGACAAATTATTATGACCAGCGACAACAATAGAGAACGCGCGGCGTACAACAATATTATTAATGTAAAATCAACAACGCACAACTCTGTACAAAATGGAAAATGCATTTTGCATGTAGAGTTTGAATAGATCGGCGATCGGCCATTAGTTATGGCATAGTTACGTTGCTCGATTTATTTTTATTCAGCCGACGTGAATGCGTGAATATTCAATTTAATCCCGAAAAAAATATTCACATAGACTATGTCATAGCTGCAGGTAAAATAGCTAGGAACGAGCCAAACTCGCTTTAAAACGCCGCGCGGCGAATTGTCGTTAATGGTTATGAATAAAAATTTATAGGCGTTGAAATAGCCTTCTATTCAGTGCAGCTCCATCTCAATTAAACTCCTATTATCTAGTCAAATGGTCTGCGCCATATGCTCGGAACTGCTCCTGAAAGTGTTATTAACAGGGAATTATCATGGGGCCGGTCTGAGACTTTCTTTAGGAAGTTTTAATGATCTTCATTTTTATCTCTACACATTTATATTATGGTGATGTAAATTAGCTGACATCAGCGTAACGCGATTGCTACAGCATACTATACTTACATACTAGTAAAGTTTCGTAAAAACTATGTGAATAGTGTCTCGACAACGCGTTTGAAAACAGTGGCTACATAAGATCTTCTTATATTAAGATATGCTAAGTATCCCAGCGCAACTCATCTATACATCTATATATGAGTACAAATAAATAAAATTTAAGTGTCTCTTTGTATAATATCAAAATAACAGCTTTTTACTAAATGCATATGAATGTAAATACGGTACCTATAACAAAACCACCATTTAAAAAATCTGTCTGTCTATCTGTCTGTTTGTTCCGGGTATTCTCCGAAATGGCTGGACCGATTTTGACGGGACTTTCGCTGGCAGATAGCTGATATTACAAGGAGTAACTTAGGCTATGTGGGTGAAGCCGCGGGGCACAGCTAGTTCCATATAAAATTATTGATCGGAATAAAATATATCAAAACAACGAATTATGTTATTATTATAAAGTCATAAAAACACTGTTATGATGTGAAATTCACAGGCGACGATGTAACTGCTTACTACCAGGTGGGTCGTCTACAACATTAAATAAAGCATCTACAATGCAATGTATAACGAAATTCAAGTGGCTGTCTATAGAAATAATACTTCTACTATGCATTATTACCTAACTAAAGCCAGTTGTACTGCGTTGCTATAAACAGATTTACTAAATCATTACATACTCAATTTCCTCATGTGCCCTATTTTTCTAAACAGGCTCCTGTCCACGACCGCACACATAAATAAAACGATCCAACGTTACCACACCCAAAACTTAGCATGCTGATGTTATCAAACCAACTTGTGAACGTAAATTTATTTCCCAACGTAATGTAATGAATAAAGACCATTCAGATTACAATCGTACGCTTCTCACGCAAAAATATAATTTTTTACCCTCTTTTTTATTCAAAAATCCCCCTAATAGCTCATGATTAAGCTTAAGTGCCGTCGCTGGCGACAATATGTAGGAGTATTACGGGTTTGAGTATAAAATACTGTGTAGTACTTAGCTAAGGACGGATACCGTTATTTTTGTAAGCGGTTTGTTAGAATTTGATATTTTATTCATTCGGTGATGTTTCTGAAAGCGTGTTTTAAATTAATTGAATAAAAATAAAATTGCTTTTAAAAAGCATCAGGAACTGACATCGATGAAAATATAGCGATTTATATTTCATCCCCCATTGTGCCACCTTTACGAGTTTCATAATGGAACCATTTAGAGAGAATACAATTTAAAAAATCCTCAATTTTTGAAGTCGGTTAAAAATGATTTACTCGTGCAATAATGTGCGTCCTAAGCTAGGGTTAGCAGCACACCCAAACGCTAACCTAAAATAGCAACAAATATTTAAAGTGTCTCATAATTTGTTAAAAAATACAGACATTACGTGTCATATATATGCGCTTCTGAAGTTCGTCGTAGGACTAAACCTATCCTAGACTCTAGATGGTATTTCGAAGGATCTCACTCATATTATGGAAAAGCAGCCGGATTACACACCAAATAATGCTACTCAAGCTTATGCAAATATCAATGTACCATACCAAATTAATTCACTACTTAGAAAGTACTAGCTGGTAGGACTAACTCTTCTGCGGCTGTCCATCTATGTTGATACCACCGATAAGCTCATGAAGTTTCCCGCCAAGCAGTAATGTGCAAGCATTACTGTGTTCTTGTTTGATGAGCATAGTAGCCACTGAAATTACCAGGCTTTCGTTTCAATGTTCTGAGTGGCACTGCAATTGATATGAGCCGGCATTATGCTTACCATCAGGCAAGCGACCAGCTCGTCTCGTTACCAACAAGTATAAACAAGTAGAAACTTGCGGGTACTTCAATTTTAGGTATACCTAGACTATAAAATTTCTAAAATCTTGAAAACTTCTAAATAAACAACTGCTAAGCTACTGTTTGTTCCCTCTTAGTTTCCCAAACGTCGATAGTTCTTCCCTCGTCCGGTATAATATTTGTTATCTAGGAAAGTTTTCTGAGAAATTAAATGCTGACAGTTAAAATGAAGCGTTCACAAGTTTTATTATCAGTTAGCCGGTGTTGCAATGAATAATAAGAAGTTTGCCAGTCAGCGGGAAGTTTAGCCGTCGTACTATCCCAGCGTGCCGGGAGCGTCGCCGTCACCGAGGGTAAGGGGTTTTGCACACGGTAACAACTTATCGTACGACATGGCGACTTGACTACACTGCCCTGCTTACAAAAAAAGCTTAAGTGACATTTTATGTCAAATCCGTACTGCAATAAATACAAAAGTGTTTGTAGGTTTGTTGTTACAAATCTGTGGTTTGTTGGTATGTTCTTTTTAACGCAGCAACGACGCAACGGATCAATGTGATTTTTTACAGACATGATATAATTTATGGACTGGTAAGAAACAAAGCTATACTTAAATCTACGCATAACTACTTTATTCTACGCCTTAGCATGTCACAACTTTGGACTAATCAAAGATAAACGTTATGTAGAAATATAAAAAAAACATAAAAGAAACTACTATACAGTAATAATTCAAGTCGTCGTGAAACTCGACATGTCGTGCGAAATCGTGCGAAAAGTACCTAACTCAATCAGGCAGCCGTGACTTACGCAGAGAAATGGAAGTATAAAAGGTATCTTTAGAAGAAATTAAAGTGTAAGTCAAATTTAGAATGATAAAATGCAAACAACAAGAGGGATTTGAAGCCGCAATTATGGGAAAACCATTTCCTTGTTTGACTAAGTTACCGATTTGGTATTATACTCTTATAATATTATCTTTGCTTCTTATAGGGTTTTAATAACCAGGCATTTTAGGCACACTAAAAAATTTTTTTTTCAAGTGTTCTTGTTTTTGTAATAATAGGCCTAAAACGGCCTTTTCAGATCGTAAATCGGGCACATAATTATTTATTTGAGTTTGATATGATGTCTATGATAGTGTAATATTTTTTTGTTGAAGAAACAATTTCAAATCTTTGCTTCACATAAATTCCTTGTAGCCGCAGGGCTTTTGCATGAAGACAACATACAAGCAACGCAACCAAGAAAACTTTTGCTAATAAATATTCATAAACCAGCCCCATAGTTAGACTGCGTCCATTACCGGCCCGGGACTAGGGCAGAGTGCTGCCCTAAATGCATTCAGGTGCTATCCATTCAATTTGGAATGCTAACATGTTCATCACACTGTAGCGTGGTAACATTTGCCTATTGATACGTGTATAAATCGGTTGAGAGGTAACGTGAATATTTTTGAACAAAAATGTGTCAGAGCGTTGAGTGGTGAAACATGATTTAGGGCCCTTTTAATGATCGCTTGAGTAGCTGCCGCACACAAATTAAACATATATCGCCAAGGATTTATCGGTGTGTTCAGACGGCTACACTTAAGGCGTATATAGCAGCTAAATAGCTTCACTTAAAAGGTTTTTTAGCAAAATCAGATGAGCTTCTTGTACTGGAAAAATATATGCCATTATTGGCGATTTATCACGGGAAAACTGGATCAAGATTAGCGTAACTGTTTATCCCAATACATATTATATCCCAATACATATTACCGTCCCTATCTGCAGATTAGCACTACCAACACGCCTAAAGTTAAGCTTGCGTTGTAAGCACTAAGGGTCGAATGCTTGAGGGTAAAAGGGTAATTCGGCATAAGTCCTCCATCGGCGAAACGTGATTCGGAATATGGTATGTATTTCGATTACATCACTTCTTAAGTTCAAAGATTTGTTTCAATAGTATTGTTTCTTTTACATTGTTGCTTTTTTATTCTAATTGATAACGAGACGAGCTGGTCGTTTGCCTGATGGTAAGCATAACGCCGGCTTAACAATTGCAGTACCACTCAGAACTTTGAAACACAAAGGCCTGAGCGGCACTGCTTTGCGCTCGTTATCCTAAGACATTAGGTATTAAGTCCCATAAGCACAGTAATTTTTATTTATTGCTGAGTTTGTACTGTTACATAGTTTTTCCGTAGGCTCTTAATCATTTTAGTCATTTTCTGATGCACACGCATCAGCGCATAACCGCAGGCAGCAGCTAGTAAGTAATATAAATTTTAGTGTTCCAACATTTTACTAAAAACGATTTTTGTATGAGAAGAATGCGTTTTTGATTGTGCACCATTTGGGAGTTTTTAGCGAGGGTTTTTATGTTGAGCAAAGCTATTTTAGGTTGCAGACAACAACAAGTACCTTTATTCCGGTCAAAGGAATTTACGGAATGTATATTAATATTTAGCAAGAGCATTTCACTACTTACTGTGTATACACTATACATACATATATTTGTACTATTGGATAATAATAAATAAACGCTTACACTCATACCCCGCACAAGGATTCCCTCTGTTGCAGGTGGCATGGACATTGGACACACACAGATACACATCACAAAAATCCCAGACCCGAGAACAAACTTTATGCTTACACAAAATCTGCCCCGGCCGGGAATCGAACCCGGGACCCCTCGCTTTGCAGGCAGGGTTACTATACCAACTTAGCTACGGAGCCGTCAACGAGACGAGACGAGACGAGCTGGTCATTTGCCTGATGGTAAGCATAACGCCAGACTACAACAATTGCAGTGTGACTCAATACTTTGAGACACAAAGGCTTGCGCTGCACCAAAGACTATAAATCCTGAAATAATCTGTGCGCTGCACACTGCATTGCGCTAATTACCCTGAGATATTAGGTATCAAGTCTCATAAGCCCAGAAATTTCGCTGACTACTTTATTGCTCATCGAACCGGAACACAGTATTGTTTGCACATTACTGTTTGGCGGTACACTACGAGCAAAGTGGTACTCAAACGGACACTCGCAAAAAAATTAGTTCTACCACCTGGTAAAATCAAATATATGACCATCTAAGCGACTGTAGTCGAAGTTTGTAAATACGTTAGGGGGCTAATAGGAGCCTTTCAAGTACGGTAGCTGAACACATTGATAGAGGCTTGGTGATAGATTATCAATTGGGAGCACCAAAAGCCAGGCCACATAAGTGAAATAGCCCTAGTACAACGTAACGGTTGTCCACTACAACCAATTTCCATCTACTCCACTGAACACTCAGCTCATTGTTAGATCGGAATCCTCGGAAACCGCATCGGCGGACAATTTCGCTAGAGGCTAAACGCGCTTAGACTTCAACTGTGTTACCACAAAAAACAACTTTCAGACGCTCGTTTAGCTAGACAGTGTATAAAGAGAAACGTCTAAAATCAGTAGAAATGTCACAACAAAATGGAGTTAGACAACTGTTAGACACTACTTCAATCAAGATTTGTGGTTGTTGATATTTAAATAATGCGACTTAGGCATGTTTAGGAGTTAGCCGCTGTTTAACACATTTTTAGGGTGTGTTTTTTTTGTGGTAAGACCGTTAGGTTAGGTAGGTGGGTAGGTAAGTGCCCTTGCAATCATAAAAAAATTAAAAATCCCAAGCCCTAGATAAATATTCAAACAGACCAGCATTTGCTGCGTTGGGTGACAATGTCAGAATTGATTGCTGAAGCCAAGAGGAAGACGCGAAATAGTTGCAAAATGTGGATTCGTGTGAATGACGGCACCAGACGTCGCTGCATTTCAATGAATTGCTGTTGTTATGGAAATCTCACATTCGTTCCTCGTATAAAAGTCGCACTGATGACGACCTCTAGCGCTCCGCAATAAAACTTTGTGTGTCCAAATCTTTTACGTCCGCAAGGAGAAGAGATATAAAAAGGTTTATGATCCACCACATTTTTGGATGTATAGTATAGAATTATGATGCTTATAAGAGCAATATCACTAAAAGGTACATAAATGGCTTTACTGCCTTTATTTCTGTCTCTACTGAGCTCAATTGCTTATATTAGATTAATGCAAATATGTTTATTTGATGTGCGAAAGCTAAACCAGCAAGCAGTTTAATTTGAAATATTTTACTTGATTATATTACTTTTTTTGGGATCGTTAATACCTATCCTCTAACAGAGGATAATAGTGTCACTTGCTGTTTGCGGTTGCAGTTTGCAACCCGTTGGCAGGCCGTCTAGGACTTGTACCTTTAGGCTGATATTGGAAACCGCTAAGTCCTCCTAGAATTTTATTCTATTTCTTTATGATATATCTAAGTGTTTTTTTGTTTAACGTTTTAATCATAATTTCAGTGTTGATAAAGAACACGCTAAACATAGAATAGAATGAAACTAAGAAGTTAATAGGTGTAAGAGAGATTTTCAGCTCGAGCTCATTGTAGTAACTATTTGCACATTCATCATCAGTCAACATCAAATCCACGCCCCATAAACGTTTAATTTATTACTAGCTTCTGCCCGCGGTTTTCACTCGCGTTCCCATAGGAACCGTGCATTTTTCCGTAATAAAAAGTAGCCTGTGTTGCTCTCCGGTCCATAAAATATATCTATGCCAAAAATCACGTCGATCCGTTGCTCCGTTACTGCGTAAAAGAAGGACAAACCAACATACCAACAAATCAACAAACCAACAAACACACTTTCGCATTTATAATATTAGTAGGGATTTTTTACTGATGACATATAATCCTATTTTATTAAAACTGTTAATGACGTTGATCTGTAGGTAACCTTTCACGTAATTATACCAAGAAATAAGAAACGTTCAGTATGCTCAAACAGCGATACAATGAAGCCATCGAACTGATTGACACCGATGAATAAGAAAAGGATCGATCACTTCGACCAGTCGCCACGGAGCGTATGTCGCGGCCAGAAGGTTTTATGTGGCTTAATCTGCCCCAAGAGAGGCGGTCGTCATTAATTAGGTCGGCTGAGCTGCCCCAGCGGTTTTTGTGGACAATTGACGTATGTATGTGTGGAGCGCAAAATAGACAACGAGTTTGTGGGAGCTGAAGTGTAGCAGGAAGAGTTTAAAAGTACTTTTGTCTTAGCTTTGTATTTACGCACTTGATAAGAGTTGGTAAATTGTACAATGTTTTGAGCTAGAAAATATCCCTCAAGTAGTATCATCATAATACTGATACTAGTTCAGTGTCACTAGTACCAACTGGTGGTACTAATGATACAAAGTTGTGTCACTTGTACCTTCAATGACACTATGGACAAAAAGCATACATGACCAAATTATTACATTATATGTAATTCTAGTTGTCTTGAAAGACAAAGTATAAATATTATATTGTTGTTGTATTATATTGTGTGGCTTCTAAAATCTGTGTTTTTACAACAAGTTTTTTTTAACTCGTACTGCTTATGTAATATGTTTGATTGTCCAGGGCAAATCTTACAAGCTCAATTTGACCCATTTCTTAGTGTTCGATAGACTCATTAACATACATATGTAAATCGGATGACAATGCAATAATATATAAAAATATATAACCAAAAAAATTGTTAAAAAAACCAATTTGGATATATTCTACAAACTAAATGGGTACATGAGTGGTCTTATCGCTTGAAGCGATTTCTAGCAGACATTTATTGGACGGACTACGGATCTTTATGAAATGCGGTCGGAATTTTGTATTGTATTATAGTATCAGGCGGAACCACTGAACCCCAAGAAATTCAATCAAAAACTCAACCAAGACACTCGATCAAAAAAATGAAAGTTAACTCTAAAAATAAGTTTGCAATAAAATCTCTATTATTTATAAATGTATATTGATAAAATTTACAAGATTTGCGTATTATACACTGACAAAAAACTTCGTAGTGGTACATTTTTGATTAGGTAATCTACTTCTGAAATATTTAGCATTTTTTGGATTCTTCCTTTTTTCTTCCATCAACGCCAGCAGGCGTGTGTCCAAAGATGACAGAACGATGAATGTCATTGGCTCGGGGTAGCGCCTTAAAAAGTGCTCTGCCATCAATGGTAAAGTTTCATCATAGTAAATTTTTTCATCGAAAGCTCAATTAACGATTTGGTTGGCCGGATTAGGTAGGATAACAAGTATACTTATTGCCCGCGGTTTCATCCACGCAGAGATATTGGAAATAAAGGTTTTTATTTTTTTTGCGCGGAACCCTAATTGTTTTTCTAAAATAGAAGTAGTCTAAGTTACTTCTTATAATATCAGCTATCTGTCAGTGGAAGTTCCGTCAAAATCGGCCCATCCGTTTCGGAGATTACTCGGAACAAACAGACAGACCGACAGACAGACAAAAATTTAAAAAATTGTTGTTTTGTTATAGGTAACGTATATATTTTCATATGCTTTTGGTTAAAAGCTGTTATTTTGATATTACAAACAGACACTTCAATTTTATTTATGGCAGTCGTGTTTTTTATTTTTCAGTCCCAGTTTCACTCGGGATGATGTAAGATGTTGATGGTTCTAACGATATATTATCCCATACATCCAAATATTCAGGCTTTTAAAAGTTATTCTGAAATAAAGAAACTCGTACATTGGTGCAGATTTTTTAAATTGTCCAATACAGTAAACCAACTTGACGGTTCCCCTAACAATGGCATAGATAGAAATTCAAATTCGAATGATGTCGTTTTATCATGTTGCTTACCAAGAGATGAGATAGTGGTCAATCGCACGTATCAAGAAAATTGCTGAATTAAAATATCGACACATATTATATGAACCGGAAATTAATTGCCCTCTTGTTTCACAAGCCTTTTGTTCAGTATTATATTGTATGGACTTAGGTCATGGCAGGGCCGGCCGGGGCACCACTAAATAATGCACGAGGTAGCCTATTGATTGAGTTTATTTTTAGTGCTGATGCCGAAGCTAACTGCGATATGTTAAGACAACCTTTGTATATATTTTTATAGGTCGATGGAATTAAGCTCTGTAGCATGTCAAACTAGGATCAAGAAGTATCTTTGAAAAATGCAAACCATCAAGAGTGAAAAACTCGCGCTTCGAAACTTTCCTACCTACTCAAATCGACAATAATTTTAAAAGTCATCATTATTAGTCTTGCACTATTATTAGTATTAGCACTCGTATTAGTGACGCACCCACTGCTGGGACAGGTTTTATCTCAGAAAGAGAGAGAGACAGTTCTCGAATTTTGTGGTTCCTGAACTTGTCAGTTTTGCACTCTATTAAAGTTTTCAAAATAAAGTAAATCATAGATCGTAACTAAACTAAAAAAACTACCAGTCTTTAAATTCAAGCTCGATGTTTTTAACTCTAGCTCTTACAGTAGGATTTCCAGTTCCTGTAAGAGCTGAAGTTCTATTTATACTTTTCTGGAATAAACTATGTAGATTGTTACATAATTATATTTTTCAATATATTTTATAGGTATTTATATTCCGATAAATTATTATAGACGATGTCTATAATAATTAGATTGATACAAATCTTTTTTATGTAGGTATTACGAATAAAAATAAGTTTTTAGATTAACTAAACAAGCTGCCAGGAGGTTGTAATGCGTAGGCCGATAATATCTTCACCAGCGATACAGTGAACAGCTGTTATATATACCTATATACCTTTCCGAGGTCGCTGGGCAACATATCATTGTGTCGGTGATACACAGCGCTTGTCGATGTGGCCTTATTGGAAACACGATGAAAAAATACCCTATTCGTTTGGATTGTAGTTTCTGGTTTTTCTTTATACCTTTATTTTTCGTTTGTTCGTTTCATCCCTCTCCACAGTAATGTTTGTTGGTCTTTACGCAGCCAAAGGTAATCTTGCTCACAGTTTTCCTGTTTTTAACAATATTAGGATTAAGGTACAAGGGCCAAATCTGACAGGCTTTTACGCTTGTGCAGTAAGTTCGTATTTACCGTAGTGTTTATGTCGTATTCATGGAGTTTCCATAAGTGCCAATGCTACGTGAAAACAGTGAGATTAATCTGATCAACCAAAGCAATGTTACAATTTCACCTCTGGGCCCGGTGTATATACAGAAATCCAGCATCAAGTTCTGCATCATTCGGACCCGAACCACAAAGTTTTGAAACACTATGTATACAGGCCTCGTTCGGATAGACACATCATATCAGTATTCAGGGTATCCGACCTGCCGAAGTAAATTTTCATACAGCAAAAGGGAGGTTAAGAAGTGAAAGATATGCGGACATGCTTACAAGAACATTTAGCGCGGCCATGACATCGTTTGTACAAAAACGAAGGCTTCTCGGTGCTTAATTCCGATCACGTAGCGGCTCGCAATGAGGTTGTAAACACATATGTGCTCGTCAAACTATAGGCGTATGACAATATCGTGAGCTTGCGACGCATACCTGACGATGCATAAAGATTTTGGATTTGAGTAATAAATATTATAAAATGTAATTCATTCTATATCACGACCAATGTAGACGAAGTTTACTATCAAATTTCTTTACACAATTTTTACAAAATTGTGGTAATAATCTCAAAATTAAATCAAAGTATATATAAATGTATACAAGTTATTTCCTTTCTACGTTACACGTCACCGTAGATTTTGTTTACTCTAGCATTCGATAAAACTACGTAATAAAAACCTTATTTACGATTATGTTAATACTGTCACCTTTTGCTAAGTTCGTAAGTATATATCGTGAAGAAAATGTAGTCAATGTTATTTATTAAGCTATAAATAAATCGTAAAAGTACGCGAACGGGTCCTGAGCTTCAGTTTACTTTACTATGGAAACTATGACCGTTCTAAAAATGCGATAAGGAAGGTATCAGCCAGTCGGTTATCGGCTCGGCAAATATAAGAGCGACCGTTCATGAATAGTTAAAAGGTAGACCGCTTGGGCCACGTTTACATGTAGTACCGACGTAAAACTGCCTTAAGCGCTCGAAATTCAGGAGTGTGTCTAATACGAAATTGTTCATGCCGCGTGGATAGAGCTGTTGTATAAATAAAAATCACTTCGTGGGGCGTACGAGCTCTTTCGGTCGCGGGTGTGATCACGGGTTTATTGTAGAGAAGCATGCGCGGTCTGCGCCGGGTCGGCAGGCCTCGCGGCTACAGTGGCATCCGGCGAGCCACGCAGGCCGCCCGCGACAGCCGCCCGCCCTACAGCGCGCCTACTTACGTAAGTGACGCGAAAAAAATAAACTTAACAGCAGACTTGCCAGTGGACTAAACAACACGCATACGATTTCTTTGAATTTAAGATTCAGTGTTAGATATTGCAGTGAGTGAGCGAATTTGGATGTGTATTTTAGACATTACCGGCAGCCACGGAAAATATTAGCGCCGGTTGGACATTATTGAAGTTGATATACACGTGACCTCAGGTAAGTTGGTTACGTCGCCGACGCAAATGCGATTTCTAGCGTGAAATTAGATTTCAAAGAACGGTGGGCATCGTTACATGATGATTTCTTGATGATACTGAACAGTGCCGACATTTATAATGTCTATAATATGTTTAGAGTCTATAGTGTCGGTCCTGTTATGGTATATTTTAATTGCCGGAATAAAATACGGCGCCAGCAAAAAAGTAATTGAGAAATGTCTGATTTAAAACATCTTTTAAAAATAATTTGATAATGAAACCATTATTTGGTTAGTTATTTGATCAGATAGGTATTTCTTGACCATTTTAAGCGCTATTCGACCGAATTCTCTGTCCTATTATTTATATTTCTTGTTTACAAATTTTCGTTCTTTATTTTAATGTACGTTAAGTGTAATTATAGGGTCAATTAGTGTAATTTTTCTTTCATTTCTTTTAGTTTTTTTCGACAAGATTTTGTAAAACGCTGTTGATGTAGTTATATCAGTAAATAATTATCATTATTATCGGTTAGGATGGCACTACTCGAAGATAAAGATAATTACCTACCTTTGACTACAGTAATAATTGACATACTATTATTATTTAGTTCACCTGTCGAGAGTAAATAAATATATTTTAAGAAAATGGACATGGGGCGTCGAAGTGTTGAAACAGGGTGCGTGTGTGAAAACAAAAACTTCCACAACTGTGAAGTGTTAAGGGGACTAATTTTTGTGGGATTTGTGACAGTTGATAAAAGCCGTTGTCAAAACGCGTCCTTGGCATTCGAGAACTGGTACAGATCAACAGAACTAGCGTACATGCTAGGGACGTATGGAACGCGAAGAGTTTAATTATAGGTTCCAATTGGACACTACACAGGGTCAGATATAAACTTTTTTGCATCGGTGAACTGGCTGCGCTTCGGTAGCTTCTTTGGAGAAAGAAGGGTTCTTGCGGACAAAGTTATCAAGAAAAATAGCTACCGGAAATATATAATGATGGGCGGTACGGTAGCCACTGGTCAGGCTCCTAAGTCTCTCTGAAGTATTATTTCCGGTAGAAGTATTTTTTATATTTATAACGACGAGTAGTTGCACAGATGTAATATGGCTGGTGTAATTTGTTCCTCATTAGGGCCTTGTAAATTTAAGTTATGTATCTTACCATAAGTAGTTCGTTAGTGGGAGGACTAACTCTTCTGCGAGTGTCCATCTGGGTTGTTACCACCGCTTTGCTCGTGAAGTCTGCCGCCAAGCAGTAGTGTGCAAGCATTACTGTGTTCCGGTTTGATGAGCAGAGTATCCAGTGAAAATACTGGGTTTATGAGACTTAATTCCTATGTCTCAGGGTAACGAGAGCACTGCAGTGCCGCGCAGGCCTTTGTGTTCCAAAGTTCTGGGTGGCACTGCAATTGTTATGGGCCGGCGTTATGCTTACCATCAGGCAAACGACGAGCTGGTCTCGTTACCAAATAACATTAAAAAAAAGTAGGTTGCACCTGCACCGGTACCTGCTCTTTTTTCGTGCTGTGAAATGTCAGCTGTCGTCTTATCTCTTTTAATCTTTTTCTGTAAGCGTTCACGCCAAACGATAACTCTAAAATGTGTGCAATAGAAATGTTTATTATATACCTGCGGAAAAGTGACTTTACGTCACGCCAAATGTGTAGACAAATAACGGAACGCTACTGAAGGACGCGTGACGTCTCAACGCCAAGTTTTCATATAAATTGTAGACAAGTGAAGCTATTGACAAACGCAAGCGTTTTATCGTTATGTTTTTTTATCACGCTCCCTAGCGTGATCTCAAACCCTGGCGCTGTGCGTTTTTGAGTTGAGATGCATTGCCTACGTCTATTACGGGCGGTAAATAATGAAGAAGCGTGTATAAGGCACCGAAAGAGAATAAATAGCAGTAAAATGAAGGTTATTGCTGTTATTTGACCCTGGCTAAATACATGAAAGGTGTGGAGCCAAACCGAAAAAAAGTTAAAAGAATAGCAGCTCGTTTGACGTTTGACTTTTTGTTTGGTACTCACGCTCAGCGTTGCCAACTCTACGTATCCCCCAAATACGCGGGATTTAGTTAAAAAATTGTTATAATATATAGTTCAACAGTGGACATCTTTTGGGTGAAGATGATGATATTATTAATATTGTTTGTTAAATTCCAATTAATTAAGTTGATATAATTAACTTGTATAGAAAAAATAGACCCTTTATACCTATAGACATCTTAATAGAAATATTATGTGGAGCTGGAAATAACATCTGTTATAGGTACCATTTTAGAATCTCGATGAAAAGGGCAAATTATTACGTAGCTGGTCACCCGTAACACTATACATTTTTTACACGACAACAGCTCAAACTTACGTTAGAAAAATGACTAAAGCACAAATTTTAAGTGTATCACATAACTAAACAAAAACTAAACATGCGATACAAAAATGGATGTTAACATTTATCCAAAAATACAACTCACAAAAACAGATTGAAAAAATTCCCGAAAAGAGCAAAGATGTCGATTCTTTTTTAAATTACAAAAAAAACATATAATTCGACTTTTACTAAGCTCAATTTTTAATTTATTGAATTCGTGATGTCCCCCACCCTCTGGTTAAGGATTATCTACCCTTTACGCCACCCTATGTGCCGAAATCAACTTTAAAACAAAGTCAAAAACGCTCCCAGTTGATATATCAATTAATTAGTCAGCGCTACCGAAAGTTGTATTCGGTACAGCCACTATTCCATACAGCCAGAGAGTCGAGAACTTGGATCTAATGGACAGACCAATGCTTCACTTGGGGTCTTCAGATGAATGCAGTGAGTCGCAAGTTCTGCGAGTTCCCTTCTTAGAAGCACCGTGCCAACAGCCGTTAAAATTGTACTTGCGCAGAATATTTCCAGTTTTAGACTGCACTAATGGCTACTAGACTTAACAAAGAAACTGCAAAATTTTTAGCTAGATTAACGAATCAATCAATAGACTAATTACATTTGCAGTCTATACGAATATTCTAATAATAGTTTGTTTACTAATACTTAATCATGGGTTGTTTACTAGCAGAAAAATAGATTCAATTTCGGTAAGCCGCAACGCACAGCGGGCGGTGTCTGGGATTATAATGGAGCTCTACTCAGCGGTGATATTTGATGCTGTTACTCTACCTCATGTTTCATGATTTTGTAAATTAGGTCCAGATTTATATCTGTGAATCTTACGAACAAGCAGATTCCACCGCATGCGGTAAACTCTTGGTTTTGGATATAACTTTCTTTCCCAATAAGTAGTGCTATACTTCTCTTACTGCTAGTTCTCGACTGTTATGTAAAAGTTAGTAGTCGATCGATTTCAACCTACGTCCACTTCGCACGAACACTTTATGACTATAGAAACAGCCATTTTTAAGTCTTGGGTTATGTTGAGGTATAATTGTTATACCTTATTTACGGAATTTAATTTACGACCGTCATGTTAGTTCTTTTTATGTTAATTTCTTATAACGTATTTTATTACTGGCACATTGCTTTTATTAACTAGTATGTAAATAAATGTAGCTAAGTTTATTACTGCTCTAGAGTCGCCAGTTATTAGCGTGCCTAAACGTGGCTTTAGTTTATTTTATAAATGTTAATATTTCGTATGTTCTGTTCTAATGGGTAGACTATACTCGTATTACTTAAACTTTTAAAATATATCTACTTCACAACAAGTAGTAAATCGGATTAAGACAGTTACGAGCAATTCTCATCTAACATTGAAGCAATCTATAAAGCCAACAGTATTAGAATAATTGGGTTTAATAGTGGAATTCTCTTAGCAACAGATCAAAGACAAGTGGTTCTTAATCTGCCAAGAACAAGGGTTTGAGACTTTGAAAATTGTTTCAAATATTGTTAATATTACGCTCTAAGAAAGTAACGGAATTTCTGAGAAAGAAAAAATATTATGTAATGAGGGGTTCAAAGTATCAGATTTCATTCTGAAAGGGGAATATTTTATCTCAATTTTATCCTCATTTATTATAATGACGATGCTCTCTCCTTCGCTCAGGTGTGACGTAAAAGGAATTGCGCCGTATTGCTGAATGTTTAAGATTCCAAAATATCAAAGATCTGAATTATTCAAAACATTAATTGACTATCTTAAAAAACATAATTTAATGAAAATATTGCTAATTATTGCTCAGGAATGAAAGCTATGAGACCATTTAGATATTTTTTGTTTGAGTTTTTCATGAGGTACAACTGGCCGAGTATATAATATGTTTGTCAATTTATCGATCGCTATACGTATATGGACCGCAAACTTCCGTACTGCGCCACAGGTATTATAGTAAATAAACTAACATTAACAAAGCTAGAAAAATAAATACGATAGTTAGATTAAAATCTATTATATATTAGAACTAATGACGAATAAAAAAAATGACGAGTAAAACGATAAATCGTTACAAAAAACTTAGTGTGAAATAAAAAAAAACGCGCAATTCTAGAAAGTTTTTAAGATTTCTATAGAAATCTTGGACGTTGTATACAAAATTATCGAACAAGACCGTCCAGTGCGAGAATCTCGTTCCAAGTGTTCCATGCCAAAATCACTATGATTTGTTTACAATGAGCCTGTACAGTAATTCTGTACCCAGAATATATTGGTCGTCGTAAAAATGTATGTTTATGCGACTGATGTTATTATTTTCTCAAGACTGCAATTTTATTTTGTTTTTCCTGAAAATCATCTTAGTAAATGTCTAAGCTCCTTATATTAATATAATGTTTACTTCATTATTTTACTAGGATGCAGCTGGTAGGCGTACACTTGCAGGACCATAGTCCTCCTTCATAATGGGTTGCCATGACCAATTGACCATGCTTGGTTGGCGTCTGTTCGCAGTAGAGGACCTCGACACAAAGTGCAATATATTGGGAATCATATCTGCCCAAACTCAAGGAGTTTACTTGTAGCCACCGAAGAATTATCCTGGCTCCATCATCAGATTAGCTCCATGAAACCAAATTACAGTATTGTCATCCGAACTATATACATATATACATTCAAAGTTTCATTCCGATACGGCAATTAGAAGTAGATTAAAATCGACTTCTAAGATTTTATTACATTGTTTGTTAGTTGCAAGTGAAGCCAATAAGGAGTTGATAACGCTACTATAGGTAAAGGTTGTATTTGATAGGTACTACATCTTACACATAAGTAATTTCGAAGGTCTCAAGAGTTAATTATAACTTTTCGTCAGTTTTATGCTTTGTACAGTTTAACACGCGCAATTGGGACGTTGACTGATTTTGGGAAAGTGTATAAACCAATGCGTATGGGCCTAATATAACCTAAATTATATAAAATAACTTTTTGAATACATCTAATACTTTAATTTTCATGTATTTTAAATGACATTTCAAGTTTCGCTCCAAAACGCCAATACTGGTCACGTGGTCGGTGTGACATCACCCGCTTAATACACTGTAAAGTGACAAGTCGTTTCGATGTTTTTTCCGTAATTTTTGTAATAAAAGATGAGTTCTAAGTTTTTTAAGTGTTGTACGGTGCCTCAGTGTGTAAGCAGAACAATCTAAACATCTGAAAAGTTATTTATACACATTCGACCCGGACGGGAATAATAGGAAAAAGTGGTTTCAGCTAGCCCAGAGAGACCCGGCATTTGTGCCTACACAATCTAAAATGTACTTTTGTGAAGATCATTTTGATGAATCATTTTGCACTTAACTGTGCACTTTGCATTTCGACGAAGTTGAACGTAGCCCACAGACTCTCCATATGACTGCCTCAAGGACCTAAAAGAAATAAAACATGCAAGACGAACGCATGACAGACAAAACCTCAACCTCGTATTTTTTTAAATTATTGATTTAAGTTTTTTGAAGTTATTAATCTATGCTTTGGTCAATCAATACACTTTGGACCTTAGAATCTATGATTACTATTATATATTCATTGTTGGTTATAGAAATAACGATTTTTGGTATAATAAGTACCTACCTAGTTGCACGGAGGTCTTAACATCCCAATTTTTGAAAATAGTTGTTAGCACAACTGTTATGCACAGTGAGTTGGACATGGTTGGTTGTTTTCGTACGTCAGTATAAAATAGGTCAGTGTGAGAACACTCGCTGTGAGACTTGAGATTTGGTGCCTTGACAAACAGAAAAACAGCCAGATGAAACGACAAAGTGATTCTATAAGTATCGGTTTGGAAAGTATATTTTATATTAGCTTTTGTCTGTGGAAGCCTCATGTGCCCTTCACACGCTTGGAATCAGGCAAATGCTTCTTTGGTGAAAGAGTTTTTAGAATCGGACCAGTGGTTAAACAAACAAACTATCTCTTTATAACATTAGTATAGAAGTATAGATGTCAAAGAAATAGATGATTTTTTTCAACATATTCTGAGGCATATATTTCTTTTTGTATTTGATACTTTCAAGATTTCGTGACGTAGAGACTCTCGAGTAATGAAGCGGCCTCGACATGTAGGTCAGAACGTCAGACATCAGTGTGGTAATGCACCATTTCGTCGCGAGGGTGCACAGACACTTTCATTTTTTGTATGCAAGCGAGAGTGCCAAAACTTTTGCGCACTGCGTCGCCGCCCACCGCTGAATATGTATGGAGCAAACTTGCCAATTCAAATCCCGTTACTTTATTCACCAAATTGCAGTTTTATTGAATTTTGTGCAGGTCTTATTTTTTAGCCGCACCTTTTCAAGATTCGCCTTTTCAGGATAATAGGATATTCGTTTACACAGTGTAAAATACCTTCAGTGTAATATGTAAAGCGAAGATAATCGCGTCATAAAATATGCGTTCCATTTTAGGGAGCTCAAACCGTAGTGGCCTTCTCAAAGGCCTTTAATTTTCTATCCGATCGATTTCCATCCATTTATAATATTCTTCCTGTACATTAAAGCTGGTTAACGTCTTTGGTACAAAATCAATACTGACCCATTTTCTGTAAAGCGGGGGATACAGAGGACAATGGAAATTATTTCGCTTCTTAAGCACGATTAATGAACGGCTAATAATAATTAATGGTTGATTAAAACAAAACCTTCAGAAGGTTGATCAGGTGTTTGCCGTGGCCGTAAAATTAAAATGTCGCTCCTAATTTACATACCTTTTAAAACCCTTCTTCCTTTGCGTTAATTTATTATAACCTTGCAGTCATCTTAGTATACTTTAGCTCTTGGTATTTTGATAATGTAATATCTTTAATGATTGCGATAAATTAAGATCAAAGATGATTCTTACTTCAAAGACAAAGAGATCATCATAATCCTATTATCCTACTAATATTATAAATGCGAAAGTGTGTTTGTTGGTTTGTCCTTCTTTCACGCAGTAACGGCACAACGGATCAACGTGATTTTTGGCATAGACATAGTTTATGGACCGGAAAGTAACATAGGCTACTTTTTATCCCGGAAAAATGCACGGTTCCTGTGGGAACGCGGGTGAAAACCGCGGGCGGAAGCTAGTTATTTCTATAAAGTACATGAGACATTAAATGTTCTTCTCTTCTATACCGTTCAATTGTAGGTGGAGTTATTAAATAGTACGTACAATGTACATAGCACGTATACCTATATCAGTGCTATTGTCAAATACATACAAAAGCAGGTATAACAATCAGTTTGAGTTTTAAAGCAACCGAAATGTACACTCCGTCCAATTACGCGGCATATCTGCTACATAAATTAAATCAACAAACCAACTTGTATTTGCAAATGAAGGTAATTGCTTCATTTGCGTCGGCGACCTCGTTAATGCATTGTGTTTTAATTAATATCTAAATAGGCCTACCTCAGGGACTGAGGTTCGTTGTGGATCCAATCATATTTGGAATCAAATAACTAACGTATACCTGTGTGGTCTGTTTAATCCCTGCCATGCTCACTCCAAATCCATTTTGATTGAGTGATGAATTCGCTTTTGGGTGATCCTAATTATCTCCCTTTAGTAAGAACTGGGAATCGCAATTGTCCTCTACGTCTCATATGGTGTAACGTATAGTATACGAAATTGCTGCAGTAAATGTTTTACAAGCTTTTACTTCGATTCCTGTTAAATTAGTTAGGTCAAATCTGATGATACATTTTTCACCTATTACACTATAATTTCTATTTTATTAATATAGTGGAATAAATCTCTACATCACAGTAAATAACGTAAAAAATGCATGTTTTAATTATATTTTTTACACATAAATTATTTTGAATTTGGATTGATTATGTTCTCGGTATTTTTTAAAAGTGAGTGACAAATGCCGCGTAATGAAATGTTTGTAGGTATTCCCTGGTGTACAGATGGATAAACAGCAAAAATCCCGATATACCTGACAACTGTATAATCATAGAGTTATATGTATAATTTTTTTTTTATGTTATTTGGTAACGAGACGAGCTGGTCGTTTGCCTGATGGTAAGCATAACGCCGGCCCATAACAATTGCAGTGCCACCCAGAACTTTGAAACACAAAGGCCTGCGCGGCACTGCAATGCGCTCGTTACCCTTAGACGTTAGGTATTAAGTCTCATAAGCCCAGTAATTTCACTGGATACTCTGCTCATCAAACCGGAACACAGTAATGCTTGCACACTACTGCTTGGCGGCAGACTTCACGAGCAAAGCGGTGGTAACAACCCAGACGGACACTCGCAGAAGAGTTAGTCCTCCCACTAACATATAGTTACTTGTCGGACTATAAAATCATTTACACTAGTCAGGGGACGTTTTACTTAACAGCTTGATCGGAAATTTTTCTTGAATCACATAAAATAACTCGGGAAAGTACTTTTACGCTGGGTCTTGGCTTGGTAAGAAAAAAAGACACCAAGTTTAAATATTTTTACAAATAATGTCTAGATGATTAAATTTCATTTCTGTTGGTTATAAAAAAATATATTATTTGTCGCTCAAAATATTAAGCTTTTCGAAACAATTTAAATTTTTCACCATCTTAATTGTTCTGAATTGATTAATCTATTTCCAAAAATTTATTACTCACACATGAAAAATTCTTAAACTAACGTACTTTACTTCCGGTACTTTTTACATGTTCTCGTCGTTAGAAAAGGTACGGAAACCTCGGAAAACTAACGATTTTTTTAATATACTTTAGACAAATATTTTAATACTCATTTTTACAACTTGAGGGCGGTAGCTAGCTAGAAGAGCACTCGAAAATACGCTACTAAAATGCAACGTGCCACGACTTTGGTGAGCAACCTGAATACCATTGAGCCATCGCATGCAATGTTTTCGAGCTCAAATGTAATCGAATATTTTCTCCGAAGCAGTTTCCGAAATAATGATAATAATCTCTATAGAGTCGGCTTTACCAATTAGCGAAAAGCAGCAACAGAGAAAAACAATTATCGTGAAACAAAAACCCTTTTTTGTGGAAGACATAAATCTTCCCTTCTCGGGTTTTTCCTGCTTTTCGACATCACAGGACCACAACACATAAATATAGTTAACTTTTCCTTTTAATGCCTTTTCTTTACTGTGTTTTAAGTAAGAAAGATGCCAAGATTGTTTTCTGTTTATCATGACATCAAGAGAAAGCAGAATTGCTTAATTTGCTTTCGCTCTCAAATGTTGTTGTTGTCATTTTCTTTGATACGAATCTTAATAGGTTTTAGGATAATGAGCATTATACCTGTTTATAAATGAATGCTGTTTTGGAATTATTTTAAGTATAATTACGTTTTTAGAGTTCCGTACGTCAGAATGTTAAAACGGACAGGAACCCTTATAGGATCGCTCGTGTGTATCTGGGTGTCAGTCCGCCTGTCACAGCCAATTTGCTCCGAATCTACTGGACTGATTAATTTGAAATTTGGTACTGTACACAATAATTACACATATACATTTTTGTGTACGAAATACGTACGTTACGTAGAAAAATAAATTTATATAGATTTTGAATCACTTCATTTGATCATTTCACTTTGATCATTTTGGGAAGCAAATTATAAAAATATAGTTTTGCAAAATTTATAATTACATCAAAAACATATTTAAATTAATTATTTTGAAAATGTAGCTGTATCTATGAATAACGATTCCCGTGATGGATGAACTATTTACATACCTACAAGTTTGTACGGAACCGTCGGTGTGTGTGTCCAACTTGCACTTGGCCGGTCCTTTATTGTAATTTTGAAATAATATGTTACAAAGTTGTTTAAGAACATAACTACAAAAGCACTAAACCCAAAATTTTGAAAAAATATATAGAAATAGTTCTTTACTTATACATTAAAGGAAAACCTATAGTAAGGCTATATTGTTAAAATAACATGGTAAATCTCTGAGTACTGTGCGTACAAACTTATATTTGCAGTTGGATTGTATGGACGAACATGTTTGTTTTTCAACTACATGTTAAGTTTGTTCTTGGGAAAACATAGTGAATAACACATTATTCATCATACGGAACCCTCGCTACGTGATTTGAACTCTCACTTTTCCGCTTTTTTCATAATTAGGTTAATTCTTTCTAACTAAAAACATGTTTTTTTCTAAAAAGCCTTACTTTTACATTTGTCCAGTAGACAATTTTCCTTATGAATATAATACTTATAAGTTCCAAGAAGTTTCGACATAGTCAGTGTAACAATTCCACTAAGAAGCCACTTCCTAATTACTGTTATTAGTTGTCAAGTTCTTTTCCCAAGTTAATTTCCCTCGGGATAAAAGAAAATAGATATAACTATAAATAAAATAAACTATGTCAGTAGCCAAGATAAAATAAAACGTTGCTTTTGAAATACCCTTTGATTATTGCTTATCTTTTTTTTGTTGTTTTTCTCATGCTCATTATGTTATGTATTAGTACTTACATAACTTGTAAATAAAAGATAGAAACGGAGAAAAGAAGAGCCAAAGATCTCAGTCTTAGGAACAGGCTCAGTGATATTGGTTCCTGAGAGAGATCTATTACCTGATTATTTAGTACAGTGGTAGGGTGTTTTCTAGTTCTCGCCTGGCTAGCTAACACTAAAAAATCTAGCATTAAGTACTTATACCATACGGAAGCCGGTCCAATCTGGGTTCAGCGTATCTTTCCCTACCGTACCTTCGACCATAGGTATCTTAAGATCAGTAAAAAGATAAAACAACTAATAATAAATTAAAAACAACTACAAACACTGCAGAAAATAATCTACAACAGTAAAAAAAAAATGCACTGAAATCGGCTGAGATATTCTTTAGCTGGGAAGACACTCGGACAGACAAAAGTTTTAAACACGCAACTTTTTGTTGAGGTTTATAAAATGTGAATTAATTAGAGAAGGGCACAAAGGCACTCAATTAAACGTCATAAAACAATGGCGAAAAGCTCTTAATAAAACCGAGGGCGCGCCCACTGACAGGCCCTTCCATTGATGCACAGATAGGGAGTGCCCTATCAAATATTAAACGCGGTCCATTTTGTGGTTGCGGACTGCGGGATTGTAATGAAAATAACCTTTATTTTTCCTTTCTATATTTGATTTTTTTTCGTTTCGGTCTCCCTTGTTATTAAACAGGCCCGAGAACTCTACGCCGGCGATTACCGTAGCGTCCCATTCCAATTTGTATCTCGATTTTTCTCCGAATATTACACAAAAGTGGAGCAAGTTCTTAAGCAACTACATCGACTCAGTGGCGAAATAATAGCGCTTTCATAAAATCCGAGGTGTCATTTCCTTTTGAATAGTTCGTTATATCTGCGCTCGGAGTGGGGACGAAGCCGGGCACAAAAGTCTCGGTTTATTCAGGTTATTACGAGCCGGCCGAGCGATCCTCACGAGAGATGGCGCTACGGAGAAAGTGTTATAAAACGGATACTAAATCTCGACCCTATTGACAAATGACGGCGCACGTTACAATACTGCAGCATTTTCCATAGCATTTTATATTTCCTTCCACGCTTTTGATGCCGTATGATCATAAACTTGCATGCTAGCTTCCTCCGGCGAGTGTAAAGATTGAATATCCTTTTTTGGTAGCGGCATTATCCTGCCGTATAAATAAACCGTTATATTGACATTCCTACTTCTGTTCCGTCTTTATTGCAAATTTTAGTACTGCTTTAGTGCTATTTAGTGTTCCATTAATTTAGGTAATCTCTTACTTCACAAAATATATACCTATACGTTTGGACCTTCTCTTATTTTTAGACAAAACTAAGAAGATTGTACCGAAACTGAACTGGGGCAACTAGAATTTTGAACCAGTGCTGCCTAACAGTACATAGGTAGGTACTAATGATTAAGTATTAAACACGCTTTTAGGTAATATAAATATTAAGAGCATGTCATCATCATCATCACCATCGTCAGCAGGAAGATGTCCACTTCTGAACATAGGCTTTCCCCATAGAACGCCACTTGGATCCGCTACTCGCCTCTTGTATCCAACGGTTCCTCGCGGCTTTGACAAGGTCGTCAGTTCACCTAATGGGGGGCCGGTCTATATATACGTCTTCCGGTTAGTGATCGCCACTCGAAAACCTTTCTTCGCTATCGGTTATCAGTTCTGCGAGTGATGTGGCCAGCAAGTTGCAAAGGACAGTCCCTTTGAAGGCTAAGTATGTCGGTGGCTTTCGTTCTCCTGTGGATCCTTCTTTTGTTTTTCCTCATTTCGACTTTATGACGCAAAGAAACCCCGAGCATAACCCTCTCCATAGCTCGTTGCACGACTCTGAGGTTACTCTGAGCTTACTCTTAGCACTTTAGTACTAACAATGCCCCTACCGCTAGGGTCATAAGGCTACTCAACGATATGCTCGCTCAACAACCAGATCTAGATACATTTAATGATAGGAAACAAGTTCCTTAATATACTACTGGCTTACCTTAGTTTTGCTATGTAATGTGTCTGTAAGTTACAAGTGCTGTATGAATAAATAAATAATAAATAAATAAAGCACTGTATTAGACTGACTTTAAGGTGTTAAAATTTCCCATACCACTAGCCTAAATGATCGAGGACTAGGTGATATTTCTTGAGATGTTTGTCATCGCTGACATTTTACGACTGCGGCAAACAACCTAATACCATTCAAGAAATATTCCGTTTTATAGAAAATAAATCCGGCGTTCAAATAATATATTCCATACAAACGGAAGAATTTATTACGTTTCGATAAATAGATAGGTACGTAAGTACAAAACCCTCTTTCTGGGGAAGGGCCATAAATCACCCAAATGAACCCAAGTCCCATTGACAAAAAGCATCGTAAATAAATACATTCTTACGCTTTCATCCACCACTTTGCTCCCGTTCGAATGATGTTCCCTTTGTAAATAATGGTAAATAGACGTTTTTGTAAACACACGAATTTGTCTATGAGACACTTGTTGTTTACGAGTATTTGTTTGTACGTAGTAGAATATACTAAGCGGATTTCGTATGTTTGCAAAGATGAAACAATGATTACTTATGTTAAAGGTTTTATATAGACATGAAAGCGAGTATCGTAATAACGTAAGTAGGTACATTTTGGTTAAAAAAGGTTATTAGTTGTATTATTTACACCAACAGGTATTGCTATTCAAATGGGGAGCCACACTGCTTACTTATCCCGCTAGGTGGCGCATTATCGCTGGTGCTGTTTCACTATGAAACTTAATTATAAAATTTTAGTAAATTAACAAAAAATCGTTTTTTCAACAAAGTATGCCTCTGTAAAGTGCAATTCAATGTAAACTTAAGGTACACACGTTTCTCTTCTAACGAGAAAAAAGTAAATTATGGATCAAAGCATTGCTCATCAAAAAATATTGGAAACCAATTATTCGTCTCGGTTATGTAGTGACCATTTCAAATCTAATGATTTCTTAGACGTGAGCATGTTTACTGGTTATAGTTTAATTCATTATCCCTCAAAATAACCATCAATGACAAGCACCAGCGGTGGTGGCGCCATCTGAGATTAGCTTTGCCTGTGCCTCCCCATTGAATTTCAAAACATGGAGAGCCCTCGTTATATTCCTCGTATATTTGTTCTTGTGATAAATAATTTTCATCGTCACTCATCATCCACTAATACGCTTGCGTAGTATAGATAGATAGATAGATAGATAAACGCTTTATTGTACACACCAAAAAAATAAAATAAATAGTATAAGAATAATTATGAATCCGTCTTTATTAGGAATTATTTGTATTTGAAAATACATATATAGGAATGAATTCCTAACTTACCACTTTCAGACTGGGCGTCAACGGTATCAATTGTTCGCATGTCCTGCTTCACAAACTCGCCTTGCTATACAATACACCTATTTATGTATTTACTTGCCAAATCCGGCCAAATATCTTTGCTTAACTATGACTGCTCCGTTCAAGCGTTGCAAAGTGGAAATATCACGGTAGGTCTGGTACAAGGGTATAACTATTGCTATCATTTCAAAGGACACATTGAAAGCGCCATTTCGATTGGAAATAATAGACACTTTCAGGGCGGTAATGTGAATGCTAAGCTTACTCTTATCGCTTACTCGAGGTTAAACGAGTATCTTCAGTTTGTTTTTCTTACTTTTCACAAATATTTTTAATGTGAATTCTATTGCATTTGTTTGAATAGATTTAGGCGTCAATTTTTTTCACTTTATATCACTATCACTCCTGATCTTGAGCGAATATATAATAGTCAAAGCTGGTTAATACGCAATAGCTTCAGCACACTCATTATCTTCAACCATATAATCGTTTAAGATGAAGCGAGATAATGGTCGAATTCTAAACCTATCGCACATTTTAACTTTACACTGCACACCTTTAAACTGCACAAAGTTCGTTTTCAGAAGTATTCTATTGTAGAAAATATATATAATTATATCCATACTCCATACATACACAGATTGATAATTGAAGTGTCTGTTTGTAATATCAAAATAATAGCTTTTTACCAAATGCATATGAAAGTTTATACGGAACCTATAACAAAACAACCATTATTTAAATTTTTGTTTGTCTGTCTGTTTGTTCCGGGTAATCTTCGAAACGGCTGGACCGATTTTGACGGGACTTTCACTGGCAGATAGCTGATGTTACAAGGAGTAACTTAGGTTACTTTTATTTTAGAAAAACAATTAGGGTTCCGCACAAAAAAATAAAAATCATGAAATCCATTATCTCCGCGCGGGTGAAACCGCGGGCAGCAGCTAGGATAATATAAATATGTATATATGGCCATAACTTAAATAAATGTCTCTGCAGCACGGAGTGTAAGAAAAACGTGGCTCGAACACACCCTACAGTTCTCTGGACCTCGAAACTGGCGAGTGAAATGTGTGTGCTGAGACATACCAAACAAACAGAACACACCGAGAGTGCATCTTCTATTGATTTGTGAGTAAACATTCCACATTTAGCAAATTCGGGCTTTTCTAACACACTCGATAAAATATCATGCTTTTTGGAATGATACATGAAGGCAGCCAATCCGTGGAAGTAGATAAGTACGCGACCAAGCTTCGCTCGCTTTAGTGTTTCTTTATTTTTACGCATCGGTGTTACCGTTTACCTATATATTCATATAATTTTTTTTTCTTGTCTCGGTTTCATTTTGTAAAGTAACCTATTTATAATACAATCTAGCCACAAATTGGCTAACAAGTACTTGTTAGCCCAATTGTAAATATACATTTAAATTTAACTTAAACTTCTAAATCATCTGTCTACTCTCTATTATTAAGAAGGGGAAGACACTTTGTTCATGTGTTCTTAACGTGTATAATATATAAAAATAATTATAATATGATATGTAAAAATATAAAATAAAGTAAAATCAATGACATCAAATAGTCATCCGATCGCCAACCAATGACATCATTCGAATTAGAATTTCTATCTATGCTATTGGTTGGTGGTCCGTCGAGTTTGTTAACATTATTGGGCACGACCTTATATTGAAACCCATTCATGCTTATATAATAAAACCCTAAAGTGTGTTTGTACTTTTTTTGGATAATTCATTTGTTGGTTTGTCCTTCTTTCACGCAGCAACTGAGCAACGGATCGACGTGATTTTTGGCATAGATATAGTTTATGGACCGGTGAGTAACATAAAATTTTTTATCCCGAAAAAATGCACAGTTCCGGTTGGAACGCGCGTGAAACTATATACTATGCTTATGTTAGTAAAATGTTTCATTTAATTGAATAGTATACACCAAACAATCAACGTTGCACACAGTTCTGTCTCATAAATTATAAGTGCAGCAACAATATGGAGTCACGAACTTTGAAGACATTGTCGCGGAAACCAATTGTGACTGAGAGAATTGATCATACCCTCTGATGCAATGCCACTATAGATAAAGTTTACCAAGCAATGTTTGTGCAAAATGTTATTGATTGTTGGATTTATTACTAACATTAAATTTAACTGTATGAACTGGCAATAATTGTAAGGCAATTTTAGTGCGTGCTTATGGCAACTGTACATTTTCTCTCTTGCTTTTGCTGCGTGTGTGGCCAATACAGGATCAAACGAACATCTCGAGTTTTTATTTATTTCTCCGCTCACCATCGATCGCCTGCCCTGATTTATACGGAAATTCATGTCCTGCCTCGCCCATTGATCTAACTTTTTAATGACAATAAACCACTTGACAACCATTAACTACGCTTAAAAATATTATTTCACAACGTTCTTAGTTTCTACGATACAAGTTGAACTACTGAAACTCGTTTCAAAAAGCTCTATAGTACTCGCTCCAGGAAGTTGTTTATTTTCATCAAAAGTTAGATCGAAAATCTGAGGTGCTGACTAAAATTGGACGTTACATTTTGTTACGGAAGATTCCTCGAGTTTAGAAATTATAAAATTATGTTTGACTTTCGAGTAAATTACCGTGGCAAAAAGAGACGCGGCGTCTAGAACCTTCTGCGAAATGATGAGTGGAATAGCGGAGTAAAAGGCATTAAATCTGTCTGGGGGCGTTCGATTTGCATTGGGAAAATTGCATTTTCAAGTCGACGGCGACAAGCAGGCGCGGCCATCGAATGTTTGCGAATATGTTGCAATTCCCTGAGAATTTTGCCTCGGGTATGCCTGCTAGTATAGTAACCTTTGCTTAGGATTTCCTTTAAGATTCGTTATACAATAGCCATTTATTTAATTCAATTCATCTGTATTTTTTTTTGTTTTTTTATTAGCGAAGTTTTTGATTTCTCCGCCAATTGTGAACTGATTTATATACCTGATTCTTTTTTCATGAGCAGGGTAAAATATCAAGGGTGGTCTTTTAATATATTTTATGAAAGAAGCTATTTGATGATGAGACGACCCCAGTTTGCTTGATGGTAAGCCATTAACGCCGGCCCATAACAATTGCAGTGCGTTCGTTACCCTGAGACATAAGGTGTTAAGCCTTATAAACCCAGTAATTTCATTGCACTGCCTATACTCGGCTCATCAAACCTGAACACAGTAATGCTTGCACATTACTGCTTGGCGGCGGACTTCTCGAGCAAAGCAGACGGACCAGACGGACACTCGCAGTAGAGTTAGTCCTACCACCTAGCACCGAGCTATAGTCATTACCTAGTCATCTTATTTGAAACGCATTATATATAATAAGCTGTCATGCACCGAGTGCCTTCAAGTTTGTGTTCTTTTGAGATTTTTATGTATCGATGTTAGGTTACTACCTATTACACGATTGTGATATAGATGAAGAAGAAGAAAACGAACGATCTTGATCATGATTCTTGATTTTGTGATATCGATCATGATCTATAGATCAACGTGTAGTCGCTATGTAACCTCAGTGTATACAGTCTTTTGTTAACGCCATTCTATTTTGAGCTGTGAACCGTAAAAAGTAGTGATTAAATGCTCTTTGTTGTGAACTCGTTTCTAGCCTTTGAAGGGTATGTACCAGTACAGTGTACACAGACTAGTATGGTATGTGTATGTAGTCGAAGTTTCTATAGCCTTTTTATCTCCAATCTTTTCAAACCTCGTTTTATTCACTGGCCACCAATAAAATGCGAAATGAAAGGAACAGAATTTAAAAATGACAATTGCATAAAATCATTAGCGGAAAATACGGAAAATTTTTATAGTGAAATGAAAAATATTACGTAAAATCAAAAATTTTCAAGAAATAAGGTATAAATAGAAAAATGACTTGCATCTACCCGGAAGTAGACTGTTGCGAGTATACCGATGCTCCGATGTTAGTCACGCCGTGTTACAGTACGAAGTGCTGCGAAGAGACCCCAGTGTGTTATGCTTGCTTGCCGCGATGTAGAAAGGAGGTGGTATACTGCTGCGAGAAGAAGAGATCTTCACCTCGTACCTCGCACCGAGACCGAGAGGATTTCTGTGAAGCCCGGCAGGATTCTCCCCCGCGAGCACGGGCACCTCGTTCGCCACCACCCAGACGTAACGAAGATCCCTGCTGTCAAAGGCCCTGTAAACCAGTCAAAACGAAATACGTCATACCCTGTTATAGATACGAAGATGGTCGCATCGTAAGTGCACCCGAATGATTTGAAACAATCTAAATTTAAGTGTACTAGTCAAACTTAAATGCACCGACATCTAAGTTCTAAGATAAAGGGCGTCTAAATTCAGCAAAACGCGTATTTGACTAAGACACCGTTGTCGCACATTGTAATAATTTTGTACTTCTACTTACACTTGGCGTGCATTTAGGTTGGTTTAGTACCGTATTCTAAGTTCAGCTGTAACAGGGTATTGTTGGCGACTGCCGCGACCCCTTACAGAAATTTCAATTAGTATAACGAGCCTAAATGGTAACGGATTAGACATTAACCTTACCCAGAGCATCCCTATATGATATTACAATGTTCATTAAATAGCTCGAACTATTCATTGGGTACTGTGTTCTGAAACCAACGACTCGGCGGACTATGTTTAGTAAATTGCTCAATATTTAGTCCAAAACAGACAAACAAGTGCCTTTAAAATTTATTTATTTTCCTTTTGCCTTTTAAAGATATTATATTATATTATTGCATGCCACTAAACGTCACTAAACAAAATCAAATCTAAAATCAACAATTAACAACTCCAAATCCATTTGAGCAATTCAGTTGTTTTAAATCGGTCTCATGAAAGTGTGGCACGCGCTTTGCAAAAAAGCTTTATCCGAATGGATCACTATTGTTTTGTTGTTGTTGGTTTCAGGAACAGTACGTTCCAACCCGACATGGTAGGCTTCCGACGTCCGCGTACCGGCGGAACGGAATGCAGGATCAAATTCACGGCTATAGAGGAGCACAGAGATATCTGTGTGCCGGGCAAAGCTGCAGTGGCTGTTGCGTGTTCACAGCAGTGGAGCCCATGTGCCGACTGTATCCTAAAATAACGCAAGAAGTGCTGGCAGTAAAAAGAAAGAAAAAAAACTGAATTGAACGAGTTCTAATTTCCTAATAATAATAATCGACTAAGTTTATATAAGCTTAGTTCATGACAATATTTGTGCAATATGATCGTAAATAAAAATCTAACAGGCAAGCCCGTTACCGTCATCTGCACTAAAGCGGAACGGACTCCAAGATCAAAGATTCGCCGAGTGCGGTGCCATTTCGCATATTCGAAAGTGTTGGCATAATGCGGCGTGGAGCTACCACTCATTTGCGATCCCGGTCAAACCTCAGAAAAAATGCTCTGTCAAAGTCTCTAAGAAATACTGAACACTCGGTGCGTACAATTTGAATCTGTAATGTTAATTATTGCCAACCACCGAATGAATAGTCTCTAACAATAGAGTTAGGGACACAAAGCCCGACAGTACAATGTGAATGTTTCAAATACAGTGCTCAAACTGGTTGTATAGTTTTATCAGCGTAACGGTACGAGGGGGCTAATAAAATGTAAGTGAGCATAGAATAGATAATTGAGGGTGGCACTTAATGGCGACTGTCTGTCTGGTCGGTTGCAGGTGAGCAAGTTGCCCGTGTCCGCATTCAAGCGTAACGGAATGCAGGACCAGGAACACTCGAAGACGCTCGGAACTGCAAATTTCCTCACACGATGTCCAAGGGACGTGGTGATCGAGTGTGAGGTTTGCACAAACCCAGTCAAAGTGGGTGACCCGGCTAAAGTGCCGCCTTTCACATCGGCACCGGTGTTCGAACATTCTTACTGCAAAAAGAAACCGATTAAAGTAGCGCTGGAAGATATATTGTTTGATTAAATGCGCTGAATACAAAACATATGAATATCAAACGACATTTGAAAAATTGTGTATCTACACGGAATAAGGGTTGAATATGAAGGGGAGTGGCTAACGTAAGCGGATTTCTGTATTATCGCTCCGGTTCAAGTAATGAGGAAATTCGTTTAGGGAAACAGTTACAAAGCGTACTCTATGTATTAAAACTGAAATTTATTCTTTGTACAATATAGACCGTTACATTTTCTGCGTTCCTTTCCCAAGGCACCGCCAATAAAACCATTTTCTGATGTGCTTTTGATGTGGGCGAGTTGTATTATACGAGTATCTTAGTCGTTTCTGCCGAGGGCACACACACACAAACACAAACTTTTGCATTTATAATAAGTAGGATAGGATATGAAGTAGGATGTACAGAATTGGTCCTATTACAGTTTTATTATAAGTGGACCTTATGCTGAGGGTTGTGAAGTTTGTAATGAACTACAAAACCTTGTAGTATTTACCATTTACCGGGCAAACCTTAAGCACCTCCTTTCTAAAAAAAGAATGAATGAAATCGACCTGTTACAGTTTTATTATTTAAAGTATAGATAGATTATCTATTGTTTCAGCAAAATCAGCCCACATTGCTGATGCGACGAGCGTGTGAAGTTGCTGTTGGTGCTCGCGTTCGCAGGAAGCCCTACGTCACCTCGTCATACAGCGCCGACCCTTCGGGCGAGGTGCGCCGGTACCAATCTGAAGATGCGCGGGTATCCAGTTAGTTTTTTCTATAATTATTACTAACGAAATAATAGAATATTTAATGCTTATTCTCGCGCATTACTTCTAAGCCTTGCAAATGCAGTCTAATTTTAAATAAACTTCTGATATAATTATAGTAAAATTCCAATACATTATAACTGCACGTTAATATTGTAAAATAGAAAAAACAATAGTATTCAAATACTGATTTAGCTTGCACCTGTTTCATATGACTGAAGAAAGAATATATGGCCTAACCGTTGAATGGTAGCTCATTCTCGTATCGGTTGCCTGAAGTAATAATTCACTCAAACCTAGAGCACGCAAATACCAGTGGGGTTGCCATACCAACAGAGGTTTTTTAGAGCCGCTTATCGCTCATGTCACTTTTTGCCTTAGGGCGCCATGCCATGATACACATTTGTGTTTTTCTGTAGATCCAACCAGGTGGGTGTTTATTTTAAATATGCACATATTGTGCGAGTTTCTATTTACTAACATGTTGGTTTTTGTTTATTGAATCCAACATCTTATAAACCGAGAAAAAAAAAAAGAAATACCGAGGACTCAAATTAAAATTAAAATGAATTAAAAATAGATTTGCTGGCCTGTAAAAAAAATGGTCAGTTCGGGTCGTTCTTCGTGGTCCACTACTTTGCCCCACTGCACAGGTAGGACCACGCAGAAATGTACTTCCTCGTGGACGCACTAATTGAAAGCTTAAAAACATGCTAAATTAAAATATTAATAGATACTTGAGACTTGAGGTGGATATTTATGCGCCATCTAACGAATAATGTCATCATGTAATTATATTGGTGTAACTGTGCCACTCGTAATCAAAACACTCACGCTTTATGTAAATATCATTTATATTGTGGCGTACTGCACTGCATCTGAAAAAGAAAAAATAAAACATTAACAAAAAAATATAAATTTAAAAATATCATAATAAATATTACATACCTCAAGTTACGACTATATGTAAACCTGCCGAGCCTACTGTGAACAATAACCGGCCGGCAGAAGCGACTGCGCATGCGCCCCGCGCCGCCAATGAGAAACCTCACGTGACGCACTCGCCGGGCCGCCGCGCCGGCGCTGTAGTGAGCCCCGTACAATCACCGCGCGCGCACGCTGCCATATTTCGTATGATATAACCGTTCCGTAAACCGCCGTACGATAAGTTGTAAACATTGTTAAATAATTACTAGTCTCGAAATAAACAGTGACTGTGGACAATTTGCTCGTTGTAATTTCATCCCATCAACACGGGGATAGTGAATGAAATAATAAACAATATATTGTGGTGCACGCCGGCACATACTGGTGACCACACCACAAACTGGTGACCCTGGATTATTGAACAACCCCCTAAGGAGCACGTGAGCAACACCATTATTTAACTATTACATGTTAAAATACGAAAATACGACTCAAGTAAATAGTGAATCACACTCGGCTTACATGGAGCCATCCGACATTTTTAAAGTTGGTGTACGATTACCACCATTTTGGGCAGATGAGCCGTCGGTTTGGTTTGCTCAAGTGGAAGGACACTTTTCACTGTCGAGAATCACGGATGATAAGACAAAATTTTACTATGTCATATCCCAACTTGAACATCGATACGCAGCAGAAGTTAAAGACATAATAGTCGCGCCACCTGCCGGTACAAGCTACGAAACGTTAAAAACGGAGCTTATCAAACGCCTCTCGCAATCAAGAGAAAAAGAGGTGAAACAACTACTTACTCACGAAGAGTTAGGAGATAGACGACCATCGCAATTTTTACGTCATTTACGTCACTTGGCTGGCTCTGAAATCCCAGAAGAGTTTTTGAAGACGATTTGGACCAGCCGGCTACCAACCCACGTACAGACAGCCATCGCATCACAGCCACGTTCGGACTTGAACAGTTTAGCCGACTTGGCTGACGCTGTAATGGACATCGTCACAACGACTCCACAAGTAGCTACTACTTCTTTTGCTTCGGGATCAGCTTTAGACCTAATGTCCAAACAAATCGCGGAGCTGACTAAGAAAGTTGAAGCCCTTTCCATGCAAGAAAATCGAAGGTCGCGCGCACACACTCGTGACAATCAACGCAACCGCAGCACTACACGATCACAATCCAATTGTAAACGGTTCCCAACTTGCTGGTACCATCACAAATATGGATCAAAAGCAACCAAGTGCGCCAAGCCCTGCAATTTCACGGCGGAAAACTCACAAGGCAGTCGCTGATGGCGACGGACGATTGCCATAACTTACCAGGTCGCCTCTTTGTCACCGATCGCACAACCAAGACACAGTTCCTCGTTGATACTGGCAGCGACCTCTGCGTCTTCCCGAAAACTGCTCTCCGACAAAGTCGACCTAAAGCGGACTATTCACTCTACGCAGCTAATGGTACGAACATAGCCACATACGGATACACGCATCTAACACTCAACTTGGGATTGCGAAGAGAATTTTCCTGGCGATTTATAGTGGCTGACGTCACGAAGCCAATCATTGGGGTCGACTTTTTATCATTCTATAACTTGATGGTCGACGTCCGAAACCAACGACTTATAGACAACGTCACTACTCTTGCATCGCCAGCAAAACCGGTAGCTTCTTCTGTCACTATTTCTTCAGTGAAGACAACGACAGGAGAATCAAATTACTTCAACCTACTTCGAGAATTTCCTGAGATCACGCGTCCATCCGGTACAACCCGCGTTCCAGCCCATCATACGGTACATCACATCAAAACTACACCTGGCCCTCCAGTGTACTGCACTCCTCGACGCCTCGCGCCTGACAAGCTAAAGATAGCAAAACAGGAATTTGACGCCATGTTGAAAAGTGGTACAGCAAGGCCTTCAGACAGCCCCTGGGCGTCTCCGCTACACCTGGCACCCAAGAAAGAAAGCGGATGGCGTCCATGCGGTGACTATCGTATGCTCAACGCCCGAACGATACCTGATAGGTACCCTATACGACACATCCATGACTTTGCTCACAACATGTCAGGCTGTAGGGTATACTCAACCATTGATTTGGTAAAGGCCTATAACCAGATTGCCGTAAGTAGCGAGGATATCTGCAAGACCGCCATATCAACACCTTTTGGATTATACGAATTCCCATACATGACGTTTGGTCTTAGAAACGCAGGCCAAACTTTTCAGAGGTTCGTAGATGAATTGACTCGTGGTCTGGATGACTTTTGTTATGCGTATTTGGATGATTTTATCGTCTTCAGTTCTGATCAGGAAAGCCACGAAGAACACCTACGCCAATTATTCACCAGACTGAAAGAATATAACATCGTTATCAATACCTCTAAGTGTGTCTTTGGCGTACCGGAGGTGACTTTCCTTGGATACACCGTCTCCGCCGAAGGAGTGAAACCTCTGAACTCCAAAGTCGAAGCTATAAGAAATTTCCCCCCACCTAAAAACGTCAAGGAGTTAAGGCGTTTTCTGGGGATGATTAACTTCTATCGCAGATTTATACCCGGTGCAGCAACATTCCAAGCACCTCTTCATGCACTTCTTACCGGATCTGTAAAAGGAACACATGCAGTTAATATATCGGGAGAAACTTTAGAAGCGTTTGAAAGCTGTAAAGAGAGCTTGTGTCAAGCAGCACTCCTAGCATTCCCAGACCTTGAGGCAAAATTGGCTCTAGTCACAGACGCCTCGGACACAGCTTTAGGAGCAGCTCTGCAACAACACAAAGATGGCTCATGGCAACCACTTGCCTTCTTCTCACGAAAACTGAGCCCCACTCAGCAGAAATATTCGCCCTACGACCGTGAACTACTGGCCATATACGAATCCATACGATATTTTCGACACATGTTAGAAGCAAGACATTTCACAGTGTTCACGGATCATAAGCCTCTGTGTTTCGCCTTTGATCAGAGAAAAGAGAAGTGCAGCCCTAGGCAATTCAGACACCTAGATTACATTTCTCAATTCACCACCGACATTAAACACATATCCGGAAAAGAAAATGTTGTCGCGGATACGCTAAGTAGAATTGAGGAATTAGCACGACCCTTAGATCTGACAACTTTAGCCAAAGCACAAGAAGAAGATTTAGAACTGAAAGAACTGCTCAACGGACAAACTTCTCTGAAATTGACCGAAATATCAATACCAGGTACGGATATAAAACTGCTATGCGACCAATCTACAAACATATCTCGACCCTACGTACCAAATGAACTACGACGTCGAGTGTTCGACAGCCTGCACTCTCTCAGTCATCCCGGCGCTAATGCGACTTCCAAATTAGTATCTCAGCGTTACGTATGGCCAAGTATAAGCAAAGATTGCCGAGAGTGGGCCAAAAATTGTTCTGCATGTCAACGGTCGAAGATCACGAGACATGTGTCTTCACCTATAGGCACATTCAAAATACCACAAGCCAGATTTTTGCAAGTGCACATTGATCTTGTCGGACCACTGCCAATATCCAATGGATTCAAATACTGTCTGACTGCAATCGACCGATTCACAAGATGGCCCGAGGCGATACCAATCACTGACATAACAGCAGAGACAGTTGCAAAAGCATTACTATCAGGATGGATTTCTCGTTTCGGATGCCCCACTGAAATCGTAACGGACAGAGGCACACAATTTCAATCTTGTCTTTTCAAATACCTATCAGACATAGCAGGATTTAAGCACAAGAGTACAACAGCATACAATCCAGCCTGCAACGGTATAATAGAAAGATTTCATCGCCAGTTAAAAGCCGCAATAACTTGCCATGGTAATGAAAGCTGGACTGAGACTCTTCCTTTGGTGCTGTTAGGCATCCGCTGTGCTTATAAAGAAGATTTGCAGTCATCTTCTGCTGAACTCCTGTACGGAGAAACACTGAGACTACCAGGCGAAATCTTCAGCCCCAGCACAAATACAACGACTGATGTCACTGATTTTTCCGCACGGCTCAGAAAATATGCAACAGACTTGCAGCCGCAACCAGCATCTAGACATTGCAATAAATCTATATTTGTATTTAAAGATCTTGAAACTGCTACTCACGTTTTCCTAAGAGAAGATGCTTATCGGCGACCACTGCAACCTGCATATTCTGGACCGCACAGAGTCCTAGAAAGAGACGAGAAAGTATATAAAATCATGATGAATGGAAAAACACTTACCGTATCAGTCAACAGGCTGAAGCCAGCATACATGCTCGATGATACGCCAACTGCAAACTCTGAAAATCAGCCATCGCCACCTAAAAACTTACCATCCGCTGCATCACCATCGCCGGATAATCCCCTTGACCAGAAAAGACCACCTGAAACAAAGGACCACAGATTAACACGATCGGGAAGAAAAGTCGTATTCCCAGATTATTATCGTCCGTGAAACGGCCTCTGGAAGGGGGTCGTGTGGCGTACTGCACTGCATCTGAAAAAGAAAAAATAAAACATTAACAAAAAAATATAAATTTAAAAATATCATAATAAATATTACATACCTCAAGTTACGACTATATGTAAACCTGCCGAGCCTACTGTGAACAATAACCGGCCGGCAGAAGCGACTGCGCATGCGCCCCGCGCCGCCAATGAGAAACCTCACGTGACGCACTCGCCGGGCCGCCGCGCCGGCGCTGTAGTGAGCCCCGTACAATCACCGCGCGCGCACGCTGCCATATTTCGTATGATATAACCGTTCCGTAAACCGCCGTACGATAAGTTGTAAACATTGTTAAATAATTACTAGTCTCGAAATAAACAGTGACTGTGGACAATTTGCTCGTTGTAATTTCATCCCATCAACACGGGGATAGTGAATGAAATAATAAACAATATATTGTGGTGCACGCCGGCACATACTGGTGACCACACCACAATATTACTATTTTTATCGCATGGCAGCGTTCACTTGATTCCTATTGAGCTCAACAGTATTTTATGGAAAATTAATATTCAGATCGAGGTCGAGAGAGCGGCACCTGAATTGATTCCCACGCAATATCCTTTTAGAAGGCAAAGCAAAAAGCCGAATAAACGGCCTGTCGCCGTCGCCACAGCGCCACCGGTGATGCTGGCAAGAAATTCAATTTCATTACAAACCCGGTTCACAGCTAGAAAAATGAATCTCACTGGGGCCGTAAGCCTTCAATCGAGAATAAGATTAAAATCTGAACTTAGATTGGAAAAGAAGCGATATCTGCTCTCCAAATATTAGTTTGCTCTTACTAGCAAGTTAGCAACCAATGCAAATCGATCATCACACTTGTATTTACTTAACGCAATTAAATTTCGATCATATTTAGAGGTACAATTGTCACGCCTCCAATACATTATTCTTAGTTACTCTGCGGACTGGAATAATTATCTACTCTGGACTGTACTAAAACGACCGTTTAAATTAAGAGTTTCAGTTGACAAAGCATGTCTGTAAAAGTCTAAATTCAATTAGTCGTTGGACAAAGTCTGTTGTTTAATCGCGTTGTCAATAGATCTAAAGTAATGGGTAATCAGGTACCTAAGTTAAATAATGATACCAATTCTTCTATGTATATAACTATATATGAGAGAAATGATTCAGAATCAGGTTAGAATTTTAATTGAATTTGCGCACAGGCCATGCCATTTTAGGGCAAATTACGTGAGATTAGATGTAATTTGGGGTTGGTTGTTTTGTTGGCGTGCTTCTGACATCGATCGCGCCGACTCCTGCCCGCTTTGTTTATTCGACGGGTTCAAATGGGATTTATTTACCATCACGGATGAAGCTCTCACGATTGGGCTCGATAATCCGTAGGATTCTGTAAAGAGCGTCCGTGCTTGGACGTGCCACTTGCTCTGCCATATTTCCAGCGAACACGCGCATATAGAGTTTAATCACGTACCTACTCTTAGTTAAATATTGTGATCTTAATTAAATATTGGGTTGAAAGCTGATAATACAATATAACGTTTTACAAAGCTGTCAGACGTGCGAGCAAATACTTATGACACGAAGAGCTTACTCGTTCATGTGTTTAAGTACACCACAAAGTATGTTTGTCGGCGATACATTAAATGTGTTGAGTCGAGTAAGTTCACGTAACGTGATTGTAAAGCTCGTACGTCTTCCACCGATGCTTAAAAACTGCGATCTATCTTTACTTTGTAGTAGCAAACACGGTGAATAATAAAAAAAGGATCTTAATTATCTTATATTAATAAATCCTGGTTCTTTAAAAGAAAAAAAAATCTAGAAAAATCATTCATTTTTATCTTGGTTAGGTTAGTGTTTGATTTGTATATTGTCGAAGATGGTAAAGATTGCCCACAATTGTCCTTGAGTGCGCTTGCCGTAATACATGGTGCATGGTGACAAGTTTTCAAGAATATATAACCCTCAGTGGAGGAAAAAATCGTGATACCTATAAGTCTATAACCTATTTTACTTATATCACGATTTTTCTCTCCACCGAATGCACCAGCTCCTTTTAAGAACAAAACCTCGACCTACGTATCGGCAGGAAAACTTAATTGCACTTTTTTTTACGTCGCTATGCTCACGCACACCGCCCGCCGCGGAGGCAGCGTGGTGGTTATGTTGGTCTCCGGCTCATGAGGTTGACCTAACCAAAAAGCCGACGGTGTTCCACCTGGACGCCATAATGGTGGGGCTGTGGGCCTATGTTAGTAAGCAACTGGTGCGCCGGCGATGTACTAGTGTCATTTGTAGGACCCCACCTACACTCGGGTAACAACGCACTTCACGTACGTCATCGCCGTATTCACCTCAAGGGGCGCGTGATTGTTTCACTATCCTACTACATAGTATAATAACCTTTTCGTTATCACTTCTTAGTGCATATATAGAACTTAATAAATTAATTTCAAACAGTAGGTATTTTCACGTGCTGATGATGGGCAATCAAACAGATGCAGGTTACCCACAGATCTCTTAACTCATGCATGAAAAACCTCTGCAGACTGGATATAGTTTCAAAAAATGCCCACATTCTCGTATCATGGTTCCTTTCCAATTTATTACGTAAATACCGAGAGAAGAGATTAATAAGCTCTCGCTCAGAAAATCTTAACTCCTCTCATCCTAAGCTTGGTAATTAACAGAGAGCGCGCTGTTATTATCCACAACACGAAACTTTCCGAATGGGAATTTCGACTTACGATTCCTGCTTTTTACCTGCGAACTAATTAATGGAATTCGAGTTGTGAAACTTATCTGCTTATGCAAATAAAGATTTTCCAGATTCTCTTAATTTTTAAATGAATTTCAACTTTTGCTGTTAGGTTTAGATTAATGTTTTAACTTTAGTGTTAAATTCTAGTAAAACGGTACGTGGCATAGTGTTTTAATTATTTATTTTTGTTTACCAGGGGAATTGTTGCTACCATTTTGAACGCAAGAAACCTTATTCAACGACGTGTTGCGCGGTATTACCACGCAGCCACCACGTGCATCCAACCCAATCCTGCCACCCGTGCTCACCGTGTCCTCCAGCGTGCTCTCCGTGCGTTCCGTGCGAACAACGCAATGAATGTTCTCCGTACTATTCTTGCTCTCCGGGCTCCCCATGTCCACCATGCTCTCCGCGTTTTCAAAGTCATCCGTTACCTCCACACTACCCAGGTGCTCCGTGCCCGCCGCGTAAACCGTGTCGTCCTTGTCAACTGTGCACGTCTAGCCCAGAATGCGAGTTTGTAGATTGCGTCCATGCAAAAGTAGCAAGCCCAATAAAAACTTGCTGTTACTATTCTTAATGTTGTTTAAGCGTACAATCAATTTGGCTAACAAAATTGTATGTAATTCTGTTAAACCCTAACAATTTGGCGGTTATGTTATTAAACGTTTGTAAAATGGTTTTTGTTTTATAAAACTAGATGCTAACTAAGTTCACAATATACTAAAGTAATAACTTTAGTATATTGTGTTGTATGTTTTTAGACATATTTGTTTAAATATGTCTAAAAACATTTTTAAATAAAGGTTTGTATAGACCTAAATGTTAAACGTTTAACGCCTGTGGTACTTACTGAGTGAAAACTTCGGTCTACTTCATACAAACGCTAGACCACTTAACGCTTAGGTCTGAGCAGGTTTTAATATAGTTGAAACGCCATTACAAGAAGTACTTACTGCTTTTCTTGATTTGGTTGAAAAAGAAGTGTCTTTTTTAAATTGGATAAGGCGTTGACTTGAAAAATATCACTTGCCACTTAGATCTTGACAAAAAATATACTGATAACAAATATACAGAACTATACTATTAGGTTGGGGAAAAAGTCTTTTCGCATTATAGTATGTATGAACTTGTAATAAAATCTCTTTGGCTATACTATTTGTATCTGGCTGGTTTTGGTATCATATGAAAGTTTAAATTTTAAAGAACATAATTCCAAATTCAAATTAGGAAAATGTGTGATTTTCATTTGTTTTTCGTACTGTCAAAATGAGTGAAACTAATGAAGAAATTCGATACATTTTAAAATTTTACTACAAAAAAGGTAAAAATGCAACGCAAGCCGTGAAAAAAAATTGCAATGTTTATGGACCTAGTGCAGTGTCTGTGAGAGAAGCACAAATTTGGTTTAAGCGTTTTCAATCCGGAAATTTTGATTTCAAAGATGCACGTCGCTCTGGTCGCCCTATTACGGATAAAATGGATGCCATTTTTGAAAAAGTGGAACAAGATCGGCATATCAGTAGTTACGACGTAGCTGAAGAACTGGGAATTGACCACAAAACAGTTTTGGCGCATTTGAAAAAAAACTGGGTACACAAAAAAGCTCGATATTTGGGTACCTCACGAGCTCACTGAAAGAAACCTAATGAACCGTGTACTCATTTGTGATTCTTTACTAGAACGTAATGAAACCGAACCATTTTTGAAGAAGCTGATAACTGGTGATGAAAAGTGAATCACGTACGACAAGAACGTGCAAAAAAGGTCGTGATCAAAGACCGGTCAGGCTTCACAGACTGTGGCGAAACCCGGGTTAACTCGCAACAAGGTGATGCTGTGTGTGTGGTGGGATTGGAAGGCCATTATTCATTATGAGCTGTTACCACCAGGCAGGACCATCGATTTTGAACTCTACTGCGAACAACTGATGAGATTAAAGCAAGAAGTTGAGAGAAAGCGGCCGGAATTAATCAACAGAAGGGGTGTGGTTTTCATTTTCATGGTTTTTCATGATAACGCTAGACCTCACACATCTTTAGTCACTCAGAAAAAATTAAGAGAGTTTGGCTGGGAGGTGTTAATGCATCCGCCGTATATTCCTGACCTTGCACCTTCAGATTTCCACCTGTTTCGGTCTCTTCAGAATTCTTTAGGCAGTGTCAGGTTAACATCACGAGAGGACTGCCAAAACCACTTGTCGCGGTATTTTGATCAGAAGTCCCAAAATTTATATAGCAATGGGATCATGTCCCTACCTACAAGATGGCAAAAAGTTATCGAACAAAATGGTACCTACATACTTTAGTTCAATGTAAATAAACTATATTAAAAAATGTTTTGAATTTTCTTAAAAAATGCGAAGAAACTTTTTCCCCGACCTATAAATTAGCTGAAGTTGATCGGACGATGAAACCGGAAGATCGGCATTCCGTTCTCGTGTTCGTAGCACCAGTCTTACAAGCCAAAACACGGTAAGTATTAACCTACTTACCGTATTTCGGATTATAGGTAAGACTATGGTGTCGATGTGATAAACAAAAATTCCACTTGCCGCCCTTACGGGGGACAACTGGTAGGGCCAGGTGGAATAGCCTATAATTGCAAGCACATGCTGAATTACTGATCAAGGATCAGAGGGTTCTGATGATAAAGTGGTGATTGACGGAATTATTCAACGGTAAACGGCCTATGTGTCATCATCATTTTTCTTAGCGAGTATTTTGAGTTTGATATAAAATGTAGGGACTTGCTGTGAAGTATGAAACTCATTAATTGCAAGTACTTGTATGTACTTGGGAACCCAACTACATGAACAGTATGATTAGGTAGTTGTATTAGATTTTTTCAGACTTTTCAAAGAAGTTTCAAGATTTTATTTAGCAAGAATAATAGTCTGCGTTTAATTTTCATCGCTCCGAAGATATTTCTGTTAGTATTTTTTTGCGATTATTTTTATTTATTTCTGAAGCTCAATAACAATAAGTTTTGTGCTTATTTATACTACAAGCCCTTATTTTGTTACAGGCAACAACCGTTCGAGCGGATTGCGAAACTCAATCAACCGGAAAAAGGAAGACCGAAGAGATTTGTAATAAAACCGCTATAAACTAGCCGGTGTAATAACAGTAAAGTGACTTTAGATTTGCACGATCATGCGTGTCGTGAGTTTTGTTGTTAGTGTTTTATTCGATCTGTGGTTGGACTTGTGACTGGTGTTTGTGGTACTTGGAGGGTGCAAATGGGAAGGCGGCGCGGGTGGGAGGCGGGGCGAGGGGCGCGGTGACTGCGCGTGCGACCATGCGGCAGGCGTTCGCGCTGTTGTTGCTGGCTGCCGCGTGCGCCGCTGCCTCTGCACAAATCGCTTGGACGCCAATCTTCCTTGATGGAAGTAGTGAGTATCACCCGGGTAGGTCACTGGTAGGGCTCTTAAACCAAGACCAAGACTGCTTTAATGAAATCTGAAATTGAAAGAATAAGAAGCCGTTTTTTAATCTTTTATTTGAAAAGGGTTTATTAAAACAATCTGTTTGTACGAAAAATTTTATTGTAAAGGAAATATAGGAACGGTGGATTAGGAAACATTTGTTTTACAACAAAATATAGCCAATAGTGCTAACAAATAGTTTCACAAAAGCGGTCTTGCTTGATTTTTGCTGTCTAAATATGCAAAACTACGTACCTACATACCTATAATAATTATACATACTTACTGTACATACTACCAGAATCTCTACTACTATCTCCCAAGGGAGACATCAGGGGAGCCATATTAGCCTGGTTGATACGGCCAATACTTTATCAAGTATTTAGTATACTTAGGTAAGATACAATATCGTTACCGTACTATTTATAATAATATTAATAATACTGATCCTTACATATAGTTCATTAAATTATGAACAAGTGACAGTAAAATGTCGACACGTAAGAAGTGAAACTAAAGCCTAGTAAAAATCGCTAGTGTCACTAGGATATACGGAGCGCTTACAGCACCCAATCTTTTCTTCAGGCCAAGTGGACCTATGGACGCAGACGTCGACGGGATGCGCCTGCGCGGGCGGCGTGGGCGACGATTGCGCGTGTTGTGCGCACGACGGCGCGTGCGCGTGCGGCGACGTCGCGCCCGGCCGGTGCGCGCAGTGCGGCCTGGAGCAGTACTGTGCTAACAGTAAGTGTTAGTTGTCAGTTGGATCTTACAGTACGTGCAACAGATTAAAGCTGATCTTAACTCAGGGTATCCGAAATAAAGCGAAACAACGCGGCTCGATTCCATTAAAAAACTAAAAGAAATTATCACTATTTTACTGCTGTTGACGCGATTTTGACATTGACGTATGTTGAAATTTTATTTTTTTAACGGGCTAAATGCCTTTATTATCTAGCTAATACATAAATAAACACTACGTCTAACCTAGCTATCTACAAAAACAGTTGGATAATCTACAAGCCCAAGTAGGCCTATAGATAATCCAAATGTTCTAGCCCACTACCAGTTGGAAGCGTACCCAGCATGCTGGCGGCATTGCCTCGTTGAACCGCAATGCTGATGCGTTGAGCCAAATAGTTACCAGCATTTTGGTTACGCGTCGCATCAATCAAACGCTCCGACAAAATTTTGTTGAAATTTAATTCGAATTAAAACTGAATTCAAGACTAAGCCAACTGGTGTAAGAATTTTTAGGGACCAAAGTATTACCAATTACCGGTCTCTTCGGAGCGCAGTTATAATGGCGTTAACTAACTCTCAAACAACCGTTAAAACATTTAGTTTGTCAGATTCCATAAACTCCTCTTATCACAATGTCCCTGCACGTATCGTCGTTATAAGTCATGATAATATGTATATATAGATATCTTAATAAATACTCAACAACAATGTCTCTCATTACACTGTTAACATAATATAGTCGACCGTGTATATTTGTCTCTTAATCACACAAAGTAATAATTGTACCTTAGTACCTCATAAGTCATTCCTCAACTTGATGACTGTCTGATCTGTTGATTGACTGCGTCAGTCTATATTTCATATCAAGACTGGAGATAATTAGCTAAGGTTGCCGTGGTCACCTTGATACTTAATGTACATTTCCAAGCACATTGTACTGAACAATAGAGCGAAATTTGAAAGCATCCGTTTGTAGCTAGACGTCGAACCCACGGGTATTGAAATCCACAAAATATTTACCTTTTTTCGTCTATAACGAACCATTACTAACCCTTGCCGCCATCAAACCTCTACAATGGTCTTGTCCGGAGAGATTTAAAATCTTCTTTTTTGGAAGCGTACGTAAGCTTATTTTCTTTTATTTATCCCTGCAGGGGTCTTAGAGCTCCGAGATTCGGAAGTCGGTTGCTTAGGGCATTGTATCTAGATAATTATGTTTGTTTATGTTGCTATGTTGCATACCTATTTACTAAGTTGCCCCGTGTACTTGACTTGTATCACGCGGCGATTTATTACTAAAAACATTTGTAAGTGATTTGTACTTTAGGTACTCCAGTAGGGTAGGTAGTAGAGACGGAGACGGAGACCCCATCACCCCTTTTCCACCGCACAACAAGACGTTCGGCTGGGCGCCATCCCTTTATGGTGGAAATACTATACCAACTCGCACGAAGCGTTTCGCTTCTTCCTACATAATAAGAACTGCTAAGGAGTGGAGTACTTTGCCGTCGTCTGTGTTGTCTGACTGTTATAATCTGGGTATGTTCAAGAATAGAGTGAATAGCTGAATGGGAAAGCGTGCTACATCTTCGACCACATCGTCACTTCACATCAGGTGAGATTGTGGTCAAACGCTTTACCAGACCGATATAAAAAAAAGACGGCAAGAAAGACAGTGTCAAGTTCTGCCGGTCAACCATGGCCTCTCTAAGAGCCTGAATCTGTGTTCCAATGGGACGTGCATCGGACGTGTATCACTCAACGACTGTGCTATCATCTGCATACCCCAAAGATACCGGGTTTGAGCAGATCGTTAATGTGTAGTACTAATAAGAGGGTTGCAGAGAGAACCGACCCTCCTCATGTACCGCGGCATTGATCTCTACTCTACTACTCGAATTAATAACTGTGATATGAATGATACTGTGTTCCGGTCTGAACATCAAAGAAGTCGATAAAATATGATATTTCAAAACTGATATATTAGGGGCTATGAGCTCTGTGCAGTGCCTCCGATCTGGAAACAATTATTAGTCTCGGCAAGCATGACACCTACCCACCGGAAAAGCCAGTTTTTGACTTTGTTTTTTTTATAGGACAAAACTCTTTAAACTCTGAAATTTTTATTTTTTGTAGTGTGTAACATCACGATCGACTCGCGGGTTCTCAAAAACAAGTCGGGCAAAACGTTTGGCCAGATCAAGTCCCCTTCAATTGAGGGTCCTGGCGCCTGTTCTTATTTCCTCCAACCTGATGCTGGCCAGAGAGTCGAGGTGCAGCTGTACAGGCTTGTGTCTGTTGGAAGATTCAACGGTACAAGGTAAGATGTTTTCTATAGCCTAGAGCCAGTAGCGTAGTACTTAGATTTACAGACAAACTTATTGATTTATAAACGCTATAAAGTATGAAATTTATGACTGTTAAATACAATAACTCTCGGCGCCCGATTGGAGTATGTGGGACATAAGGTTATAGTACCTATTTACTACTACTTAACTTCCTTTATAAACAAATATTTTTGAAATGTTTTCTTCAAAAGCAACTGGAACCTATAATCTCTGTGGATCTAACACAAAATCACTTTGTATGAAAATGGTGTAATTTCAAGATGAGAAGTTTTATCCTCCCCGGATAAAACTTCTCTAGTTTCGCGAATTCAATATTATTCTATCTTAATACAAAATACATAATCTTATCTGAGGAAACTCTTTGTGAGATATATGCGTACCTATTTTCCGCGCCACGGGTTTACCGTAAATTTTATTCTACTACATCAATAATAAAAATGCAAATGTTGGGAATGGGAAACTTACACGAAAGACAGATCGGCCGTAATGGCACAAAAGTATTGGGTACGGTACGGTGGGGCTCGCCGGCTCGTCATACGCGGCTATGATCAATGTCCCGTCAAATTGAATATTGGGTGAGCCGTCTTGGGCAACCGCGGCCGCCCACGGCCCGCATTATCGTATGAACATGTAGATTGTTACGTAGGTGACTTCGCACGAAAAGCAATTATCTACATAGTTTTGTAGGAATTTGGTCTAGAATTTATAGGTCCTACGCATATTTGAAGTGCTTTTCGATAGTTGATGTCTGTTGGTTAACAAGAACTAGAAAAGTAGGGAACAAAAGTTTTCGTTATAGTTGTGTAGCATTATTACACGCACGTCATTTGCTTTACTTAAGGTCTGTATACATACTAAATATACGAGTACTATTTTTGTGGTAGTTGTGTCGGCGGCTGGTTGCAGCTGGGCAGCGCGAGTGCTGTGCGCACCGATGGCACTGCGGAGATGCGTCTCTGTGGGGCCAACGAACGGTATACTCCACCAGTGGTACTGTTTGCAGACGACGGTGCCTCCACTCTTGAATTTAGGTAAGAATATTTTGCCGATTTTTAATTATTTTTTGTTTTGTGGTTTTCGATTTACAGCGCAAAGTACATAAGCGCAGCAATAGGTACATCTTTAGGGCCTTTTACAACGAAATTAAAAATCTAACTAAACTATAAATCATCATAAGCCCACGTCGTCGGCTCCATTTGGTGTATTAGGTTTGTTTTAGATAGATATTAAAAGAAATCGCGATAATATAGTGTCTCCTCCTTAAGTTAGTCTATAATCGAAATAAGTAGTTCAGTATTACCTATCAACGTTTTTAAAAAGCAATATAATATGTAATAACGTCCGTTACGTACGTAACATAGTAGAGAATGAGATCATAAATTAATGATGGAGAATCGGGTGAGAATCGAATGAGATCCAGTTCGGTAATGTAGCTATAGGATAAGCGCTTCCTGTTAGAACATATATAGATTAAATTTTTAAAGTACGTCGTATTTAAAGTTTACGTGGACAAAATCCACGAGCATCAATGCGCTTGGTTCGAGTTTATGTTGCAGTAAAACCGTGGTTTCGTGGCGTACTTAAATGAAAACGAATACCTACTGTTTTTGCGGCATTTTTCGCAAACTACCGAAAAGTCCGCCTCAACGCGGGCATAAAACTATAAATACGCATAACTGACAAAAGAACCAACTCGCTTTTCGTTTCTCGGACGGACACATTTTTGGCAAACCTACATGATTGCTGTATGTAATTATTGTTTGTGTTGTAAAATATTAGCACGGAGATTGTATGGTTATGTTCTACATTTAATTAAGTAGCTTTTACTCTAAACCTTTTATGGTACTATATCTGGCAAACCTGAATTTATGAGTATGTACTTTAAATGTATTTAAATTAAACTCATTTATTGCATTGCACAATTATTAACAAAGCCTGTTAGTTTACGTACTATTATATATTCTGTGGTTTCACTCTTAAACTGCTTACCAACACTATTATAATAAGTTTAATGAGAAAGCAATAATGTCACGCGTAGGTATAGTATTTTGGAACCTAATCATGATTTAGTATTACTAGCTTTAGTCTGAAATTTACAGCCGCGTAGCGAATTCCACAGGAACAGTGCATTTTTTCCGAATTCAAATTTCGATGTTTCTATCTGGTCCATAAACAATACCAATGCCAAAAATCACGTCGACCCTTTGCGCCGTAGCAGCTTGAAAGAAGAACAAACCAACAAACACACTTTCGCTGTTATTATAATTCTCATAATGTAGCTGCGTGTGGAAGTAATTTATACCTACTTGCTACATGGTCGCGTATACAAATGAGATTGCGGTCGAGTGGTTAGATATACCTATTGACGTAAAACCAATCGGCAATCCAGCCTAGTCATTTCACGGTGGTAATGAATCTGACCAAAAATTAACTACTAATTAATTACATTTTCGTTCGTTAATAGGAACGGCGAGCGTTAAAATGAACATTATTTCCGGATAGTGAAGCGCCGGTGCCACGGAATGTTTCAGAATTTATCTCCATTTGCAGTTCGGTTCGGGAAACGAGTTCCGTTTGTGCGGGAACAAAAGGTCGTCACTACGGCGGAACCGGCAATGCTCGAATTGTGGCCGCCCGACGAAGCTGCTAATGCTTGTGTCAGCTGACGACACTGAAATGCTTCGTTCTGCGAGTTTATGTAGTATCGCGTTATTACAGTTGTCTGAAAATACCACGGTCGTCCAGTTGTTGTACTTTTGTTAGCAGAAATATAAAGAAGGGGTTTTATCTATTTGCAGCCTTTTGTTGAAACACGTTGAGGATTTACCTTTACATCAACAGTCGGCTTGTCTATCCGCCGTCTGACATTAAAATTGATAAAATATGTTTAAATCCTCTGAAAGTTTTCCTATACAGCCTGATTTTGAATTGGTATGTTATCCCGAAAGGGGACAATCTATACCTAGAGGTCGACAATATTTGTTTACGAGTTTTTGAAATTAGGAAATTTTCATTGAAGTAATGACATTTAAAGTTTACGTCAAAATTCTCCTGCCGAATTTCCGGGCAGCCCTAGATCAGCTGATTCACTTGAACTATGTTGAACTTTGTTAAATGATGAGGTTGATTAGAAGAGTCTTAGAAACAATACCAGAAAATGCCACGCATTTCACATTTGAAGTTGAATTTATTTTTTTGTATGGAAATTTGGGATGACGTATTTCCAAGGGAAGTTCTGACAACTTGTAGATATCCATGGCCCTAATCACCCCTTCTTCCGGGATGACATACCAATTCAAACTTCCCCTGAATACCTAATCAATGCCATAATAGCTATGTGTTGTCAACAGAATAACCGAAAAAACAGTACGATCGCAGTTCCTGGCATTCTTTAGCTTCACATCGCTGAGCAACACCCAGGGAGTGGGGTTCCATCCGCGGGGTGGGTCCCGAATACCCCACACAGGTAACCATATCTACTTTAGTATTCTATAAAAATAAGGGGGCATATATCATAGTTTATGTTGTTAGTGTGTTACGACACTTTTCAATACACTGTCATTCAAAAGTAGTTATAGTGGCGCCATTACAGCGCCTCTCTTCAACTTGATACAATGTAATAACAGATTATTTTCTCGCTCGGAGGCTTTGTTTTTCTTCTAGATATAAAGTATATTTGCTGTCTACTTCGCATTGTTCGAAACTGCCTGCCAGGTTATAAATATAGGGATGAGTGTAAAGTGTCAGTATAATAAAACAATGTTATTCAAAGCTAAGTAGAGGTAATACCGTCTCACACGTAGTCGCGTAGATATCAAATAGCTACGAGGTCGTAGCTACTGACAATAATCTCGTAGCAAAGAAAGGTCACAACGCAATATTCTGTAAGTGATGCCTACGGCGGGTATCACTTTCACACGTCGTCGTCACTAAAGATTTTTTCTTGTTTTTTCTTACAGTTTTGAGATTAATTATATTATTGTATACATTCGTTTGAGATGGTATTACAGTACAGCAGTCCCACAAGGATTAGAGTCCGTTCACTAAACATAGCACGGGATTGAGCCATGGAAACTGTGGTTATATACTGTCTGTTAGTTTGTAATTTCATTATCACTTAAGTAATGTAGTTTTTATAGGAAAGCCCTGATTAAAACAGATCAGAGGCCTACTTATAGACTTGCGTTTATAAATTAGGGTACTCACTGGTGTGGAAAATTTATGACTTACTTTTTTTTAACTTGGATCGCAGTTCTCCCTGCTTGGAGATTCTTACATTTCTCTGGAATAGTCTATGACTTCTCGGCAGGGGCCGAAGTTTAAGAAAACTACCTCCATATTATAGGCTCTATATATAAGTACGAACCTATCATTTTTAGCATAGACTAAAATATAATAAAAATATAGAAACTCACATACATACACGAACCCAAAACATATATAAATATGGTCCTTTTTTGTGCAGTCGTGTAAATAACTTCTTCACAAATTATGTCTTACTAGACTCACATGCGTTTTGCTATCATAATACCTAGATGGCAAGAGTAGATATACGAGAGCACACTCGGAATACCCATATCACTCGAAGTTTATATCATATTTAGGAACTACTTCTAACCGTTTTGCTCTCTCAACATCTCCGAAATCTTTCTGAAAGCAGCACAAGTGCGGCCGACATAGTGCGACCCTCGTCAAGGCTCGACTAACTCGTAACAATAATTATTATGTAAATGTAGATATACTACCACTACGTGTATTATAACTAACAGTAGGGATACATGGTACAGTAAGTTGGGACAAAAAGTAGTTCAACTTTTGCTGGGATGCGATTCTTGTGTCGATGTTATTCTTGATCCGTCAAAGGTGAGATGTACGGAGACACAAACAGATGAGTGAAGCGTCGTAGAGCCAAAATCAAGCTGTTTGTGGTGTGCTTTACTACGGCGACACTTATACAATCACACAAAGCTTTTATTCAAAAGAACTGAAACTATCTACGACTTTTACTGACACATATTTATATACGAAAAGAGACAAAATTTGAAAATTAAATCTTGTCGTTTGTGCTACCCTATTATTTGTATCTCCCTTTGTATTATTTTATTTTATTCGGGAAACATAGAGTGAAATAAAGTACATATAATTAAATCTATACACCATTTACAACGTTTTCGCTCATCTAAAATAAATACTTGTTTGCCTACTTAAATTTACACTATATAATATTGTTTATTTACTATGATATGATGCTGGCTAGCCAGGACAGGACTATGATAAAACACTATTGCAAGCTTCATGTAAATCCCGTAAACATCAACAGCTACGAAATATCGAGTGCTCATCGTTCAATGATAATAACGATAAATATCCAGTTACATTGTATCAATTAGGACTATATGTAAAATTATCCAACACTTCGTCAAAGTGGCATCTTGGTGCTTTCACTGAAATCTCAAACTCTCCTCGATTTCCACATTTCGAAATACGGGGGACTTATTTATGCGCGTGATAAGCTAGATTCAACGACTTGGGATCACATCGCTTCTATAAATTTCCTTACTGTTATACTAAACGTTCCTTCGTACACTATGTACACTCGTACTCCACTCCTGACGATAACCAACATGTGACTTGTAATTTATAGCTATGGAGCAATGAAGGGTGCATAAACATTAGTTTATTACTAACAACTAAGGAAGCGAATAAATAGGAGCGTCTGTTTGTGATGACCAGTTCTGAATAAAAACGAAATATCTGAAAGATAATAAGATTGTTTGTTCCCATTTCATTTGTCATATAAGTATAACAAGTGATCCTTCATTTGTTTTATTACGTTCTGTTTAAGAGATGTAATTTTAGAAAAATATTCATGGCATTCACAGCTCACTATGTTTACTTGTAAACGGAGTTATGATACAAGTTACAAGTGGCTTAAGTATTAGGCTCAGTTTTTCATTTCATTTGTTGTAGGATCGTCTGTTTAATTGGATTAGAGAGACTGATAAGAGTTGTGTGGCGCATTTCTTTTCACAGACAATAAATTTTACGAGCTGAGTCTAGACAAATGACTTGATAAATGGAGTGTGCGATAGAAACAAGATCACCTAGCTGTCTAGGTCACCTTTAGCATTAAGAGTTCAGGATTAGATTGCAAAGAGAGATGTTAGGGCTGGAACGCTTTGAGGCAAGGACGTAGTGTGTGTTAGTTTACCAAGCCATTATTTTTATACAATTTAAAATATTTTTTATTTTTACTATTCCGATAGATTTCTTGTGCTTAAACTTGTTTAAAAATGTCTTTTATTTTTACAAATAAGTAGGCACATAAAATTATCAGAAATCTGTCAATATTTGTGCCGACATATATTATGATTTGATTTGATGCAAAGTTCTTGTCAATTTTTTCTTGAGTTCGAGACACCTTTGATTATCGCTAATTTTTTCACAATTTTATTGTTCATTCTGCGTATAGTATGAGTAAATATCCTAAATACACATTTGTTTACATTACAAAAACCATTTATTGCATACAAAAATATCACAAACTATGCAAGCTCTTTTTGGGATTCGAACCATCGTGTTACAGAACAGGGAACAACTGCATTACCACTGAGCCAACATCGCTTCTAAAGATGCCTCGCATGCTTTCATATTCTAACAAGTTTAAATTGATATTCAAGCTCTCAGCCGATTTGAATGGTTAACTAGGATTTGCCCACGGAGTTGCTTGAGTAAATTCGGAACGGTCCGTATTTACTAAAACGGTCGTGTCGCCAGTCGTTTGCAGTTTACTTTAGGCTTCCCACTTCCCTGCTAGTAGCTAATTTTCACTTGGTTAGGGTTGTGGACTCGCGCTTACTTTGTTTATCTTAGGTTTACGCTTCTTTAATTTATTCTTTAACCACTCCATATTAAATGATTTAAGTACTACTTTAAATTGTAGTTATTTAAATATAACTACGACCCAAACACGACTTAGTTCTATGATGAAAATGTGATATATTGCGAACGTAGGTTGCAAGATGACAACATTTTAAACGTGAAAGAATTGTCAATATATAATTGTGTTATGCTTAACAAGTAACAAATTTCAGAGTATCAGTAAAGTTTGACATACAAATTATTGAGCACGTTTAGAAGAAAACAAGAGTTTTAGACAACACATCTTTTCATTGTCTTTGGGTTATTTTTAACACAAAATCTTAAATGAAACTTTGTATGTATATGTAGCTCAGATGATAAAACTATAACTTGGTATCATGGAGCTGACCTGATGATGGAACCTGGAGGTGGATAGTGGAACTTGTGGAACAGTGATTACAAGTAAACTTATTGAGTTTGGGTTCATATGATTCGTTTTGACGAGTCCACTAGGTTCTGATTGGAGTATATTTTTTTAGTTTCTTTAAACTACATATAATTATTGTTGTAGGTATAGAATGTAAATGTCTATTAGCCGTAATTTAAAACGTCACTTTTTTCACAGATTGTGACTGGTTATACCAGGATGTGTCGTGTAGAGGGCCCGGCACATGCGTCCTCGCGAGCCCAGGGTACCCAGGCCTTTACCCGCCCCATCGGAGGTGCAGATACCTGTTCGCAACAAACTCTGTACATACTAGGGTCAAGATTATCTTCACGTCCATACTGCTACCTAGAAAGTAAGTGCCTATAATATAATACAGCACCTACAGTCTCCTATACATTGTGTCATTTTACATTTGAATAAAAAATACTATAGGTATAAAAATAAAGGATAAAACATCGGCGCTTACTTCACCACGATCTCAAAACTGTAATGTGGAGCTAGATACATTTTTTTACTTAATCTGAAGCTAAACCTTAAAAAACAAACTATTATTCTATTGTTGATATGATTTTAAAGCAAACCTTTCCTTTTACCTACTTACGGGAGATATTAGTAAATATAAACATATCAAAACTTCCGCCGTCGATGTGACTCTAACCCGCATCTTGCACTCTCCAAGCTGAACTACATAAGTGAAGGAAGTTAGCGATGAAATTTTGAATTTGTATGTTTTCTCTCCCGCTAAGAAACCATAGCACCTTCTAGTTGAACCACTTTACAGCAATACTACTTCATTTGGGGTAATAACAATAAAGTGTTTACCTACCTACCCAACCGTATTATTCGAGTCCATGTCTATACGTCATGAAACTTTCTACCCGAAGTATACAATGTGCTAAAAGTGTGCTAAAGTATACGAAGTGTACAATGCATCGCAATAAATTGATACCTCTTTTACTGCATAAATTCAGATACTTTAGGCTATAAGCTAACTTGAAAACTTGCTTGACAATACACACTTTAAAAGCGCAAATATCCCAAACAGATGGTAAGTACCATTGTCAAGTGCACCTGCCGACTCAAATATTTGTTTGTAGACACCACCGCCTCTATAAAGTTAAACTCCTTTCTGTCGTAGGAATAGAGTTCAAATTGACGATACATATTTGTCTGACAAACATTGTCTTGGAACGTGAGATATATTATCGCAATAAATGCGTGATGTATACTTGATGCGACTTGACATTGATGATGATCGATCATGGACTTAAGATGTGGGAGGAAGTGCAAAAGAGACTTATTTTTGGTGTCTTTTGTAATAATAGCTACTGGTAATGTAACCCTTGTCATTGGAGAATGTTTCCTAGAGGTTTGATGTAAGAATAATATTATCGTAGCTTCTGTATTCTATTCAGTTTTTAACTTTCACTTTTTCAGAAGGCTTTATAACTTATGAAATCTAGTAACATAATCATGCAATATGATTTTGTATGCGCTTTCAACTAATTTCACGTTCAACAAATTAAGTTCTAAAAAGCCAGCAGTTCAGCACTAAGATACTAAAGTTTAATAATCTCAAGCCGTTACAGCGAAATTCTTAAGCCCCTACCAAATTAAGAAGTCCGGACCATATTGAGGTCGGCCGGATATAAGTGCAGTAGGGTTACGTTGGACGGTCTTGGAAAAGGTCCAATCTCATTTACATTTAGATAATATGAAAGGTGTTACCCTAAAATAATGTACTTAAAGTAACTATTAGGAGATCACTATCTTTGAAGGAGATTAAAATCTGCAGAGATGCGTTTAAGATTTTCAGTTAATAGGTTTCAGTAGAATAGGCTTGGCCACTTGCCCACAAGAGAAAGAAGGAAGGAAGTAGGAAGACGACACATATTTGTATTACAATTAAACAAGGCTGTGTCTAATAGGGAGCCATTAGAATCTTGCTTTACATATTATATTTAGTTTACCTCTGTATAGTTGACAAATTCTTTGTTGTTTAATGGTCAAACTAATGATTCGTGATATCATCACAGGTTTTTATTTAGATAGCAACGCTAAGAACGTCACTAAGGCGATGCTAAGCACGTTCATTGGCTTAGCACATCACTAACAGTTAGGTATAGGACGGGATAAATAGATACGAATCCCGTCGTAACATTAACTGATCTATTTCCCTAACATTTGCTAATTTGGTTGCGGATCCTTACAAAGTTAGTATCAATCACAAATATGATGAGCAAAATACCACATTACAGAGGGAGAGATATTGCCACAATTTCCGATATATTTTTATCGAGCACCCGTATGAAATCCATTCGCTCGTGTTTTGAAAGGCACGAGAACAATCGTTTCAGTAAATATAAAAGGCCGCCATCCCTATCTCCATTCCACCTCCATGCTTCGATGTTATTTAAGCTTGAAAACCACATAAAATACAACTAAAAGTAAAATGTAATGTGATGTTTAACATAGGATACCCAATGAGTCTAGTGATATTTTCTTATTTTCTTACCTTTTTTGGCGCCTGAGTGATATTTTTTGATTTTGCATTACTGTAGTCACTCTTAAATTGTTTGACCGTGGTATTTGCAATACAAGACTTAGTGCACCGGTGATTATTTTTTAATGACAAGTTAAGTACCTAATGGGTGACAAACAAGCTAACCTCTTACATTGCATTAAATACACGAAGCACCAAATAGTAGAAATAACATAATATTATTACTAATGAGTAAAATTGTATATATGCTTAAGTGTACCATTATTTACGTGTTATAAAAGTTAAGTTTAGAGTTTAGACCGCAGAATTATCTGAACTATGAAAGCAGTCAAAAATGAACTTTAGCACCAGACACACTAGGGTCTCTTTTAGCTAAAATGAGGCAAACTACTATAATAGTAATTGGTCTGCTACTTATGGACGATATACAGAGATGACTTGTAATGCATCACGAGGGCTATTGTGCACGTTCTCATCATCTTGACCACCTTTGAGATGATACTTCATCGAGATGGTTGAGCTAATGATCAAATGCTGACATGAGTATGTTTGCGTTTGACTACTACGTCAAACTCATAAATAAGTCGATCACTACTACGTCAAGCCATTTGAATACCCGATAAGCCAAAGCTGCTTTGTCAACTTTTACATACTAAAATATCGTATAACAAAACATCGCCCGATAGTGCACCAAGTAAAAAGTAAATGCTCGTGGCAGATTTCACTAAGCAAAGAAAGTTCAATAAGATTCTATAAATATTTTCTCTCAATAAACTTCGTATTCAGTATAAGCGATAGCGAAGCAGTTCAATTGTGGCCTCTCGGAAATTTCAACTTTAATACAAAATTGAACAGTTTAATATTCATATGATACCTAAATCACGCAATTTACATGTTGGTAGTGCCAACATGGTGTTTCAATTTAACGCAATTTACATCGCAATTTTGTAACTCACCCGTAACCTGAAAATGAAAATCGAAAAGCTGCAGTTAATAATCCGTCTGAATAATCTGAACGAGGCTGTTTAAACTCATGTTAATTACTCCATTATAATGTAACATAACCCTATGCAAGCTAACTTTAATTTCTGCCTTTGATATTGCTCTTGTGAGGTTTCCAATTTGAGATCGTAATGGAGAATATCGGCATCTATTGCAGTAAAGTTTGGATATCGAGAAGCTCACACGTAATCTCTGATTAGGATGCCCTGTATCTCGGTGGTCTGGATTATAAGCATAGTGGTCCCACATCTCCTAAATATCCGTACTATAATAAATGCGAAAGTGTGTTTGTAGGTTTGCTGGTCAGTTTGTTTGTCCCTCTTTCACATAGCAACGGGTCGATATGATTTATGACATATATACTTACAGCCTGAGTTTGAATTGGTATGTTGTCCCGAAAGGGATAACATCCTCTTCTCTCTCATACATCTCTTCTCCTAGAGGTCAACAACATTTGTTTTACGAGTTTTTGAATTTCGGAATTTGTCGACTTGAATTATGTTAAACTTTGTTAAATGATGTTCATTAGAAGCAACTTAGAAACAATCACAGAAAATTCCACGCACTTCACGTTTCAAGTGGAACTTGTTTTATTGTATGGAAATTTGGAATGACGTATTTTCAAGGGAGGTTTTCACAACTTGTGGACAACCATGGTACTATAAAGTACCCCCCTTCCGAGATAACATATCAATTCAAACTCACCTTGTATATAGTTAATGGACCAAGAATAACATAGTTTACTTTTATTCTGTTCTGATAAAGACAGCATTAGTTTTAGTCTGTGATTCGGGTAGACGAATGTTGCAGAGGCCCGCTGTTAGAGTCATTTTAACTTTCATAAGTGCTCCTTTGGGGCCTATTTGAATAAAGACTTTTGAATTTGAAAATTTGAATTTGAATTCCGAAAAATATACGGTTCCTGAAATGCGGGTGAAACCGCGGGCAGAAGCTAGTAAATAAACCGTTGCGTTTTTTAATTTTTTTTTAACTCTCGGTAGGTGAGCTTTTGACAACTATCACAAATGATGATATAGATAAAGCTTCAGCGTTATCATATTACATTTCTTAGTAACAGAACCTTTGATTATGAACAGAACATATTTTTAATAGCGGAACCGTCCAATGTCAAACGAGAGTTTTCTGATATCACTATGTTATATATGGCTAAAAATCTCATTTTAAAATACTAGACCTTAGATCAAACCGGTTGGAATTTGCAATAAAAATATGCGAGAGTTGGGTAACGTTTGGATATTTTAGATTCAAAAGCATATTTGCGTTTCAGTACCTACTTGCTACTGCATACAACTAGAATTTAGTAGTATAATAAATTCATATCAAAACTAATTTTACTTTACTGATTTTGGTAATGAAAAACACGTTTTATACGTGTTACACAGCTACTCGTAAAAGCAATCTAATTCACAATAGTTTAGAACACAAAAGAACTTGCGGTACAATTTGTAAGACACGATCTAGGTTGCAGTAAAAGCAACCAGCTAATCTATAAATTGAAACATTCGTACTGAAACGGTAACAGCTCTGCGATAAATTTCAAAGGAGTGGGTGAAATAAAAGCGGTATCTTGGTGTAATACGTTCCCCGACATACTAAAACATACTAATACGTGCACGAGAGATACACTCAGCGGCAGATTTAACGTGTACCCCGTATAAACCGTGCTAAGGAAATGGAGAGCTTTTATCTATAAGATAATACGGTTTCGTGTAATAGGTCCCGCCTTATTCTCAGTACATCTGTGGAGGGTTAGTTTTGATCTTTAGCAACATTTATCTTGGCTGAAATGGTTGTGTTTATACTTAGCGTTATCACATTTTATACATATTTATGACCTAAGGTTTATTTTCCATGTCTGTGGAGAGAATAGACCCGGCGTGCGCACGAGTACGTCCGTTTGAAGTGGGCGCTAATCTAGCTAAAGCTACTAGTCGCGGGCCCGAGGTGGGCGCTCGTGGAAATTGTAGTGACTCTAGTTGCCTCGTTATAAAACCTACACTACCGAGAAGAATGTGAAAAGACTCGACGGAGTGAAGCTCGGTCCCTCTAAAAACGTAAACTTATCTAACAAAGAATCGACCTTTCCGGGGAGGTCAATGACTTCTAATTTGGAAACCAATACTTGTTGTGACTTTACCGTGGTGCACGGTTAGGAGTCATTAAGCCCAACTAAGGAGTATTTTGTATTTTACTAATAATAATATTTTAATGCCAAAGTTTGTTATTCAATCATCATGCTGAAACTAATTAACCAATTTTGCTGAAATCTGGTATTCAGACAGTTTAATAATATTCGGAACGATTAATTTTATATACCAACTGAAAACTGTTCCAAAAAGAAAACGGGATAGCTACTGGTACCACTGGGCATAGTCCCTAAAATTTCTCTGCCCTCCTCATATTCAGACTTTTCCATAATTTATGTTTTGCAATGTCACACAAAGCAATAAAAAACCGCAATAATGAAATAAAGTTACGCGTTAAATTCATTTTAACGCTGGTTTTAAACTTTTAACTTGTGTCAAATCAACGTGCCGACAAACAATCGTGATTTACAATTTGATTCCTGAAATAACAATCAAGCTGACGATATATTTATATACGACCTATGAATACTGGGAAAATATTAAGTTTCATTAAAGATATGTCGGAATAAAATTAAAGGGGGCAACGTTATGTCGTTCATCAAAGTTTACGAACCCGATTTCTCCAGTCGCTATGAGCAACAGCAAAGACAAAGTTAACGTGAATGACGTAACTGCACCAGTTTATGAGGTCTCGACGCTTCCTATCTTTACGTCTCTCATCCACGACATCCGATAGTCGTCACAAAACACCATTCAATCATGTCAGCCGCCGTTAAAGCACGTAGCGTGTTATTACGAGCGAATTTAATGCTGTATAGAAACGTAACAAAATGACAATTTGACTTCGGTGCAATAACTTTGTGCTTTGTGTTCGTGACTGCCTTATTATGGGTGGTGATTTCACACATTATACAGACCGGCATGGCATGGTGAGCGAAAACTAACTAGGCATAATTTTGGAAGATTAATCTTGTTAGATTATCCGTACCACCGTCTAAAATCACCACATTACCGAGATTAACTGGAAGGTAATGCTTTATAGCATTAAGTTCGCCTATGTGCTTTCAACTTTGATTGTGTAATAAAAAAATGTATCTATTTATATATGGCGTATTCAATGAACTGGAAAACGTTGGAAGGCCCCATAAGCAATCAAAACTAAGTTCTTCGTTCGTGATTCCATATTTTTACATATCCATGTAACAAGCGACGCCAAGTCGGGGCAAATATAATACTCGGTATTTTCTATGATGCAAAGTTATCATTCATGGTTTGTATATAGACGTTCAATATAACATGAACTCTAGGAAATGACGCGTACGGGATATCCGTATATTGAATATCAAAGATGCATTGGCTTTTATGGCTCAAGGACGGGTGGCTTATTTTTATTCGTTAGTTATGCCGATGGGATTGTATGCCATAAAACAGTAGCTTGAGATTCCATTAAGCATGAGCACGATTTATTTTAGGATGATGAAAACTATGATATTAATTTTTTTATTACAGTACTTACTTTAATAATAAAACGTGGCAAAAGGTTTTAGTAATCAAGTTTCTTGGAATTTATTATGGACTATCTTTAAATACGTAGCTATTTAATTTGATTTTAATTTATTGTCTTGTAATTTTGCTTCTTGATGATTTAGGGGTAAAATGGGTTTTGCTTTGATCTTAATCAATGCGAACGGCTAAAGAGTGGTACTGTTTGCCGGCACCTATTTTTCCCGAACACTATAGTCTGGGAGTCAAGCACGAGTGAACAGGTAACTTCTGGGCAAGCGTGCTACTTCATCGACCGCATTGTTACTTAACATCTGGTGAGATGGCACAAGCCCAAATATAATACCAAAAAAAAATTGTAATCCCATACATTGTAACTACCTTAAAAAATTTGGTTACTGGAAAGTGGGTCCATTTCATTAATTTTTCACAGTCACTGCACTACAGACTACCTGACGCTGCGAGCCGGCAGCTCACCCTCGGCGCCGCTGCTCTCTTCCCTCTGCTCGGAGAGGACAGCCACCCTGGAGCATCCGGGACCGAATTTATTACTGGAGTTCAAGTAAGTCGTACTGGATAGAGTTAATGCGGAGCTGATATTGTGCATGTCTCGGAGAAGATTTTAAATTATCTTCAAGCTGAATAGGGTTGGCATTTGTTTTTGTATTTATTGGTAACTAGCCTCTGCCCGCGGTTTCACCGGCGTGGCGATCCCACAGGAACAGTACATTGTTCGCAAAAATATATTACTCTCCGGCCCATAAACTATATTCTATAAAAATAGACAAACCAACAAACCTACAAACACACTTTGGTGTTTATTATAGTACGGATTAGGTACTGAATCTGAATTATTTTCGGAGAAACTAAGTTAATTATCGATAGGAATTTGAGTTCCTGACATAACATTCCTTGGATCTTCAGATTTGTTATTTGGTTTTGATGTGACAATAAAAAACAACCTAACATTGGCAAAGAAACATGATTACATGGCAAACACTCGCCGCAGTAGTGATGAGACACCAAAACAATAGAATCTCATATTCTTCACGCGTCTCTATTGCCGCCAATAAAGCCGGGCCCATATTCCGTTCCTTTGTTGTGTCGTAGCGTAATACATCACCGGAATTCCTAACATGATGTTATATTTTTTGCGCGCAGTTCCGGGCCATTAGTGCCACCGTACGATTACAACGGTTTCATCGCGAGGCTGGAATTTATTGAGAGGCTTGAGGGCAGCGGCGCGCCCCCCACTGTGGTGCCGGCTTCCGCGCCCCTCGCCGCGCTCACGCACTTTATCGATGGTGAGAATGACTTGTGTGTTGTTGAGAAACCGATCAACGGTTGTGCGATTACAGTGCGAAACTGTGGATTATTAACTGTGTTTTTGTGTTTAGCTTAGTTAATCGTGGTTTAAAACCTGAATATTTTTAAAGAACAATTAATTATATCAGTTTTAACATAATATTATAAGTGATGTTTGACTTTTGTCGGTTGTGCATATAAATTTTAATGAATAAAAACTTGTTTGCTTTTTGTAGTTGATTGATAGCCTGGAAGAGTATTGACAAAGTAAAATGTTTTTAATTTTACTAGCGGATGGTGTGGCGGCGATAGAGGGCAACAGCGGGTCGAACGAAGTTTTCAGCAGCAGCAGCGGTCGCGTGGGGTGTGGTGCGACTGTCCGCGGGTTTGGTGCAGGTGGCGCGCGCTCCGGCCACTTCGACACCCGCAGCGCTAGCTGGCGATCACAGTGCGCCATCCATTTATTAGGATCACCCACTGATGTAGTGCAAGTGTCGCTCTTTAATTATAATTTAAGGTAAGACTATAAAACTTAAAAGTTTCCGTTAACTTTACGTCCAGGATAACTCAAGAAATCTGTACAACAACTTCTCAAAGTTCAGGCTTCAGTTGAGATCAAACTACAAGAGCGCGGTAAAGATCCTCAAAGGAACTTTAAGCGTTAAGACGTTAATATATTACATTTTAAGTTATGAAGCAATTTACAAAGCGCTAATAAAGTTTTAATTGCAGTCGAAACGCCCATCCCATTCGTTCCCATCACTTACTATTTAGAACATCTACAAAGTTTTAAGAGACTTATGGTAATACAGATGTGGCCTCTACTAACTACTTAGAATGTTAATCCTGCTACATCAAGGGTCCGGTTTCTTGTGTGCGTGGTGTGAACGCTCTTAAGTTTCACTTAAAAGTTTATAATCTATGTTTACTTTCCTCCACCCAGGTTACAGAGCTGTCGATCTCATATTGAGGTTTTAGAAGGGCTTCACGAGTTTGTTGCGAGGGAAAGGGGGGAGAGGTACGAGAGAGGGGATAGAGCTCTCTTAAGGGTGTGCGGGCCTGCCGTGAGAGAAGCCAGGGATCCTTCCGGCAGGTTTCTGATCCGTCAAGCGGTGACGTCTAAAGGTGCTAATTTGACGATACTGGTGCGACGGGCGGCGTCGCAGACTGAAGAAGAGGAATTCGTCGATGGAGCTTTTGCATTCCATGATGGTGAGCATAACGGCATTAATTTCTTGGAGGTCAACAAAAAACAACACATTTGACTGTGACTTGAAGAAAGCTAGCTTCGAATGCATTTCGCGAGTAACTTTACCTATAAATAATACTACCTAACTATACACAAAATTAAATGCTGGGATGTACCTATATAATATCGTATTATCTCAGAACAACATGAGGGCACCGTGTCTCCCGACGCCACGTGCGCTTCAACTCACTACGGGCTAGCGTCCCCGCCGCACGGCGGCGTCTCTGCGCCGTCTCATCACCACGTGTTCTGGAACATTGAGGAGAGACTGCTGTGCACGCATCGGTTCATCCCCGCATCTAACCAGAGTGTCACTATTGAGGTTATTTATTTGTTAAGGACTATAAGCAGCACCAAATTGTAATTTAAAATTAGGTTAGTCTTACGATTTTGTAACAAATGTACAGTCAACCACATCGTCTACAGATGCTCACGTAGTAAGTATGTTGATCACGCTGCTAGGAGACAACGAAAAATATCTACATTTTGGTCTCAAACCAAGAAAAAGGAAAACAAACTTCAAAGAAAGCTCTCAAACTCTGTTGCAGCACACCGATGCTTGACGATTAATTATAGCAGACAGGATTACAGGAGATTGCAAAATTATTATTAATTAGATTAGTTTATAAATTAGATTTGCTTCTACAATGCCTATTTATGCGTACTCTAAGGAATGTGACTCCTCGCTCCTAGTTTGTCCGGACACTAGTTAATGGGTTTCTCCTAGGCAAGCGTGCTTCGCCAACTACTTACATTATCACAAATGCAGGCCTGTCTACTGTGTAAAAAAGAGACTCTCTTTTTCTTCATGGTGCCGAGTATAGACACTTCTTGGGACTTGTCTATTTATAAACAGCAAACTAGGAAAATATTTTCGCTGTTTATAAATCATAATTTCCTCCTAATATTTTGAGAGCCTTACGTGTCCCACACAAATTACTTATATGTTCAACAACCTTTCAGTTAAATCAATATTCTCTTTTTATACGCCACCTGTTTTCATAAGTTGTTTTTCAGAGGAAACGACCCAGAAGCAGTCAATTTTCCCGTTCGGCTCATCATCCGAACTTCCAAGCGTGTTGCCATATAAAATAATTTCATGTGTCGACCTTTATTTACGCAGTTGTAAATCGTTGTGATACTTAAGAACCTTAAATGCAAAATTAAGACATTTTTATGCGATTTATTATCTGCCTACGTCTGAAGAAATCCAGATCTGGAAGTTTTTACGTCTTCGGTTTCCCAGGGCAAGAAATCAAGAAGGCTTGTGCCTATTTTATTTCATTCAAAAATGTGTCATTGTATTTGTTGTTTTCACCGTTTCATATATTATATTGAGACCGTTTGCCTGATCTGATCTGAAAGTAAGCGATTGTCACTTGTAGCATTCAATATAGCATGTGTTCCTAGAAGGATCCAAAGTTGTTCTCTCTCGTTTTGAGAAGTCCCTAATTATATTATCGGGAAACACAAGCTGGCAAAGGATTCCACCAGTGCGCATTATGTCTGTGTATTATGATCCTTGTTGATCGACATAAATGATTATTATTATTATTCAATGTGATGTTGTAAAGTATTTTGTTAGTGGGAGGACTAACTCTTCTGCGAGTGTCCGTCTGGGTTGTTACCACCGCTTTGCTCGTGAAGTCTGCCGCCAAGCAGTAGTGTGCAAGCATTACTGTGTTCCGGTTTGATGAGCAGAGTATCCAGTGAAATTACTGGGCTTATGAGACTTAATACCTAATATCTCAGGGTAACGAGCGCACTGCAGTGCCGCGCAGGACTTTTTGTTTCAAAGTTCTGGGTGGCACTGCAAATGTTATGGGCCGGCGTTATGCTTACCATCAGGCAAACGACCAGCTCGTCTCGTTACCAAATAACATTAAAAAAAAAGTAATTTGTGTTCTGTAGATTCAGCGGTTAGAACGAATGTGGAGTGCTGAGCCGACCGGCACAGTCGGGGCTAGTGGGTGTCGGACGGCTTGCGGGGACGCGGGGTGCGAGTGTCGGTCGAGCACTCCTCTGTACTACCATGACCACATCGCGCTGGTGGCGGGAGATGGCACGCACTTGTCTTGCCTGTGTGGAGACTTTCAGGTAAAGGTTACCTTTGTTTGATCTATTGAATACTGTGTGGGTTAGATATTATATTATATTATATTGCGATATTATATTGTGTGGGTTAGAGGACATATGTGTTCGCGCGCGAACGAGTATTAGCGGTACCTGTGCGGGACGCGGGGCGGGCTGCCCGAACGGGGAAGACTGCGGGGGACGGCGCGCGCGCATCGCGGGACGCCGGCATTCACCAAGATTCGCCGCTGCGACGCAGACCCCTTGCTATTTTTTACCTAATAATCTATTTACGTGTCCAAAAATCCTAAGTAATAAACCAAGTGAATCAACAAACAAGTGTTTCACGACTACAAATACCCCAGTACTCGTCGGAGCGAGTACATATTTTTTTGGCGACCGTGACAGGACAGAAACTGGAAGGTGATCGCATCGTATCAAGTAAGCCCGTTCCATTATTCCTTCCAGAACGTTCCTATTCTATTATATATTTCCACTTCTATTTTGCTGTAACCAGTGTGCTACATTCGTTACAACGTTATATAAACCTATTTGCAGCTTGCTATTTTCTAAACTGTATAACAACTTGATATGTTTTGCTAAATCACAACTTCATTTATTTCTAAATCATTTCATTTCATTCTTAACAAGCCGACCAAATATCTCCTACTTTGAAATATTATTTCGTAACGCATTCTAAAGTAATTGACGGAAAATTCCAGTGTAACTATCGCTACCCGCGGTGGCTGCGGGGGGGTTTAGCGCCCGCGCTGTGCGCCCGTTCGTTGCTGGCGCGGTCCGCGGGCTCGGCCCGGCCGGCTGGCTTCCGCTCGTGTACCGCTACGCGCGGTCCCGCCTACGCTGCTCGTGCTGTTGACGAGCTCGGCGGCAGCTGCATGGTTTTGAGGTTGCTGACAGCTGGATAATTTAACAGATAATTTGCACATTTTATTTATTATATCTGCCCTACTCATTGTTTACGCCTACTACTTATAATCTTATTAAATTATGGCTGAAACCGAAGCGAAGACTAGGTCTAAAAGCCCTATACCAATATTAAATATTGAAACAATAGATAGGCCGAATACTACTGAATATTTAAAGACTTTATCTAGGAAGCGTGCGGGGTTTAGAATCAGACTAACTATATTTAAAAACTATTTACAAAAATATAGCACTACTGATATTACAGAAGCTTCTACTTTAGAAATAAGAGAAATACAATTAAGATTGGCTCAATTAAAAGAAATTATGTCTAGCTTTGATCGAGTACAAGCCGAGATAGAGGAGCTTTCACAAAATTTTGATGAACAGTTACAAGAACGAGACAATACTGAAAGTGAATTCTATACACAAATAGCGTTAGCTCAAGAATTAATTGATTCATTTTCAGCTAAACACAAGACTTCTTCAGACGATTCAGTGAAATCAAATTGTTGTCAAAATATGAACAATTCTATTAACCTACCAGTCATAAACCTACCCAGCTTCGATGGGACCCATACAAAATGGCTTGAGTTTCGAGACACTTTTAAAACACTTATTCATGACAACGATTCGATTGCACCTATTAGTAAATTTCACTATTTAAGAAATTGTTTACAATCGGGTGCCAGTGTCGTAATACGATCTTTGGAGTTTGCTGCGAGAAATTATGAACTTGCGTGGAATACATTATGTGATAGATATAACAATAAAAATATTTTAATAAATAATCACTTAAATGCATTGGTGACTATGAACGCAATACAAAAGGAATCGTACAAGGCTTTGAGGTATTTGAGTGATCATGTTTCTAAAAATTTAAATGCGCTTAACACTCTAGAGGTTTCTACGGACGGGTGGGACCCCTTGGTCATATTTTTGGTCTCAGCAAAGTTGGATCCTAAAACCGGTGGTAAGTGGGAGGAGCATAAGGGTCGACTATCACACCTGCCTAGTATAAGTGAATTTAAGAACTTTCTAGAAAACAGAGCGAATGTTTTAGAAACTGCCTATTGTAGTCGTTTCAATGAAAATAAATCTACACATACTAATAATACTTACAAAGAAAATCGTTCTACCAAGTCATTTGCTACTTTTTCTCAGGTATCTTCTAGTAAGATCTGTCCTATTTGTAACCAAGATCATTTTGTGTATCAGTGTAATAAATTTAAAGCTTTGACTATTGATGACAAACTCAGCGAAGTTTCTAAGCACAAGTTGTGTTCTAATTGTCTGCGTGGTGGTCATTCCGCTGTCCAGTGCACGTTGAAAGGTTCTTGTCGTATCTGCAAGAAAAAACATAATACAATAATACATAATACAATATTACATAAAGATAATAAAATACCTATTGAAAATAGTAACTTACCGAATTATCCCGTTAGCTTGTCTGCTGTTTCGCCGGGTCAAGTTCTATTGTGTACTGCAAAAATAAAAGTGACAAATTTACAAAATAAAACCACTTACCTTGCTCGTGCGCTGCTGGACACCGGAAGCCAATCTTCTTTTATCACGGAGAACCTGAAAGAGAAATTAAACTTACAATCTAAAAATATAAATACTTGCAACGTATCAGGTATCAACGGAGTAGTCTGTCCTATTAATGAGCGATGTCAAATTAATATTAAGTCGCTCAACAGCTCATTTAACAAAGATATCAACTGTTTTGTTATCCCTAAGATCACAGGTAACTTACCTAATGCTCACGTCGTTGTTGAGAGGTTAGGCCTGCCAGATAACATAACGTTAGCCGATCCAACGTTTTACAACCCTTCAGAAGTAGACATTCTGTTGGGTGCTGATCATTTTTTTGATATTGTTGGTTCCAATAGAATCACCCTAGGTCCAAACAAACCTACTCTATTAGACAGTGAGCTAGGATGGTTACTAGCGGGTCCTACTGGTCAGGATATTGGCTACAATAATTTACAATGCAATTTCATAAAAAAAAAAACAATAAATAAAAGTCACTACAAGACGTATTTCAATTGAAGTCACTATAAGACATATATCAAACGAAGTCACTACAAGACATACAACAAACGAAGTCACTACAAGACATACATGAAACGGAATCACTACAAGATATCCACAATTCAATTAAACGGTTTTGGGAGGTCGAAGAATTGCCTTCTGATACCAGTACCTATTCAAACAAAAACCACGTCCAACCTACCTGAAAATAAAAAACCGAAAATAAAAAATATTTTTTACTGATGATAAATACAAAGGCGACAATGATGCATTTATTGCCTTTAAAAATCATTCCAACTACCTAAAGCTAAAAAGAATCTACGCCTATGTATTACGTTTTGTCAACAATTGCAAGCGTGATAAAGTTAAGTTAACCGGTCCATTGAACGTAGATGAACTTAATTCTTCCCAAACACTATTACTTAAATTTAGCCAATCGGAGTCATTTGCTAAAGATTTTATTGATATCAGTCAACGAAAACAGTTGCATCACAAAAGTAAATTGCTGCCTTTGCATCCATTCCTTGATGCCAATGGTTTGATTAGAGTAGGAGGCAGGCTAGAACAATCTTCTTTTGAGTACGATAAAAAACATCCAATTTTACTAGATGCTAAGCATCATTTAACCAAGCTAATAATGACGTATGAGCATGTTCCCTTGTTCCATGCAGGTCCACAGCTAATGTTGTCTACCTTTCGCGAACATTTCTGGCCTCTTGGTGGTAGAAACTTAGCTCGCACTATTACTAGACAGTGTGTGTTATGTACCCGTCTACGAGGCAATACTCTGCAGCCTATAATGGGTGACCTGCCCAGTGTTAGAGTAACCGAAAACTTTCCTTTTTATTCCTGCGGAATCGACTTTGCTGGTCCATTTATGATATCATCTAAGAAGGGTCGAGGAAACCGCGTAACCAAAGCCTATTTATGCGTATTTATATGTTTGGCAGTTAAAGCCATTCATTTAGAGGTTGTCAGCGACCTCTCCACTGAAGCCTTCATCCTATGCCTGCGCAGGTTTGTATCACGTCGCGGCAAGCCCTATGTGATCTATTGCGATAATGGCAAGAATTTCGTTGGAGCAAACAATGAGTTGGGTAGGGTTGTGCGTTCTAGTCGTCAGTCAGTTTCGGACTATGCAGCAAACGAAGGAATTAAATTTATGTTTTGTCCGGCATACTCCCCTCACTTTGGAGGTATTTGGGAGGCCGGCGTTAAATCGTCTAAAAACCTTTTTAAACGTGCGGCTGCCAATGCGTTCTTGACGTTTGAAGAATTGACCACACTTTTTACGCAAGTGGAAGCCATCCTTAACTCCAGACCCCTTTCTCCGCTCTCATCAGACCCTAACGACTTCAATCCTCTCACTCCTGGGCACTTCTTGATCGGCCGCCCCTTGATGTCCGTACCATCACTGCCTATCGCCACTACAAGGCCCAGCAGCTATCAGCGCATCGAGCAAATCCGGCAGCAGTTTTGGGAGCGGTGGCGCCGAGAATTCATAGCTGAACTTCAAAACAGAACGAAATGGACCAGAGATGGCGTCAATCTTCAGGTTGGAGATCTAGTCGTTCTAAAGGAGGACAACCTGATGCCTCTTCATTGGCGCATGGGCCGCGTCTTAACTTTGTATCCTGGGCAAGATGGAGTTAGTCGAGTAGTGGATCTACGCACAGCTAAGGGCACAATCAGACGAGCTGCCCACAAATTATGTTTGCTACCGACAACTACTCCAGCGGGTCTGGATACCACCACACTACAAGCAACCTATAAACAACAAGCAACCTACAAATAACAAGCAACCTACAAATAACAAGCAACCTACAAACAACAAGCAACCTACAAACAACAAGAAACCATAGACTACAAGAAACCATAGACTACAAGGAGACTACACATAGTACACAACCCTTTTGAAAGCTTAGCTTTCAACGTCGCGGAGGATGTTCGCGCGCGAACGAGTATTAGCGGTACCTGTGCGGGACGCGGGGCGGGCTGCCCGAACGGGGAAGACTGCGGGGGACGGCGCGCGCGCATCGCGGGACGCCGGCATTCACCAAGATTCGCCGCTGCGACGCAGACCCCTTGCTATTTTTTACCTAATAATCTATTTACGTGTCCAAAAATCCTAAGTAATAAACCAAGTGAATCAACAAACAAGTGTTTCACGACTACAAATACCCCAGTACTCGTCGGAGCGAGTACAATATGTTTACGGGAATAATCTGTCACACCATACTTACACATAGGACTTGTAGGGAGAAACGTCAAAAACGGTGAAAGATTTTAACACGACTCTATTTTTGTGTAGTCGTGTTTCTTTTAAGGTTCGTGTGGTTATTTGTATTTATGTATGTGAGTTTCTTTATTCCACCATTACTTTTAAATATCTGAACAGGTTTAGATGTACTTACGGGGTATCATTAGAATCGTTACATCATCCCAAGTGACACTGGCTAGAGCAGTCGTGTTTGTTTAATGTAACTTTTGTTACATCGACTTGTTTAAATGATTTTTTTTATGAATAATTCTTATTCCCTGTATATTATTCTTTAGCATCAACGCAATGCCAATATTTTGTTTGTATAAATTGGTTAATTTGCTGTGAGAGACAACATCGCGCAGTGGCGGTAATAATTGAGATGGACATTAATTACTCAGACAAATAAAATATTCTCATCGACAGGGTAAATTGACGTTAATTTGCTTAAAGTTTAAACGAAACACTGGAAGTAATCGACAGGAAAAAATCAGGGGCCCGTTACGTAACTTCCGACAGAATAATTCCTTCAACAACTGCTGGTTAAAATTTAAATTCGAAAAGTTTGAATACAGCGCTTCCGGCGAGCGCACAAGGTTTATCTCGGGCAGGAAGCGGAACGTGTGATCTAATTATTGCAAGCGCTTTGAAAAGACGACAGCAAATAAATTAATCGTGTTACTGGGGTCTTATGCTAACATGGCTATAGGACGAGCTAACCCTTTCATAGGCGACGGTGCGCCCCGCACTGCGCGATCCGCATAATTAAGTAAGAGGGTTACTATTAAGTATGTAACAGCAATAAAGCCTGAAACGACCACCCGAGCGTGTAGGGAGCTGCACAAAAGTAAATATGCCTGTAAATAATTTAGTAACCACATTCACTTCAATTCAAAGCTGCTCGTGTAATGTGTTTTTTCTAGAAACGAGAGTGTTTACTTGATATGAATATTTTTTAAACTGTAGCTTTCGTGGAAAAGTAACATGTGATTTTTGATTAGTGCGTGTTATGAAAATTACTGCTTTGTTTTGAAATTGACTATTACAATCACGATCAAACACAAATAAGGAAATGACTCCCCTAAGCTATTCGGCCTACGGATATATTTCAGCTTGTAATCTATTTATAGGTATCGATTTCTACATTTCCGTGGATGTAAACACATTCATTAGAGACAGGAATGGGGATTGGGGAGTCGCAAATTCTCTCAGCTTTGTTATCTCCTCTCCCGGCACGAACGCTTAATTTAATTATTAACAGTGCTTTACCCCCATCACGAGTTGACGGGTGTAGGCGTCGCGAATGTTACGAGGCAGCATTGTTGCGAAATGGACTTTGAGCAATATCTGAAACGGTCTACAGCGAAGCGTGCCATGTCCCGGACCTCATAAAACACTGGCTAACTGGTGGCGTGTCATCTGTCCGCCCCTATTATTAGCGGCTGCCGCGTGCCGCCGCGCCTCCAGTCCTTGCTCAGGGCGACGCGACAATCCGTAGTCTCGCCCCTTAAAATCCAATTACTTAGTACGTCCGTTACGTATGCGTATTGCGTGGGACGCTGCAAGCGAAATTTCATTGAAGCGCAGTGCACGTACGCGCGTATGATGACGAAGCTCACCTAACCAATTATAATAAATATTTGAATTTTTAGAACCGAAATGAAAGGGAAATTGAAAAACATGTCCACGGATGAGAGTCGCCATAAATGTTCGCGCTGTCACGTATTTTTAAATTGAAAAGATTGCATGTATGTGGAGGAATAAATTTCCGGAAGAAATACGTGTATAAATTTTTATAACTCCATGGTACGTGTGAATCTTGGAAATAATGTTGTTGACACAGGCCGCGTGGTTGCCGGTGGTGGTGCGCAGCTGGACGAGCGTTCGACTCGAGTACTCAGTGGCTCACTACACGTATGCAAGCCGCGGATTCGATTACGCAGCCGCTTACAGCTTCAACGAAGATGCCATGTGTGGCCAGCGTACTTACACTACGCACTCCGGTAAGCAAACAACAAATTGCCATTATTACAGCACTTACTTACAAATTATATTACCTTCGAAAAACGAAAACAAAACCTGAGATAATTCGATGAAGTTGTCTCGCGGAGAGGGCAGATAATCGGCAATTTATCTGGAATGAACTCCCCGAACGCATAAAGCGAAGGCAAATAGTAGTAGGTATTTGACATTCGACTCGCGTTTCAGGCGTTTGGAAAAACGCCTCGGATATTGTCCTCGGCGGCGCAGCGCTCGCGAGGCTGCGCGGCGGGGCGCGTCCGAGAAAATTACGTACCACGACCCAGTTTCACCCGCCCACGGTGACGCTGAATCGAAATAAAAACCTTGAACAAGATCGTAAAGTTACAATTACACCGCTGCTATTGCGGCGACTCGTTTTGTCCGCCTTTTCATCGTATCGCATACGTAAGATGTTCCTCTGGCGCGTTTTAAAATTCGTTATTTTCTTTCGGAGTTTTCATTTCATTTTCTTTTCTGCAGGTGAGATATCATCGCGGAACGTGTCGGTAACGGGCAGTCTGAATGAGTTCTTCTATCAGCAATGCACTTGGGTGCTGGACTCGAATGTCGAGAGGCAGCTATTCATCGACATCTCGTCGGAACAGGTTTGACTTATAAATGCGTATTGAGATAAATTTCTGTGGAAGGAATCGGTACCGACGTTTTGATAGAGACAGGAGGAACTATTGATGAAAAACTTCAAAACTTTACTTATATAGTTGCATAATCACTACCTAACTTTACTCAGTATTCAACTAAGCATGTAACCTAATTACATTACGCTAACTATAGACTGATACTACGTATTACGCTTTTCCCATTTTCGATAGCACAGACCATATATCCTGTGTAAAAACGAGAATGCTAATTTTTTGTGATAAATAATTAAGTATGTTAAATAAAAATATTAAGAATAAAAGGTACGTCTGCATTTAGTCTAGCTATAAGTGATAAGTTTGTCCTGATAAATTAGAAAATACTTCACAAATTATTGAAACTTTTACGGTAAAAGTTTTTGTGCCAATAGATACGGATACTTGGTTCGACTTGTTGTTTCGCTTGAGGCAGTCTTGAGAAAAAGATAAAAGCTTTGCAAAACTGGGTTGATATCTTGAACATCTTTCATAACTTTTGAACATGATAAACGACAAACAAGTATTCCACAGGTCATATTCGTGAACAAAAGCTGTTGAAGAGGTTTATTAATTGTTAATGATAATAATGCAAATCTATTTACAGGTAATATAAAACATTCTAGATCGTTAGCTTTTTTAATAACCAAAGTTACAGTACAGAAGAAGATAATTAAAAAACTAAGAATTTATCAATTAAAAACAAAATCGTTAGCTTAGGAAATTAATACCTTGAAGAGACTAACACACAAAGATATAATATTAAACAAATCTCAATTTATTTGGGCTACTAAACGGATGATGCGTTTTGTTTACGAGGTTTACGTTGTCGAGCTATATAGCCTGCCAAAGTATCTCACCAGCGGCGTAAGTGCGGATCTCTCCGGTCGATAAAATTCGATAATATTCCATAAAATTGACAGTTAAAATCGATAAAACCCACTTTATCGATTTTAACTGTCAATTTTATCTAATTTTATCGACCCGAATAGATCCGTACTTGCGCCGCAGTAGCCAATGTAGTTATCTCAAACTATGCTCATTACACTATGCGTGTTATTATTAAAGTTATGCGTTTCGGCATATGCACAATTTTCACATTTCTGAATTGGTCACCAATGTCCGGTCGTCCCACGTAGTCGTAGTCAAAGCGAATAAATTTTATCGTACAATGCGATTAAAATAAGAATAGGACCGGCCTAGCGCCACTTTATGAAGTCGCAACTGGATCTTGGTACAAGTGTGCAAATAAAAATGTGAAAGATTTTTTTAATTCCTATTATAAAATTTATAATAGGTAATTATTATTACGACATTTACACGTGACATTATATACTGTACATATAAGTGTAGTATAGTGTTCTTGTACGTATAAGTAAACATATTTTCATAAGTACAAAATTGAGCAATAAACACAAAAACATTAAACTTTGAACTGACTTTGGAGTAATGTTAGCCGAGAGCCTCTTCTATTCTTATTTTAATCGCATTGTAGTACTGTACAGTTTGGTCAGTTTGTCATAATGTTGGTATTATTAATTAGGATAAGTCGTGCGGATCGTGGAACGTGACCCTGCACGAGTGGTCGGGGCCGGGCGCGCAGGGCGACGCCGGGCTGGCGGCCGCGGCCGGCGAGCTGCTCTACACGTTCTGTGCGCGGCACAAGAACCACACCTACACGCTGCCATGGCGGCTCAACACTGTAGTTATTAGGTGCGCCTATTTATCTTTTTAACCGACTTACAAAAAAGTAGTTTATTTATGTTTGTTACCTCAGATCTCCTTCATTTATAAACCGCTTTGGAAAATTCTTCTTTTATTTGAAAGGATATACTTTCAGATTGATCCCATAGAGATTTCATCAAAATCGGTTCAGTAGTTTGTCAGTGAAATCGGTTCGTCGCTTTATTTTAAATTCTTTATCAAGTTGGGTAGATCGTTCTCCTGGTGCTTAACGTCACGCTTACCCAAAGCAATTGAATCGGTTATTTTTAAAAAGGGCAAGTCGAGCAGAATAATTTTTTAAGGAAGCTCAAAAACGTATCTTGTTTATTTAATTGTATGGGAGCATTTATAATAGTTATTAATCTATCATTAAATTGTGTAGTGTATACTTATTAAAGTGATTAGATATAAGATTTAAAAGCCTACATCTTTACGTATTATGTATATCAGCAGTAATAATCGCCTATTTTATATTCTGGAGTTATGCTCTTTTCGAAATAACCAATTCGGAACCGCACCGGTTTCATCAACCTGAGATATTCAGCAAGCAAGTCTCACATGGACACCGATATTGCTAGCTAATTTTTATAGTTCGTCAAACTAATCTGTATTAAACTCATCATCCCTCATGAACCGAGGATGAGCGGTAAAATAGAGATGTGTACCGAGTGAGTAAAAGTTGGCAGCGAGCAGTAGTGAGCAATTACTTGAATTTTGAATGTTATTGACTCGGGATAGCGCCTTAAAAATTACGAAATGGCGTTGTCAGACTTTCTTGACAGATTTTCCCTTAGCGTTTTTCCACTTTCGGCTATGTCATCACTTCGTCTGGTAAGAATAGTGATCAAACGTTAAAAAAATTTAGTTTGCGATACTCTGACAAATCGGGTGACTGTTCTCCAACTGCTTTAGTAGTAGCTCCTTTTTAGTATTCTCGGAATAATCAGCAAATTTAATGTTAAACAGTCATGTTGCTAGTTGAACGTAGATACCTACTCGAAAACATAAAGGCATTCTATTTCTAAAGATGAGATGTTGAGTGTTTACCGAGCAACTTCATCACAGGCGTCTGTAAGGGGACTCGCAAGCTTTTAGCGCGGTCTAAACAATCTCCAAAAGGAGGAAAAACGCTTTTCAGATCTTCCATTTGATAAATTATTTATGAATGTCCCTTCCCCTTAATACGACGTTCGAGACGTGCCAAATTCGTTACGTCTCGTGCCCCCATGTAGGTACTTATTTAGTACATACTGAGACTCTTTTCTTTGTGCATATTATAGATACCCGTAAGTGGGGACGTGACATGTCCCTGAAATGCTATTTCGACGCGTAAATCTGGGATAGCCATGTGTGAAAACATATCTTTGTCAAAGCTCTGAAAGGTTCGCGCAAACATTCCTTTCACCGGCCGTGACCTGGGCGTGACCAGTAAATAGTTTTACCCGGGGCTCTCCTTGTGTTTAATGAATAAAGAATAACACAAAAAAAATGTGTTTTTGCTGTGTAGCTGTTACTGGCCAAACTTAATATCAGTACCTACTACTTACAAACTAGTTTAGTTTATGGCAACACTGAATCACTAATGTTATTGTTAAGTAAGCCTCAAGGGAAGACTTATTTTATCGTGCTTCATTAAGTATTCGTTAAGTTTTGTTTTCGCGTTTTGTTTTAAATATCTGGAAGTGGCGCATTAGACAAGTTTGATTGAGGTACGAAGAGCAAGATATCATTTTAAAAAGTACCAATCTTTTATTAAACCAATTATTATTCCTAATTTCTTTGGTCAAACTAGGTATGTCCTAAACTCGGATTACGCCGGTATCATTTATTACTAAGATTATAGCAATTTACCTTTACTTTCACTTCAAGCAATTCATATTCAGAAATTTGCTTTCAGTAATATTTCACTTGTCTACAGCAAAGGTTAGGTAGGTTGTGATTCTCAAAGACTAATGAAATTTCTGTAATTTTAACATTCAATAATATGTATTGAAATTTTATTTATATTATATGAATATGCTGCATACCTAATTGTACAGTTTGCAGATGTAAAATGAAATTTCTAGCTACATACCACTAGAAAAAGAAATTTGTTAATATACAACTTAATTGTACTTTTGTCCATTAGGTTAGTAGCACTGTCACGGCAGCAGCCGCTGTACACGATCCGATGGAGGTCGCAGGTGGTCCGCGCCAACACCCGACTCGGTCCGCCGACGCCCGCGCCGGCCGCGACCGCCACCGCCGCTCGCTCCACGCTCACCGACTTTCTACTCTACTGCATCATGTGGACAGTATTCCAAAAAAAATTACGAAAGGTGATATAGTGACATGTACAGTGATCGGTTTAGACGTGGTTGACCAGGTAGCTTCAGTAGTGTCTACAAAATTGATGAACAATAATGTCTTCGTACATTCTAATAATAACTACGACTGTGTATGGAAACTGTACCTACCAGCAGTGCCGTGTCGGGAAGTTAAATAAGTTTAGAATCATCCGATTTGGTCCGCCGCCGCCGACGCGATCGATACAGAGTGCCATCGTCGTGCCGGTAGAAATCTTGTTTAAGTGGTCGTATATTGTGTTTTAGTGTCACTGTGATTGAGAGGACTTTATCGATTGTGGTGGGAAACAACATCGTTCGGTCACAACAACTAAAAACATGGGCAACGGATACGACGCTTACATTCATTGGCGTAAGATAATAATATTGTATTCTTATGTGACACTAGCTGCTGCCCGCGGTTTCACCCGCGCGGATTTCATGATTTTTATTTTTAGCCCGGAACCCCAATTCTTTTTCTAAAATAAAAGTAGCCTAAGTTAGTCCTTGTAACATCAGCTATCTGCCAGTGAAAGTCCCGGCAAAATCGGCCCAGCCGTTTCGGAGATTACCCGGAACAAACAGACACATAGACAGACAGACAGACAAAAATTTAAAAAAATGGTTGTTTTGTTTTAGGTAGCGTATATACTTTCATATGCATTTGGTAGAAAGCTGTTATTTTGATATTGCAAACAGATGCTTCAATTTTATTTATTTGTATAGATAAAAGTAATTGTTTTACTAAAAAAAACGGCTACCAGCCTACATTATTACAGTAACAGAAATAAAGCAAAATTAAACGCGACATTTTAAGATAGTGTTCTTTGTTGACTAAAGATCAAATGAATTTGAATGAACTGGTACTCGTCTAGCTTCTCTAGCATTATATCATCAACACGAGAGAAAAAGATTATTTCAATGGGCTCAAGAATAGAAACCAATTTTTACACTTTTATCACTTAACTTTATTGCTCGTGAAGTCTACCGCCAAGCAGTAGTGCAAGCATTACTGTGTTCCGGTTTGATGAGCAGAGTAGCCAGAGAAATTACTGGGCTTATGAGACTTAATACCTAATGTCTCAGGGTAACGAGCGCACTGCAGTGCCGTGCACGCCTTTGTGTTTTAAAGTTCTGGGTGGTACTGCAACTGTTATGGGCCGGCGTTATGCTTACCATCAGGCAAACGACCAGCTCGTCTCGATACCAAATATAAAAAAAAAACTTTTGGCCATGATGGCCGATTATACAGGAAAAAACCTATTTTGTACATAATGCGTCCGGTTGTAATTAACTTTCAGTGTATAATTACATTGGCAATGTTGGGTCATTATTGGTCATCATGACAGATCGCGGGGCTTGAAAAGCCTGTTCTGATCACATTGTTTTTTCTTCGACGCAACCCATTAAGACATTTTTGATTATTTTTAATTATTTATTAAAATATAGGTACTGCAAATACAGTAGCCATCAAAATTAAAGACTTCCGGAAGTGAATCATGAAAGTTGCGCTGAAAAGCAACAAGTACCGAGTCAGTAATAAATTGGTACATTTTCTGAGACTAATTGCGAAGCGAAATAAAGTACGCTGCAACTTGTAAACTTCCAAAGTGCTTGTACTGATTGCGAGATTTTATTGTGAAATTGCTTAATGATCGAGAAAATAATTTAATTGTGTACGAGGAAGGGTTTAATCAGTTTCTAAACCTGGAGATTATTTGTAATCGAATTGTTGAATGATCTGTTATTCATTTATACATTGCGTTACTAATAGAGTTTATAGATTATTGTTTATTTGTGTAAATCCATCATAAAATGTAAGTGTATCATGTAAGTAACTGTAATGTATCGTCAATTACAAGTTTATAGTAATATTCAATTCATACGAATTTTGTAGAGCGATAATTTATTATATTTTCGAGCTTGTAGATATATCAAATTATGCACATGTATGTGACTTTGTTATATATTTTGTAATTTTTTTTATTATAGTTTTGAACTAAGCATACCTAAGTTTGTAAATTTAAAAAAAAAACAAGCACTACTATAATTATGCAATCGAATTTTGCACAAAATAGCAACGAGTGAAAATATTTAAGAATCCGAATAAGGAAGAAAAACAACGAGACTTATAGTTACCACATGTTTAATGTTACACAAAACAAAACAGTTTTTTAATATACAGGATGAGTTTGAATTTGGTATGTTATCCCGTAAGGGTGTCATTAGGGCCATGGTTGTCGTCAAGTTATCAGAACCTCTCTTGGAAATACGTCATCCAAAATTCCATACACAAAAAAACACTTCCAACATGAGCGCGCGGCATTTACTGTAATTTTTTCGAGTTTCTTCTAATCAACATCATCATTTAAGAAAGATCATCATAGTTCAAGTGAATCAGCTGATCTAGGGCTAAGTTCTGCAGTAGAATTTTGACGTAAATTTTAAATGTCTTTTCTTCAATGGAAAAAAATGCTGTCGACCTCCAGGGGGCCAACCGCGCAAAACAACTGATATTGCGATGGCATTGCGGTGCCATTTTCTATCACAACTGCACATTGTGCTAAAAGTCGATAATGTCATATAATATATATATGTCAACTGTGTTGTTATTTCCGAAAGGATATCATAATGATTTTCCAAACTGCCAGATCAGGGTAATGGTGATGGCCGGACACCATTGTGGCTATAGTGCGTTACCAAAAGGGTCAGTTGTCGTCACAATGATCGGAAACCATTACTATTTTGACTATTGTGGGATAGTGTGTTTGGTCCCCAGGCGTTGACCCCCTTTCGGGGTAACATACCAGTTCAAACTCAGTCTGTATAAAAATCTTATTCTGAACAACACACACAGTATTACATAACTGTCAGTATTACTAACAGTATTTTAAAATGTATTGTATTATTAAATTAGTATAAATGTTATTTGTGCACTAATACTTTTATGTACTATGGCTAAATTTAACAACGCATAAATTGTGAAAGAAAAATCACGCATTTTTTACCCATTTTGAATTTATACTGTTTATTTAATTGATGTTTATTTTTTCGACTTAAACTATGGTATCCAGCTTTATCAAGTTTCACATAAGTTGGTAACGATTAATTAAACCGTAGGTACCCATCTTGTATCAGTTAAGTATCTCACGTGTAAACTAGATAATACAAGTAACATAGAGCGATAGATGTAAATGGCCCACTAAGGCGGAGATTACATCGTCAGCTTATAATTTTATGGTTATATCATTGACGGTGTGATACTGCCTTTAACACTATAGGATTATACGAATTGCTAATTTTAATAGGTAGATTGTATGAAATAATGTTTGTTACACAGAAATAAATAGATAAACTGATTGGGTTTGTTTCATTTGATGTTTTTGTAGTAAATTTTGAAATCAATTACCTATCCTAGAGATAAGGAATATCAATGGCCAAAAACATATCTAGCTAGCTACCTATAAATAATACAAAATACTAGCTATACACTTACATAGATAGACTCTGATCTCTCACTAGGATTTTCTTTATAGGCAATCAAGAACAATGAGGACTTTTTGTCACCCAGATAAAATGAAGTTGCGCTTCCCTGCTACCGGAGGGAGTGTGGAACTCCCCGCCTGCTCACTGCACAGCGTCCTATCCACTAAAGACCCTGGGACGTTCCTGCCGGCTTAGCCCCTTAGTTATGTTATTCTGGTAGGTGAATATTATGCTTTTTATAGGAGTAGTTTTCAGTATTTGTCATGTTTTTGTGCGTATTAAACTGTGCTAGTAATTTATACAGGTTGAGTAAATAGATTATTTATTGAAAAGCAGTTTGGTCATGAGGAAAAAATATACCTCGTAGCCAAATCAGTTTGGCAACCTAGTTACGCCATGAGAAAACACCCCATATCTGTAACCATCATTTTAACACTCACGCGCTTCCTGATTTGTTTGTATTAATAATGAGACGAAGTCTTTGCTCAGTTGATCAAACCAAGGTTAACAAAAATTTAATTTTCATGCTAAAAATGTAATGACCTCTATTTATTATTATTCAACCACTTACTCCATCGCAAAAGCTTATTGGTTTGAATGAAGCAATATTCAGGCAAAATTTTATAATACTCTTTAATAACGAATCGAAAAATATTTGCTTAATTTATAAAAGATATTTGAATAATATTTGCTGAAATATAAGAATCTGATTAAGAGATCGCTCTTTAAACATTTGATTTAACGAGTCACTAAAGTTAACAAAATCATGGAGGCAAACAGCGGGGCGAAGCAGAGCTTTATCAGTTCGATCGGGCCTCGGTTTAAACTTTCCATTCGGAATGTTCGCCTCTGCCTTTCTTTAAACTTCCGCTCTGCCTTTGAGGTTTCTAAGACGGAAACTTCTTTTACGATAGGTCCTGTACTCGAGTGCTTTTATTTTCCTCTTCAGTCGAAAGGCTATTACAGGAGCAAGCTACACGTGGAATTGCACCTCGACTCCTATTGTACTGGGAGCGCGAACTTTGCTTTATTTGTGCATAACATGAAATCGTTTAGTTTGAAAATACAATTTTTATTTTTCTGTTTTGAGAAAAAATATTGTATTTTCCAATAAGACGTCATTTAATTAGGTCGTGGCTAACGCTACGAAAGCATGGAACGTGTTTCACCGGTCTGCTTTTATTATGTTTATAGGTTTCCAAACTTCTCAGAAACCTACTCAAAATATATTATGTGCGCATTATGTGTATATTTATCAAGTTCTAACACAATAAAGGCCTGTTTAGACAAGCGTTATTGGCTACCGCCTGTTGAAGAGAAAATCGACTGGCCACGAAAATTCATACAAATATGGGTGATATTAATTCTAGATACTTCTCTCCACCTATAGCGATAGGAAATAACGGCTAGGTTCGAAGAAGCTTTAATACTCATAATCCTGTGAAACAAATTGAAATATAGTATAAAGCAATAAAATTATAAGTAGCTTATAAAGACAAATTTTAATAACCACTCTGTTTTTGTGTATAACATAGCTTATATACCTACGCTAGCTCGTTGATCGAGATATTTTTCACCACCGACGCAAAAATGGAAAGGTGTCTGTGTGTATGTCTTTGGCACCGTAGCTCCTAAACGGATGGACCGATTTGATTTGTTTTTTGTAAAGTTACGTGGTCGTTGTTGTTCACAGCTATGATCATGTTATGATTAAAAAAATCTGTTCAGCCGGTTGAAAGTAATAGGCTCTTTGAGTTCAGAAAAACGAAATAATTTTGAACTCTGTGGAATTATTACATGAATTGGAAGTACCGGTCTATTTTAAGATCTTATTGGTAAAATTACTATATGCAGGTTAAAACAGCTGTTATGATTGTTGAGCTCCTATGGTGATTTTCATCAACGTTTTAAAATGTTGGAGAATCATTCAAAAAACAATAATACGTATGTTAGTTAGATAAGTGTATGGAAATATGTATCTATGTCGCTTGATGGCCGCTGCCGCGGTATACCTATATAATAGAAATGTTAAGAGGTGGCTCAAACTTCTAATATGTACTAGCACTCTTGCTGCTTAGTGTACGGCTTTGCACTCACAATAACTGCACAAATCGCAAAGTTTTGCTCCTGAAAAAGGCAGCACCAAAGCCTTCCTGTGGATGAAGTTCCTCTCATCTCGCTGCCGACGTCTCTTACCACACTCAAAGGAAACGCAATTTAAACTACATACGGGCACGGCAAATATTCGTTCCCTTAACCCCAACTCTTTGGGGCACAATTGGAAAGTTTCTCTTAAGGCACGCGACGCGAGCAGCCGCGGCCACGCCTCGCGCCTGACTACACACAGTAACAATTAAACAAATCCGAATTATGGGAAACTTTTGGCGAACTGTGTGCAGTTCGTTAAAACTCTATAATTGGGTCCGTGAAAGCTACCACATACTGTGAGAGGCGAACACGTCCCGCACAGTAGAGGATTAGCAATGAATTCGTATTGTATTTTCTGAGTTCACGCGGCAGGGCGTCCTTTGAGACCTCCGATTTAGATAGACAAAACGTTGTTACAAAGCACCATGTTTCTCTTCCATTCTATTCAACCTCCATTTTAATACCTACTTAATTATTTTCTTGAACGAAAGGAATGTCTTTTCCATAATACATTTTTAATGGTGATCATTGGTCCTTTTATGAAGCGCTTTTGTTGAAACAGCAAATAAAAGTAGTTAACTGCTGTTGTTGTGTTCATTTGAACTTTTAATGACTTCCATTGTGATGAGGCGCCTCGCTATGTCTCGAGTCATTCATTGCCGTCATAATTAAGTTTTTAGCTTAGACAAATTAACTAAGAGCTTTTTTCTTGAACAAAGAAAAATATTTACTAGAGATCTTTTGTTCTTTCCCTGAAAACATTTTAGTATTCTTTTAAAATCGAAATGTTTAGGTCCGACCTAGGGCTACAATTGAGCTTAAAATAAAAAACAACATCTTTGAAGACGTAGACATTATTTTGTGGAGAGTTTATTACTTTCTAGTTTGGCAGAGTGAGATAAAGAAAGAATATTTGTCTTTATAAATGTTATATCTCTAGGCATCTCTAGGAAGGCCATTCAGGTGGGATTAGTAACTGTCACGCGCGCAATTTCGGCGTCTCGACGTGGGTCTAATGCTGGACTCCTTCAAACTACCTATTTTAGGAAGAGCCCTTCTCTGCGTCACTCATTAAGTCCTGTTGTTTAATAAATAACTTACCATGTACAGACAAATATTATATTCAAAACTCTTTATCTTGGCAATATTTAAATAATAACTTTATTTTTCATAACGTAAGTTCTTTATTAATAGTGTTTATTTTTTTACTGTATATTTAATTTTGTATATATATTATAACCGCAACCTCACCTGATGTTAATCCACAACATGGTCGAAGACAATGCACGCTCACCTAAAAGATACCGGTTTATTCTCATCTTGGAAAACTTCCAGATTGCAGGTTTCCGGAAATATACCTACATTGTCGGCAAAAAATTTCATTCGTTGTTCGAATGATTAAAGTTGAAGCAAAATGCTTGTGGATAGAAGGTATATCAACGGTAAATAGTTGGAGGAATGCCGTACGTTTGGTCGTCCAATTATTGAATAGCGGACAGAGGAATTCAATTATATAGCTTCCATTCGCGGCTTCGCCCGCGAGGTATTCATCTTTATAGCCAATGTGTCAACCTAAAATATCTTAATTCCATTAAAATCGGTTTAGTAGTTACGGAGATACGTGGTAACAAACATTCACACATACATACGTTCGCATTTATAATATTAGTAATCCTACTTATACCTATACTTATAAGGATACATGGTTCCTTTATAAAAATGGTGATTTAGCAGACGGACGCTAATTATAAAATTCACTGCAATGCAAAATGTTTCAAAGGTATCGTCATCAAAAGTATGTCAGTGTAGTTATACATGCCAAAGTAATAGTCAAGCGTAAAAGAGCTTGATTACAAATCCGGCTATTTAAAGTCTTTGAGAGAGCTTTTTCGAGATTAACTAAGGTCAAACGACTTCGCGTCATTTTAACTGAAATTGGCTCAAAGAAGGAAAATTAAGGATCTATTCAGTCGTACCGCTTTCGAACCACATCTTCAAGCAGTGGGTCCGAATTTATTTAGTAAAAAACATTTTGTAGTCTTTGTTAGCTATAAATATAAGACACCTGTATGTACATGCTAGAGTTTTTAAACTGTACCATTGAACATAGAATAAATGTTAACATAATTATGTTACCACGCGATTTTTAAGTAATAAAAATTCAAAAGACCAGTTTCATAATAATGGTGTTACTTTACACTTTATTCTATGATTATTACTTTGCTAGCATAGTTTAACCTTAATTCGTACGTAAGGTACGTACTACTAAGTTCGGCTCTCTCGGTACACTTACAATCATGAAGTAATACTTTTTTGTTTAGTGGTTATCGGTTGTTAAATATAGCTTAAATACATCAAGTAATCTACAAAAAAATTGGATCTACAATTCATTACGGGTCTATAATATATTAGATAATCGAACTATCCTAGCTTATTTCTGGTTACAATGATGATTTTTTATACTACAAAGCATTTTGGTCTCGCGTGGCATCAATTACGATAACTTTGAAACGAGTGCCATCATGCCATAGCATTTGTTTCAAAGCTCTGAGGCCCCACGAGCTCAAATGTCTCAACACGAAACGGCTTATTTGTATCTAATAAAGATGAGACTATGCCAAAGCGTCAACGTAAGTAAATTAGCGGAGGACTTGTCTTACGTTCACCTTTTGCTTTCATGGTAATATTACATCTTTACTTCACAATACTTTCGGTTTTAATAAGTTATAATAGCGATATTAAGTTGAATTATCAAACCACATACATATCACGATAACACGTAGGTACCTATATAACTATAGTTAGGAGTTTTAAGTACTGCTTAAGTTTTAATCTAAGATATACCTATAGGTAAAGCTTGGGTTTCAAACTATCAGCTAATTAAAAATAATCCCAACTCAATTGGATCGGCGCAGTAAGTATTTTTCTTCCAAACTCCTCTATCAGCCGTCAGCGTTTCAAGAGCTCATAATTCACTCATTTCCGCACAATCCATCCATATCTCCTTATTCAAACTAAATAGTATGAAATAAAGAAATCTTTAAATAGTACTTTCCAGCCAAGGAGAATCAAAATGGAGAACTTATTAGTGGGTTTCTTCTAGGTTACACAACTCACAACTACGGTACGGGGGGAGAGGTAGAACTACTGTAGTGTTGGGCAATCAAATAAAATGACAGAACCTTATCGATATCGATGAAATACATGGATTAGTTATGTTATTCTGTGTACTACAATAATTGAAAACATCTGTATATAGCATACAGCTCTCTAATTTCTAGTTCTGGTTCCTAGTCAGTGTTTCCAGCAGTACCTAATAATAATTATTATGTAATTTATAATGGTAAAACAAACTACAACAACAACAAACAAAAATGGTGGAACAATTTTTTTGATATTAATTATTATTACTGTGCTTCAAAATAGCTACGTCTAAGTAGACCCTAGAATGTATAAATAGGCCACCTCGAGAATTGTGAGATCAGAGTCGGCTTAGTTCAGATCCTTAGTACTCATTAACCTAAACACTCACATCACAAGTTAAATTAGACTAATTACTGTACTTTTGATGATGCGACGTTTCTTAATTGACCTTCATGGCAACGCAAAGTTCCACATTTGTTAATTGGACTTGAGGATTAAGAAAGTCTTCGCAGCCGAGTTGCTTCGACGCGCTCTCGCTAATTGAGTGAGGAAAAACTTAATTTTACTGTTTACGCAGCGATAAATCCTTGGAAACTTTAGAATTTTACGTTTATTTTAAGTTCTGAACAATCATTTATTCATTTATCGCAAAGCCAAATATGTCCTTGATGATTAGTTGGAAATATTAAACTCGAGTCTCGACCCATAGTGAAAGTTGTTTGAATATAAATATTTCTTTAGTATTTTGAATGGTAGTTAAAATATTTAATGATAAATCACGAGGTGAAATCTATTCAGGATATTCTATTTAGTTTCAACTACCAAGAATTTGTTTGGCAAAAGTAGAATATAATTTTGCGGCAGGTACCCACGTTTTGCTGCTCGAGTCTACACCCGGATCTTAGATAGACATAAAGTGGAGCCAACATTGAGAGCCCCTTTTGGTTTTAATAATTAATTATGGTTAAAGGAGGGAAATGGGATTTTTAATGTAAAATGTTTTTAAACTCTGGGCTATTGTTGTGCATTTTCAGTCCCATAAAATACACCATTTTATAAAGTCTATCGTGCGCTGTATTTATTAAAAGATACTAATTCCTTAGAAAATAATTATAACTTGACCCATTCGTATTCAGAAACTACATAAAAGTAGGTATACTAATGTTTTGTTCTATCTGCTTGTTCATCCCAAAGCAAATACTGGGAATAATTTCCAATAGGTGACCGAGTTCATCGCGTATCAATTTGTTTCTGCAAACAAAGGCACGCCTTGTGTGTGTTTGTTTATCGGACTGGGCACTCGGTGTTAGATACTGTCGGGGACAGAATTAACAAAAACGGAATAAAACAGGATAGAGCTATTTTAGAAAGAACGACACTAATCAATTTGTTCAAAATATTTATCATCGTGTATGAATAGGACTACTTAACTATCCACTCTCTGTCTTCTCGTGGGTGCCGTGGGAGCCAGCTAAGGGAATATTCGCTCGTCTCGTTATTTTCTAATAACTACACAATAAATGCACAACTAATATTTTTCAAATATGTTATGTTATTTTTAGTAAATAGTCTTGAATAACGTGCATGAAATTTACATGAAGACACTTTGGAAGCAGATCCCAATAATAAAATTACATATTACTATCAGTTTCACGCTTTGACAACATGTTTTTACGAACTGGTTGTATTTTTTTTTAAAACTGATTATTCGAAAAAGTAGAAATTATTTCTGTACTCAGTACCAACTCTGTTGTCAACTATACCAATTGTTTATATTGGTCTCTCGTATTGGATATTCAAAAAAGGGTGAAACGAAAGGCGGGGTAGTGAGCTGTTCCAGTGAAATACGGTTAGTTTCCTCTGGCACCGGACAATTTCAACTCAATGGCCCGAGAGAGCCCCCTGGGCAGCAACCACGCACCTGCCAATGCTGCCCGTTACCGGAACTGGAATTAGCATACAGTATTAAGGAAACTGTCGATGTGATGATCTTTTTACATAACACTGCTTTAAAATTTCACGATTATTAACTAATAAATACATTATAACGGGATATTTACGTGATTTTTTACCTAACTATAGCAAAGCAAAACGTTAGGAATTTAATATACGAGTAGTTCATCGATCTTGCTAGTACATAGACCCAGAATACTACTGGTATTAATAGATATGTTTTTGTTTACCTGGCTTCGCTTTTATTGATGTCATATAGAAAATGCTTTCTCAATTTCTGAAATTACGTTTCATAAAAATATGGAAATAGAACAGCTATTAAAAAGGTTTCTAGTATAACCATGTGAGCATAGAATGATTTCATTATTTTGAGATGTAAAAAAGATAATTAAAATATAAATTAAAAAATCAAATCGGGATCAAATACCTATTTCAACTCACCCTGTATTATATTAGAATTACATAAAAAAGTTAGATATAAAGTGGATTAATAACAATAAAACTAATAACATTTTATCAGGTATTTTATCTTAAAATATGAAATTTAATCTAAAACAAAACATCAAAGAAGATATCATAATTCGAAGACTTAAGTCTTAATAAAGTATCATCTTGAGTATTGAGATGGTACTTCAACTCGCTTAAGTAACGTCAAAGTCATCAGAGTTCCTTTGCAGAGTTCAGAAGTTCAAAATCTAATCACAATGAACCCTCATGCCTTGAAGTTTCCGTATCATTGTATATCACACAAAATTATTTGTTCAACAAAGGATAAGATAATTAAGACTGTTTTACCTTAAATAAATTGAGTTTTATGCATGATAGGTTAGCATTCGATCTCTAACTTTTTTTTTTTTTTTAACGCTTACACTCATACCCCTGCACTAGGATTCCCTGTGTCGCAGGTGGCATGGACACACACAGATACACATCACAAACATCCAAGACCCGAGAACAAACTTTATGTTTACACAAAATCTGCCCCGGCCGGGAATCGAACCCGGAACCCCTCGCTTTGCAGGCAGGGTTACTACCAACTTAGCTACGGAGCCGACAATTTTTACTTTGACATAAGGAAGGCATTTAGTGTTATTTTATAATCGCAAAGACTTTATACTCTCTATAGTTTCTACACATTTTAATTATGCATACCAGCATTGTAATTTGCACAGCCACGCGAACTATTCACTTGACGACCTAACTGAAACTGAGTGCAGGAAAGAAGTATATTTACCAACAGTTAGTAACAATTTTTTTCAACGCGTCAGAGATTTGTTTGTCCATCTAGTGTATTATTTATCAAAGGAGTTGGGACTGCCGCATAAAGCACCACACTTGGCAGACGTCTTAGTGGTCACAGAAGATTTCTATGTAGACCGAGGAATATGTTACTGCTCATCCCTTGGATATTCCTTTAGATGGGTTGAACGACACTTGTCGAAATAGATAGCCCTACTTATACGTTAGGACCACACGTCAAACGAATAAAGATTTTCATGGCAAAAAACCGGCTGACGCATTGACGCAATATTGCGGCAGATCATGCGTCACCATAATTATATTATTTCCCTAATAGATGTGATAAAATGAAAGTAGCAATCGTGGCGTTAATTATCGATAGAAATAATTAATGAACTCATTTTGACCGCTTAATTAGTGTCACCACTTTGCCGAGGTATGTACAATCACAACGTTATAATATAACATCTAGGTAGGTATGTTATATTATAATATTACTGGCACTTTCCTGGCACGTATTTTTTCTATTTGTACGACCCTGATTTTATTGGATAGGTATTTTATTAATTAAAGTATTAACTTACGTCTTCATCTGAAGTTATTACAGTTGAGTACCTACACAACATATACATATCACTATAGGTTGATATAAAATTGTTGTATAAAGGTTATGTGGTATAATATTATGTATGTTGCTTTAGTATAGGTACATATCCGCAACAACGGAAGACAGACGACCTGATGACACACTTGGGAATAAACAGTTTGAAAGCTCGCGTTTGTTCGTAGTACTCGTAGTGCTACGAAAACTCGTAGCCTCGTAGACACGTAGCTAACAATAGTAAATATACCCTCAATACAAATTAGGTAGTTTCCTGAACTTATGAACTGAACACTTCAATAGTAAATATTAAATTTTCAGTGAAAGAAATATTGCGACCATTGGAGTCTGAAATACTCATTTTGCGTGGCCAGTGAACGGTCATTAATACGTTTATTTCAGCCTAAAACAAACAGCTCCATTTTTACGGACGTTGAATAATTGAAGTATAGATTGCTCTGCTAGAAAACCAATTATTCGGTACGTCGATTTGGCGTTTAAAAGTGAAGATATAATAGGTGGGAACGAGCGCTGGTCAGACCGCGTCACTTGAGCGAAGTGCCATGCGAGATTAAAGGCTTAGCCGCTGTAGGCAAACAAATTGGCCATCTAATGGGAGAGTAGTGTGGAGAGGTACTTCAAAACGGTTGCTGATCTCTGCCGTTTTGTGGACTTTTGCTTGTTATCTCATAAAGTGTCTATAATCGAACGTACCTACACACTAAGCTAAACTAGAGATGTAAAAATAACCAAACAAACAGTTGTTGGAGTTTAAGGAAATTTAATGGTAGGTATAAAGTGTAAAAGATGTAAGCAAATTAAAATTATAGACACTTGTTACATCTGTTACAACCTGCATTCATAACAAGAATAAATAAGACACAGTTTAATTCACTTAATATTTTTGTATTTCCAATTACTTCATTTTGAATTACTTCAAGATTACTAGGCAAATGACTCTAAGTGCCCATTCCAAAGATGTAGTCCTGTCGAGAAGAACGGGCAAGAAACTCGATGGAACTCTTTTAAAATTGATATTCAATACACGACAATACAATCAGTAATTACATAAGTACACTTTTGATATTTAGCACATTAATTTTACTTAATTAGAAGAATACTTAGCTTTATATAATCCAAAAACTATACAGAGTTCTTTGCCGATCTGGCTTACTCTAAATCCAAAGGAGAACTGAACGAGCAAAATGGCAAGGTATCAATTTATGTTCACGATGACGTCACTTTTGTGGCGGCACAATACTTTTCTCGCATTGGCTGGATTTGCTTCAGTTGAATATCCACCAGGCGGCGCCACCTGTCGACGCGTGGAACAGGAAGACGTCACAGTATTTGAAGAACTATTTAGATTTATTACACATCATTAAAAATTAACCCAAATATATCTAAGAATATGACTCTAATATGTTTTCATAGTGGTGAAAAGGGGTGCTTAAGTTTGTGTGGAGAACAATTTTTTGACACAAAATTAATGCTTGCAATAAAATTTGTAAATTATATTTCTCTAACTAGATGTTGCCCACAGCGTTATAATATCAGCTATCTGCCACTGAAAACAGACAGACAGACAAAAATTGTAATAGTTGTGTTTTTATTATAGGTACTGTATATATATTTTTATGTGCATTTAGTAAAAAGCTGTTATTTTGATATTACAAATAGACGCCTCAATTTTATTTATTTGTATAGATAGATAGAGTTCTTAACAATGTTCACCTAGCCCAAGCCTCAATAGACAATATGTATGGCGTTCATCCCTCTTGACTATCCCAGTTACTCAATACATTGCCGTCTTCTTCTTCTTTTTCAGATTATGGCTTTTAAACGCTGCTTGACGTTTTTCTGCCAGTGTCAAAGTGAGGCCAGTGTACGGTATTAATAATTGCCCGGTTACAAAATATGGAACATTGAAATATAATGATACATTGCCGTCTATAATACAGTCGCCAACGAATCACACATGTCAAACGTCAAAGTTACAGTTAGTTACTTAAAGTTGCGTTCAGATATATAGATACTTCAGGGTATTTCTTATCTTCGACTACACGACTACATCGTCGCTTATGATCAGGCGATCGAGGTATTGATCAAACGCTAATCTATCCACATTGATTAGGAGCAGTAACTCGATGCATATCCAGTATAAAAAATACAGTTCAAGTTCAATCACTGACTTTGTCTTTAGTGCAGTGGACGAGTAGAGCGGGATCCCGCCCACGCCACCGATAATCCCGTACAGTTAAGAGTTTCAAGCCATTTTTGTTGGATTACGTTACGTCGCTTCACGGAGACTGACATTAGACCTTTTTGTTGGTTTCACCCCCGAGGGTGCCTTTCTTGATTCCGGATTATAATGAAGGGGTGAAATTAACTCATCTTGTGTCTTTTCTAGGCTGATTACCTATATTTTAATATCATACGTTTTAATGAGATTTATGTTGGAAGGGTATTTTTTACTGCTCGCTTGGCTAACATTCCTCAAGTCGAAAGTTGGTTGATAAGAACATTTTTTGGATTTCAAGTAGCCACTCGAGGACCTCGCGCATAATTTGACTGGCCACGTAACCATACTAACCCGCCTTGATGTTTTTTTTATCTTGTTAGTATCGTTAATTTCTGTTAGTATATAACCTAAACTTATCAGATTTAAAAAAATGATCGGAGGTTTTTTAATTATTAAATTGACTTTTCTTAAATCTTTAGGTATTCATGAACATAGAATTGCTTTTACAGTTGTCGAGCACCAATTAGAGAGCTACTATTTTCTTTCTTAACTACTCTTGATCTATATTATTAAACGAGGCTTAATTTCTAGAATTAAATATGAGTACCTATTTATGCTTTAATACTAGTATTTTTTCGGACAAATTAAGAAATAGAATTCGTGATTTTCAGCCTTAATGAATGTAATATTAACGTATGCCTTCAGCTTGAATATAATATTGATATCCAGCTCTGAAATATAAACTATGCCACTACTATGTACTACTTCGTAGTTAAGTCGACTGAAAACAATTACTGTTCCTTTAGCGTCCGCACGTATATACATATACATTTGCACTTTACAGCGCAGCATCCACTTAACAATGCATCCTTATTGCAAAGGCAAGCTGCGTTGCTTCCACACTTACAGTGGTTGCTGCCTGCAACCTAGACATTCCCAATCCAATCAGCAGTGCAAAGGACAGACACACACATGATTGCTCCGATACGTATTGCGCAAAGAGCAACCAGTCGGTACAATAAATCAGATAAATAGTACAGGATTACGTATCAAATATTGGAAGTACTAACTTATAAGATTTATACATTCTACCTCTTTATACATACTTGTAAAAGACGTGAAAATTTATTAAAAACTCCGTACAGATGTGCAGTGTCTACAGATCCAATACGATAACGTAATCCAAATAAGAACTTCTTGGAGAGCGTAGAACACATCCGCAGCCAGTGGTTACTGGCGCTACCCGGCACCGCACCTTCCGACGTGATTGCACCCGATGTTCCATATTTTTCATCATCAGCAAATGAGTTAAAGCGTAATGCAGACCGTAGACGCTTATGCAAACGTGCGTTTGCTTGTCAAAATAACAACGCTTTTGCGTCAAGCGCGCATTTCGAGTATCACGAAATCCACGCTTGCCGCAAAAGCGTTGTAATTCTGACAAGCAAACGTACGTTTGCTTGAGCGTCTAAGCTGCCCCTAACGCTGCGTTGTGCAGAGCTGTGGTTATTATGACTAGTGAAGAGTCGAACGAGGTTGCGCGCAGGAACTAGGTACATACTCTGCGTCACAGTCACCTGCTCACGTGCTGTAGTACCACTTCTCTTGGCTGGCATTGGTGAATTCAGCTCTGGCTTCGTAATAATCTTTTCGCATAATGAATCAAATTTAAGTAATATGTTTAAAGCAAAAATTCAAACTATATGTAACCTCGCATAACCAAAAATACACACATGACTTCGTTATACTAGTATTCCTCTTTAGCAAAAGTATGCGGAAAAATGAGCAAAAGCTAAACTCCAATACTAAGATAAAAAACAAACATGTAACATAGGTTTCTGGCCAGAGTACCTATCTATAAAATATCGAAGTTGGAAAGTGTGCTCTCCTTATAAGGTGAGCGCGGTCGACGTAATCACCAATACCTCGGCAACGTCTCATTCTTTGTCGATAGAGTTTGAAAACAATATAGCATTATTGTGTTACATAAGTTTTCTATCAGATCTCTTTACTAGTTAGTGTCGTTTTACGTCTATTCTCGTTAAATCGTAGTTTCATTATCGGGTTTTATATTACTATTTCGAAAATGTAGGTAATAATGGAGCAGTGCAATCAGAAGATTATTTATAAGTAAGACGTATAAATGTACTTCTTTACTTTAAAAAAGTATGATTTCTGTAGCATAATAAAGGTTTTTTTTATCGATATTTCATATAGTTAAATTATGAAATCTCCAATTCGACTCAGTGCTACTGCAGTCTGTGGGTTTTGGTTTTTCTTTATCTATTTTTGAGGCCTCGGCCGCCTATTTTCCTCTATGATTAAAATAAGCAGAGGCAGGCTCGAAAATTGATGCAAAAACTAAAACCCAGAGACAAAATATTTTGGGGTTTTCATTCACACACGAAGGTAAATCTAACTTTAAAATTGATATACCCTCCCGACTTCAAAGAATTGAAAAAGCGGCGTTACAAGACTTCGGAAGCTCTGAGAACTATTAAATGTGCTGACCACGTTTCTACAGACAGCTGCACCACGACACGACAGGAAATAACAGGCAAGGAGCTGGCGTAGCTGGTTGCTAGCCTCATCAACTCGTTAAGCGACAAAGGACTCTGATCCGCACGTCTTTTGTCTGAGGCGGAGCGATGAGCAAAAAATGTACACTTAGTTTCCTCTCGAATTACTCTGTGTATGGAACGAGCGAATCCCCACGGAATACGGGCAATTACGAACGTTCTGATTTTATGTGGTTTCTACATCTATGCATATCACGAGTATGCCCACAAAATCCACGCTCTGTCTCCTGGGAAACAAATACGTTATTTGGTAAAGCGGCTTTATAAAAGGAAGAAAATATTAATGCGTAAACCGTTTCGTGGAAAAAAATCCTTTTCGATATCTTAGATACCTACGAGCACTTTTGCGTTCTCTTTGTTTGCGGTTCATTGTTAATCAAATCCGTCGCATGTCAGGCCCCTTGACCCGTAAACTCCAGGGAGGTGGTAAAGTTGAACCGTATATTACGGTTATTGGGATATTTGCGTCACCAACTCGGCCCTCCGCTGCTGGGGCGCCGCGCTATTTTATAGCCGCTGCCTACCTTAATTAACGTTAAAATTGAACTTACGGTAATGCTGCTATTTACAACGTCGATAAATTACAAAGCGTTTATATAAAATTTGAGAAGAAACGCTTGATTTATAAACTGTATCTACACGTAGGTGCGATAAATCTTCCTGCCTCGGCAGCTCTAGCTTAAGTGGTCGGGCGACATCTCACCATTTACCATGACTTATGGGCACGTAGCATAGCGTTTTTGTCAAACCGTGTGCTGCAAATTCAAGCAAAGTTTTCTACAATATTTCCACTTTTCGTGTTGTAAAATATATTTTTTTCTATTCTAAAAAGCTTCAGTAAAACTAAACCGTTTAGGTATGTACATCACAGATTCCATCCGTTCATTTTATTGATAACGCATTTGATAAAATTTAATCTACTTTCGGACTCACTACAAAAGAGATTTCAATTCAGTTGTAACCGAAATTTAAATTGAATATGGGTTCCACCCAATCTGGAGAGAATCAGCTTAATCAATTCCATTTAAGGATTAGGTAGATCTTTATTATTAAAACAATGTTGGACGAAGTGTTTAAGGTTTGTAACATCGTAAATCAATGGTTTCTAAGCATTTATTGTAGAAAGTACATCCGCTGCTACGTAATTCGTGTTTCATTTAGGATCCAGATTTGATAATGCACTCAAAAAAGTCAATAGCAATAGTTTCCAGTTTTATTGAGAGCAATTATTATAGTCATTACTTCTGCCCATGATTTACTCTTCACTATACTTTTTATGATGTAAGATATCCCTTCACAAAAGGAGAAGCTGGGTTTAATGTTACGGCCATATCGCATCTCACATTACTAATTTAGCCACTTTATGGGGATACTTGAGCTGTTATACTTAGTTATACCGCAGTTGTGGTTCATTTTATAGTGATAGCAGACATTTCCCTGTCTTATTAAGTTATTACTTACTAGCTTACTTACTGGTGACCCACAAACCTTTGTAGGGCTTCCACCTCATGTTTTAACTTCAGTTTTACCATATTTAATAACCTGAGGAAGCACCCCAGTGTAATGCGGCTTATATTTAGAGTTATGCTCTCCTTTCTAATTTGTTTTCATTAGTTGTGGTGAAAATGCTGTAAGTACCTAGAATATGCCGGGCTCTCGGCTGCAAGAACAAACTAATATTAGCCCTTATAGATGTTCTATCAGAAACAATTTTGACTTTTTATGTAGGAGAGCATAAAGAGAATCTTAAAAAGTTTTTAAGGGCCCAACATAACCCAACTCACAAATATTTCAAGGTATAACATATTAATTTTATACGGTTTAAAAATGTACGGTCATACCACAAAAAATTAAACACACTTTAAACCTGTGTTAAACAGTGTTTAGCTCCTAAACATGTCTCAGTCACGTGTTTAAATATGAGCATCCATAAATCCTGATTAAAGTAGTGTCTAACCATAGACTAACTGAGTTCTGTTGGGACATTTCTAATCATTTTCGATGTTTATCTTTACACACTGTCTAGCTAAACAGACGTCTAAAAGTGTTTTTATGGTAACACAGAAAGAGTTTATCTAAGTGACTAAAAAATTAATCTTTGAAATGGGTTGAGGGAATAAATCCAGACATTACATTTATACATTGGATATATTTATAGTTTTTGTGATTATATTTTGCAAAATAAAGTGAAGCAGGAATTTTTGGGTCGTGTTATACCTTGCTACATGCTGCGTGGAGATCATTTTCCAAACCTTAATGTGTACCTGTGGCAGTTCTGCAGAACCTTTCACCTTTCGTCTTTACTGATTTATTTCACATGATTAGAAGAATACATTAGACCATTAGAAAAATCTCCATAAAACTTAAATCTTTTACTACTCATTCGTTATTTAATTCATTCTGACTTGTCTAAGGCATAAAATATAAAAGTATTGGACCCATCTATATATAATATATCTGAATATTAAATCAGAATACCTTTTGTTTCAGTATTTTCCTGTATCTATTCCTCCTCGTGCGTATTAGAATGGATTATTTGTTTATGTTTATTTTCCGAGCGACCGGATCCAAATTATTTTCAATAGTATCTGTTATACCAATTTCAATGCTTCATTTATAATAATTATTATGAGTACTTTTCTTCCAAGTAATTGGCTCTCAGAACGAAGACATCCTCATAAGCACACTTATTCTCCTGATGATGGCCGTGTTTTTGTGTTTTTTTTATCCAAACGAGGTCAAGGATTTCCTAATAATTGTTTGAGTTTGGTGAAATTATTTTTACTATAATGTATCGGGCCCGTTTGCTATATGGTTGTTTTATGAGGGTGTCAGTGGATAGCAGAAATTCTCTATAGGTAAAGGAGTCAAAAAGCTTGCGATGAATGGATAACGTGCTATTTTCATAACTAAATTACACGACAATCATGTATTTCAAAAATATTAATAGGCTAAAATTTCCATTATGGGCCACTGATTTGGAAGTTCACTTTTTTACTGTAAATAGTACTCTTAAATAGAAAGGTTTTTACAAATATCTCAAGGTGCGGAGATTTACGCTAACCGAGATATAATTTTTTAAAGTTTCGATATAAATTGGAAAACAACACGCCATTTGCAAATTTTTATGGATAAACTGTCATGGTAGACGTCAAAGTTGACATTTCACGTTCCGTTGATGGCAGACGTGTATTTTATTAAATATTATGTTTTCGTTTTTCTTAAATATAATTTTATTTTCAATTATTAATTTTATCGTGTAATTAATGTGCACAATAACCGTGCTGTATTAGATAGATAGATAGATAGATAAACTCTTTATTGAAACACCACAATACAAGAACCTTAAATATAAAAGTATTTAACAAAAAAAAAAGTGTTACAAGTGGCGGTCTTATCGCTTAAAGCGATCTCTTCCAGACAACCATGTATGGAGAGGAACAACAATTGATACACATGGACGGTGGCTTCCAATAATTAAAACATGTTTAAATTATTTAAAAAATACCTAAATATTAATAGATAAACTTACATAAACCATATAAATACTTAGAATACATACATTTAAATAAGACCAATAAATATTATAAGTAACATTATAATATATATATATATAAGTAATAAGAATAATATAATACACATAATAATAATTAGTAACTAACAATAATATAAATATCTTAAATATAATAGAGTAATTATATGATAGTATAAGTAATAGAATAGGTAACAGAAAAGGTGAAGCAGCTATTGTGAAAGATATAAAATTTTAACTTTATTTTTAAAAATATCCAATGAAGGCGCACGTCTTACTGATTCTGGTAAAGCATTCCACAGTCGGACTGCTTCCACAGAAAAAGAATATTTATAGAATGTACTACTATGCAGAGGTGTCATAAGCAGCAAGTTCTCCGATGACCTTAATGGTCGAGGGTTGGCAGTGTGAAGAAAATTAAAGCGATCCTTAAGATAACAGGGAAAAGATGGATTGAACAGAACATTGTAAAGGAGGGACAGAATATGAGCATTCCGGCGACGGCGTATAGGAAGCCACTTGAGTTGAGAGCGAAATTCAGAGACATGGTCATATTTGCGCAGGCCAAAAATGAACCTTATGCAGAAGTTTTGGAGACGCTCAAGTTTATTTAGCTGGTCCTCCGTAAGATCAAGATAGCAAATATCAGCATAGTCAAGAAGAGGAAGTAAAAGAGACTGTGCAAGCGCAATCTTAGTGGTGGTCGGTAGGAAGTTGCGTAGCTTCCGTAATGAAGCAGCGGAGGCGTAAATCTTGCATTATACAATTACATTATACAATTACATTGACTTTTTTTACACAAAAATAACGAATTTATGTTTATACTGCGGTATGGAACGTGAAGCGACGCCATTTTGTTATATAGCGTCTTTTTATCTGTTAGCCACAAACACTAGGTTAGGTTATGTTAGAACAATAAAAATACAAAAAAAAATTACTGTAACACAATATTCTGGTTCCGAACACTAGGTTAGGTTAGGTTAGAACAGTGAAAATACAAAAAAAAAATACTGTAACATAATATAGTGGCCACAAACACTAGGTTAGGTTAGGTTAGAACAGTAAAACAACAAAAAAAATACTGTAACACAATATACTGGCTCCGAACACTAGGTTAGGTTATGTTAGAACAGTAAAAATACAAAAAAAAATACTGTAACACAATATACTGGCTCCGAACACTAGGTTAGGTTAGGTTAGGTTAGAACAGTAAAATACAAAAAAAATATTGTAACACAATGTACTGGCTCCGAACACTAGGTTAGGTTAGGTTAGAACAGTAAAAATACAAAAAAAAAACTGTAACACAGTATAGTGGCGGGGGAGGGGGGGGTACAGGGGGGTAGCCCTCTCCCCCCCACCCCCTCTCCGCCCCATAAATCGATGGATATTTATGGAAAAATGTATTCTAACCTCAAAACTTTAACCATGGATATCTCCATAACCATGGGGCTCCATAACCATAAATCGATGGGCCATAATGGAAATTTTAACCTATTAATATAATTATATATAGAAGTTTTGTTCTCATTTTTTCAATAGAGTATTTTGAATTGGGTTTTTCACACGGTTAGGATGATGATGACCAGACTATCTCTTCTCTTTTGTCTCTCATGCCCCACGCCCTGCACGATGGAAGACAATGACGTCATCAAGAATCTTTTACGTTACTTGGAAAATATTACACTATAGCTTGACGTATTTTTAATCCGAAGTTGTGCGGGATATAGCCATCTAGGCGCACTCTGAAAATGCCGTAACAACAAACGTTGCATCACGTTATTTCCTTCACTGAAAACTCAAAACTACCACTGCGAGCAACCTCACCACCACCAATTCCAAAAAGATTTAAAGTAAAAAAATAACTGGCATTATGCTACGTAAGCGCTACCATCGCGCCGTCACTGACAGATTGTTCCACCACAAATAGAACCGACGCCGACGGACACGACACTCCCGCAACACATTCACTTGAAACGGAACACACTCCATCTTTGTCCCCTGACGTTTCAGATACCTCACTGAAACACCCGAACCTGAATAATGAATGCATCCAGCCAGCCTAGACACTCCAAACAAAGACTATGAGGTGGGCTCATCAAATATTAACACGGGCGGTCTGCTGAAACACTTTTACGCTTCACTTTCATGATTTTATCAAAAGTAAAGTGAAAGGTTTACTTACACTTACGTGGATATTGTGTTGTGTTTTAGTTAAACAAGCCGATGTAACAAAAGTTACATAAAAAAAATTGCTTTAAAAAAGCGACGAACTGACTTCAGTGACAAGCTACTGAACCGATTTTGATGAAATTTCTATGGGACCAATCTGAAAGTAAACCCTTTCAAATAGTAAAAAAGTATTTTTCAAATCGGTTTATAAATGAGATCTGAGGTACCAAATATAAAAAAAAAATACCCGACGAATTTATAACCTCCTCCTTTTTTGGAAGTCGGTTAAAACACGACTGCCCTACAGCCAGTGTCACTTGGGATGATGTAAGGATTCTAAATCAGTTCAGGCATTTAAAAGTTATGGGGGAATGAAGAAACTCACATGCATACATACAACACACATACATGAACCTTAAAACAATACGCTCCTTTTTTGTGCAGTCGTGTAAAAACGAGTCTGTCTCTAAAAATAAATATTTGCTGATCAGTGGAAATATTGACGCTAGCTCAGCGTTTATTTCCTCGCAAGTATGTTGAAAATGTGGGATCTCGTACAAGTAGTAGTGCTTCAGATGAACAAACCATTACTCTTTGATAAGATCATAATTCTTAGAGACCTATATCGAATACTATTCAACCCGATATAAAATAACACAGGTCTGACGTCTGGCGTCTTTGTAAACAAGAAAATTAAACGGGATTAAGCGCTTTATATTTACGAGGTAAGACGGTACTCCTTATTAAGGAGAGAATACAATTACGCAGTGCCAGCAATTTAAGGAGATCTAGAGCCGTTTAATTGTAGCAGCATGAATTGTCTTCAGAACAGATAATTTCTCGGCAAAACTCGTTTTACTGCAACTCGTAAAATTAACCAATGTTCGGGACGCAGACCCTCAACGTACGATGTAAAAACCCATAACTTAGGATTGAGGAGACGGCTTCGCTAATTTAACATTATAGGAGCGTGTAAACTAGACTCAAGGACCTGAAGGTTGATCGAATTTGTTTTTATTGGCAATGTTTCGAGCTTAATTGGGTATGACATTGAATCTTACTCTGTAGGGTAAGATTCCTAAGTAGATCGGTGGGGTGTTTTGTAAATGTTGCTTCAAAGATCACATTTATTTAAAATTAAGCAGTAATTGCTTTGTAAACATCGATTATTTATAATGGCGGCTACGTGGATAAGTTGGTAGTAAACTCTGCCTGCAAAACAACCCCGGGTTCGATCCCTGATAGGGATAATCTTTGTGCGGTGAACATGTTTGTGCAATGTTTGTGTTATGTATTACCATGCCCAGCTACGATACAGGAAATCCTAGTGTCGGGGTATGACGGTGTAAGTAAGCGTTTATAGAAAAGTGCTTGATTTCTAGTTTAACTAAAATGAAGATGTGAAAGTTTTGATGTTTTATTTCTTGTTTGCTAATCAATCTGAACGTATTTTGCTGAAATTTAATACAGACAGCTAGTAGTTTGGTTGATCAAAAGAAATACCAACGTTGTTTCTGAATCAATTTGTGTTAACTGCGGATGGAACCGCGAGGTGGTTCAGCACTATTATTATTACCATGGCTGTTTTGTAAGTCATTAAAAACACTATCTTCAAAAAAATATATCAGTAGCGTAGAGAGATCTTTCCAAAATAAAATAACGCTGTTCACAAACCATGAAATTAATATTCGCTAAGAAGATCTGATTGCAACAACCACTTAAGTATTTTGACGTTTTCTGAAATTCCAGAACTTCATCATTCCATTTTAATAGGACATCGTGAAAAGTAATTTTAAAAATACGTTCAGAGAAGATTGTATCATAACTTTTTTTCAATGGGCTTATAGCCTTTATTAATTAGCTGATACATACGTAAACACTAAATCTAACCTTACAAAAACAGTCCAGTAATCCAAAGAGTATCCAAGAATAAGCCAAAGTAGGCCTATAGATAATCTAAATGTACAACCACTATCAAATGGAAGCGTACCCAGCATGCTGGCGGCATTGCCTCGTTGAACCGCAATGCTGATTCGTTGAGCCAAATAATAATAATAATAAATCTTTATTGTTCATAATGTTGGCAACTAATGCTAATCTTAATTATCAACAAAAAATTTCATTCTCCAAAATGTATCATGTATTGTGATATGGTTTCTACCTAATTTTTCTCGTCAAAAGTTCCGTAGATACTTTAATCACTAACTTTTGTAAAAGTAATAATATCCATTGTGTCAACATTGTAAAAGTATCCACCTTGTATCCACCCGTTATTGAAATAAATCAACCAGAAACAAATGCAGCTATCGGTTTATTCAAATTTATGTTAAAAAGTCAAAGGCTATAACAGTGTTGGTATCCAAAGTTAGTGAAGCGAAAAACAGAATTTTGGGTCAATTGCTTTACCCATTAGCACCTTTGTATAAAGATAGGTAAATCGAAACTAATGTAGGTTAGCTTTAAATAATGGCTACTAAAACTAAACGTGATTTGTAGTACAGAGAGATAACTGGTGCAATGACTTTGTCTATATTTTTAATATGAAATGACTCTACAAAACGACCTACTCGTTCATCTGCTGTAATGCGGCACCTAAGAATACCTTTGAGGTACAAACAGCGGTTGAGATAAAGTTCTATGAAAATTTAACGTTATTTTCACACTTTATTTATTTACACTATGAACTTAACTAATGAAACAAATTCAACAAAAGAAACTATATATTAATATACACACAAATTCTTTATTATAATGCAATTATACAATTATATGACTCTAGCTGCACTGAAATATATATATATACGCATAATTAAAATGAATCATCGTAACTCAAGAGACGGATTGAAAACGAAAAGGCAAAGTTTTATTTTGTAAAAGGTAATAAAAAATGTCGAAAATTTGTTTGGCCAAGTTTTGAATGTTTTGGCCAAACAAAATTATAACACCTAATCTATTCAAGTGCTTTCATAACACTTATGGATTACTATATAATATCGAGTAAGAAATAGCACACCAAAGTGATTATTGTCCTATGACACTTGTCAATAGTGATTGAAAAATGTTGTTATTTTTCATAATACACTTCTGTATACTGTTGACAAGACTTTCTCCTCTAAATCACTCTCCACATAAAGCCAAGCCCACAAATTGAGTCACTCCAAGTACGAGAGAAGATTGAGGGCCCATCAACCGCATTATTTCAGGCAAATAAGCAGAATATGAGCATTTCCCTACGCCTGTTTATATGAATTCCTGCAGGAAAATTATAGCTATTATTTATGCCACGAGGCATATTAATGAGTGTTCGCAACTACGGAAGCTTGCGACCTATTAGGCTCTGGCCGAGACCACGCCAATTCATTTACTTGCAGCCCGCAACCCTTCCCGAAATTAACTTTGTGAAATTAAAACAAGACTTTTAAATAATATATCCGGCATCGGGAGGAAATTACCTGTACTGAGCAAAGAAGCGAACGACGCTTCATATTTCTTGTTGCGCTGATGAAAATTAGGATCTGTATATTACCTGCCTACTAGTTTTATAAATTTTTTAGTAGGCAGAGAAGAGGAAACGCCACTCCGCTCTATGCTTGCATAATTTATCCGTTCATCAACATTTAATCAATCTTTCTTTTCGCAATTCGCAAGCGACGTAACTGTAAGATTGATGAATTTTCTGTTCTGAAACGGTATAATCACAATATGGAGATTTGCCGTTGCCCAGTAGTGTAGGTTATACCAACCTGTAATTACATTATTATAATTACGTCATTAGTAAGATTAATGCGTATGTGTAGTACATAATGATTAATAATTTTATGCAATATTTTTATTGGTATACCTCTAAAAGGCGGAATAGAATTTTTATTTCAATTATAACAAGTAAGCACATAAGAGATACGTTATTTGTTTCCATTACCGAGTCAAACATACATTCGATTATATAGCTAGAGTTAGCCTCGTTAAATTTATTGAAAATCGCAATACTATTGTTGTGCTTTGAATCTGTTTGTTTAGCGTTATCTCGTGTTTGGTACATATTCTGCGAAGTACACTGCGGGCGCGCTCACATGAATGGTGAATCAGAAGTGGATACGACAGTATTCCCCGCGAAAATTCCCAAACGAGATCAGAATATCAATTGCTCTCCTGCCCAATTTTCCTGTAAATTGCTACGGAATATTGTACGGCGAAATATCTAATATTTGCATAACGCCGCACGCATACACAAAAAAAAAAGTAAAGTGAAAGTGAACCCTGTAACAGGTGTCATTGATTTTGTTTGCTTAGTTTTGCAAATGTTTGTGCTTCGTTATTGGCAATTGTGATGAAATATGCCCGTGTGAACGCGCTGTCTGGTACGCCAACTGTTGTACTTTGGGATAAAATCCTTATTCGCCATGTGGAACAGCGTGGCTTTTATTCCAGAAAAGATAACTGTTTTATTGTTTAGAATGTCTATGCTGTGCTTATATGAAATGACGTTACGTTACAATGGATTCACCACAAGTGTATTTGGCTATTTTTACAAGCTTTTCCTTATCTTGTCCTGTAAAGTATAGATGTCGTTGGTAACAAACATTTCAATTAAGCACCACAGTGTATAATTAGCTCAGTGTACTGTGTCACGGCCGGCAACCGACGCGGTAGTAAAGGCAGCTAGATACTTAGAACATAAACCTGGATTATTACAGTGGGTACAAATTATACCCGGATGTGTGTGCTGTTTCAGTTATTCACCCGTCATTATAAAGGCACCTCAGTTATGAGGGTAAAGGGTGAATAGATTTAGGAAACTAAAAAAATTATAGAATATATTTTTTCTGTTTTAAACGTACTCATACCCCCGCACTAGGATTCCCTGGGTCGCAGGTGGCATGGACACACACAGATACACATCACAAACATCCAAGACCCGAGAACAAACTTTATGCTTACACAAAATCTGCCCCGGCCGGGAATCGAACCCGGGACCCCTCGCTTTGCAGGCAGGGTTCCTACCAAGTTAGCTACGGGGCCGTCTGTAGTAATTTCCTAGAAAATTTTAATAATGTTACTGTATTCAATAAGAAGCTTATGATTTCGTAATTAAAGGAAACCTTTGAACGAAGCCAATCACAAAAGAAACAAAACTTTGAACCGAGCCAATCACAAAAAAGAACGAAACTAAAATCGCGAACACAAAAACTCAAAGCTACCTATATACTTAATTTGCAAAATGACTTCTAACAAACATCAAACGAATTATTTCCGAAACTTTTAAACTCAAATGCAAATCGGTCTATTCAATTAAACAGCACAATTTACAATTAGTCGAGTGTATTTTGTCACGACTGGCAACCGGCCCCGGCAGTGAAATGAGCTAGATAGAACATAAAGCCGGGTGGTGGCCCCGGGCAGAAAACACCCGGGTGTTAATTGTATTTCCGCTCTCTCCCGCGCCTCGCGACCCACTGGACTTATTCCAGATCCGGGTTATGCAATTGATTGAAATTTAACCGCAATTAACTTTATACTTCAAAGTTAACCGGCATATTGAGTTAAGCTTAGTTAATCGGCCTAAACTCGATTTGGGTTTTGAATTTCATTGCATTTTAAACGGCATTTAATGATTTAAAACGCTAATAAACGAAGTGAAAAATCATGTGAAATGAAACAAATACTATTTATCTCGTGTTATTAAATTCACGAGGCTCAATCGAATCTATTAGAACTCTTTGCAATGTGAACTAAATCAGATATTGCTGGAGTTGAAGTGTTGCGCGTGTGATTGAGTAACAGAGCAGCAAAACGAGCTATCGCGGTTTCGATAGCCTGTCGTGCTCAAGTGTTGAATTGGTTGATTGGTGTATAACAAGTTCTATGCGCTGGCCCTTTACTTGCCGAACCTTTGCTAAATAAAAGAGACATAGATATGCCCGTATAGCCGCATCCTTTTCTCTATTTTAAAAATTAACCAAGAGTCCGTTTATCGTTGAACAGCGCATATCCAGGGACGGCGGGGCAGGTTATTATAAATTTAACGAACGTTAAAGTTGTAATGGGAACAAGCTATATATTCCATAGCTCAGACATCCACCAGGGAGCATCAAAGGGGATTTCTCTCTGTAGTAAGCGCGCTGGAGGATAGCGCGGCGTGATTCAACGACATGCGGCGTGACGCCACAGCAAGCGGCATGAGATAACAGCAGGTTGAACACAGCTTTATGTAGCCCTGGCTTTTTATTGTCTCGCACAAGGTGTGAAAGTAGAGTATTCACTATAGGATAAAGCCTATCTTCGTCTTTGGCGGCTTGTGCACCTCACTTCACTCAGGACTCTACATAACTCCCTCGCTTCGCTCGGGCGTTAAGTTAAAACTCCCTCGCTGCGCTCTAGACTCCTTCGTTAGGTTCAGGGCCAATTAGCCGCCCTTGACGTAAGACACTACTATATCCTCTTAGTGCGTAATCTACTGTAAACGTCAAGTGTGCATTGTATTTCGTTAGCAAAGTATCACATTAAAATTTTCTATAGCTACAAAAATTATCACATAATATTAAAAGCTCCACAGTAAATCTGAACCCAATCTGGAAGGATCTATGTAAGTCTACGTTACGTTATGTCTTCGTTAGGTAAGCTTTACGTCATCTAGACCCAGCTATATTAGTCTTACAACTCATACTACTGAATCCACTGCTGACCTCATCTCGAAAACTATCTTGGATGATAAAAACGTATCGTAATATACCACTATATCAGTTTTTATGGTAAATTTTATGTTTTTGTCTACATAAATATTGGAATGGTCACTTAGACACCGTGCACTTCATATTTATGGCAAAATTATGATTGGCATTAAAACTGAAGTCAGAACTGTAACTATAAGTATAAAATTGATCTATTCAGTTTGGTTTAAAGATTCTACCCAGCTGCGGAACTATTTACATGTACATTAGATTTATATTTGCAAGTTTAACTCGGCTAGTTCTATATAGCTGTAATCAGAAAAATATTAAATAATCAGTCAGCTAGTGCGTATTGGTATAATTTATTGTACTAAAATAAGTATCAAAACAAACAGTTTTGAAAACAGCTTGTAATTAAAACTAAGGCAAGCCTTCAATCACTCAAACACAGAGAAGATACCTACCTCTCCCATTTCTAATCCTAAAAGCTCCATCAATTCATGTTCATGACAGCAACAAGAAGAAATATGTATGTTCGTGAAGTTACGAACTGATTTCGGTCCCGCTGCCCGTTTCCTGACTATACATAATTGAATATTACCTACGTGTACGTATGTGTAGAATCTCGCGAGTTTTGCAAATGCGCTGCTTTGTAAAGGCGCCTCCTCGTATGATTTAATAACATTGTTGAGACAAGCAACTGTCTAGCGAGCAGAGAAGTTTGCCATTATTTTATACTTAAAGCTCTCGGAGGTATAAAGGACCTGAGAGGTGCGCCTGCTTGTTTATGGTGGTAACAGTAGAATAGGAAACGAGGGGTGTTTTTTCTCGTTTCCTTGTTTTTTTTTTCTATATTGATACTCCTACCCGTTAGTATTTATTACAGATTGGATTTATTTGAGTTTTGAAAGAAATTATACGGACACTTTTCTATTTGCCTGATGTCTAATATAAATTCTTACGCTAGTATATGTGTGGAGGTGTATTTATGTATGTATAGTATCAATTCGGTCATAATCTACTAATTTTATTACTACGAATCCTTTTATTTTACTGTGGATTTTGATAAAAGTAGTTTTTATAAATGTTCTAATTTGGTAGTTGTAGTCACTGTTTTCCATAATGCCGTATGTACAAGTTCATGTTGGGGTTATAGAATCACTCGTATTATTGTAACATGCATATACATCATATTCATTAGAATATGAGACTTAATAATGAATATGAGACTTGGATAGCTGGCCACTTTTGGTTCAGTTTTTCAGACGATACCTAAGATACAAATGGAGCATATCACAGGAATAGAAACGTGGTCAAACGTAAGCCTATATTTTCAGACAAAAAAAATGAATCTTGAAAACCATCCACAGTTTGCTATAATTAATCTTGGCTGCTTCAAGGCGCGAGTGAAAAGGTATCTTCTAGGCAAGAATACTTCATCGCCGACTGCAGTGAAATAGAAGTCAAACGTTTGCCACCGCTTTGCTCGTGAAGTCTGCCGCCAAGCAGTTAGTGTGCAAGCATTTCTGTGTTCCGGATTGATGAGCAGAGTAGCCAGTGAAATGACTGGGCTTATGAGACTTAATACCTATTGTCTCAGGGTACCGAGCGCACTGCAGTGCCGCTCAGGCGTTTGGGTTCAAAGTTCTGAGTGGCATTGCAATTGTTATGGGCCGGCGTTATGCTTACCATCAGGCAAACGACCAGCTCGTCTCGTTACCAATAGAATAAAAAAAAAACGTAAGTCTATACTGAAATGGCCTATGCCTATACCTACTACATCGATCTGAAGCTTTAAAAATATCATCCTATTTTATGCTCACTTACCATCTTCTTCAGTACAAAATAAAACCTCTCGTCGTAACTCAAAATAATGCCGTACTGAATTATTAATAGAGCTTTCCAACGAAAAAACGTACAAATGAATACTTCAGATAAGAATCAACGATCATTAAAAATAATAACCAATATCATGAATTGCCAAAAAAGTCGATAGTATGAAAGGCCCTTGACGCAGCGTTTTTCAGGGGCCGTGTCGGCCATCGAAAATAGCCATATATCATTTTGGAACCACCGGGTGACGTTTATTAAAACTCTTTGCCATTTTGATTGCTGCCATTTTGGAGTAGGTATACCTACGGCGTGTTTCCGTTAAGTCATAATGTGGAGGGGCATGAATCTTTTTAGTTAGGCAAGTAAGCTAAAAAAGAGTAGTTTATAAATAGTGTGGCATACACTGTTTTAAACTTTCACGGTTATTTACTAATTCACACATTGTAACGGGATATTTACCGTGATTTTATTGAGCAATGAGCACCTGGTATTTCGACGCTGTTGCAAGCATCGTGTTCACTTCAGTATTCCCGTGAACATGATGCTTGCAACAGCGTTGAAATATCAGGTGCTCATCGCTCAATAATAGTCACGGTAAACATCCCGTTACAATGTGTGAATTAGTAAATAACCGTGAAAGTTTAAAACAGTGTATGCCACACTATTTATATACTACTCTTTTTTAGCTTACTTGCCTAACTCAAAAGATTCATGCCCCCTCCACATTATCACTTAAGGGAAACACGCCATATACCTACTCCAAAATGGCAGCAATATAGTACAAGCACAGGTTGTATTATGATGATGCAATAAGTACTATGCCAATTTAGCGGCAAACCGATTTGTATACGCATTTTTGTAGGTTAGCACACATGCACGGCTAACGTGGTTGATGCACATTTTAAAGTGTGTGTGTTGTTGGTTTGTCCTTCTTTCACGCAGCAATAAAGCTTGAATTTATTTTTTTGCACAGTAATATAGTTTATGAATCGGCAAGTAACTTAGGCTAATTTTTCTCCCGGGAAAAATAATCTCTACACTAGTGAAATCGTGGGCAGTAGCTGCTCATGAATATTTAATCAGATTGTCAATATCGAAGAGAGCGGATGGAAATACCTTGGGATTAAAACGACAATCAACAGTTGATCAAAAATTAATTCAGTGTGCTAATTTATCGAAAGTCTTATTTATATGTTAATATACCAATCTACAAATATTAACTTCTTATAATATCTTCTATCTTTATATACTGTGACTTTATTATGATTATATAAATATAGGGGAATGGGAAATAGGGAAATCCGAGTGAACTTCTTGTTAGGTACATATTGGTTCCTTAGTTAATGCATTTTACACATAATGAGTCTTGACATAAAAATTATTTCAATTATTTGTAAAAAAAGCAATACTTTGCATATTGGAGGCAATTTTTTAACAAATTAGAACAATAATAAATGTGATACATGTCGCACTGCGATTGATAATAAAATGAAAAGCGCTCTGAAAAGGTTTATTGGAGCAGAAACAGAATGAAAAAAATATTTCTATTATATTTTAACTATCTACTGTATATTTTTAAATATGTCTGGATTGATTTAAGCAGTAAAAAAATTCTTTAGAAAATATTTCACCTTGTAAAAATTTGGGGTTTAAATCAGTTTTAGTCATCACTTTTGGTCCGCTATTTTTTATGCTATTTGGTAACGAGACCAGCTGGTCGTTTGCCTGATGGTAAGCATAAAGCCGCCCCATAACAATTGCAGTGCCACTCAGAACTTTGAAACACAAAGGCTTGCGCGGCACTGCAGTGAGCTCGTTACCCTGAGACATTAGGTATAAAGTCTCATAAGCCCACTAATTTCACTGGCTACTCTGCTCATCAAACCGGAACACAGTAATGCTTCCACATTACTGCTTGGCGGGCAGACTTCACGAGCAAAGCGGTGGTAACAACCCAGACGGACACTCGCAGAAGAGTTAGTCCTACCACTAACAAATTTCATTAACAAGAACACGTGGCGTTAGTAAAGGCAACAGTTGGGGTATCACTTACCAGAATATCAGTTAATTTTGTTAAAATGTAAGGTGCGGAACAATTATAAATTAAACTAGCTGCTGCCCCACGGTTTCACCCGCGTGGAGATTTTGGATTACATGGTTGTTAATTTTTACGCGGAACCCTAATTATTTTTCTAAAATTAAAGTAGCCTATGTTACTTCTTGTAACATCAGCAATCTGCCAGTGAAAGTCCCGTCAAAATCGGACCAGCCGTTTCGGAGATTACCCGGAACAAACAGACATACAGACAGACAGACAAAAATTTTAAAAATGGTTGTTTTGTTATAGTTACCGTATATACTTTCATATGCATTTAGTAAAAAGCTGTTATTTTGATTTTACAAACAGACACTTCAATTTTATTTATCGGTATGGATGTATGGATGAACATGTAACCTTGTACATTATTAGGCTCAACGGATAACCATTGTGGTTCAACGATGCAATGCCGCCAGCATGCTGGGTACGCTTCCAACTAGTAGTTCTTAGCGGTGAATAGACACTAACAGAATCGAAACTATGTGAGACACTGTTGCGACTGTCGTGCTAAGCTACATCAATTTCATGGACTCACCTAATACCCGCTCGCGAACTCACAATTCTGCTCTAACATTTAAGATAAACGTTTTTTATAAACACAAAACACTGAACAGTACTTGCAAGTGGTAGAAAAAATAAGGCAATATGATGGTTACATCCTGTTGCAACTCGTAACATAGAATAAAAGAAACATAAAATTGTGATTTTGCTAACCATTTCTATCCCAACGACAGAGGCCGATCGCGCCGCAGTCCCTCTGGGGCGGTCTCGTTTGGCGCTCAGAGACAGGATTTCACGCCGTGTTAGAGCGTTGACGTGCTTCCGAATTATTCACGCCCAAAATGCTGACAGTGAAAATGTCATAATACAATATTAAAAAGATATAAATACAAAAAGATTTGTTTCAGTTTTATAGAATACTGTGGTTTGATCTTAGGTGGCTGCTTAGCCCTATTCCTGACATATCAGACGATATTGCATTGATGTTTTTTTTCTTCTTGTTTTGTGTTGCTTGGTTGTGTGTTGTGTTAAACTGTTAGGATAACTCTATATTTCTTTTGAAAAAAAAAAACGAAACTGCTTATAACTTTTTAAGATTTCTTTCTCGAAACGAAAACAAGGACCGTTATTGTTATGTGTCTCTCTGTCACTCTATGGGCTCTAGAAAGGCTTGAGGTAGGAGGTCTACTGCCACATCTCTATAAAATGTATGTTTTTATCATAACTCTTAACGCCAGTGTGCAGATAAGATTGTATCTCTACAAACAAAAAAGACCGGATCGCAGAAAGGTTTTCGCTATCAAAACTTTGGGGGTTGCCCAGTGGACCCACTGCTATGACCCACTGGTGGGTCTACAGGGATTTTATAGAGAATGTAGGTTGTAAGAACAAACTTGAATTTTAGATTTTGAAGCAACAGTAGAGGATAAAATCCGAACTCATATTATTACATTCACGTTACTACTAAAAATGTAGTCATTTTATTAACAACGTGATAGTAAAATTCAAATTCAAATTCATTTATTGCAGTAAATGTGGTACAATTTTAGGTCTTAATAATATTTAGAATAAGTCTCGTCACATTTAGCTTTTAATAAGCATGCAAAATTAGATAATAATTAAAATAATGTCAAAGTCATGTACTCTCATTACTACATACAAATAATTGTTTATTAAATAGGATAACAAAACTCTCATTACACAGCTATTTAGTCAAAGCTATTTACTATAAATTATTTAGTAAAGATGCTATTATTGAATAATGTATATTAATGTCATCATAGTGTATAATGATAGCTCAGTGGTAATGAGGTTACCTAGAGCTCGAGATTTCGATAAAGGAAAACATTGCTATGCAAACATATAGCATGGTGGTAAGTCATTTTCTAATGCTAACCTGACCAATTTTCAAAATGAAAATCTATCGCCAAAGACCTGACTTTCTATCTAGTCACCATTCCAGTTACCATTGTAGGTTTACACAATTTTAATTTTCTACCACATAGTGAGTGGTCAAACGATTCTATCATAAAAACTTCTTGATACCTATACATAAATAGGAAATGTGAATGTATTATTTATGATGTACCTTTGCCTATGTCTACCTGATCCAACAAATACGTGATAGGTCAATGTATTCACGTAGGCAGATGAAATTTTATTACCTACTTGCGTCATTCAGTTCTGAAGCTCGGTAAAGGAACTGCTTATTTATTGAACGTCAACTATACCAACTTTTGTAATAGGTGGACAACTTTTCCACTATTTTTTATACCCGTCAATCGCTAAACATTTCTAGTAACTTTTTCCTCATGTCATTGAACTAACACAATATCACTTGTATCGACTGTCAGTTATTGTGTTTTTTCATTTTGTCTGTCACGTTTTACACAATTGCGAAAAATACGAGGGACTTCAGGAAAATGAAAATGTTTCATCATGTCTGTACTTTTCTAATACTATTATATTTATCTATACAAATAAATAAAATTAAAGTTTGTGTTTCTAATATCAAAATAACAACTTTTTACCAAATGCATATAAAAGTATATACGGTACCTATAACAATACAATCATTTTTAAATTTTTTGCCTGTCTATCTGTCTGTCTATTGGTTCCGGGCAATCTCCGAAACGGCTAGACAGATTTTGACGTGACTTTCACTAGCAGATAGCTGATGTTATAAGAAGTAACTTAGGCTACTTTTATTTTAGAAAAAGAATTAGGGTACCACGCAAAAAAAAACCATGAAATCCAATATCTCCGCGCGTGTGAAACCGCGGGCAGCAGCTAGTATATGTATAATATATATAGTTTAAATTTTTTTAATTTATGTTTTATGTATTGCTATAAGTCTGCAATTGTCTACTACGTGTCGCAATGCAATGTATCAGCTATGAGATATACTTAAGCAAAACAACTAAGATACCTTTTTACAAGTTTTTATTTAACTTGCAATGTTTATATGTTAGTTTGCTTAGGTCAAATCTTGCAAGCTATACAAATATAGCTTGCAAGATTTGACCGATTATTACCCACTTATTCGATTGAGCGTAAAACTCATATAGCATTGCCGCTCTGATTTCAGGCTTTCCGAAAACTCGCGCAGGTGCAATCGAGTAAACAAGTGTCAGCAAAAAAGTCCTAGGGTAATGAGATTGATAATTAAATCAAGTTTGTTACAAAATATAATTTATTCATTCACTATACATGTGAATGGATGATTCTGTTAGTCACAGTCACTAGACATTGCTGAGACTCCTGCAATAAAACTTTGTTTCTCATATCACTTCTAAAGATGCTCGTAGTAGGTAACAATCTAGCAAACATACAAACAAAAAAACAAACTTTACCTCTTTATACTATTTATTATTGTTATTACACATTATCACTTGATAATATACAGATTTTGGTATTAAAGTACAAAATCAACAACAGAACTTTTGTGTGTTCCCGCCTAAACTGTAACACAATTGTAAAACAATTGCAGTACCACTCAGAACTTTGAAACACAAAGGTCTGCGCGGCACTCCAATGCGATCGTTACCCTGAGACATTACTTACAAGAAAATAAATTAAATATGATAATCACATGAGAACGGAAACGATGAACTGTAGTTAGCACCGGCAAAACTAATATCTTTTTCTCGTCAGAAGGGAAGCGTGTGTAACTTTATTTTTACACTGAAATGCACTACACAGAGACATACTTTATTGCAGTGACGATTATTGTGTTTACTTAATAAAATTCTATAACGAAGTTTAATAGCGAAACAACAACAGCGATAATGCGCCATCTAGTGGGATAAATAAGCAGAGTGTCGCCCCATTTAAGCTTTTGTAAAAAAAACCCTATACTAGGCATAACGTGTCACATTTCAATCACATCATCACGTAATTTGAGTCTTAGTAAGGAGTATTACGTAATCTCAAGACGCTAACGAGAATAGGTTGCGGTGCCAACTGATAGTGGACTAGAAGTTAGAACATATCGACTAACTGTAGGCCTACAATGGCTTGTAGATTATCCAACTGTTTTTGTAGCTAAGTTAGATGTAGTGTTTATATGTAGTAGCTAGTTAAAGCCTTTTAGCCCAAATGAAAACAAAACCTATCACAATGAAAAAACGTTCCTTTTTTATTGACTGTAAACTTTGATGTATGAGCTAAATTAAAATCGTGTAAGAGTAAAAGAGATCGATTCCGTATTGAAGATAAATGAACCGACACAACATGGGTTCAATCATCCGTAATGTTGTGAGAACAAGGACTGCTAAATAAGCGACTTAACAATTATTTTATACTGAAGTATCCCGCTGTTGTGTAGACGTCTCCTCCATTTTCAACAATTGGTTCTTATTTTGATAAATGGGTATTTTTTTTAATTTGTATCTAACGAGATGAGTAGGTATTTTCGCTGATAGATATGGATAACGCCCATAACAATTTCAGTACCACCCATAACTTGGAAACAAAAAGCCAAGGCACTGTACATAGTGCAATTATTACTCTGAGCCATCGTATTTAGTGACATATAATACCAAACAAAGTGGTTAGTGAAGTCACCGACAGTTTTTCTTCTTGAAACGGAACACAGATAGTTTGGCGGCAGATTGCACGAATAGGGCTGGTGTAGTACTTAACTTTTGTGTCTAATGATTGCATTTTATTGTCACATGATTTTATATTCTACTGAGTTAGGTAAAGAGACGAGCGGGTCATTTGCCTGATGGTATAAGCATAGCGCCAGCCCATAATAATTGCAGTGCCATCCAGGATTTTGAACCACAAAGACCTGCGTGCAGGGCCGGATTATCCATAAGGCAAAGTAGGCAACTGCCTAGGGGCCCAGCACCGACTGAAAAATAATTGAAAATGTTTCTTCGAGTGAAAACTAAATTTGAAGATTTCTATGTAACAAACCGTAACTACGTTGTTTTTTATATTATATCGTCATATTTCATGCATGTCAAATTATTATAGCATAATGTTATTATGTCTAGAAAAAGAGGCCCGAGACGTGTATTTCGCAGGGGCCCCGACATGGTTAATCCGGCCCTGCCTGCGTGGCACTGTATTGCGCTCGTTATCCTGGCACTAATATAAGTAAATTTCACTGACTACTTTGGTTTTCCAAACCGAAACGCAGTGCTTGGCGGTAGACTACACGAGCAGAGTACCGACCCAGACGGACACTACCAGAAGAGTTAGTTCTACCACCTGGTAAATCAGTATGCAATATGTTAAAAAGAGATTTATAAAAAAGCTTTTAAACAAGAAGCTACATTTTAGCCAGATTAATTCTCACAGCTTAATATGAGAAAAATTAGGTACTTTCCAGATTCATCATTACACCTTGATACCTATACTCACAATTATTACTTTTTATAACATTAGGGTTTTTCAAATTTGTCGCTCTCCTCATAGCCCCAATCTTGTCTGCAGACGCTCTTTCCATCCCGTCAATAGGAACCTAGTGCACCGTGTGCCTTACAAAACAAACAAAATAGTACATGGTAGACTAGTTTGTGCTGTTTATCTACTAACCGTTGTTTCTTCAGTAAACGAACGTTGTCCTTTGTCTTGTCTTCATTGGGAAAATTGGAAGTTGAAAATACCTACGACAAAGTAAAAGATGGCTGATGACGCATTAGCAACCTTAGAGATTGAACCAAAGAAAATAAAAACTATGTACACATAAAAATGTACATGTAAAATATGTATATAATATATTAAGAGATATCCATTCTGGGTTACTATATTAAAAGTGTAAGAAATAAAAGTGTGAAACTAAATAACACACTTCCACCTCCAACACTAGAACCTCGACACCAATTGCAACCTATTGGAATAGTCAAAACGAACCCAAACTCAAAGGGTTTACTTGTAGCCACTGAAGAGTTCCACTACCCTGGCTCCATAATCAGCGGCGCGAGTACGGATCTTTTCGATAAATAAAATTCCATAAAATTGACAGTTAAAATCGATAAAACCCACTTTATCGATTTTAACTGTCAATTTTATCGAATAAAACCCACTTCATCGATTATAACTGTCAATTTTATTTTAATCGTCTACACTCCATAATACAAAGTTTAATTTCGATACGACAATTAGAATTAGGTTAAAATTGACTTCTACGATTTTATTACATTTTTTGTTAGTTAATTAAAAGTGAAGCTAAGAAGTGTGTTAAAAAGTAGTATGTATTAGTAAGATATTAAAACATATGAAAATAATTAAATACTACATCCGAATATAGCCAATTACAGTATACAGAACGGTTATTCAGTCAACATTTCATGTATTATTTATTTTGTATCCCGGAATCCACGCCTACGATCCCTTGGATAAAAGCTATGATAGATAATATCATTATTCCTGAAAATACATAAAATTATTATTTAATTGTCATCATAATCAATTTGTCTGTGATAATTATTTCAACGCTATTTCACAACTTTGATGACACCCTTAGGACGGCCATTTTAGACGACTAAGAGCTAAAATTAAGGAACCATTTTTTTAGTAATTAAGACCCATCCTTTATTTTCTTTGATAATTGCTGCCAACTTATTTGAACAGCAAGTTTATGGGCAATAAATAAATTTCAAAAGACGTATTATTTTTTTGGGTAAACTTTCACTTCTTTGCTCATCAAAGTAAATGTTGCACATGACTGCTTGGCGGCTCACTAAACGAGCAATCGGTACCCACCCAGACGGACACTCGCAGAAGAGTTAGTCCTACCACCTGGTAAACTTCTCGCTGTTGTGTATGTATGTATACCGGGAAGTGTTGGGTAGGTACCGTCTCCCGTATTGGCCGTTCCCGTCTGGAAAGATCTAATTATATACCATTTTGAAAACCTTTACAGTTCCAGTTCAAATTGAAAAGCCAAACGACGACTAAAACTCATTCTGTAACAATATTTTCCTGTAATTGGCGTGGTTGCGTTGGGAAATATCGTCTTTAAGTGAGGAGACGAAGTTTGAAGTCTGATGGAAGCATTTCAAGCTTCTTTTAGACGTTTATTTAACCGAACACTGCGGGCTCCCGCCTCGGGTAGCACAGCAATTTGTTAGTTTGTTTTCTTCTGCTGCAGCGAGAAGTCTTATTAAATGAGTACTTATTTTATTTAGACACTGAAAAAGTAAAGAATAGAGATAGGTAATAGATAGATAAATAACGCACGACGTCCCTCGTAGAAAATGTATGGGGTCTTTCATGTCGGACTGCTGCCGCCGGCTGTGGTGCCGCTTGCTTTGTTGTGCAGAAGAACCACTGCAGGGTGATACGATTCCCGCACCGCTCCAGCGGCGCCGACGAATTTCTACACCAAATGCTTAAATTGAAAGAGCCTTATGTGTATAGACTTCGATCTCTAACTAAAATCAGAAACGCATAAGTCGTAATATTATGGCGGTAGAGTATTTTTTACAATAGTTCACGCCTTGTTAACTACAAGATCCTCAAGAAGTCTGCCGCCAAGCACTATCAGTGTGTTGCGGTTGTAACGAAGTGCGGGCCCCGCAATCGTTATAGGCAGCGGCGACGCGGTGCGGGCGGCAGTGAAACTCGCTGTCGGGCGGCGTGTGCGCCGTTGTAACGATTGCGGGGCCCGCACTTCGTTACATTCCCCTGGCGTGCTAAAGGTACGCTATACGGTAGCCACTCTAGAGAGCTAAGTATACTACTAAATGTTAGATAGTCAGTTCTAAATCTAGATTTAGCATATTTACCAGCGTCGACCACATCGTCTTTTGTGATTAAGTGAGATAGTTAGTGCTCAAAGGCCAAGCGATCATGGCCTAGTCAAAACAGCGGCGAGCCGTTGGGTGCAAGAGGCGAGTTCGATCCAAGTTGCGTTCTATGGGGATATCGACGGCTCCGTAGCTAAGTTGGTAGTAGCCCTGCCTGCAAGGCGAGGGGTCCCGGGTTCGATTCCCGGCCGGGGCAGATTTTGTGTAAGCATAAAGTTTGTTCTCGGGTCTTGGATGTTTGTGATGTGTATCTGTGTATGTCCATGCCACCTGCGACACAGGGAATCCTAGTGCGGGGGTATGAGTGTGTAAGCGTTTATGTTTTTTTTATGTTTTATCTACGTTCAAACAGTGGACATCTCCCGGCTGATGATGACAAATGACTACTAATTTGTAATTATTATATAAAATTTATTAAAGTGAACTGTTGGCTTGCCAGCTAGAAACTTTACAGCTGTTATACCAACAAATACATGGTACCTGTCCCATTAACATGCCCACTGCAGGCTTTACTGCTTATTTATAAACGGAACGTCCAGTTAACTGCAGCTGACTGCAGACGGGGTTTACGCGCGTTTCATGGCCGTCTTCGTTTATTACGGTCCATATCAATGAGCATAAACATGAACATGAATAAGTATGACGGCTTAACGGCGCGCACTATAAATCTGCAGGAAGGCAAGGTCATTAAGACACACACGACACGTATCCTGCATTGTTATGCATATACCATAAGCTTAACTTATTTGCACTGTAATCCTACTAATATTATAAATGTGAAAGTGTGTGTGTTGGTTTGTTGGTTTGTCCTTCTTTCACGCAATAACGGAGCAACAGATTGACGTGATTTTTGGCATAGATATAGTTTATGGACCGGAGAGTAACATAGGCTACTTTATATCCCGGAAAAATGCACGGTTCCTGTGGGAACGCGGTCGAAAACCACGGGCAGAAGCTAGTTAAGTATATGTGGTGTTTTTCTTATTATATTTTACTGTTGTCTTAGATATTAGTGTTAAGATGTTATTATTTTTCTTTCCATGAAATCTTAAGCTCGTTTTAAGATTTGAAAAAGTCTTTTCGCATTATAGTATGTATGAACTTGTAATAAAATCTCTTTGGCTATACTATTTGTATCTGGCTGGTTTTGGTATCATATGAAAGTTTAAATTTTAAAGAACATAATTCCAAATTCAAATTAGGAAAATGTGTGATTTTCATTTGTTTTTCGTACTGTCAAAATGAGTGAATCCAATGAAGAAATTCGATACATTTTAAAATTTTACTACAAAAAAGGTAAAAATGCAACGCAAGCCGCGAAAAAAATTTGCGATGTTTATGGACCTAGTGCAGTGTCTGTGAGAGTAGCACAAATTTGGTTTAAGCGTTTTCAATCCGGAAATTTTGATTTCAAAGATGCACGTCGCTCTGGTCGCCCTATTACGGATAAAATGGATGCCATTTTTGAAAAAGTGGAACAAGATCGGCATATCAGTAGTTACGACGTAGCTGAAGAACTGGGAATTAACCACAAAACAGTTTTGGCGCATTTGAAAAAAACTGGGTACACAAAAAGCTCGATATTTGGGTACCTCACGAGCTCACTGAAAGAAACCTAATGAACCGTGTACTCATTTGTGATTCTTTACTACAACGTAATGAAACCGAACCATTTTTGAAGAAGCTGATAACTGGTGATGAAAAGTGAATCACGTACGACAAGAACGTGTGAAAAAAGTCGTGGTCAAAGACCGGTCAGGCTTCACAGACTGTGGCGAAACCCGGGTTAACTCGCAACAAGGTGATGCTGTGTGTGTGGTGGGATTGGAAGGGCATTATTAATTATGAGCTGTTACCACCAGGCAGGACCATCGATTCTGAACTCTACTGCGAACAACTGATGAGATTAAAGCAAGAAGTTGAGAGAAAGCGGCCGGAATTAATCAACAGAAGGGGTGTGGTTTTCATTTTCATGGGTTTTCATGATAACGCTAGACCTCACACATCTTTAGCCACTCAGAAAAAATTAAGAGAGTTTGGCTGGGAGGTGTTAATGCATCCGCCGTATAGTCCTGACATTGCACCTTCAGATTTCCACCTGTTTCGGTCTCTTCAGAATTCTTTAGGCAGTGTCAGGTTAACATCACGAGAGGACTGCCATAACCACTTGTCGCGGTATTTTGATCAGAAGTCCCAAAATTTCTATAGCAATGGGATCATGTCCCTACCTACAAGATGGCAAAAAGTTATCGAACAAAATGGTACCTACATACTTTAGTTAAATGTAAATAAACTATATTAAAAAATGTTTTGAATTTTCTTAAAAAATGCGAAGAAACTTTTTCCCCGACCTAATATTTTATTTTTATTTTATTTTATTTATTTATTAACAACATGCCTTTGGTGAGCATTACAGTCTCCCAATGCGTGTGACCTCACTGCACTATACAGGGTGAGTTTGAATTGGCATGTTATCCCGGAACGGGGTGATTAGGATCTTGGTTATCTACAAGTTATGAGAACCTTCCTTAAAAATACGTCACTCCAAACCACATAAAAAATGAAAATCACTTCAAAAGTAAAGTGTGCGGCAATTTCAGGAATTATTTCTAAGCCTATTCTAATTAACATCTGCATCATTTAACAACCTTCAACATAGTTTAAGTTAATTAGCTGATCTAGGGCTGCTCGGAAATTCTGTTGTAGAATTTTGACGTAAACTTTAAATGCCATTTCTTCAATGAAAAACTCCGAATTTCAAAAACTCGTAAAGCAATTGTTGTTGACCTCCAGGAGTACATTGACCCCTTTCGGGATAAAATACTAATTCAATCTCAGGCTGTACAGTTGATTTCTCTTCCTTTTAAAAAAAATGACTATCCTAGTAAAGATATTCATTTAAACTCAGATCAGCTAAAGGCAGTTTTTCTATGTAGTAAATTAAAATCCTATCGCTATCTTGCTTGAAGATTTCATAATTGGTAAGAAAATTTAAACCTTTTTTTAAAAAGTAGAGAACATTTCTGTGTGTTTTTATCTACATTATGCAGACTACGTAATGCTATATAGGACAGAGACATAGAATATGTAGAGACATAGGATATGTAAAGCTAATGTTCTAAATTGCAATGTACGTAAATTCTTGGATTACCAGTTCTAACGAAGCCGGGCCTCGCTCCGCCTAGCTTGCGGTATTTACAGTAATGGTCGCACCACAGCACATTTATCGCATAGTTGCAGCACAACATATCGGCACAATATGAAAATGGCAACCCATTTTCCACATTGCCATTGCCACACTGCCGAATTCTTTTTCAATATGTGCACATTCAAGCCGTGATACGGGTATTGCAACTCTTGCTTTAGTGCGCACAAAACTTTACATATATTTGCCAACTTACGCTTTTTATACGACTATGTAGAGATACCAGGTCCCATGAATCCCCCACGAGACATGTGGATTGATGAGTTTGGATTTGATTTGGGGGATATCAGGAAAAAAAATCCTAAAATCCCAAGTTGGGGATGGCCATGGGGGATTTCCGGAACAAATCCTCATAAGTGCCACTCAAAACTGAGAACAAAGGCCTTAGTGACACTGCAATGCACTCGTCACCGTGACACATCAGATATTAGAACTCATCTGCCTACTAATTTCACTGACTACTTCACTCATCACCTGAATACAGCAATACATACTTAGTACAGAAGAGTTAGTCCCAGGTTTATTTCCGACACAAAATATGAAATAGATAGGAAAGTAAAATCAATAGATAGATTGAAGATAATATTAATAGGAGAGAGAGAAATAGTATTATAAAATTAGGTCATTAATCGTGTCTAACTACATAAGTATCAAAATGGAAAGCTCTTTCCTTAAGACTATATAATCCTCCTGGCACTATGAAACTCTCAAAAATTAAAAAGTCTGAGAAGATACGTAGTCTTAAACTTGAGTGAACTCAAGTAATATGATACCAAATGTGTCGGAATATAGAATTTACCCACAGAACGCACATAATCCGTAGGTACTTTAGAATCCGTATTGCGGGTGATACTTTCGTCCGCCAGGCGTATTGGCAAGAAAATGATAAGCAGAAATATCTCAAATTGAAAAATATCCGATCGAAATATAGCCGAGATGATATTGTGGCTCTATCTGGAAGAACCGCGGACGTTACCGCACCGTCGAGCCTATATTGCTTTCTTTGTACACCTACCCAGGAGAATAATGGATTTGGCAACAAATATAATGCGGCGAACCCACACGGTAGGTACATAATTTCACGAACAATGCTACAATGCAGCTGTATTATTTAAGACATGAAATGTTTCCGGGACAAGTAATCTGAATCATAAAACGGGGCGAGCAAAAATGACCTCTCTATAGGTTAGATTTTGCAGTCTTATGCCAGAGACCTTTTTCCTGAATTGGATATTACATTAGTATGATTTTTTAATAACCTATTCAGGTTAGTGTTTGTTCACCATCTCATCATCATCATCTGGAATACGACCACTGCTGAACATTGGTCTCCCCATAAAGGGGGATTTTGCCATAGACGCTTTGCAGGTGCCTTGATGTTCGCAGTAGATTATGATATTGACCGAGGAGAATGCCCTCATCTTTTTTTTTTTTTTATGTTATTTGGTAACGAGACGAGCTGGTCGTTTGCCTGATGGTAAGCATAACGCCGGCCCATAACAATTGCAATGCCACCCAGAACTTTGAAACACAAAGGCCTGCGCGGCACTGCAGTGCGCTCGTTTCCCTGAGACATTAGGTATTAAGTCTCATAAGCCCAGTAATTTCACTGGATACTCTGCTCATCAAACCGGAACACAGTAATGCTTGCACACTACTGCTTGGCGGCAGACTTCACGAGCAAAGCGGTGGTAATAACCCAGACGGACACTCGCAGAAGAGTTAGTCCTCCCACTAGCGAATCTAACCTGATCTTGTAGTTAGGGCATGGTTGAAGATGGTGAACATGCTAAAGAAAAAAAATTGTCTCTTAAGTGCAGCTGTCAGGACACATCGGTAGGTGATTGGCGACCGGTTTTCAATTTGAGGGTAGTAACAAACCAAACGGACACTATAAAATCCTCTACCACTGTGCTTTGGTTGTATCACACTTTTCTTAAATCGAAAGCTCAAGATTTGTAGGATTTGAACCATCGGCTTACGGATCGACTGGTGATGTCATTACAACTAAGCCATAATTGCTTCACAATACTGTACTATTATTTTCTATTCTGTGACACTACGAATGCAGTCAGTATAAGCGATATTTTGGTGATATTTGACGGGACAAAGCCAACCACTGTCCCAAAAGTTGTTTTTTTAATGTTAATTTATTATTTTGGTGGATTATAAGCAATTAAGAGTTCGTGTATGTGCATAAGTGAAGGATAATGAACTAGCTCTGTAATTATATTTCATGTTTTCCCAAGCACCTCGTGGGAAGTTTGGTAAAGTCCCAAAACTTTACTAAGACGCCGGGGACGAGGGGATATATCGGGTCTGGCTTTTAACCGATGACACTCATGCTGTTATTTAGGTTTTAGAGCTAGTTTTAGAAATGTTATTACTTAACACTGGCCGTAATTATAAACCATGAGAAGACAAAATAAAAAGGTAAATTTTCCTAACTAATTTCCGTTTGTTTTTCGGTCTGTCCTCTTTTACGCAGCAATTGAATGACGTGATTTTTTTCATATTTATGGGCTGACATAGTCAACTTTTTTCCCGGAAAAATGCTCGGTTCCTGTACGAATCTTTATAAAAGTAAAATCGTACAAGTAAGTGAAATCGTATATATATATATTATATTGTATTATATATATATATATTATCTTGACAAGGAAGACAGTTAAAATAGGTAATTAAAATAAAGTAACAACTTAATCTTTATAACTTACTTTCATCGTTCTCCACATTTGAATTTCTCTTCGCATGCCTCAGGTTCTAACGAACGCTAACAAGCAACAATATCCCGCTACATAAAAAATAAATTCTTTGCTGAAATCAACATTTAATTTTTACCGTGATTAGATGTGTAGGTACACAAAACAATTCTAAAAGCTTTTCCGTTTTTTTAACTTTTATGTCCGAAAGAGCCGTGTCCCAAAAAGATTCATTTTAATTAAGTTTTTCACGAGAACTCCGGAAAGTAAACCAGTGGCCTTCACCTAGCTACCAATCTTCATTAGCTTCATTATTTCCGTGTTAAATTGTACGTTATGTGCTTTTGCGTGTTCGCAGTTTCGCACAGCCTGACTGCGCAGGGTTCTTTCTAATTTTTGATAAGTACCTTTAAATTGTAGCGAATGAGTATTTTTACCTGAAGTTCCAATTCTCAATCGGTGGAGGGTGCAACATATATTAAGCTAGGAATTCGTCGGAGGGTGAAATTATTTGATTTATTCACGCGCGACGCCTTCGTCGTGGCCGTACGTTACTTACGCAAAGTTGCCGGGACATAAATCTCGGACTTCGGACCACTTCAGAAGAACTGAACGAATTGCCTCGAATGAATAATTCCGGATATATTTATGCAAGTACCGAAATTTCCATTGCTTAATATGTTCTTGAAGGAAATACTTGTAGGCTTTGTTCTGTCGGAAAGATCTCGATTACTATTGTTTTTAAAATTTTGTTGTGAAAACAATTATCAAAAAGTCTTACTATTTACTATGTGCTTATGCCTCGGTTTATGATTTAAGATTATTAATTCTTTCACGTCTGCAGGATGCACCCATCGTCTCGAGATGGGTTCCTGGTGGTAGATGAACATGTCGAGGTCGTCCTAGGTAGTGATGGACGACCTAATACGTCTAGGAACCGAGACCGCTGGGAGGATGAGATAGAGACCTTTGCCCAGCAGTAGGACCCATTAGGTTAAACAAAAAAAAAACTGTTCACAGCTAAACTGCTGGACCGATCGAGCCGATATGTAACTTGGAACTTAAAAAAAGATAAGGTTTTAAGCTGGTAAGTTCGTAGGTAAACGTTTATTAGGTTTAAGCCCGGTTTTGTAGACAAACTTTGTAGGATAGCAAGTTAGTTTTTAAAATTGTGTTAAGTGCCCAACAGAAAAATTCAAGAAGATACGTATAAAGCCACTTATGAGCTGATTATGAAAATATATGTTACGCTACAAAACCATGTATATTGGGTATGTAGTGATATCTATCAAACGAAATCTAATTATAGAAGCCGCACATTTGGAAGAACATAATTATAAATTAGCAGTGGCAACCTTGTGCAATAACACAAGTTCTTTTAGCACGTATAGCAAATTGGAGCAAAATGGTGCAATTGTACCAGCTTCCTACTGAATTAGGACACGGCTGAACTTTAGTTGCGAACATTCACTCTAAGTCTACGGTTTTACCATAGCATTATTCGTAAATCGGTCCGGAACGAAATGCTTAGATAACTAGATCCATTTTCAAAACTTCTTCCTTTTATGTTTTCTCTAAATGAAAAAGTTTTGATTTGTTCAGAAAGAATACGAAACTAAGAACAACACTTTCTGGAAGTTACAATTATTGTTTGGCTGGCGACTTTCCATTACATCAACAGACAACTTACCTACTGCGAATTTATTTCAAGTTGGCAAAAGTTACCTATAGGTACTTACTTAATAAATGAACAACAGCAAAACTATTATTTTTGGTTGGGTTGTAACCGTATAACTACTATATTAAATACTAGCTGCTGCCGGCGGTTTCACCCGCGCGGAGATATTGGATTTTATGGTTTCTATTTTTTTTGCGCGGAACCCTATTTACTTTTCTAAAATAAAAGTAGCCTAAGTTACTCCTTGTAACATCAGCTATCTGCCAGTGAAAGTCCCGTCAAAATCGGCTCAGCCGTTTCGGAGATTACCCGGAACAAACAGACAGACAGACAGACATACAAAACATTAAAAAATGGTTGTTTTGTTATAGGTACCGTATATACTTTCATATGCATTTGGTAAAAAGCTGTTATTTTGATATTACAGACACTTCAATTTTATTCATATGTGTGTATGTGTGTATAGATATAAAAATCGTAGCAAATCCTCCAATCCTGTTAGTTTTAGTAAAAAGAGGCTGAAAATATTTAATACCTTAGTATAAAACGATTATACTCCTTCGACTCCAAATTATATTAAAAAGTGTCACAACAAATTATCTCGTTTAGTAAACAAGGGCAGAAATTTAAATTTCCACCAACAAGTCGCACTAAGCCCGCCGAAGTAGTTAAGACCCTTACATTTGCTTGTATTTATTATTCACTAATCCAGTTTTCTGGTTTCCAGTTTGTGGTTTCTGCTGCTCTAATTGAAATTTTAATTGAATTGGTACGGTAATTTATCACGACGCTTGCATTGTTTTGGAATCTCTTTTAGGGACACAATGTTTTCAAATGCCTTTTGGATGGCGATGGTTGAGAATTCTTTGCATTATTTATTTGACGTTAGGACTTTCGGGCTTTGGACAGCTTAAAAGAACAATTTTAATAAAAATAAATAATTGTTTGATGTTAGGCTTTTGGGGTTTGGACAGCTTAAAATAACAATTTTAATTAAAGAAATTATAACAAATAATAATCATCAAGTTTGTGTTATCTTTTTATTTATCATCTTAATCTCAACCTCAAGCATCGTTAGGTACAAATTAAAAGTTAATTATTAATATTTTTATTTAGTAGTTGGAAAAATTGTTTAGTATTCGAAATACCAGTTTGAATTCCCCAAAAGTGCTTTCATTTAAATCTTCCTGTAGGTATCTTATAGATACAACGGACGCTAGAATGTTTCGTTACCGACCATAGACATTATATTGTTATTCAAAACAAGGGACAATCAATTTTGCAGGTTGTAGCCAAGCGTATATTTTTCATTGTCACTGTTGGCAAACGGTTTAGTTCTACAATATACAGAGAAAAATATATGTAATGACTACTGACTATTACATGGCTCAGTAGTCAGTTGTCAACTGACCCTACAGCCCATTCAGCCCACGGGCTCGGTTGACGACTTTCAGTTTTTTTTACTTATTGAATGTGTATGAAACGGCTATCTAACACTTTATGGACAGCAATATTTTTGATCTGTACCAGTGATTTCACGTGTCTGATAAGTTTATATAGCACGTCTACGTTTGGTTCGGTGCCGTGGGCAAAGTCCATAAAGAGCAGAATATGGCGCACCGCTATCTCGCTCGCGCATCTCAACATTTTTGAAGAAAAACAATTTGTAAATACAACTATGGAAAATCGCATTAGGTGAAGTAGTGAGATAGTGGCGCGCCGTATTCTGCCCCTTAACGCCGTATATAAAGTTACCAACCAATAAGTAAGCAACTACATTTCAGCAACATAAACGTAGAGCCAGTAACGCAACCGAACTCAAACAGAGGCTTAAAGATAAAATATGATTTATTGAATTATTGACGCCATCAAATTCGGATGAGCGCTGTGTCAGCGGAGGTCATATTAAGATCTGAGGTCGGCGCAAGGAGATAGGGTGACGTGTTTGCCCAAGGGGGTAGGAGGTGGGAGGATGATGTAGGGGGTCAACAACGTGAGAACAACATGGAAACAGAAACGAAGATCAAGTATTTTTGATTCTGGTGCTTTTATAATGCTTACTTTTTATTTTTTTTTAACGGTAGGTACTCTTTAGGTCAATCTTTGACTTGAGCCGAAAACTTTGTTTTTACCACAGGTTTTTACAAGGTTTTATTTAACTTGCAATGGTTGGTTTGTTTAGGTCAAATCTTGCGAGCTAAATTTAACCCACTTCCCGGTGCCCGATTAAGCAGAAATTTTACATACATATGTAAATAGGATGACTGCAACATAATGATGTTACAGAGCTGGTCTTATAATGATGCCGGAAGGCGGCCACAGAAATGACGTAACCCCATCGAGTTTGGACTTCACATAAGTATACTCTGATCCTAGATGTTGTCCAGAATCCTGATTATGGAGCAGGAAGGTGGCGACAAGATTACAGTACCAATTTCGTATTTTACAAAAGCTTGTCTGGAAAAATATATTTTTCCACAGAAAACTTATTACTACTTGTAACGAGTAACAGCGTCATAATAGCGCTGGTACCCCCCAGATGAATGCGATCACCTTTCAAATACAGGAAAGCTTGTTTGGAAGCTTAAACACTGTTGCAGTGCACCACCAGCGACGAAGGTTCATAATTGAATTTCCGATGGGCCGCGATAAACGCCAAGCGAGACAGTCAACATCATGGTCGCATGTCGCGGAAAATCCTCGCTGGACCAAGTCCCCAATTAGGGTAATTCAACCGCTTTCGTCAGTTCCATTGTGTCGTTCTTTTAATGTAATAAATCTACATAATTTGGCTTTTTCTGGGCAAATATTTTAAATCTGAATGCCTATTAGGGCCGAATTGTACCAAAGACAATTACTACGCAAATTGAAACAACCTCTTTTATATGTTTGAAGAATTTTACCTTTTTCCTTCTTTGTAAGTTTTGGCTTAGCCTTTGATGTATTGGACTAAGCATGAGTATATCAAAAAATACGGATATTTGCTCGAATAACATATGCGAGGGCCAGAGTAAGGATAAAAAGTGCGCCTTTTACTTCGAGAAGCAAATGATCTAAGTCTATTGAGCATGTATTCATCATTATCAGACAGCAATGTGTTAATTTTATAGTCGCTTTAACACATGATATGCGTTTTCGTATCGAAATTATATAACGAAAATAATACGAAGCTGTTATGAATGTAACAATAATTACTAATTTGATTAAGTTTATAAGTACTTATAACTCAACTGATACTTTTAAAATATACAGGAGGTTAGACATTTTCTCTATTTATCCTTCGAATCGAATTTTGAGGATACGGGCTCCCAACTTCACTAAACATTTTTCACAATTTCTTGTAGTTTCGGAATTGACCTGGATCTAAAATTATTGCGAAACAAAATTACATATTAAAAACTACATATTTACTGAGAAGAAATTTATTAGATTTTTGCAATATTTAATTACACATTGAACCAAACATCTTATACTTAACGGTTTTATAGCCGACCTCAAAAAAGGAGGAGGTTCTATGTCCGACTGTATGTAATAATTTTTCCCCGATTTCTCCGTCACTTGTGGACAATTTAGTAAAATCTTTTTTTCTGAGATTGTCCTATAAATTACACTGTCAAGTACGTAATTATGTCCTATATAAATTACATTTCATATTTTAATCAATGTCGGTTCCTGCTTTTTGAAAAGCAATTTTACTTTTATCGCATATTATTATATTTTCCTATATTATCATTCTCGAGGTTTCGATTGTTTCGGACCCTTTGCAGTTCACTCGTGACTCTAACGCTGTTACCAAAGTTGTATACTCTTTCTTTACGGGGAATGAAAGAACATAAATATAGGTAACATAGGTCATTAGGAATGAGGCCGTTTCCTTTATTATTTTTTACCTGTGTCACACGTTATAACTTTTTTTACTTTCAATAGGGTCACGTTTGACCGCATTGTTTTACTATTACTGATATGGAAACTAATAAACGCGAAAGTGTGTTTGTAGGTTTATTGGTTTGTCCATCTTTCACGCTGCAAACGGCACAACGCGATTGTTTGCAAATATATATGTACCGAAGAGTAACGTAGGCTTCTTTTTATCCCGAAAAAAGCACTATTCTTGTGAGAATCAACAAGCGGGAGAAACATCGGGCAGTAGTTAGTTATGAATAAACATACAAGATTAATAAAGATTTATGTGATTACGAAAAGACAGCAGCTGGCAAAAGCTATAACAGCAAACAGATAAAACACTTTGGATAGATTTACCAATAGATCTTAGCCAATTATTCTCTAGAGATAGTCCAGAGCTATATAGAAAGGACCAAAACTAACAGACACCGCAAGCCTTGTACCAAAGTTATGGTCATGGACCACTGGACCTACCAATCAGATTGTTGGATCGGTATGCCACTTGATCCCACTTGGTATTGAATGGTAATCATCAATAAATCTTCTTGCATAGTGGTAGGGCATTTATTCTTCTGGCTATAGCTAGCACCATGAAGTCGCAAGTCAGTTGGCAAGCGCCTATCGGTGTGTTCTGACAGCTGCACTTGAGAGTCACTGAGTCCTCTTCTAGGTTTAATCTGACGAGACAGTGGTGGAATCTTACCATCAGTAGTGATATACATCACCTCGCACAAGTCGGTTGCCTTATAACAGAGTGAAAATTATAAATCCGTTTCTTTATAGAGAGGGAATAAAATATCAAATTAAGCTGAAAAAAATTATGTAAATTGGTTCAAAGTCATCAAAGAAAAGTATAGCTGAGGCGTCTATAACTTCAGTCGTTCATGGAGCTGAATGATTAGGGTAAAGCAGGTAGTGGTAACGTTATCGTATATCTTGTTAAGGACGCCGTCCGATCCGTCAATAAAATGGCCCCATTTTGTTATCTTTCCGACGCGACGGCTCCCATTTCTACAATAAGCGGAAATGTACGATTCTCCTATTCACCAAGTGCTGACATTTCCTGAAGGAAAGACCTCGTCCGAAGGAAAAAAGATCTGCGAGTAAAAAACTAGAATTTTTATAAAACTCCCGACGTTGGGTTGCTTTGTGGATTTTTACGAAAATGATTTCCACGTTCCGAACTATTATAGAAGCAAACGTGGCTTGGCTTCCGAGTGTGCCTACTTTTTTGTAGCGTGTAGGCGCATAATTGTGGGTATTTTTATTCTATAACAAAACGAGCTGGTCGTTTGCCTGATGCCTGGCCGTAATAATGATCAATAATCTTGCTTGTGGTACGTAAATGGTAATCTAAGTGGGACGTGGCCGAGCGCCAAGACATCCCTACTAAAATATTATAAATGTGAAAGTGAATTTGTTGGTTTGTCCTTTTTTCCTGCAGGATATCGGCGCTGACGAAGGATGCTACTTCTTTGGGAAAAGGGTATGGCTTGTAGTTCAAGGGGAATCTACTGCACGTGCGAAATCTGCGACCACATCAACTAGTTTGGTATAAGTAAGAAAATCATTTTAAAGCAATTTCAATAATTTTTTTCGAAATGCATGATTGTTTTGTCTCTTAAGGCCCTCTAATGCGAAGAAGGAAAAGCAGAACAATGCGAGTGAATCATTCCATTCTACTGTTCAGGGATTAAAAATACAAATATCCTAAATTAGAGACATTTATTATTGAATTGGTAATAACTAAAGGAACTCATAGTAAATCGCAATGCATTACCGATAGTCCAATGCAAATTATTTTATAACCGATTCACGCAACGATTTTTTTAATTTCCGCCATAATCCAAGCGAAGCACGAATCCGCATCCTGTGATTAATTCAATTTCAATAATAAAATTGATAAATCCATTCCGGCGAAAATTCGTTGACTGGTTTTAAATATGCAATTCCATTTACGTTCAGTTTAATTGCAATTTAGACTGCACACTTAGGGCAGCGTAGACGCTTATGAAAACGTACGTTTCCTTGTCAGAATAACAACGCTTTTGCGTCAAGCGCGCATTTCGAGTATCACGAAATCCGCGCTTGACGCAAAAGCGTTGTTATTCTGACAAGCAAACGTACGTTTGCATAAGCGTCTACGCTGCCCCTTAGGTGTGTTGATGGTTTTACTTTTTAGTTTACTAACAGCAGCTATCGATCGATCCGATCGACAAATGATGGTTAACAACGCTATACCACAGAGGTCCTTTATAGGTAATTACCTGTTTTGTTGCTCATGAATGACCTCACTGTGTCTTCGTCGGATGCTGATTATGTCATGTTTGCTGATAATGTATGCGTTATTGTGGCTGCTGAGGACCACCAGGAGCTGGACGTAGAGCTAAACAAAAAGATGGCGGAAGTGGCTCAATGGTTCACAGCAAATGGAATGGCTCTAAAAGTTCGTTCTTCTTTCACGCAGCAACGGAGCAAATGACCGACGTTATTTTTGGCATAGATTAATCTATGAAAGTAACATAGGCTACTTTTTATCCGTGAAAAATGCACGGTTACTGCGGGAAAGCGCATGAAACCGCAGGCAGAATTGAGTAGTATATGTAATGAATGTATGTGAATATGTATCATAAAAATAAAAATTTGTGTTGCACGTTATGATTTTAAATGATTTGTTTTGTGTGCAGGATCTATTCCAGACATCACATTGGTGTCGATTCTGTCGTTTCACATCTAAACCTAATTTACTACGAACAGTAGGTGGTCTATATTATGTGTGTACAAGTGTGTAGAAAAAAATTCTTCTTTTTGTACATTTTGCACTGTTTGTCACACGTGTCGTAATTACGCAATGGAAGCAACGTGGAAATTTCTGAAGCTTTTTATATGTTTGTTTGAAAGTTTTAGAGCACCGATAGTAAAGCTAGCCGGAACTGTGGAAACTTCCTCCAGAAAACCTAAAAATAGTGTTACAAAAAAAATAACTAGGTTGAATTTAAAAACAAGAACAAAAAACTTTAAGGTCTGTTTCTGAACGTCACCTCTGAACTTTGCATAAAATAGAGAATTAGAGCATGCAAAAGGGACGCTTAGTTATACTTGGTGCGCTTTTGAATGGCATATTATTCTATTTAAAGGCAGTCAATCGAAAATGTTGTCTTCCGATTGTTGGTAATATGGTTATCAATCTGGCACCTAACGAGTTTTCTTCTAAAATACTCATTTACTTTTTACAACTTCAAGTCTGAAAATAACCACGCATTATGAGTAGGCATAGTTAAATCAATTAACTCTGTCAAAATAAATAACAGTTGTTCAACTCAAGTTTAATTTTGACTTCCAAATATTGATTTAAGAGAGGGCTCGAGCTCTCTCGTTCCAGTTGTTTATTTACAACAACAACAACAAAAACTTGCGCCTTAATTTTGAACACAATTTAACTCTTGTTTTGGCTTGGTTGAAAGTGTTACCAGTTTAAAAAATTCTCGACTTTTTTACTCTCTTTTGTTTATAACTATCCGCTTAACTATTTTTATTTTTTGTGGTAAGCGTTTTATGTTTTGCGTTTGAGGGTTATTATAGCTTCACAGGTTCTTTGGGTAGAGTGTGTCAACCTCAAAATTTAGGTTGAGATGAAGTGATAACTTTTTAGAATATTAGGTATATTACAGCAATAGTTTTTAAGTAATTTAGGGGGATGTTGTGGAAGGCGGTAATAACACGAACAATTTTTTTAAATTCTATTGGTGAACGTGATGAGGAACCTGATGGTAAGCATAACGCTCGCCCATAACAATCGCCGCTTAGAATTTTGAAACACAAAGGCCTGCGTGGCACTGCAGTGCGGTCTTTACCCTGAGACATTAGGTATTAAGTCTCATAAGTCCTGTAATTTCAAATTTGCTCATCAAACCGGAACACAGCAATGCTTGCACATTACCTACTGCTTGGCGGCAGACTTCACGAGCAAAGCGCTGATTTGCTGAAAAAATATTTCTGATACGTTTGGCCCCAATATTCCAGAACTTAATTTCATATTAATCTCGTTGATTCGGGTTAAGATGTCAACTCGACATAATGAGGCCAAGGGCGCGCTCGGTTGACTCTCGACTGGCAACATCAAAGGGCCAGCTGCCACTTGACTAGTGTACGAGGGCCCTTAGTAGCTAACGAATAGCCGCATGAAACTACTGCTCGTGCCAGATAGCGGAACGAGGCTGAATGACTGATGCTGCTTAGGCGAAGAAGTTTTGAAATTTTAAAAGTAAGTTTTTTTTATTGTGTTCGCTAGCGTCAGGATTTGGATTGGTCTTTGTTGATTAAGGTCCAAGTTCAGCAAATGTAAAATGAACGACGTTCACGTGACCAGCTGTTCAATTACTAATTCAGAGCTAGCTTTGACAGGAGATAGATGTCAAAAAGCTCATTTAAATTAATCTTAAGTTGATGCTATATGAACCTCGGTTGATGAGCTGAACCCAGTTCATAGTTGAACTTCAGTTCAAAATAGTTGATAAACTCTGGCCTAAGTAACTTGATAAAGTGAATGTATTTTTCAGTATATATATCTTCTTAAGTTATTGATGGGTGTTGTTAATTTATATGATACCGCGTATGCTTGACTTTATCCGTTAAGTCTTCTTCTTTCGTTTCAGCTATAAAATACAGTTAAATGTAGTTTAAAAAACTATAAAACGTGCTATCCACCTTTTGGCTCTATCATCAAACTCTCGACACCAAGTACAATCTAATCTATTCGTCAAAACGAATCATATCATGAGCTCAAACTAGAGTGTTAAGTTGTAACCTCTGAAGAATTCTACTATCCACTTCTAGGCTTTATCATCAGATCAGTTCCGCGATATCCAGTTATTGTATTCTCATCCAACATATACATACAAAGTTCCATTTCAATACGACAATTTATTAGAAGTAGGTTAATATTATTAACTTCCAAGATTTGATTAGTAAAGTTAAAGTGAAGCTTATAATATATAGTAAACGAGTTAAGAATATTTATTTCCTGAGAGGCCTAATCCTTGGATTTAAATTTGGTCAAGATCTAATATCCTTGATTATAGGGCAATGGAAGTCGGTTTTATTCCATTTTAAAATAACACTTTATACAATTGGGACTACATTGAAATAATTCACAACCTAGGCTTACCAAAACACAAATAGCTAAACTTCTCATAATGGTAGCCAAATCCCTAGAAAGCAAACAGGTGCAACGTGGCTTCAATATTCCAATCATGTCCTATTTTTCGATGCTCAAAAGACGGTATTTTAGTGATACTGCAGTGTCTACGTGTTTGTGTCGGTCCCAAACTCTGAGACCCATTTGAAACAATAATTTCCAGTGCAGCTTTAAACAAGTTTATAGAGTACATTCGCAAGCTTGTTTATGGTCGAAGTTAGATGACCTCCGGTGCAAAACTTAATATTACCAGTACATAAGATAACAATATTTTTTTAGATTTACATTGTATCATCAGTGATTTCAGTTTCGTTAACTCTGTGGCCGTGCCATTCATTATGCCCAGTAATTTCTTTGACACTTTGCATTTCAAACCGGAAGACCGAATAACGGTGTACGTAGTGAAAGGAGTCAAAAGATCTCCTTTGTCTAATATCCGTAAAAAACATTAAGAAATGAGATGTTGTACTAAAAAGGGTAAACAGGATTTTGATATACCTACGTGTAGTTACCCCAACTAGGTGCCTATAGGATCCCATGCAAGATAAGTGATGACTTTACCGTTACTATGGTACGTTTTGTTTAACCTTTACGCAATTTGCACATACATTTACCTACCTACCTACCATTTACATACCTAATATTAAATTTAACGTTTGTTATCTGCTTTGGAAAGGATAACATTTACGGTGTATCTTATATATTTTACGGTATTATAATATGATTTGTTTAACATAAGCTAATTTTGCAACAAGCTTATATCCCAGAATTTAATACCTAGTGAGTTATTGCACATCATCTGAAGGCTGCTTGAATCTCCTAAACAGTTTCTTTACTATTTCAGGTGCAAACTTTCGAAACGAACATGTTGGTATGCGTTACTCGACATCGATCATTAAATACTGAGTTAAGTTACTGTCTTACACTGTGCCGTCCCGATTCACTACGATCTCACGTACCTTCCTAGAGCTACTCATAAAACAACTGAAATTTTACACTGAAAATTCACGTCATCAGATCACAACAATGTACAATTGTACACCTCCGAAATATTCATTACGTGTAGCTACCATAAACAATAACGATGTTACATTGCAACAACTCAATCAAAAACGAGTTAGATGACAACGTCGTGCGTTATTTTCTAGTTCTCGCCTGGCTAACTCATATCAATGTGTCTTCCATCAGCTGCACTTGAAAGCCCTTGTTCTAATCTAACGTGTCCTTTTAACCTTAGATCATGGGGGATAGTAGTCAAATCAGGAGATCCGCAGGACGAAAGTTCAGTTTCACAATTAAAAAGTCCTGTTTAACCATACGAAATCCAAAATCTTCGAAGCATGTACTAAGCGAATCTAAAAATGTAACTCCTTGTTAGGCATAGTTATATTATTTTGTTTGGTGTTTTAATATGGCCGATCTCTTTCTCGTCTTTGTTCTGTTTATGTTATTTGACTAAAAATCATAACCATCCTCGCATTTAGCTTCGCCGTAGTCGGGTAAAAATTGTGTTCCTCTTACGATTTTTTTATGAGAATTTTTCAACACACGAACCTATGCTTCGTGACCACTAAAAATCATGCAATTATTTAACAGCGTAAGTAGTGCAGTAAATAATCTACAAAAAGAAAATAATAATACTCCTTATCTTAGCTTGCCCCATTTTGGCGCTAAGACGTTGTTCAAACCTCCCTCAAATTCAAAGCAAACTTCCATTCGTTGTCTCCGACGCGACGGTTCGACAAAGCGAAGCGCCTAGAGAGGATGATCTGATTTGACATTCTTATTTCAATAGAGTCAGAAATGTCCTAATGCTTGCTACTATCCAATCTTACTTCTAAGGATTGTTATTCTAGTATTAACATAGGTAGTCATATTATTTTAGACAAGGCTACGTAGAATTTACCGGTCTAGTTGGTTTAGAGATCGTATTCTCGGTCAGTCTTGAAACTTTATTTATCTAAGAACACTTTCTAATCCAAATAAGTAGGTTATAGGTACCATCAAAGTATGTAGGTCATGCATGTCGGTAATGATAACGTTCCTAAAATATAGGTGCATACATTGAATTTTTTGGAAGGGATGGTGAATCAGCGGGTCACGGCGCGGCGGGCCGCTCATCTGAAGGTCTTATTATTAGTTCTGAAGAGTCTCAAGTTTATTTATTTATTTATTTATTTATAAGGACACAATTACAGTTGAAATAACGGTCGTCTTGCGCTTAGGTATTTCTTCCAGGAGATGCAATTAAAAGGTAATCCTATTCTAAAACATCGTTCTTCATAAGATAGTGGTTCGACCACGTTAACTTATCGACATGATAAAAGAATTAAAACATTACTACAAGTTTATTTATTTATTTATTTGAAACACCAACAGTACACATATTAAATAATTTCTAGGTTTACATTTACTTATTTCTAATTATTATTATTTCAAGTTCACGTCATTGTCGAAGACAATGCCTTTGATACATAATATTATAAGGACTGCCTTTGACGTTGGAAATTAAGACATAAAATCTTTACTATATCATATCTGTGCGCGTAATAAAGCAGGGGAACTTATAGGTACTAACAGGTGGCTTCCACGAAGGTTATGATGCTATCACCATTCCACTTTATCGCTCATTCCAACATGTCTTCTTGTCTCATAGCCGCAATGTAACTACTGTAGTAACCTGCTCAGTAAAATAATACCCTTATTATGCTTCAATATCGAATACACTATATGTACGATATTGATAGTAATTTCCTATCTACGGATAGTAATTTCCGTCATAATAATCACAGGAATAGGTATGATCGAGTTTCCCGAAAGTATTAATTTGATAAAAACGTCAGATACATCTTGAACAAGCCGCTCCTAATATCACAACTCCCCTAAAAACTCTTTGATCTCAAATAAGATAGTTAAACCATGTATCATCAGCTGCTCAAAGGAAATTACCTCTCATGAACATATCAAAATAACTGAATTTACAAAGCTAATCGAAATACTGCGACAGTCAAAATGCAAAAACATAGTTGATAACTTTTTTTTTTTAACCAAAATAGGCTTACGTTTGACCACAATCTCACCTGATGTTAAGCGACGATGCGGTTGACGATGGAGCACGCTTGCCTAGAAGAAACCTATTCACTCTCGACTTGAAAACTCCCAACTGATGCACAAAACTCAACGAGCCATTCTGGCTTTGCTTGAAATTCAAATATAAATGTCATAACAGTATCTCATCTGAAATTCCACCCCGTGCGGAAATAACATCACGCTGGCACTTCCTAAAACAAACATTGAAATACGCATCATTCGCCGGTAGCAAAAGGCATGTTATGTGGAAAATTCGTATACGCACATGATGTAACCCGAATTAACTTAGCTTCGCTCAAACGTGGGTAGTGACAAAAGCTTTGCATGAGGCCTCGTTTAGGCTTTGATTAGTGAAAGTACATTACAATTGCAGTATAGTAAGGCCAACGAAGCTTGGCTGGTATGAACATAGGCTCTCACATGTTCGAAAGAGAAAGCAAATGAAAACACGCTTATGAGTGACTGAAACACAAGAAGCGTGTATCAAATTTCAGTGACGACGACAGGCTCACCGTAGCTAATAGGTATACACTACTTAAAGATTATTATATATTGTTACCAATTTGCAGCTGCTTTAGCTTTCGGGCCCGTTCACACACTCCACGGCTGACGGAGCCGTCGTCCGTCTGTGCTGGGATGGAACCTGCTTCGTGGGGAGAAGACTCTCCCCCGCACGGCTTAGGTGATACGCCGGAACACGAGCGCATTGCCTCCGCTTCGGAAGAGCGTTACCTATGACATATGCGAGACGCCAGATGCCCCCGCATATGACTCCCAGGCCCTCAACATTTAACATTACACGTCTTTTTTTAAAACTTGTATTACTTTCCGGAAGCGCCACTGGGCGGTAATTACCTACTGACTATAAAAAGCGCCACTGGGCGGTAATTACTGACTACAAAAAATGTGTCTACAAGTGTACGCAGTGACTGTAACTGTCACTGTAAACTTGTCCTCGCACTATCATACTGTGAACAGGCCCTAATTAAATAACATACCTTGCGAGCTGCCGCTGTAGAAGGAGGCTGGTGCCGCCACGGGTACCATCAGCGAACTGTCAAAGCATGTAACCACATCACTAAATGCGGTTTTTAATTGACTTAGCCGTACCTCACACCGCCCTAAGTGGCTTTTATCAAATTATACCTCTATCAACTGGAGTAGCATTATTTTAAGCATAAACTTTTTAAGGTTTTGTTGTGTTTCTTGTTCTTTTTAGGCAAATTTAATCATCCATTTTTAATAAAATTGCTTGTTTAAAATGTTAGAATCGCAAAAATATGTTCCATACATGTTGTGGCAAATCACTGTAGAGCTACCTACTGAACAACCTTCGTAATTTTTGAAGATATTTTCACTTTCTTTCACAGATTTTAGAAAAAATGTAGAATCGACAAGAAAATTAGCAGTTTGCATCAGAGATTTTTTGGTGCCTGCCGACCCTGTTTCTTATCAGGATCAAGACTCTGAAATTAGGGTGCTAGAATTTTCAGCCTCGATTTAGTTTGTAACCTTATAAATTAAAAAGAGTTAGTAAAATTGGTAAAGAACTAGAGAGCTAATAATTATGAACTTGCAATCGCTATTGCACTATTCAATTAGATGAGATAGGTATACCGACTTCAACCCACAAATTACGCATTTCATCTGAATATTGCAATAGCAGGTCTTTCAAATGAAACGTGGCGTGCAGTAGTCGGCAGTCAAAAGCTGACGTGGCTGGTGCTCATCGCTGCAAGGGCGTATACAGATCTGCCGCAGAGATTTACGAGTCCTGCATGTAGTGTACTAGTGCGGATAAATGGAGCCTATACCTATCGATTACCTTTGTTAGATGTAGAATAGAATAAAATATTTTTCTAGGCATAAAATGTTGCTTACAATTATGATAGAAAATATACGGACAACATAATTATGGAGCCAGAAACATTTTTCCCTGCTAGGAAACGTTCTGTATGTCTGTCATTCTAAACCTCTAATGAAGTGATGCGATGATGCCTCAGCAGTAACGTCGGCTACAATGAGCGTGACCTTTGGTTGGAAAATATCATGATGCATCAATATCACGGTGGTAGGGTATTTTCTAATGCACGCCTGGCTACTTAGCTACCAATCTTATGATAAAAATCTGTCGTGTTCTATTCTAACTTTATCATTTTTACCATCTCCGACCACATCATCGCTAAAATCAGTGTGCCTAGAGCTAGTTTTGCAACAAGTTGACGCGTTCTACAGTGACCGCGTTTACGCAGATTTTGTATGAAAAAATGTACAGTACCGTCGCGTGTATGAACAATCACCGCTACTTGACAACGCGGTCACTTACATATCACACTACCGGCACTGCTTCTGTGCATAATATTGGACCTCCAGGGGCGTATTTACCCTTGGGCCAAAAGGGCCATGGCCCGGGGCGGCAGGCTTCTAGGGGCGGTGCAAGCAGAAGAAATTTATAAAATACTCGTAACTAAGGTTCTTATTAATGATAACTGTGTTTTGTCTCTTTCGATTCAGTTTAAAATTGCCAAAAAAGGGCGGCGGGACGTGTAGGCCCAGGGCGCTGAATCCTAAAATACGCCACTGCCTGACCCCTATAATAGGTATTTTTATTAATATAACGTTGGCAGGTAGGTACGGCATATCAGACATAGGTATTATTGGATGTCCAGTTACAGTACGTTAGCGGCAAACTGTTTAATTAGTGGGATCATGCTATAATCGTTGAACAATCACATTATGTAAGTAATACAGTGTGAGAACTCAGAAGACAAATTTGTCTTTTCACTCTTTCGTCCAAATCTTACGCAAACATTTTTCGATATACTTAGTATACCCCTGTTGTGATGTCGATGCTTTCTGGCTCTTTTCTCAGCCATTTCCGGAAACAGACATGTATAGTAATCTCAAAAAATATGCACCTATGAGGTCTGGTGCACCCTATGTAAATTATGCTATGATTTTTGTAATATTAAAAAAAAGAATTGTGTACACTAGTTACGCTTCTGCATCGATTCCGCTCTGTGACTACGCAACTCATGTTAGAGGTATGAGCCTGAGATGTGAGCTACATTATTACGAACCCATTGCTTGATGTCTGCGCAATTTGCACAAACGGGGTTAGATACGCCGTGTTACTGTCTATGACGCAGTCTCGCGTCTATATTCGATCTCGACTTAACTGATAGTAGGTGGCTCTGTCTGTCTCCTGCTTCGGCAAAGTCATTTGATTCGTCTAAGCTTCTTATAGAATTACTGACTTGCAGATGGTATGTGTAACATTGTGTTAAACTATTATTAATTACGTCTTAGTATTTTACTTTGATTATTCCACTTGCATTTTTTAGTATTTGACTACTATCTCATGTGCTGTTAAATGGCGATCTTGATAAAGTTAACATACTTTCAAGTGCAACTGCCCGAACTCAACTTTCGTCCTTTAGAAAGATAGAAAATCTGAAAAAATAATTTAGTAACTTATTATATAAACTACGTAGAAATTTTAAAGCAGCGTGGTGACTGTGGCAGATTTTTGCCACGTACACGTTACTTTGTCACAACCAACTGTTACAAGCAGACAAGTCATAAGCAAGTTTCTATTGCCTAAGTTTCAACACTGTAACTCTTCACAGCGTATGTCACGCCAAGTCCTTCAATAAAAACGAAAGAACTAGCAAAAGTGCTAGTTCTTCGTATTTAAACTTCTCCGATACAGAACAAAGCACGGAGAGTTAATATACCTACGTAAGTACCAAGTATGGGCAAGAAAACTGATTATTGCCTCTCGAATAGCTAGCGATAAAAACACTTAACTTTAACCTTGCTGAACTTTTAATTGCTTATTCTTGAGATCCTGACTAGTCTGATGCATGAAGCACGTAGATCTTCACTTTAACGGCTAGTTCTGCAGAGTGAAGTTAGACTTCGCTCAGCTTAAGCTTATATACATTTATTTTTATCTGCACTCTGCTGTTTAGTAACATTTCAAGCTAAACACATTACTGTCTATACTTCTATAGCTAAAGTTACATCTATACTAATATTATAGAGATGTAAAGTTTGTGAGTTTTTTGTTAGTTTGTTACCAATCTCTGAGCCTAGTCCTATTCTTAAAATTATTTCACTCATAGGAAACTACATTATTCCTGAGTGCTATAGGCTATTTTGTTCTGATTTCAGAACGCGTGCGAAGTCGCGGGCAGCTATTATTTCATAAAATTATTGAAAAGAGTATGTGAAGCTTTACCAATTTGACCGAAATCAAATTTGGTAAAAGTTGTGCCTTCGGTGGAACTCTGCTAATGCGATGTGTAGGCATCATTGAATATAAGCTATGATTTAGTGCTGATTGTTTTGGTGTGCAATAAAGTATTATTGTATTGTATTGTTCAGAAGAAGCTTCACTCTGTCATCACAATCAGCCAGAACATGTCCACTGCTGAAGATATGCATAGACCTCCCGTAGAACGACACTTCGATCGATATCATTCTTACAAGCGGCGGTGTATCAAAAAAGAAAAACTTTCTATTCTATTTTCAGCAAATTTAATCTCCCTACAGGTAGACAAAGCATGTGATTTCTAAAGCGCTTTCTCTAGCTAAGCATAAAGCTTATTATGCTCCATCAATTAAGCAAGTGTACAATAATTCCTGCTCTACGACAAATGCCTTCTGTCGAATAAATCTTTGTAAGTAGTTAAGAGGCCAGTCATTAAATTGAAGAGCTTAAGTTGCTTTAGTCCTAATAAATGGATCTCGAGGATCAACATCGTTAGCGCTTTGCCAACACGATTTTTCACTCTTACAACTTACAACTTTCTTACGACGGTGTTTCTTAATTAACTAGAATTTGGTAGAAAACTGCGAGTCGTTAAAAATATTTGTGAAAAGCTTTAGTTTAAAAAAGGTTATTAATTTGTTTAATCTCTTCATAGTTAGTACGAGTGTTTTGTTCCTTTTTTAATGATTTTACATGTGTAACCCGTGACAATTTACTTCGAAAAAACAAGACGTGAATAATTGTACAATTACATAGTACTTAGCCAGTTTGTTTATGAAGTTAATTGAAGACAGAAATATGACGCTCTTCTGGTGTTAAACCCTTTAACCGCCAAACGAATGCTATACAATTGGTGGCCGTCCCCAGTGCGATAAATTCACTTGAGTGGGTTCATTAAGCTAGTATTATCTCTCACTAAATCGAATATGCATTTCTTTGTAAGTTAAGTCAAAGTTATAAACTAACTTATGAAATTTACAATTTTAATAATTAAGTATGTATTTTTAAAGTGTAACTTTTTGACGTCTACTTAATCCATCCATATATTATCATATTATCCATTAATTAACTATTAAAGGCGTGATAAACTGTTGATAACTTTTGCCGGTACCAACTGCTCATAATTCTCTGTGGTGCTCAATATACTAGGGAGAAGTCAAACCTCTAGATGTAGGTACCCAGATACTTGATACACCAAACTGACTGACTAAAGTCTTGCGCGCCACGACTAGGTACCATAATATCACCCACTGTTCCCTTCAAACAGAAACACTGCGATTCATTCACACTACCGCATGGTGGCAGATTAAATGAGCGAAATGGTGCAAAGAGTGGAACAAACATTTTGAAAAAAAAATTAAATTTTCTTCTTGTCTATGGTTAACAATTCCGAAGTTTTAATTCAACCAATCCAATATTTCAAATATGAAATACACAGACCAAATGTATAATAAAGGTACAAAATCCGTATTTCCGAACGTTTTAGTAAAATTGTATTTGTATGGGCTCGCTGTGTGAATACGTGTGATATGATTACCCTTCCCGTATGCATTATATCCCGTATTCGTTAAGTACATGCGAACGCGTTCGCATAATGCGCGAGAGCCCTGTGAGGAAATACGCACTTATTTATTGGAATTAATATGGTTTTCAAAAATGTTTACAAGGAAGGAAATTCAATTCTCCAAGTTTCAATGTCTGAAACTAGGCAGACAATGTTACGATGAAAATGGTTAGGTATAATTTGTGTAATGGTATAGAGGTAGTTGCGATTTCACTATGAAAAAGAAATGAAGAATTCCCTAGAACTAATTCTACGAGTGATTCTAAATTATTTACTTACATGGGGCCCAGGAGAGCACTCATTAAAACTAATGACACTAGGTAACCGTTCGTGAAGAAAGGCAAGAAACTCTTAATTTCTTTCATACTTGTTGCTTTTACAATATTTCAAATATTAACAGCAAGTAACTGGGTTTTGTGTGGCACTGCAATGGTTTTGAGTTGGCGTTCTTGTGTCTGGGTTCTGCGTGGCACTGCAATTGTTATGAGTTGGCGTTGTTGTAATCGGTATTGATGTAATTTTTTAATTTTTCCATTTTGTTTAGATTTTGTTTTTGTTATTTGATTATGTTGAAATAAATATGGATATTTAATCTGAAATAATTGAATATTATTATTACTTAACTAAACATTTAATAAGAACTTTAAAGAAATATTATTGTTTTAGCAACTATCATCATTCTTCATTTTTTAAGAAACCTATTTTACATTTATATTGCTGGATCACTCCAAACTATTTGTAAAAAAAACTCCTTGCTGCCGACATTTCACGATTTCGACTGAAATGAAGCAATGGCTTTCAAATGAAATGTGACTAAGCCTCTACTTCAATTCTATGCACTATTTATGTCACCGACGGTGCAGAACCCAGAATCGTCCAATAGTACATTCAAAAAAATATCTTGAAGCTACTGTAGGACTCTCGATAGTAACATCGCAGGAAAATAGGAGCCCATATAGAAAAATTATATATTAATGGTAAAGTGAGTTTGTCTTCAAGGGTCCTAGCCTGAAATGTAAAAGAATTTCCACTTACACGGTTTATTTCTTGAGAAATTGCGAGTATTATAAATGATACTTCATCCCGAACGTTTGTTCCGTCTTGAAAATCTACGGTGAATCACCAAGCAATTGCCAGTGTTGTTTAGATCATTTTCTGTTAAACACAGTGTTGTGTGCCGAAGACGCCGTAAACTACCATATGTTCATCAACCAATGGCTTCACCTTACCATGGTCTTGTTCAGATATACCTATCAACATGTCCATAACAAAAGACGATTCTTTTGTCTAAACTCAGTGATCATACTCTCTGTTTTGTGTCTTTAGCGCGGTGTAACAATTAACACAACAAAACAAAAGGCTAGCTGTTCGCCAATTGCGGAATCAGCACTTATCTTCTATTCGAGTGTGTTTAAGTAAATTCAACAGCAATTTGCAGTATGTTAACTGTACCAGAGGCGCTTATTGCCTCTCCACTCTCGTTACACTCTCAGACCGGATGATATTGCTAATTGGGTTTCCTAGCTGCCGGAAATCGTATAAAGTTTAACTAATACGGCACAAGCTGCCTCCACTAACAGGACGTTAGGTAAATTAAATACGCACACTAAGACTATGATGATACCCTTGTGATTATATCCGATTTATAATGGCATAGGTGGTCGTGACAGTTTGTGATTATCATCTAACTTGCCTGGGGTCTTGTCTGCGTGAAATTAAATTCGGAATTGGAAAGTTTAGTGGAGTCTCAAAGAGGTATGGAGGGGTACATTATGGTGTTTTTAGGAACAAACTGAACGCATTATGAAATATATTTTATAGTGTTTACCGACACTAGCGGATGTTCACGCAAATATATACAATGGCTTGTAAGCCGGAAAGAAAACGTCATATCAAGAATTTCGTAGTCAACATCGATTGCTCCCATAGCCTAGTTGGTTAAGGCGTTTGGTCTAGATAACCAGAAGACGCAGGTTCAAATTCTGATAGAAGCGAAATTTTTGTGATGTATATATTTGCGGAAACTGAACGCATTCAAAAAATTGTGTGAGTTGGCGTTGGCGTAGGAAAATGCTTTAACAATATATTTTTATTCTAGAGCCAATTACAGTACATCTATGTAACCTGTAATATAACAAAAAAGAACAAACAATTTTTACTAGTAATAAATCATTTATATATAATATAAGACACCTAAGTTATATTTTTGGTAAGGAAAAATGGGCATAAAACAAGAATACCATTAGAGCGATTTAGATATCAACCAGGCATTTCACGTGCCTTTTCTCCTTTTCTTTTACAGTCTAGTAAGAATCAGGTAAAAATTATCCCTTTTTAGTTTATACTGCATTTTTTGCATTTACTATTGAAACATAATCGTATCGAAATATAATCGACTAATGAAATATAATCGTAAAATTATAAAGAAGGAAAATTATGACCATTCTTCGTGTCTCGTTTGCTCGTATTTTTCTTTCCAATAAAGCAACGTAGTAGGGAATTTTTTGTGTGGTGTACAATGTACATACAAATTTTCTTTCTTTCTCTTAAGTATAGTTTAGTTTAAAACATTTAAACACGTTTGTAGCACAAAACAGAGAGTATCTACTGTTTCGGTTTGTAGCTTGATGAAATAATAAATAGAAAAGCCGTTTGCTATGTAAACTGTTCGCCAAATTTAGTTATGTTTGATTGAGTATTTTAAGAAGTAGGTAAGTCATTTATTCTAAAGCCACGCGGTATTCAATTTTGTGTGATTTATAAAGTTAATAATAAAGTGATTGATAAATAAATAAATGATTTATAAAGGTAAATATAAATGATGTTATTTCTCAAGGAAACTCAATTAAGGTTTGTAATTGCTGTAATTTTTGCTATTCTACCATCTCACCCAGCCTCGTGTCGTGACCTCGTGACTCGATAAAAATCACCATTCGCGAAATTGGCAACCTCACCACTGTAGAAGCACATTTGTGAATATAAATGGTACCGACTCGCCAAAATGTTTCCATGTTTCATATTGTTGAAAGGTACGAAGGTATTTTTTTATTCAATTCAGTAAAAGTGGTGACTTAAATTTTCTGAAAATAAGTTTTACCTTTCCGTGTAGCTTTCAATCTTTAACTCTGCTGCTCGTCTAGAAATTTTCCTTTTTTTCGAGGGAGTTATGCTTTTTTTTTCATTTACAATAAACCTTCCTTGAAGATAAATATTGAAATCTGTGAAAGTTCCCCTATTTCCGTTCAGGACTAAGTCAAGAAACATGTGTTTAACCTGAAACGGAGTGTTAACATGTGTCCTGGGTGAAAATAATTAAATCTGTTCCATTAAAATCGTACTGTTAGAACTTTACTTTGTTAAAGCTGTATTTTGTTAAGGTTTTGATTCGCATCAACAAAGCGAACGTCGTCAGCCGCAAATTGCAGACTCATTGTTTGCCGCAAACAAACATTCGCGGGGCTCGTTTCCTTCCGCGCACAAAGGAACTCCATTTACGGCAACCAAATCATTTTCATTGCGTTTTAATTTAAATTGTTTAAAGTGTTTTAAACATTGTACGCACTTGGCCCTTTGTCACCATGTTTTGTTATTTGATAAAAATAACTGTAAAATTAAAAGACTACAATTCGATTATTTTTCTTATTTTTAACCGGATTTAAAAAAACTATTTTAAGCGATGTTATTCGATTTCTTTGAGTACTATTGTCAATCGATATAAATTATGCTTTTTTAATGTGTAGGGTATATACCTCAAGGGTGTTTCTTTTACAAATTTCATTAAAGTATATAATTATATATAGCACCCGTAAAAAAGATGGAAAAATGGTGGATGAAATTTAAAATATGGCGACACTTTTGTTGAAGTCGGTTCCAACCCCTTTTTACAAGTCACTTGTTTTAAATCTTTTCTAGTCTTGTCTTGACTACTGTCAATAGTTCTACCTGCGAGTTTCCAAGTTAGTTTTTTGTTCTACGGTCTTACCGGTCTCCGAGCCAATATACTACGAGTAGTAGGTACTTCGTTAAGCCTAATTAATTACTATATGTTATCCTGTAGCCTTAAACTTCCTCGGGCTCTAAGCTATAATATGTCTGTCAAATGTTAATCGGTTCAGTAGTTCAGCCAAAGAAATTAAATTGACTATTAAATTCGCCACGTCTCCTTGCATGTCCTAAGGCTTTATTTTTAATTTAGAATCCATCAACAAACTGGCTCGAAGCGGCTGACTGATGGAAGACCTGCCTCTACCTCTCATTTCCATTTAAGTGGCTGAAAATGTAACTGTTAATTAAACCGAACCGGAAATTGAAGTAGAAACCAAATTAAATTGATTGAAATACCCTAACGCAAAGATACCGCAGATGAAATTTCAAGACAGACAATTTCGAGGCTCGAGATTAAAAGCCTTCATTGTTTACTTGACAATTTCAACTTAAATGTCAAGTGTCCTTCTAAGAAATGCTTAGATATAGGTTAATCATTAGTTATTTCAGTCTAGATACAGCGCACACTTCGTTAGGAGCGACAAACATTCAAATCCAATTTTCAATCTACCAACACACTCGCACTTACAAACTTATTAAGCCTGGCTTGAATATGACTGGAAATTACAGACGGCTTTAACGTAACCAATTTAATTTAAACTCTTGTAATGAGTCATGTAAAGCGCTTGAGAGCAGCGCAATTATCGCTCGTAATAATGTAGAGCTAATCCTGTTTGCAAAACTTTTAAACATTTGCAGCGATTCTCTGGGACTAAGTTGATTGTGCTCACTTGATAGCTAAATCCGTTCACATGAGGGGGTATCAAAGGCGGGAGCAAAACGCTGAGTACACCGTTTTCAGATCACCAGGCCTTTGTAGCTCATACTCGTACAGCGAGATAAAATATTGTCGCATCAACGCTTGCCTCGTTTGAGGATTGCGGATCGTACCTACCTTGTCACCCGTTTTGGTGATAGGATTTTTTGTGAGAGTAACATTTGATTGGTTCCTTGTAGTAATGTAAATTCTACACAATACAGTAAAATGTGTCGGTACTAGGCACTGACTAGATCCTTGGTAATAGGTAGGTAAAAAAAATCCCAATTTAAACGTTATGTTTTTGAAGTGGTTATGCCTCAGCAGTAATGACGCCGGCCGTCCAACTGTAGGTCTAAGGTTCGAATACTACTACGAGCTTGAGTTTTCGGTGCTGAAAAACGGTGCCTGGCTAGCTACCACTTTCAAGTTGAAAATCTGTCGATAAGCACCTGTCAGTGGGTTCTGACTGCTGCCCTTGACATTCATCTAGGTTCAACACATTTACAATCTTCGATCACATCGTCGCGAGGAAGCGGTCAAATGAGAACAATACCTAACTAGAAAATGTTTATATTCTGTAGTTTAGTTTTCATCTACCATAATCTCATAAAACCTTTGCACGTAACGAAATTATACCTATTTATATTTTTATGCACAAATATTTATTTTGTGGTGGGATAAACTCGCAACCCTTTCGACCCAACTGTATCACGCCGGGGGCTATCAATTTGCTGCATAGCTAGTCTGTCTTACGTTAGATATTATATATTTATTTCAAATTGGAACACTATACGTACACTTATGAATTGTAAAAAACAAATTCTACATAGTACAATTGTTTACAAAAAATTAAGATTATTAAAATTTAACCAATAAGTAGGTACTTATTACCAAAAATGAAAAAAATGTTAGAAAGAAATGAAATAAAATACATCTCAGGTCACAACTTTGTCCAAATTAATATCCTGCCAGAGAATTGTCACTTAAAAATCTGTAATTGAATAATATGCTTTTTGTTGTAATACATTTTTAACCAAATTTAATGAAAAGCTTGACTAGGTGTTCAAACTAGCTTTATATGTATAGTAGTACCAGTTAATCATTAGATTAATTATTATTTTGGAACAGCAGAGCGAATTAGTTACAGAGATTAGTGGTTTCCAATCACTGAATCGATTTTAGTGTCTATTGCATATTGTGCATGATATTAAAGATGGAACTCTGGCAACATTCGTGATATTGGCGCATGTAATGCTTGCGAACACAGATAATGAATCCGGGCGGACGGTGTTCTACCGTGCCCGGTAGTCCGGAGTCCGGACTACTCAGGACGCATCGGACTAGTAATAGTGTTGCGCAACAGGCTCCCTAGTACCTCCGAGACCTGAATATGTGGTCGTAGATTGAAGTGTCAGTTAGGTCTTATTACTAGGGATACCTACTACTCGTACTATCTAGTGTTCCTTTTATTATAGTGCCTACCTACTCTATGATCTTGTGCAATTGAACAGTCTTAAGGGGCTAGGTTACCCAAAAACGACTACTTTCTGCTCCTAAAACTCCCACACGGCTTGGTTTAACGACTTGAAAAAAATACTACCTGAATGATCAATTCAAGGGCATTAAATTTGATTGATTGATTTTTTTGTATTACCATTACTTATGGCTTGAAAAAATATTTAACAGCATGCTATTTTAAAACTATTTTCCCTAAAACTTCTAAATGACTTAGACGTTTGGGATTAATTTTACACCAAAAAATAAGGAAGAAAATTTTCTATAATTCTTATTGATTAAATTTGTGCATAGAGCAATATTTCGCAAAGAAATTATCAAAAAACTGAATTCCAAATGTACAAGTCTCAGAGGTGCTCTGCGCGGGCGCGCGCGGCAGTCATGCACTGGCATTCAGACGGGGAGGTTGTGTCGCTCGTTGCTCTGCTCACGCTGTCCGCCGACGTTACATATTTGTGTGCGTGAATGATATACAATACAAGTATTTGTTTTCGTGTGGGTTTGAAGCTTGCTCAAAGAGTAGCGTCTAGAGTGGTGAAATCTGATTCATTCCGTGATTTGCGCGTGGACACTCCTCGCATACATATTGAGTGGGTTACATTTCTGATTACAATTTCTTGTTTACGTACATCATTTTTACGAGTGGCAAATATATGTATTGGTAAACAAAGGAATATCGGGAGGTTGAGAACCGTTATAGAAAATACTGGAAATGAAATTGAAAAGTAAAATTACTGGCCTTATAAGACTTAATACCTAATGTCTCAGGTTAACGAGCACAATGCAGTGCTGCATATTTTTATTTTAAAGTATTGATTGGCACTGCAATTGTTATGGGCCGGCGTTATCCGAAAACTGTAAATATGTTGTAATTGCAGTGCCATTCACAACTTTGAAACACAAAGGCCTGCAGGGCACCGCAGTGTGCTCATCATAATGCTGGCCCATAAAAATTGCAATGCTTCACAGAACTTTGAAACACAAAGGCCTGCGCGGCATTGCTCTGTACTCGTAACTAAGTCTCATAAGCTCAGTAATTTCGCTGGTTACTTTGCTCATCAAACCGGAACATAGTAATGCTTGCACATCTGCCGGCAAGCATATAATGCTGTTCCGGGAGAAATCAAGGACCTACCTTGGACACGGTTTTGGCAAAAATTGAAATGTTGGTTGCATGAAAAATATTACTATACTATAGCTGAAGTTTTAAAGTAATTTATTTGACCACTGAATTTCTAGAATTCTATTTAAATTATTGGTTTTATTTTTGGACACTTTAGTATAATTAATAAGAAAAATAATAACATTTGATAATATAAATAAGTACCTATAGGAAATGAAATATGAATTGTATTACGATCATTGTGTCATTAGTTTTTTGTAATATTTTAAATTCAATGATAGTTAATTATTCTAATATTTGCATGCCACAATGTGGTAAAATGTTTATGATACTTTATATTTTCTATACCTGTGACCCGACACTATTGTTGTCACCAACATTTTTAGCAAATAAATTATTATGATTAGGCTTCATGAACAAAGTGGAAACCCAGACGGACACTCGCAGATGACTCGATACCTCGTAAATGACACCAAAATAAAAAACACGACTACAAAAGTAAAAATAAAAACAACCCGAAAATCATTTATTTACGTACATGTTAATTTTTGGGTCAAAATGTGTAACAAATTTCAACTTTACGGAGCAAATTGGCTGTCTGTACTTTTATTTTAGTCCAGAGCGATATTTTGAGATCAATCTCAACGTTGGATAATCTCATGTGCGTCCGTACCGTTTATTTACGAATAATAATGATCACTTCAACACTTCATTTCAATGAAAAACTTTCCACTAAATGAATTCAAAGAATTATAGGCAAAGATGCCGTGCGCGCGTGCGGGTACCGCTTCGTAGCGGTTCATCCGCGTGCTCTATGACGTTAGGTTTTGCGATGTTCTTGAAAGACGTAGTGTGGACCGCGCGGGGGAAGTGCGCTTGACTCCACCCATTCGAGCAAGGTCCTTGGCCCGTATAACGTCCTTAAATACCGTTAGCTGTACTTTGCACTCTCGGTACGCTAAAGTTCCTTTTATTATAGTGCCTACGTACTCTATGATCTTGTCCAATTGAACAGTCTTAAATACCGTTAGCTGTACTTTGCACTCTCGGTACGCTAAGGTTGATGAGTGAATTCTTCTTTCTAATTGGTGCTGTTAAAAAAATGTTGTTTTTATTACATGCTTTTATTTAACTTGCAATGTTTGTATGTATGTATATGTTTTTGTTTAGGTCAAATCTTGCAAGCTAACTTTGACCCACTTCCCGGTGTTCGATTGAGCTGAAATTTTAACTACCTACATATGTAAAAGGGATGACAATGCAATATAATAATGTCACAGAGGCTGGTCTCATGATAGAGCCGGAAAACGGCCATAGGAACTCTGTGACGAAAGGATGTAATCTCATCGAGTTTGAAGCTCGTTTGATTTGTCTTTACAAGTGCACTGATCCTAGATGGAGCTGGAAGGTGACCACAGGAACTCCGTAACGAAACGACGTAACCCCATCGAGTTTGGGTTTGTTCGATTTGTCTTTACAAGTAGGTACTCTGACCATAGATGATGTCCAGGATCCTGATTATGCAGCCGGATGGTGGCCACATGATTAGAGCACCAATTACGTATTTTATAAAAGCATGTCTGGAAAAAAATGTTTTTCCACAAAAATCTTATTTATTTTCTACTTACTCTGCGAAGGAGGATTTTGTAACCTTGAGTCGCATGGGTAGCTATTAGAAGGGTTTATACGTATTTGGGCCAGACGGCGAATATTTCGTATCGAAAAAGCCAAGTTGAAGATACCGACTATAGCTACATTGTATTCGGCTTTGGCTCGGCTTCGGCGAGCGACAGCTCGCTGCCATCTATTCGAGCTGAACCATCCTATTCATTTCTGACCAAACCCCGAAGCCGATTGTAGGTACTGTTTTGTTGATTATTGCAAGGCTGAGCTGAATATGTTCGCACATCTGTTTGTGTCTTTGAATAAAAAAACGCATCCATCTGGCATAAAAAAACGTATTCATCATACTACCGATAATCTTGTGATATAAACAAGTTTTTACCAAATTTACCCGATCAAAAAAAATGTCAAAGCTTCCTCTATAAATAAGTATGAAATGAAATATCTCTTTTATTTATAAATGTATATTGATAAAATTAACAAGACTTACGTATTATATAATAACAAAAACTTGATTGTGGTACTTTTTAGATTAGGCATCTAATTTTGAAGTCATTACGTTTTTTTTTATTTATACTCAATTTTACTGGCTATCGCGGTCTTCCTTCTCTTTTACACCAACGCAAACCTGTCGGTGTGCGTCAAAGACGGAATAATAAATGTCATTGAAGTACGTATTATACACATAAAAAAATAATACAATTACAAAAAAAGGTCCCAAACAGGAGCGCACTCTTATGAAACCAAAGCAATAAAAAGCACAAATTATATACGTAGGTGCGCCAATAACGCTATTCTCGGACTCGTTTTCAAGAAAATAATATATTATTTGGCGTCAAAAAGATCAATTCCAAATCTCGTTTCTGGTAAGGCAAAGGTCTCATTATTTGTTGACTTATGTAAATTATTATCAGTAAAATTCTCAATAAGCCGCATTTAATGCGGTGTAAGCCTTTATCTTCGGCAAGCAGGCATAGGTACGCCTCGAACGACGGTCCCGCCCGCCCCAGATCTGTTTAGATGCCACTTCGTTTTGGCAGCTCAGCCTAAAGTCAAGTGAAATGACTGGTGTTATGAATAAATAATGTTTGTTGCTTTAAAGGAAAATTAAATTAAATTCTTTTACTTTTAACGTTTGGAACATGATTAAAATAGGTACCTAATCGCCTCAAATTATTACTTAGTGGATTTGAATGATGAAAATAAATACGTAAGGAAGTAGACGTAACGTGAGTATGTTTCTATAGTATAGAAACATCAAAGATCTAACATCCGTTAGATCTTTGGAGATTTCTCCAGATGGAACTTTGTCTACCAACAGTGATTTTAACAACAGTGATCGAATAAATTTGGTAAAATCTTGTTCTGATCACAACAAGATTATCACTAATATGATGAATAATGACATATGTTTTCTCTAGTGCCAGAAGCTCATCTGGTTTTGTTAAAAAACTTTTTAGTGATCAAAACAAGTTTACAGTTGAGGAGTAGGCGAACAAAACGTCACTTTTCCATTTTTTAACGTTTTTTATATTTTTGATTGATTCGTGTTGGAAACCCTGAGACACATCGTTTCATGCGTTAAAATCTCGAAAAAAGCTTTTTTTATGGTAGAAAATCGACTTCAAAACATAACTACTCCTTCAAAACACAACTACTCCTTCAAAATACTTTTTAGTTACTGTAAAAAAATTAAAAGTGGAAAAGTAACGTTTTGTTCGCCTACTCCTCAGTTTATATAATAAGTCTTCATTTTTTTTCACTACTTAGTGGAACTTTACACAGGTAGGTAACGCAAGTGGGGTGCTATGCCGGGGAACCTCCACGTGGTGCACCCTGGGTACCCGTCAGCAACATCTCCTGGTTGACCTTTCGGTCCCGGAGGGGTTGCTGACGGGTAGCTGATGCCCCGGCGAGGTGGGCCCCTCCGCGTGTCCCTCTGATTGGGTCAGCAGAGGGCACAGTGGATGGGGCAGAAGGGTTTAGCGGGACCCGAAGGCCGCAGGGAGGGACAAGCGTGCTGGTGGCGCTACACTGGAGGTGACGAGATAGGGGCGCGCTGTCTTCGAGCGTGGGACTAGGGGGTTACCTTATTGGGTAGTGGTCCCCCTGCTCCCGCTGGCAGCGCGCGACCGGACGTGACATAGGAGGAGGACAGCCCCTCTTATTGGGGGGGCTGACGAGGAGGAGCGCGCTGGCTACCAGCGTGGGACCAGGGGGTTACCTTATTGGGTAAGAGAGCTCCCCCTGCTCCCGCTGGCAGCGCGCTAAATTTACCGGACGAGACACAGTAGGAGAAGGGCCCCCACCCTGGTTGGCCATACTAGGTGTGGGGGCATTATCGGATTGGACTCAGAGGGGGGGTCAGGTACCCCCCTCTGCACCTGACTTAGATGAGGTGGAGCGCGCGGCCGTGTTTTTGCGACCGCGCGCCATTGTGATGGCCCCCGCCCTAAGCGGCGCTCCGTGCGGGCGCCGTGGCAAGCGGGGGACACGACGGTGCTCTCATGAGCACGGAGACGGGGGCGCGGTCTTACCCCTCCGTCTCCTCCGGGAGGGCCTGGGATGTCGGATGCGGGGGCATTCGGCGTCCCGCACCTGCTTATAGGTAGGGCCCTCCCGAGGCGGGGGCAGTGCGTCTAGCGTGGGCGCACCGCCCGAGCCAAGCGGGGGAGCTAGGCTCCTCGTGAGGCGGGTCCGCCCCAGGGGGGCGGACGACGGCTGACGGGGTTCCGCGTGTAGTGCGAAAGTGGCACCGCAACCCCGTCCAGAAGCTGAGCCGTATAACGCCCCGGTGGTTTTTTGGTGGGTAGTCCGCTGCGCAGTGGGCGAGCGGGAAGCCCACACTCTCTCCGTGACCTCCCCCGAGGCACGGAGGGGTAAGCTCATAAAGGAGTTTTTCCACCGGGAACCAAAAAAAAAAAAAAAAAAAAAAAAGGTAGGTAACGCAAGTGGTAAGTATAATGGCTATGATTACTGATTATGAGTTTCCTAGCCCTATATGGGTATAATGCAATAAATGAAAATTAATTTGTACAATTTTTACCCTAAGTTTTTAAAACAATTTTCAGTAATTAAGATTTTCAAATTCTCCACGAAGATTACTTACAATTCCCGTCATTTAGAAAACCATTAGGAGCAAATAATTGGAAAAGCACTTGTTATGGAATCAATTTACTGATTTGATTAATTTAGACGTTGCGTAGGCTTGATGAGGGATTAAAGTCTTTTTCTTTGCGTTTAATCACAAATTAAACTTTAGATTACTTTAGTGTCTAATTATTCTGTTTTAAAAGGCTTTTTGCAAAATAAGTATTTTAAGTTTGGATTGATGTAGGCTAACGACCGAAAGTGATACTTATAAGCTATTACCATCTAAGGTACAATTCAAGATTTTACAGTGTTTTAACAAAATAATATAGAAACTTATTCATCTGTATTTTTTTGTGTCCATGTTACTCAATTTCGCCGTCAATTCTCAACCAATATAATTTATTCTTTTTTGTGATAAGTAAGGTACAAGTCTAGAATGGTTATATTATTTATATATCGCTATATTTTCGTCGAAGTTGGATCACGATTTTTTTAATAGCATTTTTTTTTACTTATAGAGACAAATCTAGACATTTTTTTCTTATTCTGAAGTATAAGAAAAAAAATCGCGAAAAAATCATGGCGGGTCGAGATTCTATCTCAACTTGCGACAGCAATAGGTCACAAAACAAGAAGGTATGTTCGAAGATGGTGAAGTGTCGATAATCGACAACGAATTTACAGATAAGAGTAAGTATACAGATTTAAGTGATACATACAAACGTTTGTTAACTTTGTCAAAAAATGTTTGTTAGTTTTTTTTTTCAATATCTTTGGTATCAAACTTCGTGCCACGTTAAAGTTTTGTACAAATTTAGCATGACCTGCTTCAGACAGCCTCGCCAGCACTTTACCTGTTAGCCTCTTCATCACATCAACTTTAATTAAGTCTCGAATGTATAAACGTGTTGCTAAAACTAGTTAACGGCTTTACTGACTATAATTAAAGTTATACCAAGCTATGACGGCATCGCAGAGAAACGTAATATATTTCCCGTCGGTCGCACTTCGCGGTTTTCTTATTACCTACTTTCATTGAGTATCGAGTTCACATCATTTGTACATCAAAGAGTTTGTGCGTAATAGGATTTTTCGCATCTGACTGCTTTTTAATGTCGTGATATCTTCTTTTTCAGCTTTTTAGACCTCTGCGAGTAATATCGGGTTTCTCTTGCATAACGTTCTTGTGCCTTTTATGACCGAAATTTTTCTCTAAAGATACTTTCGAGTTTGTGTAATGTTCTGTTTAAATACCGTATTTATTATAAAGTTTTTGTATTTATGTATAGTTAGTAATAGTACCTAAAATTCTTGTACCTAATAGCACTCGCAACTCAACTGTTTTTCTCCAGAAACATTTTTTGTGAGTTTTGTCGGAAAGGCGTGTATACCTATGCACAGTACAATTTTTAAACTCAATCAATTTAGTTCTAACGTTTATTTTTATTTAGTTTTATGACCATAGTATTGTAGTATTATCTATTCTGTGCCATAGTTCCCGTCGTGATGTTTTTTATCTTGTTTATATCGTTAATTTCTATTGATATATGACCTAATCTTATAAGAGTATGGACAACGTGTCCGTAGAATGTAACTATATTAAAAAAAACTCAATTAATATTCTTTTATTATAATTACCCGTGATAAAGCTAAATATTCACATAATACCGATAAATGTATCTCCGAATTAGAAAAGTTAATAAGTGTAAGTATTTTTTTTTAGTTTATATGTATCTTTTGTTTAATATTAATTACATAGGCACCGTATAAATTACACCGCAATTATAATTTACAAATTTCAAGGTATTCGGGGAGCAAAACGCGCGGGCTTCGGCTGGTTGCCGCGCATGCACCATGCATCGTAAAGAGGTAGCAAATAACTTGAAACCAGTCGAGTAACCGTCGTGATACTCGACTGTACTGAAACTGGTAAGTAAAACAATCGTAGTGAAACTCGACAGAATACGTAAGTAAATCCGTTGTAAAGCTTTGGTATCTGATTCCCTCACTAATGTTGAACCTCAAGGACAAATTCAGGACGTTGATCACGTAAACATATATAATCCAGTTGCCTAACAAACTTAGATTTGGAAATCAAATTACGCACACAGGGAACGTGGACTTTTGCATATTAAATCACCTGGTAACGTAGGAAGACTGCCGGGGTAGCTCCGAGTATGGTAAGGTTACCCTGGGGCTGACGACAGGCTAGTTTGTTCCCCAGTGTTTGCTTACAAACCACATTTCAGCTCTATTGAAAACTTAATTATGACTGTGCCACTCCGTCCACGGTAATGCTTGGATGGAATGGAGTTGCTGTTATTACGTTTTCAATTTTCTTAACGTCATTAACTTTTTGCACTACAAGAGTCACCCTGTTAGGCTATTTTGGCACCATTAAATTTGTACAAATAGTAGATTGTGATACACCGTCATACACGTACATAAAATTATAGGCCTAAGACAATCTTCTTACGGTTCAAATAAAATATTGGCCATAGAACTTGCAGAAACTATTTTCAGAATCTATGAAAGCTTAAAAGTCTTCACAAGAAATTTAAACATACCTTAAACATACATTGATCCATCGCTTAGAGTTAAACAATTTAAACATGCCTTAGTTGCGTGTTTAAATATACATAAGAACAAACCTTGATTTAAAAAGTGTCTATTAACCGTTGCCTTACTCAAATATGTTGTGACATTTCTAATAATTTTAGAGATTTATCATGTTAATCTCTTAGACAATGTCCAGCTAAAGGGGTGTCTAAAGTTGTTTTTGTGGTAAAGCTAGTCAATTAATCTACTTAACTATCTAATTATTATTAGGTACCCATGACAAGTAGTAATTTGATGTTGATCAAAAAGGTAGTATGATAATTCAAGCAAATTTCACACAGTCCAAAAGTAGCTGCGAGTCGATATTAAATTGGACCCGGCGAGAGAAATAGAATCGATCACTACTTCAGTGTTATTGAATAGGTTTGGCTCGCTTGCAGTGAATAGGGATGCCATGCGAAACTTAACTAATAGATTGCTTGTGTCGATAATACTTATTATTTACTCATACATATATAGGAAATTGAGATAAAACCGGGACTCTAGGGAAAATCTTAAATACAAAGTAGATGTAAAAGAATACGAATTGGTTTTATTTGGTAATACGAACTTTGGTTCGTTGATCACCTACCTTACCTACTAACCCCTACCCATTAAATTTTTAAACTTAGTTAGCTAGGTTAAATAGATATATTATTTTTTATGATATATATAATAAAAATATTATTTTTTAACGTTTTGCCCCATCGATGATAGAAAACCGGATAGTGTACCAGGTTGTACCCTCAACAACGAAAATAATAAAAAGATCTAGTTCTTTCGTTCTTTTCCAGGCATTATCAATGTCATCACGATAGTGGTACTTTTTGTTACGATCTCTGCAGGGTTATTTTTGTTTGTTTCAGGATAGTATAGATTGCGAATCATCCGAAACACATTAAATTCATTTTTTTTATAGTAGTGCCCCGCAATCGCTCCAAATTTTTTTGACACGCTGATCAAGTACCTTAGCTAACATTAGCGACCAATAGTGCACGTAATTTAAATTAAAAGACCACTAATGAGTAGTTTCCGAAAGTGGGCCAAGTCCTGGTTTCACCCCGATACACGGTTTTCAACTAATCTCCCTTATCTTATCCTTATCAAAAAATCAACAATAGTACACTCTATTCTTAAAGTGAGACGACATAGAGATATTTTAGATCGTAGTAAAATAGTATCATAATCATAAACCATGTGGTTATAAGACAAATAATCATAAAGGGCCAAGTTCTACAAACCTAAACCGGTAACGAGCAGACTTTTCGAGATTTTAATGAACTGCCAAATTATTTTTCTACGTTTTTGAATTCTAAAGTGAAACAAATTAGAGTTAGCTTTCGAAAGGTATTGTTCATGCCTAGCCAATTATTAGTTCGTTCGCAACATTGTTATATAATAGTTGCGCAACCTCTAAACCTAACGAGAACAACACAAGTGATACACGTGTTCAGTTCTCCACCTCTCGTATTATACACTAATATGAGAGTAACTTGGCGTCATACAAAGTTGCGGAGTTGCCAAACAAGCGCCGTGCCTTAGTAGAGACGTCTGGCCCTCAATCCATCCTATATTGTAAGTACAATTATAGTATAGATAGCACCACGTGCATTCAGCTTCGTATCTCCACGCCACAACGAATTAAAACTTTTCTATTTAGAAGAAGCAAACCTCACAGAGCAGCACCATTTGGGAGCAGAAACAGAAGTAATAATACTGTCTCCATATGAGAACACACATTGTTTTCGTTTGTTGAATTATTACTGCACAAAACTTTGTCCCTTACATTCTCGGCTAGACGTGAGCTGTTTCTACAAACACCAAGTTTGTATCGGATGTCGAAAACATTGTAGAAAGGCTTCGGCAAAGTTACTAACCTAAGTTGCAAGATCCAGAGGCTATTCCATGAAAATTAATGATCCATGCAAAATTTCTTGAGCCGTGTAACTATAGCATTGGGCGTACCTTTAAAAATATTGCTTTAATTTCAAGGTGAGTAGTGGATTTAATTATTTTGGCTAACTTTATTTTCGTGAAAGAAGTTGTGAACAAAAACTTACTTGCTTGTTATATTTTGATACGTACTAGGTAACTATTAGGTATGAAATATTGAACTACGAATGTAACCATTATACAAAGTATATTGACACTTGTATTTGAACTAAAAGTGACGGCTAGCTAAGTGAACAAAATTAACAAGCATTTTTTGCTTTGAATAGAAAGCATTTGTAGAAAGAAATGAGAAAAAAGAAGAGTGAAGTTAGAAGTGAGAAAAGAAATTGAGAAGAAGAAAGTGAGCAAAAGAAAATGTTATACTGATTTAGATATATGATTTTAGTCCTCCATGTACTGACCAGTCGACCAAGCCATGATTGCCCAGCTACGCGTAAACACTACACAAAAAAAAACGCTTACACACACACATACTTCTGTAACGTAACATTTATACTTTTCATTGAAACTTGCAAAATTTGCAAATGTTTTCAACTGCTTGGCTTATTCACCAATTGAAATAACCGTAAAAACAAACGTACCTGACTCTATACATCCAGATTGCTTATATGTATCTTAGTGCCTATAAGAGAAATCTACGAGTTGTTTTTTCAGCCGTTTTGTGTAAGTAGACTTGGGAGGAGTGGAGTTGTTTCTTAAATAATATATATTTGGCTGATTTATTATCATAGGGATAGGTATCTACTATTCGGCGTTTCATTTTTCGAGAGTTTTGGGTCGTCTTTGTATATATAGGTACATCTGTAACTGTTTATTTTTTGTTTATGGATCGTCCTGTAAGTCCAATGAACTTTATAGTGTCAAAGAACGCAGAAGGTGCTCGCCCTTAAAAAATGTTCGGTGACTAACTTACTAAGGGTACCTACTGCATGAGATGTACGGTATACCATACAGTAAAAACCTCGTATACGTATTCATTAGGAGTGTAGCTACGACGTGGTTTAAGGTGGACCTTAACCTAGTTACAGCTACTTCAACATGGGTCCGATGTGGGCACGCTTAGAGGTTGTAGTGACAGTAACTGTCTAGTTTCAAAATCTGCGCCATTGAGAAAAAGAGTCAGAAACTCGAAGGCGAAGTCAAATAGCAGCTGTCAGTTGATAACGCTTTTTATGATCAGTCGATGCAACGGAGAAAACCTTCTACAAAATTGAAGCGTTCTTTGCTGAACATTTCACTATTAGGTATGCCTATTGTGCCAAATGAAACGCCGGTTTTCATCAAACAGGGCTTTTTACTTTTAGTATAGTCACCCAAAAATGCGGCAGTGGACAAAGTGGGCACGCATTACCGTGTTCTCACTTTCACGAAATAAAACCGTCAAACTTTTTTCAACCTTCCTGTTGTAGTCGTAATTTTTACGCATTGCAGAACCAGACTTTGTGGTTCAGCCGCGTTAAAAAAAACATAACACACGACTGTAAGCAAATGTTACGTAGTTACATCTTTTATAATCGGCGACAGATGATACGTTTGATGTAAACGCGGCCTACGACATTCGCGTTATCAAATTACGTACCTATATTAGTTAATTTTTTCGCGAAAACAAATGACAGCCGCCTGCAAACAGTGTGTCCATTCCTTTACTAGGCCCAAAACTTCATGCTCCAATTCATATTCTCATAAAAACTCTTACTGTGGTAGAAAAAAGCAAATTGCTGATTAAAAAAAAGTTGCGCTCTCATGCTTTACCCCAATGCAAACTCTACCCATCTCTATCTCAACCCTCATCCCCTTACCAACACTTTAAGTAATTAATGCTTATGAAGGTAAACGGAAAGATAAACCGGCAACATTATTTTAGTGCTTGCGCTCGCGCCCTAGCTCTGGATTTGATTAATCCTTCGAACAAACACCCAACAGCGAGTAACTGATCCTTAACTGAGCCTTCGGACATCGCTCTAATAAGTGTTTCGCGAGGGCAAGTATCACTCGAGCTAAGTGAGATAAATTGCAGTTTTAATTAATGCCTTTACCGCTCGTGCGTCCTTCGGACACCGACCGGCGGAAAATACTCAAAGCCGCCGAAGCTTTTGCATGCAAATTACGACCAGGAACGTTGTCAGCCTGACACTTTAATTTTCAACTAAGAAAATTAATATACAACGAGCCTGATCAATTTTGTATTTAAAGTACTTCGGTTTTTACTTGTGGATGAAATAATCTTCTAGGCAATAGGGCTATTCCGTCGACCGCGTCGTCGTTTGACATGAACAGATAAGGTCGCGGTCTAACGTAAAATCTAAATTACGTTGATGTGATTATACTTTGACCAAATGTATAAGGACAGTTTTGAGACTCCTTTGACCATACCCTTATAGAAAAAAACGATTTGTTAAATTGTAACAGAACCTTCTCTATCAGTTAAAAATAAGATGCTAGAAGAACCAGACACTGTACAAATGTATGCGAGTCATTTATTTGTAGTAAAACGCAAGCTCTCTTGACTCATACTGCGCCCAATAATTTCATAGAAAATACATATATTGTTAAATTTCGCATCACATAAATCTAAACATTTTTTTACGTTCTTTGTGATAAAGAATCGCACCAAACACAATAAGCCTCGAAGGAAATGAGTGGGAATATAAGAATATCTCGCTAATGACGCCGGTGCCGATACCGCTACATATTTCCTTTACACATTTTCACAAGGTATTTTTCGAGCACATCCTTGTCACTGATAAGCTAAGAATACCTATACAAACGACGAGGAATTGATAAGTAGATACGGGGTGCGCGCGTGTAGGCTTTTGTGCCCCCTACAGATGGCACGTTTGGTACACACTGTATAAGGTTTTAAAGACGCCAGCTCGCTTAAACTAAAAATCAATGAACAGATACCGCTTCCTTCAGTTTCGCCGGTAGCCAGCGCTATTGTTAGAATTTTTGACATACAACTGGAAGCTTCTAACATGTTTTACTAGGTGGTAAGGCCGTAGGACTAACTCTAATGCGTATATGCCCGTCTGGGTTGGTACCACCGCTTTGACCGTGTAGTCAGTCCCCAAGCAGTAATGTGCAAGCATTAATGTATTCTGGTTTGATGAGCAAAGTAGCCAGTGAAATTACTGGGCTTATGAGACTTAGGTAATACCTAATGTCTCAGGGTAACGAGTTGCCTGATGGTAAGCATAACGCCGGCTTATAACAATTGCAGTGCCACTCAGAACTTTGAAACACAAACGCCTGCGCTGCACTGCAGTGCGCTCGCTACCCTGAGACATTATATAGGTATTAAGTCTCATAATCCCAGTAATTTCGCTGGTTTGATTTGAGGTTTACCGTTTACCATATTTGATTATATCTTCACTTGAGATGAAGTAAGATAATCATCGAGTTAAATAGTAAATAAGAATTTACTTCAAAAGCCTTAGTAACCACCCAAACGGACTCTCACAGAAGAATAAGGCCCTACCAGCTGGTAATATTACAGTATTATTGAGTACTTTACGTTCTATTGCGCTCTTAGCATTTACTGAAGGCTAGTATAGAATCGCTGCGCCGTTTCAATATTTCTTCAAGGTATTGCCAAACCAGAAGCTGCAAGATTAAAGTCTCTGGGAGATCTCGGAACAAATTGGCCGTATAATGAGATAGTTTGGAAGCGGGAGGCGGGATTAGGCCTAAATGAATCAAAGTTGCTCCGAGGCCGGGGTTCGTCCAATCGATTGCCTCCCTGAGTTATTATGTACATTTTCTGGTAGTTAGCGGCCATATCCTTAATTATGCACCTTAGCTAAATTACCCACTTTCGTTAAGTACTATCGAGCCTTGAGAATGAGGCGGGCGTAAACTACTATCATCAAGATTATCTCGATGCCTACCTACAGCCAATATTGCTGCAGTAGGTAAGTATATTGTTCAGTTTTCACTACTTCACTATCGAGTATTTCAGATTCTAATTGTAAAATTAAATTATGTAACGGTATATATCGTTACTTAATCTGGCAGTCAATCTTATATTTCAATGTGTCCCTATTTCATTCGTAGCGTGTGACCAACTTACACCACATCGTCACCTAAGGTCAGGTTAGAGGTGAGATACAGGTCAATTGCATAAAAACTTACCTCAAGACTGCCAATTTCGAAACCTCATTTGTTTTTCTGGTTGCGAACCAATTGAGTCTCATGCATTCTCTTCTGTAAATTTGAATGAGAGTAGAAAATCAATAGGTACAAAAAAGTTTAGGTTAAGAGGATAAAAAATGTTTTGACTTAAAAGAACACATAATTTACATGTGTATACATTTTCTATTGTAGAACTAAAATACACCCGTAGCAAATGATTTACTTTTCTTTTTTACATTTTGGCAGTGAAAATATCATGACATTTCTCCCACTGCAAATACTTGCAACCATCTCTTGTCAGATTTCATTACCAATCTTTTATCAAAGCCTTATGAAACCAACGACGAAACATTCCCGTAGCACCCGCGTACCATTCTTTGTTGCATAAACCATTAAACAATTCCTGTTGAAAACAAAATGAAGTTGCTAAACTTTATAATGCATGTTTTAAAACTCCTGGCAGCCCGGCAAGGGAGCGGATGGAGAAGCGAGCGAAGGGAAACCCTTGGGTCCGTGAATATCCCTACAACACGTTAAATATGCAATTACCTGGTACTATTTCACTCAGACGATGAAAATTTAATGTCTAATAATAACAAGCGCTTTAACGTGTATCTATGGGATGTTTGTATATTGATAGCTGCCTCGTTACCGCGTTCATGACTTTGGTATTGAAAGCTCTGGGTTGTAATTGTGCTTTGTTTTAGGGAAATCGTTGCTAAATTATTAATTTTTCTTTTTTTTACTAAATTCAAGGCCACCTTAAGTTAAATGAAATGCTGTCGACGATATATCATGTATATCACGCTTGCCCAGAAGATATCTGTTCACTCGTGTCTTGAGGACTCTCAGAATGTACTGTTTGGGAAAAACAGATGCAGGTAAAGAGTTCCACTCTTTAGCCGTCCGCAAGATGAAGTTCGAAAGAAAACGCTTAGTGCGGTTAGAAGGAATGTCAACCATAATGGATGACGAATTGCAGAAAGTCTGTTTGTTGTCTGTCTGGTTGTTTTTTTTATTATAAGTGAACTAGCAGTTCGACATGTCACTTTCAGAAAAAAAATAATTGGGGTCGGAGATTACCAACTATTTTAACCGGAGTTTATCTATGAACTAGGTTTAACTCGCATGGACCGACTTTCATATAGCTTCAACTTCGGATTATATGGACGAGCATTTTCACATCTGCGGTCTTACCATTTAAATAACTAAACACACCCTATACAAATTCCTTTTTTAGCTAGACAGTGTCTAAAGATAAACGTCGTCTCTAATGATTAGAAACGTCACAAAAGAATGGAGTTAGGGGGCAGAATATGGCTCGCCGCTGTCTCGCTCGCGCATCTCATATAATTATGAAAAATGGCATTTGGTGAAGTTGCTAGCAATAACATAAGGTAATGTTTGTAGATAAAGTAAAGGAGAGGTAAAGGGTACTCGTAACCAGCGTATAAGTGCATGAAAAGATTAATGATTCTTGACAAAGCAAAAGAAGTATGTAATGATAGAGTGAAGAGGTATTTCCTCTGTCGAGGCTGCTGTAAAGGGGACGTGACGTAAAGTTCTTTGTAAATTTAATAAAAAGCTTTACAAACTTTTCTCATTCCAAGTCTATTAACTTACTAGGCTTACCTAATGTCTCAGGGTAACGAGAGTAATGCAGTGCCACGCAGGCCTTTGTGTTTCAAAGTTCTGAGTACAGTCACTGCAATTGTTATGGGCCGGCATTATGATTATAACATCAGGCAAACGATCCGCACGTCTCGTTATTCAATATAGTTATACAAAACAAAAACTATTTCAACAGCGTTACAACTTCAAGTTACATATTATATTGAATTGACATTCAACTTGACAAGATAGTGCGTCAGTTTCTCAAGACAGCAAGGAAAACTACTCTCCCGTACAGTTACAATGTACTTAGGGACTCGCTTTGTTGCAGGCGCCCCACATCAAAGTTCTATTTAACTAACGAGTAGGTATCCACGTATCCGAGAGTAAAACCACACGTAATTATCCGAAGAGAAAGGGTAATATAAAGTTACTGGCTTTTAACATGTTGAAGCGTTCAGCAAACTGTGGTTGTTCTCGCGTGAAACTTTGTGCGCGCTCCTTTGTTAACCTTATTGAAATTGCGATGATTTGAATAATTTCGCGATGCAGTAAAATTCCACTCAGAGAAGGCCTACGGGCCAGAAGTTTACTACCGCGTGTATAGCGCCTGTTTCGCTATAGTAGCGACACATAATGACTACGTGTACCCATGTGGTCACTGACAGCTTCGATTCTACATATTTTGTGACCTTTTTTCGCTACTGTATCGCTGCCAAAATTTCCCGTGAAAAAGAGCTGCGGCTCTTAGCAAAGAGAATACAAATACTGCGTAGCTTTTAGTTTGTCTTTTGTCATAACACAAGTACCTACACATGCTGCACGATAGTATAGACCCATCGGAGTAAATACAATTGTATCTAACAAATACAACAACACTTGAGCATCCACCTAGACCAAAATAGAATGAAAAAGCAATTGGCAAGGAATCGTTAGCTAAATACGAATGCAATAGCCACCATTCTGATCCCCGTATTCTGGCGAATTTTTTATTGTATTGTACACCCGATGCAGCGCCCTTGAGCTAATCGCCAAGCACCATTTTTTAAACACAGATTCAGTATTTAGGTTTACTTAGGTCGAAAATACTTAGAAGCAAAAAGCTTCGTGAACAAGTGAATTATTTTCGCTCATGTAAAAATATTTTCAATTGTATTCATATTATGTAGGTGACATTTACATTGTAAAATTATTTGTTAAAATATTTTCGTTGAACGAACTCGTTGACTCGCATTTTTTTGTTTATTGGACAAGCAAAAAGACCGATCCAAGATCGAGGGATGTTAGTTTTTTCCTGTTTTAGTGTTCTGCACATCGAATAAAAGTCCCTTCAACCCATGTATAAGAAAGATTATAGAATAATAACGAAATAGTATAAATTATTTATTTCTTACATAACTCATAGGATCACTTAGTTGTCCGTCGTAAGTCAAGACTCAAGGCCTGAATAAATAGTATTTAGTCTAAAATATTGCATAGGTTACCGTAGGCGAACGGCCCGACTGGGAAGTGCTGTGAAAAATTCAAGAAGTCGTGTTCAAAGAAGGTGAACACGCTAAACTTTGAATAATATTGGCTCTCTATAGGTGCAGCTAAAAACACACCTACAGGTAGGTACTTAGCGACAAATCTCCGACTTGACTGCTAGCCAGGGGTCCACTAGCAAGTGTCTTATCACCATACGTAATAGCCCACACATTCGTAGGAACTCTTAAACTCTTAAAATGTGAGAATAAAACTATTGTTAATTCCTTGGTAAGACGTCAAAATTCTCAGCTGCTTCGTAACTTCACATTCTGTGAACATTTCACCATTTTATTATTATGCTTTTTGTGGAACACTGTCCAAAGGAGAGCAATTTATTTAATGGACCAGATAGTTGTTTTCCCGCGTTCCTGACATCTTGAGCAAATTTTAAGACAGCCAGTCTGCTGTTTGAATATTTGCGGAATATTTACGTTCTCGAGAACACCTCGTCATTCGTCGTTGCGACATTTTTATATGTATTCAAAATATAGGCTTACGTTTGAACACTATCTAACCTGTTGGTAAGTGATGATGTGGTTGATGATGAAAGACGCTTGCCTAGAACTTACCTATTCATTCGCAGAACGCAAGTAGTGCCATCTTATTAGCGGTAGATACCTACGCATAATGAATGAACAAATGTTGACAATTTAAAGTAAGCAAAACGCTTCGTGCGTAATTTAGAAATGGAGTATATCCACCATGTATTGATCCTGCGATGATGTTAGGAAGGTTTTGAGTTGTTACTGTTGAGGTAGCATTATATTGTTTACTTACTCACCGGACTAGAGTCAACCTTCTCTTTCTAGACTAAGCTATTGTTTTAAGAATAGGCATTTGCCACTTACCATGCGACGAGGCACTTTACAATTATTTTTTTGAAGGATAGTGCTGTGTTTGTTGTGATGGCTTTTAGAGCGTCACTTAACAGTCTTTTTTTTTTAAACGCTTGCACTCATACCCCCACTAGGATTAAAATTTGCTAGGATTCCCTGTGTCGCAGGTGGCATGGTCACACACAGATACACATCACAAACATCCAAGACCCGAGAACAAACTTTATGCTTACACAAAATCTGCCCCGGCCGGGAATCGAACCCGGGACCCCTCGCTTTGCAGGCTCGGTTACTACCAACTTAGCTACGGAACCGTACTTTATAGCGTCGCCAAACGGTATTTATAGCGCCACCGAATTGTCACTTCTCTCATGATAACGTAGTGATTGCTCACTCACAACGACATGATTACAGTAGGTAAATACTATTGCCTTGACCATTTAGTTCCACATTTTAAAAGAACTTTTGGGCGACTTTAAAGAGGTCCCTACATGTATAAGTTTTAATTTAACTCCATTAACCTATTTATTTTCTAATCATTGTCAAGCATAAAAATCAAATATTTTCAGTAACTTATGCCGCTCAGGATATATCTATAAAACTTTATCCAATATATCTTCAACAACTTTAGCATAAAATGGTTGAAAGTTACCGACGAATGCATTAAGCACTTCACCCAAGCACATCCGGACCGTAGACTGAACCAACACTGTCCTGAGAAAGACGTGTCGGGCAATATCCCCGTATAAATAGAGCCTTTATCTACAATCTGTGAGTAAACACAATACCATTGAGTGGAGTCCGCACATCGGAAGGACACGAACGTACGCTCGGTCTAACGTCTCCGACCGAATTCCAATGTGTTGTCTGAAAATGGGACTAGCTAGCTATTTGTATAGATCGTTCTGAAGTAGTATTGGATCTAGGGGTGCGATTGAACAGGATCCGTTCCAACCGGAGCCACGCATATCCATCTGTACGTTATATCAACATTTGAATGATAAAATGAAACTTGTGATCTTGTTCGTTTTAAAGATAGGTATAAGAAACAAGTCGATTTGGAACGGGCACGGTGGGTTTCTAGAAGGTTCGTTGACTTTGAGCATGGATTGGGTCTGTTGGTGTCTTTGTCATTTATTATGTTCTGATAAAGACAGCATTACTTTTAGTCTGTGATTCGGGTAGACGAATGTTGCAGAGGTCCGCTGTTAGAGTCATTTATTTGAACTTTCATAAGTGCTTTTTGGGGCCTTCTTGAATAAGGCATTTTGAATTTGAATTTGATTTTGTTGTAAAAAGTTACAAAAAAGAACGACTGCTTTAGCCAGTGTCACTCGGGATGATGTAAGGATTCTAACGATACCCTATACAACAAAATTGGACCCATTTACTATGATACAAAAATATTGGAATTAATAAACTTCAGAAAAAGGATAATGAGGTTGCATGACAGGCGCGCTACGTGCGTAACTCGCTAAAAATTTATTTTTTGCAGCGCATAGGAGCCGACCACTCATCATGTATTATCCACCACATTAATCAACATACAGTAGAAGTAACTGCCCTGGTCGGCCCAGTTGAACTCGATTTCAAGAGACATGAAACAGTAAAACCTTCATTTCACGTACGGCAGCCCTCACTCGCTGCATCCCAATGGTGCATGGTCTATGCAGGTCCCGGTGCGACGGTTTATGCTACATTATTTCTCGTGGGCGGCGGTTAATATTCCGCCGGTGTCTGGAGCCCATCCCACCGGGAATACAAATACATTGCATTTTCTACTAACTACAGGCGGTTGCTTCTCAAATGTTTGGATGAAACGATGAAAATACGAAATAGAGGTTATTCTATCTAGATTGTCTGCTTTGAAAAGGGGAAACTGTATGCGAAAATTATATGCTTATAAAATATGTTACCTATTCATTTCGTACACTTAGGTAACTATTTTTTAACTATTTGATGAAATGAAATAAGATTTTTACAGGAATAGGGATGTTTACTCAATTTTTTTTATGATGTCAATCAATTCGTTTTTTTATGAGAATCAAATGTCTTTATCGAAAAAGCTGGAAACCTAACGCTAAAAACGTCTAAAATGAGAGTCAAAGTCGGGCGTACCTACTGAGCGCTAAAACGCCCTATACAAATTGGACGGAATATCTGACGTCATTTGTTCTACGCGGGCCATAAATCTGTAGGTACTAAAAACATGCGTTTTGTTGATTTGGCCGTGAAAAACTTCGTTTAAGTACATATTTGTCATACATTTTTTTATTCATTAAAGTGTAAAATATATGTTGGTATAATTTAAATTACTAATGGATGATAAAAAAAATGTTGATTTTGGTAAACTTTTAGATGCAGTATCTTCGTGAAAATTATATATTTTTTGTTAATTTCGTTTTTATTGTGTTAATGTGATCTTCTTAAAACTGTATAACGACAGAAATTATGTATTTTGTGTTTCATGCAACATTCCAATTGCAAAGCACTCCACTGCATATAAAATAAATATATCTATTGAATAATTACAACTCTATAAAAAGCAAATATATATTTTTTCTTAAACCAAGCTTATGATAGTAAATTAAAATTAAATACAGCACTGTATAACTTACAAATTGACACATGTCGATACGCAGGGTAAATAAGCAAAATTGATTACCGCTAAGTAGTTTAAATTAATTCACATTAATTAAATAAATAATAATCTAGTGGCCATCGCATTAACTTACGAAAATTAATGAGTATTTAATTACAGGACATAAATTCAATAAACGTTTATTATCCATACGAACTACGGCCGGTTGAATTAAAATAAAACAATAATTCAGTGAAATTTGGAAGTCCGCCAGCGATCGCTTATAACTCCCTACAAATTGAATCTACTGCCAATGAATGATTTCAGTCATAACAGGACCGTAGTAGCTTAACGTTAATCTGTGACGGAACTGGTAAAATTATTCATCCCTTGGTGATGGCGGACAAAGTTCCCCAAAACTGGTGTAAATAATAAATTAAGGTAAGCCCTGAATAAAATTTTTGTAGGTTTAACGAAAATTGTTATGCCAATGTTGCCAAGTTTGGGGTAAATTAATTATGTTCCCCAATTCACTATTGCTTTCCAAACGACGTAAGCTCTTCGCTGAAGTCATACTATCCCCATGGAGAAGGAGCACCATGATTGGTAGTTAATTACTCAATATATTGAGTTGGAATTCGAATAACAGTTGGGACGCCAATAACATAATTTCGCATCCAGACGTAAAAACAGTGTGCATTATTTTTTCTAAATTAGCCTATAGCGATGTCATTGGGATGCACATCTCCAAGAGCGTAGGGTTTCTCATGATTCGTCTTGAGGTAGTAGATCCCGTCCTTCCTGCAATGAGATAAAAAGTAAATAAAAAATTGCTTTTAAAAAAGAAGGCACCACCACAGCATCTGAAGGGTGGATTTCTTTAATAGAATTTATAAAAAGACCACCATTAGGATATACCCTACTCATTGACAGAGAAATCAAGTAACATCACCACAAAAAAATAAAGACGAATTGAGAACCTCTCCTTTTTAACCGACTTCCAAAAAAGGAGGAGGTTATCAATTCGTCGGGTATTTTTTATTTTTTTATGTTTGTTACCTCAGAGCTCCGTCATTTATAAACCGATTTGGAAAATTCTTTTTTTATTTGAAAGGATATACTTTCAGATTGGTCCCATAGAAATTTCATCAAAATCGGTTGAGTAGTTTGTCACTGTTGCTTTTTTAAAACAATTTTGTTTTAGAAGCCGGTTAAATACGTTCGTACTTGTACCTATACCTGTGTCTACCTATATACCTATTTATTGCTACGTTTGTAATAGATATATAATATTATTCGCTCAGTAGAGCAAGTCGAGCCCAAATACGATTTACCAAGTCTTATGCCTGAACAGGCTCAAATTCGTAGATGTTAGAATTTTGTGTAGTAAATAGTAATTGGAACGACGTAAGCGGATCTCATACAATGATGACTTTTACTGTTTAGGAAACTTGATAATAGGTACATATATATGTTATCGAACTCGTATCATGAAAGAAACTATGTTATGGTACCTAAACTATAGTGTTTTATACACCAAGTTTGATAGCATGCTACAAAACTCAGTGCTCAATGCATTGAGTCATTATGAATCTACTATCAATTTAGAGGATAATCAAATATAACTTTAGAGCTTCTGAATTGATTATGTTCTCTAAAGGAACCTATCATTTAATTTATTCATATAACTATTTTTACATTGAGTCTGAAATACCATAGAAATAAATAAATTTTCAAAAACATTAAAACTAAACTAAAATTAAAATAAATGTAATTAGAATCAAAACACAAAAGTCTCATTAAAATCAAATTGAAATCAAATAAAAGTCATAATAAAAAAAAACTATTTAATGTTCATTATTATTTTATTAACAGTTGCCGGTGCATTAATAAAATTGAAGTGTCTGTTTGTAATATCAAAATAACAGCTTTTTACTAAATGCATATGAAAGTATATCCGGGTAATCTCCGAAACGGATGGACCGATTTTGACGGGACTTTCACTGGTTGATTGCTGATGTTACAAGGAGTAACATAGGCTACTTTAATTTTAGAAAAATAATTAGGGTTCCGCGCAAAAAAAATAAAAACCATGTAATCCAAAATCTCCACGCGGGTGAAACCGCGGGGCAGCAGCTAGTTCTAGTACCTACGTTAACTGACACATAATACTATATATCAGTGATGGCGACAACGAGGTCGGTTCTAACTGTTCACAAAAGGGTCCTTTGTAAACCTAATCAAATATGACCGCTTTAGCTGCAGAATGGGTGCCTGAATCGACTTCTTTTGTTCTTGTGAATGCAAATAATTTGTGCCTCGTTGCCGAAGTTGGTTAATGAAGAACGTGACCATTTGAGTGTTAATTCGTTTTATATGATTATGCGCAAGCTATTTTGAAAAGCTATTTTCGTTTTGTACAACACACCGTTTTACCAACGTAAGGATAAAGACGAAAGACCGGACCGGAGAATAACATGCTACTTTTTATTCCGGAAAAATGCACTGTTCTTGTACGGCAATCTTCATACAAAGAAAACAATTAGCTGCAGCTTGTACATAAATAACTAACATTAAAGACGAAAGTGTATTCCAAAGTCGAGGTTTTTGCTAACTTGCGCACGGTCGATATTTTCCTTAATTTTTAACAGAGAGCCAAAACTGGAGGGTGTACTCAATTCAGTTGTATTTTTTATGTTTGTTACCTCTGATCTCCGTCATTTATTTATTTAAAACCGATTAGAACATTTGTTTTTATTTTAAAGGATTTATTTTCAGATTGGTCCCATAGAAATTTCATCAAAATCTGTTCAATAGTTTGTTATTGAAGTCGGTTCGTCACTTTTTAAACGACTGCATAAAAAAGGAATGTAATGTTTTTGGGTTCATTCATGTATGTATATAGGTATGTGAATTTTTATTTTTTCCACCGTAACTTTTATAACAGATGTGGATGTATGGGGTATCGTTAGAATCCTTACACCATCCCGTGTGTCACTGGCTAGCAAAAATTGCTGTTGATACTATCGTAACTTAAATAAGTTAAATCCACGTCTTAAGCACAAAGGCCCTGTAGTGCGACTCGTTACCCTGAGACATTATTTAAGGCTCATAAGCCCAGTAATTTCACTGGCTACTCTGCTCATCAAACCGGAACACAGTAATGCTTGCACATTACTGCTTGGCGGCAGTCTTCACGAGCAAAGCGGTGGTAACAACCCAGACGGACACTCGCAGAAGAGTTAGTCTTACCACTAACATAGCAAATATAGCAAATATGGCGTCGATCCGCTGCTCCTTTTGATCTTCCAAAGAGAAATCTAGATAGGATGGAAATTTAAGATACTTTAACATAATTACATTTTACATAATTAGATAGAAAGTGCCATGAATGATTTTTGTATTTCGTGTGCTATATCTTCCTTTGCTATAAATGTTAAAGTTACCAACAATAGGTTACATAGGTACTTACCCATAATGTATATCAAAGCCGCCCATGATGAGCTTTTCCCCAGTTCCCCTGCAAGACCCTGTATAGTACAGCTCATCGTAGCTTTCGCACCGCACCGCAGTGAAAGGAACGTCCGATATTATGGACTCTGAGAAGAACATGTGCGCTCGATTATGGGCGCAGAGACCTGGAAAATGATAATTAAACTAAGAATTATTTATTTACTAAGGATGTACTTATATTAATAGACTAGCTTCTGCCTGCGGTTTTCACCCGCGTTCCCACAAGAACGTCAAACCCATCTGTCAAATTAAATCAACTTGTCAACATTATAAAACTTTATTGACAGCTGTAAATGTCAATTTTATGTCACACTAACTTCTGCCCGCGGTTTTCACCCGCGTTTACACAGGAACCGTGCATTTTTCCAGGATAAAAAGTAGGCTAAGTTACACTCCGATCTATAAACTATATCTTTGCCAAAAATCACGTCGATCCGTTGCTTGAAAGAAGGACAAACCAACAAATCAACAAACACACTTTCGCATTTATAATATTAGTATAGTAAGGATGGTTCGAAAACCTGGTCAAAATCGCGGGGAGCCGATGGATGCAAGTTCACGTCACTTATGTTCAGCAGTAGATGTGATCAGGCTGATGAAGATTATGATATTAATTAAACATAAATTATTTTATAGTAGTAATTTAAATGGTCGCAATAAGGCAGATTGATCGCCATAGGTACCCCATGCACCTATCGGCATGCTAGGTACGTCCTAAATATTTTGAAATGTTTGCGTTTGTAGTTCCGATTTTTGTAACATAAAACCTTTTTTAAATTAACGATAATTTTAGCCGCGGCCATGTAAAATCTTGTTGATTTTTGTTCAATAGCATTTACTTAGGTACAAAATTAAAATCACTTCTCCTCGCTAAGCACAGTAATGTAAATAAGCCCTAGAGAGCAAAAATCCATTTCGCCAGCTCTCCGCAGGTTTGGATTTACTTTTTTGAGAGTTGGTAGTACGAAAACAACGTTGCTTTTTTATTATTACAAGCTCTTATTTAACTTGCAATGTTTGTATGTGCGTATGTATGTTTGTATTTTTGTATGTATGTTAGTATGTATGTATATTTGTTTGTTTAGGTCATATCTTGCAAGCTAAATTTGACGCCCTTCCCGGTGTTCGATTGAGTCAAAATTTTACATACATGAGGAAATCGGATGACAATGCAATAAAAAGAAAAATACAACGATATTCTGAAATCATCGTGAGAAATTGTTTTTTTGTGCGAGCATTGAGCACGGACTCCGGCGTGATTGCGAATTGCGATTGTTGCCAAAAGTGACACAACCACAACAAACCAAATTACCCTCAACTTACCCCTATAATCTAACCCGCAGCCTGGTTGCCTCGTCCCCCCATTGGGGTAGAAGTCTATATGGCCCAGGGGCGACGCAAAGCCGAGGTACCCCCCGCAAGTGTGGATCACTTCGACGTGACGCGCGTCGTGTTTGTCCAGACGGGCGTCTTTGTTACCCAGCGTGAACAACGGCAATGCTGGATCTAATCCTGATTTTTTTTTATATATATTAATAGTTTGGTAGCTCGCACATCTACCTCCCGTCGCGTCCCTACATTTAACTAAGTACATGCTCACATAAATATATACATCACAAAAATTTCGCTTCCAACAGGATTCGAACTTGCGTCTTCTGGCTTGCCGGGCCAGACGCCTTAACGAATAGGCTATGGGAGCAATCGATGTTGACTGCGAAATTCTTGATATGATGTATTTCTTTTCGGCTTACAAGCCGTAGCTCCATCTAGCATACCCGCTTTGAAGCGATTGCCTACTCCATTTTGATAGGTTACAGTACCAATCAAATGGCGAGAGATTTTGCATTATTTAATGCAAAACAATGGAGTAGGCAAACGCTTCAAAGCGGGTCTGCTAGATGGATCTACGGCTTGTAAGCCGAAAAGAAATACATCATATCAAGAATTTCGCAGTCAACATCGATTGCTCCCATAGCCTAGTGGTTAAGGCGTCTGGCCTGGCAAGCCAGAAGACGCAGGTTCAAATCCTGTTGGAAGCGAAATTTTTGTGATGTATATATTTATGTGAACATCCGATAGTGTCAGTTAACACTATAAAATATATTTCATAAGTACATGCTATTATTAAACCACTTAGGGCCGATTGTTCAATAGTCAGATAGCGTCCTGTTGGATAATTCCCTGATTCATCTAAAACTGTGGTGAAGACAGACGTAAATAAATTGTATGGCATTCTAAAGAAATAAACCTTAACGGTAACGGTCCATTAATTTTGAAATGAAAGACCCGAAAACACACTAAAAACACGTAAATTAATTGATTGGATAGCAATCAGTTCATTCAAGTGCAATTAAAAAATCGGCCCTTAAAAAACCAAATTCTTATTTCCGTGTTATCAAATTTGTCCAATTAAAGGCTGGTGCTTGTAATGGAATATATAATATGTACATGTACGAGTTATATATCTACCAATAAAAAAATGTATGATTATTAGACCGATCCACGAAATTGGATTGTACCTACATGCATAGGTATTTTTATCCCAACTTAGTGGTCAGACACTTTTACCGCTGACTGTACCATCATATTAAATTGGGCATGTTTCCATTGGCCAGTGACGGCACGGCATTCGTGGACAATGGACATTGAAAACATTGTTACGATTTTTCTCTAAACGGCTACCATGACGGGCGACGTTACAGTGGTTTAGAAAAATCAAGCTAGTATACAAATAGAATATTTTATCCTACTAAATTTATAAATGGGAATGTTTTCATTTTTTATTACATAATCAAAGCGAATCTTACTGAACATATTGACAGTTAATGGAAAAATGCATTGTTATTGAGAATAAAATAGTGAATTGTGGTTTCAATTTATTATAGACAAAATTATTTAAACGAGTTTTCAGGTTCATTTCTCGACTGCCGAATTGTATAACTTGTCTTGCCGTGCCGTCGCTGTACAATGGAAAAACACCCAGCATCATGATCTTCGTAGAATTGCAGAACATTACATCAAGGTAAAAGCTTTATTACGTACAATAAAAAAAACTTCTTGTAATATAAAAGTCTTCATAGTAAATAGCATCAGTAGAAGAGTCGACTTTTTTATTTGTCGCACACAGACATTTTTACAACATGCATAAAACGTTATAGCTTCATTTCAATGACGTCATAACACGTCGACATCATTGCAGCTTTTTACCAAAACGAATGTAATCTAACATTTTAGACGTGACTCTAATTTGAGGACGTTATACTTAAAGAAATCTAGGTCAAAAGAAATACAAGGGATATTTACAATAAGTATTTCATTTGTTTTTATTTATCAATAGATTCATTATCAGCCTCTTACGCTCCCACTGCTGGGATACCGGCCTTCTCTCAGAGGTATGGGCCATAATCCACCACGTGGGCCCAGTGCGGGTTGGTGGATGTCACATGTCCTCGAATTTGTAGTTCTTGAACATGCGTGTTTCCTCGCGATGTTTTCCTTCACCGTTTTAGAGCGAGTGTCAATAATCCGCACATAACTTGATATAAGTCATTGGTGCGGGTCGAGTCGAGGTTCGAACTATGGTGCGTCGGATTGAAAGTCGTACAAGTTCCCGCTCGGCCACATTCGCATGCTCTCAATAGATTAGCCTTAATTTATTACATACCTGTAATTGTATCTATAGGTCCTTGCTTCACATACGCCCCGGCAATGCCCACGACATGAGCGCCCAAGCTATGTCCTATCAAATGGACATCATCCATAGAAACACCTTCTCCTATAAGGAAATTCAGGAACTCCGTGAGGATGCGGCCGACAGACGCCACGTTGTAGCTAGCCAGGATGTAGTTCACCATAGCAGCCTTGCCCCAGTCCACGACGATGATGTTGAGGTCACTTACGTTAAGGTATGCTGTAACAGAAATGAACATTGTTTTAAAGTGGTGTCAATTTTTTTTAAAGCGATTTAATCTCATGTTTTGGCCTTACTCCGAAAATCTAACGTCGAAGTTTAGCTCAGAAGATCGCAGCTTTCCTACTATGAAAGTGTTTTGGATCCAACTTTCGATGCGATGTACAGTCACGGTAAGAATACCTTCGTCAGTTTCCAAATTCTTTCCTTTATCACGTAAGGGCACATATGCAAGAAATATACAGCATATACAGCAGTGGATGTCCCCCGGTTGATAATGAAGATGATGAACTATGTATAAAATACTATTATTAACTATCTACTAGGTACATACCTACTACGAGTATACGTATAGGCTTTAGCTTTAAAAACAGTTGGATATCTACAGGCCATTGTAGGCCTAGAAGAAACTTGGCTAGTTCTAGGATTTTTTATTTTCTATTTATTTTTTAATCATTGCCAAGCATAAAAACTCAAATATTTTCAGTAACTTATGCCGCTCAGGATATATCTATAAAACTTTATCCAATATATCTTCAACAACTTTAGCATAAAATGGTTGAAAGTTACCGACGAATGCATTAAGCACTTCACCCAAGCACATCCGGACCGTAGACTGAACCAACACTGTCCTGAGAAAGACGTGTCGGGCAATATCCCCGTATAAATAGAGCCTTTATCTACAATCTGTGAGTAAACACAATACCATTGAGTGGAGTCCGCACATCGGAAGGACACGAACGTACGCTCGGTCTAACGTCTCCGACCGAATTCCAATGTGTTGTCTGAAAATGGGACTAGCTAGCTATGTGTATAGATCGTTCTGAAGTAGTATTGGATCTAGGGGTGCGATTGAACGAGATCCGTTTCAACCGGAGCTACGCATATCCGTCTGTAAGTTATATCAACATTTGAATGATAAAATGAAACTTGTGATCTTGTTCGTTTTACAGATAGGTATAAGAAACAAGTCGATTTGGAACGGGCACGGTGGGTTTCTGGAAGGTTCGTTGACTTTGAGCATGGATAGCACAGAACACTATTACTCCTATGGATAGGGTCTGTTGGTGTCTTTGTCATTTATTATGTTCTGCTAAAGACAGCATTAGTTTTAGTCTGTGATTCGGGTAGACGAATGTTGCAGAGGTCCGCTGTTAGAGTCATTTATTTTAACTTTCATAAGTGCTCCTTTGGGGCCTTCTTGATTAAAGCATTTTGAATTTGATGTAATAAAAGTTACACAAAAGAACTGCTTTAGCCAGTGTCACTCACACATATGTAAATCATCAGGATGATGTAAGGATTCTAACGATACCCTATACATCAATATTGGACCCATTTACTAAGATACAAAAATGTTGGAATTTATAAACTTCAGAAAAAGGATAATGAGGTTGCATGACAGGCGCGCTACGTGTGTAACTCGCTAAAAATTGATTTTTTGCAGCGCATATGAGCCGACCACTCATCAGGTATTATCCACCACATTAATCAACATACAGTAGAAGTAACTGCCCTGGTCGGCCCAGTTGAACTCGATTTCAAGAGACATGAAACAGTAAAACCTTCATTTCACGTACGGCAGCCCTCACTCGCTGCATCCCAATGGTGCATGGTCTATGCAGGTCCCGGTGCGACGGTTTATGCTACATTATTTCTCGTGGGCGGCGGTTAATATTCCGCCGGTGTCTGGAGCCCATCCCACCGGGAATACAAATACATTGCATTTTCTACTAACTACAGGCGGTTGCTTCTCAAATGTTTGGATGAAACGATGAAAATACGAAATAGAGGTTATTCTATCTAGATTGTCTGCTTTGAAAAGGGGAAACTGTATGCGAAAATTATATGCTTATAAAATATGTTACCTATTCATTTCGTACACTTAGGTAACTATTTTTTAACTATTTGATGAAATGAAATAAGATTTTTACAGGAATAGGGATGTTTACTCAATTTTTTTTATGATGTCAATCAATTCGTTTTTTTATGAGAATCAAATGTCTTTATCGAAAAAGCTGGAAACCTAACGCTAAAAACGTCTAAAATGAGAGTCAAAGTCGGGCGTACCTACTGAGCGCTAAAACGCCCTATACAAATTGGACGGAATATCTGACGTCATTTGTTCTACGCGGGCCATAAATCTGTAGGTACTAAAAACATGCGTTTTGTTGATTTGGCCGTGAAAAACTTCGTTTAAGTACATATTTGTCATACATTTTTTTATTCATTAAAGTGTAAAATATATGTTGGTATAATTTAAATTACTAATGGATGATAAAAAAAATGTTGATTTTGGTAAACTTTTAGATGCAGTATCTTCGTGAAAATTATATATTTTTTGTTAATTTCGTTTTTATTGTGTTAATGTGATCTTCTTAAAACTGTATAACGACAGAAATTATGTATTTTGTGTTTCATGCAACATTCCAATTGCAAAGCACTCCACTGCATATAAAATAAATATATCTATTGAATAATTACAACTCTATAAAAAGCAAATATATATTTTTTCTTAAACCAAGCTTATGATAGTAAATTAAAATTAAATACAGCACTGTATAACTTACAAATTGACACATGTCGATACGCAGGGTAAATAAGCAAAATTGATTACCGCTAAGTAGTTTAAATTAATTCACATTAATTAAATAAATAATAATCTAGTGGCCATCGCATTAACTTACGAAAATTAATGAGTATTTAATTACAGGACATAAATTCAATAAACGTTTATTATCCATACGAACTACGGCCGGTTGAATTAAAATAAAACAATAATTCAGTGAAATTTGGAAGTCCGCCAGCGATCGCTTATAACTCCCTACAAATTGAATCTACTGCCAATGAATGATTTCAGTCATAACAGGACCGTAGTAGCTTAACGTTAATCTGTGACGGAACTGGTAAAATTATTCATCCCTTGGTGATGGCGGACAAAGTTCCCCAAAACTGGTGTAAATAATAAATTAAGGTAAGCCCTGAATAAAATTTTTGTAGGTTTAACGAAAATTGTTATGCCAAGTTTGGGGTAAATTAATTATGTTCCCCAATTCACTATTGCTTTCCAAACGACGTAAGCTCTTCGCTGAAGTCATACTATCCCCATGGAGAAGGAGCACCATGATTGGTAGTTAATTACTCAATATATTGAGTTGGAATTCGAATAACAGTTGGGACGCCAATAACATAATTTCGCATCCAGACGTAAAAACAGTGTGCATTATTTTTTCTAAATTAGCCTATAGCGATGTCATTGGGATGCACATCTCCAAGAGCGTAGGGTTTCTCATGATTCGTCTTGAGGTAGTAGATCCCGTCCTTCCTGCAATGAGATAAAAAGTAAATAAAAAATTGCTTTTAAAAAAGAAGGCACCACCACAGCATCTGAAGGGTGGATTTCTTTAATAGAATTTATAAAAAGACCACCATTAGGATATACCCTACTCATTGACAGAGAAATCAAGTAACATCACCACAAAAAAATAAAGACGAATTGAGAACCTCTCCTTTTTAACCGACTTCCAAAAAAGGAGGAGGTTATCAATTCGTCGGGTATTTTTTATTTTTTTATGTTTGTTACCTCAGAGCTCCGTCATTTATAAACCGATTTGGAAAATTCTTTTTTTATTTGAAAGGATATACTTTCAGATTGGTCCCATAGAAATTTCATCAAAATCGGTTGAGTAGTTTGTCACTGTTGCTTTTTTAAAACAATTTTGTTTTAGAAGCCGGTTAAATACGTTCGTACTTGTACCTATACCTGTGTCTACCTATATACCTATTTATTGCTACGTTTGTAATAGATATATAATATTATTCGCTCAGTAGAGCAAGTCGAGCCCAAATACGATTTACCAAGTCTTATGCCTGAACAGGCTCAAATTCGTAGATGTTAGAATTTTGTGTAGTAAATAGTAATTGGAACGACGTAAGCGGATCTCATACAATGATGACTTTTACTGTTTAGGAAACTTGATAATAGGTACATATATATGTTATCGAACTCGTATCATGAAAGAAACTATGTTATGGTACCTAAACTATAGTGTTTTATACACCAAGTTTGATAGCATGCTACAAAACTCAGTGCTCAATGCATTGAGTCATTATGAATCTACTATCAATTTAGAGGATAATCAAATATAACTTTAGAGCTTCTGAATTGATTATGTTCTCTAAAGGAACCTATCATTTAATTTATTCATATAACTATTTTTACATTGAGTCTGAAATACCATAGAAATAAATAAATTTTCAAAAACATTAAAACTAAACTAAAATTAAAATAAATGTAATTAGAATCAAAACACAAAAGTCTCATTAAAATCAAATTGAAATCAAATAAAAGTCATAATAAAAAAAAACTATTTAATGTTCATTATTATTTTATTAACAGTTGCCGGTGCATTAATAAAATTGAAGTGTCTGTTTGTAATATCAAAATAACAGCTTTTTACTAAATGCATATGAAAGTATATCCGGGTAATCTCCGAAACGGATGGACCGATTTTGACGGGACTTTCACTGGTTGATTGCTGATGTTACAAGGAGTAACATAGGCTACTTTAATTTTAGAAAAATAATTAGGGTTCCGCGCAAAAAAAATAAAAACCATGTAATCCAAAATCTCCACGCGGGTGAAACCGCGGGGCAGCAGCTAGTTCTAGTACCTACGTTAACTGACACATAATACTATATATCAGTGATGGCGACAACGAGGTCGGTTCTAACTGTTCACAAAAGGGTCCTTTGTAAACCTAATCAAATATGACCGCTTTAGCTGCAGAATGGGTGCCTGAATCGACTTCTTTTGTTCTTGTGAATGCAAATAATTTGTGCCTCGTTGCCGAAGTTGGTTAATGAAGAACGTGACCATTTGAGTGTTAATTCGTTTTATATGATTATGCGCAAGCTATTTTGAAAAGCTATTTTCGTTTTGTACAACACACCGTTTTACCAACGTAAGGATAAAGACGAAAGACCGGACCGGAGAATAACATGCTACTTTTTATTCCGGAAAAATGCACTGTTCTTGTACGGCAATCTTCATACAAAGAAAACAATTAGCTGCAGCTTGTACATAAATAACTAACATTAAAGACGAAAGTGTATTCCAAAGTCGAGGTTTTTGCTAACTTGCGCACGGTCGATATTTTCCTTAATTTTTAACAGAGAGCCAAAACTGGAGGGTGTACTCAATTCAGTTGTATTTTTTATGTTTGTTACCTCTGATCTCCGTCATTTATTTATTTAAAACCGATTAGAACATTTGTTTTTATTTTAAAGGATTTATTTTCAGATTGGTCCCATAGAAATTTCATCAAAATCTGTTCAATAGTTTGTTATTGAAGTCGGTTCGTCACTTTTTAAACGACTGCATAAAAAAGGAATGTAATGTTTTTGGGTTCATTCATGTATGTATATAGGTATGTGAATTTTTATTTTTTCCACCGTAACTTTTATAACAGATGTGGATGTATGGGGTATCGTTAGAATCCTTACACCATCCCGTGTGTCACTGGCTAGCAAAAATTGCTGTTGATACTATCGTAACTTAAATAAGTTAAATCCACGTCTTAAGCACAAAGGCCCTGTAGTGCGACTCGTTACCCTGAGACATTATTTAAGGCTCATAAGCCCAGTAATTTCACTGGCTACTCTGCTCATCAAACCGGAACACAGTAATGCTTGCACATTACTGCTTGGCGGCAGTCTTCACGAGCAAAGCGGTGGTAACAACCCAGACGGACACTCGCAGAAGAGTTAGTCTTACCACTAACATAGCAAATATAGCAAATATGGCGTCGATCCGCTGCTCCTTTTGATCTTCCAAAGAGAAATCTAGATAGGATGGAAATTTAAGATACTTTAACATAATTACATTTTACATAATTAGATAGAAAGTGCCATGAATGATTTTTGTATTTCGTGTGCTATATCTTCCTTTGCTATAAATGTTAAAGTTACCAACAATAGGTTACATAGGTACTTACCCATAATGTATATCAAAGCCGCCCATGATGAGCTTTTCCCCAGTTCCCCTGCAAGACCCTGTATAGTACAGCTCATCGTAGCTTTCGCACCGCACCGCAGTGAAAGGAACGTCCGATATTATGGACTCTGAGAAGAACATGTGCGCTCGATTATGGGCGCAGAGACCTGGAAAATGATAATTAAACTAAGAATTATTTATTTACTAAGGATGTACTTATATTAATAGACTAGCTTCTGCCTGCGGTTTTCACCCGCGTTCCCACAAGAACGTCAAACCCATCTGTCAAATTAAATCAACTTGTCAACATTATAAAACTTTATTGACAGCTGTAAATGTCAATTTTATGTCACACTAACTTCTGCCCGCGGTTTTCACCCGCGTTTACACAGGAACCGTGCATTTTTCCAGGATAAAAAGTAGGCTAAGTTACACTCCGATCTATAAACTATATCTTTGCCAAAAATCACGTCGATCCGTTGCTTGAAAGAAGGACAAACCAACAAATCAACAAACACACTTTCGCATTTATAATATTAGTATAGTAAGGATGGTTCGAAAACCTGGTCAAAATCGCGGGGAGCCGATGGATGCAAGTTCACGTCACTTATGTTCAGCAGTAGATGTGATCAGGCTGATGAAGATTATGATATTAATTAAACATAAATTATTTTATAGTAGTAATTTAAATGGTCGCAATAAGGCAGATTGATCGCCATAGGTACCCCATGCACCTATCGGCATGCTAGGTACGTCCTAAATATTTTGAAATGTTTGCGTTTGTAGTTCCGATTTTTGTAACATAAAACCTTTTTTAAATTAACGATAATTTTAGCCGCGGCCATGTAAAATCTTGTTGATTTTTGTTCAATAGCATTTACTTAGGTACAAAATTAAAATCACTTCTCCTCGCTAAGCACAGTAATGTAAATAAGCCCTAGAGAGCAAAAATCCATTTCGCCAGCTCTCCGCAGGTTTGGATTTACTTTTTTGAGAGTTGGTAGTACGAAAACAACGTTGCTTTTTTATTATTACAAGCTCTTATTTAACTTGCAATGTTTGTATGTGCGTATGTATGTTTGTATTTTTGTATGTATGTTAGTATGTATGTATATTTGTTTGTTTAGGTCATATCTTGCAAGCTAAATTTGACGCCCTTCCCGGTGTTCGATTGAGTCAAAATTTTACATACATGAGGAAATCGGATGACAATGCAATAAAAAGAAAAATACAACGATATTCTGAAATCATCGTGAGAAATTGTTTTTTTGTGCGAGCATTGAGCACGGACTCCGGCGTGATTGCGAATTGCGATTGTTGCCAAAAGTGACACAACCACAACAAACCAAATTACCCTCAACTTACCCCTATAATCTAACCCGCAGCCTGGTTGCCTCGTCCCCCCATTGGGGTAGAAGTCTATATGGCCCAGGGGCGACGCAAAGCCGAGGTACCCCCCGCAAGTGTGGATCACTTCGACGTGACGCGCGTCGTGTTTGTCCAGACGGGCGTCTTTGTTACCCAGCGTGAACAACGGCAATGCTGGATCTAATCCTGATTTTTTTTTATATATATTAATAGTTTGGTAGCTCGCACATCTACCTCCCGTCGCGTCCCTACATTTAACTAAGTACATGCTCACATAAATATATACATCACAAAAATTTCGCTTCCAACAGGATTCGAACTTGCGTCTTCTGGCTTGCCGGGCCAGACGCCTTAACGAATAGGCTATGGGAGCAATCGATGTTGACTGCGAAATTCTTGATATGATGTATTTCTTTTCGGCTTACAAGCCGTAGCTCCATCTAGCATACCCGCTTTGAAGCGATTGCCTACTCCATTTTGATAGGTTACAGTACCAATCAAATGGCGAGAGATTTTGCATTATTTAATGCAAAACAATGGAGTAGGCAAACGCTTCAAAGCGGGTCTGCTAGATGGATCTACGGCTTGTAAGCCGAAAAGAAATACATCATATCAAGAATTTCGCAGTCAACATCGATTGCTCCCATAGCCTAGTGGTTAAGGCGTCTGGCCTGGCAAGCCAGAAGACGCAGGTTCAAATCCTGTTGGAAGCGAAATTTTTGTGATGTATATATTTATGTGAACATCCGATAGTGTCAGTTAACACTATAAAATATATTTCATAAGTACATGCTATTATTAAACCACTTAGGGCCGATTGTTCAATAGTCAGATAGCGTCCTGTTGGATAATTCCCTGATTCATCTAAAACTGTGGTGAAGACAGACGTAAATAAATTGTATGGCATTCTAAAGAAATAAACCTTAACGGTAACGGTCCATTAATTTTGAAATGAAAGACCCGAAAACACACTAAAAACACGTAAATTAATTGATTGGATAGCAATCAGTTCATTCAAGTGCAATTAAAAAATCGGCCCTTAAAAAACCAAATTCTTATTTCCGTGTTATCAAATTTGTCCAATTAAAGGCTGGTGCTTGTAATGGAATATATAATATGTACATGTACGAGTTATATATCTACCAATAAAAAAATGTATGATTATTAGACCGATCCACGAAATTGGATTGTACCTACATGCATAGGTATTTTTATCCCAACTTAGTGGTCAGACACTTTTACCGCTGACTGTACCATCATATTAAATTGGGCATGTTTCCATTGGCCAGTGACGGCACGGCATTCGTGGACAATGGACATTGAAAACATTGTTACGATTTTTCTCTAAACGGCTACCATGACGGGCGACGTTACAGTGGTTTAGAAAAATCAAGCTAGTATACAAATAGAATATTTTATCCTACTAAATTTATAAATGGGAATGTTTTCATTTTTTATTACATAATCAAAGCGAATCTTACTGAACATATTGACAGTTAATGGAAAAATGCATTGTTATTGAGAATAAAATAGTGAATTGTGGTTTCAATTTATTATAGACAAAATTATTTAAACGAGTTTTCAGGTTCATTTCTCGACTGCCGAATTGTATAACTTGTCTTGCCGTGCCGTCGCTGTACAATGGAAAAACACCCAGCATCATGATCTTCGTAGAATTGCAGAACATTACATCAAGGTAAAAGCTTTATTACGTACAATAAAAAAAACTTCTTGTAATATAAAAGTCTTCATAGTAAATAGCATCAGTAGAAGAGTCGACTTTTTTATTTGTCGCACACAGACATTTTTACAACATGCATAAAACGTTATAGCTTCATTTCAATGACGTCATAACACGTCGACATCATTGCAGCTTTTTACCAAAACGAATGTAATCTAACATTTTAGACGTGACTCTAATTTGAGGACGTTATACTTAAAGAAATCTAGGTCAAAAGAAATACAAGGGATATTTACAATAAGTATTTCATTTGTTTTTATTTATCAATAGATTCATTATCAGCCTCTTACGCTCCCACTGCTGGGATACCGGCCTTCTCTCAGAGGTATGGGCCATAATCCACCACGTGGGCCCAGTGCGGGTTGGTGGATGTCACATGTCCTCGAATTTGTAGTTCTTGAACATGCGTGTTTCCTCGCGATGTTTTCCTTCACCGTTTTAGAGCGAGTGTCAATAATCCGCACATAACTTGATATAAGTCATTGGTGCGGGTCGAGTCGAGGTTCGAACTATGGTGCGTCGGATTGAAAGTCGTACAAGTTCCCGCTCGGCCACATTCGCATGCTCTCAATAGATTAGCCTTAATTTATTACATACCTGTAATTGTATCTATAGGTCCTTGCTTCACATACGCCCCGGCAATGCCCACGACATGAGCGCCCAAGCTATGTCCTATCAAATGGACATCATCCATAGAAACACCTTCTCCTATAAGGAAATTCAGGAACTCCGTGAGGATGCGGCCGACAGACGCCACGTTGTAGCTAGCCAGGATGTAGTTCACCATAGCAGCCTTGCCCCAGTCCACGACGATGATGTTGAGGTCACTTACGTTAAGGTATGCTGTAACAGAAATGAACATTGTTTTAAAGTGGTGTCAATTTTTTTTAAAGCGATTTAATCTCATGTTTTGGCCTTACTCCGAAAATCTAACGTCGAAGTTTAGCTCAGAAGATCGCAGCTTTCCTACTATGAAAGTGTTTTGGATCCAACTTTCGATGCGATGTACAGTCACGGTAAGAATACCTTCGTCAGTTTCCAAATTCTTTCCTTTATCACGTAAGGGCACATATGCAAGAAATATACAGCATATACAGCAGTGGATGTCCCCCGGTTGATAATGATGATGATGAACTATGTATAAAATACTATTATTAACTATCTACTAGGTACATACCTACTACGAGTATACTTATAGGCTTTAGCTTTAAAAACAGTTGGATATCTACAGGCCATTGTAGGCCTAGAAGAAACCTGTCTACTTCTAGGATTTATACTTTCTACAAACACTGGTTTTATAACTCTCACAAATAAAATAGGTTTACCTGAATACTAACGTCGGTATCCGATAAGTAGGTAGGTACCTATTGTAGGACCTATATACATATTTTATTTTGTAAGCACTTATAATGACTAGGTAATACGGTAAATAGCTTATTCGTAAAGTGCATTCTGATAAGTTATCAAAATCATCTGTAACTACTTGTACTATTACGTATTCTGTGCTGTAACGTAAGTTTTATCTGACTTATCAGATATAAAAGAAATTACTTGCATTTACGTTACGAATCATATCTTTACTTAATTATCACTTTCTAAAGTATGTATGAGACGTAGTAGTGTGATTATATAAACCCAATACCTACTTCAAACACTATTTGCAAAAAAAACGAGGTAAATGAAATATTTATCTAAATTATCATATTTCCTGCGAGGTTCTCCATCAGTTAGTTTAATAGAATGTTATGAGAGATTTTATTTCGCCAAAAAGAAATTTTGCAGATATAGCAAATAATTTAGGATGTAGGAGCGACTGGTGACCTAGTTCTATACCATGTTCTGCTTCTGTGGACCCAGGCCTGTGGGTCATGCATTGCGTTGTACAGCATAATTAAGTGCCTAGCAGACATGAATATTGATTACGTACCTTCCTTGATAGATTCGGGCATAGGTCCAAAACCATCGTTGAGCCAACCATGTGTAAGCACTTTCACTTTCCTGTTAAAGTCAAAGTGGGAGTCCAATAGAGAGTTCGTGTCGTTTATCTTGAGAACTTCGTAGTCGTAAGGATTTCGCCTAAAAAGGAGAAGTATCTTCATTTAGTGACAACTATATAATTATGTACATGCATAGGTATATACCTGCAAAAAATAAAATACAAACAATCTTCTGCCTAGGTATTAGTGAAAACAGATAAATTCAAAACAAAAAACATTTACATATAGAGTTACTAGCTTCTGCCCGCGGTTTTCACCCGCGTTCCCACAGGAACCGTGCATGTTTCCGGAATAAAAAGTACCCTATGTTACTCTCCGGTCCATATATCTTTGCCAAAAATCACGTCGATCCGTTGCTTTTTTACTGCGTGAAAGAAGGACAAACCAACAATTCAACAAACCAACAAACACACTTTCGCATTTATAACAATAAGTAGGATAGGAGTTTGTAAAAAAAAACTTGTCTGTTTTTATGAATTTTAATCTGATAGACATAGGATGAACTCTTCTGCAGTAATTGTCTGGCTCGTTTGCTTGTTTGATTTTTTTAACTTGAGGATAAGATATAGCTAAAAATTGCTCATTTGTAAAATCATCGCCCTAACTTCAGTCCATTATCCAATCTTGGCCAAAAACTCGATCACACTGAGACTATAAAACGTAAAAATACAAATTGGCCTGTAAATAATTAAAACAATTAAAAAACACGACTGGTCCTACGCAGTGTCACTCGGGATGATGTAAAGGATTCTAACGACACATACATCCAAATCTGTTCAGGCATTTAAATCCCCTGAACCCTGAAAATATCAAACTCTTGTTTGGGCCGATGTCTTCTTATTAGATCTTCCTAGTCAAATTTGAAACCATAATTATTGTTTTGGAAATCGATTTAAAATCAGTGTTTATACGAAGCTCAGTGCTTAGACAAAAGACAGCCACGTGCTCCACGTGGATCGTATTGCTCACGACCAAGTTCATCGGCCTTTTCTATATTCGCAAGTGTATACCGCTCTAATGTAGCCTTAAATTCTTCTGAACCGTTATTCCTAGAAGCGCGATCCTTGCGGCATCACATGCTTTGAAACGATAAAATTACGATAAGTAAGAGTTAAGCTGGTATATATTCAATGTGGTCACGTACCAAACGACATTGTATACAGCAAAAATAATTGCTATTCGACTATCGGACGAGTTTGTCATACAAATGGGCGGTGAAATAAAAGGTTAACGAGTTAAATCGATTTCGGTACCATGACATAACAACCGTTTTTGCAAAATAAATTGCTTTTTATGTTTGGATTACCTAATTAAGTTATCGACCTGGTATGGATAATGGACCAGTGGTATTGACGTCGCGTTGGACAACGAGCTGTAAGTCGTTGGTTCGAAAGCTACAATGAGCTTTTTTTTATGTTATTTGGTAACGAGACGAGCTAGTCGTTTGCCTGATGGTAAGCACAACGCCGGCCCATAACAATTGCAGTGCCACCCAGAACTTTGAAACACAAAGGCCTGCGCGGCACTGCAGTGCGCTCGTTACCCTGAGAAATTAGGTATTAAGTCTCATAAGCCCAGTAATTTCACTGGATACTCTGCTCATCAAACCGGAACACAGTAATGCTTGCACACTACTGCTTGGCGGCAGACTTCACGAGCAAAGCGGTGGTAACAACCCAGACGGACACTCGCAGAAGAGTTAGTCCTCCCACTAACGGAGCTTGGAAGGGAAGTCATACAAATCAGTTCAAAGATACCGAAGAAGACAGATGCAAATAGTACTAAATAATTACCTGGTAAACAGCCGGAACTCCACATCGCTATCGTATACCCATCCCCAGGACCAGAAGCGGGTCTCGTTGGGCGCCGGTACTGGCGGATGAGTCTGAACGCTGGCCAGCCACACCGGGTCGTAGGGCGTCGGCGCATCCCACTTTATCGCCGACACGGCTGTGGAAAATAGAAAAGTGTGAAGGGTCCCGGCCAAACGGTTTGACTCAAATCTGCCTTTCGATGAGACAGCAAGGCCTGCCTATTCATCATCCTAATTATAATGGTGAGTTCCGAATTATCTATACATCTTCTGCACATACATACAAATAAATGTATGTAAGTAGCACGTTTTTCAACCTGGGCAACACGTCTTGAAATGGAATGGAGTAAGTATAAAGTCTTCAGGGGATTACTGCCTTTTGAGCTCTCAAGTCCCTAATAACTAACTAGTTTTTTGTGGGAAAATATATTTTTCTAAACAAGCTTTTATAAAATATGTCATTGGTAATATAATAATTGTGACCACCTTCCGTATCCATCATCAGGATCCTAAACATCATCTTATAGGATCAGAGATCAAAGACAAATCAAACGAGCCTTAACTCGATGAGGTTACGTCGTTTCTGTTCGTTCGACGTTAATGGTCGCCTTCCGGCTCCATCATCAGACCAGCTCTGTGACATCATTATATTGCATTCTCATCCGATTTACATATGTATGTAAAATTTCGGCTTATCGAACACCGGGAAGTGAGTCAAATTAAGCTTGCAATATTTGACCTAAACAAACATACAAACAAACGTTGCAAGTTAAATAAAAGCTTGTAATGAAAAGGAGTAGGTACCGTAGGTAAGGTCTTAAATGCTTTGGCTTTTCCTATATTACCTATATAACCAATTTTATTTCAGTGAGCACGATTTTGAACTGAAATAAAACGAAGGAAATGATTTGCCTATTCGTTTTTTTCGCTTCGTCAACACATATCAATCTTTTCATACACTTCCGTTGGTAATGAAAACATAGTGAAATAGCGTACTTTACATCCTCTTTTCCAACCGGAGGACTCTGAGTGATCATAGTAGGTAATTAGAAAAGTAACAAAAATAATTTTTTCTTACTTTTCTAAGTTACGACTAACTGCTGGCTGCGGTTTCACCCGCACGGAGATATTGGGTTTCATGGGTTTTATTTTTTGGCGCGGAACCCTAATTCTTTTTCTAAAATAAAAGTCGCCTTTGTTACTCCTTATAACATCAGCTATCTGCCATTGAAATTCCCGTCAAAATCGGTCCAACCGTTTCGGAGATTACCCGGAACAAACAGACAGACAGACAAAAATTTTTAAAATGGTTGAGTTGTTATAATTACCGTATATACTTTCATATTATTATGCATTTAGTAAAAAGCTGTTATTTTGATTTTACAGACACTTCAATTGTATTTATTGGTATAGATTAAAAGTTCACAAAAAAATATTCACAATCTATATGATAATTTTATCAATCACTCATGACAATTGTCAATTATCCTTATTAAGTGTCAAGGAAAATTTAAATCTATATTACATTTGCGTTCACTATGAAATTTTCAGCCGGACAATAGAACCACAGCGATCAAATCAGACGCACCCCTTATATGGACCCAGACTGGATTGCGATCCACGTTTTAGCATTCAGTGGGTAAGTTTGAACAGTCACTGCCGCTTTTCCCACCTTACGAGAAAGTACAAACTACGAGTAATTAATATTCATTGTTTGATTTGGGACAGTGTTGATGTTACCTGCTTCAATTAATTTCGAATTTCGAGGGAAATCGGAACTTTGTTGAGTAGTGATTTATTTATCAATTTATTAGGATTTGAGAGCCGTTCGAATTATATAGGATTATAATAACTTATCATTTCATACCCAATTTGCTTTCATGGATTTCGTAGATCTTGAAATTGCTCAAGATCTACTAGAGCTGACCTACAAGAGAGAGGCCAATTGGCCCAGCTCTTGTACCTAAGTTATAAGTAGGTACTTACCTTTTAAGATCCTAAGTGCACTACTAAGTTAAGTACCTACATTATTAAAACTCTAATCCCGAGGCAGACGTAGTCTAAAATAATAAGTAGCATGATCGTAAAGCATTTTCGTGTGCTCGCCCAGCTATCAGACAACCATATGCTCAAATCACACCCACCCGCGGAATTCATCGGAATAAAATGTTGTGCACACTGCATAAATTATCTTTATTTAGATTTCGGATTCGACTTCAATCGTTCCTATAGCCTAGTTGGCTAAGTCCTGTGGGCACCTTTTTTTAGCTTTTTAGCCCGTTTTGATATTTATTTATATACAATCTTTGTCACTTGACAATTATGATTTATAATTCAACAGTAATCATTATTAAAATACGGGTTTTATTAAATTTTAAAGTAGGTTTCTTTCACAAATCTAACGGGGCAATAGGATTTTTTACGTCCCAAACCCGGGTATTTGAAACTTTGAAGCCATGATGGCTGACAGTGGTAGGTAATATGGTCGCGCGGATCCGTAGCACAGCGCAGAACATATAATTGTCCGTATGTAAAAATTACTCTACAATGCTTGATCTTTCTGTGAAGGAACCACGCCAACCACGGCATGGTGAAAGAGAATTTAAATAATTTATTCGATAACAATTAGTTGAAATAATATTTTACATCCAAAATAATAACAATAAACAAACAATAGGTCATATAGGATCATAAGTCAAAGAATAGTATAACATTAGATTCAGCCAATAGTAGATAATGCGCCAAGAGGATAAAGTAGTGTCTTGCGTCTTTTTAACTTAACGCCCTAGCGAAGCGAGGGAGTTATGCTGAGTCGTGAGTGAAGCGTTCAAGCCGCCCAAGACGAAGACAAGTTGTAAAAAGTAGAGTACCTACCTATACACCTCTAGGTTAGGATAAATCCTAGAGAAGAATAATCTACTTTTCACACCTTCTGCGAGATTTTTTTTGTTGTGCCTGTGGTGGCCAGTTCGATTTTCGAATAAACCCTTATTACAATGCCCGTATCCTGAATTTTCAGTCAAATTTTAACCTCCTTGCTCGGAAAGTCCCTTGAGATTTTCATAAAACTTTCTCTCCCTAGGGAGGCAATGCCCTGCTTTACGTTGAGACTACGTTGTGATATGTAATTGGTCATTGTCGAGTAGTTGGTGGGAAAAGATTATTAGATTTTTAGTACTCTAGAATCTGTTTCATTCTCAACTCTATGATTAGCTTTTAGGTCAGTTTTTTTATACAGAGATTTTGCTCGTGACTTCGCATTCATGGACAAATATGGAGCTAGTTATCAGGATAAAAAGTAGTCTATTAGGTACTCCAACGTCCATAGTCGCAATATTATTATTTTTGCGCTGGATCTATCGATTGAGGTGGCAATGCAATCGAAGATGGTAACACTTTAAACGTACAATATGAAAACTGGCTAATCTTCAGCCACCGGCAAATACCTACAGTAGGTAAGTAAGTAGATAGATATCAGGTGGTAGGACAAACTATCAGGTAGGACTAACTCGTCCCATCTACGTCTGGGTAGTTTAATTGTTATGAGTCGGCGTTATGCTTATCATCAGGTAATCGAACTGCTCGTATCTTTAGGCAATAGTATAAAAGATACGCTAAAAAATTGAGTTTACCAACCCATGGTCTGCCTTAATATTATAAACGAACCTGCACACATAGCAAATATCAACAGAATCATGCCAGCTCCGTTTCCTCGTAGCATACACCAGACGCACTGAGAGCAAACCAAACTTTCCACACATCGAACAAAACTTTGTTAAACTTTAAACGGGTTAGAACGCTCATTTTGAAGCTAAATCTAATTGGAGGACCGTCAGCGAGGACTCCCGCATTTTCACTGTTCGCTTGGGGCCAAGATTGAATTTAAATTTACATAGCGGTATACTGGGGGCATTACGATTCATAGTACGCACCGCTAGTGGGACCACCGATCATATTAAACAAATTAAACCCTAATTATTATGGCAAGAGTGTAGAGCTGACGTAGAGTGTGCCACGGAAATGGTCACAGAATCCTGTGAAACTCAGTGATTGAATCATGTACCCATTGTTTCGTCGCTTTGATATTTAACTCAAAATCTCTCTCGCTGTCTCAAGTGTTCCAAGCCAGCTTCAATGCCTCTACTGTATTCAGATTACATTAATGTAGGCAAGGAGGTTCTATCTAGACCTAGAATACTAGATGCTTTCATAAATTAACTGTGATAGTATACAACACATGCTAATGGCGAGGTTTATCAGTGTTAGATTTAGCAAAGTATTGAAATAGTTATCATCAAAACTTAAAAAAATTATGGCCATTGAGACCGATATAATTGGAATTTCCTTAATTACTATCGGAATTGACCATCTTTTGCAGTAGTACCTACCTACATATATCCACAAAGTAGGACGACTATCGTTTCCTAAGTAGGTAGGTACATAGCCTTCACTTCAGAACTTGTTCCTAACGGTATCAATTCTTCGACGACCAGCCCCTTAAGTTGACTATAATTTTTCAGGCCATGTATATCGTTTACTTTGGTTTTCTATCTGATGACATCATTTCAGATTTTGTCCTTGACAGAGATTCCGAGCACAACCGTAGCTCGCTTGGCTACTTTCGTAAACTAACGGTACTCTTGTCGCCCCTTCCGTAATTCATATTGCATAATGCCAAGATTCTAATATACAGAATTAGGGTAACAAAAGGTATCAATAGTTTATTTAAGTATGTCTATAAAAGAACTAGTTATCTGCTTCGCTATTTATGAATCTACTCAGGAGAGAGAGAGAGATATATACTATGTGCCTCTCCCTATTAATAATAATGGCTTGGCCATATACTCTCACTGATGGCTTTCCCATCTACTCTCACTGATGGCTTTGCCATCTACTCTCACTGATGGCTTTGCCATCTACTCTCACTAATGGTTAGTCCCAACGACTAACTTGGCTCTGGTCGACTACCTCCGGTCTGAACACAGTCTGCCTGTGTCCCGGTGCCAACTTATCCATCAGGGTCTGGCCTGCCCAGTAGCCCTGTTCGGGTCTTTTGCCCTTTGGCACCTAGAACTGTGTTCCGGTGCCACCTTATCTATCAGGGACTGGCCTGTCCAGTATTCCTGTGGGGCTTTGCCCCTTGGCACCTAGAACTGTCTTCCGGACGTGGGGGGGTTTCCCCCACAAGGACCTCCACCTTCCCCATAGTCCTGCCACTTACTCCAACTATAGTCGACCAGCTGCCAGTGTGCTTATTCATCACACTCCAATTTGTACGCTTCATGTTTAGAACATTACCATGCATAAATATTACTAGCGTTTATTGGATTCATTTGTGGAACTCTAATCACATGGACTCTATCTGATTCCACATTGCTTGACTACTAACGGTCAATTTGAGAACAGTTATAAATCTGAACACTCACCAGGGATTATTAGGGTAGTTTCATGACGGTACCATTCGCCTGATCACCAACCTGACTCACGTTCAGTTACTGTTTTTCTTCTCATCTTTCTCCCGCCATCGCCGTCGTCGGAATGTGTCAATTACTATCGTTATTCAACCACCACAGGTTTCATAAACAATCTGTCATCCAAAAGGAAGCAAACAGTATTGCCCTACGATAAAATACTTTGACATTGACATTTGTGTAAGGGCTGACATTTACAGCTTTTACATAGCGATTCGCGTTTTGCGCGACACTCCCAACAGCGAAAGAAAGAAGTCTAATGGAGTAGAATAAGCAAGTTTCGTGGCCTTTCCAGAATTTTTCTCTGGCACGAATACCTGCACCCTGTCTACTCCTATCTTCCACTTCTTGATGTGGGTCTGGTGCGACTTCACCTTCACTTATTTGTCCCGTCTTCTCCGGACTGTCGGAGTTGATAACGGGTCCGTGGTCTACCTCATCTTTCTGAGTTTCGGGCTGTACTGGTTCTATGGAGGTCTCTACTGGACTAGGTGCTACATCTCTTGGAGACGATACATCCCATGGTACCAACACCATTTGCTCAACCAGTTCTTTACAATCCCGCTCAGATCTCTGCAAGCCTAGTAATACGGGCTTACTCAACCTCTGATAGCTTGCTAACATAACAGTTTGACTGTTAAATATCACTGTCTTGCCATTTCACAGGATTGCCAACCAAACGCTGGCACAAATTATCACTTCATGGTTAAACCAATACCGTTCCCACTTTTAATGTCGAAATTGGGCACTATAAACTGAATAAAACAACAATATTAAGTGGGTAGGACTGGGTAGGTACATTTTACCGTGACTTTACCCATTACCATCAGACATAGTCAAGTTATTTCACGTGGGCGTTACTATGGGAGCTGTCGGTTATAACCAAAGTGTACTTTCATTACTTTATAGTACTCTTAGCTTCGTTCGTTTACTCAAGTACTCATGGAGCAAAAATTAATTACATATTATGTAGGTAGCACAATAAAATAAAAACTTATTGTGTGGGTAGTACAATAAATAAGCAAAAATTGTATGCTTTAACATTAACAAGATATTTGGCAAAACTACCCTCAATATTGCCTGCACATTTGTGCACAGAAATATATATGTACATTGTACAGCTTTAAAATTAATCAGGTAAAAGCCGGAATGAAAGTGGCATTCCACGAATCATGAATCCCAGCATCTCCACCAATTTTGTCGCCCCTTCCGTAATTCATATTGCATAATGCCAAGATTCTAATATACAGAATTAGGGTAACAAAAGGTATCAATAGTTTATTTAAGTATGTCTATAAAAGAACTAGTTATCTGCTTCGCTATTTATGAATCTACTCAGGAGAGAGAGAGAGATATATACTATGTGCCTCTCCCTATTAATAATAATGGCTTGGCCATATACTCTCACTGATGGCTTTCCCATCTACTCTCACTGATGGCTTTGCCATCTACTCTCACTGATGGCTTTGCCATCTACTCTCACTAATGGTTAGTCCCAACGACTAACTTGGCTCTGGTCGACTACCTCCGGTCTGAACACAGTCTGCCTGTGTCCCGGTGCCAACTTATCCATCAGGGTCTGGCCTGCCCAGTAGCCCTGTTCGGGTCTTTTGCCCTTTGGCACCTAGAACTGTGTTCCGGTGCCACCTTATCTATCAGGGACTGGCCTGTCCAGTATTCCTGTGGGGCTTTGCCCCTTGGCACCTAGAACTGTCTTCCGGACGTGGGGGGGTTTCCCCCACAAGGACCTCCACCTTCCCCATAGTCCTGCCACTTACTCCAACTATAGTCGACCAGCTGCCAGTGTGCTTATTCATCACACTCCAATTTGTACGCTTCATGTTTAGAACATTACCATGCATAAATATTACTAGCGTTTATTGGATTCATTTGTGGAACTCTAATCACATGGACTCTATCTGATTCCACATTGCTTGACTACTAACGGTCAATTTGAGAACAGTTATAAATCTGAACACTCACCAGGGATTATTAGGGTAGTTTCATGACGGTACCATTCGCCTGATCACCAACCTGACTCACGTTCAGTTACTGTTTTTCTTCTCATCTTTCTCCCGCCATCGCCGTCGTCGGAATGTGTCAATTACTATCGTTATTCAACCACCACAGGTTTCATAAACAATCTGTCATCCAAAAGGAAGCAAACAGTATTGCCCTACGATAAAATACTTTGACATTGACATTTGTGTAAGGGCTGACATTTACAGCTTTTACATAGCGATTCGCGTTTTGCGCGACAACTCTCTAACCACGTGGTAGGTATTGGTCCCATTTAATTCACTAACTGCAGTTCCCTCTAAGGGAAGTTTTTTATTCTCAGAGCACTCAGACACTCGCAAGAGATTCCTACAATCTTGTAAATATCTGGTACGGAAAGTGGGATTCAACACTAAATTAATGATATTTAACTTCACTCATGGTTACCTTAAATTCTTCTTGTAGAAAATAACATAAATAGAAAATACCTATATAACAATTAGTTTACTTTTTAGTAATTCTAGCCTTATCAATAAGTCTTTGTAATTAGTCTTTGGCAATTTCCATCAGTAGGTATTCCGCAGGCGTGAACGTTTACGGAAAGTGGTTTTTGATGGAAATACACGTTTTTCGGTTTTGTACTATTTGCCTTACATTCTTGTATGTTCACGAACACTTAATGGTTGATAATCCACTAATATTATTATTAATGCAAATTGCAAAGTCGACTACAGCAGTCAGCATCAGCAAAGTGAGCAAAGGGAGTTTTTTGGCGGGAATGCGAAAATGTGCTGTTGTTGATTTTGTGTTATTTACCTAAACCTGTGTTTTATCGAGTGTTAATGTGTAATAATGGTGGATTATTAACCGTTAAGTGTTCGTAAACGTGCATGAGTGAAAGGCAAATAGTACAAAGACGAAAAACGTGTACTTTCGTATTCTATCCAAAACTCCATAGAAGTTTCAGTAAAGTATCCACCGCTTTACTGAAGCATTACTTCGACTTGACCGCGCCTAGACTAAACTTTAACGTAACTTTGACGACTTTCATGCACGAAAACTAGAGATTTATTATATATTATTATCCATATAACTCGACACTGGCTAAATACGCTAATCGCGTGGAGCAAAAACAAAACAAAAAAAAAAAAAAAAAAAGTGAGCAAAGCACATTTTCGCGTTCCCGCCAAAACTCGGCAGAATCTGTAAATTTTGGTTTTTTTTTTCAATACATAACTGTCAGTGTCATGCTCGTCAACTATTATTTTCTGGCTGTCATGCTTGTCCATGGAGGTAGGTAAAGAAGTGCCATGTTATTCTATTCTATTATATAGTGACAGCGGTGCAAGTACGGATCTTTTCGGTCGATAAAATTCGATAAAATTAACAGTTAAAATCGATAAAGTGGGTTTTATCGATTTTAACTGTCAATTTTATCGAATAAAACTAACTTTATCGATTTTAACTGTCAATTTTATCGAATATTATCGACCCGAATAGATCCGTACTTGCGCCGCAGTTGTAGGTAAGTGCCATGTCTGCCATTTTAATAGGCAAAAAATAGTGGAATAGTGTTGTGCCGTTGTTTCCGTAATAGTTTCCGAAATTAATTCCTCCGCTGAAACGATATCGATATAGTCTGCTATGTTAACATAAATAATTCTGCGTGTTCTAATCGGTCCGAGTGACTATGCTAAGTCCGGCCCGTGGTTCACAGCATCGAGATACCGTCCCACAGAGTTTTATACATATATAAAAATATATATAATTGAAGTGTCTCTTTTTAATATCAAAATAACAGCTTTTTACTAAATGCATATGAAAATATACGAAATCTATAACAAAACAACCATTTTTAAAATTTTTGTCTGTCTGCCAGTTTGTTCCGGGTAATCTCCGAAACGGCTGGACCGATTTTGACTTTCACTGACAGATAGGTGATGTTACAAGGAGTAATGTCAGCATTTTGTTATTTCTTTTAGTTCCACATTAGCAGCTATAACCAAAACCATTTTAATTGATAAAAATACTTGAATTATAATCCAATAATTGGGTTGTTGACTGTATTCAAATAAAAATATAATTTTGCCGCGAAACGGTAGTTTTTGTGACAGAAATCCTATTAAACACAATATTTTTGTTTATTTTTAAGGAATTTAATTTAAATTAAATAATCAAAATGTAATCACATCAATCCGAAGTCACGTGACCTAAAACGCCCGTGACGTCACTGTTTCAATCGGAATGGGTATATATATTTTTTTTTTGTTTTGTTTTTGGCTCCACGTGATTTGTGCATTTAACTAGTGTCAAGTTATATATGTAATAATATATATTAAATCTCTAGTTTTGGTGCATGAAAGTCGTCAAAGTCACGTTAAAGTTTAGTCTAGGCGCGGTCGAGCCGAAGTGACGCTTCAGTAAATTGGTGGATAGTTTACTGAAGCTTCTATGGAGTTTTGGATAGAATACGAAAATACACGTTTTTCGTCTTTGTACTATTTGCCTTTCACTCATGCAAGTTTACGAACACTTAATGGTTAATAATCCACTATTATTACACATTAACACTCTATAAAACAAAGGTTTTAGTAAATAACACAAAATCAACAACAGCACATTTTCGCATTCCCGCCAAAACTCCAATGAGTATATAGCTCGTTGCGCTTAACTGCTTAGTATTTTAGAGTGATTTCTGTGATTATTTATCTGTGCTGTGAATTCCGCGCCTATTTTTCTAAATTTATTTCGACTCTTGAATATTATCCCATGATGGAAAGTGGCTTCATAAAGGCAAATAATTCCAATTTGCCGAGAATTGATTGTTTTACGGTGGCCAATTTCTTTTCGACAAACGATAATTTCTGCTCTGCTGAATTTAGAAATGTGAAGACCTCCGTGTAAGTACCTACTTATTATACCAAAAATCATTATTTCTATAACCAACAATGAATATATAACAGTAATCGTAGATTCTAAGATCCAAAGTGTATTAATTAACCAAAGCATATATATAAATCAATAAGCTCACAAAACTTAGAACTCATATTTTAATACATACACAGAAAGCATCGAATGAACTTGTCACTAAACGTAGCACAGACTAGGTAGTAGTGGTTATATTCTCTTTGCTTGTCACTTTACAGTGTTATAGAAAATTACTCTGTGGTAATTGAACACGTGACGTCACTGCCGTTTTGGAGCAAAATTTAAAACGGCATTTTAAATACATGATAATTAAAATATTAGTTGTTTTAAAATGTAAATTTAAATATTTTGGGTTATATTAGGCCCATACGCATCGTTTTAAACACTTTCCCAAAATCAGTCGACATCCCAATTGTGCTTGAAAATAGGATTTAGAGCCTTCAGACCTAGAGGGTTTAGACCGAGCAATCTTACGAATGGAAGGCATGCTTTTTCTCAGCTATATCGTTTCTGTTTTCTACAGTAAGTTTTTCCGATTAGATGTGATTCCTATGAAACAGATATCTTTCAGGCTCGTATCTAAAATCGATACTCGCTATAGTAGGTAACACAATATGTGTCTTGATTGGCACAACCCTAGCAATGGCAGCCATTTTATTCGACAATTTGAGTTGTACGTCTGCATTTTTTTTCGTAGGTATTTCTAGTCCATATACCTATTAAGTCAGTGTGCTCGTCAAGCTTGCTTGCTTGCTGCTAGAGCTATCATCGTTCACCAACTGTCACTGTCAGCGTAGTGTCAGACTGTCAGTTATTCATTAATCATTTCCTTTCTACTTTCCATTCTAATTCTTGTTACGTTGCTGTCCTAAAATTGATTTATTTTATCAATAGATTAGTTTCTCTAGTCATCTAGTCTTGTAAAATTCATTCTAGAAACTGGCAGCTAGGTGGTGTTACCCCTGTGGAATATAAGAAAGTTCTACCTTGCCCGACGCAGTTTCTAAAAGAATACAACAGAAGTAAAGGAAATATGGCTCTAGTCGTGGATCATACAAAAATCCTCGAATTTCTGGAATTAGTCGGCCGCCTGAAGGTTCAATACCTGTATTATTGATCGTTAATATTCCTCTCTTGTAACAACATAAATTTTGTGTAACCTTTAACGAACACTCGTCCTGTACTGTTTTTTTGTATATATTTAGATATGTACCTATTGCTTCTGCCTCAGTTTGCCCTTTGTAAATTAATATGCAATGAAAAAATTTCGTCAAAAAAAGTTTAGATGATCATTATGTCATTTAAAAAAATTAATTGATATTCAAATTTTGAACCAATACTTCATGAACTCTATGTAATGTTTCAGCATGAGAAAAGAACAGGATGGGTACTATGTAATATTAATGAATGTGAATCTATTGCTGGGCATATGTACCGCATGGGCATGATGACTTTCCTGCTTACTGAAGAAAATAACCCTACTAAACTGGACCGATTCAAATGTCTTCAAATAGGTAACAAAAACATACTTTTAATAGGTACCTTTCTATTAGTTCTGTAGTTGTAATAATAGGGTCCTTGTAATTGATTTAGTTTTACCTCCATATCTAAACCGCAAACTCCAGCCTAACTCGACTCAGTGCTAATTGTGTCTGTAGGTTATGTTTTTTTTTTTATCAACTTTCTAGTCTGCTTCTGCTTCTTTTTTATCTTACGCAATCTAAACTTACAAAATTAGCGGCAGATGTAGCCTGCATACACTTGAAAGTTAATAAAAATAACCAAAACTAGTTGCACAGATTTGAGATTATAAGCTGGAATTTCCATTGTAGGGTATGGAGGTTGGTTACCTATACATACAAAGTATCCTAGTTGGGAGATAGGATCTATGTGATAGTTTAGTGTGAAAAGCAAGTAATGTATAATAAGCTAACGGTGAAAGTTGAGCCTAAAAATTAACAAATGAACCTCAAACTTATTCTTTTGCTTCTAAGACTTGCTTTGTTGTTCCTTGTTTGGTATTTATCCCCTTTCATACCACCCAATTTGGTTTTGTTCTATACTAGAAATAGTATTTGCTGGAAATGTTTTACTAAATCTAAATGTGAATTTCAGCACTTGTACATGACCTAGCAGAGTGCATTGTCGGTGACATCACACCGCACTGTGGAGTATCGCCAGAGGAGAAGCATCGTCAGGAAGATGTGGCTATGCAGAAGATTGCAGAACTCACTGGTATTGCTGGTGATAGAATGTACGAGTTGTATAAAGTAAGTTAAAGTTGTTCATGTAATATTTGTAACAATTATAATTATTCATGAGAGAGGACAAGCACTTTATAATTTTTATTTGAGTGAACCAAAATGTTTCATGTCTTTGTTCTCAACATTTTATGTAACTGTTGAACAAAGTATTCCGCAATATATTATTGTTCAGTGTGGTATACACATAAAAATCATTAACTTGGGATCAGTGCTACTAATAAGGGCAACTACAATAGAAAACTGAAGACTTTATAACTATAACACTGTATAAAATGAAACATCCTATCCTGCTGCATGTGTGTTACAACAGCATTGCTTTATTATTAAACTGAGTTATTATAACTTTGAATCCTAACAATAAATACTTTGTTGTGAAAGTTCATGCACAAATGCTGTAGTGGAGACACCATAAAATGAAGCATCCTGCAGTTTTTTTTTATATACTCTTCAACTCAAAGCCATGCGCCACACTGCAATGCATTCATTAGCCTAAGACATTCGATTTTAAGTCTCATAAGCCCAGTAAATTTTCATTAATTTCTACTCTGGGCATCAAACCGGAACACAGTAATGCTTGCACATACTACTTGGTGGCAGACTTCACGAGCAAAGCGGTGGTACCAACCCAGACTGTCTTAAATAAAAAAAGATATCAGAGAAGGAGTATTAATAGGGCATTTTACTGTAGGTGAGAAAAAATCTAAAAGTAAGTAAGTACTCGAAAAATATTAGTTTCCGTTTATAAAACTATAAAATAAATATGTATTATAATTCATTTTAAAGATTTTACTTTTTTTATCTCTTCTTTACTAATGCGAAACGATAACCGCCATGATGAATTCCGAAATGACGTCATCACGTTAGTAAACAAACTTATTTCCTCTGGCGAGCTTGGTGGTAAAGCATACCTATATAATTTGTGGTAAAACACCTGCAGCGAGTAATTTCACGTTTGTCTAATAATATTTTTATATTACCATGGAAGACGGTCTTGTAAAAGGAGAAATCAGCTCTTTCACTAAGCAAAGCGCAACTTCGTCGTTGGTCGTCGTTGTTTACTATGATTATGAAGTCATCAGACTACGCCACATGGCGTCTAGTGTTCTCGCCAATTTGCGCGCTGAAATTCAGAATGTAAATGCATTTTAATGGCATTTAACGATCGAATATAATTTTAGTAATTTTTCTAGTAGTTTATTATCACCTTAGGATCAAATTGGGACACTTTTCAAAAAAGGCTGTAATACCCTATTCCTTCCTAAATTACACCGCAAAGTAAGGAATGATGGCTGTCTCCTTCTCTTGGTTAATTCGTAAATCGCATAGACGAAACGGGACGGAAACCAATAAGATTTAAGGTCGGATCGCATTTTAGTGGCACGGCACAAAGCGTCAAAATATTCATTTAGTTATTTTGTATGGTGCATGTCGCATTAGAGCGCCGCTGCGTGTCGCAGCATAGTTGCCTCCTAGAGAATAATTTGACTTTTTGATTGACATTATATATTTATGAATCTTATTTTAACTGTATTTTTCCAGGAATATGAACATCAGAGCTCGCCTGAAGCTAAATTTGCCAAAGATCTGGACCGCTACGACATGATACTCCAAGCATTTGAATATGAGAAGCGAGAAAATGCACCAAAAAAACTGCAAGAATTTTTCACAGCGACTGAAGGAAAATTCAACCATCCTTACATACGAGACCTTGTAGTCGAACTGTATCGCCAAAGAGAGGAGTTTGAAAAGAAATGTTTACTTAATGGCCATACATAACTATTCAAATAATATTTTGAATGCTGAAGGCAATTTAACTCGAATTGTAATGCTAGCTAGACTATTTTGAATTTATATTTGTCTTTCTGGTTTGCTGCAGGAGCTACGCACATAAAAAATAATAACTAGGAAACATGTTAATTACAAGCTGGATGGAGTCACATGTTATTTTGAACAGTCAAAGTGTAGAATATATTCTTAACCTTGTTTTACAGTGGATACTTTCTCCAACAATTACACTTAGAACTAGCAGTAATTTTACTACAGGTACAAATTTTGTTCAGATTTTGTTTAAATTATCTAAGGCTATGATGTAGCTGTTGTTACTCACTAGTTAGTGGATCAACAAAAAAAAAACTACCAAATATATAAATAATATGTAAGAGTCCACGATATCCATGATATTATTTTCTGTTTTGTTTTCTTTATTGATTCTTTGCTGCTTTTCGTAGTTTTCGGTTTTATCCAGTATACGATTAATGTAGGTACAGTGAGCGTAGTAATTTGGATCTTTCGCAATTTCACCAAACTAAAACTTTTTTTACACAGTAGTTATTATCCTATTATAAAGCTTTTATTGTCACAGTTACCACTATCTCACCATGTTATCTTGATTTTTTCTAATATTGCAGAAAATGGCATAATATATACAGTCCAGCACGTATAACTAAGTTTGGTGAAAAGCTAGCCATAGTTTTCCTAGGTACCTATTAATATATTATCACAATTTGTAAAATATTTAATCTATACAAAAAAATAAAATTGAAGTGTCTATTTGTAATAAGTATCAAAATAACAGCTTTTTACTAAATGTATATGAAAGTATATACGGTATGTTTAACAAAAATACTATTTTAAAAAAAATCTGTCTATCTGTCTGTTTGTTCCGGGTTAGCTTCGAAATGGTTGGACCGATTTTGACGGGTCTTTTATTGGCAGATAGCTGATATTACACGGAGTAACTTAGGCTACGTGAGCAACGCCGCGAGGCACAACTAGTCCTTCAAATAAAATACACTGGGATTTCATCGCAATCCCAGTGTCGCGCGATTGATAAGGTATAACTGTCTCTGACGAGACATGTTGGCATTCAAACTCAATATCGAAATTTTTAAGATAATCATTCTCCAGTCGCTCAATGTGATTCACAGTGTACCTTTCATGTCTCGGCAGATATAATTTTTTTTTTTCCTCTGTCCGAGGATTTGACGTCGCACGTCTTGTGCATTTGCCAGCGTCATGTAACAGATTAGTTATGTGCAAATTATTTGCTTTTAATCTGCCAACATTATGTTCCGCCACCTTCCAGCCAGTTTGGTTTAGTTCATCAAATGGCCACCACCAAGTTATGATTGTGGAATTAAGTAGAAATATTAGTTTATTTTTTAACTAGCATGGCTAGTTTTTTGTTATTATTAGGTACTTTCCAACATTTAAATGTGATTTTAGCCATTGAACAACAGCTATACTTTGTATTGAAGAGTATTATAATTACTTAGTAGTTTATTTCTGTTTAAATGTGAGGCATTATTTTTAAGGAGATTATGTTTGTTTTTTTTGTTTTCATTCGAGTAATAATGAAGAAATATTATTAATAGTAAGGTGCATTTAGAATATCTAGATATCATTGTATTGTAATATTATATAATATGTTATGAAGCTAGTTTTAATTAAGTACAAAGTTATTCTTGTTTACAATTAAAATGCCATTTTGTCTAAAACATAATGAACAATAATTATTATTGTTCGTTTATGTATAATTATTCTCGGCTCTTTCACATGCTTTAATGGAGCCATAGCCAACATTAAGAGGCCCTTTTTAACAAAAGTACAAATAAACTATGCGTGGGAGGTGCCTAACCTAGGGTTATGATGACATGTATTATTGTTAGATATTTATAACGGTGTTTGATGACTTTAAACTGGTCTAGGAAATGACTCTGACACCTGCCAATTTCACAAACCGGTCTAGGAAATGACTCTGACACCTGCCAATTCCACCTCATGTAAAAATATGTAATATGTTATTGTTCATTATTATTATGAATGTACTTACATTACCTATTTTTACTTTATTAGCCCCAATTCAATGTCTAGATACGTACATATTGATTTTTCTATATCTACTTACACTTTGTTTATGTACTTAACGAATAACCATGTTATAAACATATTTATTAGCACAATACATCCATCAACATGTACCAACAACTAATAAAGGCAAGAAAACAGATATTAAATTTTTCAATCACATAAATTCTACAATTTGATCTTGCACCTACCTACCTACTTGTTAAAATTTTGTTGTAGTGAATTTGTAAAATGATGAAGTTACACCGGAGTAAGCTGGGCATATTGAAAAAAAAAACACATTTTGCACTAGTATTAATGTTCGGCCATACATGCTGCAATCTACCGGTGCAGTTGACATAAATGCTATGTATGTTCTACCTGTGCAGCAACACCTCTCTGGTATAACTTGCCTGTTTGTCAGTTTTACGGAGAATTCAACATAAGTACCTACTTACTTATTTTCTGAATGCTATAATGCACCAGTTTATACTCAAAAGTGACAAAGTTTATTGGTTAGTTTAATTAATTAACCCCCATAGTAAACATCAATATGACAAGCACCAGCAATGGTGGTCTACAATGTCCTCTGTGTTATGTCAATGAAATTAAATTTTTTAGACAAAATAATTTAAATATAAACAAAATATGAATCTCATTTAATTCTAAAATAAAACATTCCAAACTTATTGTACTTTTTTAGCTTTTATTGTACAAAATGTGGGTATCACATATTGAGTAGTATTACATACAAACCTATTCAGTCAAAATAACAGTAAAGATTTGCATAAATGCTAATATAATATTGTGACTCATATCATACACCGTAGCCGTTATACTATTCAGATCATTCTGTTCTGACATACTTATAACTATAATACCAAAGAAAACCACACTATCATGTTGTTAATAAGGCTTTATCAACTGAAGATTTTAAATGTTATTCCAATTCATACAATTGTTTATCACTTGAACAATTTCAGCTTCTGATAAATAAGCTCAGAAGTTATTGTGATCATTGTTCATTATGTGGATCAATCATCCAGAACATAACCTGCAACAAAACTCTAATTTTCAACTTTTTGGGGTTGAGGTTGAGCTTGCTCTTCTTTTTTTCGTTGCTTTTCTCGCATAAGTTCAGCATCCCTGAAACACAGCAAATTTTTAAATGTTATGTCTACAAGCACACAATTTGATAAGATCTTAAACAAAGAAGAAAGCACAATTTTTATTAGCTCCTAGAGCTTATTAGATTGTCTATATAAAATGAGTAATCATTTATAGGTAAAATCATTTATTTGGTTCACTCACTTGCTGTACCTATCAGGGTCATAGTTTAACTTTCAATTTTTTCATTTCTATGTGTAGGGTAATCAATCCATACAGATAAATAAAATTGAAGTGTCTGTTTGTAATATCAAAATAACAGCTTTTTACTAAATGCATATGAAAGTATAATTATATATATGGTACCAATAACAAAACAATCATTTTTAAAATTTTCGTCTGTCTGTCTGTTTGTTCCGGGTAATCTCCAAAACGGCTGGACTGATTTTGTTGTGACTTTCACTGGCAGATAGCTGATATTACAAGGAGTAACATAGGCTACTTTAATTTCAGAAAAATAATTAGGGTTCCGCGCAAAAATGAAAAGCATGTAATCCGAAATCTCCACGCGGGTGAAACCGGGGGGCAGCAGCTAGTATAATATAAACACGTACACCTACAACTTATAAAGGTAAATACTACTAGTAAGATGTTTGTTGTCACTGTCTACCTGTGTTTTCGCTCGGAGAGAGACAATCCAGTTTTATCATTAGCATTCTTTTTCTTCTGCTGTTCCTGTACCTTCTTCTGGTTTTTGGCGCGAGCCAAATCTCTCTGGTTACCACCTAAAATAAGAAAATTAGTTTATGAGTCATCTGCTTATCTGGGTTTGTAGGTTAATAACATTCATCTAAGTATTTATGTACTACAACAAAGATGTAAAAAAAAACCTAAAGAACTTATGTGTTATTAGTTACGAGTCCCATTCAGATGGGTGACAGATATAACGAAACATGGGGTAATCTAGAACATTCTGCCAGGTTAATAATTCTTGTTCATATTTAAACAAATATTTGGGTTCAGCTAGATTATTCATTTGAAATTGAAAATAATATGTTTTCTACGTACACAAAACGGCAATTGCATTTAGCTACTTACGGGTCATAGTGGGAAGATATTTCACCAACAAGGTTTGAGTCAGTCCCAAGTCGCAATTACCTAATTAGTTGATAAGCTGTTAAAGTAAAGCCCGGACGATACGCTAGTCCGGCCGCAACCTAGGACAACGCACCGCCCTCACTGTAGCCAAAACGAAAATAAGTATCAAACAACTAAAAGATAATCGCTGGCTTTTTAGAAACTTCAGCCAGCTGGCGACAGCAAAGACCACAAATTATGCAAAGGCCAAAGACAACCACGGGGCACGGACCACTACAAACCACCAAAGAGAATAAAAATAAAACCATAAGCAAAATGAGATGCTATAGCTGAAAGTGTGACCATTCCAAAATTGCGATTTTTGGCCCATACCCTGTTCCAAAATCTTTTATGTAAACCACAGATTTGTAATACAGTGTTGGTCACGTGTTGGCAGGCCGAAAAAATTGATAGAAAACTGTGCAACCCATAATTTGATGATAGACATTATTATTAATTGATTTTTAATTATAACATGTTAAACTTGAATTAGTGAAAAATTATAAATGGATCGGTTTTGCAAGATTGTTATTTTAAACAAAACTATCATAAAAGGAAGTTTTTTCGTGGAATTATTTTTCTTAGACTGGAAACAGCAGAGATTTGAAACATTTTATTTATTTATTTAGTGCAATAGCCGCCATTTTCTTTTTCTGTCTGTTGATCTGTTCCAATCTCTGAACTCGAGTGTGTACCTTGCTGCGTATGTGTTGTTGTTAAATATCTTGTTATTTTGTAGTGATTTTGTTTAAGTTTTCGTTGTTGATTCCTGTTATTTGTTTTTTGTTACGTTATAATTGTGCCGCGTGAGAGCAAAGCCAGGGGAAATAGAAACAAAAATATTTTTCACAAGTTAAAAATGTTTTGGGCAACTGGCATGTCACTTTGACAGTGACTACGTGACATTTCTTTGTTTACAAAAAATGGCTAAGATTCTGGGACAGGGTATATATGGCAATATTTTATATGCCCTGCAGAAGATGTTGAAGTTGAAAGATATAATATGGTCAGCTGTCAATTTCTTTTACTGTCATCATTGTCAGCTTTATATTCTCTTTGAAGTTTGATCATTGTAAAGCTGTCAAAATGTCGGTTAATGCACAAGTTCACTTGAGCAACAACGAAAATACTAAAAAAAGCGATAAAACCTTTAAACCATTATTCCCAAAACGAGAAGAGTGCTCACATGTGTCTTGTTATTGGCAAGTTATAAAATTTCTAGTCTCAATGCCATGTTCGAAAATTAACTTGTAATTATATATCTTTATTGTTCTGTTGTGCAGCGAGGAAAACGTCTGGAAGCTGTGTCAGGATGTCTCACTGAGAGTTCCAGAGGAGCTGGATAGATGTTATGTGGTTTTCATTTCGAACCCATGCCGCACTGTGCCTCTGTGGAAACAAAGGGCTGGTCGCGAGGAGGATCGCCTAGTTATATGGGTGTGTACCGAAAATTATGTCACGCAATACATACTGGCAGTTATAATGCTCCTTTGTTGTATTTAATTACGACTGCGCTGCGCCACTCCACCTGCGCATTTCGATTTTCAACATAACACTTGACAATACTTGAATAATGCATTAAGTATGAAATACATTATAAGTATTTCTATTGACTTTGGTTTTTTTATTTCAGGATTACCATGTGATATTTATGTATTCCTGGGACTGTAAGACCTGCCTTGTATATGATCTGGATTCTGAGTTACCATTCCCAACATTTTTTCACAAATATGTTACAGAAACATTTCGCACAGACCAAGTTCTAAAGTCAGATTTTCACAGGTAATTATTGTAATTGTATAATAATTTTGGATAGTTCCTGTATATATAATATTTTTACTAACACTAAATCAGTATTAAAGTGGTTCCGCACTGCACAAATCAGATACGAATCTGTGAAAATAATCTCTTACTGATTTCGGATATCGGTTATGCACACCACATTCTGGTCTCCCTTAGAAATAGCATTTTCTCAGTTTCAGATAGGATGCAGTGTGGAACCGTTCTTATTCTATTCAAGTAATGTAGTGAGATTCAAGATAGTGTATTCAAATAGGATTACATAATTAATGTTAAAGACCATAAGCACATTGTCACCAGTGTCCTGAAGAATAAGGACTATTCTTATGTTAAATATTTGATATCCTTGTATTTTGTACACATACCAAGCTCATTTCCATAAAAAAAATGTTTTTAAGCAAGGACAACAACTCAATTCTGGGATATAGGAATTTTATCACAGAACTGCACTGTAATATTTTTAGTGGTCATGTCTGTATGTGAGTTTTTTTATTCCACAATAACTTTTGTACAGGTTGGGATGTATGTAGTATCATTAGAACCCTCACATCATCCTGAATGACACTGGCTAGAGCAGTTGTGTTTTATTTATTTATTTATTTTTTTCTGTAACTTTTTATGGTATTTAGGTTTCATTAAGTTTCTGACTCTGTTTTTGTATGTTGATCCAATTTTGTAAATAAGGATAATATTTTCTAAACAAAATACTCAAATTAGGTACTCATATTATAGGGATCTACTAAACCCTTAATTCTAGAACTAATCTTATCAAAACCTCTATCTTTTGTGTGTGACGTTCTGGATAGTTACCACAGCTTTACTTGTGCAGTCTACCAATAAGTAGTAGTGTGCATACATTACTGTGTTAATGTGTTCTGATTTGATGACCAAAATGGTCAGTGAAATTACTGGGCATATGGGAATGTTTTAGGGTAACAAGAGCACTGTGACAAGGCTTGGTGTTTTAAAGTTCCAGGTGGCACTGCAATTGTTACCAAATAGCAAACAAAAAAATAACATTGGTAATGTTTCAGGTTCTTTCGTGTTGTGCCTGCAAAGCAGTTCTTGCAGAGCTTTGCATCTGATCGCCGCCACATGAAGAGACCTGATGGTTCCTGGATCAAGCCTCCACCACCTTACCCTGCAATCTGCACAAGTAGTAAGTATATTTATTGGCATTATATTTATTTCCTTTGGTTATGTTTGAGCTTCATTTAAGTTTATACATAACATTATGTATGTCGATCTAGGGTTGGAAACATTAGTATACCTTATTTTTTTTCTATAATTACTGTTCTATTAAAAAAATATACGAAATACTGTTTTCATGTCACAGCCAAAATAAAACCAACCAACCAAAACTTTTAAAAAAAATGTTTATTCAACAGAAATACAGCTTCATTCAATCAATTTTAAAAAATAATCGCACTAGTTTTTTAAATTTTTAGTTAATTTTAGCATAGAGGCTTACAAATCTTTTGAAAATGATAGTAAATTAAAAAGTACATACCAAATATATGTCTATGAAATTCATTTTCTTTTTCTGACCTCAATATACTTTATTTCTCTCATACAAAAAGTTAGCAAACCCTAATGTCGACACAGATTTTTAGCTTATCCAATCATCATCAGCATGGAAGACGTCCACTGCTGTACATAGGCCTCCCCTATAGAACGCAACTTGGATCGGCTACTCGTCTATTGCATCCAACGGTTCCCCGCGGTTTTGACAAGATCATCGGTCCACCTAGTGGGGAGCCGGCCTACACTACGTCTTGCGGTTCGTGGTCCCCACTCGAGATCATTTCTTCCCCATCGGTTATCGTTTCTGTGAGTGATATGGCCTGCCCATTGCCATTTCAACCTGCTAACTTTGAGAGCTATGTCGGTGACTTTCGTTCTCCTGCGGATCTCCTCGTTTAGGATTTTATGACGCAGGGAAACCCCGCGCGTAGCCCTCTCCATAGCTCGTTGTGCAACTTTGAGCTTTCTTATAAGGCCAACAGTAAGAAACCAAGTCTCAGTCCCAAAGTCATCACTGGCAACACACACTGGGAAAGAAACCCTTGGTTTTCAGGCTCTGCGGTATTGTGGACAAAAAGATAGGTCGATCGAATCTTCCCGAACGCTGCCGAATTGGATTCTTCGTGTGACCTCTTTGTCGAAGTTGGACCTACCTAATTGGACAGTCTGTCTTAGACATACTCGTCAACAACTTCGAGAGTATCGTTCCAAACAATTACCGGTATAGGTGGAACATTGACATGATTTTCGTCTTATCCATATTCATTTTAAGACCAACCTTATGGGAAACTGAGGTTATTGAGCATCGTACCGATATCCTCAAGCGATTCCGTTATTTTGACTATATCATCGGAAAAACGAAGGTTACTGATGTTATATCATCAGCAAAACGAAGGTTAGTGATGTACTCGCCATTTATGTTGATACCTGATCCTTTCCAATCCAAGAGCATAAAAACATCCTCCAATGCGTTTATGAACAGTTTCAGAGAAATAACGTCTCCCTGTCTCAAGCCTCTTTGCAATGTGATTTGTTTTTTGCTCTGGTCCTGTAGTTGGCATTGCTGTACAAACACTTCAACATACCTAATTTGGCATCGCTGCGAGAAATGTAGTACCGCCCAAGTCTCGACTGAATCGAAGGCTTTCTCATAGTCCACAAACGCTAGACATAGGGGCCGATTATACTCCTCAGTCTTCTGTATAATCTGGCGTAGCGTATGGACGAGTTCTATAGTGCTAAAGCCTTTTCGGATTTTTTAAAGATAAGCACCACCTCGCTCTTTTACAACGCTTCTGGTGTTGTACCTTCAAGGACGGCGGAATTGAGTAACTTCTGGAGGACAAGTACCGGTCTACCCGCTCTCAAAAGTTCAGTCGTAACTCCGTTCTCGCCTGGCGCCTTGTTGTTTTTATACTGTTTAAGAGCCATTCTAATCTCGTACAGGCTTATATCCGGAATTTCTTCGTATAGTGTCGGACTAATTTGGCTCTGGTGTCTGCGTTAGTAACGGGTTTACATGTCGAGGTATATATAACTGTCCATAGAAGTTCTCAATCTCTCTCAGCTTATCTAATGCACCTTCATAATCTCCTTAATAATTTTCAGCATCAACACACAACCTTGATGAGTTCATCAACATGGACATTGGCTTAGGTCCCGGCCAGGTGCTCAGCCTGACAGAATTTGTTCAACGCTTCTACAAAATGAACAAGTAGTACAAACAACTACATAATTATTAGATAGTCCAATGTTATTTTACTATCTGTAACCCGAATGGTTTATGTTTTGAGTTGATTATGTTTTAATAATCCTTGTTATATTATTTACTATGTCATTGTCAATTTGTTCTTAAATTAAAACATCTGTGATTTGGATGCCATGAAATTAAATAATTATTGTTGGAATTGACAATAGGATAGACAATTTGTATTGGTGTTAAAATTTTTGATTAGTAACTGTATTACCTTATTTAAGAAAAAGAATGATCTTTTTAATAAGTGTTCCTTCCCACATTGAAAAAATATTTATTGCACAAAAACTAAATCCACCAATTTATGCATATAAAATAATGGTTTATTTCTCTTTTCACCAAAGATATAAAATATCCTCTTAAATGCTATTTAAATAAAATGTGTGCAAATTTTATTTATATTGTAGACAATAATTCCATATTTAAATGAAAACCCTAAAAAATGTTTAAAATACTTATTCTAAGCAAATGATTTTCTCTATTGTTTTTTTCTTCTATGTATGGCTGGATAGTAATACAATAAAAAACATATTATACCTAATATAGGTACTTCTATTACCTTAGCTAAATGCTGATATTAGATAGTTGAATTATATAATATAAGTAAAATATAAAATAATCATGCTTATAGGGGTATGTCGTGTTTGTACTTGTAAGGAGTTGTTGGTTAAGCCTGTGTAATAAATAGGGATTATCATTTGACATAATTTCTTTCTCAAATATAAACCAAATCTGAATCCCGAACTGAATACCGGAATAAAACAAAACTGATTATATTTTTTTGTAACAAAAACGTTGCGCCAGAAAGAAGATAGTTTTACAGGCTTAGCCATTTAACGACATGCCTTTTTCAGTTTTATAATGAATGGATAGTGTTTTGATGTTCATAATTCACTAATTAAATGTTGTTAATTGTGAAATATTTTAAATTATACATATTATATGACGTAGTAGTATCGTATTTTATTCTCGTTTTGACTGAGGTACCTATCCTTATTTACGGATCATGTGTTACCTTGAGTGATATGTAATCGTATATTAAGTAAAATTATTGTAGTGTATAATTATTGCGAGTAGCTTTTGTATGTTGTTAAATCTATTTAACAATTTTGTAACAACTTTTATACACTCTTTTTATTCTTCCCTAGCACCCTTAGCATGTTAAACATATTAAAAAATAATGGAGTTACAATATTAAATGGTAATTTTAAGGGTTTTATCGTAGTTTTATACAAAGTAGTCCGTTTGTATAATGTGGAAATGTATTTAATTATTTTGTTGGTACCCCAAATGAAAATGTTGCGTGATTTTAAACAGTGTTCGTGAGAAATCATAGCGTGCGTATTGACTAGCTAACTTTTTACAGTCTTACTGGTACGTAATGTACGTACCTAATGTTTTATCGACCGACGCGGTCCACTGTGTTTTACCAAATATCTTTACTTCGTAACAATGTATTTTAATCTTAACTACGATCCTCTATTTAGAATTAATTATTCACTCATTGCGTATAGATTTAAGGACAGCATTAAGTATATGGATTTCCTATATACATAGTTTGTTATACGATTAATTTTAATAACCAAAAGAAAAAACTGCATTTATTAAGTTTACGAAATACTTTCTGCAGGGTTGACGATCTGTGTTCGTATAATAGAAACTTCTAGTCATTTTCGGGTAATTTATTTTAGATTTTTTAAGTAAAAGCTGTCTCTAATCCAAAAGCTTATCTATACATATTACATTTTATATCTAACGCTAGAAAATATATTGTTAATCTTCTTCTTAATCGATGTATCTTAGCCTTAATTGAATAGAGGCGTAGCTGGCCATATTGGGGACCAACTGTCGGGAATTGATGCAGAAGTGACCCAGATTGTTAAAGTACCTATATTTCAGAGCTGGGAGTGCGATTACGTCCCATTGGTTACGCCTTTACCTTAAATTTACTCTTAACAGCGGCGAAAGTACGGTTCTTTTCGGTCGATAATATTTGATAAAATTGACAGTTAAAATCGATAAAACCCACTTTATCGATTTTAACTATCAATTTTATCGACCCGAATAGATCCGTACTTGCGCCGCAGATATTGATACCTTCCTTCGTAAGCCTTTTAAAGTTTTATCTATGACTGACAACTGTAAGTGATAATTATTATTGTGCTTGTGCTTTTAATGTACCAAGTTACATGTTTTTATTTTTAAGATTTATCAAGCAACAAATAAAACACTACACGCTATTTGGTTGTTTCATTTATTGTTCGTTAATAAATTAATAATCAGAGTATAGGAACATTGTATAAAAACGTAGCATAGTTTAAATTTTTTTAAACATTCAATCGTAAATTAATATAAAATTCAACAATATATATACACATGTGTATTTTTTATGATATAGTTAGGAGAAAATCTGTACAATAACAATTATTGTAAACAAAATAATCATTGCATACAATTTCATTTATTTACTACTTTCTATATTTTTTCCTATTTTCAACTCTAGTGGCTCACTGACTTGACCTACATTTTACGAAGATCAATAACAACTACGGGAGTTCATAATAGGAACAGGTAAAAACACATATTTTCACTGGTCAAAGCTTTGTCGTGTGATTGGATGACTGCACTACTAAATATGGCTGTGGCTCGATGGCACACCTTACCAATTTAGAAGTCGAAAATGATATAATTTTCAGCTTCGCTTTTGCGTGAGAATTAGCTTTCTACATTTGTGACCTACATTTCAATTTACTATCAATCTATATCACATTTATTTAGTTAATATCTCGGCCCCATTTTCCGTGATCAGCACTGTATGCTCGGCTTGAGCTGCTCTAGAGCCGTCTTCGGTGACTGCTGTCCACCCATCCTCGAGTATGACGACGTCTTCGCTGCCATGGGATAGGACGGGTTCTATCGTGAATGTCATCCCAGGCTTCATAGTCCCCGGATAGTCGTTTACTGTGTAAAAAAGGTCCGTTTATAGAACTGAGTGGTGACTACGTCGCGTCAGCAAGATTTATTTATGTAATATTTTTTTTGCAAAGTTTAGTACATTCAGTTTTGAACACATAAATACTTGTCTATGCTCAAAAGCGAAAAGCGTGTGCACCGAAATAATTGATTCTTGCTTACTCTCACACGGTGATTTGATATATAAATATATCAATAATCATAGGAAGGGGGGGGGGGGGCGGGGGGGTTTAAGAGCTTTGATTATTTCGCTGACAAGGGGAGCAGATGATTAAAAAATACTACTTACGTAGTACTTGAACAGTCCCCTATATCTTATTTTCCCTCAGTATAGGTCCGAGTTTGACTTCTTTGTCCTTTGAAGATCTATCTTCCACGTAGGTAACATAATATATACCGAAATATTATATTGTACTTACTAGTATGATAAATATCTGGTGGCCCATGAAAATATTCTCCGATTCCGTGTCCAATAAAAGCCGGCAGCACTGTCAAGCCGTTTTGTTTCGCGTGTCTTTGAATCGTTGCGCCTATATTCTTGAATGGCACGTTAGGGCCGCAGGTTTTGATGGCCTGAAAATTGTAATTTAGTATATAGTATTATTTTGTTTCATAGTAGTTTTATGCAAATTAGTTATCGAACATTTATGAATGCCTGCAAGTTTGACGTATTCTTGGAGATGTGTAGAATTAACAGGATATAAAGAAAGCCTAACTTTTTAAATTATCTAGGCATGGTTACTATCAACTTAGGTAAGGAGCCACCATGCCATCAAGACTCAGGTCAAAATATGCAAGCATGAAATTTTTAGAGTAATGTCATGAAAAGTCTTACAATATCTAGGCACTCTTCTGTAATGGCCACTAGTTCATATCCTTGGTCATCCACATTGCCAACAAAGAATGTTTTTGAACAATCTCCATGAAATCCTTTGAAGTATACCTGTAACAATTTTATTAAATATTTTGCTTGACTATCAGGTCAATCAATGTATTAAATTAAGGTTATATTTTGCAGTAACACCTGCTTTTTGAAACTGCAAGATGTGTTAGGTTCACATAGGTGAATGTTAACTGGATAATATTTTAAGAAATTGTATGTAATGTAAAAATAATTTATATAGCAAAAAAAGGGTGCGAGCCCTGGAGCTTGCAGATTATAATAATGCTGCCATGCTGCGTACAACCCTGGCACAGATGACTGTGTCGTGTGCAAGTTATAATTTAATTCACAGTGCGATATTTCCATTTTAAAATTCTAGCTTCCGCCCGCGTTTTTCACCCGCTTTCCCACAGGAACCGTACATTTTTCCCGGACAAAAAGTATCCTATGTTACTCTCCGGTCCATAAACTATATCTGTGCCAAAAATCACGTCGATCTGTTGCTCTGTTGCTGCGTGAAAGAAGGACAAACCAACAAACACACTTTTGCATTGCTAACATTAATAATATTGTAAGGTAGTGGGATGACAACTTACTGTTACATCAACATTTACAATATCTCCTTCTTCCAAAGGTCTCAAATCTGGTATACCGTGCACTGCTACATTGTTGACCGAGGTGCAAACACTCTTTGGAAATCCACTGTAGAGTAATGGTGACGGATATGCACCAGCTTCTATGCTCAGATTGTGTACTATCTCATCTATGCTATCTGTTGTTATGCCTGGCTGAAAAAAATAAACAGAAAAAATGAAATTACAGAACCAACCTTTAATTTGACAGACTTTTAACTTTTTAATAAAGCTGTTGTTGCAAATTACAACATGAAACTACTGGGGCCTGTTTCATAAAAAATATTAGTCTAATATAATGAGTATTAGCGTCATATTATATATGGAAAGAAGAAAAAAAAGCTCATAATATGAGACTAATATTTTTTATGAAACAGGCCGTAATTTTTATGAAATTTCTATGGGACCAATCTAAAAGTATACCCTGTCAAATAAGAAAAGAATTTTTCAAATTGGTTTATAAATGACGGAGATTGCAGTGATTTTAATTCACGCAGAATGATTCCGTGTAGGAAGCAACAGAATATTATTATTCTCTTATATATTAAAATTCTCGGGACTTTGCCCAGACCTTTGATAGGTGTTGATAGAGTCATAGCCAACAGCATCACAAGAGGCTCTTTTTATTAAAAAGTACAAATAAACTATGCTTCAGAGGAAGGTTTGTGATGAGTCCATACTATTGTAAGATATAGAGTAAAAAAAGCCTGGAATATTATAATGCTCTCATTATAATATTTACTTTAAACCGGTCTATGAAATGAGACTCCAGCACCTGCCAATTTAATTTTCCAGATAAAGAAGGAAATTTGTAGTGGAATAAATCAATATTTTAATACATTACACCGATTCCATTAAGTAGGTAGTAAGGCAGGAGCCACTCTTCTACCTAAACAATAATTAATCTTTTAAGTTCACCTCCACCCATTATGGCCACTAAATATTTATCTACCATCCCAGAGTAAACATGTGGGCTTTCAGAAGCCTTACAGGCAACCACCCTGCCCAGGTTGGTTCTAGCAGAATTGTATAGTAAGTATATCTCTTAGCTTACCTATTTTCTCATAATGCCCTAGATGCATCATGCTGGGGAAAGAACAATAGACACAATATAAAAAGAAGTATAATTCAAAAACACAACTGCCCTAGCTGTGTCACTTGGGATGATGTAAGAATTCTAAGCATGCCCTATACATCCAAATCTTTTCAGGCGTTTAAAATTTATGGTGGAATAAAGAAACTCACATACATACATTAACCCACATTACACTCCTTTTTTGGGCAGTTGTGTAATAAGTGGTTTCAGAAGCTTGAATGTCAGTTTTGAACTTCATCTTGACATTTCTCCTACCTTTATGAACTTCTCTACTTGAGTTAAAATATTAGATGCTAGCTTGCAGCTTCGTTTCATTCCCCTTAACTGGTTTAAATTCTTGATCTCTGGTACAGAAGGGATAACTAATGATTTCCCAAGCACATAATAAGGTTTTTCAATGTGCTCTGGGACTTTTCTACTTGGTGTAGTATTAATAGGTGCCACTTTCTCATAAAAACCAAAATATTTCCTGTAAGAATTTAAAATTGTTTTTATTTTTTATGTAGTCCTAAACATTAATCATTACTAACAGGTCTAAAACACTTGCAATGCTTACTTACATAAAGTTGCAAAAGACAAAATATAATGGGCTGCAGGTATGCAAATAATCACAAGATCATGAATGAATATCATCAGGTTAGAAACTTACAAAATTGGCATCTGCAGCCTCTGGCAGAGCCTTCAAGGAACTTTCATTCATGTAGTTTACCTTTTTTGAAAACAAGTAACAAGCATTTCATGGATAGCTAATAATCAGCAAATCAGAAGCAAATGGTGATAATGAAATTGTAAGTCAGCAAGCAAATACATAGTTAGGCAAAGTAAAAAAACACAGCAAATATGCATAGCTGTGCAATGAAGTATTGTAGTCTGTAGCTACGCAAATAAGCTGATATAAAGACAAATACTAAATTAATTTTACTTACACATTTGTTCGCCAAAATCTGTTTAGAGAACCCATTACTTTAGTGGGAACATCCATATTTTGCCGTGAAATAGATTATTACAATAAAGGTTCTTGTTTTATAACTGATATGTCATTTTATAATTTTATTTATTATTTAAATAATTACTAAATTAGCTAAAATCGCAAGCAATCAGCTGATTTTTAATTTTAGGTTAGACCAAAGAGAATACAAATTACAAATACTTGTTAAGCCACTGACATATATATACATGGACTATAAATACATACAAAAAAAGGTGCAGACTGACAACTCATAATGTCGAATAAAATGGCTGCCATTGCTAGGGTCGTACCAATTAAGAAACATAATTGTTACTATAACGAGTATCGATATTAGACACGAGCCTGAGAGATATCTGTTTCACAGGAATCACATCTAATCGGAAAATCTTACTGTAGAAAACAAACGAAAAAAAAAGACAAAACAAACAAGAAAATGCATGCCTTCCATTCGTAGGATTGCTAGGTCTGAACCCCTAGTATGCTATAAATCTAATTTTTTTTATTCTTTCTATATCTATGGATATCCTTCATTTTGATTATCATTCGAGTATTTTTATCAATAAATCGTTTTGGTTATAGTTGCTAATATGGAACTATAACAAAATGCTGACATTACTCTTTGTAACATCAGCTATCTGCTAGTGAAAGTTCCGTCAAAATCGGCACAGACAAAATTTTTAATAATGTTTGTTTTGTTACATATAGGTTCCGTATATACTTTCGTATGCATTTAGTAAAGGCTGTTATTTTGATATTACAAACAGACATTTCAATTTTATGTATTTGTATAGTTAAAACTCTGAGGGACGGTATCTCAATGCTGTGAACCACGGGCCGGACATAGTTACTCGGACCGATTAGAATACGCATAATGATGTATGTTAACGTCACAGATTATATCGTTTCAGAAGAGGACCTAATTTCGGAAACTATTATGGCAATGCAACGGTACAACACTATTCCACTATTTTTTGTCTATTAAAATGGCTGATACGGCACTTACCTACAACTGTGACTACCTATAGAATAGAATAACACGGCACATCCTTGTATTTCCTACCTCCATGGGCTGGGATTTGGACCATAGACTACAATGTACATCACAGACAATAGTAGAGCCGTTGCGTCGAGAGATCATACAAGAGAGATTGATTGTAGAGCTAGCTACATACTACTGTTTCCTAGTTCGATGCATATTAGTGATCTGTGGCATAGATCTCCCTACATATTACTAATTTACTAATCTGTGGTCACAGATAATTTTTGATTGTTGTGTTCTGAAAAGTAAGGTTAAAAATAAATAATAAATTTTATTAAAGATATTTTCCTAATTCAACGTAAACTCTATCAAAATGAGTCAAAGTAAGTATAAGTAACCAATTTTGCTTCACTTTATTGTAGACGACAACGCTACCAGAAGTACGAAATATAATACTTTGTTAACCAACATTTCAGTTGCTGAAAAGCCTTCATCAAACCAAGATATTGTTGATCCAACCGGACCCGCTGCTCGAAAGGGGGTTCTTATCTCATTCAGGACTGGGAAGACTATGGAAATACCTGAAAAAGATATTGTATGTAAACATAACCTCTTCCATGTAAACAACCGGAAACAAAAAGTTCTAAATCATGTGAAATATCGGTTTTATTACAGCTCGGAAGATGCAGATTTGTCGGCGAGTTCGAGAAACTAAATCGTATTGGTGAAGGCACTTATGGTATTGTATGTAAGTATGAATGATGAATGTATGAATCTAAAGACACTATCTCGAGGAGAGAAATTAAGGTTTGTGATACTTTTGTAGTATCATACTTTTTGTTTTCATGATAACATTCTTATTTACTATCGCTAATTCACCTGAACAAGCCATGTACACATAAAAATGAACAGAGTGAAACAAATCTCTCAATATGTTCTAGCTGTTAGAGCTGTCTATACCCTATCAGAGGCCCAAGGCACTTTAAGATCATTATCAAACATATTGTCACTTTCTTACCATCAATCTTTGTTGCAACACATAAATTACTGGGGCTCCCAAGTTCCTAAACAAGGTCCCCATGGACTGCAGTGCCCAAGAGTGGCTAATGGGAAAAAGGATGCTGCTAGCTGTTACTCCATGTATGTACTGCTTTAAGATACATTTCACAACATATCACAACATTATTAAATCCAGTTTTAAATAATATTTTTAATGTGAGAATTCACTTTATACAGACAGGGCCAAAGACAAGCTGAACAATAACATAGTTGCTCTGAAAAAGGTGAGAATGGATGTAGAAAAGGATGGGCTGCCGCTGAGTGGTCTCCGAGAGATCCAGGTGTTGATGGCTTGTCGACACGAGAACATTGTGCAACTGAAGGAAGTGCTGGTTGGCAGGTCTTTAGAAAGGTTAGTCATCAGTCACATTATCAGCCAAAAATAGCAGATATCAGTGAAAGAATAGCAAGTTTTCTTGTGACAATCAATACAACTTGATTGTAATGTCACAGCTAGGTAAATAATATGAGATCCCACAGCTAAAACCATGTCTCATTGTTTTACGACCAAAACTGTATTAAATCATTGGATTAGATGATTCAAGGCCCAATTAGATGTGATGTGCCTTGTAAAATTGTTGAAATTAATAGTTCTGGACTCAGGATAACCAAATGACTGATTATCGATTTTAAACGGTTTTGGTTCTAAAGGTAGAAATTTTGGTCATGGACTCTGGCACTAAAAGTGATTTTGATAGTTTGGGGTAAAAAAAACATGTTTTTTTCTTAGAGTAAAACTTTTAATTATGCAAGATTAAAATGTTTTAAAAGCGATCCATAATTATTACTAGCCTATTTCGTCAATTTTTTTACTTACACTGGTCTTTTGGTGAAAGAGTAGAGGCTGCATTTTACCATATTTGTGCAGCAGCCTTACCGGCGAATAACAATCCTATTTGTTTTCGACTCCAACCCAATTAAAACCAATAGTTGCTTGTGTTCAGCTGAACTAATTGTCTAAATTCCTCACTATATAGTTGTCATTTGGGAACAACTTGTACTCCCTTGATATTGTTAATTTCAAAAGAAAAATAACAAGATCCAACTGAAGACTAGCGATCGCGACTTTTAATCGGCTTGAAGTAAAAAATGAAGATGATTTTGTTAGCCGGTAAGGCAGCTGGTTGATTGTTGCTAAGGTTGCTGCTGTTTCTCAAAAAGAAGTCAATGATTTGTTTTACCTATAGTTTTTTATTGGTATTTCCAGTATCTTCTTGTCAATGGAATATTGTGAGCAGGACTTAGCTTCACTCCTTGACAATATGAGTTCACCTTTCACCGAGTCTCAGGTCAAATGCCTGATGCTGCAAGTGTTGAAAGGATTGAAGTATCTGCACTCCAATTTCATAGTACATAGAGACCTGAAGGTATCAAACTTGCTACTCACTGATAAGGGATGTGTGAAGATTGGTAAGTTATGTTACATTACTATGTATAATTACATACATTAATATAGGTAATTAGGTAATCCTATCATCTTTGTGAAAGACCTGGAAAGGAGCAGAATTAAAAGATAAAAGTAAAAGTACTGAACCAATATTAATTATTTGAAAGCATTTAATCTAAGACATTCTTTATTGTCAATGGAGAAAGTCTTAGATTAAGCATTTCTGTTTACTCATCGATGTAATCTGGGGGTCTTCAAAACGGTGGTGAACAGGTTTCTTCTAGGCAAGCAGGATATACCTTTGACTGCATCATCGCTTACCATCAGGCGAGACTGTGGTCAAATGTGAGACTAGAATAAAAAAAATATCTAATCAGTACATATGAACAATGAACATGCATTGATGTATATTAATTTATAAGCTGAATTTAGAGCAGGAAAAATAGTTATAAGCACACATGGGGCAGTTGTATAATTATGTCAATTTTGGATGCATAAATATGGAACTAAACAAATTAAAAATTTTAGCGGACTTTGGCCTCGCCCGGTGGCTCGGCGCTCCTGCTCGCTGCGCCACCCCGCGCGTCGTCACACTCTGGTACCGTGCACCAGAACTACTTCTGCAGTCACCAAAACAGACTCCAGCGCTGGACATGTGGGCAGCCGGATGCATACTGGGAGAACTGCTCGCGAATAAACCCCTACTGCCAGGCCGGACAGAAATCGAGCAGTTGGAACTTATTGTTGATCTGCTGGGTAAGTCTTTTTATTTCTTGATGGCTCGATTATTGGGTGATATTTTGGTTGAAAGTTGGGTGATAGTTTGGTGTAAAAATTGTTCTTTGGGTGACTTCGCTATATCATCTATTTTGTGTTGCGTTATTATGTTAATTGGCATTATTATTTCATTTCTATTATGTTACTAAAATTTCTATACTAAAACTTCATTTGAATTAATGCATCTTGTACTAACTTATTGGTTGAAATTCGGAGTGGGAATTATTGTTTATTGTAAAGCTTTCCAAATTATTAATTATTATTACTAAACCGCAATGTAACAGGTAAGAGCATCAATTGACATAAAGCTAATTCACATATTTGATATGTTTGCATGATTTATTAACAAATACTGTTATGGTATGTGTAATCATCTGCTTAACTAACACCGCGCAAAATCGAATTTTGAGTTCACATGCATGGTTATTTAGGTGTTGTAATTACTTGCTTAAATTACTTATGCAATGGATAATGTGCGTTATTATTAATGGCTTCGGTACTCATTGCTAATTTTATATCTAAGAAGATAATGAATATTTACAATTTAATATTTTTCATCACCGTTTATTTATTTGCCTAAAATATTGCATGCTTTCTAAGATGAAGAAATTTTTTTTTATAAACATTTGTTGACTTATATGTGAAAAATATACAAAAAAATCTATTATGTTTAGGCACACCATCAGATGCAATCTGGCCTGAATTCAGCGCCCTACCAGCTCTACAAAACTTCACGCTGAAACAGCAACCATACAACAATTTGAAGCAGAGGTTCCCATGGCTGTCTGCCGCTGGTCTGCGCTTGCTTAACTTCTTGTTCATGTACGACCCGAACAAGCGCGCTACGGCTGAGGAATGTCTGCAGAGTTCATACTTCAAGGAACAGCCTTTGCGTGAGTTTGGATTTATATTTGTATAGACCGAATAGTCTGTTCATAGGGCATCACGGTCATGTCATCTTTACGCTAGCCACGGGGGTAACCAACCTTTTTTGCGATGGTTCTATAAAATTCAAAGTCTATAAACTGTATCAAATTTAAAATGAAAAAAAAAATGTTATTTATGCATAACTAGCTGTGCCCCGCGGCTTCGCCCGCGTAGCCTAAGTTACTCCTTGTGACATCAGCTATCTGCCAGTGAAAGTTTTGTTAAAATGGGTCCAGCCGTTTCGGAGATTACCCGGAACAGACAGACAGACAGACAAAAATTATAAAAATGGTTTTGTTACATGTATCTACCGTACTTATGTACTTTTATATACATTTAGTAAAAAGCTGTTATTTTGATATTGCAAACAGATACTTCAATTTTATTTATTTGTATAGATACGATGTGCTATCCGTTGTTCAGTTTGCCTTAGAAACAGACTATCGTATTGGCACTTTTGGCTATGACTAGGAAGTTAGTTAACATAACTACAATACCCACTTTCAAGGCTGTGCTTAGCTATGTAATGTATGTACATTGTACCCCCTTCTGGGGTTAGTTTGATTTGGATATTGCTTTGTTTGCTTGTTGGCGTAGTCTTTCCAAATTCAAAATACGCTTAATGACATCGCAAAAATATTTCATACAAGTCTCAGTTCTATTCGGTAATATTGTCTCTTATCTAATAGTTAATTTTCGTGTTCCTTCCAGCGTGTGACCCAAAGTTGATGCCAAGCTTTCCACAGCACAGAAATATGAAGGGGCAGACAAAACCTCCAACCAATCAACTGAACATTCCTCTCTCAAACTTGAACACGGGAGCCAATGACCAGACAAACAATCTGCCTGCCATCTCAGATCTTCTCGGGTCTCTAGTTAAGAAACGTAGGCTGGAATAGGCTGTAAGATATTTTTAAAGAATTAAGCGGTAGATAATAATGTTTGTGTGCGGAACGTCCGCAATAATTATTGTGAATAGTAATTATGCCAATCTTAATTATTGACATTTTTGCGTTCACAAATTGGCGGATGACAGTTTTATTAATAAAGTTTAGTCGTTTAAGTGGGTGCATGGAGTGTTCGCCAGCGACACGCCAAAAAGCATGGAATTTAAACACGGTCTTAAGTTTATTTATCGACTAAATTTCGACAAGATGAGAGTTATAGGCGAATTTTTCTGGAAACACGAACTTATTATTAAAAGTGTATTAAAAGCTTGTTCGGACCTAAGCGTTATTCTACTGCTTGCGGTAGAGAAAACCGACTGGACACGAAAACGCTTAGGTCTGAATAGACCTTAATTCTCTTCACGTTTCGCACCTCAAGTTTTCGGGTTATACTGTATTAGGTACTGTAGTATTAAGTTAAAAATAAATTACTGGTATGTTTTAACGAGACTTTTATTTTGTACATTTTCCACTTTAAACCTTTTATCTTATTTGGGGTTATAATTATAGGTAGTTACTATTTTTTTTGTTAGTCAGTAGATCCGTCTTCGTCGCCCGAAAGTCCCATGGCCTGCTTGAATTTTTGATACTTTTGAAGTGTATTGGCATCTTTGCTTTTTTCTTTTACTTTTTCTTTCTGGAAAAATGGCAGAATGCAGTGTTTGTTAGTTGGGCTCTTGGGCACAGAACATATAATAATTCTTGGGATAAAATAGGTCTTGAATTTGTTGACATCGGAGGTCGCATGAAAAACAAAACTGTTTGTTGTATTTTATTAGACTATTGGATAACGAGACGAGCGGACGAACGAGATGCGAGAGGATGACATAATTGCAATGACATCTCAGAATTTAGAAACAAAGGCATGTGCGGGCACTGCGGTGCGTCCGTTATCTCGACATTAGGTAATAAGGCCAGTATTTTCACCGACCACTTTGCTCATTCAACCGGACCATATGTAATGCTTGCACATTACTGCTTGACGGCAGACTATATATAGTAGTACAGATTTGCTCGTAAATATGTACCTACAGGTATCCACTAAGATGACATGACACTCGCAGAAAACTTAGTCTTACCGCTTGGTAAACATATACCTAGGTACTATTATAATAATATACCAACAGCCTGAGTTGGAATTGGTTATGTTATCCCGGAAAGAGGGTCAGTCTATTCCTGTAAATCAACAACAGTTGTTTTACGAGTTTTTGAAATTCGGAATTTTTCATTGTTGAAAAGGCTTAAAGTTTACGGCAAAATTCTATTATAGAACGTCCGGGAAACCGTAGATCAGCTGATTCACTTGAACAATCCACTAAATTCGCATACATTATTTCAGTACTCACTTAGTTCTTTCCTTTTCTCATTCATTTCGATACTTACGATTTCTTTTTCGTTTCTTTCTATATTTCTTAACGTGCGCATGCACACTGAACACAGTATGACGTTATCCATGTGGTTGATAGTCTTCTTGCGGTGATTGTGTTTCAAGCTGAAGGAAAACAATGATTGAAAAGTCAAATTGATACCTAACAGATACGCAACGACACTGTAAAAATATTTTCCTCAAACTTCAAGTGTAAATTATACCTATTATAAATTACAAAACGCCCTGAGATTATCACTCCGTTATTCGCAATACTGCAGTTTTTGCTTGTTGTTTGAGCTTATTGCAAGATTTTGATTAGACGTTTTTGGATGATGAAAAATTGATCTAAGCTAAAGTAAGTTATAAGACACGCGGTATAATATTGAGGTGCTTAGTAGTTCTACTCTAGTCTCTAGGTATCTTTTTACTCAAGAAGTTAATAGATTCGTGAACTAGCGATGCTGGTGGAGACATCAAGCCTATGTCGTTACTAAGAAAGAGCACATTGGTGAATATGTTTTATGGACGCCGTTAGAATAATCTAACGGTAGCTAAATAAAATTCCCTTATCAAAGTCAATGATTAGCACCAGAATAATAATTAAGTACCACCTGAAGCTACTTAGGCTGAGATACAGAGACGAATCTAAGCGTGGACTCACGCTTCCATACGTCAAAATTCTATACAGTTTTGACATATGGAAGCCAAAGTCTACGCTTAGAATCGTCTCTGAATCTTAGCCTTAGTGCCGGTGCTAGGTAGTTCTTAAAACTTTACTCACAATTTTCCGCAATAATCGCACTGGAGCTTATCTGATCGGTGAGTCACAATATGCCACCCTAGCTCGTGGTATGTAGGAAACCGTTCAGAACATCTTGGACACACTATCTTCCCTTCTGATCGTCCTCCGTTACTCTGATGTTCGTCCAGCTCTTGAGACGTTTGGAAGTTCTGATGACAACTAGAACACCTGTGGATAACATTCACGTTGTCTAATAATAGGTAAGTTTTATGAGGAAAAATATATTTTTCGAGACAAGATTTTATAAAATACGCAATCTTGTGGTCACCTTCCGGCTCCATCATCAGGACCCTGGACATCGTCTAGGATCAAAGTACTTGTAAAGACAAATCAAACGAGCCCAAGCTCAATGGGGTTAGGTACGTTGTTTCGTTACAGAGTTACTGTGCCGTCTTCCGGCTCCATCATCAAACCAGTATAATGATACCACAGACATCATTATACTCCATTGTAATCTCATTTACATAAATATGTGAAATTTCGGCTCAATCGAACAATCGGGAGCGGGTCAAATTTAGCTTGCAAGATTTTATAGGTACTCAAACTAACAAGGCAAGTTCAATAATAGCTTGTAAAAATAGGTTTTAGGTTTCGGTCTTATTATACTTATGTACTACGCTATTTTGCAATAAAACTAGATGTATAGCGATTCAACAAACAGAGGTAGGTAGTTCTTACATAAATATGTTCGGCTGAAGATGATACGCCATGTGTTCGATGATCTTTTTCGGATAAAAGTAATGGAATTTTTTGTCGCAGCACGTCACATAACCTGGGACGCCGTGTCTGTCTTTGTAATGTCTCATCAGAGACCTGAACTGGAATCCTTTCTCGTGACAAATGCAACATTCCATTTTGTAAAATAATGTGATCTGTTTGTCTAAAGCGACGCCTTGCTTCGCTGGTCGGCCGTCTATAAGCACTATGGGATCAAGAGTTTCGTTTGTCAAATCTAAAGGCTCAAGTTTTGAGTTCTTTTTCGAAGTTTCTTGTTTCTCTTCTTTTTTACTGTCAGTCCGTGGTTTGTTGGCAGAAGTTGTACTAAGAAGTGCTTTGTCCAGCTTTTCTGCTTTTGCAAACTCTTCTAAAGTTAGAGCTTCCATGTATTTTAGATCTGATGGGGACTTGTTTTTTCGTACAACTTTTGTCTTTAGCGGTTTAGCGTCCCCCTGTTGATGGTCTGAAGGCGGTGTCTTGGATTTAGTTGTATTTTTATCTATGGCATGATTTGATAATGCTGCTATAAGCGGGTGTAGCTTGCTTTCTGCTGGTACTTGTTCGCGTTTCTCATCAAGTGCTTTCAATTTATGAAACTCAAGGAACTTCTGAGTTTTGTCTACTTTAACGGCGTATAAATGTAGAGCCGCAACTTGCTGTAGGCAGTCGTGGCATATTGCTTTTGGAAGACTGTCATCTGTGTGAACCTGTGGAAAAAAGGAATCTTTTCAATTGAATTTTACACTCGAATGTAGAACGTAACCTCGTCAACTTAGGAGTTCATTAGCAACTCGAGGCTTATACATTCCGCAAAATTACGCGGCATCGCTTGCCTTTGCATTGCCTCTCATAAAACAAGGAACAAAGACGAAGCAATATAAAAGCAATAGTTATTAAGGATAGAGATTTTGAAAATGCTTACTACAATTTCGAATAGCCTTTTTATTTTCCGCTTCACTTCAGCACTAAGCGGCTTCAATTTCACGACATCGGTACACAAACACAATCGACACGAAAGCTCTCGTACTATGACTTTTTCCAAATTGGAAAAGTCATTCATAGTGATGATTTAACGTTAAATTCAAAATAGGCATATAAACCAAAATATAAGTAGTATAAATGGTTGATTTAAATAAGAAAAGGTTTATTGTTCATAATAAAAGTTATTTTTGTATCGATCACATAATTTTGATAAGTTGTGACAGGCCCATGACTGACGTTTTTTGTATTTCTTCGAAAGTGAAAGTGCGGTGCGTTGGTATTTGCGCATAAAGGAGGCTTTTTTAATAGCCATAATCTGAAGAAGAAGAAGAAGAACAAAGAAGAAGGAGGAGGCTCTTAGAAATGCCTACTATTGGTCGGCGATCGTAAAACAATAAATACTACGATATTGCTCGATAAACTAATAACGTTTTTTTTTTCAACGCGCTAAATGCTTTTATGAACTGTTTAGGTACCTACTACATAAGGTTTTTTAACTGCTAATGGATGAGATATCTTCTTTATTAACATACTTTTGTTAGCTTCAGCTGTAACAGTTCTTATAATTAGTATCGTATGAAATGTAACTTTTAAAATTCGTCAATGTGTTTATTTGTCCCGTTACTAAGTTTATTGTTTGTGTTTATTGTGTCAAGCCTTGGAAGCCAAAAAGGTTGGATAAAACTCTACGTAAAGTTTTATCGTACCTACAAAGAATAAACAGTGCTCATGTTTGTTTTATCGGAAGAAATACCTCGACACGTACTTAAAGAAGTCGATCACTTAATCTTGTCCTAAATTGAGGCTTACCTTCACGGAATCCTTTTTCTAAGCTTACAGGACATTGTTTCTTAAAAGGTTTGTAAAGTTAATTCTCTAAAAGAAGGCATCTTAGAATGTAGGTGAGTTCCGTAAGCTGTGTCTAAGTTTTAACTAAAACTTCAGACCTTTAGTGCCAAATTGTAACATTATGGGTATATTGTACCGAATAGAGTACCTAAATATAGTCCTAATCCCTGAGATAGGTTTACCTAGGTATATCTTGGGTTTTAATAATCGGAAAAAATTGTAAGTATGAAAATTGTCATAGAGTCCTTGTTGTGAGCATTGGAAGCAAGGAGGATAACAATGGTATTTTCTTAGTCAGTGATTGGAAGGCTAATGAACTAGCTACATATATATAGATCATTTGTGATATATAGTAATCTGTGCTAATGAACCTGTAGTAGTCATTCATTGTCATACAGTTTTTTTTATTTTATGTTATTTTATAACGAGACGAGCTGGTCGTTTCCCCGTTGAGCATAATTCCGGCCAATTGCACTGCCACTCAGAACTTTGAAACACAAAGGCCTGATTGGCACTGCAGTGCGCTCGTTACCCTGAGACATTAGGTATTAAGTCTCATAAGCTCAGTAATTTCATTGGCTACACAGCTCATCAAACCGGAACACAGCTCGCACATTAGTGCTTAGCGGCTGACTTCACGAGCAAAGCGGTGGTACCAACCCAGACCGACACTCGCAGAAGAGTTAGTCCCACCAACTAGTAAAACCAAAAATAAAAACTTCCAACTAAAAATGTTGAGTCGGAGCTTATAATATCATGGCATCACGCCACATCAGGTTTTTGTTTAATTTACTTGTCTTTTTTAACTTTTGTTATATTTGTCTTACCGAAACTGTAATGTCGTCTGTTGTCCCTGAAATAAATATATTTTGTTTCTATTTTATTTAATAAAGAAAAAGGGAGCTTAAGTCTATAGACATAGAGATGCAGGATACAATCAAAAAGCAATATTGTTTCAGTCGAAACTAACTTGCCACAAAGTCTATTCTTCTATCTGATAGAACACAAACAGAGATTCTGGTTGCTTAATATCGATGAGATTGCAACTAATCTCCAATTCATGCAATCGCATCCATGATTTACCTACAGTAGGATTAGTAACTAAGTTAGATAGTTCGTCCAACTTCACCCGCGGGTCTCACCCGCTCACAAAGCTTTGTGGACGGTCTCAAGGTAGTGCTTTGGTAAAATTTGGTATGTTAATTCAAATAATTAATCCAGCAATGGAATAGATGGATGCTGTTACTGGATTCTTCAGCGAGCAAACGTAATCGATTAATCTAATGTAAAATATTATTTGGTTTTCGATATAAGTTTGGAACTAACTAAACTACTCTCCTAGCCTACTATATAATACTAGCTTCTGCCCGCGGTTTTCACCCGCGTTCCCACAGGAACCGTGCATTTTCCCGGAAAAGTTAAGCCTATGTTGCTCTCTGGTACGTAAACTATATCTAGGCCACAAATCACGTCGATCCGTTGCTCCGTTACTGCGTGAAAGAAGGACAAACCAACAAAATAAGCAGTAGTAAAATAAGCAGTAGATATTATTTTGTCATTACGCGAAATTACGTCAAGGGCCTCGCTTGAACGGCCGGTCTTGATTGTATTGGCTGTAGAATTGACAATAGACCGTCATTAGCATCACACTTCCCGACTCGGAAGTGATGTAAGATTGGGTATAATTAATGAAACCAATTGGTAGGGAGCAGCGAGTGATCGCCCACCATTTGTTGGACTGATTTGTAAGCCAAAAGAGCGTTAGATTGAAAACTGGTAGGTAGCTATAGCAATTTTGGTTCCGCGCTTGAGCAGTTGATCTAGCGATTTAATCAGAAGAAAAAATATTTACTGCCTTTATTATAAAAGATACACCCACAGTCGGCTGCAAAATTATGTAAAAATAATGTGTATTCCGTAATATGAAAACGTAACTCAATAGGTACCTACACTTATTTTCGCAAAATCGTTTAGTTACATACATTTAATCAAAAAGTGCACGTACATTTATTATATTGCTGCCGACTGTACCTACATACTTACAATAATCTAGGTACTTATCGAATTTAATAAAAAAAATGGCAAAAGAAACAAGACTCAGCTCTGTACTCTGTAGAATATGCGAATAGCGGTTGGTTTTCAATAAGGGAATGAAAAGCAAAATTATTGATAGATATAGGTAATAAAGTATGGTTTCAATAGGGTATTTGACTCCTTTTTTTATGATGTCAATCAATTTGTTTTCTCATGAGAATCAAGTCGATATCGAAAAAACTGAAAATCGAACGTTAAAAACGTAAAAATGAGAGCCAAAGTCGGGCGTATCTACTGAGCGCTAAAATGCCCCATACACATTGCTCAAATTATGTGACGTCACATGTCATGCGCGGCCGTAAAACTGTAGTAAAAACATGCAGTTTGTTGATTTTGGTCGTGAAAAACTGCATTTAAGTACATTTTTTTATTCATTAAAAAGTCAAGAATCTGATAGTATCATTTAAATTACTATTAGATGTTAAAAACAATTTATTGAATTCGGGAATCTTTTACATCGATCAATCAGATGTGGAAATTATATTTATTGTGAATTTCATCTTTATTGTTTTAATATGATGTTCTTAAACTTGTATAACCACAGTAATTACCATGTATTTTGTGTTTCATGCAACTTACCCTATTCTAATGTGAATCGATTATTTCAATTTAAGTTAGCAATTGAACGTTCGACTACCTACTAGTAGGTTATGGCTCGAGTAGGTAAACTTTTTCAGAATAAACGAATCAGTAGCAGCAAACTAGAATCAGAAGCCATGGCGTTCGCGACCTGAGATTTCTAGTCGCTCATTGAATTGAATCAATGTTCGTTCAACTGTGATAAACATACGCAAGTTCGGTACTTTGTGATTTAATAAAAAAAAGGTAAAACGAGGAGATTGAGCGCGCAACTTCGTCAAAGTTTACACGGCATATTGTATTGGGGATATGAAATATTTATGCGTGTAGAATCTTGTGTAAAGTTGGCTCGTAATCTCTTACGCATATGAAAGCTGAATCGATTCCTGTTTGCTTTTCATGTTACAATTTTTATTTAAATGATTATTGATTTTTAAGGTCAGCGTTTTGTCAGCTTCCTCAGTTTTTTGTCAGTTACCTACTTAGGTACAATACAGATGTGTTCAAGAAGTATATAATTTTTTTCCACAGCTACACTAGTAAATAATAAATACTTCTAATCCTACTTCAAAAAGTTCTTTGCATTATTTTGAAATATGAGAAACAGTAAAAAAAAAACGCACACACTCATACCCTCCGCACTAGTATTCCCTGTGTCACAGGTGGCATGGACACACACAGATACACATCACAAACATCCAAGACCCGAGAACAAACTTTATGCTTACACAAAATCTGCCCCGGCCGGGAATCGAACCCGGGACCCCTCGCTTTGCGGGCAGGGTTACTACCAACTTAGCTACGGAGCCGTCAATTACAACAAACATCTCAAAATGCACGATTAATCATTTAATTTTACGAAAGCATTCCTTCAGTTTCCTTCTTCATTCATCACTAATTCAATTAAGGCCCTTATGTAACCTCGCAAGATGAAACAATACCAACGATGAAACTTTTACCGAACTTAGGTTTGTAAACGGACGGAAATGAAAATCAGTTCGTGTTGAAACGTCCCCTGTGATAGATGACAAAATGGAGGTTGTAATTTGTTCTCCAAAAAAGTTTAACGGATATTTCGGCTTAGCGCCTTTTTTGTATTGTTCTCACTTCTCTTCATGGCTAAGGTTATTTAGACTATTGTAAGTGCGAGATTGATATCCTGACAACTATAAAGGTAATCTAATAATGATTAATTGTCCTTAAAGGAGAATGGGCAATATTATATGAAACATGATCCTGGACTCCAATATAAATGAGATTAGTGACATATAATTATAGGTCTTACAATATAATCTATATGCACACACAAACGCTTTTTCTATTCGCAAAATCGCAAAATTGTATAGAATTTTGACATATGGAAGCATGAGTCCACGCTTAGATTAGTCTCTGAATATTAACCGAAGAGTCATTTAATTTTGATGACACCCAACCCCACCCCCTTTTTCAAGAATTTGAAATGAGTCTTCTCTCACCATCTAAACACCTTTTCAAGTGTTCTGTGAAAATAACTAGATATGTACCAGTACTACGAGTATATACCATCCTTTAATTGCTTTAAAGTTGTATACCTACATAATAATTAAATTGAAACGGCACGTGGATCTTCGGGATAATTTCTCATCAGAACTTTGTTATCTTGTTATGTTGTCATTTAAAGGATTAACATTGGGGACTCCTTTCAATTTACATAGTTATTTTTGTTACCTACTTGTGGCCATAATATGCTAGTATTGGGACAAATATTGGGTTGCCAACTTCTATTTCTTCAAAGTTTACCACATAAGTTAAAGAAAATAGTCGAAAAAAATTAAAACCTATATTCTGCCACATACAATTTTGCTTCTTTGTTTAAGAAAAATAAAAAAGTGCACATGGGCCACTTGCGGACGCCACTTAGGGTTTGAGAATCTAATGTTTTCTCCCCTAGTAAAATGGGTCATGTTTAACGATAAATCCATCGCCTTTAATGTTTTTAATAATCTTTTATTAATCTTTTTATATGTAGGTAGATCCTTGTGTTAGTAAAATAATTATACTAATAAATAAACACCAACTTCCTAAATCATAGTAAATGTTAGCATAAATAGCAATATACTGTAGAAATTTTGGAAAAAAAATGTGTAATGACTGACGATTGATATATTGATTGATTTACTTATGACGTGAGCTAGTAATTGGTAGAGAAATAATGTAAAAGCGATAACGTCCGCTACATACCCTTTCCAAAAAAGGATTTATAAATAATTTATTTTATTTAAATAATCACAATAAGATTAAGAATTTTAGTATCGGGATGTCTCGATGGACCATGGCCTAACTGTTCATAATCCACCAACGACAACGGTTAACCCAGAACCCTGAACTACTGATGGACGGGCTCAGAAAGCCTCGAACCCTTTCTCTTCTTAATAGATTTGTCTGGTCGCCTCGCCGCAAACTTTCTAGCTTTGATTGCGGCTGGGGGTTGTATGCCATCGAGGTCAGCCGATACAATATGACTGATACACTTTCACCTCTACTGTCGCCTTTTGTTCTTTGCAACCAAAAATGTTTTGACTTCATTCTAGCCGAAGTTTATATTCGCAGAAGAGTTAGTCCTACCACCTAGTAAATGTAATGTGGCACGACGTGTTAGCCCTGACAGAATAACATGTGCACCACGACTAAATTTTGTCTACTGTTTGTATCTCGCTCTTTCTCCTGCGAATACGAGACAAATGCACGATATAAGCATCGACAAAATTTTCGCGCGGCGCGCATGTTATGTTATGTTCGGCTGGTGTAAGATTTTGGCTTCGAACGTCTATTGTACAATTGTACATGCTGTATTCCATTCCCTAATTAGTATTCTTTGGACTGCGGCTGATTTGTGATAGCGAGCTGTTCGCCAAGCGGCAGTGTGCGGTGCTGGGTGCTATGTAGTGTTCACAGTTCGGAGTGGCACTGCTATTGTTATTGCCTGATATTTTAGGATCAGTCTTCTAGACTCGCTTGTATCGTAACTTATAAAAAAACAGCTTACCCAGCATTGTTTAATAGTTGTTGCTTGTCAGAATTATCTTCCGGTTCGCTTATATATTTAGAGATTGGCTTCTATTGAAATCTAGCCCAATTAGTACGTGTTACGTGCCTCACTTGCGTGACAGAGCGTTTTTGCAGAGAAATTAAAGTTTGTTGGCAAAAATCTCGTTAACAATTTTGAGTATTTTTATGCGTATAAAAGTTTTAATTGACGCTGAAACGTTTTTGGTTGGTATTTGAAAAAACATAGCCTATATTTCAGAAAGAGCTTTGGGTGCCTATATCCTCTAAACGTAGTGATTATATGCTCTTTGATAATATCCTCGCTTTGCTATTAATCTATGAAAACCGTAGATGCCGCAACTTACGTAAACTTAAAACCTGAACTTAAAACCAGTTGGATAATCTACTAGCCATTGTACATACCGATAGCTATACCGAGAAAGCATTAGATAATGCTTTATGACCACGGTATAAATCTTGGACATTTTAAGTTTTAGTAAAGTCGCTAATTAAAATCATAGCGACTGTAGAATTAGAATTGCTTCGAATGCCGTTTGTCTAGCTAGGCTCTGAAGTCACCGACTCCTAAATTGGACTAGGGTTTAAGCTTTAAGCTTTGTCAGCGAAATTGGGCATTCGTTAAATAATTAAGTTAATGGCGAGTTATTTGAAGGTGATTATTTTCGTTTGATAAGGGTAAAAATCAGACCGCTCACGTATTTCAGATGGCCAGTAGATAAACGCTAATTTATTCCATCTTCACCTCTACCCTACCTGGGAGGGTTTCTGTTTGATGTCAAACTTTTCCCGGCTTCAACAGGGGTCAGTCAGAATTTTAATTTTAAATTCTTGATTTGATAAATGACAACTGCAGGCCTATTAAGCCAGGAGACAGGCCCGCCGGAGAAGGTAACAGGCGGACTGATGTATTTTTAATTTGACGGATTTGGATGCCGACAGCTTCGTTGGACTTGAGATTACGATGTTGAGTGGAAAGTAATAACCTAAGGATTTTACGTTTACGAACGCTGGATATCTGGATCTGTCTTGAGCTAAGAGCCTTTTTTATACCCATAGGGGCAGCGTAGACGCTTATGCAAACAAACGTTTACTTGTCAGAATAACAACGCTTTTACGTCAAGCGCGCCTTTCGAGTATCATGAAATCCGCGCTTGACGCAAAAGCATTGTTATTCTGACAAGCAAACGTACGTTTGCATGAGCTTAGGTAGCTGCCCCTTAGGTAACGAGAGGAATTGGGCTTGCCTGATAATAATCAAAACGCCTGCCTGTAACAAAAGCAGGACCAACCAGACATTTGACTTACAAAGACGAAGCGCTTAAAGATTGATTTTAAGACTTTAAAGACTTGTATGTATATTTTATGTAGACAATTATTAATTTAACAACACACATTTTCCTCTTGATGAAAATTTTTTCGAATAAAAAGGATAAAAAATAGCACCATTTGCATCCTAGGGTAAACGTCCCATTACTCGTCAGTTTCTGAATTTAGCTGTCTTTGCAGCTTTGCCTCGTCTCTGTTTGTTAACTTAGAAATATCAAATTTTTTGACGTGATTACTTATTTATAACTCTTTTCGGTAAATATATTTTTAGTACGATAAAAAAACCACAAGTTATTAAAATAATTGAAAAACTGAAAAATAAGTGAATTGTACCAGTATCCGTCAGATTTGTCCTAATTTTCGTCAAATTGTCCCAGAACTCGTCAATTTTTACCACTATTTTGAACTCTGTAACCTTGGTATTAAGGTTCATTATTAAATTGTTTTTTATTTTATTTTATTTATTGAGGAAAACTTACAGCTAGGTAAACACAATATAAATTATATCACGCATGCGGAAGGCTACTTAAAAGTTTTCACAGATATTATAGATCGAATAGGTAATAACAAAAGTACAGAAGATAGACGGACAGGCACATAAACAGGAAAAAAGCATATGAGTAGGTGCAAATAATGAAAGTAAATAATAAATGCTATACAAAATTAAGAAAAGTAAGCATCGCCAACAATTCTTTTAAATTTAAACGCTGACGTATTAAACAGGTCCAAGTCGAAATCCCTGGACATCCTGTTGTAACAAGCGCATGCTCTTAAAAGGTAGCTGTTTTGTTTATAGTTGTTCCGGACTGTCGGAACGTATAGAGGATTTGGTCTTCTCACCGTGGTCTTAGGAGTACATAACCCGAGTTGACCAAGCAGCTCAGGACAGTCAATAGAACCATTTGCTAAGTTAAGAAGGTAGGCTATGTCTGCTATGCGTCTTCTTTCGTGGAGCGCAAGTAAATGCTGCTTCTTGCACCGCACAGGATAATTGGGCAAATAAGTCTTAGTACGATATTGAAGATAACGTAAAAATTTTCTTTGAATGCCTTCAATACGATTTATATAGATTGCATAAGACGGGTTCCAAATTTGAGAGGCGTATTCAAGGTGACTTCGTACGTAAGCGCAATATAAAATTTTTAAAGTTTTTATTTCGTGAAACTGGGAGGACATTCTTAAAACAAATCAAAGGGCTTTAGAGGCTTTGTTGTTTTGGCGATATAACCCTCAAATTAAAAATATTGGGCAAACATATACCTAGAATAACCAAACGCGTCGAATGCCTAGGACAAAAAAAGATTAAAGAATATTATTTATTGCACCAAATGAAACCAATTTAATCAAGCTGTTTTTTGTATTAACAAGTTTTTTTGTGAAAAAATATAAATAAATATTCAAATATATTTTTCCAGAAAAGCTTTTTGTAAAATACGTAATGGGTTCTGTAGTCTCGTAGCCACCTTCTGGCTCCATCATCGGCATCCTAAATATCGCCTAAGGTTCGTTTGATTCTTGTAAATACTCAATGGGGTTATGTCATTACGTTACAACGTTACTATACTACAGGTTACTACCTTCCGGCTCTGTTATCAGTCCAACTCGGTGATATAATTGTAATCCGATTTACATACACACGTCAAATAAAGTTTGAGATCACTAGCAAAAGATGTTTCTTTATTAATTTTACTTTTTTAAAATAATGTTGCTTACGTAACATCTTTTTATAAAAAAGATACACTTGTTGAAATAAAAAAATTAAATTATTTTATATTATCTAAAATTGAATTTAAAAGTCCTAGTGCAATTTTGACTAGTAAATAATTGAAAGAAAAAGAGGAATTAACTAAATATTATCAACATTTATTATTAAATTGTTTTTATTTAGTATAAGATAACTCCTCCCCTGGCTCGAACACATGCGGCAATCTGGGGAGGTGGCTGACGGTTCCAAACAACTCGCTTGACAGCATCCCACGCGTGTTCTATCGGGTTTAAGTCAGGCGAGCCGGCAGGCCAGTCTAACCTGGTAATGTCGTATTCACGCAGAGCAGCGTTGATTCGTTGAGCTCTATGTGCTGGGTGCATTATCGTCAACCAATACGAATCGAGGACCATGGTTTATTCTAAATGACCTGACAATTCCATCAATAGCAATGGTTTGGTACAAAGCTGCAGTCATCCAGCCACGATACGGGATCAATGTCGTTCTAGCACCAATCATTATACCGCCCCAAAAGGATACCGATTTCCCGCCTTGTTGAACGGTTCCTGTGGCAGTTCTTTGTCTTTTGACAATTCTGCCAAATGTTTACAGCGCAAGAGCTTAGGTCTTCCCTCCTGTTCTCGTATACGTCCACCTCATGATTTATGGACGCTTTAATGCGGCCGATGTGGTCAGCGACTTCGCCTTTTTCGTACTCGACTGTCATTGCGTGTAGACGGTCAACACACCCACAAAGTGAGAGTAGTCTCACTTTGTGGGTGTGTTGACCGTACCTGGTTCGGCCTGTCCGAGTTTTGAGAGCTTTGAGAGATTCAAGTTAGAGTGAGTTTTGAGAGATACCTGAGCAAAAGGAGTCTTCTCACCCCATTCGAATAGTGCGATCGTCGTTTTATGACCGCATTAATCGATATTGGTGGTCTGCTATTTCCGTCACAGGTAGCGCGTTATACGTTTTACGTTTCATGCTCGTTCGGGTGGTGCTTCCGTTCAGCAGAGAGGCTAAGCTTGGCGATATTGCAACATGTTTCCGTGCTCCCGCATTGCAGAAGCTTATGCCGAGTCTCTCGGCGCAGTCGTCCATGATATTGAATATTATATGTATTACTTAAATAACCTAAAAATAAATATGGAAAACAGTAATTCTCATCATTAGCTATAAAGTAATTTGATATATATAATATTTTATAAAATAATTTGATATTACTCATTACTATACTTTAAATATTACTTTACTTAATAAAATAACTGCTTTAACTACGCCATACAAAAACATAAGAATAAGAGCTGCCGTACGGGCACGCGTTTTCAAGGTGGTGGTACGACTAGCGCCAAATTGCGCGTATTGCCTCGTTTGCAAAATATCAACCTGCAACGCATGCCCCTACAAAATATACAAAAAAGAAAAACCGAAAACTTTTTATTGTATGTACTTATTATAACTATAAGTTTATATAAAAAAAAATAGAGGCGGTCTTATCGGTAACCGTAATTCCATACTTGATTAAAGAGGTAATTATCTTTAAATAAAATAAAAGTAATAGTTTTGCGAACCCTCAATTAATATACTCAAATAAAAATCTGACCACCACCGCCCTATAATAAAACCGTAAACCGTATCACTGCACAATAAGGTTCAAAATATACTCAATGACAATATTACGCGCATTTTGTTTATCATGTCCCAGTTACCGTCAAAATAATATAAATACTGACGGGTATTGGGTCAGATAGGGTATTTTAAGTACGAATACCTGTCATACGCATAAATAAGAAGCTAATAATAAAAATAGCACAATTTTATAGGTTATATCGTTAGAAAATTAACTTGAGCGTTTCACTAAAATATCACACTTACCAAAACGGCCTCCTGGTCCTGTGAAACTTGAAAACAAAAGTGGTGCGCAGGACTACACTTTCAGTTACTAAACTTCCCAAAAAACACAAATTTCAAAATCGGTAACTTTGATAGCTCATTTCTCCAGAACCATTATAGATATAACTAAATGATGCCATTTTAATTATGAAGTATATTATTTTAAATATATTGCTATAAAAATCTTTTATTAAGCTCTCGTTTGAAATAAGTAACTGGCCTTTTTTTACAATCTGACGAGTATTGGGACATTGACGACATTACCAGCGTTTACCCTACCTGCCATTATACTCACTACAACCAGAGCTTATCCATTTTCTAATTTTCTAAATATTTTCAAAACATTACACATCGTGTGCTTTACGGATTAATTAAATAATTTCCACCTCGCGGAGCAGAAACCGTGCAGTTTTCAAAGCCTCGATTAATTTATAGACAATTCTTCATCATAATTATTTTGGAGGCGCCCTTTGCATGTAGGAAAGAACTTTTTCGAAAAACTACCCGTTTGCCTCATTAAACGCACTAATCAACCGACTTCCAAAAAAGGAACTTCTCAAATTACGTATTTTTTTCTATGTTTGATATAAATATCCGTTATTTATAAACCGATTTGGGAAATTAGTTTTTTTTTATATGAAAGGATATATTTTCAGATCGATCCCATACAGATTTCATCAAAATCGGTTCAGTAGTTTCATCATTGAAGTTGGTTCGTTGCTTTTTTAAAGCAATTTTGCTAATTTATCATAATAGTCCGAATCTCAGTAGAACTCCCAAAGTTCGTGCACTACAACACGTATATAAATTGATAAATTATGGATATTTTTTTACTTTATATGGATCCCAGGTCTGGACCATGATTTTATATTATTTGCAATGTAAAGATTTCATTGTAGCAAAAGGTGTGAATATATAAACGATGCCCATTCACTAGATATTCCCTTAGCCTTACAGCACTCCGGGAGGAGATGATGTGCTACTATTCTTAGTAGTACCGGGACTGCACGGCGACAAAATGGAATATAACTAATCTAATATATGATCATACTCGTAATGTATGACGCAAACTAACTTGACGCACACAATACCTGATACCATAAAACACTTTTAAATGCATATTTAGCTATATAGACAGTGTCCGAAGATAAACAACTAAAATGATTATAGAAATGTCATAAGAGGATGGAGTTGGACAACTTTAGACACTACTTAAATCAAAATTTCAGGTTGATCATATTTAAACACGCGACTAAGGCATGTTTAGGAGTTAAACGCTGTTTAACGCGGGTTTAGGGCGTGTTTAATTTTTTTGTGGTGAGACCTTTTTTCAAAAAGGCAAATCAGATCTACCGGACTGTTTTATTTTTCCATTACCTATACTAAACGTTTGACGTTTGACTCATCAAGGTTTTGTAAGCTCTTGACTTTATCAGATTCCAGTATTGGTTTCCGATTCGTTTTGTGGCCATCGTTAATACATAGATCGGTTTCACATTTAGATCCCATCAGCGAAACGTTAAATGTGATTTAATAAGAGGGATGGTTATTTTTGGTTTACTACGGCGGAGTAAAGAAAGGGTGATTTGAACACTACGAGTTTAGAGCACAAAATAAACGAATGAATATAATGAATACCACAATAGGGGTGAAAAATGGAGGATGAAATGCGATACTTATTGCGATAATTTCGTGGAATTCGGTTCCCGCTTTTATAAAACCAATTATTTAATATACTCGTAACTATTTAAAAACTTAAACTTTTAACACAAACAATTACATTAATTTGCTTTCGCTATTATTTAAAATAACCTTTTCTAGGTACTTGCACATGTAGCGATCGGTTGTCGATACCAAATATAGGTTCTAAAGTCGTTCTCTGCGCAACAATAACGAATTTTAGAATCGCGTTTAATTTTGTCAGATTATAAACTCACTAGCTTCTGCCCGCGGTTTTCACCCGCGTTCCCACAGGAACCGTGCATTTTTCCGGGATAAAAAGTAGCCTATGTTACTCTCCGCTCCATAAACTATATCTATGCCAAAAATCACGTCGATCCGTTGCTCCGTTACTGCGTGAAAGAAGGGCAAACCAACAAATTAACAAACCAATAAACACACTTTCACATTTATAATATTAGTAGGGATATTACCACCAAAATACTTAATCAATATCAGGGGAAAGCGGGTAGGCACTAAGTTCCTGTTCCAACATTGGCTGCTTTTAATATTTGAGCAATCAGAAAACACCTCTCCAGGAATCTCGTTCCCTCAACTGCAAATGGCATGGGGGTGAGATTAATAACCTACCCTTAGTCACAGTAAACATACTGCAGTATTACTGAAATGGACACAATGTCTGTGTGTGCTGTTTTCATGGCATGTCACTGAGATAAGGCTTGATATGATCTCAGGACATATCCATGTCACATGAGTTCTTATTAGGCTAGTAGTTAGACCGAGTCTCATCGAGAAACGAAGCCACGCGAAGCGGGTGCATTTTTAAGGGCTTACCTATTTTTTACCCCATATTCTGACTTTTTTATGTAGTAAATAAGTTCTATATCGTGTCGTTATCTTAATAAGATTCCTTTTAAATAAACGGAAAGCGACTTCGAAGCATATATCGCGATATTTGAAACTTCATCCCATTTTTCCACGCTTTGGGATGGTATTCTTTAGTAAAATTTGACCATCAATGAGATATACCCTATTCATTAAAAACATCAATTAAATCGGTTAAAAACTGACGGAGAAATCGAATAAAATCGCTACAGAAAAAAGAAGAAGCTCCTCCTTTTTTTGGAGTCGGTTAAATTGTGTGTCGCGCCACGGCGCCATACTACGTACGCAATTCGCCTCGAGTCTCGGTGTGACTTGATATTGCATACGCGTAATACGCGTCTACTACCAATTGAGTTACAGTGGCTTTATAAATAATGCGGCTATAACTAGTGTACTCATAAATCAATATCGATAAATAAAGTAGGTATATAACTCATAATTTTATCAGAACCCGTTATATTGGTCTCATCATCATTTCGAGGTCTCTGTAACTAAGCGAAAACATAATTATTTTAACTCTGTTATAACAGTTTTCACATTGAATTCATGGTTCTAAATGTCACAATTCTACAGAATTCTGAGAAAGAGAAAATCACCGTGAAGTAGCGTACCTACCTACTGCTTCTCGCTTATCCATGGTTTTCTCTTAGCTCGGTCGTTTTTCACCACAAACATACTTACCTACTTAATTCTTTACCGTTGTCAATGCCTACGACAATAGATGCTTACGTAACGATAAAGACTTGTAATGATTACTTCTTTAATTTTCAAATTATAAAACCATTGAGGCATTGTGAGAGCAAAATGAGAATAAATTCTTTGAAACTGTTAAATTATGAAGCAGATAATGAGAATAGACTTTCATTGTTTGAAATATAAGGTGGCTCGTTAGAAAATCTGGGACTGTGCATATTAAACGAATTAATTGTTTTTGGCTCAATACCTACACAGATTGTTTATTTATTTTAGGAAGACCATCCGCTGTTTGTATGTATGTACTCGTAAGGCTAAGCTAACGGCTAACCATTATACATATTAGACCGCGATTCTTGCCTAATTAAAATTGAATTACTTATGTCTGTTGTTTCTATTTAAGATTACTACTATCCGTAACATAAGGCTGCTAAAATTCATATACCAGCTGATTTTAAGAACAAAACATCACCGTCCTCACGCGTCCATTTCAACTGCATTTTTACGTGCAATTTTTTTCAATGCCGTCTTTGCTCTAATAAAACCATCTAGCCTGCGCTGACTAGGTAGAGATTACGCTAAACAGAGTTCAAATTGCCCTGTTTAACCGTTCACCATAATTACGTGCCACACTCATTATTCAGCGTCTCTCAGGGCTGCGATTACCCTTACCACGTGTGCTGGGTACGAGTGCATCGACCAGCAAATCGTTAAGTGGAACTTGATTCCCGGTTCGATTGAGCGACAGCCCTAATTGGTTTCCGGACGTTGGCGCGGAATAAAAGACAGTTTTCGCTCCGTTTAGACATGGGGAAGATGTGGATGTAAATAAGAAGAAAGTAATTAGTAGACAGGGCGCCATCTGCGCTCTCCCACCTTTCGGTGATGGTGTAAAGGCCGTTAGAACAAACAAGTTTTTGTGGGAAAATATCTTTCTTCAGACAAGCTTTTGGGAAATATGTAATTGGTACTATTATCTAGTGGCCAACATCCGGTTCCATCACCCTGGACATCATCAAGGATCAGGGTACTTGTTAAGACAAATCAAACCAGCCAAACTCGATGGGGCTATGTCGTTTCGTTACCGAGTGCCTGTATCCACCTTCCGGCTCCAGGACCCTGGACATCTAGGATCAGAGTACTTGTAAAAGAAACTTTGTGACAGCAAACATGCGAGTTTTAAAAAACATTATAAGTATGTAGGTAACTAGGTAAATAAAAAATAATAATAAAAGTAAGTATTTAGGTAAATAATTAATTGATCTATACAAATAAATAAAATTGAAGTGTCTGCTTGTAATATCAAAATAACAGCTTTTTACTAAATGCATATGAAAGTATATGCGGTACCTATAACAAAACAACCATTTTTAAAATTTTTGTCTGCCTGCCTGTCGGGTAGTCGCAGTCTGAGAATTTGTATAAAGCGCCATCTAGGGAAAATCTGAGAAACAAGTGTTATTTGTAATGTTGACGGTATCGAAATATCTAGTCTTTGGGTGTCGATCGAATTAGTGAAATGGTAACACAGTGACATTTGACAATCGAACTGTCATGTTGGGGTGCTGTCAGAAGTTGTCTTAGTCGGTAGCGTTATATTCTCTGGGCAGTTGACTCTCGGCTCTCGAGTCGAGCGGACGTCTCCTACAACTAGAGGTCGCGAGGCGCGTGGAGCGCCGCGCGCTGCGTGTTCGCTGTTCGGTGTGCTTGTGGACTAAAGAAGCAACGAGTCTACGCGTCACAGCTGAGTGTATCCTTTCTATTTTCTTTAAGATGTTGACCAAGCCTGTATTGCTAGGCTTATGGTGGCTTGGGCAGGACTATAAGGGGTGTCGGGAGGTCCTGTGGGCGAGTGCCCAAAAACTGTTGTTAAGTAACAACAACTGAGTGCTTGAGTAAACGAGCGAAGCTAACAGTACGAAGTTAATGAAAGTAAACTCTAGTTATTTCCGACATCAGAAGTGGGGCGAATCAACGCCCAGTGACTAGAAAATTCCACAAAAGTGCTGACAACTTAATTTAAAGATGTTACGATTCCTGGTTAGATAGATTTGTTTTTATAGGGACTGAGTTTTATTCCACTGTCAAGTTTTTTCAAGGCAAGGGGCCTCCAAATCTTGCTATTTTGTGATAAGTTTGTTGAGGACGGGCCTCCAAACCATTCAATTTCGTGCTAAGTTTGTTGAGGACAGGGGCCTCCGAACCATGCTATTCTGTGTTAAGTTTGTTGAGGACAAGGGCCTCCAAACCATTCTATTCCGTGCTAAGTTGGTTGAGGACAGGGGCCTCCGAATCATGCTATTTTGTGATAAGATTGTCGAGGACAGGGGCCTCCGAACAATGCTATTCTGTGCTTAGTTTGTCGAGGACAGGGGCCTCAGAACCATGCTATTCTGTGCTTAGTTTGTCGAGGACAGGGGCCTCCTAACCATGTTATTTTGTGCTAAGTTTGTCGAGGGCAAGGGCCTCCAAACCATTCTATTTCGTGCTAAGTTTGTTGAGGACAGGGGCCTCCGAATCATGCTATTTTGTGCCAAGTTTTTCGAGGACAAGGGCCTTCGAACTGTGCTGTTCTGTGCTAAGTTTGTCGAGGACAGGGTTCTCCGAACCATGCGATATCATGTTAATTTTGTTGAGGACTGGTTGTCGGTTGTTCGTTTGCTGTTTCACATTATTCTTAGTTCGATGACCACAAAGTATCCAATTCAGCTAATAATTTGATTCGATAGTTATTTTAAAAGATTTGGTCAGGAAGCCGACGCGAATGGAATTGAGATGTTGTCTCCATTTTTTCTTTGTGATGTCATTCAATGCGTTTTTGCGCTAAGGTGCGCTGCAAATTTGACGGAACGTCTGAGGTCACTTGTTCATCGCGGGCCGTGGGACTATGCCGAATAGATGAATTTTTCGTTGACCGTGAAGATCTGCTTTTGGGCCAATTTGTAACAATTATGCTAGATTTTCGAGTTTTTAATCAATGTTTAAGTGATTGATTATTACAAATAAATATTTTCATTTCATATCATTTCTTTTGAGTGAATAGTTGTCATAATCTTTTGTTATTCATTGGAATGTGAGGTCTGGTTATATCATTTGAACTACTATTGAATGAAAAAAAAGAGTCATCAAATTCAGGCGACTTTTAGATACGGTGTCTTTGTGGAAGTTGTATGTTCTTGTGGGTTTCATTTTTGTTGTGTTGATGTGAGGTTGTTTAACCTGTACTACTCTGTTAAGAAACTACCGGGAAACGACCAATGATACACAAACCGTTAGTTATTCATCCAAAGTTATTTTATCGCCTTCAAAATATGCTCCTTCAGAAACGATACAGTGGTATGGTCGAAACTTGGAACAGTGACGCGAGTAGTGGTAGTCTCTTGTTCCGCTCGCTTGTCAGTTGCTCCGCTTGCTATATTTCGAATAATCCAATCAATCAAAACATTTTTAAACGTTTTTCCGGAATTGAGTTTAGTTCTTGCCACGAATTCTCCTTTATGTATTCTACTGAATGAAAACTGGTGCCACGAAGTGGTAATTTGAGTTTAGGAAAAAGAAAGATGTCGGCTGGAGCCATATCTGGTGAATAAGATGGTTTGCTCGAGGGTATTGGTTGAGTTTTTGGTCAAAATTCATTCGCTATGATGGCCTTGTAAGTAGGCGCATTATCGTGGTGCAAAATCCAAGAATTTTCTTTCCCCAAATCTGGCCTTTTTCGTCGAATTTGCTCTCTTAAACGACGCTCTCGAATGATTTCGCAAAGCGTGACAGTGTGCTTGTAGGTCTGTGGTTCTCGCAGTGAGTCTTATCCATAGAGTAGTACTATAATAAAAGGGTCTTATCACCCGATTTGAGAATGGGAATGGCGCGAGCTACTTTTCAAAGAGTGGGAAACCTATCAAACCGAATGGATTTATTGAATAAAATTTCGGTGGGTGAGCATAGTTCTTTGGCACATGTTTCGACATGTATGATAGAAATTTCGTCTTTGACAGTATCCAGGTTTTTGATTTTTAAGAAGAAACGTTTCTTTTGCGAAATATATATCGCTTAAGGTATTTTTGTGATTGTAAATATTATCTGATATATTACGATTTACAACGCTAGTTGTGTTTTCAAAAACAACTAAAATATCTGGAGAATAGTCTCGCATACGTCGTGTTTAAAGGAATAGAGTTCACGGTTTTTTTTTTGCTACTAACAAACCTCCAAAGTGCTTTAGCATAATTGACTTGCAAGGAATCCTCTGTTGATTTTGTGGAACCATTGTAGCAGCTATCGAGAGGGATTTTGCCTTTCAGACTATAGTATGAGAAACTGTCGTATTCAAGAGGGTTAACAATTTAAAAGGTATATGATATTTGTACTTCCGCTCTAGGCAGCGTTTCGGTGCAGGGCTGAACCAAACAGGATAGTTTTTTTTAACCGACTTCCAAGGGGGGAGGAGGTTGTCAATTCGTCGGGTATTTTTTTTTTGTGTTTGTTGCCACAGATCTCGGTCATTTGTAAACCGATTTGGAAAATTCTTTTTTTGCTTGAAGGGATGTACTTTCGGATTGATCCCATGGGGGTTTCATCAAAGTCGGTTCAGTGGTTTGTCGCTGAGGTCGGTTCGTAGCTTTTTTATCAATTTTTTTTGACGAGGGTGTATATTTCGTTATTATCGCGTTGAGCGCAGCATGTAGTTTGTCTGGTTCCGCGACAATATCATTAATATCTTCATGAAACATTGATATCTTTGTACTTGGTTTGGATAGTTTTAAAATGGCAGTAGTTTATGAAGCTGATTTCACGGTGGGACGTTACATGCCCTTCTCACTCACATAGTTATTGTTCTACCAGGAAACTTAATTCTTGTTATTTATGTATATTGTATTATCATCACCTACTAGTATGCGGGAATCGATCTTTCACTCAGTGTAATATAAATCTATTTTTTTTTCTCAATGTTTATCCTGGCGGAATTGTGTGAAACTGTTTGTGTTGATCAGTGAATGGTGTTATGGGCTGCACTATTGTCAGTTTATTTTGTGTATTTCACAAATTATTACGTATACTGTGGTTGTTTGCTGTTCCTGATAAAATAAAATATCAAAAGTTGAGAGCGCAGAATCTGAGTCTGTTTCAGACAGTTCACACTTGACCTCGGAGTGCAGACATTTGTTAGGATTGGATCGTTTTTGGAATTTAGGTTTTCAAGATTTGACAGATGGACCCGAATTATTATCTATATCTAAGACAATCGCCAGATGATGGGAGTCTAGGACTTAGGGGATCTGCACTGTAAACTTGAACATCAGGAGTCGCCGGTGCTAGGTCGAGAACACTGTTATTTGCATTAGATATTTATTTATTTGGTTCACCAACAATTGTTACATTGTTTCTTAGCTAAACATGACATAATTTATAACCGAGTTGTAGAGAGTACAAATTGCTAAATTCACAACCAATTAAAGGTGGACATTACAACAGGTAAAATTAAATATAAAAAAAAGAGTAACATTTAACATAGGTGCTTGTTGTATAATGGTTTACAGAATTGTGAAAAATTAATTTTGGGATTTTCTTGAGAAGTTGGGATTTTCCGGTACCGAACCATTCATTTGATGTTCTGCACAATCTGGGAATTGGAGAGCTACCTGCTGCCGTAGACTATGGAGCGAGAAGGTGGGACAGGCAGTGAAACTGTGCGTCGTGGTATTCTACGGGGTATTCTAAAGTTAAAATTTAAATGGTTGAAACCTTTGTGTGGGAATAATAAATAGGTCCAGTAGTTTTCTTCGCTTTTCTGGAGAAGATGTCTGGAAGAAATCTAATTATACATAGTATGATTTTTTTTTGTGAATTTTGGCAGCGTAACATGAATGTCATAGGAACCTCTTCTGGACGCGTTCTATTCTGAGAGTGTGAGTGGCATGGTGGGGTCTCCAAACTACAGGGCAATTGAATTGTTTGTATGCTATTAAATTGTTTGAGCTGTCAGACGACCACGGTGTCGCATAATAAATGGGACTTCTGATTGTAAGCGGGCTAGCCGTCATAACTAATGAATTAAGCTCTTTAAACCTAGTTAATCCAAGAGTGTTGAAATCTCCAATATAAATAAATTCCTGTGAGTCACTGGTATTCAAAATATTTTCATAGCAATTGTCATAGAAAGATTGAAGAAGATCGTGCAGTATGTCCGGAGAAAACCATGTCGAGCGCGACATGGGGCAGGATGGCCAGGTTAGGACGGGAAAGTTACACGAGTAGCGGGTCAAGCGGGCTGACGTCACGCGTCGACACCGAACCAGTGAGACTGGTAGTTGCTGGTAGAGTCACGGGTAAATTAATTAGATTAACACACGAGGGCGTGTGTCATTGCAGAATGGCCGTGTCGGGTAGTCGCAGTCTGAGAATTTGTATAAAGCGCCATCTAGGGAAAATCTGAGAAACAAGTGTTATTTGTAATGTTGACGGTATCGAAATATCTAGTCTTTGGGTGTCGATCGAATTAGTGAAATGGTAACACAGTGACATTTGACAATCGAACTGTCATGTTGGGGTGCTGTCAGAAGTTGTCTTAGTCGGTAGCGTTATATTCTCTGGGCAGTTGACTCTCGGCTCTCGAGTCGAGCGGACGTCTCCTACAACTAGAGGTCGCGAGGCGCGTGGAGCGCCGCGCGCTGCGTGTTCGCTGTTCGGTGTGCTTGTGGACTAAAGAAGCAACGAGTCTACGCGTCACAGCTGAGTGTATCCTTTCTATTTTCTTTAAGATGTTGACCAAGCCTGTATTGCTAGGCTTATGGTGGCTTGGGCAGGACTATAAGGGGTGTCGGGAGGTCCTGTGGGCGAGTGCCCAAAAACTGTTGTTAAGTAACAACAACTGAGTGCTTGAGTAAACGAGCGAAGCTAACAGTACGAAGTTAATGAAAGTAAACTCTAGTTATTTCCGACATGCCTGTTTGTTCCAGGTAATCTCCGAAAAGGCTGGACCGATTTTGACGGAACTTACACTAGCAGATAGCTGATGTTACAAGGACTAAGGCTACTTTTAGGTTAGAAAAAGAATTAAGCTTCCGCGCAAAAAAATAAAAACCATGAAATCCAATATCTCCGCGCGGGTAAAACCGCGGTCAGCAGCTAGTTTATAATATGTAGTGACCTACAGAGGTTGAATTCTTAACTTTATTATATAAGGTTTTATCCAAATTATTCACTTATTAGCACATGATAAATCAACATGTAAGTCAAATTCAAAATCAGAATCTTCTGAAGAACCGTTTAGTAAATCCAATAGCAACATATGTACGCGAACTTATTTTAAAATTATCATTAGGTATTATTTTACTAAAATAATCATTATTATTTTACTAAAATAATAATCATTATTTTACTAAAATAATCACGGCTAAAGCCGTGTAAACACCACATAGGTATATCCCGTATATACTTAAGCTCCGTGTATAAAAGTGAGTATGGCCGAGTGAGAACTTGTGCGACTTTCTATCCGACGCGCCAGAGCTCGAATCTCAACTCGGCCCGCGCCAATGACTTATATCAAATTATGTGCGGTTTATTCACACTCGCTCTAAAACGATGAAGAAAAACATCGTGAGGAAACCGGCATGTTCAAGAACCACAAAGTTCGAGGACAAGTGACATCCACCAAGCCGCACTGGGTCCGCGTGGTGGATTATGGCCCATACCTCTCCCTCTGAGAGAAGGCCGGTATTCCAGAAGTGGGAGCGTAAGAGGCTGATATTGTATGTTCCGTGTGTCATACAATCAATATATATACCAAAACGTCCGCCGCGTGACAGGCTTTATTAGCCGTAGATGATGGAGATTGCTGATTGTACGGGCTTAAACATTTTCAATACACCAAGTAATTAGCTATTAGAATGTAAACAATTTTCATGTCTGCAAGGAAACCACTCGGTTAAGTAGTATTTTGCTCGGCTGGTGCCGGTATTATCCGTTTTTGTTCGAGTGTGACAGAAATGGCGAACAATGATCATTCATATTTACCTACTTATAAAATGTTCGTCTCTCTGTGTGCGTACTCTAAATAAGGAAAATTAAAATTGGTAGCAAATTTACAATTCGGCACGAACTCCACTTATTTCGAGATATTATGGACAATAAACAAGAATATTTTAATAAACAAGACAATGGAAATTGGGTTATTGTTTGGTATTGTCAAGTTTAGATGATTGTTTTGATGGGGACCGATTGGAATTGGGAAAAAATTGACAATTGACTCATCCCGCGTCTCTATTGTTTTTGTGAACGTGATACAATATCCGATGCCTACGACAGTCAATGAAATTTATCTATAGGTATAAAAACAAGCGGAAACTAACTTAGCGAAAAAAAATTGCTTATTGATAAACTAATTGGTCAGTAGGTATTTCGAATTTGGTACAGGTTTAAAAGCCGTAGATTCGTTTGATTTCTACAAAGCCGTTTGAAATAGGTAAAATGTATTGGTTTGCGCTAAATTGGAAATTCCAAGAAACGCGCGCTTCATAATTGAACACTGTTTTATAGTTGAAATAAAAAATACTGGAGACAAAAATTAATAGATTCTGAAACGTAGCTGAATATTTTTGTTTATGTTTTTATTCCAGAAATATTTTTGATAGTAAAGTAAACTGAATTATTAACGACTCAAAAAATAGTGTCGTATTTTTTAAATTTTTTCATATTTCTAATATAGGCCATAGCTTATATCCGGCAATTCTACAGCTATAGCTTGTTATTTAACTCTTTACAGTACATAGTAATTAGTTACCTGAACAAACAATCAAAGACAATTAATATCCAACATGCAGGTATTTAATTGCCCTATAGAATAAAATATCCCTTCCGGCTCGTAGCCCGTAGTCTCTGTAGCGGTCGTAGAGGCTCTACTCTCCAGTCCTCAGTTTCAGTGCTACAGCCGACGCCGCGGCCGCCGCCGCCCGCGATGACGCCGCAATCGCCCCGCAGACGCAACTTTCGCACGCGTCGTTAACTGCGTTTTACGGACGTATAAAATAATTATTGCCTAAATCCACCTTGCGTGCTTCCGAAACCGAAAGGCACTATGACATTGTTATTAAAAACAACTACTTTAGACTTTTACATTTTCGATTTAAAGTTCTAAATTAATTGTTAAGAAGTTAACGATGAAGCGGTGACTTAAATTTTGACGTTGGAACAGCTTTTCCCGATATTCAATATGAAATTGTCGTGTTTCGTTCGGCAAGTGATTTGGATGGCCGCGTCATTCTTCGTTAAAGGTAAGCCAATCATGTTTCAGATTTAATATAAAACTGAAAGTAAAAAGTTTGGAACGTATCACATTTTTGACATTGTAAAATTAAATGTGTTTCATCGAAATAGCTTAATTTTTAGAAAGGGATTTTCCATCGGTATTTTTTAAAACACATTACGCAAAATTTTGGTAGAGTTATCGAACATTCGCTCATCGCTGTCCTTTAGTAAATTTTACGAAAGAATGAAGACTTAGGGATAGGTTTCTGGGTAAAATTGGTGGGTTTATTCTGGGTGAAAAAATGAGAGGTGAAATTTCAAATATCGAAATTTTTATCGATGTCGCTGTTCCTGCTTTTTTTAAAAGCAATTTTATTTATACTTCTCTTTCACTTTATTATGCTCGATAGATTAGCGTTTGACCACTATCTCGCCTGATTTTAAGCGACATGTGGTCGAACATCTCGATTACGTTAACCCTATATGGTCTGGGTTTGTATACTTGTCCAATAATGTAAACATAATTGGTGGATGCCAACCAATGACATCAATAGTTATCCGAGCGCTAACCAATAACAGGTTCGAATTTGAATTTCTATCTATGTCATTGGTTGATGAGCCGACAAGGTCGTTTTAACATTATTAGTAAGAAAATCTCCACCATGCTGAAAACACACATAGGTACTTTTTACACATATAGGTAGTCTTTCGATAGATTTTGAACTTGACGATGGTAGTGGACGATGGTACTGGCTAGGCTAACATACGAAAATTTAACACACTAAATTAATTTTACAGGAGAGTTAACTTAATGGTAAATATCTTTTTTTTTATGTTATTTGGTAACGAGACGAGCTCGTCTTTTGCCTGATGTTAAGCATAACGCCGGCCCATAACAATTGCAGTGCCACCCAGAACTTTGAAACACCGCGGCACTGCAGTGCGCTCGTTACCCTGAGACATTAGGTATTAAGTCTGATAAGCCCAGTAATTTCACTGGATACTCTGCTCATCAAACCGGAACACAATAATGCTTGCACACCACTGCTTGGCGGCAGACTTCACGAGCAAAGCGGTGGTAACAACCCAGACGGCCACTCGCAGAAGAGTTAGTCCTCCCACTAACTATCGCGTTAATTATGTCTTTGTTCGAAATGTCGATGACCATGACAGTTTTAAAACCTAACATTAGAAAAGTTCTCACCACCAAGCATTGCATCACTATTTTACCATAAGGCTCAAGTTGATTGCTGGATTCATAACCTACAGATTGGCGACCGACGTCTCTACTACTTCTTCTCTTTCTCTGGTTTGATCTTCCCTTTTCGCTTTCTCTAACATTTTGTCGCATAATATGATGTTTCGTAGCCAGTTTCAGCCATACAAAATAACCAAAATATGTAAAGCATAACATCCTGATTAATTCCGTTCATTTCCTCCAAATATAATTCTTGGTATAGAATTGGGAAGGATATTTCATTTAACATTGTTTAGTTATAATTTACCTACGTGAAGGCCATTGCCTATATTGATGCGTTATATTCACGTCTGCGACTTTTGTAAATGACTAGCTTTTACCCGCTTTCCCGCGGCTTTTCCCGCTTTCCCACAAGAACCGTGTGTTTTTCCGGGATAAAAAGTAGCCTATGTTACGCCCCTTCCATAAACTATATCTATGCCAAAAATCACGTCGATCTGTTGCTCCGATAAAGAAGGACGAACCATCAAACATACAAACACACTTTCACATTTATAATAGCAGAGACTGGATTCCCACAGCAACAGTGCATTTTTCCCAGACAAAGGCGTGTGTGGTAGCCACAAAATAAAAAGCGCTCGGGCGCGTAGCCGTCCCAAAAACCAGTAAGCCTAAAAACGTGTAAAAGCATAAGGATGGTGAACGCGGGTGTACGGCTAAAGTGATGTATTTAGGGTTACTGGTCTTTTTTTTTTTTTATCCAAAATAGGCTTACGTTTGACCACAATCTCACCTGATGTCAAGCGACGATGCGGTCGACGATGGAGCACGCCTGCCTAGAAGAAACCTATTCACTCTCGACTTGAAAACTCCCAAATTATAGCTATTGGGAAACACAGAGGCTGGCAAAGAATTCCGAATTCCGGCAAAGTCTGTGAGCCGTCCTTATGTACCCAGGCGCCCCTTCAGTTCTCCATCTACTTTGTGCAGGTGGAAGGAAGCTGGCGTTTGTGGTTGAATGTGCTCGTGAAGCGGCCCACAAACGCGGCCACTGTCTTGGACGCGGCCACTAGAACGTCGAATGCGCCCATGTCTTATAAAATGTATGAAAACTTTTGTCCGCAGCTTGTGCGTTCAGTGGCGCGGCTGCACAAACTCTCTGTACACTAAATCTGGTAGATCTGTGGCTCCGTTGTTGCGTGAAAAAAGGACAGACCAACAAACACATTTTTATAATTAATTAAGCGCGTAAAAGGAATACTTTCAAGTAAGTACCGATTACTCTTTAAAATAGCGGAAAATGGACATCCATCAACTTATTTTCAGAGTGTATTATTAAGATCTTGGCCATCCAAATTAAAATTGGACAACAACCCTTTCCCATTAAATTAGACAATCTACCGCCCCGTAATTTAATCGATTGGTTTATTGCTTAAATAACTTTCTTATGTTAAGTATACATTGCATAGAAATAAAAATGTCTACTGCAGATAAAAACCATATTAGTATAATTCAAAAGATTTCAAAATACTTCTGAAGTTTGCATTTTTAACTGATCACTAGACTATAACACGCTTTGTAACTGAACTACTCAATTCTGAATTACTATTTGCGGTAAAAAAAATTTGAAGTAGAGATGGAAAGGTATATTCACAAGGTATATTGGTGGTATATTAGTGTCTTTTTTTGTAAAAGCAAATTCAGTTACCTGTCAGTTATCGTCATCAGCTGTCTCGTTATCGAGTCTGTAGAGACATTTCCTTCCTCCATGGTCTTCTCTATATAATTATATATAAGTCAGTGATAGAGACAGATAGCGCTAGAAATGCTGGCAAATGTGAGATAGAATTTCCTAGCTAGAAAAGTGCGAGTTTGACTCGCACACTGCAGTTCCGTACAAACTTTTATGTAGATAGTTCGTCCAACGCGACTGACTTTGTACTTAATAACATGTTCTCTACATTGATATAAGTCACAGTCTGTTCTCCAACAAAACAAATATTTGCAAATAATTATATGTAGATACCTATTTACCAGCAGGGCTGAGATACACACCGCGAGATTTTTTTAATTCTATTTGGTAACGAGATGAGCTGGTCGTTTGCCTGATGGTAAGCATAACGCCGGCCCATAACAAGTGCAGTACCACTCAGAACTTTGAAACACATGTGTTCGTCTGGATAGGCACCACCGCTTTGTTCGTGTCGCCAAGCAGTAATGTGCATTGTGCAAGCGTTACTATGTTCCAGTTTGATGAGTAAATTAGTGAAATTACTGGTCTTATTACAATTCCTTATGTCTCAGGGCTCAGGGTAACGAGCGCAATGCAGTGCCGCACAGGCCTTTTTTTCAATGTACTGAATGCAACTGCAATTGTTATTGGCTAGCGTTGTGCTTATCATCAGACAAACGACCAGCTCGTATCGAATCCAATAGTATTAAAAATAATAAAAATTCTCTGTTTGTTAATTAATCGTGAACCACGATGGACGTAAATGAAGAATAACAAACCTGCACCCTTGTCATAGCTTCTAAAGTAATTAATCAAGTTTCTGACACAATATTTATCAATAAGACAGTGGGCAATAAATGTCATTACACATCTGGAGTTGCCATTTCGGGCCATTTGGCATCAGATGTTTTGATAAACCAGAATACTTGGCAACCCACGTCACGTCTATCAAACCGTACATAAATTGTCATGAGCCGACACTTTTTATTTGTAACACTCGTAGGATATAGTTTCTGATTTACTAGACTGTGGTTTTATTCACGTTTCAAGAATAAGTAGAGTTATAAAAAAAATATTTTAGTTTTATTTGGTATATATTTGGAGATGCCATAGACATTTGATTCTCATTAGAAAACGAATAGATTGACATCATAAAAAATGTAGTCAATATAGGGATGTTGTTTTAGTTTATTTTGATTAGTTTAGTTTATGTTGTGTATTTTAGTGCAGGCCCCTGCAATAAATTGTTTTTTACTTACTTGTTTATAAACAAGCGACTTCCGAGCTTAGTTTAAGATTATTCCAGCTTATCTAAATGTTTTAATTATGTTAACGAGATATAAACAGGAAGATTACAACCAACAGGAACTGTACCTACAGTAAACAATAAGAATATAATTGCTTCAACTAAAATTTGCTGAGTTGAATCTCTAAGTTACTCATCCACTAACAGAAACTGGAGATATAGTTATCTTTATTTATACACTAGCTGCTGCCCCACGGTTTCACCCGCGTGAAGATTTTGGATTACATTGTTTTTATTTTTTTGCGCGGAACCCTGATTATTTTTCTAAAATTAAAGTAGCCTATGTTACTCCTTGTAACATCAGCTATCTGCCAGTGAAAGTCCCGTCAAAATCGGACCAGCCGTTTCGGAGATTACCCGGAACAAACAGACAGACAGACAGACAAAAATTTTAAAAATGGTTGTTTTGTTATAGATACCGTATATACTTTCATATGCATTTAGTAAAAAGCTGTTATTTTGATATTACAAACAGACACTTCAATTTTATTTATCTGTATGGATTATACATACTCATTGCTAAACCTTAAACCTTTCCAAGCTCGGTGACATGGAGCCTTATTAGATTCCATACGAGTAAGTACGTTTGAAAATAATTTCTACGACGGTCCATTAATCTACGCTTAAATTCCAACTCTCAACAATACTCACAAATTGTTAAATAGTTTTCAATGTGAAAATGAGAAAAGTTTAAGGTAGCATTAAATCCATTCGTTAAAGGTTTAGCAATGAGATTGAAACAATATTCATTGAATGAGAACTGTAGAGCGTCTGTTGAATATAAGACGGTTTTATCATCATTGTAGGTATTTCATAACTATTGTGTAATATACTAATAGGTCGGGGAAAAAGTTTCTTCGCATTTTTTAAGAAAATTCAAAACATTTTTTAATATAGTTTATTTACATTTAACTAAAGTATGTAGGTACCATTTTGTTCGATAACTTTTTGCCATCTTGTAGGTACGGACATGATCCCATTGCTATAGAAATTTTGGGACTTCTGATCAAAATACCGCGACAAGTGGTTTTGGCAGTCCTCTCGTGATGTTAACCTGACACTGCCTAAAGAATTCTGAAGAGACCGAAACAGGTGGAAATCTGAAGGTGCAAGGTCAGGACTATACGGCGGATGCATTAACACCTCCCAGCCAAACTCTCTTAATTTTTTCTGAGTGGCTAAAGATGTGTGAGGTCTAGCGTTATCATGAAAAACCATGAAATGAAAACCACACCCCTTCTGTTGATTAATTCCGGCCGCTTTCTCTCAACTTCTTGCTTTAATCTCATCAGTTGTTCGCAGTAGAGTTCAGAATCGATGGTCCTGCCTGGTAGTAACAGCTCATAATGAATAATGCCCTTCCAATCCCACCACACACACAGCATCACCTTGTTGCGAGTTAACCCGGGTTTCGCCACAGTCTGTGAAGCCTGACCGGTCTTTGACCACGACCTTTTTCGCACGTTCTTGTCGTACGTGATTCACTTTTCATCACCAGTTATCAGCTTCTTCAAAAATGGTTCGGTTTCATTACGTTGTAGTAAAGAATCACAAATGAGTACACGGTTCATTAGGTTTCTTTCAGTGAGCTCGTGAGGTACCCAAATATCGAGCTTTTTTGTGTACCCAGTTTTTTTCAAATGCGCCAAAACTGTTTTGTGGTCAATTCCCAGTTCTTCAGCTACGTCGTAACTACTGATATGCCGATCTTGTTCCACTTTTTCAAAAATGGCATCCATTTTATCCGTAATAGGGCGACCAGAGCGACGTGCATCTTTGAAATCAAAATTTCCGGATTGAAAACGCTTAAACCAAATTTGTGCTACTCTCACAGACACTGCACTAGGTCCATAAACATCGCAAATTTTTTTCGCGGCTTGCGTTGCATTTTTACCTTTTTTGTAGTAAAATTTTAAAATGTATCGAATTTCTTCATTAGATTCACTCATTTTGACAGTACGAAAAACAAATGAAAATCACACATTTTCCTAATTTGAATTTGGAATTATGTTCTTTAAAATTTAAACTTTCATATGATACCAAAACCAGCCAGATACAAATAGTATAGCAAAAGACATTTTATTACAAGTTCATACATACTATAATGCGAAAAGACTTTTTCCCCAACCTAATATGTTGAAATAGCTAAAAAAGCATAAGCCTTCTAAAATAACCAAAGCTTAGCTTGAGCTCAATCTGTATTATATAATCACCAGCTTTTACATTCTCTCGTGTACATTTCAGTTCCACCGAAACTAACTTTGTAGTTTTAAAATTAAATTGCCTTATCGGAGGGGTACCTGCGATATCCCTCCATTAATTTGAGATTGACAAATTGATAACACCAAGAGAATCTTAAATGAGTTTGCTATAACAGAATTGAATACTAGTCAAACTTGGCAGCCAGGACCCTTCAAACTTTTATTAGCTCGCTGGTAAGTGTAAAAGACTTTTATTTTTAAATTCATTTTACAAAAAAATAGAGATTGAACTTCGAAATCTTTTGAACTTACTTAGCTTGGTATATTTCTATGTCGATACATATCTGAATATTCTTAAATAGCATGTGTTATACCGTGTTAGAATCTCCGTGAAAAGGGTTTTTTTGGGGTTGGTCATTGCAGTCGGCATACATATGTTTACACCACAAAAGCTCAAACTTACGATAAAAAAATAAGTGAAGTATAATTTTAAGTTCAATACTTTAATGAATAAAAACTAAACCTGTGCCACAAAAATGAAATTTATATTTCATAGCACTTTTATCCAAGAATCCAATTCAAAAAACAGACTGAAAAAGTCCGTGATTTGTGATCAGGGTACTGGAAAGAGAGAGCCAGGACGTCAATTTTTAACATTTAAAATGTCCAAAAGCTATAAAGCTTTTGTTTTACCTTATATATTTTATGATTTTCTGAAAAGCCATCATGTCCCTAATCCGCTGGTAAAGGGTTACCCACTCTATACGCCACACCCTAGGTATATATATAATACATGATGTTGACATAGCTTTTTCGGCTCCACCCTACGGTCTACCTAATTCTGATCTGGCATCATCATAAACAAGTTACAGTCATCATAAAAACCCTGATAATTTTATTGGAGAAAATTTTTACAAGCCTTTAAAAATAGCAATCTCTCGGCACACTTTACCGTTTCCAATACTGAAATAAGGACAGCGCGAAGGACCCAGCCTATCCAAACGATATTGAAAACTGGGTAAACAACTTACTGTGTGTAGTGGCGCTGTGAGTCGTGATTTCCCCGGACAGTGACCTTTTTATGAACAGTCTACTACTTTACATCTCCTCTTTATAACAATTGTAGTGCAACCCCGCTCCCCAAACCGGGATACAGTAGGTAACGGCACGTTTACATATCAAAGAACAATCCGATTCCGCAACAGCCCAAGTGCCAACACACGGAAACTACGTAATCTTTGTGTAGAAAATAGTATCTAGGTACCTTAGAGAAACTATTCGAATTAAAAATCAAATATAGAAAATATTTTTTCTTCTTTTCTATCCGGTCTCACATTTTTGGTTTGTGAGATGGTATCCCTACGTGTACTTATGCATTAACATCTGTAAATATTGTTCTAGTGGCGAGAAGATTGCTAATTATAGTTGGACCTTTCTATAAGAGAGTCTAAAATGTAAGTGTATAACGATTCTTGCTTCATTATCTGTTAAACTAAAAGATTTTCCGTGATTGTGTTTCGAAGTCAAAAGCCGTTTTCAGGTACCACTGATTTTGCCAATAGACTGGAGTCAACTACTCAATCGATTGAATTCACTTTTACAATTTTAATTAGTAATAGTAACTACACCTCATTTCCGATTAGAAGGATTTCAGTCATCTTAGCTTATTGTTTGGAGCAAACTTACTGACGTTGTAAGCAAAATAAAACTCAGTTGTAGGTATTACCCTATACGGTATTTGAGTCGGAATAAAATATTTCTGGGCATATTTAATAGCATTTTTTCTTACGATTTAAATTGGTATGGGTGTTGAGATTTGAGAACTATTAACTACCTCAATAGGCTGATATTCTACACATTATTTCAGTTCAAAAGTTTTGACATGACACCGCCATAGTAATGTATTTTTTTGAACATGATGCATACATCTCTTATTTGCGATTTAACTATACTAAGTTTTTTGCGTAGATTAATGTAAAATTATCCTATAGTAACACCACTGAAGCATCTGTGTCAGTGATCAAAAGCCATTCTCCGTTATGTGAAGGAGTTAGGATGGCTTGGGTAGATATAGAGAGGTAGGTACTGGCAGGAGGAAATGCACAATACAAATAGAACCCAGGCGGGACGTCACTGCAGGATTTACCACCTGCATATAGGAGAAAAATAAGAAAGCTGTTTTTTCTTTTACGGACAACTATGAGTGATTTCTTTTTGTAACATTGAAAAATTATACTATTATCTTCGTAACTGGGTTAAACCTGAAATGTGTGGTAACAATAGTTATATAGGTAAAGCGTTAATAGGTATATACTATTTTATATTCCACAGCCTTAACATTATTCGTACCTACTCATCCACTTTCGCCGAATCTGCGTCTGAGCTCTGAATGTTTCATGGTCAAGTCGTACAAGTTTGTCGCTTGATCTCCAAGATTACGAACTTAATAATTATAAGCTTTGTAGTTTCGGTAACTGTACTTATGTACATAACTACATAATCTTTGCTTTTGCTTTTATCTGTGTGAAAGGTATGAGATCCTACCGATTTAATGTAGCTATAATAATATCTAGGAATGTATTTATAGGCGTTTATTTCAGATTATAATTATCGCGCGTAAGGTTGGTTTTTTATTATTTAATTAAGTAGTATGTATTTAGTTAAGATGATGGGCCAACGATAGTCATAGCATAGCTCGAGTTTCGGTGGAGGAAACCGGCCAACATGATGGAACCATGTCACTACGGGGCGTTTTCTAGTGCGCTCCTGGTTAGTTATCATCATCAAGATGAAAATCTGGTGCTATGCACCTATTTTTGTTCCGATAGTCATTCTTGAGGGCTAGTTCCTATTTTAGAATTTAACTTCGACAGCATCATCACTGATCAAGTGAGATGGTATCAAACATTTAGCTATATATAAGTAGAGTAGGTATACCCGTATAAGTAAAGAATGTACGCATCTTCTGTATCGAAGTATGCTGCTCCCTAGTCCTTAATTAATTGTATTGATGAAATGTTAGTATGTGCCAAGCGTGATTGAATAATCGCTCGCGTCCTTGTTTATTGCTCACGTTGACATTGACAACTACAGAGCTATGTCACAGAGGAACTCACAGTAAGTATGCTTTCACTTACCCACATTATTGGCAGGCCTATTTTCAACAAATTGCCGGCGTGTTTGTAAGAATATACCATGCAATATAAACTTGTCATTGGCTGATTCATGACCAAAGGCACCTAACTGACCAATGACACATGATTATATCGCCTTTATTCTAACAGCTTACACGACGCCACCGTATACTGAAACTTAGCATCAATCTAATAAATTAAATACCAAAGACTACTTATAGTGGTAGTAGAAATTATTCTGAATGGGTGTCATGTTGATAGGCGACCAACTTGCTCATCTCGTCAGAACATGAAAACCAGCAGTTCTTATTAACTGACTTCAAAAATAGGTGGAGGTTCGTCTGTCGTCAATTCGTCTGTATATATTTTTTTTGGATTTTTTGTGGCGTTTCTACCCTTTTTCTCCACCAATTGTCAATCGATTGAAATGATACTTTTTTATAAGTAGGGTACGTATATCTCAAGGTGGTCCTTAAATAACTTTTATGAAAGAATACCACGTCGTAAAATGGAGGATGAAATAACGCGATATTTTCGTAGAAGTAGGTTCCCTCTTTAATAAAAAAAATTTTTAGATATTTAAGTTTTTCGAAAACGACTTTGTTTTCATCGATAGGTATAAAAACGCATTAAAGCAGGGTGAAAATAAATACTTATAGCGGACCTATCACTTACCTAAAAGAACAATACTCCGTATAACATAAGCTATCTGCCAGTGAAAGTCCCATCGAGATCAGTCCAGCCATTTGCCACAGGCGGACAGACAAACATTTTGAAAATTGTATTTTTGCCATAGGTACCGTATATACTTTCATATGCATTCAGTAAAAAGCTGTTATTTTGATATTACAAACAGGCACTTCAATTTTATTTATTATTATCTATAGGCCTACTAGGGCTTGTAGATTATCCAACTGTTTTTGTAGCTAGCTAGTTAGATGTAGTGTTCATTTATGTATTAGCTAGTTAATAAAGGCATTGAGCCCGTTAAAAAAATGATTATTTATTTGTATTGATATAGATTATTTCCATCTTCAGGTTTCGTCTGCTGTGACGACGAGTACAGACTGGTGCGCCATCTGATGCAGAGGTATGACCCTGCAGTGCGTCCCGTGGAAAACTCCACACACCCCCTTATGGTCACCTTTGGCGTGTCGCTACACCATATCATTGATGTTGTAAGTACAAACTCTTTTAAAACTTTAACGAAACCTATTTCTGAAAAGAAGAGAGAAGGTAATGCCACTTTGTTCATCCTCATTTGGTCCTTATCATACTGCCGTTTTTGTTAATTTGTTATATATTTTATCGTAATATAATAAATCAACGACGAAAAGATATCTGAAAAATTAAACAATTAAATGAAGGGGGGCCGGGAGCTCATAATGTTTTCAAAATGTTGTCAGAGCGTTTGATTGATGCGACGCGTAACTAAAATGCTGGTAGATGACCAGTAGGGTGTCCCTTATATGGCAAAAAAAATTTTTTTTTCGAATTTTGAAATGCATACCCTCTATATTTTTTATAAATGCAAAAACATACTTAAATGTGAAATTTTATCTCTCTATGATGATTGCAACCCGTGCCGACCGAGCCGCAAAGTTTATCGAAAATCATGTTTTGCCCTAATATTTGGTTGATCCTACAAAATTACTAAAAATGCAATAAATGAAGTAAATAAAGGACAAAATGTAATTAGAGAGATATATCTTTATTTAAATAACAACAATAACTAAATAACTTTATTTAAAATAACAACAATAACTTCTCTAAGAGGTATGTTTCGGATACAAATTTCTGGACACAGCGCAACAGGAATTGTTTTTGCTCTTCTTCAACCGTGATGAATCCGTGAAAATCGTAGAACAATTTGACATCCCTTTTGGCAGTGTCATTTACAACCTTCAAGAGTTATTCTTCTTTTAGATCCCAGAAGAGCAACATTTATTCGTCTTTTAGTTCCCAGGAAAGCAACATTATCTTCCCATGAAAACACATCTTTCTGAAGAAAACTGTAATTGATCTGCTGTCGAGAATTGTTTGCTCTTCTCCGATAAAAAATCACTCAGTGCATCCGCACCACACTGTGATTACATCAGGTAAATTGTTCTGAAAGTCAGTGTTTATTGCTTCTGCCCTGGATTTTCCCGTCTGAGTACGAATGCGCTGAATAGAGTATTTGTTAATAGGGAAATCACGCTGCTCAGACCGAGCCCTTCTGTGACCGCATGGAGAATGTAAACAAAGTCTCTTATGGTTAGCTGGATTCGTTCTGCTATCGATCGAGCTGGCATAGATCTCAAAGCTGCGACATGTTTAGGTGTTATCAAATTCTTTCTACCTCTTTACAAACTTGTTTCAGGACAGGAAATCTCTGGCAAACTGAATTCAGTATCTGTTTTGTTATGAATGTTGTGGATGTTCCAAGTTACGTAGTACCTACGTAGTTAGTTCCAAGTAGAAGTCGATGCAACAGACAATAACTCTCATTGTCTTAGTTTTCTTTCCTCTTAGTCTTCCTCTTAGGCTAAGATTCAGAGACGATTCTAAGCGTAGACTTTGGCTTTCATATGTCAAAACTGTATAGAATTTTGACGTATGGAAGCGTGAGTCCACGCTTAGATTCGTCTCTGAATCTCAGCCTAAGTCTACCTCTTTCTTTGTCTGCCAACTTTTTGTCTACACCAGCTAAGAATCTCGGTTGACCAATCTCTCTCTTTTTAAGTTCTTTTATAAATACTTTGTCTTCCTCTATATTTATTATTGCAGAGAATGCAGAGGCATCAGCATGTGCTACATTAAATAAGTTATCATGGTATCTTTCCAAATTAATTTTACGTTTACTATAATTGACTTAACAATTTTTCTGCAGTTCTCTCCTAACATGATATAAATCAACAAGTTTCTTCACGCAGTTACGAAATACCTTTGTGGGAATACTTATTTTTTTTCCAAAATATTATTCACTCCCTAATCACAAGATTAGTACTTTCACTGACAGTCAGTTTGACTTCGCGAATATTACAGTAAAATTACTAGTGTCTCCGGTTACCGACCAACGAGCGCACCTATGGAGTTATGCACTTTTGCGCAGGCCTTTGTGTTTTTTAAAATTCTCAGTGGCATTGTAATTGTTGTTATGAGCTGCCGTTATGCTTACTATCAGGCAAACGACCAGCTCGTCAAGATACTCAATGGTATAATAAAAAAATTTTTATAATATAAGACTGCGAAAACTTGTCGAATTTGTCGCATAGACGGTATTTTTGCAAAATTGGCCTATTTTATGGTTAGACTGCTTAACCTATAAAAGGAAATTTACCACCTTTAGAAGGAAAATATTTTGGTTATCACTCCGTAATTCAACCGTCATCTTTGCGATAAAAACAGCGTATTAAAAATCTAAAAAATCACGTATAAAATAACAAATAAAACACGTAGTTACTACAGGCCGCAGTGCAGTACCGGCGCAATTTGTATGAAAAACTTAAAATCGCAAGTCGGCACGGGTTACCGTTCTTCAAATGGGCTAATATTTTTTTCTAGGCTATTTTGGGTTATTTCGAAACCTTTTAGAGGGTATGCGTAAAAAAAAATCGAACTTGAAATATAAGGGACACCCTAATGACCAGTTACGGTTATTACGGTTCAACGAGGCAATGCTGTCTGCATGCTACATACGCTTCCAACTGGTAATAATTGAAACATCGTTATTTAAAATTCAAAATTCAAATTCATTTATTGACTTGAAAAAACTTTTAGTAATATTGTTAGTGGCGAGGATCTAAACGCGCGAGCAAATGTAGTAAGGATAGCTGCGCATTGGTACAGTTGCGCACTAAATCGATAAGGCAATTTTTAAAATTAACATGACGCAATATATTAAACCCTAGCTGCTGCTCGCGGTTTCACCCGCGCGGAGATATTGGATTTCATGGTTTTTATTTTTTTGCGTGGAACTCTAATTCTTTTTCCAAAATAAAAGTATCTATGTTACTCCTGGTAACATCTATCTATCAGCCCGAGCTATCTGCAGGTGAAAGTCCGTTCAAAATCGGCCCAGCCGTTTCGGAGATTACCCGGAACAAACAGACAGACAGACAAAAATTTAAAAAATGGCTGATTTGGTCTAGGTACCTTGTATACTTTCATATGCATTTAGTAAAAAGCTGTTATTTTGATATTACAAACAGACACTTCAATTTTATTTAGTTGTATAGATAGATAATATTTTTTATTTTTATTATTTTTTTTGTACAATGTGTTACAATGTGTTACATATTTACACTATCATTATATAAAGAACAAAAGTTTGTGTGTATCTAAAATGCATATTGCATGTGTTTGTTTCCTCCTCATACGGCTAGCTGCAACTATTTACGTGTTTACGTAGGTGAAAATTAGTGTGGATCAAATTATAGCACAGCAGTTATTTTTTATCCCGAAAAATAAAAACTGAAATAATCACCATCATCATAGTCAAACAATGCCTATAACTAAAAGACACTAAGTATTCCTTGGCGACAAAATAAACGAGGAAAGTAGCGCTATCCTGCAGTCAGAAGCAGGTACTCTGGCAAGTTTGTTTGAGTTATTCTCGGCTTCCGCCAGTTCCAGCATGTATTTAACATTACTTATAACCAATGTTCTCCTAAGTAAATCTTAAGTAGGCTTGTTCTAAGTAAATCTTAAGTAGGCTTGTTCTAAGTAAATCTTAAGCAGACTTGTTCGTTTGTGTGAATTCATAAAAATAGCTTTAAGAGTTGTGCTATGAAAATGAATTATTATTAATCTGGTTAAGCTATTGCATTAGGTGTAGGTAATGATTGTTGTAAGTTTTAAAATAAGACCTCTTACACAATGTTTTGTCTATGTTGTTCTTTGACAATTTTGCTGAATCAAAAGCGATGAAACATTGTGCAAGTATTATTATTTATTTATTATTTATTCGATTTAATCAAAACGATTACATAAAAACAACCATTTACATTGATTAAATAAAGTCAGATAAAATTAAATGATACAATTAAAAATAATAGTAATAACATAATAACAAGGCAGCAACACAAAAAAAAAACAATAGAATTAAATTTACAATCAAATAATTTAAAATTTTGATCTCGCGGCAAGCTAAAGCCAAATTCACATTTATTCAACCGTTAAACAGTGTTTATTAGTAAGGCTGTAAATAAATAAGCGTCCTTATAACATTTCGTATACATATAATATATATTGCTCCTTTGATCTTGTAAATGAGTAAAAGACGGCTCTGGAAGATAAACCTCTCGTATGACTTGTTTTATGGTGACGTTGCTGCCAACCCCGAAACAAGTAAACGTTTCGCAAACATGATTGAACGTTTACAGAGATCTATAAAACGAAAACTAGATATTTCACTAAATTTCCTATAAAGAGAATCCACATTTTATGGTTCCAAAGTTAGGCGCTCCATAAGCGATTTTCACAAGAGGATTGATAATGAAAGAATGCAATGAAAACATAGAGATAGATTTTATATAGTTTTCGAATCGAAAAGGGTTGAGCAACAGACATAGTGTCATGAAATAACATAGTACCTATAGGCAGTATCTTTTCGAGGGAAGGATGTGGATATTTTGGACTCTGGTGTTGCAGCTGGAAAGAGATGGTCGGTAGTTAAAATAAAAAAATCTCAATGCCAGAACCTCAGTGCATAACGCGGTCTTAAATCTTGATATCATCTCTGTTATATAGCATTGAATTATAGATTTGTCAGAAGAAGGAGATGATTGTAATATGTTCGGCTTTACATTTGGACTACGTAACAAGATAAGAGACTCGCTGTATGACTGGATTAAGTTAATTGTCAAGTATTTCGTCCTATGTTTCTACTCTAACGAAGACTTGATGTGATCGTGATAATAAATCTACTTTAACTATTTCGGAGATGAGCTATCCTGGGAACGATTCATCTCAGTATAAACGCGAGAAAAGCACTCCCACTGATAAGAACTTATGAATCCCTAAATCACAATTATACTCACGTTTTGATCAAGTAAAACTACAATTAATCACTTTGATCAACTGAGCCCTTGCTACGAGGTGACGCGTTATTACAACGGCAACACGTTAAATTGAAGTTAACCCACCGCAAATTCGCTGTGGCTTACCTTCACGTTAAGGGTCACCATGCGTGCCCTATTTTAGTAAGGATATCTTTATCATTGTTATTCATTTGACTTATTTTCACTCATAGTTTCTGATGTGATCTATTGACAACCTCCTCACCTCGTTTACTTTTCAAGTAGACATTTTAATCAAATTCAATCTGGATTTTTAAGATGATTAAAATTACTTTTAAAAAGGCGTGAAACGGCTTACACGAAAACATCGCGATGTACGAAATTTTTTCACCCTAATTTATTTACCCTTTCTTTCATAACATCATTTACAATTGGCGGTGAAATCGTTTACATGCCCACCAAAAGAAACAAATATTGACGAAATGAGAACTTCTTCTTGTTTTGAAGTCGGTTAAAAACGATAATTTACTGATATTTTACTATACAAATGCTCGTATTGATTTTTACCATCAAAGTTTCAAACTTTAATGAAATTTTTTGTAAATCGTATTTGAAAAACAAATTTTGAGATGTAAAATTTTTTCATAAGTTGTGTATAATGCAGACCGTAGACGCTTATGCAAACGTACGTTGCGTTGTTATTCTGACAAGCAAACGTACGTTTGCATAAGCGTCTACGCTGCCCCTAAAACATGATAAGTTTTCGGCTCAATCATCCTTCATTAAAAGTACGCAATTATTGTGTGATTGTAGCGGCTTTGATCACGTGAGTCCACCGGCACTTTGATCAGCTAACAGGGCCTTGAAGTAAAAGGCTAAATGAAGGGTCATACCGCAATTTAACCCGGTTAGAATTACCAGCCGTAATGTATTTTTTGTAGGATTTCATACTAAATTCTATGTTCTACCTTATAGTCGGGATAACTTTTGATCTGTAAAAAAATAACAACTTACAATGTAGGTGACATCTAACATAATTTTCAGCGTTAAAAATGGTATTCGGATGAAAAGAGTCATAATTAGCGATAAAACCGCCTTATATTGGTAAAATACATCTCTAAATTTTTCTTTTTTCAATATATACCTTTCCTTTTACTGTGCAATATTTCATGTGGGAATATCCTAATTTAAAAAATAGTATGGTTACGCTGTTTGGAACTTACAAGCGCGGCGACCACACGTTGGCCGGCCGGGAGCAATATAACCCAGTGTTGGAAAATTAAAACTGTCTTCGGGTACACATTAATTAAACTGGAAGAAAAATAGGGGCTAGGGTAAGAGTTTAATTGTTGTAATGTTATGCTGGGCTGTGGGAACATAATAATTTGCTTTTTAGCCCCTTTGTGTTCTTTGGTTTTTTGAATAAGCGCTCTTTTGTATTAGTATACGCTGGTTCATTTATTTTTTATTCTTGCGCCGTTGTAGTGGAAAGTTAAAGATTTCATACCATTTTTTTTTAATTGTATACAATTGTTTAGCTAAATTAATTACTTATACATATATAATTAATTTAACAAAAACAAAAATATTTTTAAATTGTAGACAATTAAAAATCAAAAATGTTAGTAGGTATATATAATTTTGATAAATTTAATTTAAATTGTTTATTGCAAAGTTTTATAAAAGAAAGCAAACCATTTCAGCTTTTTTTCGTTAAACATTTGATTCAATTCTGCTCACCTTCTACTGAGTTGAACACAGCAGTTAATATTGAATAGCTATATTTATCTGTCGATCCCTCACAAACTTTACCAGTGGCTACCGCATTGAGTACACGTGTGACTTTAATAATTCTTAAAAGTCACAAGTGTAGGTGTCACACGTTTAATATACATTGACAGGCATTTTCGCTAAAATGCTGACCTAATGATTTTTTGCCGTGATTGTATTATTGTGGACTATATGGCTCAGTTCTGACCCTTTATTTGGTAGCTAAAGTATTTCCGTCCTTACTTTTGTGCGCGAAATAGGTTTCTATGATGATTTATTCAGTTGCGAAAACACATCAATTCAAAAGTGAGTTTTTGAAACGTCATGTTACGGAAATTGGCAACGGAAATTTGTTTTTGTCGTAACTTCCAACACTTTGCGGATATTTCTAACGCCTAGTTATATAACATAGCGTGATTGTTTACTGCCATGTCAGTGACTTTGATTTATTGTTAGTTCAATATACTTATGCGACTTAGGTAAGACTTACTGGAGCCATTTGATTATAATCACAGAAATTACTGGGCTTATGAGATCAGGGTAACGAGCGCAATACAGTGCCGCGCAGGCCTTTCTTTCAAAGTTCTGAATGTCATTGTTATGCTTACCATGGGCAAACGACCCGTTTGTACATATCATTATTAAAAAACCTTATAGATAGGCCTCGATCTGTTAAATTAAGTCGATGGGAGGCTACTCGTATAATCGATTAAAAATTTTTGTTTCTAATTTTACCATGTCCGTGGTGAATATTAATGGTTATCTATATATATAGAAATAAATAAATTTTAATTGTCTGTTTGTAGCGTCAAAATAGCAGCTTTTTACTAAATGCATATGAAAGTATATACCGTAAAAACATAAAAATAAAAAAATTCAAAAATTGAAATACTATGTCTGTCTGTTTGTTCCGGATAATCTCCGAAACGGCTGGACAGAGTAATAACTGAGGCTACGTGAGCGAAGCTGCGCGGCACAGCTAGTTTGTTATAAAATATAATTTTATTTGCAGTAACTTAAAAAATGTAAAACCATTATTGGCTTTAGGTAACGTATATAAGTAATGTTAAGATTTTTAAGAGCTGTGGTTTTTATGAATAAATAAATAAATAAAACTTATAAAATCCGAATGAAACTTATAAAATTTGATAAGTATTTGTAAAAATTGGTATAAACTTTCGTTTATTTCGTACAATGTTATCAAAACCTAGGTGTAATGCCCGGCGTGGAAAACCACGCGAAAAACTACGTGTCTTGCACATTTTTTTACTGCACAGGTCACGTGTCGCCTCGAGTGTTGATGACAATGACGAAAAAACTTATAAGCGCTGTATTGTATAAATCAATACAAAGAGTCTTTTTCCATGTCTCAATATTTATTATTCATTTATTAATCTAAGATATACAGCCTTTCTTAGTACTATATAACAAATTTCATATTACTTAATCCTTAAGCCAAAAAGAATGTACATTATGTAACTTAACCGATATATAAGTAACAAATCGCGAGCAGCGGTAGCCGCAGCAGCTTGATAGGTATATAGTGTAAGAATAAAGGTAGAATATGGCGTGGTGCTACTCTATGACGTCAGTAAGCCAGTGCTACGCCGTAGTCGTCCCAGCGCTACGCAATGGGCAGACACGGGGAAGGATAGCAGTCCTCATTGAACTACGATTGAAAATACGTACGCGTGTCGATTATTCAAACCGAGTTCTCTCATTTCTGGACCTAACAATACTTACAAACTACACAATTGCTGCGGCCGCGCAAATACGGCAACTCTGCAGCTTACAACAACAATATTACTGACATAGAATATTTGGATAGACATAGAATGATTCGGCCCATGTTATGGGTAATTATAGATTATGTGTACACATAACCTATAATTTCTTTATTAATGCACAAAATAAACCATCTAACAATACAATACAAAATCACAATACCTCATTTATTCTAGGTCCTCACACTGGCCTGTAACATATGGGACCTCATTATAAATCGGATCGTCACAATGGATGTGTGGAGGCAACAATGAAAGCATTCAGCCAAGATATAGTTCTATTAAAATTTCTTTTTCGTAGCATTCAATTTACTCTTGAATACAAAGAAGTTTTTTAGAACCAATCTCTTGGGTGTACCTAATTCTAGAATGGCTAGAATGGCAAAATACAGGACCTATTTTCAAGGGGTTTATTTATGACCAGATACTTATCTTTTGACTCTTAACTCCCTCGTATATAAAAGTCTTTTAAATATTTAAAGAACGCTATTCTTAGTAATCATTACGGCCTTTTAAATTAAATAACCAGTCCTTATATTCTTACCACCTTAATCTATTCAATGTTATTGTCATTGTTTTGTGTTGTTATTATTGTTACCGCTTATGTGTGTACCGTGTATGTATACCGCCTCGCACTATAGCTACTGTTAAGTCCAGAAATGAGACACTCAGCTTGAATAATCAACACGTGTATTATCGCTCGTAGTTCAATGAGGACTGCTGTCCTTCGCCGCTTCTTCCCCTTGCGTAGCGCTGGGACGACTACGGCGTAGCACTGACTTGCTGACGTCATAGCGTAGCACTACAGCACAACAACATGTTCTACCTTTATGCTTACACTACAAAACACTGCCACGTGAAGCTGGAAACGGCTGCTAAGTAGCGGAAGCGTGTGACAGTCTTGAACCACTTGTGGTCGGTGGTCGAGAGTGAGATACCTGATGGCCGCTTCTATTTTTAACCGAATTCCAAAAAAGAAGGAGGTTCTCAATTAGGTTGTATTTTTTATGTTTTTTACCTCATCTGCGTTATTTATTCTATTTGGAAAATTATTTTATTATTTCAGGTTGGTCTCACAAAAAATTCGTCTAAATCATTTTAGTAGTTTGTCACTGAAGTCGGTTCGTCGCTTTTTAAGCAATTTTTAAACCATTGCTTGCAGCCTTATAATGGAATCCGACGTCTGAGGTGAAGTTTCATGTCGACGTTTTGTGCTCGGTGTAGGCTATACGAAGCATGAAACCGCGTTTCATGTCGAGTAGGGAACTCAGGCTTCAACCATGTACATTACTTTTCTTCAGATTTCTGAGAATTTAATCCACCATTAAAAGTTGGTACTTATCCGCCTTGGGAAGAAATTTGTGATTCCGAAGACAAGATCAAAAAGATTTTATGTTAAATGCGCGCTAGCAATATACAAAATAAGTACCAATCATTAAAAAAAAAAACACGATATCCTAGCCAGTACTCTACGTCTACATCAGCCCTATTCAGGATGATGTATAATAAGAAGGATCTTACGGTATACCATACATCCAAATCTGTTCAGGCATTTAAATGTTATAGTAGAATAAATAAACTCACATATATACATATTATACAACCCTCTGAAAACATTCTACTCCTTTTTTGGGCAGTCATGTAATAAGGAAATGTTTGACTTGAAATTGGCACAATAGACAAACCGTGTATGGCCATAGAAAAGAAGTTTCGTATCAGACTCACTTTCTATTTAGTGACGAAATTTAGCCAAAAATGTGATAAAACATCCCGAAGCAATGTTCTTCCTTTCCAAAAGTTCAAAGTTTTCATCTAACGTTTGAAACAATGTTGCATGCTGTAATTAGGTATTTTGCTGCCAATTCAAGATGTGCCAGTTGATAAATAACTCTTCAGAGTTTTGATACAATATTTTGCCTAACTATTCTTTATTTATTTATTTATAATACAAATCTGCGTAATAATACCTACTTTGGTAGAATGGATCGTATTTTAGGAGCTATTTGTGGTTACTACCGCGAATCTTCGACACTATCTCATACCACAATTTACGCGTTTCTGAAATATCTATGCCGTAAAGCTCGGAGTTTATTAAATTGAAACCCGAGTAGCGTTTAGTAAAATTGTAGCTATGGGAATAATTAGGTATCTTGAAATGCTCGGCGCTCATTAGAAACGTAACGAGCTAACGAGGAGTAACGAAAATTTTTTCTAAGTAAGTATTTTAGCGTTTAATCGTACCTTTGAATGTTTCAGTTATCATAGTAATGTTGACTCCATTTTTTATGATGTCAATCAATTCGTTTTCTCATGAGAATCAAATATTTATGTAAAAAAATATTGGAAATCGAACGCTAGAAACGTCAAATATGAGAGTCAGAGTCGTGTATCTACGGAGAGTTAAAACGCCCCATACAAATTTGACAGAACAACTGACGTTGACCAACTTGGCCTCGGAGCCGACATATTTATTTTTTCCTTATATGTACTGTATTTTTATATTATTATATTGTCAACTAAGTTTGCGTGTTTTCACTCCCATTTCTTTCTAGCAAATATAAGTATTGGTGTTAAATAAAGTATTTTTATTTTATTATCTTACAGGAATGCCAGAGCTGGAATTTACGAAGTGTGAATTTTAGGGTCTTATACTTTGAAATTGAAAAAGGAATTTATTTTAGCTAGCTATAGACTTATAGGATGCTTTTGAAAACGAGATTGTTATCATTCCTACAGCCTTACAGATTTCAAAGAATTTCATTCGACAGAAAAATGCTAAAGATAATGTTTACAGGCACTTTTTCCTCTTAGCCCCGCAGCATAACTATTGAAAAATAAATTATTATAAAGATTTTAAAGTTATGATAATTTGAGGTGTATATTTATTTTATAGTATATTTGGCTATTAATATCCTATCCATCCTAAGGTTGTCTGGAAGAGATCACTATTTAGCGATTTAGAGAGCGACAAAATTTGGTTTAGCGAGCCATATTATGGCTCATGCCAGGAATTGGACAATGGGGCTGCCATTGTCGGATACGACAGGGAGGCCATCATCACCACAAATAGTCTTTATAAAATACTTTTAAAGCATTTACTAACAATAAAAATACTCTGTCTGAATAAATAAATTTATTATTATTATTATTATTTATCCCCAGTCCCAGAGCTATTTTCATAATAAAGTGGGAAATACTATTATTATTTTTATATCATCAAAGATTATACCTTGAGATTAACGAATAGAAAGAAGAATGTAATGAAGTTACCTCTTGTCTGCCAATCTCAAAGGTTCATGTTCACACAGGGCAGTGTTCTTGATCGCCCACCCGATACATCAACTTTGTTTGCTTGGCTAATTGCTAGGCTTTTTGTCGTCCTTTCATTAATCAAACCACTGAAAAGGAAATATTTTTTTTAAGTAATTGTTCGGTAAAATAAACCGGCCAAAGAACTCGTGAAACAAACGATATTTCTTAGAATTGCTCTTTACTTTTGGGATATGTTATATTGTTAGTGGGAGGACTAACTCTTCTGCGAGTGTCCGTCTGGATTGTTACCACCGCTTTGCTCGTGAAGTCTGCCGCCAAGCAGTAGTGTGCAAGCATTACTGTGTTCCGGTTTGATGAGCAGAGTTTCCAGTGAAATTACTGGGCTTATGAGACTTAATACCTAATGTCTCAGGGTAACGAGCGCATTGCAGTGCCGCGCAGGGCTTTGTGTTGCAAAGTTCTGGGTGGCACTGCAATTGTTATGGGCTGGCGTTATGCTTACCATCAGGCAAATGACCAGCTCGTCTCGTTACCAAATAACATTAAAAAAAATGTATAATATGTTAGCTCGACTTTGTTACACTTTATTGTTTCTGCGAATTTTACAGAGCGGTACTAAAGTATGGCACTGTCTGAAAAAAAATGTGTAGGTATTAGAAACTTAAAATATTCAGGCGGTCTATTAATAAATAACAAGTTTCATACCACTAATTCAACATTCATACCTGGCTTCTGGCACATTGCAAAAAAAAAAACAAAATTATTTATCCAAAACTCTAATATACTTCTTCACTGATGAGAATTTTTATCTTGATGGTGAGGGTGAGGGAACTAGCCAGGTGTGCACTGGGAAATGCTTTAGTAACATGATATGGCTGCAACACGAATCTTGGAACCCTTAACCCAAAGATCGGCAGCGATCGGTACCAATAAAGTTCACCATTCACGATCGTTCCAAATCCATCGCACTGTGCGTCGTGGATTGAGTGGAAAGATGGTCCAATTTCGAGCACATAGACGGTCACTCCATCTCGGGTGCGCCACCGCTACATTTTTCTGTCGTTCTGCGTTTCGAATCCAGCCAACTGAGCGCGAAATGTATTGTTGTATCGGCCACACAAAATGAGTTGGAAAGTTGGATTTGGAACGTTTAGATATCCAATATTCCACGTAATCCATCTGAGATTCCCCACACACAGACGGTTTTTTGGAACGTTGCCGTGGAGTGTTGTGGATTGCAGCGCTCATGTATAGGCTCAAGCCATCAACGCTTCAAAAATTTTAATTAATTTTACCACAATCGTGTTTACAGAGGGCTGTGTTATAAATTATTCCATAATTGTCATACAAACACAAAAAATAATAAAGTAGGGAATATATTTTCCCTCGTAAAAAAGCTTAGTCAATGAAAACAGGTGCCGCCAACTCTGACTAAAATATAGCAAAATTAAGGTTCCATTATGTTTACATGCAGACAAACATTTGGTTCATACAGCCCACGGGCATTTGCCTTACGCTTTTTGGGGCTTCTAGTTTTATTCGAGAAATTAATTTGAGAGTAAATTAATTAACATACAAACTCGGTGAATGAAGAGTAATGAAACACTTTAATATTTGACTGTGCAGATATAACTATGCAGTACTTACTACTAAATACTAGTAATAACCATGGATTCACTATTTAATGATCTACCACGTCCAGATTTTTAGGTTTTTATGGTATCAAAGATCCTAAGTAGTTCATATAAACGGCGTGATACATGTAACTGATAAATACTTTTTGTACACAAATATAAAACTCTACCAGCTATTGCGCTACCTGTTGTCGGCGATATCTATCCACTCAACGTAAATCTGATACAGAAAGATATAAGTGAAAACCATACTTAATCAATTTACGCAAATATATACCTTATGTCTCAAAAATTATTCTGCTAACGGCATTCTCATACACGTATTCTGATTATCTAGACCAGCGGGTTCCTATAAACATTTAAGGTGATCGAACATTAAAAAAATCCCTCTCCTTTTAAGAAACCCCACATCAAATTTTAAACGAGAGACACTGCAAAGCATTTTTGGTCTATCAAAAAATCATATTTTCGGTGGAATTATTTAACAGCCAAATGACAAATGTGATTTCGCGGAACGTTGTGGTTATTTACTAATTCATTTATTGTATCGGAATATTTGCCGTGATTATTATTGAGCGATGAGCATCCGATATTTCGACGCTGTGCAAGCATAATGTTCACAGGAAAACTGACGACTTTTCCACGGAACCCTTGGGTTTAGGAACTTTAGGAATCACTGAACTAGAAAAACTATGCTATTGAAGCGGTCGGTGTTTGCCCCGAAATTCAGTCTTTCTTTCGGTTTACAAATCGTGGCTCCATTTAGCAGACATAGAGTTTATAGGTTAGTTGAGAAAGCGCCCTAATCTTAGTAATTTCTAAAAACTAGCAATCAGCCATCTATGTGATCCTTATTTAAAACAATTTAGTTATATACCAAACGCAGAATGTTTTTTACTAAAACAATTTCTCTTTTACAGGAGGAAAAAGACCAACTCCTGACCACTAATTGCTGGATCACACAGATATGGACAGATCATCACTTGAGGTGGAACACCAGCGACTTCGACGGGATAGCAGTCATAAGAATACCTTACGAGAGAGTGTGGAGACCAGACATCATCCTTTATAACAAGTAAGGCAAAATTCTTGAAATCAGTTTATTTTTTTGAAGGACCGTGCTGTTCACCGGACTCTTGCAGCGTCACCGGACTGTTACAGCGTCACCGGACTGTTACAGCGTCACCGGACTGGTGAAATCAGATGCAAAAGCTAGCTCTAACATCATGCCCCTGAACTAAGATTTCCTGTGTTGTTCCCAAACTAGTAATATAATCCAAGAGCGAGAAGTGGCAACGATATGATGAATTTTTTAATTTGATAATTGTGTCAATTCTATTATGTCATACCTAAACTAATTTTAGTCTAGCTCTCTCTCTTTCCAATGCATAACATGAGAAAGAGACGGAAGATGTCTGACAGATTTAAATTTTGTTTTAGACTGTCAAATATCTTACGATCTTGATAAATTGGACGCCACTGAATTCATTGCCATTAAATTTACACTACATACAAGCAAGTGGATTAATTTGACAGTTCTAAAATATATTCCATCTCTTTCTCATGTTATGCATTGGAAAGAGAGAGAGCGAAACTAAAATTAGTTTAGATATGAAATGACAGAATTGACACCAATGTTTTTATCTCTAAAATTTGATAATAATTATGTATAATTGCAATTGCGTTCATATTTACTAGGTGGTAGGACTAACTCTTCTGCGAGTGTCCGTCTGGGTTGGTAACCACCGCTTTGCTCATGAAGCCAGCCGCCAAACAGTAATGTGCGAGCATTACTGTGTTCCGGTTTGATGAGCAGAGTAGCCAGTGAAATTACTGGGCTTATGAGACTTAATATAATGTTTCAGGGTAGCGGGCGCAGTGCCGCGCAAGACTGTGTTTCTAAGTTCTGAGTGGCACTGCGATTGTTATGGGCCGGCGTTATGCTTACCATCAGGCAAACGATCAGCTCGTCCGCTATCAAATAACATAAATAAATAAACAATTATAATATTATTAAGTATAATAAATTAATAAAGTGCACGATATCAAAAAGGACATTAATTTACCACAAAACATGAAACATCTGCAGTACCTATACTCGTATAATTATAGTATATCTGTGGAGCATTTACCTAAGCTTCAAGCAAAAACGGGAGTAGTAACCCTCAACCGCCTTGGGCGTTTCATAACCACGCTGACCTTTAATTATGTTTAACTCAGAAAAATATTAATCGTATCGTATTATTTTAATATCGCATTAGTAATCTCTTTTTGCAAAGAGATTTATGAAAGCATTATTTTAATAGATGGACTAAAGGTATATTAATCTTAGAAGCGGTCATTTATTTTTACCTAATTTATGTATGATCACGTCTCGTAAACGATTCTGATCGGTCGATCTCGGATTGTCAATTGATTGGTTGTGATATTTTGAGAAGATCAATGAAAAATTTGATACATAATTTATTTATTTATTTATTAACAACATGCATTTGGTGAGCATTACAGTCTCCCAATGCGCTCACCAAAAACTCAAAAAACAATGCATGTACTACACTGTAACTTAACATACTAAACACAAACATATAAATTAAATTAAATGTTTTGGACAAATAATGATGAGTGACATTTTAAAATTTACTTATTTGTAAGCATAACAGCCTCGTTTTAGTGGTAGCGTCTTTCTGAAAGTCATAAACATAAAGGTACAAAAATATATACCTACGAACACTCTTTTTTTAAGTCGATTGAAAACAAATATATTCTTCATCGTCACAGAAGATGCTTACTGCTGAATATAGGTCCAACCCGTAGAACAAATATATTAATTAAAAATAAGTTAACATTAAATCCCTCAGGAAATACAAAATTGTATTGAGTCAATCCATGCCTACAAAGGATGTAGCTTCCTACACTCAAAAAAATAATCAAATGTTTTCACTTGATTTTGTAATTACATATAATCAGTTCGTTTTAAAACAACAGGAAATACAAAAAGCCTGATTGGTAGACAACTCTCAAAGGAATGAAACCTTTGTGTTGTTCCAGTATTGCGATGTTTATTTCGCGTTTTTACTAAACGCCATCAAAGCGAAATAGAGCAATAACGGATATTTTTTCAGCAAGCGTCTACAGTCTATAGACTATAGACGCTTGCTAAAAAAAATCCACAGCGTATTGGGGGTTGCAGTGGATACTTTGCACAAATGTGTACATTAACACTCTACATTTATATTAACATATTTTTACATCCAAATGATTTATTATATTATTCCTCATTGTCGTGCTTGAAATTGTTGGCATCAGGCATGTTTCTTATTTCGTTGCGTCGAAAAGCGCCGATTGATATTTTTTCTTTTTTTTAAATGATGAAGCAATATTCGAGCAAAACGGGAGGAAAATATTCTAACTGCAAAGTTAAACATTTCCGTCACAAAAATCTGTCAAATTGATTAAAATTCTTAATTCTTTCGCAAATAAATATTTCAATTCTATTTCTGGATTTCCAACTTTATATCCATTGTATCGGCCAGTCTAATTATGGGCGCGGTAGTCACGTGGCCACTTGAAATCTGAGATTATTGCATGTAGACGTCTTAATGCCAGTAGCAACTAATCATTTACTCATCGTGATAATTCTCAGTGCGTTATTTACATCGCTTATCTCTTTTGTTACAGTGCGGATCCAAATTACCGTTCCGCCGTGATAAACACTAATGTAATAGTAAAGCACACGGGAGAGGTCACGTGGCTCAGCCACGGGATCTACGTGTCCGTGTGCGATATAAACGTGGAGCAGTTCCCCTTTGACGTGCAGCTGTGCACCATGAAGTGGGCATCTTGGACGTACGACGGGTTTCAGGTAAAGAGACAATAACGCCAGTCCTCTTCCATCCATTCTTATATAAACGATAATTATATTATGTATGCATTTTTTTTTTTTTTTTTTTTTTAATTTTGTTACATTACACTCTATGGACACGTGGTCCATACTCTTATAAGATTAGGTCATATATTAATAGAAATTAACGATATGAAGAAAAAAAACATCAAGACGGGAAATATGGTCTTAAACTAAATTAAAGTAGAACTAAATTACAAGACAACAGAAGGATTACAATTGGAGTTGACCAGACACCACAAGCGGCACCCGTTCACGAGTATGACCCATGTGCCAGCCATCGCTCTCCTCAACCATTACCGAGGGAAGAGGGCGACCCGCCACACGATGCCGCCGCGAGCAGAATCCTTTTCGTGAGCATGACAACTCTGTATGACAACAACTATGTATGCATATTGCAAATTCTACAAATATAATATCTCTACTCTGTGTTGGAGTGCTAAGTAGTGCAATAGTCAGTAAATTATTTAATACATGTGTATAAAATAATATTTCATACGGATCCATCAATGATCAATGCTGCGCCGGGTAGGCCTTTGTGTTCTGAGTGATACCGCAATTGTTAAGGGCTGGTGTTATGCTTAGTATCGTCGGGCAAACGGTTCGCTCGTATCAATGTACAATAGTTTAGGCATAAAAGAAGTGCAATGGTTGGGTTTTGATACTAAAGTATCTATCATATGACGAGGAACAGCCCCCGTAGAGGTGAAAACGTAAATTCACGTAAGGGTTACAGGCTGAATCCCCGAGATGCATAGTAATTAGTGCACTGACAAAAGGTCAAGTATTTGTATCGATTCTGATGGATTTGGTGGGATCGTGGTTCTCGTAGTGGATGCCAGATTCCCTGATACAAAAGTTAGGGGTCACGATCTATGATTGCGATCGTTGGGCGTTGTTTATTTATTAGTTTTCACTGGTAACCTGTTTTCGGCGAGGATATAACGTAGAACAAATTGCGGATGCTTTCCAACACAAGTCTAATATGTATTGTCAAACTAATAAAAATATAGCTTCACCAATCCAATATGTCCGCGCGGATGAAACCGCGGGGCAGCAGCTAGTCCACAATAAACTTTACTTTAAAATGGGCTTATTACCTGTGAATGAAATCAAATGATACAGTCAGTGCACGTGCAACAAAAGTACTTGTACAACAAGTAAAATTGCTTTTGAAAAAGCAAGAAACGACTTCGGTGACATCGCGATAAATGTTTTTTTTTTTTATAAACTAATAGGCTTGCGTTTGACCACTATCTCACCTGGTGGTAAGTGACGATGCGGTCGACGATGTATCACGCTTACCTAGATACCTGTTCACTCGTGACTTGAAGAGACCCAGATTATAACGATCAGGAAACACAGATTCGGGCAAAGAGTTCCACTCCTTAGCGATACGCCAGATAAACGTAGAAGCATAACGCTTCGTGCGTAAAGGAGGAATGTCAACTATGTATCGATGTCGCTTCGCCGTTTGTCTGGTTGTCAGAATTACTGGGCTCTTGAGACTTAATATCTAATGTCTCAGGGTATCGACGGCAATGCAGTGCAACAACAAAGACAATACATAGTTTAACTAAATCACCGATTAACACTGTTTAATTAATAAGAGCCAAAGAGTTATTGGTCAAAGACGAACTTTAGAGTAGGAGTCCCTTGTTGAAAAGTTTGTGTCAAACGCAATATTTGAACAGTTCGTACTAGTTTCCTAGTTATCAAATCACCGAATTTGCCTGCGGAGCTAACGGCATTGGCAGTGGTAATATGATATAATATCACCTCTCTCAGATCTAGCACAGAATAGATAATAGTGCGAGAAAACTAGCTATTGAAGTAACACTCACTCATCCATACTTTTCCATACTTTATATAATAAATGCGAAAGTGTGTTTTTTTTGTTTTGTTGGTTTGTCACGCAGCAGCGGAGAGACGGATCGACGTGATTTTTGGCATAGGCTACTTTTTATCCCGAAAAAACGCACGGTTCGGAAAAACGCGGGCGAAACCTCGGGCAGAAGTATCATATATATCAAGTTCTCTTTTCACCAGCCTCCCGCTCCTTCTTAGACATTTTAGCTCATCGTTCTCCTTTTCATATCTATAGAATAGGTTTACGTTTGGTGAAGTGACGATGTACATCATGTACATATTTGATCGTTTGACGTTTTATGTGTCATCATTATTTATTAAGACTAATGAAAGTCGGACAGGAAAACCGATTTTAATTTTTAGTACAAAGAAAACGGTAGGCGCAGCAATAACCATTCTGCGAATCGTACGACGAATAATAAACACCGAGTTCTTACTCGCGGAACAAAAAAGCTAAAAATTCTGTCATTACTTAAATGGAGCTGGGAAGTAAAAATACAAGGGATAAAAAATTCTTTGGAAGGCTAAATAGAAACAACGGTAAGTTTTCCACGACACTCGTTCTTTAACAAGATGTGCTTCACTGTAAAATAATTGCACGGACTGCGTTTGTATTTGTGCACTGGCAAGTTTGTGGTAGAATTGTGGTGGAAAAGTGTAGACGTTAAATTTTTGGCATATTGAAATATTTTTTTTTAGGGTTCGACACTATAGGTACGTCCGTTCCAATTTGATAGGATAGTATCACAACTGCAACAGTTTTGTCATTGTTACGAAAGCACAAGAAAGAACTTTAGTAACGGGATATTTACCATGTATTTTATCCGTTTTGAGCACTCAATATTTTGACACTGTTTACTCGCTTGCAACAGTGCCGAAATATCGAGTGCTCAAAATAAATAAAATACATGGTAAATATCCCGTTACTAAAGTTAATTCTTGGACCTCGTCCTTTTTTGAAAGAAACCAATTTTAGGTTACAGTGCTCATAAAGTTTTCATATCTATTTATATTTCTAAACGTAAAGTATTCTTACGTTATTACCATCACCTTTTAATAAAGTAACAACTTTACATAAGAAAGGAAAAAACCGTCCTTAAATTACCCTAGCTATAATAGGTACAGTAATTTGAGTCAGCTTCAGTCATTTTCGTTCTTTTTACATAAAGATTTATTTTACTCAGAATATAAAAAGATTTCTTAATAAAAAGGCGTTCATAGTAAAAAAAGTGAGGAGGAATATCGTTGTATACCTAATCTTTAAGCCAGCGGCGAGGAAAGTCCTTCTGAGGACAAAAGCTCTGTGTTTACTCGCATAGTACTTGCTCTCCATTTTTCATTACCTTCTTTCGCAGAAAGTGTAACATTCTGTAAGCATTGTAATTATATACTTTGCTTATCTCGTAGATGTTTCCTCATGGCGTGTTAAATTATGCAGCGGGCATTTTTCTGTCCAACCTCCATTTTCAGAGGAAAATTGCGTAGTAAGTCGCACTAACACAAGGTCTACTACAAAAGAATGTATTAATATTAATGTGTATCATTTGGTTATGTAATGAGCACTATAAATTATGTTGACCAGCACAGCTAAGATGCGCGCCTTTTATCTTATCGAGACAGAGTTCTACTTATATGCCTACCGGTACTCACGCAAAGAACAGCTCGTCTCTTTATGTCAAATGAAGAGATGTCGCGAATGTTTATCAAAGATATTTAACGCATAGATACCTAATACGTCAAAAAAGATATGGGCAATGTAAAGGCGCCACGAAGAACGCTTTTTCATTTGTGATCCAGTTTTACAAAATCATATTATATACTTTATGTTCTTCCTAGATTAGCTAAAAAGACGTACCACATTATTTTATTTCGCAATCGAAAAAATTAGCACACTTACATTTTTTAGTGTGATTGTAAAAAATGTTTTGCATTAACCCATATACCAATTTATTAAAAAAATTAATGATATTAAATTTAAATCTGTATAAATTAGTATTTTGGTTTTAATGTGTCCGACAAAATCACTAAAACTCTATCGGAAGACAAAGTTCTATCTGGTGTTATCTTAGATCTTTGATGTTTATCATACCATGAACCATGGATAATTTTTCTGTGCCATGCACCCTTTTTTGTTTTGAATTTGGAACTTCTGTGCGAGAAGTTACTCGTCAAGACATATCTCACTGTTCGCATCTTAGCCCCTGGAACGAACAGACATCTCGGTGTAACTTGGAATGGCAACGGAATACCGTTCGTGGCAAAATAACGATGTTTTTCAGCAAACACTGAATGACACATTAGTGGAATTGCCTAGCTATTTGTAATAATCGTTATGTTCCGCAGTTGTGAATAATAATCTGTGCAAAGCACTTTCTGCTGATTTAATTTAATCTTTGAACGCTAGTTGATTTTGAACTGTTCGACTCCCCAGTCGTCAGTTCGTGAAAGTAAAATCAAATATAAGTAAGAAGAAAATAAATCGTGCAATTAGCTTTATGAAAATCATACGTGTAAAGTTCGGTTTCATCAGAACATTAATTGAAATATTCGATTAAGTCCAAACTCGGTGAACTCGGTTTAAACGTAAATAATTCGGCAAATATATGACCATCTCAATGGATCAATGATATTGTATTGTCATCAGAACACCATGTGTTTAATAAATTCAACCTTCCTGATTACTCAAATTGCCTTCTTAACCGTCTTGCAAGATTTGAATCAGACTTTTGAAATTTAAAAAACTTTCCAGAAACAATCGTATATCTAAGCCAAACAAACATAAAACATTTCCAATCTGAATTCGTCTTAACTTACTGTGAGCTAATAACTTTTAGTAGTCAAGCAAGGCATTATCTACCACCAAGACTGATGTGAAAAAGTTCATCTTTCATACATTTTAAAAGTTTTTATCATTCACAAAAGCTGACGTTGGCATCTGTCCTACAGACGGACAGACCTGCCCCTATGTGTGCCCTTTCACATTTTTTGCCCTAGAGATTTTGTGTGCGGAGAATTTATGTTCATATTATATTAAGGGCGTAGTAAGTTAAACGATACGAAATTCTTTTATAGACAAGCTTTATGCATACATTGGAGATAGTAAAAATATTTGAGAGAAGATTTTCGTAACTAGATTTTCTAGTAAATCTAGAAAAAGTTAAGGTGCAAATGTAACCGTTCGATTCTGAGTTGACGTAGGCGTTAAAGATCGACATGATATTATATTGTGGTATGAAAGACTGGATGACGCGCATGATGAATGTATGACCTTGAAATTGTAATTATATTGATGTATTTTAGATAAGATTGTGACTTTAAACATGGAGCGGATCAAATCTCATCGAAAAATTTCTCAATCATATTTGTATCGGCAGCATGACGGTAAGACCCTGCAGCCTGCACACTCAGCTCAAAAACTCGAGCGCTTTTATGCGGATTTCATGGCACGTTTCACAAGCGCATATTTTGCTTATAAAATCTGTAAAATTTTATAATACCCATTCATATTTTTGAGAGCTGGAAGTACTTTACTGAAATTTTCAATTTTAGCATACCTATTCATAATTTCAGCATCGCGTAGAAATTGTTAAAAGCAGGTTACTTAGGTATTAAAAAGAAGCTTTGAGCATTTCAACATACCTGCCTATTTAAACAAAAAGCTCCAGAGGCCTGCCTGAAACTAACTTCAATTACCTGGCAAGTTTTGGAAACAATAGTCCGTCACAAAAGAAAGCTAAGCATATGTAATGACCTTTTTGTGTCTTTAACGCTCGGGCCGGAATTTCCGCCTTGTTTTTTGAAAGATAAAATTTATTCGATACTTACTAATTTTTACATTTGTAATTTTTAAACGTTAATGGGAGAGAGACCCATGACTTGTTTTTAGGCAGATTGGGCCAGGTTACCTAAGGTTTAGTTTTATTGTAGGCAAAGAAAGTGAGTGATGTGTTACATACTAAAGATAAAGTTATGAAAAAAATTACACCCTATTGTAAAATTTTAATGCATTCAGCTTTTTAACCATGTTACGTAAAAGAGACCTTTAGAACTAAAGGGCTTACCTACTTTTAGATGAAGCAAATCTGTCTGGAATCGTCAAATTAGATTGCCAATACTCGTATCTATTTTTTTTTATACTATTGGGGAATGCGACGAGCCTGTCGTTGATCTATTCTTGAAACTAACTTTTAATACTATAGTTTTTCTAGTGAAGTTAAGACCTATCAAGTCATATTCGCTTATACCTAGCTAATGTTCATAAAAAATTAGGTACCTGTTTGACTTAACTCCTCTGCGCTCTATACCAACGGCTTACCTATTTCTTAGTCACTCCGATCCCGAATGCCGAATCGGTCCAAGCCGAATTTATTCATGCTATTCACTATCAGGATGCAAGTCGGTAGGTAGTGCAATTAAAGTAGCACGAAGTCTTTGTTGTTTAAATATTCCATTTAAAATTGAAGTTGTTTTATTAAAGGTAGGAAATAAAAAAAGAATTGTTATTTAAGTCAAATTAGGTTCTTCATTGTAACTGGATATTTACCGTGATTATTATTGACAGTGAAAGTTTAAGACAGTGAAAATTAGGCCTATCTAAAGCGAATTACATCGTCATGATTTTGTTTTTAATGTCTAATGTAAATTAAGTCGATAAAAATAAAAAGATTAACGAATATCATACAAAAAATACGACATAGTTACAATTTATTTTACGTTCTATAGAGAAATGAGACACTAACGTAAAAAATTGAGATCATTTCATTGATATATTGGCTGTTGTATAGGGTGAGTTTAGTTTTGCCGGCGAAATTGGCGTTGTCTTATTCAATAAACGGTTTTGAGTGTTAATAACATTTATATCGGGTATTACAGTACCCGACATCCAAATATTACAAGTTATACAAATCTGTTCACATCAATTTGACATACATTTTTCATAGTAAAAACTGCTCTTTTTTTATAATGACGGTTACAAAAACTTTAAAATTTTCTAAAACTCATAATAAAATTTTAATCGATTATTTTATTCCAATCCTAATTCCAAGATTTCTTCTTCACGCAGCTGGATCTTAAGAAACAGTTCGATGAAGGCGACACAACAAATTACCAGACCAATGGCGAATTCGATTTGGTCAGCTTCGATGCCATCCGTCACAATCAGTACTACTCCTGCTGCTTGGAGCCATATCCTGATATCACATACGTCATCAAGCTAAGGAGAAGACCCATGTTCTACGTCTTCAACCTAATATTGCCGTGTTTGCTCATCAATGGAATCGGTGAGAATATTGGCTTTTTAAAAATATTTGTTCATAATAGGGATGTAGACTGTATTTTTTAATTTTTTTAATCAATTCGTTTTCTCACGAAAATCAATTGTCTATATCGAAAAAATTGCAAATCGAAGGCTGGAAACGTCAAAAATGAGAGTACGATAGATACACCCGACTTTGGGGCGTATCTACCGAGCACTAAAACGTCCCATACAAATTCGGCTGGAAGCGTGACGTCACATTTTAAACGCGGGCCGTGAATTTGTACTAAAACATGCTTTTTGCTATTTTACATATTGTGTTGCAAGTAATCTGTAATCACCCTAACATGTTTGATGTAAGTACTGAAACAGTTTAGACCCCAATTTATTTTAGTCCGTTTGATCAGTTCCACATAAAGGACTACTCCATATAAAGGAATAGAAGATATGTGCTAAAACTGAAGCACCAACTGAGATGGTAATTTTGACCTGCTGCTGAACTAAATCCAAGTCAATGTTGCACGATTGGATAGATAGATAAGGTATATTTATGAACAGCTACAAAGGCCAGTCGTGCTCTGAACTTTTCGAATGAATAAAACATTTTGAACTTGATCTTCCCGATGAACGTTTAATCCTCGTATACTCGCATTATCTAACTGATCTTCCTTGTACTGACAAAAATATTAAAAAAAATAAACGCTTACACTCATACCTCCGCACTAGGATTCCCTGAGTCGCAGGTGGCATGGACACACACAGACACACATCACAAACATCCAAGACCCGAGAACAAACTTTATGCTTACACAAAATCTGCCCCGGCCGGGAATCGAATCCGTGACCACTCGCTTTGCAGGCAGGGTTACTACCAACTTAGCTATACTTACTTAAATATATCCCACGTTTTACTGAGTCGTTGCTTGAGTAGGTTGTTTGCAAGATAATCCTGTTTCCTATTTTGCTACATTTCACGTGAGTAAGAAACTTTTGAGAAACTCTAAATTGTCTTATACCTATGCGGGACAGAGCTAAGCGAACCGCGCTTAAGCTCCCTAACAACGTACAGAGCAAGACATCTTTGAACTTTTTCGTTATTACATTTTATCCGTTATAAAGAATATGAGGTATAAGTATACAATAGACAAGTATTACTTTTAAAAATTTATTTGCACTTAAAATTAAGTAGGTACCTATAATTTGACGGCTCCGTAGCTAAGTTGGTAGTAAACCCTGCCTGCAAAGCGAGGGGTCCCGGGTTCGATTCCCGGCCAGGGCAGATTTTGTGTAAACATAAAGTTTGTTCTCGGGTCTTGGATGTTTGTGATGTGTATGTGTTTGTGTGTCCATTCCACCTGCGACACAGGGAATCCTAGTGCAGGGGTATGAGTGTAAGCGTTTAAGCGTTTAATTGTAAAAAAAAATGTTTACGTAATGTCAATAATTAGCATTTAGTAGGTAACGTAGGTACCTACCTAGGTAACGTAGGTAGGTGTCGTAGTATTTTACTACGAGTATATCCAGGTAATAAATTCGAACACAACCCAAATAAAGGAATTATTGCGCGGGACTACAAAACTATACAGAACCAAATTATGAAATTAATCTGTTTTGCTGTAGTTTTTTCATTTACTAAAATATTTGAAGCCTGTGCACCCAATTAGCGTCTTTCAGTTACGACAACATTCCGAAACTGCTCATTAACGCTAGTTTCCTTTAACAGCGCTCCTGGTATTCTACGTGCCTTCGGAGTCCGGGGAAAAGGTGACGCTGGGAATAAGCGCTCTACTGTCCATGACCGTCTTCCTAATGACCATCAGGGACACCCTCCCTCCCACGGAAAAAACTCCACTCATAAGTAAGCAATTTACCGTCACGTTGTTATCTCGATTTCCGACGTAACGAATGTTCGACTTCTGATTGTTATTTTTCATTTATTCCTTAGCCAGTGATAGAAAATACGTTGGATTCCAAGTGCGGGGATTTGTTTTGTCTCTAAACTAGCCTGTGCCAGTGGCTTTTCCGATACTTATAGGTACAATACAAGGAGTAGTGTGTGTGCCAGCATTACTGTGCTTCGGTTTGAAGGGTAAAGTAGTCAGTGTTATTTTATTGTAGGGTGTATGAGGCAGGGCTTAATATTACGAGTCTGTCTCAGGGTGATGATAAGGGCAGTGCGGGAGAAGACATTTTTTCAGACGTAACAGCCATCAGTTTGACGCCTTGCTCGTCTCATTATCAAATTTAATTTAAATCATTTTTGTGTAACATAGACAGCAAACACAAACAAAACAAAATTTAGGTACACATTTTTTATTTCAGCACAGCTCTTTAATCTATAAATCTACATAAATTAAACAGTACAGCTGTTGGGTACTTAGGGAAATTAAATTGCTCCAAAAAAGAGTTATGCTATCTATTTGCCATAGCAGGTCTATTTGTCTAAGGTTGCTACCACTTGGCATGGCCTCTTGGCAGTGTTTTATTGCTTAGAAACTTAGTAGGTTATAACTTCAATGGTCGAAAACTTATTTGTTGTAAGAAATAAAAAATAATGGATAACTACGGCACTAAAATGGTTATTTGTATCAGTTTACAACAATCAGTTCATCAGTTTTTGCAAAGATATTTGGACCTGTTCAGAAGTTGCAATTAGACTACTTTAAAATACGGCAAATACATTTTCTCCAATAGATTTATAAATGTATCTAATCATTCAAAATGCCACAGCCTCGATAAAAGAATCAGGCAAAAGCGCACAGACAGACAAAAGTGGTATTTGTATACACTTCGTGACAACGACTTGTCGAGCGCAGGATCGATAATTTGACCTACCTACTGTTTATCTTATTTTATCTTTTCTTAACTTACTGTACAGTGCTTAGCGTGGCTAGTACTTGCTGTGACTACCTAATTACTGGGTAACTAAATTTCAATAAAAAGATGTGCTTTCGTTCACTGACAAGGCGTATAATAATTTTCTACAAAAATCGTGGATGAGGGGCGAGGAACAATTAAAATATTAACCAATAGCGGCTCGTGTCTCATATATCACGTGATATCGGGCTGTGTTCATTCGTGGAAAAGAAAAGTGCATATGAAACCATCCCAATGTGGCAAAAGCACGTAATCGCGAACACTTACCTTTTTAATCTTTTTCTAACTTAGCTTGTTTTATCTTTTAGTAATATAGTATAGTATATGTAATAAATCAATTTACTCTGCGGTTTACTCTTCCCAGCCTTTCATACAATGTTTCAAGTTTGAACATCTCCAATGTGAATGAACCGATGTAACTGTAAGTTTTTTATACTGTATTAACAAGATACTTAGGTCCTAGGTAGGTCTAAATAGTTAATAGATCATTATGTCGAAAAAATACAAAATTAGAACGTTTTTAAGTTTTCCATACAAATTGAAAATTTAAATTCTCTTTTCAAAAATAGACATTTAACTTATTTTCTCTTCTAATTATTTAGATCTATGTATCTTGCTTATGCGTATAAAGTCGCATAGAAATCAGTTTATTCTATAAGGAGATTTTGAACTTAAGAGTTTGTATGAAAAGCCGTGTCTGGTAAAGCAAGAGAAATCACACAAGTTGTACAATTGTATAGATGCCCAGTCACAGACCTAAAATTGCGCTAACACTATTATGTGCCCAGTGCAGTGGAAAAACTCCGTGTTTTATTTTTAGCACACATTATTACTGTTTCTTATTTTCTCGCCACATTGTCTAGGGTCGTTCATGCATTTTATTTGCAAAATTTTAAAACATTGTTCCAGGTCTGTATTACGGAGTAAGCACATGTTTAGTATCCTTCTCCGCTTCCCTGTCCGTCGTCACACTCAACATATCTTACAGGCAAGTTTCATTCTAGCTCTTTATTACTTACATTTTTGGAATGGGAAACTAGAGACGAAGCGGAATTAAACTATTGCTTTGCCAACAAAGCTTTGAGCTCTCGAAAGCAGAAAAAACCGGAAATTGAACGCTATGTTTCGAATTTCACTTTCCATGTTTTACTTTCGTATCCTTAAATGTAAAATGTAACATGATTTGCTACTCGAGTCTAGTCTTTGGTTTCTTTATTTGCGCTAGATACAAGTAAACCTAGTGAGAGTTCAGTCTTGAACAATGAACTGTATTTAACGTTAAATTACAGGCGCACGTATCGCTGAAAGCGATGTCTTCCAGTCAACCTTTTGTTGTAAATAATACAATCGCTTCATTTGGTGTCGGCACAAATTATTTCAGACGCAAATTGAATAACAGTGGCTATGTATAAAAGCGTTGTTTGCAGCGCCTGTATGTCGAGTTTGTTTTAAATCCTCGAGGGTATAGGTATGAAATTTACATTGGCTTATTTGTATACTTTTTACAACGAGTACCTACTAATAAGTTGGTTTCACTACGCTGACTGATATGAATCGAAGAGTAAATTATGCCCTAGGAATTAATGTACGGTGTATCTTATTTTATCTGTGGATTATTTTTCGTTTGACACGTTTTAGATAGGCAAAACTTAAGCTTATGTATTTAACATCTCCCCAAGCGGGTAAAATACAGTAGGACAATCTAAGACCGTTGTATAGCCACTACCAAATGCCAACATCTTATATGTACACCGCCGACTGCATTGTTCCTTAACATTAATAGACATTCAGAGCAAATGAAAGTCACACGTAATTCACAAAAAAAATACTAGCTCTAAAATGGTTTTCAACTTCTGCTGACCATAGGTTCACCCAATAAGTTTCTTCAGTTTGCTATTACAAGAAAAATCCTTCACGCTCTATATACTTTCTGCGATAACTTGTGCCGTATCGACGTATCAAATCCGATATTTCATAGCAGCTATGGAAGTATGTTCGTAGTCTCTTGCAGTGCTTAGTCACAGGAGGTAGTTAGTTTTCTACCTCATAAAAACTACAGACTGTCTGCTTTTTGCATTGAAATTACACCCCAGAGATTTAAAAACAAAAGAAACACGTTTGTCTAGTTTTAAATTAGAAACGAAAATAAAATCTTCTTTCGAAACACTCTGAAACAACCGCTTCAAGGCCAGCGCAGATTAGTAGACGGCGGGGGAGGGCATCGAGAAGGATTTGCCGAACCATCCTGCGGCATCTCTCGATGAGCCACAGAGTGCACCACCCCCGCTTGCACTGGCTTCTTCCTCGCGATCGTATGCTAGGGGATTCCGGCGCATACTGTAGCAGGTCTTTGCATCCCGCCGCATGCCACCGGAACCTGCCGCGTTATCCTCCAGCGTGCTCTTCAATACCGCAGAGAGAAATCGCCTTTGATGGCTTTGATGCTCCGAGCTTTGGAATCTTATAAATCTTGTTACCATACAATTTGTTACATAATATATTATATACGTTGGCAAATTTAAAATACCCTGCCCAACTGTCGGCTGATCTGCGCTGGCAATCTACTGTCAAGATCGTCACTTCACCAGAACTAGTTTAGACTCTTGACAAATTGCATGATGGAACGTACGCTGTTATAACGTGGCACGTTGAATTATATCCTCTCAACCCCAAACAGCTTGTTCCTTCATTAACAGCCCGTGTGGTATAGTTGATAGGTCGATGAAATTATGTGAATTATGTATAAACCTATCTATAACCAAGCACCTATTGTTTGGTGGCAGATTTTCATCTTATGGTCGGTAGCTAGCCAGGAGTGTTAAAACTACGCTTATTAGGCATATTATTATAATATGTGTTTTTTCCATCAGAACTTATAATGCCGTTTTTATGGGTAGTAAAATGCGTTGTTGCTCGTAGAGGAGTGAGAGGGCAGCCGGTACCGGCGATGCTGCGCGATCTGGTGCTGCAGCGGCTCGCCAGGCTGCTCTTCATCAGCTTCGAAACTGAACCACCAAAGGTAGGTAATTATTACTCAGGTAATTATTATTATAGCATCAAGTCTTCTTTGGGGTGCCTATTTTAGTGGGAACTTGATCTTCGTAATATAGATATGTACAGTCGCAGAAAGAAAAGGTTCGTCACCTTTTGTTTGCGCAGTAGTTGTTTTATGTTGAGAGTATTTGTCTAGTCTATGCGAGTATTGCGTTACCGTAACAACGATTCTGTTGTAATAAGATTTGTGAACAAAGAGAAAAATAATGGGGAGAAGCAAGTGGTACTGTTTTCTAAGATTTTATGTTGATGTAAACTAGACATTGGTCAAAGGCGAATGTTATCTTAACCTTTGTTATCACTGTATAAAATAATAGTATTCTACACAGTAGTCTGCTAACTGCCGAAGATCAAAAGGTAATAAGTGTCCTTACGTGATAAAATACAGAATTTGAAAACTGACGAAGGTATTCTTATCGTGACTGTACATAAAAGAAAAGGGCGCCAATTTTGTCCAATCTCTTTTTTCTTGAACAATATTTCTTTTCAGTTTTTTTTTTTAATTCTTTCTCTGATGGGACATATACAACAGTATAAAAGACCAGACACAATGTGATAACCATCAGTCGACGGCATCACGTTCATCTAGCAAGTCATGTCGTCCTATTGCCTCGTACGCACCCTCCTCTATGTCACGTAATGACCCCGCATTTCAACGCGCTCGCAATCAGTTCAATATGGGAATACCTACCGAAAATATTCCACTTTTCTCCTGAAATACCTCAATGTATATTGCAGTAACAAATGTGTATTTGTTATTTATTCTTTAAAAAGTTTCGTTAGAAATAGTTTACTGGAATCAATCTTATTTCTAAAAAAGTTTATGTAATTTTTTTCGTAGCGATACGAAAGTGAAATTGTGTTTGGCAATCCCTAGTGAAAAGATACATAAGGCCGCAATTCTCTACGTAGATTTTAGAGCCGAATATCATGTAAATGTTATCGGGGGACTATCGTTCAGATAAAAGCCAGCCACTGGAGATACCAAAAAGGATTTCTTCGTGACGTTTTAAATCTCGTTTGTTGGTTGAGACGCGTTTTATTTGAGTGTCTTGAGATTTTGAAAAAGGTTTTTGAAGATAAGTATCAACAGCTAAACATTTAGAAGAAATTGCTCTCAGCAAATGCTTTAAGCCCCGTGGCATATTAACTATAGGAACAAATAAAAAAATATTGAAATGTCTGTTTTTAATATCAAAATAGCAGCTTTTTACTAAATGCATATGAAAGCATATACGGTACTATAACAAAAACACAATTTTAAAAAATGTTGTCTGTCTATTTGTTCCGGTTAATCTCCGAAACGGCTGGATTGATTTTGACGGGAATTTCACTGGCAGATAGCTGATGTTATAAGGAGTAAATTAGGCTACATTTAGCACGTGGGCGATGCCGCGGGGCACAGCTAGTTAGTAATAAATAAATAAAAACCGACTTAGATTTCCTTAATTTCTTTTGCATTAAATCTATTCTTAGTAATGTATGTGTAAACATCTTAACAGCCATTCGTATTATGCCTATCTTCAATTCTTCACTCACTCACACGCCCACACCTTTCGATCCTATATATCATTCACACATAATATCATATATCCTTTTCGTCCCCAATTCTATCATTTACTTATCCTATCCTCCGTTTAAAAATAATCCTTCATACATAATAGGCATCTCCATCCGTGTCCATCCATTTTTCATCGTTTCATAAAAACAGCAAATGTACGTTATCTTCTAATTTGTGAATTGCTATGGAAGACCGTAACTTCTCAAACTTCGGCAAGAGCTGCTAAGGTTGTTATAAAAATTTGAAAAAAAAAATGTATTGAAAGATAGAAAAATATGGAAATTAGATTGGAAAGTCAGAGCGATGAAAAAATTTCGCGCTAACTTTGAGAGTTTGATTGGCTAATATAGAGTCACAACCATTAAAAGTTAGAGCTTTACAGCTTTTTCAGTAAATATCTGAGCAATTATTTTATTATTCAAACCTAAGTTTTGTAGTTGACCAGTTTGTAGTTTAAGTTTTGTAGTGAGCTAGTGAATTGAATTAAGGCGCCACTTAGAGTGAACGACATTCATAATCACTAACGAAATGAAAATGATGTTTTGTAACTCGCTTTTTTAATTTGGTATTTATTGTAGTAACTAAGCACTAATGCGAAAGTTTTTATTTTGATCACGACGAAATAGTTACCCATGTTTGGTCATAATAATTGGTTCAGGCTCTGAACGTTAGAGAAAACTTTGAATTTAACGCATTGCATTGGTTCTTTTCGAACCTTGAAAATAAAAGTTTCAGTTTCCACAACAAAACTTTGTAACTAAGAGTAGAAACTAATATATATTTATAACGATGGTTATAGGCAGTTAAAATATCACAGGTTGAAGAAAAAAGTTAGAATGAACTCCTTGCTCCAACGTTATTTGCTTTTACATCGAACTTTTACCTACAAACTTCGACTTGCGTCTCGTCCGGTTTAGTTATGTAATTCATTCTCATGTTTGTTTTTTTATCCGATTTCTCATCAGTCGGAATTTAAACATATAATTTCATTGATAATCTTTTGTGCAGATAGTTATGGATACTTTATCGTTGATTATTATTTGCTCAGTTGTGATGTATTGTACCTACCAGGGCGACAGCACGATAGCAGGTGGCGTGCAAGTGAACCCGCGCACCGGCTCGCGGCTGAAATCAGAAGCGCGGTGCGACGGCGCACCCCTCACTTCGGCCTCGCCGCGGTTCGCTCGCCACAACCACAACCATCTAGGTATGTTTCGCTCATTCACGCTTTTCATCTGAAAATGTTTCAGAAGCAATATTTGTTAGTAATATCGGATATTTCGCACATTTGACACACAATAAGTCACTAGCCTACTACCTGCCTAGTAGGTACTACTAGGTATTTTTAATAAGTGTGATTTTTTAAATTCTCTTATTTAAAGCAATTTTAAATTGTTTTGTATTCTAAGACAAAACGTATGGAAACTTTACTCGAAATTAAAAATGAGTATTAATTTCTATGTGTGTTATGTAGGTATATACAATATACAGTATACTTACGAGTACAATGCATAGTCATAGATATAGTCTAGCTAAAATCTAGGTATGTACTACGTAACTATATTAAAATTATTATATTTATACGTAAAAACACACTCGACATGGTATACAACCCCCTACGGCCTACCTCTCTCTAAGTGGCTCGCCGCTGGTCCATGCCCGTGCACATTCTATAATAATTGCCTTTACACTCTCCAAACAGTTATATCTCATTCACACATTGTAACGAGATATTTACCGTGATTATTATTGAGCGATGAGCACCCGTATTCCAACCAGCCAGCGTCCAAAACCAGCGTCGAGTGTATTATGCACACGACATTTATGCTGAGGTGAATCCTTTTCGGCGCCACATCACTGCAGATGTTTTTTTTTTTAATTTTGTTTCCAGTCATTTTTTGTATTGTTGTTAATTTTTATCTTGTCATTTTATCCTTTTGTTCTATTTAGTTCGTTGTGAGAGTGCCGAATAAATGTTTTTTCTTTCTTTCTTTCTTTCTTTCTTATTCCCGTGAACATGATGCTTGCAACAGCATCGAAACATCGGGTGATCATCGCTCAATAATAATTACGGCAAATATCCCGTTACATTGTGTGAATTAGTAAATAACCGCGAAAGTTTAAAACAGTAGTTATATCTCATATATTTAGGTAAAGCTACAGTCTGCCATGAATGTATCAGTAACATACATACTAATCGTGCACAACTCGGCCACACGGTGAACAAAAGGTCGGCGAGCTCAAGCGTGACCCATTATACTACAATTAATGGCAATACTAAACTCGTAAATAACGTAAATATGATGCATCGTCGGTAACTATACCTAACAGTGATCATAGTCAGTGTGACAGTGGTATACGAAATGTTTATCACAAACCAAAGTTCATCTATTTTTTCTTTGCAAAGAACATCTAGTAATGTGTCATGTGCTGCGAATTGAACGTCACGGTTACAATAATTATATATCTTACTATAAAACGAACAATTCTTACACAAACATTTATAACTATGTACATATTAGTTCGATGACTGGTTTGCAGGGCAAGAAATCGAATCGCCAATAAGTCTCATTTTTGGAAAAAATCGGAAAACTTGGGAACGTTGACGAAATTTGGTCACTCACGTTGAATACAATAATGATAATAAAGTGTTTTTTGCTGTTGGTACGTTATCGTTTAACCGCTATCTCATCTGATCTTGAGTTACGTTGTAGTCGAAGGTGGTTAATAAACTAAACCTAGAATCGAAACTCGCTCATAAGTGAGGCTGCTGAGACACATTGTTCGGTGCTTAGGGACCGACTACCAACTTAAGAGTGATAGGTAACTAGCTAGGAAAGTAAGGAAAATGAATTACCACTAAAAAAATGAGGTCCGTGTAGCTAAATCAGTAGACGCTACGACTCCATGCCATATCATTTTCGTATCTTAACAATGTGGTTTGTGCACTCAAAGCTCCATTAAAATGTACATGAGTGAGTTTTAAAATTGTCGCATTTTTTGTTGTCTAAAAGCATTTGTGTCAATGTATAAGAGTATGTTTTAATTGAATCCCCTGATGCAGTCACTAAAAGTGTTTCAAAAAACCAGGTCAACATAAGTGTTTAATTTTTACCTATTATTTTTTTTGTTTTCTTTTGGGTGTTTAAAGCAACGAATGCTGTAGTAGTGACGCTGACGGCAGGCTCGTTTTTAATTCAAGGGTTCGTAGTGGTAGAGTATTTCCTAGAACTCGCCTTCAATGAGGTCTCAACTTACGTGTATATAAAAGGTGTAAAGCTGTGGGTATGGCACGGCGACTGTTTATCGTCTTGAGGCTTGTAGCTAGCCAGGCAAACACTTGAGAATTCCGTACTCAAAAATAATATCGTTTCTTCACAATGTGTTCATCACCGCAATTTCAAGTGTAGGATTCAAAACACCGGCCTTCAGCTCCGCAGTGGACGTCATTACCACAGAGCCATTCTAGCTTAAAGCTTGAAATAAAACTAATAATTAATACAAATCGAGACGGGCAATTAATATTTCTTGCCAGGACACTTTGGTTTAAACAGATTAGTATAGTTAGAGCAGGACAGGGATTAATTAAATGGGGTCATCGGAAGGCGTCGGTACTCGGTACCGCGTAGCCATTTCTGGGTTTGACCGAACCAGTAACTCGGTTATACCACGTCACATAACAAAGTTACAGACAGACCGACAGTGGCGACGAGTTAATACGAAATTTAACCCTTCTGGCTTTAGTAATAAAGTACATTTAATGAATTTGACAAAGTCACAAATATAATATGCTTGAGACCCTTTGAGACCCTTGACCCTTGGCAGTTCGGGAAGGCTACGACAGTGAGAGCCGACGGCAATTTCTTACATTCGGGTGATAAGGTTCCTACTTACTATAGCATAGTGCCCTTTCACCTAAGAGATTATCACGAACAAATTAGAACAAGCCTCGTAGAAGGTTTTAATAGTTGGTGATGGTAACTCGTTCTCTTAATTTCATAGAGGTGATACTAGATGGCGCTTATGATTTTCTTAAATTGTTATTAAATATCTACGAAAGTTCTTATTAAAAAATACAGTGGAGTGAATTATTTTAGCTCTTACTAGGTATAGGGGATTTTACTAGATGCATGTTCTAGCTTATCAACCAGGTATATTATACTTGCCGTTTTCTAAGGCAAGGCAAGTTGCGTAACCTCACCTTGGCTTTATATATATGCAGACCTCAGGGCTTTCATACGGAACGCCTCGGTGTGAGACGTCTATTGTTCTATCCAGAGGAATATTCGCACGATGGCCTATACAAGAACCGCATAGAGGAAGTCTTGACAAAAGACCTGCACTAACACTAAGAAAAGATATTATTTTTTGCTGTATAATTATAACTTTCTTGAAAGTTTTTTTACAAGCTTTTGTTTAACTTTGGTTCTAGTTAGTCAGAGTCAAATCTAGCGATCGATTTTTGTCCACTTCCGGAATGTCCAATCACGCTAAAATGTTGCACAGATTTTGGTCTGAAGAATGTTGTCTTTTTAATCGACTTTCAAACAAGATACAATTTTAAACGGCTGATTATGATGAGACGGCAATTTCCGTCTCATCATCTCATCATCATTTAAACATTTTTTAATTGAATTCTAAATAAATAAACATTAAAAAATTGTTACTAATAGAATTCTGTCCAGGCGCTCTTCTAAGTGTTTATATACTTTTGAACACATAATATATTATTGTCACCTAGAATCAATGAAGATCAGGTGAAATAGGTTTCAAACGCTAAACTATAGGACTAAAAAGAAATACCGCTTTTCAAAACGAACAACTAAAAATTAATCCACGAGGGAAAAATAAAGAACTTGTATGAATACTGAAGTAGAAACATATAATAAAACGCAAACTTTCGCGTGCCTTCAATGTTTGCCTTACTGAGTTTTGTTTTCATATATTATTATGAACAGACCATCTCCGGTAAGAAAAGTTGCGCTACGGCTTTGATCAAACAAGGCTGCCTATTATGAGAACTTTTAATTGTATTATTAACAAAACTCTTGCTCTTGACTTGATTAACAAAACTTTGACAAAATTTGACAGTCCCCGCGGGCAGTAGTTGTTAGGTCGATGCACCTACATAGCTTCTGTTACACATAATATGACATAACAAGTAAGGATTACAGTTTTTATGCGCGCTCTCTGAAACAACACGTCCTGTTTTTCGTCGCACAAATTTCAGTGTCAATGTAACCAGCAAAAAAAAAACCAGTAATATAGCCAAGTGTTTATAAAAAAGATTTATCTATAAAATATAATATAGAAATGCCAAAGAATCTTGAAAAAAAAGCCAAATAGACACCGAAAAACTTATTTTGTCTCGCAATGCTTAATATTTTAAGCGACAGCTATCATATTTTTTGTAACCACAAGAAATGAAATTTAATCATCTAAAGACATAGGTATGTAAAAGTATTTAGAATTAATGGGTTCTCTTTTTCTCAATTAAATAAATACTACGAAAGAACTTCCAACTAAAAGAAAACGAATCGCCATTTTCAATCTTAAAAGGATTATACCTAAAGATGACTTATTACAGTCACAAATAAGTACTTAATTTTGCAGATACTAATATACGCCCTTATTCATAAAAGCTCAATAAGATAATCTAAGTTTTAAACTGCTCTGTCAACTTATCGTTGACGGAAACTGTCACGCGTGAAAACGAGATAAAACACTTTCTAGTAATTAACTAAGTAACGGAACGTTTATGAACAAGGTCTATAATAATTATCTGTTTAATAATTTCGAATTAAATAGACCAAACCAATTTAGGAATCAACATAGCAATCACCATTGTTACTACGACGCTACTTCAACATACATTCTTATTATGAATTCATCAATTAATTAAGAACGGTGGTTTGTTGCTAGGCGGCGTTATGTCACCGGGCGGGGTGACGGGCGACGCTTCGTGTGCGTGCACGTGCGCGCGCTGCGGTTGCTGCGGTTGCTGCGGCTGCACGCTGCGGGAAGCCGCGGCACGGCACGAGCAAAGGGTCGCCGCCAATGAACGACTGGAACGCGCTAACCTAGAGTGGAAACAGGTAAGGACAGTGAAGACATACGCTAATACACGGGCGTATTTACCCTAGGGCCAAAAAGGGCCATGGCCCTGGGCGGCTGCGAGGGGAGATGCAAGCACTTCTGCTTTTTCTGCAATTTAAAAAAGCCTACCTAACTAAGGCTCTTATTAATAAACAGTGTTAAGTGTTAGTTAAACTGTGTTTTGTCTCTTTCGATTCAATTTAAAATTGGCAAAGTACAAAAAAGACAAAACATAGTTTAACTAAACCACCGTTTAACACTGTTTCTTAATAAGAGCCTAAATTTCGTAAGGTGGTCGTGGGGGCTTGTTGGTGTAAGTTTGATAGACATCAAGACGCGGGGCTATCGTATACTGACCGCGGCGGCGCGGCCACGGCAGGGCGGCGGAGCCTGCAGACCCATGGCGCTGAATCCTAAAATACACTACTGCGCTAATAAGATTACTGCATTTTTAGATCTTTGCCGGTCTTCATTTTCTGTTCAGTATAAACTGAGATTCTTCAAGGCCAGAGTGAAAAAGTTAGACAAGCGAATACAACGGTGACCAAATCGCTACTTACGGTCAGATGAGAGCGGTTAAATCTAAATCTATTCACACGAGCAGGAAGGCGCCGCCATGCCACCGAAAACAGGATAGCATAGTGAATTGTGAAGACAGAACCCTTGGTCTCCTCCTTGGTGACTCATCGCATCTCAGAAAAGAGATGCGATGAGCGATTGTAAAAAGCGCGAGTGGTTACGCAGTACTATACATGAGGTGTAAGTCGGATTAGTATGAGTGCTAAGACTCTGACTGGTAAAGATTTATGCGTGAAAAAAACCGAACATGGTAGAGTTGATTAACAGTTGGTTAAACTGTTAATCAACTCTACCATGTTCGGTTTAGCGCTGGGGTCTGCGTTCAGAGAGCTCAAAACATTGCTATTATGAGATTCTGTAGGCAACGCTCGTGTGTATACGACGCGGATAGCTCGGGCCTGGTAACAGGTAAGAAGGGGAAAGAGAGCCATTATATTCAAACCTAATTTTCAAGCATACCTACTTAGTAACGAGGTTTCAACCAAGCTTACCGTTTTTTAATGTTTTGACGTACCTATGTGTTTCACGTGCACGTGAATATCGAAAATTGTTTGTAAAAAATAATATTCGATATCTATAATTAAGATATGCATTAAACGTTTCGATAACAAATACAATTTGGTGTTCTACGGTTCCTTTTGTGCAGTTGGTACTACACAAAACTACACGGAACACGAAGTACCGGAGCTTTTGAGTTTTTAAACTTGGCAATTTAAAATTTAACTTCAATATGCACTAAAAACTGCACAAAGGCATTTTAATGTTTTTAATACTGAAATAAAAATAAACAATGGGCTAGCATTATGCTTACCATCAGGCAAATGACTCGTTCATTTTGTTATCCGATACTATAAAAAAGCAACCAAAATGGACTTCTCTTGTACATACCTATTTTTAACCGACTTCCAAAAAAGGAGGAGGTTATCAATTCGGCGGGTATTTTTTTTTATGTTTGTTACCTCATATCTCCGTGATTTATGAACCGATTTGAAAAATTCTTTTTTTATTTGAAAGGATATACTTTCAGATTGTTCCCATAGAAATTTCATCGAAATCGGTTCAGTAGTTTGTCACTGAAGTCGGTCCGTCGCTTTTTTAAAGCAATTTTTTTCAGTACTATATCTGAGGAGTAGGCGAACAAAACGTCACTTTTCCATTTTTTAACGTTTTTATTTTTTTGATTGATTCGTGTTGGCTATCCTGAGACACATCGTTTCATGCGTTAAAATCTCGACAAAAAGCTTTTTTATCGTAGAAAATCGACTTCAAAACACAACTACTCCTTCAAAACACAACTACTCCTTCAAAATAATTTTTGTGTTTCTGTAAAAAATTAAAAGTGAAAAAGTGACGTTTTGTTCGCCTACTCCTCATCTGTATTATTTTTTACACCGGATTTAAAATAGCTAACGTTAATATATCATCGTACAGGTGGCTATATTCACGTGCTATTTGAAATTTATTTATGTTTAACATTATTATGTGCATATGGCATAAATCTACGAGAACAAAGCCGTGACATCTCGTGAGCTTCACAGAACTAAACAGGCCATACCCTGTCACATAGCCTGCTGTGAATCCAGATGCAACTGACGGTCTGACATTCACCATCTCATACGTGAAATATGTTTATTGCACAAACATAAATGTCACGTATAATATAATAATACCTTGTTTTATACTGCGAAGAGACGAGCAATTTACCTAACGCCTGCTCATCTGCCAATTGCAGTGCCACCCAGAACTTTGAAATAAAAAGGCGTGGTACGCAGTGCGTTCGTTACCTTGAAATATCATGTATTAAGTCTATATCCCAATAATAAATTTCACTAACTGATTTGCTCATCAAACCGGAACACAGTAATGCATGCATAGTACATACCTTACTTAGGGGCAGACTACAAGAGACATACACGCTGACCATAAAGCTAAGTAATGGGTCCACGGATAAAAAACTCGGTTACTCAAACTTACCTGTGAAGCCACTGAAACTGGTAATTCAATCATATCATCTGGTAATGCAGTGGGACTGCGGGAAAAAATATCCGTGGACCAAATCAGTGGGACGACGGGTATGTCCACTGAATGTAGAATAAAACACTAGCAGCGTCGTGGTGGTACGTCATTTTCTAATACTTGCCTGTATCACACTTACGTTGCCGATTTAGAGTATCTCGTAATCGACGCTTGTTGACCAAAGCGTTGTTATTTTGACAAGCAAACGCACGTTTGCATAAGCGTCTACGGTCTGCATTACAGTTCGGCTTCACTTGACCTTTTTTTAAATATCACATGTAAGCGTACCTACTACTAACTTTATGTAAATTCTATCTACAGATACAGAAACAAGATAATACCTAATACATTTAATAGTATATAGCAATACTAAGAATTGTTCCCCAAATCAATAACACAGTGAATGGATACTTGGAACTGTATATTAAGTACACCCTCAGTCGTCAGCTGTCGAATAACGAGTAACGCAATTACCTACGCTTTCAAAATACGTAAGTTACGTTGGAAATTATTTTACCACACAGGTAATGGGAATATTAGATTGCAAGGCGGCCGGTGCCTCCGAGGTACGTCGCGTCGGGTACGCATTCGTGTTTGTTGTGAATATATGAGAGCTCGTAGACTTTTATTGTGTACTTTTTTGCCTTGGTAAATCAATCTAATGTTCCATTTGTAAACGTGCAGATACTGTGCTGATTCGATTCTCGATGCTGAATAAATTCTCGCGGCCCCGAGGCGGGCACTCGCGGAATTCGTAGTGACTCTAGTTGCCTCGTTCGAAAGCCAAGAAGAGCAAGAAACTTGACGGCAGAGTGACACGACGGCGGAGTAAGCGGTAAATACGTGGTGGTGCACATGTCGTCGCTTTGAGCCCAGGCTGGGCTTCGAGGGAGTGTAAGAGACAGCACTATCTGGCCGCATTGCTGTTCTTGTCCGTTTCTTGGTTTTACTTCAAGCTGCGCGTGAGCGTTTAATACCTCATAATCCGCGCTTGTGGCGAAACCATGGTTATTTTGACAGCAAAACCCAAACATGCATTAGCGTCTAATGCAGTTGCTTTATATAGTACATACCCTACATCTAATACCCTCAAATTGTAAAGTGTATCGCACTTGACATGTAGATTATAGACGGGATGCAGACGACGCGCCTAGCGGAAATTGGCCAAATCTGTAATTCGATGAATGTGGCACGTCTGCCAAATTGCTGCAACACCTATTTACTCGCTCGGTGAGTTTGTTGATGGAAATCCCCTATAAGTGCTGATGGAGTTTACGGAAAGTGTCTACAAAGTAATTTGCAAAGTTAAATGTTTATATTTTTCATTTTCAATTTTAGCTAAGAATGTCATGAAATTAGTGGGGGTAGAGATTATTTGCCGTTCGCTATTAAAAGTACCGTTTACTTGTACTTGTAGGATATTGGATTTTCTTACTGAAAAGTGTTGTTATTTAACTAAGAAATATTTTGCTTCTAAAATTTAATAGACATGGCCTTATGTCCATGTTCACTAGATGTTTGGACTAACTCTTTTGCAAGAGTTAGCATTTACTTAGTATTATGTTGATTGCCAATGACATATCATTTCTAGTATATACTCAGATACAGTGTACTTTGTTAATGAATAATTGAATGAGCCGTATTTTTTAACCTACTTCCAAAAAAGGAGGAGGTTATCAATTCGGTCGGTATTTTGTTTATGTTTGTTACCTCAGATCTCCGTCGTTAATAAACCGATTTGGAAAATTCTTTTTTTATTTGAAAGGATATACTTTCAGATTGGTCCCATAGAAATTTCATCAAAATCGGTTCAGTAGTTTGTCACTGAAGTCGGTTCGTCGCTTTTTAAAAGCAATTTTTCCGTAAATCATTTAAAGTCACCGTATAAATATTCGCGGCATTAATTAAAACCGAGTGCGCAGCATTGTCAACATTGTGCATTCAGCAATTTTATAAATCGTAATTGCGAAAGTCTGTATTTTGTTTAAACATTTGTTATTCAACTCAATTACCTAGTGGATATTGCAATTTTTTTTATGTGGTTTTTTTTAATGTTATTTGGTAACGAGACGAGCTGGTCGTTTGCCTGATGGTAAGCATAACGCCGGCCCATAACAATTGCAGTGCCACCCAGAACTTTGAAACACAAAGGCCTGCGCGGCACTGCAGATCACTCGTTACCCTGAGACATTAGGTATTAAGTCTCATAAGCCCAGTAATTTCACTGGATACTCTGCTCATCTAACCGGAACACAGTAATGCTTGCACACTACTGCTTGGCGGCAGACTTCACGAGCAAAGCGGTGGTAACAACCCAGACGGACACTCGCAGAAGAGTTAGTCCTCCCACTAACGGAGAGTGTCCCAATTTACGTACAAAAATCTGTTATATGTATCTATTATATTTATAGTGTACTTCATTATTATAGCCTGTACCATTCCCCTGCAGGACAAAGGCTTACTTACCCTCGATCTATTTCTCCTGCCTTTATTCTATTGTAGGATTATATTCACCGATCTTCCACGTAAATGTTCAACTCATTCCTTCATTTCCGCCTGGGCCATATTGTACTTTTATTAATGAGGTAAAACAGATGTTTATTAGTGGACTACTATAGCCGATAATTTTGTATGTTCATGCAATCGTCTCCATTCAAAGTGTACTGCGGCTGCAATAATATCTATGTACTTGTACACCCCTGATTTTCAGATGCGTAACTTTGCAGTCAATTATGATTTTTGTCTGATTTTAAAATGCGCAATTTTGCAGAATATTATGATTTTTATTATGAGATATGGTTGCGTTTTTTATCTCTATCTTACTAAAAAAACAGAATCTATTTTGTGATCACAAGCTATTTTCCAGAACTGCTTAAATCAGCTAGATGTAACTGATGTTTCTGAAACACCTCGTTTCTCTTCAATAGCTGATTGGGTACTTTCCCAATAATTGTTCATGCTTGTAACTCAATAAACTAATGGGTTACCTGGTTCATTAGCAATGTTACCTACTTAAATATTTTTTAACGTGACACGTGGTTATTGTCTTCACAGAATCTTGTCTATATTGGCTTCGGTGAATTTGACACGGTTAATATCTTTTTCCATTATCTATATAAATAAAAAAAGGCTTAGCAATTGTGTAAAATATTTTTCCATTTTCTCCTTTACTGTAGAGAGCTAGAATATCTACCATGGAAAGGAGGTTCCTAACGATAATAATCCTTATGTCGATAATTGGATCGGAATACACCGAGAAAACGAGGAGAGAGCCTGGAAGTTTCGTTTGTAATTTCCATAATACAAGTACTTACAACGTCCTTTTAAACAATTGTATGAAAGCTCGATCAAAAAAATCTATCGTACAATCTTGTAGAATTATTCTTTCACAACTTTATATGAGGATCGATAGCACTCGCTGTATATACATCCTACTTGATTAACCATAAATTGCCTTATAATATTCGAAAATGAATGATAATGATTTCGAACGTTGGGTAATATTAATAAAGTGATGTTATTAAGATAAAACATGGTAATACTCTAAGAAAAATGTGTGGACGTGTAAAATTATCATCTAGTAATACGCCGAAAGTCTGTTTTTTCTCTCGCAAGTATTTTTATATAGATCCATAACGACACGCGGTGAAAATTAGAATAAATACCCAATAACACGAGTGTGATATTATAATGCGCGTTTCCTCCCACATGATGACATCCTAGCGGCAATATAGTAATGTTATTTGAAGCGATATTTTTAATATGAAGAGAAAATATGTCTTGCCGTATTTCTCGGAACGTTCCACGCATGTTCGAGTTATTGCAAATCTGTGCTCTACGTTGGTCGCTTTCACGGTAGGATATTGTCGTCTCACTAACTCACTGGAATTGAATTCAAATTATATGAAAACGTGCAGCCGTCTACGTAATTGTTAATCTGTAGCAGGGTTGTATCGGATACGTTATGATATAAAGAAGCTTCGGTTAGTCATTGGACTCATTTTGGATAACATATTTGATTCAAATAAGTTTGAATGTGCTTAGCTATTATTTACAACTAGCTGCTGCCCGCGGTTTCACCCGCACGGAGATATTGGATTTAATGGTCTTTATTTTTTTGCGCGGAACCCTAATTCTTTTCTAAAATAAAAGTAGCCTAAGTTACTCCTTGTAACATCTGCTATCTGCCAGTGAAAGTCCCGTCAAAATCGGCCCCGGCCGTTTCGGAGATTACCCGGAACAAACAGACAGACAGACAGACGGACAGCAGACAAAATTTTTACAAATGGTTGTTTTGTTATAGGTACCGTGTATACTTTCATATGCATTTAGTAAAAGGCTGTTATTTTGATATTACAAACAGACACTTTAGTTTTATTTATTTGTATAGATTATGTGTGATACTCGTTGCGTAGTATGTAATACACCAAAAGAAAAACGTTTTTAAATTCGTCTTTCCATCCGAATAAATATTAGTGTTCTTCCCCAGGTGGCAGTAGTAGCGGACCGTGCGCTGCTCGCCGTGTTCGTGCTGGTCACCGCTATATCAACAGCAGCAATCCTGCTGCCCCAATTGAACAACCTGCATGTAGGGAACACGCCTCTCAAGCCCCCCATTTAGCTTCCACCTCTATAATTTGCAATTTCTACAAAGTGGAGATCGGAGGACCAGATACAACGCGATGTCGCAATGCCAAATCTAGGGCATTGAGTTTATGTAACTTGATTGTAGAAACGAAAATGTGCGAAAATGGATCAAAAGCGGCAAATCCGCTCGTTGGTAGGTAACGGAGGAACGTAGACAAGTGTCTACGTATGCTAATAAGTGCAAGCGCAGTGATTAATAACACTTTTCATACATTTTGCAGGCTGTAGCTGGCGGCCACTTGCTACACAGTGGTCGCTACTTAAAATCCTTGAGAATGTATGAAAAGTATAGTCCACTGTCGCTGTCAACTAGTGGCAGTCAAGAGTGGCTCATGTGCGGGTAGTATTATTTCCTTCTAACTCAAATGATCACTGTTTCGACGAACTTCCTTTACCAACGAATCTTCTTTTAGTCGTGCCAAATGTAATGTAGGAAATTGCGATTGATTGTTGCGATAATCAAGGTTCTTAAAAAGTGTCATGTGACACTTTTTCATCAGGTGTCAGGTTTTTTTCAGGTTCATCAGGTCATTTGTGAATCAGGTGTCATTAAACAAGTGCAATCTCTTTTCAAAGGAAAACAGCCGCTTTTAATTTATTAATTTTTTGTAAGCGAATATTTTTTTGTTCAATCTTAACCCTTTCAGCTCAACTCAGCTTTTCAGACGGTTTCAACGAACCTCCTCTGCCAACTTTTCTAAAGTCGTGCTAAATATCGGGCGTTATCAAATTTTTATGAGAGCTTAAGATGACTAGGCAGAAAATTATAGGCTCAAACTTAGTTATTTTTTTATGTAATTAGCGTCCATTGCGAACTCATCGCTCATAAACTTAAAAGCGAGTTCCTAAACTAATTATAGCGAGAGTTGGGTGACCGATTAGCTACCTATGTTGTATCTATGTACCTACCGTTGACAGAACGCTTAAAAACTTCAGCCTCTTAGAACTCTTACAAAATGTACGTAAAATCTTGTCCGAAGCTTGTGGTCGCGTTAATGGCCGCGATTGGCTGTCCAATGCGAGGCTACACTATTACTTTATGAAAATTCATCAAAGTGCAATCCTATTGTATTGCCCTTTGATGAAGTCAAAGTGAAGGCAAAGTTAGGTATCATCGCATCTTGATTATTGTGAACAGTCGCATCGGAAATAGCATTTTTTTCTTGTAAATAGCTAAGATAAGCAATGAATAGAGTAACTATAACCAGTGAGCGAATGTGCCAACGCGTTAAGTCAATTATTGACATTTATTTTATAAAAGAATGCTTCGATCGAGAAGGACGAAATGTATATAATTGCGTCGCTGCAATACAGTGATATTATGTATTAATATTAATAGTGACATCTAACGACATAGTGACGTCTGTGGACGAACGCTGCCAAGGGTTCGAAACTTTGGGAATAACAATGATGTAAAAATATGCGTGATAATAACTATTTCAACTACTTTTACAATGGTTATACTATTAATTTAGTCTAAAACCGTAAAAATAATACGTTATATAACGTTATTCAAAATTAATTGGCAAAACTTTACAGGTGTGTTTAAAAACTTTGTTAAAAGAAAACGTGTGTTTTAAAATGGTTTCTTACTATAAAAAGGTCTTGGTTTTTTGTCGTCTTGCATGTGGTGTATAGAGTTTTCACCTCGAGGATAAACCTGTGTTCGTGTTGGGCTACCTTGAATCCCTCACGGCACTCAGGATATCTCCCTCACTGCACTCAGGATATCTCCCTCACTGCACTCAGGATATCCGAAAGTTATCTTCCTCGCTATACGCTTGCGCTCGGGATTCAAGATGCGCTCGTGACTTATACAATTTACTACTTTATCCCCTTGGTGCATAATCCACTATTTTACCATTTACTTTGTATTCTGCTATTACTAATCACCTGTAAAGTTTCGCCATCAGATCTAAATTGTTTAAGGAAGAAGTTAATTGTTGGTTTATGTTCTTCTATAACATTATACGTAGGTACTTCAACAGCCATATCTTATTAATCAGTAGGTACAAGTTGTTTAAATATTGTTATAAAATTAATATTAAGTATGTAAAAAATGGAAATACGACGTATGTTACAAAATAGAGTAGGCGTGCTCAACATTGTTGCCAATTAAAGTTAATAATATGTTTAAAAAAATCTGTAAATAAACATTACCATTTACCATTGCGTAAGAATGTTGTTAAGGTTATTTACGAAAATTATGTGAAGAGTATAAATAATACAAAATTAATTGTTGTTTTAATGAGGTTTTTCTTTTTACCTACCTATAAACTATTGTTTTTATGCTATAAACGATTCGCATGGAGTAAGTATGGAGTAGGTACCTATGGAGTAAATGAAGTGCCGCCCAACAAAAACAGCGAGTCGATTTCCGGTCCTGGTTTAAACTTGAAGTCATAAGAGCCATTACACGGTCATGAATGTTTGCGTTTTGACTATTGCTGTCAAAATGTCCCTGATTATGCACGTACGGTATTATGAAGCATCGCTCATGTACGATTTAAAGTAAATACGATCTGTACTAAAAAAAATAGTTTCGCAACTACTGCGCGTTCAATACAGAACCCGCGGTAAATATGCGCAAGTGATGTATGCAAAAAGCGTAAAGCGGAGCAGTCGGCGCTTTAAGCCAAATCAGGGAGTGAAAGAGACATCACTATCTGGATGTATTGCTGTTCTTGTTTGTTTCGTGGATTTTTGATGGGTTTACTTCAAGCCGCGCTTGTGTGTACCTCGTAATCCGCGCTAGCGAAAACCATGGTTATTTTGACAGCAAAACGCAAGCATGCATTAGCGTGTATGGCCGGCCTAACAAACTGCTACCAAAAGGCAACGTTCTGAATTAAGTACTTATGTAAATTAAATTAGAAACACATGGTTGCCTCGATATGTAAATACCGGTAGTCACCACCAAAGCGAAATATATTGCCCACAAATTGCAATAACAAAGGAGTTATTCCGCTAAACTACAAACAAGTTAGTGTGATCATACATTGTAAACAATTAATTTATACTGTGTCTAAACTTGGTAGGTATTCAACCGCGTTATTCCGAATAGCGTTTGGTACTAACAAAAGTTTATTCATGACGCCTGTCGACCCAATTTGGATCACTTGAAAATAGGGCTGACATAAATGTATGACCGCTTTAAGACTTGATTTTGTCGTTAAACTAAAAAAACAAAATAATTTATTACTAAGAGTAAAAAGATGGCAATGGTTGCTAACTAATGTGCTCCCATACAATCCACCTCATTAAGAGGCGTGCTAGATTCAGCTTTACACTTCATTACTTAGTAAAATCTATATAGTTTTACCTGTAATGTAGTTACTTTCAATTAAAATTAGTTTCAATGTTGTAAAATGTATCAAGTACATTATAGTTCTTTCTAAACTATATAAAATAATCCTCGAAAAATAAACTCTGAGTAGAGCAGGCAAAATTGCAATTTTTGTGAATAACCTAGCCACAAGAGGCTGGAACAAAAAACTCACCAGAAAAAATTAAAGTAGGTAAACGTCTACAATAAACACAGACTAGTAAGTCTAGGTTTACTAATATGTAACTGTAAAGTTCACAAAACTTATTTAACTGTTAATTATAAAGAAAATTAAAATAAATTATAAAGACCAGTTTCCATTTTTCAATTCTGCATTCATAGTAATCATATTACTTTACCTACTTTTTTACTTTGGATTCCTCAATAAATCGCTCGACCTTACAATAGATAATAAAGTTAAAGTTAAGTAGGTACTTCCATATAAGTCGAAGATATAACTGAAGAATCAGACCGAATAACGAAATAACTAGGACGATGATGATCCGGAAATTAGGGAGAGCAGCGAGATCGGCAACCCTATTTTAAACTCTTAAGGGCCCATGTTCACCTTGAACTGTACAAAGGACGCGGCCCAAATAGAATATAATTATATATACCCACATAGATATAAAGGGCGTATTTTTTAGACGGGCAGTAAAGGTTGGTATTTTAACCATTGTAGCTGTGTACAGGAAAATGTGCTGAGAAGATTGACTCTACTTTTTGAAGACATTTTGATCTACATTCACAAACTTTGAAAAAATGTAGGTACAGTTAGCAAGAAAATGGACCTTATTTATACACGAAAACTTTTTTGAAGCCAATCGATCCGCTTTCGCTTTGCTTTATGAGAAATCATAAGAATCAAAAGACTCTAGTGACCAAAAATGTGAGAAATGGCAACACCAATTGGTGGAAGAGAGTAGAAGGTGCTTAGCCCTAGAAGTGGTGTTTGATGACTAGCTCATGGGCACTGCGTGGTTGCCATGCAGTACCTACTAACTTCGGCTTGGGCCATCGGAATAGGTTAGGCAAGATTAGCCTCGTCGCACGAATGCACCCATTTGAAGTGTCCCTAATCTAGCTAAATGTTCTTTATATGGGTCCGATGTGGACGCTCATGAATGTTGTATTGACTCAAGTTGCCTCGTTTCAAAACCTACATCATCGAGTAAAGAAGGAGAAACTCGACGGAGCCGGAGATACTACAAGACGAAGTGGATTGAGATTAAGTCTGGTGTGCTCTTTTTACCTAAAACTTAACTTTAGATCATACGAGTATTCCCTTTAACACTTTAAACGATATCGTAACGATAACTTAACGTAACGTAAACGATAACGTATATGCATATACATTTGAAAGGAATATAGTAGGTACACCACTATCAATCATGAGATGAGGCTGAGAAGCGCTAACGCTAACCCAGCAAAAATAATAACGTAACAGTAACATAAGTAACGTAACAGTATCCGTCGTGGTGATAAATCGTTATCGTGTGGAAGAGATATAATAATATACCATATAATAATATAATATAGACGAACGCTCATGAGGCCTTTTCTACAGGAACGACAAGACCATGTTACTAGATAAGTATAGATCACCTAAGTAAACAGGGTCGTAGGCAAATAATAGTACACAGTCTTAACAGCTACCTCTAAAGCGGTAAAGTGACAATTAGTTACGGAAAGTGAAGATAAATTAACGGGTATCTTCAATACCGGAACGGCGAGCAGCTTATCTTTGGATATTAATTTTGGCCCTTTGGAGTGTTTAACCGGTTTGGAAATGTTATATGGGTTTGTGCTTCCAATTTGCTAATAATAGTCTGAAAAGCAGGTATACAGTATACATGTATTTTATGCATTGTGCAGTGTTATTAGCATATGTATTAGGGTTTTAAGTATATAAATTACAAATAATAATAAAAAAGTTTCAAGTGATGATGTCTCACTGTCGCTCACCTAGACATGAACCTGATTCTGATTGAACCTTGAACTTGATTTTTCGGTAAATGAAAACATTGTAGTGGCAGATCATTTTTAATGCCCGCCTGGCTAGTTACCAAGTACGATGTGATCCAGCTGCTATAAGAGTCCTATTCCAATATAGCGTGTCGACCTTCGATCATCACTGGTGAACCAGCGAAACGCTATTTTATAGTATAGGTGTATTGTTTATCAATGACCAGTTTTGTTCGTCTTTCGTCTTAATAAATAAAATTTAAGCATTGATACAGGTAGTCACGTCTATTAATACCTACTTACACCTAGAAATGAAACTTCTCGCACCTTAACACCAAAGTAGGGAAAGACTCAAGTTTCAGAAAACTTTGTCAAGTTTTTGCTCAGAATGTAATAATGTTGTACGTATTTTCAAAGATGTAGTTCTCGAGTTTTAAACCCAAGTCTCAAAGAAGTAGCGTCAAGCGTTGAGTGATTGGATTTATATATCTTCTACCTTTACCTATTCCTTTCTCTTTTTCTTGTGTTATTGGGAATCATCATAATATAATTGTTAAGATGTTGTTTTACGATTACGAATTTGAGCGTGATCATCATTTTCGACCCCACGGTTAAGATAGTTACCAAAATCTAGCCTCATCGTCATCAGCCGGAAGACGTCCAATGCTGAACACAGGCCTCCCCGTATAACGCAACTTGGATCTGCTACTCGCCTCTTGCATTCTACGGCTCCCCTCGGTTTTGACAAGGATGTCGCTCCACCTAGTGGGGGAAACGCATCTACGGTAATTAAAATAAAAACAATTTTTAAAAATTTTGTCTGTCCGTCTATCTGTATGTTTGTCCATTTGTTCTGCCTAATTTCCGAACCGGACAAAATTTTGACGGGATTTTTACTGGCAGATAGCTGATGTTATAAGAATTCGAGAATAAAAATGTCTTGCCAAGGAGTAAAACTAAGTTTATTGGTTAGGGCTAAGTGACATTTTGTAAAAGACGTCATTACTTACCTACGTTTGTACCCGTCCTATAACTAATTCCGAAAGTTACCCTTTGTAACTTCCTAACGATTTTCAAATCGAAAAAAAGTTCCTATCCCTTTGAGATATACCGATTCGCGACGGACGGTATGTGAATAGGATAAAATGAATGCCTCAATAATCTTTAGAGGTTCGTCCTAATTCGATCACTGATTGGGCAACAGCCAATTTATGGATTTTACGCGAATAACGCTCATTTTGTCAATTTTCGGCTTATTTATAAGACTTATATAGGTATTGGTAATTGTACTTACAGTTTACTAGATGGTAGGACTGACTCTTCTGTGACTGTCCGTTTCGTTTTGGTACCACCGCTTTGCTCGTGAAGTCTGCCGCCAAGCAGTTATGTGCAAGGATTACTGTGTTCCGGTTTGATGAGCAGAGTAGCCAGTGAAATTACTGGGCTAACCTAATGTCTCAGGGTAACGAGCGCACTGCAGTGCCACGCAGGCCTTTGTGTTTCAAAGTTCTAAGTAACATTGCGATTGTTATGGCCCGGCGTTATGCTTACCATCAGGTAAACCAAATAGATATAGGATATATAAATAGGCGGATAGATGAGTATAGAGTGCTCTTCTCTGCCTAAATCAAAATAACTTGCTGTTGTCATTAGTATTAAATACCTAACCTACCAGCAATATTGCCAAAGATGTCTTGAAATGATCGTAAATACTTACGAGTTAGTTAAATTAAATATATTTTGATTAATTGGATATATCAAAAATACAATTTGTGCTAGTATAGATGTTTGTGCGTTCAAATGCAAATTTATTATGCAAAACTAGACAGCTAAATGTTTCATGGGCAAGAGGTAAGTAGTGAAAACTTCCAATGAAAGTTGTTTCGAGTATCCTGCTGTAAGGTGTATGAGTTATGGGAAGGTTTGCGAAATGCGAAAGTTTCGATTTTATTGGATCGGGTAGGTACCTACTATGCAGGACTATTTGAATCTGTGAAAAATATTTATATATTATACGAGATAGGCATGTAAAACATTTCTCAATCTGACATCTCAAAAATTAGTGCTCTACTAAAAACAATGTAGGTAAAGAGTAAAATAAATACATGTGGCCTAAACAACTAAAAATTGCTTTAAGCATGAAGTGCAAATGTAAACATCAGCAATATTGTGCGGCATATGTTAACAGCGTCGTAGAATGTGTGGGTAGTTTCGCAGCGGTGCGAAGGCGCGTGGGTCTAAATTCAGCCGCTGAACCTCTGCAGGGGCGTGCCGTGGGAGTATTGCGCGAACGGGCATGAGAAATATAGGCATATCTGCCTACACGATAGTGCAGTATGTTTTATCGATGTAAATATGAGGCACGTGTGGTAGAGTTATTAAGTACAAAAAAGCAAGCAGATCCGCTTTTTAAAGATTTTTAAATAATAAGAAGATAAAAAGAAATAATATAATTTAATTACTTGATTTTTTTGTTTTTTTTTTTGTGTTTTTCGTACTGGTTTAGTGAGATTTACAAGACTTAAAATAAACTTAAAAAATAGGGACCAACTTGATATCGTAACATGTTCGACTGAAATGAGGTTACTGATTAGGTGGTCGACGCAAAGCGACAGGTATAAAGCGAAAAGTACATTCATTGTACTTTAGTAATGAGATTTTTGTGTACCTACTTTTTAATCTAGTGTACCTATAATACCTATATCCAAATAACAACAGTACCTATATCGTATTATTGATTTGTAGGTTTTACAAAGTTTAATAAAGGCCACACCGCGAACAAGCGGTTGATTGTAATGATAAGTACGAGTAAACATTTTACTGTATAAATAAAGTGCCTACTCGAAGTTTTATAAAACGCAGTCAGATGAAAACGTATCGTGTGCATGCAACCCATTACCCATCAGTCCAATTTATTACGTGTAAGCCTGGTAGTTAAGAACAACATTTTATCGATAAATGAAAAGAACAACACTATCAAAACAGAACAATTGCAAGGCCGCAAGCTTTGTGCCAGCACTGAAGCAAACATTTCCCTGTCATGACATTCCTTTAGAATGCATATAGCTCGTCGGATTTTATGTTAAAGTTAAACATATTTTTCGGGTGTTTGTTGACAAGACAAAGAAGGATACTTGTACATTATGGGTACTTGCACAATACCCTACTTTTATGGATAGGTATAACCCATCCATAAAAATAGGGTATTGTGCTCTAGCGTATGTAAAGTTTACTAGGTGGTAAGTAGGACTAACTCTTCTGCGAATGGTGGTACCTATTTTCAGTCCTGTCGAGCCTTATCCGATGCTTCCCTGCCACCTTCACGATTTCATCTAGCCAACGGTCTACTTGGAAGTCTCCCACCATCTCGGCGCACGACTCCGTGAATCGTTTGATTTCCATGACTAGATTATCTATATAGTCAGTCCGTAGCCGTCTAGATCAGCGGTTCTCAAACTTTTTTGGTGACGGAACCCTTTTGGAAAGCGAAATACATGACGGAACCCTAGAATAAAATAAATAGTTTTTATTAAAAGTGTATTCTTATTAATAAGCATAATAAAAGTACCATGAATTTTTTTCTAAATTCTTGCGGAACCCCTACAGGGGTGTCGCGGAACCCTATGTTTCCACGGAACACACTTTGAGTATGGCTGGTCTAGATCATACGGACCATAGCGGCAACACGCAATAGATATTGATTGTTTAATTAGTAACTAGTAAAAAGTGTTCGTGTTAAAGTGAAATCAAGTAACTCACTTTATCCATTTTATTCGTGCTGTTAATATAAAAGTCAAGTTCTAATAAATATTATGTGAAGTCTGTTTCGCCAGTTAATAAATGGTTTGTATGCAATCTAAAACCAAGTTTTATTTTAATAATATATTGGTCTCCCTTTCACATGAGCTTTCAACGATTTAAACTTATAAAAGCTTAAAACTTACGAGCACATATTTATGATCCACTAACTTAAAAAGCATGAATCTCTGAGATTCAGTTTTTGTAGAGCACGCTTAATTCAATGTTTGGAGTTCAGCTGAACGTTTGGTTCACGGCGAACTTTTCCAATTTTCCAAGTTTTTCGCAACGTTTCATAGTATAAGATACACGTAGGTAATGATTACCTGTGTTGGGTATATATATTAAATTTACAAGTTTTACAGTTTTGAAGCTGTGGAACAATTATAACGTAACTATAAGCTGCTGCCCCTGCGTGAGGATTCCTACAGGAACCGTGCTTTTTCCAGAATAAAAAATATCCTAGGTTACTTATCCGGCTTTTAAACTGACTCCATGCCCAAAATCACGTCGATTCGTTGCATGAAAGAAAGACAGAACAATAAACGTACATATATAAACGCACTTTTGGATTTATAATAGGTAGTAGGTACGGATAGTGGTGTCAATCCAAAAACAATGAAAGCTCTTTTTTCTTTCGAGGTTAGCCTCAATACAAGTGAGATGAAAAAGCACCTCGTGTAGGGTATTTGTATAGGTATGTCACGCACGTCGCACAGCCCTATTTTCAATGATAGCGCGATAAGATTTGGTTCTCCGTATGCCCCAGTAACAAAATGCTAGTTACAATTGAATACACTTATATAAATTTATTTTATTAACTGATGGTAGGAAATTTAGCCTCCCATAAGTTACAAATCTGTTGTCAAGTGGCCGGATTGGGTATTAAGCTAAACCTTCATCTAGATTCATCTAGAAAAGATACCGAAAAATCAGACTGTCGTTTGACTCGTTTGATGTACTGATTTACGTAATACCTACACGTTGATATTTCTTCATAGACAGGTTATGTATTAAAGCAGTTAGGAACATTCACTCGAAGGTTGCTTTTCAAAAGCTTTCACGTGTTTAACTAAAAAATTGGAAATACAACACATAATATAACAATACAGAACTTTCTCTATTAACATATCAATTCATACCGGTCATGCTCAACTGAATTTCTCACGAATATATTTTACTTATTTACAGTAGGCAAAGCTTTTACGTACGCTTTTACGTTCGGACTCGTACATGAGAATGACCGATTTCTGCCACATATTTGTTTAGGTAGTTTTAGTTTAGTTTAGGTTTCACTATGTATTTTTTTGTTATTATTCATATTTGATTATTTTTAGTTTATGTTTGGTTATTGTTATATTTTCTGTTTTTTCTGGTACCTACATTTGTGATGTCATGATGGACATCGATTGAAAATCAGGCTCAAGGGCCATTGATCTTAGTTGTATTCTGAGTCGGATATTATTCCTTATAGCCCACAACATTATTTTGTTTTTTTTTTCAGGTTTTATGTTGTTAGAACTAAATGTATTTTTCTTTTTTCTACCTTATTTACAAGCATTAGTATGAGGCGTAAATTACTATGAGTCGTAGATAATATTTTTTTTTTGCATATTATGTGATGAGACAATTAAATCATTTGCTGGATGGTTTAGAATGAAATTGTTCCATTACGATCATAATACACGTACCTATAGATATGTACCGACCGAAATATTTTCGAACGATATGAACGGGATATTTTGTTTGTGAACCTACTACCTATATTTTCACGAGAAGGGCCTTTTCCGAAAAAAAAGTTTTACCATCCGGATTCTTTGCTAAGATTCTCTGTGTGTAGGGAATTGAAAGCTGCGAGGGCTATGATCTCACAACACCCAGAAATGGATCCAATGGGTACTTGCACTCTTTTTATCTGGACCCAAATATTTGGCACGTATATCTATGCGCTCTATATATAATACTAGAGCGATATAGCCTCCTCTTTAGATCAGAAATTAAGTCTATCGACCCGTCCACTACACCACAGTGGTAAGTACAAAAGAAAGGTATAACAGAAAATAATATAAAAAATTATTAACAAATTATGTCATCGATAACAAGCAATCGATAATTTAAATGTATTTCTCCTGAAAGATGGTTCAAGTGAAAACATTTCAATCTCTTTCTACGATTGCACAGCATTTCCATTGCATTTCGTATTTTTACTTTACGTTTATTTGCTTTACAATAGATGGACTTTTAGATTAAAAGTAAGTCATGTGCGAATGCACGTTTTAAATCAGAAGAGACAGCGTTTTTTTTCTGCTATGCGTTCATAAAGTTTGTTTCCGATTGACTATTTCCTTTTTAATAATAATATTTTTTTCAAATAATAATAATTTTATATCTATTGCTATTTTATTCAGAACCAAAGGTAAGCATGAAATTTGAGCATGATTGGATATCGGGAAGAGGTAAAAACACGATCTTCAGATTTCCCCCTGACAAATAAATTCACATGGCAAAATAATTTAGAATGAATACATGCGAAGAGAGTAAGGTGCGTTTTATTATTCCGTGTTAAAGAAGCAAGCAATACATTGATAAAGGGTTTCCCGGCGCGGTTTCAACTTACACGTGTTCTGGAGATGAAAATGTATCATTGAAGCCTCGAGCGAGCAACGAGAAGCTTAAAGCGGACTTAGTTGCGTTTTTTACGACTTCAGGGATTTCCCTGCGAGGCTGTCGGTCGTGTTGAGTTACAGCACGTGGAAAAATGTTTTGCTTATGACGTGAGGTTAGTAGGTAGCACTGCGGCTTTTAATAAAACATTTACGAGTCGTGCTGTTACATAGTTGTTGTGTTTTTAATCTCTTTTTAGGCACGTGGAATCGTGTGACTAATCTTTTAGTATCATCATTTCGTACCTTAAGTTTTTATGCTTAATTGATCCGGGTATCCTAATTACCTAATTAACGTGTAGTCACGGTGGCACCGGGTGGTAATGGGTAGTCATTATCAGCCTTTTACATACCGATTGCTGATGCTGGGATACTGGCCTTCTTTCAGAGAGTGACAGAGAATATGGGAACATAATCAACCATGCGTGCCCAGTGCGGCTTGGTGGATCTATCTTCGAATTTTGTGGTTCTTGAACATGCGGTTTTCCTTCTCACGATGTTTTCCTTCGCCGTGAATGTGAATAAATCCACACATAACTTGATATAAGCCATTGGTCATTGGCAGGGCTGGGCCGAGATTCGAACTACGGTGCGTGTATCCGCTCGGCTACACTCCCTCAAAGGTAGTAAATATGCTAAAGTTACTATTAAGAATAGCTTTCAATTGCCATCGCTGAAACACTGATAGCTTAGCAATCGATTTTCAAGTTTAAAGTGGTGGCTAGCTGGTGAGCACCAGGAAATGCCTTATCACCAATATTTGTTTTGTAAAAAAAAAGTTCGGAAAATGTCATTTAAATCCACATTTTTTTTTGTCTCCGTCCACTGGGGTTCCACTGGAGGATTTAGTCATTTTTTATAATTTCGAATAGGTAAACAGTTTTGTGATAACATGGACCACATCTCACAAAGCTTAGAGATAACAATAGGCCGACTAAACTACAATACTTTAATCGGCTCACCTGGTTTACTTTAATGCGAGCTGCAAGTAGTAATAGCAATTCCCATTGAAGATAGTTCCTTCTAATAATTATATGGTTCTAGAGATTCGTTTCTGAGAAGGGTAGGTAACGAGTTGACAATGTCTCTGGTATTGCAGATGCTCAAGCAGCTGTAACCACTTATCATCAAGTGCACTGCTTGATTGTTTGTCACCTATTTCAATAACAAAATAAACTAACCATGTAGACTTTTAGCGAGAGACAGATAGGTAGGTAATATAAAATAGGCGTAGCATGTACCAAAGTAAGTTTTACGGCAAAAATATCTTAAAACTTGCTGACATTGCAGATCTTATCCTGTCCAGATTTCCATAAATTTGAGGTATGGTTTTGAGTTCACACAAAAACTCCATAAAAAATTGCATTTTCGGATTTTCTCCATTTACTAATTTTCCAACTGTTGCAAATTTCTTTTATTAAAAACCCTTATTCGGACGTATAGTACGTACATTAAAAAAATAGCCAAATCGGTCCAGGCGTTCTCAAGTGATGCGCTTACCAACGAATATCTTTTAATTTTTATGAAATATAGTACCTAGTTTATAAGTAAATTAAATATAGAGTACATATTAATCATAGAAAATTAATATACAATCATAAAAAACGTACTCCACATAATATTGCGTAGATGCATACCTATTTATTAATTATTTGCATTAAAGCACATTGGTCTTACTTCTAAAAACTGATCTTATTCGTTTTATGAGTTTTTATCCGATAAAGTGCAAGAAAATTTTAGGATTACAGTCGGGCGAGAGCAAGTCGCAATTGAGTCGAATAAATTTAATTTTCAGTTAGTGGGAGGACTAACTCTTCTGCGAGTGTCCGTCTGGATTGTTACCACCGCTTTGCTCGTGAAGTCTGCCGCCAAGCAGTAGTGTGCAAGCATTACTGTGTTCCGGTTTGATGAGCAGAGTATCCAGTGAAATTACAGGGCTTATGAGACTTAATACCTAATGCCTCAGGGTAACGAGCGCACTGCAGTGCCGCGCAGGCCTTTGTGTTTCAAAGTTCTGGGTGGCACTGCAATTGTTATGGGCCGGCGTTATGCTTACCATTAGGCAAACGACCAGCTCGTCTCGTTACCAAACAACATAAAAAAAAATCACAGTGATAAAAAGAAAAAAGACGATGCCAGTCAAAAGATCTCAATAAATTCCTGTGTTACTTCTTTCGTATTTCAAAGTAAAGCTAGCTTTAGCACACGTTGAAGGTCTCCACTAACTTTACGGTCTCGTCTCAAATCTTATAGCTGTATCTTCTTTGACATTGGGTATAACTTTTGAGAATTTATCCCCTGTTCTCTTCAACTTATTTATCCTATACGTCCAATTCCCTCACCATTAGCTTACCTCGGAATAAATATCATTTACCTCCACTCTATATTCAACCTAAAGTGTAATACGATCAAACACGAAGTTTTCCATTTTCGTGCGACAACGAATAAGTACGTTAGTTACGTAATACTAGGCCATATAAATAGGAAAATATATAGGCGGCTCCGTGGCTAAGTTAGTAGGTAAGCTTGCGTACAATACGAGGAGCCCCAGGTGCTATTCCCGGTAAGGCCAAACTTAGAGAGGTAAGCATAAAGTTTTTGCTCTCGGGTCTTGGATGTTTGTGCTGTGTATCTTAGTATGTAAGCGTTTATGTTTATAGTAAAAACACACAAAACTAATATATAATTATGCTGCTGGACAGATAGCTCAACATCAGAAAACTCTTACATATTAATGCTGCTGCTTATATGAGAGTGGCATTATAAAACCTTCGAGTTACCTGGAAGTAAAATATGTCCGGCTTCATGTCTGTATTTTTCTTTTCTATACAACGTAATCCATACTAATATTATTTCTGAAAACTAAGTATAAAGTCTGTCTGTCTGTCAACTCTGCCGAAACGATTGAGTTTAAATCTGGCAGACATGTAGCCTCAGAGCCAAAATAAGAGATAAAAAGAAGCCAAATATTGTAAATAATTTGCGCGAATTACAAACTATGTAACCCTAACTGGGATAATTCAAATTCAATATCAAAATTATTTATTCACATGAATCCCATGGGAGCACTCATGAAAGTTAACAAAAATGACTAACTGACTAAGAAATCAATGTTTATCAAACCAATACTAATCAACGATTGGAAGACGTAAAAAAGTACATCAACACCACAAGCAAGAACATAACAAATCTTTACAAAAATATCGCCAAACACCAATATCCAGCCAACGATGAGCGAGTCTTTGTTTCTTTCCTCATCGTCGTAACTTTTTCGCGTCTTTTGTACCGCGACGATATGAAATATTCGTACACATTCATTCCCTGCTAAGGTACGGCATAATGGCTGTCAGATCGCTCAGTGAAATATCTCGTCCGTCTACGCGATATACGCGATACCACCATAATAAATTAAATCGGCAGTAAGCAATATTGTGCCGTTGTGTGCTCGGAATGCGTATGGACTGTTTACGCTGGAAATGGTGAACATTTTGCTAAGTGACTTATGTTCTCACGGTTCTGGACTTAAAAGGCAATTCTTCCTTAATGCTACTGAAATCATGTATTAGGGGTTCATGATCACTTTAGTTACAAACTGATAATATTGTATTTTGGGACTTACTAGTAGTTATTTCTTTGTACCTATTTACATTTTTACTACCTATCTTATAGTGTTCTATATTCGCTTGTATTATCTGATGAAATATGTACTTAGTAGGAAGGTAACTCGCTTGTGCAGTACGTAAATTAGTTTGTTAAGTATTTATAATAACAGTTTCAATTTCAATTACTCCGAAATTAAACAATTTTCAAGAAATTAAAAAGTCTAATGTCATCACTTATTCAATTTCCCGCGGTGTCAGCTGTAAAAGACACAAAAAATGAAATCACTCTACCCAGAGACAATAACCGCGGACTCCACCTAGATCTGAGTAGGTACCTACATTCGGTTTATTACGGTAAGGAAGTCTGTCGGTTCACGTTATATTTTTTTTATTATTATTCTCCTCGCTATTTTAGCCAATACGATTTTAATAAATAATCTTTAAATTCGAGTCAAAGTCCTATCAAGTCTAGTCTAGTCATGGTCGAGTCAAAGTCATACTCCAGTAAAGCTGGTGATAGGTACGTTACTGAATGCTTAGTAGAAGCATTCCTATGAAACTGGTACTTTTTTACACGACTGCACAAAAAAGGAGTAAGTAGCATGATTTTAGGTTTCATGTATGTAAGTATATGTTAGTTTCTTTATTCCACCATAACTTTTGAATACTCGAACAGATTTGGATGTATGGAGTATCGTTAGAATCTAAAGGGTTGTCGTGTTTTTTGTTTATGTAAGTACCTACTTTTACTACATCGACCTTTGTTTGTAATATTTATTTGTATTGTTAACCATTAAGTGTTCGCAAACGTGCATGACTGAAGAAAATAGTACAAAGACGAAAAACGTGTATTTTCGTATTCTATCCAAAACTCCATAGAAGCTTCAGTAAAGTATCCACCGCTTTACTGAAGCGTCGGTACCAGTCAACTCCGTAACAATTGAACGGATTTTAATGGTAGGCATTAATGTAAATAGATTCGTCGGAGTAACACCAGGTACGTTTTACCCGTTTTAGTTTATAGGTAAGTAATAAATAACACAGGCGCTCATGTTTTTTTTTTTTTTTTTGTTTTGTTTTTGGCTCCACGCGATTAGCGTATTTAGCCAGTGTCGAGTTATATGAATAATAATATATAATAAATCTCTAGTTATCGTGAATGAAAGTCGTCAAAGTCACGTTAAAGTTTAGTCTAGGCGTGGTCAAGTCGAAGTAATGCTTCAGTAAAGCGGTGGATACTTTACTGAAGCTTCTATGGAGTTTTGGATAGAATACGAAAATACACGTTTTTCGTCTTTGTACTATTTGCCTTTCACTTATGCACGTTTACGAACACTTAATGGTTAATAAACCACCATTATTACACATTAACACTCGATAAAACACAGGTTTTAGTAAATAACACAAAATCAACAACAGCACATTTTCGCATTCCCGCCAAAACTCCCGCTCATGTTCTTAAGAATATTTTTTTTTTTAATTTAGTCCGAAGTATTGCCGTTATATTATTACTTAGGGATCTTCGAAAAGTATTTAATTTATATGCTCTGATAATAATTTTTATACGAATGTTGCACCATAACAATTCATTTAAAAGAAAGCAAGCTATAAGAAAATATAACACCTATTTATTAATATTCACTTCAGATGCTCGGAAAAGGGTTGCGGAATCACGGAGATGGACGAGGGTGAGGCCATGACGTTTTCTGAACAAGTTTGATGGGTCATTCATTTTTACACATTGCTACCTGCTGCCCGCGGTTTCACCCGCGAGAAGATTCCTACACGAATAGTTAATTTTCCGGAGTAAAAAGTATCCTAGGTTACTTTCCGGCTTTTAAACTATCTCTTTGCCAAGAATCACGTCGATTCGTTGCTCCAACGATGCGTGAAAGAAGAACAAACCAACACACAAACAAACACACTTTCGGATTTATTTATAATAGTTTATACATTACTGTCTCTCCACCCGCAGTTTAGTCTGCGTGAAATTATATTTTGAGTGTAATACTATTCTTGTCAAAAAGGTTTACGGAAAAGGAGTTGTTATGACAAAAGGATTTGAATATGAATGCGTGGTTGAAAATATATATGGTTAGGGACGTCCATAGGTATAGTATTATTATAATTTACGAGTGTGCAAAAAGCTTATTGTATTTAGTTCTTGATCTGTAAATGTAAATTTCGTGAACTGCGAGCTAAATGGTCGCAGTTCACGTAATGCTTTGATCCACAGCTTTCATTTTTTTCTCTTCGGAAGGGAAACGTGTGTACTTTTATTTTAACACTAAATTCTTTTTTCCCTTTTTACTAAAATTGTATAATGAAATTTGACAGCGAAATAACACCAGCGACAATGTGCCACCTAGCGGGATAAATAAGCAGTAGCTAAGCTACTCTCATGATCAAAATCTGTGGTCAAGCACCACAACCAGGGCAAGCAACGCAATAAAGTGTAGTTAATTGGATTATTTTTCCAGGCACACAAATGGATTGGATAGGAATCCACTGTTGGCTTTGTCGGATGATCGGGCTCAGTTGTGTATGTTGCCGCATGGATGGTTGCCCACTGCGCATGGCTGGCTACTGCCTACAGCGGCACGGTTTCATCTCGCTTTGGTTAATTTATTACCACTAAAACTGTACAATGAATGAAAATGATGCTTGCGAATTGAACATACTTTTGGGATGTTAGCCGTGGCACAATTTCAACTGATGTGAAGTGATGATGTGACGGCAACATATTTTCACTCTGCCCTCGAGTGTCTGGTGCTTCTTCTTGATAGTGTAGGGCTTGAAACGTGGCAACTAGAGTTACAATAACTTTCATGAGAACTCACTTCAGCCTGGTATGTGTATTAGCTTCAGCTATAGCTTTGGGATCACTTTGAAAGAATTCGAACTGGTCTACCCTAATCCCCTACGGTTTGTATTTCCGTACTATATGCATTTTTGTACGTCGCAAATATGTGTTTTATTTATTTATTTCAATAATTATTTGAAAACCTATTATTAAATTTACACGCGTTTCGATTTAATAATCGATAGATTTGAGCCTACCTATAATAGTAGACTGACATCCCATTCTCCATTAATTCTTCCTATTTGGCTATACCTTGTTACTGAAATTGATTACTTGTAAAGCATTGTTTCGTAAGTGATTAAGTCGAAAGTTACAAAACAGATGCGATTCGAGAATTAAGGTTAGTAAAGTCAAGACCGCAGTTTGCGCAATATAAGATCGACTTTAAAACGATGTAGCAAGTTAACTTCTTACGTTTAAATGCCATTTCATTTTGAACCAAATCTTTTTATGAGTACCCATGTTCTTACAAAACGCTTGGCTTTAATGCGACAAATCCCGCATTTTAGAATTCCGTACATTGAATTTAAAGACAACGGAACCCTTAAATGATCGTTTTGTAGTCTTTCTGCCAAAACTCTTTTTTCAATATGTACTTAAAATAATTATTCTAGCTCAATGGCTGTAAAAATTTTATGTTTATTGCTCAACGCAACAAATAATAATACCTATACGTCCATACAAAATTTCACTGTCACAAAATCTCGCTCTCGTCATCAACAATAGGGTACTATCTATAGGGTTCTTCCCATTGATCTAGCTTATTTGAAGAGGTTTTTTTTCCGAGTAATTTTGTAATATACATATTCGAATATTAATTGATTTTTCTTTGTTATGTGCACCTTTGTCGATAGCTTTAATTCAGAACCAACCATCCTAAGCGTAGTAGGTACTTTAAAGTTATTATTGATAGTATTTTAAAGGAGGTAAGGAAGCCTCGCGAGTTTTCACGCTTGACGTTTTCTTTTTGTCACAAATCTGACTATTCAGCACTTGATTGTTAGCGAGTCGCAGATCACAGACGATTAACTCGCTAGAGAATAAGAGCTCGTCGCTGACGCGAACATTGCCATTCGGAGCCTACAGGCGCATCTGCGACTTAGTATTTCAATGAGAATAGGTTCTTACAACTCTTGCTAGATCCTAACAGATGAGAAAAAGTATGTATTCATAACATTATATACCTGAAAGACTAAGTTCTTTAGGATATCTCAGCTCCTTATGCACATCACCTCCAACTATTATTAGATTTTACAAAGGTAGGCAATTAGTGAGTAGTTATATCTCATATATATGTTACCACACATCCGCATTTGAAACAACATGTAGCTGGTACATATTTCGCTAAATATTAGATTTGTTTTGTTCACTTCAAACTGTTTTAACCTCGCTGATATTTCTGATAAGAACGATAACTCTACCCACTTCAAAGAGGTATTAATCTCTCATCAATACGGAAACACGAGCTTTTCAATTTTAATGTTCCGCTCTTCCCTGTTCTTCTACTTCATTCAAATGCAAGACGACTTTTAAAAGCAAGTATGTACCAAAGCGTTTTGTCGGTTTTAAGTACCCTTTTCTGAAGCAATTTTAAACTCTTTATAACTTTCCAAGATGGCTTCCAAGTCATCTAAACATTGAGAAGTCAAAAAGAGGAGGCTGCTTCGTACCACCGCATAGTACTTACTCATTTAATACTCGATCTACTAAAAACTCAGACCACTAATGGAGTGCCATGGAACACTCGGGTGAGTCGAGGTTGATCGACAAGCCACGAATCCTTTGTAAATTCTTGCGAGTGAATCAATCATCGTCGGAAAACAGCTGTGGCCCATTCCCTAATTCTGTTTCAAAGAATCTCAGCTGACCCCTCTCGTTTCAGAATTAATTAATGTAAGAAATTATTTTTTAAACGAACTGGTACAAAATAAAATGTCTATTATTTTGTATCTTTTATTTTTAGTCGAAAAGACACATGTTTTTTCAACTAGTGTACCTACTTAAGTCTTTTATTATATAGTATTTTTATGCAATAGAATTTTCGCTATAGCTAGTTTAATTATTCTCATCTCATTATCTGCTATACCTACAATTAGATTATTCTCATCTCATTAATATTTTGTTATAATATAATAGGTACTTAATAACATCCTGGCTGGGCTATTTGATAGTTTGTTTGAAATGAAGGTAATGGTTCAGAGTCTAAAGAATAAATTACTTGCTTGCGAAAAATAATATCAATTACAGATTAAATATCACAGTTAAGCGGTAGTTTCTATTTATTTATATCCTCTAAGAGAAAGCGAAATCAGCTTTTTAATTACTATAATATTTACAAGAACTGGATACCGGTTTCTATATTATGTGATAACTTAAGTAGCTAAATTATTTCGTGTCTAGGTGGCACTGAACTTTTTCTTTACAACGATTTGATAGAAATCGAAATACAACCAGCACGTAAGCTCCTACTACATCTATACTGACATCTATAAATCAAGCCGCTTTACTGAAGATCGATAAAGAAGTGGTCGCTGGCATGACTATCTCGGACGCGCCAAGAGGTGTGAGGCTGTGAAGTGTTCCTTTGTGGCGTTACACCCTCACGACCTAGGTTACGGCAGCGTACAGAGCAGTTTTTTCCCATTTTTGCCATTATCATGTCGGTGCACCAAGGCACCAATTCTACTAAACAAATGGTTTAAAATTAACAATGGTTTCATCGCAAATGATCACTTTAGGCACTTTTGGTATTTTATAGCACAATCCTGTTTCTACGGTCGCCTATGACAATGACGGTCATCAATAAATCATTGTTAATTTTCGAATGCTCTTCGTCAATTATCATTTTGCAACGAAACCATTGTCATTTTAAACCATTTGTTATTGTGATTGGAGCCCAGATTAATTGCTTTTTGGAATTGGAATAGGATTTACTATCACTGGAGTTCCTTCATGAGTTCAAGATTGTCAGTGTGAAGTACTACTTTGAATACTCTATGAATACTCTATGATTCGACCGATTCAGACTTTTGTAAGAATTAAGCATTGCAAGGCTTACCTCGACTTATCTCGTGGTTGCGGATTATAGTATCTAGATAATACATATTTTAATCAGATGCCTCATTTTTTTTTAAAACTTGACTAACAACGAACTGGTCCTGAAAAGGTCTCATTTTTCAGACACAAACCTTAAATACTGCTATTTAGCATATCCCAAACAATCAAGTTATGTTACCAAATCTAGGTGAACTACCTATGTACTCAAACAAGCCCTTTAGCTTCCAAGATAAAACCTGAATTATATCGGAGAAAATCGGTATTTAATTGATTTTGTTTTGCAAATTATATAATTAAAGTTAGATAGATCGTAATTAAGGCAAGTATCACCGTTGAGTGTAACCGTAGCGAACTACAGAGTACCTATTAACGCGAACAGCGAGAGAAATTATTCAATTAAGTTGCTATTATACAGCTATGTTAGAAATTCCTATAAAATTTCGCTCCAATTTTATCAACGAATTATTATTGTAAATAAATTATAGTAATGGGAGACAACAAAGATGTTATACCTAAAACAAGAAGAAATACAATCGGAATGGTTGGACATTGTTTAGTGCTATCGGGCCACCACCCTCATGATGAAAACCTACGACCAATCACCTAATGGTGTGTTCTGATAGCCGCTATTGATAGCCAGCTCCCATCCAAGGCTTATTGTATTTAATTTTGACTACATCGTCATTTATTAAGATCAAGAATAAACAAATTTCAAGGCCTTAAGGTCAAATCAAATCAGTTTGTAGCTACTATTTACTTGAATGACGTGATGAATGCTCAGAACCCACAATAATAAATATTCATTACCTACTTACCTGATAACCATTTGATTCACTACCAACATTACGATATCAAAACTAACAGTGAATCTAGGTAGTTAGGCCTGAACGAGGCAGCTATACCTACCGATCTATATGCCAGAACCCAAGCCAGAACCTACCTCACATACCTATGCATAAAAATGCTATTTTCCTGGATATATTGAATTTCGTATAATATATAAGAAATGAATAGACTCCAAGACTATCTACTCTGAACGTAAGACTCACCTTTGGATATAACCGGAAATAAACGAAAATGGAAAAGTGTGGTTGGAGCGTTTTTGGCATCTTCCCTCAGCTCGCTGCAGGAAGCAAATATCTCAGTATTTGGGGCTTAACCTACATAGTAAGGTAAAACGACAAAAATGAAAACAATTTCAACGGGAAATCCTCAAAAGGTGTTAACTTTATTAACTGGTTAATTCGTGATGTTATTGACTAAATAAGAGACAGAAAAAACGATATTTATCCTTTACTAAAAACTATTAAACATGTTCTAAACATGGCAGTAAATAAATAGGCTACATTAATACGAAGCAACTTCCTATATGCTCGTAATTGCATTGGTACAAAGCAATTATTTCTGTTATAAATAAGTAGCTGACCCAGGAATTATAAATTATTATCAAGTAAAACGCGTAGTCGTACGTGGACATTGATCCTAAACCAGAGGTCAAATCGGCCGCATTCTATTTTAATTGTTATAAAGAATATACAAACACACAAACAGTTGCATGATAATTTATTTTTAGTTGCTCAATTAACCTGTATTTTACTCATTATACAATTACAAAAGCAAAGCAACATCCTTATATTATAAGGTATTTTATAAAGTAAACAAAAAGTCATAATTGTTTAGCTCAGGCAAATATATTATGTTGTCGTTTTAATATTTGGCTGACAACGGGATGGTCGTTTGAAACTACTTTGAGCAAGCTCTGCTTTTTTTACTCATTGGATAGTTTTGTACATAAATTTTAAAATGGCTCACCGAACCTTTGCAATTCCACGAAGTAGGTAATCTCACCATAATGTTTTACCGATTAGTTAGGGGCTGTGCGTTTGGACTGTAAATACATAGAGGTGAACAACGGTAAATCGATTGCACATAATTACAAGCTTTAATTTAACTTGCAATGTCTGTATGTATGGATGTGTGTTTGTTTGTCAACATACATACATCCGTCTTGCAAGTTAAATATGACCCACTTCCCGATTCCGTTCAATTGAGCCGAAATTTTACATACATATGTAAATCGGATGACAGTATCATGATGTCACAGAGCTGGTCTGATGATGGAGCCGGAAGGTGGCCACAGGAGCTCTGTAACGAAACGACGTAACCCCATCGAGTTTGGAGTCATTTGATTGGTCTCTACAAGTACTCTGATCATAGATGATGTCCAGGGTCCTGGTGATGAAGCCGGAAGGTGGCCACAGGAACTCAGTAACGAAACGACGTAACCCGATCGAGTGCGGGCTCGATTAATTTGTCTTTACAAGTATTTGGTACCTAGATGATGTCCAGAGGCCTGATGATGGAGCCGGAAGATGATCACAAGATACCAATTACTTGCGTATTTTATAAAAGCTTGTCTGGAAAAATATATTTTTCCACAATAAACTTGTTTTTGTAATAGGAACATGATAAGATTAACATTGCATAATAATATACGTAGTAGACATAATAAATAATAATAGATTATAATATGATCAATAATATTCAAAAAATAACATTACATGTGAGGTAAGTTAAGATAAGAGATTCTAATAGTAAAGATGCCAAAAAATGCGTAGTACTTTCGTATTTTAAACTTTTTTCAGATTTATACTTCTGGAATACGCTTAGGATAGCGATCAGGGATGTGATCAGGGTTGTTGGGGTTGTACTCCCAAATGAGATACTCAGGCTCATTGAGATACAACGGCGGTATCTCTTCACTCGGCTCCCTCTCCTGTCCGAGGAGATTCTTGTTTCTCTCTAAGAACTCGTCCACTTTGGCTTGAGTTTCTTCGGAAATATCTAAAAGACAATCAGGCTACTTATTTTAATTTTAATGACAAACAAGCAATATTGTACAAACAAGCAATCTTCACGCTTTAAAAGGATAGTGTTTATATTATCTTAGTTCCAAAAAACAGGGAGTTTTAAATTCACTCCCGTTTTATGAACCCATGTTTCAAGATGTTTCTGCTATTCATAGATCGATAGTAGGTACTATCGATCTATAAGTTGGTTATGTGAAGAGCATGTATGTAAAAAAAAATATTTATATTCGTGAATGCTCGTATATGAATAGGCGTTAAAATCATGTTTTGTGTAAAGTACCCATACTTAATTGTAAATAAGTTTCTTCCAAAATCTGCAAATGCTGGTGAAACTCTCCTACCCGTACTGCCCGGTGTCAAAAATCCATTCTGAACGTAAAGCTAGTATTTTTATTTTGACGAGTTAAGAAGAATCACTTACGAGTTCTACGAAGATCAAGTCTTAGAATATTCCTGTTCAGCTCGAGAGCCCTTAAAAGGGTAACTTCAGCTTCACCAGATAAGTTATTAGCGGCCATGTCCAGTCTTGTCAGTCCTCGATTCAGGCCCAAAAGACCTGCCATCTACAAATTGAAAAATACATAAAATATGCCTTAGTAGATATTAACTGCGCATAGACAATAAGTAAATACTTAAAATCAAGGAGACACTAAATTTATTTATTTTTGATATATTTGTGGTTCTCGTTAGGGATATCGAATGTATCACTGAAAAGTCCAAATAAAAATCCTGATTTAATAAAAATGTCCTGACGTTATCGGATCTTGGGGCCTTACCGGCTAACAATCTCGTATTCGTTTTACAATTCCAAACCGATTAAAACCAGCGGTCACTAGTCTTCGTGTGGAAGGAGTTGTCTAGAGTTAGAGCGACCATCTATGTCCTGGAGGAAGCAAATATTCAGATTTTGCCATAGTCTGCCAACAGCCCTGACCTGAACCCAATTGAACATCTTTGCAACCAAAACATCGAGTCCATGTAGAGGAAGAGGATGTGCACATGCAGCAACATCTGGATTCAGTTAGGATGAAAAGGTGCTGGGAGGAGATCCCAAAGGAAAAAATCCGCCATCTTATTGAGAGCATATGCCATCGCGGCTCCAAGAATGTATTTTGAAACGAGCAGGACATATCTGTTTTCCGTTACTAATTACAAAACAAATTACAGCGGTGCGATTATTTAAAATTTAATGCTATTTTTAGATGTAAACAACTTTAAAAGGTGTGTAATAACAAAAATCATCCATGCATTCAATTGAATTAAAATTCATTAAATTTAATTTAAAAAACAATGTTTTATATTTAAAACAATCCTTACTTTGTTTTGATGTCGTCATACGTGAACCTTTTATAATTATATAGTCTCACTCTTCCCCTACCAATATCATCGATATTTTTACAAATTCTTGAAGGACAAATGTTCGATAAATGACTTAATATTTTCATAATATTTTATTGATTATCTCCGAGGTCTTTTTTATCGCACAAGATAGGTAAAGTATTAATAATCGTAGAGGTTGATTGCAAATGAGATTATGTAGGTGATTCTAGAAAAGTTCTGGCTATCAAAGGAAGTAGATAGACGAAAACAATAACGTCAACATTTTGGTACATAAGTACCTAAGTGTCTAATAAATATACGTTTTTATATGGAAATTAGATAAGGTATCACATTTCTCATGATCAGGTAGGTAGTTACATTATATAAACAATAATTGAAATTGGTTCAAAGAGCTAAAATACTATGTAACTAGTATACATAATACTGAAGACAATACCTATATTAATTAATTATTATAACAAAATACTAGTCTTGTATGGACAGTCCCAAATGTACAAGATCCAATACGCGCAACGGTACTAGGCCGACGTATTTACAGTCTGCGCTAGACAACATCCATCTCAGTCACTCTTCGTGCTACTATTTCTTTCTAATACTCGTACTAAGTATATTTCATAAAAGTGTAGAGCAAGAGAAGAAGACGAGCGAGAAACAATTTTCATTTTAAAATTGTTATCCATGTAACGAACTTGAGGTGTATTTTTTTGGTTTGGTTACTTGTCAGTTTTCATCAAGTTGAAAATCTATCGGTAAACATTTATTGGTGTCTTCAGCTGCATTGAACCAGACCTATTCTAGTTATACCATGTTAATCACCATTTCACTTATATAAATTGGATCAATTGAGATTACTGGTACATTAACATTAACGTATAGCGAATAAAATACACTCTTGTGCAATACCTTTTCAGCAGAAACGCCATGGAAACCGCACGAGTTCACAATCAGTGTCTGTGGTTTATCTTTGCAGCGAACAAACGCGGCGGCGAACGTGGTCGCGCACTCGATCGACATTGGGTTCAGGCTGAAATCTGTCATTGACATTGTATTTTTTGCCTACAAAAATATGTAATAGAGATGTTGTCCCCTTTTTTATGACGTCAATCAATTCGTTGTCTCATGAGAATCTAATTTCTATATTGAAAAAACTAGCAATCGAACGCTAGAAATGTAAAAAATGAGAATCAAAGTCGGGCGTATTTACTGACCGCTAAAACGCTCCATACAAATTTGGCAGAACAACTGACGTCACTTGTTCAACGCGGGCCGTAAAGCTGTACTAAAAATATGCATTTCTTTTATGTGACCTACTACAATTGTTATGGGCCGGCGTTACTCTTACTATCAGGCAAACGACCAGCTCGTCACGTTATCAAATAGTACAAAAAAATACATGTGTAAGATGCGTGTTTTTGTATCTGTTGTACATAGACTTGACCAGTGGGGGTGTATCATGATTTGACGAAAAGAGAATTAGACGAATCACCAATTTGACCAATATCAAATTTGACAAATATCACGCTATCTTGTAAAATGATGCTTGTAAAGATCAGTTGGTTTTATTTATAACTCATCATCATCAGTCCGTTGTAAGTTTATAATCCACTGTTGAGCATAGACCTCCCTTGGATTCTCTACCACTTTTCCTGAAGTCACAACTCACACCCAGTAAAAATACCATACATAGGAACTGTTTTCTTGCATTCATAGTTTTATTTCACACATGCGAAGCAATAATGGCTTGGTCGCATGTCAACACCAACCTATTAAACCTGATGATTTTAACCTTGTGTCGGTTAAGGAAAACATTGTTACGCAATACTTAGTACCAATTCGCTTGACTATCTCACATCCTCATTCCTCATGTTTAAAAACTTTATAACGAACTAGAGATGATATTGATGTGTTAGTAAGTTCACCCATGACCCGCAGCTTCATGGTTTGAATTCTATAATGAGCTTAAACTTAAGCTTCAGTTTGTGCCGTAACTTTAGCATGGCGAAGAATATTTTCTATTGCTCGCCTGGGCAAGTCCATAGTATTGGTTATTTTTAGCAGCCGAAGTCCTCATTATATATTTAAAATGTAACTAGTTCAAAATACATTCCCATCTGGGGAGGTGGTAATCAATGCTACAGTACTATATCTAGAGAAAAAACAGACTAACCAAGCAACTCAATCGGTGCGGCTGGTTTCATCTGCAGTGCATAAGCTATGCCCTGTACGCCTACCTCTTTGAACCTATTATTAGCGATCCGCACCCTCTTCACGTTCGGATGAACAAAGATGAAGCCTCCTAACGCTTTCATTCCATAATCACCAATCTTGCAGTGGTTGAAATCCAGCTCTTCGATGCTCTCTTTTTTGACTAATTGCTGGAGAATTAACTTCGTTTTCGAGCAATCTAAGTTGCTTCGATTTATACGAAAGAGCTTTAGGTGGCGTAAATCTTCTAATCCTCGACAAAGGGATTCGCAATCAGCTAAAGAAAACTCGAAGTATCTCGTAAGATAGCTATCTTCTAAATTATTCTTTCCAAAAACTAAAGAGATCTCTTGAAGATTATAGAGTCTCCTAAGCGGAGCTTCCAAGGGAATATGGTTGTACAGTTTAGGTACACTGTAAGAACAATTGTCTTCTACGACAGTGTCGTTAGGTAGTGGCGGAAGGGGCTGATAGACCATCTGCAATTCCTTAAGCCCTAACTCGTAAATGTATGGGCTGCCCTGCAACAACAATGCAGAATTATGTTACATAGAATCAACTTTTAGAAATACACATGTGGAATGAAAGTTTGTGAAAATATCGATGAATGTATACGAGAATTGGCAGGAGTAGAGTCGTGATACTTAAATACATACCAAAGCTCAAGTATAGGAAGTTAAATATAAACTCAGCTAGACGATTCACTCTAAGTTTAGTACATTCATATTATATAAAGCTTCTGCTCTTCTTGCTTATGCTCTTATATAAAATTAAAACAACTAAATGTATATTTAACGAACTAGAATAATGATTGTGAGAATAATAATTAGTGACCAGTATAGCAAGTTCAACAGCATCCTCCTCAATGAAAACGTCAGGGTTGACCTTCTCCAAGAAATCTTGCAAACATGCAGACAAGTATTTGCCCTTCCAAAATGTCACTCCCAACTCTTGTCTGCTTGGGAATTTGGTTGCGTACGCGTTTTTCCAGTATTGTTCATCCTAAAAGGGAAATTTAATAGTAAGTCCTACTCAGTTCTATTTAAGAACAGTGTAGTGTTTATGACAGGATGTAAAACTGTGACCTCCATCACTCTCTAATCTACAACATCGTAAGGGATTTAAATTGGGTTACAATATTGTATAATAAATCTGTGGGCTGTTGAAAGCCTCCTTGTGGTGTATGAGCTGGGTTTAATTCCTTATTCCCGTAGTAGGTATCTAAGTAATGGGATGCGAATGAGACAAAATATCGTCCTATCTAGAAAAAATAGTAAAGAATTAAAATTGTATGATGGTTTTTCTAGTTATACAGAGAATCTCTATAGTAAGGGATCATGGTCTAATTTTCTGTTTATTTGTTAAATGATTGTATTTATTTTTATCATCCCATGACCTGGAGGCCTACCACCATCTCTTACAGCAGTAGTATTACTTTAACCTTATATTGAAAATTCCTGCTACAATTTTCATTAGTAATACTGCTCTAGGAGATGGTGGTAGGCCTCCTGTAACCATTGTCATCAGCTAGTTTTGACAAAGTTTAAACTTGTAATATTTACAATATAGCTTTTCATTGCTTGTTGGTGGAGACAGAAATGTACTAAATTACCGATCGGTAAAGTTATATATATATATATTGATTGTTTATATATCCTGTAAACTTCAAATATCTGACCTTTATTAAAGGAACACTGTATTTCAGAGGTATGTCCGCGGGGAGCAAATCCATCAACATGTCTACGTCTTTCTGCAGGATTTTGTGCAGTGGGTTTATTCTGTGGAATACTTTGGAGAGTGCCAAAGCAGCGAAGTACGTTAGAGGTGCTGGAGTTAATTCGTTGTCCCATTCAAAATCCTCGGCTCTGATCTTACGAGGATTTTCACCAACTGAATTCTTCATAACATATGACGTGGCGTACGCTTCTCGCGTATTTAAACTCACTACGTACGGTATTTTCATTTTTATGCTTTATAGTTACAGATATAATGAAATCAATGAAATCGTGATTCGGAATAAATTCTTGAGTATTTTTGAATGCAACTATATTCTTTGTATTGATTGAGAATCACATGAGAATGATTTTTGATGCGTCAACCCCTAACTATTTTTTAATAACTACAAAATAGGTCTGATGTATGACAACAGCCACGCCTCCATGGATACAATTATACTCACAGATAACTATAAACTACTCTATGCTCCAAGGACTTTCAATAGCCAGTGTCAACATTCACATGTTTTTATTTGATACTATAAATAACCAGCATGACGGTTTCAATATGGAGTTCAAATACGTAGCGCAGTAAAGCATAAGGTTAATCAAGTAAAAAGCAATTCAGTCCTTTGTGTTTACTGTACAAAGTCCAATACCATCATAGCGGTAGCATAAATAAATAAAAGTTCGGGCATTTCCGCTGACGTTCGTGCTCGGTCGGATCAAAACAACGCTTCGCCGGCCACTGAGGCAACTAGTTTTTGTGTCATTCGTATCAATATTGTTATATCAACCGGCGTGCGCGCGAGTTAATAGATCCCTATATTTAATTTAAATATGGATTCTTCAAACAAGCGTTCATCAAAGAACACTAATACGTCCCAAAACACAACCTACAATCCATGGAATTTGATATTTAATCCAAGAACCCGCACAGAGAGTGAGAATAGTGTTAACTCGAACACATCAAACTGTCAAACAGGTAAGCCTTGTAATTATAGGTATATATTATTTAAAAATAATAAAAATAAGCAGGATCTAGTTAAGTCGGTACTTAACCAGGTACTTATTTTTTTATTATTTAGTAAAATGATAAGAACGTGAGTATTTATATAAGTTTATCTGTTACTACAGGAAAATGTAAACATTACGGTATAATGATAAGACAAAAATGTAAAATACTCAGAATGTAATATTTTATTCTAAGTATTACTTTATAGAGTAAGTAAATAACTTAATTGGTATATCTACATATAGACTTGACAAAATTATTTACTATTTGTCTTCAAAACCTTGAAATCTTTGTACGTATCTACAAAACATGAAAACACGTGTCGAAAATGTAGAGAAGGTCAAACGCAAAGTTTTTAAATACAAACTAAACCTTCGTTCTGCGCAAACATATTCGTGAGAATATTATGAATATAAATTCTATCAAAATTTATAAGTAATAATTATTTTAAGTCTAAAATTGTCGGTTGACAGTCAACGCCTTATATTGATAGGTTGATGGACTTCTGCAGGGCTAACATGCGCGCCGCGACAAAATTTTGTCTACTGTTTTGTCTCGCTCTTTCTCTCGCGAACATGAGACAAATGCACGACATAAGCATCGAGAAAATTTTGTCACGGTGCGCATGTTAGCCCTACTGGCCGTGGCCCTCAAGACAAAAGACACGCGCTTCTTTTTCCGCTCACGCCAACGCCAATAGCATAGAGTAAAATGCCAAAACGACCAAGTATTTACCATTCACCAATTTAAAAATAGTCACGTGACAGCTCACAAGATAATGATAGTATTCTCGTATTCTCATATTCATGATAATGAGATTTATTGAAAAGTAAAAACTAAGTACGTACCTAAAAGCTTCCAACATAATAAAGAAAAAATAATATTGTACGATTAATTATTTCCACATAGGTATACATAATATATAAATGATTGAATAGAAATAAAATATAATATATATAAATAAAATATTGCTAGTATGGTAGTTTTGTTCCATAAATTACCTATTACAAGAATTTCACTCCGACAGGTTTGTCCCTGACCCCTCTGTATCTAATAAATCCCTATAGCTCTCTATCGGGGAAGAGCGAGATTGTCTTTCAGCGCCCTTTTGTCGACACTTTCAGGTCAATTATATTTCTTTTTTTGGTAAACATAATAGTAATAAGTAGGGAATTACTTTTAAAAATCAATAAGTGAAAAATTCAGTATTATAGTTGCAGAATTGTTCTAAATCAGAAATGTAAATCACTTTTCATTTCACTTACAATTTTGCGCTCCTTGCTATACTTTGCGCCTGGAGCGACCACTCCTTTCGCTCTACCATGGCTCTACCAAAGGTAAAGCCACATAGTAAGCCGCGACCCAAACATCGCAGATAGCTGTCGTAAGTCACATAACCTTCCAAAGAGATTGTAAGCCGGTTGAAAACAATACCTAGCAGTGTTGCCAGTCACTCGTGCAACACGCATAACCTATTCATATATGTATATTGTAATTTACATAATGTTAATACATAACGTTAGTGAAAAGTATTTACACGATCCTAGTCTAGATTGAGTATATTTAACCCTGTAAGGGTATACCCTTACTGTGTTAAATATGCTTGCATTCTTTTCAGAGATTTCGTACTTAAAAGCTTATATGTAAAGTCGTGAGATACAATTGTAATTGTATCTCACGACTTTACATACAAGCTTTCAAGTCTCTTAAAATAATGAACCGTTTTTAATGAAACTAGCAGAAAAGCTAATCCTACTGGTAACTAGATTTTAAAACTTTAACTTTAACAAACTATTGGAAGTATTTATGTACCGTATGTTTTTACTTAAATTGTTTGTTGATTCAATTGTCAATTGAATCAATAAACATATCATTTATATATTTTTTTAAATATGCGCATGCTTGTATTTAGTATCGTTATCGCAAGTTAAAAACGCTACGGTACATTTCCTTATTGTTGACTTAAAATATTTAATGGGCTTAGAATATTTACTTAAACCGATTACATTGTGAGCGGTAGAGCTATGTAAAATTAATCAAACACACATGGCAATCACGATTGAAGTAACTCAAGACTAGAAAAATAACATAAGCACTTTAAACACTTATTTTTTCATCTGTAGCGCAATGATACATCATATATCTAGATATTACTATGTATAATAATTCATATTTTCCGCCATTTTGTAGCTACCTCCAGGTTTACCAGCTACAAAATTCTTAAACAAACTAGCCTCCAATAATAGAAATGATGTTATGCTTACCAACAGGCAAAAGACTGGTGTCGATTCTGTTATATCATACCTAAACCTAATTTTAGTTTCAATCTCTCTTATGAGCTTGAGAAAGTGATGGAATATATTTTAGACCTGTCTAATTAATCCACTTGCTTGCGTCTAATGTAAATTTAACCGCAATGAATTTAGGTAGCGTCTAATTTATCAAACGGATGGAAGATATGTGACAGCTCTAAAACTAAATTTATAGATCTCCCAGACATCTTCCACCTTTTTCTCATGTTATGTGTTGGAAAAAGAGAGAATTAAACTAAAATTAGGTTTAGGTTAAAATAACAGAATCGACACCACTGTTCAGTTTAGTAAAACAACACCATCAGAGTAGCTTTTGATGGTCAGCTGCTTGCAATGTCACCTGACGTTATATTTGAATATTGCTAAACTTAAAGCGGATGACCTTGCCTTGAGTTAGTATACACTTGGACAAAAATGGAGGTTAAATTTTGTTTATTAAAAAGAAATTAAGTTAGAGCAAGTTAAATTATGATAAAGGGATCTCTAGTAGGTAATGTTTTTGTTCTATTTCAATGACTTCTTACGGGAAATTCGCAGTGCGGCGAGAGTCGCAAAAAATGGAATAAGTTTTTACTGATTTCTGACACTCCTAGTATCCTGATCTCATACTTAGTTAGTCCTTTCTATCCTTATAAGAAACAGAATCGATAGGCTTCAAAAAAGTTTTTATGTAAATTACCAATTTTCTTACTGACTGTCTTTTTTTCCAAAATTTGCTAATTATGCAAGTGAACATATATCTTCAACAATTAAGAATATTCTCCTAAGAACGTTTTCGGGCAAGTTCTGTTTTCCTACAGTGATTTCCTACGAAATGTATATGGATACGTTTTTTGCGATTTCTGACATTTATAGTACTCAAACCTCAGTTAGTCCGGTAAAGTCTTATGATTCCTATAAGAAACAGGACCGATTCAGGACATCAAAAAAAGGTTTTATTTTCCGAAATCTGTGATGCAGATCAAAATGTCTTCAAAAGTTTGAGTCGATCTTCTAAAATCGTTTTCCTGTAGCTCCAACGGTTTGGGTGATTTGGTAGGTACCCTGTTTCTAGACGGGGTGTAAGGGTTTACCGCGCCGTGAAAAAATACACCCTGTATGCTTTCCTGATATATAGTCTCAAATACTTTAAAATAAATCCCAATATGACTAAAACTGCGAAAATTATGGTTTCAAAATAATCTTTATGACTGAAGTTTAACAATATAGGTAGGTACCTGCTTCCAATAAGCTCTATATAATTGCTTTCCTCTTCACATATTTTTATATATTCCTCATCATTTATAACGTAAATAACAAAGCATATTTTTGAATATAATCTTCCTCATTCCTATTTGTGTCAAGCTATCGGTGCTACGCAATATTAATTATTCCATATTGAATGAAATGCCTAATCATAGGGGTGATGCGAGTAACATGTTGAGTAACATGTTGGGAACTGATTTCCATTAATTGATTTCCGAATTGAAGGAGCTTAATGCAGAGTATTGAAACATATTAAATCATAATACAGGGAGAGATAGATATATATGTTAATAACGTACTTACTATATTTAGACATTATTATCGTCTTTTTTTAATAAAAATGAACTTTACTTGTGCAAATATACCTAGTGTACAAAAACAGGGCATAATGCTGTATACGGGAGTTTATAGAGGATTCCTTAAGTTACTATGGTTATCATATCATTTTAGCGAATCCTTTTGTCAATTCCAGACATTTTTAACTTTTCTGCTATAGTTAACGTCTAACGAGTGTAGGAAGAGACTTTGTCCTGACCTCCAACAAAAAAAAAGGTAGTGAAATCGTGCGTTTTTGCAAATAGGTATGTTTCATGCAAAATAATTAATAAAAACGTTGTAAAAGAACTAATTAATTTTGAAGCTCGGGCAAAAACAAGACAGAAAGAGCTACAGAGCTCGTTCTTATTCAGAAGATTCATCGAATAAAATAATAGACATAAAACTACTTATTATTTTATTTTCGATATGTTGATATCTTTAGAATGTCGTCTTTGAAAATCACGATCTCTTCACGCTCACAATAGATGCAAAAATTGTAGTTTTGACAACTGTGTTCTATTTTTTCTATTTCTATTTTCTTCTTTTTGTCTAATTATTTTGTTGATTTGATTGATGTTATCTTCGTCAATTACAGCTGAATAATGATAATAAGTGAACAAATTTGATAATTGTTTAATAGGTTAGGAGATAGATTAGCTGAGAGATGAGATATTATTTAGAGAGATTTTTATAGGTTGCTAACATATTCTAAATGATATCATAAAGAATATTAGGGGTATTAAATGACAGCAGATGGCTGCTAACGCGTGAACACTGCGTTCAATCGCCGCAGTATAGTAAATGTGTTTGTAATGACTGATGATACACGGGTACCTATTTGTTTTAATTTACATGACGGCACATTTAATTAATACTAGAGCTTTAGCCGTAGACCGAAATGAAACAAAACACGCTGCAAACATAATTATTAAAATTCCTCATAAAATGTCTCATACCTAGTGAAATAGGTTGAGAAATTAATAATATTTCACTGGAAGTAATAACATTCGTTAGTGGGAGGACTAACTCTTCTGCGAGTGTCCGTCTGGGTTGTTACCACCGCTTTGCTCGTGAAGTCTGCCGCCAAGCAGTAGTGTGCAAGCATTACTGTGTTCCGGTTTGATGAGCAGAGTATCCAGTGAAATTGCTGGGCTTATGAGACTTAATACCTAATGTCTCAGGGTAACGAGCGATCTGCAGTGCCGCGCAGGCCTTTGTGTTTCAAAGTTCTGGGTTGCACTGCAATTGTTATGGGCCGGCGTTATGCTTACCATCAGGCAAACGACCAGCTCGTCTCGTTACCAAATAACATAAAAAAAAAACATCTTATCTTTTATCAAGATGACTTGATTTCACGAAACCAAAAACGACTGAACAAAAACCTGAACATTCTGTGAGGAAATATATTTCACTTTGTCACTTTAAAATGGTTAATTTATCTCAATTTAATTTATAGGACAGCAGTTTGGAGGGCTACAGAGACAGACAAGCAAAAACGAGGAGTATCTGTGGATGATGTAAGTATAAACATTGTAAGGTTGTTGGTAAGAAGTTAAGAACTAGTTCCTAAGGGTAGGAGTGATTCTGGCATATCATTTACTTAATTCTAAAATGCAGTCCATCTCTCACGCTCATTACATATATCTTTATCTTTTAACGTGTGGTAGGGAAACCTTGTTATCGGTTTTAGTTTGAAATGGCACGCCAGAATCGCACCCCCTTTGCTTGCAAGTATTTTTAATAGGTACACGATAGGTTGTCGTTTTTTTTACACGACTGCCCAAAAAAGGAGTATAATGTTTTTAGGAATCATGGATGTATGTTTCTTTATTCCATTAAAATTTTTAAATGCCTGAATAGATTAGTATGTATGGTGTATCGTCAGAATACTTACACCATCCCGAGTGACACTGATTAGGGCAGACGTGTTTTCTAATTATTTTAATTAGACAGATGTTCTTTTTAAACAGTTAGGTATTATGATTATTATCACTAGATATAGATTTTGTTGAGATAGCAGAACTGGCAATCAAACCCTATGCAACAGTAGTATTATTTACGTATTGATCTTATCAGCATTTTATGGAAACATGATAAAAATGTATTAATTACAGTATTGGTACAAGTAGGTGCAGGTATGACTTTATAACGTATGACGTTTAATTCCATGTTAAGTATAGACAGTTTACGTTAGAAAAATATACCTATGAAATAGCGATTGCCGAATTTTTGGTCAATAGCCAAAACCAGTGTACCTGCTGTGTAACTAAGATGTGAAATACATACTCACCACCCACCAAACATGTTCCCTTCCTCAATAATAATTCCGCATAAACAACTCATAGATATTTTCTCCGTATATTTTTATTGACGCTAAACTGTAACACTACTTTGAGTCGCTGGTACTATTTATTGGTGCCATTTTCCACATGAAACACTACTTTTTGTGATAAATCTTTGCTTGAATTCTAAATGTACGCAGTAATTTGTATATCAATTCCATATAATCAAAGATTATTATGTAGTAATGCTTTAGGATGCCAGCAGCCTGCATGTTTTAAAAAGGTGCGACTAAACTGAATGCAATTCTTCAGTGACGCACGCTATGACGACAGCTCGCCGTCGGCCATCACACTTCCGTTCGTCTTTTCTCGAATATTTCCATGCATTACAGTGCTGTTTGTGGTGGTATGGGTATACTTGGAAAATTTCCATCGTTGTTTGCGTTTAAAGTATTTTAATAAATCGCGCTTTAGTAAGGTAAGGCTTATTTTAAAATCGATTTTATCTTTGAGATATTTTTAGGGAGTGAACTGTGTGTCTAATTATAATACTATACTTTAATTACTCTCCTAATGGTATAAAATCTAAACGCCTCCTAAACTACGGCAACGATGTGTTCGTGTTGTTCTTTATGCATCAATATTTTTTATTAACGGGCCTTTATTAACTAGCTAATACATAAAATACCTCTACGTCTAATTTAGCTACAGAAATAGTTGGACAATCTAGAAAGAAAGAAAGAAGAAATAAAATACATTTATTTCAAGCCAATGTAGGCCTATAGATAATCCAAATGTTCAAGCCTACTACCAGTTGGAAGCGTACCCAGCATGCTGGCGGCATTGATAAATAATTATTTAAGTCAGCAAAAAGAAAACGCATTTTAACAACTGAAATTTTGAAAGACGTTTCTACCTTTATGAATAAAATAGTATATCCGTAGACATAAAAGTATTGTAGTAATGTAGCCAAAGAATACTTGAGATAGCTCTCAAAGATGATGGTTAAAACCAATTTGCAGTTTAATAATACGCCTTAGTTCTCCAATTTCCCCTCCAAGATAAACGAGACTGGATTGTACTAAAGTTCCAAATTTAGCGGCGTCTGTTGAACCTATTTAACATTGAACTTGACCCCAAAAAAGGAGTCCTTTGTCTAATGAAAGAAATGTATTTCTCGTTAGATATAGAAATGAGGGGTTGTAATCTAACCGCTGTCGACCAGGTCCGGTAGCGGAGACGGGATAATGGGCACCCGACACTCGCCTTTCTAGTTTTAGATTAAATAGAAACGTTACTTTATTTCAGTTGTTAAATCTTAGGTGCATACAGATGCTATATATTCGTTTATTTAACTCTCTGTGAAATCTATAAAGGTTTCATACTACGAGTAATACGAGTATTAGAAAAATTACTGACTGTTGTGACCTTTACGAGTTCCCACATAACTAAAAACTACAATTATGGATAAAAGACAACAAAATGATCTGTGCAATCTTATAGATAATTTTACAATCGCTAAAGCTCGTCTATGTCAACCAGAAACATGTAAATCTTTTATTTCTACAAACAGACAATCGATAAACATTCTGTCAATCAACATAAGAAGTATTAATAAGAATTTTAATGCTCTAGAGCTGCTATTAGTAAGACTTAACTTTCTGTGTGACCTTATAATTCTAACTGAATGCTGGATTGAAAATGAAAAATCATTCCCTTCACTAAATAACTACAATTCCTCATACACGAAAAACTGTATAAATAAAAACGGTGGGATTATTGTCTACTCTAGGGTCAATATGGAATTAATGGTAGAAGAGCCTAATTTTCACGATGCAAACTGCCTTGTTTTAACAATAGGTCACAGTATAGCTATAGTTGCACTATACAGATCTCCGTCTTTCTCTAGTACAGAACCTTTCCTAAACTCACTTGACTGTATACTAACTTCTTACAAAAAGTACCAAACTATTGCGGTAGTGGGAGATTTAAACATTGACATACATCCAAAAAATACGGATAGACACTCTCCCGGCTATCTGGAGTTAATGGCTGGTCACGGGCTGTTGTCTAGCCATAACATTCCCACTAGGGATAATAGATGTCTAGATCATGTTATGCTGAAAAGTAAGTATAATTGCACTACGGTTGTATTAAACACTTTTGTGACTGATCACTGCCCTGTCCTATTAAATATTAATAAGAAATTATCAAGCTCCACTTTCCCAAATAAATTCGTAAAAAAAGTGAATCTAAACAAAATTAGCCAAGAAATAACATTGATTAATTTCACGGAAGTTTTACAGGCAGTGGATGCAAACGTAGCAACTGATCTCCTCTTAAATAAATTAATGGAAGTAATTAAAGCCAACACACGTATGTTTAAAGTTCCACACAACCAACGCATCATAAAGCCCTGGATCACTCCGGGGGTCTTGCGTTGCATTCAAACTCGTGATAAAATGCATCTTCGTTTAAAAGAAACTCCTGAGGATGAAACCCTTAAACGTACCTACTCAAGATACAGAAACTTTTGCACAGGATTATTAAGAAAACTCAAGATAGACTATCATAAAATGGAATTAGAAAAAAATAAAAATAATATTAAAAAGACATGGGAGACAATAAGGAGGGTAACAAATACAGTAAAGAAAAACACCACCAATGAATCATTACTTAAAATTAAAACTAGTCCGCTAGATTCTATTAATGAAGTTAATAATTACTTTGCAGGCATTGGTAAAACTCTCGCTGGCAAAATTGAGAAAAGTCCTGACACTGACATAAACTCAAGAATTTCACAATTACCATCCCAAGCAAACTCTATTGGTATCTTAGAAACTGATGCAGATGAAGTCTTGAGACTTATCAGAGAACTTAAAAATGACTGCGCGGTAGGCTTTGACGGTATATCCACGAAAATTATCAAACAATCAGCACCTACACTTGTACCAGTTTTAACTCATATCTTCAATTTAAGCCTGTCGTCTGGCATATTCCCTAAAAGTTTTAAGACATCAATCATCACCCCAATCCACAAAGGTGGTAACAAAGATAGTGTGGGAAACTACAGGCCAATTTCCATTTTGCCATCTATGTCTAAAATTCTAGAAAAAATTATTAACAGAAGGCTCATGTCTTATTTAGAAAAATATAACATACTGTCACCGTGTCAATTTGGGTTTAGAGCTGGTCGGTCGTCTGAGAATGCGGTGTCGGGACTAACAGATTTTATTGTAAGCGAATTAGATAAGCGTAACAAAGTATTAGGAGTATTTTTGGACCTTGCTAAGGCCTTCGATACTGTCTCTGTTTCAATACTGGTGAAGAAACTTGAGCTGGTTGGAATCAGAGATAGTGCCTTACATCTATTGGATGATTATTTGAAGGGAAGGAGCCAGAGAACTAGGCTTGGTGGTGTCGTAAGTAGCGAGCAAACAATCAGTTATGGAGTCCCTCAAGGAAGTGTATTGGGCCCGAGCTTATTCCTTGTTTATGTAAATGACTTGTGCAATACGAAATTAAAGCATGGTAAAATTTTCTCCTATGCGGATGATACAGCACTCATGTTTGTCGGAAGTAGCTGGGAGGAGGCTCGGTCTCATGCTGAAGAAGGGTTGGCGATAATTAGCCAATGGCTGCGAGACAATTTGCTCTCTCTAAATGTCGATAAGACCAAATTTATCACTTTCACAAACGCTCGCCTGAGAACACCGGAAATTGAACTCAAAGTACATACAGGATGTGTAATGAGTAACTGTAATTGCCCAAAATTAGAACGTGTTCAAAATATTAAGTACCTAGGAATAACTATAGATGCTAAAATAACATGGAAAACTCACATTGACACTGTATGCAGCAGAGTTCGAAAACTTATTTATGTTTTTAAGCAGCTACGTGATGTGGCAGATCGGCAGCTAATTATTGAGGTTTATAATGCTCTTTGTAAACCTATCCTAACATACTGTAATACCTCTTGGGGTGGCGCATGTAGCACCTACATGTTAGCTTTAGAGCGTGCCCAACGGGCAGTACTAAAGGTAGCTACTTTTAGACCGTTTAGATTTTCAACAATAGAACTCTACAGGGACACTGGTGTATTGACAGTACGACAATTGTTTGTAATAAATATTTTACTGGCCCAACATCGAGAAACGAACTTAATAGAACAAGCAACGGCACTTAATAAAAGAAGAAAAGATAAAATTTTCCTAACACCAAAATTTAACACCAGACTGGCTCAGCGACACCGATCTTTTCTTGGAGCATTCCTATATAATAAGGCAAGTAAAGTTATTGGTAATTTAGCAGTGTTATCAAACCGGGATGCTAAAGTGGCAGTTCGCAACTGGCTGAAAAAACTCAGCTATGCTGAAACAGACCACTTACTTAGGGTGACTGTGTAATCTCCTTAATATTATTATAGTTTATATCACATACACAAACGCATAAACACCCCCACACAAACAAAAATACGATACACGCACGCTCGCTCACACGCTCACACACACACACACACACACACACACACACACACACACACACACACACACACACACACACACACACTCACACACGCACACACACGCACACACATACACACACATACACACACACACACATCCGCTAGCATGCACATCATACATATTCTAAAACATAGATAATATACAAGTATAAAATTGGCACTTACCTACTAAATTCTCCAATAATGATGACAGCTACTGCTATGTAATGTACACTTGAAGGTTTGCATACCTACGATACAAGAATTAATTCTTAGTGTAGGTTATGCTTGTCATGAATGAGCGTAACACAAGCTTATAGCTTAAGTATTTTTACATCTTTTTGTGTGATTACTAAGTACTTTTGTAAACTTGTATTTGGATGAAATAAATTATTATTATTAAATTATTATTATTATTATTATTATTATTATACTTTTACCAACGAACGGCTAGAAGCACTGCGTCACCGGTATATGGTTGATATCCCTCCGTACGGACTGCTAAGGAGTGGAATTCTTTTCCGGCCTCTGTGTTGCCCAATATCTGTAATTTGGGAGTTTTCAAGACGAGAGTGAATAGGTTTCTTCTAGGCAAGCGTGCTACATCGTCGACCGCATCGTTGCTTAACTTCAGGTGAGTTCGTGGTCAAACTTAAGCCTACCTCGGATAAAAAAAATAAGAGCCATATAGCCATCAATATAGTTGGTATGGCAGACTTTAGTCTGTCTTAGATCACGTTTGATTCTTTAAATTTTATAAAACATGGTAAAATATGATCAGTGTCAGAAACTTAAACATAGGAGCTTCAAATATGTTGCTTAATTACGTTGTACAAGTTAGAGATGCAAAGGTAAAGTCTGAATTACAATTATTGATTTTTTTGAATTGTACACCGCAGGTACCAATAGATATTTGTATCAAGTTGGCTTGATTCGATTATTCATTTTCCAGAATATCTCAATGTCAAATTGATCACGCTAAAGGTTAACTCACCACGCAAAGTAATTAAAAGTAACTACTCGTATCATCCATTGGATGATAGTTATAATTACTAGTGACTATCTATACGGTCACGTGGCATCAGTTCAAATCAAGTTCATATACATTATACATTAAATTCACAAGTTTACTTCACGATTTCTTACTCAAAATCAAGTCAAACTTAATTACTTATATCAGTTATATCATTCATTAATTGACAACTAATTGCTATCATGCGTTTTTTGAGAATAAACAGTATAGACGTATTTTTATTAAATTTTTTTGCGTTTTATGCGTTGTGGAGTCATAGTCCGAGACCTATATTAGGTTACGGAAAATTTAAATATTTCAATAGATTTTTTGTACTAAATCTCGTATAGATCTTAAATTTAATAGAAGTCATTACATCATTTTTTTTTTGTCATAACCTAATTATTTCCAGATAAAGGGTAATTAGCATACATTTTCCGATTATTCAGATAAACAACCAGTTAGTTAACGGAGCTACTAGTCGTTTAGTATTTATTATATAGCCATGTTATACTTGTCAAGGATCTAATTTATAACTATAGTCACATAAATAATAGGTATATTTTGCAAAGGAATAATTCTCATGTTTACTTCACTTGTTGGTCGATGTCCTTACTCTCTAAGCACTTTGCTTCCTTAGGTACGTAGGCGAAGGTCCTTTATAGTTTATACCATGTACAATTGTACATTGCTACAAACTCCTTAGAGTGGAATTCTTTGCTAACCTCGATCTTTGTTTCCCTGTCACTATAATCTGGGAATCTTCAAAACGAGAGTAAACAAATCTCTTTTGACAAACATTTCTATGTTGACTATATTTACATCATCGCTTAACATCAGGTGGTACAGAGGATGAACGTGCAAGAGATATGTTCGATAAAAAATTACACTGACCGTTGTTATCTAAGCTTCAACTTATCAGGGGTTTAAACTTTCTAGATAACCTTAATTCACCTTCTTAACCATTTTATAGTTATGTGATACTAAGCAATAAAATTGTCGATAGCTCTTAGACGTTGAACATTTTTGAAATCTTCCATGCGTCATATTATATAGAAGGTGCAACGGGTAGAATGTTTGAAAAAACGAACACAATGTAAAACTAGTGAAAGATTGAGGTAGAAACGGCTTGTAGCTATTGCATGATGGTGGGCATATTCTTTTGTGCCCAGCTAACTACCAGAATGTACCATCACTGTACCGTCGTAAATACGAGTATATTGTCAAGTTAGAAATATGACACTACGCACCTTTAGAACTTGTGTTCTGGCAGCCGCACTTGAGAGTAAATCCTATTCTAAGTTAACCTAGCGTTCGCCACCCGAAGGACGATAAGGTTAAAGGTGAAAATCCGATAAAAATAGATTGAAGTAGCTCTCAAGAAATCGGCTGCTAAAACTCATCGATGCAAGATGGGTTCCTTTGCGACAGTCTCTAAACCTTGAAAATGCCATCATCCCTTGATTGCACCACGATATTTTCTCTCAAGGTCATTTCATTGGTTTAGATTGGAAACTTATATAGCGTGTCTTTTTATTACCTACGTAATTTTCTTAATTGTAATATAATTCTTTGTAATTAGCTTAGTCGAGCTTGGCTGCATATTATATAGACCTACATAAACGTACGTGTGTCTGAGATATTATAAAATATTAGAGCTGTAAGAAACCGTATGTATTCGTTACTGAGTAACGAGTACATCGCCAGATTCGAAGTACCGAATCGTTACTTACAAATTCAATTCGTTACTTCGGTATGTTTCGTATCATGTCAGCTTGATTCGTTATCCGTACGAATACAACGCACGATGCGTGAACTGAAACGGTTTGTCCAGCGATCGAATGAATGCGAGTGAGAAATAGCATCGTGGCTTCGTATTATTCATATTTTTATCCAACTTCAAAATATGGAGCAGAAGGGTCCTCAATTCACCTGTATTTTTTTTGTGGAGATGTTACTCTTTATCTCCGCCATTTATCGACCGATTCGACTGATTTTCAAATTTTTTTATTTCATTATTTTATTAAGGATTTTTTATGGTGTTACTTTGTGCCAATAATGTCATTAACTATATCTAAGCAAGACGAGAATAGTTCATACGATACGTTAGACAATACGTATGTACCTACATTTATATATTAGTCATTTTACGAAGTCAGGTAATCGTAAGTTCGATACTCGATTGTATCAAAAGTAACGAGAAAAGTAACGATACGAAAGTAACGAGTACTGATGATTTCAATACCGAATACATACGAGTACTCGATTTCTCGTTACTTTTACAGCTCTATAAAATATTAATATGTTGTACAGTGCGTACCATACGTAATCCAAAAATATCATAGTAATAATGAAAAACCAAATGTGAATTATTTTCACATATCACTTTTTAATTTTTCCAATACCTAACACGACAATTCCATACTATGTCTAATGATGAAACAAAATTAAAATTAATTTACTAGTATGTCATTTATTTTAAACCATAAGCAAATTGATAAATGACAAAAAGGTCGCCGTTGGCTGCGTGATAAATATTAATTTTAAGATATTTTTTATGAGAAGCTATCAATTTCTTCTTTTATCATTGAATATTTAACGGAATCCGATCTCGTACCGAATTCCCCTAAATGGCAGGTGAACGAGGTCTTTTCTGGCTAAAGGTTTCCTGTTGTTACAAATGAATTCATTTATCACTGCGGCACTCAGGACGTAATAGAAACCGCTCTCAGTTGACGCGCCCATTCGTTCTTAATAATAACCTTGAACCCTACAAAACGCCGAGGATAAAGCTTTCGTAATACGCAAACACCCGTCAAGATCGGAAGACGGACTGAGCTTAATCATAACTCTTCGGAAAGTGTACAGAACGTGGCCAAACATAACTAGGACAAGGAGGGAATTTACACGCGATTGCAAAAGACGACTTTATTAGTAATAATTGTAGATGTAGAAGGTCACTCGCTCGCGGTCGGCGTCTCAGGTATCTGATACTGATGCAGCGCGTCTCAGGTGGGGAGCTGTAAACCTGCGTGAGTGAGGGAGACGAATAAGCCTGCAATACCAGCATGGGCTGACTTCCCTTCTCGACGATGTCGAAACCTGAGGTTGCATGCGCGGGCGCCGCCGCCACCGCCGCCGCCCGGTGCGGCGCAGTCAACATTCAAACTACACCACAGCTAACATATCTCGTACATAGCCGATCTTGGACTATAAATACTGCAGTGAATTAAACGTGATAGTGTTTTAGAATGGAGCACGTGTTGTGGATCCTAGTGCCAGGATAACGGATAAAGGACAGCCATCAGAAGAGTTACGTTGCCAACTGTGGTTAGTTTGCATCTGTGATATACCTACATATATAAAATCCAATTCTTCTTTAACAACTTAGAATACTTAGTAAGCTTTGTGTAACAAATGTGAAACATTTTGAAGCCATTCACGCTTCAGGATAAATAAAGCGAATGGAAGATCATTACTAAACAAAGAAGATGCGCAGGCGTGTTCTATGTTGAACAAAGAACGTCAATGTCAACAGAACCGGTTGGTCGATTACCGCGACTGCGTAATCCGCTCTGCCGCTCAGATAAAATAATATACAACATTAGCCTTGATTCATTTGAGTCAGAAACACGTTTCTTAGAGTGATATGCTCTTGATGATTTTGTTTACATTTATATTTGGTGCTGAGAGCTGTGTCATTTAGATCATTTTTGTAAACGTTAAGCGTTGGTCGTTCCCAACGAGTATATTTTCATTTTTGATCCTAAGTGATTTAGTATGCGGTAGTATTACAAAGTCCTTTCGTGGTTTATTCAAGTGACCAAACAAGAAACAACAAGTGCGTTGGCCGGCGAAGTCCTTCGACAAACTGGCTACCTTTCACAATACTCTACAGATTATAAATTATGATACATTTCGAAGTGTAGCCGGCTGCTGAACACGCAAGTAAAGACGTCAAGGTGAATACAATCCACATGCTTAGATCTTGACACTGTTTAGGTACCTGTGTAACTTGTTTGAATGCGTCATTCCGCAGCAGATTCTTCCGTCTCAGATTTTTATTTGTGATTTTAATGTACAAAGTTTTTTTGCTATGTATGTTGTTTATTAGTCGAGCAAAAACACGACAGATTTTTCTAGAATAATATATGAGATATATATGAGATATTACGAACAATGACGGATCCGGATGTTCTATCACTATAACTTCAATCCTCGTGATCAGTTTCATAAACTTGAGTGACAATGTGGCATATTTTTATATAAATTAGTGCGACGCTGAATTCGCATTGGCAGAAACACATAGGATGCGTCTTATCGATTACATGAAAAGAGGCGTCATAAGAAGTAACTATCATTTTGGCGATCATCATCATATCATTCTGACTCTATATAAAATCGCAACCGTTTACATTCATTGATGACATGTTGAAAACGATTGGCAATCGTGATTAACCATCAGTGGTCTCCGGATATTTCATGTTGAGTTGTAATAAGTAAAGTTAATAATAAACCAAGTACCAAGTAGTAGTTGCAAAATAGTGTCTAATCATGAAAGGCTTTAATTTCAATAAGCATTCAATATAAATACTACAGCTAAATATACTTTATCCATACAGATAAATAAAATTGAAGTGTCTGTTTGTAATATCAAAATAACAGCTTTTTATTAAATGCATATGAAAGTATATACGGTACCTACTACAAAACAACCATTTTTTAAATTTTTGTCTGTCTGTCTGTCTGTTTGTTCCGGGTAATCTCCGAAACGGCTGGACCGATTTTGACGAGACTTTCACTGGCAGATAGCTGATGTTACAAGGAGTAACATAGGCTACTTTTATTTTAGAAAAATAATTAGGGTTCCGCGCAAAAAAATAAAAACCATGTAATCCTAAATCTCCACGCGGGTGAAACCGCGGGCCAGCAGCTAGTTTCCAATACAATTATATAGACTGTAGGACCGTAGGACCGTATATAGAAGTCGTTGCAGGTCTATAGATACAGGCCTCTCTAGTAGTAGTAGTTATTCCTCATATAGATATCTTATCCTCATTTGGCAGCGTCACTAACAAGTTGGTAGCTTTGCCTTTTTGAACTTCAATGCTCATTCATTAAACCAAATAATATACCAGAATTTTGTTTATCCTTTGCGTATACCAGACCCTGCAATAAAATTTTGAAAATACAATGAGATCCTCTACCTCTCCGGTTCAACAAGTATCAAAACTTTACATATTTTATACGCTCTGTTGGTAAATATCTCACCTGAGAATTACAATATAATGTCTCGGAACAAAGGAAAACCATATAAGCTTTTAAACGGCTATGGTCATCAATACTACGCATATAATCACTAGAAGCGGGATGTTTACCACGATATTAGTTTTCGATATTTCTATATAGATAGAACTCCAGTTCTTCAGTGACCATGGCGTTTACAACAAAGTATCGGCAACTCAAATGAAATACATGGTAAATATCCCGTTTCAAGTGATAATATTTGTAAAGGAAAAGGAAGATGGAAGGCAGTACCTGCTTACTGCCTTCCATCTGGCTAAACCCCATGCACGTGCAGTTGCAAGAAAATGATGATTTCATCATTTCATTGCTCTTCTAAGACAAAATTAAATATCTGACGATAATCATCTTGTATAATTGGATAAATATAAAATAGAATAGGTTCGATTGCTCAATGAATTTAGCAAAATGTCATGCTCCAAATAATGTAGAAAGGGCATCTCTGCCGAATTAGATTCAAACGCGTCTAGCTAAAGACAGCGTTTTCAATTTAAAAATCAAACAAAGTTATCGATTCTAAAATACAAGAAAGACTTTATTTAGCTTTAGGTAAGAATTCGTTTTAAAACAGTTACCTAGATTTAAACAGCTTGTTTTTCTCGCCAATTAGTCAACACTATTTGCTTACTACTACTATTTGGTGAGGAAAAATTATCTATGTAAAATTACATACAATTAATGAAAATATAAAGAATTAAGTACCTACCTATATGAATAAAAGATATAATAAAATATATATAATAAAAGAGATATGTTTCCGTAGATAAAGCAGCGGACGGTTTTTTGCTCTTTTATAAAACTATTAAGTTACACATTACAGTTTCTTATTTTATTTTGACTCGGAGTGTAGTAAATTAATACATTTTAGTTATTAGTTCAGTTAGCGTCTAGCGATAAAGAGCACGTAAGTACTTAGTTCCAATTAATGTCAAGCAAAGAGATTAAGAGAGCTTATATATATACGAGTGTTACTAGCACCTGCTGGGCGACCTCCTGTCTTGCTTGTTTCACGAATTTTCTCGAAGATTCATATGTAACAAACCTTTTTTTGTGCTATTTGGTAACGAGACGAGCTGGTCGTTTGCCTGATGGTAAGCATAACGCCGGCCCATAACAATTGCAGTGCCACTCAGAACTTTGAAACACGAAGGCATGCGCTCGTACCCTGAGACATTAGGTATTAAGTATCATAAGCCCAGTAATTTCACTGGCTACTCTGCTCATCAAACCGGAACACAGTAATGCTTGCACATTACTACTTGGCGGCAGACTTCACGAACAAAGCGGCGGTAACAACCCAGACGGACACTCGCAGAAGAGTTAGGCCTATTCTTTATTAACCGTTAACAAATTATTCGTACCGAAATCGTTAGAAATGTAATTCGATTTCAAACCCGTATGTATTTTTTCAATATTTATTTAACCTACGTAAGTACATTTAAAGATAAAATCGGGATATTCGGAAAAAATCAGAAAATTCGGAATAATTGAAACTCGATCGCACTAATACTATTTAACTAGGTTAAAAAAAAATCTTGTAAAAGATGGATGTCACAAGCGACGCATGTGAAAGTATGAATAATTAACAGATTCGCTATGCCACTTCATACACGTGTAACACCTGAAAAAACATTTCCATTTCATTATCTTAGAATGTACAACGAAAATGTAAAATGTAATTACATAACACCATGTTTGGCAAAAGGCCGCTACTCGTATATCTCACTCCATGTCATGAAGTGGGAACATGATCGATGAATGATGGCACACCATGCCAAAACACTAAAAAACAAGCGGTGACTGGGCATTTGAACTATTTTCTATTGTCGTCTACAGTTGGCAAAGGAAATCACGAGTTGGAAAAACTTCCGACTAAAAATAAAGTGTTCTTATAATGGTTATTCCGATAATCGGTGATTTCAGATTAAATCGTATTTAGTCTGGTTCATAGGCACTACCTCAAATAACTACAATCAATTTTTAAATAGGTGTATATTCTTGTAGTATAATTAAAGTAAAGCTACCATAATCAATATCGCAGAGACCACTTCTATAAAAAACGTAGACACACCCACATACCCGTCACTGCATTGTCTTGTAGATGTCACCGACCCTGAACTATTATATATTTTGTGAACGAACTAAAGCGACGACCAACGATGATCAACATATTAAGCAATATTGTATGTACGGTACATAAGTTCTCTTAGTAGTACACTCTAGTAGACTCTAGTAGACTCTAGTACACTCTAGTACACTCTTATGAATTTGTCTAGGGGTGGGGGGGTCATGATACTCGTGCGTAGGGACCTTGAAGCATTTATTGTAAACAATACTAGGATCGTGCCGCCGACGGAAATGCTTTGGGTTACTGTACCCGCGAAATCATTTAATCCCACAGTAGGTAATAACCTACACTTAGCTGTCATCTATGCGCCGCCTAATAACCAATTACCACACATTATTGAATGTACCGTACAGAGCGTCTCTCATGTTTATAACTTGCACACATCTGATAACTTTTTAATAGTAGGTGATTTTAACTTACCAAATATAAAATGGAACCCTTGTCATGGACCGTTGCACTTAAAGCAAGGCTCCGTAGAAACTCAAAATGCTGGCAAGCTTCTTATAGAGGAATTCTACTTACTCGGATTAGAACAATGCAATTACACAAAAAATATTCACGGTAACACTCTTGACCTTGTTTTCAGTAACTTCACTGCGTCTTGCAACCATTCTCAGATATCATTGGTGGATCCTGACAGCGCGCACCCTTGTTTAGTTATTGACGCTGTAAATATTACTTTGTGCCCTATAGTAGAACGGGTAACGTCTAAATTTAACTTCCATAAAGGTAACTACAACGATATTAACTTATACCTGAATGAGATTAACTGGATTGACCTATTTAATTCTTGTGATACTGTTGACTGTGCTGTTAACTGTTTTAATTTAGAGTTACAGAAATGTATTAGATTATATATTCCTGAGCAAAGGGTTAGAAATGGCACCAAACGTTATCCTTTATGGTATAATAATATTTTACTTAAAATGCTACAAGAAAAATGGAATTTACACTGTAAATGGAAGCGATATAATAATAAATTAGACTATCAGGAGTTTTCTTTATTAAGGGCACGAGCGAAACTCTTAGAGAATGATTTATATAATAATTATATAATACATATCCAAGAGTCTATTAAGATTTGTCCTAAGAGAATTTGGAGTTATGTAAAAACGTTACGAGGTAAATCCAACTACCCGAAAACTCTCACTTATGGCTCGGACACCTATAGTAATGGCTCAGATATATGCAACGGTTTTAATAAGTTTTTTGAAAATGTCTTTGTTAAACCTTCAACTAGCTATGATATAAATAATTTACATTTGCCTCCGTGTAGTGATTCTTGCCTTATTAGTAAAATCACAGTAAATGAAACGAGCTTATTAAAACTTCTAAAACAAACAGACATTAATAAATCTGCTGGAACAGATAATGTTCCCCCCATATTCATACATAACTGTGCTGAGACTTTGGTGAAGCCACTAAAACTTTTGTTTGAAAGATCATTACATGAATCTCAGTTTCCAACTAAGTGGAAAGAGGCTAATGTGGTACCGGTACATAAAAAGTTATCTAAATCTAAAATAGAAAATTACCGACCTATTTCAATTTTAAATACATTTAGTAAAATATTTGAAAAACTTGTTTATGACCAGATCTACAGCACAGTTGTGAATGGTGTAAGTGATGCCCAGCACGGGTTCTTGCGACGACGTTCTACTGTTTCTAACCTTGCTGAGTTTCTTCAGTTTGTTCTGAGCAGCATGGAGTGCGGGGGGCAGGTTGACGTGGTCTACACTGATTTTGAAAAAGCTTTCGATCGTGTGGACCACGTCATCCTTTTGGCTAAGTTGGAAAGGTTAGGTATCCACGGAGACCTACTACGGTGGGTAAAATCTTACCTATCAAACAGATCACAGGCTGTCGTGGTGGGTGGGTACAGGTCTGACTTTATTAATATACCCTCTGGAATTCCACAGGGATCACACCTTGGCCCGTTGCTTTACAACGCCTATATTTATGACATTTATACCTGTTTTGATTCTACAAAATATCTTCTTTATGCTGACGACAAAAAGATTTTTTACAAAATAAATAATGACCAAGACTGCATAAAACTTCAAAATACGCTTAACAAGCTCTCCCACTATTATTCCATCAATAAAATTACTGTTAATGTACCTAAGTGCCAGCAAATTTCGTTTACCCGCAAGAGCTATCCTATAAATTTTACATATACTATCAATAACATACCCGTTGAAAAAGTTGAGATTGTACGCGATTTAGGTGTTATTCTAGATAAACAATTAACTATGACAGAACATATTGATGCTATTTTCGACAAGGCGTATAAAAACCTTGGGTTTGTGCTTCGTACCTGCAAGCCATTTTCTAATCTTGGCTGTATTAAGTCTGTATATTATGCATATGTTCGCAGTGTGCTGGAGTATGCAAGCAGTATTTGGTCTCCCCATTACATAACCCACAAACAACGTATAGAAAAAATTCAAGCTAAGTTTATTAAACACTTAAATTACAGAGTTCACACATATTCTGATTATAGTACAGGTTGTACTCGTCATAAAATGATGGCTTTAGAAGACAGGCGCACCTTATTAGACGTAATGCTGCTATATAATATAGTTAGTGGTTACTTGGACACTCCAGTTTTACTGTCGCAGATTAATTTTAATGTTCCCAAAACGCGCACTCGGCATACTATGCTGTTTTCGCCCACTTTTCAAAGCACGAAATATGCAAACAACGCTCCTATCACACGCATAAGCTTAACATATTGTAAACATTTTTCAGACCTCGATATCTTTAACACATCCAGGCACACCTTCAAAAGGAAGGTTATCCAGTGTTTACTGGGTGCGGACCAATCCGCACCCGGTGAATAGTGACAGCATGACCTCTTTTGGATTTTACACACACATATATCACATACATTACATATACACACATACATCACATACATCACACACACCACACACACACACACACACACACACACACCACACACACGCACACATCACATACACTCATACATTCACGGATACATACATGCATGTTTATTTTATTCTTATTTTTCGTTTGTGTCTCTTTCAAAATGCTCAACAAAAAAAAAAAACACTATTATCGAGACCTATTATTGGCTGTATTTTCAAAACTTTATGTATACTGTATCTGTATTTATCATTTGTGCTGTTGGTCTTTTTTAATAAATAAATAATTAAATAAATAAATAAGTAATTAGTTTTAAATTTTGGTAAAATGCTCTACTCGCCTGTATTACAATCGCTCTCTCATAATAACTATGGCAGCCATTTATGATAGCAACGAAACCTTTAGAATAAATATTATTCTCTTTGGCTATGCAATTATCCTATCCTAATACTAATATTATAAATGCGAAAATTTGTGTGTGTGGGTCAATGTATGTTACCACGTATCTCCGTAACTAAACAGATTTAGATGAAATTTGGAATGTAGATAGCTTATGATCTGGAATAACACATAGATAAAGATACACGCGGGCGAAGCCGCGGGCCGAAGCTAGTAATTTAATAAATGAATTACATTGGTTTTCCTTCCATCTGAAACCAAGCATCGTCGTGTCAAAAAGGATTATGATATTTCAACGGATTCATCAGAACCAGAACACAACAGTGATTAGCGTTTCTTATTTCTTAACCTGATTAAATAAGTCTCTCAAAATGTTCGCTGAAATGCATTGAGATATTACTCCTCTAAAATGTACTAATTTTTGGTCTAGGAATCAAGTGTAACTTTCGTTTTTTTATATATTGGATTCTGTTTTACATCTATTATAGCATTTTAGATAATATGCCTTTTTATCCGACATGGTAGATCGAATGAGGCCAAGATGATGCACAAATATGAAAAACTCAACTCTGCTTTCATAGAGAATAGTTTTCAGGATCTATAGGTCAGGTCAGGTCTCTTCAAACTGCAAATTTTTCTTTATAAGTGATTCTAGATCTGGATTTAAAACTTGTTACTGATGTTTTTATACCTAACATTAATTTGATCTTTTTGTATAATATACATCTGAGTTTGAATAGATATGTTATCCCGAAAGGGGGTCAATCTACTCCTGGAGGTCAACAACATTTGTTTTAAGACTTTTGAAATTCCGAACTTTTCATTGAAGAAAAGGCATTTAAAGTTTACGTCAAAATTCTGCTACAGAACTTCCGGGCAGGTCTACACCAGCTGATTGACTTGAACTATGTTGAATTTTGTGAAACGATAGAAACAATTCTAGAAAATGCCGCGCACTTCACGTTTGAAGTTGAATTTTTTTTTTGTTATGGAAACTTGGAATGACATATTTCCAAGGGAGATTCTCACATGTGGACAACCATGGTCCCAGTCACCCCCTTCCGGGATGACATACCAATTCAAACTCAACCTGTATATTACACAAAAAGATCAAGCTTCGAACTCAAATAACTCTTAAGTTAAAGTTTATTCTAATTTTAATACGTAGTATGTATTACTGACTATAAATAGTTATTTTATAACTGATAAGTATTGCAGATACCTAAATAAGTATTTCAGCTTCGTCTGTGGTCGCTGTGATCCCACGTCACGTTTATCAGTTACTGTGGTCATATAATATTTTAGTAAACAATATAACGATCGATTAACACATGTGACATTGTTTTTATTATTATTCAGCCACTTATGGGAACAAATATAATATTACCGAAGGGGATGTTGACTTAAATTTTTTATGATGTTATGAGAATCAAATGTCTGTATCGAAAAAAATTGGAATTCGGACGCTAAGAACGTCAAAATATAGAGAGCCAAAGTCGGGCGTATCTACTCGTATACTAAGCGCTAAAACGCTCCATATTTTTATTGGATGATAAATAATCTTTCAATTCTGTAAAAAATTTGATCCAGTATCTTTGTGGAAATTATGTATTTTTTTTGTGAATATTATTTTTATTGTGCTAGTGTTATGTTCTTAAACCTGTATAATCACAGTAAATGTATTTTGTGTTTCATACAACTACATTTAATGTGTGTTGTGTGGTTTAATCAGTTTTATTAAAAATAGCAAACGGTTATAATTACTATCTTATTCGTAGGTCTTAGTATTTCCTAGAATACTTGTTTACAATATGTGAATCCTTTATTACTTGGCTCCTACTTACATGATCTAACTAATTACTAATCAGCATAAACAGTTGGAAACAACACTATCTTCAGACCATTGCAGGCGTAAGGCATTGCCCCTTTGAACTGGAATGCGATTCATTGAACCAATTAAGCACCAGCTTTTTTGCTACCTACTTGTTTTTAGTTTTACGTTACACAGCATTGACTGAAATATGCAATAATACTGCTAAATATATTTATAACCTTAAATCAACATGAACATGCATTCTTACAAAAAGTTGAAACATAACGTGAGGCGATACACAATGTCAGGCGAAATTCTGAAGTATTGTAAAAGTTGCGTAACAAAATTGCAAATAAATAATTATTGTCTTGTCATGTCTGTCAGCCTCAAGGATTTAGGACGACTGATTATCACGATAACAAGCCTTTTCTTTTGTTCTAGGTGGCGTTCCTAAGTCACGCGACCGACAGCTTGGCCAATGCGCAGGCGTCTGCAAACGAAACACGGACTTTTCGAAATCTGTACCATAATTATGAAACGGACACAATTTTACGGATAGTTCAGAGATAATGTTCGAGCAATTAGCGCTTCTGCCCACGTGGTTCCTGATGGCGTGGCTCGGCGCTTGCATACTTTTCAGCCCTTTTGCAATATTCTTCGTGGTGTGCCTACCGCAACTACCCCTTCTAGTCGTTAGGAGGGCCTGCCATATACCATTCGAGTACATCTGATAAAATGATGAGTATCTGACCCAAATGGGCTTTAATCTATGATAAGTTATGTAAAGTACTCAAATTCGGCCTCGGGAAGTGAGAGCATTGTATAGATAAGTGTGTATAAAGTGTAAATAGTTTTTAATGAGTATAATATATGTAAGTTTATCATGTTTTGATTCGTTTTATTGATCAGACTCAAACAAGGCCGTAACTGTGGTATCTAATACGTGAAAAAATTCGTGACGCACCCATGGCTTATCAACTTTGTGCTACTTAGCACTATTTTTATTAGATTTAAAATACGTACGCACAAGAAATGTATGTCAGTTGTACGGTAACTAGAGCGTTTTCTTCAATGAGCTCATGTTACTTCACCTGAACACCGGCGACTGTGTCACAGTCGTTGCAACACTATGCCATTATTACATGTTTCCCAAACCAGCCGAACTGCAATCTCCGAACAAAACAAACCAATTTTATCATTACAAATTCATGTGTAAATAATGATAAAGCTACCTGTGTCCTAATAGCTGATAGCCTCTTGGTGTTGTTGACGGGTCGTTGGACTTAATTTCAGAAACGCGTTATATTGAAGGCTTGTTTACCGCAACGGAACAAAATATTTGTGCCTAGTAAAAAAGCGCAAGTATTCGTTTTTTGTTTGAGTGTTTTTACTTCAAATTCCTCATAAAATTAGGGGTACGTGAACATTAGGCTTTTTTTACTGAATAGCGTTAAAAACTAGATTGGATATATGGTTCACATTCTTGCTTCGTCATTGATTGCTTCGTTAAACTCAATAGATAACTTATTATTTTTTAAAACATAATAATGACATTATGATAAAACAAAAGAATAAAGATGTTTTTGTATGTACCTACTTATAGAATATCTTTTTTGGCAAACACTTGCATGGCTAGACGAGCTGGTAGTTGGTACCTAAGTATGTATTTTGTTCAGCGTCACGCCTGCTCATTACAATGACAGTGCCACACAGGGCGATGAAAAACAAACTCCAGGGCCCAATAACTTCAGCATTGCATGGATCGTTTGGGTGCTGTTTGTGGAAACTGGACCTAAAAAGGCATGGTAATAGACTCACATTGCTACTTTCATATTTATAATATGAGCTTGGGTATATTGTAATGTAATATGACTTGAAAAAATGCTAAATATTAATATTTCAGTTTTACAATGCGCTAAGCAGCCTTAAACAGCAGATTTAATTTCTATTATGCGAAGTTGTCATTTCATAATGCAAGCTACGCTAGTGTGTACTAATCAAACAAATAATTAAAGCAATTTATACACGTGTCTGCACATTATAGAACTGTAGCGACTCGTGGCGTGCTCATATCGCTATATTTTTATCATAGACAATAATAGTAGAGTCTACACAACAAATTAATATTGTCTATGAATGCGAGTCACTAGCACCATTTATGGATAATTGAAATGACCGACCATGACTTCACACTCCAGTCCTTGTTCTAGAAACAATTCAAATAGAAGATAAATAGTTTAGTTAGTTTATAAATAGTTTTATGGAGAAGTCACTTCATTTTGTCCATGCTAAATTTAGACACTGTTATTAAATGCTGGTCAGTACAGCTGTATAGCCTCTATGTAATTTCTGCAACGAGTAAAATTTGTGGAGAGACAAATGTTTGTGCACTTAAAAAAAGAGTACATATGGAATTTTTTCCGTGTCAGGGTCTTGTGCTAAGTCCTCGTTATAGTTATTGATTCCATAAATACAGGGAATCTATATGTGACCATGGTCTAGTTTTTGTGTTTTGTGGGTGTTATATTAATTATAATTATTGGGCCAATAGGTAATTAATTATCTTCGGTTGAACAATACCTATACCTATTATAAATTATCTGTTTGGAGTGCCGTGACCCGAAGATTCCCGATCGAATGTGTGGTACGGGCACCTAGAACAATCTAACTTTCATGAGCGCACTCAGGTATATGAATAAAATATTTGAATTTGAACTATACTTCAGGTAAAATATAAACTAGTTACCATTAAAAAACTGATAGAACTCAGCTTATTAGTTACTAGCTTTTGCCCGCCGTTTCGCAGTCTTCGCACGCAGGAAATCTGGACAAAATATAGCCTCAGTATCCCTGAACATATGCAGGCCGTAGACACTTATGCAAACGTACGTTTGCTTGTCAGAATAACAACGCTTTTACGTCAAGCGCGCAATTTCGAGTATCACGAAATCCGCGCTTGACGCAAAAGCGTTGTTATTCTGACAAGCAAACATACGTTTGCATAAGCGTCCACACTGCCCCTTATAGCTTCTTATTATGGTGAATGAACTTTTAGAATCGGACCAGTTGTTCCAGAGGCTGGCGGTAACAAGCAAATAAACAAACGTCACCTGTTTATAATATGCCTACCATACCTTACATATTAAGAAATACACATCCAAATACACACATACAAATGACAGAAATGTCCATAGATCAAAAGAAAAACTCCGCTAAGTCGTATAGTCGGTCGATACACAAACCTACGTTATACTCCATTGAGTAGTGTAGCAATATTTTGCTGAAACCTCCGAGAGCACTGTACCAAATTAACTGATGCAACAAGCTCCGTTGTTTCATCTTTAAGATTAGGTACTTAATACTTATTTCTTAACTTCGCTGATAGATAAGTATTATAGATAACTTTTAAGTGTTGTTTTAAGTAGGTGTTGTAACTACGCCGTTGTTAAATTATTAGGTTTGTATCAAGTAAACGCAGTGTTACAACGATAACGATGTTGTTTACAACACCTACAACAACACTTAAAAGTTATCTATACCTCATCATCATCATAAGCCGGAAGACGTCCACTGCTGAACCTAAGCCTACCCAAAGAACGCCACTTGGATCGGCTACTCGCCTCTCTTGAATCCAACGGTTTCCCGCGTAGGTCATCGGTCTACCTAGTGGGGGACCGGCCTACACTAGGTACGTCTTCCGGTTTGTGGTCGCCACTCGAGAACCTTTCTTCCCCATCGGTTATCGGTTCTGTGAGCCATGTGGCCTACCCATTGCCGGTGACTTTCGATCTCCTGCGGATCTCCTCATTTCGGTTACACGACTGGGGGTTAGGCATGAGGCCAACCAATACAGTAAGAGACCACGTCTCAGTGCCAACATAAGTCATCACTAGCAATACACACTGGTTGAAAACCTGGGTTTTCAGGCTCCGCGGACGAAAAGATGTGTCGAAGCTTCCTGAACGCTGCCCAGCCGAAATGGATTCTTCATCTTCAATTCATCACCACACATGGACCATGATGACGAATCGCAGGCGTATTTTCGCATCAACCGATTGTAGGTAGATAGGTACCTACTGTTCGGTGCGCCGGTTTTAAAGGTCGCAAACGGTACTTCAATAAAAAAGCAGCAAACTGTTGCAATTCAGTGCGATACTTAAAACGAATTACACATAAGTAAGCATGCGACACTGCGTCATCGAATTTAATCCACTTTAGTTGATTATTTACGTAAAGGTTTAAAATACTGATCCCTGTAAGAAGGATAATGAAGAAATCAGAGGCTTTGCATGAGGCAGGATTAATGCTAAGTATGCATGAAGTAGACAGGTATACGCGAAAATCCCGAGATGGATTATGTGTCAACAGAGAGTAACAAGATAATGTACCTACCTATAATAGCTTCGTTGTTGTCATTAGCAAATAGCAATGAGCCCCAAGGCGTTAAGGAAATATGTGGATATTTTCTTCATTTTCCCCGATGTTTACCTACCTCCCTCATTCTAATAATTGTATCAAGATGAATAATATTTTTTCTTGAAACAAATTTATAACCTATTTTTATTGTTTGTCTAAAGAAATATAATAATTATGTACCTATTCCAAAATTATTATAATACTATGTTATGTTATTGTGTGTACTTATGTTCAGGTTCTGGTGTATTTTGTGAAGTATAGCAAAAAACACACTTAGGAAAAAGTGCCATCTAACGGAAAATTTCGGAATTGTCAAACTTATAAGTTTTCTCTTAGTCACGAGAGGTAAACTTTAATCTAGATTAAAACCTATTTTTGCATTGTTCTTAGAGTACGTGATAGATGGCGCTATTTCAGTAATGTTTGGATTTCGACTGATATTTTGTTGTATTGTATCTATCAGTGGTGGAAGAAAATTAAGATATGTTTGCTATTATTTGGACTTTTTATAGGTACTCTTGGATAACAAGACAAGCTGGTCTTGTTATCCAATATGGTGTTGGTATGTGTAACGCCGCCGGTCTATAACTTCTACAGAGAAAAAATAAGATGGGAATTTTACTATTAAAAACTAGCTTCTGCCCGCGGCTTCGTCTACGCGGTAAATATCTTTATAGCCTATGTGTTATTCCAGAACCTAAACTATGTACATTCCAAATTCATCAAAATCGGATTCATTGTTACGGAGACACGTGGTAACAAACATTCACACACTCAGAAACACACAAACACAACCTTTTGTAAAAATTTATTTATTTTATTTTAATTTTTATTTGTAAGTACAGAGTTTTGAGTGAGACTTGAGAGCCAGATCCAATCTAGGTTTCCCCATCTTCGACCTGCATATCGTACGTATATCAGGCGAAATACCAAGTGGCCAAATACTAACCTATCTAGATCCTAAAAACATGCGTAAAAATATCTATCGTTCATTATCAATTCATCTATTAGGTAGGCTAGACCTAATAAGTCAAGTTAACTATATTACATATTAAAGTAGTTGCAGAAACAGGTAGCCTAAGGTCAGACATTCTATCTAAAGCCTAAAAGCTGCTATCTTATCTAACAGCTGATTAACCCTGTACTCTATCCTTGAGATTAACATCAACAATCCTTTATATAGATCGTTGGTAGTTATTTATACGTTTAACGAACAGGAAATGACAGTCTGATTAAAGTGATTAGGTGGATAAAATTCGTCTAAACTAAATAATAAAGTAAAACAAGTGGCTTTTAAAAAAACGGGTATTTACTTCGAAAAAAATATCGCGATAAGTATTTGAAATTTCATCCCCCATTTATCCACCCTTTAGTAAAATTTATAAAAAGACAACCCTTTTCATTTTTGAACCGGTGTGTAAATATAAGAAGTGAAGAGCGGAAATAAGAAAGCTAGATTAGGTTATAGGTTAGATAAGATAGTTCAAATCCTCAGTGAGATTTCGGTGCATGATACAGGATGGTGATAGAGCATATTTAGTACACACCGAATTTTAACATATGCCACTTAATGCCAATTGATGGATAAGCATCAATCACGGACTACGCGAAAACCATGGAAAAACCACGATCACCACTTGACGCATATCGTACCGTCTAGTCTGTGGTTTTATCGGTATATTCGACATAATGGTAAGGCTGTACGGCTGAGTTGTCTAAACGAGCCTAATTAAAAGTATACTCGAGGAGCTTAACAGTTTAGCAGGACAAAGCACGGTGCCGTTGCATTCGCTAGCAAGGACGCCAACGCAGAACTAAAATTGACTAGAATCTAGAAGAGACCATGTTTGAAGCTATAGGTATGACTAAATTTTTTGGCCGTTGTCTAAATACTGGGCAGTGGGTAATTATAGGTCCCGCAGTGAAAAGGAAGAGCGTGCTCATACCCAAACAGGCCATATAAAGATTGGCGCTATTTCTACATGGAGAGGACTGCATGTTGGTTATTCACATGTGATTTTGAGGAATCTATGCTGGCGCACGTAAAATTACACACTAAAAAGAAATGTAATGTTTTTAGGGTTCATGTATGTATGTATGTCAGTTTCTTTACTCCACCATAACTTTTAAATGCCTGAACAGATTTAGATGTATGGGGTATCGTTATAAAATCATTACACCATCCCGAGTGACACTGGCTAGTGCGGTCGTGTTATTTATGTAACCTATGTAAATCTTTCACTTTCTCTCTTTATAAATAAAAACATGAGTAAGGAGAATATATTTAATTAAGACCTGTCAAATTATTCCACTTGCTTGTTACTAGTGTAAGTTTAAAGGTCATGAGTTTAGTAGCGTCTAGTTTGTCAAGGATTGAAGATATTTGACAGCTCTAAAACTAGGCCTGTCACACATCTACCATTCTTTTGTTAGGTACCTATGTTATTTTTTGGAAAGAGTGAAGCTAAAATTGTGCCGCTAGAATCGAGGCCTCTAATTACTTCCTTTTTACGAGAGATATCCATCCTTTACGCCACAATATGTCTTCGAACCTAAAAAAAATATTAGTCACAATTCTTTAAACACATTTTAATGACTCCGGGTTATTTAACCCAATTTCAGATGTATACACGTGTAATGAGAACATACTTAACATGACCTTGCTATGTAAAAAGGCACTAGAGCGGGCTACCTTAAGGAGAGCTATAAAATGCTTATTGAACTAACCATTTCTGCGTTTAGTTTCACAACAAACTTGTTCTATGAATGTAACTCTGTGTCAAGGTGGGTATGTTCTCTATGCGCACCTGCGTGATGGTACATCGTTAATAGGATGACGATGAAAAGGATTAACAATGGTGATTGCTGGTAATATCTATAGGCAGGTGAAAACAGCTGACGTTATGTATTTTGCTCAATAAGCCCAACATCTGCTGCTTACTGTCTATTTAACAATTGCTAAAGAAATAGTAATTTATTATTCAATATCAAACATAACCACCATGAGCAAAGCAAGGTGGATTCTCAATTTTTTATGTGTTGTGTATATAGGTATAACTAATAAGCTGATGATTTATTTCTCAAAATATTCATCTGTAATTTACACAGTGGCCGAACTTTGCTTTATTTGCCAAAACTTTATTGAAGTTATGACCGTAGTAAATTTTTTTTTATGTTTTTTTGTAACGAGACGAGCTGGTCGTTTACCTGATGGTAAGTATAACGCCGGCCTATAACATTTGCAGTGCCACCCAGAACTTTGAAACACAAAGGCCTGCGCGGCACTGCAGTGCGCTCGTTACCCTGAGACATTAGGTATTAAGTCTCATAAGCCCAGTAATTTCACTTGCTACTTACTCTGCTCATCAAACTGGAACACAGTAATGCTTGCACACTACTGCTTGGCGGCAGACTTCACGAGCAAAGCGGTGGTAACAACCCAGACGGACACTCGCAGAAGAGTTAGTCCTCCCACTAACAAAAATTTGTGCCACCAGTCACGATTTTAATAACAAGCTTTTATATAGTTAAAAAAATAAGACTTCCCTAGCCAGTGTCATTCAGGATGATGTAACGATTCCACGCGATGACCATACATCCAAATCTGTTTAGGCATTTACAAGTGGTAGAATAAATAAACTCACATACATACATAAACCCTAAACACATATAAACTCCTTTTTCGTGCAGTCGTGTAAAAATAAGAGAAAAAAGTGGGAAGCTTACGATGTCGCTTCTAGTCTACGTCAAGCTCATTAGCTCATTGTCGCTAAGCGAGCAGCGCAAGCGCAGCCACCACCACTGCCTCCACTCCACAACCACTCGCCACTGCGCCAACATGGCCGCCAAGCTCCACTCCTTGCGCGTGAGTCTTATTCTTTATTTAGTTTTAATTTTGTCATTTGGTAAAACAGGACAGCGCACCGTGTGTCTTTGTTCCTTTCGATGACATATAATGTCATTGATACTTTTTTAACATGCAAATGTGCCAGTATCAACATCCATCAAAGCCTTATAATAGGGTGTCTATAAAAACACTGTTTTTTTTAATATTTTTTTTGTTCCTTTGCTTTTCTGTTATTTTCATATATTTTGAGTTTTGACTAAGTAAGCTTCTTCTCATTGTTAGCAGCAAGCGGTTTTCGCAAATTAAAATCAAACTCTCAGAAATAAAATTATATAATTTTTATATGATTACGCGATTTAGCGATAATTTTCGTGATATTTCCATATTTGTTTGAGTGATGAAATGCTGTGGCAGACTCATCGGAGTCTGCCACAGCATTTCATCACTCAAATTTTACAAGATTACACCATCGGGTGTAATCAGTTTGCGCGAAAGATTAGCGCTTCTTGAACTTTGTTTTAATAAAGTAGAACATTTTTTTCTAACTTAGAGAACGTAGCACTTAACAGTCTATTACCACTTGCCACACTAGATTTAGCCTATTTACCACCTTCGACTAAACGGTCACCACCACGTGCGACAGTGTCCCAACGACCTATATGTAATGAAATAAAAGAAGTCGATGTAGCATTCCATAAATAAGTATAGTACCTACTATAGTAATAAAGACTTCATAGGTACCTATATCATTTTAGTCCATATTTTTAAATTGAAGTATATATATAAGCCAATTAAATACTACGGTCACACAGATAAATACATACAAACACACTACAACTGTAAAATTGTGTATATTTGCTTCGAAGTCCTAATAGATTATCAATGTGAATATATTGCAGTACCAATTATATACATAGGTGTCGAATTGATAACCTCCTTTGAAGTCAGCAAAAAAGCCGCTCCTACCTGTGTTTAACAAAATATTAACATAATCAAATCAAAAGGATTCAGATATCAGCTCTTACGTGATATGTGTCTGAGGTCAGTGCTATTGTCTATTCGGTCTCTCTTCATTTTCTCGTCTCCATTATTTAAACAATTTTTATCGAAAGTTTTTGTGATGTTGAAATGCTTGATTATCTTGTCTGCACAATAACAGACATGCAACCTTTGTCACCATCGTTTATATAGCTATTTGCAGTTGACTGTGTTTGTAACATTAAGCGTTGTTTGAGAGCTCTCATCTATGTTGCCCCGAATTCACACCGTACCTAACCATAGGCTAACGCGAAAATGCAGACAGTGCGTTTGTAACCCCATATAACTTTATAGATATACATTTAAAGTACATGGATACTATTTACTACATTGTATAGGATCTCAATAGGAACGTCCACATAACTTTTTGTTAGTTAAAACATCTATATTGGAAGATACTTACTTAAGGCGCTCTCTGCAGCAAAACGTCCACTTTTTCGTCGCACAGATGTCCGTCTCCATACATATTACCAGAAAAACAAAAATAAAGTACGAGTAGTAGGTATAGCCAAGTGTTTATAGAAAAGACTATATTTTTCTTGCTACACGCCTGATCATATTGAAATTTCTTTATTTAATTAAGAGAACTATATCTATTATGTAATTAAGGAATGTATTTGGAGGTAAACGTTTGACTGTTATCATCTGAGCCATGTGGTCGAAAGTAGTGAACATGTTAAACCTAGTACCTACATACTACATAGGTATTGCGACTAGGCAGTCGCAGTGGAAGCACAGGCATGCTTCCAGGCTTTAATTACGAGCTATAATTATTTAAAAGCAATTTATATATCCATTAGCATTTCCGCAACGTAGTTGAAGTAGGTGCTGCCAAATATTATACCAATGTGTCGCACGGTGCACCACATAATTACTTATGACGTAAACCCGTTTACAGTACATACTGCAGTAGGTACATTTCAAGTTATACTTACTACGCTTATTTTTATCTATGACTAGCTGCTGCTCCGCGGTTTCACCCGCGTGGAGATTTTGGATTTCATGGTGCACTGCAATGCCGCGCAGGCCTCTGTGTTTCTAAATTCTGGGTGGCACTGCAATTGTTATTATGGGCTGGCGTTATGCTTACCATCAGGCAAACGACCAGCTCGTCTCGTTATCAAATAGTATAAAAAAATGTTTGAGTTTGCTAAACATTGTGTTCTAAATCTCACAGCTACAAAATCACTTATTTTCGATTTCTGGGATAGGCTACAAACCAACAAACAGACAGACATAAAAAGTGGACAGCAATTTTTTTATCCTGTCAGCGTTCAGTTTCTTAACTTGCTGTTCGTGGCTTTAACAAAGTCCAGAAGAGTACATGATAAACTAGACTGTGACTATAATAGGTATAGCTTCCAGCGGGAAGCCCGGTCGGACACCTTGAATGCCGAGGACAAATCGTTCACCACACCATTTAGCCCGCTCAAAAATAAGTAAAAGTATTGTGATTCATTTTAAGAGAAACGTAAGTATTTTATAAGCATTTATATGATTCATAGCAGTATCAGTTTCAGTGACTCTTAAATTTTACTGCGATCCGCACCAGCCAGTTAAAATTCCCGCAGAAGTCTTGCATTTTTCTGGGATAAAAAGTACCTAGTCTATGTGACGCTTCAGCCCAAAATCGTTTCGATCTATTTTTCCTTTGCTGTATGAAGGAAAGTCAAACCAACAAACATACTTTTCCATTTATTATAATAATAATAAGTAAGAACTATAGGGATTAAGTTATATAGATAATATAAGTATTTGGCGTTCTTATATTGTTCTAATGTCGTGGATGAAACATCATCACATACTTTTTATTCTTTCTGCTCTAACAGCTTGCTAATTCCATGTTGCTTGCATTCCCTCTTGATGATTAATACCTTCTAAGAAAACTAATTGCGTATTCTCGCGGCTTGACAATGAAAGTGAAATACCACGAAACCTGGCGGTTTGTATTGTTCTTTCATATAACATAATAAAATGTAACTCGATATGGCACAAGAAGATGGAAGCATTTATCCAGCTGTGGGTCTATATAATATAGGCTGAAAATGATTATAGTGATGAAGCTTTATTTAAATACATTGACTATAGGATGTGATCATGTGGTTCCAAAACGGTCAGGGCGAAATTATACCTTTGCATCATGTAGCGTAGGTACTTCCCATTTACCTCATCATCATCATCATCTATCTTGCCGCAATATACAACGCTTGACAGGCGCCTTGGTGATTGCAATAGATTGTATGATGTTGACCGGGAAGAATGCTGCCCATTCCTTTTATATTCTCTTACAATCTTCTGCCCACAATTTCACCCGCATTCCCACAGGAACCATGCATTTTTTCACCATAAGAAGTAGCCTATATTACTCTCCGGTCCATAAACTATATCTATGCCAAAAATCACGTCGATTGTTCGACCCGTTGCTGCGTGAAAGAAGGATAAACTAACAAACCAACAAACGTACAAACACACTTTCACATTTAGGTACTTACAGTACGGATTATTCTTAGCCAGGTCAATGACCCATTTACCTACAACCTTGAAATATGGAATAAAAGTACAAGTATATATAGGAATAAATGCGAAAATCAATTATGCCCGTTATACTATGTGGAGCTACAACGTTGCTGACCTTTCTTAGGTAGTTAGGCGCGATTCGGAGCGACTGGTTCTCAAAGCAAAATGCCCTTATTTAGTCCCTAAATATCATGTCTTGTGAACAAAATGACCACAGCTCTTTCAGTGAAGGCTCAACATATATTCTGTATATTATATTCTATGTATAGGGTAGCATCGACAGCAAAAAGCAGTTCTTTTTACACAACTGCCCAAAAAGGAGTGCAATGTTTTCAGGGTTCATGTATGTATGTGAGTTACTTTATACCGCTATAACTTTTGAACGCCTGAAAAGATTTGAATATAATCATTAGAATCCTTACATCTTCCTGAATGACACTAGCTAGGGCAGTTTTTTAAATTGTTTTAATTATTATACCTTGTTTTTTTTTATGGCTAAATGCCTTTATTAACTAGCTAATACATAAATAAACACTACATCTAACCTAGCTAGCTACAAAAACAGTTGGATAATCTACAAGCCCTAGTACGCCTATAGATAATCCAAATGTTCTAGCCCACTACCAGTAGGAAGCGTACCCAGCATGCTGGCGGCATTGCCTCGTTGAACCGCAATGCTGATCCGTTGAGCCAAATAGTTACCAGCATTTTGGTTACGCGTCGCATCAATCAAACGCTCTGACAAAATTTTGAAAATATTATGAGCTCCCGGCCCCCACGGACCCAATGTTTCAACACCATACCTTGTTGATGTATATTGTTATATCTATGGTCGAAGTAATAGGTACGGAAGCCTCGGATGACGGAGATCTTAGTGGTCGCACTCGACTACTTTATTTAAGAAGCTTAGTCATTTGTTTTAAAATTCAGTCCCAGAAACACAATGTACTTTTTAAAGCAACAGTTTGCAATATTAAAGTAAAAATAACCTTCAATAGAAAGGATTATTTGTGTATTCTGAACACACTGCTGCACAACAAAGGTTATGTAAAGCTCTCAGTAGTAGCAATTTTGAGGGTCACAATCTTATGATAAAAAAATAAAGGACAAAATTCAAGAAATTACTGTTAAAGGACAATTGGAAAAAATGTCCCCGCCCTCCAAAGGATTTGAAAGATATCTCATTCGAAGCTTCTAGATATACTTTTTTACCATGGCGACATCTACATACTGAGACGCTTCGAATGAGATATCTTTCATTTCTCTTGGAGGCTGAGGACGATTCTTCCCATAGTAGAAAATATTTTCATAAAAATAAACCCTACATATTTTAGAATGGTGCCTGTTCATTTTCATTTTGGAAACTCCTAAATTATAGTTATTGATAGATTTTTTAATAATATACAAGATAACGACACGACCCTGTCGTGCCTGATAGTAATCATAACGCTGGCATTTAAAAATAATTGTCAGTGTCATGCATAATTTTGGAAAACAAAAGCCTGTGCGTATCATTGCGGTAGTAACCGTGAGAACTCATGCGTTAAGTCTTATACTCGTATGCTCAGTAATTTTACTATGAGTTTATACTTACCTATTAGTCTAATACAACTTTTTCGATTATCCTGTAAAATGAGGTCGGAAGGCTACCCTATTTGGAATAGTGTTGGTAAGCCTGCAATTTTCCAGAGCCCTATTGGATCGTTGGAGTCGGTCACTGACCCCGGCAGTCGTAACCGAGAATGCACAATGATGCACAGACCTCGTTGCAAATGTCAACGTTTCACTTCCCTGCACACTTTGCCTAGGTAAAACTTAAGGTCAAAAAGTATCTTTGTTAACAAATAAGGATTTAAATCCTTCTTTTAAAATGTTGAGTAAAGTGGTTTGTAATTTCTAGAATATACTCGTAGCTTACATTTGAACATTTATTTCGTTCATAACCACAGACCTAAAATTTCGCTACGCTTAAGACCAATGAAGTGTGGGAAAGAGATATCTCAACTCATATGAATACTCTGCGAGAACGAAGGAGATAAATCAAATCAAATCAAAATTCTTTATTGTACAACAGTTTTAAGAGAATAACCACAGTATAAAATCTAAAAATTAATGTACAAAATAAATTTCATGACAAAATTAATATATATTCATATAACACTGTTCTCCACCTTACCTCCAATAGGTACCGCGGGCGTATTCTGAAGGACAATATTGTCAGACTATGGTGGGTAGATATATATAAAGGTTAATTGGAAATACGATATATTCCTATGTATTTCCAATCACCTGTATATACAAATATTATATGTTAACACCTGCATTAATTTTGGCATAAAATAATGAAAATAACTGGATATTTATTTTATTGAACATTTTTTCGACATTTAAATGTTAAGATATTTACTGTTTTTATACCTTAACAATTTTATTACCTACCACATTTTGTTTCAAATTAACAACTGACATTTGCATTTGCAAATAAAATTGAAACGACTATTTTTTGTACCAGGTAGTAATGAGCGGGTAATTATATTACCGACAACAGGATCACTTTGATCTAAAGCACGATTATAAAGTATATTATCGGTGCTTTAAGATATTATCTAATTTGAATAATAAATCCTTGAGTTAATCATACAGTATATATCAAAATATTGATTACGTCAAATCAAAACATTTCAGTACATCTAGAGCGACATTTTATAAGCTACATACTAAAAATACAATGTTCGCTATTTGACTCGGAATACTATGAATATCCTACTTCCTACTAATATTATAAATGCGAAAAACAAACACATTGTTGGTTTGTCCTTCTTTCACGCAGTAACGCAGCAACGGATCGACGTGATTTTTGGCATAAATATAGTTTATGGACCGGAGAGTAACATAGGCTACTTTTTATCCCGGAAAAATGCATAGTTCCTGTGGGAACGCGGGTGAAACCGCGGGCAGAAGCTAGTCAATAAATATTTTGCTATAAATTAGGAACAACTGTAGTACTGATATGATAATTATTATGTGTGATTTAGATGAATTAATTGATTTCAAACACAATGTATATTGTTAATGAATAAATAAATACAATACAAATTATCATAAATTTAAGGTAGGTAAGGTTAAGGAATTAATTTTAAGGACGCGATCTCATATATGGGACAGTGGATACCCTGTATCAAATATAGTATAGTGAGATAAAAGCATTTAAGTACCTAAGTATAGTACACCATATACAGATATTGTCACAAATAAAAGAGATACTAACATTTATATACTGGCAATATTCAATATAATTTATCTAAAAAGTCTTAAGAGCTATAATAATATGAAGATCGCCACAGATATAAAACAAAGAAAAACAATATAACAACAACTGCTACAACTGCCGATCTGAATTGCACCTCTAGAAGGCAACCTTTTGCATGCAAAGGAATAAAACAAAAATATAGGACCAATTCGAACTAGTAATCCGTTGTTGGTTTATTTCTTTCACGCAGCAACGGAGCAAAGGATCGACGTCTATTTTACTTAGATACACATAGTTCATGGCCCCAGAGTAACATATATAGAGGCACATTTTATATCGGAAAAATTAATGGTTCCTGTGGGAATCCCAAAGCGAATGAAACAGCGGACAGTCGCTAGTATAATTATAATATATGGAAAAATATAAACATTGATGATAAATGAGTGCGTTTGGTACAAGTGATCTTCGTAACTACTCAACCGATTTTTCACGATTAAAAGACACAAAACCTGATGTTTCAGGGTAACGAGGGCTCTGCAGTATGTCGCAGAACTTTGCCATTTAAAACTCCGGATGTCATTGTCTGGGTAGGATCGTTTTGAGATGGTCTGGTTGCGATAACAATTTAGTCGGGACTTTCTAAACGAACATAGGAATTTCAACGAGAGCCATTTCATTTTCCATTCTAGACTAGATTTTAGTATTTAAACATTAACACTAATTGTCTCCCTACACTGTCCAACATATTTCACTCAAAGTCCCAAAAAAAAGACTAGATTAAAATAAAAATAAAAAACATATTTCACGTTAATAGGTACAATCACAGTTACCGAACTCTAAGAAGTCATTAATTAAGTCCGCACGAAGTCGGCAGTGTAATATATTCCATTTCTTAGACCTTGAGGCAGGCGTGGTCGCGGCATTGAGTGCGCTTCCGGAACCAGCCGGATACGGCCACCGTCCATTATTTGAATTAAGAAATAAAGTACCCGTGACACTTGGGGAGACTTGTAACGAGACGAGCAAGCTTGTAAAGATAAGCACCACGTAGTTTTAGGTAGTAGTAGTGGTCTAACTCTTCTGTCAGTGAATGTCTGCGTCAGTACAATTCCTATGGACCTTGCTAGGGTATTGTAAAGTAGGAAATCGATTGCTATTTTGTGGAAGTGTATTTCTATCTGCATAGTCATGTAGACAGGATTCCTTCTGCCTCATTATTGAGTAAGGGGGTACTGTCTCTTTGGCTGCTATTGCTAGTGGGGCTTCCACATTCTGAGATACAAGTTCAAACTTAGTTCGGGAACGGATGACTCCTGCTAGCGATGCTGCCTTAGTGTGTAGGTACCAGGGTACACTAGTTGTTAATAATCAAGTTCCTGCAAAATGTACCTACTTATAATAGTTCATATGAAAATAGACCGTTTTCACTATTGTTTCTCGCTATTTGGCAATAAAAAATTTGTTGAATAATAAAGTACCTATAAAATATCACATATTATAACATAACAATACTGTCAACTCATTGTCTAGACAACGGCGATATCGAACAACCTGTCAATTACCTATATAGACAAAGACGCCAACATATCAAAATTAGTTTTTATAGAGCAGTCTATAAAAGTAATTACTAATTATACGTGTAGGTCCAGCCTTGTTTGTGTACTACTTCTTATTCTGCTACAGCTATTTGGTGGTTTCGCAAGTCACACGGACAATTCGTGTCATAATTCGTGTACCTACAACCACTTCATAAATCTTTCTAGTGGCGTACTTTGTCACAGTAAGGAAACTAGATTTTATAAACGAAAATGACCGTTTTTATTCCTTACCTACTAGCTTCCACCCGCGGCTTCGGCCACGTGGTAGGTACATCTTCATAGCCTATGTGTTATTCTAGAACCTAAACTATATAGTAAGTATATACATTACAAATTTCATTAAAATCGGTTTAGTAGTTCGTATCGGTAAATTCACACACACACATACAAACTTTCGTAATAGTAGGATGATGAACTTTAATGCGATAAGGTTCTGTTATCCAAAGTTTTGTAAAGACTTGTATGTACTTACTCAAATTTAGAATACATATTTAGAATTGTTTATTTAATTTTTATAATAAAGCAATTAAAGCACGTAATCAATTAGTAGACGCACTAGATAGTCAGTCTCCGATTTAGATTAACATTTTTGACTTGAAGTGTATGGTTGCAACTAGTCACTATAGCTGTCAAAATCCTAACGCACTACACTATGACTCGATTGAGCGTGACTGAAGGGAACCCACCGTCATGTATCGCTGATCACCACTGGTGGACGACGGGAATAATTTAAAAAGTGGTGTCGCTGTCCCCCAGCGGTGGACAGTAACACAACTTTTTCAAAAATGTGTCAATGTCCACCAATACAAACGGGTGGGGAACATTTGTGGGTCCTTGAAATGAGTTTGTATTCGACATTGATGTTTGTAAAAAAAAATGGGAATAATCATACACATCGACAGTAACAAAAATATTATTCAACAATTTTTCATCTTGAGATTAATTAACTATTTGGAGATTTGTTTCACACGACATTACGTCTAATCAGTTCTGCTACCGACAATTTTGTCGTGTCAAATTTGAACCCAAGTGCATGACAAATCGAAAGGTCAAGGCCTCACTGGCACAGCTACCTCACGATCGGCTGATAGAAAATTTAGCACTATTCTATTATTTATTTTAATAATATTATGTACCTATTATGGGTTCGTTAAAATGGAATTTTAACAAAATAATCTTAAAATGACGAATAAAAATCCATTATTTTATTTATATTTGTATCGGTGTCAAATACATAGAACTTCGTACAGTTTACAAAAGAAATTAATTGACGTTTTCTAAGTTTTTCTGTACATAAAGCACTTATGGGTACTGACTACTGACACTATTATCGTTACTTTGGTGATTTCAAATTATTGCCACTAACTTGGACATTTATAGTACTTATCACAAACGCGTTCCGTATAAGTAGGCCACAAGCACAGGTGTTCCTACATATGTAGTGAACAGAGGCTTGTTAAAAATAACAAATATTATCTTACTAGATATGTATACTTACCCAACGAGGCAATACCGCCAGCATACTTAGTACGCTGCTTACTGGTAGTGGGCTAGAACATTTAGATTATACATGGAGGCCTACCATGGCTTGTAGATTATCCAACTGTTTTTGTAACTAAGAGCGGATCTTTCAATAGAGAGATAACGTAATGTTTATGTAGTAACTAGTTAATAATGGCAGTTATAGCCAACCTTTGTCGTTTCAATTGATAAGTATCATAATATACAAAACTTTGAAGTAGTGAACGTGACATCATGCAATAGGCTTTCCATCTGGTGTATTAGTCAAGCCCTAATTTCAGAGTCTTCTAAGACTTCTGGTGTGTTTTATCGACTGTTATGTTACGATAACAACCAGTACCAACATCTTCCGCTTATGTATTCTAAAGCACCGTATAGCGCTTTAAGTTCTAAACATCACGTTCATCCAATTACTGACTCCAGCGAACGTTGCCGAGTAGACATGACCACAACCTTACCGAGTAGAAACGGTGAGTCAAACTATAGTATGAGCGCATATCAAAGGTGACTTAAATATATTGTAAATAATATTGAGTATGAATCATGTTGCGTTCAAGGTAAGACCTAATTGCTCTCTTTGCCTATATTAATAATACAAAAACTGGTTTCCGTTATAAGGAAAATTATAGACGAGATCGAAGCTGTGAATGGTGTTAATATGCTGCTACTTGTAGGAACCATTGTTAGTTGATAGTTACAGAGGTTTGTATGTCTTTAATCTAAAAAATAATCCACTCGTATCACATAATAAGTGCGAAATGTTTACCTTCTAAAAATAAAATAATAATGTCTGTCGATAAGTCATGAGCACTTATCGCACTTTCGGGGAGTCAGAAATTATAATACGTACAGTGCAGTGCACTCGTTACCCTGAGACTTAATAAGTATTATATAAATCTCATAAGCCCAGTAATGTCATTGACTATTTTGCTCGTCAAACCGGAACACAGTAATTTATTTATTTATTTATTAACACACATTATTAAACAAGGTATAACAGAATGCTTATAAATTACATTGCTATTTTAAAGTACAATGGTGTTTATACACATAAAAGGCGTCAGTAAGCAGTAAGAGATGTGCAGCAGTCCTCACTAGGATACCCCGGGTCGAGAACTACTACAGTTCACCTGATGTCATAGCCGAGCAAACTAAACCTGTGCTATTTTGTATGGCAGTGCCAATAGCAATGCCTCATTACTACTTGGTGTACAAGGGCAAACCCACCCAGACGGACACTAGCAGAAGAGTTGGTCCTACCACCGGGTGGGATATTTTTGTACACGCTTACATCTTTTAACTGTATCCTTGCATAGGAAGTTATTTCGCTTCATCAACGATTATCAATATTTTCATGCGCTTCAGCTAGGTATCATGTACCTACTAGGTACACTTTTCTTACCATATTTTACTATAGTCTTCTAGATTCGATTTAATTATGTAGGCATTTGAGGCGAGAACAAGTATTTGATGCAGCCATAATTGTAGGTATAATCTCCATTTAACTGCATTCTTATCCAAAGTTATGGATTCATTTACATTATAATTAATAACTGAAAGATTAAACGCGATTTGAAGAAGGACTTAGGACATTTCTGAAATGAATTTTTTAAACGTTTGATCATTTAAATATACCGAAATGATTAGTTGAATATTTGACAAAAAAAAATTATCTCGCAAGTTGTAAAACTTTCATGTTAGTGTACTGATTACATGTAACCTCACTTGAACATTTGATATGCGAGTTAATAGAAACATTTTGTAGTTTGCAATCAAATCGTAAACTTATCAGAAACACAATATTAGATACTACAGATGGTTTTTCTAAATTCCAGTTGTTCAGCGCCCTCCTGATAGCCGTGGTTGCTGACCCGGCACCAGGTCGAGTGCCGAAGGTATACAACGCGCTCATCTCTTCCAACCAGAACTTGGAACCTAGCAAGGCGTATCCTGTCTACCAGCCGGTTCTGCACGATGCCGTGTTCTCCATCCAGCCGCCCCTCCTCTATGGTGGGCACTTCCCATTCGGCAATGTAAGTTTACTTCAAATAGTGACGACTAGTTGACGAATGTTGCAGCGGGCGCTGTTAGAGTCATTTATTTTAACTTTCATAATTGCTCCTTTGGGGCCTATTTGAATAAAGCATTTTGAATTAGAATTTGAATAGGTCTAGTATTATCATAAATAAATTGAGAAAAATTGTTTAAGTTTCTATTTAAAAAAAGGAAAAGGTGCAATAATAATGATCTTTAAGGGGCTGTAATTAGCCGATCTTTTCTCTCCATCTAAAGGTTGTCTGGAAGAGATCGGTATTTAGCGATAAGGCCGGCCATTGTACTTACTATAATATATTTAGTTATCTTCACCTTTGTATTATATTGTACAACAAAGAGTTATTTATCTATCTGTCAATCTAAGATTGAAAATGGCGATGCTAAATATTATGTTAAAACTTTTGCTAACAAATTGTATAAAATAGTAAAACTAAAAAAAGTTAAATGAATAATACCAGCCAAATAACCAATAAGCACCACCATTTTGGTCTTGCAATGCTTTCAACGAGACGCTCTGATAAAATATTGAAAATATTATGAGCACGGACCCAAAGTCTCAAAATCAAATAACTCGAATATGTCACAGCCGAGATTGGCAAATGTTCGCCCATTGTTTCAAAACATTCTTGGGAAACGAATTATGCTGTCTTTGTATGAAAAAGGTATTTTACACATTTTTAATAACTTTTGTTTTAACGTTTTCAGGGAATACTTCCAATACAACCACAACCACCAAATGAAGCACAACCCTCGCAGCCGCCGTCGTCAGCACCGCCAGTATCAGCACCCGAAAGCTCTGCGAACGAAGCACCTACGACGGAGGTTCCAGCTGCCTCACCTGAACCGGTTCCTGAGGGTTCTGAAGCGGGCAGCAGCACCACAACCGCACCACCTTCTCCTCCAAACACAGATTCACCGATACCCTTAAATGAATTCGGTTTACCACCACAAGTCCTACCTCTAGGGCGATTCGACCCCGCTTACAACGGCTACTCCCAACTAGGGCCCTTCACTTATTCTTCTTACCCATCGTACTCGCCTTACCCTGGAGTACGTCTGTACGACCCTTTCGATCCATTTAGTCTGGGACCTTATGGTTTCCCACTTTACCGGCCTCTGCCAAATGTTCTAGGACCAAGTCTGCCTTTTGTTCCTGCCAATGTTCCGGCTCCTGTACCAGCAGCCCCGGCTGCTCCGGCTCCATCAAACCAGTCTAATCAGACCCCACCTCCCGAGCCTAGTGACCTTAACGTCTTGAACTATTCTTCAAAGGATCCCGCTATACCTAACGTGCCTCCACCGCCGCTGCCACAAGGTGGACTTAAGTCTGACAAACCAGAGTAGATGTGATAGATTATAAGTTTAGTACGTATATATTAAAATAGTATTGCTTCGTTTCCAATGTGTATATATTTAATGCAAACATGAAACAACATATAAATAACATTTGCTTCAAAAATACACAGTGCTGACATTATTTCATTTAAAAATAAAATCTTTAGGGAACATAAATTAATAAAGTCACCATCGATACTCAACATATAAGTATCTGAATACTCTAGCTCCTTCATAAGAGGTAAACAATATCCTATTGATATCATGTTGACTTAGTTAAAAGCTGCGATCGACTAGTTCATTGGTACATGAGATAAAAGGTCCCATCTATTGTTACCATTGTCATCAATATAGATAGATAAGTCATGGTATGGTATATGTGTGTTGATCACATGTACGGCGTAAAATCAATGAATATACTTCCAGTGATATGATATCAACGCTTACATGCGAAGGATAATGACACTGATGCTAATATATTTGGTCATACCTCACACAGGATGTTTTGTTTTCAGTCAATAGTTTAGAATTCAATTTAAAAGAAAACCAAATACCTCGATTCTCAGGCTGTCCTGTTTTGTAATAGGAATCAGTTTTGAATTTGCGCGTCACATTATTACCAAGCGGGGTTTGGATGTCCAAAGAAGTAAATATCCCAGTTCATCCCGCCCAAATAGTCAGATGGGATGTACCATTCGTAATAGTAATACTTGAATCTTTGCTTGGAATGACAGTATGTGATTCGTGGGACGCATATTTGGAAATTATATGCCGTGTTCCTGTAGGTATCCTCGACATGAGAGGTTGCTCGTAAGATTATGCAGGTTGGAATCCTGAACAAATCAAGCCAGCCCTGTAAAATAACATGTTCATCTGAATTTGAATCTATTATACTATGCTATGACGAGGCACAAATATGTACTCGTATGTAGTTGGATATTAAAAATTAAACTTTTAATGTCATGGTGGTAGCCGATTTATAACTCGAAGGTAAGGTAACTTAAGCATCCAGCGAAGGAAATTTTCGTAAAGCAACCATATCCTGGTCGAGAATTATCTAATTTTTGCATCAGGTGAGAAAATAAGTAGTCGATAGTGTGGCATTATTCATAAAAAACTATATTTTTGATGGAAAACACGCCTTTGTGATTTAATTATATCTACAACATAAATACTCTACAGTTAAGGCGTATATAGCAGCTAAATTGCTTCACAATTTAAATTTTTAACGAAGTTGCCCTATATATCCGAAATAGCAATAATTTAGTTTAATTTACTTTCATTTTTGTACTGTTTCTTTTCAGCGAACTAATCGTTGATTCCAAAGCAATCTCAATATTCTTCTTAACCCTACCTACATTCCTTCATCTTATATGGTAGGTAAGAGCTATGTCGTTTGCAAACAATATGCATTATGATTTGCGCCTTCTTATTTGTTTTTATTTGTACTAATAAATATTGTGGTATAATAAGTTAACTTACTCTTATTATAACTTTTCCGAGCACATCCATGTGATCTAAATGTACGTGTGTATAAAATCGTATGTTAGCTTTTTCACGATTGCAATTTCCGAAAATGTATTCGCTGTGCTTCACATCTACAAAATAATGTTGGAAGATATAAAATCAATTAATCACAAACTTATACCATGTTATCACAAAAAACATCATTTAGACGCCTGTTTAGGTAGACAGTGTCTAAATATAAACGCCTAAAACGATTAGAAATGTCACAATAAAATGGAGTTAGACAACGGTTAGACACTACTTAAATCAAGATTTGTGGTTGCTCATACTTAACACGTGACTAAAGCATGATTAGGAGTGAAACGTGGTTTAGGGTGTGTTTAATTTGTTTGTGGCAAGACCGATAATAATTATTTGCAACATGTTTAGCACTATATTTTTTCACCTGGATCTACGGCGCTGCCTGTTAAAGAAAAGTCACTTATAGTTGTAAAGTATTGCCAACACAACGAGGTAGTTACTGAAACAGTCAAAATGTAAAATAAATAAACCACAACTTGACAGAACCAAAATGTGATAGACAAAGTGTGAACGTACCTAAATTAAAAATTAACGTAATTTGAACACAATGTATTGAATGCATTTAGCAAATATTATCTAGTGATCGTGTACTGAACGACTGATATAATATGTAACAAGGAAGTAGTATTTATACGAGAACATCGCTACCATTACTCAACTCTAAATAGTCACTTTGCAATTCTTCACATATTATAATTTCTTAAACTGTTTGTAAATAATTGCAAACATCGTGGAAATATTCTTGGAGAAGATCAACATGATGCAAATGTTAGACGGCACTAAAATTTGCATCATGTTGATCTTCTCAAATTGATTAAACTACTGATCTTGGAATTCAACAAACACGCAAAAACAGTATACTATATATAAGTAATAGGTAAAGATTGTTGTATGTTTGTTTATTACTGCTAATCCCTGTATCCACGGACCCAATTCTATTTAATAATTTTATCACAATAATAGGAAGATATATTTTCACTGAATGCTATAAGTATATAGGTTATGTATGCTGATACTATGCGTGCAAAGCCATGGGCAAAAGCTAGTCTATATAAAACACTACATTTAACATAGCTACAAAACTGGTCGATAATTTAATCTGCAAGCAATCACAGTTTTATAGATACAAAATACAAATACAAAATTTGTTTTTTGTGTATTTCTAAAAGTGTACAAGAAAATAGTTGAAGACCTGCTGCTTTAGTGTAAACTGTGTTGCAGATAATCCAAATGTTCTAGACCACTACCATCTGTTGGCAGCGTATACCCAGCATGCCAGCGGCATTGCCTCATTGGATCGCCATTGATTACCAGTCGCATCAGCAAGGCACTCCGACAATTTTTTTAAAATATTATGAGCTCTTGGCCACCACGCACCACCCAATGTTGCAACACCAAACGGCTCAAATATGCAACGACCCCCTAGTTTAACATATTTGCGCTGCTTGAGTTGAGACGAAGAAGCTGGAAGAAGCTGTTAGTGGGAGGACTAACTATTCTGCGAGTGTGTGACTTCACTCACAAAGCGGTGGTAACAACCCAGACGAGTTGTTACCACCGCTTTGTGAGTGAAGTCTGCCGCCAAGCAGTAGTGTGCAAGCATTAGTGTGTTCCGGTTTGATGAGCAGAGTATCCAGCGAAATTTCTGGGTTTATGAGACTTGATACCTAATGTCTCGGGGTAACGAGCGCACTGCAGTGCCGCGCAGGCCTTTGTGTTTCAAAGTTCTGGGTGGCACTGCAATTTTTATGGGCCGGCGTTATGCTTATCATCAGGCAAACGACTAGCTCGTCTCGTAACCAAATAACATAAAAAAGAAAAAAAGCCACTGCGCCAGATAAAATACATGCTGTTTTTTCTAGCATTGTATTTTACTCCAGCGTACAGCAAATAAATGATTTATCTAGGAAAATGCAAATTCTGATAAAATCTAATCTATCCTTTATTTTGCTATACATAAAAATACAAATCCCAATTTATGTTCCTCTTCATCTCGACAGGTATAAACCACTCGTAGTAATAATACGTGAATTTTTGTCCTCCATAGTTGTAGACCAGACGACACACGCACACGTTAAACTTGAAGGCGTGGTATCTGACGAAGTCTCCGTAAGAAGACCTTGATCTGATGTACACGCATGTGGGCTCCTCTTGCACATTAAGCCAAGCCTGAAAAAATATAATGGCCTAGAACAATCTTACAAATTTTACTCTCTATTAGATTATCATTTTATTCCTATCTCGCCTGATCGCGGCTATAGATGGTGGATATGCTAAAGCTAAGTTAGGAATGACTATATCAAATACAGCTGCCGAAACACACCTATAGGTGCTCTTTGCAACAGATTTCCCACTTGAACTGGTAACTAGCCAGACCAGTACTAAAAATGCCTTACCCAAAGGCAATAGTTGCATAACATTGTTTTCCTTCACGTGAAGCTCTAGCTCATTATAGGATTCGAACGACTGTCCGACAGATCGGGTCCTAACTATTTCCTCGTGTTCTAACTAGGTTTCCTAACTGATTAGGCTACGAGGAATATTTTTCCTCGTGTCCTAACTGTACGTCACAATGGGATAACACATAATTAGCTCCGCCTTTGTGTATGAGTATTGTCGAGTAGAAAAACGTAAACCAAAACTGTTCTAGAAGTACCAGGCTATCATAGAATAAACTAGTAAGACTCTGATTTTCTGTTATACTAAGTACCTCTTTCACATTTATGCTCGGCTAGTACTGCATTGTGCCTCGCATTGTGCCTAATCAACAGCGGCAGCTGACGTGACCTGAGCTACAATCATTTCTTTATTTTGTATGGATTAATAAGTTAAAAAAATCATATTATAGGTACACACCCTTAGAATCATTAGTTCTTTAAGTTCGTCGTACACCCAGTGATCATGGGCCAGCAAGACTTTGTCCTTAGACGCACATTTCCCATAGTAGTATTCACTATGAACATCATCTGAATAAATAAAGTTAAATTTATTTATTGTGTAATCGAAAATACTCAAGTTATTTGATGGAATCAGACGTTATTTTGCGGAAGTCCATTTTAAATAAGATATTATATAACGTGGGTAACTTATAGTTTTAATTCCGCGACAAAGATATATTTCCGCATTAGTTTTATTTCCGCTTTATCGCGGAATTAAAACTACAAATTACACACATTATATAATATCTTATTTGCAAATACTCAACTATAGGTAGGTCGTTTGTCTGATAGAAAGCATAACGCCTGCCCATAACAAATGCAGCTCCACCAATACTTTGAAACATAAAGGTCTGCGTGGCAAAGCAGTGCGCTCATTACTCTGCAATAGGGGTATACCCAGTAATTTCACTGAGGAATTATGCATTTAAAAAAAATATAATTGCTCAAACACATTGGATCTAATAACTAGTATTGGCAGCACTTTCTGGACTTCCGGTGGTACAGTTAACGACAAAAGTGTAAGTAAAATGTGAAAATGATTACAAAATATTTAAAGACCTCGGGCCACATTTCTTTTAGGACTATGCTGTTGGTGTAGCGAGCTTGACATCATCGCTGATTGACAGAAATTGAAATATTTGGTCATGACCAACATGGTCTGAGACTTTTGTCGCTGGCTGTACTTACCAAAAAAAAAACCATATTCCTAACTGCCAAGCATTGCGAAGTTTTAAGTCAACTGGACTAGCGGATATCCCTAAATGCGGTAAACTTATATAACATAAAACATATCAAAATTGGTTCATCCCTTCTGGTAAAGGTTAGCATGGACATTGGGAATTTTATCACAAATATCGGATAATAACGGTGAGTCGAGCTACAGTGTAACAGCTACGTTGACGTGATGGCATTCTGCATTTATTATCAATTTAAACAAATATGTTAACAATAATAAACAAATGAAATCTTGTACCTGCTGGAGGCTCTATATTAGTAAATACAATACTGCTCAACGCTGTGTGATTTTGATAGCAACTAACGGGTAATTCTGTAATAAAAATAAATTAATTTGACTTTGACATAAGTACAGAAATATAGACACAGAAGTACACGATTCTTCAACTTCCTTTTTACAAGAGTAACCTATCAAGAGATAGGTTAACGTTTTACCACGGTCTCACCTGATCGATGATCAGCATGATGTGGTCGACGGTGGTAAATACGCCAAACCTATAATGGGACCTTCAGTCAGTGTCTTACTACTTACTTAAAAAAGGGCTTAAGGTCCATTCTTCTTATTTCTTTTTAACAAACAACCAAACTCTTCGGTACACTCATCGACCTGAACGAGGTCCTTGTGTGGCAGCTGGCATGGACACACAGATACACAACACAACCAAGACACGAACAAACTTTTTGTTCACCGCACAAAGTTTGCCCCGGCTGAGCCTAACACGGGTCCCATAGGTATGCTTTACCCAGGGCTACTATAGCAACACACTACGTACTACTAATATATATAATAATACGTAATACCATAATATAATATATCAACTTAACCACGGCCCTGGCACGTTTTTAATTTTATTTGAAAGATGCTTACGTGATGTATATTCCAAAAGTAAATATACACTTATTATGCGTATACACATAGCGAAAGAAACTTCTTTGTGGCAATGTTAACAATGAAAAGATTATCAAATGAATGGAGTTATTTGAGAGCAGCATACCAAAACAACGCTTTTCGAGCAAACAAACAAAGCAACAAAACAACATTTCTAAGGCGACATTTTTGTTAATGCGAAGCGTATTTCAAAACTTTCTGCAGTTCATAATTTTAAGTGTTTGACCACTCGTTTACGTGAAGATGTTTTAGAAAGTGACCACACGCCAAATCTAGAATAGGTTTTAAACGAAAATGATATAGGTATCGTAAAATACGACTTTGATAAGAATCATAACATCTCGATTAGATAGCCATGTAACTCTACCCATTTGACTACCGAATTAGGATGATATATGATGAAATCCTAAGGTAAGCTTTTGTTTCAATTCTGGAACCACAGTGATCAAACGCCAGTAAAATTATTGATTCCAGCCTGCAACAGCGTGCAAGAGGTGACAGGATGCTCCGTCTTAAGAACAATGGCTGTCAGAAGAGTTTATCTCAAGAAGCTTGATGATAAGGAAACACGCATAGATCTCAGATCCAACATTGAACTATCATTTTAACTGCGAATTGCTCGCTTGGCCAGTGCCCATCCCCAAATAGAAAATCGGTTGCTAAGCACGTTCTTCGACCATATTGTTGCGAGATCAACAGTTTCAGTTCACCATCTTCAACCATAACGTTGTTTAACATCGAGTGAGATAGTATATAGAACCCAAACATTATGGAGTATAAAAGAACCTTGACGTAATCAAAAACTTACAAAATTACGATTGTTTAATAATTATAATATCTGGATGACAGAGCCTCGCTCGGTGTTTTTAAACAAGGTTTTTTTGTGTAAAATTGCATTTTTACAGATACCTGAAATTAAATACAAGAATTGCTCATCATCAAAGTTTTTACATTATTTTTTATAAAAGCCAACTACAAGGTAGAGCATCACCAAACCTTCACAAAATTAAAATAGGACTTTGATTTCATAATTTCGGGATAAACTAAAGTGACCATCAATAGAAGTCCCGTAGACAATAGATCGGCGTGTCGCTTACCATCATGTAAATGATGTTCTCATGCAGAAACAATATTGATTCGTTATAGAAACAGTTTTCATCAACAGAGAATGCTGTTTTATAAAATCGATTTTTATAGAACACCATGTACAGGAGTGGATAGATTGCTAAACATACACGACAATGTAATATCACATAATGCCCGGTGGGCAGTAAGTATCTACTAAAAATCACAGTGGCGGGCCAAGCCTGGGATAGCTCTTACCTATTTTTTGCAAAAGTAAATCGCTAAAGAAGTAAAAAAAATACCTTTTTATACAATATGTCAACATATTTATTTTTATAATGCATAAGATATTTGTTTTAATAATATTTTCCAATGCATTTCATCGGAGCTTACAGGTATGCAATTATATAACTTAATCTTTTGATAATTAGCTACTTTTTTGCATGTATGGTTAATGGTTATACTTTAGGGAGCGATCTCTATCGGCCTATCACAAGTTCGTTGTAGCTTAGAAAGGAACTTGTTTAGATAATATTAAATAGCCTAAATTACTTGACGACGCTTAAAATTCATTTAAATAAAAAGTTATTATTATTTGTATATCATGAAATTCAAGAGATAGTGTAAAATTGTCTTTAAATAATATTTACAACAAGCAAATTTATAAGTACCTAGTGGAATTGAATAATCGAAAGTTGTCCTGACAAAAGACAAACAAGAATCGAAGTTTTTTTATATTACATAGTTTTTTTGTCTTCAAAACCAACGGTCTTAAAGTACAACTAATTCTTCAACACACTTGCTCGTAAAGTGGGGCGTTATTACCTTGCTTTTAGGTTTATAATCCAAGATATGTCTCGATTAAGTTAAGTTTATACCTCACTGCAAGTTATATGTATGATGACAAGGTATTCTTAATTTACCGGGTAATACAGTTTTAGATTTTTTTACTTCGTTCGCGCATTTTTGCAGGCTAAAGGCTTGAAACAAAGAGTTTTATGCGGTTAAATAAAGTAAATATTATTTGAATAAATAAATCTTTCCTCCTTAATTATGATAAATAGACATTTTATTTTATTAAATTATCCACAATAAGTTATATTATATATACGAAAATATTCGTTTTATTATATTTTTAATATTGGCTTTTTGTCGATTTTGTTCGCGCCTTCGCTTTGCGCGCGCATCGCGCGCTGGCGCGGGCGCCCTGTTTCCGTTAAAGTTAATAACAATAAAAGTCTGTCTATTTCCTCGCAAGTGTGTTGAAAAACGTCGTATGATACGCGTGTGCTATCTTGTACACTATTTGTAGTGACTTAGCACACTTGTGTCGTAATGTACCTACTATTGTCAATTCATAGGTTTGATTTAGAAATTAACATTTTGAGTACACGGCATAAAATATGTTAAAATTCTAAGATTTTTTGTTTTTCCATATTTCATCACCAACGAACTTAATTTAATTAAGGGTAAATTTATTGATTAGATAGATAACAATCATACAATTTGTAATTTCATTATATTGTACCAATTCGTTCCATTCCGTTACTTACAGGATTGTCCAGAAGAATATTCCAGTAATGGAATAAGAGTGAAATGGAGACAAACGTCTACTGCCATCAATGTTGTATCCGATCCACCCTGCTACATAAATGATGCCCTAGTTAAAAGGAACTGCACTGGTGATGAGTGGATGCCTGTTATCAACGACGTCGAACCCTGCTTGAAAGTTGTTAAAGGATTTAACTCAACATCTTGCCCTCCTGGATTCCATAAAATATCTGAAAATAATAACGAGTATTGCTACCATGTTGGTTCTTACGCTACCTGGGACTATCCCTGTTTCTCGAGCGGTGGAGCGTCTATTATCACTGATCTTGACGAAGAAGAAACAAACTCATTAATTGATTCTTTGGTAGCTGTAAACAAGTCAAGGTATTTCTGGCTTCCCGCGTACAGGACCAAATTGTTCAACCCTGTCGTATGGTTTATTCCGGGGCCAAATTGGGGAGCACAAGTAGTACCTAATAATTATTTAAAATACCAAAATTTGCTATGGAAAAATTGCTTGGCTTTAGATGTGGAATTACGTATTTTAACAACACATGCATGCACACACGAGTATCCCAGCCTTTGTTTTTACATAAATAATATTCATTATCCAGCTATATGTCCAAAAGGTTATCATGCTTTTAGATACAAACCTGATAATGGAACTTGTTACGGTATAGAAAAATCTAATTCAGAGACTGGATTAACATTTGAAAATTTCCGTCAAATCAAATGTAAGAAACCTATGGGTAGCAACCAGTTTGACCTTAATCGCTTTATCTATACAAAAATAGCAGAGCTCAACCAAATTCCAAAACACGAATGGTGTTGGTTTAAAGCATCTCTTTTCGATTTTGAACATCACGGCCACATTTCTTCCCAGATGTTTGCTGAACTTGAAGGTACAATAAATAGAATCGGTACTTTAGGCTTAATAAACTCTTCTTCAACTCTGTCTTGTATGGCTTGTGAAACAGAGGTGTTTTATGGAGAAACGGAGCTGATGTTTGAGTACAACCAGCCAGAAAATAAAATATATTTAACAATATATTTTCCATCAGGGTTGTGGAAATATGATTACAATGATAAAGGCATTCAATGTTTTTCTGATGCAAAAGGATTTGTGAAGGTCGTGGATATAAATGATTTACCATTTTTATTCATTAAAAATGAAATCGAGGGAGGGATTAATTATACAGAAAAAATTGTGTATATTGTTGACCTGGTAACTCAGCGATCAGCTCAATACTGGTGTGAAGGACACACATTTAATTTTTCTTTAATAAGTACTTCTAAGCTTGTTGTTAATCCAAAAGGCAAAGAAATGCATGTTTTCGCGTTAACATTACAATATTACACTGATGAAATTCAAGATACCTCAGTTATAGATTTACTAACATCAAATCTAACGGAAATGTTTGGTGCACAAAAAATATTATTAATGGATGTTTATGACGTTACCACTGATTATGTTACAGTTTTATTACATGTGCATAAAGCTGTCGCAAATATATTTGAAGACGAAACTCTGAATTTACAACAAACGTATGATAATATAAAAGAAACTGCTCTGCAACATCTACCATCTATAAATTGTTCGTTTATTAATTTAACGAGTTCGGTGTATTGTTTACCTACTACTTCAATTGACTCCATAACCCTTAATTGGGAATTGACACCTATCGGGCACATTTCTGCTCCAAAACAGTTTTGTTTGCAATCTAACGGTTTGCCTGTAAAACGACAATGTCGAGGATCTTATCACAATGGAGCATTGTGGGGAGATGTTGAAGGGCTGTGTGATTCCAACTATTCACCAACTGAGACCACAACATTTTTATACAACGTTGGTAAAAGCCAGGTGCCAAGCAACTACACGTCCACTTTTCTTACAGAAGGCTTAGAGTTTGTTCTCAGCGATGTTGATACAATTATACCTGCCGATATTTATTACCTTTCAATGTCATTGCAGCACGTTCTCAATATAGCACAAAAAAATGATACATTTGTCGATATAGGAGATATAGATAATATAGCTTGGGTTATGGACAGAGTAATGGACTTCGATTTTGATTATCTCCGTCTGGCTCAGACCTTGAATTCCACAAATGTTATATTGAATTCTGTAAATGACGTAGTTGAATTGATTGCTAAACATGCTGTGAATGAGTCAGATTCCAAATTAAATTTATCCAACGCTATCGATGAACCTTATCAAATTTCTGTTCGACCACAGTTTGTTGTCCAAATTTCTTATCCTTTGCTTACCAATGTAACTGGTATAGCCATTTCTAAAACATCAGATACAGATGAATTTACAAAAATGATTGTTCAGCCATTGTTCACAAATACCACACTTGATGAAGTATTAGCGATCAAGAACTTGGAAATTGCTACTTGGTTACCTTTAAAACTCCTAAATACATTAAAACTTAATTGTAACGAGAGTGTTGACCCTTCAATACAACAAAGAGAAAATGTTCACGTAATCATTAGTGTATATCAGAATGATGCCGTTTTCCAAGAATTGACAATAAATGATCATGTTATAAATAGCCGGATAGTAGGGGTCTCGATTCCAGGTTTCATGTCAAATTTAGAATATCCTTTGCCTATAATTTTTGGGGAGCTTAACCAGGTCAATGATAAAAAGTTTTGTGGGTTTTGGGATTTTGAAATGCAAAAATCTACAATGTTTTCCGGTTTTTGGAAAACCAAAGGCTGTTTTCCTGTTAAATCAAGCAAAAATATAACTGTTTGCGAATGTTATCATCTAACGCATTTTAGTCAACTGATAACTATGCCTAATTCTGATAATATAGAAAATTTACACGTGAAGCAGCATAATAAGGCGTTGAATATAATCACTCTAGTAGGATCTTTTCTATCTTTACTCGGTATTGTTGGCATTTGGGTAACAGCACTGGTATTTGCCAATTGGAGGAAAAAAGCTGGCACTAAAGTTCTATTGCAGTTATCCACAGCTATAGCACTACCTCTCCTGTTTATTGTAATTTTTAATTTGGATAACTCTATATTTGTTCAAGAAAATGGCAGTTATGTTGTGGCGGATAATATGAAACCGTTGTGTATCATTTTGGGGTCGCTCTTACATTACTCTATCCTGTCAAGTTTTATGTGGATGCTTATAACTGCGATCCTTCAGTTTATAAGATATGTCCGAGTGTTAGGCGTGAGCAGGCCATCTAGATTTATGTTTAAATTCTCTATGGTCGGGTGGGGAATTCCTTTATTACCAGTCATTATCGTATTATCGCTTGACGTAGAAAATTATATTCCTGATTCATCATATTGTAAACGACTTTGTTATCCCAAGGGTTACTTTTTTATTGTATCGGTCATGCTGCCAATTTGTATAATTCTGTTCGTAAATGTAGTCCTTTTTTTGCTTGTTCTTCATTCTATTTCTCGTGGATCTTCTAATGATAAAATGAAATCTACTGATATGGATTTAGTAGGCGCACAGTTGAGATTATCTATATTTTTATTTTTTCTACTCGGCCTGACCTGGTTATTTGGGATTTTTTCATTTACCACTAATTTACTTTGGTCGTATCTTTTTTGCTTAACGTCCACGCTGCAGGGTTTCGTGCTTTTCATATATTTCATTGTTTGCGATCCAACTACCAGAAACATGTGGATAACTTTGGTCAAACCACCATTTACTTCCAATTCTTCTAGAAATAGTATTAGTAGTTTTAGTTGAAAATTTAAGTAAATAGTATCCCTTAGATAATATAACGAATTAGTTAAGGAATTTGTGTATAATTATGTATGTTATCGTATATTTCATTAAGAAACTCCTAAATATTTACTTTAGTATGTTATTTGTAACGAGTAAAATGATTATTTCCTCTCGTTACTTAGTTAAAAGTGTGTTAGTTATATCTATAATAAATGTATGAAATTTTAATTGTTGTTTGTTTGTACGCATCACCTACCTGTATTCCCAGTGCGAAAAATAGGGTTGCTTCAATTTGCGTATTATAGGTATACTTGACGTTGAATAAAATCTAGCACTGTAAAATATTAGATAACAATCGAAAACACACCGGCTTGGTAAACAATTCAAAATCGACCACTAATTCATCTGAGTGGATACAACCGCTTTACTCGTTGAATCTCTCGCTAAGCAGTAGGGAACAAGCGTTACTGTATTTGAAGGACAAAATCAAATTCAAAAAGTAAATCAAGAACTGTAAGTAACCAAATCGAGTAAAGGACGTGAGCGTATCAGATCTCGGAATTACCTCCGCCTTCAGATCAAGCAAACGACCTATCCTGGATTAGAACTCCGTGAAGCAGGAGGCATGCCACCTGCACCCACACAAATAATACAACACTAACGTTCAAGACCCAAGAACAAACATCATTCTCACTTCATGACACGAAGTTTGCCCCAGGGGACCGAAACTGGGGCCACTCGTTTTGCGACCAGGGCTTACCAACTGGAGCCATCAAGTAATTGATGGCCACAAGTCCTCATAAAAAAATGGGATATTAAAACTTATTTTAGTACTTAGGTATATACATAATGTACCTAGTACATATCTAGGGACGCTTACCTATTATCTAAAACCTTAGGATCAGTAGTGGTAGACTTGTTGCGTTTATCGCTCTCAATCTATCTTTGATGTCCAGATAAAAACATAAATTAAAAAGGGCACTCACTACGTAAAGGCTAAAATTATCGAGCTCGCGCATACTTACCTCACTCGATGCATCATCGAACTATTCGACGAAGTAATGTCGCCTACTTTTAGTGAAGGTTTTTATCTGTAATGATTTCTTTCTGTTTTTGTTTTTGAATGTGTTACGTTTAATTAGGTAATTTTTATTAATCTAATTTGCTTACATAGTAGGACCACGGGAGTGAACGGGGAGAAGGCATTATAGGAATGTATATTCGTATACGTGATCACATTCATATGTCTCTCCCTAAGACGTTGTTTTGTTTCTTCACAAAACATCATTTGACACACAAAATGATAATGCTTACAAACAAATAAGTGAAATTATGAGACACAAACGGCGACATTTCTTACAACAGACAGACGCAAGACATAATGCGAACTATCGTTAAAATCTAGGATCGCTTAGATTTCAGAGTTATATAAATGAATAATGAAGTTATCATTTATAAATTTGTTTCTACTATCCAGTTATCTATTTGGTAAGGCATTTTTTTAAATACCTACAGCATTTTTTATTTTATTTTATTTTCAAAGGAAAACTTACAGCTAAGTTACACAGAATTGACACTATATAGTAAAAAAACGTATAGGCTAGTTACAAGTTGTCACAGATATTATTCCACAGATACTGCATGGTAATGAGACAAGCTGGTCGTTTGCGTGATGGTGAGCGTAACATGTACTCAGTATCATCCAGAACTATGAAACAAAAAGGCCTGCGCGGCTCTGCAGTGCATTCGTTACCCCGATACATCAGACATTAAGTGTGTGCATGTGCAGTCATTGCTACAGCAGTCACTGACTACTTTTCAAATCAAACTGTAACACAGCACTGCATCATACTGCTTGACGGCAGACTTCACGAACAAAATGGTGATAAAGACAACAGATTAGTAACGAGGATAGAAGCTACAGAATCAAAACAATCAAACAAAATACTCTACCGCCACGATATGGATGCATATCGATATTTCCATGGGACAGATAGTGTAATTTTATACTTCATTAATAATTATTTATTTGTTTTTCAAGTTATTGGAGCGGGCTGGCGAGCGGTCCCAGCAAATAAGGTCGTTAATGAATACTTTATAGGCGCTGACCCTAGAGGAAATTTGAATATTGAATTTTTACCGCGGAGTAAGTACGTTTTGAAACCTTTGTTTGAAAAACATCATTTGCTTTTAATCAATTTAATATTATATTAGTTAGTATAATATAAATTTGCTTTTTAACCCACTGTCGAAGGAAAGAAGGGTAATGTTTTTCAAGCGTACGTATGTTTATTTATTGGATAACGAGATGAGCGGATCGTTTGTATGTCTACTTCTTTGATACAGTGTATAGCCCAAACTCTTTGACGGATTTTAAAATAATTATATGAAGTTTCCACATACTATATTATAAATGTGTGGAAGTTTTATTACATTCGTTTTAACTGTGGGAGTGACATAGGGAAGGGATAATATTTATCATTCTTTTCAGTTTTTATAATGCAGGGTTTTTGTTCTTTTATAATCATTTTGCTTGTTACTTTCTCGTTACTTAACTTTTACTCTATATTGAATCCGTCTAAATAAACTTCTTATTTTTACAACTTTTAACAAAATCTTAAAATTAAATTAATGAATATTCCGTTTACTAACTTACTTAAACAAAACAAGAACCATAAAAACCTTACATGATAAAAAAACAGAAAAGGTCGTCTTCTGCATGTAGGGTGTCCAAAAAGTTGACCACATTACGATTTACTATTTATTTATAAATAATAAATTCCCCAAGATAGAGACATTGAGCGTACCTTATCAATTAGAATAAAAAAACCTCAGTCGCCGAATTCACAATAAAAAAATAATTAAAATAAATTGTTGTGGATTTTACTGTAGCGCAGCAAATAAATATAAACATAAATGCTTACACACTCATACCCCTACACTAGAATTCCCTGTGTCACACATGACAAAAATCCAAGGATCGAGAACAAACCTTATGCTTACCACAAAGTCTTCCCTAGTCGGGGGGAACTAACCCGACGCTCCTCGCTTTCCAAGCAGGGTTACTGCCAACTTAGTCCTATAAATTATGTTTCAGGGACCCTTCACAGCACATACAAATTTGGCTACTGTCCCCCGGAAATAATCGCACATCAATTTCTACGTTCCACAGCGAATATAACTTTTGAAAACTTTAGAGATTCTGACGTGGAATATTTTTATGTAAGTTGATGTTTAGCAAATAATACATTATACTGTCCAAAGAGCCTATACTAATGGCATTCGCTTCGAAGCAATTCTAATGCTACGACCTCTACCCCAAAAATTGTATCACAACCACTACGTGTTCAGTGCAGAAGCCCGCGTAAATACGCGGTGATGCGCATGTGATGTATGTATAGCTAAGCAATAGCCGCTTTAAGCTCAGGTAGAGCTTCGAGCAAGTAAAAAAGGTAGCACTACCGGGTCTAACTAATAGCTGTTCTTGTCTGTTTCAAAGGTTTTTGATGGTTTATGCGCGTGAGCGTGTAAATCCTCATAATCCGCGCTTGTTGCAAAACCATGGTTAGTTTAACAGCAAAATACAAATATGTATTGCCGTCTAATGGCAGCTTAGACTATAGACACCCTCACTATAGCACTATAGACACCCTCATTCCATTCGTCACTCTCAAGTAGGTACAGGTGAAGAGATAGTACTGATCGAAATTATAAATTACAACGGGCTATAACGTACCTATTTGTGTTTCCTCAGCTGATAGCAGACTTTCGGAGCACCACCAGATTCAAGCGCCAGTGTGTCGTAATGAAAACATTCGTGCCTAGGAGATACCTGCTATGGAAACCTCGCATTCCCATCTATTACTGTCAAGGACAGTTGTTTATCATGATGTTAGACACCGTACACCGCCTGGCCGTACACGAATTCTATGTACACCACAGAATTAAAATACCCATGGACTTAAAATTTGAGTTTTATCACCCAAATATCTTGTAGTGGTATAACACTGATTTAACAACACACTAACTATCTAACTATCTAACTAACTAACTAACTATCTAACACCGACTATTTCAAAGCATTACTGTGATTTGTATGCCAAGTCAATAAATATACATCTCTGATGGTTGTTGTAAATTAGTAACTACGTTATTACTTTATATAGGTACTTGCACCTATACAAACATCGAATACAAACAAACAAACGCTTACACACTTATACTCCTGTCACTAGGGTTCCCTGTATTATGTTAATTGTGTATCTGTGTATGCATAGGCATACACAGATACACAATTCAAATATCACCCGAGAACTAAATTTATGCTTACTTACTTGTTATAGAAATAACTTTGAAAATTATTTATACTCACAGACATGAATGTCCGTGAACAGAACCTCATATAAAGATATCAGGATATCAGTGTGTCAAAACTGTACTTAATAAAGATTGTTTCAGACGTAAATAAATAAAATATGATTAATGTTCACTTTTATTTCTCCTGTTTTTGTAATTTAACAGAAGCTAATAAATAGGCTTGTGTCTGTGCCAAACTTAGTCGAGAACCGGCCTGATCGATTTTTGAATGTTTATTTTTATGCAGATTTCTAAGATTGGAACCTAGCATCAGCGGTGTTCTCGTGGAGGTGACTATTTTGTCTGATTTGAGAATTAGGCCCGCTTGGGCCAGCCCGAGTTACCTTATTTAATTCGAGCTAGTCTGGTACTACGGGAATAAATTACCATTTTGTCTGTAGTAATTAGGTTCTTTTTTTTAATTTGAATCTGCTGATGTTGGCGGGTAATTAAGTTTATTAATGATAGATCGCCCAACTTTGGGTCCTACTGGAAGATCTTCCACGGCTTTTATATACAAAACGTTTTGCTGGGCGACTACTGCTAGTTCTGCTGGCAGTACGAGAATTGTAGGAAATTTTAGCTGGTCCATCCGGCAGTACCTCGACCTTGGCCTTGAACTCAAGCCCGTCAGAAGTCAGTCAACATGTTGCCGGCGCGCGAACGCGCAGCCTCCCTCTATACACGTGCGCCATCGCGTGCCGACTGCACTTAGAAATACCCTAAAAAAGGTACTCTGTGGTGCCGACTGCACTTAGAAATTCGGTATACTACGAAAGAGACAGAAATACTTTATTTTTTCATGCAAAGAATCTTGTACTGTATAAAACAAAGAACCTGTGATCAAAAATAGTTCCGTCCTATCGAAAGGACTAAAATTCCTGCTAGCAGGACTCTGGGTGATTTCTCATAAACAGAACATATGCACCCGTATTTTCTACAGATTGTATAGTAACCTATACAATCTGTAGAAAATACGGGTATATAGTAACCTATACAATCTGTAGAAAATACGGGTGCATATACATAGTAGCGGTTATTGACTTGGCGTAGCTCTATGTATTAGGGTTGTTAAAAAAAACCCAAATAAATATTTTTAAAGATTTTATGGAAAATTTTAGTTGTAATTGCAGTTAAAATATTAAACAAGACGATTCCTTACTAGATACGTACATATTTCAGTATTGGTACGTATACACTTTGCTGTTACAGCCTGTATAAAGAAGAAGAAAAAAACATAGACACGTAGTACACAAGTTTGGACAACGCATTTTCTAATTCTTCACCAAAGATGCGTAATCGATGCGTCGTCACAGTATCCAATAACAATTATCGGTAGTTATCTTAGTATATGCGATCAACGGCATATCAACCAAAAAATGTATCAATATGCTAGTTATGTAAACAAGAAACATCCTGTATTACTTGGTAAACAACAATACCATGATGGGAATAAGATCAGTCACAGTTCCACTCGCGATATGAGCTGTTTCACTCTAAAACTTTTGTCAGTTACTGTGATTAGTGAGTAGTTTTAATTTTTTATCTTTACTTCTCTTCTTTTTAACCGCCTGCCAAAAACCCATGAGGTTCTCAATTCGTCTATATTTATTTTTTGTGTCGATGTTACCCGATTCCTCCGTCAATTGTCAACCGATTTAAATGATTAGGTACATATTTATTTAATCAGTAGGATCTCAAGGTTGATAATTTACTAAAAAAAAAAGTATAAGTTCCTTGACCTATACTTACCACATCCTTTAATATTGCTATCTAACTTTCAGTGACAAACCACGGAGCGTTTGGTTTCATCAGCGAGTTGACGACGTGTCATGACGACTTCAACCTAAAGCCGCCAGATGGCGTATTAAAACGAAACACCTTCAGTTGGCTGGGATTCGTACAATACACTCATGGTCAGTTGCCATTACATACATACTGTATATTATTTTCTATTATTACACCTCGTAAAATTACTCCACTGATCTCTGACAATAGGCAGTAGCAACTTCGCAGCCAATAACGTCTTTTTGTGGAATACTTCGACTTGATTAGGTACTTAGGTACCGCTATGTTGAATTTACAATTGAGCCCTACGTCGCCCTCCAGAGGCCTCGTTAAGCTGTTAGTCCCGGTTATTATCATTAGACATGTCAGAAGCTTTCGGGTTCCGGTTGCTTAAAAAGTCTGACATGTTTTTTTTTTGTTTGAATACCTATACTATTGGACAACGAGTCGTTTGCCTGATGGTAACCATAACGCCACAGTGGCACTTATACGATCTTTGAAACCAAAAGGCCTGCGTGGCACTGCACTGTGCTCGTTATATCTTGAGACATTAGATACTATCTCATAAGTGTCATAAGCACAGCAATTTCACTGACTACTTTGCTCACCAAACACAGTTATAATGCTTGCACATTACTGCTTAGCGGAAGTCTACGCGAGCAAAGTTGTAGTACCCATCCAGAGGGACACTCACAGAAGTGTAAAGTCCTACCATCTGGTGGCTAGCCGTACTTATCTATACGAAGAGGACGGATTTTCTTTTTGTGAAAGTTTTACACAAAATGTCTCTTATTTCAGTAACTACCGGCCTTCCTCATCACAGCAAGGCTCCGAGAGTGATTCTCATGCATAAGCAATTTGTGGTTGGAACTGCCATAGATATGTTGCATTTACCTAAAAATTATAAATTGTGAGTACAGTCAGGGATAACAGTAAAGGAATTTTTGGTTCATTTAATTTCGCAATCTTACTATCCTACTAATATTTATTTATGTTTATCACACCATCCAAAGTTTGTCTCTTATTGAGATTGAACCCGGGGCCCGTTGCTTTACAGGCTGAGTTACTATTACCTACTATACAACTTAGCCACACGTAGCCTTTTTTTTTTTTTGTTTCCCGTGGAGAATCTCCTTTGCGAGCTTACCCCTCCGTGCCCCGGAGGGGAGGGGGGGGGGTCTACGGAGAGAGTGTGGGGCTCCCGCTCGCCCACTGCGCAGCGTCCTACCCACTAAAAAACCACCGGGACGTTTACGGCTCAGCTTTTGGACGGGGTCGCGGTTCCGCTTTCGCTCCGCATAGAGCCACGCGTAGCCTTAACCTAACCTAGTGTAAGGGTATAAGATGGGTATAAGTTTGTATGCGTTTGTTTGTTTCAAATATTTGTTAACTTGTACTATTAGGTACTTATTCTGTGCAGAGGTAATGTGGTGTTCGGCGAGTACGACCGGGATGAATTAGATTGCGGATTGACAAGATCACAAGTGAAACTAGGCGCTGCTTGTCCACGAGCGTATATAGAAATACCTCTACTGGACATCACAGCTCATCCTGAGTACTCCCGGTAATTTAGATTTTGATGTAACTTACACTTTTTTATCGAGTAAATTGTGTAATAACGTTATTTAGCACCACCGCTTTGCTTGTGTAATATTGTTCTTCGTGTTAGTACTCATCGAAGTTATATCCTACTTCTTTTATAATAATAGTACAACAGATAGTACAGAATTACAGATTCTTGGAATTACCTTCCTCCCGTTGGTTACAACATAGTAAACAAAACTTCAAGTTTTGAATATCGTCGCTTAGCTAACAATACCGCGTAAGTCGAAAATTGACCATTTTACGTTTTATACATCATTGGATAGATTTTTTCAGCGCGCATCTATGACGTTACACAAAATTCAAAATTATTAAATCCCAGGAAGTTATTCAACTAGTTCGGTCACCGCGCAAGTCATTAGTATCGTTAAAACCGCACAAATCATGAGTCCGCCATACTGTTTCGCACTGATGTGTGACTGAGCTACAAAATTGATTAATTTCTTTTTAAGTTTGGTACTTTTATCGATGAGACAGGGAGTTATGATGCACTAAAAGGTAAGCGAACTTAATTGTTTTTTTTCTCTCCTGAAAACTAAGCAAATTTGAGATGCGCGGTATTGTTAGCTAAGCGACGATATGTGATTTCGTACCACTATAGGCTGCTATATTTAATATTATTCCATTATTGACGTTTTCTAGGTTTGGCGTAGGAAACAGTCTGACGTTAGTGAAATTACTTCGACCCATGAAGTCTCGTAAGTTGCATTAAATGTCGTAGAAGTAAGTGGTGCTTAGAATTGTGTGTTTTGGTCTATACTTTGACAGCTAACGATATCATATATTTTAGAAAACTAGACGAAACAATTGTTTGCCGTGTAGTACAATAAAATACATAGAACTGGTTAGTGGTACACAAGTATGCAAAAAACATACTAGTTCTATAAAATATAACTACAATACATAAACAATTGAAGCAAGTTTTCTTTTGCAGATTACATGCTTCCTCTCTGTATGCCGTCGATAGGCGAACGTTACAAAAAAAGAAAAAATAGAGGCGTGTTTATGGTAGATTATATAAGCAGTAAGTTAAAGTTTAAACAATAACGTTTTATTCTTCCTATTATATTCTAAATAGCTATTCAAAATAGTACATACTTACCTAAATTATTATTGTTTTAGATGTACCTCGAGACTTTGATACGGAAAGAATGGGAAAGAAGACGCTAAAATTGTTCACTCATAAGGAATGCAGGAGGCATCGTCTTAAAGCGGTATGAAAATAATGTAATAGATTCCGCCGTAGAGTCACCCAGTCGTGGCCGTCGAGTTTCTGAGTTTCTTGTCCTTCTTCTCCATGGCTTTGGAACGAGGCATCAGGGCCGCGAGAAGTAGCTTTAGCAAGATTAGGGTCCACTTAAAACGGGCGCTGGGGCTGTTCTCTCCCGACTCACGGCGTTAATTGTAGGACGAACTCTTCTGCGAGTGTCCGTCTGAGTTGTTACCACCGCTTTGCTCGTGAAGTCTCCTGCCAAGCAGTAATGTGCAAGCATTACTGTGGTTCGGTTTTATGAGCAGAGTATCCAGTGAAATTACTGGGATTATGAGACTTAATACCTAATGTCTCAGGGTAACGAGCGCACTGCAGTGCCGCGCAGGCCTTTATGTTTCAAAGTTCTGAGTGGCACTGCAATTGTTGTGGGCCGGCGTTATGCTTACCATCAGGCAAACGACCAGCTTGTCTCGTTACCAAATAGCATAAAAATAAAAAAAATCCCAAACCAAGACACCTACTCCGTGGTTCACACCACTCGGAGCCTTAAGTTGGTCACCACATATTTTTTAAGGGTAATAAGACAGAAATTATAACATTAGCTTTAACTTAGCGTTATATCTACCCAAGTTGTAAAATGTTGCAATTGCAGAAATTGGGCAGTGAAGGCGTAACCCACGTGCTTTGCACCTCTGGCTGTGGAGTACGAAATGGGGCGCCTATCGTAAGCCAGAACGCAGAAGGTGCATTCGAGCTCATTGGTATCGTATGTTTTATATTAGAGCTGCCACACGTTGGGCCACGGAACGTAAACGCAACCACTAGACGCCACCACTATTGGCTGGGTGCAGCTTCCAGTTGCAGCCACTGGTAGCCACAAAATAAAGAGAACAGAAGGAGCAATTGGGCGCATAGGCTGTCCTTACGCGTCCAAGTGCCCCATCTGGTCTCTCCCTATTTTGTGTGGGCGGGGAAAAGCCAGCGTTTGTGGCCGAGTGTGTGTCGGGAGACGAGCCACATTCACCACTGGTATTCCGTACTCCTTAAAAAACTGTAACCCTCAATGCACTTTATCTTGGCTGAAATTGATCGTTTACCTACTAAGAGAGTGTCCATAATTTTTCTACTATAACGCAATAATGTGATTTTCCTTATAAAGCATACTTCAGACCAAATTCTCACTGGGCTTCATTGCATCTCTTTAGATAAACACTAAGTGCTAAGAGATGAGTCTAAGCGTAGACTCATGTTTCCATTACATTTATATTCTATATTCTCTGCAAAAAATTCTGTACAATTCCGACATATGATAGAAAGAATCCACTCTAAATCTAATCCTAACAGTTATATATTCCAAAAGCTCATTTACTTTAGTGGTAAGACTATAAGTCTTTTGGGAGTGTCCACCTGGGTGCAATGAGTACACGATATTGCCCTCGTAGTCTGCTGCCAAGCTGTACCTACTGTGCAAGCCTTACTGTGTTCCGGTTTGATGGGACTAATTTATAGGCAGTCTAATAACTGAATATTATGAAACTTAATAAGTACTTACTTGATATCTCAAGGTAAAGAGCGTACTCCATTGTCCAGACTCTTTGTTTCAAAGTTCTAGATGGGACGGTCATTGTTAAGAGCTAGCGTTATGCTAACCATCAGTTAAACGACCAGTTAACATAGATAGTATATATAAAACCTACTCTGTTTATTAGGAATAACAGCCGGCGGTGGAGCTTGTGAGCGCAAAACCATGCGCCGGCGCCTCATCAAGGAACCCCCTTTGTACATCGACGTGTACCCTTACGTCACGTGGATGATCAACGTGATCACTGCGCATGAACTGCCCCTGCCTTACCCACAAAACTTCAAGCTGGTCGAAGGAGGATCAAGTAATGAACTTGATATAGCAAGCGCATAACTACGCAACTTTATCATAACGTGCGGCTTAGAGGACCATACATTTTGCTTGGAACGCGCCTCGAGTGTGTGCCCTATTTGCTTGCTATTGATATAGTAAAGGATTCTACATACTCTGTATAAATAAAATCTGTTCATCTAGTGTTCAGCCGTGAAAACGCAACAAGACGTTTATTTACCAAGAACACGTCTTGTCTAAGTTTGAGTACAGCCGTGGCTTAAAATTTGTTGGAGGCTCGTCAAAAACTAAGATAAAATTGTCGTGCTGTAATCTTAAATTACATCTAAAACGCTAAAGAAAAAGGACTATGCACATTATCAAATTTATATATTTACAATAATTCACTTTCCAGCTATGGGTATCCGCAAAGATTTCCTACGAACTCGTAAGAAACAACGAGAGGGGTGGCGAGCTCGTACCTACGTGTCCGGGAACCACTGCTTCAAGAGTTATAAGAAACAACGCACTGCCGCCTTCTTCTATTCAGAGAGGTTTGAAGTGAATGCTGACCCACCAGCTAAAATAAGTATCTACTTAAAGGTACCTGTTTTTTTAATATACCTAGTTAAAACATAAACGCTTACACACCCACACCCCTGCCCTGTGACAGCAAAGACGTGTTTTTTTATTTTCATATTGTCTCCAAAACTGTATTTACCTATAGAAGAAATTATGTTAATTAATTATGTTTAACACTAACTTTACTTTCACTTTTGAGACTTTACCTAATTTTACAGGGTAGTGAGCGCACTGCGGTGCCGCGCAGTCATTTGTGTTTCAAAGTTCTGAGTGGCACTGCAATTGCTATGGGCTTATTCTTTCCATCAGGCAAACGACATGCTTTTCTCGTTACCCAACAGTATAAAAAAAACTTTCTTATTTCTAGATATCTGTTGGTATAGAGTGCACGATCCTGTGCGCTCGTCTACTTCTACCCAACCGATTCCTGGAGCCGAAGATTGACGGTGTCGGAGGTTACAACATCAGCGTCGTCATCAACAGCAGTTGGTTCCCGTACACTTTCTACTACTCCGTAGGTCTCACGGGCAAGAACACAACTGAAAGAGACTTCATCCTATGGGATATCGAAAGATCCCAAGGATTTTGGTGATATTCTCAAATTAAAATGTTTTAATATTTGTTTTGTTTTATTATTGGGTATCGTTAGAGTACTTAGTCATGCAACCTGAGCCCCGTCTTGCTACGTTCACGATTCGTACTTAGTCAGCGCATCTGAGTATGTTCTTAGAAATTGCATCGTACGACATGAGATAAGCGGATGGCTCTGGGACCTCTGGGTGACACTGGCTAGGGCAGTCATGTGTTTTATTTATGTAACATTTGTTACATCCTGTTTTGTTATATTAGTGTGTATTTGTTTGTTTATTTGTGCTTACCTCTAAGGCTAAGTATGTCACAATTGTTTCCTAATCAATGTATGGCAGCAACAGTTCACGATTAGACTCGTCTCTGAATCTCGGCACTCCTTCCATGATCCATTTTCAATAGATTTGGCTTGGACGTACTACAATGGTTTTAATAAATAAAAAACCAGCAACATTTTCTTCACATTTTAAGCGCATTCAGTTGTTACGGTTATTTAATTTGAGGGTACGATATAGGTAATTATATTTGATAGATTCGTATAATTGTTTAATGTTCATCGTTAATAGACTATTTGAAGGGTTCCATGAGTTATAATGTACTGTTCAACCCTTCGAGTATAGAGCTCTACCTCATTTATCATATATATCAAGATGGCGTTGTATCTAATTTTAGCGCACTAAGTTATAGCAGCGGCGCAAGTACGGAAGTCGGTTCGGTAAATTTGTCGAATCGATAAATCTGATAAATTTATCGAATGTTGTGAGTACCGAAGTCTGATCGTAAAGTATTGTAGTCGATTGCTCTTTGGATTCGACCTAACTATTCGATAACTTTTGTCGATTGTATCAAGGCTCGATATAGTATATAAAAAACCGATATAACCCAATTTATCGATTTGAACTGTCAATTTTATCGATGCATGTGGTTTATAAATTCTGACAACAAGGCTAGACGAGAAGGAAGAAAGGACTATAAACCTTTAATATTGAACTTCTGACATTATCACTACGTAAGTTGAAACTTGTGAGGCTTGGGGAAAAATATTAATTACTATAAGTAATAAATGTACCTACTTACGAGTACAAATTAGTTAATCGCAAACTTATCATTGTATATTAATTTAATGTGTAGAATATAAGGCAAAAATATTTTATTGTCCATAAATTAATTCTTATCTTATCTTATTATCTACTTTAAATCAGTATAAAAATTTTCAGATCATTCCAAAAACTTCTGCAAATGAAGATATTATTTTTAATCTTGTACTGTTGGAGATATTGGCGTTGATTCTGTCATCTCAAACCTAAACTAACTTTAGTTTCAATCTCTCTTTCTAAATGAGAACATGAGAAAGGGATCGAATATTTTCAGACCTTTCAAATTAATCCACTTACTTGGGTCTAGTGTAAATTTAACGGCAATGAATTTATTAGCGTCTAATTTAATAAAGATTGAAGACATTTGACTGCTATAAAACTAAATTTAGATCTGTGGAACATCTTCTATCTCTTTCCCATGTTATGGAAATAGAGAGATCGAAACTAAAATTATTATTATTGCTATATATGTTTATTATCTTTTATTCTTACTTTGTTTTGAGTTGAACTAACAAGTTGGCACTGCGTATGTATTAAGAACATTAAAAAATTAAGCTGAATCTACGCTAATTGTGTCTTCATCATTTAGACCTTTGTCGCCGGTTGCACCTCCGGGAAACGCAGATGGGGGAGACGGGGAGGGTGACTGTGGGACGTTTGGAACGAATTGGGGAAACGATGGGTTTGGAGGGAATTGTGGAAAACCAGGAAAAGAAGGTTGACCGCCTCCTTGTGGGAACTGTGGGAACGAAGGAATTTGACTACCCTCTTGTGGAAATTGTGGTAGCGACGGGAATGAAGGTGATTGACCGCCCTCTTGTGGAAACTGTGGAAGTGATGGGAAAGAAGGTGATTGCCCGCCCTCTTGTGGAAACTGTGGAAGTGATGGGAATGAAGGACCTTGTCCACCTCCCTGCGGAAACTGGGGATATGAGGGAAAAGACGGCGCTTCACCTCCCTGAGGAAACTGAGGCAGAGATGGATAAGATGGAGCCCCGGGAGATCCTTGAGGTATTTGCGGCGGATTTGGTAAATTGGGGAAAGAGCTTGTAGGTGGGAGCTGTGGCGCAGAAGGTTGTTCCTGCTGCGGTGCTTCGGTCGATGGTTGTTGCTGTCTATCTTCGTTATTGTCTTGTTGCGGGAAATCGGACGAGTCTACAACAGTTGTGTCGGCATCACCAGCAGGCTGAGATGGATAGTTTGGCGTGTCTTGCGTAGGTGGGGCGGGTGATCCAGGCTGTGCTGGTACAATAGGAGCACCAGGTAAAGATCCGATAGGGGCGCCAGGGTAAGATGCTACTGGTGCGGCTGGGAAAAACCCAGGATGAGACGGGTAGAACACAGTCGTCGGATAATATGTCGCCCCAGGTACGGGTACAAAGGTATGATGCACAGGAGCAATTCCGCTGAATTGAGGTACATGGTAATTCAGCTGGGGTTGGTAAGCTACCTGTAGTCCAGATGGCACCTAGAAAATAAAAATGAAACAATTATAAGTTTTCCTTGCATAACCAGCAGAGCGAACAGAGGACTGGGACTTTTGTTAGCATTCTTTGTTTCCTATTCAATATAACCCGGAATTCTAAGTCAAGAGTGAATAGGTATCTTACGGCAACAGACATCGGGTGAGATAAGTAGTCGTCAAACGCAAGCATGTTCATGAAAAAAAAATAGAAGGTAAAGCAAACATCCTTTGTTTTACATACAGTAAGATTTTACTCGCAGGCGTATCTTGCAAGAACTCGGAGCTTTGGCTCAAAAAGTTTTTCTAAATACTCCGGTAGAAGATAGTTGTGCTCGTAGTTCGTACGTAATACATGAACGAAACGTTTGCAGATGCATCAGCGTCACCCACCTTCAAGGTACATCGGAAGTTAGACAGACGAGACAAAAGAGAGATAGACAGACTATTCATATTTCGAAGGCTCCGTACAGCTAAGTTGGTAACTCTGCCTGCAAAGCGAGGGGCCCTGGGTTCAATTCCCGGCCGGGCAGATTTTGTGTGGTGAGCATAGAGTTTGTTCTCGTCTCTTGGATGTTTGTGTTGCGTTTAAGTATGTGTCCATGCCATCTGCGATAGGAACCCCAGTGCAGAAGTATGAGTGTGTACTGTGTACCCGTTACGTTTATGTTAATAATTATAGTCCGTCTCCCTCGTATTATTAATAAAAACATGAACACCTAATACGACAATATTTACCGTAGCTTCATTTCCATATTTTACATATAAAATTAGCGTACGTGGGTGCTTACCGCATTAATGTATTGCGTGGTAGAGAATCCGAAAGCTTTCGTCTCGCCGGGCACAATGGTCTTCACGACCGACGCTGGCGCAGTCACCACCGTGGCACCAGGCCACGCGATTGACCCCGCTGAAGCGGTTGCCACTGCCACACAAACTACCAATAATACCTGGGAAATATTTAATAATAAAGATATACTTAAATATATCATAGAATGGTGAAAGAGCACTACTATTACGCATAGTAATTCTATGGTAAATTTATTAAAACACATTTAATTTTATGTTACAACTTACTACCAAGTGGTTAGTGTAACTCTTCAGCGAGTGTCCGTCTGGGTAGGTACCACTGCTTTGCTTGTTTAGTCTGCCGCCAAGCAGTAATGTGCAAGCATTGCTGTGTTCCGGTTTGATGAGCAGAGTAGTCAGTGAAATTACTGTGTGTAATGTGTTAGGTTAAAGAGCGAACTGCAGTGCTGCAAACGTTTATGCTTCAAAGTTCTGATTGGCACTGCAATTGTTATGGTCTAGCGCTATGCTTACCATCAGGCAAATGACCCGCTCGTCTCGTTACCCAATAGTATAAAAAAGCTATGAAAACATGTTTGATAAAATCTTGAAACGAAGAAAGAAAATCTTAATTTTTTTTAAAATAACTTTTTAATGAATAGTTTACTCGATAAAAGAGATGTTTTGCAGCCCACCCTGATGCTTTGATGAAAATCATACTTAAATAACTTAACTATTATTTTGTCTATATTTTTTACACTGTTAGATAACGAGATGAGCTGGTCGTTTGCCTGATGATAAGCATAAAGCCGGCCCAAAACAATTGCAGTGCTACTTAGAACTTTGAAACATAAAGGCCTACAAGGCACTGCCGCGCGCTCGTTACACTGAGACTTTAGGTATTAAATCTCATAAGCCACACCGTAATACTTGCACATTACTGCTTGGCGGCAAACTTCACGAGCAAAGTGGTGTCAACCTAGTACGACACTCGCAGAAGAGTTAGTCCTTCCACCTAGTAACATGGTAATAAACAAGTTTATCTAGAAATTTTTGAGTTAACTTCACTTTTCAGACACTTGATTGTACTATAAAAAATTTCATGACACAGTATTTAAAACTATATTTATAAACTTTATCACCAAATAAAGAAATCAAAATCTGATTTAAAAATTTTAACGATCACGATTTGAATGATCAATATCACACATTAAAACGCAGACAATACAGCTTGAAAATCAATAAAACAGGTTCCACTTCAATGTCCCGTTCTCTTTCCCTCTCGCATGGAGCGTTGGGGTCGGGGATCGGGACAACAACCGGAGGGGACCCCGCACTGTACATTACCCGTGGTGGTGATGCGCATGCGGGGTGGGGTCGGAGAAGGGGTCTCTACTCCTTCTTCGGCTCCTGAGGCCCAGAGGGTGGACACGAGGGAGCCCACCCTCAGCATTTGGGCCTCGAGGTGGCGCGCGCGTGTTCCCGCGCGCCACTTAAGGAGGTGGATACGGCGATGGCGTACGTGGAGTACGTTGTCGCTGGAGGTGGGGTCCCACAACTGGGACCAGCGCGTCGCCGGGCCGCGGATGGCTATTAACATGGGCCCGCAGCCCGGCATTATGGCGCAGGGGAGGAACACACGTCGGTTTTTTAGTTGGTAGGTCGGCCTCATTAGCCGGAGTCCAACATAACCACCACGCTGCCCTCGCGGCTGGTGGTATCCATGAGGATTTTTAGCGACGTAAAAAAAAAAAAAAAAAAAAAAAAAAAAAAAAAAAAAAGGTTCCACTTCAATACGGCACCAACTTTAAAAGCAAATTAAAATAAACTAGAAAAACTCGTCAACGCCGCATCGTCACGAATTATAACTTAAATTTAATTGGGCACTGGTTAAGATCACTTGTCACACGATATATGGTAATGGAGAATATTAAGTCCAAGGTTAAGGTTGTACCTTCATGTTGGAGGCACCAGAGAGACCTCTATAACGCGTGCTGATCCTCTGACGACTCTTTTATATACTAAATAGCACCCCGCCCACGAGCGCAGAAGGAAAGTAACTAGATGTGTCTTGTGTTTGTATGCAAAGCCGCGGGCGAACATTACATCACATGATGCTGATTAAATCAGTCACATATTGCAATCAGTTTAAAGAGGTTTTTTTTAAATATTTTACAGCATTGTTAAACTGTCTTTGGCGTACCTCGATGTGAAAGGGTGTATTTAACTTATACGTCTATAGATAAATGAAGAGGTTCTCAATTCGGTTGTATTTTTTTGTTTTTGTTACCTCAGAATTGAACTCCGTCATTTATTAAGCAATTTTGAATATTCTTTCTTTATTTGAAAGTATGTACTTTCAGATTGGTCCTATAGTGATCAAAATCGGATCAGTAGTTTGTTATTGAAGTCGGTTCTCAGTTTTTAAAAGAAAGAAAAAGAAAGATGGCTATGGGGTCGATTCTGACATCTTATTATTTATTTATTTATTTATTCATTAAATTATCAGTGTCTTACGCTCCCACTGCTGGGATACCGGCCTTCTCTCAGAGATAGAGAGTTATGGACCATAATCCACCACGCGGACCCAGTGTGGCTTGGTGGATGTCACATTTCCTCGATTTTTGTGTTTTTTGTAGCTACGCGGGTCTGGGCGCGGCTTCACACGCGTGGAATCAGAATAAAATGTAGCCTTAGCACTCAAGTATAATGTAGCTTCATATTTGTGAAAGAATTATTAGAATAGGACCTGCGGTTCCAGAGATCGGTAAGAAACCAACAAAAGAAGCTCACAAACTTTACTAAGCACTGTTTTAGACTTTCACGGTTATTCAAACAAAACACGGTTATACAAACTTTACTGCTTTATTATAATAACATACGCATGTTTAAAATCTTATAATAAGATCCACGTTACGAGCTAGTGTGTTGAAAAAGATATTCGTATTAATAATATAAAAATAAAACAGTAATATTTAATTTGAAATAATTTAATTAGTAATTAACAATAAATAAAAATAGTAGAGCAAGGTCGCAGAAGTCGCTATGAAAAATAATGACAATGTTAACTATAGTCCATGATTTATAACTTATCTAATGATGTAAGCAAATATGCCTGATGCCAACCAGTCATGATTCAGGAACTCTATCTGTGTCATCGGTTGATTATTCGCCATATTTGTTTACGTTATATTATTAGACAAGTTAAGAACACGGACCTTACTCAACTCATGCTTATCACATCATTATCAGCTTCTTACGCTCACACTGCTGGGATACCGGCCTTCTCTCAGAGAGAGTGGTATGGGCCACAATCCACCACGCGGACCCAGTGCGGCTTGGCGGATGTCACATGTTCTCGAATTTTGTGGTTCTTGAACATGCCGGTTTCCTCACGATGTTTTCCTTCACCGTTTTAGAGCGAGTGTGAATAAACCGCACATAACAAAACATAAGTCATTGGTGCGGGCCGAGTTGAGATTCGAAGTAAGGTGTATCGGATTGAAAGTCGCACAAGTTCCCGCTCGGCTACACTCAATATGTTTATCACATAGGATGACACTATTATTATACTTTTTTGTTGCCCCCGACAGGTGGAAAGAAGAAATCTATAATCTTTTGCTTGAACAGGAGGACGACGGGTTTGGGAACATCCTCATCAAAGGGGTGAACCCCACCTACTGCACTATCAGCGACCAGATTCTTCAAAATGGTCAAATAGATCCGAAGCATTTTTAAGTTGTCAACCTTGGCGGCTTCCGCGAACTTTCCTGTAATCGAAAAATACGTTAAATAATTATTGGTTCAAAATAAAAAATAGGGCAGATGAAAATTCGATCAACCATAATTATGTCTAATACATATTTATGGATGTCAATTATATATGAAATAAGTATTAGAGTACGTGAATAGTTATGAAAATTCATTTTATATGCGCTGAAATTATTCGAAACAAGAGATAATCTATAGATATGAATATCACATGTATGTTCTTGTATAATGGCTCCATGAGCGCCGCGGCTAAGTTGGTAGTAACTCTGCGCACAAAGTGGGGCGCCGGGTTCGATTCCCGGCCGACTATATTTTGTTTTGGTAGAAAGTTTTTTCTCGGGTTTTTAATGTTTGTGTTGTTCAATACGGAATCCTAGTAACACACTTGCGTTTATGTTTACTAGCGTTTGTTTTAAATCATCATCATCGTTTTCACAGGGTTAACGTTTTAGTGAATGAAAAGTGGTATTAGTGTCTATTTGTCTAATAAAACCTACACAACTACTACCTGTTTTTAAATGTATTACGCATACATCTGGGCTACTTACCCTTATAGAGCTAAAAAAAACAAATATTATTATAATATGCTATTTAAAAAAATAAAAGACAAACTTAATTCTCCTGGCTCTATCATCAGAAACTCGAAGGGTTTACTTGTAGTCACTGAAGAGTTCCACTATCTACCTCCTGGCTCCATCATCAGACCAGCTCCATGATACCAAATTAGGTATAGTTATGTCATCCGAACTACATATATAAAGTATAATTTCGATACGATTAAAATTGACTTCGAAGATTTTATTACATTGTTTGTTATTTACCTACTAGTAGAAGCCAATAAAAATGTGTCAATAAAATTATAACGACTAGGTATTAAAATGTGCAAATATTTTTTGCCTAGTTGTTTACGTTTGAACCTCTCAGGTCAATAGGATAGGTGAAAAGGACGCGTCCTGTCTGGGTACGTATGAGTTTACAAGGGCAACGCAAGCACCTACGCACTGAAACTGAAGTACTTATCTGAAAAGGTTTTATAGTAACCTTTTTGTTATATACTAATAGACAACCAGACGAGAGATCTCGTATATATGCCTGATGGTAAGAATAATGCTAGCCCATATCAAATTCAAATTTAAAATGCTTTATACAAATAGGCCCCAAAGGATCACTTATGAAAGTTAAAATAAATGACTCTAACAGCGGGCCTCTGCAACATTCGTCTAGCCGAACCAATAAAATTGCGCTCGTGTCTCGTAAGCTCAGTAATATGTATCACTGAATCCTTGACAATTTTAAACTTAACTGGAAAATGTATTGTAGCTATTCTATAAATAGTCCAACAGGTTTAATGTAACCTGAGCACTTGAAACAAGGGCAAATCTAACTTAACAACAGTGCTAGTCATTTTTAAGGTTGTAAGCCCCTATTTAAACTTATATGGTTGCTGTCATACAACGTTGATTAATACAATAAATAGCTCTTATCCTGAAACATTTGACAAAGCCTTACATCAGCTGAACTATTCAAGTAAACCCAAGTGATTTCACTAAACACCTATTTTATACTATTTGGTAACTAGACGAGCCGGTCGTTTGCCGGATGGTAAGCATAACGCCGGCCTATAAAAATTGCAGTGCCACTCAGAACTTTGAAACACAAAGACCTGCGCGGCACTGCAATGCGCTCGTTACCCTGAGACATTAGGTATTAAGTCTCATAAGCCCAGTAATTTCACTGGATACTCTGCTCATCAAACCGGAACACAGTAATGCTTGCACATTACTGCTTGGCGGCAGACTTCACGAGCAATGCGGTGGTAACAACCCAGACGGACACTCGCAGAAGAGTTAGTCCTACTACTAACAAAAAGTGTGTTAAAAAGTACCTATGTTCTCTTACCACCAGCTTGTCTTTTAACACGTGTTCTTGCGGCATTTGCATTGCGTCTAGCAGCCGTTTGATTTGCACGTTGTTCTTTGTAATGATTTTCAATTACTTGGTTCTTTTTTGATTCATATAGTACTTCTATTTCGTGTATATCTTCTAAGGAAGAGGGTATCAGTTCTTTAGCACTGTCTATTATTTTTGAAATTTCTATACTTGTGACATTGCGGCTTAGCTACAAAAACATTGTACCAATTATTCTCTCCAATTTCATCCAAACTCATAAGTTATGAGTTACTTTTAACTCCTCATAATTCAGTTTAAATAACTCATGTCAAAAGCCAGAAAACGCTCGTTGTAAGGACCAAAATGAGAAAATTTAAGGCAAGGCGTCCAGACCGAATTAAACAGCTAACGAAAGCCTCTACGAATCGAGAGACGTCGAAATAGCGACTAAAAATATCGATTGTGAGAATGTTTGGAGAGCGTCCTTAAGGAAGGCTAGAGTTAGGTCCACTTAAGGAACGTTTTCTATTACGATTAAAAATATGAATGAAACTCTCTAGGAATATGCATACTCTACAACAGGAAAACCAAATTGTACCTTATTTGGTCCCGCACCCGAATAAAGACTGTCAACAGCTTTTATTATGTCCATCTTAGAAGAATGCGCTTGGTAAAAACTAATAGAATATAAGAGGAACACCACACTTTTCCACATATTAAAATGTTTAAATAGACTACGCTTGGAGAGATCTGATGCGCTAATGAGTTCCAAATCTTTAACAAATAGCTGTAGGTTTATCGGTTAGTTCTATATGTTTATGTTTACAAAGAGTCTTCGTTATCGTTCTGTTTACAAACATAATTTCATAACTCAAGAATGCGTTTCACTTTTTGCAATATACTCTATATAATATTTTAAATTTATATTATCGGTAGGTAGGTAGTATACATTTTATAGGCTTTGATTTTAATGTATACTAGCTGCTGCCCCGCGGTTTCACCCGCGTGGAGATTTTGGATTACATGGTTTTTATTTTTTTGCGCGGAACCCTAATAATTTTTCTAAAATTAAAGTAGCCTATGTTACTCCTTGTATCATCAGCTATCTGCCAGTGAAAGTCCCGTCAAAATCGGTCCAGCCGTTCGGAGATTACCCGGAACAAACACACAGACAGACAGACAGAAAGACAGACAGACAAAAATTTTAAGAATGGTTGTTTTGTTATTGGTCCCGTATATACTTTCATATGCATTTAGTAAAAAGCTGTTATTTTGATATTACAAACAGACACTTCAATTTTATTTATCTGTATGGATTATTGGCAGTATAAAAATTTAAAGGCTTTGAATATAATGGCAATGTTTTATGAGCTCTACGTATGTCTACGTATGATGTAGGGTCTTTTAAGTACTATTTATTCTTATATTGAAGAGTTTTCGACACAACATTTTTTGCGTTTTAAACCGTTAACCGGGCTCAATGTCTTTTTAACAAGCTACTAAGTACATAAATTCTGAAGATAATTATATAACCTGTGATCTACATAAAAGGTCGGTAAACTAGAGGAGAGACTATTAGGAGAGATAATCCAAATGTTCTAACCCACTCTCTCTCTTCTCTTTCTCTCGTCTCTTTTTAACCAACTGCCAAAAAATAAAAAGGTTATCAATTCGGTGGGTATTTTTTTTTATGTTTGTTACCTCAGATCTCCGTCATTTATAAACCAATTTGGAATTTTTTTTAAAGGATTTTCTTTCTATTTGTTCCCATAGAAATTTCATCAAAATCGGTTCAGTAGTCACTGAAGTCGGTTCATCGCTTTTTTAAAGCAAATTTTTTTATTAATGGACTCCTATTAATCTTCATTGGAGTCGATTATACATTCTTCATTGCGTGCATCTGCACGCATTTGTAATATTAGTAGGATAGGATTAACTCTAAAATGGCATTCAACTTCCGCTGCCTGACTCTCTACATTGTAGAATTCGAACAGTTGACCTACAGATCGGCGGCCAGCTTGAATATCACTGATCCATCATCAGTTCGAAAGTATCGCATGATGCAACCAAATCCAAGGTTTATTATCTATATATGGTAGCGTTAATCTCTAGTACTCTACTTATTTACTCGTGACATTTACTACACACTAAAATATATAACAAAATATGTAACCGCTTTAAAACTTTGTCGTTGTACATTTTTATAGTTTCTTTAGAACATCATATTATAAAACATAATTTTTTTATTGAGATTAGGTATATTGCAGTGTTCTCAATTCGATGCAAACGAACGTACCTTTATTCAAACGTTGACATTTCTACTGCAAACTGGTGCAATTAAGAAAGTCACCTTCACTAGATATCCTCGTCAATAAAAATAACTAGTTCTGCAGTCTGATATTGGATACACAATATAAAATTGAATTTTATGATAAAAAATTGCTCTACAGAAAATTGAAAAACTACCACCTCATAGTTTGAGACAATCGTCAGTCCCTTGGCCCCCAACTACTCTCAGATCTTCTCTCAGATCATATAAAAAAATAGTACGGAAAAATGCCTTGACGGTATAAACATGGTATGGGATTAAGTACCCGTAGCGTTATATATTCACTTTGGTATAACCCATCGAAGAAAAAATGCTTAAAAACTCATATAAATCCAACTTCTGCTGGGTACGCTTCCAACTGGTAGTGAGCTAGAACAATTGGATTATCCATAGGCCTACTTTGGCTTGTAGATCATCCAACTGTTTTTGTAGCTAGGATAGATGTATTATTTATATCACTTAATAAAGGCATTTGGACCGTTGAAAAAAAACTTTTACCTGTTCTTGCTACAGAAGAAAGAAAAGTTTCTAAAGCTCCATGTGATACGCGTATTCTGCCAGTATCAAGGTTTTGTCAAAGTGCAAGTTTTGTTGAAGGTAGGTATAATACTCATCAAAGTCGAGTTGAAATCACGTCCAAGTCTAGTCTAGTCACGGTCGAGTCAAAGTCACACTCCAGTAAAGTGTATAATTATATAATAATATGAATGCTTCTCGGGATACTTCTGTCACCAAAGGAGAGAATACGAAATACGTGCTTCACCTTTTTATTATTTGAAATAGACTCGTGCACGTCCACGAACGTTTACTGGTTTATAATAATTATAATCCACCATTATTACATTAAATTTATTATCACTATACATAAACATAAGTTATACATAAAGTATGGAACTTTTAAAGGAATAAAACCTCTTTTTAAAGTCTCGTTATGAACTCCATTCTAAGGAATGAGGTTAAATACCCGTACCTACTGGTATTTAAAAAAAATATAACTACGTAATGAAGTGAGTGACATTTAAGGTTATAAAACTGTCAAAAATTCAAAATATTGCTATAAAACTGAAGATATTTTTAACCGAAATGGAATATATTTTTAGAGTAAATCTCAAACTAGCGACCCAGTGAAACTAATATTTTTGTAATGAACACGTCATGTCAGGTAACAGTACCTATTTAATATACCTACTCAAGTACTCAGCATTTACATAGATTAAAGAAATGCATCCACTTTTCCGTTATCCCGCCTCCATCCCAGGGCTTCTAATCATCAACTGAAAAAATTAAAAAAAAAACGTATCTCAAATAAAATAACGAATATGACAATTGAAGCTAGACGATTTATGTTTCAAATCAATCTGCAATGTTGCTCGTCATTTGAATTGATTCATGTTGTGCATTTTTAACGGGTTAATAACCTTTATTGACCAGCTACATACGTACAAATGCTACTTCTAACTTAGCTACAAAAACAGTTCAACAATCTACAATCCATTGTAGGCCTATAACATGAGATATTTGTACGAGGTTGCCTATAATAGTACCTAATCCTTTCCAAGTACCATGTTGCACGTCTCCTGCAACGTCGCTCAGTACATTCAAGGGTCGGTGCCGTCGAACAACGCGAAAACTCAACGTTGTTTCCAAATGAAAATGCTGCCAGACTTCAAAATTCAAAACTCAAATGCGCAAAGTAGTCAGTGAAATTACCGTGCTTATGAGACTTAATACCTAATATCTCAGGGTAAAGAGCGCAATGCCGTGAAGCGCAGGTCCGTTTCTCAAATTTCTGAGTGGCTCTTCTGGGCTGGCGTTACCATCAGGCAAACGACCCTCGTCTCGTTTCGTTACCCAATAGTATAAAAAACTCAATTCAAATGATGTTCACAAGCAATATTAAACATAGTACTATAATAATTGTGTATTATACTTGTAGGTAACCAAGACTTCAGCCAGGAGTGGTTTAAATGCAATAATCCATGGAGAATTGGAGAATGTACCTATTTAAACTTAATTGTTTTATTTCTTTTCCAGCTATAGAATCTTCCGCTCAAACAGCTACATTAGAAATAAAAAAAACAAAACAGCGAAAATGTAAGTTCATTATAATTCTTATACGTATCTCCTTCCTAAAATTGTTGTTAAATATACTTGGGTAGTTTATAAGAGTATACAGTTATTATTATTTTTTATATTTATTAACATACCTATATTTGACGAGAGTGCATGAGAATTCTTTCTTGTGTGACTTTAGATATGAATATTTTACGAATATTAGGATGTTGGTTACTCAATCATGCCAAAACAACTAGACCGAGTTACGTAAAACTTTGGGAGATACCTTACTCAGAATAACACAAAGGCTCGTCCTCTCGATTAAAGTAAATTATCGATCAAGGTCTAAACCCCAGGGAAAAGCTGGCAAAGTTTATTATTCTATCAGAAAAAGTATAGTATGTCATAATTATCACACGAATCGTCCGAATAACGATTTTTTTCTACACGAGATTCCCTCAAGAGCCATTTACTAGCCGAGCGCTGAAACATTCTTTTCGTTAAACTAAGTAAGTATAGATATTTTATCAAACCTATGTTTAGCAGGTCGAGATCGTTCTAAGAAATAGTTTAAGGACGAACTCGACGCTTTCATAGGAGGTTGGATGGGGATGTCTATAGGGAGTTGGAAGAGTGAGACACCTTTGCCTAGCAATGACACACAATAACTTTAATAGTAATATCGAGACTCTACTAGTAGAGTCTCACCACACACTAGTGTGTGGTGGGTGGACTGGCTGCAATAATTTGGGAGTCGAAATGAACAGACACGACGCTGCAAGACGCAAATTGCTTACGTCACTCAAATAGATATAAAATGGGATAGGGCTAGACACGTCTATCGGATACCAGAAGATTTAGCTGCTGTAGAATAAGTTTGAAGATGAGTAACAACGGCAAGTTAAATAACAATTGAATTAAGTTTTTTCAGAAGTTTTTCTCATGTTAAGGTTAAGGTTGAATTAAGGAAGGTAGTATCCAAGCTGTGGAATAATCTATTAAAGTGATAATAATATGATTAGTTTCCACAACGAAGTATATTATAAAACGGAAAACTATGGATGATTTTTGGATTGTAAGCATAGACGGATAGGCAAGCCAATAACAATCCATCCAAATTGATTAATTATTGTGTCCGGTCAACTATTATTTATTATTATTTACGTTTATAATTCCAACACATAAAACGTTTCACATAAAACAAACGTTGAATAAAAGATATTCATCGATAAGAAACATATGTTCGTGACTCTGCTTGTGAAGTGTAACAAATCATTTTCGCTTAAGAAAACTAAAATTTCAAAGTGGTCATTCCGACTACATTACCACTTTAGCAGGAAGACGTATGACTAATACATTTTTATCTTAATGTCTTTCTAATTGTTTTCTTGAAACGTTAACAGTATCAGAATCACAATTAGAATAATGCTTGAATAACTGATGTAAATATATTATCCTGTATATGTACCTATAACTGGAAACTAGTAATGTCAGTTTACCCACATCGGGCATTCATACACATAATAATGTCAGAAAGCACATAAGAAAATTAAACAATTTCATGTGTCTATTATTTTATTATTGGAAAGTTAGTCTATAATTATTATAGTAAGTCCAAAGTTATAGTTTACTTTATATGTATAAACTAGCAACAAACGCACGAGTAGCGCAGAAGTAATGCAGTTCATAAACAATGCAGTAATGAGCCTGATTTGTGATACCGAATCTAAATAGGCTCAGTGAGGCGTATCGCGAAAGAAAAACATTTTCTAAGGCCAGCCCTAGACGCTTGTGAAAGTATGCGTTTTCCTGTCAAAATAACCATGTTTTTGTAACAAGCGCGGATTACGAGACAGTATACCTACGCGCAAGCGCGGTTTAGTGTAAAACCATCAAAAATCCACGAAATAGACAAGAATAATACCGCCAGATAGTGCTGTCTCTTTCCATCCCTGCCTGGGCTCAAAGTGACGACTGCTCCGCTTTACGCTGCATACATCACTTGCACACAACCGCGTATTTACCGCGGTTTCTTCACTGAACAGGCAGTGGTTGTCAAATATATTTTTTAGTAGAGATCGCAGATGCAGCTGCTCTTTCAATACCTCTAACCGTATGGTACGGTTAGCGCTCTGACTAGATTTCTACCAAGCTTTATAGACGGTACGATATGCATCAAGTGGTGATCATATTTTTTTCCATGGTTTTGGCGTGGTCCGTGTTATTTTTTTATTTTTTTTGTATGTTATTGGTAACGAGTCGAGCTAGTCGTTTGCCTGATGGTAAGCATAACGCCGGCTCATAACAACTGCAGTGCCACTCAGAACTTTGAAACACAAAGGCCTGCGCGGCACTGCAGTGCGCTCATTACCCTGAGACATTAGGTATTAAGTTTCATAAGCCCAGTAATTTCACTGGCTACTTTTCTCATCACACTCTACATCTAACAAAATTGATGCTTATCCATCAAACATGTGTATTAGGTGTACGGGATGCCTAACGGGGCAGCGTAGCGGCGCGGCGTCCCGCGTCACGCGCCTTCGGGCTTTTCCTTTGTCGCGCTAGTCGGCCGGCAACCGCCGCGTAGCGCGGAGCTTACACTGCGTCGCTCGCACACACAACACTGTTTGTTTACAATTGATACATTTGACAAGAAGTCTGCCTCTCCACGCATACACGTACGTTTTTTCTCACTTAAACCAGCAGTAACCCATAATCGCACATTTCTTCATCTCGCTCCACACGTAAATCCGGTGGTGTCAATGCAGACGCAGTGTTTTGGCCCAGATTCACAACAATCCCTTTTTTGAGTTTGTTAAAAATGTTTCTGTATGCTACAACCGCGAGCTTTGATGCCTATCGTTTGTTAGTTGGGAAACACATTTTTTGTGACACAATTAGGAGCAGTAGTAAGTTGCGGTCAAATCTGGAACACAGATCGCGAGTTGCATACAAATTTATCCCAGATGGTGTCCAAACTGGGTTTATGAGTCAATGCAGATTGCACATGTTGATGCGTTCAAAAATTACCTACTTATTCACACGAATGTAACCCACTAAAATCACACGCGAAGAATAACAAATTGTTCTTGATAATACTTGGTATTCTTTACAAGAATACAACAATGTTAGTGCCAAAAATTTTGCGAGAACACATATTTAAAAGTTTAATTGTTAAATTCTGTTGTTGAAATGTACAAGTAGTTGATACATACTGATTCAAGTCATTATGCTGCGTAACGACTAAGAAACATATATGAATATTAAACTTAGTAAATGTTTTCTTCTGATGTGACCTTAACCTTAAGGGCATGTGAGCATTGTATGGCACAATGCTCACAATATGTCCTTAAGGTTTTGTTCCTAATTTACGGCAAAATACAGTAATATGTTGATTTAAAACTGTGTAGGTAAGTACCTAGTTTCATTGATATAGTTAACAGCGGTTATATTGTGTTACTAAAGTAATACAATAAAACCCTTCGACCCTTCTCATACGGGCAAGTGGCCAGTTCTGGTGCGATCTAATTCAATACAATGTTAATTTAATTAATGGATAATACATTTGAAGCGAAAATAAATTGTGTTTTCACTACAGCGAAATAGGCTGTCTTATCGGTAAATGTTCGAATTGAATCATGATATTAAGTAGCTGTATGTAACTGAAGTTAGTCCACTGGTGTTCAAAGACGTATTTTGGAAGCAGAATCAAAACAAAATGTTACTTAGCTAACGAAACAACCGCTGGTTTCACCCGCGTGGAGATATTGGATTTCATGGGTTTTTTCTTCGCGCCGAACCCTCAAGATTTTTCTTAAATTAAAAGTTACTCCTTGTACCGTCAACTATCTGCCAGTGAAAGTCCCGTCAAAATCGGTCCAGCCGTTTCGGAGATTACCCGGAACAAACAGACAGACAAAAATTTTAGAAACGGTTGTTTTGTTATAGTTACCGTATATATTTTCATCATATGCATTTAGTAAAAAGCTGTTATTTTGATATTACAAAAAGACACTTCAATTTTATTTATTTGTATAGATAATAATATTATGTATTCTTATACGAGAACTTTAAGCTCGTACTAGTGCTAACTTCTAAGCAACGATCGCTTTACTTTATCCGTCTAAATTTATTGCAGCTTATCGCATGGCGGACGAGGCAGCTGCTGACTGCCTGTTCGAGAGGCTTCGCCTGCACCAGCAGCGTGCACCGGATTCCACCGAGGTGGCACGCGCTATTACAGCACGTATCAACACCCGCCTCACATCACACGGTGAGCTTTCTTCATTATCGTTTAGTAACATAAAAGATGAAAGCCCTTATTTATAAACGTTCCGTAACTTACATAATTACTAGAAAGTGTTTTGTCTCGTTTTCACGCGTAACAGCTTCCGTCAACGAGAAGTTGATAGAACAGTTTAAAGCATAGATTATCTTATTGAGCTTTAATGAATATGGGCAGAAGTCACGAGATGGTTACCACCTTACCATCAGAAATAATATAATTATTTTCTTCAAATTGTCATGCGCCATTGCCGAAAGCACCGTACGGTGAGCTTTCTTGATTATAGCACGATGAAAGACGAGGCGGCAAGACTCTGCATCCTGCCTCTTCTGGTTTCCATCAGCCTTGATCTTGGAGGTGACATGGACTAATTACAGTACACACTAACTCTTATACTTCACATCGCGAGAGCTTTCTTGTAACATGATGGGGAGGCGGTTTGCACTTGGATTGATCTCCTTGGAAACCACGTGGGTCATCACCACCCTTCACCTCACGTCTCACTATGCTTGTTTGATGAGGAGATTGGTGAAGTGGATTTTGCTATGATGAGGTGTAACATTTGTGCAGTATCTGATGAGCAATAGCAAGGTAATAGTTGATTATTGTTTTAATCGATTATATGCTGGATACTTCTGCATATCGGGTAGCGTTTATGTCCCGTTTCGTATACTTACTTTTTCTTTTCAAAAATTTATGAGTGTCACTGCACCGCAATTGAGGTTCTGTATATTATTATGCTAAATTATTTAGCGCCGTGCGTAGATACAATAAACTAAACTTTGTAGTATTCACTCACAGCGAGCATCATCATTGCCAAAATATAACATGAACAGCTGTCTTTAAATACGAAAATACGCTGTAATAAATAAATATTAACATAAAACTTATCTCACTAGCAAATGCTTCTACCACTACATATATTTAAAATTAAATAATATACCTACCCCGAGGTTATAAAAATAGTTTTGACAGAGCCGATGCGAGAAAATCGATTAAATCGGAGAAATCGATTAAAATATTTTACTACATGGTACAGACGGTCTGTGATCAAAATAACGATCTATAAAGATCACGAGTAAATAGTTCACTTCGTAAATCATTCGCATAAAAATTATAATAAATTCAACAAAATGCATCCGCACGACCTCCGAGTACAAGTAGGTGTCTCGAAAATAATTGCTCAGACGCTTGTCCTTCATTAAACTGCCTACTTTATTCATAACGGGCTCCATAAACGAAAACTCAGCCTATAATGCAAATCACTTACCTTAGCTGTCAAATATTGTAACTGAATGCGATGTAAACATGTAAACAGGAAGGTTGTTATCGCGAAGACTATTTGCGAGAATACCGGATTTGGCTGTGCGATCCGCAGACCCCGTCAGCGAGCACTGTTCTAATTGTAAATTTATTGTATTGATCCAAGGATCACAATTTTCAAGGTCTCCGTAACGTTTATGGCTCTTAAAACGTAACTACGAGTCTACGACTACTAATGGAGAACACAAAAGGGTCAAAATATTACTATCAAATACACCTAAAATCGTAGCGTAGATCATGTACATTACAATAGTTTTTATTTCACTTCAATACATGCAGTATTTCCGAAGTTATAACGACGATAAGTGCCATTTTTTGTCAGACCCATTGCTATCGGTCTCAGAAAGTAACTACTACTGCAATTTTTGATCGAGTCTTCAAATGAATCTGCGTTCGAATTACCAGACAAGCTTAAAGCTAATTTGTTTCACTGCCGCCTCCTAGACAATAAATTATGTAGTTTTCTAGACAAAGCCACGTAGAGAGACGTAGAGATCCCATTCATTCAACATATTCTTTGTGGATGTGCGCCGGTGTGAGCTGCATTTGGCTGCTTGCCAAACATTACATTTTGACGGAATCTTTCACCAAAACATTGATATGCGGGTGGGAAAGTGACAATGGAGGTGTCTTCGATAATGGTTCGCATTCTACGCAATCCGTGCACGAACGAACTTTGCCAAAGTGGAAATAAAACATAAATGTAACATAAAAAACGTGATCGAAAATGTTGAATTTTATCCTATACATACAAATGGCAAAGATCGCGTCTGTACATGGAATATTTTTACATTATTGTGTACTCGTAGATTTTTTTGAAAAAATATAGTCTGGTTTTCTATAATTGTCTAATAATGTAAACAAACTTGGCGGAAGCCAACCAATGACAGCAATAGTGATCCAATCGCTAATCAATGACTTTGAATTTCTATCTATGTCATTGGTTGATGAGCCATCAAGTTTGTTTACATTATTGGACAACTATGAAAATATCCACCATAGGTACTATCCCATTTAATGGGATTTTCAAGAATACACGTTATTAGTTTTAGACTTCCAGTTACCCCTAAACAGGCAAATTGGGCAGCTAACCTTATTTAGGGTAGAATGTTATTTGTTTTTTGGAGGTCCAATAAAAGTCTAAAAACATTGTGTAAACATTACAAAAAATACAATAGGTACAAATAACATTAGCTCACAAATAAATCAGTAAAACTTCATAACAAAACAGGAAGGATATAATTATTTTGAAGTCATAAAAAGTTTACGCCTCGGCCTATCACGTCAAGTAACGAAGTTAAAAGTAAAGCGTTACTAATAACTTGAGCTATTACAAAACTTGTAAGTTGTAACTGAGTTAAACTTCTCCCTAACCTTGCCACATTTTGCGTGACTTTCGCGTGTTAAAAGCATTTCAGCGTGATGGAAAGCCCTTCTAAAGTTTCACTTTCTTTCTTTAGGTTCATTGAATGGCTATATCAAAGTTTTGTACGCAGAAGGCGCGGGATTGACCTAATTTTGTTTTAAGATAATAGATGTTAATTGTGGTCATAAACAGGCTGGCACCTCACGCTTAGCATGAGAATTTACATTTAATAATCTAATTTTTATATCTGTTCCAAAGTTATAATTTATATAATAATACCAATGCCTCATAATAGTACAAATAGGACTAATCATGGTCCTACTGATCGAGTAGTATGTACAGTCACCGTCAATATTATTAAATGTTATCGGTTCTGTCCAAAAATTCGTAGTAGTATGAGGTATTGGAAGGCACCTACTAGGCGAGCATAAACGTAAAAGAAATTTTAAAGGTTAGGAGAAAATATTTATACGATTCCCACGATACAGGCCTCGCCTTGTGTGATGATCGTAGGATACATCATAAGATTGTTTTACGAGGCATTTAAAATTTACGTCAAAATTCTACTAAAGAACTTCCTGGCAGGCCTAGATCAGTTGATTCGTTTGAACTATTTTGAACTTTGTTAAATGATAATGTTGATTAGAACGGGCTTAGAAAAAAATCCAGAAAACGCCGCGCATTTCACGTTTGAAGTGAGTTTATTTCTTAGTACGGAAATTTTGAATGACGAATTTCCAAGGGAGGTTCTCACAACTGGTGCCAACCAAGGTCTTAATCACTGCCTTCCGGGATAAGATACCAATTCAAACTCACCCTGTATTTAGTCTATATACTTTATTATGATACCACGCGTACGAAGCCGCAGGTAGAAGCTAGTTAAATAATATAAAATTAATCACGGACTAGTACTTATTTGGGTTCCTTATTCATTATTAGACTAGTGTATAACAATACTTTGTTCCTTTTTTACAATGTGCGTGTGGAGTTACACACCGCACACGGGCTTGTATTTTGAGACGCCTGGACAAACCTAGCGTGTCTAATAGGTCTGATGCGTGTGGATATTGAGGAAGGTACCATTACCTATTCAAACAGTTCACATGACTAACTACAGGCTTCAGGTTAAACGATCACAATCTAAAATCTATTGCAAAACAAAACAGACGAGTTGTGAGCGCTTGTAGGCGAGGTAGTATCAGGAGTGCCTTCTCTGAAATATTTTATACTTGGCCGTTCAATTTTAACGAATTCTATAGTAAAGAAGCTTAAAATAGAGTACTTAGGTGTCTTACTGCAGCGATATCGCGTGCGGCTCTCCCTTATCAAATAGGTTTGGTGCAGTGGGCCCTCGGCCAAACGCCTCCACCCTTCCCGTGCCGGCCTACCAAGTGTTACCATTAACTTATAAGCGATATTGTGATTTACATACTTATTGGATATCCGGCCTTTGGTTATCGCAACTGGCACCAACAGTACTGGAGGGTTGTTTCCACTGTTTGTTCTGAATATCTGACAGGTCATTATGCTTGTAGACTTAGGTTTTCCGCCAAGGGGAAGCGTTTTGCGGCTTTGTAAATTAAATTGATCATTTTAAAAACTTTTCTTTCTTTGTATTTTCATTAAACTTGGAGCAGTAACGCAAAACCACTTTTTATGAAAACCATTGTTGTTAAAATGTGTAGGTCTCTGAACATCCTATTAAAAAGAACTCTGGTTATAAAATATAGCGGAACAGTTCACAGATGTCCATTACAATTACATTGAACATTTAATTAGGAAACGTGCACCGTGCCAAGAGTAACTCTCTCTGATGTAGTCATGAAAAGTAATATATACGCAAACTATATGTGCCTATGCATACACGCAACAATTAAACTGATGTTTACGCAAGCAGTCGGCTATTTCGGGCGAGCCATAAATCGACTGCCTTGACATTGGTCAACGGACACTCCTATAAAATAGGGATGTTGACTACAATTTTTTACGATTTCAATAAATTTGTTTTCTCATGAGCATCAAATGTCTAATCGAAAAACTTGGAAATCGAACGCTAGATACTTCAAAAATTAGAGTCAAAGTCGGGTGTATCTACTGAGTGCTAAAACGCCCCATACAAATTGAGCTGAACCCGTGACGTCATTGTCAACGCGGGCCGTATTTTGTTTCATGTGACATCCCTATTGTGTCTACGATGTCGAATAAAGTTACAGCTGGACTTAGCTACAGAGAGCTAGTACTATCATAGCAGATAGCACAGAACACACGACAGTTTCAACTAACTATCTTACGCATCATCATCAACCCCATCATAGGGTGCTTCCTATCATGGTAATGGTACTGAATGTGCCGTAAGAGCAAGAGTGACCAAGAAATGATGGGCACCACGCAGCATTCTCCTTGATCTATAAGAAAATCTTCTGTGATCACCAAGGCACCTTCCAAGCGTGGTATGTATGAAGCAGATTTTCCTTTTTTATTTTTAAATTCTATCGGCTCAAGTTTGACCGCAATCTCATCTAATGGTAAGCGATGATGCGGCAACAGTGTATATTTTTCGAGAAAAACACAGATGCTGGTTGAGAATTCCTCTACACACTAGGTCCTTACAGACTGAGGAGAAAGTTGCTGCCCATTCCTTGGACATTCTTACTTTTACGGGACCCACGGAAGAAATCTCCTATTCATACGAGAAAGGTCCTATTCATACACCCCGAGTCCGTACCACACAGCGCCTACTTATCTTCTCCACATTATTTGAAACTTTCCTGTAAGGCTTCTTGATATTGATTGCTTTTTTTGGTAACTGGTGGGCCTCTGGTGGATGACAGACTCTGATCAAATATGATTGAACGGTCTTCCGTTCGTTCCCACCTCTTGGTGGGAACGAAGTAAATTAACTGTTTTGATTTATACTTTATATCGCTTTGACGTCATCTAGTGGAAAATTTAAAACAGATGTAATACATTAACACGACAAGACATCTTACGAGCACTTACTCGAGAAATATTTTAAGGTTAGCAGATGAAACAAAAATATATATCTATTAAATAACCACAATCAAATGTACGTGTTTCAAAAATCACGTTCATCAAGCCCTATGTGTATCAATCAACTGCTTTGTTAAGATGTCAAAAGCTTGCTTATAGACCTTCATACTTTTTGATAACTAGAATAGCAGGTTGTTTGCCTGATGGTAAGCATGAGACTTATGCCAGCCCATAAAGATTGCAGTGCCACTCAGAGCTTTGAAACACAAAGGCCATTAAAGGATTTTAAATCTCATATAGTAATTTTTCTGACTACTTTGCTTATCAAGCCGCAACACAGTAACAGAATATAGACACCCAGGTCCCAGACGGACACTCGCACAAAAGTTAGCTCTACTACCTGGGACTTCGCACTTGATAATGACGTGTCGTTCGTCGCTACGACCTTACCAACTGTTTTTTACTTTTTTACTTTTGAAAGGTACCTACGTTAAGACTGTGATCTTACGATTCACTGTCTCACACGCTAAGTGAATGTGGTCAAAGTGTGAGATACATTTATCGTTGATATATTGTAATATAGTCCACACATCGTGACGCACGACAATACGTTGTTCTGTGCGATACACCGTAATCCTTGTCTAATTTATAAAGCTTAAGAGTGGCTAAGATTATTGTCCGATTAATTACCTCGTAAATCTAATATGTAGTTGATTCTATCGCATAAATTTCTTGTATTGAATTAACTACGTTATTTGAATGAAATCCAAATATCATGGGATATCATTTCCGGATGTCAGCATACCATTATGCGAAGTATGCAAGCATGCAAGCATGCCGCTTAAATTAAATTAATTACCTACAGTAGAATATGTACATTCGATGCAGCTCTTTATTTCCGGATTATCAAACTGCGGGAAGGTATGTGCTGCTGACTTCAGAAGCATCTTGATTTAAAGTAGATATTTTGTTTTCGTAGGTCCTAGAGAACGCCCATCAAGATATCAATGGTTAGTATTTATTTGGCAGCTAGAGACGGAGACATGTTTACAGTTTTGTCGTTGGCAACGCCTTGGGTGGAATCATGAGTTATTGAAAAATTACCGGGTGCACAGGCAATTCATCAAATACATCAGAATATATTTTAATCTCGTCTTCTTTTGTTGGAATAAGCTATTTTTGTGTATAGTTATTTGTTGATAGTTAAACAACTGTATTTATGGCCGACAATAAAACGTGCTTAAAATACGAGTACAGTTTGCTGTTGGAGTATCATTAATCATTATTTATGTAAAATTTAGGGTACGCTACGTGCCTACGCTTAAACCTATTATAGGGGTACCTACGTGTAATAAATTTAACTTCGTAAGTAGCGCAGGCACAAAAACCCGAAAGGCTCGGATTAGTATTATACTAGCTTCCGCCCGCAGCTTCGCTCTCGTGGTATATTATATCATTACAAATTGTAGTCTGTTTTATTCTATGTAGTCTTATGTATTGCCTAGCCTATGTCATATTATTGTTGTATAAGCTACTTATATAACTACTGTAAAGTTTCATCAAAATCCGTTCTGTAGGTTTTGCGTGAAAGAGTAATAAACTTCCATCTATGCTCACAAACTTTCGCGTTTATAATATTAGTAGTAGGATACTAGAATGTCTAACAATACTTGTTTTAGGGCAAGTGGATAACAACTGTTTAAATGAACTGAATGCTGCACAGTAGTCTGAAACTTTGACTCATCTAGATACTATTTCCAATAAGAAAAAACTGGTTTTCGAAACTGCCATTCAAACCTCACATTGCGAGCCTAGATGCCTGGAAGCAACTGTACGGCTAATCGCTGGAAGCGTTCATGTTTCCGCTTTCATGTATTGTTGCTATGGCGTCAGCATTTTCTAGAGAACGCTGCGAAATGCCCGACGTGACGTAGGATCTGCCTTTAGATAGTATATTAGCTAATAGTGAGTAGCTACTACACGCGTGGCTCCGTGGCAAGCAGCCAAGTCGACATGATCGCGACCGAGACACCACGGCCTGTCATTGTCACTGCAATATGCCATTTACTGCACAATTTGGCGCGGCTACTTGGAATTGTACCTACGACAGGTCACTTCCGTGATCTTTGGCAGGTATTGAATCGTTAGGTTTACATGCATGGAATCCAGAGAAAATTCTATACGTAATTACAATGTTGGAATGCAAAAAAGCTAAGTTTAAATTTAATAGATTGGTTTTAGTTTCTGTTAAGATCTTTGAGATACGGGTTCTATATTTATTATTTACTGCCAGTTCCGTCTGTTTTTATATCCGAATACGGGTTTGATCTACAAACGCAATCAGCGATAATTGCGCTAAAATGTGATTTGCATAAAATTACTATCATTCGCCTAAACGACTTTATCAGACGTGTATATGATTATATGTATAATAGCTTTTGGCGGTGCCTGTTGACCGAAAAGTTTATTTGGTTCAATGTGGCTTGAAGTACAAGTAATTATGCGGGAATGTGGTGTGAGGTTAATAATAATTTTAAAGGGGTAAATATCACTGGACGGCCTCCGGTAGCCGCCCTTGTAGTTCTCGTTCATTTTGAACAAAGGAATTCACGGAAGCATAAACGTTCTACTGACGTCCGAGGTGACAACAGTGATAGTACTCTACATGCACACACAAGTAATTTATTGGTATTACACAACAAGCAAAAATTCTTGTTAATGAAATAAAAAAACGGTTCCTTAAATTAAACGGCATTCCGCTCTCAACTAATTAAATAGCAAGCGAGAAAAAATTAAGCGTTTCAAGCTAGAGGAACGAGAAAAGGTCCTTGAAAAGCAAAGAAGTCAGTGATCTAAAGCGGACATTGTTTTACTTTATTTTTCGTTTGTTACAGACAAACATATCCGCCAGAGCACGTTGGATAAACTATGGAACAAACAATCGGGAGCTGTACAAATGTTACTCGTTATATTGGAAGTAAGTATAGAAAATGTTAACTATACGATGTATTAACGGTTAAGTATCTAATTTTATTGAACTGATGTGAAACGGGAAACGATATAACGTGAAATACGAATAGATAGTTAATGTTAAAGATATCTATGTATTTGTATACCTAATGAGAAGAGGAAGTCGCGACCTTAAATGATCGTCGTTCCAGAGATGTATCCTACCTAATGACCACTATTTCTGAGTCGAATGTTACTTCGTAAATATAGTTTACTATATAGTCGTAAACCATTGTATCAGTTTAAAAAAAATTGAGGCAACTAATTTTAGTACATCGTCGTAATTGAGTGGTAAATCCTGGCTAAACTAAGAGTTAAAGTGTATGAAATACTTTAAGCATCACGAGATATTCTTATATATAGGAATTATTAGAAGTCAATTAGAAATTAATGTTAAAATGATCATAAAAATAATGCTGATAATTTACCCGAATTACAGAACACTAGAGATACGGCCACTTCTACTTACATTACATCTATTCTAAGAGAAGCATTATGCCTAAAACAGGGAAAAGGAAAAAAGTGTTCCGGTATGTATAATTGTATAATTCACCTTTTCATTACTTACTATGTTTGACATCGTATGATCTAAATGCACTGATTAATTATTTTGAATGTACTTATCAAATCTCTTGGTCATTGATAATATCTATTTATTTATGTGTTCAAATAAATAATCATAAACAAAAAAAAACATTTGTTCATAAACTTTGGGAAATAGTTCCTATAGAGCCACCTGCAAACAAGATCGACATCAAAAAAGCAGGCAAGAAGGAAAACAAAAAGATGGGCAAAGAAAATAAAGCACCTCTTATCAAAAAGGGTATGTTTAATGTGGCGCTTTAACTGCAGACAAACAAATTGACCGCTTCCTCTTTATGCCACTAACTGCTTCTAAAAACGCTTTACTGCACTCAAAATGATTTAAATCAGAAGCCATAAACCAAACGTGTTCCCTTGCGACCTTAAATTGACGAATAGATCGTTGCGTGTAGATATAAATCAATAGGTTATTATAACCGGAGCACGTCGTTATTCTTCCACTCGGTTCTTGAATTGATGATTGCACGTCAACTGTTGAGACACATTGACATTTCAACTAAGTAACGTACCTACAGCAAATACCCTTTCTACTCGAACAGCTGTCCTGCTACTGACATTTAAGAAGCGCTCACTAACACGCTTGACTTTGGACCAGTTTAAGACCTTGCAATGTTTGACACTATTTATTAATACAATTGGTATTCCGCTACACAAATGCGTTAAATCGAATCAACATGTACGACGCTGCGTTGTAAATTGCATATTGGCACTGTTTGATTTTGTCTCATCACTGACTGCGGACTCGCTCCGTTTAAAAATTTAATACCCATAAATTAATAATATAGGTGTGGATGTCGATAATTTCAGCGAACAACGTCGCACGTCAGCAATGCGTGCAACACTTCATAGCCATAAACGGCACGCAGGTGGTGATCCGCACGTTGCTCGCCACGCACAGCAAGCGCGACTGTAACGTCAGCAACGAGCTCTTGTTGCACGATCTCGTGTGGATCGTTGCCTCGCTCGCTCCTCGAGGTACGCCTCACCTTCCCGTCTCCTTTTTGTAGCGAACAACCTCGCCCGGCACCTCTGCGCTCAAGACTTTGTAGCCATTAAAGGCACGCAAGCCATCCTAAGAAAAATTATAGCGGTAATGCATGACAAAAGGGAACGGCACGCGGGAACGGAGCTCTGTTTGCAAGATCTCGTCTGGATCCTGGTGCCACTTGTCTCACGAGGTTATAAGCGCTAAATATAATTTAATTTACTGTGTGCATTCTATTTGTAAATCAATGCCCCGCTGCCCTCGTTGTTTTTTGTCGATTTTATTTAGTGTAAAAATCGTAAATAGAGTCTGATTACGTTTTCAGATCCGAAGTTCGCTTTGAAGGTGAGAATGCTCGGCTGCGTGAGGGCAATGCACCTGATAATGAAAGGACACTTCACGGATAACAAGCTTATATTCCCTCTTCTTGTTATTATGAAGCAGTTGGCAAAAAACGGTATGCAAAATAAGCTCTCAATTTGGGTTCGATCGCTTGTAGAGTTATGGTAATTTATGTTTATTGTCATTTCAGCTACCACAACGTCAATTCTGATCCGTGATGGAGTGATACAGACATATGAACGGGTCTTAGTGAGCCTTGGGTTTATACCCACTGCCAGGTTGCGATTGTGTTTGGATGCCATCGACTATTTTAGTAAAAACAGTTAAGTGACCTATATAACAAACTTGTCTTGTATTTGCATAAAAAAGCCATTTTCATCTCAATTTCGATAAGAAAACCTCGATCTTTAAAACAGATGACAAATGTTTCGTCACGTCATATAATTTGTCATGCTCCCACACACCAAAACTACAAACACAAGGTTATTAAAAGCTCTGTCAAAATAATAATTACGTTTGCTTTATCATTGCGTAAAATTAATCCAGATGTTAAACTACATCAATAATTTACACTTACATACCGTACTGTTTGTATTTATATGTCTAAGATAAATATTGTGCAATTATTTTACTGATATTTTGAGACTGTTATACAGCCTTTCATGACTGTTTATTAATTTAGTTGTTCTGTACACTGTTTCTGGATGATCGACTTTAGCAGTCTTCTTTAAAATTCTCTATGTGAAATTTAAAATATTGTAACTATTGACGAGCCTGCCTGCAAAGCGGATTCGATACCCGGTTGGGGCAAAGTTTGTGTGGTGAACATAACGTTCGTTCTCGGATCGAGATGTGTATCTTTCTACAACCTGCGACACAGAAAATCCTAGTGCAAGGGTATGAGTGTGTAACATTATCAGCCTCTTACGCTCCCACTGCTGGGATACCGGCCTTCTCTCTGGGAGAGAGATTTGGGCAATAATCCACCACGCAGGCCCAGTGCGGCTTGGTGGATGTCACATGTCCTCGAATTTTGTGGTTCTTGAACATGCGGGTTCCCTCACGATGTTTTCCTTCACCGTTTTAGAGTGAGTCTGAATAATCCGCACATAACTTATAAGTCACTGGCGCGGGCCGAGTCGAGATTCGAACTATGGTGCGTCGGATTGAAAGCCGCACAAGTTCTCGCTCGGCTACACTAGCTCTAGTATTATGTTTACTCCAATTAGAAGCAGCATAGATAATATTATGATACAGCTGCTTACAATCGATCTTGTACCTGCATGAGTGTTGTCAGATCAGTCATTTTAATGTTATGTGTCCTGTGGTAAACCCTCACTCCTATGCAAGTCAGTCACACGTGCGTAACTCACACAGAGGTGTGCTGCATGCAGATCGTGAAGACAGGCCTCTGTAGCGTGCTCCTCAGGGTGTTTGACCGGTGGGACCGCTACGAGGGCCGCATGCGACTGAAGATATGCGCCCACATTCTGCAGACGCTTCAGCATCTTTGCAACATAAGTACGTACATAATTGATGAGTGATTTTAAAGTGTTAACCTACACTAGCGGGATGTTTGTGTAAATTTAGACATCTCAAAAATATTTGTAGCTATATTCTCTAGCGGCATTTGATCATTTGTTCACCAGGCCAGACGCTGAGTTTCAGAGATGAATGCGGTTGGCAATAATTTTTCTTGACATGTTTATTTTTATATGAATAGGTACATATCTATCGTTTATGTTTTCATTTTGTTTTATGTTTCCGCCAAAAATTCACATATATTTAAAATATTTTTTAAAAAAATTTTATATCTTAATATAAGATAAATTAGTCGAACAGCTTTTATGTCTATTATTCGATATATCCGGCCTTATTAGACCGAATCCATTTTTTCTCTTTTGGATTCAAGAGACGAGTAGCCGCTCCAAGTAGTGTTCTATAGGGCAGGTCTATGTTCAGCAGTGGACGTCTTCCGGCTGATGACGATGATGATGATGATGATGATGATGGTCCCGTACTTAAATCCTGATGCTTCTCTGATGCTCCTGTATCTAGGGGATCAGGAACTCCGAGGACCATGATCCCAGACACAGAACAAATATTTGCTTTTTTATGCACTCAAATAATGGTTCTGTGACGGGTATCGAACCGCCAACGCTTACACACTACACGAGTTATAAACCCAACGACCTATCAACTACACAATAGATCCTGTTATTTTGATTACTTTATCTGAAAGCGTACATCTCCAATGTGATGATCTCATATCTGTATATTTTACCAAAATCTGATGATGTATTTTAAAGATTAGACAATGGAAGGCAATTTTCCGTTTGTTTAAATATTTCCGGCACTAGTCACGTTTTCGATATACCAGCTCAACACTAATATACGCTTCAACACTAATATACTATTATTAATGCGAAAGTGTGTTTGTTGCTTTGTCCTTATTTCACGCAGCAAAGGAGCAACGGATTGGGGGGATTTTTTGCGTTAGAGATGTATATGGACCGGAAAGTAACACACTTTTCCAAATGCATGGTTCCGGAATCTCCATACGTGTGAAACCACGGGCACTTAGCGTATATGCAGCTAGGAAACTATATTAATTAACTTTGGCGATGAGATCAACCATCAATAAAGCGTCACTTATTAGCTGATGATATTCGATGATAAAATACATAGATTATCTTCCACATTATCAATGTTTGTCCAACCTTTTCAAAACTTCATGTTAACTTCTCTGTACTTAACATAAACCATCTAACATTCCAGAGGCCGGACGAAGAGCATTATGTACTAAGAAGCACGTCCAAACACTGCACAGATTCTGTTTCCAATGTCCTGACGAGCCAGAGTTCGATGGATTGTTGGCTAGAGTGTGTTCCGTCATCACGCTCTGTCTGAAACACCAAGCTTTACCTGTACCTGCTTCTAGTCCTGCCATGTTCAATCTCAACCCTATATTAAAAGGTAACACATATATAAGTATAAATAAAGCTTACACACCCCCACTCCTGTTATAAAAAGATCGACAACAGTGCTTAACAGTGGACATTTTCTGGCTGATGTTGAATGAAGATATAATAATGTATGCGTTAGTGATAGGACTAACTCTTCTGCGAGTGTCCGTCTGGGTTGTTACCACTGCTTTGCTCGTGAAGTCTGCCGCCAAGCAGTAATGTGCAAGCGTTACTGTGTTCCGGGTTGATGAGCAGGTTATCCAGTGAAATTACTGGGCTTATGAGACTTAATACCTAATGTCTCAGGGTAACGAGTGCATTGCAGTGCTGCGCAGGCCTTTGTGTTTCAAAGTTCTGAGTGGCACTGCAATTGTTATGGGCCGGCGTTATGCTCACCAGTAGGCAAACGACCAGCACGTCTCGTTACCATATAGCATAAAAAGAAAAAAATAATAGTGGTTATCTATTTTTTTGGAATGTATTTTTTGTGGTTGCACTACGTGCAGCCTGCGAGAGGGATACAAGCAGCGGTCATACAGCAATCTGCGCATCCAGTATAACAACGCATTCTGCGTGTTGTTGGTGCTGCTGCGTTTCTGCAGTGCGTCGGGCACTTATGTTCGTGGACGCACAGATTAATGGCTTCCTTTCCAACATCCGGAAACGTTGCGCGTCACTGCTCGCCCGATGGCGCTGCGCCATCCAGCGCCATCTTGGACGTGCTGGCTACCAGGTGGGACAGTCACATATAGTCAGAATGGATATAACGATTTAGTGCTTTCTATATATCACCTCATAATATATTAGACTAAGTTGATTCCAGCGATACGTTTCTAATTTTCCAGGTACCAATGCGTCATGGCCATGTCACGATGATGAAGAAGAGGCAGCTAATTCTGATTCAAAAACTGTGAACTCAGACGACGAAGACGAAGGCCCGGAAATAGACCTTCTAGACGGTATTGATGAGTTTCCGGATATGGATTTTGATGGCGAACATTCAAATAAAAATGAGAATAACGAAGAATCTAGTGACACTAAAATGCTTGGAAAGAGCGGCGATAGCCTGCAGAGTTCAATGTGGATCAATCCTAATGAGAGAGATTTAGAAGACTTAAAAAAGTATAAAGTTTTAACTCTTTCCTAATTCATCATAACATTTTCAGAAGTTTACATAAAGTCTGTTTTCAGATACTTTATTTATTTTAAAGAGTTCGGTTCCTACAATAAACAAGTTAAGTTAGTCAAAAGCCGTTCCAATTCTCGAGGGTCTATCCTGGACGATTATTTCGCGTCCCAAGCTGGTAACAGGACGACTTCTTCGCCAATGAATCTGTCTCTCACTGCAGTGTTGGGTAATACTGACTATGACACAAGTATGATCCCATCACAATCGCCATCTGTATTGGGATATCATAGAATCCATGAAAGTACTTGTAAGTATAGAATGTGTGAATGATAACATTTATGTTACTAAACTAACCATTTTTTCCCCAGGTGATAGTTAATAAAGGTCTCAACGTCCACTGGACTCATAAAATTAATCGCAATTAGTATAGACAGTAGCCCGCCAGCCCGTAACAATTGCAGTGCCACCCAGAACTTTGCAACACAACGTCCTGCGTAGCACAACATTGCGCTCTTTATCCTTAGACATTAGGTATATTAAGGGCCGATCTTTCAATTGCACGTTAGCGAAATGATTGCTATTCAATGGATAACTTTAACTGATCCATTATCTGCTTAGTGTTTATTCGGGTCTTTCATTTCGAAATAAATGGACCGTTAGCTAACTATGGTTTATGTTTTTAGAATGGCAACAATTTATTTATGTCTGTCTTCACCACAGACTTAGTATGGCTATGATGATTCAGGGAATTATCTAACAGGGCGTTATCTGACTATTGAAAGATCGGACCTTAGTTTCATAACCCCACTAATTTCACTGATTACTTTGCTCATAAAACCGGAACACAGTAATGGTTGCACACTACTGCTTGGCGGCAGACTTCACAAGCGAAGTGGTGGTAACCACCCAGATGGACACTCGCAGAAGAGTTAAGAGTTGCTGTCTGGTTTTTGACAAATACTGATTAGTTATAGATTATTATTATTATTGGTTTTTAGTTATTGATTTACTGATTTAATGAGCAAAGCGGTAGTATCCAGATTGACTCTATCTGAAGAATAATTCTCACCACCGGATGATACGGTATTATGATAGTGTTTGTTTTCAGCTACTACATCGTATTCCTCGTGTAAAATCCATAAAGACATTTCCAAGTATAGTTCGTTTTCTTCTGTCTACGCCATTATATCTTCAAGAGTGAAGAGTGTTATTCCGTTTGTGAAAGTTGCGTACCCTGATATGATGGGAGGTCAGGGCTCCAATCAACCTGAACCATTGAATAAGATGGAAAGAACTGCTTGCAGGTAACTAACATATAATTGATGTATAGTCATTGAAAATTTGTATTTATGCAAAGGTTCCTAATCTTTTAAAGCTTGCAACCCTATTCTCTAAAAGAAAAACTGGTTTGACCTGCCTTAAAATGTTGACGAAGAAAATAGTTCATGACAATACAAATAATTTTCATTGATTCTTACATGTAAGTAAGTTGGTACTTATATACGTTTATATCGGAACCAATGTACTAGTGCTAAGTATAAGATGCAAATATAATGTAGGGAGAAAATTGACAAGTCCAAAATTGGACGTGTGTCACCAGGTCTAAAAGTCATATCTGCAAGTTTCATTTCACGTCTATATTTTCCTGATTAACTTATTATACTTACTGATTATATTTTCCTATACTTTCCTATCCAAATATAACTAACCAATATTATTATTTTTTTATTTTCAGATTAAAACTATTATCGTGCGTGGATAGAGCCATAAATCCGGAAGCGTACATGAGTGAAGTAGTTTATGACCTGGACCAGGTGACGTCGGGGCCGTCAAACAGCGGTGTGGGTACTAACACGGAAACAACTGCTCAGAAAAGGTAGCTAGTTTCTTTTATAACAAGTACCATAAACCGGACCTCCGGTTTGACCCATCAAACACTGACCCTGGGCCTTACCGGCTAACAATCTCGTGTTCGTTTTCGACTCCAACCCGTTTAAAACCAACGGTCGCTAGGTCTTCAGCTGGAAGGAGTCTACAATTTTTGCTGGTTATCATTTTAGAACGAACGTTATTAATGAAACAAGGTAGGTTTCGAGCATGTCTGACGCACTTCCTTAGGGAGTGCACGTGGCGAGATACACTATAGTGGCATTACCCTTTCCCCAGTGGGTAAACGATTCCATTGAAAAATTGTTTACATTTAAATATGTTTATATTTTTTGTTTTCAGTACCGAAAGTCTCTTCCTATACAACAGCGATGAACAAGAGATAACGAAAGTGAACAGTTTTTCGTCACGGCTGTCCTTCGAGTCGAGGTTTGAATCTGGCAACTTGAGGAAAGCTATTCAGGTGAGAGCTATTTATGTCCATTCTTGTTTCAGGAAGACAAAAAACACAATGCAGTAGGAGTGGCAAGGAGTATCTAACCGTTGCAATCATTTTATCTTTAGACACTGTGTAGTGTTGTCATCTGTTTAGTCAAATTTTTTTTATTGTCTTTGCTCTTTATCACATTCAGCCAAAAAGAAGCAGAAAAACCATTCCGTTTCTAGAAATTGCGTTCCGTTTCACGTTACGTACCAAAAAAATCTTTATGTATTTTCAGGAAATAGCAGGCCTATAAAATTGTAACTTCGTTTTAGAATATCTAGATTTTGAGAGCACATTCCAAAAACCAACTGATAGCCAACTAATTTTAGTACCAAAACGGAACAACAATTTTACTTTTAACTTTTGCTGCGAGTGAATGGTTTCTTCTTTCTTTCTAGGTAGGTCCTCGAGAGTATGAGCTCATCCTAATGCCGGATGTGAATTCCACCAAGCGCCACCAGTGGTTCTACTTCGAAGTTCGCAACATGCAGCAAGGACGCTCCTACACGTTCAACATCGTCAACTGCGAGAAATCGGACAGCCAGTTCAATTTCGGCATGAAACCTGTCATGTATTCAGTAAAAGAAGCTGTCAATGGGAAGCCAGGTTAATTTTCGCTGTCTAAACTTCTCTTTTAAAAGATTTTTGACAATTTGTTTTATTTGGTTTCGCAGTTTTCAATAAAAATATAATTAGTATAATGCCCGATTCGACCATACATAGTTTTGTGCTAGAATTATTAATCCTCGTCACAGAATCTATATAGGCCACAGTTATTTTCACGCTACTATTTTGCACGTTATTTGCCATTATATCAAGATTATTTTCGAAATTACACCGTATAGTATTATTATATTTTCTGTGACTACACCGAAGTGGATTACAATTTCGTGCTTAGTCAGCCATACATATACCCCATTTTCCTCCATCTCAATCATTTTAGATTTCGTATGTTGTTAAAAATTGTCAATGCAATCTTCCAGGTTGGGTTCGAGCCGGTTCAGATATATGCTACTACCGCAACAGTTACCACTACGCGAGCCAGAAGAACCACAACAAGTGTTACCTCACGGTGACTTTCAACATCGAATTCCCTCACAGCAACGATGTGTGCTATCTGGCGTACCACTTCCCCTTCACGTACTCTATGATGATGGTAAGATTTACCAGCCCGCTGCATCTTACTATATGCTGTAGTTATATGCAGCAGTGCGGTCGCCCGGATCCCGTCGGTTCTCTCACTAGGCAAGCCTGTATCGAGAGAGCCAGTCGAAAAAAATAATAACACTTGAAATTCCTCAGCAGAAAGTATACCCAAAAAATAATCCAATATAGAAGTAAATAAAGGGAACAAAAAAAACATACAAAATCAAATGGGATTGTGTTGTACAAGTTTGTATTCGTGTGTGTGATGGTGTGCATACGCGTAAGAAGAACACTTATTTTTTTAAATTGGATAATGAGACGGTCGGGTCGTTTGCCTGATGGTAAACATAATGCCAGCACATAACATTTGCAGTGCCGCTCAGCAATTTGAAACACAAGGCCCTGCACTTGCGCCACACTGCATTGCGCTATTTACACTGAGGCATTAAATATTAAGTCTCATAAGCTCCGTAATGTCACTGATTACTTTTACTGCTTGGTGGTAGACTACAGAAGATACCTGTTCACTCGTCTCTTTAAGATTATGTATTTGTCTATAGTCCGTCACTATGATATCAGCTGGACCGAGCTTACCAAGCTGTTTCCGAGCATTGCCAAAGTTGCCGTTGTGCAAGCACGTTTCTCCATCATTTCCTTGCGAAGCTCAAGCTTTTTGTTGGATATATTCATGTATCTACAAATCGAATGATGACCTCGCTACCACTGATCCATAACCGTTTAGAAATCTTATAAAGAGATTAACTAGGCCCGTCTTAAATAATGAAACGGAGGTTGTTTTATCTTTGTTGTTCTTTGACAATGTTAAACTAAATCGCAAGAAACAAAATATAGTTTTAACTATTCAACCGTTAATAAGAGCCATAATTTATGTAAGCTTTTTCTCGCCCACAGACTAGAATTTGGCAATGGAGTCTACAAATGCCCCCGGGATCGTACTTGCGAGCCGAGCCTCTCTGCTACTCGCTGAACAACAACGAAGTTCCTTTGCTCACTATAACGGCTGACGATTCACCGGCTAACCCTATTGTGGTATGATTAAATTGATTAATATTAGAGACTAGCTGTGCCCCGCGGCCTCGCCCATGTAACCTAAGTTACTCCTTATAACATCAGCTACCTACTAGTGAAAGTCCATAAAAAATAAAATTAGAGATAGGTAGTTCTTGATTTTTTCGAAAACAAAACGAAGCCGAAATCACTTTCTTCAATATAAAGTGAATATTCGCTTCTCAAAATTCGAAGAGTGGTTTATGGAACGACTACTATTTTAACATAAATGTATAAATGGTTTTATCGTCGGACGCCGAGGTCTTTACACGAAAATCACTTCTCGAAATTAGTTATTCGGTCAATGCAATGAAAATTGAACGTCATTGTGTAGGAAATGCAATAGATAATACAATTGGTAAAACTTGTCGTCGCCGCAAAACTAGTTTCGAAGATTAGTTTTCGTTCTCGGGAAAAAGGTTGTGTTTCGTTTTCGACATTTATCAACAACGTCTTACCTATTTCTAATTTTATCCTATCGAACTGTCAATTTATCGATCGATATGGATCGAAAAGTTCCGTACTTGCGCCACAGTTTTATGAAAGAATCCACCTCTAAGGGTTGATTTTTTTTGCTAAGGCCGTGTTTGTTTCCAGGATCGCGAGATAGTGTTCCTATCGGCTCGCGTGCACCCCGGTGAGAGCAACGCCAGCTGGGTCATGGACGGCACGCTCTCATACCTCCTCGGTGAGTCGTCGGCCGCCGCCGCGCTCAGGGCGAAGTACGTGTTCAAGATCGTGCCTATGCTCAACGTTGAGGGCGTCATCAACGGCTGGTGAGTTTTTGGTTAAAGAATATTTATTTCACAAGAAGAAATTACTTTTCAGTTATATGAGAAGCAATTTATTAGTTATTTGTAACTTTGAAACTTTGTATTAAATAGAGGTCTTTTTTTCGTTTACACACTCATAAGTCATAACCCCACACTAGGATTTCCTGACCAAGTGTCATTGAGACACAAAGTTTGGGTCTTTAAAACAAAATGCAATACTTATCAGCATCGATCACCTAATAGAGAAAATATGCTTATCAACATTGAATTCATTGAAAATTTGAAACTTTCTATTTGTTTGATGATATATTTAATGAACACGATTCTTTGCCAAATAAAAAACCAACAATCGTACCAACTTTAAACTTTATTAATCACTTCCCTATCAGAGTTCCAACTTATATATAACTTAGCTACGATACGTATAAACACTATCTTAAACCACTACTCAGAATGATATGTCCCGACAATGAGTCCGCACAATTTTCTTACGTTAAATTAATACACATTTTACGGTCTATACGAAAACACCGGAGATCTGACGTCTAGCTTAATTATCTTAGCGAAGTTTAGGTACCTAAATATCGTGGAATACATCAACGTTTTGTGATATTCGACATCAGCGAAGACGGAGGCAAGTCACCGGAGCGAGTCGCCAGCACCTTCGAGGCTACAAATAAACATTGCCCCACACATAAACCTTCTAAGTCCCCATAACTGTCATAAACCTCTTTACAAACTACGATTTTAGAAATCTCATTTACATGCAAATAACCGTTAAAAAAGGGGCGCGCCTTCGCTAGCGAGCTCCCAAACGGAACACTCTAAAACGCCTAGTAATAATGAAAATAATACTTTTGGTAGAGTCAATAGCTAATTGTTTCGGAGATATGCTTTACCGCGGAAACGGACGCGTTAGTACTTAGGGGGAGCCAGCATGCCGCTGGCGTGGACGGAGTGTTCAGTGGCGTCCGGTTCTGCGGTGGAAGGCGCGGCGTCGGCGGTCGCGTCGTGGCTCAGGAACGCGGCCGGGTCGTCGCCCACCATACCATCCTCGTCTTCATACGGGCCTTGTGTCACAGGCTCTTTCTCCTCTTGCCCTAGCTCGTGTACATTGGCATCGGCCGCGCGCGAGTAGTGCGAATCGATCTGCGGCGGCGCTTTCAGCAGAGCGCTGGTCTTTAAATGCGGTGATTGCAGACCCTCGAGCGATGATGGTCGCAGCTTGATTAGGTCGTTGAGGGTAAAGTGGGTCGGCAGGTGTTCGGAGAGCGGCGGCGGCGGTGACGACGACGTCAGTGGGTGGGCGGTCGTCGTGGTCGTCAGCGAAAGCGGCTTCCTGTTCAACATAATACGACCCTCATGTTAGAGAGTCGCTGGCAAACTAGATTTGTGATAATTAGGTGTGATTTCAGAAATAGTTCACTTCTGACCAGAGTAGTTATGCAATTCGGCACTTGGTTTGTGACTCTTTACTCCTGTGTTCTCATGTAAAACAAAGGAATTTTCATTCAATTAATTATTCGTTATACCTATTTAGATTGGTTTTTAATTCTAAATATTCAGCAATAAAGAGTCACTCATATCTCGGACACAAACAAAACCCATTTGGTAAAAGATACGTTAAAAAGTTAGAATTAAAAAATATCACATAGAAGTAGGTACTTAAATCTACGTGTTAGTTATTTAGGTTCATTAATAATTATGTTAATACACAATTCTCAATTACACACAAAGTGTATCAATTTACAAGAGATACCAAGCAAAGCCCCCTTCACCCACCCACCAAATAGTTGTATAAATTTTGAAGAGTTCATGTTCTAGTGAAAACTTTAGTAAAACCGTTATTGCCAAAGATTTGTTTGTCTGCTGGGTGTAGGGCTCTTGTTTGGTGGTTGGGTTGCGCAGAGGCCGGCTCCCTCGGGCCCGCGCGCTTCACTTCGATAAACCAAGGTTCACACTTGGACTTGATACAATGTTAGCACAGACTACAGTCAACTACACAAATATATACCCAAATACTATGTCATCCTTTTGACATGTTTGATCAAAGAAGTTCATAAAAGATAGAAAAAGTGCGCGCGGCATTTCGGGGATCGGGCCTCCGGAGACGGCTGGCATCTCACCTGGCATTACCCCTGCGCGGAGGAGACGGGGATGGAGCCATAGTTATAGTAGTAGCAGCGGGTCTGCTCGCATATGAAGTCCTTGATCTCTCCGCAGTGCTGGGGCTCCCAGTGGAAGGTCGGCGCCTTAAGCGACACGCACCCGTTCGTCATCACGTGCTCCGTCCTGGAATACCGACTAGTTTTTATGACTTTATGCAATACGTATCGCGAAACCGGTGCAAGGAAATGAGCATTCATTAATTTCCCGATGATAGTGAGCTATTTATAAAGCGAGTTAACCAACGGAGCGGATCGTGGGAACGAGGTGTAACCGGCAATTTTCACAAAATCCCAGTGATCAGGGCAGTAATGAAGGGATGGGAACTTATACGAGGAACAGACATCTATCATAGCATAATCTGAGTTATCGTTAATGTAAGCTTCCTGTTCTCAGCATTTGTTTGTGACACGCTATCATAGAAATGTTCTCTTGAGTATTCTGTTCCAACAAAGTCATAATATTATAATGGATGGAATAATGTATGTGAAAATTTGATTGTAATATTGAAAACAAGGATATAAGTGGCTTACTTTTAAGGTTCGGTGATAGAACTTTTAAACTTTCTCAATTTGAAATTTGCATTCTTTACTTTAAAAACGGTACTTTATCGCGATAAAAAACACAGGTTTTTATTTTTTAGTGTCTTCGCGTTACCACTATCAATGCAACTTGATCGAGGTAAATAAAAACCTGTGTTTTTTTATCGCGATTAAGTCCCGATCTTAAAGTTAAGTATATCAACACGTCGTGCCACCATTTTTAACAGTTACGAATACAGAGTAAAGTAAAAACAGAGTGGATACGTACCCGTGTCTCGCGGTGCGTTGTGGGGCAGTGCTGCCTTGCGGGACGTCCAGTGGGTCGATGCTGTCTTCGGGACGTTGGCTGGGCTCATCCATGGGTAGCCTTCGCATATAATTGAAGGTAGCGTTGAACGGCAGCCCTGTGCTCATCCAGAGATACATATCCGTGCCGAGGTTGTTGCCTGACGTCCAGAAGTCATATTTGTTGTAACCTGAAATTATATAAATTGATTCGTCATGTCATGTGTATTTGAAAATAGTGAGTCTTTGTTTGTCATTCAAAATTTATATACTAAAACAGACTCGGTGAATATTTTTCTTTTTCTTCTAACATGCTTTTATTAGCTTCTCTTGTAATTGACTGACTAGGTATGTTAACAGATCTTGGAATAGATTGCATCTTGGTGTTGAGGACCTAATGATGGTGCCAGGAGGATTGATTTAAGTAGTCTCTAACCGTTGTCTAACTCCATTCTGTTGTGTCATTTTTCTATAATCATTTCAGACGTTTATCTTTAGCCACTGTCTATAGAATGACTAAAAGATGTTTTTTGTGGTAACACGGTTAGGGTTTTTAAACTATACTTTCAATTATTTACATAAAAGAAAATGATCCAATTTCAATTAACTATATAATATTCTATTGCTATAATATATGCTAATGTTAATATGCTATTCCTGATATTATATGAATAACTTATTTTGCTGTCCTTACCTGCGTTCGTTAGGTATGTTGTTATAGAATCCGCCTTCTCCTTCGTCTCAAATGAGGCCAGCTGCAGACCTAACGATCTGAAAATAAGGAAAGGATCCATTATTTACCAAGGCTAATTCCGTGTTCAGATGAGACTAAGGTTATTAAGCTTGTAAGTAAACGCGATTTATCTAAATAACGACCCGGGCTAATCGTATACAGCTATTAGTTCGCTATCTATACCGTGGCGTGGAGCCAGTTTGTCGGGACTATCGCGAGGCAATTTATTCGCTAAAGACTGCCCGTGGCCTTGTCGAGACAGGACTGCATTCCAGCACCAAGTTCAGAAAACTCTGAGGGATTAAAAACGTCGATGTCATCGTTTAAATGAGCGACTTCTCCGTAATATCTTATAACGTTATAGTTAGGAGAGACGTTGAATGCATAGATAGATATGTGTTAAAATTTTTAACCTGTGGTGCCTTTGCTATTTGATTCTATAGAGAACTTTTCTCGAGTTGGCGTATTGAGCGTGGGACGCGCAATTGTCGTGTTTTTACACGTGTTCTTTGAAAAAGGTGTATTTAAATTAGGGTCCATGTATGTATGTGAGTTTATTTATTCCACCATAACTTGTAAATGCCTGATCAGATCTGGATGTATGGGGTATAGTTAGAATCCTTACATCATTCCGAGTAACACAGGCTAGGGCAGTCGTGTTTTTTATGTAACTTTTGTTACAATGTCTTGTTTTATTTTTGAAGATCTATGGTTACATTACACTTTTTTTTTATATACAGATAACGTTAGAAGCATGCTCATATTTTTTAATATAAAAATACAAGCCAGTGAAAATTTCCGACTGCGAATGTATAAATTTTATTTCTGTCCATGCACGGTTAGAAAACCGTTATTCGCGTACTCTTTTTTTAGAAGGAGATCGCTAATCACCTCTACGACTGTCAATTGTCATACTTATTGTAAAGTTGTTCTAAAGTTTCTATACATTTGTGATGTTTTAATATAAAAAATATATATCTCATTTACTACGATAAACCTCGTCCTATATTACAGAAAATGTACAGTTGGATTGTTTTTCTTAGCAAAGTTATTAAAACCCCAATACTCTTCGTAAATGTAGGTATAGATAAAAACGGTAGGCGGGGGGAACGAAGTGACCTTTGACATGAGAAACATAATAGAAAAACAAATCATCATTAGAAAAATTACCGATATTTTACTTAAATAAGTATCTACTGAACTTAGTTCTAGTAGGTGTCGGATACATCCGTATCCGATCTCATTTTTCGGAAATAAGTTGGATTGTATACTGACTAATTTTTAAATACCTACCATCAAAATTATAGTTTAACCTATGTACCGTACCAACAGTTCTATAATTTTAACTGCCAGAAAGTTTAAACAGGAAGAGTGTATAAGAAATCGAAACGCGCGCAAAATACCGTGCAATATTTTTTTTATAAATTCACTGCGTCGACTTCATACCGACCGATGAAAGGCTGGCACTTCATTAAAAATCCAAACATGCCATGGTGTTTTTAACGATGAATTAAAACATTATAAATTATACACCACTTGAATTGAACATGAGCTTCTGAAAATATTTGACTGCTTCCATTAAGGGGCCCTCGACATACTTTCGTTGCTGGAATTCTTTTTAATCAAGTCCCCAGACATTCTTCGGTACATAATTAAAAGTATGAACTTGGGAAAATGCATGAACTTTTGGGCTGTTCTAAGAATTCGGTTGTGAAGTTTACACGTATGATCGTGAACCCGAAAATATATACATACTTGGAAAACTATATTATTTTACGGGCTGCTCTATTCCATACGAGTATTACGATAAGTGGGTATGTACTACGGGTCAATTTGATAGCTTTCGTTCTTACTAGTATGCCATCATGTAATTTTGTTTTGGTTGTCCATAAAGTGTATAAAACTATATAGATGCTTGTATTCTCTTCTATTCGAATCACACATTAGAATATTTGGTTAAAGAAATAGGTAAGGAAATAGGTAGTTTCCCATCACTATTTTTGTGGGTTATTACTGCCATTTTCACAGCTTCACCAAATGCTATTAAAATTACTCGCTTATTGTTGTGCTTGTGTCGTGTGCTGTATAAAGCTTAAAATATGAGCTCTAACCTTTATTAATTTTCGATTTCCTTATGGATCATATCGATTGCCAGGCCATACAGAATGCAAATGTATATATCGATACGGTCGTTGATGACCCGGCAAAAAAATCGCAAATGACCACCTTGCACTTCGCACACTCACCGCATCGATACCGTTAGTGAGTTTTTTGTCGCCGCGGCTAAAGGAAACCGTAACACGCTTCGGGAGCTGTTTGTAAATTATCCACGGATGCATGTGGCCGACGCCCGTCATGACACCTCGTCACGCTGAGCGCAGTGCAGCCTCGCACCTTCTTCACCGACACGCCTGTCTCCGAGAATGACGAAGCGGTGTCATATTTACATCAATTTTAATTCGGCCTTAATCGATTTCTTGCGACATTTTACGACAACGATGAATATTATGGAACGAATCGTCGCGCCATCGTTAACAATTGAAACTGTAAATGGGTCGTGACAATGACGCGGTAGAAGGACTTGATGACCGAGCAACGAGGCTAGTGACCTTTCGCAGCCATCTCGCGGTGCACGTGGTGGGATCTAGATCGCAGAATATGGCAACGTGTTAGGCCGACCATTGACGCTTATGCATTTATGCGTTTTGCTGTCAAAATAACCAAACTTTTACAAGAAGCGCGCATCACGAGATAATACACGCGCAAGCACGGCTTGATATAAAATCATCAAAAATCCACGAAACAGACAAGAACAGCAATACGGCCCGATTGTGCTAACTCGACTTGTGCGCCCTGTCAGGGCTCAAAGCGACGACTGCTCCGCTTTACGCTACATACATCACTTGCACACCATCGCGTATTTACTGCAGCTTCTGCACTGAACACGCAGTGGTTGTGAAACTATTTTTTTGAGTAGATATCGTAGAAGTGGCTGCGGTTCGTCTCTTTCACTACCTCTAAGAGCTCGGACAAAATTTCTGCCATACTCCATAGACGGTTACGATCAAGCGGTGATCCTGTTTTTTCCATGGTTTTCGCATGGTCCATGATTGATGCTTATCCATCAATCGTGCATTAGGTGTACGGGCTGCCATACAGATACCTTCCCGCCCACGGGTGTACCCGATTCATGACAGGACGGTATCATTATTTTCTCGTTAGTGGATTCGTACGTTTCCTAGAATTGCACTAACCAGCTGTAGCTATATACGCGCTGAATCTTGAGCGCTCTCTACTTGTGAGTATTAAAACTTGAATCACGGTGCGCTTATTTTACGAGTGGGAAATAGCTTATTCTGATTTACGACTACGTATGGACATGAAATAATAGCTGACCCTTTGTGTAGGGGCATTAACAGTGTGAACGGCTCGCGGAAGTGGTTCACCGAGGTGCCGATATTGTTCACAAGATTTCCCAGAAAACCTAACGGTAATGCAAATGTTAGGGACATTCCACTTCCTGGTCGCGAGGCGTTGAAACCAGCCTCGGCGTCGCTGTTAATGCCGATCCGAATGTAGTTATGCCAGTAGTTGTTCGGGATCGCCGACACGACGCCGTAGATAAGGATATTCCTAGTCACGATGCGATGCTGGGATGCTATCTCGTGGGAGCGCGCCGTATGTTCGACACGAACATGACATCAAATGACTTTCAGAAGATTATGTCTTACCTGCAGTACTGATAGGCGAGGAAATAATTTAGCTCCGGGCTGTAGGGGTTCATCCGGGAGATGAAATACTGCACGCCATCTAGTTGTATGGTCGTTATCCTTTGAGCTGAAACAAAATGATACAGCTTTACTTTGATGAAAATCAAAAACATAAGTTATTACCTATGGTGGTTAGTACTACGGTGTTACATAATTTACAGCATTGAAATTTGTATTATGCATGAATAATGATGTAATATGATTTAATGGATGTGGGATGACGCTGTGAAGATTGACAAACGACAATGGAGGCCGTCATTGAAATGAATATGACCCCGAGACACGGCGCGCCCCTCAATCACTCATCTCGCTTAATGCGGCTTGCACGAGATCTGCGACGACCGACGCCTCCACATTTCTTGCATATCTAGTACCGTATGTGTCAACAACATTATTTTAAACATTGAAACTTGCAACAACTTCGACTGCAATGTTTACATTTACACAATCTGGAGTCATTAAACCTTTTCATTATGTCGACGGGGAACTTGCAGTTCGTTGTGTTAATATGATCGCATTCGCACGTTTATTTTACTACGCTTGCTGCATTTGCATTGCGCAAACGTGGAATACATACAAGACGAAGAGTTTTGCGGTCAGACCACCACCACCAGTCCCCCTCGACGTGCTTAATCATGCATATTCAAACTCCATGTGCTGTTGTGGTTGGCCGCAAACTTAATTGCTTCCCAATTTGGTAACGAATTGAAAGCTATCAACACTTTCGTGTAATGTCTTCATTAGTGTCACTAAACTTATTAACATTATGTAGCATCGATACGGCAAGAATAATCAACAGTTTGTTAAAGATTATTCACAGTTTCTTTGACATTGATGGTTAATTTAATGAATATAAATGAGTTTCGAATATGGTGTGACGCCAAACGTAATTCATTACCTCGGGAGTATTAACTTAAACATTTTATAGAAACCGGTCAATACTTCAAGTCAATTTTCCAAGATTGTGGATAGAATGTAAGTGCAATGTCATCCTCTTTACAACAGAACCGTGAATCGCACGCTTGCCGGAGCACGATGCTCTTCGCCGCATCCCCACGACCATTGCCTTAAACGAGAACACGACTTAAACTAACGGACAAAAAGACGACTTTACTCCATTAACAATGTATAAACAACGACATTCGACTTGTACCGTGGAGTCTCGAGTTGTTTAAGCTCGCGAAGCCGTGACGCGCAAATTGTAGTTTTATTGTGCGCCGGCGCATCCGAATCCATTCCCAGAGGAAATGGGGATTAGCATCTCCACGGCCAAGTTTATTCAGCCGTCACGACAGCAATTAGTGGCGTTTAATTAAATTAATCCTTTGTTTTACTTTGTGGTGTACAGCTAATTATAATATTAGGTACAGGACACGATATCACAACTGTGTAAGAATGTATTTGTCCGACGTATATAGAATTGAATTAATTTTACCAGGTGGTAGGACCATCGCTTTGCTCCTGTAGTAATGTGCCACCAAGCAGTAATGTGCAAGAATACTGCAGTGTTCCGGTTTGATGAGCAAAGTAGTCAGTGAAATTACTGGGTATATGAGACTTCATATTACCTAATGTCATGCCGGGTAACTAGCGCAATGTAGTGCCACGAAGGCTTTTGTATTTCAAAGTTCTGAGTGCAATTGCAATTGCTATAGGCCGGCGTTATGCTTACATTATGTTATGTCCCGTTATTCAATAGAATATAAAAATATCATGAGCGCTCATAACATTTTAACGAAACGAATTTAGTAGATATTACTTGCTAACCAGAGTCACTACTGAAAAAGGAAACAGACATGCAAATCCCGAGCTTGTATAAGGAGATATTGCTTTTAAACCGCTTATTGAGAGATTCTATTGTGAACATAATCTTTACATTCGTTAAATTGCAAGATGTCCACTCCTCTCGTCTATTACAGACTCAAGAACTTGCGTTTGGAATCCATGCATAATGCAGTCTCATGCATAAACGATGGCGCTTACTCGCTTTTACTTCTTATATGAACTTTTTCCTGATGCACTTCACATTCTGTTCTGGGTTTAATAGCCAGTGCAATTTATCACAGCAACTTTGCTCTGTCATTCTTGAAATGCCTTTTGTCTCATCGGCCAGGATAATGAGCTGCGCTGCTATATTGTTAAAATCGAATTGCGTTCCATTGTCTCATTTGAATTATTATTGTAAGAGAACAACTGTGACGGATGAAGATGGTTTATATTTTCATGTTTCTATTATCTGGTTTAACAAAGCTGAGTAAATGTCTACATTACTCAATTTAGATTTGTCAATTTAAATTCGTGGCCGTACAATTTTATATTTATATTTGGTCGCATATTTATTGTCTGTCTAAAAGAGTGATTCTCTTTTTACCCGACTATAACAAAGCAGGGTTATAAGGGGTTTTGGGGGGTTATGAATTTTGGCCACACACATTTTGATATCAAGTCAATTTTAAATCCCTTTCTTAATACATAAACACACTTTGGCGCTATCAATCTATTTTATGATTCTTTCTCTTGATCCATACAGATAAATAAAATTGAAGTGTCTGTTTGTAATATCAAAATAACAGCTTTTTACTAAATGTACCTATATGAAAGTATATACGGTACCTATGACAAAACAACCATTTTTTAAATTTTTGTCTGTCTGTCTGTCTGTTTGTTCCGGGTAATCTCCGAAACGGCTGGTCCTATTTTGACGGGACTTTCACTGGCAGATAGCTGATGTTACAAGGAGTAACATAGGCTACTTTAATTTTAGAAAAATAATCAGGGTTCCGCGCAAAAAAATAAAAACCATGTAATCCAAAGTCTCCACGCGGGTGAAACCGCGGGGCAGCAGCTAGACAGAAATAAAATTTGGTAAAGTGAAGAACTACCGGTTCAAATTTTTATTAGACTCGGTGATTCCAAAAATGTATTCCAATCAAATTAAGTTTGAGATCATAGTTCGGGTCGTAGAAAGTGGCAGCCGACTTGCAGCCACCGGTCGGTGTAGGTAGCAGTGGCAAGTCACGTCGTCGAGGGTAACGTCGCATACTGATGAGCAGTGCCGTCGGGCCGGCATCAGCTGCGCACGGCACGTTCGGTCGTCCGAACCGTCGAATGCCACTTCTAGATCGGCGATAGTTTGCGTGTACGCAGCCGGTGAGACTAGGGCTGGTGCGAGTAGGGTAGTGCGTGATGACCCGATGACTTTATGGTTGAAAGCGTGTTTTGTTTCAACTTTTGGGAGTCAATGAAATTACTGGGCTTATGAGACTTAATACCTAATGTCTCAGGGTAACGAGAGTGCACTGCATTGGTGCGCACGCCGTTGTGTCTTAAAGTTCTGAGTGGCATTGCAGTTGTTATGGGCCGGCGTTATATTAGGCAATCGACCGGCTCGTTTCTTTATCAAATAGTATAAAAATAAAGTTGTTTTGATGGTATACTAACTGTGACTGTGACATCTGTGACATCTGTGACTTAAGAAGGAACCAGCCGTTCATTTCTCCATACAATCGTACTTGGGTGATTACTCCACTACTTGACGTTTTAAGTCCAAAATTAAGAATAATATCGACTTATCTCTTCGTTATCTAGGTCAGCCTGCTAATTATACAGAAAAAAAATAAGTGGCTTAAAAGTAATGAGCCTTCAAACATCTGTATTTTAGCACGTATTTTAACGCAAGTTTGGACGTAAATAAATTACAAAAGGATTACGAAAACTCCAAAATAATGTACATACTGACAAGCTTTAGTTTATTGACATTTGAAATAACTTTGGTCTGACTAAATACATTCAATAGTTTTGTCGTAAAACCCCAAGCACCAGAAGCCAATTTGTACATTTTTGCGCGCCGGTTTTCGACTTTTCGGTTTTCGTCGTGACTTTACGAGAGTGTGTAATTGTGTATTTGCGAGCATTAGCTTTTTACTCCTAATCGCTGAGTTTTACCTTTTTCCACTATAGTTACACGAAATAGCATGCATTTTAGCCGCGCCCACTGATAAGTTCGCGGCGTGGACTAGTAGGCTCTTAAGTAGAATCATGAAAATTGGGAAATGAAATGAAAATGAAACCTTGTTTCAATTTCTCAATATTTGGGATATTAGTTCCATAACCTTATTCTTTCGTTTTTCATAATATCAGAGGACATTTTATGGCCTTAATATCCTATAACAAAACAGGAAGCACCCCGAGCATAATGATCCAATATGGTATCTTATATAGAGATTTTGTAATGTGCAGAGCCCACAAATATTCAATTCATGAACTTGTGTGCTTCTTTATTTGCTGTCGTGAAGCGAACAATATACTAAGAAATCATAATATCTCTTATTACAAGTATTGGAAAGCAGTATCTATGTATATGTTGAGACTTATAAAACTTTAGTGGCTCGTAAAATTATGTTAGTTTACTTTCATTGAGTTAAACTTTAACGGTCATACCACAAAAAGATGAAACACAATGTATACCAGCGTTAAATAGTGTTTAACACCTAAACATTTAGTCGTGTGTTTAAATATAAGCAACCACAAAGTTGATTTTGTGGTAACAAGGAAGAGGTCTTACCGCAAAAAAAAATTAACACTCTAAACATGTGTTGAACTCTCACTTAGGGTTAAACATGCCTTAGTCGCGTGTTTAAATATTAACAACCACAAACCTTGATGTAAGGAGTGTCTAACCGTTGTCTAACTCAATCCTGTTGTGACATTTCTAATCATTTTAGACGTTTATCTTTAGACAATGCCTAGCTAAACAAGAGTATCAAAATTGTTTTTTGTGGTAAGAAAAAATCTGTTAAAGTATAAAACGAAATTATACCATTCAAAGTTATGATGGCTTACGACATTACTGTAAACATTTTACGATTAACAATTTTTGCTTCCTGGTAGTGAACTGTAAAGACAATAATATATCTATTAACTCTACTCTTTAATTTAGTTTTAAAGCATCGATGAGTCTGAAACGACCGAAGCGAAGTTGTAAATACTTTTTTATTTTTTAACCAGATATTTTTAGATGTGTCAATAGAACAGAAGCTCACATTATTCATAATAACTTGATAGCTACAATATGATTTGACCTTTACTGGGCCGTACGCAAAAAGGTAAATTTACCAAAGATGTAACGAACTTATAGTAGATAATCTCAATCAATATCAATAGTCCGTCAAAACTATACCCACACATGACAACCCTAAATGCTAAGGGTAAGTGCACTGTGCTAGATATCCGGCGAGCTCATCCACCGGAAGTGAGCATATAACGGACCGCTGTCCAAAAGCTCGTCGCGAATGTCAAAGGCACGCACAAGGACTACAACCACGATCACAACACAATTATTGTCAACTGGATGATTCATTGCGAAATTGCTACACCTTAAATGTAACGGAAAATATAAATTGCTTTGCAAAACTACGATGTGTAAGATATTTGTTCAAAGCAGCAATAGGAAGTGCCTTATGTACAACTCCAGAGCGATTTAAACCTCCAGTGATGTAATGGAGGAGCATCATCTTTGATTTGTCCCCTAATGCATTCATCGCGCGTAACATGTACTTCGGATATCATTAGTCAATCAACCATCAACCTGTCTCCACTCGGAAGTGAGCAGATGTACCGCTTCATTGAGCATACTGAACACGCTCCCTTACGCATCACCAGACCAAAATAGGTTGGGCTCTCGGCGTGTTAGAGTTTTTTTCAGTAATAGTGTCTAGATAATTTTGTCGTGTTTTATCAGACGACCGTTTAGGACGGACATTGTCTCTCATTAGAATTCGTTTAAAAGCCATCTCGAGGCCTCACGTCTTCAGTAATATTATCAACTTCCTTCCATTCATCGTAATATGTTACATAGTTACTAACATTATGTACTATATCTGTCTTCCTAATGGGATTTGTAACAATATGTAGGACGTAGGTGCTATCGTTTACGTAACAATGTTTCCACTGTGTTATATATGGGTTTGCATGGTGCAAACAGGCGCAGATCCAGTCTTGTGGGCATGGTGGGCATGCCCACAACCCAAATTGAGATTGATAGACTGTAATGCCTGAATAACAGAAAAAAGGGAACTGTGCTTAATTTGGAAGGCAACGCAGCATTCACTGGTTTATTATATTACTAATGTTTACTTGCGGCTTTGTCCGCGTGGACATAGGTACAGACACGCCAGAATGTATATAGACACTGCAAGGTCTTGACCGGTGCGTCATACATTTTGGAAACGTCTCCTTTGTTGTTGGAATCCAATGTATAGAATATCAATCGTGCAATGTATCGAGCGAGTCCGTGGTATGCCTTTCACTGGGCGGATTTTCGAGTGGCCCTGACCACAACTTTTTTGATGTCTGGTTGCGCACCTGGGTGCTAGGGTATTTTGTAGCGCTAGTCTGGCAAGCTTCCATCTTCAAGATGCGCTTAATAGTTCTTATATTCCTAGTATATAACTACATTTAATATTCAGTCACACAACTTAAACAACTTACAAAACTTTAGAGGAAGAAAAGTTACCGCCTTCCACTACATCATTACTTAAGATCACTGAGGTAGTGTAACTGTTACATCGTTGAACAAGTTTAATACGTCATTAAATTTTTTTAAATAATCAAGTCGGTTCGGAAAACACTTTACTAAGGAACTTTACAGATTACCACTTTTTGTGCCTGCTACATAATATTTGGCACGAAAGAAGCAAGACATTTATTTTCCCCTTATAAATTAATATCCAAACATATCAGGATAAGAAAATAACACCACTTATTGGCACGATACAAGCTACGAAAACATCACAGATCGCGTGTTCTTTTATACACATAACATTATAAAGGGTTAAAAACGTAGAATTCTTATGTTTTTTATTCTTATAACATAAAAAGTAACCGATCACGCCCCATCAAGTTCTGTATCAGTAACTCTGCGAAGCGCTTATAACATTGCTTGAATGACAACATAATTACAGTCGTTCTTCATGCAACAATTGCCAACTAAAGGTCAATATTTACCTTAATCAGTACTCGGTGCATGATTTGCATGCCATTAACGGCATCTCCTATAAATACCGGGCAGAGTAGTTTTACGGTGAGCAATTTATAGAACTGGTCCCCTGTCTTAAAATAGTCTGTATGGAAGCTCTCCAGCCTGGTCATTCTACAAAACTGACTTTAAATGAGTTTAATAGCCGGACCACCTCCTTTTCAAGTTCTAATTATTAAACTAATACTTTCGCTGCTAATGTTAGGTTTTGACTTGAAAATGTGTGTATGTGTGTTAATGTTCGAGCACTTGAAATGTTAATTAACAAATCTGCTAACACACTCATTATTTCTTTAACAGCGTCCAAAGTAAATAATAAAGACGTCAGATTGCTTATGCACGATGATACAAAGATGTTAAACTTGTTAAAGCTTTCGTCCCGTGCAGTTGGTTACTAAAATCTTTGTTCTCGGTATATAAAAAGATCATATTACATGCTGTTTACGACGTCGTTATCGTTAAATTTTATTTCCACAGTAGGGGCGTAAATGTTCGAAAGTGAAATATTGTTTATCTGGTGCATTATTAAAAAATACTTCATATATTTTTTCAAATGATGATTCGAATATATAAGTCCTCGAATGCTATTATCATCATTCTTCTCCCATTGATGCACGCAACTGTAACGCTGGGATGTCTTTAATTTTAGTGCTTATCTGCTTATGGTGAATAATTTCCTCATACATACTATCAGAAATCATTATCGGTATATTAACACAAAAAAGTTAAACACATCCTAAATATGTGTTCAACAGCGTCTAGCTCCTTATGCCTTAATCGTGTGTTTAAATAAATAACCACAGATCTTGATTTAAGTAGTGTGTAACAGTGGTCTAACTCCATTCTGTTGAAACATTTCTAATTATTTTAGTTGTTTATCTTTAGACAAGGTCTAGCTAAACAGGCGTCTAAAATCGTTTTTTTTTTCTGGTAGCATGGTATATTTTTGGAAAATAATTTATTACAGTGCCAACACAAATCGTGACGCGTACTTGTACATTTCATAGATGCTAATGCCTAAAACTGTGTAATCTGGAAACTGCAAACCGTTGGCGCCGGCGGCGGCGGCGCAGGCGACTGACTTGCGCGCAGTGAACGGGCACGCGCAATGCACCGCATTGCATAACGAGAGCTCGTCGCGATCCGCACCGACATTACATTACATCGAGTTTATTTCACGGTCAGACCGCAAGTTCAATGTCGGGACATAAACAAAAACTGCCGATTGTTTAACAAATTGACTCTCCAAGTCGTTGAACCGTAATGATCTTGGATCGGCTCGCTTCAAAGCTCAAAACGATCGCATCTACTCCAATCTAATCAATCTAAATATTACTAAATCTGTTCACAAATGGTTTATATGAAATTAATGTAGTAAAAAGCGCAATTTTATTGTTTATCGAGAGGTTTCGTTGCCGGCGGGCGTGGGAACATCGATCGAGATGTTCGCGGTCGGATAACGATCGGAACGCAAAAAAGGGTTTGAGATAATATGGAGCGGCGTGTACGTGGCAGATAAGACGGATGACAGAGCCAAGGACGGCGCGCGCTTCCCGCCCGCCCGCCAGCCGACCAGTCCCCGGTGCCCTGCTCGCGTCGTCCCCCACACTATTTTTAGCAATCAAACCCGAAGCTGACCCTACCCAGATCTTGTTCGCGAATACCAGCACCGCTGGAATAAGAATACGTATTGCTAACGAGCCCGTAATTCCAGATGATTACCATTATAAACGTCTGCAGGCTTATAAGCCAGCAAACGAAAATGTTATTTTCATACCGAATACCGTAATTATGGTAATGGCTTGTAGGCGCTCGGTGGTATTGAAACAATAAAAATTCTTCAGATGTCGTTATTGGGAACACACACAAAGAGCGACACACTTTTTAAACTTGTTTGTCAAATCGTTAAGTTCTCGTCTGATCGTAATTTGATACAACCGCACCACCTGGTGCCCTAGCCGCATTACTTTTGAAATATAATATGGCCCACAAAAGGCAAAAATGTGAGGATAACGATAAATAACACTTAGCTCCTTTCGGGATCCCGCATTAGACTATTAGCTTGCTTTAATACTTGCTTACGATCTTCCTATAATAGTTTTGAGAGGGGTTTAGAAGGGCATTAAAATTCTTGATACTGTGGTAAAGCTTATCAAATATTTTAATTTATTGTTTCTACAGACTGTAAACTATCGACGTAACATTTTTTTTGTTTCCTCAAGGCACTACATTTCAAATATTTATCTGGTTTTTTTTTATCTGCATTGTACTCGGAGAAGTGGAATATAATACGTGATCAAGTATTCGGTTTTACTTTAATTTATGGTGTAGTCAAAACCTGGTAAAATTCTAAGGCTATAATGGAGCTGGTTCTCAACTGCAGCTGCCAGAACAACAACAAACAGAACAACAGAAAAGGAATAGATTATATTGTGTTACAAATAAAAGTAACAAATATCCACTAGTATTATTATGTGTAATATCTGGTGACCGCTTCGCTAGGTGTTTTTATACGAACTTTTTTAGTTTAAATTGCGTTTATACTGATACCCTAAATGAATTATCTGGATGATCGAGCTTCTCTCGGTGTAAAAATAAAAGATCGAAAAAAAGTTTTTCTACATATACCGATTCTACAAGAAATACAACTATATTATAGGTAAACTTAAAAAGCAAACCCTCATCTAAATAAAAAAATCAACCAAATTGTTAGAGCCGAAATAAAGTTATATATTTATATTAAAGAATTGCTCATTTAAAGTTATAAGATATAGTAACTGTTCATAACTTTTGTATGTAAAAATAATATTTTGTTTCTTAATGTAATGCTGTAATCATCAATTTCTTTCATCAATATTACGCATTGTTTATATTATACGTAAACTGTTCTTGGATCGCTTAACTAGAATAGTGAAACTGAAATATTGGTAGCAAATACCAATACGACGTCATAATGGAACTTATCAAACCTTAGAAGACACTTTTTATTACAAAATAAACACTTAAGATGTCATAAAAACAGTGACTGGGTAGGTATACCAGCGTCGGATCTCGGTTCAATGTCGTTTTGATGGTTATTTAACTCCAGTGTACACTTGTACAGACAGCGTTAAAAGTAAACTAAGGCGTAAGCAAAGTCTATTTTCGCTATATAGACCTCACTCCTAATCATATAAATACAATGTTATATAACAAATCTGAGAAAGCTGGCAACATCGAGCATGATTCATAAGCTGGAATAGCAGTGTTCATTATCACAACATGGACTGAAGCGCAATGTTTATAAACATTTATTAGCTGACATAACTTGGCTCGTTACTTTGCAAAGACTTGTTCGTAAACTGCATATTAAACACGCCTCTGATTACTTCCTCTACTCGTGGAATAAAGGAAACGTGGCCATTTGAAAAATAACAGATTTGCGCATTGTTTGCCTTTTCTACCTTTAGAGTAATAATATTTTCCCACAAGACTAGGAACTAATAGTTCATATTTCATTTATTATTATTTAGCTAGTAAGTAAACCGTTTGAGTAAACGTCTCGGTTTATCTTAAAAACAATCAAATTGGAGACGGTAATCTTTTGTGTTTGGTACGATAAAGTACAGAAATTGATTTTCGTTTTATTAAATCATACTTCGTTACACTATCTAAAATTATGATGATGCGAAACAGTTAATACAAGGTAGTGAGTAGTAGAAAGGATATGAAATATCAGCAAAACAAGAAACTGTCTGTCCAATGTTCAGATAACAAGAAAAGCACCGGCAACTACCTATGTAAATACAAAATGTTCCAGCAATGTTGTAGGAATGTAAAAACAACATTTTATACGTGTCTTTCTTCGTCATTCTCGCAGAAGCTTGCCTCGTTTACGGTACCGGTAACCACCAGTACAGCGAATGAGGATGCGGACTCGACAACCCGTAATATTATTCCATGGAAGTAGTCGCACCATGCTAGATGTCCTGCCACGCGGAGGCTAGGCGAGGGCCGATGAACCCCCGCATCTGTCGCCGCCCCCTCCGCATCCCCTCTGGATTTTTTCTCCATAGACTTCCGTTGGACAGTTTTTGCCGATCGATAACCTGCCCGATAGGCGCGGACACGCCTCATTAGCGAAATCGTTCCCTACGGAGCCGATTGTTGTAAAACAACGCTCTCACGCAGACTCGCGAGGATCCTTGATGAGGTAATTCTCGGCGTTCCCATAAATAGCCGGCTCTACGCGGAATGGTGTCGTTGACATTGGATAAAACAATTTCCGAGAACGACTCCAATCATGCAGTTGCAACTCCGAACTTGGTCATTACGCTGGCGCAAAAAAAACTTTGAAAGCTTGGTCTCATCTAATTGTAGATAACATTTTATGATGTAACAAATTACAACCAGTTGTGCAACTTTTTTAGCGGCAACAGGATTTTTCGAAGGGAACTTTGTAAAATGATTGTATTGTCTCACACATTTCACTGAATTTCTTTGATCGTTCAAATTTTCATATCCTGACTAAGGCTAAGATTCATAGACGAATCTAAGCGTGGACTCACGCTTTCATACGTCAAAATTATATACAGTTTTGATATATGGAAGCCAAAGTCTACGCTTAGAATCGTCTCTGAATCTTAGCCTTAGTCTTTTATAGTGGTCGGAAGCTTGTTTTGGTCCGAAAAAAGAATAGAAGATTCGTTTAGGAATTGGGTGCGCTATCTTGTCTTATTACGTTGTCGCATTGTTCATCATCCTCCTGGTACTTCCTGTGCCATCGGACGTGCAATTGAATCAATTCACGCAAAACCGCGGTACCCTCACTACCGTGTAAGGCGACTCGCCCTTTATATACTAACCATTAAACAGTATGTGGTATAATGTCGTAATTGTCACCCATTTTGACAACCATGATAACGGACTGTGTTTTATAAAATTATAATCTGCACACTTACAATTTTCTTCGCTCTTTCGATATTTTATTTTATTTGATATGGCGCTTTTATCTGCTCTTTTACGAGTACCTGAGCGATCCAAAGTAAACCAATAAAATCTTATATTCTTTTTATATCTTCAATTTTAGCAACATAAAAATATTTATAAGTTTTACTATAGCTGCAACATTTTTTTTTAATTCATAATCTACCAATGTCTCATAACAAAAATAATTGAATAAAATTAAAATTAATTTAAAAGTGTTTAGTTAGGGTGATGGTGCGGTAAAGCAGCCATTGTACTCTAATGAAAGCTGAACAATGAAGGTCGAAGACCCTCAGGTCAAAACAGCCACTATACTCCGTGAAAAGGAAATATCATTGTAATCCTTATTTGAATGTAATAAGACTAGATTTTGCGTATCGTAAAATGGTAATGCAATAGAATAACATCGTACCAGCCGCCGTGTGGCAATGTCTTCTATGCTTTCTTTTAAGACTATTTTTGTTTTGTCTGTTGTTTCTAATTAAAAACAAGAGTGAGCATTAAATAGATGCGAATGATCGGATTACGTCGAAGATTGTGATGCAGTGTTGAGTCTCAAAAGATTAACATTTTAAATATCTGATAGTAAAAGCACGCTGATATTGTGATATTGAAAGATTTTACAGTATCAATGCTATATGTACCTATAGAATAATAAATAATTGCAATACAATCTTAATAACAGCTACTCTAAAAAATAAACAAAAAAGAATAAATGTTAATTAGAATAACATCGTTGACTTTGAAAATTCTGGGCTTCATAAGGTAGGGTGATTTATTTTTGAAGAGTGTTATGGATCTAGAACAATTATATATTTCAGTGGAATTTACTTTTATAATTACTCATAAACACTATGTAGCTATGTATAGTCATGGTAAGATACCTTCGCCAGTTTTCAAATTCTTTCCTTTATCACGTAACGACACTTAGTACCTTTTGATCTTACGGCAGTTAGCAGTCTACTGTATAGAATACTATTGTTTAATGCAGTGATAACAAAGGTTAAAACAGCGTTCACCTTTGACCAATGTCAAGTTTACATCAACATAAAACCTTCTAAATGGCCTGTCTATTTGGAATAATAAATCAAACTTGTTTTGTTTAAGTGTCAAAGTCTGTCAGTATCACTTGCATCTCCCCATTAATTTTCTCTTTGTTCATAAATCTTATTATAACAGTATCGTTGTCACGATAACGCTGTACTGGCATAGACTAGACAAATACGTTTAAGCAAGGAGTCTTAACACAAAACAGCTACTGCGCAAACAAAAATAGACATTAAGGTGATGAACCTTTTCTTACTGTGACTGTACCTAATTCCCCAATATTTTTTTTCCTCTATTTTACTATCAAAAACATCTTGATCGCAACAACACAAGTTCATTTTAGAGTTTATTTCAATTTTATAAGTACATAAATGTCATATATACCCACTGTCAAAGATTCAATTGGTCATGATGACAATTACTGACAATTGCTTGCTAAAGTTAATTGACGCTTAGTAATTTAAAACCAGTGCACATACCTGCGACGGGGCGAAGGGTGGCTGCGAAGAGCACGAGACAGGTGGCCAAAACGAGCTGCATGTTTGCTTTGCGCGGGGAGTCTGCGAGATGAGAGATGCGCGGGCACAGGAGTGTTGTCTAACACGGGACACACGGGCACACTGAGCGCGCGCTGCTCTGGACCCCCCCTTATAACTGAGAGGCGTCCCGCGCGCACCACTAGCTGGGACCGCTATAGCGATCCACCACTCCAACACCGCGTACACTACCTACTCTCTCACGTTATCGGCCAACCGTCGCTAGCTTAGCCAGAGATGTATACCAAGTCTGGAGTATGGTCGCGGGACAGTTGTGCGGTGCCGTCAGCCGCGGACGTCCGGCGGCGAACGATCGGCGCCCGCGCTCCGACACGGGAGTTATCTCGGCAAATCGTACCGCACAATAGTTCGCTCTCAATTTGTTCTTGTTGCGGTCGACGGCGAATTCTTCGCTTGTCCAAAGGGTTGTCGACGTTGTCGTAGTTTTTTATGCGCACACGATTTCGCGGCGCGTTCAAGGGTGCGCCTTTGTTATATCGCTCATTGAGCATCGCACTCGCAAGTCGCAACACAACGAAAGCAATTAATAAATTAGGCCCGAGTTTGAACGCAACAGTGATCGTAAGTTTTTGTCTACTAGAAATTATATCATATTATTAACTTAATTTATGACCGAAAAATAGTATTTATAACTATACCCTGTTCCAGAATCTTAGATCATTTTTGTAAACAAAGAAATGTCACGAAAAGTCACTATCAAAGTGACATGCCAGTTGGCGAAAACATTTTTCGCTTTTGAAAAATATTTTTTTTCGCACCATTTTGTTTTCCCTCGGCTTTGCTCTCGCGTGGCACAATTGTAACAAGTTAAATAAAACCTTTTATTAGAACGAATATGATTGCCGTGCCGTAATGATTTGAATTATTGTCTTAGATGCCAATTCTATAGATAGATATTTTATGTCATATAATTCTATAAAATACTCCTTTTTGGGGAGACATGTTAATTGTGGTCTTTCTTGATGTCTTTAATAGTTACAACATTACTGATTAACAAACAAACATTCAAACTTTTGGATACATAATATTAGTATATGAAGTAGGATTATTCAATTCCAAAATTCTAAAAGTAAAATAGTATTAGGAAGATGTAACAATAACCAACAAGTCTAATAACAAAGCACAATTGCACAAACACAGAGAAAAGCATTGAGCATATTGAGTTCGAGTAAATAAAACCGAATGAAAGGGGAAATGACGGCGGCAGAAATCCTTAGACCTGCAAGATACACCCTCGAGTTTGAAGATTGGAACAAATCAACAAACAGAACAAGAAAATAGCGACGAGTGCACAAAATGTTTCAAATCTCTGCTGTGTTCCCAGTCTAAGAAAAATAACTACACGAAAAAAAAATTCCTTTTAGTATAGTTTTGTTTAAAATAACAATCTTGAAAAAACGATTAATTCAAAATGTTTCAATAATTCAAGTTTATCATGTTATAATTTAAAATCAATTTATAATAATGTCTATCATCAAATTATGGATTGCATAGTTTTCTATCAATTTTTTTGTTCTGTCAACACCTTTGTTTACATAAATGATCTAAGATTCTGAAACAGGGTATAATTGCGTGTTACCCTATAATACAAAGGTCTTGATAATTATTCATTGTTTGTTCCTGTCTGTATAGTATAAGCAAACGACTTAAAATAATTTAATAAATATTAAGATTTACGACATTTCACTCCTCTTCTTTTTTCTCAACAGGCTAAATGCCTTTATAAACTAGCAAATACATAAATAAACACCACATCTAACCTAACTACAAAAACAGTTAGATAATCTACAAGCAAAAGTAGGCCTAAATAGCCTAGATAACCCGAATGTTCTAGCCCACTACCAGTTGGAAGCGAAACCTGCATGCTGGCGGCATTGCCTCGTTGAACCGCAATGCTGATCCGTTGAGCCAAATAAGTACGCATTTTGGTTACGCGTCGCATCAATCAAACGCTCTGACAAATTTTTACAACTTCACAACACACCTTAGCTTATTTTAGCGAAATAGCAATTAAATGATATACCTAACAAAGCTTTGTTTCATAATGATCCACTCCAATCATATTTTGTAGAAACATTGATGTAGGTTATCGCTATAATCTTGTTTAGTTATCTTAAGCGTGCGACCGTGAATCACACGTTTTTTAAATGTTTATCTTCAACGTATTCATTGCAGTTAATGACGACGTAAACTGCTCCATACAAAAGACATCAACGCACACCGCGTGCAGTTCGAACGTAAATTAACCTACCTACTTACACTTATTACGATCTTGAACATAATTTATGTCCAATAAACGAAAGAAATAATAAAATAAAGTTATTTTTATCAATTCTTTGGTTCAATTTTAGAAAGGGAATTTATTAACTCGCAAAGTATTGTAATTTATTGTGTTTTGGATCAACTAATCAATCGCTAGGGAAATTATGACTTTAAAAAGGGAGTTGTTTTACAATTGAGTTATTATTTTGGTAAAGCTGTAACTAAAGGTAGTTATTGCGGCTAGCGTACGTATACAAATGTCAAGAATATTAAGATCAACATTAGAAGTTCGCTAAAATAAAAGCATTTAGTGCGTGCTCTGCACTTGAAAGCCGCCGCTGTATCACCACTTAAACAAGTTGCTTTGAAAGTCACGTTAATTGTTACGACGCTATTTGCTCTGCACGCATGCCTCCCTCCCAGCTTTGACACACCCGGACCACAGACATCTTATCATGGCATGCATGCACATAATAAATAGCACATAATAATAGAGCCTTAGCCAGAAAAGAATGTCTGCATAAACATTTTTATTGGGCACCATATCACTTCGGAATTTGCAATACAAGACACTGCACTTAAAATGAACCATGCAAAAGTTGAATTACTCTTAGAGCCCGAAGAAATGTTTTACATTTCTTTTTAATCGCAACCGAGCGATACCTATCTGTATTGTTTTAAATGCGATGAGTTACGTCCGTCGGAGAAACGAGTCGATAAAATAAAATTCACGGTTTATTTTCGTTAAAAAAAATCAAAGTATTACTTTAATAGCTGCAAAAGGAGAAAAAAATATCGGGATACGAGCGCGAGCGGTACAAACATTTAGTTTTTTATCTGAAGATGTTAGTCCGCTTCGAGGAGTATTTAATTGAACGGGTGCATGACTACGATGTTTTGAATAATAGCAATAATAGGGCCCCCGCACATGCCGCCCAAACAATACTATTAATGCGCCAATCATGCGACTGCGCGAGCTCTACATAGAATATTAAATTAGTCCTACCACTAATACCTTGTTCCTTTATTTTTAATGAAACACATTCCTTTGAAAGTCTACGTTTTTCTCGTTGTTGTCTTTGATTTTTTAACTAACGCGTTGCTAGTACTGATCCGAGACATTCCGCTGAGATTGTATACGCGTATAGATGTTCGCCTGTCTGTAAGGGATATAACGGCATAAGAGCGGTCTGAGGGAAAAACCCTTTAGTTACAACTATATAAACGTGTGCAACTGTAAAATTATCTCAGAAATGAGCACTTTTTCATTTTATATCTAACTAAGTCTACGTTTTTTTTTACTCTACAACTTGTTTAACAATGATTGACTACAAACGACCCATAATTTAAAAAAGTATATTTTTAATTATTTAAAAAAATGCAATTATGTTTTCATTTAACTAGAACTAAAAAATGTCAAAAATATATTTATTTACAGTTAAACTCTTTATTAAAACACCGTAAACAGGAATTTTAAAATTTAAGCCACTTGGTAAAACTATACTGCTTTATCACAATTGGTGGTTTGATTACCCGAAAAGATCTCTTCCACACACACAGTAGTCTATTTTCCTAAATGAAACATAACATTTTAATAAATACATGGACAATGACATTAATTAACAATAATGGAAAATGTTACAGAAATACGAAAGCGAAAATCCGTAGATTTAGAGATTGCATCCTGCAATGAGCTTAAGCATCAGTAAAGGAAAAGATCGTGATGCAATCATAGCGTGGTGGTAGGACATTTTCTACTACTAGTCTGGCTAGCTATCACCCTCAAGTTAGTGATCTGGCGGCGGAAAAATACATTCGGATGTTTATGAAAGTTGTCCTTGATTGCTCCACCAATTAATTCACGAGCCGCATTCATTCTAAACTAGCTTCTGCCCGCGGTTTTCACCCGCGTTCCTAAAGGAACCGTGCATTTTACCGGCATATAATGTAGCCTATGTTACTTTCCCGTCCATAAAGTATATCTACGCCAAAAATCACGTCGATCCGTTGCTCCGTTGCTGCGTGAAAGAAGGACAAACCAACAAACAGACAAACACACTTTCGCACTTTTTTTTTAACGCTTACACTCATACCCCCGCACTAGGATTCCCTGTGTCGCAGGTGGCATGGACACACACCGATACACATCACAAACATCCAAGACCCGAGAACAAACTTTTATGTTTACACAAAATCTGCCCCGGCCGGGAATCGAACCCGGAACCCCTCGCTTTGCAGGCAGGGTTACTACCAACTTAGCTACGGAGCCGTCACTACGTCTACTTATAATTTTAATAGGGATATATATAGTAGGAGGATTAAAAATTAAGCATAACTAGTTTAACCGAAATCATTAAAACGTGACTACCCTACTTTCAAAGCAATCACAACTTATCAAAGCCAAAACACATGTGGACAAACAAAGAAGTTACATCAAAATTAAACAATCATCTCGATATTGTTTTCTGTGACTGTCCGTCGGGATCGAATAATTATTTGTAATTATTCTAATGTTTCTTAAACTGCTTGCGTCGCGTCCACCCCGGTGGTCGCCATCGCCGCCGTGTACTCTGATTGCCACCATTATGATAAAAACTCAGCTTGATATCGTTTTAATGCCGCTTTAAAAATAACCGCGTAATAGTCAACCGCAATAGCAATGGACAGCGAAAATAAAATATTACGTGTACGCCGCTCCGGCCCCGGGACCCTGAATAACATTCGGGATATGGTATGCTCATTATGTCGCATACGAAATGCCAGCCGTTTGGCATTTGCATAGAGCGTACATTACAAAACTACGCCTTGGGTTATGATGCGTAAAATGTTTAGTGAATTCCGTGACTCATAACAGACAAAGAAGAATAAAACTTTTTTTAATATCCTATTTGATAACTAGACGAGCTGGTCGTTTGCCTGATGGTAAGCATAACGCTGGTCCATAACTATTGCAGTGCCACTCAGAACTTTGATACACAAAGTCCTGCGCGGCACTACCCTGAGATGTTAGGTATTAAGAGCCTACTAGTCCATGGAGCGAACTCATCGGTGGGCGCGGCTAAAATGCATGCTATTTCATCTAACATTCGTGGGACAAGGTAAGACTCTGCAGCGATGAGTAGTATGAGGCTAATGCTCGCACATACACAATTACACACTCTCGTAAAGTCGCGACGAAAACCGAAAAGTCGAAAACCGGCGCGCAAAAATGTACGAATTGGCTTCTGGTGCTTGGGGTTTTACGACAAAACTACTGAATGTATTTAGCCAGACCAAAGTTATTTGAAATTTCAATAAACTAAAGCTTGTTAGTATGTACCTTATTTTCGAGTTTTCGTAATCCTTTTGTAATTTATTTACGTCCAAACTTGCGTTAAAATACGTGCTAAATTACAGATGTTTGAAGGCTCATTACTTTTAAGCCACTTATTTTTTTTCTGTATAATTAGCAGGCTGACCTAAATAACGAAGAGATAAATCGATATTATTCTTAATTTTGGACTTAAAACGTCAAGTAGTGGAGTAATCACCCAAGTACGGTTGTATGGAGAAATGAACGACTAGTTCGTCCTTAAGTCTCATAAGCCCAGTAATTTCACTGGCTACTCTGATCATCAAACCGGAACACATTAATGCTCGCACATTACTGCTTGGCTGCAAACTTCACGAGCAAAGCTACCACCGCTTTGCTTGCCAACCCATACGAACACTCGCAGAAGAGTTAGTCATGCCACCTAGTAAAATTTGATTATGACGTTTTGTAAAGACGACGCTGGCGTCATGATGGTATAAAAGAAATATTTTCACTTACTCTTTCATTATTCATATGACTAAGGTGTGAAGCTCTGATCCATCATCGGTTTTCTCTAACATTTACAATGTGGGTGTAGAGTCGACAGTATATAATAGGTACCTAGGTTTCTTCTGAGTAAGCGTGTACCACCTTCGATTCCAGTTTTCATCAGGTGGCCAAATACTACAAAATATAATGCCATGTACACACAAGTAATACAAAAACAGTTGGATGGTGTATCGGTTGTTTGAACGTATAGGTATAGTTCAAATATTGTAACGCACTACTTAATGGCAGCGTATGAAATAAGTTGGAAGCATTGCCTTTCTGAATTACAATGCTCTTTCATTACGCAGAATGACCGAAAAATGGAGCGATGCCGTGCCCAGAATGTAGTGACCGTCTATATGCTCGAAATTGGACCATCGTTCCACTCAATCCACGACGTGCGGAGCGATAGTTTTGGAGCCATCGTGAATAAATATTATCTTATTATTTTCACTCAGGCTATCTTTAATGCTGAATATTTTTTATAGTCAAAATTATTATTTTCTCTCTACATCCATTCCGTATCTGCTGAGCAGCAATATGAAACAGACTAACGTGTAAAATGGTCCATTCTTTGGCTGTATCTACCGAGATAAGTATAGGGTGTTGAACGCGTTGGGAGCATTGAATAGAGCGGTCACGTTCTTAGTGGAGCAAATCGAGCAAGTAATAATTGTGGTCGCAGCTCCGCCAGTAACTTAAACAAATTGCCCCCTCTGCATCGTGACTAGCTCTACAGTCAACACATTATAATGCCCGGGCCTTTAAATTATTCAATTCACTAAATTGCTATAGCACTACTGTAGCTCCATAACAGAGTAAGCTGAAACTTCATGATTTTCCGTATCGTTACGTATTCATAGTCGTGACTGGTGACGTATTTTAATAGGTTTACGGTGATAATGTTGCCAGTAACCATGCGCGTCATTAAAGAGGTAAGGTCTGGGGGTCATGGTAAGTTCCATAGTCCACTCGCTTCGTGCGACTATTTTGCTAAACAGATAAGTTTATTTTCTAATCTGCATTGACCAAAAACTGCTGAATTCGCCCATAACAGTAACTTACCAAAGCTTCCTATTTCAATGTTTCTCATTACGGTATTGTCTTCTAATCGGACTTTCAAGCCGTCTCTTCCTATAACATACTGTTTTGGAATATTATTTTTATTTTACTATATACGTAACTAACATTTAACAATTACCTTATCATATAGTATTGTAAGAAGTAAAGGCGTGTTTATATAAAACTAGCTTCTGCCAACGGTTTTACCCGCGTGGCGATTCCCACCCAGCACAATGCACTGTTCCCAGGAACAGTGCATTTTTCGGGATAAAAGCAGCCTATAATAATAATAATAACGATCCATAATCTATGCAAAAAATCACGTCTATCCGTTGCGCTGTTGCTGCGAAAGAAAGACAAATCAAGAAACCTACAAACACATTTTCGCATACTTATATTATTTTAGTAGGTACTTGATTCAGAGGTAGGTACTGATATAAGTACCTCGAACATTATATGAACTACATTTAAATTCAATTGGCGTTCATGTATATCTCGGTAGTTTATAAGGCTGATTAATCTTTCCAATAAGCCAATAGACGTAAAACTTGTCACCACGGCGGTATCTTCTAGCATGACATATTACATATTTTATTTTTCACTTCTACTTCGCTTCACATGAAATATCGCAGTAATATAAAATTAAATTGTAAACTTTATGGAGTTAACACTAATTTTTACAATTTTTAATGATGAACATAAACATAGTTTTAATGGTTATCAAAATTAATTAAGGAAAGCCTCGCTATGCGCGTGAGGAGTCAGCGACGCAAGGTTGAAAAAACCAAAAGCTCAATTACCCCTTTTTTGCCTTTTGCAGGTGTTAAATGTCTATCCACAAAGTTTGACATGCCGTAAAATCTACAAAACGAATCGCAACAATGCTGTTCTTAATGTAACTTGTTGTTTTTCTCTCGATTTGTTTTATTTGATCGGTGCAAACATGCTCGGAATAATTTTAACTTTCTGTAACTAAACTATGTACTTAAGGCGCCTCTCCGAGCCAACGATCTTTAGCATTCTACCCTCTTTGCACACACTGTCGGTTTGCATTGATGTAAAAGAGAAGAAAGACCGCGCGCGCCACTGAGATTGAGTAAAAATCCAAAAATTACTTCAAAATTAGGTGCCTAATCGAAATTGTATCATAACCAAGTTTTTTGTTATTATATAATACGTAAGTCTTGTTAATTTTATCAACGTCCATTTATAAACAACAGAGATATTTCAGTGGAAAATTATTTTTATAGGTAACTTGTCAATTATTATAAATATGGTATAAAAGGTAGTGTTTTGATCACATCAAGATTATCTACAAAATCTACATATATGATGAATAATGACATATATTTTTCCTAGTGCAGGTTTCAATTTACTAACTAACATAAACTTTAACACACCCATAATACCCCTACACTGGATTCCTTATGTCGTACGTGGCATGGATACACAAATACACAATACAAACTTCCAAGACCCGAGAACAAACTTTATGTTCACCACACAAAATCTACCCGGTCGGGTATCAAACCCGAACCCCTCGCTTTACAGGCAGGGTTACCAACTGAGCTAAGGAGCCGTCAAGTAGTACGTCAAGAGTACTAGTTGGCAGAGGACCCGCTGAACTGCATTGCTAATTTGTAGACTCAACTGAGTAACTAAAAACAATACTGCGGCGCAGTAACTAGACGCTGTCATACAATTTTGAAAACAAGCTCCCAGATCCTACAGGCCTGCACTTTCTGAATTGCCCTTTACGTGTCATATTTATCACTCTGTAAAATATATTACAATCAGAATCGAGAGATTGCTATCGCAAGTAATCTAATCAACGATCTGGATACATGTGGTCGATTTTGATGTAGCGCTTGGGGTTATTTTGAGGGGTCCGACTTGATTGATATCGTTACACCGTTCTTTGATGTCTTTTTGGCATTCAAGGTGCCGGTACCGGTTTGAAGCATAATTTGGGATTTTCGGTCCGAGACGAGTCGTGAATGTCGCGTACAAACGTTATCTGCTTGGCGTATTCCATTTGCATGCTTGATGATTCCAGGCTGAGATCATCAACCCATCTCACGCGACTTGACTTTTATAACTGTGATATGTAAGATTTAGATAAAAATGTATTTCTTTCTTATACACTTTGGAAGGCAAGCGCGATGAATACGATATATTGTTGATTGTAAATGCGTTCTTTATTGAGTGATTGAAAGCAATGTATCCTGTGTGTGTTTTAAATTTAATCTATCTTATTTCGGTTACAAGCTACATGCCTGTGGCGACCAATGAATAAAATTGCCACATCAACAGGGTTCAGTTTGGACCCTTCGGGTGCGGAAACCTAATATTTCAAATCCATTCAGTATTACTGAGTTCGAATATTTCATAAATGTTTGCTCTAATTGTTCTCTACTAGTAAATACTTACGTAGAGAGATACGAACGGAAAAAATGGTATAGCCTCGCTTGTACGCCGCAATCTAATTTCTTCTAAAACAATCGCTAAAGATAAACTAACGCACGAGTAACAAACACAATATATAAAGTCGGCCTTACACGTTTGCGTTTTGCTGTTAAAATAACCATGGTCTTCAACTAGCGCGGATTACGAGATAGGTATTACACGCGCACGCGTGGCTTGAAGTAAAACTATCAAAAATCCATGAAACAGACAAGAACAGCAATATAATCAGATAGTGTTGTCTCTTTCACTCCCTGCCTGGGCTCAAAGCGACGACTGCTCCGCTTTACGCTACTTGCGCACCATCGCGTATTTACCGCGGCTTCCGCACTGAACACGCAGTGGTTGCGTAACTATTTTTTTGAGCGACTGTGGTGCGTCTCTTGTGCTACGCTATGCGTGAAGTGGTGTTCGTGGTTTTATCGGCAGGAGGTTAGCGCGTGGTCCGTGATTGATCCTTATCTATCAATTATGCATTGCGTCTAAAGGGCCCTTAAAGCTAACTTATTGCCCTGAAAGTACAGTAAAATAGCTCGCCTAGGCACATCGGACAGCATACCGAGAGACGCCAATATATTCGATCCCCGCGATAAGCGTCGGGTTATTGATTCGCCTGGGCTGCGACACGGCGGCGCAGCGGCTGTGTGTTTAAGCAATTACTGCGTATAGTTCGAGGCTACATGCTGCCTGATAGGTAAACCTAGACTTCCTAAAGGTAAGAGCGCTTCCCGTTATAATTGGCAAGGTACGGTGGTCGGTAGAGGTGTCAGAGAGCGTTGGTGTAGGCCGAAGCCCCCGCTTTGCCTCTCCTCTATAATTTCTCCCTGCGATTCCTAGGCCGACAACCTCTCATCACGAATATGTTTAGCGGAATCTCTGTTTTCAACACTTGGTGTATTTTGCCTACGCGTCAGTGATAAGTGAGATTGCAGTACGGCGTCGCGAGAAATTAACTATTGTTTACTAACAAATTAACTAACTTTTTGTGTCCCGCGTTGTGAGTTGCAACCGAACCGGAGGCGGTTGACATATTCCAACCAAGGGTTATTAACTGACTAAATAATACTAATTGTTGGTTTTACAGTCCAACGTTGCGAGCTCAAACTAACTACAAACTAACCCAGATTTCGCTGTCTAGCGTCGCGCGTTACGTTCGGTTAAATTCAGTGTGGATCGAACTTAGGCTATTAGACATCCTTTATCGCGGAATTAAAACTATAAATTACCCACATATCTTATTTAAAATGGGCTTCCGCAAAGTAACGCCTGATTCGATCAAATATATCAAATTGTTTTTAAAGCTTCCTTCCCGATGCAACCTCTCGTAATATTGCAGCGTTGCATTATTACGCAGCGTCTCTGCAATTAATTCAGCTCGGTCGTTGCCGTGGCTCGCGGCGAAGGACGACGTAGACGCTAAAAATAATTCCTACGCCCAACAACACGCATGCATATTGTAATCAATGAACCGAATCTTCCCAGTGCTTTAATCGATCACAACCAGTGTATAATTAATTTAACCAGGGCTGGAGAGCAGGGTAAATCATTAGTTAACAATTGTTCGCGGTCTTGGACGAGCGGGCACGCGACCGATAATTAAGCTGACCTTTAAGTAGATAATGATGATTTAAATCTATTTGGAAGCTTCTGTTTTAGGATTTTTATTATTAGCGTAATGAAAATCCTAAAACAGAAGCTCTCCCATGCCACTGGAAACATTGAACCAGTGATGGCTTAGTGGAAGTAAATTCGGCTGCAATTATAGGTCAGTAGTTCGAATCCTTCAACGAGCTTGAGCTTGTGGTAAGGGAATATTGTGTGGCAACATTTGCAACCATAACATAGTAGAGCATTTTCGAGAGCTTCCCTGGCTAGCTAACGGCTTCATGTCTCAATATTGGTCGCCACTGGTGATTACATAAATGGGTATTTGTGTAATCGGGCAGCTTCACTTAGGCTAAGATTCAGAGACGAATCTTAGCGTGGACTCGTGCTTCCATATGTCAAAACTCTATACATTTTTGACATACGGAAGCAAAAGTCCACGCTTAGACTTGTCTCTGGATCTTAGCCTTAGAGGCCCATCAGTCCTATAACCTGTTACTTATCGTGTTCACCACATTCGACTATAATTATCGTCACATTTATCTGAGATGACTTCTGACGATTACAACAAAATAAATATTAAGTACACTTACAATATTACATCTACCCTTATATTATGTCATCGACTCTTTCATGTAAGGTCAGAGTCCTCATAAGACATACGAGTTATTACGTCTTATAATTTATTTCCGAAGGTGTTATTTCCTTCTCACAGGTTCAAGGTTACGAACGTGATTTCAAGATATCGTAAATCCAATCTCGATGCCTCATCGGCGTCATCGGTCGCGACTTTCTCACGAAATATACTACAAATATCTCATAATAATAACTCCTATTCGTTATGGAATAAGGAACATGAGTCTACAACAAAAACTAAGAAAAATGGTCGTCTATGTGTTATAGTTTTTTGAGGTCCATGTTTGGCATCCAGTTATGACTTTTTTGATTTGTTGACTCTCACAATATTGTTCCATCTCGACTTGTATTTTTTACGCAGTTAGAGTATTTTGAATTGAATTGAAACCAATCACAGGGAATGCAATATCGCTGGGATGCTAAATTTCTATTAGCAGGTGATAAATCAGAGATTAAAGTATATCATTATTTTTACCGAGTTTTAGTACCTACCCAGAAAAACGAAATATTTTTCAAATTAAATAAGAAAAACTGAGCTCACACGGAGCGACTTACGGTCTTTAGAAGGTAGTACAAGCGCGGTGCAGTGGCATAACTAAAACTCAATTGCACAATTAAAATTGCTCCGTCTCGCTTCCGGATTCCCTCGGAATTGCTTTCACACCACACTTTCCGCGCGAACGCATGTATTAAACACATTCACCAGCATCTATCTTTTATTGTGTATTGCTTTAATCGATTGCACCAAAGTTCTCACATGCGCTAGGTAATAAATTTCAGTCGTAAACTTTTACGTCGCGTGATTAATAATAATAGTTGTGAATCGTTAGCGGTCAAGTTTGGAACGGCGCAGTTTCCGCAAGTAATGTGCGAACACGTATGTAGCACCATAATATCTAAGCGAACGCGCATCGTGCCGATCTCATCTTGAGTTATTATATTGTATGAGGATAAGAATATCAACACTGCAATTAAAATACAGTCAGAACCTTCCGGGAAGTGGAGCGGGTTCCGACGCTGACGCCTCCCGCTGCTCGTCAGACTGCCTGCTTCACTCAATAATTAATTCTAAAACACATTATTAAACCTCAAGCCAATAAGGGAACGCAGATTTTAAAACTAATCGTGGTAAGTATATACATACCTATATAGGTACATGCCGATATAGGAAGCGTTCTGTCAGTCTACATTAAAGTCTAAATGTATGCTGTAGGAAACTACTAATTTTTTGGTTCTCGTAATTTTACGGTGGATTTGGATAATTTTCCACGCGTGGGAGGGCTTTTCTTTTAAACAGCCGATGTAGAGCCTACTTGTCAAAGCTATCAAGGCCTTTTAACGAACCTCATTTCTAGGTAATTTAAGTACTCTACTCATAAATTCCAACTGAGTAATAAATCAAAAGAATGTAAGCTGCAAATCTCTGAAAGGCCGTTGAAAGAAACATTGTACGATGGATAAGCCTTGACCTCGGATGCTCTATTCAGATTCCTCATTATTTAGCACAGGCTTTGCGGCGCGCAGCAACTTTGAATGGGTCTGAGAGGAAAGTGTTCCCGCACAAAAGCTAAGCGGTCATAAATAATATAAAGTGAACAGAGTCGGCTAATGAATTACGATGGCAATCCTTATAATAGCGGGTCGCGGCGGCGCTAAATGCAGTCGGTCCGCCGCCCTGCCGCCGCGGGCAACGTCCGCTCTGTGCCGCCTTACCCGCTGCAGCGATTGCACTCAACAACGCCGCACTGCGACTCACAACGAACCCTCGTGCGAATAGTTCACGCTTTGCCTCTTGCATTGCATCATTGTAATAGTCGGATGGATCGGAGTCAACGACACTCTGCGACAAGTCACCGCGTCAGCACTGAACTTAAACTGCGTCTACGAAGCGCGCCGTGCTCGATGAATCATTGCGCATGTTATGACGCTTTTGAAGACGGTAATGTTATAAGTATGGGCCTGTAAATATGTGAGCAAACTGTAAGGAAAGTTGTGAGGAGGCGGCGATGTGCCAAGGCCACCCGGTCCTCGCTATTATGTAAATAATGCAGTCTGCGTGCCCTATGTGGCCCTCGCCGACCGTCCATTACCTGCTCATCCTCTCGACCTCCAGCCGGAGCGCCATATCGCCCTTTTTTTTATTTTGAAATTTACTATGGCGACGCTATTAAATTATTATTTTATTCGCTATTTGATAGTGGGACGGTCCGGTCGTTAGCCTGAAGATAAGCATAACGTCGGCCCATAAAAATTGCAGTGACACTCAGAACTTTGAAACACAAAGGCCTGCGTGGCTCTGCAGTGCGTTAGTTACCTTGAGATTAAGTCTCAGAAGCACAGTAATTTCACTGGCTACTCTGCTCATTAAACCGGAACACAGTAATACTTGCACATTACTGCTTGGCGGTAGACTTCACGAACAAAGTGACCTAGACGCACAATTGCAGAAGAGTTAGTCCTACCACCTATAATAGTAAAAATCTATGGTAAGCTATAGTCGATTGCCATAGATGAAAAGTAAAAATTGGTATACAGACTACCGTGTTTGCTGTTTAGGCGTTTAATGGTTCACGATAGTCTTGAGGTCACGAGCTCAAGACACGCGGCACAATACTGAAATCAATCAAGTATGGTGCGGAAGTAGATGGTAGTTGGAAGATGGGACGGACGGTGCGCGGTCTGAATAGGTTTATGATTAGTTCATCGATGTCCTGACCACTGTACCTCACGACCCAACGCGACAACCGTGAACTGGTTTCAATTTGTACTTAGTAAACTTTCTTCATTAATTTTTTCAAATGTCCGTTTTGAGTTCATGTCTCTTTGTAGACAAAACATTTTACCATTGATTTTTAGTCACCTAAAATATTTGTCAAAATCTGGTATAACTGTAGCAGGTACTATATTATGTAACCACTAACTAGTTACCAAACCGTATGATAGTAATATTCTACTGCCATAAATTATACTGGCGTGCATAAAAATTAGGCAAAACTTAATAGGTGATCCTGCAGTATGTTTATTTTCTGGATGAAATAGGGTATTTGACTCCATTTTTTTATGATGGAAATCAATTCGTTTTCTCATGAGAATTAAATGTCTAGGTATTTCGAAAAAACTGAAAATCGAACGTTAGAAACGTCAAAAATTAGAGTCAAAGTGGGCGTATCTACTAAGCCCTAAAACGCTCCATACACATTGCTCATCGTATGTGACGTCACATACCATGCGCGGGCCGTAAAGCTGTATATACTAAAAACATGCATTTTTGTTGATTTTGGTCGTGAAAAACTGCGTTTAAGTAGGTACATACATAGTTGCCATACATTTTTTCATTCATTGAATTGTAAAGAATCTGATAGTATCATATAAATTACTATTGGATGATAAAAAAAAATCGTTGAATTCGGGAAACTTTTAGGTCCAGTATCTTTGTGGAAATTCAAATTCAAAATGCTTTATTCAGAATATAGGCCCCAACGAAGCACTTATGAAGGTTAAAGTAAATGACTCTAACAGGGGGTCTCTGTAACGTTTTCGTCTACCCGAATCGCAGACTAAAACTGATGCTGTCTTTATCAGAACATAATAAATGACTATATTTGATTATAATATATATTTATGATTATATATTTTTTTTGTGAATTTCAAATTTTAATGAGAATTTTGTGAATTAAATTTCACGAGTGATTTCGAAATCACCGGTTAAAAAATTTCTCACGGATGACTTTGAAATCACTAATTTGCAAAAGTCGTATTTTCGAAAGTCCATGCACTATACCTAATAGTTTGGGGCTAGATAATCTGTGTAATATGTCCATACAGATTAATTTCTTTTTATTTTATTAACCTCTTTTCAAATTTGACACACAACCATGAAATGTATTGTATATGCAAAAAGTAGAATTTTTGTTTTTGTCAAAATTGACACTAAATACTCATACCTACGTAGACGGACTATTTCTCTATCTACGCATACCTATGATATCTTTTATGTGTGGGGGTCAAAGAGTTCCATTAGGTGGAGGTACCCATTCGAAAACGATATCGTAGGTATGATAATTTTAGTCACCCGCTAAGATTAAAAATACGACTTTTTGTAAATTGGTGGGTATCGGTCATATCGCTGATATTTAATCACTCGGTGACATTCTAAAATAGCACCCCAGGTGTGTAATACTAGACAGTAGTGAGGGTTCTAGCTAAAGGCACAATAAGGATGCTCTAATAGACAGGAAATCATCATTAAATTTAAATCAAAGTTGATCATAAAAGTCAACTTACGGATGTCTAAATCCAACGAAATGTCTAAACTGTAATTTATATAAGGATCTATAAATAACCAACGGCAGATTAAAATAAATTGAAATAAGTAGCTTATTATAATATTAGACACTATATTTTATTGTTAGGTACCAAAATAAAAAAAAAACAAGAGGGGAATTTAACAAAATGTATCTTTAACTAGAGAGTGTGTCGTTAGGACGTTACTAGTTTATATTTATATATTCATCATCAAGGCTGATGATGGCCTTATTACACTCCCAAAACTGGGACACATGCCTCTTCTCAGAGAGAGATTATGGGCCATAGCTACTCCACCACGCGAGCCCAGTGCGGCTTGGTGGATGTCACATGTCCTCGAATTCTGTGGTTCTTGAACAAGCTGGTTTCGTCAGGATGTTTTCCTTCACCGTTTTAGAACGAGTGTGATAAATCTGCACATAACTTGATATAAGTTATTGGTGCGGGCTTAGATTGAAAGTTCCCGCTCGGCCACACTCGCTCTTATTTAAAAAACCTTTATTTTATTTTTATGTTGTAATTTTATTATTTGAATAATCATTTATACAAAAATACAAATACTTATTTTTATATATCAAAAAGTTTATTTTTACAAATAAAAACGTCTCAATTTTTTTGCTGCCAACGGGAATGGACTTCCGGCTTTCCGAGACAGACGCTCTCCCAAGTGAGCTCTCCTAACACTAGTGAAAGTAGGGATGAAACTTTGGAAATATGTCCAAAGTTGTAAGTGTATGTTGGAAATATGTCCGGCTAAGAAAGCAAATAGTACTTATGGGATATTTTTACTACCTACTGCAGGGCTACTGCAGATATAAAAATTACAATAAAAGTACCTAATACTAAAATTTATTATTACTTAAATTGGTTAGTAGTTGGTCCATCGTCGGCCTTGTTTACGTTTTATCGAAATTGTTTTATACATCGTCATTGTAATTTAATTTACTTTTAATTAAATATAAAAAGTCTCTTAACGTATGTACCTATGTTTAACTATATTAGTGTTTATGTTTTCTCATATTTATCGGTGTTCGTTTTACCTTGTGATAAGTATCGTAAACTGGTACCTACAACATTATTCTATGTGCTCACTTTTTAATCTGATTTTAAAACTACTATTAATAAAGATCTGTCTCATGGGTATTATAACCAGCTTATACCCAATTCTTCATTGCATTATAGGTACATTCAGACCATGGCTGATATACAAAAGAAAATAATCATATTAAAGAAAATATCGGATGGATTAATTCAAAACGCCCTTTATAAAAAGTTCTATCTACGAAATCGAATCAAATTTACCCCATTTTTCACTTGAGCAGTCAACCGTTTAATCCCACCATAAACAATCCAGATTAAAATGAGAACTGTAAAAATAATAAATACCCTTACAAGAAAGTGCTCTTGTAGCTAATGGTGCCTGCATTCCGACAGTGAAGAGTGTCGCCAGAGAAGAGCCGTGTCAATGAACCGTTATGGCGAATTGCCCCGCTTCCGCAGCACCCGGCAAATAAAATCAATTAGCGGAGCGCGCACCGTTACTGCGACTTGACCGGCGCGACTTCTAGGGCCAGCCTCGTCAGACCGAGGGTCCTGAACCATATACCCACGTAACAAACGATCTGTGCAGGGACGACTGTGCAGCGAGACAATAAATTAGTTCCTACACATACAGTCGAGGGTACAGCGACAACTCCCACATTCTCGAACTAATGTCGCCGCCATTCCTCGCGAATGATTCAACGTCTCTATAAATACAATCGAGGCACGTGTGGTAATTCTAAAGGACGCTATTTAATAAAGATAGACACGTCATGTTATTGTCGTGGTGCACCGGATAAGCCAGTACCGGCCGATTGTCTCGCGACTATCGTAAATAACTCGCATCGTGTCCGGTGCAGGCCGGGCATACAGAGTTATCGACGGCGGGCGGTGGTTAGCGAATCCAGGCGTCAGTTCCTAAATCCTAATCCGCTTGACGGAGTTAAAGCTTCTACCAGAACTCTCTCAGTTTCTATTTCAATTCTAACACTAACAGACGGCTCTGTGAACACGTCCGTTCATTCTTCGTCGAGAACTCATGGTGTAGTTTGCTCTCGCGGCGCGCACGCCGGAAGCAGCCTCCGCACTCGGCATACGTATGAGCGTGACGTGTGCTCTGAGTCCACCCGACGCATTCAAACCCTCTCTATACTAATATTATTTATAGTGATTTATAGCTTGCTATTTTGAGACTATGACCATTCACACGCGGAGCGAAAAATCCTCCTATTCAACGCAGTGCAATTTGATGATTTTAACGACTATCTCTGGCATAAGACTGGAATTGCCCGCCGGCTATGAATTCCAGCTGAGGTAGAAACAATGGACATGCTCGTATGATATAAATAGGTGGAATAAATATAAAATGGCTGCGTTTATTTGGTCTATTTTGCAGGCTGAACGTTATGCGAAGGGTGCACGTAGGGCGGGTAGGTATCAAGCGAGGCCGAGCGCGGCCGGCCCGATAGCATCGCCGCGCGGCGCGGGCTATAAATAGACCTACAGGCGGACCCTTGAACCAGCCGCGGTCCCCACTATACTTTAAACTTTCCTATAGGTCGGGAACTGCCAATCTCTTCAAACATTTAATCAACTAGTTGCTTTTTTGTAAACGACTTAGTGCAGACTCGCTCCGTTTACGTGACTCACATCCATCCCAGCATATATACCTACCTGTATATGTATGGATGTACACCTACAATATCTGCGTTCCTTGTATATACAGCTTGAGTTTGAATTGGTATGTTATCCCGAAAGGGAGTCAATCCACTCCTGGACGCCAACAACGTTTGTTTTAAGACTTTTGGGAATTTGGAATTTTTCATTGAACAAAAGGCATTTAAAGTTTACGTCAAAATTCTAGTATAGAAATTCCGGGCAGCCCTAGATCAGCTGATTCACTTGAACTATGATGAACTTATTTGTTCAGTTTTGGCGGGAATGCGAAAATACGCTGTTGTTGATTTTGTGTTATTTACTAAAACCTGTGTTTTATCGAGTGTTAATGTGTAATAATGGTGGATTATTAACCATTAAGTGTTCGTAAATGTGCATGAGTGAAAGGCAAATAGTACAAAGACGAAAAACGTGTATTTTCGTATTCTATCCAAAACTCCATAGAAGCTTCAGTAAAGTATCCACCGCTTTACTGAAGCATTACTTCGACTTGACCACGCCTAGACTAAACTTTAACGTGACTTTACCCACTTTCATTCACGACAACTAGAGATTTATTATATATTATTATTCATATAACTCGACACTGGCTAAATACGCTAATCGCGTGGAGCCAAAAACAAAACAAAAAAAAAACTTATTTGTTAAATGGTCATGGTGATTAGAAGAGACTTAAAAAAATTCAAAAGTGCCGCACACTTCACGATTTTTTGTATGGAAATTTGGAATGATGTATTTCCAAGGAGGTTCTCACAACCATGGTTCTAATGATCTCCTTGCGGGATAACATAAGGCTTCTAGTGTCACACATAAAAAATACTATTTGACTCACACTGAAATAGGCCTAGAATCTTTTTTCTCAGTGTGTTCGTTAGTTTCCAGATATTATTGTGATTGTGCGAGTATTGTGACTTTATATAGGTATGTAGGTATAGTGTATCAAAATATATTTTGGCGTTTATTTCACTTAAGGCTCTCTCTGAAGCAAAACGTCCTGTTTTACGTCGCACAAATATCCGTTTCCATAAATTTTACAAGCAAAAGAAATACAGTAACATAGCTAAATGTTCGTAGAAAAGAATTATCTATAAAATATTCTGAAGAAATAGCCCAGAAACTTGAAAAAAAAAAATCGCAAAAAAGACCCCGAAAAATTTATGTTATCTCATAATCCTGAATGTTTTAAGGGATAACAACCATATTTTTATCCAAAAGAAAGGAAATTTAATCATCAAAGACATATATATGAAAATATTAAAATTAATACTGTCTCTGTTTCTTAATTAAATTAAAAAAAAACGTTCAACTAAAAGAAAATTATTTCTATACAACTTTAAACTTATCTCTTTACAAAACGATTATACATAAAGATGGCTTATTACAGCCCCTTAAGTGCAGCATTTTTCGTAAAACGCAACATAAATAAATAAGTATTATCTCGAAACCATTTTTTTATATTCAATCTTAGGGTGGTAGGTAGGTCAGACGAGTAGGTATTAAAAATGCCCTACCACCATTCTATGATTTCATCACGATGTTGACCTTCACGTAAGCTCAACCACATTGTATGTAGGGTTCGTTCGAGCCATCGCGTGTGTCGGAGACGTGTATCCTCTCTTGAACATAGGACCACAGTCACAGATTAGAGTACGTACATATTATTATCTTCGTCTGATAGTGTCAACTTAATATTTTGATGATCTTGATGTATCTGTAATTATTTCTTTCAATAGGGATGTTGACTCCATTTTTTTATGACGTCAATCAATTCGTTTTAGAAACGTCAAAAATTAGAGTCAAAGTCGGGCCTATCTACTGTGCGCTAAAATGCCCCATACAAATTGAACGGAACATCTGACTGACTGACTGACTGATACATTTTTTTATTCATTAAAATGTAAAGAATCTGATGGCAGTATCATTTAAATTACTAATGGATGATGAAAAAAATGTTGAATTTGGCAAACTTTCAGATGCAGTTCTTTGTGGAAATTATATATTTTTTGTATATTTCATTTTTATTGTGTTAATGTGATCTTCTTAAAACTGTATAACAACAGAAATTACTTCACTGCTACTTAACTATGCTGGAGTGGAAGTTATCCTTAATCAGTCTGATATTGCTATTTTTTTTTTCTTTTCTTTAGTTTGAGTTTTGAGTTTTTACAGTGATTTTGTAGACACGCTCTGTTAGCATTTAGCAATACAATTTGTTCATACTGACGTTAACGCCGCAGTGATAATTGTTACACAAAAAACTGTACAAGACGCAAAATTATAAAAAATATTTTATTTTACACCGCATCAGACTTATTGGCTCGTTTGCGACCTCTGCACATATGGATTAAATTTATTTCAACTGAACAGCGGAAATGTTCTGAGGCAGCCCTGTCCTGGGTAACGCAACAGTCCACCATAAAACACGGTGAGTGCAACTTGTCGGTTGTTTGCTTTCGTTCGCGCTTGCGCCGCTGAAGCTTATTTTTTTCTCCTGATTAGAGTAAAAGACGCGCAACCGGTCGGCGAGCGAAGGCCGCGGCCAGGGACGGCCGCCAGCCGAGTCGAGGACCCCGCTGCACCGCGCCGTTCCTCGCGCACGCTAATGATGCGCCTACAGCTCACCACTAATTGGACTAACTCCACACCGCTCCAGGAAAAAATACACATCCACATTTGCAATCCCCAGAATTGCAAATAGACTTGCGACGACGCCGGCTCTTCAATCATACGAATTAACGAATTATCAAATTCCGATAAAATTGACCCTATCATTAAAGTCGGCGAGCGCACGAAACGGCCCTTATGTCGAGGATAATTTGTCCGCTACGTTTCTTCCTTGTCGTGATTTGCGAGGTGTGAATTCAAATTTTGCTCTCGTGAAGTCGTTTCGGTGCTGGACTCAACGTGTAAACAATTGTCGCAGTTGTGAATGTAGGTTAAGCATTATCTAAAAGTGATTTGTGAATAAATTTTGATATACAGTTAATCGTGATGAGTGCTTTGTTTGCTCCGCTACGTACCTTGGTGAATTATGTCGGAAGCACGTACACCATAAGAATTGCCCTTTAATAACGGCGAGCCGTACTGAATTGTCGTAGATTGCAGACGCACTAAACATCATCTAGCTGTAAATAATGACACAATTGGAAACGTCGTTGTTTCCTTAATGGACGCAGTAGCAATGATAGAAAATGGGCCTTGTGTCCATTATAAATAGCAGGGAAGAAATAATTTTGTCCCGTACTACAGAGCCAGGTGGTTCTATTGTCATCTGGATGGAACTTGAAAGCCTGTTCGTTATATGCCAACAACTCATTGACTCTGAAGTATGAATGTACGTAGGCAGTAAAATCTCGTTGGCAGCATGCTTTTATATACGATAGGTAACTTTTGTATCTAATTTAAGCTATTGTTTTTACCACAAGCTTAACAATAAATAAATGATTTCACACTGTAATTTTCTTACATAATAACCATTTGTAATACTAGCACAAGAAACATGACTAACGTGCTGGTAAAGCTACCAGTTAGTCATAAAAGTCTAATATAAGCAAGCAAAAAAAGTTATTCCCATACCGGAAGACTTTATGTCCACATCATGTCTATGGCTTATTTATAAAACAAAAGCAACATAAAACATAAACGTTTGGAATATAAAGATGAATTTCGTTGAAATGAGACAACATCGGGAGCGCCGGCGAGTCATAAGCCCCGTTTACACAGAGGGCGTGAAGGCGCGTGCTCTCGCGCACTCTCACGCACATGGGCGCACTCAGCACCCGCGCCACCATCACCCCCGCCCCACCCCTGCACGCCACGAATTCCTACGTGCTCAGACCTTTATTTATTTTATACAAAAAGACACAAGCTAGGTGTCGCTAGCGTTCCTGGTAATCTTGTAAACCCGCTCTCGTGAGGAATCTTTACAGCAAAGTGCAACGGAGAATTACTTCTTCCCGTATAACAAGCGGACAACGATTGTAGACTGCGAGCTTGCATTTGATATCCATTTCAAGAGCAATACGTGCGCAATGCGCATACGTGTAAATTGGTACTATGATAGGCGGAGACACGCTCGTCTCGATGATAAAACAACCGCTACGATTGAAGCCATGAATTAAGTTGTAAATATGCCTACGCGGATTCCGTGCGGCCCTTACCTATGATAATAAAACTGCGATATCTGGCTCCGGTCCCTCGTACGTGTCGTTTCAATTCAATGGACATATCCAGCGTCTTATCGGCGCTTAGGCTGTCGCTCACGAGATTTCCTGGTTATCTTTACCTGTTAATTGTAATTTTATGTTGCAGCCATCGATGCGGCCTGACTAATGAAGATTTAAATCGACGGTGGTGCAAGCCCAGTCCCGTTTTGCATCCTTCTATTTACCATACCAAGGTGAAGTAACGTTACACGATCATATTACCTTTCTAATGTTCAGATTGAGGGAGTGAACTTGAATGTATGCTCCCAGCTTCGATATGTAGCATTCCTTCGCTGTATCCGCTACAAAACCGCTCCACATATGCATACCTACGTCCTACATACATTGCCACGTGTGTTAAGTATAGCGAAGATTCCAAGATCTCATGTAAGGAAGATAACGACTCGTTATTTTAGGTAGATATATAAGTTTGCATTGATTGTTATAAATAAATCCATTAAAATGTACAAATAATGAACGAGGCTACCTAATACTCTAATACCTAGTCTAGAACAAATCAATGTGAAACAGTACCCATCTAAGATGCAGTATGGTCTCAAGATAGGCAGATTGATATGGATTCTATTTTTGAATAATAGTGCTGGATGACCAATCAAAACAATTAGAATTAATCATATTAATGATATGAAAAGTTTTTATGCCTACCCCAATTACACATCTCACAGTAGCAGTAAGTAATAATATTCGTAGAATTGCCCATCGATTGTTTTCAAACCTTATAACAAAACACAACCTAAGGTAGAATAGGTAGGTACTGACGTGGGTTGAACAAGAAAAAAATACATGCTGGGGTTCAAACCCAGACAGATAAAGTTGTTAAAATTCAAATTATTCATTACATAAACATGGTGAAATTGTATTCCTAATTTTCGCGTAGTTATTTTACGTAATAATTTTTAATATACTATGTTATATTTGTAAGAGACTACAATAATAATCGGCTGCCTACAGTTATCTTTTAATTTATTGCAATAAAGATATTTTATTCCTTTAAAAAAATGTATTGATATTGATCTAGTTAGGGCCTCGTGCTTTTAAAATCAATTCGGAAGAACTCTGCTTCGCCTCGTCCTTCCAAAATTAATAGGCCGTCAATTGTTTTATTTCCGGCCTCACAGTGCGCTGGTAACTAGCTTGATAACTAGTACTTTCTGAAATCCAATAATTTCTCATCTAGACTTTAAATGTAGGGTCTGATAGAATACCTAGTGCGTGTGTGGAAGAAACCGCCGCTGGTCTACTGCGACTACCACGGGCACTCGCGCAAGAAGAATGTGTTCTTCTACGGGTGCGCCGCTGCAGAGAGCTGGTGTAGCAACGACCGACTGGTGCAGGACGAACCAGTCAAGTATCTGGTAAGTTTTTTTATCATCTTCAGACTGCAGTGGGTAGTAAAATTCACCTTTACTGTTAAATACGTAACAAATGATAACAAGTCGATGTAACAAAAGTTACATAATAAAACACGACTAGGCAGGAAGAGTCAACACTACACCTTCACGATACGGCGGGCGATCGCTTGCGACTGAGCATTTTCCCGGTCGATTTTAGTCACTCGCCGCATGAGAAATGTTGCCGCACGACAAAAGTCGAAACCTACTCTTCAAGTTCCAAATCGAATCGCAATTTCCAAAGTGGAAATAGCGATTTTAGTCTCCTGCAGCCTAGTCGCACGGCGTAAATCGACTGTCTAAGTGGCAGTTCGGCTATTTACTCATAGTTATCTCAATAGTTTGCTCCCCTTGTTCAGATGCTGCCAGCTCTAATGCACCGGATATCGCCTGCGTTTGCTCTGGGCTCGTGCTCGTTCAGAGTGGAAAGGGAACGGGAGAGCACTGCACGAGTCACGGTGTGGCGGCACCTGGGAGTCACCAGATCCTATACCATGGAGGCGTCCTTCTGCGGGTTCGATCGAGGGCCATTTAAGGTGAGCCGCTATAATATGTTTACTAAAATATATTCGATAAACGGAGCGGGGGATCACTCCTAAAATCACCGTAAGAAAGTATTTGGGAGTCAACAATGTTGGAGACATTTTTCTAGGATTAAAGAGCTAAAGAGGTCAACGCTTAACAAGAATAAAAAAAAATCAAATGGTTGCTTCCTTACTGGGTTAGAGGTTTTAGGGTAAGACTCCGTAACGATTTTCTTTTCATAGTGAAAAGGGAGTTATTTCCTTGTCTCTCCTGTCGTTACGCGCATGGGAGACATTATGACTCATAATTTATGAGTTAGCACCCGGGATTTTACAAAAGCAAAAATTTTAAAAAAATTAAAATTTTAGCAAAATAAAATTATTAGATGTAAAGTTACGCATTGTAGTTTCTATTTGAAAACTCTGTATAAACACGTGGTTGCCGTATGCATACAATCAATACCGCAGTGAATTACGGCGACCACACCTAACACAATGAAAGCTCTTACATCCGCGCACAGTGCCTACATTACACCACCACAACTCACTTAAAGTGCCTCCAGCGCGAGGGTGGCCTCTTTACAACCGTGTCAATTAAATAACACCTCCCAATGGAGTAAACACTTTCGAACCTTCCGAGCTCTATGCAACTATTAAACTGAATGAGCACCACAGATAGCAGTCGTGTGTCTCTAAATGTAACGCGTTTATCATTTTTATTTATACGAGTTGTATAAAATGCGCCCACGCATAACATTACCGATATTACCTTCTGATATTCTGAAGTCATTTAATAATGATACACGTCCCGTCTCACTTATATTCCAATTAGAAATGACGGCTTATCCCGAGATTAATGATAGCGATACTTAGCACAGGGCATGTGGGGTAATACATCTAGCGGTGTCGAGGCCGGCCCGCCGGTAGATGGGGATGATAAGGGTCGGAGATGCAACAAATCTGCGCTAGAGTAGACTTATATCTGTGGTGCGTACGAGTGTATGCGGCAAGGCATCGGCGTGCGTGCTGTTTAATTAATGAATCGCGTCGCTATTGAAACCTGCGTGACTGCCGAACGTTTAAACATAGAATGGGCACCGATATCATATTGCTTATCGTTGTGAGTAGAAAGACAAATCCCATGCGACGGCGACACGCCGCCCGGAGAGGTATATTTCTATCCGCAACACTGGCGGTGGGAAACTTGTGATATTTCGTAGTGATTTACCTGGACGTTTCTTTGTACAAGATAAGGTTGAGTCGAGATCGAGTTTGACAGCTATCGTACATCTCATAAATCTCTCGGTCTTAATTACTGATGTTAAATATGATGCGTTGGACGATGAAGCACGTTTGCCTAAGATGTAGGTAGGGACCTTATATTTTGTAATGAGTAATCCGCTACCAGTAGGCAACGTTCCCGAAATACTGGCAGCATTGTCATTTACCACGATGAATGGCAATTCTTAATATGTATTTGTGCTAGAAGCCAGCATTTTAGACACTTGTGGCTTCGACCAGACGCCCTGATAGGTTTAACTTAAAACGAACAAAACTTAATTATAATCTGAATACGTAGGTAATTTGCACACCAGTTTAAAACGATCACATTGCTATTAGAATCTGACACCTAAACGAATTAATCTTAGTAGTTGTATCTACGTAGTCAAGAACTATGAAGACCCCATGGTCTTCCACACAACAATACATAGCCGTGGAACAAATACTTGGCGTTTTGTTGTTTTATTTTTGAGTGCAATTGAATTCACAACCTCGCGCGCTGCAGAAGTAAAGTCCATCAACCTATCAACTACACCACGGGAGCAGAATAAGATGCTATTGTCGCGCCAATAGAGAAAATAGAATTATAATACTACTCACCACTTTTATTTATCGTTCTCGCCTGTGAATGTATGCATTGTTTTGTGTTGTTTCGCAGGGTTTCCACCTAAACACGCAGCATCTTCAAAACGTGGGGAGCGACTTCTGCGAAGCTTTGAACGGCCTCAACGAGAGCGCAACCAACGTGGACATACAACTCACGAAAGATCTTAATGGGTTAGTGTTTTCAGTGCCACTACAATACTGTAACAGAGTTTTTTCTTTACCTGCTGTGGATGGATTTCTAAGAGACAAAATCCATTTTTTGGGGATGTAGATACTCTATATAGAAATTCAGACTAAAGACATTTTCAGCATTTGATGACATGTCATAATTAGCCTAAACATTAATACCTATAAACGGTATAAAGCACCTATCTCACAATGAGTTCGATGTTGGAAAGCCTCAATCCATATGAAAACAGCAAGAACCTCGCCTTTTATAAAATAACTAAGTTCAAGTAACTCACCACTTAAAGGGTCCATTTTTTTTTTGACAGAAATATCGTTGAAATAAAACTGAACGCCACAGAAGTGAACAGGCAAGTTTATGGAACAAGGACCCATTATGTAAAGCTAACCGAATGCAAAAGCGTTGCACGTAACTTTACAACATCGCCTGTGATACTCGTTACTTTGAACGAGTTCTACTTTGCCTTGCGCTCGCATTTTCTTTCGTACTTAACATAACTGCTGCATATGCTTGTGTGTGACTATAATATTCATGAATGCATTGTTAACCAATATTCAAATTGATCATCTTTTAATACGAAGGAAATAAACCGCATGATTCCATAAAATTGTATTTCATGAGTTAGGTAATTCTGTCTTTCTATCAACTCTAAGGAAAGGAAAAAGAAATCGCTTGTTTAGATAAGATTAATGTCTACTTAGGCTAAGATTCAGAGACGATTCTAAGCGTAGACTTTGGCTTTCATATGTCAAAACTGTATAGAATTTTGACGTATGGAAGCGTGAGTCCACGCTTAGATTCGTCTCTGAATCTCAGCCATATGGTTGTCCCAAAATCATGATTTAATTTCGAGCGCACTGCAGCGCAGGCCTTTGTGTTTCAAAGTTCTGAGTGGCACTGCAATTGTTATGGGCCGGCGTTTTGCTTACCATCTGGCAAACGACCAGCTCGCCTCGTTACCAAATAGCATAAAAAATATAACTATGGGAATTAATACAGAAGAAGCTCTGGGAGATTGAGTACCTATAATTATTATATTTCGTGTTTTTCACTCCCCCAGTGAGATCGCAGTGGACAGCGACCCCGGTTCCGGTTCTGACAGCGTGCTGAAGACGGACTCCGACGAGGACTTTGATTAGTTGCAGTGTAGTGTTACGTTAGGCTAAGCGCTTGCATGGAAGTCTGTGGGTCTGCGCAACGCCTTAGGTACAGCTTCAGCTCCATTGTCTCCTGTTTTGCTGATTTCTTGTAGCAAGACCGGTAACTATATTGCCCAAAATAGTGCTTAGGTACTGCTTTGTAACAGTTTGCACTTATATTGTTTTTTTTTATTTATTTCTTGACCTGGATACATAGTCCTTAAGTTGCCACTTTTATTGTTATTATTTATTATTGCCCATGCAAATTGTGCGCATTTCATTAATAAGTAGGTATTCTAGCTAACCTTGAGCTTCTCCTTATGGATAGTTGAACTGTCTGATAGTAACGGTTTGCATCAAAGACCTGCATTTTGTAGTCTTTATACCAGCAGTTCTCGTGTCTAATATAAAATACAGGCTTATGTTTCCCTATCTAGTACCCAAGGCGTTGGTGGAATTCATTGGCTGAACTACAAACCCCAAGTGAACAATTAACATGTATAATCATCAGTAGTAGTTCCTTGAACCATGGTAAGAGTTACGTAATGGAACACTGATTGATTTAAACGTTCATAATGTAACGTTAATATCTACTGAAATAAAAAGTGGAATAAGAAAGTAAACACAAGCTTTAAAAAGTTGTAATATAATTAGTCCGTATATTAATACGGGATTCGTATGTTTTGAGTTCGAGCCCTGAAAGTAGAAAGCTATTATTATTTTTGAATATTATTTTTTTTGTAATATTTACATCGTGTTTCAATGTGCTAAGTTTTCAAACGAACAAAATTGTGTGTTTTTGTAGCTTATTTTCAGTTTGTTTTGATGTGATACTATAAATTAAATTTTAAGTGGCTTGTGATCTCAGTAACTAATTAATAAATTATGAAATCGGAATTTTGTTTTTATTTTCGAATCTTCTTTTTCTTTTTTCAAAACACGCCAACTAGTTCGATTGGAACTGCAATTTTTATGGACGCGTGTGGCGTTAGTTTCTTTTTGTATGCGATTAGGTGATCAGCTGCCTTATCAGCTAACAATCTCGTGTTCGTTTTCAATACCAGACCGATTAAAACCAGCGGTCACTAGTCTTCGTGTGGAAGGAGTTGTCAATAGTTTTCGCTTCTTTTCGTTTTGTAAGAGCTTATTTCTTTAATAACCAGCGAAAATCCTAGACTATTCCTTCCACACGAAGACTAGTCACCGCTGGTTTTAATCGGTCTGGTATTGAAAACGAACACGAGATTGTTAGCTGATAAGGCAGCTGAGCGGCCTTACCGGGTAATAACATCATCTTCGTATTCGACTCAACTCGATTAAAACCAGCGCTCGCATGTCTTCATCGGGAAGAAACTGTCTAAAGATTTCGTTTTGAAACGAACGATATGAACGGAACAAGTTGTTCGAAAACGAAAACTAGTGATAACTCCAAACAATTCATTCCAACAGAATACTACATTCCAACCGAATACTAGCGACCATTTAATCGGGTTGGCGCCGAAACGAAGACGATTTCATTAGCCAGTAAGGCCGCAGGGGCCTTACTTCGAAAATCGAACGTCGAAGTTTCCTTCTATGAAAATGTTTCGAATCTAATGTTCGACTCGATGTTCGTACTTGACATTTTTTCTTTCTTGGTAGGAAAATGCCGATCCGTCAGGCGAAGCTTCGGCGTTCGATTTTCGGAGTAAGACCCCACAATACAGGTCGTCAGAAAATGTTTGCCCCTATCAATTGCCGCGCCAAGCTTTTGATTACAAGTTCTACGCGGCAGTATACACCGCGCTCATTTCCCTGAAATACAAGTATCATACCAACCAATGACAGCAATAGTGTTTTTCTATGTCATTAGTTGGTGAGCAAAGTTACATATATACATTATTGGACAATTATAGCAAATTTTTGTATCCACTTGTCCTTCTAGGGAATCAGGGAAGATAAGCTGGTGGAGCAAATAGTCTGTCCATCAAGTTTATCGTTTTTTATATTCCATACAATTAGATAGGTACATTCGATTTAAAATTACCTCTTTTCAAGGCTATAGACAAATTCTTGCGGAAACTTAAAAACAAGCTGATAATCTATATATATGGTATATAGTGTGGAAATAGTGATATGATAAGCTATAATTTCTACACAACTATAGAAAAAATACACAGTAATGTAGGAAAATGTATATATTATCTCAAAACTTCATTATCAACAATAATCACATTTTACTAAACGTAGTTTTATATTAACATAAATAATTTGCACTATTTGCATCTCTGCAATAATATTGTTACTATCTATTAGTTTGTCTAAACTTAAACTTAGGAAAATATAAATCACATGTCATTTCAATGGATTAACTATCTACATTGCATAGGTATAAATGTAACTGTGATGAGACGATACGTCATGATAAAATAACATTTAAATATAACAGGTTATCAAAATACACTGTCTGCTTCGCAGCTTAGTTTGATGCATAATATAAAATGCAATAATTCACTGACTTTATAAATAAATGCCACAGAATAACAAATATTTATTTATTGCATACATACATTCAACTTATAACATTTGTAACAAAGATGGGTTGTGACTTCTGATTTTTAGTAAGAACCCATTTGCAAAGTGTGATCTGTGATCGCCATTTTGCTTTCCATAAAGAAAGGAAAGTGAGACTTCTCTATATGAAACGCCCTTTCTATAAAAGTCAGATAAAAAGAGTTTGCCTAGTTTGTCCAAAGAACGCAGGACGTGAACTGGAAATAGCGATACTGAATCTTGTTTATGAATGAAATTATACATAGCCCTAGTTTGTTTGACCTTATATTCATTCGTGTACTCAAAAATGTTTTGTCTATCTAGGTTATTGTCAAAAAACTATGATGTCTTATTGGTCCGAATACTTTAGGACGAGCGTTCAACTGGGTACTCAGAAGGGACTTCCCTCATCAGAGGCTTTATTATTGTGACAGTTACTTGAATATTTAATTCTTGTGTGTTTCTGTCACAACTGAACTGCAATTTGCTACCAAATCTTTAAAGCTAAAGAAATATAATAAATAAAGGTACCTACGCATCTTTATCTAACATATCGTAATATAGAAACACGTGCCCTAAGCCATACGAGATCTAATCGAAATTATGTCAAGCACAAAAGATGCGAAACAGACAGAACAACATGTATGAAAACTAGTAGCTAGTAAATTAATATAAATACTGATTTTAGTACATATTAAAAAATACAAATCGGTTAGATCTGAAACAACAAAAAAATATTAAAAACGTCACTGTATTGTCAATTTTACAAAATGTTGGTCGTAATTGACATTATTACGTCATGTAATCTCGTCTTTAAGATTGTATCTATTATTTATTTGTTCATATAAAATTAAAATATTATTTTATTATATTTTTATTTATGTTTAATGAGCTTAGGAATTAGAAATTACGAATGATTTAGTACAACTTAATTTTTAACTTTTAACATGATAAAAACAAAGATGTCCAATACAAAAAAAACATCGTCACATGAAGATTGAAGCTAAGAGGACTCTACAGGAAATGATTCCTTCTTTCTAACTAACAGACTACTCTACGAGCATTCCAAAATAAGGATTGGTTATTATTAAGCATTGATTCAAAGGATATTTTTAGCACGAGTAATCACAGTCAAGCATTTTTTTATACTGTTTGTTTAGCGGTGAGTTATTGAAACATTTCTTAATTTAATCACAGATCAATTATGCATTATGCTTGGTACAATTCTTGAGAGGAGTAACAGTTATTATCTATATTTATAATCTCATTACCTCTTAATCTCATTACCTAAAGAGGTAATGAGATTTGTGAACAAATGTATATTATGTCAGTTTTTTATAACAATTAGATCTACATACATTTCACTACGAACTCGCCCGATAGTAAGGCGAGATGTGAGCATGTGAGTCTAGATTTCTAGAAGATACCAAAAACCCAGGTTTCAAGAAATAAGGGAGACGGCAGAGATCCATTGCAGTGAGCACAAAAACTATGGAGCTGAATCGGTAGAATTATACAAATGACAAAGAATATTGTCTTTGTCATTTTTATAGTCTAAACATAGATAGTCTTATAAGAATAATACTTAATCTGTGGTCAAACTTACTACGTTTCAGAAACTCGCCGTAAGTGTGTCATGTCATGATCCATGGTGTATGTAATTGGTTAGAATATGAAATTCGGTTCGGTGGATACTCACTTTGTCGGTAATCGACTGTCTTTATTTGGTTCAACGTACCCTAGTATATATAGTTAAACAACATTTTGGCATTATTTAGTAATACGCATACGCATGGAAAATTTAAAAAAGAAAAGATCAACAATGATTTTAAAGTAGTAATATAAAGTTACTGAGCATTCATAAAAATTCAATAACTTGCAATTGTTAAAGAAAACTATAGAAACACATTGTGCAAATATATAACTATTATACACTAGTAGATATTTATTACATTTTGTTTAGTGCACAAACTTAATTATAAATGAATAAATACACATAATATTCCCGATTCTGTAACTAATTTTAATATCACTGTCTCTTTTCAAATACAAACATGAGAAAAGGATGGAAGATATATTATCCATCCATCTCCATCCAGCATCAGTCCAATATCTTCCATCCTCACAAATATATACATCACAAAAATTTCGCTTCCAACAGGATTCGAACCTGCGTCTTCTGGCTTGCCGGGCCAGACGCCTTAACCACTAGGCTATGGGAGCAATCGATGTTGACTACGAAATTCTTGATATGATGTATTTCTTTTCGGCTTACAAGCCATCAATCTTCCATCATTTTTCGTGCAATAGGAAATTAGACACGTTTAAATTAATTGCAGTTAATGTTATGCTACATTAACTTACAAACAAGTGGATTAATTTGACAGGCCTTAAATATATTCCATCCTTTTCACATGTTTTAATTGGCAAGAGACAGTGATATTAATATTTGTGATCACCGACTCGAGGCAGTTGCCAGGAGGGAATAATACTCCCAAAAAATTCTGGAAAACAAATGCTATAAATTAAATACGCACAATTTTCGTAACTACTGCTCGATACGATACTGTCATCCAAACCAAAAAGTAGCGCGTTGTTTTTTAATAGGTTTGGACTATCATCACTTCATGTGTCACATTCACACTCATATCGAACACAATGTTAAATTAATTATTATTATAATAATATTACGTGTATGCATAGTAATTTCGAAAAACAAATAATGTCAGTTGTAAAATCTCTCAAAGTTACGCTCAAAGCTATCTATTTGTTTTGACACTTAGTCCACTGTGGGAACAAAACTGGGATAATAGGGACGGATAATGTAGGGATTTCCTGCATCCCATTATACTATAATTTTTGATATTGACTTTAAATGTATTGCTGTAGTTAATTGACTATACTGTATTGCAGTGCCTAATTGAATAAATAATTTAATTACTCCGCATAACAAAATATATGCGTTGTTATATCCGCAAGGCTTTCTCGTACCTTTTATCAAACAAAACCGATCGACCGATCCATTTATAATCTGCGTAACTAAGGATTAACTGTAGGCAAGGTGTTAGTAACATTATACTTCCATGTGATAAGTAAGGATGAACGTGTGTGGTCTGTCCAAGCTTAGCGAATCAGAGGTTCTTTTCAAAAATAGATTATTCCACTTTGGTCCAGTTTTTTTTTATTTGACTGTTAACGTTGAATTCTAAATGTGGCAGAAACAGAAATTTTGCAAAACGTGACAGATCCATCAAAAAATAAACGGTAAATGCCTGTCTTCATCATAAGCAGTTTACTCTAATTCAAAATTCTATTTGCTCAACTTTTGCAAAAGCAGAGAGAATAATTTTCAACTTTTGAAAATGACGTCACTTGTTTGACTGGGTAAGTTGAGCTTAATCAAACTCCAAATTTAATAAACCTGCAATCCTAGTAATATTACAAAGGCGAAAGTGTGTTTATTGTTTTGTCCTTCTTTCACGCAGTAACGGAGCAACGGATCGACGTGATTTTGGCATAGATATAGTTTATGGACCGGAGAGTAACATAGGCTACTTTTTATCGCGGAAAAATGCACGGTTCATGTGGGAGCGCGGGTGAAAACCACAGACAGAAGCTAGTATATGATATACGTATTTTCCGTGTATATAGTAATATTAAACGCATCGACACTCGCATAGATTTAAAAAAAATGAACGGACCAAAAATCACATTCTCGACGACAATGTCGTATGCTCAACTCACGCGCATTATATCTGAATAAAGTATACTAAGCGTCTGTGTTGGTAGAACGAGTCTGCAACGCACGGTATCCGTAGCAGACACGTATCACCATTTAACTCTAGATGTGAACAAATAAATAAGGTATACATTGCTGTCTATGGTTGGTGGTACGTGTCTACAAAGCACGGTGTCCATTGCAGACACGATTTAACGCTCTAGATGTAAACAAACAGATGTTGTATGCATGTCTATAACTGGTGGTACGTGTTTGCCACGCACGGTGTCCGTGAACCTTTAGAAAACAGCGAAAGTCTAACCTGCTGCCTTACAACAATTTCGTGTTCGTTTTCGATTCCAAACCGATTAAAACTAACGGTCACTAGTCTTCGTCTGGAAGGAGTTGTCTAGAGTTTTCGCTTCTTTTCGTTTTGTAACAACTTGTTTCCTTAATAACGTTTGTTCTAAAATTATAACCAGCGAAAATTCTAGACTATTCCTTCCAGACGAAGACCTAGCGACGACTTGTCTTAATCGGGTTGGAGTCGGAAACGAACACGAGATTGTTAGCCGGTGAGGCTCCTGTGAATGCGTATATATCTAGGCAAAAATGGTGGCATTTATTTCGTGCAAACCGAACATTACTGCATCTCTAGAGGTTAGTTCCTCGATGGTCCACGTAGTCGCACGTTCAATCTTGTTGCTAAAGAGTGCGACTTGTTAACTTGCCGCTGAGGCGTGCTGGTTTCGGTCAGTGCGCAGGCGCGGGGGGCGCGGCGCGGGGCGGGGCGCGCGCGCGGGGGGGCTGCAGCCGCTGGCGCGCCAGGAAGGACTGGCCGGCGGAGATGAGTCTGAGGCGAGTATCGACGGCGTCGCGGTGGCAGCGCGCGCCCAGCTGGTACCACGCGGAGGCCAGCAGCCGCTGCTCCGCGTGAGCAGCGCCGCGAGCGCTGTCGCCGCCGCCGCTGCCGCTGCCACCGCTCCAGCTGACGATCCACAAACACAACAGAATTTGTAACGGGGTTATATCTAACTGCGAGCTAACCGAACTCCTTAGCGGCCCATAGCTTCGGGGATCGTAAGGCTCACTTCAAAAGCGCTTACTACAAAAATGTTTATTGAATTAAATAAAAACTAACTTGAAATTGTCAAAATACACAAATCGTGTCTGGCCAAGAAAGAAGAAAAAAAACACATATTGGAAAGTTTGAAATGGTGTCGATTCTGGCGTCTCATACATAAACCTAATTTTAGTTTTGCTCTCTCTTTCTACCAAATACCATCTCTTTCTCATGTTACATAACATGTTATTTTTATTTTCTCATGTTATGTAACATGAGAAAGAGATGGTAGCTGTTTGACAGGTCCAAATTTAATGTTAGAGTTGTCAAATATTTTCAATCCTTGATTAGCCCCCAATAAATGCATTGCCGTTAAATTTTTAATAGGCATAATCAAGTGGATTAATTTAACAGGTGTCGTCTCGTGTCCACGATCAATGCAACTTGATCGAAACGTCGAGGTAAATAAAAACCTGTTTCTATGGAGATTAAGTCCTTTTCTTAAAAGTAAACAATAATTTAACAGGTCAAAAATATATTCTATCTTTATCTCATGTTCTCATTGAAATTTAAACTAAAATTAGGTTTAGGTAAGAGACGCCAGAATCGACACCAATGTATGAAATTGACATAAGTACTAGTTAAGTTTCCATTTATCATGTTATACTAAAGAATCTAACAATCAGTTATAAACAGTGAGTCGAGCTATGAGTGGAGTGGAGTGAAAAAAAAACACGTCTTACTCTTTGTTGTTGTTCGTGGTAGCGGCGGCCGCGCTGGTGCTGGGCGCCGCTCGCGAGTAGCCAAGTGTGACGTCCGACATCGATTGTTGACCTGTAAACAACAATATTTCTACCCTCAATTATGAATAAGGAGAATTCTCGCCGTTTAACCCGCTTAGTGGGGCTGTTGTAGATGGAGACCTGTCATCCGTGACGATTTTTTGAACTACCGAAATTGGGGAGAATTCGGGCCATTTATCCCACTTGGTGGCGCTGTTGTAGATGGAAACCTGTCACCTGGCGAGCATTTTTAGAACTACTGATACTGAAATTATCAATGAGGAGAATTCACGCTGTTTATCCCGCTTGGTGGCACTGTTGTAGACGGAGACCTGTCATCCGTGACGATTTTTAGAACTACCGAAATTGGGGAGAATTCTCGCCATTTATCCCGCTTGGTGGCGCTGTTGTAGGCGGAAACCGGTCACGTAAAGACGATTTTTAGAACTACCTATATTATCTATCCAATAACATCTACCCAATAGAGAGAATTATCGCTATCTATCCCGCTTGGTGGCGCTGTTATAGATGTAGTAGACCTGTCACCCTGAAATTGGTCATGCAAACCGTGGATTTATGCGCTTATTGAGAGGTCTATATCCAGCAGTGAACTCGACACAGGCTGATGATAATGATGGCGAAATATAAATCTAGTCGGCTCCGTGACTAAGTTGGCTACTACCTGCACAGTACAGGATCCCAGGTTGAATCGTCGGTCACGGCAAACTACTTTGTAGCGTTAGCAGAGTTATTGTTCCCGGGTTTTGGATGTTTGTGTTGTGTATCTGCTTGCGTCGTTTGTCACATCATCATCATCAGCCGGAAATCACCCACTGCTGAACACATCCCATAGGACGCCACTTTGAACTGCTATTTGTCTCTTACATTCAAACAGCTCCCACAACTGTTTTATCTATCTAAAATTATTGAAAAATTCACAAGAAAGATTGGCACAGAGTCGGAAATTTTTAAAAGAAAAAACGAAACAAAACTGGATTTCATTGAAGAGGCATTTCTGCTGTGGCTGTCAAAAAAGGAATTTGGAAAGGCACATGGTAAAAAGCTACCCGTGCGAACCCGAGGCAGGTCGCTAGTTTGTGTATAAATAAAAACTGACCGGTGGTGGCCCGTGGGTCCAGTGATTTGACGACTTGCTTTGCCTTCTCCACGCACTTCTTGTATCGCTCCTCCAGTGCCAGGAGCTCCGCGTCTCGTGCCGTCAGTGCCTCCTGTAACTTGGTGCCGCGGCGCCGCTCTTCGCTTAACAAACCTTGTAACTCTTCCACTTGCAGCGCTGGAATGTTAAATAATTATTGGTTTAGTGGTTTGCGAGGTTGAACGCCGATTTGGAATCTGTCCCATTTCTGTATTGGTGTAGAAGTGTGGCGCTTTTAATTCGTTTTATGAAAAAATGTGTTGCTGTTCTATAGACGGCAGACGCCAGCTCGACTCGTTATGAAATAGCATAAAAAATTAAGTTTTTTATACTATTTGATAACGAGTAAAGGGGATATTTTGCCTGATGGTAAGCATAATGGAAGTCCATAACAACTACATTGCCACCCAGGACTTTGAAACACAAAAGTCTACGCGGCACTGCATTGCACTCGTTATCCTAAGATATACCAAGTATTAATTCTCATAAGCCCAGTAATGTCACACCCATTACAAACCCGTTGTGAAGTTCCTGAGGGCACTCTCCAATGTGTCTCAAAACTCGATAAAATATCATTAATGAGCCAACTCTTCTACGGTGCTCATGACCTTTTTTAACTTATTTTTCACATTATAATATAGCTTTAGTACTTTGGCGGTACTCACACTTCCTCTGGTTATCTTCGACGGCGGAGGCGAGCCGTTGGTGCGGCGCGTCTTGCATGGCCTCAAGCTGCATTATCTTCTGGTTCGCTTCTCTGTTCATTGTCCTCAGCTTCTCTAACCGCGACGCGTAGTCTTCCAGAAGTGCCTGAATAGAAAACAGTAAACAATCTCACACTTCATACTATAACCAATAACCATAGACTAGAATAACAAAAACGACTAAGGCCCATGTTATTTATATTTGTCTAATAATGTAAACAAATGGCGGATCGCAAATCAATAACATAAATTGAGATCGGATTATTGCCAACCAATGAATTCGAACCGGTCTACCTTCTTCGTTTCACGTTTTTTGCTAGATGCCGTTACCACTAACACAAAAGTCACTCGTAACTCGATGTTGATCTCAACAGTTACACAACCCTTGGGTAATTTCGACAGAACGCCATTATAATTCATATGTAGCTTGGTTAGAGAGGCGATCGAAATATCCTAATATAGAAATTACAACCGAGAGGATGGGTTTCAACTCTAGAGAACCAGGAATCCGTTGGTCAATTTAGGTAAAAAGTATACAATTGTCGAAAAAAATTAGCGAGCAGCGGCGCGAGTACGGAAGTCGGTTCGATAAATTTGTCGAACCGAAAAACTCGACAAATTTATCGAATTTTGCGAGTACCGAAGTCTGATCGTAAAGTATTGTAGCAGCTCTATATTCTCTTTGGATTCGACCTAGCGTTTCGATAACTTTTGTCGATTGTTTCGAGGCTCGATAAATCCCACGTTATCGATTTGAACTGTCATTTTTATCGAATTTTATTATCGAACCGACTTCCGTACTCGCGCCGCAGATACTGTAAGTTACGTATGTCGAGATCAACATCGAGTTACGAGTGACTTTTATGTTAATGGTTACGGCATCGAGCGCAAAATAACGCGAAAGAAAGAAGGTAGACTGGATCGTTTGCTCATAACTACCCAACAATCTACCCGCAATAACTTCAGTTAGGTGTGAACATGGCGCTTACAACAGTTTCGAAATATCGAGGGCTCAAAACAAATAAAATACATGGTAAATACCCCGTCCCTAAAGTAAATTGTTAAATTTCGTTTGTTTCTTACACACACCTGCACGGAGGCCTGGTCTGCCTGCGCGCCCTGATTTTGCCGCAGAAGCTTGTTCTCGTGTTCTAGGCGGATGAGGCGCTCCTTCATGTCGTTGGGTATTAGTTCGCGCGACACGTTGCTTTCACTTGCACCTGGGAAAAGGAAATACAGTTCTTTTTAGGGTTGCATACCTCAAAAGGAAGCCTTAAGTCTCACTTCATTATCCGTCTGCCTGTCTTTTATTTTATCTCAAATGGGCTTGCGTTGGACCACTACTGATGTCAAGTGACGTTGGGGGCGACGATGTAGCATGCTGGCCCAGAAGATACCTGTTCGCTCGTTTCTTAAAGACTCCCAGAATGTAGTGTTAAAAAAAACAGATACCGGCAATGAGTTCCACACTTTAGCTGTACGCGTGATGAAGTTCCAAGCAAAACGCTACGCACTCCATACACGAACGGACTTAAGCTTGGTACAAATTAAGAAGCTGTCCCGGTGTGAAGTACTGTCTCACTTACTTCGCACTGTCTGTCAAGATCGAGAATCAAAACCTATAGGGTACTTCCCGTTGACCTAGAATTGTGAAATATGGCTTCTATGTATTTACTTAGGCTTATAGCTTAGGGAAAAGGCCGGAAACCGTAAATTTCACAACACAAAAAAATATTCGTTTAAAACCGTAAATTTGTAATCACAACACAAAAAAATATTCGTTTAAAACCGTAAATTTGTAATCACAACACAAAAAAAATATTCGTTTTGTTTGGGAGGGAAACTTAAAACATACTCGGAAAAGCGAGAAAAATCTTCCAGACTCGTTTGTACGGAAACCTCGGTGCACGAGTCCGACTCGCACTTGGCCGGTTTTTTATATGTACCGTACTTTTTTGGATAATTTTTCTTCTTTCATCTATCAGTGTAAATATTAACACTTTTGCTATTTAGAGTACAACAGCAATATATCTGTTTCTCCAAGCTTAACTAAATCCGGTAGTAATTGGTAAGAGATAAGAGTGCTATCCCTTACCAATTAAGAATATGAAAAAAGGATGGAATGTAATAATTGTTAGACCCGTCCAATTAACCTAGTTTCTCTTTTAATCGGTGTGTGAAATCAATTAAATGAAGTGGCATTTATTTTGCCATTGAAGAAAGAGGGACCAATCTTCCAAATTCGATCCTTTTCACTTGCTATTTATTGGAAAGAGATAGTGTTATTAATATCCATTTAAGCTGGTAAGTGGTAACCTTCTTACCTGCTGTTATAGTAGATATCGTGGAGCATCGCAGCTCGTCAACGGTTTCCCTCAGTGTGTCTCGCTCTTGCAGTAGTACGTCTCGCTCTCTCTGCAGCGACGCCGCTTGGCTACTGAACTTCTTATTCTCTATCTCTAGTTTGTTGGCCCTCGCTATCTCCGAGTCCAGTTGCTCGTTTAGATCTGTCACCTGGAAGATAAAGCGCAAATATTTACAGGTCTACGATTCGCAATTTCTTTTTTGTCTATCTTACAGTCTGTCTGTCATTTGTATGAAAAGATTCACCTATGCAAAAACATCTTAAGATAAATTTTGCGACATTACCTGTTTCTTGTATATGTCTAGCTGCGCTCGCACGGCGTTGGCGCGCGCGGCGGCTTGTTCGTGCTCGATAGCTCGCTGCACGTGCTCCGTGTTGGCGCCCTCTAGTAACTTCACCTGCAATGTACCACATGTACACTAAATACACACAATACTAACATGCAACCATCGACATACTATCCCCGACAGATGAAATACTATACTATCCGATCTCACAACAATGTATTGATTTTGCTACAACAAATATCAGCGCTCAGCGTATCAGGAAACTGGGAATCGGCGCGAGGCGGTGGCTTAGCCAATCAGAGCGCATTATGTCTAGGCAAAAATGGTGGAATTTATTTCGTGCAAACCAAACGTCACTGCATCTCTCCACTGGCTACCGAGCCCTATTTTTTTTAATATTAAGTGTTTAACTGCTATTTCCTTGTTGCATAGAGTACCTGTCTCTTCAAATCCACGTGTTCCTCCATACGTTTCTTGTAGGAGGCCACTGCTTCCTCAAGCACGGCCGCCTTGGCCGCTGTTTCTCGCAGCGCGTCCACTTCATCCCTCAGTATCACATTCTCTGATGCCGCTGACTGGAATAAAAAGTTCAGAGTAAACTTGTCTATGTGCAAGTTCCAAATCAATTCATTCTATACTTTTTCGATAGGAAATCCGATTCAATGTGAACACGCTAAATCTGTAATAGGCCAGGGGACATACTCCGAAAATCGAACGTCAAAGCTTCGGCTCTCGGATCGCAATGTTCCTACTACGAAAGTGTAGAAAGACAAAATGTCAAGTTAGGTTAGGTTATGAATTAACGTGGGATCCGAAACACCGTTAGTGGTAGGACTAACTCTTCTGCGAGTGTCCGTCTGGGTTGTTACCACCGCTTTGCTCGTGAAGTCTGCCGCCAAGCAGTAATGTGCAAGCATTACTGTGTTGCGGTTTGATGAGTAGAGTAGCCAGTGAAATTACTAGGCTTATGAGACTTGATACCCAATCTCTCAGGGTAACGAGCGCACTGCAGTGCCGCGCAGGCCTTTGTGTTTCAAAGTTCTGAGTGGCACTGCAATTGATAACAATTGCAGTGCCACTCAGAACTTTGCCATGCTGGCCATGCGCCCCGGTAGCCGAAGCTTCGTCGTTTTCAGAGTGCGAACATTTTTGACAGGTAGCCTACCGATATCGTAGCTACATCACACGCTAGACACTCATCTAAAGCTGGTAACTCACTTGAAGCTCTTCGTTCCTCAGCTTGTACATGGCGGCCTCCCTCTCCAGCGCGTCGGCCCGCGCGCGCTGGTCGTCCCGCTGCAGCTCCACCTTGTCCAGCTCGTCCTTGAGCGCGTCCAGCTGCGCGCGCATGTGGCTGTAGCGCAGCGTGCCGGCGTGCGCGGGGCCCAGCGACGCGCCCAAGTCGTCCAGCGCCGCGTCCCCGCTCTCGGCCGCGGCTTCCCGCGCCGCGGTCAGACGGGCTACTTCGCTTAAAAGCGTCATTTTCTCTACTTGGAGAACTTTCACCTGATATTAGTGAATATATATAAATTAGGTACGCGTCACGTTATATAAGTTTTTAAATTTTCATGGTCACTAACGCAAGAGTTAACTTTAGTAACGGGATATTTACCGTGTATTTTATTTGTTTTGAGCACTCGATATTTCGGCACTGTTGCAAGCGCCATGTTCACGAGGAAACATGGCAGTAGGCGACGCGCCTCTTTGGCGTTTGAAACCGGTAGCGCGCCTCCTTTTGGCCGGATTTAAATATTATAATTTTTGAATATTTGACGTTTACCTTTTGATTGTTACTTGGAAAAATATACTGCTATAAAATACACGAACCTGACGAACTTTTACTAATTTTCCCGAAGTAATACCCTGCCCTGAACCCACGTAGCTTACATTTGCCATGTTTCCTCGTGAACATGGCGCTTGCAACAGTGCCGAAATATCGAGTGCTCAAAACAAATAAAATACGTGGTAAATATCCCGTTACTAAACTTAACTCATGCGTCACGTTGTTTGTCCGCGATGGACTCCTAAACTACTTAACCGATTTTAATCAAATTTGCACACCGTGTGCAGTTTGATCTAACTTAAAAGATAGGATAGCTTACATCTCAATTTATAGCCGCAATATTATTTTATTGCAAATTCTATTAGGGTTCCGCGCAAACAAATAAAAACCATGAAATCCAAAATCTCCACGCGGGTGAAACCGCGGGGCAGCAGCTAGTATTTATAATAATACCTGGCTCATCATCATTACAAGGGTAGGAAACAATACAACACAATACGAAATACTTTATTGTACAGCAAGCTTAAATATTAAACAGTACAGAAATATTAAGCAACACTAATGTACAACGTGCGGACTTATCGCTAAAAGCGATCTCTTCCAGTCAAGTTTTGGATGGAGAGAACTAATGGAGTGAGAGAGGTCGGTGGTGGTCGGTGGTCGGCTCGAAAAAAAACTAAAGAACACGCTATTGTAACGCTGCTGATATAGAAGCCGCTTGTTGTTATCTTCAGTGTTACTTATTGTGTCCTCAGAACGGCCTAGATGCATTGCGCGTATTCTAATTTAGGCAACTGCAGCAAGAGCTTGTAGACTCAGACTCTAATGTTTACATTGGCTTGGTCCACAACAGACGTATTATAAGATTACATAGTAAGATGCGATTCATGCAGCTTCAAAGATAAAGCCTCCTATTAACAGCTGGTGGTTAAACTACTATGGACTTACCCGAGAATCTAGGTCATGACAGCGTTGTGCGAGGGCCTCTCTCATTTCCACATCGGTCTGTTCCGGCGTCACCGGCTCTAAGTGCGGTCCGACGCGGGTCCCGCCCAGCGTCAGTGTTTCCAGCTCCTGACAAGCACAATACTTGGATATTTGATGCACAACACACACAAATGCAACAATGACAAGTACAACTTTGCGCGGAACAGCTGCGGGAATGAAATTCAGTTTGCGTATTAATTATAGAAACTAAACTTTGATAGGTACCTACCTAAAGAGTTCAGGCTACTTCGTGATGATCGAAACATTGTATGACATGCCAGGGGCGTATGATATTTTCAGATGAGTTTCTTAATCCATTTGTACCCAGTCGCATCTAAAAGAGCGACCGAGCTTTGCTTAGTTTTGCCGAGGATAATACTAATGACATAAACAAATAAATTGCTCCTTGAAATTGTTAACGGAGATCTTCAATATTCACACATACTCAAGATTCGCAGCATCATTATTAAATGTTATCAAAAGATAAAAGTGGTTTAACCGGGGCGCTGCCTATGCTGTAACCACAGGCTGTCAGCTGACTTGCAATACAGCACTAAAACTAACAACATTGTACCTTGAACCTAGCCTACATCCTCACAAGGACTTTGTCATAGCTCCATGGAGCTGTGACAAATGTATACTCAAACAACGAGACTCACTCAAGCAAACAAAGTTTTTAAAAATACACTTCACAAAATATAAACACATCAACGCGGCGTCTACCTAACGGCACTCGCACAACTAACACATCTCGGCATTATCGTGATACAAGGACATAAAAATAAATCGTTACTAAAAACACTCAATTTCTTTAGCGCGTCGAGCAACGAGCATGCAACTTGGAAAGTGATGTTGGGTAAGAACTAAGAATGTATGCTTAATACGTTTCTGCAATGATGGACAGTCACCTACATAAAATATCCACATAGTACAACTTTATCGCTGTAAGTTTTTCGAAACTGCGCTGCAATTTTATATCAAACGTTCAATTGTTTAATGCGATGAGGTACAAAATCGCATTATATTTTAATACCGCGTCCATATATATTGTGTTACGCGATTATAGTCCAGTGCATGAAAATGCGGTCGACTGAGCTAAATTACATATTGCATATGAAAACGTGAGACTAATTGGTTACGGGTGGTTACGATTATAAGATTATTAGGCGCTAAGATTAAAGTACTGTTAATTGTGTATGTGCATTCTTTCATGGCGTTTTTTATGCCAAATGGAGCAACTTATCTGTAAATTGGTTGGATCGAAAGTACGATTGAAAAAACTTTTTTTTCTCGATCAATGAATTAATTACAATGGGTGTTCCGTTCGAAATACACTTAGAATAAGAAAGAGCTTCAAAGAAATTTTGATCAGTTCGTAAATCTGCGGCGCAAGTACGGATCTTTTCGGTCGATAATATTCGATAAAATTGACAGTTCAAATAAAAAAAGTGAGTTTTATCGAGCCTCGAAACAATCGACAAAAGTTATCGAAAAGCTAGGTCGAATCCAAAGAGAATATAGAGCTACTACAATACTTCACGATCAGACTTCGTTACTCGCAACATTCGATAAATATATCGAGTTTTTCGGTTCGACAAATTTATCGAACCGACTTCCGTACTTGCGCCGCTGACCGGTGAAAACTTAGAAGTGGCACCGTTGCGCTTAGGGCGCGACGGCATCGCGCTGTGTTAGGTCACCTGTTGAACCATCGCTCGATCTTTTTCATCGCGCAATAAATTGTTTTACTCGTACGATCGTTAGCCAATTAATTATGAAGACGCCGTACGCGGTCAATGCGTTCCGCGGCTGATTACGGCATACTTTCGGTATGAGACGACAAACGTTGCTGTTTCAGTGACATATAACATGTGGTTTCGTTGTTTATGCTCGAACCGAATTGATATAAGGGGCAGCGTAGACGCTTATGCAAACGTACGTTTGCTTGTCAGAATAACAACGCTTTTGCGTCAAGCGCGCATTTCGAGTATCACGAAATCCGCTCTTACCTAAAGGTACCCTATAACTGGCCATAACTGGGCCCTATAACTGGGCTATATATTCATTGTGTATTTATTAGTGTAGTTTAGAAAAACCTAAGCGAATTCCAAAGGTTTGTCGGTCGCTCGAAGATAAGTCAATATGTTTCAGCATTATTTACTTTTCAAGCAGGCAAACTGGAGCTTAACGAGCTAAACACTTTGCCAATAGATACTGCTTTTAATGTATCATTGCCAATGTCTAGTTTCTAAATTACCACAACTACAAGGTCAAAATGTAGTAGCAATAAGGCAAACTGCAGACATTTATCAGAGCAATCGCTTTTACCTAAAAACACCTTCAAATTTATTGCTTAGTTTCTTCAATGTCAAAACAAATTACAAAAAGTTGCTCGGCCAGTTTTGGTGTTTTGTTACCAAAATAATTAAATTTATCAATGAATTTCATTAGCATTTAATTAAATGTCTTGTCAGTAAAAGTTATTTGTGATAGACCTGTACACTACCAACCGAGTAATTTTTATTTTTGTGTATTGACTTGAAATTTGCTGCAAAGAAATCGATGAAATTGACGAATATCTAGAAGCTAACCTATCATAGTCGGGTAGATTCGGGATGTTAGGGAATTCAAACAAAGACGTGCTTTATCCGCGATAGTTAAATATATTTTATAAGAAATGAAAGACGTAATTACAGCTATTATTCTAAAAATGATATAAAATAGTTAGTTAGGTACTAACATTTACGTAATAGGTACCTACAACTATATGATTAATACGGTATCATATGATAATGACACAATTTGTAGATAAGTCCCCTATTTCTAATAGAAAACGTATGAATTTTTATGAATTGGAGGAAATAAAGAATATTTGAATAATAATAATACCATATAATGGAGACAGAAAAGCGAAGACATGGAAACTGTTACTTTTTTTTATATATTTATACCATGGGCTTGCATATGACCAGACACTATCTCACCTGATGGTAAGTGACGCTGCGGTCGAAGATGGGGCATGCTTACCTTGAGTAGAAGATACTTTATCCGTTTAAATGAAAAAAAATATTAACTGCAATAATTACTATGTGGATTGTGAACCAACAAAGCCAAGTTTGTAACTTCCTTTTCTCTCCCTTGGGGTTAGAGTGCATGAGTGTAAAGAAACCATTTGAATATAAATACAAAACATACCTGTATTGCCTGCATAATAGATCCCTGGCATGAGAGTTCCATCTCCATAATACGTGTTATGTACTCTTCCTTCTTAATACAATTTACAGCACAACCTGTGAAAAAGGTTTATAATTCAATCATATTTTGTATATGATGTGTACTATGTAGAATTTGTGTTGACAATTCATAAGTGTACGTAAATGTTCCAATTTGAAATAAATATATGAATACTGAATTCTATGAATTGATATTTAGTTATTTAACAGTTGGTGTATTGTGGTGTTTCAAATATAGTTTGTCCTGCCGCATACTGCGTCAATGAACGCGGCTACTAGACACAGCCACTAGAGGCTGGCCACCAGTGGCTGGGTGCGGCCTTCAGTCGCAGCCACTGGTGGTAGGTGGTAGCCACAAAATAGAGAGAACAGAAGGGATGCCTGGGCGCTTAGGCCGTCTTTACGCGCCCAAGCGCCCCTCCTGTTCTCTTTCAACTTTGTGTAGGCGGGGAGAAGCCGGCATTTGAGGTTGTGAGTGTACATTATCACTTTATGTATATATTAATACATAAGCATAAATTAATTTGTAGGTACACTTTGGCTTGTGATAGGTATTAGTGGAAGTAAAAGCCATATACTGGTAAATTAATATGGGTTGTAGCTTCTAGTTTATATCATTTTGGTTATGAACAAAACACTTAGAAAAAAAACTAAAAGGATTGTGAAACTTACTTAGAACTAGTTGCAGTAACCTCCCCAAGTCAGAAGGATCTGCTGTTTCCGCTATATTTACAACATCTGGTCTTGAAAATTCTTGTAGACTTAAATTTAAAATGTCTTGATGGTAATCTGAAATAAAAATACATGTCCTGAAATACTATGAACCAATAGTATTTTTAAAAAGTCTGATTTGATTTCCACTGCCTTGTCTCAGGGTTCCATTATTAGACCTTGATCAAATTTAAATGGGAGCACACCGAGATAACACTCCATTAGTTTCAAATGAAATTAGTTTCAAAAATCTTGTGAAATGTCAATTTGTCTGTTTTTTTTTTGTGGTGGTCATACTTGATTGATTTAAATGATTCCTTTTTTCATGAGTAGGCTAAGTATATCATGCATCATCCTTTATAAAAAATATGAAAGAATACCACCCCCAAGGGTGGAAAAATGAGGGATGAAATTTCAGATATGACAATTTTGCTGAAGTCGGTTCCCGCTTTTTAAAAGCATTTGTTATTGTAAGTAATAAAACACATAAAATCTCATTTTAAAAAGATACCACTTGTCATTTACCCAAAAATAAATAATGTTTTAATAGAAACTTACCAACCACTCCCTCTAATATTTTCTTCAAATTACTAACTTTCAGTCTCCAATTGTGTCCCACATCTGTCTTAATTTTAGAATTCCAGGCTGGAGTAAAAAATTCCGGCACTATTTCTGTTAGTGCTTCTGCTATCGCCACTCCATCTGATAGCTCTGAAATAATACAACCACCAAAGGGTCTAGACAACATGACTTTCTACAATCGCAATTTTTCATTTTATACTATTTGATATCGTAACAAGCTGGTTGTTTGCCTGATGGTCAGCATAACGCTGGCCCATAACAATGCAGTGCCACTCAGAACTAAAAAAAGGCCTGCGCGGCGCTGCAGTACGCTCATTGCCCTGAGAAATTACTATTAAGTCGCATAAGCACAGTAATGTCACTAAATACATTGCTCATCAAGCAGGTACACAGTAATGCTTGCACATCAGAGGCACAGGGTAAATAAATAAATACGAAAGTTATTTTGTTAGACCTTGGATGTTAAGTTTATTATTATGGTCAAATATAGTTAGATGTGTTTATATTATTCTTTAGATATGCTTTTCTATAGTTATGCTAACATTAATAGGGTAAAAAAAATATGCCTAAACATTTATACCAAATTTAATATATGCATTATAATATTAAGGATAAGTAAAGTTGTTCCAATGTAAATTATGACATAAAATTTATCCAGAACAGTTAAGTAGTGACCTCCAAGGACAGACTTTCTTATTGTCTCATTATTTTCACCTCTGTTTCAAGTCACCATAATACACAAAATTGTGATATTCATTGAGCACAACAACTAAAAAAACTTCAATTAGCCAGATCAAGATACTTTCAACAGCGTAAACTAAACAAGAAGAAAGTGAGGAAATTAAGAATTTCGTGGGCGATGCCTACTTTGACGATGGAAATAACTTGTAAGCTTGAGTGATTTGAGTCGATGATTTCTTGCATTTCAACATAAGGTTTAGGGATTATACAATGAAAATTAGGCATTACCTGAGGGATTCCCATGTTTAGCTTTAAGATCTAGTGTCTGCAACCACTTTATCAGATTGTCGCACAAAACGACACTGTTGGATTCCATATCCGGCTAATAAATTTCTTGGGCACTTGATATGAAATATCAAAGATAGGCACTGCTATTTCTGTAAAGGCATTCTACTTCTGAAAATAGAGAGACAAACAAATAAAAAGCACAAAAAATACAAAAACGATTAGTATTTTCAGTGACTGACAACCACAAACTATATGATGATGACAACTGACAACTGACAGGATAATTCGTAATAGAGGTGAGGCGTATTTACTAGACAAATGCAAGGATCACGTAAAGTTTGATACTAGGCGGTATCGAGTCCAATCGAACCAATACTTAATCCACTTACTACTTAGTATTTAATAGATCGGTTCAGTCGTGCTATACGGTGCCCACAAAACATTATTACTAGGGAGTCGGTGTCGTGCGACCAAGTAATCTATAGTAGTATACTCTGGTCTCTGTGCTGTGCAGCGGCGTGTGTGGCATACGCCCGACACGCGAGTTCAACGCGGAATAGCACGTTCCGTAATCGAAAGATTCACTCCCTTGCAGTCCACAGGAGTTGGATGGACAGGACAGGACAGGACAGGAGTTGGGAATTGGATGAGTGTTCAACGTTTTCAAAACACAACAGATGCCATCTTTCTCTAACGCATTGAAACCCAATCTAACCGTCTTTATTACCCTTATCATACCACCGAGACTTTCAAGCATTATACTTTGTAAGTACGCGACGCTATGCAGAATAGAGTCCACTGGACTCGTATTATTTAGTCTATTCTAGTACGGAGTACTCCTTAGTTATTTTACTCTTTGCTCCCACCGCGCCACCGGGATTCGAGACGCAAACTCTAACTTTAGCTGTAGTATTGTTATAAAATATATTATGATTGCGTTTATTACTTATAAAATAGGTGCTTATGTAACTAAAAGTTTGTGATTTGTTTGTTGTGCAATAAACATGACTCCAAAAGGGAGCAGTGCCGCTTGTAATACCTTAACATTGTGGCATCAAGTTAAATATTTTTTTTATAATATCGGATAACGAGGCGAGCTGGTCATTTGCCTGATGGTAAGCAGAACGTCAGCCCATAACAATTGCAGTGCCATTTAGAACTGAAACACAAAAGCCTGCGTGGCACTGCATTGTACTCATTTCCCTGAGACATTAGGTATTAGGTCGCATAAGCCCAATAATTTAACTGACAACTTTTCTCATGAACACACACCGTATCCAGAACACAATAATGCTTGCACAATACTGCTTGGCAGCAGATTTCATTAGCAAAGTGGTGGTACCGACCCAGACGGACACTAGTAAATTCAAATAATATAATGAAAATAAATCTATTAAATAATAATATTTATCTATGTATATGAGTATTTTTGAAATACTAAATGTTAACAATATCATACACACTCATGCAATGCACTACGCATCTGAGAACTCAACATTTAGGCACCTAATGGACCGAGTAAGATTAAGACCTTATCCAGTAAAATACTTCATACTTGGAAACCCGGCAGACTCCATTCATTGAAATATTAGGTGGACTAGATATTTTTATGAAGTATTTTTACGAACTAGATGGATCAAATATGAAAACCTACTACCACTCATCTCTAAATCGTATCCCGCTTATGACGTATGCCAAACCATTTACAGAGCTCGTTCGATTCAGTTTGTTAACATTCCACAGAAGCCAGGAAATAAAGAAAGATTTTATTAGAGTTTACTATACTATAAAGTCTGTGAACAAGAGGTTTTGTTTTTTTATTGAATGAGCTTAGTGCTTACCATGGAGTTATCCATAGAGTAGTACTATAATAAAAGGAATAGAGTGCGCTCTCTCGTCGATTCCACGATGTATCGCGATCAGCGCCACCTACAAAAGGGCGGTGTAACTACTTTACTATATTATATGTGTGCGTTCTGTATTTTACACACACATTCTTACTTTACTATCTATGTGTGAGTTATGTGTTTTATACACCCACTCATACTTGTTTATCTATGTGTGCATTCTATATTTCACTCACACATTCACACTAATCTATGGATCCTGCTTAGTTCCTGTGAAAGTAAATGTATCTACTTATATGTGACTTATATGGAAAATAGCAGCCTTTCCCATGTTTGTGCCTAGGAGTAGGAACACAATATACAGTACCAAACGTAATATTTAGATGTAGAGCAGCAAAAAGGAAATAACAAAAGCTAACACGTACATAATAATTGAAACTCTTTATATTTAAAACATCAAGAAAAACAATGCATAATTAGACTGAAAACACTAAAACTGAGCACTTAAAAGTAACAAATACATTACTAGAACACAACAATTACTTAAACCACTAATTTATATCACTTAAACCGCAAAAAATATCTAGAAATCACAATAGTATTTTTCGAAACGGAAAATATTTTATTTTATTTGTTATCGGTTTCCATGGTAACCATTTAAACTTTGACATTTTGAAGTAACGTCAAAATAGTGCCACGCCCTTTAACAGATGGCGTTAGTTCCTGTGTCTCGGGGCTCGACTATGGAACTGTCACAAAGTGTGCCCCCCCTGGAGTTATCCATGTTGAGTAAGTCAGTGGACCTTACGCTTGCTTGACCCACAGCGGCTTGAGTACGGATCTTTTCGATAAATAAAATTCCATTAAATTAGCTAGCTACAATCTGTGGATAAAATTGACAGATAAAATCGATAAAGTGGGTTTTATTCGATAAAATTGACAGTTAAAAATCGATAAATTTATCGATTGTAGCTGTCAATTTTATCGAATTTTATTCATCAAAAAGATCCGTACTCGCGCCGCAGATTCGGTAGTTTGTGTGCTTGCCCAATGACCATTGATGCTAATCTGGTGAAGCAAGGAATTTATATACTACGTAACCGCATACGCAACCGCCACGAAAGGAATTTATGCGTAAAACCTATGCGGAATACTTGAACTTTCTTCTGCGAGTGTACGTCGGGGTTGTTACCACCGCTTTGCTCGTGAAGTCTGCCGCCAAGCAGTAGTGTGCAAGCATTACTGTGTTCCGGTTTGATGAGCAGAGTATCCAGTGAAATTACTGGGCTTATGAGACTTAACCTAATATCTCAGGCTGTCAGGGTAACGAGCGCACTGCAGTGCCGCGCAGGCCTTTGTGTTTCAAAGTTCTGGGTGGCACTGCAATTGTTATGAGCCAGCGTTATGCTTCCTATCAGGCAAACGACCAGCTAGTCTCGTTAACAAATCACATTAAAAAAAAAAAAGAACCTACGTTTCATACAATTCTAAATCTTAGGAAGTTACGCCAGAATGACGTACTTACACGTGCACGTAACGTACCCACTGCCACACGCACTGATTACTATATATGTAGCTAGCTAGCCACACGGTTGCGGCCGGGGACGCAACCACAAAAGATAGGTCTATTTTGTGTTGTGATGCAACAGACGGTTGCGTTGCGTACGGATTTCGTGATACTTCGAGTATCAGGAAATTCGCGCTTGACGCAAAAGCGTTGTTATTCTGACAAGCAAACGTACGTTTGCTTGTACGTTGCCCCTAAAATTACGCTAAATCTATGGTGGCAGCACATGATGTGATGCGTAAGCGTAAGTGACGACGTATGCGTAACCCGATGTGTCAGCGCCAGCGGATATCGCGGCTACGTAATATACGCTGGCGCACAGTGGTCCCATATTGAAAATAGGTGGACTTAGGAACGAAAGTCAGAATTTCGATCTGATTTTTTTTTGTAGGACAGATCTTAACTATCTAAACAACATTTCTTCTATTAAAAAGTTCCGTAAGATGCATACTTTTCGAGAAAAAAAATAATCAATTTTTTTTTGTATGGAGAAAAACACTCTTTATTTTTTTTCTCAAGTTGAGTCAAATAGTGACGGCTTTAACTGATATTTTATGAAAGTCCTAGTCGTATTGTACCCAAAAAAAAAAAAACTATTGCGGTCACTTGCGGCCACGCGAGAAAAGTGATGTCAAAAATTACATATATTTTTCGCCATTTTCGAGAAGAGTTCTTATTTTACGTGAACTATTTATGTATTTTCGGCTACTTCCTTATTTTTAGAAGCGAAATATTATAAAAAATTTTAAAAAATTAACAATTAAAAAAAAATTATGTTTTTTTTTGGAAAAAAAAAATTACTTTTATGCTCCCGTAGATACTTACATAGCTGATTCTAAATGCAAATCAAATATTACTGTGACAAAATATACAAAATAACTCATTAATAACGGTTAGGTACCTAACATGTAAAATTTTTTTTTGCTGTCTTCATGTTACCGATCATATTGTGTCACTGACATTACTTGGCTACCATTGGCGGGCATTATTTGTATAAACAAATGAGTCACTTCTGATACTAACTGTGATTGGTCGCTAGCGCGCTAACATGGTCGCGTTGTTCCTGGGGCTTTACTCCGAAAATCTAATGTCAAAGCTTCGGCTGAGGGATCGCAGTGTTCCTACCCTGAAAGTGTTTGGGGTCCAACGTTGGATTCAATGTTCGTAACTTGCCTTTTTGTCTTTCATGGTAGGAAAATTGTAATCTGTCTGCCGAAGCTTCAAGCAATGGATCTAAACTGTATGAACGTCTTTAAATTGTTCTGTATGAATATGTTCAGTTCTTAAAACATATCATTCTGCTTCTAGCAATTCTCTGACTATTTATTACTAGTTATTACACGTTATTGGGTTCCTATTGGCGTACATTATCTACGCAAACAAATGGTTTGATAGTCGGCTGTTGTTGTTTGTTAATTGTTGCGTTACTCGTCAATATAGTGTCTAAAAGCCTACCTGTTCCGCACTTAAAATACAAAGCAATGTTCATTTAATTTCATTCGGTACTAACGAATAACTGTGAAAGGACGTTAACTGTGAAAGAATTCATTATTACCATTTTGAATCTACAACCGGTTTAGGCACACCTCTCGATAGTGTTCTTGATTCTAAAGGATAGTGGAGATATTAAGGATTATAATGATATGTGTGAAGTTTACAAAATACAATGTGAAATAGAATATCAGAAGCTGACCATAAATCAAGGAGTTTTTTCAGGCTACAATACCAATTTTGTAACTAAGACGTGGTTATGTGTGCCTAAGCAGAAAGTTGAAGCCATTTATGAATCGAGAAAAGAATCGCAAATGATTAGAAACCAATATTAGCTGGCCCATTTGCGATACGGTTGACCTTGCGAGTGTAACAGGAATTCCGAAGGACTTAGTTGAACAGCCGGAATTGTTGCCTGTAGGGCTAACATGCGCACCGTGACAAAATTTACTCGTGGCGTTATCTCGTGGAAAGAAGAGATAACTAGTCTTCTCGACAACCGCTAACATGGCTTAGCGAGTTTGTCGTTTCGTTTTGTCATATGACGACAAACACGAACGGTTCTATTATCTGTGTCTCTTTTGTCGACAAACGCTAACATGGCGCGTCAAGTTTTGTTATTATTTGTCTACTTTTGACGAGTAGTTTGTCGTCGAACTTTTTGAGGACGAGTAAAACTGTAACACGGTAACTAGTGTTCTGTGATACCCTGATATCTATATAATTTGTGTTTCTGTTCTGTGACTATTACTGCCAACGACTATCTCCGAAAGCATACATACTGATCTGTGTCCGAAAGCGTGATAATGGCAGTACCATATTAGAATTATGTTTTAACTATAAATGAAGAGCGCGAGCGACGCAAAATTCAAAGGAAAGTAGGTAGGGACGAATAAAAAATTAAAAATGTTACTATACATATGTACTATAGCTGAATTTTTAAAGTAATTCATTTGACCACTGAATTTCTAGAATTCTATTTAAATTACATATTGGTTTTATTTTTTGACACTTTAGTATAATTAATAAGAAAAATAATAACATTTGATATTATATATAAGTACCTATAGGAAATGAAATATGAATTGTGTTACGATTATTGTGTCATTCGTTTTTTGTAATATTTTCAATTCAAGGATAGTTAATTATTCTAATATTTGCATGTCACAATGAGCTGTAACAGTTGTTTATTTAGATATTTGTTTGGTTTTATTTACAAAAGAAAACATTAAAATTTTATGGACGACATCGAGACTACATTTTCTATATGTACTGGGATCTCAGACATAGTTTAACGATATTATTTACTTAGTAGGTAGTGTTTACTTTACGTTTTACTCACATTTTTCTGCCTGGCAAAATGCAAGCAATTTTTAAAGTAAATAACTATAATAATCAAATTAACTCAACTCAATTCTTATGTGGAATAATCTAATACTTCTTCTTTCTTTATTTCCCATATTATGATAGTGTGTAAATAAAATTCAAATTCACAACAGCCAGATAAGTCACATTCCCGGAGTTTTGGCGGGAATGCGAAAATGTGCTGTTGTTGATTTTGTGTTATTTACTAAAACCTGTGTTTTATCGAGTGTTAATGTGTAATAATGGTGGATTATTAACCATTAAGTGTTCGTAAACGTGCATGAGTGAAAGGAAAATAGTACAAAGATGAAAAACGTGTATTTTCGTATTCTATCCAAAACTCCATAGAAGCTTCAGTAAAGTATCCACCGCTTTACTGAAGCATCACTTCGACTTGACCGCGCCTAGACTAAACTTTAACGACTTTTATTTACCAAAACTAGAGATTTATTAATAACTACTACTAATAACTTGACACTGGCTAAATACGCAAATCGCGTGGAGCCAAATACAAAACAAACAAAAAAAGTCATATTCCCGATATTTACTTGTCAACTTCACTAAAATGTCATTGTTATGAACGCGTTCACACAGCAAATTAAATAAAACTATAGTAAATAAGACAAATTGAATGAACTAATCCGGTGTTGCTAATCACATGGCAGCACTGGTTTGGCGTCCATTGTCTTCGAAGAGATAATAGTCTCTCGTGTTTGCCATGTTAGCATAATCGATTAAAACGTCGTCCGCGAGAAATCTTGTCGTAGCGCGCGCGCCATATTGCTACTTTGCCATGCTAGGCCAGCTGGTCGATATTCCATCTTTCTGCACTGCGGAAGCAAGTACCTCTACTGAAAAGTAAGGGTAGCCTTTGTTAGGGTATCCTTTGCTGATTTGGGCAACAAACAGAACAAAAGACGTTCTAGTACCTTTGTAAATGATAATTCTGAAGAAGAACTACAGTTTTGTGTCGGTTAACACTATAAAATATATTTCATAAAGTTTAAATAATGCCATTTGATCGGTACTGTAACGTATCACAATCACAATAGAGTAGGCAATCGCTAATGCTAGGACAAGATAGTTCCGCTGCCCTTCCGAACTATCAGAAGCTTCTTGATGGATCAGAGACTCGTAAGAAAGTCTTAGGAAACCTAAAAGAGGACAACACGACTGAAGAAATGAAAGATCTAAACAAATGAGGACATTCGATCTCCATTGGCTTTTAATAAGGTCAGACCCTTAGATATCCCGGATTAAATCAAAGTTTTCAAAGCTATCTCATACATGAGTTGCTTTCTGAAGCAGTTCAATTGCTCAAAGCAGAGATGCTGACGAGAAAGAAGAGCTTATGTGTTTGGAAAATGAAAATATACCAGATCAGCAATACTTTTATAACTGCCCTTCAAATGACTTCACATAAAACAGTCCTTTTTTGGCTATACAATATACAATTATACATATATTATATCTTTTGTTTCTGCAAGAAAATAATATGTACACAAGAACTAAATAAGGTTAAAAAACCTGAACAAATAGCATCAGCTATATTACTCAGCTTTATTTGGAGGCAGTTACCTGATTGGAACACTGCGATCCCTCAGCCGAAGCTTTGACATTCGATTTTCGGAGTAAAGCCCCAGGAACAACGCGACCATGCTAGCGCGCTAGCGACCAATCACAGTTAGTATCAGAAGTGACTCATTTGTTTATACAAATAATGGCCACCAATGGTAGCCAAGTAATGTCAGTGACACAATATGATCGGTAACATGAAGTCAGCAAAAAAAACTTTACTTTTTAGGTACCTAACCGTTATTAATGAGTTATTTTGTATATTTTGTCACAGTAATGTTTGATTTGCATTTAGAATCAGCTATGTAAGTATCTAGGGGAGCATAAAAGTAATTTTTTTTTTCAAAAAAAAAACATAATTTTTTTAAAATTGTTAATTTTTTGAAATTTTTTATAATATTTCGCTTCTAAAAATAAAGAAGTAGCCGAAAATACATAAATAGTTCACCTAAAATAAGAACTCTTCTCGAAAATGGCGAAAAATATATGTAATTTTTGACATCACTTTTCTCGCGTGGCCGCAAGTGACCGCAATAGTTTTATTTTTTTTTGGGTACAATACGACTAGGGCTTTCATAAAATATCAGTTAAAGCCGTCACTATTTGACTCAACATGAGAAAAAAAATAAAGAGTGTTTTTCTCCATACAAAAAAACATTGATTATTTTTTTTCTCGAAAAGTATGCACCTTACGGAACTTTTTAATAGAAGAAATGTTGTTTAGATAGTTAAGATCTGTCCTACAAAAAAAAATCAGATCGAAATTCCGACTTTCATTCCTAAGTCCACCTTTTTTCAATATGGAACCACTGTGTGGCGTGCTGCACAAGTGCACAAGCAGCCGGTATGTTCTGATCTTTAGGTAGGTTGATAGATAAAAATTAAAAACCAAACCACTATAAGTAAGCCAATAATCACTGTATTTTAAAAGAGTTCTATAAAACTGAAGGCAAGTAGGTAGGTACTGTATCACCCACAAACTACTAAGGGATACTACGTGTATCACCGTAAGAGCGTTGTTCCTCACTGCCTCCGATCCGAATCCGAGAAAATGCTGTCCTAAGTAACCAGTGCTATTTTTATTTTTACAAAGCGAGTTCCGTCATCCATGAATCTCCAATTCAGAGCAGAATATTTACTTTTATTTTTATATTTTGTTTCCATTCTGTTCTTTCATACCTAAACCTAATTTTAGATTCGCTCTCCAGAATCTTTATTAAAATTTCTTCTGCGTCTTCGTACAATAACACTGCTGCACTGCCAGAATTTGAAGCCGATTGAAAAGACACAATCAACGACGTAAACGCTTTGCGTATGAAAGACGAATGCCAAAGATAGCCTCTTGCTCGGATTTGGATCAGAGATCGGACTGTGATGTGCGTAAGCAATATCCGAATTCGGTCCTAGTTTATTTTCTCGGATTCGAATCGAATGCAGTGTGGAACCGCTCTTAGTATATTATACGAATACCATATGAACATTAAAAAGTTTGCAGTTAATTACTTACCTAAATATGAAAAGACAAAACTTAAAATCTTCGTATAATAATAATCCACTCAAATAAGGATTCAACTTCGGAATGATAAGATAATAAGCTATAAATAAATTTGTATTTACATATTTTAGTTTTGGCATTTTATAAGTTGGTTTTAATGTTTCATTCATAATCTAGTATACGCGCCACAAGTTAGCAAAGGTCAAGGGTCATTCGAAAATAGTTTTTTTTTTGTAATATTATTTTGTGACGCGGATACGATACCTATACTTAGTACTTATTTATAGAAAAGCCAAACTAAAGATTATGTATCATACATTACACAACTGCATAAAAAACTTAACTCAACATGTAAGTGACTTTATTCCACCATAACTTTTAAATGCCTGAATAGATTTGGATGTATGAAATTGGGGGTACCTATCGTTAGAATCCTTACATCATCACGAGTGACACTGGCTTGTAGTAGTGTTTTTTTTTAAACTTTTGTTTAACTAATTTGACTGTATTATAAATATATTTGCCAGATTCCAGCCCATATATTTGCTTAACTCTTTGACAGCTTGTTCTACCACTTTCAACCACAGTGGGTCTGTGCACAAGGTTTGAGATGTGGATCACAGAAAAGAATAGCCACAACTTGCACTCTTGTTATGGCAACTACATGAATATCACTAATCACATACAATATTACATGAATATCAAATACTTTGTAATTAAAATTTCAACCTTCTTATTAAAAAACAATACTTAAATCTTCACTTCACTTATTAAATATATGTGGCAGATCGCAGCCCACGTATTTGTCTTCATTGACAGCTTGATCTACCACTTTCAACCACAGTGGGTCTGTGCACAAGAGGTGTGGATCACAGAATATAATAGCCACAACTTGTGCTCTTGTGATGGCAACATTTAATCTTTTATAGTTCTTTACAAAACCCAATGTGTTTTTAAAATCTTCTTCCAACAATGACTCTGTTGATCTGACAGTGGATATTATGACAAGTGGTTTCTCTTGTCCCTGAAATTCCTCCACTGTACCGATTTTAGGCAGCGGTAGGCCTATACCATCAAAGAGACTTCGTAGATATTTAATCTGTAAAAGGCACAACAAAACACTCTGTAAGTTTCATTAAATCAAGACTATTACCAAAAACTGGATAACAGTTACACCAAGCAAAGAAATATTATAAACATTTGAACTTTAAAAAAATTGCTTAGTTTACAACACATTAGAGCATAGCTGATATTGACACGAGTATTCGAAATCGAAACAGTTTTATGTCGTCCACGGAATAATATACTATCCATAGATGGAGATAAAAACAAAATTGCTATCCTAAGTTCTGCCGCACATTACGCCACCAAACACGGTCACTAGACGTGGCTACCAGTGGCTGTATGCGGTGTCCAGTCCCAGCCACTGGTAGCCACATCATAATAATAATAATCGGTGATTGTGGTCGAGTGTTCGCATGGGTGGAGCCACAAACTTGGCCACCGCCTCAGCTTGTGGCTAGGTCGCGGCCACTCGAACACTCAGTTAGCGCCGATGCCATACAAAATGTATGAAAAATCTTATCCGCAGCCGCTTGTGTATTAGTGGCCACATTCGGTGGCCCAATGTGCGACTAAACTAAGCTAGCTTAAAAAAAAATATTTACAAAAGAATTAATTACCTGTGCTATGTAGGGTGTGATAATACCAATCATGTCGGCCGACACATTTCTCCTAAGAATTTTACTGACTGTCATCGCCACCATGCCAGCTTCTTGTGGGTTATACCATGATGGGCTGTCTTCGGCTCTGGTATTGCATCCTCTAATACCATGAACGTAAATGCCTCCAGCCTTCATGTCACCAGTTTCAAATACATCAGAGACTACATTTATCAATCTTTCAATCCATGGTTGGTTTCTGTCTATTTTTTCTACAAGACTGCCATCGTAGAACATTTTGCTGGGTAATGTCAATATCTCCCTCAAAGATCTGTAATTTTCATTTAGTTTTGTAACCAGTTTATTATTATAGCCTCCCTGGAATGCAGTAAAATCTTTTTTGTATGGGACAGTTTCGAGTAACCTCGACAAATAGGATTCATCCATGCCATACTCCTTGCAATATCGGGATATTACTACTGGACCGAGTTGCATTGGATCTCCAGCAAGAATTATTTGTCCATTCTCTTTGTTTATAAGAGTTAGAGGTATCAGTATTTCTGGCTCTGTAGCCTGTCCTGCTTCGTCGACAATCACATGGGTAAAATGGTCTTTTGGAAAACCCATACAGGATAAATTTCCCAAAACATTGCATGTACCAATTGTAATGCGGTGTCTGCCAACAAACGAACTCTGACAATTAACGTTCACACCACCCTGGATTTCGTGCTTTGGCATTGAAGTGCCTTCTCTAGCAATATCTAGTGTGACGCAGTAAGGCTTTATCTTTATTGGTATTTTGTCACCTTTAAGCAAGTGTTGTGCTATAATGCGGACCATAGAATACGGATTCTTGTCTTTATAATCTAACAGCCTTTCTGTGATCAAATTTGCAGCACTGTTAGAGGGTGTGGCTACCAAAATTCTACTGTGCGGAATATTTGTCAATAGTTGGAGAATAGTCTCGACAACTGTTACAGTTTTGCCAGTACCTGGTGGTCCATATATGCAGTAGGGCTTGGGTCGACACTCTCCCAGTAAAATGTTTGCTACGGCAGCTTTCTGACAGTCATTTAAACTTTTGTTGAACCACTCGAGAGTTCCTAAATTTGTCAGCTGTATCTGCGCTTGTTGCAATTTTAATCGACTCGGAAACAATATATCCGGTCCAAGATTGGATATTGCCAAATTGGTAGCATGATGCGCTCGGCGGTATGAAGAACGGTTGAAGTAAAATTCAACAGAAACATCAGTGCCTGTGTAATATTCGTGAAAGCAGTAACTAAACTTCATTAAAATGCAATTCCCTCTTATTTCATGAATGATGCCCTCGTATTTCGGTGACTTAGCGTCTAAAATGTCTTTAACAATAACTCGGTCCCCTACAACCAGTGACGGTCTCCTTTCAGCCAGCCCATTCACAACAAGACTGAGATATTCTTGACACTGTAACAAATATGTTTGTGCAATGTCATATACTCTCATGTTTATTGTTTCCTGAACTTCTTCCATGTACAATAAAGTGTGCCATTTATCTGAGTAATTGTATACAGACAGGTCTTGGTTGAGAAATGGATATTTGTCATCTATTCGAGCAAGTATTTTTTTGTAATCAGCAGTGTGCACTACTTGACTAGAATCACCTAAAACTGTAGTCCACATGGCATCTGGTATGCGAAATAATCCCAGTCTCACCGCTACAAAGTTAGCAGATCGTATGACTTTCCTGCCACTTACAATTTCATTGCTGTTATTTCTAATTTCTTTCATTTTAGAATGTGTATCAGTTGTAGATCGTGTTGTATTATGAGCAACATTGTTATTTATTGCTAGTCGTTTACTAACTACATTTATCTCTATAGTTCGTTTGACTTTGAAACCTTTAAACAGCATAATTAAATTTTCCTTAGCTTTACCCATAAATTTAGGGATGCAACTGAGGGTAATGGTGATTGAACTGTTCGGTGATATATTTAAAGGTCTGAGGATTGTTGGAGATATGTTAATTTGAGAATTTCTTTTGTTACTGAGAACTATCCACTTGATGAGTACATGGGTCTTGTCACTATTGTTTGTCACGTTTAACACTATCTGTTGAGAATGATCACCCATTTCCACATTATAAAATGTCAATGGGTGGGTTATTTCCAGACTTTGGTCCATTTCTATTTGTAGTGTGTCATAATCATTGTCTACTACACCATCTATAGCGTCATTAGTAGAATTTTCAGAGTTTGATTGTAATTCTATAGCTCTGTGTGAATATTTACCTTGAGTGCTCTCTATCGTCTTCATTATGACCTGAAAATCAATTGTGAAATTAATATTAAAAGACATTTTTTTATGTGACAATTATGTATGTATGTATGTGTATTCTTTACTGAAGTTGATTGAGATAACTTACTTTTAATCCAACCCTGACCTCAACGCCAGATGGTAAACAGCTTTGCTCAAAATAAATTTTCCTGTCACATTGCCCATATTCTCCATTCCATTCTGTTACTGTTCCTGTCTGGATCTTCAAGCCTAAGGGCCTGATTGCGATTACATCTAAAACCTGTTAATCAATGTTAAATACTTGAATAGAGTGATTGTTAATATCACAATAGCTCTTATTAGGTAACATTAAAAGTACACTAATTCATAACCTAATCTGTTAGTGGGAGGACTAACTCTTCTGCGAGTGTCCATCTGGGTTGTTACCACCGCTTTGCTCGTGAAGTCTGCCGCCAAGCAGAAATGTGCAAGCATTACTTTGTTCTGGTTTGATGAGCAGAGTATCCAGTGAAATTACTGGGCTTATGAGACTTAATACCTAATGTCTCAGGGTAACGAGCGCACTGCAGTGCCGCGCAGGCCTTTGTGTTTCAAAGTTCTGGGTGGTACTGCAAATGTTATGGGCCGGCGTTATGCTTACCATCAGGAAAACGACCAGCTCGTCCCGTTACCAAATAACATTTAAAAAAAATACCAAAATAAACCTAATCTAAAAATTTCACCATTATCATTGAGAGTTTCTATTGATGGCCCAACTATTACAAATTATAGAAGACACATGATTGATGACTTTGCTACCACTTGCACTATGTGCGGAGCTAACATGCAATAGTTGCGATTATTATTATTAGTTCTCGGGTTTGTTCTGCCCAAGTTGGGTTATCATTTGGATGGCATAATTGATTTCGACAATTAAACAAATAGGCACTTTATGTGATCATCTAAATTACTCCTTCAATGGCTGGACCGCTTTTGATGAATTTTATTGTATGTGTTTGAGTGGATCCCGGTATGGTTTAGGTTCACAAATGGAGTCGGTAGGTGGCGCTGCGATCGTGTTGAAGATTTTTTATTTATTTTGTGTATCCTACTAATATTATAAATGCGAAAGTGTATTTGTTGGTTTGTCCTTCTTTCACGCAGTAACGGAGCAACGGATCGACGTGATTTTTGGCATAGATATAGTTTATGGACCGGAGAGTAACATAGACTACTTTTTATTGCGAAAAAATGCAAGGTTCCTGTGGGAACGCGGGTTAAAACCTCGAGCAAGAGCTAGTTTGTAATAATTGTGATAATCACGATAATCACACAGTATATATTTTATTGTCAAAGTCAATTATGCCACCCAAATGAAACTCCAATGTTCAGGCAGGACTCCTGTCACAGAACGACATCTGTAGTAGGGGACCGGTACTTACCTATATAATGACAAAACTAAAACACTTTCTTTTCCGACACTAGCATAAATATGTTGAAAATTATAATAGGAATTGACTTATATTAATCCAGGAAAACATCCTGACTCCATCAATTATTATTAAAAAATCAAAGAAACATACTTCTGTGGATGATATTGCAGTCGGTTTTTCTTCACTTTCATTGTTATCATTCTTTGATATAACTTTGCAATTCATTTCCAGGAGATCTCCTTCAATAGGCACGAATGTGCTTTCCACTTCATCAAGGTTAAATTTTATGTCACCTTGGGCCATATGAACAAAACGTCCTTCGCGATTTTGAACTAGACCTATTAGAGTATGATCTGTTTTATCAAAATTTATTTCTTGCCCTGTATCATCATCTCCCCAAAAAGTTCCTTCGTTCTGTAGTACTTTTACAATTACCATTTGGTTGTTCTCTTTGTAATATCCCATGTATAAAATTTTGTCATTGAGATTCAATCTGTGTGAGCACGATGATATGTCGAAAAAATGTGTGCCATCAATTAAGACATAGTTATTCTTGATGTCAATGTAAGAGATTATTCCTGTAAATATGAAAATAATAGATTTTACTCAAGCACACATTGGTGTTATAGCAGCTGCACTCAACAGCCAGTCCTGGGGCCTGTTTCATAAAAAATATTAGTCTAATATTATGAGTATTAGCATCACATTTTGTATGAAAAAAAAAGAAAAAAAGACTAATATTTTTTAAGAAACAGGCCCCTGGGCATGTATAATAGTTTTAAACATAGGTATCATCACGTCCAACAGCATAAACAGAAAGGTTTTAAATAAGATTATATAATGTGGATAATTTATAGTTTTAATTCTGTGATAAAGAATGTCTAATGACCTAAGTTCGATTTATACTGAATTTAACCAAACATAACGCACACCTAAAAAAAAATGAATTTAAAACTTTCTTGAGCTCACCATGGTGGACTGTAAAACATAAATTGAACTTATTTATTCCATTAGACATTCTTTATCACGGAATTAAAATTATAAATTACCCACATTATATAATTTAAAATGGACTTCCACAAAGTAACGTCTGATTCCATGAAATATAAGAAAGTAAATCAATATTGCTCTGACGCCAGGATCAAGTTACAATGGCCATGGATCTCTTCTCTAAGTACCTTTGTTTTACATATAACAAAGGTTAGACATTTAAGTAGGTACCTACCTGTTTTTTGAAAACAATTTTTCTTTTCAATTTCAGGAATTTCATATTCTCTGTCATTATAACATTCATTGTGTTTAAGTGCGTCTTCAACTTCCATCTGGGCAAGGGCTGCATCAAATGATGCTTCATCAATTTCTTCATCGTCATCATCTTTTTTTCTTATAAAATAATTAAAAAATGCAATAACATACGAGAACATTTTAAGTGTGTTTACTGCGCGAATCCTTTGTCATATTCAAACTCCCATTCTGTAGATTTTAAGTAGTCAAGTTCCTTTCTGAGAGCTTGGATTCTTTTTTGGTGCATTTCCTTTTGGGCATTCTTCATAGACTGCTCAATGCTAAGGCCGAGTTCAGCATGGTTCACAGACTGATCAAAATTTTGTATCCTTTTTTGTGCGCTACCCTGTCAAAATAGTAACAATATAATATTGTTTTTTCCACATGGACAAAGACAATACAATTATAGAGTATATTATTGTTGCTTAAAGGGTAGGAGTTTAAATTTAATACCAATCCGTTTTTGGGGTGCAAAGCGTTGTGGGTAGGCGTAGAACACTCCTTCCCCTTTAGGAGATATTTATATATTTTTTTATATTTTAACCTAACTGAGGGATCAAATCCGGAATGAGGTTATCAGACAGAACACTAAAGTAACTGAAATAGCCTGATGGATAAGCAGGGCCAGATTAACCGTGTCGGGGCCCCTTTTCTAACCATAATAATATTATGCTATAATAATTTGAAATGTGTTCTGAAATGTACTGATATTTGACAACACAATATAATTTAAACAATGTAATATCAATAATATTGTCATTGAGGGTTTGTAGCATACAAATCTTCAAATTTAATTTTCACTCAGAGAAACATTTTCAATTTTTTTTGGTGCGGGGCACCTAGTCTTTTCTGGGCCCCTAGACAGTTACCTACTTTGCCTTATGGATAATCCGGCCCTGAGGATAAGCTCAAGTGTCGATAGGCTGGTCACATTTATAGAAGAATTAAATAACTGATGTGGTAGATGAGTTCTAGGTTAAGATTCAATATTTGTAAAAAGCTTTCTATTTAAGAGTACTATCTACAATAAAAAAATGAACTTTCAAATCAACAGTCCATAATGGAAAGTTTAGCCGAGTTCTAGAGTGGAGACCATGTGTAGGCAAATATACTGCAGGTTGCCGTCCAGCTAGATGGAGCATCAACCTGCACAAGATAGCTAGCAGCAACTTCATGAGCAAAGGCAAAGATCAGGTTTAGTGGCAGTTATTGATATACATTATTGATGATAATTATTGGATATACAGTGATTGAATGAGGGTTGAGGGGAAGCTCCACCCAAAATAGGTGGAACACACTACCTTTTCTATTCTCACTTTTCTTTAGACGTTATACTCATAAAATGAGGGGAAAGACTAGTATTTTCCCGGGGAGTAAACTCTCCTCCAAAAGTGGGGGAAGATGAGACATACTATACTAGTCTGTGGAGATTTCGGTTCTGTTACCGTAGTTAACCTTTAATCTACCTCGGGCGGTATACAGTATACTCTCATGCCCCCCTCCCGACTCTCTCACGGCTCTCACTCATATGAACACCGAACTGTGTATTCATCCAAAATCGTAAAGGGCTTATCACTTGCATACAATTATCAGACTTCGCACATCCTTACTCTCGTTATGCTTGGTACCTAAAAGCTTGGTACCTAAAAATTGGTATCTAAAAAAAGTAAACATGTCTACGTACCTGCGGTGTCTCTGGCTCAGATGGCGAATATGTAGACTGCGATGCATTACTTGAAGTAGACATAACAATTAACAACCCTAAAGAAGCTTGAAAGTTACTCAACCAACTATAAAATTACTGGTTATTTTACTAAAGCTTTTGATTCCCCTCATACAATTTTACTCTCAACTCTCAAGCACCAAAGAGAATAAAACATGAATAAAACAACTTGTCAAGTTGTCAAGCACAAACACAAACAGTCAAACAAAGAGTATATAATATAGTCAAACACAAACACTTATAGCCAGAGGGTGGTAACTTAGTAACTAGCAGAAAAACGAGCATTTGTATGGCAAGTGGTGCCGTCTCGTGATTTTTGTCTGAACCGAATTTGACGTTTCCTTCGATTTTTGACATTTACTTAAAACCGAAATTATTCGAAATCAAACATTTGTTCTTTATTATTCATAATTATGACTCGACACTGGCTAAAAAAGCTAATCGCGTGGAGCCAAAAAAAAAAAACAAAAAAAAATATTTGTTCGCAACGCCATTGTTTTTGAATTTGTCATAGTTTTCTTTCATTATTTTGTTAATTTTTGTATGTTGTAATTGTTTCTGTTAGTTGTTGATTTTGTATTGTTTTTGTTATTCAGTTATTGTTGATAAAGGTTTTACCAGGGAAGACGCAGTTACTGTGTTTTTGGAAGTTCGGGTAAACCTATATAGTTTTTATATAATAATTTTCAAAGACCTCAAGCTGACTTTCATAATATAGTTTTTGTTAAATTCCAGAATAATATTTTGTCTTTGTCATTTTGTCATTTGGTCTCTGTTCTAAGCGGAATGGCCACAGTAACCATTAACACCAATTTGTCTAATATTCCTTCTAATCCTTTGAGACTTTAGGACCTGTCTTGAATTCTGAGTTCTAATCGCCCATCAGCTTATTTGAAATCAAAATCTCTGGTTACAGGTGCATATCGGCACGGGTTTCCTCATCCTGAGACAAGGTCTGAAATGTTTAGAAAACTGGTTACGATTGTGGGAAATAAACTCACAGAAACAGATCCATAAAAATAAGAAAGTGTGTGCCCATCACTTCACTTTGGATCAATAAAGTAGCAAACCATTGACTAATGTGTTCAGCTGTCCCGTTCTTGCGCTTAGAAGGTGAGTCTTTGATATATTAACTGTTACTAAGACACTGGGTTATAATTATTATACCACTATAATAAGACAGATACTTTGGTAGGTACTTGATGTGTATGCTCTTATCCGCAACTATAGGTTGTTTATTGGCCCTTTTTGCATGAGCATAAACAGATACCTACTGTATACATACTGTATCAATACTATGTTAACATTGTTACTGGGGTCTGTTTCTTTGTATTTTGTTCACTTTTGTATTTTATTTTGTGAGAATTTACCATGGATATTTTAATCTGCTAATTCGGCAAAGCTTGACAACTGCATTGCTGCGCATAGAAGTGCTTCCAGTTTTCAAGGTTGCATGCTCTGAGTTTGTATCCCTGCAGCAAATAATTGTTTGCTAATTCAAGTCTTGTTTATGGGTTGTTGTCTTGCTTTTTATTTGTGAATGAAAGATAAAACCTTGGTGCAGCAACCCCACTTAGTGGAATAAGGGTAGATGGAAGATGAAGCTGTGTGTGTGAGACACCTGAGACCTTTTTTACGTATATGTGTCTTATGATTAATACCGGCCTTAAATATTTACAGGAACATTTTCATCTCCAACTGTATCGGTCAAATTTGAACACAACTACTGCATCCCCGGAATACAATCACCTAGACCAGGAGTGTGTTCAACCAAATCGGAATGTGTGGTAAATGATTAAAAATTTGCAATATTGTAACCATATTTTGTTGCATTAATTTTCCCATTTAGTACATAATCAACTGCAAAGCTACTTGGTAGGTGGTGTGGTTTGAGCTCACTGTACCTAATAGCAATTAAAGTGGGTTACTTGAGTTAGTAGGTGATAGGGCCGCAGTTTGTACCTACGTAACAGTTAATATATTACGTATATAGTCAGCTAAATACCTGTAGGTACCACAAAATGGAGAGCGAGCATAAAGGACGCTTAGTACTTGGCACACTAAACGCTACTGTTTAGCGCTAAATGGTAGCATTTAATGTGCCAAGTACTTAGCGTCCTTTCTGCTCTCTCTATTTTGTGCCTATACTATATAATTATAGAGATATGGACACCTGCATAGCTATAGCTATATAAATTTAGTACCGACAAAAAATGCTTGGAACGCTAGTGTTCCACTGTTCTGACGTTTCACGTGAGATGGCCCCATAGAGTAGTACTGTAATAAAAGGGATGGCCCTCATCTTTATGGATAGTTATTATACTATTTTTGAATCAACCGCTTTACTGATACCGCTACCTACCGCTTTCTCTTCGACTCGACCACTGACTTTGAAGACTTTCATGCACCAAAACTGGAGATTTATTATAACTTGACACTGACTAAATACGCAAATCACGTGGAGCCAAAAACAAAACAAAAAAAATCGTCCCATAATGCTATAATATCTTGACGAAAAGTATAATAAAAAAAAAGAATAGTATGTAATTTGCAGGGGGGGCACACTTTGTGACAGTTCCATAGTCGAACCCCGAGACACAGGAACTAACGCCATCTGTTAAAGGGCGTGGCACTATTTTGACGTTACTTCAAAATGTCAAAGTTAAAATGGTTACCATGGAAACCGATAACAAATAAAATAAAATATTTTCCGTTTCGAAAAATACTATTGTGATTTCTAGATATTTTTTGCGGTTTAAGTAATATAAATTAGTGGTTTAAGTAATTGTTGTGTTCTAGTAATGTATTTGTTACTTTTAAGTGCTCAGTTTTAGTGTTTTCAGTCTAATTATGCATTGTTTTTCTTGATGTTTTAAATATAAAGAGTTTCAATTATTATGTACGTGTTAGCTTTTGTTATTTCCTTTTTGCTGCTCTACATCTAAATATTACGTTTGGTACTGTATATTGTGTTCCTACTCCTAGGCACAAACATGGGAAAGGCTGCTATTTTCCATATAAGTCACATATAAGTAGATACATTTACTTTCACAGGAACTAAGCAGGATCCATAGATTAGTGTGAATGTGTGTGTGAAATATAGAATGCACACATAGATAAACAAGTATGAGTGGGTGTATAAAACACATAACTCACACATAGATAGTAAAGTAAGAATGTGTGTGTAAAATACAGAACGCACACATATAATATAGTAAAGTAGTTTCACCGCCCTTTTGTAGGTGGCGCTGATCGCGATACATCGTGGAATCGACGAGAGAGCGCACTCTATTCCTTTTATTATAGTACTACTCTATGGTAATTTGTAATCATCTGTGAAGTGATCTGTGATTGTAATATATATAATATATAATTATGTACATAGTGATTATAAATATAATTATTAATTTATGTACATGATTGATGATTTTTGTTTTACTAAACATTATTTACCAAAAATCAATTTTGGTAAATCAATTTTCAACCCGTTTTCAATACATATCAAAATGCAGAGTGAATTTATTAACAACAATGAAGTAGAATTTCCTTTGCGTTTACCATTTATTAGAGTAGACCTCCAGAATGTGCAGCAGAAAGAAGTTCCTACTACAGGACACGAGTTTCTTGTTAATGTAATGGCAGAGCGTCGCAACATTGAGGAAGTGACTCGATGCGAAGTGGATTATAGCAAATTTAACAGAAATCAATCTCTGTTTTTCGATGAGGTAAACAGTAATAATATGAACTTATTATCACTTAACTTATTCTTTAACTTAAGGTATTCCACACATTTAATATCTTTGTCCAATTCCTGTCATAAATTTGATCAAATTTCTTTTATTAATGTTAGTATTTATTTTTAGATTTGATACTATTAAATGTTTAAGAAAGCAATCCTTTTTCTAGGTGCCCTTAGCTCCTGCAGCAGATAGCCTTAAACCAACAAAAGAATGGCAAAATATTCAAATTGCAGACTTCTCAGAAATTCGAAGCTATATTTCTCGAATGCTATCCCAGAAACCTGCTGAGGCAAAAGGAATAAAAAAAATTAATGTTGGAAAGGATGATTTAAAATGGTGGAGAAAATTTTTCATTGAACATGAACCAACTTTGTCATGTGTGCTGGGATTTAATGCTGCACAAGTGGAACGAGGACTAGAAATGCTAACAAGATTATTGAAGGAAATAGAACCTGGTGATACCATAGATAAGAAAAAAGGTAAATCAAATATGTCCGCTCCTTAGCCTCAAGTTTCTCCTGACATTATTTGGTGTGATTGTGTTCTACCCTCCGAACATGGCTCTCAAATGTGTCTGCCAGAAACCACCAAATAAACTATTTCAGTGTGTATACTTGATATTGTGAACAACTGTAAACACTGCCCTGATTTCCAAATTATGCCTTTTATTATTGAGTATTGTTTCTTTTAATTATGTAATTTTATTATATACTTTCTTAGGCTTTTACTTCAAGTCCATGATTACCACAGTTTTTACTAGCTAAACTTACAAGTCATGTGGCACTTATGCCACCCATGGCCATGCCATTTTGATAAATATAAATTACAGAGAGGTAATAGAGAAATTGACACATTATATTTAATTTTTTATCTATTTCAGGTCGATGGATTTACGCATTTCTGACATGCCTAAAGCAACCCCTTCATTCTGACACCACAAGCATCATTAGGGATTTAGCCAGACAGTGTGCAACAGTTCGGTAAGAACTAGATACTAATTCATCTATACCTGTATTTTTTCTTACTTTGCTGCTGGTCTCTCTAGTTTGTGGATACCAGAGGCAGTGTTTGGAGGCTGCATACAGTCACCGATGGCTGCGTCTAGTGTCTGAGTCTAGTGGCCGTGTTCGGTAGTCCAATGTGAGGCAGCACATAACAATAGCAATAATGACAAGTGTCTGAGTAGAAAAATGAATATGAAGAAAAAGCCACCAAATTGTGCACAATGTCAGGCTCCTTAGCTTAAAAATGTTTCATCACAAGATACAATCTTTATGGAGAGTTCCTATTCCCATTAAGCACCACTACAACCATACCATTACAACTTTATAATAATTAAAACATTTAGAAAGTATACTCGTAGTATAGAGACATACTTCTTCTTCTTCAGATTATGGCTTTTAAACGTTGCTTGACGTTTTTCTGCCAGTGTCAAAGTGAGGCCAGTGTACGGTATTAATAATTGCCCGGTTACAAAATATGGAAAATTGAAATATAATTAATAATAATTATAGAAAAAAAAGGTTTAAAGACATAACATTTGTTTATAAACGAATATTATTAGACTTAATAAAATTACATAAAATATATAAAAATGGAGTAAAGACATATGAGAGAAGAAATTTAAAATTAAAAGGACGAGGGATGTCAGAACTTATGATATCATAAAGAGAAAATGATAACTTAGGACAGCAGAAGAAAATATGGTCTAAGGTTCCATCATCTAGACCACACTCACAGCGAGAATGGTCCCTGACCCTAATTTTGGCTAGAAAAACTGGAGTGCAAACATGACCCAAACGGGAACGAATTATAGTTGAACAAACCCATTTATCAACTTTTTTATATTTAAAAAACCACGGCCTAACTGGGATATTAGGCTGAATATCACTGTAATGCCTACCTTTGATGATTTTGGACCTGTTCCAAACGTTGGACCACTTTTCATAGAGGAGTTTTTTCGCTAAAGAACGTAGATCATTTGAAAACCCTTTGGAGTAGGTGTCCAGACCAATTTCAACGGCTTGTTTGGCATAATTGTCAACAGTTTCGTTACCGTCAATTCCGCAGTGACTGGGAATCCAGGCGAGAGCTACTTTGATACCAGAATTGTGACATCTATACAAAATTTCTCTTATTTTAAGACAAGAGTGTAATAAATCTTTAGACCGAAATGGAAATTTATTAATGTCTTGCAAACAACTAAGAGAATCAGAAAATATAATAGATTTATTTAATTTATGAGACTCTACATATTTGACAGCTTCTAAAAGGGCTACTGACTCACCAGAATAAACTGATGAGAAACGGGGGCATTTTTGACTCAAAACTATTCTGTATTTGGGCATCCAAACAGCGGAACCAACCGATCCGTTATCTGATAACTTAGACGCATCTGTAAAAATAGCGACCCAATTGGGCCAATGGCGATTCAAATTATCATGAAAAATTTTATCAGCACCAGGGGAGTTTTTATCAATACCAAAGTGTAAAAGTATATTAGGTCTAAATATTAAACAATCATAGGAAACACTAAAAAGAGGGTGAATAGGAAATTGGTAAAGCGAAAAGGGCATATTAGAAAGTTTATTAAAAGAATTCAAAAGACAAGAAGGGTCTTTATGACGCCAGTAATCCGATGTACGAACTAGAATAGAAAGAGAGTGAAGCTTATTTAAAAGTGGGTGGCATGAAAATTGAGCAGCTTGAAAAAAAAATCGATCACAAAGGTATTGCCGACGGATAAAAAGGGGAGGCTCAACACATTCCACCTGAAGAGCATTTATAGGAGAAGATTTCATAGCTCCTGAAATAATACGAAGACATTTATATTGAATAGAATCAAAGGATCTTAACGAAATTTTACTGCAAGGTTCCAAAAGAAAAGTAGCATAATCAAAATGGCTTCTAATGATGGCATTGTACAAAAGCTTTTGACAAAATGGATGTGAACCCCACCAAACCCCAGAGAGAGCACGAAGAATATTCACATTCTTTTCACATTTATTTTTTATGTAATCTATGTGAAAAGAACCCGATAACTTGGAGTCTAAGATAAGACCCAAAAATTTTGCTTGGTTATTAACAGCAAGGCAATAGTCGTCAATTCGAATTTGAATATCTGGGATTAATCTCTTTCTTGAGAATACAACCACATTACTTTTATCTGAAGCTAAAGACAGGCCATGTCTTTTTAACCAGTCATTGAGATACATAAGAGCTGTATTAAGACGAGATACCAAATCAGAAATAGAGTCCGACGAATAATAAAGAGCTATATCATCCGCATATTGAAGTATATCACAAAATGAATCTACACTTTGGTGAAGGTCAGAAGTGTACAAATTATACAATAGAGGACTTAAGACTGATCCTTGAGGAAGGCCCTTCCAAACTAATCTCGGCGAAGAAAGTGTATTTTGAAACCTAACCGATATGAGCCTACCTATTAGAAGGCTAAATATAACATGAGTCATCCTCGTTGGCAAACTCAGGTGAATCATTTTTTGTCGGAGGACATGAAGAAGAACATTGTCATAGGCACCTGTAATGTCTAGAAAGACACCCACCATAGTTTCATTCCTAGAAAAAGCCAGTCGAATATCCGAAGTGAAAACACCAAGACTATGAGTAGTACCAAAACCTTTCCTAAATCCAAACTGAGACTTGGATAAAATTTCCCGATGCTCCAACAGCCACTCCAGTCTGTTTTTAAGCAGATTTTCAAATATTTTAACCATTACTGAGGATAACGCAATTGGTCTATATGACAAAGCATTCGATGGATCTTTACCTGGTTTTAAAATTGGTATTATTATTTGATGTTTCCATATTTCAGGAAAGTCACAATTTTCATACAATTTGTTTAAAATGTTCACAAAATATTTTTTGGTAGATGCGGTCGACCGACATATAAATGAATATGGAATTCCATCTAAACCTGGAGAGGAGTCTTTGAGATGACTTAATGCAGCACAAAGTTCATCATAGGTAAAGGGACCATCCATAGATGAAGAAGATGGGTTGACAGGAGAAGTAGAAATAAATTCTTCAGAAGGTACAAAAGGAGGAGCTAACTTGTCAATGAATGCTTCTAACCAAGAAGTATCATTACAAGGCGAAGGACGAATATCATTTCTAAAATTACGAAAAGCTTTAATTTTTTTCCAAACAACAGAAGGAGGAGAGCGGGGAGAAAGGCTCTCACAGAATTTAATCCAGGATATTTTTTTTTTCTTTGATAATAGCCTTCTAGATCTAGCTAAAACTTTTTTGAAGAGAACAAAATTGTCCATGGTAATATTGTCATTGAAATAATCTTCAGCCTCATTGCGTTCTTTGGCAATAGAGGTACACTCCGAATCCCACCAAGGAGGAAAAGGGATTCCAGAACAAGGTTTTTTTAAAGGGATGGTAGAATCTGCAGAAACAATAATAGCATTAACAAATTCTGAATAGAGGAGTAAATAATTTTGTTCATCAACAGGAGGGAGAGCAGCAACTTTGGAGTCAAGAATAGAAGAAAATTTGTTCCAATCTGCGTTAGCAAGTCTGTATTTCAAAAGAGGAGGCAGAGGAGGAGAAATAGAGTACTGAGAAGAGGTAGAAATAAGTATGGGAAAGTGATCGCTCCCATGAGAGTTAGGAAGAACAGACCAAAATAGTTGGGACGCCAGAGAGGGAGAAGATAAAGACAAATCTAACGCACTGGAATTTTGTAGGGGCGAACCAAAGCGAGTAGGAGAGCCATCATTCAGAAGGCATAAATTTAAATCATCCATGAGATCAATAAGATTAGTAGAAAAAGAGTCCGATACATTGCAACCCCACATAGGATGATGGCAATTAAAATCACCAAGGATGATCAAGGGAGAAGGAAGGGCAGAAAAAATGGGACAAAGTTCTGAAATAATAGAAGCACTAGGATGAGGGATGTAAATAGAGACAAAAGATATATCTAAGCATCTCACAGCAACAACATTAAAGTTATTGCTATGAGTAGGAAGAGGAAGAAGAGAGTATGAAAAAGTTTTTTTAACGAGGAGGGCGCAACCTCCCCACCCGTCGTCACGATCATCCCTGAAACAGGCGAAGCCAGGCATTCGAAATATAGTGCCAGGCTTAAACCATGTCTCAGAAATGGCCGCAACGACGGGTTTATATTTATTAAATAAATAAATAATTTCAGGTTTTCTGGATCGGGCACTCCTGACATTCCATTGAAGGAAGCAATCCATGCTGAGTGTTAGTAAGAGAAGAAATTTTTTGCAGAATCTGCAGGATGTTGTTCGGTAGGGCGTCGTCAAACTTAGAAATCATGTTGAGAAGAGTATAAGCCATCAACTCAAGAAGGTTGTCAGATGGAGAAGGAGGACAACTTTCCGAGCTGAGACAACAACCATCGGGCATTGAAGGGGGGGGAGTTGCAATTATAGCATCGTGAGCAACTTTGTCATAAGATTTGCCTAGAGCTGGAGAGGTGCGGCGAGGAATTATAACAGATTTTCTGTAAGATTTTACGTCCTGAGCTGAAATATTTTGAACAATTGGAGCTGGATTAGATTTAACCATATCCGCATATAAGCGGCGGTTAACCGTGGGAACTCGAGCAGCTGCCTCGTTATATGAAATATTTTCTTCTGATACAATAGATTTAATTAATTTTTGTCTTCCTTGTTCGGGGCACTTTTTATTAGTAGCAAAGTGCCTACCGGAACAGAACAAGCACGTAGCTTCATCTTCTACAATTGAACATGAGGAGCCAGAGTGAGGTTGAGCACACCTGAAGCATCGCAATTTGGATCGACATGTAGTTTGGATATGACCAAATCGGCAGCAAGCCAAACATTGAATAGATGGCAGTTGATATGACTCTACAGAAATCGCCGCATTATAGCAAAATATTTTTTTTGGGAGAAGTCTTCCTTTGACGGTGATTGTAACTGTCTGGGAGGGAACCCACACAGGTTTGTTATCTACGAACGTTTTTCGGTTTAATCGTCTCGCTTTAAGAACAGGGCCACAACCAGGAGGGCATTCCAGAGAGTTCACTAGCTCTTCCATAGACCATTCTATGGGAATACCTTTGATAATACCCGTCCGGGTAATTTGGAACACCGGAATTTTAGCTTCGAAGTTGTTCAAGGACAAAAAAGAGCTGTCAAGAAAATTGTTTGCATCTTTCGTAGATTTGAATTCAATCGAAGCTTTATTTCGACCAATAGATTTAATTCCGTCAGTAGCAATACCACAAACTTTATTTTTGAAAAGCATTTGGGCCAGCTTTAAAACTCTCATTGAAGTGCCTGAAGAAGGGTCAGAAACCATTGTCGCGACATGAACGAGATACGGACCCAAGTCCGTCTCATCAAAACGCAGATCTTTAGTCTGTTGAAATTCAGGGACAACATAAATGAGTTGAGTCGATGAAGCAGGATTTATGTTAGTTTTTTTAGGAATAGAGCTGTCATCATATGTCTTATGATCATGAGGTCTTTTCCTAGTCTCCGACGAGGAAGGGCTGATCATGGAGTCATCCAGAGGGTCGTCCGGAGGGACGTCCGGAGGATCACTCCACAAATCGGAATTGACACTCATTTTTCCGAAGAAAAATGAGGGATTTCAAACGTGCATTCAATTGTTTTTTTGTAATGTAATGAAAAAAATGTATGAATTTAAACCAAATTTTAGAGAATGATTAATTTACCGAACACGTACACTAACCAACACAAGCCACACTTGTAAGCAGTTCTTGATAAAGCACAGCGTAACAGAAGCAGCCAATTAATTTGTTATTAATTTTTCATTTCACAAATTTTCAAACACAACCGCCATCTTCATACATAGAGACATAGATTATTAACAACTTTGACAGACGATGATGACACTAATAATAGCACTTTACTGTCACGGTCTGTAATGACTGCATTGCTGACAGCGAATCAGCAATGATGATGGCTTAAAGCGCAGCGTAACGCAGGTCCAGACAATTAGGCATCACAGCGCGTGTCTTGCTATCCCCGCTATAAAGGCCTCGATCTTCGATTGTCCACCAGATTCCAGCAAGGTACGCAAGGATGACCAAGCTTGAAGGCCGAGAGCATAACCTGGCGTAGCTAAGCTTAGCTTGAAGCCATCATAGCATGGCCAGCAGTGCAGTCATTGCGGACTAATAGACTTGCTTTACCCTAACAATGCGGGTAATTTAAATAAAACCAGCTTGGGAAGTGTATAGTAAGAATTTATTTTAAATATCACGAAAATTGATGGAAAATAATAGGGAAAATTGCAAACATTTTCACCTCATCCCGCTATTATCTCTTCACCGCGCTTTTTTTTTTTAATTAAGCAATGGTGCTTGTACTGCCTATACCTATACAGCCAAGTTCTGAATAAAATCTTTTTGCACCTGACTATTTTTGAATCAAAATTCGATAGTGGAATTTCTAAGGAAATTGCTGGTGGCTAAACCTCACCAGCAATTAAATTCTATACAACTTTGCTGGCGCCTATTCGATATGATCAGGAAGGACGACTTTGCTCAAAGGTTTGCAAAATAATGACCACATTAAAAGCATTTTTGAGTAAAAAAATATATAAAGACTTATGCTGAGCTGGATGGCATAGCTTCAGAGAGTCCTATGCCCCTATATCTAGGAGATGTATACAGGCTCAGAGAGAGACGAGATCAGGAAACACTTCTAACACATAAACCAACAACAAGCTCTTGCTAGCACCATACTATAAGACTCGGTAGATTTTCGATGAAACAATTTTTGTTTTTGTTTTTTAGGTCCGCAATCAATCCAGAAGGTGAAAATCCAATGGAGTTGGCTGTACCATTGAATTTAGTAATCTGCTTAGTTGGACGATACTATAGACAACTGGACTTGGCTGATAGTCTAGAATTATAGGTTGTTAAGTATGTATTATTATTTTTTTGTAAAACGATGAGAAGGCTGTCCTAAGGCATCTGAATTATCTTAATTGCAGACCGATTAAAATTAAATATGCTAAATAAGTACTTAATGCATGATAGATGAACATAAAAATGTTTTCTTAAGGATAATACTCGCTGCATTCTTAAAGTGATGTTTGGTTCATGAGCAAAGCAAAATTTTGGGTCCGCGAGCGTTCACAAGTCGAAAACTCTGACTACCCTCTAAAAAAGCTGAAGCTATTTGTAACATACAGTATCTAATGTAAGGTTGTATATTTAACACTTGATATAACAGTATCCCATGACCACAAGAAAGTGTTTAACAATTTTATAAAATAAAATTTAGGTAAATACTTAATTCATAATATTTTATTGTAATGATGTAGAATTATATACATATGCCAAAACGTGTTTTTATGTAAGAATAAATAAGAAAGCTCAATTATTATATAACTAACGATAATAGACACGAACCGAAACTGACACCAAAAACCGAATAAAGCACTTTTGGGTATTGTTTTTTTACACTCAATAGGTTAGGCGTGTGATAAAATATCGCCTGTATTTGAGTTGGTTGCTGTTTGTTGTCATTCGTGGATATTAAATGAGACAATATCTTGGTTGTTTTCCGTCTTTGTTGTCAGCTACTGACCCTGTTCAAGCCACACTACACTGTGTAGCGTGAGCCTGGGAATATAATCTGGGAGTCTGCGAGAGTGAACAGGTACCATCTAGGCAAGCGTGCTACACTTTCAATCGCATCGTCGCTTACCATCAGGCGATATTGCGGTCAAACGTGAGCCTATCGAATATATAAAAAAGCCTCCTAGTCTGTTTGTCAAATTTAGTTAATTCAAGGGTATTCTTTATCGTCGACATCGAAGTGCACGCCGACTTGTTGACGAATTGTATCCTCAATCTTAGCTAGGATGAGACTGTCCTTCAGTGTCATCAGCGGCGATTCAGTGAGCCCTAAAACATATAATTAATCAATTATTATTATCGAATGAAAACAATAGAAGGTACTGCTTTGAGAGATGTTGCATAAAGTACCAAGATCAACGCTTAGGCTCGGTACCGACCCAAGTACCACTTTGGAAGGTTTGATAGTTAATTCTCAGTTTAGACCTTATGGAACCTCCTATCTTTACACGCTACAAAAGTTTAGTTTATCGACCTACAAATTTTTTATTGCTTCGAAAATTTCTTATACCAAATAATTCTTTAAATACCATTGTGCAGTGACCAATGTGATGAATCTATCATAATACTTAGTTAAAATAAATCTATATGAAATTATTATTACCTTGTTTGACACATCTGGAAACTTCCAGAGCTTCATATACTAATCCGGCGCTGTTACCGAAGTTGTAAGGGATGCTCGACTCATGCAATGGGAACAATGACTTTTCTCCGTTCACGATCAACTCAGTTGGGAAATGGAATGGATCTTCCACCTGAAAAAAACAAAATGGCTCTATGTGTACGGAGTCGATAGTTATCCGTTTAGGCAGACAAATTCTTGTATTATCATCAGCTGGACGTTCATCAATCATCAGTCAGTTCATGATAAGATGTCCACTGCTGAACATAGGCCTCCCCCACTACTCGAAGGAAGAATAATAACACCACTTGCGGGTACTCGCCTCTTAAATCCAAAGGTACTTGTTACCAATATGTTAGGAAGCGAACAAAAAATAGCAGCTTCGTCTATAGCCATAACCAAGCTTCCAATAGTTACTTGACAAAAGCCGAAAATCAAAATTTCTTGCTTTAAAATGGGTTAATGTCCAACAGCAGAACCACGCCTTAGTAAAAACATTAAGGCACAGAAGAAACTATGAAATGTTCCTACCGTAGCAAGTCCCTTAGTTCCAACTACAGTCCCGTTATTCCACAACTTCACATTGGCGTGTATGTTCAGCACTGCTCGTCTGCCACCATCGTACTCCAACACCACTGTGTCAACTAGATCTTTTCCTTCGGAGTCCACGTCTCCAATAGCCGTCACCTTTTTTGGTTCGTCTTTGAATATGAACTGAGCGAACTGGAGCGTGTACAAACCGAAATCCATAAGAGCACTTCCGCCAAGAACCTTCTTTCTGAAAGCACACACTATCACTATAGAAAGGGTTTACTTGATCGCAAATTCTTTTGGGAAAAGGAAAATTAGCGGATGTCCTCTAACGGCAAATTATGAGAATAAAGCTCAATTCAAAGATCAGTTTTTGCTCTCTTGGTTATTTTTTATCTCACCTGAGCTTTCCGACGGGAGCAACAGGTATGCCGAAATTTGCTTCAACGTATTTTACATCACCAATTTTTCCTGACTGGATAACTTTCTCCAAAACGTTGTAAGCCGGCGAGAAACGGGACCAGACTGCTTCCATTAGGAACAGCTTCTTTTTCTTGGCGAGGTTGATCAGGCTCTGAGCTTGTTTGAAGTTCATGCATAGTGGTTTCTCGCAAAGAACGTGTTTGCCGTTTTCTAGGAACAGCTTGGCCAGTTCGTAGTGTTCTGGGTTTAAAGCTCCGATGTAGGCTACATCTAAAAGTATAGGTATTGTTTTTATAATTATGCTGTTTCGTTGGTCTAGGATTAAAAATAATAATGATGGCTGTTTGTAGATCTAGGTTGACCATATCGTATAGATACGATATGGTCAACCTACGTGGCTGCGTTTTCTTTTCGAACGGACCGCAATATTTTGCACCAATTGCAATGTCGTAAGACTCGTAGATATTGATAAATAAATAAGATCCAGTTTAAAGTTACCAATAGCATCACTAGCAGCAAGCGCCTGATACGAATCGAAGACCTTCGCTATCTTGTGCAATTTCGCGAACTCGGCTGCTCTTGTTCTGTCTCTGGCTGCGACCGCTGCTAGGACCACGTCAACGCTTTTGTTTGGGTAGGAATTGAAGGCGTTACAGAAGTCATGGCTGATCATGCCAGCAGTTACGATGCCCCAGCGGATGGTCATCTGTTGAATGTAAATAAAGGTGAATGCGATGGGAATAAACAGTGTTGTGTAGGCAGATATAAGACTCGAGAACAAACTATAATGTATGTGACCCCTTCGCTTTTCTGGCAGGGTTACTACTAACTTGGGCACGGAGCCGGTAAATAGTAAAAAATGCTATCAGTTGACTTGTTTGCTTTACTAGGTAGTAAATACACAGGTAATTACTATATAAGTTATCCTTAGGTTACTAATACGCAAGTACTTCTAAGATAGGCTTTCTAAGAAGGCTAGTTCGTTAATAAGTATATAGTAAAAAAACAACATACCTTGATGCTAAATGAATATTATACTATATTCACTCCACACCGCAATAAAATTATGGTTAAATTGCAAAATTTCATAAAGAAACATACTATTATAACTGTGTTATTATGGTGCTTATACTTAGATAATGTAATCACAGTTTCTGTAAACACATCTTAGGGTACAGCGACCCATTTTATAGGATGGTGTATTCCGTATAATAATATTGCCTAATCGTACAAAGCTTTAGGTATGAATTCGAAGTACCAGGCGTGCAGATGCCAGATACCTTTAGGTAATAAAACTATACCTACGTATTTAGTACCAGAATTATTACATCTATACTTCTATATTATAAAGCAGTAAAGTTTGTGTTTGTTTGTTACTGCTAATATCTGGAACCGCTGGTCCGATTATAAAAATTCTTTCACAAATATGCAGCTACATTATCCCTGAGTGCTATAGGCTACGTTTTATCTTGATTCCACGCGTGCAAAGCCGCGGGCAGACGATGGTTTTAAAATATAGATAATCTCCTTTGTGTTCCTATTATTTCCCTTTTATTACTATTTTCTTCTGTTCTGTTCTGGACACTGTTAGTTGTATACGGGGTAGTATAACGGTGAACGTAATGAAGTTGAACGTGTTGTGTGTGGATTGTGCCCCATTCTCTCTGTGTATAGGTACCCCAAACGGTGGTACAAGATCGGGAGATCTCTTTCGGCCCCAAAGGGATCTACCGATCCCTTTAATATAATGGTAAGTATAATAATGTTAATATCTGCATCACGATGAATCGATGATAGTATAATATATGTTTAGGTACTGATGAATTAATGATTAATATTTTCAGGTTCTGCTATAATCGGTATTATACGAGTAGATAACAAAATAATTAGATGTCAATTTTAATCTACTGCGGTACGTGCCATAAAATGGTACATTTACCTTACACTACAATTGGCTAGATCAAACTCGGAGATCAAAAGTTCACGGCACTTCACGGTCAAATAGTGATAAGAAAATATCAATAATAAGTTACATAATGAAAACCAACATGATTTTTGTTTATAAACTAAAAACTTTATCCAATGATTTTTAATAAAAATTAACATTTATTTGATTTTAAATTCTACGAATTATTATGTAGGTAAATAAGAGTGGGTAGGTATTAAACCGCTTTTTGGTGGTAACGAGTTTGCCTGTATTTGAATTTTGAATACAAAACGAGGATCTCGGTTTCATCCGTCCGTCCTTATCTGACACAGCGTATAATTTCTGTATTTCTGAACTAAAACCTTAAAACTTCACCTCAATAGGTATTAAAAACTAAAACACCATAAAAAATACCTGCCAAGTGAGAGTCGCGCACTGAGGATTCCGTACAAACTTGTAGGTATGTAAATAGTTCGTTACAGCTTCATTCACTAAAATAAAGAATCAATTTTTTTTATTTGTCTACTTTACGGTTTTCTGATTTTTCCCTTTACTTGTGCTATTAGACATTGATTCTTGTCATATTTCATAATTGTAGGTCAATGGGAAGTACCCTACAGGTTTTGGGATCAAAAACAGCCCGGGCATAAACGGCCGTATCTTTTGATTGCGTTGACTTAAAATTTTGTTTTTTCACAGCTCCAAGGGATTGCAGACCGGAGTAATAGATATCAATTTCAACTTGATACCTCCGCGCCTTCCTGTGAAAAAGGGTTTTGACCGACAGGCAGACGAGCTGACGGCCAACGATCCTATATAAGGGTTTTTCCTTTTGAGGTACGAAACCCTAAAAAATTAAATTAACAGATAGTGGAATCTTCGGTACCTAACGGTACCTACGTAGTTATATAAAACAGTCGTTTCCCACCAACTACTCGACAATGACCAATTACATATCGCGTAGTCTCAGCGTAAAGCAAGGCATTGCCTCCCTAGGAAGAGAAAGTTGTATGAAAATCCCAACGGGATTTCCGAGCAAGGAGGTCAAAATTTTAATGAAAACTCAGCATGCGGGCACTGTAGTAAAAGTTTATTCGAAAATCGAACTGGCCACCATAAAACAAAAACAAAAAATAAGATTATGTAGCCCTTGCTCTATATTGTCTCGCAGGTGTGAAAAATAGAGTAGAGTATTCACGAGGATAAAGTCTTTGTTTTGGGCGGTATGAACGCCTCGTTTAACTCATGACTCTTAAATAACTCTAGTCCTTCGCTAGGCTCAGGGTCCAATAAGCCGCCCGTGAATTAAGATTCTGCTTTATCCTCTTGGTACATAATTCTACTATTATACTTTCACTGTTTTATCTCCTCTTGTGCAATATGGGTATGAGGTATCAGCGAGATATTATTAATTTGTTTTTTTTTATAACAATTTATAAGCTCCCTTTTCTGTTCAAATAAAATGTTCCAATGCATCATTAAACATAATTTATTGTCTCGCAACACTTGTATAAATATAAAATTACACATGCTCTGTAGTTACTAAGTATATATACTTATGGTTTCTAATTTTTGTATATTAGGGGTTGTCGATTACGCGAGTCCTTTATGTGGGGAGGGTGTCGAGCCAATCACCCAATTTCACATGGCGGAGAGGGGGAGTCTCGACAAATATCACGTTCAACACTGGGTTAAATTAAGTAAAATATGTTTCTCCACTAAAATATGACAAAATAATAGGCTACATTTTATCCCGGAAAAATGCAAGGTCCCTGTGGGAACGCGGATGATAATATAAGTCTATATTGATGGAAATTTTTAGTTCATTTAAGGATAGTCTTCATTGTCAACATCATAGCGCACGCCGACTTGCTGACGGACGGTGTCCTCGAGCTTGGCTAGGATGAGACTGTCCTGATGCGTCATCCGTGGGGATTCAGTCAGCCCTGGAAATAAACAGGTCACATATTAATACGTGACACAGTCAGTACGGTGTGTATTGACTATTGAGGTCCCTAGAAGAGTATGTACCTATATAAAGTTTGTATAATGTACCACTTGTTTGTACCACTGCACCATTGTATAATGGTGCAGTGGTACTGCTTACTGTAGCGGAGCTGATTCCACGGCGAAATTCAAATTTCATAAACAAAAGTAAAAAAAATATATTCTATAATACTCGATTGAGTTTGAAGCTCTCGAACGAGACGCCCACGAGCGTGCCAAATATAGATAGATAGCTATTAAAGCTATTTCTTTCAATAATATATTACAATTAAATAAAAGATATAATGTCGTTATAAAACAACGCTTTTTAATCGTATTACGGATCTTTTCAAATCGTTTAAATTACGCTAAATCAATAAGTAGGCGGTGGATTCGCATTGAGTATGAAAAATGTGTAATAAAAATGAGTAAAAAAATAATTAATACCTAATGTCTCAGGGTAATGAGGGCAATGCAGTGCTGTTCAGGCCTTTGTGCTACAAAGTTCTGAGTGGCACTGCAATTGTTATGGCTAGGCGATATGATTACCATCAGGCAAACGACCAGCTTGTCTCTTTATCCATTAGTATAAATTTTTTTTGTTAAATGGCGTTGAACATCGTTTGTATACCTTCTTTAATGCATCTGGTTACTTCGAGAGCTTCGAAAACCAATCCGGCGCTGTTTCCAAAGTTGTATGGGATGCTCGATTCGTGCAATGGGAACGACGACTTCTGTCCATCCACGTGGGTAAGCTCGGTCGGGAAATGGAACGGGTCTTCCAACTGAAAATAAAATAAAAATCCGTCATACGCAAGTGCTAGAACGGTCTTACTACAAAAAAATTAAACACATCCTAAACATGTGTCAAAAAGCGTTTATTTCCTAAACATGCCTTAGTCGCGTGTTTAAATATGAGCAACTACAAATCTTGATTTAAGTAGTGTCAAACTCCATTCTGTTGTGACATTTCTAATCATTTTAGACATTTATCTTTAGATACTGGCCTGTCTAGCTAAACAGGCGTCTAAAAGTTGTTTTTGTGCTACGTTTCCAAGGCTTTCGTGTCTACTTAAGTAGCATAAAAGTAACGCACTTAAAACCATACCGATAGGTACTTTTAAAACTAGTATACTTAATGGTTGAGTCACTTGAGTCCTTGGCGAAAACTACTTAGGTTAATATACCTATATGCTATAAATAGCTGGATGTGTAAAATGGGTTTTAACTTCACATAGAATAGGTCGTTACGTTTACAATGTTTCGAACTCGTTACTTTACCTATACGTATTAACTATACTAGCTTCCGCCCGCGTGGTATTATCTTTACAAACTGTAGTCTATGTGTTATTTTGACGTATAGGTAAGCTACATTACTGTAAAGTTACATCAAATCCGTTCAATAGTTTTTGCGTGAAAGAGTAACACATCCATCCTCACAAACCTTCGCGTTTATAATATTATGTAACAAACACAAACGCTTACATACACTCATACCCCTGCACTAGGATTCCCTGTATCGCAGGTGGCATGGACACATACAAATACATAACACAAAACATCCAAGACCCGAGAACAAACGAGAACCGGAGCCGAACAGTGAATGAGCGATGTCGGAAGCCATGAAAATTCCGACGCCTAGGTTTGACTTTACAACGAAGTCATCATCATCAGCCGGAAAACGTTCACTGAACATAGGCCTCCCTTATAGAACGTCAGTTGGATCGACTACTCGCCTCTTGCATCCAACGGTTCCCCGCGGTTTTGACAAGGTCATCGTTCCACCTAGTGGTGGGGGCGGTCTACACTACGTCTTCGGGTCCATGGTCGCCACTCGAGAACCTTTCTTCCCTATCGGTTATCGGTTCTGCGAGCGATGTGGCCTGCCCACTGCCATTTCAACTTGCTAACTTTGAGAGCTGTGTCGGCTACTTTCGTTCTCCTGCGGATCTCCTCGTTTCGGATTTTAACGCAGGGAAACCCCGAGCATAGCCCTCTCCAAAGCTCGTGCAACTTACAACAAGAACGAAGTAAAACCGTTGAAAGCAGTACAAACCGTAGCGTGTCCCTTCGTCCCCACCACAGTGGCTTTGTTCCACAGTTTCAGTTTGGCGTTCACATTAAGCACGGCCCGCCGGCCCCCCTCGTACTCCAGCACCACAGTATCCACCAGGTCCACGCCCTCGGAGTTCAGCTCCCCGATGGCCGTCACCTTCTTTGGTTCGTCTTTGAACACAAACTGCGCTAATTGCAGTGTGTAGATCCCGATATCCATAATTGCGCTACCACCGAGATCCTTTTTGCTGGAAGGAGACGTAAATCGTAATTTAGTAAGTATAGTACCTAGTACCTACTCGCCAAACATACGCTTTTTTTATTTGACGTATAGCGAGGACTATTATAAAATATGAAAGTCCTGCAATGGGTAGTGTATGGTGTCAGTATCCTAAGCTCTACTGTAGGTAATGACTACATCATGATCCACTTGATCAACTGTTTACTAGGCATCAGGTATATTATGCTTTTTTTAATCCTCGACATAAATAGCTGATTGATTTTCAAACGATTTTCTTAAAGCTCACACTCAGAACACTATCGACCAAGTCGCATTTCTAACAAAAACTAAATCAAAATCGGTCCTTCCGCTTTAGGAGCTACGATGCCACGACAGATACACAAATACATATGTTAAACTAAAACGCCCTTGCTTTTTTTGCGTCGGGGGTGACATACAGGATGTGGGTATTCTGATTTTTGAGTAGGATGCGCTGTTCTAGGAAATATGGAACTATAGGTACGAGTTACGACAATCTCCGTTTTGTACAAAACTGTTTTTTTCCTGTCTATTGTAAAAAAGTATGTGCGTAAGAGACAGGCATGGTATGATGGTATGGGGCAGGTAAATTTACCACAACCTTTGACAATGACTACATCGGTGTTTCCGACTGACTAGTACAGATGCCTCATGTGCGATAGTAACAAATATGATATTTGCCCATCTGCGGTGTTTTCCAATTATGTAATTAGAACTGATGTACCTACAACTACATAGTACATCATACTTCCTTGAGGAAATTGGAGATAGTACAACACCTACTTTTTTTTTCTTTTAATTTTTAGAGTTCCTGTACGTCTGAATGAAAAAACGGAACCTTTATAGCTGCACTCATGTGGCTGTTTGTCCGTCTGTCACAGCCAATTTACTTCGAATCTACTTTGTATCGAAAGGTACACATGAATTTCAGTAATCAGTTTCGGTGGCAAATTATTTTTCTTTGTATTTAGCAGAGTTGCACTTCTTAGGAATCCGCATTGCATTGCTACAGAAAAAAGGCAGTACCCACGTCATACCATCGCACAGACCAGTAATTCAAACTTTACTGGTCAATGGCAGACTGGGAGATGGGATCGAGTAACGTTATCGACTTTGATTACATATTTTGTCAAATACATTATTACGAAAAAATCCTTGAGATGTATTTTTTTCCTCTAAAAATATCTTGGCTATCGATAAACAGGACATCTTAGTTCAAACTATCAATTTATTAATTAAACTCTATTAGCATAATGACTCTACAGTTACTAATTGCACAATTGATATGACCTACACCAGGACCTCTCGTATCGTGATATCACTATACCTATTTGCATTTCATGTTAATGCAAACAAAAGAACAAACGTACTATATTTATTTAAATAAACTGAATAAATAATGTCTTTTTTACAATATTTGCATTCTATTCCTGAGAACAACTAAACAATGTATTTGTTTAGATAAGAATTGTAGTCGCATCGTTGCAGGGTCGGATTGATGCCACACCCCCCAACATTTTAGTTCTAACAAAACATCATCATCAGCGGGAAGACGTCCACTCCACTTCTGAACATAGGCCTCTCCCATAATGGTGGACGGGTTATACACCACGCGTGGCAGGCGTCTTGGTGATCGTGGTAGATTTTGATGTTGACCGAGAAGATCGTTGATGATGATGAGAAGCTGCTGGTTGCTGCCCATTCCTTGGATGTTCTCTTAGCCAGGCTCTTACGGCATACACGGGAAGAGATAACAGAACACAAAAAAAAGATACATTTCCAATCAACATTATCATATCCAGACATTTGCACGGTTCAGTTATTCAGCAATAGTGATTTGAATATAATGGAAGAATTGGACAAGGCATAGTGATTCGATGATCTTAAAAAAAGAACATGCTGTTCCTACTTTGTTTGTTACGGTTTGGTCGCATTCGACGCATAATATATCGCTCCATCAGCGGCGCAAGTACGGAAGTCGGTTCGATAAATTTGTCGAATCGAAAAACCCGATAAATTTATCGAATATTGCGTGTACCGAAATCTGATCTTAAAGTATTGTAGTATCGTAAGTATTGTAGTACGTATCTATATTATCTTTGAATTCGACCTAGCTATTCGACAACTTTTGTCGATTGTATCGCGGTTCGATAAATTATATAAAAAGTCGATAAAACCCACTTTATCGATTTGAACTGTCAATTTTATCGATGAAAAAGATCCGTACCTACTTGCGCCGCAGAGCCTTCGAAAGTGACCAATCAAAATCAGTAGGTATGCTTATCGTCTTGTTACAATATAATTAACTAAGGAAACAAAGCCAAGTGGCAACAATAAGAGGCACGAGGTGATACGAATATCTTGTTTACAGTAGTACATACTTATAGATACCTACGTAATAGTCGTCGTAATGGTATTATAATCACTTACCTCAATCTATCAACACCAACAATAGGTACACCAAAATTAACTTCCACGTATTTCACATCGCCAAGCTTCCCAGACTGGATTTCTTTCTCCAGTGCGATATAAGTTGGCGAGAATCGGGACCAGACTGCCTCCATTAGGAACAGCTTTTTCTTTTTGGCGATGTTGATCAGGCTCTGAGCTTGTTTGAAGTTCATGCATAGTGGCTTCTCGCAGAGCACGTGTTTGCCGTTTTCTAGGAAAAGCGTGGCCAGTGCGTAGTGGTCAGGGTTCAAGGCTCCAATGTAAACGACGTCTGAAATTACATCAAAAGTATTCTAGTTTCAATTACTTTATTTGTCTTGTCCATTATGCTTTCAACCACCCGACATTGCTTCTTTATTTTGAGTATGAGAAGGCATTACTTGATTTATGGAATTGTCGCTTACTGCTGGTCTTTAACATAACTCACCAACAGCGTCACTGACCGCAAGCGCCTGGTATGACTCGAAGACTTTCGCAATCTTATGCAATTTCGCGAATTCAGCTGCCTTGTCTTTGTTTCTAGCTGCGACGGCTGCTAGCACCGCGTCGGTTTTTTCGGGGTAGGTGTTGAATGCGTTACAAAAGTCATGGCTGATCTTGCCAGCAGTTACAATGCCCCAGCGGATAGTCATCTGTTGAATGGGAAACGGTGCGTCGAGTTCATAATCCGACTAACATTATAAACGTAAAGTTTGTGAGGACGGATGGATATATGTATTACTGTTACTCTTTTGTTTGTTGGTAGGGCCAGGTTGGAATAGCCTGATTTTGACTTAAAGATCGGCAGCCAACGTCAACTTTAAGTCAAAATCAGGCTATTCCACCTGGCCCTACCAACATGGGTGATTAGCCATCATCGCTTAAAATCTTTAAAATCGTTAGGTTATACATAGGTTATTATATCTAAGATTGTGACATCAAACATGTAAGGTATAATAATAGCTTCTGCCCGCGGTTTCACCCGCGTTCTCAGAGGAACCGTGCATTTTTACGGGATAAAAAGTACTCTCCGGTTCATAAACTGATTAAACTATATCTATGCCAAAAACCACTCCGATCCGTTGTTCCTTTGCTGCGTGAATTAAGGGCAAACATACAAACACATTTTTGTATTTATTACGGAAATACGGAATACTACGTGCGTTTAGTACACAAGTACGGATTATTGCTCTGCCTGTATGGAGAGTCTCAATGGTCAAACTAGGTTGCCAAACTGATTCGGCTACTTGGAGTATTTTTTCCTCAGTATGTACGTACCTACCTACCACTATTTTTTTCTAATTGCCCACATTGTGCAGTGTCACATTCATTTAGACCTTACCTTTGATTAAGATGTGTCGTCAAAGGATGTTGCAGACTACGAGATAACATTTCAAACAATACATTAATTAATAAGATGTCAATGAACTTAATAGACTATTCATATAATAAGGATCTTTTATTCTTTATCTAAACTTATCTTTTAATTAATTTTATCCACCATCTATACCTAAATACTTTTTAGAATTGAAAAAATTGGAAATTATATCATGCTACGCTTTGTTGTTATCATTATAAACATAAAATGAAAGTTAGTAACATAATAACATTAGTAGGTGGTAGATGTCACAATGTCACAGTATTAGTGACATTGTGTGTTATGAAATATAAAAAGTTAATTGTATATATAGGAACCTAGGTAATAGTCATTACATTTAGACTCATTGTCAGTCAAGTTTATGGACATTACAAAATTTAAAAAAAAAATACCCTTATTTTTCGCATGTTACGGTGCGCTGATGGCAAAAGGATTTTTTCATTTTGTTTTTTTATTTATTATGTTCTTGGATAAATGTGTTAGCTTTGATTTTTGGGCTATAGTTTTAGTTTAGTTAAGTGTTAAACTAAAAACTTGTTTCACTTATTTTTTTATTGTAAGATTGAGCTGTTGTGGTTTAAAAACAATGATGTGTTGCATAGTTGGTGACCGTAAATGTTTTATACCATAATAGCTCAAACTTGCGATGAAAAAATCCAAAGAACAAAATTTTATTTACCTTGTTTATCTCCAACACGAAGTAATTACTATCACTTCACCTGTCAAAAGACTAAAATACAATGATACATGATCAATAAAGAGAATTTTTTTACAAAGTAGGTGTTTAAAGATAATTAAAACGCCTATCACTTTGGTTTCAAATATTATCATAGGGTAAAGCAGACAATTTTAGGTTCATATAATTTTTAATTCTCATCATTGAATAATTAAATTTTTGGTAAAGTGGTGAAATACTGTATTATACATTGTGAAGCATAATATGGCTTCCAAAATGAGCTAATAACATAATATGTTATTTGCTTAAAGATAATGTTAATAGTTTACCAGCAAAGAACTGCTAGATGGTGAGAAAAGGTAGCATGTATATAAGTTTGTTTTTAAAGACTACTTTCTTAAATATTATTATTAGATAACAGGACAAGCAGGTGCTTCCCTGATGGTAAGCTTAAAATAATTGAAGTGCAACCTAGAACTTTGAAACGCAAAGGCCTACTGTAGTACAATGTAGTGTGCTAGTTACCCTGAGACATTAGGTATTAAGGCTCATAAGCCAAACCTTGACACAGACCAAACATGCAAATATTCTAGAGGCATACTAAAAAATAAGAGATTTTCTTTAGTTATTAAACAGCAAGTTCCATTATCGGGAACCATACCTGACACCTTTATCTATGGCTCAAGGCAAAGTGCAGAGATAACACACAAAATTATCAATGTTACATAATTACAAGAATAATGATGAGGAGCATGGAATGTGCTATATAAGTTTTAACCAAAATGTTAAATTGTTTTCTATTGAAATAAATGTATATGTTATACTAGCCGCTGCTCACGGTTTCACCTGCATGGAAATTCTTACAGAAATAATGAACTTTTCTGGGAAGCAACTTGTTTCTGCTTTCACAGTAGGTAGCCATTTCAGGCTAGTTGTTTCAAACAAGTAGACTCAAAAATGACATCGACCCGTTGCTTCATGAAAGAAGGACAATCCAGTTTTTTGGTTTGTCCTTTCCCATTTATAAGTATTATTAGTGTTCATTTATTTAACCCAGGAGTAAATTTCATTTTACAATGCGATCAAAGAAGAGAATATAAAAGAATTTATGTTCACGCTACAAAGATGTAGTAGAAAAAGTCATACTTAAGTCTTGTGCGTTGTAAAAGGTAAACGTTTCTTATTGTAAAGGATTTTCTAAAATACAAAAATTCGAAACAAAACAATACTGATTAGATTAATTAATTTATAAAATTCATACCTAACCTAACGTAAACAAAACAAATTACAATGTAATTTGAAAATTTGACTTTGACAATGACAGTAAATGGTACAATATTGATAGCAATGTTCTAAGGCCGATATTCCACTCATCAGACATCTTCGTCTAAGTTCAAAGACATATTATTATGTATGTATTAGAGTGAGTTTGTAATTCAGATGTACATCGATTCTCATCCATAGATTCATAAGTATATATTAATGTGTAGTAGGTAGGTACTGTATTCATATTTATTTTGTATATTGTTTCAGATGTAAAAAATTCATTTCTAGTTCTCATATTCACCGGCCAAATTATATTCTGCAAACCCTGAATCTCCTCCTTTATATAATCGTCTATACCTACATGACATTGGCGAAATTGTTAGTAGTTACGCATTTATAATATTAGTAGGATAGGATAATAAGATTAATGGTGGATTATCTATTAACTACTAAGTGTTTGTAGACGAGCATGAGTTTAAAGCAAATATTATTTGATACAAAGACTCTTGTACATGTCGTGCAAGTCGTGATTTTTGCGATTTTAATAATACCTACGTCTACAATTAGCAATATTCCGTACTATAATAAATGCGAAAGTGTGTTTGTACGTTTGTTGGTTTGTCCTTCTTTCACGCCCGCCGCGCCGCAACGTAGCAACGGATCGAGATGATATTTAACATAGATATTATAGTTTATGGACCGGAAAGTATGTGAGAGTTCTTTTTACTCCGGAAAAACGCACGGTTCCTGTGAGAATGCGGGTGAAACCACGGGCAGAAGCTAGTACTTTATATTAATTACCTAACCGCTATATAACTAAATCGTGTAACGGCGTAAAGCTAAAATGAAAATAAAATTTCCTACATAAATACAGTTTTTACTCGACTACGGCAAAGACAAGGAAGGTTTGTTTTTAGCAGTCCATGTATGTTTGTATTCACATAACTATTGTATTATGTCCCAGTTCAAACGTAACGACTTTACTACAGCTCATTCTGAGGAATGAGGTGTCAGTAAGTTCGTTATTAATAATTAAAGTCCGGGTTACATAGGTTACATTTTACCCAAAATAAAAGCCAGAATTTGTAAATAGTAGGTAGTGTAATATACACCATAAAAAATGTAAGCTCAGTTTAATGTACTTAAATCTAAACTTGCTCAGCATGGTACCGAAAATAACCACCACGGAGAAAATAAATAGAGGAAAGCGTTAAATGAGTAGATAAACGAACGATTGTTCTCATGTAAGTGATTGCAATTGTCTTTTTGGGAATGAATTTCTTTAAACATAAGTAGTTAACTTATACTTATACAGCGTAAAGGTTGCGGCTTTGATTCCCTGATAAATATTATTATTGATCTTAAAAGAGATGCATTTGTTCCCAGGGAAAACGAGGTACAAAGGGCTAAAATAGGTCAGGACGCTTAACCTTACAATACCAAGACAACAATTAGTCTCCGTACAACAAATCCATCCGTACTGTAATTTCTTATATTAGTTTGAACCGCCTACATTTTTATAATAAAAACTAGCTGCTGCCCCGCGGTTTCACCCGCGTGGAGATTTTGGATTACATGGTTTTTATTTTTTTGCACGGAACCCTAATTATTTTTCTAAAATTAAAGTAGCCTATGTTACTCCTTGTGACATCAGCTATCTGCCAGTGAAAGTCCCGTCAAAATCGGTCCAGCCGTTTCGGTGATTACCCGGAACAAACAGACTGTCAGACAGACAGACAAAAATTTTAAAAATGGTTGTTTTGTTATAGGTACCGTATATACTTTCATATGCATTTAGTAAAAAGCTGTTATTTTGATATTACAAACAGACACTTTAATTTTATTTATATGTATGGATAAGTCTCGATTTATGATCTCAGGATCTATTGTACTTAAATTACTTAGTTGAGAAGGAAGGCGTGATATTAATAAAATAAAACAACTTAGTAAGTGAAAACAAACAATGTTTATTTTACTGTTTATAATCCATGATAAAAAATGTAATGGTTAAATATAATATAAAGAAAATATAATAATTTTATGTCAATTGTTATTACATAAAATAAATTACCATCAAAATATTTATATAATGTCTATTATAATAATTATTCATGTATCATGAAATTGTATTTTTATAACTAAGAAAAAGAGAATTTAATGGAAATCTTTGAGATTTCAATTAAAAACGATCACAAATATGTATTAGGTACTACTAACCAAAATGAGGTAGGCAATATCGGTTAGTAAAATACTGCATTGTTGAGGAACCGTTAAAATGCACATGTATAATTAAGTTAACCTCACTTGGTTTATGGGCTTAAACTGTATCTTACATATCTTCATAAATTAGAATTTTTAGCAGGCAAAGACTGAAATTTATTTTTATCATTTTATTTTACGTGTACATAACATAATACGTTCGGCAACGTTGAAAATATGAAACTAAAATGAATTAGTTGTAATTATCATGATGCAAAAATTAACTAACAAATTTGTAGTCAAAAAAAAATAAGTACGTATATAAATATAATTTTCGGTTCAGATGCTTTTAGCTCCAGCTAACGTATGCAAATTATTTAGAGCGTCATTTTATAGATATATATCGAGATTCTTTAAATACTCATAGTAATTGTGTCAAGTTTAACACGTCAGAAGGTAAATATAAAATATAAGTATTTTATTACTTCATAAAATAATTTCCTTCATAAAAATTATACATTTATCATGTTTACAAATAAATCTTAAATTGTGATTGTGTTTTTTTTCAGTGAGTGATGCTTAATAATAAGGTGAAATAAACATAGACAATAATATAAAACATTAATAAATAATGCGACTTATTTCAAACAGCATTAATTTGACACTGTTTCCTATTCAATAAAATAGAAAAATTTAAAACGCTACTTTGAACGCGGAGTCTAAATCTTTAATGAGATCTTCCGTGTCTTCCAGTCCCACTGAAAGTCTTATGAGGGAATCGGTGATCGCTAGCTTAACCCTCTCTTCTTCAGGCACCGATGCGTGCGTCATGAGAGAACTGAAAAATGAAATAAGATACGTAGTTTTCATAATTTTTTTTATTCATTGAAATGTAATGAATCTGGTAGTATTATTTAAATTACTATTGGATCATAAAAAAATTGGGAAACTTAACTGCAGTATCTTAGTGGAAATAATATATTTTTCATGAACTTTATTTTTATTGTGTTAATGTGATGTTCTGAAACCTGTATAACGACAGTAATAGTGTATGTTGTCTTTCGTACAACATTCCTCAAGCATTCCACCTGTATTTGATATAAACACTAAGATGACTTTAATATTGTAAAACAAACTCTAAATTGAGGAGTTATCTGTGCATAACAGGGTCTAAAGTGTTAGTAAATTTTTTTTCATTACTTTGACTTGAGTTTTTATAAATGTCCGTATATTATTTTATTATCATTGCATTTTTAATTACTTGGAAACTTACGGTAATTCAGCCAGACTTTCATATCCTCCTAAACTTTCAGCTAGAGTGAAAATTTTTAAGGAACTTAGAAACTTTCTTGATTCCTTCAATCCACCAGAATGACGGAAACTAAACACTCCAGAATGACCAGTCATTTGTTTCTTTGCAATTTCATGCTGGGGATGAGTTGGGAGCCCTGGAAATAGTAACATACTATTTTGAAAATTTTCACAGTAATTTAAAACACTCTCGTTAGTATGATAATTTATTGGAAATTGTTACATACCTGGGTGAAGCACTTCAGTAATGAGAGGATGCTTTTGCAACCAATTGGCTATAATCAGAGAAGACTTTTTATGTTGTTCCATGCGTAAAGCCAGAGTCTTCAAACTCCTATTGACAAAGTAACAGTCGATTGGTGATGGGACAGCGCCCATTGCTGAAAAGCAATAAAATATATTACTACGCAGAATACTTTAAGTGGTGTTATTATCTATGTCAAGTTTATGATAGCTTTAATGTTATATTATTTTGGTACATATTTTATCTAAATACGAATTACTAACTTATTCCTTTTATATCTTATCATTAGCAGATCATAAATCTCTCAATTCAAATAATATAGGTAATGGCAATGATAATAAATAAATAAAGCGATAACAAAACATCGATGTAATATTCAAATCGTCCCTGCCAATTTTTCGCTTATTCTATTAAAAATTAAAATGAGATAATATTTTGAAATGATTGACTACATTTAAATGTAAAAAAATTATCAGTTTATTTTTAAATGACATTATCAAATTATGTTTACTAAACAAATATTTTAGCGGTTCCGGTGATCATTGATTATTTATACCGTACCAACGTTAGTATTACTTGCGCAAAAATCGTAAATCCTTCTAATATTATAAATGCGAAAGTGTATTTGTAAGTTTGTTGGTTGGTCCTTCTTTCACGCAGCAATGGAACGACGTGATTTTTGGCATAGAGATAGTTGAACAGGAGAGTAACATTTAGCTACTTTTTATCCCGTAAAAATGCACGTGGGTGAAAACCGCGTGCAGAAGCTACTTTCCTTATAATTATAGCTTTATGAAATAATTAATAATACTTAATTTATTTAAAAAAGCTGATATTATTGTAAAAACGTAAATAGTGTCCTCGCCATGCTGCAATACCTACAACAATTATTTAAATAATGCTGAACCTGAATTTCATTCAGCGAAGTTTGTAAACATGACAAAATTTACGCCTCGATTGTAATCATGTCAAGTAATGTTTATATTGCTGGTTTGAATGTTATAACACGTTCGTGTTTACTTACGAGAAAGAAAATACCTACTATTTTAAGTCAAGAATGCTGCCGTCTTCATACAGTTTAATATACGATTTTTATGTCATAATTTTATCTCATCTGTATAAAATATAATTCATATTTATAGTTTCACTAATTTATTTAGAAAAAATAAGTTATGTATTTTTTTAGGTTAGAATTTTATATGTGTTTAGATGGGCGCAATGCAAGCCACATATAAAAACTTTATTGCTTACGTACAAAAGATTGATTTTTAACACATAAGTTCGAACTTATCATCATTGTTACACATTAACATCATGAGTCATTAGTCTGAATGACTTTGCTAAACTTAGGTAATCGTACGTGGGGTGCTATGCCGGGGAACCTCCACGTGGTGCACCCTGGGTACCCGTCAGCAACATCTCCTGGTTGACCTTTCGGTCCCGGAGGGGTTGCTGACGGGTAGCTGATGCCCCGGCGAGGTGGGCCCCTCCGCGTGTCCCTCTGATTGGGTCAGCAGAGGGCACAGCGGATGGGGCAGAGGGGTTGAGCGGGACCCGAAGGCCGCAGGGAGGGACTAGCGCTCCGGGGACGCTACACAGGACGTGACGAGATAGGGGCGCGCTGTCTCCCAGCGTGGGACCAGGGATTATACCCTAGTATAATATCCCCCCCTGCTCCCGCTGGCAGCGCGCGACCGGACGGGACTTAGGAGGACAGCCCCTCTTATTGGGGGGGCTGGACGAGGAGGGGCGCGCTGATTAGCGCGCCAAATATTACCGGACGTGACAGGAGGAGGACAGCCCCTCTTATTGGGGGGGCTGTACGAGGAGGGGCGCGCTGACTACCGGCGTGGGACCAGGGGGATACCTTTTTGGGTATGCCCCCCTGCTCCCGCCGGCAGCGCGCCAAATATCGGACGAGACACAGAAGGAGGAAGCCCCTCGCCCTGATTGGCCATAATCGGGGTGGGGGCAACATCGGACTCGACATCAGAGGGGGGGTCTGACGGCCCCCCTCTGCACCGGACTGAGACGAGGTGGAGCGCGCGGCCGTGCTTTTGCGACCGCGCGCCACTGACGGTGCTCTCATGAGCACGGAGACGGGGGCGCGGTCTAACCCCCCCGTCTCCACCGGGAGGACCTGGGGCGTCGGATGCGGGGGCATTCGGCGTCCCTCACCTGCGTATAGGTAGGGTCCTCCCGAGGCGGAGGCGATGCGCTTGCGTTGGGTGCATCGCCTGGCCGTGCGGGGGAGAGGTGCTCTCCCCGCGAGGCGGGTCCGCCCTGGGGGGCGGACGACGGCTGACGGGGTCTTGTGCGGAGTGCGAAAGCGGAACCGCGACCCCGTCCAAAAGCTGAGCCGGAAAACGTCCCAGGGTTTTTTAGTGGGTAGGACGGCTGCGCGTGGGCGAGCGTGAGTCCCACACTCTCTCCGTAGCCCCCCCCGGGGCGCGGAGGGGTAAGCTCGCAAAGGAGTTTTTCCCTGGGAAAAAAAAAAAAAAAAAAAAAAAAAAAAAAAAAAAAAAAAAAAAAAAAAAGGTAATCGTACGTATTCGTTTTCCACAAATTTTCCTGCCTACATTTGTATTTCGTACCTATTTTATAACGTATGACATTAAATGAATAAATAAATATATTTCCAATATTTATTTAATCATTTTCATGTAATGTCATCAATAAATGCCAAAGTGTGTTTGTACGTTTGTTGGTTTGTCCTTCTTTCACGCAACAACGGACCGACGTGATTTTTGGAATAGATATAGTTTATGAACAGGAGAGTAACATAGGCTACTTTTTTCACGGAAAATTACGATTCCTGTGGGAACGCGGGCAGAAGCTATTACGTTATAAAATATGAGACCGCAAATATATTTTTGAAATGCAGCGTTTGTTATGTTTATGCAATATACGAGCCCCGATGCAAAATAGTTCGTCTAGTGTGAAATTTTCTATGTGAGATTTTTTCTAACTTCATTATTTTTGTATATCTATATAAAATATTAAGCTGTTCTACTATCACATGACGCGTTACTTATGCCACTTTTTATTTATGAACCAATAAACTATTTTTGCTTTTTAAATTTATACATATCCGGTTTTAAATTCCAAGACGTTATAAGCAAAATAGTTCGTCTAATTGTTAATCGATGCAAAAGAGTTCGTCTATCGGTGAGTTAAATAAGATTATTCCTGTTTGTACAATTATGTTGCATAATTTTAATTTGTAAAAGTAATTCTGTGTTATTTGTCAAGTGAGACAGTATAAATTCTGAAAATTTCAGTTTTTTTCATTAGTTTTCAAATAACAATGGGTCGTGGCAAACCCGTGTGTGAAGAGCTTCGAAAATGAATAGTTTGTGGGGTCGATGCTCGCAAATCAAGTTACCAAATAGCTAAAGACTTGATACTTCCCAGGTCTACAGTCCAATCTATCATTCAGCACTATAAAAAGAATAGAACGACTTCTTGTTTGAAGAAAACTGGTCGACCACGCATCACAAGTGCAGTAGAAAACAGAATCCTGAAGAAAATTATCAAAAATAATCGTCGTGCTCGAGCTGGAGAATTCACGGTGAATTGGAAGGACATGATTCACAAAGACGTCTCAGTTGATACTTGCAAAATAGTCTTAAAAAGAATGGGTTACGAATTTTACACCGCTAAGGAGAAACCACTGTTGACTGCTGTACAAAAGAAAAAGAGGTTGAAGTTTGCTCGTGATCATTTAAATTGGACTTCCGATCAGTGGCGTAGTATCATTTGGAGTGACGAGTCCAAATTTTAAGTGGCAGTCGGCGATGAAAGGAAAAAAGTGATTCGGAACAAAAATGATGCATTTCATACTGATTGTCTCAAACGCAAAGTGAAGTCTCTTATGATATGGGGCTGCATGTCTGCACAAGGTGTTGGTGGTATGCAGTTTGTGGATGGTTCTATCAATGCTGCAAGGTATCAAAACCTTTTGGAAGAGAATTTACTGCCCTCTATTCCGTCACTTAGCATCACGATTCCTTCATTTTTCAACAGGATGGTGCTTCCTGCCATTCTGCAAGGACAACAAAGACGTGGCTACCGGTGAAAAGCATCTCTACAATCGAATGGCCATCTAACAGCCCGTACTTGTCGCCGATCGAAACCCTATGTTGGAAAATAAAAAAGTTCTACGTAAAAATCCATCAAGATCGAAGAGCGACTTAAAGGCTAAACTCTTGACTGTCTGGGAATCAATTACGCCTGAGGAGTGTGCAGCGTTGGTTGCAACCATGCCTCTTCGCATTAAAGCTGTCATTGAGAGCAAAGGCGACACAACTAAGTGGTAGACGAACTATTTTGCGTGAGTGACAAGGGTAGACGAATACTTTTGCGTTATGTATTTTAGAATATTTTTTAAATTTTTTATGTTATGTAAAGTCATGAAAGAATTTCAGTTATGTTAAAATAAACATTAAAATGTTCCTCAAATTGTGGTTTACTTTTTATTAAACGTTCTTAATTATTTTACCAATATTTACTTTCTATATTTTACGCTTTGCACTACTTTCCATACTAGACGAACTATTTTGCATCGGGGCTCGTATTATGAATAAACTAAGATGATATATCTTATATTACATTAATTTACCATTTTGTAAAAACCGGAGTCTCTTCTCGATTGCGTCGTCCTTAAGGACTGCTGCCCCCATAATAACATCGGAATGACCATTCATATATTTCGTTAAAGAGTATATTACAATATCGGCGCCAAAGTCCAATGGTCTTTGCAAGTATGGTGTTAAGAAAGTGTTGTCTACGACGACAATAATGTCATCACCGCTAGCTTTGGCTAGTTTTGTCAGAGCAGCGATATCTACTACTTTAAGTATGGGATTAGACGGAGATTCTATCCAAATCATCTAAAAAATATACAAGTTTGAATTATATACAAATTAGAAACACAAATAAAAGATATTAATTTGATCACAATAATAATATAAAGGCTCTTGAGATAAATTTAAATAATTATTGCAGTAACGTTATCAGTCAGTCTTATCGCTATTGCTATAATTATTCTGTAATACCAATGTTATATTACTTAAGAAACAATAAAATTATTCAGATAAACGATGTTTTGGTTAATTGATTAAAGCGTAGCATACACCGCAATGTATATGCGTAAATTCAAGTTACTTTTACTTTGCATAGTTACATAATCTCAACTGCAGTGTAGCGTATGAATGACGTTCGAGTTGCGCTTCTTTGAAATTGTAAATACACAATGTGTATACTTGAGAATTGTGATAACAGATTCAAAATAATATTTACTATGTTAAGTGTCGTGTTTCATTACAGATATTTTTGACTTCCTTCAACAATAGATACACATGCACAAACAAATTCTTAACAGTAACTAACCTTTGTGTTCTTTTGAATAGCACTTTCTATTTTCTTTAAATCCGTGAAGTCAGTAAACGTAGTTTCAATGCCCATTCTGGAAAGCACTTGTCTAAAAGAAAAAAAGTAAAATATTATTACAAAAAGACCGCAAACGACAGTTTTGTATTTGCTAACATAAACTTGAGCTTGTTTTTACCTTAGGAGCCTGTGGGTGCCACCGTACAAGTCGTCTGATGAAACTATATGATCGCCTTGGCTAAGCATAGAGCAAACTGTTGTAGTAGCCCCAAGACCTGAAGAAAAGGTTAAACAATGCTTCCCTCCATCTAAAGCCGCTAAGCATTCCTCTAATACATTTCTAGTCGGATTTCCTGATCTCCCATATTCAAAACCCTACAAAGGAAAAAAGAAAATTAAGCATTTAGTAATTATGTTAAATAAATATTTTTTCACCTTATTTATAAAGATTTTAAGGTTAGTTCTTAGTATCGATACTTATCTAATAATAATTAGTATAAATGTGAAAAACAATCTAAATAAAATATTACTGTATGTTCAGCAGGTGCTGGTTGCTTAAAAGTTGTAGCCGTTACTATAGGCGTAACTACTGCTGCAGAATTCCATTTTTCGGGCTCCTGGCCAACGTGGATGGCCATGGTGGCGAAACCAGGTTTTTGCTCCAAAAATCCGTGCTCTGACATCTAAATAAACATTATGTAAAGCACATTAATTGTAATCAACATTTAAAATTTACTTTTATAATTATACTATAATACGGTCCTACAAATTTATAGGTCTATTATAGACCTATAGTCACGTATAATACGTGACTATTTGTAACTGAGCAAGATAAACAAAATGCTTCTAAAAATAATTTCAGGGCAATAGACATCCCGCGTATCCCGTGGTATCCAAAAACGCTCATTAATATTATCAAGGTTAAGTACAGGTTTGCTGAATGCTGAATGATGCAAAATTAACCATATTAATATCATTGCTACTAATCAGACAAAATTAGAATTATAAGTTTTTATTACTGAACATTATTTTACTTAAAAATAATTTAGAGACGTACATACCTTTATTAAATCACAAAAATAATCGTAAAATTTTAAATAACCTAATACACCACCGGCTTGAGTAACGTTGCTGTACTGAATGAGCAGGATAGTCGATAAGGTATTTTCTTTTATAATAATGCTTGTGTTGTACGCTAGGTACTCAAATTAAGGTATTGTGCTACGAGGATGTTTAGTTTATGGAGTTGAATCACTATAAATTGAATCATTATCTGTCATGTCATGGTGCGTTTTAATTTAGAATGTGGCGCATGTTGTATTAATAATTAAAATAAGACAGCTTCTTATTTTCAGACTTTTGTCATGTATAAATAATTATATTAGTGATGTAACTTTTTGCGATGTCTATTTAGATTATAAGAACAAAAATATTATGATACGTAACAACTAACAACGTTGTATAAAAATCGATATTCGGTAGCATGTTATAAAATAGTATGTTGGTGGTGCAACGCAACTGGCGCATCACCAATTTTGCAGAATCAATCTTGTCTCTTCTAATGGGGTGGTATTCCACTCGCTCAATATCTTTGTCCAAGATTTCTTAGTACTTATATTTTGCATAGTATTTTGCGTAGTTTGGGAAAATGGAGTAACTTCGACTTTATGTGCTGCTATTAACTTAGAGCTCGGCCCCTGCTCCCGCTATCCCGGGGAGATGTCATAGCGCTTCGATTCTTTACATATTTTTTTTGCGGGCGATTCCGCACACACTATAACTTTTTCGCACATGTTTGAACGAGGTCATTCTATCGCTATAAATGCACACATGTATAAATGAACAACATCTACAATTCAAACACATATCGACATTTTCTGTGTACAAACATTGTGTATACGTTGACGCACTTTTTGACACGTCGAACTAGTGACTTGGAAATCGATAAAACATTACCGATAAATTATGGACTTTACCGTAAAATTGGAGGAAGAATGTGGTGAAACAAAATATAATTTATTAACAGTAGTTAATACTATTTAAACAAATTACTATAATATTTAGTAAAGTAGGTACTTTTATTTAGGTACTAGCTGTGCCCGCAAGTCGCAACTTCGCTCGCGTTGATGTCGGTAAGCAACAATGTGACGCTAAAGGTGACACGGTTCACTTTTGTCTTTCAATTTGGATGAAGCAACCAAATTGATCCATATAAACTTATAAGTGAATCATTCAATGTCATTGCAACAGCATTCCTTTCATTTCTGCTCCATTCAACCAAAGTGATTCAATTTGGTTGAACCGTATATTTTCACCTTTAGAGACGATGCACCAGCCCTCCTTTAAAAGGGGAGCATCTTCCGACCGGGCCCCATTATCTTGCCTGGCGAGAAGCATGGCCGGTGCAGTGTATTCATCTTCAGTGATCTGAAATGTAAATATCTCAAAGTTTATCTTTGATTTTCTGAGAATAAATAAAATACAGGGTGCTAACACAAAATACAGGGTGCTAACACAAAATACAGGAGGCAGGTTGGGATCACTTATCTGAAGAAGGCCGGGTGTATTTTCACTTTTCTTCCATGGCTGTATTAATTAATAGAACGATATTCTTGCCTAAAACGTGCGTTAATATTTAAGCATTTTTGCTGCTTCTTGGTCGTTTCGAGTATCCCAACTAGCTTTTTAGTATAGACAAAAATCTGTGTGGTTTGTAGGGCCTCCAGAACCGGTGCAAAATAATAACTGGTACTAATTTTCGGTTCAAATCCTTAGTAATTCTGAAAAATATATCCACCCTTAGAAAGATAAAATATAAAAGAGAGGCATTTTGTAGAATTTGATTAAATATAGGATAAATATATTTGATGAGTGGGACATCACCCTTATGCTACCTCCTTCGATTGGTAAAATATTTGACAGTTGACACTGTCATTTTTATTTTCTTTCTATTATTCCCGCCAAATTCGGTCAAACCAAATAAATGTAATTTAAACTAAACCAAATAGATATGTTTTTGTTTTTATTGTTATGATATTGTTAGACAGTCGACTGTTCGAGTTGAGTTTTAACTATTAAATTGCTTTAAAGCGAGGAATCAATAGTGGATAAAACCACATTTTACGAACATGAAAATAGACAAGAAGCCGCTAAGATATGCTCACGCAGAGGGCCATACTGATGTGTGTTTCACTGAAGATGGAAAGTAAGTTTACTCTCACGTTCTATGATACCTACATTTGGTAACTTGTTTCATATATCTACAAAGTACTTAAACTTACGTATATTTTAGTCAGATCATAACCTGTGGTCATGATGGAGATGTTAGAATATGGTTTGGAATTGAAGACGACGATCCTAACTCGCACTGCGTCGGGGAAAGTGCACTTGCTGTGTGCTTCAAAGAGAAACGTCTATATGTAGCCACTGATAATCATGCTGTCCAAGCCTACACTTACCCAGCATTTGACAAAGATGGAATTGTTACAAGATTCACTGCACCTGTCACGCAAATTAAGTCCACAAATAAAATTGAAGTAAGTGAAATCTATTAGTTTGAAAATAACCTTATAGTGTTGTCTTACTTGGAAAACATTAATAACAATAGTAAAAAAAATGGTTAAAATAAATGATAATACAACATTTGTGATTTTGTTTTAGGTACTTGGTTGCTCTTCAGAAAACATGGAAGCGAAGATATGTAGCTTGGAAGGTGGTGCACCATTATGCATAATGAAAGAACATAAGGGTCCCGTCCTGAGTATTGCTATATGCCCACATATGAAATATGTCAGTTCGTCATGTGGAGATGGCATGCTTAGGATTATGGATATAGACAGTATTGAAATTGTAAAAGAGATCTCATGTGTGCCTAAGATAAATACCTTTTATGCTGCCAAAGTTTTGTGTAAGTTTCCATTGTGATTTATTACTCCTTACAGTAGTACCTCAGTATTTTTTGTATAATTATTGCTCAACCAGTTTCTTAAAAGTAGGTTTATAATAATTTCTATTAAAATCACCAATCAAGGGTTCATTTTGAAAAAAATGTTATATTGGTCTCTAGAAAATAAGCAAAGCTTGGCAAATGGCTTCTAAACAAGTCTCACACAGACACTTCCAATTGAGCTATGGGAATGAGCAATGTTTAAAATTTAAATTTTGTCTCTAGCTATAGATGATGCAGGTTCTAGATCCATTGTTGGCAGCAAAATTTTAGAGATGTTTAATTGTTTATAAATACATCCAAAAAATCCTTTTAGTGTGCATTTAAGCCTTTTAGTGTGCAAAGCATTTATAACCTTCTATCACAACTTCACCTAAGTATTGGCAAGATAGTGGCATTGTCAACATATCAAGCAACAAAGAAAATGCATTTTATCACATTTAATATTTACAGGTCGCATGGATTTTGAACCATCAGAAGGCAAATACCTTGCTTACCCAAACAACAGGGAAATCATCTTGCTGGACTGTGAAAGTTGGGGACAAAGGATGGCATTTACACATAGTTTGGTTAGTTAGTACAAAATACTTGTATAGATATGCCTAGCCATTAGTTTTCTTAAAGTTGGAAATTGTATTATAAATATTAGTAGGCATTAATGAAGCCAAGGCCAACAACCAAACATTCAAATTTCAAGTTTCACTACTTTTGAAGTGATATTTAGTTTATATTTATTTGTATAGCTCTCTAGCTTTGATCTATTTTCGATTTCCAGACTGCCTTGAACTCTCCTAGGTAGTAACGAGATTACAGCAAGTGCTCAACATATATCAGTTATTATTTTATAAATGGTACTTTATAAGTTATTGTTTAAGTAGATATTAGTAGCCTCAAAGTTGAGCAAGTTATCACATTTGATGGATTTATTTTTGGCATTAAATATGCAAAATCACTGATGAAAGTGACTTATTTTTAATCCATAGTTATTATTGGTGGTCATTCACATTTAATTGACATCAATTATGTCAGTAAAAATGGGATTAATTATATATTAATTGTTGTCTAGATGATAAGAACTTATTAATGTTAATGTCCTAAAATATGCTTTTAGATCAAATGTGCCATATCACAATGCCTGTTCTCACCTTGTGGGAAGTATTTAGCAGGCAGTACTGTGGCAGGCCAAATAGCAGTGTGGGAAATAGAATCAGGAACATGTATTGATATTATCGAGCACCCTACTTCACACAATGTGACTGCTATGGCATGGAATCCTAAAGGTAAGGACATAATATATAAACATTTATAAAAACAGTAAAGAAGTAATGACTCAAAGGTAGTGGCATTGGCTGCTAATCTGTAGGTTGATGGTACGAAATCTACAATGAGCTAGATGTTTCAGTAAAACATAATGATGTGAACATTGCGTGGCGTTGGGCATTATTTAGTGCTTGTCTTGATACCACCCTCAAATTGAAAATCTGTCGCCAACCAGTTATCAGTGTGTTCCGGCAGTTACCCTTGAGAGCTAGTAATAGTCTAGGTTTAGCATATTAACCATTATCAACCACATTGTTTTAAGAACAGTAGAGGTGTGGACTAATGTAAACCAACAGAGAAAAAAAGTAATGTATGAGGTAGCTACAATACATTACTTCCTAACAATTGACAATCTATTTACCCGACCAACCTAAGAATTTCTAACAAGTCAGCTCTTACATAGCATTTGTATTCTTTTTGAACCTAGCTAAAATGAATAAATTCTCTAAGCCAACAGGATTCATTATTGGTTGATATTGATAAATGACATCATTTAAATGATTGTCGTAGGCACAGTGTTGTAGGGCAGATAAACGAAAAGTCTATGATAAAGGAGGTCAATGATTTGCAGTTCTACTGTATGAAATTCAAACATGACAAATCATAATGCCATTGTTACATGATCAATTAGTATCATAAGTCTGTTCTACATGACTTGCAACTTTACATTCATGACTAATGCTTGCCCAGACTTAGAATATTCCTAACTTTGCTTCTGCAATATGTGATAAAATTGGGTGTATATGATTTTTGAGAGGCAAGTAGGTGGGGAGCCAGGAGAAGTTCTAGAGATATATTTTACTAGCGCTTGACCATAGCTTTGCACTCGTGGAATCAGATAAATTGTAGCCTATGGCACTCGAGGATAATATATTATTTAAAGTTAATGAGAAACCTATTAGTGAAAGAATTATTAGAATCAGCACAGACTAGACTTCAAAACAGGAGAAGGTACTATGTTCGACTGTATGTATTTTTTTATGTATGTTCACCATTGTCTTCGCTGATTTTGAAAATTCTATTTTGTTTGTAAGGTTGACTCTTGAGAAATTTTATAAAGGAAACCCTGCTTTAAAGGTGGAAAAATGGGGGATAAAATTTCATATGTGTTTTGTTGTTTATTTATTGTAATTTTAATATTTTATTTCATTTTGCAGGCAATGGAGTATTAGCATATTGCGATGTTGCTGGCCAACTCGGGACCTTGGTCAATTGTTATGGCAAGGACAGCAATACTGGCGAGGATGGAGAGGATGTTGAAATGGTTCAGAGAGATGGGGGTAAGAATATTCTTTTGATTTAATTTTATGTACTTTAAATATTTATTCAATCATCATTTCCAAAACTGGCTGCAATTCTACTAATATTATAAATGCGAAAGTGTGTTTGTTGGTTTGTTCTTCTTTCACGCAGTAATGGAGCAACAAATCGAAGTGATTTTTGGCATAGATATAGTTTATGGACCGGAGAGTAACATAGGCTACTTTTTGCTAGTTATATTATAATAGGTTCTGCCCGCTGTTTCACGTGGGCAGCAGCTATAGTAAAGAAATATATATATATTTTTTATGTTATTTGGTAACTAGACGAGCTGGTCGTTTGCCTGATGGTAAGCATAACGCCGGCCCATAACAATTGCAGTGCCACCCAGAACTTTGAAACACAAAGGCCTGCGCGGCACTGCAGTGCGCTCGTTACCCTGAGACATTAGGTATTAAGTCTCATAAGCCCAGTAATTTCACTGGATACCCTGCTCAGCAAACCGGAACACAGTAATGCTTGCACATTACTGCTTGGCGGCAGACTTCACGAGCAAAGCGGTGGTAACAACCCAGACGGACACTCGCAGAAGAGTTAGTCTTCCCACTAACGAAAACTCTTCAGTCAATATGATGTCTGAGATGTACTTTATCTTTCTAGACACCGATGAAGTAGTCGATGACCTAATTCAAAACTACGAGAGTGATGATGACAACGCGATATCGCTTGAAAAGCTGAAGAACGAAACGCTTGGATTGACGACGGGCCGGGATGACTCCCGGCCGGCCTCCCGCCACACCGAGCCCGCGCCGCTCACCGTGCCACCCCAAGCGCCGTTCCAACCCTCTTCGACTCCTCTGCATCTTGAACACAGGTGGGAATAGGGATGTTGCATGTAACACAAAATCCTACTATCCTTCTTTCTACTAATATAAAAAATGTGAAAGTATGTTTGTTGGTTTGTCCTTCTTTCACGCAGCAACGGAGCAACGGATCGTCGGTGATTTTTGGCATAGCTGTTGTTTATGATCTGGAGACTAACATAGCCTACTTTTTATGCTGGAAAAATGCACGGTTCCTGTGGGAACGCGGGTGAAACTGCGTGCAGAAGCTAGTATGCTATAAGCACTAGCCTATCCGGATCCCCTCTTTGATAGAGACGTATATATTTTGCGTCTCTGGTTCAACTTATTAGCAATCACGTTGGTATTAATCGATCCATTTCTTTCAGATACATGTGCTGGAATGATGTAGGCATAGTGCGATGTCACACAGTGGAAAATGGAGAGTCAACCATCGATGTGGAGTTTCACGACACGAATGTACATCATGGCATACACTTAAACAACTATTTAAACCACAATATGGCTAGTTTATCTTCTACAGTGCTTGCTTTAGCTTGTGAGACGCCTAGGTAAGTAATATAACAAATTATCTATAAATAAATAAAATTGAAGTGTCTGTTTGTAATATCAAAATAACAGCTTTTTACTAAACGCATATGAAAGTATATACAGTACCTATGACAAAACAACCATTTATAAAATTTTTGCCTGTTTGTTCCGGAATCATCCGGGTAATCTCCGAAACGGCTGGACCGATTTTGACGGGACTTTCACTGGACGATAGCTGATGCTATAAGGAGTAAATAACATAGGCTACTTTTATTTTAGAAAAATAATTAGGGTTCCGCACGAAACAATTAATACCCTTGAAATCCAATATCTCCGCGGGCAGCAGCTAGTAATTATTCAAAAATTATCCAGATCTAAAGTGTACATATACAGACTTAAATTTGGCGCGTACATGATTATTACTGTTTTACTTCATAGTTCTCGTTAAAAAAGCATTCAAAATTTGTGAATCTTCAAGACGAGCGGGAATAGGATGTATCTTCTAGGCAGGCTTGCTACACCGTCGACTGACGTCGCGGTGAGATTGCGGTCAAACGCAAGCCTGTAATTTAGTATAAAAGAAAATAGAAATACGTGATGTTACATTATTGTTTTTTTTTGGGGGAAATGGCTTTTCCTCGTGTCGACTGTGTTGGTCTATGGTTTCCCAGTGTAATTCCCATCTTAATAACAATACAGTCATATTTCCTTGAGTTCATTTTTGTTTTGTTACGGCGTGCGTGGGACAGCTCTTGATCTTGTAAATTCTTACTTGACGGGTAGACAGCAGAAGGTTGGCATCGATAGAGTAACATCTTGTGGTTCTTCAGTGAAGATAGGCGTGCCGCAGGGATCAATACTGGGCCCCTTTCTCTTTCTAGTATATATAAATGACTTACCCTTTATGACAGACCATATAGCATTGGACATAGTTTTGATTGCTGATGATACTTCACTCATTTTTAAAACTGATAGGAAAGACAGTGAACTAAAGGAATTAAATGATAACCTTGACAAAATCTCAGAATGGTTTGCTGCTAATAATCTACTACTTAACGCTAGTAAAACTAAATGTATTAAATTTTCACTTCCCAACGTACCACACGTGGAATCTAAAGTGGAATTGGAAGGCAGCAAACTTGACCTGGTGAATAACACTGTATTCTTAGGATTAACTATTGACTCCAAAATGCAGTGGGGTCCTCACATCAATGCCCTATCGGGTCGTTTGAGTTCCGCTGCATTTGCAGTACGTAAAATTAGGCAGATGACTGATGTGGCGACGGCAAGGTTGGTATATTTTGCATATTTTCATAGTTTGATGTCTTATGGCGTCCTACTTTGGGGATCTGCTGCCGATATAGATACCATTTTCATATTACAAAAGAGAGCAGTACGCGCCATCTATGACATGGGTCCACGCGAATCTCTAAGAGACTTTTTTAAAGAAATAGGTATTCTAACCCTGCCTTCGCTATATATTTTGGAAAATATAATGTATGTACGGAAGAATATTACTAAATTTAACTTAAAAAGTGAAGTACATGAGTTAAATACTAGAAGTAAACATAAAATTGTTGTACCCGGGTTCAGATTAAGTAAAACTAACAAATCGTTCCTGGCAAATGGTGTCAGATTCTACAACAAAATTCCTAAAGTATTAACTGAATTACCACAAGGAAAGTTTAAACGTATAGTCAAGAGTGTATTAATTAAAAAAGCGTATTATAAAATTAAGGATTATGTAGATGACAAGGATGCATGGAGGCAAACAGCTCAGGAGCCTCCTGGCGACTACTAAACTTTAAATTGTTAGTTGTTAGCATTAGAATCATTGTAAAAAACTACTTTTTTTAAAAAGAATGCCGTGACGAGTTTCTTGCCCTTCTTCTTGCTCGGCCTATACCAATTTGGAACGGGCACGGTGGGTTTCTGGAAGATTCGTTGACTTTGAGCACGGATTGGGTCTGTTGGTGTCTTTGTCATTTATTATGTTCTGATAAAGACAGCATTAGTTTTAGTCTGTGATTCGGGTAGATGAATGTTGCAGAGGCCGGCTGTTAGAGTCATTTTAACTTTCATAAGTGCTCCTTTGGGGCCTATTTGAATAAAGACTTTTGAATTTGAATTTGAATTTGTTTACAATAAAACATTTTTGTACATATGTTGATGATACTCACCGAACTTTATGGCTCTACAATTTGTAGTAGTCGATTTTAAAACACAAAAGGGAGTTGGAATAGGTAAGGGCTTATAAGCTAGCTGACGAACTCCCTTTCCTATTCCACTCCCTTAATTAATGTATATAATTATATTCACTTTACTAATCGTGGGCACGCATTACAAGTTTAATCTAAGATTAGTATGTACCGGCTTGCCAGAAGACGCAGGTTCGAATCCTGTTGGAAGCGAAATTTTTGTGATGTATATATTTGTGTGAAGATCCGCTAGTGTCGGTTAACACTATGAAATATATTTCATAAAGATTAGTATGGTCAGAAAAACATCTGAGAGCCAATTTTAATCTATGCTTAGCACATTCACAAAAACATCTAGCCAATTTTAATCTATGCTTATAGCACGTTCACAAAAACATCTAGCCAATTTTAATCTATGCTTAGCACATTCACAAAAACATCTAGCCAATTTTAATCTATGCTTAGCACATTCACAAAAACATCTAGCCAATTTTAATCTATGCTTATAGCACGTTCACAAAAACATCTAGCCAATTTTTTTTTTCAAAGTTTTTTTTTTTTTTTTTTTTTTTTTAATTGGCTAAATGCCTTTATTAATTAGCTAATACATAAATAAACACTACATCTAACCTAGCTAGCTACAAAAACAGTTGGATAATCTACAAGCCCTAGTAGGCCTATAGATAATCCAAATGTTCTAGCCCACTACCAGTAGGAAGCGTACCCAGCATGCTGGCGGCATTGCCACGTTGAACCGCAATGCTGATCCGTTGGGCCAAATAGTTACCAGCATTTTGGTTACGCGTCGCATCAATCAAACGCTCTGACAAAATTTTGAAAATATTATGAGCTCCCGGCCCCCACGGACCCAATGTTTCAACACCAAACGGCTCAAATATGTAACCGCTCCCGAGGTTAGCATATTTGCGCCGCTTGAGTCGCTCAGCCGAAGAAGCCGCGGCGCCAGCCCTAATTTGTGTCTCGGAAATATGAGACGGTGCCAAAGTGTCGACACAGGTAGCGTCCCACACTAGGGGCCGCCCCAATTTCCAAGGAACGAGCGTCATTCCGTCAGGCCTTTTACCATCGTCACGCATAAGACCATTCGGTTCGAGAATGGCTGCTACATTGGCGCTGGTAAAAGCCCGGCGGATGATGTCATTAAGACTGGCGTGACGGGAAATTCGACCTGCACTTCTGGAACAAGAGAGGCCGTGATGACCGAGCTGATCGACAGCAGTACCACACTGGCAGCGATGGGCAACATAGCACCTCGCACCCAAACGTAAGCAAACAGCAAGACGAAAAGCGGATGGATCTAATAGGTTACCTGTATTAAAAGAAGGGACGGCCTGCAACCAAAGCCCTGATTCCCACACAGAAACTGCAAGAAGACGAGCACGATCTGCGACACTAAGGCACGTATCTAAAAGACCTTTCCGTGCTAGGTCGCAGATCGGTCGATCCCACAACTTCTGTGAGGACAAAACCATAGGGAAATCAGTATTCGGGCAAGCCATCCCCCAGGCATTCTTGGCCTCCGTCAAGTGAGCTACTTCAAAATGACCTAAAGAATCTAATGATGGTGCTAATATTTTTTCTATTAATTTATACGTACCATGGACAGAGGACAAGAACGCCGGTAGAGCAACACTCGAAATTTTGCGTATCCCTAGTCCTCCAAACCTCACAGGTAGAGAAGCTTGCGACCACGCCCTGTCATCCATGTCAATATTCAAAACCGACTCTAAAGTTTGTTTTACAATATTGTCCAAGCTCGTAAGGAGCTCACTGTGTTTCCACAGCTGACAACATCGTAAGACGTAGGTAAATTTAGGAACGAAAAGACAAAATCTAATTATTGTAAAAGCCATATGGGCGTTAATTTTGAGCAATCTGTCGGAAGTGTTCATAAAATTTTGAATTTTTTCGTCAACGAAAGATGAAAAAGCTTCATCTAAAATCGGTGAACCCAAAAGACGAAGGGAACACCTATCTACCGATTTGATATTAGGAGCCAGACTATTAAATTTTTCAAAAACCGAATCCTTATCCGAACAAGAATCGCAAACAAAAAGTTCGCATTTGGAAAAATTTAGCTCTAAACCAATAAGACGAAATTCGTCTATTAGAATACGCAAATCATTCAGAACAGTGTTCACATCGCCTCCCAGAGTTCCGTCATCTAAGTACCAAACATTAAGCTTGGACTGGAGACGTTGAATTATCGGATGGATAGCAAGGCTAAAAATGGCCGGACCAAGAGGGTCACCCTGCTGACACCCGACGGAGGATAACATTACATTATTTCGATAAGTTAATTTGGAAGGATTGCCGTAGCATTGAAATAAAAAGCTATAAAGTTCCGGAATTTTATCCTTCACTTGTGTCAAGAGGGCGCCTCTGTCTACTGAATTAAAAGCGTTTTTAACATCCACCTTTAGCAGTACCTCCCCACAATTTTGATCTAAAAAAGTACGAACCGAATGTACTGCAGCCTCACAACCACCACGCGAACCAAAGCCGAGCTGTATTGGTTGAAAAAGATTGCTCAAAGAAGCAACCTTTTTCCTACAACCGACTTTAGCCGCGAGGCGACGATATGTGGTGCCTACCGCAATAGGTCTGATGCCACCATCTTTTTTGATAAGGGCACACAAATTAGCGCCATATAAAATTTCGGTGACGTCGCTGTTGACCCGCCCTGACAACATCAGGTTTACTAAATTTTTTATAATTTTCTAGCCAATTTTAATCTATGCTTAGCACATTCACAAAAACATCTAGCCAATTTTAATCTATGCTTAGCACATTCACAAAAACATCTAGCCAATTTTAATCTATGCTTAGCACATTCACAAAAACATCTAGCCAATTTTAATCTATGCTTAGCACATTCACAAAAACATCTAGCCAATTTTAATCTATGCTTAGCACATACACAAAAACATCTAGTTAATTTTAATCTATGCTTATAGCACGTTCACAAAAACATATAAATTAATAAAATAAGATTATAGAAAGCGACGATGCACTTGAAGTTGCTTACGGATTCGGTTATAAAGTTTTCTTTTTCCAGCAAACTAGTGTGCATATCGCTAGTGGGCAGCAGTAAAGAGTGGAGCGCCTCCCTACCTGACACAGAGGAGGTGTTATGCGTTACCGCAGCCGCCGGCCTCGTCGCCTGCGCCACTAACGCTCGTCTGCTGAGACTCTTCACTGCCATGGGAACACAGAGACAGGTTCGTTTGCTATGTTATTATTTTTTTTTATTTCTAGAAGAGCCGCTCGTTTGCCTGTTAGTGAGCATAACGCCGGCCTATGACAATTGCAGTGCCATTCAGAACTTTGAAACACAAAGTCCTGCGCAGCACTGCAATGCGCCCACTACCTTGAGGCGTTAAGTCTCATAAGCCCAGTCATTTCACTGACTACTCTGCTCATCAAACTGCGGCGCGAGTACGGATCTTTTCGATAAATAAAATTCGATAAAATTTACAGTCAAAATCTATAAAACCCACTTTATCGATTTTAACTGTCAATTTTATCGAATAAAACCCTCTTTATCGATTTTAACTGTCAATTTTATCGAATTTTATTTATCGAAAAGATCCGTACTCGCGCCGGAACAGTAATGCTTGCACATTACTGCTTGGCGGCAGACTTCACGAGCAAAGCGATGGTGCCAACACAGACGGACACTCGCAGAAGAGTTAGTCCTACTACCTTAGTTATTTTAATTTTAACCGACAAAAAAAGGGCGAAGTTTCTCAAGTTGACCCATATATAAATTGTTATGTATTTTGGATAGGATTCGACATTCCCATTTGAGTTTGAAAAATAAACAATTTTTTATTATTAAAAAGCGGTTCAACGAGGCAATGCCGCCAGCATGCTGGGTGCGCTTCCAACTGGTAGTGGGCTAGAACATTTGGATCATCTATAGGCCTACTTGGGCTTGTAGATTATCCAACTGTTTTTGTAGTTAGCTAGGTTAGATGTAGTGTGTATTAGCTAGTTAATAAGTACTAGTAATGTAAATTTTTTAATCTATACAAATAAATTAAAAAGTGTTTATGTACTACTTATAAACTATAAGTACATACTTACACAATCTGGGAGTTTTCAAGGCGTGAACGTGTTCTATCTGGGGGAGTTTAAAAAACATGTTACATTATATTTTCGTTTCGCGGTTTTGCGAACATTCCGCCAAAGGCCGCTAAATTGTTTTTAGAAATTGGAAATTGAATTCGAATGTGTAAAAGTTCGAAACATTGCATGTCATTTGAGTTTGAATAACTTATTCTGCACCTAAATAAATATACACTTGAAGTTTACGTAAGTGAATAAACGTAATTGTAAATAAACGGTACACGTTTATTGACAATTGCAGCAGACCCAGATAATGAGTGCATTAGATAATAATGATTTAATTGTAAATAGGTTTTGCATAATTTTATTAATTAGATATTACGCGTATGTTTATTTTATAGGTTCTTATTAATAACAGTGTTATACGGCGGTTTAGTTAAAATACGTTTTGTCTTTGTTGTTCTTTGACAATTTTGAGCCGAATTGAAAAAGACAATAACCGTTTAACTCTGTTTCATTATCAGCCTCTTACGCTTCCACTGCTGGTATACCGGCCTTCTCTCAGAGAGAGGTATGGGCCATAATCCACCACGCGGGCCCAGTACGGCTTGGTGGATGTCACATGTCCTCGAATTCTGTGGTTCTTGAACATGCGGGTTTCCTCACGATGTTTTCCTTCCCCATTTTAGAGCTAGCGTGAGTAATCCGCACATAACTTGATATAAGTCATTGGTGCGGGTCGAGTCGAGATTCGAACTATTCGTGCGTCGGATTGAAAGTCGCACAAGTTCCCACTCGGCCACACTCGCTTTAACCAACCCTGTTTATTAAATCAAATTATTGTATAGCAGTTTTCATACGTTTCATAGCTACTCTTAGACTCGTCACTTCCAGAAAATCTTTTAAAAGAGATTAATAATGCAAGCGACGACGGCGTAGAAAGTGCTTTATAAAAAAAAGCTGGCACCGACTTCCATCGTCTAGGTCAGAGGTTCCCAGACTTTTTTTCTCATAGTCTACTTTCAAAATTTAGCTGGTTCTGGTAAACCCCCTGCAGCTTACATTTCTACTATATTCCCAAAACTCGAAAATGTGAAGATTAGATACAACTATGGAAATTTGCGTTGCGGCTTAGTTCCAACCATGAATAAATAGTTTTAGAAAAAAAAAGTGTGAATTGATTGGTTAATTAATTGATTGTGCTGTGAGTGGATGTCAAAAAAATAAAGTTTGCCAATCAAAAATGTGACCCCCGTCGAGTCTCCCGTGGACCCTGGAGGTCCACCTAGATCAGTTTGGGAAATAATGGTGTAGGTCATAGATTTTTTGAAATTATTAATCATTTAATCTTATACGTTCTGTGCTTATATTAGGTAGTATCTCTGCCGGGCCCAGTGGTTGCTTTAGCGAGTTTCAACACAACGGTGCTAGCCGCGTATCACAGCACGGACCCGGGGCTCTCCGACCAGCATCTGGCTATGGACATAATTGCAGTTAACGGTAAGTGTACTCTGATCTATACAAATAAATTGAATTGATGTGTCTGTTTGTAATATCAAAATAACACCTTTTTACTAAATGCATATGAAAGTATATACGGACCTACAACAAATCAACCATTTTTAAAATGTTTGTCTGCCTGTCTGTTTGTTCCGGGTAATCTCCGAATCGGCTGGACCGATTTTCACTGGCAGATAGCTGATGTTACAATGAGTAACTTAGGCTACGTGGGCGAAGCTGCGGGGCACAGCTAGTCATGTAATAATACGCTTATAATCATAGATCAGCTACGAGCGAGAAAACTGACATCTTCAAGCAGCTAGGGTGATCCAATAGTAGATTGTTATACAAGGGGCTAAAATGATATATATACGAGGTAGTTTTACTCCCAAGCTTTAGCGAGGTAGTAAATAGAAACCGAGTTGTAATGGGTTTTTAGCGCCGTGTGTTCGAGAAAATAAAATAATCCAATTCTATATTAAATAGTTTATTTTATTAAAAATTAAACGTACAATTTGTACAATTCTGGATATTTAACGGGATATTTTTTGCAGCAACTTAATTTCAGTCCTCTGTGAAGAAGAAAGTTGAGTTTTCTGTGGGGTAAACTTGGGAGATACATGTAGATCTAGTTGGTAACAGACAAAAATTAATAAAAAAGTACTTTTTACGCTACGAAAATATGCTATTTTATCCCCGCTCTGGTACGCTACAATAACGAACTTTTTGAGCAAGAGGTGTGAACATTTCTTTATTCACATCATAGTCCACTGAAGAGTTCATGTAAGTAACCAGGGCTCTAGCCTCTAAGTGCCCGTTCCGTGTAGTATACCATTACCAGGTGGTAGGATTAACTCTTCTGGGAGTGTCCGCTTCTGGGTGGCTACCACCGCTTTGCTCGTACTCTGCCACCGAATAGTAATGTCTAATACTGTGTTCCGTTCACTACGAATAACTTTTCGTCAGGTGAAATAGTGTCCCAACAGTAATGTTGAGCTTAAAAAAACACATGTAATCTGGAATCACTCACCTTTAACGACGTATTTCAGGTCGCCAAGTACGAAGCAAAACCGTCCCTATTCCACTCACACCAGGGTCGAAACTCGCGTGGCTTGGGACAACGGACGTTGGTTCGCCATGTGCCTACGACAACACTGGAGTGCTGAGACTGTATGACGTGGCGAGCGGAGTGTGGATACCGATCTGCGATACTAACAACCATTCCAGGGGCGCATCGGACTCTTGGTTCATTGTTTCTGTAAGTATTTTGTTAGGACACTCGCAGGACGGACACTCGCTGAAAAGAGTTAGTCCTGGTAGGAGGACTAACTGAGTTAGTCCTGGTAGGAGGACTAACTGAGTTAGTCCTGGTAGGAGGACTAACTGAGTTAGTCCTGGTAGGAAGATTAACGCTTCTGCGAGTGTTCGTTTGGGTTGTTACCACCGCTTTGCTCGTGAAGTCTGCCGCCAAGCAGTAATGTGCAAGCATTACTGTGTTCCGGTTTGATGAGCAGAGTAGCCAGTGAAATTACTGGACTTATGAGACTTAATACCTAATGTCTCAGGGTAACGAGCGCACTGCAGTGCCGCGCAGGCCTTTGTTTTTAAAGTTCTGGGTGGCACTGCAATTATGGGCCGGCGTTATGCTTACCATCAGGCAAACGACCAGCTCGTCTCGTTACCAAATAAGATAAAAAAAAATTACCATCTTGCGTGCAACACATGCAGTCGATCCCGTGGGCAATAGAACAAATTTGATGGAAAGTAAACACGTTTTTGCAGATATGTGAGTCTACGCAGAAGATACGAGCTATTTTGTGCAGAGGCACTACATTCCCTGCAACAGCCCCCAAACCCATAATTATTGAATTGGATATACAAGTAAGTTATTTATTATTACTAGCTGCTGCACGCGTGTACATTCCTCCAGAAATCTGTAATTTTTCCGGGATAAAAAAATTTATGGTACTCTCCTGTTTTTAAACTACTCACTTCTATGCTAAATATCACGTCGATCCGTTGCTCCCATAGATATTTGTTGCTCCATAGCTGCTTGAAAGAAATACGGAGTATTTCGCATTTATAAAAGGTAGTATGGATTTTAACAGATTCATACAGAAACGTGGTTTTGTGGTTAGGGTAAATTATTATCTGTGTGTATTCAATTCAATGGGAAAAACGCCGACAATTCTTATCCAAAAAAGTTTCACTACCTGCTTTTACAATCATAAGGCAAAATATGAATTATTTAAATTGCGCCGTGGGATTTCAACACAAACAATTTTCACAAGGATAATTCCCAGAAGGAATTCAATTCAACATTCAAGGATATATTACAATATATCCTTGAATATGTGTTAAACTAGAATGTATACATTTTACGAGATATCACGTGATCTTAATTTGGAAGATTGTAATTGATCGTATTGGCTTTTTACTGTTTAGTAAAGGCGTTATCGTGAGCGGAAAAAGACGCTTGTAGATTTTCTGTAAGAGGACTTGGGGCCTTACCGGCTAACAATCTCGTGTTCGTTTTCGATTCCAAACCGATTAAAACCAGCTGTCACTAGTCTTCGTGTGGAAGGAGTTGTCTAGAGTTTTTTTTCGTTTTGTAAAAACTTGTTTACGTGTAAACGTTCGTTCTAAAATGATAACCAGTAAAAATTCTAGACTATTCCTTCCAGCTGAAGAGGTAGCGACCGCTGGTCTTAATCAGCTGCCTTATCAGCTAACAATCTCGTGTTCGTTTTCAATACCAGACCGATAAAAACCAGCGGTCACTAGTCTTCGTGTGGTAGGAATAGTCTAGAATTTTCGCTGGTTATTAAAGAAATAAGCTCTTACAAAACCAAAAGAAGCGAAAACTATTGACAACTCCTTCCACACGAAGACTAGTGTTGTGAATAAAACACGGGTTCGACCAAGACTAATTTTTATTAACTACCTCCTATTACAATAATCGCTATAAGTACTTAATTAAGATTCTACCTCCACGACATCTTCCCTAAATATTTTTTTTTTTTTTTTTTTGTGATTAATATGAACACAAACTTAAACAGACATTATTAGGTACAATAAACAGTTATTAAGTAATTTATAAAAGAAATTAAGGAAACTGTATAATATAGGCTTGTTAGAATTAAGTTAGTTTTTGTATTCTTAATTACATATACACTAGTTATTTTATTATCTAATTTTCCCTTACAATATAATTTATTTTTGAGTAAACTATTTATAAACGTAGGTAATTGGTAGGTACAAGTTGAATATTAACGCAAGTTACCGCTAGTAATTATAGTTCGTAAGTATATTGGAAATCAGATATTATTTTTTAAACATATCATCCAGTTTTTTACGTGCCTTAAGAGCTGCCGTTCTACGCAATCGTTGTGCATCGGGTAAGATGGGTGCGCGGGAGGTCGCCGGCATCTGCGGCGCGTCCTCGGGGGTGACGTCACCGTCAGCGACTGCATTGTCGCCGTCGCTCTTTGGACTCAACCACAGCTCGTCGTCGCTCACCGGCCGCGACCCGGATGGACTGACAATATCGTCACTACTAGGTTCGAGCGTTATTAAGTGGCGTCGGTTACGCCTGTAACGCCTACCTAAACTGTCGGACACAAAATATGATCGCGGCTGCACAGCGCGACCTACCACGGTTGCGTATTTACGCCTGCCTTCGTCCGCTACGAGTACCGGCTGTCCCGGCTGCAGTTCAGGTAGGGCTCTCGACTTCCCATCGTAGTAGGCTTTATTTGTCTCCTGTTTCTTTACCATATTAGTGTAGTCAACGTCGTTATTTCGGCTCGGCTTCAGTTTATCTAAGTGAGAGGGCAGCCTCGTATTGAGCCTGCGCCCCGTCAAGAGTTCCGCGGGAGAACTGACTCCATCACGGGGAGTCGCTCTGTAATTTAACAGACCCAAGTAAAAATCGGTTCCCGAGTTAACCGATTTGATTAAAATGTTTTTCACGATTTGAACGCTTCTCTCGCTGAGACCGTTCGACTGCGGATAGTGAGGGGAAGTAGTTGTGTGCTGAAAATCCCACTTTTTGCTGAAATCCGCAAATTCCTTTGAAGCGTAGGCCGGTCCATTATCACTAACTAACTCATGCGGGATACCGTGCCTCGCAAACTGATCTTTCATAGCGGTAATGACCGCTTTTGTCCCTATGTTGGTTAACGGATTCACTTCAATAAAGTTAGAGAAATAATCCACTAGTATAAGAAAATATTTGCCTGCGTGTTGAAAAATATCTGAACCAACTTTAAACCATGGTAGTTTGGGTATAGCATGGGGCATGAGGGGTTCTCTAGTGGGGCGGTGGGCGCGCTCGGCGCACGCGGCGCACCGCCGCACCGTGGCCTCCACGTCGCGCGCCATGCCGGGCCAGAACATGACCTCGCGCGCGCGCCGCTTGCACCGGTCGATGCCCATGTGTCCCTCGTGCACCCGACCTAACATTTCCGACCGAAGCGGTCGGGGTATGTAAACCAATTTATCCTTAAAAATAATGCCGTTTACGTATTCGAAACTATCGTTGTATGACCATAATCCTCTCACGCGTTCATCCGCTTCATATTTATTTAATGGCCATCCTTCTCTTACATATTTAATAATTAGCTGGCATTCCGTGTCTTTGGCCACGGCATCTTTTATCATCTTCATTTTGACATCGCTAAATCGCACGTTTTCGATTAGGAAACAAGACTGCTCATCTACTTCATCGGAAACTTTTTCTGTCATCATATCAGGTAATGGAGCCCTCGAAAGAGTGTCCGCTATAAACATATACTTCCCAGGCTTATAAACGACGGTGAAATCGTAACATTGAATACGCAACATCATGCGCTGCAGTCGCGCCGGTGTCGAATCGAGTGCTTTTTTAAACAACGCTTCGAGGGGTTTATGATCCGATTCAATCGTGACGTCACACCGGCCGTACACGTATTGATGGAAACGTTCCAGTGCATAAACTATAGCTAGAAGTTCTTTTTCTATCTGAGCGTACCTACACTGTGCGTCTGTAAGAGTAGCCGAGGCGAATTCTACCGGGCGGCCCGCCTGAAGCAGCACGGCGCCGAGTGCGCGCGAGCTGGCGTCCACCGACAGCAGCACGGGCTCGCGCGCCGAGTACAGCGCTAACACGGGCGCGCCGCACACGCTCGCCTTCAGCGCTGCTACTGCGCGGCTGTGCGCTGCGTGCCAAACCCACTGGGCATCTTTCTTTAATAGCTCACGTAGTGGAGTCGCTATATCCGAATAATTAGGTATAAACTTCGAAAGGTAATTAACCATACCTAAAAAACGCTCCAATGATGGTCGATCATTGGGAACCGGCATGTCCTCGATTGCTTTAATTTTGTTTTTGTCAATGGACATACCCTTCGCGCTAAAAGTATGCCCCAGGTAACTGACCTGACTAACTTGAAATTCACACTTATCCCTGTTGAATTTAATACCTACCTCGCGGGCTCTTTCTAGCAGTTTTTTAAGACGCTCATCGTGCTGGCGTCTATCAGAACCCCAGATTATTATATCATCAACAAACGAATCTACTCCCTCGAGGTTCTCTAACATTTGACGAACTTTAGAGTGAAAAACTTCTGAGGCGCAATTAATTCCGTATGGTAACCGTAAAAATTGGTACCTACCGAACGGCGTTCCAAAAGTACACAGGTCGGCGCTGGCGTCGTCCAACTCGACCATCCAAAATCCTGAGCGAGCGTCAAGCTTACTAAATACCTGAGCGCCGTCCAGCTTGGTCGCAATGTCGGTGAGGCTCGGCAGCGGGTAATGCGCGCGCCGCACGACGCGGTTGAGCGGCCGCGGGTCGAGGCACACGCGGATGCTGCCGTCCTTCTTGGGAGCCACCACGATAGCGTTCACCCACGGGGTTGGATGCGAAACTTTCCTGATCACACCCATCTTCTCCATGCGATCCAACTCATGCAACAATTTGTCGCGAACCCCTATTGGAATTTTTCTGACTGGGCAGACTGACGGCTGGGCATTTTTTTCTGTGACTATACTATATTTACCAGGTAACTTGCCTAGACCTTGAAACAGATCGTTATACATATCGATACTGAGTGACAATATGCGCTGTATCATTCCCATATTTTCGCATGCAAACTTTCCTAATACACTTTGACATTCAAAATCGGCAATAACAAAATTTAGCTTGTATGCAACATTCTTATAAATCCATTCTATATTAATAGACCCAACAATAGGAATATAATTACCACAGAACGACTGCGCCTTTGTAGCATCATTATGTAAATTTTTAACCGAAAGTCCTAATCTCAAAAAAGTTTTTAAAGATAGTACATTTAAATCTGATCCTGAGTCTAACTTAAAAATTTCCATCGCTCCGTTATTTGATAAATACAAAGATTCATACCATTTTAAGTCCTTACTGTCATGTTCCGATATTGTAGAAATATAGTACAACTCCTCGCCGTTATCGTCCGCTCCGTCCGCATCGATTTGATACACGCGACGTCTTAACTTTGGACACATATTTTTAAAATGACCTCGCTCACTGCACCAGAAACACATAGCATTTTTGGCTGGGCACTTATTGCCATCACAATTAATACTAGCACACGCAGAACACGGTTTCCGTGTAGCTCCAACATTATCAGCGCTCTGGGCGGGGGCGCGCCACGGCAGCTGCGCGCGGCCCCTACCGCGCGGCCGCCCTGCGCCGGCAGCGCCCGCGCCGCCGCGCGAACCTCCGCGCCAGCCGCCTCGCGAGCTCATTGCGTCTACTGCCATTGTAGTTGTTCCTTCGCCATTATCCTTTCCTGTCTTGGTCCCCTCGATCTCGCGTTGTTCCTCCGTCGACATCTCGTTGGCCTGACATATTTTTACGGTTCGGGCCAAGGTCAGATCGTCGGCTCTGAGCAACCGGTCACGCAACTTGCCGTCGCGGACTCCACACACGATTCTATCACGCACCAGGCCCTCCTCGAGATGCTCGAACTCGCAATGTTGTGTGAGTAATTTAAGAGCTGTCACGTAGTCATCTATGGATTCGCCACTTTCTTGATTTCGTATAAAAAACTTGAATCGAGCCATGGTTGTATTTTGCTTCGTTTCGAAGTGGTCATTGAACTTTGTCACGAGCGTTTCAAAACAATCTTTGTTTTCTTCCTTCGTAAATTTAAAGGTAGTATATACATCGTAGCCCTCAGGTCCAATTAAATTGATCAGTAAACTGGCTTTCACATCGGACGGTTCTTTGTACACACCAGATGCTTTTAAAAACACACAAAACTGCTTGTGCCATTTCCGCCATGATTCCGCTCGGTTCGCTGGGCCGCCTTCAAGACACAATTCCGCCGGCGGTCGAGCGTGTTCCATTATCACAAACGGTAAACCACTGCTCGAACTTAACTTATTTACCAATATTATTCACAATCTCGCTATCACACTACTTATTTCTTAATATTTAGCTAGCACCGCTGTCACCATGTTGCGAATAAAACACGGGTTCGACCAAGACTAATTTTTATTAACTACCTCCTATTACAATAATCGCTATAAGTACTTAATTAAGATTCTACCTCCACGACAACTAGTGACCGCTGGTTTTAATCGGTCTGGTATTGAAAACGAACACGAGATTGTTAGCTGATAAGGCAGCAGGTTGGAGTCGAAACACGAGATTGTTAGCCGTAAGGCCCCTAATCTGGGCATTTTGGTGACGCTGTGAAGGACGCTATACCATCAGCTGATCCTTATAAAAAGTATTTGTCTGGCAACACCTATACCCAACCACTTCCAAGTTTAAAATCAAAGTCAGCACTGGTGACGTATTGGTTACCTGTCGAGATATAAAAACAAATTGAATATTTTTTCAGATCCCTCTCTGCGAGCTTGACACAGAGAAAAGTCAGTACGAAGAGCAACTAGTGCGATGGGCGCATACCACGGCTGACGTCGACGTAAAGACAGCTAGAGAGACTGCCCTTAAATTGTTTGCAGTGAGTACTTTTACTTCTTTATTTTATAAATTCAAAAGTATGAATATTTGTATCTTTCCCATCTCGAACACGCCGAAACTAGTACAATTTGCTCCACCACCGCTTTGCCCGTGAAGTCTGCCTGCCGCCAAGCAGTAATGTGCAAGCATTACTGTGTTCCGGGGTTTGATGAGCAGAGTAGCCAGTGAAACTACTGGGATTATGAGACTTAATACCTAATGTCTCAGGGTAACGAGCGCACTGCAGTGCCGTCCAGGCCTTTGTGTTTCGAAGTTCTGATTGGCACTGCAATTGTTATGGTCCGGCGTTATGCTTACCATCAAGCAAACGACCAGCTCGCCTCGTTACCAAATAGAATAAAAAAAAATTAGTAAAATATTAACCGCCAAGTTATTAAACACTATATACATGTTTTATATTATATTTAATATTCCAGCTCGCATGCCGCAGCGAAATAGAACAACGCGCGTTAGAACTAATGGAACTTCTAAAAGACGACCGTCTTCTACCGCTAGCAGCGAAATACGCGTCACGTCTCGGCAGGATGCACTTAGCGGACAAACTGACTAACCTGGCCGACTCCTGGGAACGAGAGGCCGACAAACACAATGTGGCTCAGAACTCACACTTCCAAGAGTTAGACACACAGGAGACCTATGACGTCACCAGCACGGAGGATCTGAACTCGAGCTTAATTATACCGCAGAAGGTTAAGGAGAAGAGAGTGGAAAGTTTAACGCCTATTAAACCAGTGGTGAGTCGAATCGATGTTGTTTTATTGGAGTATTTTGGTGTCGATTCTGGAGTCTCAAACCTAAACCTAGCTCTCTTTCTAAATAAGAACACGAGAATGTGATGGAATATATTTTACAGCTGTTAAATTAATCATTAAATTTAGTGTATTCGGCTATGAATTTAGTAAATAGTAGTGTCTAATTTGTCAAAGATTGAAGATATTTGACAGATCTAAACCTAAATTTAGTAAATGTCACACATCGTCCATCCCATGTTTTTATTGGAATAAGAGAGATTTGTGACGACATCTTTGTCAGTTAATTTATCAACAATTTACAAGTTAGTTACTGTATATACTCGTAAATTGTAACTAAGGTCGTCTGCGCGAAAGTCCCGTCAAAATTGGTCCAACAGTTTCGGAGATTAGCTGGAACAAAAAGATGGCCAGACAGACACACATTATAAAAATTGTTTTTTTTAACGTGATTTATACAAACACATTTGCACCATTATGACAAAGTTTAAAATCGACAGCAATAAATAGGTTAACTAATTTTTTTTTATTTGTGCCTTATTACCATTATATGTATACTTTCATATGCATTTAATAAACAGATGTTATTTTGACATTACATAAAGACACTTAAGTTTTATTTATTATAGATATAACATGCGGGATTAGCTACAAACGGAAGCTGTAGTAAAAGTATAAAATTATAATACAAGAGGGAAGAAGTAAGCAATATCCTACACTCATTCCTGTCTTTGTCCCATTATACATGGTGTTGGTGCAGTAAGCCTTTACAAATGTTTTACTTTTAATTTTTGGCAATTTTTCATGCAGCCAGCCGGCGGCCGCACAAATTTCAAAGAATTCAACTATTGAAGGTACTTTACACATTAAAACTTCATTTTCTCAGCCTATCAAATCTTCGCCTGGTGGGGCAAGGAACCCATTCAAGAAGCAACAAGAAGCAGCCAAGAGCGCACCAAGCCCGCTCAGTTTGTCTGAAAGAACGCTAGTCGAAGTACATTCATCAGCTGACTCATCCGAGAATAATGATGTAAGTAAAATATAAAGCACAATAAATAGTATACGTAAACGTACTATGTACAACTATGTAATTATTTGAAACAATGACAGCGACAGTGGCGCCATATGATATTAGTTTTGCCTGTGCCTTCCCATTATTTGAAAGAGAATTTTGACACCTGTCAAAGCTAGCTCTTGAACTGCCGATCACGTGAACGTCGTTCATTTCACATTTGATGAACTCATACCTAGTACCTATATTAAGAGCCTACTAGTCCATGGAGCGAACTCATCGGTGGGCGCGGCTAAAATGCATGCTATTTCATCTAACATTCGTGGGACAAGGTAAGACTCTGCAGCGATGAGTAGTATGAGGCTAATGCTCGCACATACACAATTACACACTCTCGTAAAGTCGCGATGAAAACCGAAAAGTCGAAAACCGGCGCGCAAAAATGTACGAATTGGCTTCTGGTGCTTGGGGTTTTACGACTAAACTACTGAATGTATTTAGTCAGACCAAAGTTATTTGAAATGTCAATAAACTAAAGCTTGTTAGTATGTGCCTTATTTTCGAGTTTTCGTAATCCTTTTGTAATTTATTTACGTCCAAACTTGCGATAAAATACGTGCTAAAATACAGATGTTTAAAGGCTCATTACTTTTAAGCCACTTATTTTTTTCTGTATAATTAGCAGGCTGACCTAGATAACGAAGAGATAAATCGATATTATTTTTAATTTTGGACTTAAAACGTCAAGTAGTGGAGTAATCACCCAAATACGGTTGTATGGAGAAATGAACGAAGTACATGATTGATGATGATGTATGCAAGGATGTGAAGTTGCGTTCCTTTCTCTGTCCCTTTAATTTGGATTGCATTTGGATAGGTTTAGGAGTAGCGTAATTAATAAAGTAGTCGATTTAAAATTAGATTGCGCAAATTCGATTTTCAGTGTCAAAACCAACTAAACCACAGAGTAAAACAGAAATTTATCACAGTTCCGTTCATTTCATTTCCTTACACACGTCAGTTGTAGGAGCATCTAAACGTAAACTGGTTGGTGCAGAGGAAGGCGGTGTTAGTTGAAGTGTTGCCTAACTTGTACAAGTTTTAACTGAGTTTAGTGCAGACCCTTTTACTCTGCTTTTTCGGACCTCGCCTAACTTCAGACTATTTTTCGAGTTGATTTCAAATATATAAAAATAGTTTAAAATTGGTTTTAATATGTATAATAAATTGCCTCTTGATTTAACTAAATTAACTATCCTAGAATTTAAAACCAAAACTAAGGCTTTTTTCAAAACACATCCATTTTATTCATTAAATTAATTTATGACGAAATGCTGGACTGTAGAAATGTTCAATTTCTAATCTGCTATAAGAGACTAAAAACAATTTGAATAATGTAAATGTAATAATTTAGAACGATGAAAATTAATTGCTGACAATGTATAATGTATTATGACATGCCTAATATAACGTACTATGTTATAGTGTGGTCAATTGAATAAATAAATAATATTAGATGTATTATACAAGTGATAAAAGCATTCAATGAAATATTATTATTTGCAGCCGCTGAAACCACTCGTAAGCGAATCTTTTATGGACTGGTTTACCCGCAACAAGTCTATATTAGAGCAACAGAACCCAGAGCTCACTCCCTCAGAACTCACTCGCCACGGAGTCCGGACGTTCAAATCAGTGCAAACCAAAAACGGATCAAACACTCCCGAAAGCGGCAACAAGAGGAAACTTGACGATGCAAGCAATGGCGCAGAACCGCCTGCGGTCACTAGCGCTCCGAAGCAATCGAAACTTAGTGCTTTTGCCTTCCATAAGAAGGCATAACCTTTTTAAACTAGTTGCAACTTCGCTAGTTTTGTTAATAAAAAGTATTCCTATTTTGTTGGGACTACAGACGCATCTGCCAAATTTGTTAGAATTTGGTTCTGTAGTTTAAAAGTGAATGAGCAAACACTCCAGTTTTATCCTAATATATTATGTGAGTGAAATCATGAAGACTGCTAAATTTTACACACTAACTTGTAAATACTATTTTATAGTAAGGATAAGAAATAAAATGCATTTTTATGTAACAGTTACTTTTATTTTATGTCTAAGGATTCACTGGTTCAGTTTCATCGGGCGCTGGGAATATTCCTTCTTTCATCATTCGCTGCCATTCGCTTCCGTTCGGATATGCGAACTTCTCTAAGGTTCCGGGAATAAATTCAGTGCTGTATCCGGGCAGCTGAAACAATAGAGAAAAGATTTTGGTCCATAGTTTCTTTTTTACTATCAGATAACAAAACGAGCGGGTCAGTTTGCCTGACGTAAGCATAACGGCAGCCTATGACAAGTATTGCAGTTGCGCTAAGAACTTTGAAACACAAAGGCCTGCGCGGCACTACAGTGCACTCGACACCCTGAGCATAAGTGACGTAAGCCCAGTAATTTCAGCTTTGCTTTTCAAACCGGAACAAAATAAGTTAAGAGGTCCAAACCCGCCACACTTTCTATACAAACACTCGTGTTATATAGTGTTTATATAGTGTTTAGTTTAATTTTGCCAATCCAATTTAGTAATAGCCTAAAAAAAACAGCCTTTCAAAACTAATTTAAACTTGTCTTTGGCCGTTCACAATATTCTCATAAATGTAAAAGTAAACAAAACACTTCCATTAAGATCCTTGGACATGTAATGGAGATTCTAAATAACAAACATTTTTGTTACAAACTTGTAAGGCGTTTCCGAAAACACGAATTTTCTGTAACAAGTTTTAGGAAATTACCACGCACTAAATTGTCTTCGGAAATTTTCTTTGGAAATTTTTTCAAAATTTTCAGAATGCCAACCGAAGGCTCTGGCGTTCTCTCTTTTTCTTTAGTGCCCGTTTTTCTTCAATGAACCAACAAGCCTTTAGGCCATTTTTGCGTTCTACAGCGGGCCGGGAAGGGGCACCTTAAACAAACATTGCAAGTTACATAAAACTTTATAAAAAGATTGTCACAAAACAGTACCTTAGGCGCCATGTATCTAGCATTCTCCACGACGCAGGGGTCTACGAAGTGCTCGTGCTGCTGATCAACATACTCCACGAGGCGGCCCTGCATGGTGGCGGAGACGCTGGCGAAGTCCCAATACTGCAGGTGCTGCACCATCTCACACAGGCCCACTCCGCCCGCGTGCGGACACACTTTCACTGAAAATGTTTTATTTATTTATTTACTAGCTTCTGCCCGCGGTCCCAGGGGAACCGTGCATTTTTAGGGATAAAAAGCAGCCTATGTTACATTCCAGTCCATAAACTATATCTATGCCAAAAATCACGTCGATCCGTTGCTCCGTTACCGCGTTAAAAAAGGACAAAACAACAAACGTATAAACACACTCGCATTTATTATATTGTATATTACTAGCTTCTGCCCGCGGTTTTTACCCGCGTTCCCACAGGAAACGTGCATTTTTTCGGGATAAAAAGTAGTTACTCTCCGGCCCATAAACAATAACTATGACAAAAATCACGTTGATCCGTTGCTCCGTTACTGTGTGAAAGAAGGACAATCCAACAAACACACTTTCGCATTTATAATATTATAAGTAAGAAGTAGGATTAATAGGATAGTAGGATATATATGTAAGTAAGTATATATACTTATAATAAATGAGTATGTATACTATTGGATAACGAGACGAGCGGATCGTTTGCTTGATGGTAGGAATAACCCCAACACATAACAATTGCAGTGCCACCCAGAACTGCAACACAAAGGCCTATGCGGCACTGCTGAGCGCAACGAGCGCACACCCTGACACATTAACTAAGCCCTGTAATAGTTTCACTGACTATTTTGCTCCCCAAAGACCACTATCTCGCGACGATCTGATGGTGTGATCAAAAAGCGCGTAATTTAGAAAGGCAACTGGCTCTCAAGTGTGTCTCCCGGAACTCACCGATAGGGAGGGAGCTTTGCGTTAGATTTTATACTTGAGTATGGTAGGCAGCTACGAGCTCCACAAAATGCAATTGTAGCACCCATGGTTAGGTACCTATGGTATTGTAAATAATATCTATAGCTAACGTCATTCAGGATACGAACCTTCGAAAGGTTTTTAAATAAAACTAACTAACCGTTAAGTTTCTCAGCCATGAGATATACTGATAGAATCTCGTTGACGCCGCCGATGCGAGCAGAATCAATCTGGCAGTATTGCATGCCGCCGCTTTGAAGGAACTGCTTGAACATCACGCGGTTTGCGCACATCTCCCGTTGCCACTCCGATGCCGTACGGACTAGTAGTTACAAATGAAAAAGTTTATAGGTAAGAGCGAGTGTGGCCGAGAGACTTATATCAAGTTACGTGCGGATTATTTACACTTGCTCTAAAACGGTGAAGGAAAACATCGTGAGGAAAGCGGCATGTTCAAGAACCACAAAATTCGAGGACGTGTGACATCCACCGAGACGCACTGGGCCGTGTAGTGGATTATGGCCCCAGGCCCATACCATATCTCCCAGCAGTGGGAGCGTTAGAGGCTGATAATGAAGTTTATAGGTGGAACACAAAATTGATATAATAGGGTAGCTAGTCGCCGCTAAGAATACAGGGTGCGTTTGAGTTGGTATGTTATCCCAGAAGGGGGTGATTAGGACCATGGTTGTACACAAGTTATGAGAAATCCCTTGGAAATAAGGACTTAATTAGAAATTTCGAAACAAAAAAAAAATTAACTTCCAATGTGAAAACTTTCAAACTTTTTTCGGTATTATCAACAGTATTGACTATTGACAACGATCGAAATATTATGCATATAACTTCAAATTGAGACATCAATAAAGAACTTACGCTAATGCTTTAGAAATAACAGCGTGTCCAAGAACATCATCGGGGGAAGTGGGTTCTTCAATCCACAGCGGTTTCAAGGGAGCTAGCTTCTTCATCCACTCTATCGCTTCGTTTACACTCCACGCTTGATTAGCGTCAACCATCTGAATGTAAAGATATGAGTTAAGAAAAACCTATAGCTAACGAATACCTATTCATCATTTTCTCTTACCAAATCCACTGTTGGACTACCGACTAGGCCTTTTCCCTATCACGCTACTAATCTTTTGATAGCAGCTTCGCACGCATGATCGCTTTGGATAAAAAAACAGTGTCTCCAATGTTTATGTAGCACAAAACAGGTAGTATTATATACAGGGTGTATTTTGAGACCGGACAGTATCTTAACCGTTGTAGCTACAGAATAACTAGACTGTCCTTAATTTTTGGAGATAATTACACAGATTTTGACCTGCATTCACATAATTTGAAATAAAAATGTATGAGCAAAAAGGACAGTTTACAACTTTTTCTTAATGCCAATCGATCCTGTTTCTTACAAGGATCAAAAGACCATCGAGCTAACAACCGTTCTAGAAATGTCAGAAATTCCTACAAAATATCTTGCCCCAAAAATACACCCTGTAATCTATTTACTTACATACTAAATTCCATTAGCATTATAGTTTGTTAAATATATCGTGATACGCGGAACAGCAGACAGCTGTCATCGTGAGTATGAAGTTCCGTATTTTTACAAGACAATGTCGTACTTTACTGACTAACGCATGAGTGAGCTATGTTTAGCAAACTTTAGTTCAATTGTCATACGGAGTTAAATGGCACTGCGCAGGATTCACAACAGTAATAAAATCTAACGGAGACGCCTAAGAAAATAATTGAGCATTATCTATAACACTCAACATTTTATTTAATAAGCTGACATGACTTACCAATGTTTTGTCATTGCCGATATTCTTCCTAACTCTACTGCACCTACTGTAGTCATCTTCAAAGTTGCGTCCCACCTTCACTTTGAAATCGGTAAACCCGAGCTTCAGGTACTTGTCGCAGAGTTCATTCACTAGCTCGTCGCTGTAACCCAGCCATCCTTAAAAGACATAAGAAATTCATCAATCAACTATCACCAGGGCGGAGTTCCTCTCAAACACGCTCGCGCCGAGCGGGAATTTTTTATGAAATGTATTTTTGGTCGGGTGACCTTTCAGCGTCATCAAACGATGGAAGAGAGCAGATGGCGCTCGACCCTAAAAGGTTGGCGAATAGGTCAAGAGCACCGCGTAGGGTGAACAACGCAGAATGAACCTTGGCATGGGTTGTCGCGTCGCCGGGTAGGGAGAGCATGTAGCAACGGCGCGGGCGCACGAATACGTCCGTTTGAAGTGGACCCTGATTTAGTTACTTCTCACGGGAGCTTGCGGAAGTTGTAGTAACTCTATAGTTGCCTAGTTCCAAAGCCTACACTGAAGGAAGGGCAAGAAACTCGACGGCGGCGCAGTGGGTATAAGTTAAATATAAATACATGTTCTAAATTAAATTAAAACTAATCAACGACCATCAACTCGCCTGATGGTAAGCGAATACCTATAGAGGAGGGAGAAGTGGAGCTCGAACTCTTAGAAGATACCTATTCGTACTAGCCTTGAAAACACCCAGTTGCCACTTTAGTTGACAGGAAACAAGAACGACGCCTAAGAATTACAATCCTTTGCAGTACCCACAATAAATGAGGAGGGGAATCGCTTCGTACCAATGGAGGGAATTAGTATACCGGTGGTGTCGAGTGGAACTTCTACTTGTCCTGTTATGGAAGAGTGAGGAAGATTAGGTCGTATAGATATTTCGCACTCTCCATAATGTATCCTTTAAAGAGTTAATTACAGCCTAACGTGAAATAATTTCACGGCATTTTTAGTTTGAATTTTAACAGTTAACATCTCTTACCAACTTGCGTTGTATACGCAGGGTATCCATTTTCCATTAGAAACTTGATTCGCTCATCTTTTCCTGCCTGTTTGTTTTTCAACAGCTGTATCGCCTCTTCTTCGGTGATAACGTCGGTTATGTAACGAAAGTCTATCGTCGAAACCAGCTCCTGATAACATTACATGTAAACATTAATATGGAGATAAAAGTTGTTTATTTTGATGTGATTTCTATATACAGCTTATTATTAGTTTGGGGGTGTTATGTTAAATGTTATGTTAAGTAAAATTTAAGAACACCTTATTTTTTGTAGTAGGTACCTACATAGTGGTAAACTAGCTGGCGTTCTTCTTGTTGATATGGGGATTATCGCCGCCCACGGACGCCCACAATACTCGGTAACGAAGTGATGCTTAATTTAAAACTCTTTTTTAAATTTCACTATCCCTAAAAGAGTAAACCCATAGTGGCCTAAGTTGCCATGGTAACCACTTTCTACAATGGCTATCGATAGTAGAAAAGTAAAAAATGTATGCTACTGACATCTGTCCCCATGGTTGGCGAACCCTTATCCCAACTCCATACAAACTACGTTGACGTTGAAGCGATAACGACTGTAGAATTAGAATCGCTTCAAATCGAATGCCTCTTTTCCAGAGTGAGATATAGTGGTCTAACGTTAATCTATCGATATAATAACTAGCCTTTTACCTCAGGTTCCATATCGGCCAGGAGTCTCCAAAGCGGCTTGCCCTCCAGACGAGCCCAAAGATCCCATAGTGAATTGATAATAGCAGCTACAGCCAAATGCGCGACGCCTTTTTCTGGACCTATCTATTATAAATAAATAAATTATATAATATTGTGTAATATAATAATATGACGAGATAAGCAGGTCGTAGCAATGATAAGCGTTCAAAACAACTGTAGACCTATCAACACCAGTGCTAACTAGTTAACTAGAGCCTCGAATGCCAAAGCTCTGCGTGAGTGCGCGGCACTGCATCGTCACACGTACACAGCTATTAGATAAACTTGAGTCTTAAATACAGTAACTTAAAACCATATCAATTCAGTAACTACAATCTGGTGCTTGCCTACCTACGACGTTCAAGTTGAAAATCCATCGCATGATAAATAAATGCTGACTTCGAATCAGGCACAGCAGCGGCCTTACCGGCTAATAAAATCGTCTTCGGTTTCAATTACAACCCGATTAAAACCAGCTACTGCTTGTCTTATAGCTGGAAGGAATTGTTTAGTGTTCTCGCTAGTTTTTCCACTAATATTGTTCGTTCCAGAACGAAAACTAGAGAGAACACTAGACAATTACCTACTTTTTTTTTGGTAACGCGACGGGCTGGTCTTTTCCCTGATGGTAAGCATAACACCGGCCCATAACAATTGCAGTGCCACCCAGAACTTTGAAACACAGAGGCCTGCGCGGCACTGCAGTGCGCTCGTTATATAAGCCCAGTAATTTCACAATTCCTTCCAGCCGAAGACTAGCGACCGCTCATTTAAATCGGGTTGGAATTGAAAACGATGACGATTTTACTAGCCGGTAAGGCAGACATTCAGGCCAGTTTATGTCTAGATACTCAGAACACCGTAATTTTCCTTACCCATCTCATTTGCGAGTCGTTCGTAATGGAGCGCCAGAAGGTTCCAAAGTCCGCGTAGATGTCGGCTGCGTTCTTGCCCACAACGAAGCGTTTCATGGTGCGGATACAGAGCACTATAATCTCGGTGCCGCGGCCGCAAGTAAACGTCAGACCGAAGCCTCGCTTGCCGCTCTCTGTGCTGATAGTCACATACGCGCAGGAGTAATCTGGATCCGTATGCTGTGTCGACATTAGACAAAATGGAGAAGTATTTATTACTAAGGGCCGATTATTCAATAGTCAGATAGCGTACTGTTAGATAATTCCCTGAATCATCTAAGTCTGTGGTGAAGGCAGACGTAAATAAATTTTATGCCATTCTAAAGAAATAAACCTTAACGGTAACGGTCCATTAGTTTTGAAATGGCAGACCCGAAAAACACTAAAAACACGAAAATTAATGGATTGGATAGCAATCAGTTCGTTAAAGTGCAATTAAAAAATCGGCCCTAAGTCCATTTATGAATAGTCAGCATTTTTATTCTTTTGTACTATTTTGTCTAATAACTCTACCTAATTATTTATCTAAGTAGTCTATTACATGATCAGATCAAGTACTTCTGTTGGGGGATACTTTTAGGCATCCCCTACATAAGTCGTATTTGTTTATTATTCAACAATTATATTACATAGGTACCTAATAATAGCATATGTCCACCTAAATGAATAGAAAAATAAATTGGGAAGGTGACTATATGTGAAGTGCGGTGCACTGCGGTATAAAGTCCGCTTGAGATTGCAGACAAACGCAAGACAAGCTATCTACATAGTATAAAAAAGAATAAGTTTATTCCCGCTTCTTGTTGGTATTTAGAGTTCCATTCACGGTTAGGTGTCGTTTTTCCTGCATTTTCATTAATTGTAAATTTAGCGATTCTGTTTCGTACCTACTTGTTAAAACAAGAACTAAACTTCTTGATAATAGGGACTCCTTATATATATTATGGAGATTCCCCATTATAAAGAACCTGTATATAATATTATAATCCCTATTTTGATTTTTACTGCGTTGTCTTGAACGATTCTTTAAAAATGAAACAACAGAACCCATGTTTCAGTTTTTCTTGTCATTTTGTTCTATTTGAGGTCACGTTTGAATTAATATTTTATGCTAAACTCCATGACGGAGAACTTGCTTTACAAAATTCAAGGTTCTAGCACAACTCAACAGAGATAAGATACAGCCTTACAATGCTTAATTTCATACTAGTCTGCGCCAACAAAACCTATACCTACTGAAAAAAAACAGAGCAATTATTACCTAATTATTTAAAAAGGGATAAGAGGTCAATAACCCTAGTTCAACCTATAATAGATTAGGTAAACATAAGACTTATATAAACAAACTTGACGACTTACTACCCAAGGTACATAACTATAGGTATAGTTATATATATATTACTTGTATTATCTCACTCACCAAAGCATCGGATCCATGGCCACCGAGCGACGTCGGAAACCTCACATCTTTAACATCTAAATCGACGATCTTCAAACCTTTTCTATTCGGGACAGGCATCTCGATCAAACGTACACTTGCGCACACTACAGTAACTAAACCAGTACTGAACCAAATGTGTAGTTCTACATATTTATATTAAATCTGTAGATAACGGAATCATCTTAAATTGAACATTGACCATGATAATTATGTGTATTGATGAACCAATTTGGAATAATGTTATGAAAGGGTTGGTTGAGAATTGATTAAGAATGTTTTTTTTGCTACATTGGAACACTTATTTTATTTTTAAGCGATAGGCAGTGGCGTATTTTAGGATTCAGCGCCCTGGGCCTGCAGGCCCCGCCGCCCTTTTTTTTGGCAAATTTAAACTGAATCGTAAGAGACAAAACACAGTTTAACCCTGATCACTAATAAGAGCCTTAGTTAGGTAGTCTTTTTTGAATTTATTCTGCTTGCACCGCCCCTAGCAGTCTGCCGCCCCGGGCCATGGCCCTTTTGGCCCTAGGGTAAATACGCCCCTGGCGATAGGTAGATGTAATGTACTCTGTGGATATAATTAAAACAGCTGTATAATTATCGTTTGTATGCAAAACAAAGTGACATTTAAACGAGTTACAATAAAGCTTGTTCTTACTGATTATAATATGTTGCTAGCAATTAGCAACATATTATTAGGTGATGTGTAAGGCTGGTAGGCTCTTTCAAATTAACGGCGGCGCTGTGGTTCTATCCTTTCTCTATTCCATTGTTTCTACATCTGTGATCTGCCTAATAAAATATCAATATGAACACAAGGAACAGAGTATGCGATACATAGAGATATATGTGATGCGATAACTCGATAAGTCAAAGAGCCCCTATAGTCTCGCTAATCCAAAAGCCATTATTTTCTAAGCACAATTTTATTTAATCAACTAGGTACGCTCAAGTTATGATTAAATAACAAATTAAACACGCGTGAAAAATTAAAAATATTTATATTTATTTTATATTAATTAAAAATATATTCTTAAATTTTTTATATTTATAAATCTGTAGAGAAAATTTGGCAAAACACTTATTTTTTTAATGTTAAAATTTGTTCTTTTTTTTTTACCTTCTCATTTATTGCACCAATATTGACTAGACATCAAAAGAATTTAATAAAAACAAATTATTTTACAATATAAGGTAACTTGTAGGTACAATATTTGGACCATGTAATTTATATTATGTATACGTCTTAAAAACCTTTGCAAATTAAACTTAACAATCCATAAAAGTCGTATACTTACAAGAATAAAATTATATATTTTTTGCATTGTAATAAAAGTTAAAGAGGTTTCTGACATTTTTAGCAAACTAATTATTTTAAAATAGAAAGTGATATTTGATATTAAGCATAACAACAAATTAATATACAATTAAATTGTAATAAAATATAATAATGATTGTACATTTGAAAGCGTCTGCAAAGATAAAATATTATTTATATCTAATAAAACACTACAACAGTTAAGTAGAAATGTGTAGGTGTTAAATTTTTTATAATCATTTTATCATACCCGCCATGGAAGTTGAATGACTAGTAGGCACCACGTGACCTTCTATTTTCAGTCCATGATTTACTATGCATTTTTCTCACTGCGCTGTGTAGCCACGTCACTACGTCATGTCGCCCCAGCGTTCAACTTCCGTGCCAGCGGCGCGAGTACGGATCTTTTCGATAAATAAAATTCGATAAAATTGACAGTTAAAATAGATAAAACCCACTTTATCGATTTTAACTGTCTATTTTATCGAATAAAACCCACTTTATCGATTTTAACTGTCAATTTTGTCGAATTTTATTTATCGAAAAGATCCGTACTCGCGCCGCAGGTATTATACTAAAATTTCTTATACTTATAAGAAATTTTAGTATGTAATGTAGTTTACTGTATTAATGTTGAATGTCTATTGTTGAATGTCTATTGTAGACAATAGACATTCAACAATGATTCTGTTTTGTTGGTATATAGATCTACCAACAAACCAACCATACCGTTCAAGCAAAAGCTTGATTTAGTACCATGTACACAACTCTTGTACTTGTAATGGTCGATTCTGTCCTTTCATACCTAAACTTAATTTTAGTTTCGCTCTCTCTTTCCAATACATAACACGAGAAAGAGATGGAAAATGTTTAACAGATCTAAATTTAGTTTAGAACTGTCAAATGTCTTCCATCCTTGATAAATTAGACGCCACCAAATTCATTGCCGTTAAATTTAAACTAGATACACAAGTAAGTGGATTAATTTGACAGTTCTAAATTATATTCCATCTATTTCTCATATTCTCATTTAGAAAGAGCGATTAAAAACTTAAATTAGGTTTAGGTGTTAGATAACAGAATCGACGCCATTGTTATACAATAACAATTATTGTCAATAACATCACAGATTTAGATTGTACGTCTCTATGTCTATGTAATTCATATTTTTAAATGCAGCTTATTAAAAAGGTAGGCCAAACCCTATTTTTAAAATAGCACCTCCGAAATGATTGTCATTAAGGTGCCCCTACTCGGTCCGCCTAAATAGAACGCAAAAATGGCCTAAAGGCTTGTTGGTTCATCGAAGAAAAACAGGCACTACAGAGTGTACGCCATAATCCACCACGCGGGTCCAATGCGACTTGATGGATGTCACATGTTCTAGATTTTTTTATTGATTCTTAAGCACAACTTTCGTAACGATGTTTTCCTTCACCGTTTGAGTGAGTATGGTAAAATCCGCACATAACATAAGTGATTGGCCTGCGGGGCCGACACGGGATTTGAGCCATGGTTCGACAGATTGAATGTCGCACAAGTCCCCGCTCGGCCACACTCGCTCTACATTTCTGCTTAAAATATCTCAGTCTATGTACATTGTACAGTGTTGGTACTTTTTAATAGATACAAGTAAAAACTGCTTTCAAAAGAGCGGGAACCGACTTCATTGACAAACTGCTGAACCGATTTTGATGAAATTTCTTTCGGACCGATCTGAAAGTACCTAAAGTATCATTTCAAATAAAGAAAGATATTTTCTAATCGGTTTATAAATGACTCAGTTCTGAAGTAACAAACATTAAAAAAAATACAATCGAATTGAGAACCTCTTCCTTTTTTAAAGTCCCTTAAGAATAGTGGGAATTTTTGAAAATTACATATTTTTATCGAATCTAAATCGAAATGTAGTAAAGGACATTTCTTTTAACTCACAATCTGGCGCTCCATGCCACCTGGCGCATAGGGCAGGGCTTAGGCACGTTAGTTTTTGTTCCGCTTGTATAAAAGTGCTAATTCCTTCACCAGTTGCCTCTCGCCCTCTTGCCACAGGAGAGTGGCGAGACGTCCTAGCGAGGGGTCCTCTTCATTGTTGATCCAATCCAGAAGGAGCTTGTAGCGAGCCTAGAAATAAAAACCAAAGGTATAATAATTATTATTACTTATTACACAACTGTACAAAAAAGAAGTGTAAATTGACGGCTCCGTAGCTAAGTTGGTAGTAACCCTGCCTGCAAAGCGAGGGGTCCCGGGTTCGATTCCCGGCCGGGGCAGATATTGTGTAAGCATAAAGTTTGTTCTCGGGTCTTGGATGTTTGTGATGTGTATCTGTGTGTGTCCATGCCACCTGCGACACAGGGAATCCTAGTGCGGGGGTATGAGCGTGTAAATTAAAAAAAAAAATTTTTTAGGGTTCATGTTTGTATGTCTGTATGTGAGTTTCTTTATTCCACCATTTCATTTAAATGCCTGAACAGTTTCGGACGTATGGGTATCGTTAGAATCCTTACATCATCCCGAGTGACACTGGCTAGGGCAGTCGTGTTTTTTTATGTAACTTTTATTACGTAGCGTCTGCCACCAAGCATCAGTGTACAAGCATTACTATGTTTCGATTTGATGAGCAGAGTATTCAGTGAGCTTACAAGCTCAGTAATTTCTTGTAAGACTTAATACCTAATGTCTCAGGGTAACGAGCATAGTGCTGTGCAGCGCTGGGCTATGTGTTTCAAAATTCTGCGTAGCACTGCAATTATTACGGGATAGCATTATGCTTACCATCACGCAAACGACCCGCTCGACTTGTTATCCAATAGTATAAAAAATATTATAGTGGATATTGAAACCCTTCCATGTTCGAGTGTGTTTTGTGGGTTTGTCCTTCTTTTACGGAGTAGATAACGGAGCAACGGACCGATTTTTGGCATAGAATGTGTATGAACTGGAGATTGACATATCACTACATTTTATGCCGAAAAATGCACAGTTTCTGTGCGAATTAGCACGGGGTTGAAACTGCGAGTCGTAACTAGTATAAAACATACGATTTAAAATGTTACAAAAATGAATGAGTTCATATTGTTAATTTACTAGCTTCTGCCCGCGGGTTTCACCCGCGTTCCCACAGGAACCGTACGTTTTTCCGGGATAAAAGTAGCCTATGTTACTCTCCGGTCCATAAACTATATCTATACCAAAAATCACGTCGATCCGTTGCTTCGTTACTGCGTGAAAGAAGGACAAACCAACAAACAAAATTTCGCATTTATAATATTAATAATATAGTATGGATTATGTTGTTTCGTTCAAACCTGTTCACCAAAATTTTTGCAATTAAACATCTTTATCTTTAATGTTTTATTGTATGTAATGATTAGCTATTAACATAGATAAAATATTGTACTTTATCTATGCTTTTAAGGATAAATGATTTCAATATGATCAATTAGTGATATAAATAGTCTACTCATAAAATTTAAAAAGTATTTTGCATTATAAGAATGCATTTTTGAGCGTCGAATAATTGTAATCGGTGACATGCTTTAAGCAGAATTCCTATCATAATAATATCTTATCTTACCTCTGAAACGCCATATTTTTCTGTGTCAATCACGAAGGTTTCAATTTTGTTTCTCGAATACCCGAGTTTTCTAAAGAATTTTGGCCACTTCTTCCCAAGGTTTTTAGATATATGGTCTATGTACTCGTGTTCAGGCTGAAGAGAAATAAAATATTACTCATATTATTATTTTTCCAAGTAAAAAGTTTATTGCAACAAAAGTATTAAATAATATTATACACATCTTATCCTACTAACTGTAACTTAATAATTGATATGTTGTTTAAAAAGACGCCGCTTCTACCTCCTCGACCCATCATCAGATCAGCTCCATGGTACGAAATTTTTGTATTGTTATCCAAACTAGGCTTTAAGGTGCCGCTTCATGACCCGCCTAACGCAAAAATAGCCTAAAGGCTTTTTTGTTTATCGAAGAAAAACAGGCATTACGGAAAAAGAAAGACAACGCCAGAGCCTTCAGTTGGCATTCAGAAAATTTGGAAATAAATTTCCAAAGAAAATTTCCGAAGACAATTAGTGTGTGGAACTTTCCTAAAACGTGTTCCAGGAAATACGTGTTTTTGAAAATGCCTTACAAGTTTGCGAAAAAAATGTTTGTTATTTGCTCAAAACATCTAAAGAAAAATTTACTAGGACACTATAATCAAGTACGAGCGTTTGTATGGAAAGTATGGCATGTAGCAGCCTCTTAAGGCTAGAGTGAATAGCTAAGATGGAGCATGTAGATTTAGAAGATACCTATTCAGGTATCTTCTAAATCTATGCGCTCCATCTTCGGCCACATCTTTGTTTACCATCAGGCGAGCTGCTGGCCAAACGTAGATTTATAAAAAAACTACATTTACATACAAAGTTTCATTTTGATACAATATTTAAAGTAAGATAAAATTGACTTCCAAGATTTGAATCTAATAAAAGTGAAAACAGTTGGATAACATATTTTTGATGACAGATAAAAACAGACTGTGAAAAATAAGTGACTGTTGGTTACATTATTTAAAAAATCTGTGAATGCAGATAGAAACGTATTCAAAAATCAAGGAAGGTCTTCTAAGAATGTTTTCCTTTAGTTACAATTTTTAAGGTACCTGCCCTTACTGCCCTGTCTAAAAACTGCATCCTGTATAATTAGAACATATAAAATCCCATAGGTAATTCCAAATCAGGAACTACAAGTCCCTTAAACTTAGATACTGAACCATTGTATAAATACATTTTTCTGTAAACATGTAAGTAGTCATCTAGTAGCAGGTCACTGGCTTTCATTAGTATTATTATATGGTCTGCGCTTTCATCACTTTACATTAGGTGAGATTGTGGTCAAACAAGATCCCAGTTTAATGTATAAAGAAAATATATAAGTCTAAAAATGAATTACTATACCTTAATCTTTGCCTCCAGCAAAAGTTTGATGTTATTGCATTTCTTCACTTCTTCCTCTGGCTCTGTATCATAATCATCTTCGTTTCTGTTGTACTTGGGGGGTGTCCTCATGTATGCAGGGCCCATATAGTAGTCATTACCCCATCGCACATTCTGTGAGTTTACCACATTGATTACATTACCAGTAGCTGGAAAAAAAAGTATACAATTTCAATTAACAATTATAAATATGATTAGTGTCAATAGCAAACTTTGTTCCTTTAAAAAACATAACTCAAACAAACAGATAAAAGTCTTTGATGTATTTGTCTTTGTGAAATACCCTGTACACACACTAAGATATGTATTACTCATACAAAGCTTTATCGTAAAACTTTATTTGCATCTCTCTACGAATACTCCTTCTGGAGCAATAGTTAGCTGTTGCACCTTACTCTCACCAATATTCACACTGGCCAAAAGCATTGTGTACATTATGATGTCACAATGCGACTATAAAAGTTTGTGGTTTTAATTATTATTGTATGTAGCAGTTTTACCTTGTGTATTGACAGTACTGTTACTATTATCAGACTCTGTTCCTTTCTTGTTTGGCTTGAATGTCTTCTTAAACTTTGGCTTCTTTTCACTTTGGACTTCATCATCAGATTCTACAAATATTTCTTCAGCTTCGTTCGAAGAGTCTACATTCTCATTGTTTTCTTCTTCCTGGGTTTTTGGTTTTGTATCTTTTTCTTTGCTGGGCCGTGGTGGACGCGGCATAGCATCCGATTTCAAGTTACGGAACTTTTCGAAGAATTTCATTATGTTTGTCATTTTATTTCAATTTGTAAAACTAAAAACGCAAAAGACTTTAAAGAAGTTTCAAGGAAATGACAAATTGGGAATCCCAGACGATGTTGATAAACTGCACAAATTATATAGGGTATCAGATAGACATGTCGCCTACATCCGTCGCTAGACACGAGCTCTCGTCTCTGATTGGCTGAAGCAAAAAGATGTTTGACATTTTTTTAATTTTTTATTTTACGTTTACCTAAGCTAATGCAATATTCTAATCCAGCAGCCTTCACTACATTATTTAATATTACCTAACCTACTTCTTTAAAATTCAGTAAAACAACGTTTTTGTATTCAATCATTTATTTTTCTTTTTCAATTTTTTCTTATATTTATTCAGAGCTTTGCTTTGCATTGCTGGAATTACAGTCCTTTTCTCAGCGTATTGATGGTCATCAGTACAGTGCATGGGTTCTGGAAAACGAAGATTAATAAATCGAAAATTGAATGTATAATATAATATGAATGATTTATTAGGAACGTAACTGAAATGTGGGTAGCTTACCATTAGTTTCAAGAGATAATGAAATCCCACTGCGAATTGCCAATTGTATAAATAAAGTAGGATAAGCACTGCTCAGTAGATATGATTTCATGTCACGAATCGTGCCTCAACATGTTTGGGACACATTTGTAGATCAGTGAGCTCTTTCGCACTCGCAAAGAATCGCAGTTGATGGCAACCAATCACTTTTGGAACCTTTCCTCGCTTTTGGGTAACTTGTGTAAAATACAGGCATCTCGAGGGCTTACGCAGCCCGGTACACATCATTTGTGATACATTTCGAAAAATTAATCAAACAAGTTGATTGCTATAGATGTGGAAAAGAAAATAGACGAAAATTAATCGATGCACAGCTACCAATTCACTCAACACAACGACAACAATATGTAATATTGAAATTTAAGATATAATTCATTTAATAATGACAGTACAATGACAATAAGTATGAGTGGCTGCAAAGAGATTTTAATGTGTTATGACGACGACAATGACTTCAAATCGTAACAAATATGGCGGCGGCTCTAAAGATGACATCAAGAGGTGGGGAGTGAAGTGAGCGGGGGGTGCAAAATGTCATATGTCTTTTTGCTGTGACGTTTCTCGTGTCTAGTGTTTTTCTTAGACAGATTTATACCCTGATAAACTGTTTTTGTATTGTCTTCTTACCACAAACTTCTTACTGATTTTGTATCACAGAAGAAATATGATACCCTACACTTAATTAGTTAATTATGTAGCCTGTAGTACTCAGTGTAATAAGTATTGGTAAAAAGTTTTTGAAGAGAATCACAGAAACACAATGGAACTTATTCGCTGCACTTTGCAACTTTGCACAACTTCTAACTATAATTTGTCGTTTGTCATATTTCTGACATAATGAGTTAATGACATTTGTGAAATGTCAAAGAGTATAATAAACAGAGGGGAATGTGAAGCACAGGGCTGCATTCTCTGCCTACACACCGGCTGCAACCATACGACTTTCTAACGCTTTATAATAAACAGTTAATCGGCTGAATAATTAAACTATGTCTTATCTCTTTCGATTTAGTTTAAAATTGTCCGTGAACAACAAAGACAAAACATAGTTTAACTTAACCTAAAACAACTGATTGTCTACCTATTTATAAGTCGTTCACAAGATTTGGAGCTTTCGGTTGCACCCGGTGTGTAGGCACTAGGCAGTGAACGCAGCCCAGAACAAGGTGAAGTCAGAAGCGAACTTGACAAGTTGTCAATTTGACAATTTCTCGATTCCCGCAAATCACATTTTTTTTTGTTTTGTTTTTGGCTCCACGTGATTATTTAGCCAGTGTCAAGTTATATAAATAGGGCGGATCTTTCAAGAGTGAGATAACGTCCTTAGTCTAGCGTTAAAGAATCAACTAAGACTTATTGCTCTGATAGAAGAAATTTGAATCTTTCAAGTGACAGTTACGAGTTAACGGAGGAATAAAACACGTAGCGGAGGTATAACTTTATCGGACTGTTTTATGGCCAGATAAGGTTGTTATTCTCTCGCTAACTCGTCATGTCAAAGCCAAACTACCTTATCCTAGTGTGTTTGTCTGTTTGTTAATTTGTTGGCTTGTTTGTTTGTCCTTCTTTCATGCAGCAACGAAGCAACGGATCGAGGTGATTTTTGACAAACTTATATATAGTTTATGGACCGGAGAGTAACATAGGCTATTTTTTATCCCGGATAATACTCGGTTCCTGTGGGAACGCGGGTGAAAACCGCTGGCAGAAGCTAGTAAGGTTATAACAGTTTCTATAGAAGTTAAATGGATAATAATTGAGGAATAGGATGATCACTGATTAGAATATTTTAGTTGTAGGTGCTAGGTGGTATGTGTCCCTATATAGTCCGGTAGCGCTAGCACTTTTTGGGGTCATAACTTACCATAATTCTAGAGTAGCTAATTTTTTGCCTGAGGATACACTTGTACATAAAAAGCTTATTATTGAGTTTTGTGTCACATCGTGCACTTGCATTTTCAGGAATTCAATGGTTTGTGACTGTTTTGTTTAAATCAATATAAAACTGTCAAAATACATATAGAGTTTAAAAATATAATGGTATTGAATCTAAGATAGCCTGAGTAGTATGCAAACCTAATTTGTGTCAGTTTCATTCATTACAAACTGACATACGGTCAGTATGCAAAAACTTTGTCAAAATAAAATTATATTTGAAAATTTAGACACGACATAATTCAGATCACCTAAATATGCCCATTAAATAAATTTGTGCCTAATTAAGCCACAGGTTTTGACGATAATTAATTATATTGCTTTTCCAAGCTTTTGTAGCTTCAAAAATATATTGCCATTATTAGAGTTTACATATTCAAAATCATAATTGCATGACAGATCGACAGTGTAAATTTGTGTCATTTTCATGCACGGTTTATATGAAAAAATGATTACGGTTTCACCGAACGAAAATTGCAGGCGGCGGGCGTGCGGTGGCGACGCGCGGCGGGCGGGAGATATAGATAGATATACCTACGCGCTACGTACCGACACGCGAACACAGCGTGTTCGTACCTGTCTACAGTACCCCTAGTACGAGTTTTGATAGTTTTCGAATACTACATTTCGTATCGTTTGCTCCCATACATTTACGTGCAGCGCCCCTAGCGAAAACTTAGAGGAACTAAAATCGGTAGTATGAGCTATTTCGAATCGTAGTATTCGAAAACGAAAAAAGTTTTCGAGTAGTATTTTGCATTTGGGCAGTATGAGTTGCCACTTTGACACGGTGACGGTAGTAAACAAAGACGTTTTCGAAAACTTAAAAAGTTTTGTTACTCGTTGACTAAATCGTCGTGAGAGCGTGTAATCGTCTTGTGATTTTTGTGGAAACTATGATGAAAAGACGGAATTTTGCGATGCGGTTAGCTGCGGAAGCTGTAGAAGCTGACCGTCGTGATGAGGAGCGTCGGGTGCTAACACAGAGGCGGCGGTTATTGGTACCCAGCCGTATCTCCAACACTCACTTTGTGTAGCGGTATCGGCTCACAAAAAAAAGTTTTGCGTACCTCTGTGAGACTCAAATCTCAGGAGCTCTCAAAGAATCACACTGAAGACAAAGGTACTTCCTAAGATTTTTATTTTCTATTGCAAATGTATAGGTTAAATAAATATTTAAAAAAATATCTAGAACCACTTTGTTTTAATGAGATTTATTATTTACATGTAATTAGTAAGTGCTTTGATAAAACGCATTGCATAAAACAATAAATTTACAAGCATTCCAATAAATGTCCCAAATTATGTTAAAGAATAAAGAATTATAGAATGTATGTCCTAACATGGATAGTTATTAGGTATACTCTTTGGTCCTAACCTACGATAAATACAATGTCTGTGGATAAATACGATAAACATAACGTCAAACAGATAAAAGTAGCAAAATATATTTGTCTCTTTACATTTCTCCAAGTGTAAGAGAGATAGAAATATACAGTATGAAGTTCGTTCATTCGAGATCGTCGATATTCGATATGGTGTAAACGTCGTTCGAAAATGTTAACTCATACTACCGATTACAATGAAAACTATTAGTTTAGTGAGCTCACGAAAACTATTATCGTTTTCGTAATTTTAAAACTCGTACTAGGGGTGCAGCTCGTTCTATTCTCTCAGCCGCGCCGCGCGCCGGCGCCTCGCGTCTGCGGCGCGCGGCGCAAGTACGGAAGTCGGTTCGATAAATTTGTTGAATCGATAAACCCGATAAATTTATCGAATATTGCCGATACCGAAGTCTGATCGTAAAGTATTGTAGTAGCTTTATATTCTCTTTGGATTCGACCTAGCTATTCGATAACTTTTGTCGATTGTATCGAGGTTCGATAAATTATATAACAAGTCGATAACCCACTTTATCGATTTGAACTGTCAATTTTATCGAATTTTATCGATCAAAAAGATCCGTACGTGCGCCGCTGTTTTGTGGGCCCGCTGATGTATAGCGCGTGCGCGGCTGCGGCGCGGCTGTGGCCCGGCAAGAATAGGTAATAGTTAGTTCTGCGGCGGGCAGAATTCATGTTCGTTTATATATTTGTTTTCTCGGAAACTACTACATAGATTTTCATGAAGTTTTCACGAAAAGAAAGAGGTATCATCCAAGAACATGATGGACTATAATCTAAAATTTTTAATTATCTGTAAAGCCCTGAGGTGCGCACGTTTTGTGTTTGTTCGGGGTGATCTCGGAAACTACTGGACTGATTTTCATACGATCTTCGGAAAAAGAAGCAGTAATAATCGAAGGAGGCTATGATTTATTAACCTTTTGCGAAAATAAACTACCGTTTTGACGATAATTCGAAAAAATTGTTCCCGTTTTATAATTTCCGAGGCGTTATGTGACCGTATAGTTAGAGCTATACGAAAACAACGTATGAAATAAACGTGCCTCTTGAAGAGCTCTACAAAAAAATCTACGATAGCATATGTCTATGTATTCGGGTTTGCTCGCAATTTGCCTTTTTACGATCTTAAAATTCGGCCAAAAACGGCGCTTCGTTTGCAGCCCCGTGTTTTCACCTACACGATATTAATCCTTATATAAATAGACACGTTTATCATCGAGGTTTCATTGAGAGCGATATTGCTGTTTACAAAGTTCGATTCTGATGAGTGTCTTCGGAGATATCGCGAAATGAAAATAAAGCGGCGACTCGGGCATTTTTTTTGTCGAAATTTTTTGTCTCGTTTTTTATTATTTTTTTTAACTTTTCGGAAACTCCTTGCGATTCTCTACAATATTAGTTCGAGAACCGTTTTCGAGATATCCGCTTGTACTTTTTGTATGGCGGCCATGTTTTTTTGTTCGGGACCCATGTTTTTTTTTGGTGTTTTAAAATCTGTTCAGGGTCCTCTCCAACATTAGTTCGAACGCCACCCCCCTAACCCCAACCGTTTTCGAGATCCGAGGGGGTACCCTGGTGCACCTACCGCTTTCAGGCCATGCGGTAATTTCGTAGGGTTCACGTTCACGAGACCGACTTGAACATTTGCCCCGAACATTGTCGTTACCTCCGCGCACTACTTCCGGCGCAAGAATCCATACTTATTTGAATTCACAAACTACTAAGGGATACTACTTTCAATTACATATTATTTTTGTGGTTTTGATTTTATGTCACACGGAGCGGCAACGTCGCACGCTGCGGTATATAGCGCGGCTCTGTTTTCGCAAAGTAATGTATACTCGCTCGCACGGCGGCAACGTCGCACGCTGCGGCATATAGCGCGGCTCTGTTTTCGCAAAGTAATGTATACTCGCTCGCACGACAATAAATGAACGCGCAAGGTCACGCGGCTGGCCGGCTGGCAACTGTACGCCGCGGCCCCCGCTCTCCCACGAGTCACGATTTTTTCGCGCCAAAAGGTTTGTTTTCTTTTTTAATAGGATTCTATGGATAAAAATGACACAAATTTTGGATAGTGTTTCGTTACATTATAGTCATAATAAAGACGTAAACTCTAATAAATTAAATTTCCTTTTGTGGCTTTTACAGGCTGTTTTACGAAAAAATTAAAATTGCTACAAAAGACGTGGATGAATTTGACACAAATTCTTTTGAACAACAGATACCAGTGATCTAAAACGCATAACACCTATTTAACATAGGCGAATATTCTTTTAGAGCTATTTAGGCCACGTGTTAGGTATTGGTTAAAAAACAGTGTTCCCGTGGACGGAAATGACACAAAATGCATATGTACATCGGCTACTACTTCGTTAGTATCACGAAAGTGAAATTTTCTACTCTGATATTCTTTTCGTCCGATATTGTTCGAAAAGACAAATACCTAAATATCTACCTACCCAAGTACCCAAAATGACACAAATTAAGGAATTAGGTTGTGCTAATGGTCTAGAACCTATATGCAAAAAACCAAAGATTTTAATATTTTCGAAACCTCAAACCCTAGCGCTATCCGTCTAATAGGTATGTGCTCACTCTACTAGATAGGAAATCATAAGCCCGAAGTCACATTAATTAATGCTCATTTATTACGACACACGTAAACATAAAAGCGAGGGCTGCCGGGCACGCGGTTGCAGGGTGGTGGTGCGACTGGCGCCAAGAGCGCGTTTTGCCTCGCTTGCTAAATATGAACCTGCAACGTATAAATATATAAATTACGCGTCAAGTTGTTTTACCGCGACGGACTCCTAAACTACTAACCGATTTTAATCAAATTTACACACCGTGTGCAGTTTGATCTAACATAAAAGATAAGATAGCTTCAATCTCAATTTTTTTATATATACTTAACCCGTGCGAAGCTGGGGTGTGCAGCGAGTACGAGTAATAATATATATATATATATTTTTTTTTTATGTTATTTGGTAACGAGACGAGCTGGTCGTTTGCCTGATGGTAAGCATAACGCCGGCCCATAACAATTGCAGTGTCACCCAGAACTTTGAAACACAAAGGCCTGCGCGGCACTGCAATGCGCTCGTTACCCTGAGACATTAGGTATTAAGTCTCATAAGCCCAGTAATTTCACTGGATACTTTGCTCATCAAACCGGAACACAGTAATGCTTGCACACTACTGCTTGGCGGCAGACTTCACGAGCAAAGCGGTGGTAACAACCCAGACGGACACTCGCAGAAGAGTTAGTCCTCCCACTAACTATATATATATATTATATATATATATAATACTAATATATAGTAAATCTCTAGTTTTGGTGCATGAAAGTCATCAGTCACGTTAAAGTGTCGAGTCGAAGTGACGCTTCAGTAAAGCGGTGGATACTTTACTGAAGCTTCTATGGAGTTTTGGATAGAATACGAAAATACCTAATATATTACATATCTGTGGAAAATACACGTTTTTCGTCTTTGTACTAAGTATTTGCCTTTCACTCATGCACGTTTACGAACACTTAATGGTTAATAATCCACCATTATTCCACATTAACACTCGATAAAACATAGGCTATAGTAAATAACACAAAATCAACAACAGCACATTTTCGCATTCCCGGCAAAACTCTAGCAAAAATCTCAAACTATAAGCACAAATAGTCCAATTTTTACACCAGCAAAAATTTTGGTGCACGTAGGTACTTATTACTCGTGCTGTCCACTTCCCGACTCACTTCAGCCGAATGTCAAACGCTAAAAGATAATACGACTTACGAGTGTAAGCAGCATGTTAGGATAAAGACCTTGGATAGAGATCAAAAGAAATAACTTTTTTTAACTCGATAGCTTCGCATTTTCAGACCACTATCTCTCATGAAATTTTGTAAATAACACCTCTTTGTAAAAACTCACGCCACGTTTCCATGTTCAAAAGTGATGTCACAGGCATGCGTGCTTTGCTAACGTCATAATTTTCGATATTTTGTGAAGTCTCTTTGTATTTTATAAGTAGATATTTAAAACGTTGTTTTGAAATAATTCAAACCGTTCGTAATGAATCACGAAAGGTCAACAAACTATTCATCCCTTTCGCTGTTTAATTTATTGAAGCTAGGAATTTTTGAAACTATTTACGCTAAAACCGGCTCGGATCCAAATTCAAGATGTAACTCACCGAGGAAAGAACCAGGGATTCCAGTGGCACCGTGTCCTGACAAGGCCGCTGGAGGGGACGCCCCCTCGTCGCCGCGGAAGTGCGCGTGCCCTCCTCCCGAACCGACTAAATGCACGGCCGGCGACCGGGGCAAGACAGGCGCGGGAGTCACTGGCTCTCGGACTGGACGCATTTGTCCTGTGAAAGACGTAGATGAGCTACCCTCTGGCGCGAACAACCCAGGGCTCCTTCGTCACATACACAACGCGGCGCGGTACCGCCTGCCACAATGTTTCGAAGGCGCTTGCGTCTCAGTCAAGCAGAGCTCAACGAACAATTGGGTCCTGGGGCATTCGATATCGTTCAGCTCCGTTTCCCCGGGAGGGTACAAGCTGCTGCTATCCTACGTCGATAAGACGAAACCGACATCATTGCCTTATTTCGTGATGGAGGCTGCGCCCGGTGGGCAGATGAGCTGCGAGTTTCGTGTGGGGCCCACACAGGGCACCCGCGCTACTCTGGTGGCGCAAGTTGCTGACGGAGAGTTCTATAGCTTTGAGAGTATCGTAGACGCCTACTTCCAGGGCTATACGGCGTCTATGATTGCAGTGAACAGGGAGTTCATTGCTCTTCATTATTTGCAGGTGTTTGTTTGACTTAGTTTTGTTATCCGATTTTATTAACCGACATTTATACCCGGAGCGTACCTACTAATGCGTAACGATCTATAGGGCAACGTGAGGATAGCTGCAGGCGGCTTATATCAATGACTGCAAGATTAAAATATTAGTCAACAGAAGCGGCCTGCCTCACGTACGATTTTTCCTCGTGTCCTAACTAGATTAATTCCTAACTGAATAAGCTAATAAACAGAACAATTTTAGTTTACATTTTTCTACTCGAGAATACTCATAAACAAAGGATGAGGTAATTATTTGTGACGTTATAGTTAGGAGACGAGGAAAAATTAATCCTCGTAACCTTATCAGTTAGGACAAGAGGAAGCACCCCAATTTTTTGTTTGAAAGCTCGGAGTTATTGTATTTTCACAGAATACATTATATGCTCAGTCGGATTAGACTCGTTGTGCTTACAATACCTACTTTAGGATATTTGTATAAATATCCACTTTTTTACTAGGTACGTACCTACGTACCTAGTAAAAATATTCGCTAAGTATGTAACTACCCACAATAATTACCTATTTAAGAGATATGAGGACCGCAGTTCGCTCGTTACCTTGAGACATTAGGTATTAAGTCTCATAAGCCCAGTAATTTCACTGGCTACTCTGCTCATCAAACAGGAACACAGTAATGCTTGCACACTAGTCCTTGGTGGCAGACTCCACGAGCAAAGCGGTGGTAACAACCCAGACGGACACACGCAGAAGAGTTAGTCCTTCCACTAACAAAACTACGCAAATAGCAAAAATACGCAATACGCAAATAACAAAAATGCTGCAAAATATTAGGACAAAAAATAAAAGACTAGTTAAATTATTATCTGAGTGAGTTATTTTGCTAGGGATTTTTTGAAAATACCATTAATTATTTAGTTATACCCAAAAAACGCTTTTGGCACTGACTACATTGTTAAATCCGTGAACATAAAGTTAGGTAAGTTTCACGTTCGCATGCTATACGAAAGGGGGAAAGGGCGTGAAGAAATGAAAACCTTTTTGCTGGCTTCAGGCACCCTCTTAAAGAATGAAATAGTATTTTTTCACCATTGTTTTCCAGGCGGTTACCGACCAGATATCGCTGGGCGCAGAAGTGGTGGCGCGAGGTCACACCGCGGAGCTGAGTTCTGCCTCTGGGGCCGGCCGCTGGGCCAACGACGACCACTCCGTCAGCGCCACCTTAGGCAACCGTGGCCTAGACCTGTGCTACGCGCGGGCCGTCACACCGTATCTATCTGCTGCAGCCATGCTTGAGGTAAGCCCTATTTTTTACTTCAGTCGTAAAAGTGGCGGTTGTTAGCTGAGTGGTCAGATCGACCTGCTGCTGCCATGCTTCAAGTGATAGGTAGCTTATTTCCGAATCTCCTCTGTAAGGTTTTCGATCGCTAAGGACTGTTAATTAGTATATTTTAAGGCGGTACCCCAAGTCAATGATATTCATCATTCAGTCCTCTTTGCACACACTTTCGGTTTGCGTTGGTGCAAAAGAGAAGGTAGACCGCGCGGGCCACTAAAATTGAGTAAAAATCCAAAAAAGCGAAACTTCGAAATTAGGTGCTTAATCCAAAATTTCCCACAAGTTTTTTATTTAAAAAAACATTTTTATTACTGTACTTTAAGTACGTAAGTCTTGTCCATTCTATCAATGTACTTTTATAAATAATAGAGATATTTCATTTCAAACTTATTTTTAGACGTAACTTAGACATTTTTTTGATTGAGTAAATTTGGTAAAAACATGTTTTGATTACAACAAGTTTTTCGGTAATATAATGAAATATATCTTTTCCAGTGCCAGAAGCTCATTTGATTTTGATAAAAAAACTTTTAAGTAAAGCTTTTTAGCTAGTATATATGCCTTAATGAAAATATACACTAATGGAATGTTTACGTTTAATATACGTTTAACGTTGTAATTTCATGCGGCACGCCTGCAATGTTTTATGTGACATTGTTATTTAATATGGCAGTATTTACTCGCAAAACACAAATGAGGATACTCTCCACTCTCTCTATAAGTCCACTATCATAAATCGAATATACCGCTATTATATATTTTTCTTACCAGGTGGGATTTGCCATCCGCCGCGCGGTGGCAACACTCGCGTACGAGTGGCGGTCGGATAAGTGGACTGTCCGGGGCTCGGCGGACTCCGACGGGCTGGTGGGCGCCACCCTGCAGCGGGCCCTGGGCGGGAACAGAGCCCAGCTGGCGTGCGCCATCTCCGCGCTGCTCAACCATCCTAACAATAAATTTCGTCTCGGCTTCGGGATCACTGCTGCCATTATTTAGATCGAAAAATAGTCTAGATATTAATCTACTGTGATCTTCCAACTCCCAAGTCAGTATCATAATCCGAATAACGCACATAAAGTCAGATAGCTTAAATACCTATAACCTACTCATACCGACGGAAACAGACTAACCGTAGGTTATGTACGTAAAAGACAATTTGGTATTTTATTTGATTCAGTACCTTTTCTAAAGTAGTACATTATGAACACAATTATGTCTTTTCTGTGTACTTGTTTATTGACTATTTTATTTATTACGCCCACTCCACTATTTTAGGGTTAGGGATTTATATGGTTATTGTTACGTAGTTTTTAATTTAGACTAGATTTATAAATAGGACATGATTTATGGTATTTAAACATGTATTTTTTATTTATGCCCGTAGTTATAAATTGTAATAATATTGAAATAAAAAGTCTAAGCAATACTTTGTTTTGGAAATTCATTGAGGTCAAAGCTGCTTACCTTCAGGTCTTTCGTTGATTTATCACAATTCGCGTAACAAATAATTCAGCAATCGCTTGTCCCCGCCGTTAGACACAAACACAACGTTAAAAATTCATTTTCAATATAATGATAATGTAGGCGTGTATTATCTGTACTGCGAGTACGTGCTACGGCGTTGCTGCGAGCGTAGCGCCGACGAGGGCGGGCGCCTGCGCGATTTCTGGGCGGGGTTACAGGCGCCGCCCTAGCGCGCTCACCATATCAATTTGCTCTTTGTTTTTTGAGATTTAGGGTGCAGTTTAATTGGTGCGAGTGTTAAAGGTAGTTGTGGGCGTAAGGTATAGCGGTTACTGCAGTGTGTAGTGAGTAGAGCGTGGCGAGTGATGGCCGCGCGCGGCGACGCGTGCCCGCGGCAGTAATGGTGATGGAGCGGCTGGCGGACTTCGTCAGCAAGTCGCTGGAGGGAGGCGAAGGGCCCGCGCCGCCGCCCGAGCCCGGGGACTCCGAGGACCCCGACGACGTGGAAGTTGACATTACGGAGTTGGACGAGAAAGCGCCTCCGGTGAAGAGACCGCGGAATTGGCTGCTTTCACCTGTGCCAGTTCAACACTGTAAGAGAGAGACGGCAAATGACGAGGACGATGATCATAGACATGGTAAGTTGAATTGTTTTGTGGATTTTTTAGTTTAGATCTGTTAGGACGGAGTTCATCAAATGTGACATAAAGGACTTTCATGTGATCGGCAGTTCAAGAGCTAGTATTGGCAGCAGATGTCAAAATTACGCTGGTACTGTTTACCATTCTACGCTCTAGTTTTATCCAAGAAAATTCTACGCTATCTATATTATAGACAGATAGATAACACTTTATTGCACGATAAGGAAAAAATTACAAAAACTTACAAATTAGTACAATCGGCGGCCTTATCACTAAGCAGCAATCTCTTCCAGGCAACCGTATATATAAAATGTCCTCTTTTTAAACGAAATACTCATACAGATACAGGAACAAGTTTCTTAAGCCAGTGGGCTTAAAAATTTTTTTTTTGTGTTTATGTGGCTTATAAAAAGATACTTTATGATTTATTTATTACCTTTTAAGTAACATAAAATACATTTCAGGCATTGTTGTTAGCTTTAGCTCCTGAAAAAATGTCGTAAGTTTCGAACAAATTTCAAATTTTGAGCAAAGCAAAGTTCGATTCCCGGCCGTAGCAGACTTTGTGTGGTGCACATTGGGTGCACATAAAGTCTCCGATATTTGTGTTGTGTGTATGTGTGTGTCCATGCCACCTGGATTATAACCGTTTGGATTTCCTGGACTCGGAATCCTAGTGAAGCGGTATATGATTTGTAAGTAAGCGTTGGTTTATGTTTACAAAAATTTGAAGATAAACATCTCACCACATGTGTCCGAACAGGCGCGTTATAGTTGCGGCAAAAACTTACCTGTCTCGCCATCACTTTAGTCATCTTGAGTCATCCCTGAATACCTTTTATGACAAAATAACAATAAATTGCCCAGATCGGCAATTACCATTATTCAAAGCGCGTATAAGTTTGATGCATATTATAGTTCTAGCACACTGAATATCAGATTTGAGATTAGATACGTCTCCTAGCCCCTCCAAGACTAGAATGAGAAGAGAAAATAAGAAATTGTTTTAAATAAAGTAACGTGTAGAGCTGGCTATGTTCTCAAAGTAGCATCATCTTGTTGTTTGATCTTGACCTGACCTGTGATGTTCCTGTTCACTGTGGTCCACCTGTGGCGTTCCTATGATGTTCTCTAGCAGATAAATTAAGCGTTTATTCCTGTGATACAACAGCTTTGCACTACCAGTAGTGCAAATTAATAATTTTCTCCTTGCTATGACACTATAATTCTCAATAGCTGATTAGGTAATTCTATTACTGCCTTATTACTCATGTCAATGGGTTAGCGTTATGCTTACCATCAAGCAAACGATTAGATCGTCTCGTCACCCAATAGTATAAAAAAAAAAACATTAGCCGCTTTAGCGCGACAAGTAGTCGAGGTGTTATGATATAATATTCTGTAAAATTAAACGCTAGTAAAGCATGACGCCTAGTAACGCCCGTCGGCCGTCGGTACTACGCGTACGCGTAGCGCATGCTACGAGAGCCTACGTAATTACATAAAACACAAACCGTGTTACCACAAAACTCACTTTTAGACGCCTGTTTAGCTAGACAGTATCTAAAGGTAAACGTCTAAATTGATTAGAAATGTCACAACAGAATGGACTTAGATAACGGTTAGACACTACTATCAAGAATTGTGGTTGCTGATATTCAAACACGCGACTATGGCATGTTTATGAGTTAAACGCTGTTTAACACAGGTTTAGGGTGTGTTTAACTTGTTTGTGGTAAGACCGTGAGAGGCTGTTTTGTGGTAATTAGGACGAGCCAACTAAAGCAAATCTGCCAATTTAATAAAGCTGCTATTTACGTTACAATTAATGACATTATAGACAGGAGAAACACATTATTTAAGAATCCATAAAAATGAATCTAATCGTTTTATTATATTAATAAAAACATGGTATTATTGGACAACGACTGGCCATACGAAAACTGGCTTTATTAATTACCTAGTCACAATAACCTAACTAAAGAATTAAAAAATAACAAAAAATTATAAATATTAAAATTCTCATTTTAAAAATGGTACTAATTTATTACTTGTCAAGATGAATTTTGGCCTACCGGCCTCTACTAGATCTAGATAGGCCTTGTAGACAAAGATCTCCCTACAAGAATTCTAGATATAGAAGTTAAAAATGTAAGGCCGGACTCAGGTAACAGTGTTGGGGTGTGTCATGGCGCGACAGAACGATATCGAATTCATTGACAGCTTCGTGGGCAGTAATCCTATAACAATCAATCGACGTCGATCGATAGCATCGACTGACAATCGATCGATGGTTGTGATGGCACCTCTACTCAATAGGTAGTCAATTATAAACAATTTTCATTTATAGGTAAAAGTTGAAGATTTTCTTAGATCACATGTTAGTTTGAGGTGGCTTGATGATGAAGCCGGAAGGGGATCCATGTAGCTCTTGAATGGAAAATAAAACCCCGTACTTGACCTTGCCTTTTTATGAAAAATAAATCAAATCTTATGTCTCAAAGACACATGAACGCTTTTTTTTCCTTGGAAAAAGGAATTTCAGATTCGATGATGATCATTGAATGCGGTTAATAATTAAAATATGAGCTTTCTCGAAAACATTACTATAAACTATACAGAATGAGCCATCAAGATCAGATAAGTAGTGAGGCTTAAAATTTTTACCGATGTATTATAAATGGTGGATGAAATTTCAAATAGGGCGATATTTTCGCAAAGTCGGTTCCCTCTTTTTTGAAAGTAATTTTTAAATGAAACATGTAAAACTTTTGTCTCGTCCTCATATCACTTTTAACTGTAGTTTCACAACCTGATTGTAAGTAAAAAAATGTAGTCAACGTTGCAACAAGCTAGGTACAAGGTCCTAGAAGGTGACAGCTAGGAGGTAAGTAGTCCATAAAAAAATTTAGGAATTTGGAGTGTTATTTTTTTAATTGGCGGGACCACGAATCAAATAACGACTTTTGACTTCCTTTTGACGTTCTTATGCAGATAAAACGGCACGAGTCAATAATCAGATTATAATTGTAATTATCAATAGGACTTAGGCCTAGTTTACACAGTGCGAGCTGGCGTACGAGTCAGCCTGCCGAGTAGCTGCACTGCAGTGACTCGCACTGTTTGGACGTCGCTTACGAGTAATTCGCACGTGCGAGTTGGACAGTAGCTAGCATCCGAGTTACTTCAAGATTTTTTGTTTTCACTCGCATACTCGCCTGACAGCAACTCGTACATGATAGCAGCTCAGTCGCTCGCATCGTTTAGACGCGTTCGGCAGTAGTTCGCCAGTTGTCATAGAGCGTATCACAGTTTTTTTTTATTTTAACACGTTCACTCGACATCGTGGTAACTCGCAAGACTGGACAGGAGCTACTACTGTCGTGTAGACAGCAAAGGCGAGCCGAGCTATTGGCGTACGAGTAGACAAGCCGAGTAGCTGTCTACTGTCTGGTCAGCAGCTCGCACTGTGTAAACTAGGCCTTAGTTATATGTTTTTTTAAATAGTTGGACCCCTAATCCTACGCTAAACGGGATCATACCGGTAGGTCAAAATTGGTGGGACCACGAGTCAAAAAATGGTAGTAGGTACCAATCCCTCTGTAAGATAGTCGGCTGAGTGCTGGCACAGAATTCCTCTCCTGGACCGTGCTTATAATCGGCTGGCTGTCTTTGGCTATCAATGTTAAGATTGGTGATTAATGATTATTGATTAGATTATAGTCCTATCGATTTGCTGTTTAGCGCCAGATTCATCGAAAGCAATGATATCACTCTCAAAACGGACTCTCGCAGAAGGCTTCGTGCTGCTGCCAGTAGTCAGTTTAATCCCATTGTCAGATTTTCATTACCTATCACTAGCAAAGGCCGACGGCAAATTTTCCTTCTCCTTGCAGATAACATTGTAAAAGCCACACGTAAAAATAAATAGGTGAAATTAAGTAGGTAGTAAGAGTTAGATTACAGCGTGCCAAGATAGATAGACGGCTCCGTGGCTAAGTTGGTAGTAACCCTGCCTGCAAAGCGAGGGGTCACGGGTTCGATTCCCGGGCAGATTTTGTGGAAGCATACAGTTTGTTCTCGGGTCTTGGATGTTTGTGATGTGTATCTGTGTGTGTTCATGCCACCTGCGACACAGGTCTTCAAGGCTAGAGTGAATAGGTATCTTCTAGATCTACGTGCTCCATCTTCGGCCACATCTTCGCTTTCCATCAGGCGAGTTGGTGGCCAAACGTAGATTTATTAACAATAAAAAAAAAACCCAAAAAGAATATAATCCGGTAATCCTACGAGTGTGTAAGCGTTTATTATTATTATTTAAGATTTGTGCATAAAATGTAGGTTTTATAGCCAAAAAGGTTTTTTAGTTTATTTATGCATCAGGGCAGCCACTCCAACGGCACATCCGGACTGCGGACACTTTTAGCCGTAAGACGAAGGACTGACGCGTCTGACAGTCATTCTCAGCAATTTTGCAAATTGGGATGCTGTCCTCTTTATACGGCAATTATGTAAATGGCGGATTATCCAACGAAGGCGGCGCTTCGGGCCACACCTCTCCCCTTTCACCCCGGGGCCCCAGAGACACCTAAGCACCGAGCACCGTGATTAATCGAGAAATAGTACACCCCCCTTAAACACTCCAAGTGTCAGTGATTTATTTGATTGAAAAGTCTTTCCGGATATCCATTAACGGCTTATTCATTTCGTTTTGTTTCGGTCGGTGCTTAAGATCTGGTTAATTGATGGCTGTTGATAAATGCGGGAGATAAATGGAATTGTTATCATTATGTCGATTTTTATTTCTTTTCTGCCAATGTACGGGTCTTGGATCTTCCAAAGTACTTTGGCCAAATACTGGGCTGGGATTTGTCGATCAATTTTATATGAACAATTTTATATGAATGCCACAGAAATACATCTATAAGTACATCCTGCTGGTCAACGTCACCACCGTCCGTTGTTAGCGATCCCACCCATGTTTACGTACATGGCAAGCACGGCGTATAGCACCCACGGCGAAGGCGCAGTTGCACTCATTCCAACCATTTTCTGAATGAGGTCCAAGGTGCCGACATACCTACATACTGCCATTTGCATATGAAGTCAAATTTGTATCCGTACTATAAACGGAAAAGTGTGTTTGTAAGTTTGTTGGTTTGTCCTCCTTCACGCAGCAACAGCGCAACAGATCGACTAAATTTTGGCGTAGATATTTATGTAGTTTATGGACCGGAGAGTAACATAGGATACTTTTTATCCCGGACAAATGCACTTGTGGAAATCACCACTGTTCGCCACGAGGGTGAAGCCGCGGGCAGCGAAGCTGTTTAGTATAAGAGTTAGGTCTCTTATTTTATTGAAGTTCTGTATTTGGTGTTTTTCTGAATGTTTGGCCGATTTATTTATAAGTTTTTTTATTGAATTTTAAAATTTACAAATATGCCATGACCCTGAATTTTAGGTGCTCCGCACATTATAGTAGATAATTTGCCATGAATTATGATGGCTTCAGCTACCTAATGTTTACTATTGAATTATTTGTTTTTTTCGTTAGTGTTTGACCACGATTCTAACCTGATATGACAATGTAATCAATGTAAATATTTGAAATAAATAGCACCACCCGTTTTCGATTGCCATACCCACCCAGACGGAAACTCGCACGGTTAGACCTACGGTCTAGCACCTGGCTTCTCTTAGTTTGGTTGTTAAGCATAATTTATATACACAAATATATAAAAAAAATATTGTTAACTGTATGTTTGCAAATATGTTAAGTTTTATAGCTTCATAACCTGCAGAGTGTACTCTCACGCGGTTGTATCTCGGAGATGGTCCGAGGTGGTAGATATTTTCAAAAACAAGTATATCGACAAGTTTTGATGTTAATTTATAACATCAAATGAGATGAGCTGCTGTTATAATTTTCTTTCTGTGCCTTATTTCTTGAGTATCGGGTCCTTATTACATCTAATTTATTCACGTAGTCAAAAACCAACCTACCAAAATAAAAACAAATTAACCTCACAGTACAATTACTAAGTTTGTAGATAATTCTATTGAATTGCGTAATAATGTATTTATTTATTTACTTTAATTAAAACGGCATTCACCAATTACAATAATTAAAGATAAACACACATATAAGACAAAGACACAGCAAAAATATTCATATTGGAAGAGATAATAATAATAACAATAATGTAATAATATCTATCAATATCTACTTAATACAATTAAAAATAAATGAAAATAAAAGCTATAAATTAACACAATACATAAAAAAATGGAAATAAACATTAACAATATTTTGAAGTAACCTTGAACAAACGATATATTATTAAGGAAGGTGTACACTCGAGACTTACCCAGTACCCTAGTATCAGTGTGGTCCCCTGGGGAGCCGGGGATATTGAGGTGGGGTTACAATTCAGTTTAAAAAAAATCATTAATGTTACTATACATTATTGTATATATACATTACTTTAAATGTTGTACCTACCATAAAAATACACAGAGGTTTTTACTTGGTAAAGGGGCAAAAATACAAACCAATTTGGAATTGTCAATTTATTTCCGATTTTGCCACAGTAGAAGAAAGGAACATGATTCCTCTTGCTTTGCTAATTCCCCCGATATAGATGACCGTACCAAGGGGTCTACTCGTAAAAACGATAAAATGATATAATCGTCACAATACGACATTGCTCCGATCCGAATATATCGAACTAACCCTACTATACCAAATATTCATACGATAACTCTTTTTTAATAGTCAAACTGATAATGTTCGTTCGATCGCCGTGAAATCGATAAACTTTGAGTAGAGTTTTACGATACAAAAATAATAACAATATATTATGGTTTTAATCGATTTTGTGAGTTTCCCAGGGAACTTTACGTCTCTACGACGATGTTGTCCATTCTATTTTTTGTTTTTCTTTTAAAAACTCTTTATTATCTTCAAATGAATGGATAAAATATTGCAAAAATGAAAGGTAGTGAGATTTTACAGGCTTGTAGGTACTAAAACAGTTACGTAATATTACTAAAGAGTTTTAATTTTTTCAGATCCAACGGATAAGTCGCCAAACGCAGGCGGGAACGGCGGTGGAAAGCAAAGGCGATCGCGTACCAACTTCACACTGGAACAGCTGGGCGAGCTCGAACGATTGTTCGACGAGACGCACTATCCAGACGCGTTCATGAGGGAGGAATTGAGCCAAAGGCTTGGACTCAGCGAGGCTAGAGTACAGGTATGTCTGTAGATATTTATTTAATTTAGTGCTATTCGACGACTATTCGTTTTCGTGGGGTCACATTGTGTCTTCCGTCAGTACGACTTTGCTTTCTACTAATCCTGCTAATATTATAAATGTGAAAGTGTGTTTGTTGGTTTCTTGGTTTGTCCTTCTTTCACGCAGTAACAGAGCAATGGATCGACGTGATTTTTGGCATAGATATAGTTTATGGACTGGAGAGTAACATAGGCTACTTTTTATCCCGGAAAAATGCACGGTTCCTGTGGGAACGCTGGTGAAAACCACGGGCATAAGCTAGTCATACATAATTTATTAAGGTGGCTGACGCTTGATGACAACTATTTGCAAAGATTACTATTAGTCGCGTGCGTGGTGTAAGACTAAGCGTGCACTACCAATTTTAAACGTTGCGGATAATACTAGTAATCGCCATTCTGTTATCAATACCAAGTAATGTTTAGTACCTATGTTCATCTTCCTCAAAATAATTTTAGGCAATGTGATACTGTATAAATTGAAATTATGCCTAAGTATTTTCTTTTGAAAATCCATTGTTTGATGTTCACTGCGTTTTTCGTAGTGGGCTGTGCTGTGGCATAGTGTTGACTGACTTTGGCCTCTGCTTTTTCGCAGGCGATAATAAATGGTAGTGCGCGTAGGAATTATTGCCGTTTGCAATGTCATTTCGCATTCAAAATGACAACGATAAAATTCGTAGTGCGAGCTCAGCCTTGTCACGTTAAAACTAGTAGTCGTTTGTAATTTGCCTAAACAGTAGCTCAGCACTAGCACGGTAGAATAATAAAATTCTAACCTATTTGTGTAGGTACAGTCAGCGACATAAATATAAAGCTTTCATATTTTTTGAGTTAGTTTGCGTAGCTTTATGTTATCGTGTAAAAAAGCTCTTACTGCAGTTACTTTTTCTCTTACTGCAACTGTACCTACACTATTAAATTTTACTATAAAATCTTTGGATACCTGTATTTTTATAGCCACTTAATAAAATCTTTAACTTTTGGAAATATATTTTTTTATTTTGGGTTATAAAAATATCGTTAAAAACTAGTCACATGTTATGCCAGCAAAACATAGAATTGTAAGTTGTAAGCTAACACAGCGTAGGCGAAACTTTAGGGGAAGGAGCTAGCATCCATACCAGACCATAACAGAACTATGCAACGGTAAACATAGCTTTTATTTCCTTTATTTTCTTTTACATATCCTCCGCTAAAAGAGTTAAAAACCGTGTCCCGCAATTAAGTAGATCACGTGTATGTAATATGGATACGTATCACGATGAACATCAGAGCCAAATTTCAATTCGATGAAGGCCGTACTCACTGCCCTCACACTAACACGTCATAAAAACAAAAGTCCCCATTCGCAATTATCACATACAATATTAATTATGCTCCACCCGTGATCCGCATTCATTCCGGACCCTTACTCATTACTAATGCACGTAATTATCTGCAATAGTCCAACAAGTGCCGGTTTATCGGCGATATATCTCGATTAGGATCTTATAACACTCGAAATCACTCGATCGGTGTTAAGTGCCCGTTCGAGAGTCCGGCGTAGGGGACAGAGCAGTGAAGTAAAAACGCCTTGACCTCTGTGTCTTAACTAGTGTCAAGTTATTTCGTATTATTGGATGATAATAGATCAGATCTATACAAGTAGAATTGATTTAGTTTCGTAGGTACGTTCGTTAAAATTTGTTCCGTGTTTGGGTGTTATGGGACCTAGTTACAGATCACTGTGTATCGTAGTCCACTGAAAGTGCACTGACAAAGTAATGTTAGCAAATTACGAGTAAAACATTGAAAAACACAATACCTCCCACGACTATACAGTGTGTATACATTGTATGACAAAAACGGGTCTATTCGCGCACAAATAAAATCAAAATCGAATTTTGACTAACCTCGACGTTTCGATCAAGTTGCATTGATCGTGGTCACGAGAAGACTTTTTGTCTTAATACAATGCATTCAATTCGCGAAAGTTTAAAAAGTACTAGTGTGTATACAGTATAAAAACTCCCCCATCTCCTTCAATCATTCTGCGAATAGAATATTTTATTACCCGACTTCAAAAGAGGAGAAAGGTGTGTGTTTTTTTTATGTATGTTCAATGATTTCTCGGTCAATTGTGGACCGATTTTAAAAATTCTTTTTTGTTTGAAAGATTCTCGAGGTGGTCCCATATAAATTTTATGAAAGAATACTACCCCTAGTGGTGGGAAAATGGAATCGAAGTCGGTACCCGCTTTTTCAAAAGCCATTTTATCTAATCTACTAACCTAATCTACGCGGCAAACAACACAAATTAAATTACGCTAAATACAATCTCATTAAATAAAGTCGTGGGGTATGTTTGCTTGTTGTTTATTCGTATTGTCTTATGTACTCAATGCTAATGAATGTGCCCCTAGCTAGAATACTGTGAACTACTGTGTGGCCGTGGTTTGGGTACTTTACAAGCTTTGGTTGCAGTGTCACTGTCACAATTATGATTTAACTAAATTAAGTTATTTCTGAAGAGCACAACTTAATGGTTAACTTTTTTTTGCAGCTTTCGTTAGTACAGTTGCAAATGTATTTAACTAAATGATTTTGCGAAAATAAGTGTAAGTACTGAGTTACGTTTTCGCATTACGGAATACCTACGTCATTAATTGTGAAACTTAACTCGGTCAATAATTATTTTTGCAGAATCATTTACTTACCTACATATCTTTTACCAGGTTGCAAGATTAACTCTTCTGCGAATGTCAGTCTGGGTTGGTACCACCGTTTTGCTCGTGTAGTCTGTAAAATTGTTTTTAAAAAATGTCAGAATCGACTTCCATCGCCTAGCTTCGGAGTGCATCATCCGATCTTGACAAAAAATCTAAGGGATCACCTCGGGGGGATCTACGCGAGACTTTAATAGAATACAGTTACATACAGTTTAAACCATTAAAATTTGTCATACTGTCAGTTAATTCATTTACCTACTGATTCACTGGCCTTTAATAACCAATCTAATAAACAACAGCTTACTCGCTGTTTTATACGTTCTGACTGCACCAAATACAAATATGTTGCTACCTACCATTTCCCAATAGAACTAGCTACGCAATGCAATCAGCACAGTACGTGTCCCTCCCTAATGCGGTTACCATGTTTGTGTACCGTTCGCTAGACCGCACCACACCCACTATATGCATTTGTGTGTGGAAAACGGGTAGGTATGTGTATAAAGTTAGTATACTGATATCTGTATTGCACTTGGGTTGCTGTGTGATCTGTTTTCATAGCTATAATGTACCTATGACGTAGATAGGTACCGAATGTTTATATCTCTGGCTCAGTAATAAAATAATGATGCCAACTGAACATCGACTTGCCCCATGAAGGGCAGGCCGATGTTCAGCAGTGGACGTTTTGAAGGCTGAAGAGGATGATGCCAAGTGAATGTAAAATTTATATTCTTACTATTGCTTATTCAGGGTTTGCAGTACGTTGACTTCGTTCAGCTTTACGCGTTTTCTGTGTTCGTCGACTCCCTTCTCTAATGTAATCCGTAGCTTCTTCGTAGCACTTCTACGAATCCGCGTAACAAAGAAAACAGGAAGCAGTGTCAAAATTAAGTGACCATTTGAGATGGACAATGCAATCAGATTGTGTTTATTTCTAGGATTTCTAGGATATAATTTATGACATCAGCTCATTACAGTCACACTGCGGGAATTATTATTACCTACATGACTTCTTCTAATTGTTTTATTACAGGTTTGGTTCCAGAACCGAAGAGCAAAATGTCGGAAACATGAAAGTCAAATGCATAAAGGTATGTTCTCCTGTTCCTTAGCCTAATATAGCTTTGCTTCATGGGCACTTCAGTACTCTATCATGTGTATGCAAAATTTTGTGGTTTGTTTTATGGTTTTACGACTCGGGATAACTTTCACGAAAATTCTTAAGTACAAAATATACATAAATTAGAAAGCGAATCATTAATAATTCAATTAATATCTCGTGTTGGTTGCGCTATTAATTATTACAAATGTTTCAGTGTAACTTTACATTCAAATCAGATACGTTGTTTAATGTAGCTGAAAACGACAAGTTTCAAATTATTGCAGTAAACTAGTTTCCAGCGTGTTGGCACCGCTGCATAGACGGAATAAATTCACTCATGCATGAGCTTTCCCATAACCTCCACACATATTGCACTCTATTACGTAGCTAATAGAGATGAGGTCAGAGTAAAATACAGCTAGCTATGTACGCTAGTTACTGATACGAGCCTCAAAACGCTATATTCCACTCCAAGTCTGCCGACTGCCAGTGAGCCAGTAAGCGCAGAACTAGCGCATTACGTATTCTCCATGACTCCGTCTAACTCAATTACCTCCCCGCCGGCGCCGGTCCGACTCTAACAGTTTTTTAATTCGACCATAACTCACGAAGATGAATAATTAAAAGACCCGGGCCGGGAATCCGCGCGAACTCGGTAAAAAAGCGGAGGAGCGGAGACGTGAAGCGATAAATTCAGGGAATTGCACATCGCACTTAGCGATCCAGTGACTGCCCCGCGTGGTCAAGATTGAGCTTCTCTGCTACGTGAGGGTTAGAGGTTCATTCGGTATGGGTAAAAACTAAGGAAAGAACTAGGGAAATCAGGCTTATACCTACACTCTAAGATTTTCATTTATTCGTATTTCTTCTTTTCGTTTTATTTTTACCCCGGTAGACTGTGCTAGGCGAAAGAGTTTCAGAATCATTGTATAAATAACTATAAGTTGTAAAGTTGCATACAAATATTTTATTCATGATACAAGTGCCAACTTTATCAATGTATATTAATTAGCCCTTTTTAATGACAACTAAACCATATCTGTTGGAAACCGAGATACCCCTTATCCTTAAGATCTATATAAACGCCAGCATAGTGGCTTTTATTGTTGCAGTTAAAATAATAAAAGCCAAAACAATCTCTGTCCCAGTTCCCCATTAACATGGAACAAGTCGGGACCGTAATCTAATCACATTTTGAATCGTTCTGCGGCTTCGCTGTCTCCGCTCATAACGTCACATCACTAAATGAGACTTGATCGCACAATCTCGCTGTTAACGTCTTCTTCGTAATAACTGTTATATAATCTGTAACATGTGGCAGTATCACTGAGGCTGCGGCGGCGGCCGCGGCCCAAGATCGCACTATCGTGATTGCTACAGCATCGAAGAACCGCTAAACGGAGCGTAAAGCGGAAAAAAGCCGCTCGCCGGAATCGAATAAAATGATTCCCCGCGGGAGCCATTCGGACGCAATCCCGCCGTCCCCTGCTAAATGTCTTATTAACTTATGTGCCGCCCCCGCACCCCGCGGCCGCCCCGCTAACACGAGAATAATCATGTAAAGTGAAATGAAACGGTTATTTGTTATGTTATGCCCCTTTAACGTCGCCGGCGCGTCGAGATGTGATCGTGATATTGATTGCGCGATCGTTTGTGGCTTTGCGAGTGCACAGATAGTCGTTATTGATGATTGGATGACTAATGATCATGCACATTTTAAATAATACTATTAATGTGAATGTTTGCTAATCTTATGCGTCATGTTGTGTTACGTTTATAGTGATTTGAAGTTTTTTTTTTGGTGTTATTATAGTGTACATGTACTTTTTCAACGGACACTCGGATATTTCAACTGTTTTTATAGTACCTGTTACAGTAATTCTGATGTAGTATATTAGCTAACAAGCTGGAAATTGGGCCATGACAGAGACAGATTGACAGGGTGCAGTTTTTTTTTCATTTAAAGTTAACGGACTCTAGTAAAAAGACTAGAAAATCGGTCTGCAGTAACTAAGTCTAAATTAAAAATAGTGTTTTAGATTGTTCTTATGACAGCATATAGTTAACAAGAGAAAAAAAAAATTCATAAAACATGAAAACAGATGCAATTTGGACGCTCAAAGTCACTCTTGTTGGCTTTATATATTATTATGTACAATTTGTACATGAAGTACAACTTTGTTGATGTACTAATATGTAGAAAACTTACAGGAAGAGAACACGTACCTATCTATTAAAGTTAAGAAAGTTATTTTTTTACTGCTTACTTACACGCAAATTGTACCAACCAAGTTGTAACAAAACAAAGAAACAAGCCGTATTTCACCTTGCCCCATTAAATCATAAAGAATAGGAGTTGAATCTTAATAAAATTAAGAATTCATATTCGACGCAGACGTGAATCTTCTTTTGCGTTCGCGCCACGAAAACAATCACAGCAGCCGTGAAATTTAAGAAAAAAAATACACCGACGCTTAATTGTTCCCCTGTTCATAAAATTGTAAAGTTATTCGCGCACAGCGAGGGTGGCGATATTTTATTGCGCACAAACCACTGTAAAGATGTTCCGAACGCTTTAAAATAAGTGAGAGAGGGAGGCAGCGCCAGACGGCTTACCTTCTAATTCGATTAAATTAAACAACTCAGAGTTAATCAAATAAATGCACGACGGCCGAGCGAGGGTTACGGGTTGCGGGGCGGGAGGGTTGCGTCCGACGTTCCTATTTATGTCGGCACTTCTCGAAAGTAATTCGGTGTCAAATATGGAAATAACTCATACGCGGGGGAGCATCCATTTTGATAATACCGACGGCGACCGGAGAGGCTTTGATTTACAGCGAACGTAGCGCCCGCCCTCGCTCGTAGCTGCCCGCCCAGCGAGAGCTACGTATAATCGTAGCTGCTACGGTACCTATGTGTTTTCATATTTTCGTAGCAGAATTTATCGCATTGAACCATCTTACCTCGTCAGCTGATTTAGATATATTAGTTCAGGCCATGCAGTCAATAACTGTTGAAAGTTATAAAAGATCATTATTTTATTGTAAGGTGTGATTATGTTGTTAAAGTAGCTCTGCGTTAATGTCTATTGGTGACTTAGCTGTCATTTTCAACGATTAACGATCTCATAACGTGACTCAACAATTCTATTTAAATTTCCTATCCAAAGATTATGTCATGGGATCTACTGTGCAAGTGCCGATCTTTTCGATAAATAAAATTGACAGGTCTATGGTTAAAAATTTAAATTATGAATAGGTAGTTCTTGATTTTTTCGAAAACGAAATTAAGCCGAATCTAATTTCTTTAATATGAAGTTAATATTCGTATCTCACAATTCAAAGACTGCACGTTTACGGATCGAAGACTACTCTAACATAAAATTTATAGTGATCGCAAAACTAGTTTCGGAGATTAGTTTTCTTTCTAGGGAAAAGGCAGAGTATCGTTTTCAAAAAAATCAACAACCAACCTAGTTCTAGTTTTGACTATTTGAACTATCAATTTTATCGATCGCAAAGTTCCATACTTGCTGGGCTGGTTAACTTACTTTGCCGTTCTGAGGCTCGATAAATTGAGAAAACTAAGGACGCAAATCAAATAATGCCAATCAACTAAACAGGAAATGATTACTCCACGCAAACAATTATTGTTTTTTTTTTAATTTTTTGTGTTTGTGGTTTACAAATATCATCTGCATGTGAATTATCGTATGAAAATGGCAATTTAAAACAATCTTCTACAACAAACATCAAAAGCCCGAGTCTTCCTTAAATACCATTTACCGCGATTTTCATAACATTAATTAAACGAATACTAAAACATTTTCTCCTTTGATCGAGAGAGCTGAACTTCAGAGTAATTAATTTGATGAATATTTTAAGAAGAGCCGAACACCTTAAGTCGAAGTAGATCCTAGTTAATTTATTAATTGGTGAGCTTGCCGACGGGTATAAACAACGGATTTCGCTTAATTTACGAGCAAATTATGCTTTACTTAAATATCAATTTAATTAAGTGTTTGGGAAGGATCCGGATTTGTGCCGTGTCTCAGCATGGACTCGTTTGTAACTGCCTATCGGTGGATCGATGCGGGCTAGGGCGCCGCGCTGGGATTAACTTATTAATAGTGATAGTGTTTTAACAGACTTTTCAAAAGATGGAAATCAAAATGCTAATAAACATTGCGCTTGACTTTATGGAGATTTATATCATCTATTACGGGATACATTTAACTGGCCAAGATCTGATGATGGACTCCAAAGATGGAGCTATTGAAGTCAGTCCTATAACTTTATAACTGACGGCGAGGCTGTTTCAAAAAACAGTATTAAAAAAGACTTTTTGAATACTGTTTTTTTAATCATCAGCTATTGTATCTACTGTTCAACAAATGGTTCAACAAATGGATCGATGTGATAAGCTTTACTTGCCAATCGCGTTTGTACACATACATCTCTGATCTGGATGGATCCAGATCCAGGTTCTAGATAGATCCAGTTTGCAATCCCAAGATATCTCGGTCGTTTCTAGGATTACAAAACATCCACCCACTGACTGTGTATTATCTCCTAGGTCTAGTATTAAGTGGTGGTGGTACTCCTTTGGAGCCCTGCCGGGTGGCCCCGTATGTGTCGGTGCCCCGGCTGTCTGCCGTGCCGCGGCCTCCACCGCCCACGCCACAGCTACCCCCCCTGGGGCCTCCACCGGCTGCCTTCGCGCCTTTCGACTCTGCGCTACTCTCTGCAGCTGCTCATCAGGTGGGTGTAGAAACAGTTGAGCTTGCGCGAACCGCTTACGGAGACAGGGAGTCAATACAAATGTCGATTCTTTTTCGTTGTTTCTAATTTCTCAATATAACATTTACCCTGACTTAATAACTAACTTAATTTCCGTCTCCCCATTCGAACATCGGACGACCAGCGGCGCAAGTACGGATCTTTTCGGTCGATAATCTTCGATAAAATTGACAGTTGAAATCGATAAAACCCACTTTATCGATTTTAACTGTCAATTTTATCGACTAAAACCCACTTTATCGATTTTAACTGTCAATTTTATCGAAGATTATCGACCCGAATAGACCGTACTTGCGCCGCAGTACCTATGGCATTTCGTCGTCCAATTTCATCCTAAACATACCAACTCAACGTTTTGCAATGAACATTATTTTACGGATTGCTTAAATTTAAATTTTTGCATCTGTTTCCTGAAAGCTACCTTTTCAGTTATGCACTTCTGAAGTCGAAAGTAAATAATTATATGAAGTTTAAATAAACTCAAAAACACACTTCCACCTCCTAGCTCCCTCATCAGAACCTCGACACCAAGTGCAATCTATTGGACTCGTCAAACGTCATATGAGCCCAAACTCGAAGGTTTACTTGCCACTGATGAGTTCTACTATCCACCTCCAGGCTCCATCATCAAATCAGCTCCATGTTACCAAATTATAGTTTTGTCATTCGAACTACAGATAACATACAGTTTCATTTCGATACAACTATAAAAAGTAGATAAACATTGACTTCTAAGATCTTTATTGAAATTTGTTGTATTGTTTCTAAGACAAGTTGATCACGTGCAAATCGTCTTTCATTATTAGGTAATCTGTATTTTCAATTTATGTACGGCTATATGTAGGTTATGCGAGCGTGGCCAAGTGGGAACTTGGTCAACTTTCAATCCGACGCACCATAGTTCGAATCTCGACTCGGCCCGCACCAATGACTTATATCAAGTTATGTGCAGATTATTCACATTCGCTCTAAAACGGTGAAGGAAAACATCGTGAGGAAACCCGCATGTTCAAGAACCACAAAATTCGAGGACATCCATCAAACTGCACTGGGCCCGCGTGGTGGATTATGGTCCATACCTTTCTTTCTGAGAGAAGGCCGGTATCCCAGCTGTGGCAGCGTAAGAGGCTGATAATGTAAAAAAAAATGTAGGTTGGTTAACGTAAAGACCTGTTTGTACTGGGCAGTACGCGAGTGCGGCGGCGGCAGCAGCGGCCGCGCTGTGCCCGCCGTACGCCGGGCTGGCGGCGCTGGCGGCGCGCTGCCGCTCGTCCTCCATCGCCGACCTGCGGCTGAAGGCGCGCCGGCACGCGGCGGCCATCGCAGCCGCCCGCGGCAGCCCTCCGCCGGCCTCAGTGCCTGCCACCGCGCCCGCAGACACATAGCCTCACCCAGGGCCGGATTAACCATGTCGGGGCCCTTAGGCAATACACGTCTCGGAACCCCTTTTCTAATCCTAATAATATTATGCTAAAATCATTTGAAATGCGTTCTGAAATATGACGATATAATATAAAAAACAACGCAATATTAATAATATTGTCATTTGAGGGTTTGTTACATACAAATCTTCAATATTCATTTTCACCCCAAGAAACATTTTCAATTTTTTTTCCCGGGGTGCGGGGCCCCTGGTCGTTGCTGGGCCCCTAGGCAGTTGCCTACTTTGCCTATGGATAATCCGGCCCTGGCCTCTCCACAAGACTTGTGTAGCGGCAACATTATATGTACCAACGGACGGTCTTCTTCCTCTTCGTCGGATGTACCATACCTCTGATTTACGGTTTGGGGAATTCGTTCTTCTGTGAGTGTGCTTTCAGAACGTAACGATGGTTTGTGGGATTTCAAGTTTGTCGTCAATGAGACTTTGTTGCAAATTATGTTTCATGAACTTTAGTCAAATAGTACATAATATATTATATTATTATCTTTTCCCAACTACTTCTCTACTTATAGCTGGGCCCCAATTCTATTAAACAAATGGTTTAAAAATGACATACCTAATGGTTAATCGTCGCAAAATAATCACTTTAGATACATACCTTACTTAGTATTTTGTACTCGTAAGACAAGTATATAGTGTTACCACAAAAAAAAAAAAAAACATTTTAGTCGCGTGTTAGCTAGACAACGTCTAAAGATAAACTTCAAAAATGATTAGAAATGTCACATCAGAATTGTGTTAGACAATGGTTAGACTTAAATAAGGATTTGTGGTTGCTCATATTTAATCGCGCGACTTAGGCATGTTTAGGCGTTAAACAGTGAATAACACAGGTTTAACAAGTGTTTATTTTTATTTGGTAAGACCCATAATCATTTTTCTATGGTCGCCTATGACAATGGCATTGGTGTCGATTCGGTCATTTCAAACCTAAACCTAATTTTAATTTCGTTCTCTCTTTCAATAAAATCATGAGAACGGAATGGACGGAATGAAAAAAATGAAACGGAATGTTTGACACGTGTAAATTTAGAGCTGTCAATAATAATAATAAAATTTTATTTCGGACTGTTACATCCATATATGTTGTTAGTAAAACACCTTATTACCTATTGTTAGTGAAATATAAAAATAAAATAAAAGTTGAAAAAACACGACAAAAAACACAACACACGGACACATACAGTACCTACTTATATTTTACCTGGCTGCTCTACATGAGCACTCACCCAGTGCTTCCATATAGAGCAGTCAGGTCTATCAGCTAGTGCTTTCAAGATGCTGTTGGTTGGCTGTTGTTGATGATAATAATAATAATTTATTTTATTTCATACAAATACAAGTTTACAAAAGTACTTAATAATCACACAAAAAATGTAAAAATAATTAAGCTAAGCTTGTGTTACGCTCATTCATGACGAGCATAACCTATACTAAGAATTAATTATTGTATCGTATGCAAACATTCAAATGTACACTTACATAGCTGTCATCATAATTGAATCAAATATCTTCCAACTTTGACAAATTAGACTAAACTTTTTTTTTTTTATGTTATTTGGTAACGAGACGAGCTGGTCGTTTGCCTGATGGTAAGCATAACGCCAGCCCATAACATTTGCAGTGCCACCCAGAACTTTGAAACACAAAGGCCTTCGCGGCACTGCAGTGCGCTCGTTACCCTGAGACATTAGGTATTAAGTCTCATAAGCCCAGTAATTTCACTAGATACTCTGCTCATCAAACCGGAACACAGTAATGCTTGCACACTACTGCTTGGCGGCAGACTTCACGAGCAAAGCGGTAACAACCCAGACGGACACTCGCAGAAGAGTTAGTCCTCCCACTAACTAAATTCTTGGCCGTTTAATATTCACTAGAATACAAGCAATTGGTTTAATTTGACAGGTCTAAAATATACTACATCCTTTTCTCATGTTATTTAAAAAGCGCGAGTGAAACTAAATTAGGTTTAGATATGAGGCGCCAGAATCGTCACCGTTGTTAATTTTCGTATGCTCTTCACCAATGATCATTTTGCGACGAAACTATTTTAATTTTAAAACCATGCATTTGTTTAGTAGAATTGGAGCCCTGCTTACCAGCATAAATATAAAATCATGTTCCGCGCAATCTTCAGTTGTTTCTATTTATGTTTGGCAAATTATGAGACTTAATACCTAATGTCTCAGGGTAACGAGCGCACTGCAGTGCCGCGCAGGCCTTTGTGTTTCAAAGTTCTGGGTGGCACTGCAAATGTTATGGGCCGGCGTTATGCTTACCATCAGGCAAACGACCAGCTCGTCTCGTTACCAAATAACATTTAAAAAAATACTGCAAATTATTAGACCGTACTTTCTTCACGTTAACTACTCTACGTCCATGTATGGAAATGAATTAGCGCGTGTAAAAATTTGCATAAGTCCTTTTCATGGCATTCCTTAAGTTTATTTTTAAGAAAAATCTCTAGACGTCAAACAAATTGATCATTTTAATTAAATCTAAGCATTTGACTCGGAAATATTTTGATTTTCTGAATATTTTAATGTAAATAAGTTCTTCGTGGCAAATATCTATTCGCTTAAATAAATGAGGAGAATAAAAACGACCAAAAGAGTAAATTGGACTGTAAAGTATTGTAAATTATTAAGCTGTGATAAGTGTTAGATGAAATACTATGATCTCACTAAGTTTATTTACTGTTTAGGTATGCTTTATTATCTCGGTTTAAATCTAAAAGCATTGAAATTAAATTAAAACACGTTTCTTGAATGGTTTTACAAATTATTGTAAATATAACTAGTGTTGTAAGTATAATAATACGTGGTTATAGTCTTCTAATTGATCTGTTCATAGTTGTGTATTTACTTACTTTAATAAATTAGAATTATCAAGTCTGTGTTTTTTTATTTTGGGACAAAACTCTAAATTAAGTACATGTACCTATATCTTATGTTGCCTATAAGGTAAACCCCTATCTATCGAAATTCTATTTTGTTGAACCTGAAAAAACCTGATAACCTTTAGTGTTTTTTTAGTGTTCTATGGAACTATTTTTTGTTAGCTTACAAATACCTACTTGTTAGAGTTTATGGCCTATAGAAGATATTTTATATGGGAGATAGTTTTATTATAGTACTAGTACTCTATGGCAGATAGTAATGATTTATGTGGATTCTATGAAACTTCTAATTTCTACCTATGGAATAGGAAATTGAGAAATGATTACTTACCGAATAACTAAGTGAACAAAAAAAAGCTATCATTAAAAATTCTTCATACGCAGGAGAGCACTCATGAAAGTTTAAATATATGACTCGAAATGCCAGTTCAAAGAAAGTAGGTAAGTATAGGTATGGATAGACCTAAGTCAGTGAGATAGACCGATCAAGAAGAGCAAGAAACTCGTCAGCATTATTTTCAAGGTTTTTACAATGTTTCTAAAGTTGAATCATGTTTCTACAAGTACCTACCTATACAGGGTGAGTTTGAATTGGTATGTTATTCCAGGAGGAGGTGATTAGGACCATTGCTGTCAACAAATTGTGAAACCTCCCCTGGGAAAAAGATATTCAAAATTTACAAAAAAAGAAAAAATCTTCAAAACGGCAGTGGTGAAGTCTCTTCTAATGAACATTATTATTTGACAAGTTCAACAACATAGTTCAAGTGAAAGAGCTGATCTAGGGCTGCCCGAAAGTTCTGCAGTAGAATTTTGACGTAAAGTTTAAATGCCTTGTCTTCAATGAAAAATTCTGAATACATATCAAAAACTCCAGGAGACCTCCAGGAGTACAATGACCCTCTTTCGGGATAACATACCAATTTAAACTCATGTTGTATATTAGAGTGTACCAAATCCATCGCTCCGCGCGTTGTGGACTGAGTGGAACGATGCACGATGGTCGAATTTCGAGCCCACGGGCACTCCATTTCGTGCGCGTCATCGCTCCATTTTTCGATCATTCTGTGCCGATTGAGCGCGAATTGGATCGTCGTTACGGGCACTAACGATGAGTCGTAACGTTGTATTTGGAACGTTTGGATTTCTAATATTTCTCTCACTCCACGTAATACATCTAAGATACCCACACACAGGTGGTTTTTGGAACGTTGGCGTGGAATGTTGTGGATTGGAGCGCTCGCTCGTGTATGGGAACTCTTAGAACAGTCTCTGTCCGCTAAAGGCTCCTGAACTACAGGTAGTATATTTGTTACTAGCTCAGCGTGCTTCACTACTACTAGTTTAAAAACATAATATGTACCTATCTACATTTAAAAATACCGAAACTCCATAGACGGTTAAAAACAATATAATTGGGAATATATTTTATTACACAGTGTTTACCGACACTAGCGCATGTTCACGTAAATATAATAATATGATATATAATAATACATCGACATTTTTGAGATGCATATATAATAACTACGTGAATATCATTGTGATTTTAAGCGGCCGGCAATAGCGACGGATTTATTTAGAGTAGAGATGAGACGCATTTCACTTGGCAATAAATCAAGGAGGGTCCTGTCCCGACTCTCCCAACCCGCGCGAACTTGTATTGTTTTTAGATTTGTACTCTGATTGATAGCATCTCAAGCTCGGTTGTTTGGTCAATTGGAAATTGTTTTGTTTATTTGTGGTATCAGAAATAGTATCAGAAAAATTAATATACAGGTAGGTACTTTTTCTTAGTTTACTCCTGTGAAACGGAACTCAACAACAATTTACTGTCAAAATAACCATGGTTTTGCAATAAAAAATGCCGTATATAATTCACTAAAATGGTAATGGTAATATGATTCTTGAATTTAGAACAGGTAACTCAAAAATAACCAAAGTTGCGGACATGTTATCGATAATCAACAGCAAATAAACTTAAAACCCTTGCATTATATGTTTCCAATCACCCCGTATTGTGTTATGTAGGTAGGTACTAAGGTTTTTCTTTTGTTCGAACATAAAAGATTGAATATTGCGCATGAAAAGACACCGATAATAAATCTGTGGATAAAACCATAACGGAAGTTGAATAGTGAGCGTACCATAAAATGCTTCACAGAACATAAAACATGCTTGCAGAATGCACTAATATCCTTGCGTAAGGAGTTCGTCCCGGCTGTGTTTGCGCAAGCTGTTAAAAAAGCCCACCCTCGCATCGAGGCGCCCAATTAGGGCGGGCGGCGACGCTGCTGATTGGGCGTAATCGTGTTAGTATCGGCGACAAACAGCCCCTGCATCCTCTCTGCAAACGCTAGCTGAATAAACAAGCATTTGTACAATATGCGATACAAGCTGAGATGGATGTTGCCTCGAAGTTTTTAAGTAGGTACATAGTATTTGTAGGTTTAATGGGGAGACACTGCTCATCTATCCCGCTAGGCGGCGCATTATCGCAGGTGTTTTTTTCGCTATCAAACATCATTAAAACTTTCTTAAGTATTACTCATATTTATAGCAATTTATTCAAGTTTAGTAAGTAAACATCAAAAGATTCAAAAGCACAGACTAGGTAGTGAACTAGTGATCCAAAGAATTGCGCATCAGAAAATATTGCAAACCAAGGAGTACAGTTCGCTCTTTGGTCTATTTCACGATGTACGGCGATCAGCACCACCTACAAAAAGGCTGTCAAACTACTTTACTATCTATGTGTGCATTTTTTACTACACACACCATTCCCATTATTTCTATGGTTCCTGCGCAAGTAAATGTACCTACTTATATGGAAAATTGTAGCCATTCCGATTTGTGTGCCTAGAAGTAGCCAAACGTAATATGTAGATATAGAGCAGCAAAAACCAAATAACAAAAGCGAACAATAAAAATTGAAACACTTTATATTTAAAATAACAAGATACACAATGCACTATTACACGGAAAGCTCTAAAACTTAGTACTTAAGGTAACAAATAGATAATTAACACAACAATTACTTAAACCATTGATTTATATAAACAGAAAAAAATATCAAGTACTAATCACAAGTAATAAGTACATAATATTATTTTTCGAAAGAAACTATTTTTCACTTGTTATCGGCACTGACTTATCTATATGTACTGGATGTACCTACAAAAACGGTGCATACCTACAACTCACATTATCGCATAAAATGGCTGCCATTGCTAGGGTATGATAATCGAGAAACATAAGTGTTACTATAACGAATATCGATACAAGTCTGAAAGATATCTGCTTCATAGGAAACACATCTAATTCGAAAAACTTACTACAGAAAACAGAAACGATATAGCTGAGAAAACGCATGCCTTCCATTCGTAAGATCGCAGGTCTGAACTCCTTTTATGCTCTAAATCCTATTTTCAATCACCTTTGGATTATAATTCAAGTATTCTTTATCAACAAATCGTTTTGGTTATAGTTGCTAATATGGTACAAAACAAATAAAAAAATGCCGACATAGCCCCTTGTAACATCAGCTATCTGCCAGTGAAAGTCCCGTCAAAATCGGTCCCGCGCGCAGCAGTTTCGGAGATTACCCGGAACAAACAGACAGACACAAATTTTTAAAATGGTAGTTTTGGTATATGTTCCGTATATACTTTCATACGGAATTAGTAAAAAGCTGTTATTTTGATATTACTAACAAACACTCCAATTTTATTTATTTCTATAGAGAAAACTGTGGGACGGTGTCTCGATGCTGTGAACCACGGGCCGGACTTAGCATAGTCACTCGGACCGATTAGAACACGCAGAATGATTTATGTTAACATCGCAGATTAGATCGATATCGTTTCAGTAGACAAACTAATTTCGGAAACTATTACGGCAAAGGAACAACACTGTTCCACACCACTATGACTGATGAGTTTATTGTAAAAAAAAAGGAATGAAATATCAAATAATAATGGTGTGTTATATGGAAATGAACCCATATATCAATAATTTTGCCATTAACTCATGATCGCGTAACAATTTTTCATCGAATTTGTATGATTGTATAATTATATATACTATTATTACATGAAAACTGGCTACTAACCCGTGTAAAGATATATGAGGAATATTTTCATTATTTCTAACACCACACTTCACAATACAACATACCAGCAGATTGAATTGCAGTTTTCCAACAGTCACAAACAGTTTTAAATGTTTTTTTTCGTAATTTTCTATCAAATAACAATAATACAATAAATAAACAAACATTTCACAGCAAACACACTATACGAAATTTGTCTATTAAAATGGCTGATATGCACTTACCTACTACTGTCACTACGTATAGAATAGAGTAACACGGTACCTCCATGTATCTCCTAGCTCGATGGTTATCGGTTTCCATGGTAACTATTATAACTTTGACATTTTTTAAGTAACGTCAATATAGTTCCACGCCTATAAACAGATAGCGTTAGTTCCTGTGCCTCGGGTTTTTCTCTATGCCCTCGGGGCACCCTCGCTCGGGGCTCGATGGCTCGATCATCCTCTCAGTAGTCTGTGCATGGAACTGTCATAAAGTGTGCCCTGGTGTCCCCCGAGCCCCCGAGTGACCCCCCCGAGTCTATCCTGAAAGTCCTGAATACTCCTGAATCCTGATTGCCCCGCATTTCGATTTATAAATTATACCTATAGGTACTAACATTTTACATTTCTCACAAGAAAACTAAAAACATGGAGAAAGCCTTTAAAAAACTATAAATAGATACAAATGGTATAGGTAACTCCAAATAAGAATACAAAGTGAATTTAGGTAACATATGTGTGTGATAAAATAAAAAACCTTGGTGCCAAAACCAGAAGGCTGTGCATATTTTTGGTACTACCCAAGAATCTAGATTTCATTATGAATAATAATGTCGTATGTAGTATACCTCTAGGAACAGAGCTAAGTGCAATACAATTTTAATATAAAATGTAGACACTTTGTGAACTAGATGTTAGTAACCGAGATCTGACCTTTTACGCTTATAAAATACTTACTTGCGAATAACTATCTCAAATATTTTAAAATTATGTCATTAAACTATGCATTCGGATTCTCACTTTTCCTTCTCCTACTTGTTGCGTTAAATATATATTTTTTCTATACACTAAACACTGTTAGTAAGTCTGCTACAATCCATGTACCACACAGTAAGTTAGACATCATACCAAACTTATTTAGAGAAATATATGATCACCTCAATTACTTGCCGAGGCAATACAAAACTAAGAACCCTAAGTACTCCCCAGTACAAAGGAGTTTATTACAATCCTTTAACCCCACTGCATATTCTGATCCAATCAACCTGTGGCAGGAGACTGAAAAAGTAAGTGCTTTTCTATCTTTGGCTTTGAGTCTTGATTTGTTCAAATTAAAAATATCTAAGTACCTAGGTAAAAAAGATTCATTGAGAGTTTTTTTAAAAAAAAGTTGGTATTATTGTTTATATACATATTGCGGTTTTACAGTTACCTGAAATGAGTTACCTAGATGACCAACCTTAGCTAGGTGTAAAAACAACTATACTAGTGAAAAAATATTTGGCATTTTGCGAAGCATTTTTACAAGAAATTCAATAATATAAGGTAAACTTAAAAAGCAAAACCTTAATCTAAACACAAAATTTCAACCAAATTGTTATAGGCATTTCTGAGATATCCAAAATAAATATATTTATGTATATGATATAATGTTACATATTATATAATACCTGATTATATTTATATAAAATAATTGCTTGTTTAAAGTTAAAAGGTGACTAAAAAAACTGAAACTGCAATCCATTATTTTATGCTTCCTGCATTTTTTGTAACAGTCTGTACATCATAGAAAATCCAAGATTATTTAGATTAGACAAGCAATATTTAGAAAAAAATGTGCTCGTAATTGTTACTTGAAAAAATTAAGCAAAATGTTGCAGTGGTTAGAGTACATTTTGGTAACCTCAACAACTTGTCAAAACAGGAAATACTGAATCAAATTACATTACTAATTTACAGTGGTCTAATGAAGAATCATTGTTTCCTCACACAAATGGAGCCCCTGGTCGGATACTGCGAGCAATCCAAACCGCACAGATAGCGTTTGTAGACAATGCACCCAAGGGGACGCAGTTGAAGTTATTACTTCTCTTGGAGGTTAGTGACCATTTTGAGTTTCATTTAAAATATTTTGACAACAAAATATTGCCTAACCTTTTATAAATTAGATTAAAATTAGTTGGTTATCAATAATTCAGCTGCTTTACTGACTAATAAAATTGTGTTCGTTTTTGACTCCATACCGATTAAAACGTTTTTATTATTTTTACAGGGTAAACAGAAACTTTATTTCAAACCAAAGAGATATAACCTAACCGAAGTAATTAAAGGCAGTATCTATGCTGGCTACGACAGACACAACTCGGAGGTGTTTGCTTACTATCTTGCTATGGTGCTAAACTTTAAATGGATTGCGCCATCGGTTATTAGGAAAATAGATGTAAAACGAGATATTCTCCCTTATGCTACTATTGGATTGAAGAGGACTATGATTATGTATGGTATGGAGTTTTTTATATCTTGGTTAACACACAAATAGTAACAGTTGAGAGTAACTCTCAAGTTATATAACTCTTACCCTCTATGTGCAGGTACCACTTAGTAGTGCATTGTTACCACATCAATTCTTCACATTGATGTGAAAATTGCTTACATTGTATTGGTTAAAATAAAATCGAAAACGTTATTAATCCTCTCATCTTACCTGAGTAGTTAACTACTAACAGTACTAATTTAAAATGTAATCTAAAAATTGTAATATGAAATAATGTTGAGGTTGCTATTCTTGATTACTGCTTACACTGTTGTCCCACTTGGGGTGTATTATGTATTTCCCCCGCCGTAGTCTAGTAGCTTTATGTAGCTGAGTATGGCGTTTGAAGTCGCCATTGATATTTATCTCTGTTTTTTTACAGAAAGTGGATCTTTATGTATCTACGGAAAGTGTTACTATTGCAAGATGAACGAAACTGTATGCACTGATGACAATGGAGAGATTGAGGGGGCTGCCATCTTGTACTTGGACAGGCAGTTTAAAGTACACAAATCTCCCTGGCGACGGTCTTATAATAACAAGAAAATGGAATGGGAGAAAGATAATGAGTTTTGTAAGTAAGTACTGTTTGTTAGCTAACTTTTTTGATAGAAGTCTGATAAAGATTGTTCATTTTTGTTTTCTTTTCTTCAGACTGGTAATTCGGTTGACCACAATCTCACCTGATGTGAAGTGACGATGTGGTCGAAGGACGAAGATGTAGCACGCTTTCCCAGTAAATACATGTTCACTCTATTTTTAAACACACCCAGATTATAACGTTCAGGGAACACAGGCGACGGCAAAGCATTCCACTCCTTTGCAGTTCTTATTATGTAGGAAGAAGCGAGACGCTTCGTGCGAGTTGGTGGTATATCCACCATAAAGGGGTGGCGCCCAGCCAAGCGTCTTGTTGTGCCGTGGAAAAAGGGTGATGGAGGAATCAAGTGGTGGAGTTCTTGCGCACACTCTCCGTGGTATTTTCTGTAAAGCACCAATTAGCTTGGGACTTCATGGTGATATGCCAGGCTCTGCAGTTTAGCCTTGACGAGAGAGTCGTCATTAATTAGCCTTGTAGCACTCCGTTCAATCGAATCCAAAGCCTCGAGCTGGTACTTAGCAGATCCATCCCAAAGGTGGCAGCAGTACTCCATACAAGACCAGACCTGCGCTCGGTAGAGGTTTAGAAGTCGTTCCGGTGAGAAGTACCGCTTGACCTTCGACAGTGCCGCACAGGCCTTTGTATTTCAAAGTTCTGAGTGGCGCTGCAATTGTTATGGGCCGGCGTTATGCTTACCACCAGGCAACCAGCTCGTCGCGTTATCAAATAGCATATAAAAAAAAAATTTTTCACTTTACTCGAGGTCGACGACTGTCGATTACCGAAGATGTACGTAACTACATACCATTTAGTTATATAACGATAATTAGTATATACCTACCTATATTCCAGAGAAAACTCCTTAGTTACAAACAATTTTTTCAGGCAGCTGACCAAATCTTTGAGCACCAAAAGGATATTGAACCTTATAGACGTCGCAATATTCGACTTTCTGATTCAAAACGGTGACAGGCACCGTTACGAGGTGTATAAAGACAAAATAGTCATGTTAGACAACGGGAAAGGGCTGGGAAATCCTATGGTGGATGAACTGGACATTTTAGCACCACTATACCAATGCTGTATGTAAGTATCAAAGTATCAAACTTTTCTTAGGACCTAGGTGATTCAAAATCTCATTTTAGTTTCGACCTTTTGTTAGGAACAAAAGGGTATAAGGTAAGTCATCTAGGTAGGCTGAAAAGACTCAAGGAATCAAGAATGATGAAGTGAATTCTGAGTCTCTGGCCGATTTTTTTTACAAATAAGTATAATTCGATTAGGTATGTACTCATATGAGCTAGTCCAGCCAGCAAAAATAACTTTGCATCATCATACCTATATCACAATATTGAATATCATTCCGCAATTATCTAGCTATCTCTGCTCGCTGGTTGATTTGTTTACACAAACAAACATTCCTCTTTGTTAGTAGGTCATGACTGCTGAAAAGGCAAAAAAAATAAAGCTGGCCATTCATGACCAACATGCTGCCTAACATGTTAATTTCATTCAACGTCATATTTTTGTTCTAGGTTAACGTTATCAACCTGGCAGCAATTGGAAATGATCTCCGGAGGAAGTTTGACAGAAACTGTTAAGCTACTTTCAGGATTACGAGGAGAAAAGTTGGCCACAGAAGAGCATTATAGAGCAATTGAACGTCGATTGTTAAAGATCTACGCTACTGTGCAATATTGTGTAGCAAAACATGGTAGTTCCAAAGTTTTTAAAAATATATTTTAAGCAAAATTTTAATTCTTTCATTCCTTATGTATTATAACTCTCGGGTCTTTGCCCGAACTTTTAATAAGCGTTAATGGAGCTGGAATATTATAATGTATGTTTGATGATTAAACCGGTCTATGAAGTGAGACTGGCACCTGCCAATTCCGCCTCATTATTATTAATATAAGTTAAGTAGGGAAATAACTTATTTATATTTACATAATTATTTTCAATAAAACATAAACAGCAGTGTATTATTGTAAAACCAAAACTTAAAATTCAAATGGTAGGATTGGACTCTTTTATGAGAGTTCGCCTGAGTATATAGCACTGCCTTATTATTATATTATATATAAGTTCTGCTGCCATGTAGTAGTATGTATTACAGATGCAATAAAACTGATTTACCTTCTTTCGTGTTGAACGGCAACTGTCAAGTAAAACTAATGCGAAGATAGTCGAAGGCAGAAAAAATAACGGGAAACAAAACCAACCGTCTGTCAGACAATTATGATTAAATTAACTCAATTTCCTCGACGGATGATCATAGTAGGTATGCTTGTAATATACATGAAGCATTGCTACTGTATCTACGTAAGTATATATGTTTAATTAGTATTTGTGTGATCCTGACGAAAACCTCATAAGTTTTTATGTTATCAAGTTTAAAAATCTGTCGCCAATTGTGTTCCGGCTGGTTTGGCTGTATGTACTTGAGAGTCTGTGTCTGTAGTAACCTAGGCCTAATAATAACGTGTTCACCATCGTCACTTTAATCCGAAGAGATTGGTATAAGTGAAAGTATTAGAACAGTATAATAATAATTGTAGACCTAAATAAATTTTTATTTATAACCAAATAAGTAAACTTTTCATATCGTCATCTAAGAATGTAGTGCAGTCCCAGGCACGGCTTATTCATAGCTATTATAAAGAACTATAATTTGCCATGGGTATATATTATATTATCGAATTTTATCGACCGAAAAGATCCGTACTTGCGCCGCTGGCCCTGAACAAGAACATGTTTGTCGAACAACTTGGGAATTGAATGGTATGCTTTATAAGAGATTTTGTTTCACTCACTCACGTCATGTTTACTACGTACAAACGTCAGTTTCAAGGATTTAGTGCCTAATGCATGGAATTAGGTTATTTTGTTATCAGTTAGGAAATATATTTTAAGTTATGTGCAAAATATAGGTGTTCATAATTTTAAAAGGGGTGGTTTTTTTCCAAACATGTATGAAGTAACTGACGACACATTCCTCTACTTCGCGTACGGCAGTAATTTGTTAAAGAAGAGGATTCGTATAAACAACGCATCAGCTGAGTTCTTGGGAATCGGCAGACTCGAGGTAAGTGATTAATAAAAAAGTTTTATTATATTATATGTATAACGCAGAATACAGGTTTTTAACTCATTCTATAAGTACATAACAGCCCGAATGTTTTCCTGGTTCAATCACAAGTTAGTAAAATATCGTTGATAAACATTGACTTCTGTAATATCGCGGCCCAATACAAATTACCTACTTGTTACCCTGACTGAAATATACGCTTAATAATGGGCATAATTATTATCCTTACTTTTAAATCAATAACAGATTTTACCAATCAACCAATTACCCAACATTTGGGGGGAAAATATTTTAACTTGCCACATTATGTTTGCAACTGTTGCCTGACGAGGCATCAGGCAACATAGGTAGCACACGTAGCGAATTTGCAGCTTGCGTTTTGAGAAGGCGTTGTTTGGAAATCTACCTTCTTAGTCCTTCTATAGTTAGTTATTCTATGTTGGTACCTAGTATCTATATAAATGAAAACAAACACCAAAATTTGAAGTAAAAATAAAGGGATAAATATTTATTAGTACTTCATTAATTTTTTAATTACAATTTAGTCATGATTCGTTATTTTTGGGGAAATGTTCTCCAAAGAGTTAAAAAATTCTGCTGGAAAACAAAAGGGTCTGCACTTGCGGTAGATCAAAAACACGTCCGCGTCGCGTCGCGGCCCGCACAAATATGAGCTGCGCGCCGTGCTTTGTACAACCCTGGTATAGAGCGTCGTTTATTTAGACTAGAATTCCGCACCCTACTTCAATGAACCCATTATTAGATAGATTATTTTGATATAGGGTTGGGTTTGATTTGTTTCATCTCATAATTTTATTGATATTCTGGAATGCTGTACAGTATGCGCAACGGATCTAGGCCGACCTGAAGTTAGCGACAAACTGCTTTTATCGCGTGTGTTTGTCAACTTTTGCATCTTCCAGAAATGTCCAGTATTAATCTCTTGAGCAAAATAGTCAGTGAAATTACTGGGTTTATGAGAACCTACCAAATGTTTCAGGGTTACGACCGCAATCGCAATGCCGCGCAGGCCTTTGTGTTTCAAAGTTCTGAGTGTCACTTGCTTGATGGCAAACGACCAGCTCGTCTCGTTATCTAATAGCATAAAAAACTACTTCCAGGATCACCAGCTGGACTTCATCCAGTACTCGGAGAACTGGCGTGGAGCGTCCGCGACCATCGTCCCCACGTGCGGCGCGCACGTGTGGGGGGCGATATGGAGGCTGCACGTTTATGATATGCCTGCCTTGGATAAGTAAGTAGTTTTTTTTTATTTTTTTATGTTATTTGGTAACGAGAGGAGCTGTTCGTTTGCCTGATGGAAAGCATAACGCCGGCCCATAACAATTGCGGTGCCACCCATAACTTTGAAACACAAAGGCCTGCGCGGCACTGCAGATCGCTCGTTACCCTGAGACATTAGGTATTAAGTCTCATAAGCCCAGTAATTTCACTGGATACTCTGCTCATCAAACCGGAACACAGTAATGCTTGCACACTACTGCTTGGCGGCAGACTTCACGAGCAAAGCGGTGGTAACAACCCAGATGGACACTCGCAGAAGAGTTAGTTCTCCCACTTACAAAATTTGATCCTCACCTGCCCTGATATGAAAAGCTTGATAAATGCGGCCAAAAAATAAATATGAATAGGCAGCAAGAACTCGAGTTTAGATAACTTAAAAATCTATTCTTGTTTATGTTACTTTTTATTTCTTTTTTAAGTGCCTCAGTTGTCTCAGTGTGATTCGTAAAATATGTATAGACCTAAGGTCTCAATTAATTTTTTTTTGGATTATTTACTCTGGGGTTTTTTTTTTAAATATGATCTATCTATACGTATAGATATCACATAAGCCCAGTAATTTCCCTGCTCTTCTTTGCTCATCGTCATCTGCGAACCATACACAAATATGCTTTGTGTACCAAGATCTTTATAATTTTCATTCTTTGGCAGGCAAGAAGGCGTTGACACGAACTGGTACTTTGCGAAGATGGTCGACGTGGTAACACCAGAAGGCTATAACGTGCTGTGCCGTACGTACCAACAGACTGTTAATCCTCCTCAGCGCATAGACGGTGAGGAACTACCCGTGGACCGACGACCCTGTATCACGTATATTGACTGCATAGTCAACGGAGCTAAGGAATGCGAGCTGCCTCCATATTACATCGAAGAACTAAAGAAAATTCCACACAATGGACAAACAGCGTGCCCGAAACTGATAGAAAAGTTAAATAGATCATCCTAATTATGTCTGCGTTTTGATTAATGTGAAGAACTTTTATTGGAGTTGTTCTATAATGATGTTTATTATTATTAATTTATTGATGTTATTTCATTCCTTTCTCGACATCGCAAAACAAACAAAATGCTGGTGAGCAAACGATAAATAAATAATAACTGAGATTAAATTGCATTTTAATTTTGTCCTTTGTACTTGCAGTAAATAAATTGTACCTAACGAGCATAGAAAAAAACTTAAAATTTTATTAAAGCTATGTAAATCTTTTCCCTGGTGCCTACCTGTGGTCAACCAAGCTAGGCTAGGGTTTACCCATAAGCCGGTCATACGTCGCTTATGCATGTTTGCAGTTTGCTGTCAAAATAACCATGGTTTTGCAACAAGCGCGGATGATGAGATATTACACGCGCAAGCGCGGCTTGAAGTAAAGCGGTAAAACCATCAAAAATCCATGAACCCAATCAGAACATAATACGCAACTAGATAGTAATGTATATTTCATTCCCTGCCTGGGCTCAAAGTGAAGACTGCTCCGCTTTATGATACATAATTCATTTGCGAACCGCCGCGGCTTCTGCACTGAGCACGCAGTGGTTGTGAAACTTATTTTTTTTGGAAATAAATCAATCAATCATGCATTAGATGTACGGGCAGCTATCTATATCTTTGCTCTAGCAATGAGGATATAACACTACGTCCCATTGAATAGTATAATATAATTATATAGTGTATTGTTATCTGTTTAAGCTCTTTGCTAGATCTGTGTCTGTGATAAAAACTCCGTGTCACATATTATTAATTTGTGGTGTCACACAAAGAGAATATAATCCCGGGTGTCACATACAAAGAGAATATAACCGGGTCACATACTCACTGTCATACAAAAAATATCTTTTGCACACAATTTTATTACCTAAATAGTAATTATAAGAACCTACCTCCTAACTTAATCTATACAAAATGATGAAAGCAGATATTTATAAACCGGACACATTTCTATACTTCTCTTACGGTGGTAATATACTAACGTTAAGGCTTCACATGCATACTCCCACTGCGGAATTTGTATCCATCGCTCGTTTGGACGTAAGAATAAAAATGATTACACGCTCCTATCCTTAGCACTAGGATCATAGTAAATATGCTAAGTATGCCGTGTCTCAGGTTTCATGGAAACACAGATACACAACACAAGAACCAATCCCGAGAGCAAACTTTATGCTCCCCGCACAATTTACCCCGGTCGGGGATCGAACCCGGGACTCCTCGCTTTGCAAGCAGTTACTACAAACTTAGGAACAGGGTCGTCAACCTCTTTCGAATCGATCGATAAATTACAAATTACCTACGATATGCCTGTTTTTCATAAGTAGTCGGTGTTATTTGTAGAACTACAGGCTTGATTTCATAACGTACTCTTCGTTCTGGGGAGGTCCTACGGAGACTCTGGTGCCGACTGCGAACGCTCAGGTCTGGGGAGTCTTGTGGCGGCTGCATACGGATGATATGGTGAGGCTGGACGAGTGAGTAGCTGCTCTTGTTAACTACAGCTATGTCTTAGCTATAGCGTTGTGCGGTTATGCTCCGGGATGCATTGACCCCCAAGGCGGATGCCCACAAACACTTCGTCACAGTTTTGCTATCTGTGACTTCGATTCTTATAAAGTACCTACAGAAAATATTTCCCACATGGCCAGAATCGAACCTGCGGCCCTTAAGTACCTACACACACCACATAAATCTATCAGCTACACCATCAATTTTTAAACTTAACAAATCCCTTTTATTCTATGGAACCCCTCATCAAATGATTCCAAATGAAAGGCAGTCTACAAAAAAAAAACAAATCTACAATGCAGTTTTTGCGGTATATATTCCCAAAATAATAGTTTTTGTAACAGCCAAAAATAATCCAATGACTGAATGTAATTTCGCGGAACCACGGACCCTCTATCAATAGGTATCTCTTCACTGGAGGCTGTACGCTTGTTATATAGGTATAGAAAACAAATATAGGTTCAAATAGTAAACCTTCATTTGCAGGCAAAAGGGGGTAGAAGTGAAGAAATACTACATAAAATATTTAGTAGTTCAAACACCTTACATGGGAAACTTTAAAGCTCGAGCGTACATCCAGAAAGTAAACCCCTTGCCTAGAGGCGACAACGACGACATCCCTACAGAGAATCGGCCTTCCTGGACCTACAAGCAAGTATTAATCAAAGGCGCTAAAGAACATAATTTCCCAGAACATTACATCAGGAATCTAAAGAAAATACAGGATAACGGCGAAGAAGGCGCCTTCAGAGCTGTCTGGTTACTAAGACGTTATGGAAGCGACGGTCCGTGCGAATGCAAAGTACCTGGACGTATACCACGGAAACCGCTTAAGCTAGATTTGAAACAAAATAAACATGAGAAGAATAAGCAGTAAAGCGCAATCTAAAGGTATACGCCTTAATAGGTAAACTTTAATACGCATCGAGTGAAGCCACAGCCGCAGCGCGAATGATTAAAGAAATTTGGAATCTCATTGGATTGGTGTTAAATTGTGACAGCAATTATACCTCCCCAGCTGTCAAATGAAAAGCTTCACCTCAAAGGCGCGTTTACCTACCTTCATTTTGTCTTGGCGTGACAAAAGATTGGGTAATCCAGATTCTATTGTAAGATTTTATATTTTGGTATACCAACATTAATCAAGAACTATGTAATTCAACTGAGGACGACAATAAAAGAACTTGTGCAAATTTTTATAACGTTTTTATTAATATAAATATTAAAATTATTATTAGAGTATTTCTCAAAATAAATGTACGTAACGAAAAAGTTGTAACGAAATATTGTTACGAAATAGTCCACCATGTAACTAAATAGTAAACATAAGGCTTATTACACAATGGCAAAACTTTATTTATTTTGTCAAATAGTCGTGTTTTTTTATGTACATAATTATATTCTTTTTTATTGAAAGAACTAACAATACATAGTTATATTTTGTTTTACCTATTCTAAGGGTTTTAAAATGAAACAAGATTATATTTATTCATTCATCTATTAAATAATCATAATAAAAGAGGTTTCTTTGGAAACTTTCTTTTTTGTGTGTATATTTTCCAGTTTTTCTTCATTAATAATAGCCACTCCACATGTTTTGCCTTTGATTTCGTGAGTATCTTCAATTTGCATGATATTTATAACTATATACTTAGTAGCAATGAATGTTACTATGCTTAATCAGGTTGTAACTGTATACACTCAACTTTATACTGTACTTTTTCGTAACGTAACGAAATTCACTCAAAACGTTACGAAATTTCAATAAGAATTTAACAAAACAGGGCTCTAAGAAATCAATGGTTTGTTATAATCTGAAACTCCAAATGTATATAGAAGCTTAAATGTATCTTCCACACATATTACAATATGGCATATAAATCAAGACTTACCGTAATGTGAAAAAATGCTATGAAATTTCCTGTAACGAAAAAGTAGTCCCACTTACACAACACGTTTTTACTGATTTTCACACTAAAATTTATGGCGGAGACACCAGACCAACAAACTATCAGAAAGAAGCTAGTGTTGGCCGTGTTTAACTTTAACGGATGCCTTTGGAAATTATATGGAAGTAGGAATAAAATGTAACTAAAGAGTAGTAACTAAAAAGTAAATCGTTATGTCTCATTTTGTTTTTCGCATTTAAATAAATTTTTTATTATGAAACTCCATAGAAAATCACTTTAATACAGAAACTACATTTAATCAAGATACGTAATACATAAAAATATTCAATTTTAACGTGACACATCTGATTTTACGAAGTTTAACAGTACTCGGGAGGTGGGGTGGCAATTTGATTTTTGTATGAAAGGCAAAAAACATTGTTTTAAAAAGTTGACTAAAGTAAGTTGTATATTAATATTATACTATTTATTCTTTCTTAATTTTATAGCCAAATATATTTCCTTCACGATTATGTTATTTTTTTATTGTATGAATGAATTAAAACCTGTAACTTTTCCCCTAATGTCGAGGCACACTTTTTTTTTTCAAGATGTACACTTATTTTGAGAAATACTCATTAATAGGTACTCGGTTTTCATTAAATTAATTATAAAATTGTACACTATCTCAATCGTTTGGTGAAATCTAAATTGAGCACATAGCACAACGCTACCCCCACTCACACAAACACACGCACAAGCACACGAGGATACCGTATGGAAAATATAAAATCAGTAAACAATTTTATGCATAATTAAAATAACCACAAATGAGGTAATGCAACTAACTGCCTTGTTTGTTGAATCACAATGAGAAATAAATACTGATAAGATATAAAGAGCATAAGAAGTAAAGCGATCGTTTGTAGACAGTACGCAGGCCGGTGCGAGGCAACGTTGTGCGGTACTTGGCCGCAGCCACTCCACAACCCGCGCTTCATTCTAATACGGCTACTCAAATGTAAACACTAACCGGAGAACTCTTATCTCAACGGAATTTTAAAGACCACACCGAGAGATTCTCACTCGAATTTAGATCAACTATCCACACCGAATTCACACGCTGCAAAATTAACATGTCGAAACTTTTTCAAGCCACAGGAAAACAATTTTTGTGGAAAGTAAAAGTATCGAGGCAAAATCGTAGCAATGGTAACACTGCTTACTTATCCCTCTAGGTGGCGCATTATCGCTGGTGTTTCAATATAACTTCAATATAAAATTTTAGTAACTAAACAAAAAATCGTCCTTGCAGCAAAGTATGCCTCTGTAAAGTGCAATTTAGTGTTAAATTAAGGTACACACGTTTCCCTTCTGACGAAATAAAACCGAAATTGTGGATTAAAGCATTGCTCATCAAAAATGATTGGACACCAAATATTATTCTAGGTTATGTAGTGGCCAATTCAAATCTAATGATGTCTAAGACGCGAGCATGTTTACTGGTTATAGTTTAATTCATTACCCCCAAAGTAAAGATCAATGACAAGCACCAGCGGTGGTGGCGCCACCTGAGATTAGCTTTGCCTGTGTCTCCCCATTGTGATATCGGGCGTGAACGAGTGTTTTGTGTCGCGTCAGTCAGTGGGCGGGCGGTGGTGGAGTGTCCCGGCTCGCTCGTTGCTACAAGGATTGAGCGCTCGCCGAGTGTCGCCTCGAGGCTTTACACTCCTATCCTTAAGCGTACTTTCCAACGCTGACAGCTCAAAATTGTGGGCTACCTCTGTCGCCCGCTGAAACTTCCGCGATAAAACGGTCAACTTAATGGATCTTAATCGTAGAAGTACCTATCTACATTCATTAATTGAGCAAAAGGCACTATGCAATTGCTAAAATTAAACAAATATTTGGATTTGGACTTTGGAAACTGAAAGTACGATTCCGCTGAAATGATTCTCTCGCTGATGCAACGTGCCTTGAGCCCCAAACGATGCCGGCCTGCAGTGCAAGTACCGATCTTTTCGATAAATAAATTTGACAGTTCGAATGGTCGAGCATTTAAATTAAAGATAGGCAGTTCTTGATTTTTTTTGAATACGAAACGAAGCTGAATCTACTTTCTTCAATATGAAGTGAATATTCGCATCTCACAATTCGAAGACTGGTTTATGAAACGAAGACTATTTTAACATAAATGTATAAACGGTTCTATCGTCATTCGCAACGGTCTTCACACGTTCCTTCGCGAAATTATAGTTATTCGGTCAATGTAATGGAAATTGAACTTCATTGTATAGGAAATGAAATCGATAATAGATTACAAGTAAAACTTGTAACTACAGCCCTGCAAGTATGGGACTTTGCGATCGACAAAATTGACAGTTAGATAAGTTAAAATTAGAAGTAGGTAGGTCGTTGTTGAGTTTTTCGAAAACAAAACACAGCCTTTTTCCGAGAACTAATCTCCGAAACTAGTGTAGCGACGACGACGACAAGTTTTTCTTGTAATCTGTTAATGGTTGCATTTCCTACACAATGAAGTTCAATTTCCATTACATTGACCGAATAACTAATTTCGCTAAGGAATGTGTGAAGACCGTTGCGAACAACGAAAAAACCATTTTTGTATTTATGTTAAAGTAGTCTTTCTTCCATAAACCAGTCTTCGAATTGTGAGATGCGAATATTCATTTCATGTTAAAGAAAGTAGATTCGGCTTCGTTACTACCTATCCCTAATTTAAATTTTTAAACATTCGAACTGTCAATTTTATTTATCAAAAAGATTTTTTTAAATTTATTTCTTGTCCTGGATACATAGCCCTTAAGTCGCAATATTAGAATTTATCAAAAAGATCGGTACTTGCACTGCCGGTTCGCACCCACGTCACCTGACACGATGCTACTTTCAAACATTAGTCTATGGTTCAATCCGCTGCAGGGTGACATTGCGCTCGAACGGACGCATTACGTTACAATAATACAATCGGCAAGCCGTACATTACACACATTCCCACAGCCAACCCGATTCCTGCGGCAAAGGTTCTTGATTGTGTTAACAAGGAACGAAAGAGACGGAAAACGAAAACAATTGAATACGATAATTTACAAGTTAACGCGCACAAATGGGATCGATCAACCGTATACCACCTGTGTTCATATTCCCTCAAGTCCACTTCACACAATCAACAATCCCGCATTCCTTTGAAGGCTGGATGTCTGAAGGCACTCGTTTATACCCTTACAATAACATTATACCTAACGCGCCGCCGCTTCTTGCGGCTCGCGGCGCGGAGTCTACGATTGTTGTATATTGGAGTCTAACTTTGGTTGCTTTTACACAATTACAATTTTACAGTAAGTATTAAAAAGTCATCAATTGTATTTAAAAATTACATTATGGTAATGTAGCTAGCGTATATTTTACTTAAGTATTGATAAAGCTATATAATTGATGATAATATATATTTTTTTAAATTGTATTAAACGATTTAAGTTGTTAAGAATACCTTTTAAGTCCACCTCGCGACTATATTCATTTAAACGATTATTCATACGACGAAGAACGAAACGCTCCGTTTTAAAAACTACAGGTTTTAAAGAAAGTTTCATTATGTGATTATTCACAAGACAGGGATCCAACTTAATTAAAAAAAAAAAAAAACTAACCATTTTAGATATGCTGCCAGGTAGGTACAAAATATTTGTATAAAAATATCTAATAAAAAATATTGCACAGAGTGTCAATACAATCCAGCTGCAAAAGTTGCTTAGAGAGGTACTATTTCTGTTCAAAATATTATACTACAATCTATTTATTCCGAGTCTATAATATATAGTTATTTAACTTAGTATCATTCAAGTGCATTTCACATGCATTATTGGTGTCGATTCTGTCATCTAAACCTAATTTTAGTTTCAGTATCTCTTTCTAAATGAGAATAGGAAAAAGAGATGGAATATATTTTAGAATTATCAAATTGATCCATTTGATTGTGTCTAGTGTAAAATTAACGGCAATGAATTTAGTGGCGTCTTTTATCAAGGATGGAAGATATTTGACAGCTCTAAACTAAATTCAGATTTGTCAAACATATACCATATCTTTCTAATGTTATGTTTTTAAAAGAGAGAGCGAAACTAAAATTAGGTTTAGGTACGAAACGACACCACTGTGAGTATACAGGTATGATATTATATAGTTACCATTAGACAAAATAGTTTTAACAATAATGGCAGGTATTTCTATTGCATTTTAGTCACTGCAGAACACATTAGTTACAACATAATAAGTAGTGATCGATTTATCTATATTAACATTAAATATTACGACTTAGTTAATACATAAATATAGTAAAATATTATTGTTTCTTTTTTAAAGTTGCGTGTCATATACAAGTCAATTGGTGGAAATATTACGATAATCAAAGAAAGTCAAAGAAAAGAAATAACAGAAAACACACTAACATATTTAAAAGAAAATCTTGTGGAATATATTATATTGCCTTACTTCATATATAGGCTAAGCAATAGTATAATTCCTGCAGCATTATGTAAATACAAGTCAAAACATATTCGGCCCTACATATAAAAGTTGCTTGGACATTGATTAGTTATAATAGGTATGTTCAAAACATATTTTCACTAATCAAATATCTAAAAAACGTCTATAACCATAATTAGATTAAACTTCCACATCGACAATTAGCCCCGAGTTCACCAACAGACGGTCGAAATTACAGTTTAACAATATTTTTGTTAAACAATCTCATTTAACTTTTGTTTAGAAGTTGGTGAACTCTGGTCTTAGTATTATGACACGTAAAGAAAAAAAAAACACTAATAATCTTTATTCTGATTGCAATAAATTCGAATGATCCCTATATGATTTATTTAGTAAAATGTATTTGATTATATTTAACATTACACCAAGTTATATGTTTGCCACATCTTGGGGTGGTTATTTTTTTAAAACGGTAAGACAGATATAACCATGTAACACATACATCCTTACACTGATGGTAATAAATAGAAATTTGTATGAACAATTGAGTATTTTAAACAGTAACATAGTTGCGGCAACAAGGCAAGTGACAAATTCGTGATTACGGTACACTTTCAACAAAAAAAAAAGTGTAGTGTAGAAACAAAAATTTAAAAAACGCGAACAAAAAATTGGGAAATTCCGATTAGTCCTTGGGTACGATTGAAGTAACGATACCGATACTGTCAAGAAATCAGTTAAATTAATTTGTACACAATGTCGCCCACACATTTACAAAACTATACACGCTTTACATCTTAAACGGTAAACTTAACGTTAATAGGCTATGTCAAATATGACACGAATACAACTATAATATTGAGGTAAGCTATATAGGATCCACGTCAACTCGAGACGTCCCACTCTCAACATCGATTCGGCAAAATAACTTCCTGATATGAAACTAATCGTCATACGAAACCAAACGCATCGCCGCTACGTGTCGATAATTTTATTTGAATTCAACAATCAACTAGATAAAATTCTAGACCAACGTGTCGTCGCCTCTGCACGAGTGCACACTTCCTGTGCAATAAATTAACGTAATAAATGCAGAGAAGATCAAAGCGCTTTTCCCTTAAGGATAAATTTAAACTAGAGTCGAAACGGCCGGCGCCGCGGTCAACCGCTAACTCTCGGCGCGTAAAATCTTATCCTCACTAAACACAAAAAGAGACGCAACTACACAAGCTGGCACGGCTCGCGTCCCTTCTCGTTCGACAAACGTTCACCAAGCTAGGAACCGACCACCGACGGCGTAACAATAATATCAGTCGCCGAATCGAACCATCGGTAAAAACATACACATCGACCGACAGGGTCGGATTATCCATAAGGCAAAGTAGGCAACTGCCTAGGGGCCCAGCACTGACTGGGGGCCCCGCACCCTGGGAGAAATTTAAATTGTTTCTTCGAGTAAAATTTAAATTTGAAGATTTGTTTGTAGGTAACAAACCCTCAATGACAATATTCATATTGCGTTGTTTTTTTATATTATATCGTCATATTTGATACCGCATTATAGCATAATATTATTATGGTTAGAAAAGGGGGCACGAGATGTGTATTGCCTAGGGGGCCCCGACACGGTTAATCCGGCCCTGCATCGGCGTCTAAACACCGCGGCGCGCGCTATAAAAACGTACGTATACAAAATAAATAAAAGAACGCGTCGAACGATTCACTAGCTACGCTTACATCTAGGATTCGAAGAGCCGGCCGCGTCGCCCCGCGGCCGGCCTGAGGTAGATGCGGGCGCCCGGGGCGGGGCGCGGGGCGGGGCGCGGGCGCTATGGCGGCGCGGGCTCCCGCAGCACGCCGTTGGGGCCCTTGGCGGGCTTGGGCACCGGCACCGGCGCAGCGCCCAGCGGCTGCAGCGGCTCGGCGGCGGCGTCGTCCGACGTGCGCGAGCGCAGCGACGACAGCTCGCGCACCCACGACGCCAGCCGCCCCGACACGCCGAACAGGTTGGAGCCCGACCCGGTCGCCACGGCGCCCACGTTCACTTCAGGCATGTCTTGCTCTTCTTCTGGAAGCGGGACGGTTTTTTAATCAGTCGCTATTCGCGAATGTTTGTTTTTTTTACAAGCTTATTTTACAATTTTTTTTATTTACAATAGTCTTTCGTTTCGCCACTATCTCACCTGGTGGTAAGCGACGATGCGCTCAAAGACAAAATTAATAAAATTATCAATCTGATTATTTTGTTTGAGCTTTGGATGAGGTCGAAGTATTTTAGGTCGGTGGCTATTTTTGTTATCGCATAAAAATAAGCTCATTTAATAGTAGAACGACGATGTCAAAAAGGAATACATTCTCCTATGCTTAGGTTTCATGCACGTTAAAGACAACATATAAGGCAAAGCTAAGAAATCATTTTCAGCAGGTATAGGGTAAGTACGGCAAGATTACTCGTACTGAACAGAGTTTTAGTAGATCCGCCCGCAGCTCGGAGAATGAGAAGCGCCAGTCATTCTTGAACCGATATGTCGGAAAATACATATGTATTTTTTCTATTGGAGCCGCGGTAACGCTAACGCTACCCTAATTAAGAAATCTACATCAACGCTACAGGCTATAGAATCTACTCGTATCTAAGATCCGTGTTTTTATACTTGTTTAATAACGTAAATAAATTTGCCGAATGCGAACCAATGATGTATAGACAGTGATCTGATCGCATGATTCGATTTTGGATTTCTGTCTGTCATTTGGTTGGTGATCCGCCATATTTGTTTATTTTTATTAGACAAGTATATAAACACGAACCTTACATGGTTCACTCAGGAAATGATAACAAGTGCTGTTGCGTCAATAGCATGCAAGCGTACCGTATACTCACGGTTAGCACAGTGCCGTCTGCTCGGCACATTCATCTACGAAGGCGACGTGAAAACAGAAATACCTTAGCGTTAGTTGGTTGCTGACACTGTTATCATTTGCTGATATGCACCAATTTGTGGGAAGATTACTTAAGATTAAAAAAGCATTATTTTCTACGTTATCGAGGACCAATTACAGCCAGTGATTCATTCTGAATATTTTTGAAACGGATAGTGTTTAAATTAGTAATTGTACCTTATTTTTTGTGGTACCTTATTCTTTTAATCATTAATTCATTTTGCTTATAAAATTGCCTCACGTAAAAAAGGACAACACGGCGTAGTTGTGAAAAAAAAAACGACTCATCAGTCACTATGTAACAAGTGATTTGCAAAGGAGTATAAGTGCAAGTGGAAGCGGCAGACATCGTTATTCCCTGTTCCAAAATGTTAGATATTTTATGTAAACAAGGGGTTGAAAGAACGAAAAAATTGATAGAAAACTGTGCAATCTATAATGTGATGATAGACATTATTATTAATTGATTTTAAATTATAACATGATAAACTTGAATTATTGAAAAATTTGGTTGATCATTTTCGCAAGATTGTTATTTTAAACAAAACTATAGTAAAAATAAGTTTTTTTCGTGCAGTTATTTTTCTTAGACTGGGAACACAGCAGAGATTTGAAACATTTTGTGCAATCGCCGCCATTTTATTTTTGTCTATTGTTCTTTTCCAATCTCCGTACTCGAGTGTGTATCTTGCTGCGTATATGTGTTGTTGTTAAAGATCTTGTTATTTTGTAATGGTTTTAATTAAGTTTTTGTTGTTGGTTCTTGTTATTTGTTTCTTGTTACGTTATAATTGTGCCGCGCGAGAGCAAAGCCGGGGGAAATAGGAACAAAAATATTTTTCCCAAGTGAAAAATGTTTTGGGCAACTGTCACTTTGACAGTGACTTTTCGTGACATTTCTTTGTTTACAAAAAATATCTAAGATTATGGATCAGGGTATAAAACCGTTAGTATGATACCCTGTATCGCAGTGTGCACGACCCATCGGAGCTCACACTACACTAGTTAGTACAAACTAGTACAAAGAGTGCTCACCCATGGCCGTCCGCTGCAGCGCGTACAGCTCCTGTCCTAGCGGCGAGTGGAAGAAGCTGCGATGCCTGAAATGCGGTTGCGAGTTGGGCGCCAGGTCCGCCACGAGCTGCAGGAAGGAGGGTCGCGAGTGTGGGCGGTGCGCCCAGCACGCACGCATGAGCTCGTAGAGGCGGTCGGGACAGTGCTCCGGCCGCTCCATCACGCCACCTTCCACCACATACCGCACCACCTGCTCGTTGGACAGGCCCTGGGGGGAAGTAATAAACGTTGTGGCACAGACTGTCGTGGATGGAGGTCGGCAGTCGCAGTGCTGGGGGCACCGGTGTGGTCCATTGGAGAGCCTGGGGCTCTCCCGCTGTAGCACCGAGGGAGACCGAACCAGGGGGGTTTTTTGTGGGTAAAAATCTCACGTAACCCAGCTGCTCCTCATGGCAACGGGTATCTTCAGATTTCCCCGACGGGAAAAAAAAAGGATTAGCTGTGTGAGACACAGATACACAACTCAAACATCCGAGATCCGAAAACAAACTTTACGCTCACCAAATCTGTCCCGGCCGGGAATCAAACCCAGGGAACATCAGAACCTCGGTTTGTAGACAGGATTACTATGAAGTTAGCTCTGGAGTCGTCAAGTATATATATAAAGCAGAGCCCGTCTCTACACAGTGAGACGGCGATGGAAGGTAAGCCCTTCTAATTTTTCCTTCTAGTTGAAGCAATGAGCTATTGAGGTTTAATTATATGCAATTGGCGAGTTAACAACTTTTAGATTATTACCTGGTACGGCTGCATGGCAAGCGTCGCCATCTCCCATAATACGACGCCGTAACTCCACGCGTCGCTATTGCTGGAGAAGACCTGGAAACACACCATAACATTGTAACCTTATTTTCCGTTACAATACAAGTGCCAATGACCACTAGCTCATTTGTACGAACCCTCGACCTTACAGATCGGCGGGCACCCTAACTAATGGGCCATCCAACAACCAAAACAAACTTGGCACAGAAAAACAAACAACCAAGACCCCACAGCAACTTTATGCTCACCACACAAAGTTTGCTCCGGGCGGGTATCAAACCCGGAGTCTCTCGCTTTGCTACTCTACACTATATAGTAACCCTGTTCACTAGTCGTAGACAGATGTCCATTCCACTCGTCCAATATCTTTATCCAAGATTTCTTAGTATATTTTGAACAGTATTTTGCGTAGTTTAAGAAAACGGAGGAAATTGATCAAAGAATCTTTGATGAAAAATAAGTGTTACTAATAATTTCAAAAACTGGATGACTTCAACAAATCAGGTGATTTGATCAACTGTTAGTGGCCAACTCGATAAGTGGCTAAGGTTACACTTGTAGCCTTAGCCACGGAGCTATCCATAGCTCCAGCATAGCTTTAAAAATCCATACTAATATTATAAATGCAAAAGTGTGTTTGTTGGTTTGTTGATTTGTTGGTTTGTCCTTCTTTCACGCAATAACGAAGCAACGGATCGAAGTGATTTTTGGCATAGATATAGTTTATGGACCGGGGAGTAACATAGGCTACTTTTTATCCTGGAAACATGTACGGTTCCTGTGGGAACATGGGTGAAAACCACGGGCAGAAGTCAGTGTGACATAAAATTGACATTGACAGCTGTCAATAAAGTTTTATAATGTTGTCAAGTTGATTTATTTTGACAGATCGGTTTGACGGTTCCTGTGGGAACGCGGGTGAAAACAACGGGCAGAAGCTAGTAAATAAATAAATAAGCAAACAAAACTCACCCCGTCTTTCAAACTCTCGGGGCTCATCCATCGGACGGGCAGTAGGCCCTTGGTGCCTTTCCTATAGTAATCAGTCTCATAAATATCTCTGGTCATGCCGAAGTCCCCCACTTTGACCGTGAGGTCCCCGGCGACCATGCAGTTCCGCGCCGCGAGGTCACGGTGCACGAACTTCTTGGCCGATAGGTAGGCCATACCGTCGGCTATTTCTATAGCCATCTGAAATAAACATGTCCAAATTAGATTTTTTTACTAAATTTGAACTCTAACTATGTGGACCTACACTACAGTCTGTACAAGATGCGCCTTCTGTACTGGAGCATAACCTTTCGTATGCCAGGATTTCGGACACAATAGAAAATCTATTGTTCGTCGCGCGGATCAACGCTCCTGGTAAACGAAAGATTAATATTGAAATAGCCCTAACATTTCAAGTGATAGCTATCAATAGAAATCTAAGAAAAAAGCTCAAACGGATTGTTATTCTATAAAAGTACTGCGACAAGTTGCTGAAGCATGTCTCAAGATGACTCGCATAATTTCATTTCAATAGGGTTGTATTTTTTTAGGGTTCCGTACCTCAAAAGGAAAAAAGGAATCCTTATAGCATCATTCCGTTGTCCGTCTGTCTGTCAAAACCGCGGGAATCAAAATCTATAGTATACATCCCTTTGACCTAGAATCATGAAACTTGGCAAGAAGCAATGTCATGGCACAAGGGAAAAATCCGAAAACCGTAAATTTGTAGCTGCAACACAGAAACAAATTATATGGGAACTGATTTTGGGGCAACACTTAAAACATCGGAAAAATGTTAGACACTCGATTCCCGTGATGTACGAACTGCATACCTACACGTTCGTACAGAACCCTCGGCGCGCGAGTCCAACTCACACTTGGCCAGTTTTTAAACAATGACTGGTTGTTCTTTCACGCATCCAGCTGTACAACTGACCTGCAGTATATTCTGCAGCGTGGGCGGGCTGTTGCCCGCTTCTTTCTTGGGCAGCGAGCCGTCCGGGTCGGGTCGGTGCGAGCGCAGGTATGTTTTGAGGTCCCCGCACTCCATGAGCTCCATCACCACGAGCGTGGGCTGCCCGCGGGACACCACGCCCAGCAGCCGCACCACGTGGAACGTGTCGAACGCCTTCATCACCGACGCTTCGTTCAGGAACTCGATGCGCTCCCTGGAGTGCAACACCACAGTTAAGCCGGGCTCAGATTACTGTGTCGGGGTGTGTCGTGACGCGACAGAACGATATCCAATTCATACAAAGGACAAGCATCGAGATACTAACCCCGAGAGATGAAATACTGCACTATCCGATCTGACAATAATGTATTGATTTTGCTGTAACTAATAACAGCGCTCAACGTATTAGCGCACGGGGAATCGGCGTTAGGCGCTGGCTTAGCCAATCAGAGCGCATTATGTCTAGGCACAAATGGTGGAATTTATTTCGTGCAAAACAAACGTCACTGCATCTCTAGGGGTTAGTTCCTCATGAAATGGAACAACAGGAAGGAAGTAGTCCGTTTCAAAATGGGGTATTTTTTATATTCACATGCAGGAGACAAAGCTTTGCAAGGTGAGGCCTCTATTCAGCAATGGGACACGATGGGTATTTGACCATTACCTCATCTGCTTGCAAAATATATTTTCAACTGTAGATAAAGCAAAAACCAAATAAATTATTACCTGTCAGTGGCATGTTCATTGACAGTTTTCACAGCGCACCGAGTTTCCGCCTTGCCTTTTATAAGATCTTTTGCAAGTCCTTCATATACCTGGAATGAAAAAATAATTAATCAACTCATTTAAACTATGTAAGAAAAGCAACTATAGAATACTTATTATTATTTGAAAATCATAGCCATAATGGAGTCCGATGTCTGATGCGTTAAAAAAGGAGTGGCCAGCTATTTGTGTCACATCAGAACGTGAAGTCTAAACAGGGGCGGGGTAATACGTGAGTGGCACGGCGACTTGTGGTCGGCGTCGGCTACACGAAGCGAGAAGCCTCTCATGGCATGTAGCGACCACCGGCGTCAACCGTGTGCCGCGAGCTCATATAAAACTAACGAAAACAGGCAAATGGCTGAGATGCGAACTATGCATACTTAACAGCACCAAGTCTTTACATAATGGTCCTTCTCACGGATGTTGTAAAATTCAGATTAGATTGGAAACTAGACAAAAGCATATTGAAAATAATTTTATTCCAAAACTCAACATTATGAAACATTTTTCAAGATCTCAGGCTGTCAGAGTATTTAACAGCTTACCTGTCAGTATGTAGTCGATAGAAAGCCAATTTAAATTATAAGACCTCTTGCTGTGGGTGCTTTTATTCGGTGGAAGTGTTTGTGACTCGTAAGAAGTGATGACATCAGCGATCTTTGTTATACTCATTTCTTTTTTTTTTTACTGTGTCTTTTTAAATCTATAGATTCTGACTTTTTATTTTAATTATCATAGTGCACCTTATTTTTTTTTCCTTCTTATTTATTTTGAGGCTTTTGAGGCCTAAACAATAATTCCACTTACAGTACTAATTTCATTCACAGGTAGACTTAATTATGCAAAAACATCTCATAAAGAGAAATTGCAGCATCAGTTGTAGGATTTGCTAAGTGCACCTTATTTTGTTTTTATTAATTACTGATTTGATGCGTTTGTGTAATTATACTTTTTTCAAACACAATGTAACAATTGTTGAATTGAATCGATGTACAAAAGTTGTCGCACCATGCCGAAGGAGCCCTGCCCGAGCTCGCGGATGAATTCGATGTGTCCCCGCGGCACCTCCCACTCGTCCGGCACGTACACCGTGGACACGTACTCCGGGTTCACGCTCGCGAACAGCTTGTGCGCCTCCGTCGGGGACAGCAGCCCGCGCCGCACGTACCTGGGGGGCAAGGGGGGACATCACTACTTGATTTATGATCAATCTTCTCGTGGACCAAAATCAGGACATCACTACTTGATTGGTCAGTCTTCTCGTGGACCAAAATGAGGACATCACTACTTGATTTAAGCTCAGTGTTCTCGTGGACCAACATCAGGACATCACTACTTGATTTATGCTCAGTCTTATCGTGGACCAAAATCAGGACATCAGTACTTGATTTATACTCAGTCAAATCAAATCAAATCAAATCAAATTATTTATTTGCATAAAACATGGTGTTATAGTACAGTTGTTTCATTACAAAGATTTTGCGCAAACATGTTTTTTTGCCATAATGGCGTGCAAATTTTAAACAATAGTAGTACTTATAAAACTTTAGAATTAATGATATTTTAACTAAGATTATATAAAGTGAGTAATTTATAGTTTCAATTCCAGATATTTTAACTTATGGTTCAATACACGGAAGATTCACAATAATAATAATAATAGTCTTCTCGTGGACTAAAAGGAGGACATCATTACTTGATTTATACTCAGTCTTCTCGAGGACTAAAAGCAGGACATCAGTACTTGATTTATACTCAGTCTTCTCGTGACCAAAAGGAGGGACATCACTACTTGATTTATGCTCACTCTTCTCGTGGACCAAAATAAGGACATCATTACTTGATTTATACTCAGTCTTCTCGTGGACTAAAAGGAGGACATCATTACTTGATTTATACTCAGTCTTCTCGTGGAAACCACAAGGGGGGACATCACTATTTGATTGATGCTCAGATGAAGAGATATATAAACCCTTTTCTCTAGATAAATCTCCAACAAATGTATGTTTTGTACTATTTATATTATAAATTATAATTCACGGGCAGTATGCGAAAATTTTGGTGGTGAAATAGAGCTGAACTGATGATGAGGACGGAAATTGGTCATACGTATATATGTACCGTAATTCGAGAAATGAACCGTAATAAAATGTTATCCATGTCATATTTTCGAAGTAGGTTATAACCCTAGCGGTACACATGCACAAAAAGGCATAGTGTGAAAATCACATCATACCGATTTGATCTAAAGAACTTCCTCTAGAGCAGCGAGACGCACGCGAAACGGTCGCATTTTGAAAGGTTTGTAATAAGTATAGGAGTTTCCCGGCCACTTTTCGCCACTAGGTTCGCCAATAAACAATAATGTCATCAAATTAGCAATACTACAGTTAGTGGCGCTCTCTACTTTTAGGTATACGACGACCTGCGCCTGCGCTGCAGTGTTGCTCTATGAAATGATTAAATCTTACCAAATGACACCAGTCAGAACCAGGATCATGACGAGGCATCCGCAGACCACTCCCCACACCCAGTCGTAGGAGACCGGAATTTTCGACGCCTGAAAAAAAGAGTTATTGAGTTTATGTAGTAAAAGTGTATATTTAATTTTTTTTCAAATAGATTACAAAAAGTTAGCAGCTGTAGCTAATCTAAATGCTTTCGGTGGCACTGACATTGTTTGGACGTGTGAAGCTTGATTGTTTCTAACATGAATTTTAATAAATTTTTTATATTACTTGATAACGAGACGGTCGTTTTCTGATGGTAAACATAACGCCAGCTCATAAAAATATCAGTGCCCTAGAACTACGCGGCACTGCACTGCTCTCGTTACCCTGAGACATTGGGTAAGTCTTAAGTCTCAAAAGCCCAGTAATTTCACCGAGTACTTTGCTGATCAAACCGGAACACATTAATGCTTGTAAATCACAGCTTAGCAGCAGACTACAAGAGCAAAGCCATAGTGCCCACCCAGACGGACATTCGCAGAAGAATTAGGCCTCCCACCTGATAAAAAATGGTTTTAAAATGTTTTTTGTACTATTGGATAACGAGACGAGCTGGTCGTTTGCCTGATGGTAAGCATAACAATTGCAGTGCTACTCAGAACTTTGAAACCCAAAGGCCTGCGCGGCACTGCACTGCTCTCGTTACCCTGAGACATTAAGTAAGTCTTAAGTCTCATAAGCCCAGTAGTTACCGGTATATCAATATAGACGTCAGCGGAAGCGTTCCCCGGCCCCCGGACCGTGATGGGGGTGACTTTGATGCTGTAGTTGCCGGGGTTGAGTCCGCGGATCACGTGGCCGTGGTTCATCTCGTACTCGTCGGCTGGCACGCAGTTCTGCAGGGTGGAGGCCTCCTGTAACACAAAGTTAATATTGGTCACAGCAGTTTTAAGCAACCAGCCGTGCTTACATGCGTGCCGTGACAAAATTTTGTTGATGCTTATTATCGTGCATTTATCTCGTATTCGCACGAGAAAGAGCGAGACAAAACAGAAGACAAAATTTTGTCGTGGTGCGCATGTTAGTCTAGCTGGTGATATAGTTACTGCTGGGTCATTCCACGGTGACGGGCGTGACATTTCAACTTCTATTTTGTGCATTTATTCTTTAACTATTATACGAAATTGCTTAAATACTATTGTAATAGATAAGACATCGATGGTTTTTACTAAATTTACAACATTTTTTTTCTTATTCGGCTCACAAAACAAGTTACGACGATTTTAGTCGCTGTGACGGGCGTGACGCGTACTCGAACAAGATTATCGACCTCTTCGACAAGACACAAAATTTCTGCTAATTACACAATTGTTTTTTAAATTCAATTAGTCCGCCTTTTAGAATAATATGCCTTCTAGATTTACAGTGATATGTCGTATGTGAATATTTGATATTGCAGTTTTCATGACCTGAAATAAGTTGTGACGGGCGTGACAAGAATTTGTGACGGGCGTGACGAGTTCAATTTTTAATAAGTACACAAACAATTTTATCACCTAAAGTCATATAAGCATTAACCCAAATTCTAAATTTATAAGCAAAAGTTTAAAAAACTCCTTTTATTAGCCGGTTTTGTTAATGTTAGGACTAACTCTTCTGCGGGTGTCCGTCTGGGTTGTTACCACCGCTTTGCTCGTGAAGTCTGCCGCCAAGCAGTAATGTGCAAGCATTACTGTGTTCCGGTTTGATGACCAGAGTAGCCAGTGAAATTACTGGGCTTATGAGACTTAATGCCTAATGTCTCAGGGTAACAAGCGCACTGCAGTGCCGCGCTGGCCTTTGTGTTTCAAAGCTCTGAGTGGCACTGCAATTGTTATAGACCGGCGTTAGGCTTACCATCAGGCAAACGACCAGCTCGTCTTGTAACCAAATAATATATAAATAAAAAAAAAGGTAAAAATACTGTGATGGGCGTGATTTGTGACGGGCGTGACCAAAGTAATTTGCTCAGCATCACCAATCAGTAACATAAAAATTTATAAAAGTTATTCACATACATTCCTTTGCGACATATCCTTACTTTCGTAAGCTTTATTACAACATGCAAGTGATTTGGACTCTTTGATGAGAACTTTTCTATGTATTTTGTGACGGGCGTGACATGCAAACTTGCCTTGCTAAAATGATTAGTAAAATATTATGTAATTATCTGAGAAACACCAAAAATTGTTCTACCACAAGCTGATATCTTGAGCACTCTGTTGACAGTCAAAATATCGCGGAATAACCCATAGAAAACGCAAATCAGTGTTTCCAACACACATGTGTTTTTTCTACCATGGAAATTCCTTGGCAAGATGAAACTTCAAATGAAATTTGATTGAGTGAATGCTAGAATTTTGTTTTTTTTACATCATTAGGTGAAAATTAAACACATTTACTATTAGTAATTAATGTTAAAGTGCTTGTAACATAACATTTACTTTTATCTCATCTGGTATCGATTACCGTGGAATGGCCCTGCTATATCTTTAGAGGCACTATAAGCCTGTCAATTATTGCCATTAATAATCGACAGGCTTAATAATAATATTATTATTCTCTTATTGAAATTTAATCTCGGGTCTTTGACCGGGCTCTTTATAGGCGTTAGACAATTTTTACATAAAAAAAGTGGAACAAGAGAAGTGAAAAAAAAGTGGTGGATCAATTTGCACGAAACTGGTAACACGCTAAACCTAGAGACAAAATAAATGGAGACTTTTAATTGTTCTAGATATTACACATACATTATCCTCTTGTATCTTGGTGTAAAGCACGCTGTAGGCGACGACGAATCCGTTCGGGTTGGCGGGCGGGTCCCACGTGACGTTGACGTCATTCGTCTTATTAGAGTTGCCAAGCTGGGCGCGCACTCTGCCCACTGTGTCTGCATTAGCTGTGGACGACAAACTTGTTTTAGCCAAACCCAAAGTAAAATTTGGAAGTATTCAGTAAATTTACTGGCCTATGACACTTAATAACCGTCTCTCACCCTCTTATTTTTTTTACTAAACATTCTTAAACGGTGGTGTAAACTATGTTTTGTCTTTGTTGTTCTTTTACAATTTTAAACTGAATCGAAAGGGACAAAACACAGTTTAACTACACCGCCGTTTATTACTAAGAGCATCAGGGTCTAAGGGTAACCGCGTTACCACAAAAAACACTTTTAGATGCCTATTTATCTAAATAGTGGCGTCGATTCTGTCATCTCATACCTAAACCTAATTTTAGCTTCAATCTCTCTTTCTAAATGAGAACATGAGAAAGAGATGAAATATATTTTAGACCTGTCAAATTAATCCGCTTCCTTGGGTCTTTTGCAAATATAACGGCAATGAATTTAGTGACGTCTAATTTATCAAAGATGGAAGATATTTGACAGTTCTAAAACTGAATTTAGATCCGTCAATCCTCTTCCATCTCTTTCTCCTGTTATGTATTGGAAAGAGAAAGAGCGAAACTAGAATTAGGTTTAGGTGAGAAACAACACAATCGGACACTACTTGAATTACAAGATTTGTGGTTGCTCAAATTTAAACATGCGACCTTATGCATGTTTAGGAGTTAAACGCGGCTTAACACAGGTTTAGGATGTGTTTAATTTTTTTGTGGTAAGACAGGCTAAGATTCAGAAACGAGTCTCAGCCTGAGATTCAGAGACGAATCTAAGCGTGGACTCACGCTTACATACGTCAAAATTCTATACAGTTTTGACATATGGAAGCCAAAGTCTACGCTTAGAATCGTCTCTGAATCTTAGCCTAAGCGTGGACTCACGCTACCATACGTCAAAATTCTATACAGTTTTGACATATGGAAGCCAAAGTCTACGCTTAGAATCGTCTCTGAATCTTAGCCTGAATGTCTCTTGAGTTTTGACATATTATGTCACGCATATGTTTCGAAGTTTTGAGTGACACTGCAATTGTTTTGGACCATGTTTCCATCAGACAAACGAACTGTCGTTGTCGTCTCCTTACTAAGTAGTGTAAAAGAAAATTAACAGTTCCGCAGAAAACTTTTAAGTACTTAACTTTTTAACTTAGGTTTTAAATTATTAGTGAATTTAATTGGGGACCAAATCAAAATAAGTAGAACATAAAAGAGCTTGCTAGGTATTATGATGTTGGGACAAAGTTAAAAAGTTAGTACAGAAAGTACTCACTTTTCGCACATTTTTCAATATCAATGCGCATGACAGCAAACCGATAAATGGCGTCCTCCACTCAAAATCTCCCAAGGGCGGGGGCGGTCCGCCTCGGGGGCCAAGCACAGGGGTGCCAAACTCGCGCAGCTTAGCTGTATGATCGCGCAACGAGAGTTGAAGCGAACATAAAAGACTTTTCACTAGTAGTAGTAGTAAAATAAGTCATAAACATATATGTACTGGTATATTATTTTATCAAGCACTAGCTGTGCCACGCGGCCTCGCCCACGTAATTTTCTAAACTAAAATTACCCTAAGTTACTCATTGTAACATTAGCTACGTGCCAGTGAAAGTCCTGTCAAAATCGGTCCAGCCGTTTCGCAGAGAACAAATAGACAGAGAGAGACAAAACAATAGTTTTTTGGAGAAAGTAAGTACCGTTATAATTATACTTTCATATGCATTTAGTAAAATGCAGTTATTTTGACATTACAAACATACACTTCAATTGTACATATTATACACTATGTATTGATTAACAGATTTTTTATAGATAACACAAGAGGGTTTATATGAAAAGAATTGAAAATAATCGGTCAGGAAATCAAGTAAATAGACTATAAATAAAGCTCTGATCTAATGCATAACATATGATATCGTTTAAATCCTACCTATTCACGTACATGTACATATTTCATTTGATACATTTTCACGATTTAATAATAGTATATGTAAGACTTTGCCCAGAAAGATTGCTGTCAAACTTGAACCTGGCGCCTTACCGGCTAACAATCTCGTGTTCGTTTTCGACTCCAACCCGATTAAGACCAGCGGTCGCTAGGTCTTCGGCTGGAAGGAATAGTCTAGAATTTTCACTGGTTACATTTTAGAATGAACGTTATTAAGGAGACAAGTTGTTACAAAACGAAAAGAAGCTAAAACTCTAGACAACTCCTTCCACACGAAGACTAGTGACCGCTGGTTTTAATCGGTTTGGAATCGAAAACGAACACGAGATTGTTAGCCGGTAAGGCCAATATAAAAAACCAAAGAAATAATTACCCAGTTCGAGCGTAAGAAACGTATGGAACGCCCTGTCAGAGCACCAGCGCTGGTCGTAGGCTTCCTTCGATTCGTTCTCAGCTTGCATGCGACAGGCCCAGACGCTGACGGTGTACCAGGTGAAGTGACGCATATTCTTGACGGTTACTGTGTTGGCTTTATCATCCAACTCGTAGTACACCGACTTTACGTAGCCTGCAAAAGAAAAGTTTAGGCTTGGACTATGCGCTTCCGGTACCGGCACTGTGGCGCAAGTACGGAACTTTTCGATCCATATCGATCGATAAATTGACAATTCGATTAGATAAAATTATAAACAGGTAGGACGTTGTTGATTTTTGTCGAAAACGAGACGTAACCTTTTTCCCGAGAACGAAAACTAATCTCCGAAACTAGTTCTGCGACGACGAAAAGTTTTACTTGTAATCTGTTATCGATTGCATTTCCTACACAATGACGTTAAATTTTCATTGAATTGACCCGAAAAGTACTCATTTCGCGAAGTGATTTTCGTGTAAAAACCGTGGCGAACGACGATAAAACCATTTAACGTTATGTTAAAATAGTCTTCGTTTTATATACCAGGGGCCTGTTTCATAAAAAATATTAGTCTAATATTATGAGCTTAATTTTTCTTTTTCCATATAAAATATGAGGCTAATACTCATAATATTAGACTAATATTTTTTATGAAACCGGCCCCTGTCTCGAATTGTGAGATGCGAATATTCATATTGAAGAAAGTAGATTGAACTTCGTTTCGTATACGAATAAATCAAGGACTAGCCATCTCTATTTTAAATTTTTAACGATTCGAACTGTCAATTTTATTTATGGAAAAGATCGGTACTTGCACGGCTGATTAGATGAGAGTTCCTGCGGTACCAGTCAGTTTTGTCGATATGGTTTCGGTCGGTTCAATCGAGCTGGGGCCAGCTCCGTGGTATGAATGGGTCAAAATGAAATGAGTTAAATCGCACGATCAAAAGTAGTGACGATAAGTAGCAAGTGTTAATTTTAAGCTATGTTATTAACATATTGTTAATTAGGATAATGGGTTGAAGTCAAGGTTGTTTTCGAGTTATGAAAGAACGTTTATTTGTTTACTGAAGTTAAGATTATAGGTTTTTTACATCAGCTTCCAAGAAGGCTTATGATAGTGAAATGACTCGAAATCTTTTAATTTTTAGTAATATTCTGAGTTACTGTTCTGAAAATCAAACTTTTTCATATGAAGTTAGAACAGCTTTCAAATTTTACCCGGAATTATTTCAATGAATACAAATTTAAAACATCTTCCGATACATAGCATTGATTAATGTATTAGCGACTTAATTCCGTCGACATAAGACTTTCCACACTAAGTTATAAATAATACATGCATTTTATTTTACGATGAGTATGTATTTGAATCAATTTGTATAATTGTATACTCTATAAAACTACATGCATCCAGAGCGTAAAACTACTATATCCAATTACATGCTGGGCTATTTGCTCATCCAACTATTAAATTGTCTACATCGGTTATATCTTGTAGGAATCATAAATGTTGGTTGGCTGAATTGCATTGATCTTACTGAACTGTGAAATAAAATGAATATTATTCAAAGTGGAATTTATTCAATATGGAATTTATTCAAAATGAGATTTATTCAGCTAGTCAAAAGATAATACGGACACCTTTTGGCTGAGATTGAAAATAAAACTATACTTTTCCAGTCTATTTTCCAGAAGGTAAGTATTCAAATTGTATGTGTTAAGTTTGTGTTCAACAACTTCGTACATATAAAAAATGTGAAACATCCAAAGGTACTTCTTAGTTTTGACAGACTTATAGAATGAAGCAATACAATCTCAACTGCATAGATGCATAAGTTTTATTAGACTAGATTTACCAAATTAATAAAAAAAACAGCGGCCGAAGTAAACTAAATGTGCACCAAGCCATTAAATTTACCCGTGAGACTATAACTTAGTGTGAGAGATTCAATAGTTCCCTTTTGTTTACTTACTACAGTGCAAAACGGGTGCAAATCGATCGTTGCAATTCAACCATAAACAAACAAAAACGGCATATATATACGCCTGTGACGGTAACGCATGCACCGAGTACCCGTGATCGAAATTATAACGATATACAATATAACAATGTAACGTAATCCATGATCGTAACCTGTGTGATTTTCCTTAATGACGCACACTTTAGGCACGGCGTGACTGCACTTGACTGAAACGAGAATGTTAGATGGTTGTGAGGTGATGCAAGCATGACACAGGTAAAAAGCGAAGAGGAAGCGGCAGTAGGCGAGTTGGAGCAGCAGACATGCTGTGGAGTACCGGACAATTAGACAAATACACGAGACTTCATTTTACTTCTTTTTAACCGACTTCAAAAAAAGGAGGAGGTTCTCAATTCCGTTGCTATTTTTTTAATGTTTTTTACCTCATTACTCCGTCATTTATAAACCGACTTTTGAAAACTCTTTATTCGAAAGGATATACTTTCAGATTGGTCTCATAGAAATTGTATCAAAATCGGTTCAGTAGTTTGGTTTTTAAATCAAAATAACCGAAAACAGTTATGTCATCCAAGTAAACAAAATTGCTATTTTACTTTTTACTGCATTTTTTCACAGCTGATTTTTCGAAGTCGGTTTTTTTGTATCAATCATTTTTTTTAGTGATGATATATTATTTTTTGACAATTATTACCGCTCAAAAGATAATAGCTAATTAATACTAGCCGATTACAAGTGAAGCTCCTATATTATATTGAGTTTTTAGGAATATAGTCCACCTTTATGTCAAAAGTATTACTTTGCTTATCCGGTACGTCGCTAGAGTCGAGAAATTGATGTTAATGAAGTAGATGACATGGGAAAATGCTATTGAAAAATGATAACTGTGACTGCTGAATGTAAAATGGGAAGCACACAAATAAATAGAATATTCATACATCAATATTTGAGCAAACAAGTTTTAGAAAGCAAAACCAAACATTGGCATCCCTCCCAAAAAGCCCACGTTTAAGGCTTGTATAAGATTCGGTGAATTCAAGCACTATTCTGACGAACACCTGCTTTCCGATTGTCGACAAAACCTCGCGTTACTACCCCTTCGTATTACGAAAAATAAATACAATGTCATTGATATCGGAAACAAAAAAATCATACATAAAAACGCGTGTCAAATTATAAGCATTCTCCTTTTTTACAAAATTTCCAAAACTGCTACGACATGGACGTCACTAGCTAGTTACTATAGCTATATATAGTTAAATTGATAACCATTGTTTTTACAGCCTATCATAATATTATACTCTAACACTATTTATAGGGTCAGCTCACATCAAAACGCGACGTGACACGGAGCGGCGTGCTCATTTTAACCGACTTCGAAAAAGGAGGCGGAGGTTACATGTTCGTCTGTATGTAGTTTTTAAGATTAGCGATGGAATAAGTATACAACTTATCTACTACACAAAGAGGACTTGCTGCGCGCTTTGTCTGTAATGTATAATTATGTTACTCGATTACTACGCCAATTATCAACCAATTTGATTATTTATTTTTTCCATGATTATACAACCAGAGGTTAAATTGGTATGTTATCCCGAAATGGGGTGAATATACTCCTAGAGGTCTACAACATTTGTTTTACAAGTTTTTGAAATTCCGTATTTTTCACTGAAGAAAAGGCATTTAAAGTTTATGTCAAAATTGTACTACAGAACTTCCGGGCAGCCCTAGATCAGCTGATTCACTTGAACTGTGTTGATCTTTGCTAATGTTATGCTAATGTTGATTAGAAAAAACTTAGAAAAAAAATGTCGCGCAGTTCCCGTTTGAAGTTAGTTTCTTCTTTTTTTGGAAATTTTGAATTACTTTTTCCAAGGGATGTTCTCACAATTTATCGAGAACCATGGTCCTAATCACTCCCTTCCAGGTAACATATCAATTCAAACGCACGCGGTATGTCAAGGGTTGTCCATTAATAAATTTTATGAAAGAATATGAGCATCAAAAATCAGCATGAAATCCCATACTTATACCTATCGCGATTTTTTCGCTGAAGTCGGTTCTTGCTTTTTTAAATGCATTTTTTTTTGTTAAGAAGTTCTTGCATCGTCATCTTAAAACATACCCGCCGTGTCGCGTCGTGTCGCGTCTCGGTGCGAGCAGACTCTTACTAAAGCTTACCTTCCCCATCGGTGCTGTTAGAGTAGTTGAGTCCGGGCCGCGGACTGATATTCTTGGTGAGCTCGACCAGCATCCTGCTCAAACTCTTGTTGACTGATCTCTTGATTCTACTCGACGGTGTTTTCATCTTGCCTCTGTCACTGCTCTTCTTGTAAACCTAATGATATTTTTAGAAAGAAACTTTAGCTTTAACGAACACTTTAAATTAGGCAAACAATGGACGCTGGTTTGAGGTTTTGCTATTCGAGACAACGTTAAAAATTAAGGGAATAATGTTACAGAAACGAATGGCGTTAATACAATGATGTTTTCCTTGAGGACTTTTGTGTGTAAATAGGCTTAGAGAAATCGTAACTGGATCGCTTTGCTGTACTGACCGTGAAACTTTATTAGATCATGAATTTTGAACATCACTCTGCCATCGACCCATAGTATATGATATTTTTTTAGCTCCGTCAGTTTTATATATATTATAAAGGTACACAGTTACAAAGTTACACAGAGCATACAAACAACAAAAGGTCCATAAAGGTTGCGCTATTTTTTTTCATTTCGAGGCATGGAACTCTAAATCCGTACTATTATAAATCCGAAAGTGTGTTTGTTGGTTTGTTGGTTATCCTTCTTTCACACAGCAACGGAGTCGTTACTCCGATCGACGTTATTTTTTTGCATAGAATGTATAGTTTGTGGACTGGATAGTAACATAGGCTACTTTTCCTGCTCAGTATTACAAATGGGAAAGTTTGTGTGAATATTTGTTACCACGTAACAACTACACCCCTTTGGGACGAAATTTGGAATGTAGATAGTTTAGCTTCTGGAAAAACACATAAGCTATTAAGATATATATACAACGCGGACGAAGCCGCAGGCAGAGGCTAGTTCATAAAAATACACGGTTCCTATGGGAATCCATACGGGTGAAACCATGGGTAGAAGGTATTATGGTATATTTACCAAATTCTGCAGTTCATTTTCAAAGTGTATCATGTCCATTCGTTCTTCCTCCGCCCGGACGCTGAACCTGATAACGGGTTTGGTTTCTTCTTTGCATGCGCAGGTGCCGTTGCTGACGTCTCCAGTCTGTTTCTCCTCTTTTGTGTCCTGAGCCTCTTCTAACCGGGACGCTATGAGGTTGGCTAGGGCAGTTGCTGTAAAACAAATAAGCTCTCATTTAATACTACTGACTTCTCATCATCAACCGGGAAATGTCCACTGCTGAAAATCGGCTTTCTCTAAATAGGAGAGATGTTTCCATAATAAACTACGCTTTGGCAGGGCCATATCAACAACCAACTATTGCTTAGAATTGGGATATTTTAAACGACAATCGAAAGGAATCGGAAACCGATTCCTACTGGTTTAAGAATCGGTTCTCACAGGACAAAAAAGGTTTCGGTTCTTCCCGGTTATTTTGAAATCGGTTGAAACCGGTTGCATGCCCTAGTAGTAACGGTAAGGGCACAGATACTAACGGTTGCTGCAGGTGTCCTTCGAGCTGTGCCTGCCGGCTAGTATCTCGTCGCGGTTGTAGCTGTTGGCCTGCACCTCCACGTGGTAGAGCACGATGGTCCCGTTGGGCATGGCGGGCGGCAGCCAGCGGATGCACACGGAGTGTGGCCCGTGGTGCTCCACGCCCAACTGCAGCGGCGGGCTGGGGGCTGCCAACGACAAACAACTTTTATTTAGCCGACTACCAAAAAAGGAGGAGGTGCTCAATTCAGTTGTATATTTTATTTATTTTGTTACATACTAGGTGGTAGGACTAACTCTTCTGCGAGTGTCCGTCTGGGTTGTTACCACCGCTTTGCTCGTGAAGTATGCCGCCGAGCAGTAATGTGCAAGCATTACTTTGTTCCGGTTTGATGAGTAGAGTAGCCAGTGAAATTACTGGGCTTATGAGACTTAATACATAATGTCTCAGGGTAACGATCGCATTGCAGTGCCGCGCACGCCTTCGTGTTTCAAAGTTCTGAGTGGCACTGCATGTTATGGGCCGGCGTTATGCTAACCATCAGGCAAACGACCTGCTCATCTCGTTACCAAATAGCATAAAAAAAAATATGGTAAAAATTAAACGAAATGAATACTCACGGCCAGGCAGAGTCCGAAAGTATATGATAGAGCTCTGGGCGCCTCTCTTGTCCTGCAGTGTCGTGTAAGTCTTCACGTAGGCGGCGTATCTGGTGAAGGGAACCAGCTGCGGCAGCGGCGAGAACATCGGCTGTTGCTCGCAAACTTTAAACACGTTGTTGCTCTTTGTGTCTTGGACTTCGGTCGCGTTGCCGGCCGTCGAGTCGCCGTTGGTTATGTCGAGGACGTTCCAGCTGGAAAGAAAGTTGTTTGTGTGCTGCCCGCGGGTACACTCCCATGTCCACACATTTCTATACGAAACGAAATTTTTTTTATCGAAACTCGTATTTTATGTAAGTCTTTGGTGGTAGCTGACTAACCCTTCTGCGAGTGTCCGTCTGGGTTGGTACCACCGCTTTGCTCGTGAAGTCAGCCGCCAAGCAGTAATGTGCGAACATTACTGTGTTCCGGTTAGATGAGCAGAGTACCCAGTGAAATTACTGGGCTTATGAGACTCAATACCTAATGTCTCAGGGTAATAAGCGCACTGCAGTGCCGCGCAGGCCTTTGCGTTTCATAGTTCTGAGTGGCACTGCAATTGTTATTGCCCGGCGTTATGCTTACCATCAGGGAAAAGACCAGCTTATGTCGCTATCAAAAAAAAACTTAAAAGCGTCAATCACATCACCACTAAACACTAACAAACAAACAAACAAACAACCTCTCACCCTAAACGCATATACCGTCTCCGTTCCGTCGCGGGTAAAAATTAGCTCACATTCTGACCTATCGCGAATAAAAAGAACACCCCATCACCTAAGTTATAGGTAACACTTACATATCAGAGCACGCATCCCTCTGTTGGTACAGAGTGACATTGGTCTCCGTGGCGATATAATACAGAGAGTACCCGAGCAGCTTCCGCATGTCATCCGGACAGTAAGTGTTCCACCGCAGCACGGCCGCTTGGTCGCGGAGCTCCGCCACAGCTAGGTTTAGGTACCCCGGAAGACCTACGAGAGTGAACTGAGTCATTTAAGAGGAACCAACCCGCCATACTTTCCATACAAACGCTCGTACGTGATTATAGTGTTGTATCAATTTTTTTCTTTGTATGTTTTGAACAAATAGGTATCTTGTGCATTATATCTAGGTTTTTATGGAACCAAAAATTTAAAATTTTACAACCCAATTCAGTAAAAGCCTAAAAAAACAGCCTTTCAAAACTAATTTAACCTTGACTTTGGCCGTTAACAATATTCTCATATTAGTAAAAGTAAACAAAACACGTTCATTGAAGCCTTGACTATGTAATGGAGATTCTAAATAACAACAATTTTTTTCACAAACTTGTACGGCATTTTCTAAAACACGTATTTCCTGGAATATATTTTAGGAAATTACCACGCACTAATTGTCTTCGGAAATTTTTTTTTGATGTTTATTTCAAAATTTTCGGAATGCCAACCGAGGGCTATGGCGTTGTCTCTCTTTTTCCGTAGTGCCTGTTTTTCTTCGATGCAACAACAAGCCCTTAGGCTATTTTTGCGTTCTACTTAGGCCGGCCGGGAAGGGGCACCTTAAACCAGGTGGTAGAACTGACTCTTGTGAGTGTCCGTTTGGGTTACACAGCTTTGATCGTGCAGCCTAAAGCCAATCACGATCACGAAGAGTTACTGTGTTTCGGCTTGATGAGCAAAGTAGTCAATGAAATTACTGAGCTTATGAGACTTATGCCTTCCATCTGGCTAACGACACTCTCGTCTCGTTAATCAGTAGTATAAAAACCATAGGGACGTTTGCAACAAACACTCTCAGAAGTGAAAAATGTCAGAAAACTTGTTAAGAGAAATGTAGACTTTTCAATCAGTGAGTTAACTACTTTAAAATACTTATTTTACTTATCTTATGTTCGGAAAAAAAATATCCAAACACTAAGTTGTTCTAGATAGTACACTAAACGTCTTCAGGAATTTCACTGTTAGAGCCAGGACAGAAATAGCATATTTTAGTACCCATTTAAAAAGATAAAAGCCGTAGGTTTGACTAACGAGGGTCCCACGAAACAAATTTTAAGTTAAAATTTATATTATACTAAAAAAAAAATTAAATAAAAATTCAAACCTACGACAGTCGAAACTAACCTTTAAAATAATTTGTCTCAACTTACAAGACGCCTGGTTTCCATTACTGTCTTCTGACACCTCTATGTCGGTGAAATTTGACTGCGGATTTCTTGTCATGTTCTTTAACGGTAGCAGTTGGTTGTAGCACAGCTTTGGGTTCAGATGTATGTATATTGTGCCTCCTGAGATCTCAATCGGTCCATGAGTTTTCCAGTCCCATAACAATTCGAGGTTTGGATTGTTGAGTATGTGCAACACTTGCCCTCTGAAATGTAAACGATACTGAACCTTGTAGGTAAACATGAAGGCTCTAATAATAGTAAACAGTATTAATTGGTGGTTTACTTAAACTATGTTTTGTCTTTGTTATTCTTTGACAGTTTTGAACTGAATCGAAAGAGCAAACAAAACATGGTTTAACTATTCAACCGTTTAGTACTGATTATTAATAAGAGCCTAAAAGCTAAAAATGACCTTCTCCAGCCAACAAAGTTGCAGTAAACAAGAAAATAATCAACGAGTCAAAAGGTTGCAATCTTTAGAAATATTGTAAACAAAGCCTTGTGTAACATAAAACTGTTAAATATTACCAGTTGCATAAATGTTGTAATTGTAATAAACAATCAACATACCGATCTAATCTAAAAGGTAACTACCGATTTTAATACTACAGAATCTTCGTTCTTCTCGCACCCTGCAGCGTCGTCTGCGTGTTCTCTGTGGGGGCAACATCTCGGTTCTTACGATGTCCCGCCATGGGATGACTTTTAAAATAAAAAAGGAACAGTTAAAAAAGTTACGGACTCACTTATATTCCGGTTTGTTTTCTCCGATGATCCTCTTGAGACTCTTGAGAAACATGAGGGATACTAGAGGGTAGGAGCGCGTTACTTGCAGGCAGCCTGTTATCTCGACAATCTGGCCGAGGGACTTTTCTAGTGCAGCGAGGGTGTTGCCTGTAAGCACATAAACGATTTACATAAGTTTTTTTATAGTATTTGATAACGAGACGACCCGGTCGTAAGTGTGATGGTCAGCATAACGCCGGCCTATAACAATTGCAATGCCACTCAGAACTTTGAAATAATTTGTCTGAGCGGCACTGCAGTGATCTCGTTACCCTGAGACATTATGTCTCATAAGCACAGTAATTTCACTGGCCACTTTGCTCATCAAACCGGAACACAGTAATGCTTGCACATCACTGCTTGGCGGCAGACTTCACGAGCAAAGCGGTGGTACTAACCCCAGACGGACACTCGCAGAAGGGTTAGTCCTACCACCTATTTCACAAACAGTTTCACATATCTACATCGAAACTAGAAGGAAGCACCGGTCCGATGGATCCTGTTGCTGTGCGGAGTACTCTCATAGCTCAGTTTTGGAAGTACATGTGGCCCGGAGAGCAGGAGACGAATAAGTCCTTGCTCGATCGTTACCTCAGTACCTAATATGATTTAAACGGCTCCGTGACTAAATTGGTTGGCCTGCAAAGCAGGCCCCGGGTTCGATTCCTGGTCGGGGCAGATTTTGTGTGGTGAACATAAAGTTTGTTCCGGGTTGTTGTATGTTTGTCTTGTGTATCTGTATATCCATGCCACCTAGTCCCCCATTATCAAATCCTAGTGCAGGTTATGAGTGTTTAGTGCAGGTTAAGCATTTATGTTTGTCATTTCATAACTAATACTAGCTTCTGCCCGCGGTTTTCACCCGCGTTCTCACAGGAACCATGCACTTTTTTGGATATGCCATAAATCACGTCAATCCGTTGCTCGGTTACTACGTGAAAGGAGGACAAACCAACAAATCAACAAACTAACAAACGTACAAACACATTTATAATATTACTAGTAGGAAATAGGATGGAAAGGGTCAAGGTGTACTTACCGCCACCAGCCCTTATCGAGATCTCCAGCTTGCCCTTGAGATGCGTGCAGCCCGTGTACTGCCTCGCCGCGGCGACTGAATCAATCTTCCCCGCCTCGCACTGGCGCACGCAGCCGCCGTCCGACGACTTACAGGGCACGCACGTCGCGTTGTAAATGTCGCCCTCCTGCCAACGAAATCAATTTTAAACCTGACCCGTGATAAGGTGCCTCATTCAGAATATCGAAAGTAACATCGTACGTACCTCAAGGAACCCTGGCGGGCAGATGTACTCGCACTTCCTGTTCTGGTGTATCTTGTAGACCGGCAGGCGCGCGGTCGCGGAGCCCGACGGGCCCGGCGGCGGCGCCGGCATCGAGCGGCACTCCTGCTCAGTCACGCAGCGACTGAACAACTGCAAAATAAAATAAACACTCAAAGATCACTAATGGACCCTGATCAACACTCAAAGAACGCTAATGGACCCTGATCAACGCTCAAAGAACGCTAATGGACCCTGATCAACGCCCAAAGATCGCTAACGGGCCCTAATCAACGCTGAAAGATCACTAATGGAACCTGATCAACGCTCAAAGATCGCTAATGGACCCTGATCAACGCTCAAAGATCGCTAATATAGCCTGATCACACACGTGCTTCGCTAGTTTCGCTATTAGCACATGGTGAATGAGCGAAAGAAACTCGACGGCAAAAAAGTGAAGCTCTCTTTTTTTGAAGAAGCTTGCTTTGGTATAGTGACCTTTATGGTGCTTGTACAGTGTACACGGTGCGAGTAACATGCATATGTCGCGGCAGTGGAACAGGTTAGCATCGTATATACTACCGTGTATAAGCACCAATACACAGCCCAGCGACACCAAACGGTGGGAGAGGAACTCTTATTGCCTCCCTCCGAGGTCTATACCATCGAGAAGGGCAAGAAACTCGACGGTAGATATAAAAAATAAAGTGTAAGATTAGGGCTATACGCAAAGAATGCTTTTAGGCTACGCCTGACCAGAAATGACCATTGGTATGCATATAGTTACCTCGAAAGTGCCATTTGGGCATGTCTCGACGCAAACGCGCTTGTTGCCGTAGCCGAAGGAGAAATTGCGACAAACGTGACAGTTGTGCGCCGTGATGCCGTCACACCCGCCGAGGCATGCCGCATTACAGCATGTTTGGTTTGCAAGGCACCCTCGTGATCCGCACGCCGATGGACAAACTGTACAATAAAAAAATAAATTTATTGTTATTACTAGACATCATGTCCCAGTGCTGAGGAAAAAAAACGTCCTATGGTTTGCGGTGTAATGAAATATAATACCAGCTAATCCTAATAATATTATAAATGCGAAAGTGTGTTTGTTAGTTTGTTGATTTGCTGGTTTGTTGGTTTGTCCTTCTTTCACGCAGAACGGAGCAACGGACCGACGTGATTTTTGGCAAAGATATAGTTTATGGACCGGAGAGTGACATAGGCTACTTTTTATCCCAGAGATATGGACGGTTTTTGTGGGAACGCGGGTGAAAACCGCTGGCAGATTCTAGTAGTTAATACACATGTCTTGAAGAACAGTCAGCTTAAAAGATGCGTAGTCGACTCGCGACTTCAAGGCCTTGGGGGTGCAAATATCTCCCGCGCAGATGTTACTTAAGTCTGCCGTGACTTGCTTTGCCGTAGTTCCGAGTTTATCGTAATATTGAGCTTGTGCCTTAAGTTTTTAGTTGCCCAACAATTGCAGTGGCACTGAGTTGCTGCAATTGTGTTGTGCTGTGTTTTTTAGCTTTTTAAACTGCAAATAAATAATTATTTCGTGCAGTAACAATACAGGAACATTACCTTTCTGACAGTTGTTTTCGTCCCAACAGAGCAAACGCTTGTTAGAGTCCGCGGTGGGGCACGGGCGGAACACTGACTGCCGAAGGTCCTCAGTGCGACTCTGCGCATTCGGACACAAGCCACAAAACCGCGGGTCGTAATTCCCCTGCAACAATGCAACGATTAGATAAGAAATTGTTATACGAAAGATTACATGAAAAACACAAAACATGACCACCGACCGGCGATAAAAAACCGCTTCACTTATGACGTAAATATATTGTCTACAATGTTCGCAGCAAATCTTTAACCGGCGAAGTAAAGACGGAACTAATAACGAATAAATCCCACGGTCCAGTGGCAAAACAAGTTTGGTAGCGGACCACAATGCTGGGCGATTACCGCAAGCTGGGCTGTCCATTCATTCATATTATTTAACTGCATGACTAAACGTGACCGAATGCCGTTTGAGGCATGACGTGGACGCCTAGGATGGCATAAAGATACATAAAAACTTCTGAAGACATGAAAGTATGGAATACAGTTATCAAATGTTCGAACAATATAACAGAGTTTGGGCACTCTCAATTGATTTTGAATGAACGTGGCTTGACTGTCAAATGCAGCTACAAGGTCACCATCGCTGTTCATCAAAAGAAATAAGACAAGAGGTCTGCTGGTTCAGTCAAGTGCAGTGCAATGATCTAACGCTCAAGCCCATTTTCTGATCGAAACCTTGGAATGAGCAGGTCGGCGCAGCGGGCGACATCACATCTATTTCAGGTATCATATTCACTTTAATATGATATGCGACAATACTGCGACGTATTGCGGAAGCAGGATGCAAAGTGTCTCTTACGAATGCGCAAACGAGATATCCAACATCCTATCCAGGTTTTGAAAAAAAACCCTAGAACAGTCTCCTTTGTCTGTTTTGATGTACTTCAGAGAAGCACGCTAGCTAAGTACTCTATATCAATAAATAATTAAATATCTAAGTACACCTTTCCCTTTGTGTTCATATAAGCGTGTAATGCTCAGATGCTTTTAGATTTGGCGAGTACCTATATCACTGCTTTTATGATAATACCGAGAAGACACCGGATTTAGTTTTAGTTTTTTTAAACTACAATAAAAATAAATTTCCAAAACAGATGGGCTTTAACTAAAAAGATAGCAAGCAGCTAACAAACAACACGTACAAATCAAAATAACAGAACATTGAGTGGGTGTGGTGACTCAGTTTTGTACGAACTTTTGTCAATGAATTCGTATAAGGATGGCTTAAGGTTATAGATATGAATGAAATAGTTTGAGTAGATATATAAAGACTCTACAGTGCCATCTAATTTTAGACCATTACCGCAGGTCTTGCGCCCGCCAATTCTCGGTTTATAAACAGAAGCCGTTTTAGACACTGCTGCAAAAGTCAATGCAACTTCGATAAGCTTCTTGTTACATGAGACTAAACATCTGGTGACGAAAGCTGTACTACAAAAAACGTGGTTAAAACCATCAATGAGTTAGCTATTGATATAAACACAAGCTTTGAACGGTACAGTTACTAAAGACGAGAATCTACTCACTACCAAATTTGAATCCACGGAAGCAAATAACCAAAACTTTTAGGGATATCACAAACGAATCGTTTTACCAAAACATTTTTTATTGTATAGTCAGAGTCTGTGATATGTGTCAGCGATAGTGATAGTCTGATGATAGGCAGAGGAGTTTCGCCGATGTGAATATTGGTGCGAGTACTGCGCAGTAGATATTTGAAGGTCCATTGAGGAAGTACAACAGTAAGAAGGGCGGAACCCAATATTATTCCAGCATCTCCATTTTACCAATGGTTGACCGTTTGGTCCACGAAAACAGTACCACCCCCTCTAATACCGGCGCTGAGGCCGTAAGAGCCGCCGAAGTAAATATCCAAAGAATGCACTGCAGCTTTCTTCTCGGACAACATCATAATCTTGCGACAAAGACTTCTGCTAAACGTGGTGTATTATGCCAAAATCCCCCCTTCATGCCGGGTAAGCCGATGTTCAGTGGACGTTATCTGCTGATGATGAATGGGACGCCTATGATTCTAATAGGTTACAAATACTTGAGCTTTCGTCGAAGAATAACAACGCATATACAACTACAGAAATGTGGTTGTGGCGAGCGCTCGGCTGACTAGTTACAAATGCCTTAACATACTTATTATTATTATCATACTTATTTATTGTATAAAACAAGTCAGACAAGAGTAATCAGTAAAAGTAGAAATGTATTTAGCATATTTACATTGACACAACAATATAGGTTAATTATTTAACAAAGTTAAACACTTAGGTAAGAACAATATGATAATACGTTAGAATGATAATCTAACAATATCATATTAGGGGCAGTGTAGACGCTTATGCAAACGTACGTTTGCTTGTCAGAATAACAACGCTTTTGCGTCAAGCGCGGATTTCGTGATACTCGCAATGCGCGCTTGAAGTATAAGCGTTGTTATTCTGACAAGCAAACGTACGTATGCAAAAGCGTCTAAGGTCTGCATTATGCAAATCCGTGAATTCCGACATCTGCACTAATAACTAGACAGTCCGCAGATCGCAACCTATTGTCACTTACCACGTATAAGGCAGTAAAAAGGAAAAAGTTCTTACCCTGATAATGTTCTCCGCGTCGTCTGTGTTAATGCGGCTCCAGTCGATGGTGTTGACGTAGCATAACCGATCGTTCCTTTCAATACGGACGCCACCTCTCTGGACTACCATCAGCGATCGAAGGCCCAGAGACTGCGTAAACAAATATATTTGCCTTGAAAATATAGCTCAGGGTAAAAGGGCAATTTTCTCTGGCTGTTGGCCGTAGATATAATATGCTACTTGTAAACTATATGAGATATAACCACAAAAGAGTGTTATATATCGACCGCGTCGTCGCTGTCCATCAAAAGAAATAAGACAAGAGTGTTTTTGCTGGTTCAAGTACAGTGCAGTTATCTAACGAAATCTGGCCGTCTGGACGTCTTTCAGACGGGAAAGTGTAATTTTTCTCTTGAGCGGTTTCTTAGAGCAGACAAGGTACTTAACAAGGTGTGGGAGATCAATTTAGGAAAACAACATTGGCCGAGTACTAAATTAGGTCCAAACGTAGGTCAACTACTAATTGACCTTAAATAACGGCCGCATTTGTAACCAATTTGTCAAACACGGGCGAAAATTAATTTTGAATTGTTTACGAACTGGACAAGAGATTATTATCATAAAATGATAAAGGTAAAGGAGCTACTCTAAAGTCTATTCCTTAAATGTCTTTGCGGGCTGTCCCTAAGTATATCGCAAACTACAAAATCAGAATCTGCGTGTGATCCTTATTGTAAAATTCAAGTTTTAATTTTAACACTCATTACTTTGTTTGTGTGCACCAGAAGACTGAAGATTTTGTTCTAGTTTTAATTCACACAAATAACGTACAATATAAGAATTAAACTGAGGATTATGTTAACCCGGGAAATTTCAAAATGAATACAAGTAGGTACCCCTTACTTCAAGGTGTCCGTTGTCGAATATGACGAGCGCGAAATCTTTGAAAAGCTCCATGCCCCTCACGACGGTGAGGTTCGGGAATAAATCGCCCAGATTTCGAACACCTTTTGTCCTGGAATAGAAAATATGATCATTAATAAAGAACATAGAAAAATGGCTTTTAGAAGTTGACCATTGATAATTTTTCTCTTCCGAAAAGAACTCAGGATAAACTGAATATTAAAATTCGTAATAACTTCACGTAGTAATTAATTATTTTATGACATTCCTTCCTACCAATTATTAAGACAGCAGGACAGTGACTTTTGTAAAAAAAATCTTTGTAAAGCCGTATCATCTGTTTTTTGTTGAGCTAGAAATCTAAAAATTGTACAGTATGTACTGTGTAATAGTTTGTCTTTTATTGAATAAATAATGAAACTCTTGTATTTTGGAGACATTATTTTGTAGATGCGCATTGGTCGAGCTTCAGCATATTAGGCTTATTCTAGTCAAGAAAAGTTTCTTGTCATCTTCTCCTTTTATTATGCCTGTATTTAGTTTCATGACTACTGAGCTCTCAGAGTTCTTAGCCTTCTGTCATGACACGATTCGAAGACATTAACGATGATAACATCTCTATAGCCCTCCAGGGTCCCAAATGAATAAAGAATTTTTAATTTTAATAGAGCTGCACCAGCCACCCTTTCTACATTATTACAAATATGTAATATTCTGAATAAAACTTTAAACAAAAATTATTGTTACTTTGAAAGAAATGCCGATAAGTCGACCTTTTATAAATTATATATTCTTTGCCTTCTCGAACGGTTGTATACCTGAGTGAGCATCTAGCTATTATTTATTCTGTGATGTAAAGGAAGTATTTAGTAGATTTACTAGGTTCTATTTTCAGAATTTTCATTAGTATAATAAAATATGAGCAGTATGGAAAATTCCCAGAAAATTATGTCAAAACTAACAAATTGTAATTGGTTTCGAGCATGTCATAAAGGGTCCTCTAATGATTGAATTGGAACGCGTAAGTATTATAAACAAAGGTTAAAACTGCTGGTTTGCGTAGTTTTATGATCTTTGCCCTGCGACATGGAGTTATCCTATGACCTATTGGCTATTAAACAATGTTATTGCAAATTGCAACCTGTTGTATAGCGAGTATAAAGTATAATTTACGACCCGTTCCGATTACAACCACGTAAGAAGGTTGTAATTGATAGTAAACAGGAAAATGAACGTGCATCTCTGGAAGTGTGCCAATCAGACAATGGGAAAGTCATACCGGCATTTCCCGCTGGAGTACCATTTAGGTAGCCATTGTAACTATCACGCCTAAGACTAGACAGGGTTTTAACTAAGAAACAAAAAATAGTGAAATAACCGTTCCAAGAAAATACGCTTTTTCGCTTTATTACTCGTACAACCGTCGTAATCAACGGGCATGCTCTAGAGTCAGACTTTTGTCTGAAGTTGAAAACACGCTTGATCCAGTCTCAGAAACTCATCACGGAAATGGTAAAAAACAGAATTTGATGATACGATGCTAATGAAGGCTATTATTGCACAGGTAACTTCGCACAGTATTTGTCGGTACCTGGTACGAGATCCCAAGGGAGAACGAAAACTAGGTGGATAGATGTAGTATAAAGAGATGGCAACATGCGCAGTATCCCGTAGTGACGTCCTGGACCGAACGAAGTGGAGGCGGAAGACTATGAAGGCTGACTCGACTGTTAGTCCCATATGATGGTAGGCACTAGGCACAATGGGGGACTAACGGTCGGGAAGAGAGAGATGTGAATGAAGGATACAAAGATTTCTTCTGTCAAGACCGTGCTTCGCACACGTGGTCTCAACGTCAAAAGTCAAATGATCAAATCATAGTAAATTTAATTAAAACCGAGGCAATCATAAACAGAGTTGAGTGGTCCTAAACAAAACATGAGCGCAGTTGCGGGCGGTAACTAGTATTAGAATACAATCTTGTCAGCCAAGGATAATAACTTTCAAAAAACGTATTTTTTTTTCGGAAACGGATCAATGTTTCAAGATATTAGCACCGACAAATAACTTACAAAATTTATATCAAATTAAACGAAATTTGATTTTAAGTTGACCTAGCAGTAAGTAATCAATTTATTTTTTCATATCTTACCTATAAATGAGGACGTATCCCGTAACCTCCCGTAGCTCGGGAAAGCTCATGTTCTCGTAGATCTTGGGAGTGGCGTGCTCCATCAGGACGATGCTGAGCTGGCCTTCAATGATGCGACATCCGTTCAGCTTCCGGAATTGATCTGCCTTGTTTCTGATGTCCAACGACGGGCATACTGTAACAATAAAGATAATGTATTTTATTAAAGTACACTAACCCACATTAGAGGGATATTCCCTTAAAAATATATCTTAAAAAATTTCCAACTGCCAATGGGGTTGGAATCCGCATCTTCGTGATTATCTAGACCAGGAGCTTAAACTACCATAAAGTTTCAAGTTATGGGAGCGATTGATGTTAGCTCCGAAATTCTTGAGATGATGACTTTCTTTCTGCTTACAAGCCGTTGCTTCATCTAGCCGACATCGTTTTGCAGCGATTGGCTTCTCCATTAATTATTATACTCTGTTAATGATGAAGGCATTTTTATATCGATATGCTAAATAAAAAGTGAAATAAGTACTCGCTCTTTGAAGCTTCCCTTCCCTACCCACATGGCAAATACGTACTACTAGCAACCAGAATTAGCTCATAATTAATCTGTTATTGTTTTTGCGAACATTTCGATCGTTGATCAGTCTAGGCCTCCCACGGTCTCGGTAATTAAGTAGGCGATCTCATGTGGGCGGATGTTTGTATTTACTGGATAATAAGTAAGCTAATTTCTTTTATAATAATTGTTCGAGTCCCTGGGCCACTGATTACCGTCGTTTTAATGGATTGTTCCATTTTAAAATACATTAGATATAATTGAAACGCGCTCGTTACATTTTCACTTAAGCTTTCAAATTATTCTAATAGCTTTTAGTACAAAACGTCTATCAAAATGCCAATAGTGAAACAAGTCCTTATAATCAAAATCGACGTTCACTTACATCTTTAGAGAAAACTGCAAAGATATAACTCGGTTAGCATATTTATAGAGGCATTTAGATATGTTTGTTTTGACGCAACTCCTGACGTCAATCTCAATTAAAATTCATTTCAGCTGACGTAGTCACGTCAACAGCACAGAATACATAACAGTACTAAAACGTACTAATAGCATGATTAATTGTATTGACATGTTGTAACTCTAACAATCAACGTAATAGCTCACCTACCGATTTCCGTAACTTGCATCCCGCAGGGTCACAAGACTAGATGTGCATGGACGCTTGCATTAGATATCGGTATTATCTTAGGCATTTAGATAGTAAACAACAATTTCATTGCGTGAGTCATGTGTGATGTGAGGCAATTACGAACGTACGTTTGTTTTGATGGAACCACGCGAAGCTGTAATTTACACCCCGCTGAGGCGCGGTTATATGGAACCAGACTACAATTAATACTAGAAACAACTGGAATCAATCTAGGAAATAACGCAAGGTCAAAATCTATAACGTTGAATGTACCTAAAAAAATAGTTGTAACAAAATGCACATATTACATTGATACAAACTTTGGACGCATCACACATAAATTAAACAGATGCAAATATTTTTATGAACAACTTTGGAAAAACCTGTTCATGTATGAATAATATAACAAAGAAACAAATTGTTTCCCTGACCTCTACTTTGATCATGAAATCAGTGGTTATTTTTGCCACTATAGTATGATAGATAACGAGTTTGCGCGAGCGGAGGACGTTTTCAAAACAAACGCGATAGGTACAAACGAAATCATTCAAACTTTTTGTTCTACAATAAAATTAGCATCGCGATACTAATAATGATAACTAAATGCTAAGTTCGACCGATCGGTCAACGTTTTCGCAAAAATGAAAAGTGCAAAAACAGAATCGAACACAACCTATAAGTTCGCGGCAAATAAAATTTGATACTCGATAGTCTAAAGTACAGAACATATAATAATACTATGTAAAGTACACATCTCCTGTAGTAACTACCTACATTTACTAAGTGGTATTTATTACAATTATTGTTATGATAACACCCAGGTAGAGTTACATGCAGTCAGCTCGATTTATTAATATTAAAATCATTGTATGAAAGAGCAGGAGAAGCATAACAATGTGCAAGCAAGGTCGTTTTATTGCGTAGTCGAGAATGAGTGGCTCAAAGCCGGATCCGCACGCAGCTCGCAGCGAGAACGAGAACCCACCTATGGCACAAAACAGAGAGCGTAGGTAATATTATGTGCCTATGGGAAGTTACCTAAAGGTATAGAGGGCGAGCGAACTGCGCCTGTGCACGGAATGCGCGGGACAAAAATCCAAAATGGCGCCGGAAAAGTAGTAAACAAAACACGCCACGCTAACCACATGGTTCAATGCCAATATTATGATTGTGTAGCCAATTAAGATTTGACGATCTACGGCTATAAACATCTAGAGACTTGTTCGAATTCGTTGCAAGTGTACTGTAAATAAAAATTGCGCAACCAATAGTAAACAATTAGGTAACTCTGAAACTGTAAATAACAATGAAAACCAAGGTCTATTCGGGCTAATGCTAGAGATATATATCATATTGCCTCTAGTTACCAACTATAAAATTAATTTACTCTTTTATTTTACTAATTTATTTAATCCAGTAATCCTAATCATTTATCATTCAGCCATCATGTTCTAAACTCTAGTCACATCATCAGTTCAGATGACACTTTGCTATTATGGTGGACAGTCCATTGTAGCGCTTAGGTAGGTGACTAGTGGGCCGGCGGCATACTAGCATTTTATAAGGCATATGGCGCATAGCGTGGTGGCACATTGTATAGAGTAAGAAGGGAAAGGGGGTGCACCGAACAGTGTTGCCACCCTAGAATAATTTCCACTCTGGTTTGGACTTTGTTCTCCCAAAAGCGCGTTAAGTTTTTTTATTGGTCACATAGTCTATTTAATGATTTAAACTTTGTTCGCATATTGTTATTCGTTTTATAACTTCTCGAAATATGTAAATTGTGCCGCATGTCATTAATCGTTATTTCCCGAAGAGAATAAACCTCTAGCGTAATAGCACCTATTAGAACTTGTCTATTGAAAGCGCGAAAAAACTGCCGAGTACAACTGTTGAACTGTATAAATTCATTAGAAATAGCCAGTTTCGAAAGTATTTGCTAACACCTTTTTACAGAATTACTCTATGGCCAACACTGATGTGTAATGGTATCACAGTGCACGGCGCGGCGCCTACACGCCCGTCTCTATGCATTGCAATGCAAATGAACTCCGTGGCTGCACCGCAGCGCGTCTCGCTCCCTGCCCCTGCGGGCCACGACCACCTCCACTCAGTCCAGCGGATATTTATAGCCAAGAATGTTATTGTAAAACTTCGCGTACTAGTGATGTCAGAGCATATCGTTAAAAAAGCAAAAACTAAAGCGTAAAAAAATGGACTCACCAGTCAATTAAAATAGGTGAGTACAGTTTTTCAGTATGTATATAGTTAATGTTAATGAATGTTATGCTTATGCAATGTTAATGCAATTATTGTGTTGTATGGTTAGTTAAAGGACAACTAAAGCTAAAACCTCCTTTCATAAATTTTTGCCCAACAAAAAAGGACACGCGAGCTTGTATAGCTGCATCTCGTTTTGGCAAAGATTTGTTGAAGAGCGTAAAAGTCGAGAGCGCAGTTGACATCACTACACCTCGTACTGACAAATATTATTGAGCGCGAAAAGTGCCGCTCCCCGCTGCCGCCCTCCCCGCGCGTACTACTCCGCTACTACAGCCTCCGCCGCTCCCGCACCCTTGTCCTCGTAAGAACTACGCTCTATATAATAGAACTATAGCTCTGAACGAAACGACATCTCAAAACATCACATTCGTCAAAGGTACCATTTGCCTATGAACTTATCAAGTCCCACAACTAAAAGAGCGACTGATTGAGAATACAAGAAAAAATCTTAAATCTTATAGAATATAATATACCTAATAGAAATCGGAAGTAGGTACGCGTGACATTGACAGAAGTTTATTTTATATAACAGTATTGGGAGCGGAACACATATCGGGAATTGTAAGTTTTTAATGATCGGCATTGCGAAGTTTGGCCAGAAACGGTCGAAGGTTGAAGAAACCAAGGGCTTAGGTAGTTTAGTCATTCTACGAACGTTGAAATTAACTGAATTCTATTTGTTGACTGCTGGATATACTTTGGATAGTGTAGCTTATTTCATTCATTCAGCTGACTAGCACGTAACGACATCGATTTCCTCAGAGTAAACCCAATTTATTTTGAAAAATCGATGATCTTTTTAATTTATAAATAGCTTTTCTTCTTTTGTTTGTAAAGGCTTTATTGCCTTTGATCCAATGTTTCAACTAATACAGCATAGTCGGCGATTGTATCAAAGGTTGTATGAATGGGGACTGTTTTTCAACTGTAAATCACCTGTACACATCAATAGGTGATTGGCAACAGACAGGCATTTTTCGGGTAGACAGCTAGCTAGAGAGCACTAGAAAATGATAATAAGGTTGCTTCACGATCGATGTCTATTTACATCCGCAGCTTTAGCTGGTAGCGGGTGATTTGGTAAGTCATCATCGCCATCATTTCCAAACTGGTTTAACTGGTGGAAGAAAATCAGAAGTACCTACGACAGATCTGAACCGATCGGTACACATACTCTCCTTGTATCAAAAGAGAAAGCGATCGCGAACTTGACAAATACCAAGACAAAAGCCGCCTGATAGGTACCTTAACTTGTCTTAGATACGTGGCGCAGGGCGCTGTACTGTAAATTCCTGATAACACCTACTGGCAAAGTAACTTGGTACTGGAATCGGCGCTGCGCGAGACCGCGATCACAGATCAACATCGTACGATAATTTAGTAAAATTTTAGACATTCAGCTCGCTCAGCGATGTATATTTTTTTATTTTTTTTTATTTTTATGTTATTAGGTAAGGAGACGAGCTGGTCGTTTGCCTGATGGTAAGCATAACGCCAGCCCATAACGATTGCAGTGCCACCCAGAACTTTGAAACACAAAGACCTGCGCGGCACTGCAGTGCGCTCGTTACCCTGAGACATTAGGTATTAAGTCTCATAAGCCCAGTAATTTCACTGGATACTCTGCTCATCAAACCGAAACACAGTAATGCTTGCACACTACTGCTTGGCGGCAGACTTCACGAGCAAAGCGGTGGTAACAACCCAGACGGACACTCGCAGAAGAGTTAGTCCTCCCACTAACAAAAATGTATAGCAAGTACACAAGTTGAGTCATACACATGAGCCGTTACAATACGTTACATGCAAGTACACACGGACGGAGCTGGCGATGTGTGCAGCGCACAATGATGCATATCACGTCAGTGCATGCTAAACGATATACATGTACGTAGTTAGCGTACTACAGAGTTTACGTAGCTCGACAGCTCGGGCCATAGCGATCATTGTGAATGAATATAAAGCATCAGGAGCCAAGTAGGTAAATAAATGTTTATAATGCATATTGCACTGGTCTCCATGATTATTTTGTTTAACACTCAACCACGACGAAACGGTTTAACGCATTTATTTAATTTGGGCAGAGCTAGACTAAACTAAGAACCAGATAAAATTGATAGGTCTTACGAAAAGTACAAGGTAGAGGACGCAGTGCGCAAGCAGTAGAGATATTCAATTAAAAATAAACATCAGTGCTGACAACAACATATCGATCACGAAGTAGTACGCATGTGAACAATACAGAAATAGAACTTGAGATACACGCAGTACTTACCTATACAAAGTTTTAATTAGGATAACTGCCGGTCCTTTGGGAACTTAAACGGTGGCCACAGTTTCCTGCGTTTGTGACCTTCGTTACTCGAAAACCAGTTTCATTACTCCTGACGTCCTCCCTTTGGGGTCATCGTAGCATCTGTGACCTACGGTCCTTTTATTTTATTACGAACTTAAAATATTTACTTACTAGCTGCTGCCCGCGGTTTCACCCGCGCGGAGATATTGGATTTCATGGTTTTTATTTTTTTGCGCGAAACCCTAATCCTTTTTCTAAAATAAATGTAGCCTAAGTTACTCCTTGTAACATCAGCTACCTGCCAGTCAAAGTCCCGTCAAAATCGGCCCAGCCGTTTCAGAGATTACCCGGAACAAAAAAAAACAGACAAAAATTTTAAAAATGGTTGTTTTGTTATTTGTGTACCGTATATACTTTCATATGCATTTGGTAAAAAGCTGTTATTTTGATATTACAACCGACACTTCAATTTTATTTATTTGTATAGATTTTCATTATCCTTAATAAGTAAAACAAAAACGGCCTTAACATTCATAAAACCAAAGAGGGCAAAACCAAAATAACTTCCCAATCTTACGATACTCGGAAAGTTCGTAAGAAGTCGGCGTCCGTAAGTAATTAGTTATGAGGAATGCTTTATTATCAAGGAAACTTCGTATTTTTATTTTCATTCCCTCGTTCGCAATCATATAATTGAGCTCGTGATTTGTGACGGGTATATGACAGAATTTCTCAATCATTTCCTACGTTTATATTCTAAATTCTTAAAGGTTTTTATCGATGTATTTTCCTTATTTGTCAAGAGGTATGTTAACACTGATTCTGCGTAGGTAAGTGTGTTACGTAAGATTACAGAATAAGCCATTCACAAAGTAGACAGGAAAAGTACAGGTAAATAATGCGCTATGGGCTTTTCCGCTGATAAATGTTGCAAGCAGGCGTAGATGAGTACTGATAGGTACGTGGATAACTTTCTAATGAGAAACAGTAAAGGGAAACGCCGCTTTAGAGCAATGTAGCAACGACACAATAAAAAACAAAACGTGCATACGCAAATTCAAAATTCAATGATGTTTTTATATATACATATATCGTACTCGTATCTATTCAATTTCTTAGAATTCAATTGGAATATAGTGCTGTGGGGCAATTATGTCCGTTTGTTGCGTGACTAGAGGAATTCGCATTACTACAATGCTCCGCCGACAAAGACCGGCGGGCTTGCTGAAGGCACCAGGCGCGGCAACTGCGGCGTAAGCGCAGCTCTATTTCCACCACGCGAGTGACTCATTGCACTTTCACTACAAATAGTACCGACTACCGCTCCGCTTGTCTGCTAGTAATTGGCCTGATGGACTCAGTCTAATAGGTTTAGCTGGATAGTTAGACGCACACGTGCTCAAACAACAACAATCTACACGCCACGCTATATGAGACAAGTGGAAGCGCACTTGCTTATTGGCGGACATCCGTTAGCCTGATACGTTTTATCTTTTGCTACTCACTTTGCTAGATATATAAATTTTTGTGATTCTTTTCTCAGCGAAGAGACCCTTCCTGTTTTGCTTCCAATCTATCTAGGATTTCTATATTGACAACTGACATCTTCACTAAACTGTGTCACGCTTTTAAATTAACCAGATCGGATTTCATCAAGAAGCAGAAGCATTTGAATTGAAGCGAGCGCAAGTTGCGTCCACAAAGGCGTCGGGGGGTAATTGCAGGTTGAAGATACAGTCGTGGTCCTCGGGCGCGGTGCTTCGAGTAACTGATTTATGTTTCCGCTCCCTGAATGAATATATCAATGGTCGCCTCACATGGTGCGTGGAGCGTATCGCCATGTAATTGTTGCTGTTCATTCACACCATTCATTACGACAAACGCAAATGCCAATGTGTTTTTTCACATCCGTTTGCTAGTGCAAATACGTTCTTGTGCATGTTGTTATAATCTTGAAATCGTTTTTTTTTTGTTCTTTATAACTGTTGGTCAGCGCTTAGTCCGTACAAACGTAATTCCCTCCCCTTGTTCCTCCCTGAAAAATGCCACTTTGTTGTGGTCCTAAGTTTTTTTTTCCTTTAAAAATCCCAAAAAATTAATAAGTTTTACCACCGCCCGTGATCTGACGTCCAGCAATCCAATTTGACGCATTTATAATATAAAAGAAACTGAGAAGATCACAGCTAAAGCCTTTCTTATGCAGACCGTAGACGCTTATGCAAACGTGCGTTTGCTTGTCAAAATAACAACCAAAGCATCACGCGGGGAGTATCTCGTAATCGACGCTTGATGCAAAAGCGTTGTTATTTTGACAAGCAAACGCACGTTTCCATAAGCGTCTACGGTCTGCATTAAATAATTCACGAAAAAAATAATCAAATCAGTCCAGTTTTGGAGGAGGAAACCGGGGAATACGTCACGTTTATTTTGTCTACTTTTCGTAGGTATAATCAGTCCGAGCTACTATTGTCTATGCTAAGCTACAAATCGGTGTATATCGCTGCGAAATAAACAAAACAGACGGGCTAGATGGAAGCGGCCACGCAAATGGTTTGTAATGCAAATGTAGGTAGAAGCTGAGGAAAAACAAGTTGCGCAACGCCACTGATAGACCAAGCAATCAGCGGCCCAGACGAGAGTGCCGCGGCCGCAACCGACATTATAAATCGTTTCATTAAATAGGTACCTTTATTTAATCATTCTTAATAGAAATTACAAAAGAGAAACTTGTAAAGGCTACTGAAAAATAATTCGATACGACAGTTTAAAAACCATTCACACAACATAATTAATAAAAAATAATAAAACAGAGATTGATTAAACTACAATCGTATTCAAGTATTCAGTGATACGGTGGCGGGCGGCCTAAAATTATTTACACAAAAAATATAATAGTAAACAAGCCTTTAATAACCTCCATTTCAGAGAAAGCTTATTTTGTTTGTTGCGTCCGTTTTGATAATTGTGTAGATAAAAGGGGGTGCATAAAGTATTTTTACTGTATGAGCGAAGTCGTAATCTCGGCCGGGCCCTGCAGACCGTGTACCGATGCAGTAATTAAACAAACAACATGATGTATCACCATCTCGAAATTAGGTGACGACGAATACGAAAATTGACGTAGGCAAGGTATCCCGCCAATGTACACTCGTAACGGTTTTTTACCGCGAACGTCATCGAATTTGTGAGCCAAAAACATCTGTGCCTATTTCTAAGAATCTAGAATAGCATTATCCTTGAGATCAAGGAAAAGTTATTAGCGTACGTAAATAACAATGTGCCCAGTAAAGGGATGTAGTTTCCTAATTAGCGCCTGTTAAACAGTAATAAATAACAATCAATGTATGATTTACCACGCTTCGTGTAATAGCTAAGTATGTGGAACAATTCTTTTTTATTTTCTTTGGTAACGAGACGAGCTTGTCGTTTGACTGATGGTAAGCATAACGCCGGCCCGTAAAAATTGCATAGCCACCCAGAACTTTGAAATACAAAGGCCTGCGCGGCACTGCAGTGCGCTCGTTACCCTGAGACATTAGGTAAGCCCAATCAGTAATTTCACTGGCTACTCTGCTCATCAAACCGGAACATAGTAATCCTTGCACATTACTGCTTGGCGTCTGACTTCACGAGCAAAGCGGTGGTAACAACCCAGACGGACACTCGCAGAAGAGTTAGCCCTACCACTAACGAAGTCGGAACTAGGAAGTCATATTGTGGCCAAATTGTAGATGATTGTAGTATTAAAGAGCATAGCAACTAGGGAAGAAATATGAGGACAAAATGAGAACAATAACGCGGTTAGCATAGACTAGCGAAGGGCCGGCTGGAATCATGCTAACGATAAGTTAACAAACGATGAGACACAATATGTAGACAAGACAGTGAACACGAGCGAAATGGAATATTCCAAGAGACAATACCAATATATGATACTCATATTTCACGAGCGTTTCACTTCGACGGGTTACGATAGAAAATAAGGGTGTACGACGACATGATGGAAACTTTTTTTTTTTTTTTTTTTTTATATATTAATAGGCTTGCGTTTGACCACTATCTCACCTGGTGGTAAGCGACGATGCGGTCGACGATGTATCACGCTTACCTAGATACCTGTTCACTCGTGACTTGAAGAGACCCAGATTATAATTATCAGGAAACACAGACTCGAGCAAAGAGTTCCACTCCTTAGCGGTACGCCAAATAAACGTAGAAGCATAACGCTTCGTGCGTAAAGGAGGAATGTCAACTATGTATCGATGTCGCTTCGCCGTTTGTCTAGTTGTCAGATGATGGAAAGGAGAGGGGGGAATTAATAAAGGCGAGCATTCAATGTTCCGAGCAAAATAATGGAGTAACCCTGACCTAATGAAAAGTGTTTGTAGTAGAATTTATCTATGTTTGTTTATTTCAGTCGGGCTCGCTGGGCTTAGAACAGGTTAGTTCGTTAGCAGCGCATATAGAAAACATTTTATTAAAAAGGCCTTAAGTTGGTCTAGCGACCATTACAGCGTTACCGGTTGGTGGGAGAGCTCAGTCCTAAAAATGGTGTTTAGTGACTAGCTCCAGGGCACTGCTTGGTAAATACCGTTCAGTGGCCTGGAGAATGATAAATGCCATCTAGTACGAACCGGGCTACCGGACGTCGCCGGTAAACGGACAGGATATCAGGAAAGGGTAGCAGTTTAGCACCGACAAATTTATTTATTTATTTACAAGAAAGTACCTATAGGTGGGCTTTACAGATGCCCAATTTGCTCACACTAGGTTCAAAAAGCTTTCCGAGTACTGAATATTAATATATTCACAGGTTATTATATTCATAGGTTTTCTAATAAAAACCTTTACCTTGGTTCTGAATAGCCAAATAAAAGATGAATCCAGGAAGCTTCTGAATTGAAAATGCTGATGGAAGATTGGCTAGTTATGAGGCTTAACATTAAGTAAGATCGCGGTCAAAAGCAAGCTTACTTGCATTAAAAAATATAGAGGTCAAGTGTGTGTCGGGAACATCATAAGGTAGGGTTCCGTAACCATGTCAGATATTTCGTAGGTGAAGGATCTCCGAGGTAGAAAGTCTTTTTTTCTTTTTTATCCTTGATAGGTAGCGTTTGACCACTATCCCGCGTAATCTTAACAGGCTTACCACCATGCTATAGTTGCAGCACGATGGAGAACTCAAGCCCACAACCTCTGAGCCATCATTGCTTCATAATATTTAATCCCAGAAGTGAGAAGAAGAATATCATCAGCATAGATAAAATGTTAGACTCATACCTAACCCAAGTACTGAAACTCTCATGGTTTAACGATTAGAATTAAGTTTTGGATACTATACTGGAAAAGGAAACTGCATTATGAACCGTCTGTTCCCCTTTCGCCCGATCCCGTTTAAAAACCTAATTCAAGCACAAATAGGATTTAGCAGGGCCATCCAAATAGCAAAGACAGACAACGACTAGCATTTCAACTAGAATCCAGCTATTTATTTAACAACCGTTTCTGCGAATACCTGTATGTCTCAGTAAGTGTAGCGAAACACGTAACTATGGTGTATAATTTTCCTTGAATTTATCGTTAGAGATAACGCGGGGCATACATAATGAGGGTGGAGTGTAATCCAAAACTCTGGGGTGGGCGCTACGCCGCTACAAATCATAAGAGCGCGTGGGAGTTTTTTTAACAAGTTATGAAACAATTCGACGTTTTAACAACCATTTTTGTTACCGCCATTTGATTGGGCGTTTTACAAGAATAAGGAACACGATTGCTTCTTAATTAGATGGGATTTTGCTAGCATCTTACTGAGGCAACTTAACTTGAGGGTGGTACCAGGCGAGCAGAAAATGCTCTACTGCAATTCATGACCCATCAAAATATCTTAGAATGGAACACATGTTCAAGAAAATACAGTTTCCACGTGCTGGCTGAATGAATTCGCCTATCCGCAACGGTTTTCATTCCAGATCCACAGTTTCGGTTCTGAAAAGGACCTTACCAGTCCTGAGGAGACTGGCCGTCGAAGGATACCGAACGCTGCCCAATGACATAAATATTTCAGTACAGTAGTAAATCAAACAGCGCCGAATCGATACCAAACAACGTTGTAAGCAATGGTTTCGACAGTAAAGAAAGGACACGGCATCGTACATTCGGGTCGGAGTCGTAAAACGCGACTGGTACGATACACTAACGCGCAACTGATCACAATATACCTAGTTACGGAACGGCACCAGACAAGGTAAGTGTCCACTTGCACAGATTGATATACATGAAGCCAAAACAAAAACACAAACAAGTATAATAAATATCTTTCAGTTTTGTTTGGCTTAAAACATAATGTGCTAACAATATGGTGCTTTATTTAAATAAAAATTAATATAATTATGTAAATTTTTACTAAATCAATAATAACGGACGGAAACGCAGCAAAAAAACAGCAAGAAAAACCCGATACAAAAAATATACTTAACGAATCAATGGCTCACCCCCAGCAGTTGGCTCAGTAAACGTGAACTGAAATACGTACCACACATTTAATATTATATGCGTATTGTCAACATGTACGTCCTCAATAAATAATAATAGGTACATAATGTACGAGCTGTCGGTTTCGGGCAACTTTACGTTGAGGGCGTTTTATTCGGGGAATGTAATAAAAGTGGAACGGAGGCGCGCGAGCCGACCCGCCACGTGACCTGCCTCCAAAACCACCCGCCAATTCCGCGCTGACACTATTTATTTACGCCGCCAGCCGCGCAGATGCCTCCCTAATGGAAGCCTAATTCCAAGCTCCCACCTTTTTTACAACTACGCGACAAGCTGGCATGCGACAACGGTAGTCTGCTACGGCTAATTTTGTTAAACTATCAATGAAGAGTGATATAGGTATTCTTTTTCTTTTACCCTTTGCATGGAATAGCGTTTGAGTGCTATCCTACAATTTCTCCATGGTGTGACAAGTGACGATGTGGTCGAACGTGCTCCAAATGCGACTGCCAGTATCACTGATAAATAAAGAAGAAGTACGCTGATATACATATTTTTTTACACTTACAATGGAATAGCGTTTGAGTGCTGTCTTATCAATTCCTACATGGTGTGACAAGAGACGACGTGGTCGAACGTATGGTACCACGATAACCTAGCTCCAAATGCAACTGCCAGTATCACTAAACCATGATGTACGACCGTCTTATCAACTCACCGAGCAACGATTGGGATATATTTTACTGGATTGTAGAAAAAAAGGAAACTCCCGAAGAGTTTGACAACGAAGTTATGAATCTTTTAAAGAAACATGCGAAAAACGAAGAAAAAAATTCTCTACGTCTACCTGACCTTTATGAGTAATAGCAAACAGTTTTATTATGTTACATAGATTACTAGACTAGAATTACCTATAGTTGTACTTAATAGTCGCTAGTGATATTTTATTTAAATTTTATTTATTTATTTATTTATTTATTTATTTATTTCTTGCATACATACATTTAATACAATGGAGTAGGTACCTACTTTTGTATAAATCTATGCACCCTGTTAGGGCGTAGCAAACTTATATTACCTAATTAATAAAACTATGTTAAATTATGATAACTAACACTACACAAAAAAAAAAATTAATATTATTATAATATTATTCTATACCTATCTATACTACCTACTTAATACTTAGTATGAGATCACAAGTTATGGTAAATGTAAAATAATAATAAAAATAACTAAAGTAAACATAATTTTGTTAATAATTATGCATTTTATGAGACTGAAATATTTTTATCATTTAAGTAATCATTAATTGTATAGTAACATTTTTGTATTAGTAAGATTTTTAGTTTCCGGTAGAAAATGTGGTCTTTTTGTTCATTTTGTAATATGTTTGGGAGCTTGTTGTAGATTTTTATTGACATATAGTGTGGGCCTTTTTTGATGATTTCTAATTTGGGGTCAGGTAAAACTATTTTTTGTCTGCGCGGTTTTTTGTTTAATTCGTACAGTTCAGGATGTTTTCTAACTAGCATAGCTGCCTCCAGTAGATACACGCATGGCAATGTCAATATCTTGTGGTGAATGAAGTGTGGCCTACAGCTGTTCCGTTGGCGAATGTTTGTTATTATGCGAATGCACTTTTTCTGCATAATAAACAATTGCTCAGCGTCAGTGCTGTTTCCCCAGATCACCACACCATAACGTAACCACGCATATGCGGATGCATAGTAAGCAGCTAGTGTTGTTTTTAAATCAGAACTTGATTTAATTACAGCAAGTGCATAAATAAATTGTGATAACTTTGTTTTGATTTTTGCGATATGGCTTTTCCAGTTAAGGTGTGTGTCTATTTTTATACCTAGTAGTGAGAATTCTTTAACTTCTTCAATTTGAAGATGATTAGTTAGGGGTTTCAGATTTAAAAGGTTTTTTTGGTAAGGTAGGAACTGGATTAATTTTGTCTTTTTGATGTTAAGCTCGAGATTATGTGATTCTAGCCATGTGTTTATATCTGAGAAGGTATCTTTAATGTGGTCTAAGGTACTTGTGTCGGTTGTGCATCTGAATAATAGTGATACATCATCCGCAAATAAAATGCAGGGTGAGTTTGTTACATTTGGTAAATCGTTAATATATATAATAAATAAGATACATCCTAGTACGCTGCCCTGTGGGATTGACCAGTTTGTGACTTTTATGTCGGATTTAATAGTTTGCATTGTATGTGTTTCTTGGTTATAGAAATCTATTTCGACAAGTTGCTTTCTATTATACAGGTAGGATCGTAGCCAGTTTAGTGGTTTGCCTCTGATTCCTATTGCATATAATTTTGATAGTAGGATGTCGTGTGAAACTCTATCATAAGCTTTTTTCATGTCTAGAAGTAGTCCTACAGAGTAATATTTATTTTTAATATTTTTCAAGATTTCAAGATAATACTTATAAATGGCTAAAGTGGTAGAGGAGTTTTTTCGAAAGCCATATTGATTTTCATTGAGTAATTTATATTTTTCAAGGAAGCCGTAAATTCTATTTGATATCATGCGTTCAAATATCTTTGAAATCACCGGTAATAATGCAATAGGCCTATAGCTATTAACGTCGGCAGAATTCCCATCTTTTTTTAGAATAGGTCTTATTTTGGCTGTTTTTAGCCTTTCCGGAAAGCACTCCTCTTCAATTGATAGATTAATTAGGTTCGTGAGTGGTGTTTCTAATTCATTAATGCATTTTTTAACTAGGGCAGGAGGCACATCATCAATTCCGCAACTCCACTTGTTTGCAAACTTTTTTACAATTACATTTACTTCCTGTTCTGTAACTTGCGTTAAGAACATGGAGTTAGGTGAGGGCATTTGTTCACTACTGTTTCGGCTATGGGTAGTGCTAGTAGAATGTTGCTTACCAATTGATGCAAAATGTTCATTAAAAGCACTGGCTACCAAATTTGGTGCATTTATGGTTTTATTATTATATTTTAGGTTAATATTTTTTATGTTTTTTGAGGATTTTTTATTTGTTGTTTCTTTAATTATACTCCACATAGTTTTAACCTTGTTTTTTGACTGTTCAAGCTTTTTTGCATTATGATTTCTTTTTGATGCTTTTACACATTTTTTTAGATGTTTTTTGTATTTTTTATAATGAAGTTTTAGGGTTTTATTATTCGATTCGTTACAGAGAATTTTTAATATCCTTTTGTTTTTGCATGAGATTTTTAAACCTTTCGTCAACCATTTATTTTTATGCTTAGATTTTATTTTAATAATTTTATACGGCATGTATAGATTTAATAGTTTCGTGATGTGATCATCAAATCTGTTATAGTTTTCATTTACATTTAGATTTGAGTTTATTATATTTTTCCACTCTGTTGTAGCTAATGCATTTTTAAATAGGTTTATACTTTGTATAGTGAAAAGCCTTTTTGTAATAGTATTATTATTATTATTATTATTATTCAGATCAGTACTTTGATAGCTATAATGTATTGCTTTATGATCAGATATACCATAATCTTTAACATGGACATTGCAGTCTTTGGGCATATTTGTAAAAATTAGATCAAGACATGTCGCAGTTTTATGTGTTTCTCTAGTAGGGCCGGTTATTTTTTGTTGTAAGTCGTATTCGGTCATTATATCAGTAAAACTTTGATAATTTTTTGGATTTTTGTTTTTATCTATATTGAAATCTCCGCCTATAATTATTCGTTTTTTTGATTGTAGAGCTTTTAATTTCGTCAACAGTTTGGGTAAGAAAGTAAAAAATGTTTCAATCTCACGGTCTGCACGGTAAACATTTACAATAATTGTATTTAGTTTCGATATTTCTACAGCACAGCATTCTACAACATATTCAACGGAGAGGGCTTCAATATCAAGTCGCTCTTTGTATTCAATTCCTTGTTTTAGCAGGATGGCTACTCCACCCCCTCGTCGTGTTTTCCGGTAATAAGCCGCTGCGAATTCGTAATTGGGTATAGTTATAACATTTTTTTGTTCATCTGTGATCCATGTTTCTGATAAACATAGTGCTTGTATGGAATCGTTTTTGTCTAGTAAGCTTTCAATGACGTAGACTTTGTTTTTTAAACTTTGAGCGTTTTGGAATATAACATTAAAATCAGTTGCGAAATGTATTATTTGTCCTTCGAAAGGGTTGTCTACTTTCTAATGGTGTCCTTGGCGTAGTATGTTTTGTTGGCTTGTTTATATCTGGTGGAGTTGTAGTTGTAATGTCGGCTTGGTGGTGCGCAACTTTGTGTGTTATACTGTCTTCATTGTCATTATCATTATATTCTTTGCCATCTATGTATAATTTATTATTGCGAATCACAGCATTTTTCCCGTTTTTGCGTTCTGTTATTAGTATTCCTCTTAATTTGTATCTCGACTGAAGCAACTCTTGGTTTAAAAACTCAGATATTGTGAGTCCTGTCTGCCTGAAGTAGTGTTTATTGTTTAATATGTATTTTGTCATTCTCTTACTGATCAGTTCTACAGCCAGGGGTCGTCTATATCCTCTATTTCCAATTCGAGTAATCTCTTCTATATAGCCAGTTAAATCTATGTTTAAAATGTCTCTAAATGCTCTCAGTATTCTATCATGGAGGTCGCTTTCACTCTCTGTGTACTCATTGAATCCATATATGACGAATTTTTTGGAGTTTTCTTCAGGTACCATGATGTGCGAGCCGTTCTTTATGGGGTGGTCAGGGTGATCTGGATTGGCAGTTTGGACCCGTTGTGAACTCTCATGTAAATCAGACAATTGGCGTATAAGTTTCGAATGTTCATTTTCTAAATTCCGTATTTTTTCAGCAAATTTTTCAATTTGGGATTCCATTTTTTGCTGTTTTTCGTTTGTGTCTTGTTTGTGTAATTGGAACTTTTGTTCAAGTACCCCGATGGCCTTATTTATTTCTTCCTGTAACTGGGACTTCATTTCAGCTATTTTACTTAAAATTATATTTATTATAGGTACATACTAAAGAAATGTTTAAATGTTTATAGGTACTAAGGTTTGATCTTCTTAGGTTTTTCTATGGCAACAACCCTTTTCAAAAGCCTTTACTTAATTCTCCCTGTGCCGATTGATCTGCTATCAATGTTGTAAGTTAATTTTAAACTATTTCCCGTTCATTATCAGCCTCTTACGCTCTCACTGCTGGGATACCGGCCTTCTCTCAGCGAGAGAGAGAGAGGTATGGGCCATAATCCACCACGCGGGCCCAGTGCGGCTTGGTGGATGACACGTCATGTCCTCGAATTATTTGCGATTCTTGAACATGCCGGTTTCCTCATAATGTTTTCCTTCACCGTTTTTGAGCGAGTGTGAATAATCCGCACATATTTTAATATTTAATAAGTAATTGATGCGGGCCGAGTCGAGATTCGAACTATGGTGCGTCGGATTGAAAGTCGCACAAGTTCCCGCTCGGCTACACTCGCTCTTATTTCCTGTTACCGGTACCTAAATTTTACATAGTATTTACAGTTTTAGGTGTTATTGGGATTTACGAACACGGACAGAAATAGGAGTGTTTTGTGGAGAGCCGAGGGCTAGGGACCAGCCCCTTGATCACTGGCTTACTATAGAAACTGACCACCCAGGATGACGATGCTATCTTTTGTCCTAATTTAATAAGATTTGCTAAAAGGCCATCAATTATTTATTTATTTATTTATTGAACAACGTTGCAAATAAAACACCATTTAAATATGCAGCTATAGGCGAAAATAAATGCGTTATAGATTTTATACTTGCCGCTTTTATTATACACCTCGCAAGCAAATTCTGGGCATTTTGCAATTTAACATAATATAATCACTTAGAGCAACTATCACCACTATTTTTGAACTATCGTCACCGAAAATAGAGTCTTAAAACAGAAATATACAAAGATAACTTTTCCTAACTGTTTTTAATGTCGTTTTAGTCTACCAAAACGGAGAATAAGACGCGAGCTGAAGACCTAAAAGTACCACAAACGTAAGTAACAAAAAGTGTTTTTCTGCCAAACCTATTTACAAATCTAATTTAATCAGGGTCGAACCAAAGGCACGTTGAAAATAAATTTAAAATGATTTCGCTTTATCGTTAGTTCCCTATTAAAATACCTAAAAAGAGACGTTGAAGATCTACCTAAAATAATCGGACGATCATCACAACAAAACTATAATTAAACAACGGACGAGAATCACGACAAGACAGATTTAAAAATAAACTTCATATAAACGAGCGTAATAAAAGCGTAATCCTTCAACCGAAGAATCTTACGTAGGAAGGAGCTTACGAAAACAGAACGTTATATTTTTGGGATTCTTGTAGATTTGTAAAACCGTGAAATCTTTTGCACATTACTGCAGCCACGTTCGGCTAAACAATCAAGGTTATCATATATATTATACCGATATTATAAAGAAGTAAAGTTGTTTGATTGCATGTTTGTACTTCCTTCACTGATAGTATCGGTACTATGGAATGGGAATAGAATGCAGCATTATCTTACTTCTCCTTTGTGGAAGCACTGGGTGGGGGTGGTGATCAGGTGAGAGGTATGTCCTCTCATTTGGTCCATTTTTGCGCAGTGTTTCTTCCTAGTTAATTTAATGATTTTCTTTAAGTTGATTCGTTCTAAATGTAATTTACTAACACTATGGATCTATGGTATCTGAAATAAAATTTTTGAATCGAATTGAATTATCCTCTGTCATAATTTACTGCGATCACAAAAGCCAAGCATGGTGTATTATCGCCAAATCCCTACATGGGGGAGGGAGGCCGGTGTTCAGCAGTGGACGTTTTCCGGCTGATGATGATGATGATGATAGGAAGCTACGTGTACGCGTTATGTTTTATATAGTATCACTTGACTCCGTTACTACAGATTTTAATTAAATTTGGTATGTGAATAAGTTTGACGTTAGAATAATATGAAATATATTTTATAGTGTTAACCGACACTAGCTATTTGACCAAAAAAAAGGAAAGGATGATGTACCGCATATGGTCATTTTCGAGATGCTGCTGGATTACAGGCTTACGAGAAGGTATATTAGACACTTCAAACGTGTAAACTAAACACTTTGACGGTATTTATGTTCAGACAGACACAATTAAGCTATAGACCGGCGCAAATCGTTTCGGTGCAGACTATTAAAACCGAAGTAACTAACTTTTAGGCACTTCCATTCTCAATGCTCCATCAGTTTAATAGCCATTAACCAGGCAATGCGAAAAAACATGCGATAGATGTGACGTGAGATCAATAAAATTCAAGTTAACAAAGGCATAAGATTAATATTTTACATAATATATAGGGTGTGTCTTAAAGAGTGGATAGTCACGAGCGGGTGGAGGACATCATAAATTAAAAATTGTGTTTAGTCAAAGTAGCATGGTTATCCTTCTTAACTGGAATATTCTTTGGATTGAATATGATTTTGGATTTGAATGGATTGAATTGCTGGAAATACCCATGTGTACCAATATGTATTAAACCATGTGTATTATACCAATTTAGAATCTCGTTGAAATAGGCAAACTGGGTACTCCGTACCCAGGTCAGCTCATACTTACGATAGAAAAGTAAGTAAAACACAAATTTCAAGTTTAACACTTAACTAAAAACGAAACCAACGACACAAAAAACAGCCTAAAAATAAAATCCTAAATTTGTGATCAGGACACCGAAAAGAGTGAAGCAAAGGTTCAATATACAGAATGTCCAAAAACTCGAAAACTATGCAACTTTTACTAAACATAATTTTTACCTTTCTGTCATGATCCTCCATCCACTAGTTAAGGGTTATATCCACACTTTACGCCACAGCCTGTATCCTATATAAAAAGCAGCCAATCTGTCTCAATGAGAAAATACCAGTTTGGGACACACTCTTTCGTGGTGAACCTGGATGAAGCATCAGGGATGACCTTGGTTCATCAATTACATTATTGTAATGCTATCGATCCTTGAAACGCGTAAAATTTCATGTTATTGCATCTTGTGGAAGCAGATTAAAATCGACTTGCAGGAGGTTTTACAAATCGTACCAAACCCTAAAAAATAAATAAAAAATGCAGAATGAAATGAATGTTAATCTTATTTCAAATTAATCTTCAACAAATGCAGTCATAAAACCACCACCCAAATATAAAAATAAACATCTAATGTACAAGCAGAAAACTGGATTAATAATTCGAAATGTAAACAACGTTACGACTGTGGAAGTTAATTAAGCACATTAATTGGCTAATTTTGGTTGAGCTGATCAAAAAATGCCAATCGATAACAAACATTCTGCTATCTAAGTAAGTATAACCGGATCGAGATTCGGAGTAAGTATCCTAATCTAAAGATTTGTCGTGTTATATGAATTGGCCAAATGTGAAGGACGTCCAATTATTTGCGGGAAGTTGTGTTACAAGTTACAACTGTTGTGATAATATACTTTGTCGAAAAAGACAGAGATTTCAAGTTGGACAACCAGATCACAGTTTCCAATACAAGTACATAATATGTTATAATTGTCTAACGGGATAGATCATACATTAATTTGAGTTTACCACGTCCTTTGTTGATTAGTTAATCTCCGTTGGAATGACATTAACATCTCCTTATCGTCAAGCTTCCAATCCTTAGATTGTTTGGTTAGTATAGAAACCATTAATTACAGAAAGCCTTAGCTTCTCTAATTGGATGGTAATGGAGGCTTACCTCAGGCTCTATGGATACACAGAGTACACCCCGCACATAACTGCGAAGAAAGCTACAACCTTAGACATAGCTTTTAGCAGTGGTTCAGTCTTGCCAAATTTCCCGATATGGTGATTAGCGCACACCGCTCCGTAGAACAATCGGTACACCCATCTGAGGCGCGCGTTATTTGCGAGCAGCCTCGAGGGCGGAACTCCGCAGCTGTTTACGCGGCCGCTCGCTAGTGACTCATTAACGGTTGCTTGATCGACGCCCGCGACGACGCGACGTTTCTATCAAACTCTTCTAGTGTCTAGTTTGTGAACAAGCACACTGGCGGAGAGCGGTGCCTGTCAAATGATATTAATATTTGTGTTTTGGCGAGGCGATGGCAAAAGGCTACAAAGAATTGTCTAGAGAAATGTCTGGTGATTCGATGGGTCGATTGTTCCATGAAATAGGAAAGCATGGTCGAAGTTAGTACAAGATCTAAACGTGATCAAAAGCACGCATATTCCCCACAGTGAGAGACTTTTTAATGATAATTATTGCTTGAAGTTAACGCAAGAAAAGCTTTTCGCATTACAAAAGACAACAAACACCTAAGTTTATAAATAGACCACATTCTTTTGATATAATCCCACGCATCTGTTTCAAGAAAGTCCAAAGTCCAAATACTAACACGGTTGCACATTGCGACAACAAACAAGTGATAGTAAGCTATCAGCTATCGCTTTGCTACAAATAATATTGAGTTGGGTTCAACTATTATATCTACTTAATATTATAGTGGAGACTAATTAAAAGATGAAATTATAATAGAAGTTATTAAAGAGTTTAAAAAGTTGTCAAAAACTACGATATACAACAAAATGATTTCGCTGTCTGGTGTACACATCAAGATATGAACAAACGCCAGACTATGAGCTAACGCGCAAAAGGGCTAGTCAGTCACCAAGGTCGCAGAGAGCCGGTCATCGACCCGGAAATGAGGAGCGAGGATTCCACCACCGGAGCAACGGGGGACGGGGTGATCCGAGAGCTCGAGACCCTTGCTTACGACATTCCTAGAGAATTTTATTGCGCATTACATTCGCAAAATGTCTGATGTCCATTCCTGCCATTGTATGCTCGCCATTAAATGTTGCGTTATAGAACTTATAGTACTCCGTAACCTGCAATAAAAGACAATAAAGCTGAGGGGTGGTCGTTGCGACTGCATTTCCTTACATGTCACCTAATTGAACCGTTATGACCTTTCCACGTTCAAGAAAAGTGAAGATAAACTAGAATAGGGAGAATGGAAACGTGTGGAATGCGTTTATTCGTTCAATGATGGTAATAAAACGGATAAAGTAGACTGGACTTGTGATTAACGTCGCATAAACTTGGCGTCTGGTCAGTCTAGTACGGAATTACTTAAGTAAACTCGTGCGTTTTCTACAAATTCGTTTTCATTTCACACCTACGTAAATGGTTCTATTAGGGTACGGAATCTAACAGCGGAATTATTTTTATCGATACCGGTCGGGTTAATTGCGTAGTTTATTGACATAGATATGGCATTCCATTGGCTTGCATATTTGCGGGCTGGTCTGTCGTCGCCGGGGGCCGGGGCGCGGAATGCGCTCGGAATGCAGCCGCAGCGCACCACATCATCGCTGCCAGCCTCTCGGCACCTCCCAGACCTCTCACCACCCCCCGCTCCGGCCTCCATTCGCAAACCGATGCCGACCGGTTCCGAACTCGTATTACCTCTTTACGCTATCAAGTAAACATTTAAATGGCGGCTAACGGGCTAACGTTTAAAATTCTTAGTCTTATTTAGGGCGGATAGAAGAACAAACTCGTTCTGTTCTTGGAATTCTGTTTCACGAGGAGATTCTCAACTTCTCATTCACGAGCGTTTGCTTTGCAGCGCTCATTCATTTTCATCAATGTTCGAGAGGCCAGACAGTAATAATGGATCTGTGTTGAAATGGGGTTTCCTTGCTTATGAATTTGAGATCTAGGCTCTGAGAACGGACTCTCGGAGATCTTCTTCGAGGAATTACAAGTAGATATAATCTATTTTGGCCGATATCAATTTATGGTTAGGAATTGGCGAGCGATGACGACGATGACGCCGTCCTTTTGTGCGTGCTGTGTTTGTTTGCGCAGTGTGACGCGGCGGGCGACGCCGACGCCACGCGATTCCTCCACTCGCTCGCCACACGGGGCTCCTTCCTATACACACACCGCCGAGTCAAACAATCCATAAATTAAACAGAAAATTACGACCGAGTATTATTAACGTCAGTTTCACCCGGTGAGAATGTAGGTGGAACGCTAATTTATGTATTTGAGTAAGAATTCCTTGAACTTCAAATTAGTACTGATGTGAAAGATGTTAAAGATGTTTAATTTGAGAAAGACAATAAATTGACAATGAAGTCAAATAATGTGAAATCGCACATTTGTATGGGAATGTACAAGTAATTATGACTAATTAGCGAGTGTATGAATATATCCAATCCAATTGCCTAATGACATTTAGGTCTGTACTCGATTTCGTTGATTATTTACTGTACTCTCATTAATATTTGCACTATCACCAGGAATTCTAGTTTTGAATACGAACTGTAGTTTATGAGATCGTTGGAAGAATTTATGAAATGAAAATATTTAAAATTCAGATGAATTTAGATTAAAGTGGAGTGGTATATTTGTGTCGGATATTGAAGACGTGGATCAATATAATTGATTTGCAGCTGACAAATGTTCGGGCGCCGGCGGTGGCGCGGTGCGAGCGGCGGCACGAGCGGCGGGCGCGGGGCTCCGCGTGACGCCAGCGCTCGCCCGCTTGGGGCCTCTCTCTGCAAAACAACACTTGTTGCGGAAATAGCGACGAAAAGCATTTGCTCGTCGTGCCGCACACTGGTCCGGTTACACGAAATCAGGGACATAGGGATCAAAGTCTGAATTAAATTTTTATATTTTTTATATAAGGTCTGTGGATCATTCTAAACCACTTTTACTGAATAGCTTTTTTGATATCGGTGCCCGTTTCTAAGAAAAAAAATGTTGTTTTATTTTTTGTATGGAAAAAAAATGTTTTTTGTAAATATATAGTAAATGGTCAGAGACGTTTCAACCAAACTTACTGGAGATTATAGAGGGTAAAATCCTCCACATTATTTGTTAATACATTTTCTTCATATCTCTGCCCGTTCAAAAACGGCAGGCGTTAAAAATATTTATTATTAACGTGGTTCGAAAGGTTCCAAATGTCATCCATGACTCTTAAATTACTATTATATTTAAATAAGATTAGCTAATTCTATTGAAATATGATAGAAATAATAATAGTCGTACTACCTAAGTCGTACTACACAGACAATATTTGTCATTTTACCGTCTACCTGCTATTGCTTTTAGACAATGGTGCTAATTATCAGGTAGGTAGTTAGCGATACTGATAAGGGATACTACTAAAACTACTTGTATCACTATTATATTTAAATAAGATTAGCTAATTCTATGAAATATGACAGAAATAATAATAGTCGTACTACCTAAGTCGTACTACATACACAATATTTGTCATTTTACCGTCTACCTGCCATTGGTTTTAGACAATGGTGCTAATTATCAGGTAGGTAGTTAGCGATACTGATAAGGAATACTAATAAAACTACTTGTATCTCTATTATATTTAAATAAGATTAGCTAATTCTATGAAATATGACAGAAATAATAATAGTCGTACTACCTAAGTCGTACTACACAGACAATATTTGTCATTTTACCGTCTACCTGCCATTGTTTTTAGACAATGGTGCTAATTATCAGGTAGGTAGTTAGCGATACTGATAAGGGATACTAATAAAACTACTTGTATCACTATTATATTTAAATAAGATTAGCTAATTCTATGAAATATGACAGAAATAATAATAGTCGTACTACATACACAATATTTGTCATTTTACCGTCTACCTGCTATTGCTTTTAGACAATGGTGCTAATTATCAGGTAGGTAGTTAGCGATACTGATAAGGGATACTAATAAAACTACTTGTATCTCTATTATATTTAAATAAGATTAGCTAATTCTATGAAATATGACAGAAATAATAATAGTCGTACTACCTAAGTCATACTACACAGACAATATTTGTCATTTTACCGTCTACCTGCCATTGTTTTTAGACAATGGTGCTAATTATCAGGTAGGTAGTTAGCGATACGGGATACTAATAAAAATACTTGTTTCTCCTTTAACCTTATCAGTATCCCTTCCATACTAATACACGTTACTAAGTTACCTATTTAGTAGTTCTGATCAAATCGTCATTCTGTTCTTACATTTTGGGGTTTCAATACGTCTTAGTGTGCTGATTATAATATGTCTCAATTTATTTCAAATTTGGATATTTTTATGCTACTGAAAGCTAGTGGTAAAATAAAAAACAGTGGTTTATTGTATGAAACGCTGTTAAATCGTATAAATGTGCCAGTTTCAGATGAAGAACTCACAGTGTTAAAAAAAATTACAGTAACATATGTATCAAATTTCTACAAGAGATGGTCACAGGCAAACAGATGTCAAGCAAATTTTTTCAACAAGAACATGGATTGGTTACACATGGATATCACTTGGCCATCTTTAAATTCTATAAATTTAGCATCTATATTCATGCAAGAAAATATGGAACTTCAAGAAGAGTGTGATACTTCTATGGATTCTTCTCTGGATATAGTGGCAGCAACAGTTAGTTCATGTTCAGATGCAGCTACAAACACTCCCGTGCAAAGAAAACCATTTGAAGATTTATCAAACAAGCAAAAAAGAAGACGCCTTTCATCACTTAGAGAAAATTCAGAAGAGGAATTACTGTTGGCTTTAGTCAATAAATTAAAAGAAAATGAAAAAAATCAATTAGCCGAAGTTATAGACTGTCTTTATAAAAATAATGAGAAGACTGAAAATGTTCATCAGTATATTTTCAAGAAACAGTTACAAAAAACTTTACCAGAAGATAAAGCACTCGCACTTCTTACTGGACTCAATCTTTCAAAGTGGCAATATTTAACACTAAGAAAAATATTATCAGACGAAAATACAATTGCATTACCATCATACCACAAGATAGTTGAAGCTAAACAGTTGTGCTATCCTGATGATATACTGATTACAGAATCAGGTGCCCGGATCAAGCTTCAATCAATTCTTGACTTGACAGTGAAGAAATTGATTAAAGTAATTGGGCATCACGACTTTGAATCAAATTCTTTAAAGTTAATATGCAAGTGGGGTTGTGATGGGTCTTCGTCACACAGCAATTATAAGCAGAAAGTCAGTGAAGATTTTTCAGACTCCTCAGTATTCATGACAAGCTTAGTGCCTTTACGACTTTTGGCTGGTAATGACATAATATGGGAAAATCCACGCCCATCATCAACGAATTACTGCAGACCAGTGATGTTCGAATTCATTAAAGAGACTAAAGAATATATCCAACAACATACATCAGCTATAAATGAAGAAATAGCAAATCTCGTTCCGACTAAAATAGGTAAGTATATTGTTACAAAAATAGTGTGTTTATTATTTATTTCATGTTTATGCTGTATACTAAGATCGTACAGAACTATAGAAATTATTTATACATTTCGTATTTTAAATTTTTCAGATGATCTTGAAGTTACTCATGAACTGCTCATGACAATGATAGATGGCAAAGTGACCACAGCTTTGTCAGAAACATCATCTCACGCAAATTGCAATATTTGCCATGCAACTCCAAAGGAAATGAATAATTTGAGTATTGTTTCCAGCAAACCAGTTGCCGAAGAAATGTTCAAATACGGATTATCTTCGTTGCATATGTGGTTAAGGTAAAATAAATAAATAATAAATTTTTGTAAACTTTACAAAAATTCTAAACTTTAAACTTATTTTAACTTTTTATATATTTTAGGTGTATGGAATGCATACTACACATTTCCTATAATATGGATTTTAAAAAGTGGGCTGCGAGAGGCGAAGACAAACTCTTACAGAAGGCAAGAAAAGGATTGACTCAAGAAGAGATATTTAAACAGACTGGATTATTAGTGGACGTGGTTAAACAAGGATTTGGCACCACAAATGACGGCAATACGGCTCGGAGATTTTTCAGGGATTACGAGAAATCTGCAGAAATCACAGGAGTAGACATTAATTTAATTAAAAGATTTGCAGTCATTTTGCAGACCATTTCATCTGGGGAAAAAATTAACATTATTAATTTCAAGAGCTACTGCATGGATACCGCTAGATTATATGTAGAATTATATCCGTGGTACTATATGCCATCAAGTATTCATAAGCTTCTTATCCATGGTGCAGAAATATGTCAGCATTTCAACTTCATACCTGTAGGTATGTTATCTGAAGAAGCTTCTGAAGCGCGTAACAAGGATTTCAGAAATGTCAGGGAAATACACTCCCGCAAAATAGGCCGGAAAGAAACAAACACTGATATTATACATCAGTTTCTCATAAATTCGGATCCATACATAACAAGCATCAGACCGGTTATGATTAGAAAGAAAACGGAACTCTTTCATGAAGCTGAGGATCTGATTATTATTGAAAATCAAATTATTCGAGAAGAGCTGATTCAATGTGATGATGTATTTGTTAGTTTAGAAGATAGTATAACCACTGACCCACTAGAATAAGTTGAATTTATTTTTAGTACTATTTTTTATTATAATCCAACAGATTTTACCTTATTTTTTTTTTATTGAATTATACATTTTACTAATGCAAGATACCTGCTAATGTTTATGTTGTAAATATAAATATAATTATTTTAGGAAGTAGAAAACTACTAACCAATTAGAATAAATATAAACGGCTTCCTTTTTTAATTTGTTATCCATTATTTTTGTTTTGCTATAATTTCGTTTTCTATTTTAATTAGATATTATACATGTGTTAGTTTTTGTTTTTTATTTCTGTTTTATTACATCTTTAAATAATTTGTAACACTTGTTTTCATTACCATTTTCAAACCTCTAAAAAAACGATTGACACTAGTGTCAAGAAATAGGCGGGGAATTAGCGCCATTGTAACAAGTATTTTTATTAGTATCCCGTATCGCTAACTACCTACCTGATAATTAGCACCATTGTCTAAAAACAATGGCAGGTAGACGGTAAAATGACAAATATTGTCTGTGTAGTACGACTTAGGTAGTACGACTATTATTATTTCTGTCATATTTCATAGAATTAGCTAATCTTATTTAAATATAATAGAGATACAAGTAGTTTTATTAGTATTCCTTATCAGTATCGCTAACTACCTACCTGATAATTAGCACCATTGTCTAAAACCAATGGCAGGTAGACGGTAAAATGACAAATATTGTGTATGTAGTACGACTTAGGTAGTACGACTATTATTATTTCTGTCATATTTCATAGAATTAGCTAATCTTATTTAAATATAATAGTGATACAAGTAGTTTTAGTAGTATCCCTTATCAGTATCGCTAACTACCTACCTGATAATTAGCACCATTGTCTAAAAGCAATAGCAGGTAGACGGTAAAATGACAAATATTGTCTGTGTAGTACGACTTAGGTAGTACGACTATTATTATTTCTATCATATTTCAATAGAATTAGCTAATCTTATTTAAATATAATAGTAATTTAAGAGTCATGGATGACATTTGGAACCTTTCGAACCACGTTAATAATAAATATTTTTAACGCCTGCCGTTTTTGAACGGGCAGAGATATGAAGAAAATGTATTAACAAATAATGTGGAGGATTTTACCCTCTATAATCTCCAGTAAGTTTGGTTGAAACGTCTCTGACCATTTACTATATATTTACAAAAAACATTTTTTTTCCATACAAAAAATAATACAACATTTTTTTTCTTAGAAACGGGCACCGATATCAAAAAAAGCTATTCAGTAAAAGTGGTTTAGAATGATCCACAGACCTTATATAAAAAATATAAAAACTTAATTCAGACTTTGATCCCTATGTCCCTGATTTCGTGTAACCGGACCAGTGTGTGCCGTGACGCTGCCGCCCCGGCTCGTTCACCTCGCCGACGGACGGACGCTTGTCAGCCTCTTTTCCGCACCCTGCATACACATATGATCACGCAATTTTCGAGTAGAATGTAACAATTGTCGGTCAAGGAGAAGAAAGAGCTCATGATTTCGGATAGTCTCTACGTAATCTTCGTTAGCCTATAAGTATTGCACTTGCTTACAGAACTGAAACATTTTTGGAAACTAATGAGGCTTTTGACAATACCTTATCTCATTTTTTGTAAGTAAATACATTGAGGCAAACATCAAGTATCTAATCACTGTTATCAAAATGTATCAAAAGAGAAATAGTGCATTACAAGTAGGATTTATTAATTGTCATCGCTATAGAAAGGTGTTCTGGTGTCACACAAGGCGCAACCTTGTAACCACTCTTATTTTTATATTGTAAAAAAGGTGTATATGTATAAATAAATAATATTCATGTAAGTAAGTACATTAATCATTCACTAGTTTGCGTTGTATTTTTTAAACTCATTGTTATTTTCAAATATCGTGTCCGTTTTGTATGAACTCATAATAAATAAATCTTTTTAAATTATTTATTCTCACCCAATCGTAGGTTAATAAAATAAAAATTTTATGCGACACGTTATTTTTTATTTCCAGCATTTATCGGCTTGTGTAACGTACGCGTGTTTTGGTTAGACAGAAATCAAAACAAACCGTCTTTTGGCCTCGTCAAACAAGATAGTTACGTAGTGTATGTATGCGAAGCGCGATAAAATTAGCCGATACACTGACATTGAACGCAAAAACAAAGTGGAGCGAACTGCGCGCATGCGCTCGCTCAGGTACATCACGCATTGGGGCAATTTTACCAATCGCATCGCGGACTAGTGCTGGTGGCTGCAGGCGGGAGAGGCTCATACCGGGGGCAGGTATACCTAGCGCACTACTCGGAACGGCAAGACGACGACGTGCGGTCGTCGACCGCGCCACCTTCGTGAGGAACCTCGCAGCCGGAGGTTGTTAGCCCGCGTGGCCGGAGGAGGCCGCTCATGAGGCCAGCGGCTGGTGGCCGGTGCGGCCTCTGACCCGATACAATTACCCACGTTCGTTTCCCTCGTGAAAAACCCACGAAATAACGGTACAGTCGGTACAGAGATGTTTCGCCAATGAAACTCAAATTAGCAACTTTTTAGTAAGTATTAAACTTTGGAACTAGGTTAGCTAATATGACTAAGAAGCGGTGCCCACGACTCCACCTGCGTCACGAAGCCCGCGTCGTATCAATAAATAGAAAGAATGCTAAAATGTCTAAAAGCATCTCAGTAATTATCAAAATATGAATGAATCAATTGATTAAAAGGTACTTGAAGCACCTTTTAAGTGAATAACTTGTGTTCTAATGGAAAATTCTTAGTAAAGTCTTGAGTATCTGACTTATTGAATAAGAGTTAAGACTGTTATAACAGAAATTATTGTCGCCACGGTCGAACACAAAAGTAACTCGCTACCTGCAAAGCAAAAGTAACGCCCTACAGCTCGTCGTGATACAGCCCCGTGGTATATATTCCGTGATTGTTTAGAATATAGGACAAGATAAATTTAACCGCCAGCCGTTCGGTGTCCATTTCTCTCGCAGCTTATAATTAGAAAAGTAAACAGATCTGCGAACAGAAATAGAACGCATAGGAATTCACGATTTTGCACCGGATGTCAATCGAGTTAAAATAGAAACATTTAGTGAAATAACAATGCTAATTGAAGTTTTTTATTGTTTGCAGATTTGGCAAGAGATCGGCCTAATATCGCGTTGTAAAATTGTCTCTAGTATTATCAGTTTTATAAATGGATTGCCTCAAATAAACTGTAATACAATGTCAGATTGGTGGTACGTTGCGTAGGTGGAAGGGCATTTTCTAGTGCTCAACTGCTCAGCTGTATTTGTTGACTTACTCTCAAGTTGACAATCTGTTACCAAGCACCGACGTATTCCTGCAACTGCACTTGAAACCCCAGTCATAGTTTACATTTATCAGGTGAAATGTGACAAACGTTAACCCGCAGATAATGAAAAACATCGCACTTGAGACGGACTCGATTGGCACAGGACGGAGGCGAATGGCATAAACAAACAGTAGTCAGAGCAATGGGATACGATAAAGGCTGCGGATGGTGACGACGATAAACGAATAGCTAATTCATGCAATAACTTCTGAGCGCAGATTATAAACTACACCATTATCGTAACCGAAGTATCTAGTCTAGTACGCGTATAAAATCCTAGTTGATTTATATTAAGAGCGTTGACACGCATATTTCCTCATGTAAATGATAGTAAACACTGAAAGTGAATAGCAGAACAAGCAGCCGATGAATAAACAATGTTGGATGTCAGCATGGCGTCCGGGGGCGTCGTCGCTATCATTTATCACAGAACAAACAGCTCTATTTTAAAATTACTAATCTTTCGCACGCACGATACCGTCCGACCGGGGGAACCTTGAAACTGCATTTAAGGCGACATTGGAATAACAACAAGATTTAAACGAATCATAAATAATGAGTTCACATTTCGTGGACCGTTTGGGAACGTTGTTGCCGCGTCTGCGGCTCCATCACGGACTATTATAATTAGGATAAGAGGTAAAATTTGTTGCTGATTGTTGGTCCCATACGTCCAAAATTAATTAGTTAGTGTTCCGAAGCTAAATGGCGTCTATATCAATCGATTGAGATTAGTTTGATTTTTAGAATTTTGGGTTCAGTAGTATAATATTATGCAATGGCATTAAAGCACGATATTAAGATCGAAAATTTGCCTACAAAGATAACAAAACTCGAGCGCGCCACGTAACTTCTTGAAGTTACGTGTCGGTAAATGAACGCTACGAGTATGGGATTTTCAGGAAGAATTAGGAGGGATCAGATCGAAACGCTACTACGTTACCCGTACCGTACGTTACACGTACCTACCCGAAATGTGGACCACCGTTTACAAGACCTATCTACGAAATAATCCAGGGCCCTAATATTTAAATAAAAATGCTAAAAAGTTTTTACGATATTATTTAAATGAAACTACATAAAACAATAAAAAAAATATTTTATAGTGCATAGGCACATTACTATTTTTATATTTTTCCTAAGCCGTGTGCTTTCATTATTTCCGGTGAGTTTTTGAGTCAATAACGTTGTAAGGCTGGCATTAGACGCTAATGCATCTTGGCGTTTTGCTGTCAAAATAACCATGGTTTTGCAACAAGCGCGGATCACGAAGTATTACACGATCACGCGCGGCTTGAAGTAATACTATCAAAAATCCATAAAACACAGGACAAGAACAATAATACGACCAGATAGTGCTGTCTTTTTCTCTCCCTCGACTCCCCGACTGGGCTGAAAGCGATTACTGCTCCACTACATAATATATATCACTTGCGCACCACCGCGTATTTACCGCGGCTTCTGCATGAACCTGTAGTGGTTGTGAAACAACTTTTTTTTGAGTACAGGTAGAAGCGGTAGATCTTGGTTTTTCCATGGTTTGCGCGTGGTCCGTGATTGATGCATAACCATCAATCATGCATTACCGCCTAATACCACGCTATGGTTTAGTCTACCAACGTGTCAGTCGTCGCGACGACTCGAACGACAGCCACAGCGGCTAGGGCTGAAGAAGATAACCTAGTTTTCAATGGGTGTTCGCACGAACGTTCGCCCTTACGTTGCAAGTTGCTCAGACCGGTTCTAAACATTACGTGAAAACGCGGCTTTAGACAAACCGATTTGCTATATTTACTCGTCACCTGTTATTGTCAACGGATTTACAGATTGTGTCATAATCATAACATTTTTAGAAGAGTATTTAAACCGGATCGCATGTTTTATTAGTGGCAGACGTGGGTAATAACAAGTTCTGTGGAAATCAAATTATCTTTTATAAATTCCTAGAATACAATAAATTATATACGTATACAGGTACAGTATATAATAACAAAAGAATAACAGCGTCCAAATTATGAATTGAATTGATGCTGACAATACCTAAATGCTTTCACAACTTTCCCAACGAAGTTGTGTACACGCGTAAGTCTGTGTTTAAAACTAGTCGACCATTCTACATTATTATCCTGATACGTGGAGTTGATAAGTGATTAAGTCTCATAAGCCCAGTAATTTTACTGGCTACTCTGCTCATCAAACCGGAACACAGTAATGCTTGCACACTACTGCTTGGCGGCAGACTTCACGAGCAAAGCGACGCTCGCAACCCAGACGGACACTCGCAGAAGAGTTAGTCCTACCACTAGCAAAACTTTGCCGTTGATACAGTCATAAAGGCAGAGTCTCTGGAGGAACTTTATACAATGAACAACAACCTCAGTAGTTTCCCAATAGATTAGTCTTAGGCAGCCCTCACACATAATGCATGATTGACGGATAAGCATCAATCGCGGACCACGAGAAAACCATGGATAAATCACGATCCCCGCATATCCTATCGTCGCATATCGACACACATCACTTGCGCACCACCGCTTATATTTACCGCGGCGTCTGCACCTGAGCACGCAGTGATTGTGAAACAATTGTTTTGAATAGAGGTCGTAGACGCATATATGTAGAAGCGGGTGCCGTGCTCGGACTAGATTTCCATCAAGCCACAACCATAATAGACGATACGATATGCGTCAAGCGGGGATCGTGGTTTTCTATAGATTTCTAGTGATCCGCGATTGATGCTTTTCCATCAATCATGAATTAGGTGAGAGAGCTCCCTTACTCGTATTCTCTCGGTGGCCACGTGGCCGGCCCGGTTAGGTATAAAGCAGCGGAGGTACGCGGCCAGCGAATGCGGTAGGTCACGCACTATCAGATGCCTCGGCGATTGCGTTCGACGATGTTCGCACGCTCGCGAGCGCTTATCGCTGCACATAAGCCCGGAAACAAGATAATGCTGCAACTAGATAGGTAAGTACATTCGTTTTCATAAACACTGTATAGGTACCAGTAAGCGAAACAGTAATCCAGGTCGCTCTAAATTCTACACTCGATTTTATGTCAAAAAACACTGTTAACAAACATGATAAAAACATAGAAGCGATAACAGTTTAGCATATTCACTGTTCATTGACTAACCAATGGTTCCTACACAATATTAAATTAACTAGGTGTTACAATATGTACTACTTACATTGATTTATCGTCGAACAAACCCAATTTTCATAATAAACTGTATAACGTTAAACGTAGCTTGCTTGACCGATTTATTGAATCACACATGACCACATCACACAGTCATGTTCAGAAAATGCACTCAACTGTTCGACAAACTCGGTCAAATGGTTCAAGCGTAGTAAACAAAGAAGAGATCCACAATTTATTATTTTGATATTGGTCCAGCGGCGCAAGTACGGAAGTCGGTTCGATTAATTTGTCGAATCGAAAAACTCGATAAATTTATCGAATGTTGCGAGTACCGAAGTCTGATCGTAAAGTATTGTAGTAGCTCTATATTCTCTTTGGATTCGACCGAGTTTTTCGATAACTTTTGTCGATTGTTTCGAGTCTCGATAAAACCCACTTTATCGATTTGAACTGTTAATTTTATCGAATTTTATCGACAGAAAAGATCCGTACTTGCCCCTCAGTAACCCGTAATACGTTTAAAATACTACTTACTTAGTATCTAATCTATGATGTTATGCTAGCCCTAGCTGTTAGCCCCTCCTCGAGATATAGTTATCAAACCCGGGTCCAGTTGTTTGGCCGTGAAGAAATAACAGGCATTGTTACTTTCTGATTTATAATCTTATTGTGAATATGCCGCTGAACAGGAAGAACTTCAACAATGACGTACCATAACAACTTACATAAATAAGTCAGGATGTCTGAATGAAACTGCCAGCGACGGTTATGAGAAAACATTACAACTTAGCTATTAGATAATTAACATAGGATTGGCGTGCATGTAATTAATGTAGATTGCTTCATCCAATACGGATGTTGTTGTCTAGTAATGTAATACACATGCAACAATACTGGCGACTACTGTCGCCTGCAGTGCTGCAACCTGTGTAGGGTTGCCACAACCAATGCATACATCCTCATGGCGATTGCGAACCCTTAGGCAGAAGTTTCTAAATATTGTGTTACAACTTTCTTCCTTCTCGAACGGCTGTATAAGTTAAAAAAACGGGCACCAGAGTAATTTACCTTCCATGAGCGCTCTCCTGGGCCTCATGCGAAAAAATAATTTTGATCTTTTTAATATTGTTCTTTTCGTTGGACATTTTTATTGGAAGATTTATTTATACAAATACGAACTGAGAAAACGAATTTAATATAAGCACGCCAAACTTTTTGGTCGGTATGAACATTGGTAACAGTCCTGCGTAATGGTTTATTTTAAATATTGTAAGTTTAGTGGTGTTGTACAAGAGTGAGAGAGACTGAGCGTGCTCATACTTTTATACCGGTCGTAAAAAAGTTTTGCGCGTTTTAATTTTATAGTCATTATTGTGCCATCACATCATAACAGTAACGAGGGAAAAGAAATTACAGAGCGCTGCATAGAATTACACACATCAAAAACATTCGGATTCGAATTATATACCTACTTTTATGTCTTACTACTTATGTGTCTCGCGGCATTGTTTGATGTTAACATTCAGAGGTATGATACCCCAGCGCGTATCTGGTGTCAAGTGTCTCACTTAAAACGGTTTTTGTTAGGCAGTCCATACACTAAATGAATGATTGATGGATAAGCACCAATCACGGACCACGCGAAAACCATGGAAAAACCACGATCCGCTTGACGCATATAATCGTACCGTCTAAGGTGGAGCTTGGTAGAAATCTAGTCCGACCGCTAACCGTACCACGGAGAGGTACTGCAGTCATATAGGCACCACAACCGCTTTTACAATATCTACTGAAAAAAAATAGTTTTACAACCATTGCGTGTTCATTGCAGACGCCGCGCCGCGGTGAATACACGGTGGCGCGCAAATGATGAATGTAGAGTTACTCGACTGCTTTGCTTTAGCAGTCACTCAGTTTCGTCACTTTCATCCCGGGCCGGGAGTGAAAGAGACAGCATTAGCTGGCTGGTATTGCTGTTCTCGTCTATCGTGGATTATTTATGGTTATGCATCAAGCCGCGCTTGCGCGTGTATTATCTCGTAATACGCTCTTGTTGCAAAAGCATTGTTATTTGACAGCAAAACACATACTGGCATAAGCGTCTATGGTCGGCATTAAAAGAGAATCGTTTTTAGTAGTATTGTTTTAGTAATGTATTCAATTCACTAATATTATGATGAGGTAAGTTTTGCACTCGTTTGGTAAGTGACGTCATTCAAAATCCAAGATAGCGGACGTGTATAGTGATTAATTATTTCCAATACCTACCTTATTGACAATGTACAGTTGTACACCAAATGAATGGATTTTATGACATAAATGAATGCATCTTCTTAACTATTTAAATGTATGTGACGCGTGTCTTTCGTGATTTCGTGTAAGTCTTTCAGTGAAATTACGCGATTTTCAGGATTCGATACTTTTTTTAATTTTCAGCTATAATGCTTGAAAAAGTCTTGCATTGGTAACCCTAGGCCTATGAATTATGGTTGTGAGTAGACTGGCAGTTGGTGTGCGCGACCATGTATGATGAAACACGTCTAACGTTTTCATTATTTTAACGAGGATCCATGCAGGTATGAGATCATTATATTTAAAGAAGAAAGCAAAATAAATAATTTTGAAAAACCCACGACGGATGTAAATGACCTACTATGAAAATAACTTAATCGAAAAATAATTAAATAATTTTCTTGAAAAACCTCCGACTAAAAGGGAGAAGTAACGAAAGATAAGTTAAACCCAAGGAAATCCTCCGACGCTGCAGTTGCCTGCCCTGAAATTAACTAAAATTTTGCAGTTTTATGAGTTTGTGACTAATTGAAATTAGGTTAGTAGAGTACGTACGTAATAAATGTAGTCTTTATTGATATAAATTGCTGCATCTCTCTCAATAGCTTTTTTGTACTGCTAAATTTTAACTAAAATTGGGAACACAGATGGCAGATTGGCAGTCGGGGATTTTTCACGAAAATTATTTAATTCTTTTTCGATTAAGTACAACGTTTACGTTCGTCGTGGGAATATAAAAAAAAATATTTTGCTTCTTATTAGAATTTCTACTTTACTGTCTATATCCATGTTTACAGAAACAGGTGAACATTTTTTTGAATGAATAATTCGTTCCTTATTTTTTTATGATAAATAAACCTTTTGTTTTATTGAATTATTCATAATAAATTACGTTATAAATATGAAAATATTCAGTTTATTATATTCTTGTATAATAAAATAATCTTAACGTTGGGAAGAATTATATCCGGAATCCGGCCCTATTTATCCAATCTCTTACGGTGGGAAAGTTAAAGTGAGTTAGTTGAGTTAGTGGAGTTTGCAGTTCGGGTATTGGTTTTATAAATCCCAGGAAAATGTACTAGAGTCACGAGTCACGAGAGAACGGGAACATTTCGTGCGGCGTAAAATTGTACCCTTATGGCAGCCCATACCTAATACATGATTGATGGATAAGCATCAATCACGGACCACGCAAAACCATGGAAAACCACGATCCGCTTGACGCATATCGTACCGATATAATAGTACAAAGTACGTCGCCTATGAATATGTGCAATATAGAAGAGGCATTGTCAGCGCGTTGCCTTACGGCTTCCACCCTTCACAGAGAGGAGGATCTTCTTCCATCTTCTGTAAGAGATAACATCAGGTGAGATTGGGTCAAACGCAAGCCTATTCAATACCCATCACTGGTACGCCTTGTTTGTATATATAGGTCACCCGGTATTTCGCCAGTGATTAAGTTTTAGCCGCTAACGACACGACTAAACTTGAGAATCTCTCCTGGAAATTGCTTTGCGGTTAAAAACAAATAAATACGATGATAAAATATCTCGGCGCCATCGATTATTTTTTATCGCAGATATTTTGTTTGTACAATACCTACCACTGTTATCGTATTTTGGGAATTCGGCAAACCACGTAAGCAGCGCTATATCTAGCCGCGTAACTGTTTTCATTAAAATTATCAACAAAGGTGAAAAACAAAACAAATAACTAGGTAATAAGTACAAATTGCAATGCGTTAAGTTGTGAACAGCGTGCGGATGGGACAATTGGTTGTTAGTGGGAGGACTAACTCTTCTGCGAGTGTCCGTCTGGGTTGTTACCACCGCTTTGCTCGTGAAGTCAGCCGCCAAGCAGTAGTCTGCAAGCATTACTGTGTTCCGGTTTGATGAACAGAGTATCCAGTGAAATTACTGGGCTCATGAGACTTAATACCTAATGTCTCAGGGTAACGAGCGCACTGCAGTGCCGCGCAGGCCTTTGTGTTTCAAAGTTCTGGGTAGCATTGCAATTGTTATGGGCCGGCGTTATGCTTACCATCAGACAAACGACCAGCTCGTCTCGTTACCAAATAACATAATTTTTTTTAAATAGGTACAGAAATTAGTTCAAGCATGATTAAATAGATAATAGATTCGAATGAGATTTCAATTTGAAAACATTCGCAGTAGAATTACTTTACTTGAACAAATTTCTTCTCTTATTCTATGCTGTATTGTCTTCGGAACCAAAGGTCTGTTTTAGATTTTAGCATGATTAGATATCGGGAAATGGTAAAAAATAGATTAGTCGAAGCGATCAGATTTGTCCTGTAACAATAAATTAAAAAAAAATATTGTAAAGCACGAACGGACGATAAAAGGGCTTATTCCTACACCTCCAAAACACATTGTTCACAACAAATAAACTTACAAACATTAGTTCCTCGGACCTCCACGAAAACTAAACTTGAAATATACATGTCCACACATTTATCCGAAACTATTATTCGGATTGTGAGTGTTCTTTTTTTTTATTGGTTTACATTAACTTCAACTTAGGGACCAGGGTACGGTAAGTTACATCAAAATCGGTAATGTAGTTTAAGACCCTACTACGCCCCAATGGCCTTGCTCGAATGGGTGGAGTCAATCCCACTACACCCGCGCGGTCCACACTTCGTCTTTCAAGAACATCGCAAAACCTAACGTCATAGAATACGCGGATGAACGAACGCGCGTGCGAGTAGCGCGCACGGCATCTTCTTTGCCTATAATTCTTTGAATTCATTTAGTGGAAAGTTCTTCATTGAAAGTGAAGTTTGATCATCATTATCCATACTATCCATACTTCCATACTAAATATATCCTATATCCTACTCTATTATAAATGCGAAAGTTTGTTTGTTGGTTTGTTAATTTGTTGGTTTGTCCTTCTTTCACGCAGTAACGGAGCGACGGATCGACGTGATTTTTGGCATAGTAATAGTTTATGGACCGGAGAGTAACATAGGGTTCTTTTTATCCGGAAAATGCATGTTTCCTGTGAGAACGCGGGTGAAAACCACGGGCAGAAGCTAGTTATATTATTAATGCGAAAGTGTGTTTGTTGATTTCTTGGTTTGTCCTTCTTTCACGCAGTAACGAATCAACGGATCGACGTGGTTTTTGGCATAGATATAGTTTATGGACCGGAGAATAACATAAGCTACTTTTTGTCCCGGAACAATGCACGGTTCCTATGGGAACGTGGGTGAAAACCGCGGGCAGAAGCTAGTTCGTAAATAAACGGGACGGACGCACATGAGATCATACAACGTTGAGATTTATCTCAAAACATCGCTCTGGACTATAATAAAAGTACATACAGCCAATTTGCTCCGTAACGTTGAAATTTGTTACACCTTTTGACCCAAAAACGAACGAGTACGTAAATAAATGATTTTCGGGTTATTTTTTATTTTTTACTTTTGTAGTCATGTTTTTTATATTGATGTCATTTACGAGGTATCGAGTCATCTGCGAGTGTCCGTCTGGGTTTCCGTTTTGTTCATGAAGTCTGCCGGCAAACAGTAATGTGCAAGCATTATTGTGTTCCGGTTTGTTGAGCAAAGTAGCCAGCGAAATTACTAAGATATGAGACTTAGTCATGAGCACACTGCGGTGCCGCGCAGGCTTTTGTGTTTCAAAGTTCTGAATGGCACTGCAATTTTTATGGGCCGGCATTATGACTCCCATCAGGCAAACGTCCAGCTCGTCTCATTAACCAATACAATAGAAAAAATAGACAAGTGTGGGTTGGACTCGCGCGCCGAGGATTCCGAACAGACTTGTAAGCATGTAAATAGTTCGTTCAAGACTGGAATCGTTAGGTCCTTTTACAGCTACATTCAACAAAATAATTAACCCTAAAAAATTGTACACAATACACTCATTGATAATGTGCGTGTGTGTGAGTGCGTGCGTGCGTGCATGCGTGCTTGCTTGCGTGCGTGCTTGCTTGTGTGCGTGCTTGCTTACGGGCGTGCTTGCTTACGGGCGTGCTTGCTTAAGTGCGTGCTTGCTTGCGTACGTGCGTGCGTGCGTGCTTGCTTGCGTACGTGCGTGCGTGTGCGCGTGTGCACGTGTGCGAGCGTGTGCGTGAGCATGTGTGTGCATGCGTGCGTGCGTGCGCTTGCGCGAGCGTGTGCATGCGCGTGCGCGTGTGTGTGTTATACATAATTAGTTTTCGGATTTTTCGCTTTACTTGTGGTATAAGACAATACTTCTTGCCAAATTTAATGATTCTAGGTCTCCGTGAACCACCCTATAGGTCTTGAATGGATTTTAAATCGTTATCATTTCCGATATCAGCACCCCGAGAAACCTAGAAAATGGCACCCATATTATCGATTTCCTAAAAAAAATGTCCACCATCATGGATTTTAAAATCGTTGTCATTTTCGATACCAACACCCCGAGAAACCTAGAAAATGGCACCCATATTATCGATTTCCTAAAAAAATGTCATCTTGGATTTAAAAATGGTTGTCATTTCTGTAATCAGCACCCCGAGAAATCTCGAAAATGATACCCATACCATTTTATTGAAAAAAAAAATGTCCGATATCTTGGATTTTAAAATTGTTATCATTTTCGATATCATTTTTACTGTAGATGGCCCTGATCGTTTGGTGGTCGTTTGCCTGATGATAAAGATAACGCCGGCCCATAACAATTGCAGTGCCAATAAATACTTTGAAACAAAAAGATGCAGTACCGCGTTGTGCTCGTTAACCTGAGTAATTTTACTTTTCAATTTGATTTCCAGTCTTTCTTAAACAGTTCTAAACCTCCCGATATTCCAGTAGCTGCCGCTAATAATTTGTTTACCAATACATATATTTTCCACTCGTAAAAATGATGTAAGTACGTAAACAAGAAATTGTAATCAAAAATGTAACCCATTCAATATGTTTACGAGGAGCGTCCACGCGCAAATCACGGAATGAATCACATTTCACCGCTCTAGACGCTACTCTTTGAGCAAGCTTCAAACCCACACGAAAACAAATACTTGTATTGTATATCATTCACGCACACAAATATGTAACGTCGGCGGACAGCGTTTGCAGAGCAACGAGCGACACAACCTCCCCGTCTGAATGCCAGTGCATGACTGCCGCGCGCGCCCGCGCAGAGCACCTCTGAGACTTGTACATTTGGAATTCAGTTTTTTGATCATTTCTTTGCGAAATATTGCTCTATGCACAAATGAAACGGCCAGTTTATAGAAAATTTTCTTCCTTATTTTTTGGTGTAAAATTAATCCCAAACGTCTAAGTCATTTAGAAGTTTTAGGGAAAATAGTTTTAAAACAGCATGCTGTTAAATATTTTTTCAAGCCATAAGTAATGGTAACACAAAAAAATCAATCAGTGAAATTAATGCCCTTGAATTGATCATTCAGGTAGTATTTTTTTCAAGTCGTTAAACCAAGCCGTGTGGGAGTTTTAGGAGGAGAAAGTAGTCGTTTTGGCGTCCCTAGCCCCTTAAAAGATATGAACCTAAATGTTATCTGAAGTCGGTTTATATTTATGTAACTTTTGTTACATCGACTTGTTATTAATACTACTTTCATTACTGGTCGCTAAAGTTGGAATCGACGACACTTTATCCATACCAAAGAGTAAGTAAATAATACAAGCCCTTTCAATGCGAAAAAACTTCGCAAGAATCATCGAACGTAAAAATACTGATTTGAAGGATAAGAGAGCAAGAAGTTATGAAGGAAATGTTTTAGACACTATTTGGGTCGAGCTTAATTACGCCTACGTTTCAAAGATCAATGATTCCAGATGAAAGTCGAATAATAGGTATTTATATATCTTATCACTAACTCAATATCTGGAAGCACAAGACAAGGGACACAAAGGCTTCGCGCTTATTTGGACTAAATCTAGAATAGAAGCTGATGATGATATGGTCGTGGCTCGTGTGAAGGTAAACACACGCTGAATCTAGAATAGAAGGTGATGAAACAAAGAAGTAAGAAGGATCAAGAGAAATAGAGTGGCTCGTTTAAAAGTAAACACACGCTAAATCTAGAAAAGAAGGTGATGAAATAAAGAAGTAAGGAAGGAACAAAAGAAATAGAGGCTCGTGTGAAGGTAAACACAACCTAAATCTAGAATACAAGGTGATGAAACAAAGAAGTAAGGAAGGAACAAGAGAAATAGAGTGGCTCGTTTACAAGTAAACACACGCTAAATCTAGAAAAGAAGGTGATGTAACAAAGATGTTAGCAAGACACAAGATAAATTATAGAGTTACCTCAAAACACAAGTTTTAGGCACCTGTTTATCTAGATAGTGTCTAAAGATAAACGTATAAATGATTAGAAATGGCACAATAGAAAAGGAGTTAGACAACGGTTAGACACTCCTTAAATCAAAGTTTGTGGTGGCTCATATTTTAACATGCGATTCAGGTATGTTTAAGTATTAGACGCTCTTTATCACATTTAGGCGTGGTTAAGTTTTTTGTTGTAAGACCAGTAATGTTTACCACCAGTTTGCTTCTAGGCAACCTATCAGATGGCCTAAACAGAACTTATCATAGTAATAGGTACAAAATAGCTAATTTGTAGTAACTACTCGTAATTAGATAACGTTCAAACTCAAACAGTAAGTGCAGTGTGATTGTGCGTATGTTCGTTAGATGTACTTATACATAACAGTATGTACGTGTGTGCGTGCATGATAAATAAAAATTCAATGTCACCTATTCGGCGTACGTATATAATTAATCAGCCTTATTTGCCCGCGGCTTTGCTCGCGTGCTTAGCTAAGAAAGATAAAAATGATTACATTTATATTGGCAGTTGGCAGTTGGTACCAAGCGGCATCAAGGGCGGAAGATATTTGACCGCTCTTATATTTTAGAGCATGTCAAATATCTTTTATCCTTTTCTCGTGTTACTTTTTGGAAAGAGTCAGTGTTACTAAAATAAGGTACATTTGTTAGGAACATAATCTGGACCAATGTTTTCGAAGAGCGGAAGTCTAAAAGCTAAAAATTTTTGTGAATTGTTATTCCCATTTTTTTAATACTCCCATCCTACAACGGACCGGTACGTAGTCTCTTTAGTAGTAAAAGTGCACCGCCAGACAGAAAGTTTACAAAAAAACGACAAGTATTAATAGTTAGCTTAAGAATTTCAATATTATTAAACTTCAAAAGAACACAACACAACATTTAACAAGGGGGGGGATAATTTTACTTCATTATTTATCCATAGACAGACACACACCTCTTTCACCCTTCGATAAGGTAATTTATGTCAAAACTAAAACGCGAGGGGTGAGTGGCGGTCGTTGACCCCGACAGCTGGTGGAAAAGAATAACACAAACAATAAAATATCGAAAGCTATGGGAACATAAAAATGCGGATCAGGACAGTTTGAAATAGCTTTCAAACAATGAGTCCGAGGGTGCCTTAAAGATTTTTTTATTCTCATTATTCGTTAACCATCTTACCTGATCTTTAGCGACAATGTGGTGGAAGATGGTGAATATTCAGAGCTAGAACTGGCTCGCAAGTGCTGCTGCCAGAACACACCGATAGGTGCCTGGTGCTCAAGTGATTAACTTTATTCTGAACTGTGTTAATTTTAGAGGATAAAAATTGATTCGATCAACGCAATTGAGATAATAGAGGGGTAAGTAGGTGGTAGGTGGTTAGGAAGACATTTGAAAATTGAATAAGTGAGCAATATAGACCGTACTGTATTGACCAGACTTGCTAGTATATACTTGTATTCAAATTAAAAGTTTACACAACATTACGCAATATATCCAGACCGTTCAACCAACCCTTGCTTCCGGTGATGTTAAAAAAATCTATTGTGTCTGGAATTGTTATTAGTATGAGTTGATGACTCAATAAACTTTATCTGCAGAGAGGAAACGTTCAAATTCGTTATTTTAAAATTGCAAAGTTCAATATCATCGCGGATAGCTATTACACGGTCGAGCGAATTCCGGGCCGGTTTGCAATACAAGATAACGCGGGGCGCCTCCTGAACGAGGCCTCACCGTGCGCCGACGACGCCGCGCCGCGCGACGTCGATCGAGCGAGAATCGCAAACAAACAATATCACAACATAAACTATACAGTAAGGACAGCGGACACGATTGAGTTCATGCTGGTGAACCTGCGCTTACACTAAAGCTATTTCGCGAAAATACTAAGCTATAACGCCGGCTAACATGACAAGGCCTTTGAAGGGAGGTAATTATTAGGTCCTGTTTAGTGTTTATAAAACACTTAGTTGATTTAGACAGTAAATTATGTAAAATAATATATTATGTATACTTAGCCAATGTATTGTGAGTTGTGAGTATTGGATCGAAATTTACCTTACTGTCTTTACATAATATGGAATTCATACATACATACATACAATTATAAAAACTGATGCAATTCACTATATCACTATAGTATTAATATACTAGAGTGAATTCCATCAGTTTTTGTAATTTGCACTCGTAAAACAAGAATACCTTTTTTCAACAAATGAAACGAAAGCAACGCGTGCTCTTACTGTTAGTAGTTGCGTCGCACGGAGTCTATACATATATACTAAAGTGAATTCCATCAGTTTTTATAAATTGCACTCGTACAACAAGAATACGTTTTTTAGCAATTGAAAGGAAACCAACGCGTGCCCTTACTGTTTATCATATCGTGACGCAAGCGTCGATTTGTTATCTGACGGATTAAACGCAATAGTGGACCGCACGCCATCGGGTTCAATAGCACACGTACAAACAAACACGGCAAAAAAATACTAAAATATAAACGGGTGCCCCCCAAGCACGGAGGATCAACGGCCGCGGAAGTCTTAGCTAACATCCGGCTCGACGACGACACGACTCGTTTACCCGTAGGTGTTTGTCCTCTGTGCAGTGACAGACACTCGGCTGTCAGTCCGTCGGAAATATATAGGCACACATGTGACATGTCACATGTGAAGTGGCACTTATAATGTTACGGTTGGGAAGGTAAACGAATCGTCTGCTCATGAATAAAACGCTTGCTTATTCATTAGTAACACAAACAGGCTGAATTAGTATACTTAAGATTTCAATTTCAATAATTCAAACCATCAGGGACAGGTATGAATATCTAATGTTGAATTCATGGAACCTGCTCTCGATACGCTCCGCGATATCTTTCTAGGTTATATTGAGATGAGGACTACGTCGAGAAAACCATAATCCAGTTTAAATGACAAGTTTTATGTTGATATTTCAAAATTGGTAAGATGTTTCTGCGAAATAGCTGAGCAGATTTTAAATTTAGTCTTAAATTTAAAGCTTGTTCAAGTTACTTCAATTGGTGGTGTTGGTTGCGGTGCGGTCTTCTGTGTACGCCGCGGTGGGTCTATGAAACACTCGGTACTATTTTCATCTTCACAACTGATTATTATTTAATGAATTTATCTTTTTTTAAAGTTTTAATTTACAAAAGGTTCCCAATTTAAGCTACTTCCATTGGTATTGGTAGGTGCGGCGATACTTATTAACCCTAAACGGAATAATGCATCTCGATGCGGTCTTCTACAAAGATTCTCAATTGCTACTTCCATCGGTATTGTTAGATGCGGCGTACATACTTACTTGAGCCGCGAGCAACGCAATGAAGCGCGTACGTACGTCTACACAGCGGTGGGTCCAAGAGACACTAGGTATATCTTTTTCGATCTAATAAACGGAATATTGAATCTCGATGCGGTCTGCTAAACTTTAGCAGTTTCAACTTACTTCCATTGGTATTGTTGGGTGCGGCGTGCGCATGAGCCGCGAGCAGCAGCAGCGCGCACGCCAGCACCGCGGGCGGGGCTGGCGGGCCGCACGAGCGCCACATCACGCCGCGCCGTGCCCACCACCGCCTGACCACATGACCCGAGCTGGAATAAATAACATACATTTAATACATTTAAGCAATCTTAACTATTTTTTTATACTGTTGGATGACGAGACGAGCTTGCCATTTGCATGATGGTAAGCACAATGCCATAACAATTGCAGTGTTACTCAGAGCTTAGAAACATAAATGTCTGCGCGGCACTACAGTGCGGCCTGCCTAGTAATTTCACGACTACTCTGCTCATCCCACCAGAACACAGTAATGCTTGCACACTACTACATGGCAGCAGACTACAAGAGCAAAGCCACAGTTCTACAATTCATACAGTTTTGAAACGCCTTTTATCACGGACGACGCGCCACGGCCGCGGCCGCCCGTGCAGCTAATCGCTCGATTAATTTAATAATTAATATTAAAATATTTTATGGAGATTGACAGCATATTTTTTAACGTCCCTGTAACAACGCGATGATAGCTTCTAAACATCAGGGTTGAAATAGTTTTGAGTTGTATTTGCTAGATGATTCACCTAACACCTTCCTTCATCGGCCCTTTAGATCAGGTGAGAAGAGCACGCTTACAAGACGTGTACCAAAAAACTTGCGGGGCGCAATTAGTTGAAAACCAAATAGTACCTAATTGCTCTCAAGTGAAACTGTCTTTGAAAGTGCTATTGCTGAAAAGTGCATGGTGAGTGGTGATAGATTTTGCCAGCAATAAAATTTTCCAAACTTCTCATCCCCATTCCCCATGAAGCTCAATAAACGACCTTGTAACATCTATAGCAGATGATTAAAGTAGCGCCAGGAGGAAGCACTTCCGCTGGTAAACCAGTATAATGCTACCGAACTGCTACCGCATCCGTTGAAACTACAAAGTAGGCATTCACTAGGAAGAAACAAACAAGTTTTGGATAATGATTGGTATTTTTAGAAAAAATAGATATTTCATAGAATTTTGTTCACATTAATCAGTTTTTAAGTATTTATATTATAACAAGAAAACTTGTCTGGTATCTTTAGCTATCTATTAATAACTCAGGACCAACCCTCGATTATGATACCGGTTTTAGGAGCAATTACTTATAATAATATACCTACAATAATCCTCAGGATAAATAAATTCTCCTTATTTTGAGAAAAATCACGTTAAGAATCATAATTTAGGCTGAAATTCGTGACTTTCCAATGACAGACAGGATATTACTTAAACCATCCTGATGGAGATGACTGTGCTTGTTTTGGAGAGTATCGGTTAAATTATTACATAATTATATAATATGGTATATGCTTGTGGTTTTCAGAAAGATGAGTCGATTACAAGTAGTAGGTACTACGAGTACCAGTCAACACTGAACTTTCGCAGCAATTGATGTGCCTTCAAAAGCGGGATCAATGTGTAATAGACAAAAAGTAGGCGGAATATTGATCCGGCATTTATATTATTTATTTATTATGCTACTCACAACGTTTATCCTCTTAATTACCTAATTCCCTTAGTTGTGTTGAGTTCAGATTTGTTACTAGCGCATTTTTTTTAATGTGTGTAATACGTAGTGAAAGATAACTGACACTGTTATTTCACTTACGTGAAGAAAAGTCCTGATTTTTTGCAGTTTACTAACTTGGGCTGACGATGGAGCAAGTCTTTGGGAGCTCATATGACGCTCATTGAAGACAACAATCTGATTTATTGCGCAAATATCGAGTAGTCCTTTAACGAAAGATAAAAAGTGCGATACGTTTTTATTACCAACAGTCTATTCAATATAAAGCGTACGAACATTACAAAACTAATAGATACTCAATGATCATTTATTCCACGCTAAGAATTATAAATCATCTGACATTGGCACACAATGGCTGTTCTTTGCAAATTGCTAGCGTTACTGTACGGCCACAACAATAGTGGTTCCATTGATGAATATAAATTTCATTGATCCGAGTGCCGGCTCGTAAGCTATATAACACATGGCCGTAACCAGGATGCGATTAGGGGCAGCTTGCTAATAATAATGCAAACTAATGGAAAACTGACACTCATCGTCCTACATTCGGAGTTTCTAGATCAGCACCATATTTAAGGGGAACCACATTTATAATACCTAAGCGAAAAAATCATAATCAAAAATTAAAAAAGCTGATCGAATTGAGAACTTTCTCATGGAATTCGGTTCAAAAATAGCTAAGGCTGCCCCTATATCCTCTTTTTACATATTATTATCTATGGTAGGTGGATCCTCTTAGCGTATATATATTGCATTACAGATGGATTTAATTTTGGCCTAATCTATACTATAAAAATATATAAAATCGAAGCGTCTGTTTGTAATATCAAGTTTGTTCCGGCTAATCTTCGAAACGGCTGCACCGAGTTTGACGGGGCTTTCACTGGCAGCTGATGTTATAAGGAATAATTTAGGCTACTTATTAAGTGAGCACAGCTAGTTTTTAATATACAGTACGATTCTGGTTATTTTCACGATGTCACCTGTTTTAGAAATGTTTAAGTTCCTATAAGCATCCCCCCTCCTGACTACGCCCATAAGCTAAGGCCAATGAGTGGATAAGGCTGCGGTAATTAGCGTGGGAGCCATCGCGGTTCCCACGACACGACCGTAACAGGAAAATAACAATTAAAACACGTTGAGACTGTAGTCCTCGCAGGTCGAAAAATAGCGCTCTCTCTAATCAAGCTCATTCATAGTTACAACGATTCGGATAGCAGGAGCAGGGAGCTCAGCTTGGCTTTATAATCAACTCTAAATCGATACACAATTTTGTCGTGTACACAAAACATTGTGACATCCGCGTCATTGGTAAGCAGAACAGGGCCCCCGAACGGTTTACGTTTGGGAACGGTTTTTTATTTACGTAGTTGAAGGTAACTGGTGAATTTGCACCTATTGCGACTTTTATCCCCACTGCTATTAAGGGCAGGATACTCCGCGCCGCTTTCTCGCTCGCGCTTCTCAACATTCATGAAGATAAACAATCACTTAATATAATTATGAAAAATCGCATTCGGTGAATTTGCTGACAATAAAATTACAAAAGTTTAAAAAAGAAAACATTTTGATCCACATAAGTTTTCAAACCTAAAAATGGGATTTTATGTTTTGCCCATTTTCATGTATGAAAACCTGATAGGATAAAAATGATAATTTTGGCGTACCTTTGTAATATTATTGCAGCAAATTCACCGAATGCGATTTTTCATAATTATATCAAAATATTGATTATCTTCAAAATTGTTGAGATGCGCGAGCGAGAAAGCGGCGTGGAATATCCTGCCCTTAATTGAAACATAATACAAACCTCGCTGCCTTAGGTTCTTCTTTTGATTTTTCATTCTAATCTAGAAGTTTAGTCGATGCAAAGATGCTGTAATATACCAGCATCTAAGTTTGAGCTTTGTCTCGCACACTTCACTATAGTTTCTTCTTAGTTCGTTCTTTTCTAAATTCTGTTTTTCGGTCCATATATACATAGATTCTTATCGATTCCTTTAAAAAAATCCTGCATGATTTATGTATCTCGCCGTTCTCAGAATTGCTCTTATCCAGATTCTCAATCGATCGAGATACTGTAGTATTTTCGTAAGGGTACGTAATATAATTTGCTTCATATTTCAGATGGAGCAAGCATATTCCAGGCCAGATACTAATTAATCTGCAGCGCTGAAATTTAGCCCGTACCCAAACAAACTAACAGTATTTTGTATTAATCATCAATAAATCATACCTGATAGGGTATTTGGCTCCATTTTTTTATGATGTCAATCAATTCGTTTTCTCATGAGAATCAAATGTTTAATATCGAAAAAACTGTAAATCGAACGCTAGAAACTAAATGTAAAAAATGAGAGTCAAAGTAGGGCGTATCTACTGAGCGCTAAAACGCTCTATACTTACTCATGGTATGTGTCGTTAGACCATTGACTAATGAAAGCCATGTCGGAGGCCAAAAACATCTAAAACCAGAACTGGTCACATATGTATATGACATGTTCATACGAAAAGGAAAGGAATAAAGCAACATGAGAAGTTATTGAAACAGAAATATACCACAGCATTCTTCTTCTCAGTTCCAAACAAGATCATCCAACTTCGTCACAAACTTTCCTTCTTTAAACGCTTACAGTAGGTACCTTCAAATAATTTTCATAACCCCGAGAATAAAGTTTGTTGTAAAGTGATTAAAACAATAATAAACACAATAAATCACGACGAGGCGCCAAAAGACGTAGTAACAAAAGGCAAAGCGCCAAATCGTTCACCACCACAAAACGAAACTTTTCAAGGTCCAAAACTTCCAAGTTTACCTTTATTGTCGTTATCATAAAGTTCCTATACAGTCTTTTGTGTAAATTATTCACAATAACTGATAACGGTGCTTTTATCGTCACAGATCCACACAGATCATAATGATACTAAGATTTAAATAGCACAGATAAAGTAAACACTACGCTACACATTTAAATTGTTTTCCAATTTTTTTATGTTTACAAAGAGATAAAAAAAACACCCGTTTTTAACCACAGACCTAAAATTACGCTAGTTTTTACGTAATTTTTTTTTAACATGGACTTAATAATGGTTTTTAACAATGACTTCGTACTTTTATGACCATACGTAATATTGATATTATTAACACAGAATATATTACAAAATCGTGATAAAATCCTTGTTTAAGACACACACAGATTTTTAAGTCTGTGAAGACACATGACCACAGTATGATTGTCATTGGTGTAGTATTTGTATTCTATTTGGTCATTGGTATTTAACATTTGGACTACATCTATTATATAGCCAGGTCAAGAAATAAATTATAAATAATAAGTATGTACATTACATACGCACTGTTTTAAATTATAGCCTACTGTAAATGTTTCAAGTGGACAATGAACTACCGAAGCTTAGAGTAGTACTATAAGCTACAGTTATCTTTCTCTCTTTGCGTAACGTCTGTACCTGAAAGTTGTGAGAATTTACTAAAACGTACGCAGGGTGCGTGAGTAAACTGTGGTTTTATTGGCACAATATATGATGGAGGCTGACGTTAAAATATAATTAACATCTGATATAACTAATGTTAGCACATTGTGTCTACGAAAAGCAAATTTTCACATATTTGCACGATTTCTAGCAATTTAACAAAAGGTCACAGTAGATAAGTTAATTTTAATAAAACGTTTCCATTACTTAACTCAATAATGCATTATGATATTATTATGTAAAATTTTGCAGCTGCTGTGGTAATGTGTCAATGTGAATGGAGCCACGAATAGCTGTCTAGCTTACCTAAGTATGGTGCGACATTTTTAACGACTTTCATAACGAAGGTTTCCGGTTCAAAAAGTTAACCGTTTTTTTTTGTTTTAACGGGTATTTTAGGCAATTAAAAACAACCAATTTTGAATTTTAAAAAGAATGTAGAATGATTTATTTTGTGAAATTACGTATATTTACATTATAAGTACGTATTATGATAAAATCTAACAAAAAGTAAATCATCCTACTCGTTATCACGATCATTTAGATAAGATTGAATAATTTTGTAACATCACAATTTTTGCTATATAATGTTAAATCTCAAGAGCTATCAATTCACTGCAGTTTTTTTCAGTTTTGTCTTCGCACGGTGTATTCATTCAGAAAGTGTAAAATCACAGATATTTATGTAAAATACATATTTTGCAATAATAATAATTATTATGCTTATATTTGCTTTATTATATGCATATGCACGTTGACGAACAACAACGGTTAAGGAGCAGTCGTTGCTTTGAGCCTAGGTAGGGAGCTTCGAGACAGCTCTATCTGGCCGTATTGCTGTAATGTTCTTGTCTAATTCGTGGATTTTTATGGGTTTACTTCAAGCCGCTCTTGCGCGTGTATGATTAGCTCGTAATCCACACTTGTTGCAAAAGCATGGTTATTTTGACAGCAAAACGCATACATGTATAAGCGTCTATGGTCTTCAGCTAAAGGGCCAGTATTAACCTAGCTATTATATTATAAAAAAGATTAAATAAACTTACTTTTTTAAAGCCTCGGATTTTGTTCTTTAAGATAGTTAGTTTCTTTATTATTTTTATATGCAAAGCAGCACAGATCAAAGAGCTATGCTTATACATGCCATAATTATCAAACCATATACAAAAATCGCCACGGTCCAGCGAAAGCGATTGTACTTTGCGCCTCAGTGTAATGACATGTAGGAATACACACAAAACATTACTACGTATTTTATACGCTGTAGGTACACGTCACCGTGACGACAACTGGCGCCTGCCTGACGCTATACTATAGCCGCGCGCAGATTTTAGGACCTAGATTTTAGTAGGTAGGTACTGATAAGAATTGTATAGGAACTTAGGAAGTCTGCTACGGTCTAGCTATTTGTCTACTTTCGTCTAGTCGTGTCTGAAAGGGAAATCAGATTTAATAAAACAAAGGACAATAGATCGTTTAGTTATAGATGGTTATAGTATAGCTTATACGAGTACGTACATACTCTCCGACTCTACCTAGGTCTAGTAGTGCTATCTCTTTTCTGCAGATAGACAGAAAATAAGAATATATCGTCGACGCAAATTTCAATTGGCATAAGAGACAGGAGCTCTCCTGTTTCTGTCTGAAACTGAGCACTGGAATTCGGATGATGATAAATGATAATATTGAAAAACAGACCTTCCTTTTGGTGCAGTTTCCTAGTCACCTCAAAAAGCGGCAGTTAGCGTCACCACATCGGCTCGCACTCAATATCTTGATTCAATTTTCCATTAAAAAAATGGTATACCTGCCTACACAATGAAGACAAGTAACTTTAAAAGGTGTCTTTTTTTTGGGACGAGGAATTGTTCATAGTTACTGTTCGTAGAGTAAAATAGTCCCAGGTTGTATAGAATTGCCGACGGGCAGTCCTCACGTCACGGGGTAACGTGTGCCGTGCGTGCCAAGGTCCCGAATGCGGGTGAACGAGCGAGCGCCGAGCAGGTAAGCAAGGGACCTTTTCCCGCGCTGCAGTCGTTGTTTACGCGGCAGTGACGGGTCGTCGACCCCTGCCGCACCACGACGCCATATTTTTGGTAATAAATAACAGATAGAGGCACCGCAACGCTAGGGATCGATCTACCTACCTACTTGGGGTTTGGGCCTTGGGGCCAGTGCAGTACGACAATGCTTTTATTTGTTATATTATATTATTATTATATTGTGCCAAATTCAAATTAAATGTAACAATTAATTTATTACATCAAATATTTATCTAATTTAATAAAACAAGTACCTAATAAAATATACTAAAATAACTATTAAATAAAATGTTGTACCTATTTAAAAAGATCGCGGAAGGAATGCCAATTCAAATCGATAGGTTAGGTAGGTACCTAAGATGTAAAGAAGAATTTTCATAAAATTAATTTGGATATTAAAAGTAGGTGCCTTGGCAAGTACTTGTACCTAGAGATCAAATCAAAGAGAATTGCATCGCACGCCACCCAAAAACCGAAGAGGAGCTTAAGAAAATAATGCAAATAACATTTATCAGTTATAGGTACCAAACTATCACAGAAGTTAATTCAAGGCCAAGCGCACGGCGGCGCAGTAAAATGTTGTTTTTGGAATGAAATTATTGTTTTGATAAGACTTCAAGGTAGATAGGTTTCTAGTGCGAACCGCCTTATCGATAATAAACTCTGAATATTAAACAATGTCTATTGCTAAATTTGTTATTGCTTTTATTTACATAGTTAGTTTTATTTCACATTGTGGGTTACCGGTTTTTAAGCTAGGTAATTACCTAGACTACTTAGCTATTATACCTATCTACCTACTTAGTAGTTACTCTCTTGTGGTAGGTAGGTAACTACTGCGTAAGTAGGTACATTCGATAGTGTGTAAGGTTTTTATTTAGCATTAATTTACATACCTACCTAGTTGCAACATGCAATGCCTATTTGTATTTACTTATTTTTACTGCAATAATTTTACTTATTTTTTGTTACTGTATGTAATTAAAATTGCTCGCAGTGAACTATTGGTTCTGGCCAATAATAAACAGCCTGCAGGTATGAAAATAGTAGCACAGTTTTACAATCCATACATTTGTGAAAAGCCTTTGATCATGGACGATGCCGCCACGGCTAATACAGTAACTCGCAAAGTGCTAGGGTTGGTTCTGTAAAATGGAACATAAAATAAATGTGATTTATATTACATACGTGATCATTTATTTACAAATACCTACATACATTTACATATGTGTTGCACTGCCAGATATAGGTATGCGTTACTGCAACTGTTATGGGTTGGTGTTGCGTTATGCTTACCATTATTAGGCAAACGACTCTTTAGTCTCGTCTTAGGCTGAGATTCAGAGACGAATCTAAGGCTAAGATTCAGAGACGATTCTAAGCGTAGACTTTGGCTTCCATATGTCAAAACTGTATAGAATTTTGACGTACGGAAGCGTGAGTCCACGCTTAGATTCGTCTCTGAATCTCAGCCTTAGCGTGGACTCACGCTTCCATACGTCAAAATTCTATAGTTTTGATATATGGAACCCAAAGTCTACGCTTAGAATAGTCTCTGAATCTTAGGCTCAGTCTCGTAGACCATGTTTTTGTGAAAAAATATATTTTTTTACGAGCTTTTATAAAATACATTGGTAATTGCTAACTTACTGTAATCTTGTGGCCATCATCAGGACCCTGGACATTATCTAGGATCAAAGTAGGTACTTGTAAAGACAAATCTATTGCCACCTTCCGGCTCCATCATCAGACCTCTGTCACATCATTATTTTGCATTGTCATCCGATTTACAATGTATGTAAAACAGTGTGTCAAATTTAGCTTGCAAGATTTGACCTAAACAAACAAACATACGTAAGTACATACCTACATACATTCAAAAACATTTGCAAGTTTGCATATAAGCTTGTAAACATACCCTATCTATCTATATTCGGACGCGTTACTCGAAGTAGGTATAACTTAATTAATAGCTATATGTACATGTAGTGAAACACACGCAAGTTGGTTGAACACTGCTATTTATTAATAAAGATCCTGTGAGGGTAGACTTAGTACCCTCGTTAATATACTACATGTTTTCCCTTTTGAAAAGATATAAACAAAATGATTATATAAAATTATTGTTGTATAATAATATGTAGTTTACTTAAGTAATATAATCTAACTATGTTATTATTTTTAAATCTAGGTACATATTTATTTAATTAGTTTAGCACATAAAATAAGAAACAGTTTCATTATAACTATACAATATTTTAGGCAGGAAAACGACCAGCTCGTCTCTTCTACTACTTCTACTGTTCCTTATTGGAACCAAAAAACAAATTGGTCAACATACGTGCAGTTCGTTCCTTTGACCTCACTATCGATATAACTGGTGAAGATGAGGTAGACGCATCCGACACACTTTCATATAAACACCCATCGTCATCGCACCCCTTGGCCTCTGGTTGGTTCTCCACTGATGACTTTGTGCTCTCAGATGCTGCCTGTGGCTGAGACCCGGTTACCTGCTGCTCTTTAGTCACCGTTCTTGGTCTGCGTTTACGTACCCCTGACGCCCAAATCGAACTTGGCTTCACAGTTGCGGTGCCGGTGGTACGACTCAAAGCCTGCTCTGCAGACCCTGTCAGCATTGACCGCGACACTAAATGACCTCGACTACGTCTATACCGACGGCCGCTCTCGTCTTCGACTACATACGAGCGCGGTTCAGGCGTACGAGCAACTATAGAAACCGGTTTTTTCGAGCCGTCGCATATTAAAGTTGCCTTATCTCCCGGAAACAAACGCTCGAGTGATGTTGCTGACCTATCATAATGACATTTAATCTTTTCCCTATTTGCCATCAATGCTTGATAATTTCGCTCGTTATTTACCCTTTCATTTAGCAATTTATCGTTTACTGGCAGTTTGGTATTTAAACGTCTGCCCATTAAAATTTGAGCCGGCGAGTCCAACCCATTTCGCGGCGTCGCTCTGTAATTCAACAATCCCATTGAAAAATCTTGGTTCGAATCTACACATTTCTTCAATAAATTCTTAATCGTCTGAACTGTCCTTTCGCTCTTTCCATTCGACTGTGGATATCGCGGGGATGACGTAACGTGGCGTACTTCCCATTCACGCAGGAAGGTTTTAAATTCGTAAGAACTGTACGCTGGTCCGTTATCGCTCACTAGCTCCGCAGGTATCCCATGTCGCGCAAACTGTTCTCGCATGAAATTAATCACCTGCTTCGCGCTCATACTTGACAGATTTCCAACCTCTACGTAATTAGAAAAGTAATCAACTAAGATAATGTAATACTTCTTTCTGTACTCAAATATGTCTGAAGCGAGCTTATGCCACGGCAGTGCAGGCACGTCGTGCTGCAGCAGCGGCTGGCGGCGCGGCCGCGGCGCGTGCAGCGCGCACGCCGCGCAGCCGCGCACCGCGCGCTCCACGTCACCGCACAGCCCCGGCCAGAACATAACGTCACGCGCGCGCCGCTTGCACCTCTCTATTCCCAGATGTCCTTCGTGAACCCGTGATACCATATTATTACGTAAAACGCGTGGAATAAATACACACTCCCCTTTAAAAATTATTCCATCTATATAATGCAACTGCTCGCGATAAGGCCAAAATACGGTGACTTCCGCATCTACTTCGCGCCTATTCTTAGGCCAGCCCCCTGTTATGTACCTGATTAACAACCTGCAGTCCCTGTCGGTCTCGGTTTCTTTCCTGATCACGTCCATTTTTTGATCGCTATACGGCACGTTCTCCAACATGAAACACGTTTGTACGTCCACCTCGTCCGTTACACGGTCATGCATTAATTCCTGCAGTGGTGCCCGCGACAATGTATCGGCGATATACATATACTTGCCCGGCGTATATACTACCTTGATGTCGAATCCTTGCACCCTCAACATCATCCGCTGCAGCCGCGCCGGTACTGAAACCAGCGGTTTATTGAAAAGCGCTTCCAGCGGCTTGTGGTCTGTCTGCACGGTGACGTCAGACCTGCCGTAAATATATTGCCTGAACCGCTCGACCGCGAACACAATAGCCAGCATTTCCTTCTCGATCTGGGCGTACCTGGTCTGCGTGTCGGTGAGCGTGAGCGAAGCAAACTCCACCGGACGACCTCCCTGTAAGAGCGCGGCGCCGAGCGCCACACTCGACGCGTCCACAGTGACCACGAGCGGAGTGCGCTCGCAGTACAGCATACAGTATACAGCATACAGCATACAGTACCGGCTGTACTGATTTATCTATGGAAATTGTATACTCTCCTGGTAGTTTTCCTAAACCTTTAAACAAGTCATCGTACTGGCCAATGTTTATTGTATCAACAGAACTGATCAACCCTAAGGAAATGCTACCTTCCAAACCGAGTACGTTCTGGCAATTTAAATCTGCGACAATAAATGGCAGCACGTAGCGTTTGTTATTGAATATAAATGAGACGTTATCAGTACCTAATATCGGTAACAGGTTCCCAGTAAAAGAAAGTACTCGTTTTGCAAATGGCTTAAGGTTACTAATAGACATACCCAAATTTAAATACTGATTCTTAGAAATGACATTTAGCATTGATCCAGTATCAATTTTTACCACAATATTTTTACTGTTACACGAAATTATTTCAGTCCATTCTTTACACGACTTACTGCGTATATTGTCCTCGTTGATAACGTCCACGTAGAACATTTCTTCAGAGTCTTCTTCACATTCACTGACCGCATAATCTACGCTCAAATTTAACACTTTATTGATCGCTTTCTTTTGCTCACACACTCGCGAAAAATGGCCCTTTCGATCACAAACAAAACAACTGGCATTACGCGCCGGACACCGCTCGCCGCCGGCGCAGCGGCTGCCGCCGCACGTACGGCAAGGCCCGCGCGCCGGGCCGACGCCGTCCGCCGCCCGGGCCGCGCCGCGCGATGGTCCACCACCGCCGCCGCCGGCACCGCGTCGTAGCCCGCCTGAACGGCGCGCGCCTCGCACGCCGCCCCCGCTTTGCACCGCGTTCACCTGCACATTCTCCGATGTGCCAACGCTGATGCACTGACTCTCTTCCTTAGACATTTCTGCCGCCTGACAGATCTGTATCGCTTTCGCTAACGTTAGGTCATCCGTACGAAGTAATCGATCTCTCACGGTGTTGTTATTGATGCCGCAAACGATCTTGTCTCGCAGTAAACTCTCGGTCAGTTCGCCGAATTCACACTGTTGACTCAACACTCGTAACGCCGTCATATACTGGTCGATGTTTTCACATTCCTCCTGACTGCGTGTAAAGAACTTATAACGGCGCACTGTTATGTTTGGTTTTGCACCGAAATACGTATCAAATTTTTTTAAAACACAGTTGACATCATCTTCGCTTTCATGCGCCTCAAACGTGAAAGTCGTAAAAACCTCGTATCCCGCCGATCCAATGAGGTTCACCAATAGACTAGCCTGTACCTCCTTAGGCTGTCTGCTCACTCCAGACGCTTTAAGAAACACATCGAAAAGTTTCCGCCATTTACGCCACGCTTCGGAGCGAACGGCCGGACCGCCCTCGAGTGATAACTCCGCCGGAGGACGCGCGTGTTCCATAATTTATGGATATTTACGACACACACCGAACTATCACACTGATTTTAATAATATTTTATCGGTTCGAGTACTTTTAATCGTAAAATTAAATCCCGACGCTGTCACCATGTAGTGAAACACACGCAAGTTGGTTGAACACTGCTATTTATTAATAAAGATCCTGTGAGGGTAGACTTAGTACCCTCGTTAATATACTACAGTACATATATATTTATTAGCACAAAACAACAATATGTATTATTGTATTCATTACTAAAAAGTTCCAGCATAAGGCATAAACTGCAGTCTGCAGATAGCTAGATACCATATACGAAGGTATTACGAAATCATAGGAAAAACTAATACCCATGCGTCACGGGGAAATCTATCTTAAATTGTATTTAGCTATGTACGTATATCCGTACACAGAACTTAAAACGAATTGTAAAAAACTTGCTCGTGTTTGCCCTCAAAATTCGAGTACACAAACTAAAGGAGATTGTGTACCGCGGCTTGCGCTGCCCAACCCCCCGCGAGATTCCCGCCGTTGCTTTGCGCAGGTACATTCGTTTCACAACTGTATGGATTGTAAAACTGTGATAATAGAATGTAGGTACTGCATGAAGCATGGAATGCGCTTCTTTCATGGAGTTAGCTTATTCAGAGAATTTATTATGCTAACGATAAAAGACTAGTAATATCGCTTACAAAATTCTTAGCACAAAAACAATAAATGAACGCCGTGATAGGAGGGTACCTATGGGTTGGGACGGGTACACAAAATCGGTAGTGTGGAGCAGGCGAAGGCGGCAGAATCAGACAGGCGCATTTCGCTCGGGCTCGCCGCGACGCACAAGACGCGCGAAGGGCCGCGCGCGGCTTGTTTACACCGATCACACACCACGTGGTGAGCTCCAAGCATACCTACGAGTACACGCCCGTCACGTGTTTCCATTCACTACACCTGTGCTCTACCTGAAACACGAACTCCACTCGACCGGATTAGCCTAGCTGTAATCAGATTGAAAACAAATACGAAACGGTACCTGAGCTCGGCGCCTGCCGTGGCTGTCTGCTCCTCACGATCCACAATTTGATACACTATAAATCCTGGTGCACAACTAAGTTATCTCGCACTGACACAGATCACTGGCTGTTTCAATGCAGCATTAACAACAACAACAACAACACTATTGTAAACACAGTACGCGATAGAGAGCGGACAACACGTTGACAAGTTATCACGGCCGACGCGCGCGAACGACTGCGGAGTGCGGGACGCGGGCGCGGTGGCGCGGCGCGGCGCGGGGCTGCCGTGCCGTCGACCCAGCCGAGGATTTACCGAGGAATGCGGCTCGCCCGTTCTCGTGTGCTTATTTTTTGGTCGTAGGGCGCAGAAGGGGCGCGGACGCTCTTAGTACCCATCTCTGATCCTGTCTTGCAGAACAAAATCAGTAGACAGGATCTGGAAACAATCCTAGAGGAAGGAAGTCGGCCCGATCCAGAGGGGCTACTTCGTGCACCTGTGCCGCATTGCAGCTACGTCGAACGAGGGAAGGAAGATACCTGTCTAGGTGCCTACATAACTAATATTTACTTGTACATAAATCATATTATTATTTACTTACTTATCGTGTAGTTGTATCATGTTGTATGCATTTCTTATCAGTAGCACAAGTAGACGGTACAGTTATATGTACCTAACACGTCCCGATACAGGTAAAGTAACTTAGATAGGTAGGCTGTAGACAGGTACCTGTACCTGCAACGATATAAATACTAAAATTTATAAAATAACTTATAAGTAAGTATCTACCTAGTCCAGTACCTATAACTAACAAAATTCATTTGTGCTGTTATAATAAAATGTATGTAAGTACATACATACCTACAACCATCTACAATTCTACATATTACTTACCTATCTTATTTTCATCACTGAGGTTCTGAAGAGCACGAAATTTAATTTTAATTTATTGTATTTCCGTAATTGAAGTGGAGAAAGAGAACTGCATTGAATCTTACTTCCTACTAATCCTACTTTTTTTTTTTTATTATTTAATTATTATACTCTGCAAGCTCCAGGGCTCGCACCCTTTTTTTGCTGTATAAGTTATTTTTACATTATAATTTCTTAATATATTATTACTTAACAAAAGTATACCTACTCTGAAGGCCTAACTAAAGTGTCACATATTATACATACATATTATTAAATTAACATACTATTATTATTATTACATTATACATACTACATACTATTATTACATTTATATAAATATTACTAGTGTAAGTTATTGCTAGTTTATCAAGAGTAGTTAATGAAGTGCACACTTTCATTGACAGGGAGAACCTCTTTGTCCTAAGGTACTGTCGTCCAAACCTGGTGACAACAATCACTCAGGAACTGTTGTGTACGCATCGGAACCCTATGGATGTCGCCTACGCCCTTTGGGAGGTGTACTCCGGCATCTACTCATCGGCATCCAAAGTTCATTCTCTGAAGCTGAAGCGGTTTACAGGTGCGCAAATACCCGTTACCCTTCCCGACACTCTCTTCCTAGTACACACACAGGAAGAGAAAGAATCCCTGAGATCACCAAGGGATACGGGGGAGGCACTGGGTCGCGCATCTTGACCATTCATGAAGCTCAGGGACTGACGTACGAGTCGGTGATCGTCATGCAAACTAAAGGTCAAAAGCTTAAGCTGCACGACAGCGTCCCACATGCGGTGGTGGCATTGTCGCGTCATCGGAGTACCTGTAAATACTATACCGATGATAGCGACGATGCGATAGGCCGCTTCGTGATGAGGGTGAAGGCAGCTTCCACCAAAAGGATCGTGGACTACAACCTCAAAATGGCCATCAGAGATGGGAACAATGTGGTGGCGGAGGCCATCGTAGAGTTCGAACGGAGGGGCGGAGACGGAGTGTTGACATAGGAAAAGTGAATTAAGTGAACAACCGGAGTGGCCATGGCCACTGGAATGACCCTGCTGCAGCGGCGTCGTGTGGCGGGTCGCCCTCTTCCCTCGAAAATGGTTGAGGAGAGCGATGGCTGGCACATGCGTCACACTCGTGAACGGGTGCTGCTAGTGGGATCTCGTCCACTCCGATTGTGCACTTCTAGACTACACTACTTCATTAACTACTACTAATCCTACTTCATATCCTACTTCCTACTCCTACTCTATACAAATAAATAAAATTGAAGTGTCTGTTTGTAATATCAAAATAACGGCTTTTCACTAAATGCATATGAAAGTATATACGGTAGGTCTGTACCTATAAAAAAGCACAATTTTTAAAATTTTTGTCTGTCTGTCTGTTTATTCTGAGTAATCTCCAAAACGGCTGGACCTATTTTGACGGGACTTTCACTGGCAAAAACGTGATGTTATAAAGAGTAACTTAGGCTACGTGAGCGAAGCCGCGTAGCACAGCTATATATTAATATAATATAATTTATAATTTAATTTTTTAATAATAATATAATTTATAAAATATGCGGAAGTGTGTTTGTACGTTTGTTAGTTTGTTGATTTGTCCGTCTGTGGGGGCGTCCGTTAATTGCGTGAGGTGTTTAGGGGGGGGGAAGGGGACGAGCCGAATCTCACCCAATCACATGTGGGGGAGAGGGGGGTCTCGCGCAAATATCACGTAATTTTTTTCCGCAACAAACAGTCTAAAACAGGTAAAAATCTCTGAACTAGGTACACATCCGGCACAGTTTTACAATCTTCCGGAGTGGCATGCAATAAATACGACTGTTTACGTTTTATTTTTAAACTAGCTTCTGCCCGCTGTTTTACCCGCACTCCCAAAGAAACCGTGCATTATTCCGGGATAAAAAATAGCCAATGTTACTCTCCGGTCCATAAAGTATATCTGTGTCAAAAATCACGCCGATCCATTGCTCCGTTGCTGCCTGAAAGAAGGACAAACGTACAAAAACACTTTCGCAATGCAAAAGTAATCAATTTAGCAAAATAACAATTTTCTAGCAACTCGACTTCATAGCTAGGGCAAGCTTATTAGGTGGGTAGGTTACCGGCACGTGTATGATCGTGAGATTCGTGAGTCGCGAGTTTCATAAAAAATATCTCTGCAATAAAAATGCATCTACTACCGTAGACGTAATGGAACAAACAGACAGATGACAGAGCGCTTGGAATCTGTGAGTGAAGTCACCTAAGAACGCCAGCTGTTTTTTTTTTAATTATTTAGGTTTTGATATAAATCGGTTTTTTAATTATAATAATTGTTTTTATTGTGGTATTAAAGTCGATGCAACTTTGATTTCCCCTTTGCGCTCACTTAAAAATGACCGCTAAACGGCCTAGTTGCGGAAAAGAGCCTGCGTACCAAGTAAGTAGGTACCAAGATTTCCGCAGTGCAAAAAATATTAATTATTTTACGAAAAGTAGTAGCCGACAATTATAAAAGCAGACAGCGTACTAACTACTAAAGTAACGTGGTCTTGTTTTACAAAAAGTAAAGTAAAAGTAATAAGTTATTTATTGACATAAATAAATATTACAACAAATAAGGATCCATAGTACACATAGTACAGTATATAGGTTAGATTTTTTAAGCTATTTGGTACCGAGACGAACTGGTCGTGTACTCATGGTAAGCATAATGCTGGCCCATGAAAATTGCAGTGCCACTCAGAATTTTGAAACTCAGGCCTGCGCGGCACTGCAGTGCGCTCGTTACCTTGAGACATTAAGTACAGTAATTACACTGGCTACTCTGCTCTTCAAACCGGAACACAGTAATGCTTGCACATTACTGCTTGGCGGCAGACTTCACGAGCAAAGTGTGACAAAGACGGACAATGATGATAATGACATATAATGTCGGTAATGGTACATTTTTGGGGTTCCAAGCGCTCCGTCTATTTTGTTCTATTATTCTATGTCCGCCTTATCTTGCACAAATCTGCACAGCACGTGTAAATTAGGACTTGACAATAAAAATTACATAGGTAATTTTTATTTGTTTCGTAATTGTTTTCTTTTGCTCCGAATATTTACTACTACGAGTCTACTATTCCAACGTCATGCCCAATGATCTGTGCAATTTTAACTAAATATAGGACAAACGACAAAAATGATATCAACACTCTATTTATTATATATATAGATGGTTATATTTACCTATGGTAAACTATCTTAAATCACGATTTATGACTAGGTACTTGGCTTTACCATAATTATAAGAACACCGTAGAGAAGAGGTAAGTACCTAGTAGGTATAGACCTTACACGAACACAACAGAGAAGAGATAGAGAGGCATAGCATGTTTTACATCACACGAACGTCGAACACAGTAGAGAAGAGGATACATTGAGGTTTTGCTCTACCTTACACGATCACTGTAGAGAACAGATAAATAACAAGAGTACTTGGCTCTATGTTATACACGGTCACATGCGTTTCATTGAACTCTTATATGTACCTAATTACACGTGAACATTCTAGGGCAATCGACTCTAATTAATTGATGACCTGTATAGATTCCAACGTCTTGATGCCGGCGACGACGTAAGATACAAGATGCCGCTTAATCCAGAGTAGGTCTGGTTAGACCTACTCTGGGTTAAGCTTGATGATCATTTGTGACCAAATCGTCTCTTAAGCTGCCAATAGAGGGCATGTTTGCATTTTGCTGTCAAAATAACCATGGTTTTGCAACTAGCGCGGATTACGAGATATTACACGCTCACGCGCGGCTTGAAGTAAAACCATCAAAAATATATGAAACAGACAAGAACAGCAATAGCTCTTTCACTTCCCCAGTAGGGCTAACATGCGCACCGTGCCAAAATTTTCTCGATGCTTATGTCGTGCATTTGTTTCATGTTCGCGAGAGAAAGAGCGAGACAAAACAGTCGACAGAATTTTGTCGTGGCGCGCATGTTAGCCCTGCTGGGCTCAAAGCAACGACTGCAGATCCGCTACATACCTCAGTTGCGTACCACCGCAACCGCATATTTACCGCGGTTTCTGCACTGAACACTAGTGGTTTTGAAACTATTTTTTTTGAGTGGAGGCCGTAGAAGCGGCGCTGTGACCGTGGTTTTTCCATACTTTTCTCGGGGTCCGTAATTGATGCATGACCATTAATTATGCATTACCGTCTAATGCCAGCTTTATGATCAGGTGATCAAACGCTGACCTATCAAGAATAGGAAAACAGAAAAAAATCATGTGGTCTCAGTGGCTGCCTTAAATATTTATGGACATCCCTTCAAAAATGCATCCAACTTAAAAAGAGAGATACGATATCCGTTACTTAAAAATATTTTGTAGAAACTCTGATGAAACTAAGTAACGACAGAATAAATGTTTGTTATTGAGATGTAGGCATCGTGATTTTTTGTTGACATTAAAAATATTATCAGCAAATTACTGAACGGTCAAAGGTGGTCGGAAATCTGTTCAACATCATTATCGGTCGAATGGATGCTTCGACCGGTCTATAAAAAATACAGTTAATTATGAATATAGATCTAAAAGACCTCGGTCAATTTACTTTGGCAAATGGTATTGTGATAACCCAACTTGTAGCTTTCTAATGACGGATGCAATCCGTACTAGGTACCTATAATTTCATAAGGCAATGAAATTCGAAAACCGATTCGAAATATTACGACGCTGATCATTATTCTTATTTTTCCAAAATGTTTATTGCAGTAACTATAAAGAACTAACTAGAAGAAATAACTCTCAACCAAGCAGAGTTCGGTGGAATAATCAAAAATTCAGTTGTATTTTTAAACGTAAAGAAAAGCTACTTTTAAATAAACACTGTTTTAGACTTTCACGGTTATTAACTAATTCACGGGATCATGCATCATGTTCACGGGAATACTTACTAGTATTCCCGCAACAGCGTCGAAATATCGGGTGCTCATCGTTCAATAATAATCACGGTAAATATCCCGTTATAATGTGTGAATTACTTTTAAATAATTAATTTGTTAAAAAATATAGCCTTGATTGGAAAAAAACAATATGTATTTTTTATTTTACAATATTCTTTTAGAGAAAAAATTAAAATAGTAATATTCAAACTTTGAAATGTTGTCAATTCTATCTGTGCGGGCGCCAATACATAGGTATCATGTTGTCAATTCTTCTAACTGTGCGGGCATCTCTTTGGCGCCAATACATATCGCCCGCCATTGAAAAACAAGTAACAACGTTTACGTTACGCAAGCAAGACGCATTTTTATCAATGAAAGCAAGTTATTTTTCTTATCGCGCTTTCGACCATGTTGGAGTAGTGGAATGTAAAGAATTTCGTTTTGATGGAGATCCTACATGGTACATTATATTACTTATTCGTTTTTAGTGCAGTTTTAACTTGAATTGTACAAACTTTACCTTGTGACATATCAGATGATACGAAGGTATATTATTAAAATTTTGAAATTTAAAATAGTTTTGGTGTTATATAAGAAAATATAATCTTGATGTCCAAGAACAATAACTTAAAATCATTGTAGGTAGTGTTCTCCCATAAACAACTCCCAGACATGATCTCCCATACATTCCGAGTTTCGACTTTAAATGTAAGTTTCACACAATATTAATTAGTAACTTCTTATAGGTTTTCCTTTAAGTAATCTATAAGTAAAAATATATCTATTATTATATTTTTTTTCAAAATTTTCGATTTAGTAGTTTCCGCTTTCAGGTAGTAAATATTACAGAGGAATAGTCAATATTTGGAATGTAGATAGTTTAGGTTCTGGAATAACACACAAAATATATACCACGCAGGCGAAGCCGCGGGCAGAAGCTAGTTAAGTCATAAAATTGAATGTCATAATTATGATATACGAATTCTATTATCATAATAATTCAGTGATTGAAGATGACGCGGCATCGCTGTGTGCCGCCATGGCATAGCGGCCCGTACACCGAGTGCAATATTGATGGATCAGCATCAATCACGGACCACGCGAAAACCATGGAAAAACCACGATCACCGCTTGACGCATACATTTGTGGCTTCGAGCAACACGGAGTTGCTCGGAGTTGCACGGAGCCGTGTTGTTCGAAGGTCTGTGGAGTTTGGCAGAAATCTAGTCCGAGGGCTAACTGTACCACGGTCAGAGGTAGTGAAAGAGACGCACAGCAGCCGCTTCTACGATCTCTACTAAAAAAAATAGTTTCACAACTACTTCGTGTTTAACACGTTAGCTGCGGCACCAATTTTTGCAAACTTTCCGTTCCTGCGGCACGAGGTATTATCGGCCCGCACCGTGACCAGACGTTAGGGCGACACGCGGTCTATTAGACCCCACCTCCTTTAACAGACTAAAATCCATTTTCTGGCGCGAAATCAAATATAAATGAAAATTTTGGTTTTATCGATATAGACAGTGAATTGATGAACCCTAATGTACCGTCGCCCCGGGATCTGATAGCTAGTTTATTAATTATTGGCAAAACAAAATATGGGATCTTATACACCTCGTAACGCACTGAAATAGGGTAAATTTTCGCTAAGATTAGTGATGAGAAAAATAATATCGAAGATTGTACAATAATATACCTACTCCGCCTGGTGCTCTCTTCCGACCACGTGACTGACAAATGCTTACGTCATCATATATCGTGTAAAATTTACATAAGTCGAATCTAACACACTCAACAAACTTGGTGATTAAAAATAACCCTGTACATATTTTGTTGTTTTTAACGTTTTAGTATTGTTGTTATAGCGGCAACAGAAGTACCTTTTATCGCGATTCTTGAGATATCTGGGGACAGACAAATAGACAGACAGCGAAGTCTTAGTAATAGAGGGTCCTGTTTTTATCTTTCGATACGGAACCCTAAAAATCGTTAGGTAATCTTTATTTACTTTCAAAACCTAGACAGAGAAGTACTGAATTATTAATTAATTACTTACCTGTTTTGTCAACGGCTGCTTTGCGTTTTTTGTGGAGTTTTTCACTACCTACAAAAATATCAATTAAAAAACTTACCTGTTTTGGTTCTGTTTCTGGCTTTTTTAAAATTAACTTCTTCCGACATCGTTTAGACATGTTCGGCGATGTAAAAGGACGTGCTCTCCAATCGACGTGATGTACAACACTAGTCGTGGGAAGCTCGCGTTGGGTGCGGTACGAGGTCCGGGGGGATATGGGACGTTTTAGCCTCGTTCCGCACTGCATTAAAATTATATTAATTCAGTGCGGTACGAGGCCTAAGACATCCGGTACCAAGGCAGGTATACCACCGAGTCCGGGACCATTAGCACGTCTCAAATATACATTTATCTCTTTTCTATACTGGACCAAACCAAAGCTATGCCCTTCGCACGACAGAGATGTTCACGTTTTTCCTTGCCGCACCACAAGGAAGTTGCATGAGGGGTGATTTAGGCCTCGTTTCGCACTTAACGTGTTAATGCAGAAGCCTCGGTAAATAGGGTACGCGGTAGCCGCGATAATACGTGCAGAAGCCGCGGTGGTACGCAAGTGTGTAGCGTAAAGCGGAGCAGTCGTCGCTTTGAGCCCAGGCAGGGCTTCGAGACAGCACTATCTGCTGTCTATCTGGCCGTACTGTTCTTGTCTGTTTCGTGGATTTTTGATGGTTTTACTTCAAGCCGCGCTTTTGCGTGTATTACGCACGTGGGTAATCCAAGCTTGTTCCAAAAGCATGGTTATTTTGACAGCCTAACACTTACATGCATAAGCGTCTACGGCCGGCCTACCGCACGAAAAGGCGTTATCGTTAGGCATCCTTTTCAAGAATACAGTTTTATTAGCATTGATCGAGTTTATAAATTCAAGTAGCGTACCGCACCGTACGATTTTATACCCTTTTGTGCAAAAAGGGGTATAATTTCTTAGCATAAATAAATGGCGAAACGTGCTACAAACGAAACCCATGTGTGTTAATCCGAGATGTTTATATTATGTAAAGCAAAACCCGTAAGCTCGGAGACAGCGTAGACGTGTCCGCAAAGTTATCCTTATTATCTATACAGATAAATAAAATTGAAGTGTCTGTTTGTAATATCAAAATAACAGCTTTTTACTAAATGCATTTGAAAGTATATATGGTACCTATAACAAAACAGCCATTTTTTAAATTTTTGTCTGTCTGTCTGTCTGTTTGTTACGGGTAATCTCCGAAACGGCTGGACCGATTTTGACGGGACTTTCACTGGTAGATAGCTTATGTTACAAGGAGTAACATAGGCTACTTTAATTTTAGAAAAAGTAGGGTTCCGCGCAAAAAAATAAAAACCATGAAATCCAAAATCTCCACGCGAGTGAAACCGCGGGGCAGCAGCTAGTTCTTACTATTATAAAAGCCAATGTGTGTGAATTCTTTATTTTCATGGGGTGATTTTTGCGGTTAGTAATTACTAGGCGTAGGAGACTGATGTTTGATGTCGGAGCCTCAGACTCTGAGGGTAGAGAAAGAGCGCTCCGCAGTTCCGCGGAGGCCTTTGCATTTCAAAGGTCTGGGATGGGAGTCACTGCAACGGGGCAGGCATTATATTTCTTACGGCTTCTCTAAATGACATCATTAGCCCTTAGTATACAATTAAAAAAACAGAGGCTGGAATCCAGCACATCCAGGATAGCGACATTGGCTACCAGAAAAAGAAAAGATCTACACCTACAGTTCCTATGGAACTGCATGCATAAGTTTATATGAAAGTGTTAAACTAAGTATTACCTACCCTTGCGAAGCCGGGATGGGTCGCTAATATTATATGGACTACATTTGTACCTAGACAAAGATAATCTAGCTTAAGAACATTTACCTGTTTCCAAAGTTCTTGAGGTAATTAATGATAGAAAGCTATTCTTAAATCAGTCTTTGAAGTTTGCTGACGTACAGAACCAGCTAGAGTGCTAGATGAAAAGTGAAGGTCTTTCCTTTTTATTATACCTACCAATCTCAATGAGTTATCATTTGAATTCTATTTTTTACGACGGGTCAGCGTTTGAGCACCGTGATTAAAGTTGGTGAGGCTAGCAAAACGGTGACAGGCAATGGTACCTAGGCAGGCGAACGCTATATAGAGCAGAGGATTGCTAGGACTACCACAGCCAGGGGCTTGATTCACTGTATACAGCACAGCCAGCGAGTAGGTATACACAATTACACATATACCATAAGTAGTACAAAGCTTATAATAACAGCATGGAGCCAGTGTGTTGTTTATCAAGATAATATCGTCGATGATTGGACCAACAATCAGTCCTTCGATTGGGGGCGATTGGGGTCAACTGCGCATCGAACCGTCCAGTCGCATCATCGCTCGGCGTTACATCATGCGAAGGCGAGCTTGGAAAACTTATGCTCCAATTATGACTATTGCTACTAAAGGCACTAAAGAGATGTGTGTACGACTGTACAGTGTACACTTTGGTGCTACTACATTTTGCAACTACAAATGTATAGTTGCCATAGTTTTGTCATTACCAATTTTATGAAAGGCCTATCAACAAGCATGACCTGAATTATCTGAAAAAAAAAAACACTGGCCAAGTGCGAGTCAGACTCGCACTTGTGATTCCCGGTCTTGACAGACATACGGACAGACGGACAACGAACTGATATATAAGGGTTTTTTTTCTTTTGAGTTACAGAACCCTAAAAACCAAAGAAAAGACCACAAACAGAATTCAGTTTGTTTTGTATCTGTTTTTACAATAAATAGACGTATGCAGTTTTTTTATATAAATTTTATATTTTATTTTCATTATTTTGAGCTTTCCAAACTACCTTTCGCAACATGTTGTCTAGACTTAATTGAAGGCTCAATATAGGTAATAGGTAGCTGGTAGGTAGGTAGTAGGTAGGTGATGGCGACTGCTAGCCTGCTATGTCCAATGTCCATAGGTTTGGATATGAAGGTAACATAGGATCTAATCCTACAATGAACTTGAAGTTTCGGTAAAAGGCAACCTCAGAATACAGTTTTGAGAAGACAACATCGTGTTTTATCATGATGCACCCATAGCGCTATCAAAGCCCTCAACCTGAAAATTTGTTGCCGTCGCTAGTCCTTGACTTATAGCGTGTGTGGGTGATCTTCGACCATTGTGACTTATAGGATATAGGTGAAATAAACGAGAATCTATCGAGAATTAGAAACCACCAAGAAAGATTTTTGTTTTTAATTCATCAGCGGCGCAAGTACGGAAGTCGGTTCGATAAATTTTTCAAACCGAAAAACTCGATAAATTTATAGAATGTTGCGAGTACTCTGGATTCGACCTAGCTATTCGATAACTTTTGTCGAAAGTATCGAGGTTCGACAAATTATATAAAAAGTCGATAAAACCCACTTTATCGATTTGAACTGTCAATTTTATCAAATTTTATCGATCAAAAAGATCCGTACTTGCGCCGCAGTGTGAGTATATCTACCTACTACTTCGCATTCATGATTACCTAAATAGCGCAGCATTAAAATCTTATCTCAATTAAATAGTTGTTTTGGCTGCAATTTTTTGGTGACTGTGGCAGCTTGACCTTTCCTGTTTATTTATACTTACAAGTAAAATTAAATAAGTATTCAACCAAACTGTCAGATAGCCGCACCTAGTTTCTACTATCATAGTAGAGCTCGTGTTAGGAGCCTGCCAGTCGTATCGATAAATGATGATACACATGCTATACGAGCTCTCACCGAGCCTTAGCCATAACACGGTCACGAATACAACTCCTCATATAAATGCTGTTGTCAACACTTCCGAGTGCTCTCCGACTAACGTTCGGAGGCAACTAGCGCTCTCACCACAATCAAACAGTATCAGAATAACGGAATAACTATGTCATCGTGACTGATAATATTCAAAATTCAAATTTCAAACACAATAGTAGTGACTATAGTAGACACTGACGCCACTACTAGATTTAGGTGACGCTCTAAACCAAGTAAGAAAAAATCACAATCCTTTAAAAAATTATACCTCGGTTAAGGTCCTCGGTAGCTATAATGTGAATGAAGTGAAGTGTAGAGTGCACGGAAATTGCTCTGTCACCGTGCTATGGCCGAGGCTCGCCTCGGTCAGAGCTCAGTGTAGCGTGGTCATTCATATTTCAGATACAGCGTGGGGTCGTGCTCTAGATAAAAATAAAAAACTATACTTAAGTTACAGCTATAAAAACACGGAAATTCATTACATTTAGACGAATTACGAATGTAACTGAACGCGCTACATTGCCTGTCTCACTCGAACTCACTCCCACATTTTTTTTCCTCGCAGGTAGTGATTCTGCGACGCTGTTGACACACCACTTCACTCCCTCTTCGCTGGGGTAGTTCTCCGCTACCCCCAGCCAATAGCATTCATAATTATACTGTCCTCTTTGCACACACTGTCGGTTTGCGTTAATGTAAAAGAGAAGGAAGACCGCGCGGGTCAGTAAGATTTAATAAAATTCCAAAAAAGCGTAATAGGGATATTGACTCCATTTTTTTATGATGTCATTCAATTCGTTTTCTCATGAGAATCAAATGTCTATATCAAAAAAACTAGAAATCGAACGCTAGATAAGTAAAAAATGAAAGTCAAAGTCGGGCGTATATCTACTGAGTGCTAAATCGCCCCTTACAAATTGGGCTGAATGCTTTACGTCACATGTTCAACGCGGGCCATAAAGTTCTACTAAAACATGCATTTTGTTGATTTTGGCCGTGAAAAACGGCGTTTTACTACATACGCAATTGATTTCGCCAGAAAATAAAGATTTGAAGTTGAAGTTGATGATAAAAAGTCAATTTGGAATAATTATTCTCACGCTACGCGCGCGCAGCGTATAAGAAGTTTTTTGTTTACTTATGAACATGTTCAAGGGGTTTCTTGTTTCTGCTGTTGCGCGGGCCGTGGAGCACTTGCCACTTGCTTGACAATACCACAGTTTTACAATCCATTGTAATTCCAATGGATTGTAAAACTGTGATAATACTTACTCTCTGTGGTTAAATTAGGATTCAGCATTTAATGTCACAAAATCAAGAAGTCTAATTATGTAGGCAAACCTCCGACATTACGGTTTTCCTATTGTCCACCATTCACGATCGTTCTTAATCCATCGGCCCGCGCGTCATGGATTGAGTGAAATGATGGTCCAATTTCGACCACAAGACGGTCAATCCATTCCGCGCACGCCATCGTGCATTGCTCCATATTTCGATCATTTGGCCAACTGAGCGCGAAATGGATCGTCGTATCGGCCACACACGATGTGTTGTATGTTTGGATTTGGATATCCAATATTCCTATCACTCTACGTAATCCATCTGAGATTCAGAGAGAACGGAGTGTGAAAAGTTTCTTCAACTCGTTTTGAGCTTTTAATTACCTACGTATTTTATAATAGCAATTGTATGTAAAAATATATTTTTCCACAGGAAAAAATTAACCTTTTCGCTTCGCTTAGGTGGACGATAGGACTTATACGCGTGGTTGTTATTGGCTATTGCTAATTTGACCTGCTTTAGGTGTCACTGCTCACCTCTTAGCAGCCCCGCGATATTGCAAACAATGTGACAATAATTGATCTAATTAGTCGGACGGTTTTGTGCAACGTCTGCCAAGCCAATCACTTTGAAAAAATAACATGATATTTATAGTTATTTCGTTAGGGTTGAATGATGCGAAGCATGAGTTATGAGCAAATTATCATCGACACAATAATATTTAACGAAACATTTTCTTTCTAATTGCTAATGTAGGCACGTTATTATTGTGTACTAGCTGCAGCCCGCGGTTTCATCCGCGCGGAGATATTGGATTTTAAGGTTTTTATTTTTTTGCGCGGAACCCTAATTCTTTTTCTAAAATAAAAGTAGCTTAAGTTACTTCTTATAACATCAGCTATCTGCCATTGAAAGTCTCGTCTAAATCGGTCCAGTCGTTTCGGAGATTACCCGGAATAAACAGACAGACAGACAAAAATTTAAAAAATGGTTGTTTTGTTATAGGTACCGTATATAATTTCGTATGCATTTGGTAAAAAGCTGTTATTTTGAAATTACAAACAGACACTTCAATTTTATTTATTTGGTACTAACCCTGCCTGCAAAAGTGAAGTACCCGGGTTAGTCCCCGGCCGCGGCAAAGTTGATGACTGATGAGTGTATTGCTGCCATTAGTCGGTAATGCATTATTGATGGTTACGCATCAATTACGGATCACTCGCAACCCTGGAAAAACCAAGATCACCACAGCTTCTACGACCTCTACTTAAAAAAAATAGTTTCACAACCACTGCATGTTCAGCGCGGTAGTGCACAAATGTAGCATGTAGCGGAGTATGTTGAAAAATCTTGGTTATTTTGAGAACAAAACACAAACATGCATTACCGTCTAATGGCAGCTTAAAGTTTGTGTCGGGTCTTGTATGCTTGTGCTGTGTATCTGTGTGTGTCGATGCCACATGCGACAAAGGGAATCCCATGGGATGACTTATTAGTTCTTAGTGTGTGAGGTTTACTATATTTAGGTATTTTTTATGTAGGTAATGTGAATTCAGTACAGTACGCATAATACTATAAGTACCTACATACCTATTCACATTTTGTTTTTCATCTGTTTATTTCATGCCTAAATTATTCTTTACTTAATAATTATCCTTCAGACCCAAAACTGCTTGTTATCAACGGAAGCTAGCCAGTCGAGCACTAGAAAATAACTAGAAATTTACACGTTATCAGGATTTTATTCAGTGTAGGCTCCGTGGCTAAGTTGGTAGTAACCCTGCCTGCAAAGCGAGGGCCCTGGGTTCGATCCGGCCGGGGTAAACTGTGTGGAGTAATGTTCTTGATTCTTGGAAGTGGGGTGAGCGTGTAACAATCGTAAGCTTACTTTACTTTTTACTGGAAATCATGTGTATTCGTACACATTTTTACTTTTCACGAAATTGTATTTCTTCCGAGTGCATAAATACGTTATGATGGACTTAGATTACGAGGTCGTGCTATGAATGCCACCGTCGTTCGCCAGGATGAATACAAACTTTCGAGTGTTCGCTTCATTTCCATACAAATCTTTCCGATTATGATGCCAGACGCAAAACAAAACACATTTAGCTAATCGTGCGAGCACAATAAAACCGAACGAAAATCAATTGGGAGTGTGGCTTTTAGAATGTGACTTTACCGATTTTGTATATTATTATGTTATACAAAAAAAACAAACAGTAGAATAATACGTCTGTACTTTTTATTTTATTTTATTAGGTAACGAGACGAGCTGGTCGTTTGCCTGTTTGTACTTCAAACGTTAGAAGAATAAACTTGAGAGAGACGGTTTTCTCTAATTTGTATTTTCAGTTTCAAATCGCATGTCAAAACCCCAACCCAATGCCTCGACCCTTTCAATAAAACGGCGACATGTATGGAGCGCAATTATGCACTGCAATTGATGCTGGTACCTAGACCCACTTATCAGTTATCTTACTAATACCTACCTAACGTTTGGAACTCTTCAAATATAATTAATAGTACTGAATCTGATCGATCATATAGCTTTTTTCCTAGTTTCAGATTCATCTTGTGATTTGACGCATTAAACAAAACCTTTTTCTAAAACAGTTGTTCTATGTTGCTCAACTGTTGGAAAAACCTCCCCTCCTGGTTAGTTGGGATCACGACCCGTCCACCCACTGGCAAATCGATGCACTCAGTAAAGAAATCATGTTAGACACTCCGAAATCCTAACGGATGTCTGAGTGCTTTGATTCGGGTGTTTCCTCATGGCCTAACTAGGTTGCTCCTATATCGTATAGGACCATGGTTGTACAAAAGTTGTAAAAACCTTCCTTGGAAAAACGCCATTTAAAATTTCCAAAAAAAAAAGAAAAACATTCAAACGTGAATGCCGAAGCTTTTTATGCATATTTACCTAAGTTTCTTCTAATCAACATTTAACAAAGTTCAACATAGTTTAAGAGAATCAGCTGGTCTAGGGCTGCCCGGAAATTCAGTAGTAGAATTTTGACGTAAACATTAAATGCCTTTTCTTTAATGAAAAATTCCGAATTACAAAAACTCGTAAAATAAATGTTGTTGACCTCCCGGAGTAGGAAACATACTTCGGGATAAGATACCAATTTAAACTCAGGTTATAATTATATAAAAGATGTTTATCACGGCTGCGGCGCGAGTACGGATCTTTTCGATAAAATTGACAGTTAAAATCGATAAAACCCACTTTATCGATTTTAAATGTCAATTTTATCGAATAAAACCCACTTTATCGATTTTAACTGTCAATTTTATCGAATTTTATTTATCGAAAAGATCCGTACTCGCGCCGCTGGTTCGGTCCCGACTCCCGATGATAGATATCTAAGGTTACGCGAGCAAATTGCAATCGAATCTCTCGGTACCTACCTATACTATAGAAAACATTTTCTATTATACATACATTGCACACTGCACTATAACACTATTGCAGTAAGCGCTTCAAAATATTTTTCAAAGCAACATTTGTAGTATAAATTGTAGCGTACAATGTTTGTTTAAGCACATTACGTTTGAGTTACGGCATTGCAGTTGGCACTAGAGTTGAATGGGCCCGCCTCGACGACGCGTCGCCTAGCCGCTGCGATCCGGGTAATCAAATAATTTTCGAATCACTTTTCTACATTTGCACATTCAAACGTATTCTCAAAATAATCTATAGTAAGACATTCAATGTAACGGCCTGCCAGCTGTTGAACGTTGGTAACTGTAGCAATTGCAGTACCAGTGTGTGAAACGAGGATCGCCGTCTAGTCTTTTATGCTACGTTGAAACTCTACCCGTGACTCGTGAGTCAGCCGGCATTCAAACTATTTCTTGAGGGGCAAAAATAAAAATAAAAGAGTAATACAGAATAGATTTCAATTGTTTATTTTTGATTAAGACGGCTTCGAGGCTAAGTTAGGTTCGATTTCAATTCCTGGATTCCCGGCCAGTTTAGATTTGGTTTGGTGAACATAAAGTTTGTTTTTGAGTCTTGGGTGTTTGTGATGTGTGTGTCTATGCCACCTTCGACTCAGGGAATCCTAGTGCAACGCGTATGAGTGTATCAGCGTTAATGTTTAATTAGTAGTGTTTACAGTGAGGTAGTATAGTTCTGGTTCGTCAGCGTCGTACACTTCATTCAGGGTTTTCAGCACAAGGGATTGGATATAGTCGACCTGGAACAAGGAATTAAAAAAATTGACAACATTCTTTCAGGCCTGTAAAAACAAAACTTCATAAATTATACTATGAGGGTCGTAACTCGTAACACCGCAAGAGTTTTACAGGTTCCTGATTTTTTAAATAAATTAATAGTACCTATGTACTAATAAATCAGTAGTAGTTATCAGCCTTACCAATGTTTCATCTCTTTCGATTAAGTTTAAAATTGACAAAGAACAACAAAGACAAAACATTGTGTAACTATTCAAATTTCAGCCGGTTTCAACCGCGTGGATTTTCATAAGAACCGTGCATTTTTATATGGGATAAAAATGTTGAGTCCACATACACGAGCACTCCACTCCAACGTTCCAAGAACCGGGTTGAGTGGGATTTTTCAAGACGAGAGTGAACAGGTTTCTTCTAGGCAAGCGTGCTACATCGTCGACCGTATCGTCGCTTAACATCAGGTGATATCGTGGTCAAACGAAAACCGCCCATGTGTGGGGAATCTCCAGGATTTATAGTCTTTGGGAATCTCAGATGGATTACGTGGAGTGATAGAAATATTAGAAATACAAACGTTCCATCCATTTCGCGCTCAGTTGGTAGTACTCGAGACGCAGAATGACCGCAAAATGGAGAGCGATGGCTCGCCCAGAATGGAGTGACCGTCTGTGTGCTCGAAATTGGACCATCGTTCCACCATAGTAGAAGGGTTGCACTCAAACCACGACGCGCGGAGTGATGGATTTCAAACGCTCGTGTATGGGGGCTCATTCACCGCCCAGATATATGCAGCGATCTGTGACAGGATGACGTAACATTGTATTAAACATTAACTTTACCTGATCAGGAGGGCAGTAGCCGTCATCAGTAGACCGAGCGACTGTAATTAGCACAGGCGGTGGCAAGTTCTTTATAAGCGGGAACAAGGCATTCTTCACCAAACTTTCTATCTCATCATCTGTACTAATGTGATACGGCAGCCCTCCTTGGTCTCTTGTGCAGCCACCAGCAAACACCGCCCACCAATCTGGCTTCTCGTCCCGTTTTTCTGCTTCCGTTTGTACTAATTTGACCAAGTCTGAAACCTAGTGAATACGTTTGCTTGAATTCATTCGTCATAATTCGGTTAGAATTTAGTCGAAGAAAATTAAACAATAGCTAAAATATATTCTAAACGAGTTGATCCTGCAAGAGATTACTAAATGCAACGCCGCAAAATAATAACAATAATAAATTAATTGTGCGGCATTGAATTTTGCACAGTAGGCGGTTTCCAACTAGGTCACTCGAGGAACGGCACGTTTCCGTAATTTGTGCTGGATAATGCAATCCAGCCTGGATATTCCATCACTCCCCTTGGACGAGAGATATTTATTTCACATAGTTTCATTCCATTACATGTCAGTGTAATCAGCAGGTTTTGTTTTCGAGACCCACCTATCAGGCGAGCTTCAGAAATCAATAGCACGTAGAGATGAATCGTGTAGAAGGAAATTCAAAGTCAATGCAACTTCACTATATTTAAACATTTACCGTGTTAACACAAAAACTATCTTTTAGCCACCTGTTTAGCTAAACAATGCGTATAAACGTCTAAAATGATAAGAAAGGTCACAACAGAATGGAGTTAGACAACGATTAGACAATACTTAAATCAAGATTTGTGGTTGTTGATATTTAAACGCGCGATTAAGGCATGTTTAGGAGTTAGACGCTGTTTAACACGTGTTTAACTTTTTTGTGGTTAAATCGCTTACATTTACTAAACCGAAATCTATTTCTTCTAGACTTTTAGATTCTGCTCCACGTACGTGACGGACGAAAATAAAAAAAAAACATATAGCGTACCATGTCGTACAGTTGCGTCTTGGGTCCTTCGTATTTCTCAAGACTATTATTTTCCTCCAGATGCAGGAATAAGTTTTCGAGCTCCACCAGTTGTCGTTCGCGCGATTCAATAACTTTCTCCACAGTTTCCGGATCGTCTCTATCCGGAAGCTTAAAGTTAAATATCGGTTCCAATCGGTCGTATAAGCCAATGCTATCATACAAATCGAGGAACGGATTGCCCGTACTGAAGAAATCCAAATCGATATCGAGCACGTAGGGTTGCGAAACGTTCAGATTCGTTGCTAACTTTTGTACGTGATTATTGTCCAAGTTTTGGGAAGAGTCGGAAAGTTCGGCCACCGTGAGCGCGAACGCCCTATCGTTTATTAGTTTTGAAGAGTACAGCGCATCTGAGAGGTAATACGGTTCCGTGCTGTCTACTCGGAGTAGGCCCGAGGTGGGATCGTCGCCGACCTTGATGCGACGAGTGCCATCGGATATTTGTTTAGCCCAAGGCGGACGAAGCCATATAACTCTATCGATATGACCCGCCGCTGCAGCGGGAACAATCCAGTTCTCTATTTGAAGTAACGGTAAAAGCTTTCTACCCGATCGTGCTTCATCCCCTTTCAACTTGCGATCTATTAGCATATCAGGATGTGCGTCCAAATGCACTAAAGTTGTTCCTTCGAGCGGTAGCTTTTTGCCACCAATCGCTGAATATATGAATTGCAAAGCCTCATTGTGTTCCTCCACTACGTAAATTGGAATCTTTTTGTATCGCTTCGTGGGCGGAAGTGCCTCATCTCTGTTTTCTGTCATTGTTAACTTTTGTATGGCTCTGGTGCTCGCTCGTACCGCGTTCTATTTCGTACCTGAATAGAAAAACTTTTAGTACACGTGCTTGATATACAGGGTGAGTTCGAATTGGTATGTTATCCTAGAAGGGGGTGATTAGGACCATGGTTGTCCACAAGTTGTGAGAATCTCACTTCGAAATACGTCATTAAAAATATCCATAAAAAGAAAATTAATTCACTTCAAAGGTGAAGTGCGCGGCATTTTCTGAAATTGTTTTTAAGTTCAACATAGTTCAAGTGAATCAGTAGATCTATGGCTGCCCGGAAGTTCTGTAGTAGAATTTTAAATGATGAATTGGTCTTCAATGAAAAATTCCGAAATACAAAAACTCGTGAAACAAATGTAGACCTCCAGGAGTAGATTGACTCCATTTCGGGATAACATACTAATTCAAACTCAGGCTGTATTTATATTATAATTATTTATAATAATATTCAATAAAAATATATATAATTAAAAGGCTGTGTGACTAACCGACTGACAGACGTACAACCCAAATCGCTGTAAGCAGAGACTTGAGATTTTGAGGGACTGTATATAAATAAAGGGATAAAACCCAGATTGAGAAAGAAATTTAGAAAATTCGCATCCCAAGGGATTCAAAATTAGGGAAGTTTTAAAAAATAAACCTCTATTTTACCAAAATCGTTCACTCTAGGCAGTCGAAATTTTTAATGTAGACTCCAGATAAAATAAACAGGTAATATGTTTCAGGTTTTCAAAATTCATAGGAATTCATCGAAGTTCATAGGAAATTACACTTTTCTTCAAATGTAAAGGATATTGTGATACTCTTCAAATGTAAGGTATAAAACGGTATTACTACTGTTTGGGCTTTCAATTTGTCTACGAAGCGATTGAACATAATTCATAGCGCGGTCCAGGGTCTTATGACGAAGAGAAAACGGAAAGAAATATCATGTTTGGATTCTTTCGATTTGTTTTAATGAAAACATTTACAATTCATTGCAACTACATGCCTATATAGGTCTAATGATGAGATCCTGAGATGTTCAATAGAAGTCGTGTTCGGTGTTATGGTTATTTATAATTGTACGTAATTTAGTACCATTGTGCGATGTATACTCTTTCAAGACATCTTAGCAAAGCGGTTGACAAAACAATGCCAACCAAAGTTATTTAAAAAAACCTTTGGAACGCGGCTTTGGTCGCATGGGTAATGTGAAACAATCAAGAATAGTGTGTGGTGTGCTTAATAAATGCTGTTTAGAAATGTTTTTTTAAGGTTTATAAATAATAATAACATTGTAAGGAACTTTTTAATATTGCTGCCTATTTTGTTAAGGATGGCGAGAGTTTTTACGTAATTTTAGACTCTTTTTCACATGGTCTGTTTTACGAGTGGCATAGCGTACGCGAGTCGCGAGTAAGTTCAAGGCCTGGTTACCTTGGCACCTCCAAAGAAAGTACCTAACAAAAACCTTACAAACTTTGTTTTTACAAACAAGTTTGTCCTTACAAAGTTTGTAAAAACTCTCGGATCAGTTAACGGCACATTTTAATTATTATTATTTCATTTTTGAACTTAGGGTGGGCAAATTGGGCAACTGTAAAATACACCTATAGGTATATTCTTATAAATAAATAAATAGATAGCGGATAGATAGAATAGATAAGCAGCTGGTAGAAACATTGAAAAGCTCCTTATATTGTTGTTATTTGTTAAGCTTTATATACCATTTCTAAACGCGTTGATCATTTCTCTTTACCACGCGGGCGAAGCCTTGGGCAAAAGATAGTTTATATATTAATTGAATATGCATTATGTTGACCGTGTGAGACAGCAAAGTGAGCATTTCTATGTTTGTATACCGAAAGTTTGTTCAATTTGGGTCAAGGACAAGCATCGGAAAAACTCCAAGGGAGCTCCGCTATTCGTGGCTTCTCCGCAGTTGTTAGGAAATGTTTACATTGTCAGCCGATATGTAACTTTGCTTGGACAGTGATAGAGTGGAGGAAACAAGGGTCCCCACGTATACACCGGAGGCCACAAAGCCATTACTTATATTATTAGGTTTTACCCAAAACAGTTCACAGGTTATGTTTATTTTGCAAGAACATTATCAAATAACAATACCCTGGTCTTTTCTAAAGAGCCAGATAATATCAAAATATGGGTTATTTAAACGAGGGCACCCACATAGATAAAATCTTAAGATGAAGGGTACAACACCGATTCAAGTAAAGTATAGGCAGATTAGCCGATGACATGCAGTGGTTCAGAAAATAACCATTTCGGAATACGATACGGGAACGCTGCATTATATAACCAATAAGCAGAAGATTCGGGATTAAAAAGCTTATTTCAAAGTAAAAAAAAACAGAGATATCTATTCGACTCAACAAAAGTAAATGAACGGTATCAATATCACGTCCCGCAAATACCTTTATACTTCCAACGCAATAATAATAAGGCGTCGCGGAGATCATTTCCGTGGTGAGGCAACTGCGCAATTTCATTTGACTCCATAAGGGAAGGCTATAGTTATACCGAGGGTGTATATTGAAGTCATGGGCATTGTGTAATTGCAAAACAGATACTCAAATTCATGCAATTGCATGCATGAATTTGAGACCGATGATGTGGTGAAGTACATCAGGCTGAAGACCAAGCTCACGCTGAGAGTCACGAAATTGGAGTCACGCCACAAGACAAATTTTTGAGAGTGCCAATTGTAAATCTGGCGACATTCACTAAAATGGAATTTTGGCCGAAAGATATCTTGTTCCGGCGCTTCACAGGTCGGCTACCTGACACCATGTTGTGTCACACGTCGCTGACCAAACGTGCAAAATATTCTGTGTATGTTAGTCTGTAAGGTATATATTTATGGGTCTTTGAAGCTTGAAATAAAGGAATTTCCTTTATGTCATATCATATGGATAGCGGTATATTTTGTTAGAAATGGAATAGGACAGCTTCGGACAGCAAAAATTGGTAGTAGCAGTGGATAGACAAAAGTTGATATGATTTAAAGATCCCAAATACTATAACTGGCACTTAAGAACCTAGAGAGCAAGGATTTTCGAGCAACTTATCGGTTTCCTGAATTTTCTCAAGCGTCACATCCTGTCGCTTCAATCAACTCAATCTGCAGTCACGTGAACTAAGTCACTGTATATTCAAATACATCGCGAGGAAGGCATGACTGTTTTCCATTAGCGTCGGCAAACTTCCGGGCTGGCGGCGGCGCGATGCGTAGATGCGCGGAACCGGCAGCTGCGGAGCGGCGCGCGGGCTCCGGGGGGCTGTTGTGACGGCTCCCGGGGTCGATACGGAGCGCCACTGACGTCACTACGCTACTACACGCGCCCAAACATACCCCTCCGCCGCCCGCGCTTCACCCTCCTGACCTATTGCGCTGTTCCTCCCACCTGGGTCAAGGTGTGGAAGCACTGGACCCGCCCGGATGTCATGTTACTGCTGCCGCATTCGCCAAATCAGATCTGCTCCATTTTCTGTCTATTTATAAAACGCTATAGCGAATGACTGCCGATGTGTTTTGTTCAAATTGGCAGAAACGAAGTAGAGACAGTTCTGCGTCCGTCCATCACACTTTCACAACATTCTCAACTGACTACTATGTAATAAAATCTTGGAAGTCAATTTTTGACCTAATTGTAATTATTGTACAAAGGTACGCATATTGTACATAGGTGTGTACAAAGGTCCAACTGCGTTTTCATCCAAACTACATAGTTTGTGTACGAGCCACCGTACATTTTTGTAACATTTGCGATTTTATACTTTAGACTTCATCAGCATTTTCTTTATCATGCTCATCATAAATCATATACCATAAAATGACTCCATATAATAATTATTACAAGTGTTACATATCTACTCTTAAACCGTACAGTTTGGATGACAAGACAGTAGGTAATTTGGTATCATGGAGCTAATCTGACATCGGAGCCAGCTGGTTTTTTTTACTATATAGTACCTACTTATTTATTTACAATCTTTTAGGCAGTTCACTTGCTTACACAGGAACATCGTAGTATGTAAAATCCATAGAGTTATGTATAGTAAAATCCATAGGTTCTATTTCGATGAGAAGCGCAACAAATGCCCATAATACGATACCTAGGGGTATTTTTTTAAGGTTTCGTACTTCAAAAGGAAAAAAGGAACCCAGCGAGTCCGTCCTGTCTGTCTGTTTCTCAAGACCTTTTTCTCAGGAAACCATGGAGGTATCAAATTGAAATTAATATCAAATACTATAAATCTGCAAACCTTGGAGTTGTGATAAAATCAAATAGAAGTCAATAATCAAAAGATACGGCCGTTTATACCGAATATTTTGACACTCGCAAGGGAATCAAAACGTATGGGGAAAGAAGCAGTGTTATATTACAAATAAAGAGAAATCCGAAAAACATAAATTTATAGTTACAAAAAAAATATTATTTTTGTGAATGTAGCAGTGTACAATTACCTAATTGCTAATGATTCCCGTGAATTGTTTACATATACCTACAATTTTGTTCGGAACCCTCGGTGCGCGCGTCAGACTCGCAATTGGGCGGTTATGGCGCGAACCTGCAGCTGCATAAAATATCACTGTTTTAGACTTTCACGGTTATTCACTACTTTATACATTGTAACGGGATATTTACCGTGATTATTCTAAGCTGGTGAGCTCCCGATATTTCGACGCTGTTGCAAGCATCATGTTCACGGGAATACTATATCAGTACCTATTCCGGTGAACAGCCGGCCCCGTGGCAGGCTGGGATTCCCCACCCTAAGCGATGAATAGACACTGTGGAAGATGGGGATTTGTCCGTGGACGTGAGGGACGTGTCCCTTTATCCTTCCCTCTCGCATGGATTGTTGAGGATGGGGGTTTGGGACCATAACCGGAGGATGCCACATCATCCGTGGTGGTGGTGGGCATGCGGGGTGGGGTCGGAAAAGGTGGTTTCTATTCCTTCTTTGGCTCCTGATTTCCATGGAGTGGACATGGGGATGTTCAATTTTTCCTTTTCAAATTTCAAATGTTCCTCAATTTTCGGGTCTCTAGGTGGCCCGCGCGTGTTTCCGCGTCCTCTTCAGGAGGTGGGTACGGCGATGACGTACATGCAGTACATTGTCGCCAGGGGCGTCCCGTAAATAGGAGAAACGCGTCGCCGGGGCCGCGGTTGGCTGCTAACATGGGCCCGGCATTATGGCGCAGAGTAGGAACACACATCGGTTTTTTAGTTGGTAGGTCAGCCTTATTAGCTGGAGTCCAACATAACCACCACACTGCTACTGAGGCGGTATCCATGAGGATTTTTAGCGATTTTAAAAAAGAAATGCACCTACTGTTCCTGTAGCTACATGCCTGACCATATGTAGCTACAGGAAAACATTCTTAGAAGATTGATTATAACTTTTGAAGGCATTTTATCTGTATTTATAGATTTGGCAAAAAATGTACAGTCAGCAAGAAAATGGGCTGTTTACTTAAAATCTTTTTTGGTGCCTATAGATCCTGTTTCTTATAAGGATCTTTTAAGTTTTTAGAGTCAACCTTCCAAGAATGTTTTGCTGTACCTACAACAGTCAGGCTACCTGCCCTGGCTGCCCAGTCTAACCATGTAGGTACCTTATTATACATCACTTTTTATACACCACATATAGACCTTATTTATATAATTGCACCGTTGCACTGCACTGTTTTAATTTTCTCAGATTTATTTTTACTTCAGATGCATCTTTCGCTTCGCACAGGTAGCAATCTGTAAACTGATCATCTAGGTATAGCCAGATGACTTCTGGTGGATGCATGGACCCATCACCCATTCCGCCCCTGCCGCTACCGCGAGCACTGTGGCGATTTTACTATGCAGCTATTTTAATTCTATGATATTTCCAAAGCTGTTATCTAAATTAAATGGAATAAAGGCCAAGGATAAAGGACTTTCAATAATGATAATACCTGTATACTTGTATAGTGATTAGAAACGATGTAGCTATCATGTAAAGTCCCTTTTATTTTTGTTATTCAACAATAGTCACCTCAAGCTAGTTAGCTTGAGGAGACAGTGTTGTAAGATCTCAATACCAGTATGTGACAGAACAAGTCTGCCACTATCAAATATCACATACACAAAATATTTACACCGGTGTTGATTCACCCCCCATTTAACAGGAGTCCATAAGACTGCCTATATTGACATAAGGTCATAAGGTTAATGTTGATATAGATGATAAAAAGGGTTGTAAAAGTTGTGCACCTACCGTAAAACTACTATTGTCAGGCTTTATACCAACAGTTCTGCTTCTGGACTTTAAATTCTAGCAGTCTCCACCATTGGACAGCCAGTTGCTGCAGCATTGAGCCCCAAGGACTCTATGGTGTTAAATGCCGTAAAGCCACCCTATGGTATTACTACCATATTTATATTGTTTTGTACCCGCTGTTACCATTATATCTATTTTTTATAAACGTGGAAAAGAGTGGGGGAGGAAAATAACCAAGTTATTTCTTCTGGTAAAACATTTCAGTCCAATACTGTTGGCTCCCGAATAAGCTTTTGACTCAGACCAATACTATTTCTAAAAAAAATACTTAGATCTGATTAGCTAGCCTCAGAAGTCCCATGTACGTACTTAACCTATATAGTATAAATCTAGGAAATTTACTTACGTATCAGCATGTGGTACATTTTAAGAGTGAGTATTAACAGTGCTTTCTACTGAAAACATGTTCTAAGTTCTAAAAGCAGACAATAATAATTAGTTCAGAAGAAGCTCAAATTCAAATCCTATTGTTTATTTGTTTGGCAATTGGCATCCTGACAATGTCATCCAAAGAGCATGCTGTTGCTGTCATCTGCGATTTCATTTAGCCAATTGTCAACTGTCAAGTAGGGATGTTCGATATTCATCGATGTCAAGTCCTCGAAAACATCGATGTTACGAGAATAATATCTACACATCGATGTTATGATAATGATATCGACATACTCTAGGGCCTAGAGTATGTCGACATTATTCTCGGCCTAGACAAGGCCATGTGATTTGGGTGTACTGACTTAAAGTTGTTAGCAGTAGTTCACCATCACCCAATTTAGAATAGCGACACGACGCTTTAAAAGCGTGCAAGCGCGCAATGAGTAAATTATTATGTAACAATACCACCAATACAAAGGTACTTATCTAATTTATCAGTTTCCCAAATAATATTCGGAAGTAACCACATTAATAACTTTAATTTCTATACCAAACCTTAACTTGTCAATTTCTGTTTTTTTTTTTTTTATACATAACACGGACATATATATTGTATATATTATTATATATATATATATACGTCCAATAACCTACCTCCACACTAATTTTCAACTTCCTAAGTCACGTGGAGTAGTCTAAAACTTTTGTGGATTTACAATTTGAATTTGGTGGGAATAGTGGGATAAGGGCAAGTTGATGAGTGGGCTTTTGTTGTAAGCAAAAATACAGGAAATGAAAGTCACAATTAGACCTAAATAGAACTTTATTTTAATATGTATTTTATTACACATGGAAGGTATAAACTTACTGGCGTCGACATTAAAATTATGTCACGTGATTATTTTTAAACCAAAGGGTGTATGGAAACAATAACTCAGATTCTATCCTCTTAGTAATTATAAACAAAACCATGTGAATTACTTTACGTACATATTTTTAAATCAATGTTTTTATGAACTAATTACTAGAATTACGCTTAATAACTATTGCTCAGAAAGACAAAACATAAATGCTCCTAATTTTTTTGTATGAAAGTGAGTCCACTTTGAGACTTGCACATATATATCTCGATTTAAAAATGATTTTTCTACGTTACTCTCACATATTCTATCTGTATTTATGGCAGATATATAAGGTAATGTCAACTGAATCTTAACCTAATAATATTTTTTGTCCAAATTATGTATTTCATAATAAGAATTAGTAAGTAGATCTTATCTACACTGAGTTTTACATATTATTTCAGATTATTCATAATATAAATGATATAAAATTATCTACAATCTAGCGATTTGTGAAGACGAAAATGGGGTACGGGTTAATTTGGAAAACAATAAACTATACTTACCTACGATAAGTGAACTAAATGGTTTGTACTTGGTTCACAAAATAAAATAAATCACGAGTTATTTAAGATAGATTACAACTGTGATTTTTTTTAAATAGAAAATATATTATTCTACTTAAAAGTATAATAATATGATTCTTAAGTTTACTCAAAACACGATAAATTATGGTCATTTGAAGAACACATAACCAGACAATAGCTTATTAGATGTGACTGCTGATAGAAATACATTTCAAGGTGAGATAGAACTAACCATTCTTACCTTATATGTAGCTATGGGATTACGTGCTATTATGTTGTTTGAACTTTACAGTGTTTCTTTTAATATTAGGCTGAACTTATTGCTTACGCTAAGGAGTATCTTGTATTAAACTTGTTGAAAATGAATAAACCTTTGTTTAACGGCGAATGTAGCGGCGTTTGCATTTGCATGTCATCATCGTCATATATTGGTACCGACACAAAGGAAAACGCGTGATATTGAATGCGCAGAAGTCATTTTTAGGGGCTGTTAGGCGGGGGGCGTGGGTCAAGGGGAGCACGCGGCTGAGGGGGCCTTGATTGGTTCATTAGTGGTAGTTTTCCTCCCGCACCGTCACCACGCGTCCCTTTCTTCTAAAGTACAGGCGCGTCAAGTCAGCAGTGCACTTCTACTGGCTGATGACGATGATGATGGTGATTAATTTATTTTTTCTTTTTCGGGATAAAAAATAACCGGTGTACTGTTCGATCATTTAGGTTATCGGCACACGAATTTTCATCTAAGTAAACACGTAAATAGAGATTGCAGCATGAGAAGGAAACAAACATGAGATACACACAACTTTCGCACATTATAATGATAGCGTATAGGTGTAGTTACACAAAAAAATTAATACTTAAAGTTACAACAATATTTTTATAATATTTTGCGTCATGATAATTTTTAAAATTGCCTTATTGATTCAGTGCGCAACTGTACCAATGCGCAGCTATCCCCACAACATTTGCTCGCGCATTTAGATCCGCGCCGACACACACACATAGCAGCAACTGTGCGTGATGATTGTACAGAGTGAGAACAGAGAAAGTGAGCAGTCACTTCACTGGTAATAACCTGTCATAGGACTCTAAGCTTTGCTCGCGGCACAATCAAACGACGTGCTTATTTTCACATATTTCCTAAAAAGCAGGTAGTTCTCAATTAGCCTTTAGTTTGGTCAATATATCCAATGTAAAGAATGATTTGAATATCTAAAACGGTTGTAATTCTATGGCTGTTTATCTAAAAAATTGGACTTGATATTGTTCAGACAGCCTTTAGAAATGTAACCTTTTTAGTGTCAATCAATAATAATGATAATAAAGCTCAAGACAACGCACCTAACAATATTGCCTTGGATGTGCCACAATGCCGATATAAAAAAAAACCTAACTAATAAAAGAAAAACGTGTATTTGATGCAGCTTTTACACCAACACAGTTGGAAATAATTCTAATGAAAATTTTAACGTGGACAGTGTACGCCATACAGACGACAATAGCACAGTTTTACACTGGTAAAATACATAATTCTCAGAAAAACCCCACAATAATTTAGGATCTGTTCAAAATGTCCCCGAGTTTTTTTTCTCGGAAATATATTTTTTCTCCATAGCTATAGCGAAAGCAATACGTTCAGCTTACAACTAGCGTTACAGAACGTATGTGGTCACCTACAACCAGCACAGTAGACGTGCGAGGACGCACGGAGCGGCCCCGGTGCGATAGAGGCGCGGAGCTCGCGGCTTACATGATACGGCAGTTTTCTTCTCCCTCGCGGATCTCTCCCAGCTGCAATATTTAGAAAACATAAATTTGAACACACGTTAAACACTGTTTAACGCCTAAACATCCCTTAGTCGCGCGATTAAATATGTGCAACCACAAATCCTTAAGTAGTGTCTAACCGTTGTCTAACACAATTCTGTTGTGACATTTCTAATCATTTTTGACGTTTATCTTTAGACGCTCTCTAGCTAAACAGGCGACTAAAAATGGCTTTTTGTGGTAACACTGCATCTTTTGGGTTGTCTGGAAGAGATCGCTATGTGCGGGCCTTGCACTGTGGTGTTTCTGGAGGGTAAGAGCCCCAGGGCTCTTACCACCAGCTCCAGACCTGGCAGAGAATAATCTATACAGATAAATAAAATTTAAGTGTCTGTTTGTAATATCAAAATAACAGCTTTTTTCTAAACGCATATAAAAGTATATACGGCACCTCTATAAAAAAGAACCATTTTAAAAATTTTTGTCCGTCTGTTTGTTCCGGATAATCTCCGAAACGGCTGGATCGATTTTGACAGGACCTTCACTGGCAGATATCTGATGTTACAAGGAGTAACTTAGGCTACGTGGGCGAAGCCGCGGGGCACAGCTAGTGAAAAATAAAATAGAATATAATTTGCTAAGCTAAACATAGCTAAATGTGTAGTGGAAATAAGTAATACCTGCACTTGTTCGCGGCGCGGGTACTTGTGAGCGAGCTCGCGGTGTCGTTGCGCGCTCGTGCTGATTTGCCGCCGCTGTCGCTCCGACACGGCCACCTCCTGCGGACAAACACTACTTGTGACATACAACCGAACTCGACAATAGGGATGTTGACTCCATTTTTTTATGAAGTCACTCAATTCCTTTTCTATATAATAGACTTTTTGCGTATAGCAACAAACAGATGATAGACGCACCATAGTTCGATTCTCGACTCGGCCCGCACCAATGACATTTATCAATTTATGTGCGGATTAGTGACACTCGCTCGAAAACGGTGAAGGAAAACATCGCGAAGAAACCGGCATGTTCAAACATAACCACACCACTGAACCAATGAACCACAAAGTTCGAGGACATGTGACATCCACCAAGCAGAACTGGGCCCGCGTGGTGGATTATGGCCCATACCTCTCTCTGAGAGAAGGCCGGTAGCGTAAGAGGCTGATAATAATTTACAATAGTATGGATACGAACCTCCTGTTCTGTGTTATACAGCGTGGTGGTGAAGTTGTCGGCCACGAACCACTTCTGTCCCTTCATGACAATGTCGTGCGGCGGCTGGTGCTCGGCCTCGGTGTCGGCGGACCACACGGTGGCCACGGCGCCCGGCTCCAGCTTCACGGTGCGGTGGAACTTGAACAGAGTCTCCTGGTCGCCGGCCTTGCGCACGATCTGGTAGCCGCCGAGGCTTAGTTCCTGGGAAATGGCGCTTTATTTAACGAAGGATTTTTTTTTAATTTTATGTTATTTGGTAACGAGACGAGCTGGTCGTTTGCCTGATAGTGATTATAACGCCGGCCCATAACAATTGCAGTATCACTAAGAACTTAGAAACACAAAGGCCTGCGCGGCACTGCAGTGCGCTCGTTACCCTGAGACATTAGGTATTAAGTCTCATAAGCCCAGTAATTTCACTGGCTACCTACTGTGCTCATCAAACCGGAACACAGTAATGCCTGCACAGTAGTGCTTGGCGGCAGATTTCATGAGCAAAGCGGTGGTAACAACCCAGACGGACACTCGCAGAAGAGTTAGTCCTCCCACTAACCAGTCACATGTACATCGTATGGAGATGTTGTATTATTAGTGAAGTTCACATATGATGGGGTATAGCAACACAAAGTAACAGAGCTAACCGACCCATTCGACAAACAGAACTTGTTTGTTTAGACTTGAGACTCACCTTCTTCCCCTTATTGCGGATCTTGACGAAAGTGCCATCGGGGCAGGCCTCGGCGACTTCCAAGTCTCCCTTAGCGCTTGCTGTGACGCTGAAGTCCTGCAGACTCCGTTCCTCGCTTTCATCCAGCAATGTGCGTTTCCGTGCGGCACGCAGCGGCGTCCCGCGGCGCGACGGCGTCAGACGCGCGGACATGCTCGCCGACGCGCTTGCGCTTGCACTGGCGCTCCCAGACGCACGGGATTCGCGCCCCGGGGACTGCGTGGTCAGGTTCAGCCTGGGGAAAAACAAACGCATTACGTTAGTCATCAAGGAACTAGAGATATTAAGCCCTAGAGATAGATGCAGCGACGTTTGGTTTGCACTAAATTCCACCATTTTTGCCTAGAGATACTGCGCTCTGATTGGCTAAGCCACGGGCCTTGCGACGATGCCCCGTGCGCCGATACGTTGAGCGCTGATATTAGTTGTAGCGAAATCAATACATTGTTGTGAGATCGGATAGTACAGTATTTCATCTCTCGGGGTTAGTATATTGATGACGTTAGTTAACTGATCGAGTGCTCACATTCAAGAAGCGATATTTAAACGCGGTTTTGAGCTCAACTTATGCTAGGCATGACGGCGCAGGTATGGAAAAGAGCGCGAGTTTTTGCACATGATGGGTTTATATAATACAAAATAATTTAATGTACATCAGATTTAAAAATAAAAACACAATTTACAATCAAAGGTTTGGTCACTAAAGCGATAAGTCCGCCCACTATGGACGGAATACATACTGATTGTTTATTGAGATGCGCGAGCGAGATAGTGGCGCGCCGGGCAGGATACTCCGCGCCACTTTCTCGCTGATTGTTTATCCCTACGAATAATAATAAGTCAGGAAATGTAACTATGTAAAGAAAATGACCCAACAAAAGTCGTGTCCAAGTAGGTCCAAGTCGTGTCCAGCACGTCATCATTCGGACATTTTCCTTGCAAGCGAGTACACTTCAAATCTTCGCTTCAATGACTCAGCTGTCATAGCAGACATTGCAGCACACGCGCGAACCAATACCTGCTTTCGTTTGAATTTAAACCAATCACCAAGCAAGTCTATTTTTTAACGGAAGTCTATTTTTTGAAACCTCGGAAGCGATTCGTATTTTGGTTCATACGTCGTTTTGGTTTGAAGTAGGGCCATTTTTTGTGTGGATTTTGTTCTGAATTAGAGTTCCTGACTTATTATTTGTTCGTAGGTTTATTGTCAAAAATGTTGAGATGCGCGAGCGAGAAAGCAGCGCGGAGTATCTTGCCTTTGAACAGAAGCTTGTGAAATATAAACGCTTGCGCACGGTACCTGTCCTCCTCGCCCTCGAGCAGCGCGCGGTAGGTGGCGATCTCGTAGTCGAGCGAGATCTTGATGTCCATGAGCGTGGCGTACTCGCGCAGCTGCGCCGCCATCTCGTCCCGCAGGCGCGCCAGCTCCTGCTCCAGCGCCGCCAGGTCCTCCGCGTGCCGCGCGCGCTCCGACTCCAGCTGCCGCTCCAGCTCGCGGCAGCGGTTCTGTGCACCGCATCAAGAGCGTTACTTTTACACCACCACAGAGAGTATGCTGGAGCTGGTGATTTTCAATCTTAATCTAACGCGTCACGTTGTTTGTCCGCGATGGACTCCTAAACTACTTAACCGATTATAATCAAATTTGCACACCGTGTGCAGTTTGATCTAACTACAATCTTTATTATAATAACAGAAAAAGTAAATAACATAAACTATAACTAAATACCTGGAGCTCATCAAATTTTTAAAGAACTTTCAGGGCGTCTGGTCGAAGCCACACGTGACCAAAATGCTGGCCTCTACTTAGGTCAAAGATTAAGCATTGCCATTCAACGTGGCAATGCGGCCAGCATTTAGGGAACGTTGCCTACTGGTAGCGGATTATTAGATTAAGATTGTAAATAAATTAGTGTGTATTTTATCTAACTTAAAAGATAGGATAGCTTACATCTTAATTTATAGCAGCAATATTATTTTATTGCAAATTCTATTAGGGTTCTGCACCAAAAAATAAAAACCGTGAAATCCAAAATTTCCACGCGGGTGAAACCGCAGGGCAGCAGCTAGTAATTTATAAAAATCTTGTGTATTTTTAACCGACTTCCAAGAGGAAGGTTCTTAATGCGGTAGGTATTTTATTTTTTATGTTTGTTACCTCAGATCTCAGTCATTTATAAACCGATTTGGAAATTATTTTTTTATTTCAAAGGATATACTTTCAGATTGGTGCCATGGTGTATTATGGCAGAATCCCCCTTCATCGGGGAGGCCGATGTTCAGCAGTGGATGGTTTACATCAAAGTCTTGATGCCCTATTTAATGATTGA